>JAZDUH010000359.1:10930000-13792500 GCA_036419115.1 Scarus forsteni | reverse complement strand
ATTGTCGATATGTTTATTTCTTTAAAGGAGACATATCATGCTGATGCATGATTTAATACTTACATATAATATAATATATTTGAAAACAAGACCTTACACCCCCTTAATTTTAAAAAAATTAGATATTGTATTTTTTCTGATATTCTAGAACGAGATTTGATGCCTCTGAAAATAGGTCATTGCGAGACGTCCGCGAGATTTCAAACGTCATGACAACACGAGGTACATTTCTTTTTATTGGAGTAATCTGATAAAACACTTCCTCCTCTGTGATGTCCGTTAGCCACAAAACCGTCACCGAGGAACACATCCGTCCACCAGCAGGGGTATATAGATCCCTAGCTCACATTCGCTCATTACGAGCTCTGGCCTGTAGGGGGACTCAATACGCGGTTGCTGCATTGAGCCTGCCGGAAAATACACTAGAAGAAGAAGGACAGGCTGGTTCAGCCCCCGATAGAACTGACCAATCAGAGCACAAAGGGCTGTGACGTTGCGAGGTAACTTTAGGTCATCCTCAGATCCGAGTGTTTCAACGAGAGCTTGATAATGGCCTAAAATGAGGATATTGAGAACGCTATTGTGGGGCAATGAAGAAACTAAATGACTTGTACTGAGGGCAGAAATGCTTTACAGGCATCCCAGTCTGGCATAGTGAAAAGGAGAAACAAGCATGATATGTCCTCTTTAAGATTCCAAACTACAAATGGCATTTGGAATGTTTACAGAATTGTCTTATTTTTCTTTAAAGTAATGTAAAGACATTCTTTTGGAAATTAAATAAAATGTTTTTCTTATTCTCTTTAATCACCTATGGCTGCTTAAAATTGTTTCCTGACTGTTTAAGCAGGGAGTGGCTGACATTGTGTACTGCCAGCCTCTGGTTCTCTTGAAGATTAAAACCTGTGAGACCAAGTGGAATAAAATTGTTCCAGTAAAAATAACAGTTTTCATCAAAACAGCCTAAAAACAACTTTATCTTTATTTAATTACTCAAATTACTGCTGAGCTACTTTTAGAAAAACAATACTACTCAAAGCTGGTAGTGTATTTCTGGGTCATAGTTCAATGACGGGCCGGATGGCAAGTACAAAGACCACAGCTGCAGTCCATACTGAGACGTGAAAAGGCTTGGTCATCATTTATCTGAGTGCCTTTTATCAAGTTGAGGTTGAAAGGTTTGAGGTTTGAGGAAGATAGCATAAATGGCTTGGAGTGTCAAGGGTTAATAATACTGACAAACGCAGGAATAATTTGTAGGAAGAATTTTTAATCACATTAATTGGTGAGAAATTATGGGTAAAGCATGGTATCCGTCCTAAGGGTGTTCTTAATGTAATTACAGTAAGGCTCCCTAATAATCACTTTGGTAGCTATATTTTCTCAGTGCCGATTAAGCATAATATGCACAGACTTATTGCTTTAAAGAAGAGAAAATAAATCTTTAAAAAATAATACAGTTGGCCTCTTCTGCTCCCCCTGGTGTAACAGTTTCACTTGTTAATAATGACATTATTTATCTCTACATGGGCTCAGAAAAAAGATTCTTTCATGCAGACATTAAAATTTAGTCTAGGCCGAATTTTTCATAGAAGCAAAATCTCTCAGGTACCTGCCTTTGAGAGTCTTCAGCATGAGTAAAATGGGTGTGAAGGTCTTGGACTGTATAGATTACACATTTCCTATAGGTCTGAGTGTACTTCAGACTCTCTAAATAAACACTGCAGACGCTACATGGCAGTGAGCTGATTATTTAATAAGCGGCAATGCAGGCAACGTGCCAATTGCCACTCCCTAAAACCTGCATTAAGGTATTTGAGGTATTTGTTATGAGAAAAAATTGAGCCTTTAATGTGCTCTCCTTTGTTGTCCTCCTACAGAACAATCACGCTATTTAGTTCTCATCCCCGTGCTTCATGTGACAGAGAGATAAATAATAACTGCAAAAGGTGATCTCTGTAAAGATCACAATGAGTGAATAATATCTTAAAGAAGAGCAACAGAAACACAAGGCTTCAATGTTTGGATGAGTTTTATTACATCTTTAAAGCTTCTGTGAGACGTTCAAGTTGATTATGAACAAGGGAAATAATCATAAATGCCTATAAATTTGTTTATAAGGGAACAAAAGCATTAACAGAAACAAGGAAATACATTTGTGTTCTTTAAACAGCAATTACTTTTACCTGGAACTACTAGCAAACACAAACAGCCTTGTTCACAACTTTTAAAAATATGCAAAAGTGATGACCATTTCAGACAGGTCTTTTTTTAACAATATTTTATTAAGCTTTACATATAAGAAAAAAAAATACAAAGAAATAATGATCACAACGGTAGCAGTAATGTATAAATGTACAATACAATAAAAGATCAAAGGTAGAGATAATTACATATATAAAAATAAAATCTAATAATGAAAGATAATAATACAAGTAACAGTCATAACAGAAGTAAAATAAAACAATGAATTCAAAAGGTAGCAGCAGTGGTAACTTGAAGACCTCAAGTTATAACAACACTCTCATCCTCTAAAAATTCCAAGAAAGGTTTCCATACTTTAACAAACTCTTTTCTTCTCCCTCCAACAATATCTGTAAGTCTCTCCAATGCAAGATATGTTGCAATCTCCTTCATTTTTCCAAAAAAGAGCAATTAATCTTCTAGCTTGAAGAAGCCCAAAATCAATAATATTGACTATTTCGAATTAACAACCAAATTTTTAGGGTATATACCCAAGATACAGAGTTTGGCCTCCAGGGGGACACTCACACCCACCAGTTGGGAGATGGTTCGTATTACATTACAAAATAACTGTACTTTTGGGCATTCCCAAACACAATGAAATGGTGTTCTTTTTTTTTTTTTTTAAATGTATGTTTTTTGGCATTTTGTGCCTTTATTGATAGGAGAGAGACAGTGGATAGGCTTGTGAAAGGGGGTGAGAGAGCAGGGGAAGACACTCTGCAAACTGGTCACAGGTGGGATTCGAACCTGGACCGGCAGAAGCAAGTACATGGGGTGCCTGGTTGCTAACCACTCCGCCCAACCAGCACCCCATGGTGTTCTTTTTTCTTCTAAACACTTAAAACAAGTATCTGGAATATTAAGACAGATGATTTTATTGAGTTTAGCTGAGGTGACATAAGTTCGCATTGGCCATTTATATTGGAGCAATTTCAGTCTTGTATTAAAGGTGTAGTCAGCGATGTGGGAGAAAACGAGTGGAGAGGTTGTTGATAAACGAATTTAGACCTGCCTCTCCCTTCATACCTCACGCCTGGCTCCACCCCCGAAAGCTGATGAATGTGCATTGTCATGGAAACGGCCGTAGAAACTGTGTAGCTGACCAGCGTAGCTCAGGTAACCCCGACTCGTCAGACAACTCGACTGACAATATTGATAACATCACAACAACGGTACATTTTGGCAGATTAGACAATAAGATGAATGCCTGACGGCTGTTACTGTTATGTGAAGCACCACAAAGCTAATGTTGCTTACCTATCCTGCAGACAGACGGCGACATCCGTGTTCGTTTTCACGTCTTTCAATTCGGGGAGTTCCCTCCACCGTTGGAAAGCAACACAAATGTTGACCCGGGTTTTCGCTCTTTCATGGTCATAGCCCTTCTTTTTCACTTTTCTCTCCTCTGAACTTTTTCTTTTGGGCTGTTTTTCAGCCATTGCTACTGCACCTATTGTATCTCTCTCTTACGCTAACTGCGCACGCTACGCAACCTACTACTCCCCCTCCCTCCTCTGTCTGATCTGCGCATGAGTATGATCGCCCCCTGGAAGTGGGGGGGTGTACCCTGTTTTGGTAACTCGGCCCGAGCCACAATATTTACCTGCTGAAATTCAGAGCCAAGGCTGTGTATTGAAGCCGGACTTTTTTGTTCAACACGCTGTCAATGGTGACATCTTGTAGATGGAGAGGAGAAATATGGTGAATTTGACAAATACTGCATTAGATTAGAAGATTAGAAGATCACTGACTACACCTTTAATTGTATTTTGCTGTGCCTTAGAGCATGCCACTTCCCAGTCTTCTTCAGGTATAGAAGTTTTAAGATCTTTAAAAATGCTGAAAGTTGGACTAAAGTCACTTTTACAGATCACAGTGAGTACCAAAACCAACTCAAATGCAGATTCCTCACAGGAGCTTCAAAAACCTTCTGAAATGTTTCAGTAATGTTGAAAACCGGCTTACTGTAGTCAGAATTGACTTGAATGATTGTAAGTTTGCACTCTGCTGCTAAATCTTGAAAAATTTGCCACACAAGTGTAAAGGTGAAGAGGCCTCCCACTGGAACAACTTCAGAAATATAAATAGCTAGAAAACTGAACATGGGCCAACTTGAGAAAGGAATTTGGAAATTAATTTTGTCCTCACAGTGGATCAGTCTATATAACAGATTGTCTCCAGTCATAATTTCTCTGTGCTGTTCCAAGAGGCACTTCAGGTGATCTTGTCAGGAGCCACCTGGCTGCATAATTCTTGTCAGTGAAACTCAAACAACAAGAGCAGAACAAATAAACTGTATTCTGTGTCCTTTTATCCTTAACCCAATAGAAGCATACACAGAAAAAAACAGTTCATTTCCTGAAATTCTGTCCATAATAGCAATAGCATGTCTTAAAAATGAAAAAGTGCTTCATTTGAGTTGTACAATATTTCAGTGACACATTCCAGATTATAAGTTTGAAGTGTTTGTCTAATGTTTATCTGTTGGAGTGGTGGCTTGGGGAGCTGCCAGCCCAGTCTAAAGTTGTAAATCAAACTATTGTGGATATGTTTTTCTCAGTAATTAAAGCAGACAGTGAACAACATTCTTGCAGTTCTTGTTCTCTGAAAATATAATAAGAGTACATGAGTTATGTAATTTCCATAAAAAATGATTTTGTGGCATTTTGTTTTGGAAAGGTGAGCCAGTGGCCTGAGGGAATATTTATGGAAATGTGTGATTTATTATGGATATTTGTCTAAAGGAATACTCCCAATATGTCAGTCAATTTTGGATGTGCCTTAGTATGCAAATTATAGTGAAGTGATTTTTTTTTAATGAAAAAAATGTACATTCTTAAAAAAAGGCACTTGCACAAGTGAAAATGGACTAACAATCACTCCCAAAGCTGCAATTTTTTCAGCTGTCCCGACTGACTTAGGATGTTGTGTCAACTTTTTTACACTTACTGTTTTACAATTTGCGTTTACAGAAGTGATGGTAAGCTGGACAACAACACAAAGCCTCTGTTAAGGAGTAGAAGTTGGAGTATCCCTTAAATAATGAAACCAGATAATTTATCATCAATATTAGATGATGAATAATGTGTTATGTGGTTTTGATCTTTCATTTCCTTACATTTCTATGCTGTAAACATAGTGTATATTGCTTGATTTGAAGAAAAAGGGCAATATCTGCCAGAAAAATTGCAATTAGATCTTTTCCTAAAATCGTTCAGCTCTAGTACATTTGATGATTGGAAGGATAGAACTTTGTGAGTCCAAACATTTAATGAGGAAATGAAACTGTTCACAGTTGTCCAGGACCATGTAGAAGCTTGAGTTGACACACACCATTGTCACACAGCAACTCCAGTGCTGTCCTTCTCCAAACATGATCACCAGCTTAATCATTCTTGTCATTTTTCTGCCTTTAGTCAAATTAAACAGGATGCAGTAAAACAAATGGAAAATGAAGTCATCTGCCATGTTGAATGCGCTGTCTGTGTCATACTTGCAGACAACTAAGGGGCGTTGGTGGCTCAGTCTGATGCACTCTGTTGATAACTGGAAGGTTGCAGGTTTAAACCTGTCACATGGCAATATGTCCATGGGCAAGACACTTAACCACAAGTTGTTCCCACAGCTGCATCAGTGATGTGGAAATGGGTTTAGAAGGACATGGCTGTGTTAGCTGATATTTATGGACCACTAACAAAGAAACTCTGAACCACCTGTGAATAAATGAGAGTGAATGGGTGTGAATGGATAGACGTGACCTGTGGTGTAAAGCTGCTCTGGTCAGTATAGGACTGGAAAAGCACTTTATAAGCTCAAGGCCATCTACCATTGAGCCACTGCTTCATGGGTCAGATGCGGACTCACTGGACACAGAACTTTGGAAAAATCAGAACAAGGTCTGAAGAAAAAATTCTATTCAATGAAATGACACCACTGGTGTGTAAGTTTGCATCTTTAGCCATATGTCTGTGAGAAAATACGTTCCATTCAGCGACTATTAAGTTTCAAGTCCAGAGAGTTTAATGTTCAAAATCAGAACTATACACTTCAGTTCTCTTCAAGCATTATGTTTTATCATAAAAGATCCAGCATCTGCTGATACAAGTTAATTTTGAACATCTTATTGACTCTGAAAAGTTGGCAGGACTACCTGCAAAAACTAGATTGTATCTTTACCTCGGCCAAGGAGGTTATGTTTTCGGGAGAGTTTGTTTGTCCGTCTATCCGTTTGTCCGTCTGTGAACAAAATAACTCAAAAAGTAATGGATGGATTTTTTGATGAAATTTTCAGGAAATGTTCAGCATGGGAAAAGGAATAACTGAGTTGATTATGGTGTTGATCCGGATCAGCGTCTGGCCGCCATGGCGAAAAATGTGATTTCTGTGAATAACTGCTGAACTAAAAAGATATCATGATGAATCCAATTGCTTATGGTATGTTTTCATGGTCAAGGAATCTAAATATTACGATGAAATAAAGGTACGACTAATATTTATGGTTAAAATCACAATATGGCTGAGGACTGTGGCGCTGGCGGAGGTCTGCGCTCTCCGAGTGCTTTTCTAGTTCATTATTAATTTTAGGGCCTTAAACCATTGCCACAGGGTAGATGTCAAGATGTTGTGCTTAAAAGCTCACCACCACTACACAGCAATAATTTAAAATTTGACAAATTCAAGGGGAAATAATTCGTTTTAAAGTGGCTGAAAAATCTGACATGAATAGGACAAACTAGAAATATGATGAAGTTCCTACAGTGTCCACAAGGGGTTGTCAAAATCAACCAAACCAAAAGTTTCTAATGGAGCTTTAAAATTTTATTTTCTTTTGCATATAGTTTGTTTTGCTTATATTGTAAGATTTAAAGCATTTAAGTTTAGAAATATGATACGATTATCTCATCTCTAATTTTTTCCTTAAGGATTCATCTGCCTATTTGTCTTGTTTATCTTATCTCATATTTTTCTTTCTGTTCGTCCCATTGCAGTCTAACCAATTTCAGTTAACTCTTATTGTTTGTATATTTCCTGATTTTTCTAATCTGTTGTGACAAAAATGGATTTTGCATGTTCTGCTACTCTTTTGGCAAAACCTTTACTAGATTAAGAGTAACAAATGCAGTGAAAAGAACAAAATGTTCAGCTGCCTTTTTGATGTCATATTTTATTATATGCTGTAAATTGTCTCTATGTATAGTCTGTATCTGCAGTGCCCAAGATTCAGTGCAGCCATGTCATCTCTTGTGCTACCTGCTTAAAAATCTCTCTTTTAAATAGATCCAGCCTGCAGCAAAAAGTTCTTGTATCCACATAGCACTTTGCCTCTGTCTGCCTCCCTGCATATCAGCCATGGCTTATCAATGTAGGTCTCTCTTTTATCTGTTTTTCTGCAGGTAACTTCCGTTACTCCTGTGACATCTGTGGGAAGAAGTACAAGTACTACAGCTGCTTTCAGGAGCATCGTGACCTTCATGCAGTTGATGGTAACTGAGATTTTCAGATTCTGCATGACTTTTTTTCTTTTGAGCTTGTCGTCCTAAACTGTAAAGTCATGCACATGCGAACTTCCTCTTTCACACTTTTTTTTTCTTTGGAGAACCTCTATTTTCTGCACCAGCAACATAAACCCAGCAGCTTTCTTCAGAGAAATAGATCTAAAACAGTCCGTCTTTCTTCTAAAGAGCAAACAAAAAAAAAAGCTTTTTTAGAGCGCAAAGGCCTGACTGTTAAAGAGTCAGTTTGTATTTTTGAAGTGGGGTCGTATGAGGTTCTGGTCAGTAGTATATTAGCCACAGGAGATGCTAGTTAGCTTCGCCCTTTTATGGAAGGCTGGCTGGAGTGCTGACAGAACCAAACACACAGAGTGCGGGGGAAAAAAATCACTGAACTTAAATTTTTCACCAGCAGCTTTATTTTCCTACTATGGCTCACTGTTATCCTCCGACTTGTGCAGATAACCCTATACAACCCTACTTCAACATTACCAAACTGTGGGTAAGATACTTATGCTCTGGCTAATATGTCGAAAGAGATTCTTTCATTCAAAGCTTCTCTGGTTCTCAACTGATTTCTCCTTAAGAGTTTCAAAAGCACACATATTTTTTTAATTGTGCATTAGACTCAAGACAGAATAATCAAAAGCACGTTGCAAAAAGCACCCCTTTTGTTTTTTTCATTACCCACTGTTAAAGGGATAGTTCTGTTCATTGAAGTGGGGACGCTCAAGGATTATGCACTAGTAAATGCGATTGCAAATAAAGACAATGGCGAAGGCATTTTTTTTTTGTTTAGAGTGGGGTTGCTCAAGGCTAACCTTACACGCCAGACAGACAGTTCCATATATCGGCCACAGAAATATTTCGCAAGTCCATCTGAGAAGAGCCCATAGAAAAAGTTCTTAGAGGACAGAACATTCAAAAAGAACTGTGGCTGGTGATTGGACAATCGTTCTACCAGTCACACTCATCACAAACCAATCCATATCAAGCCACAGTATGACGTAGGAGCTGGACCACAGTTGTTAGCTGTTAGCTTAAGCTACATTTGGGTCCTTAGACTATCGTTTTACATTTAATTATACCACACAGATGTATCATTTAACACTTAAATGTGACATGAACCTTGTCAACAACAATCCCCACCAAGTTCCCTCTGTAAGTCTGAGGAGAGCATATTTCACCAGATATTGTTGAGTAACTATGACCACCTTAGACTAACCAGCATCGTCCGTGGAGGATTTCAGCATCTTTAAGTGCCGTTCTTTGCTCCATTTCTGATAAAACATTATCCATGGCGACTGCGTCAGAAGCTGCCATAGTTTTCTAACATGCAGTCACTTCCTGCTGTTGCCACGGCTTAGTCTCTTCTCGAACTAGCCTGCTCAGGCTTTTGGCAGTGAAGATCATTAGAGGTTGGAGCTTGAAAGATGAATTTGCGTGATTTCAGACAATGAATCACAGACAGGTCCATCTGCACTGCAAGCTCAAGGCCTATGGCGCTAGTAAATGTAACTGCCATTAAAGCAACTGGCCAGCTCTGTGCCTGTGGGAAGGTTGTGGGATTTGGACGCTATAGGCGATACATAGTGGTCAACGGAGCCATTGAAAGTCCTGTAATGACCCCATTATAAGGGTTACACCACACAAAGAACTATGTTGACCTGATAATACACTACAGTAAATTCTTGATATGTTTTCACTTTTCCTTGATAAAATTCCAGTCAGGTTTGATAACTTTGCTAAAATGTAGCAACTTTGACTCGAGTGACACATTATGTCATTATTTGTGAGTACACGGGGATATCCTTATTAGCTTGAGAACACAGAGGAAGAACTTTTGCAGATGGTTTAATTGGTAGAAAGAGGAATAGGAAAAACTGTTGTGGAAGCTGAGGAGCAGGATAGGTCAAAAGAAGAAGCTGCCTGGTGTTACAGATGAATGCACTGTGAGCCCATGTCCATGAACCTGGAGGCCCACTGATGTCAGAATAGGACTTAGTAACCTCTCCTGAACCTTTCTGATCCCAATGGGTAAATTTAGCACTGCAAATGCCACGTTCTGTTGCTGCAGAGGGATAATCCTGATGTCCATATTCAAAACAGCAAGCCAAAGTTGACAAAGACCCACATCAAGTGACTGAAGACATTACTATGACCAGGACAGCTGATGAGAGAAAGCTGTTTCTGGTGATGGAACAGGGACTTTGTTGAGGAAAAGTGAAAAGCTATAAAGATTTCTACTGCAGCATGTAGCCAAGATAATACAGTTTTCAGAGTAGTTTTACCTAAAGTTGGATAATTACACGGCTGTCAGTAGCACCATTGGTTGCTATGAACAGCTAGCAGGTCAGTTGCTTTACTGGCTATTATATTTACTCGTGCCATGGACCTCTAGCGCCTCCCCCCATCAGAAAACCAGAACTGTCCCTTTAAAGTTATTCATATGACATACTTTACTTCCAAAAGGAAATAGGATAAGGTCACAGATAAAAAGCACAAGATCTATGAAAAGATGTGATATAGTGCTTTTACCACCTAAATTGGCAAAAAAAAACAAAAGTTCCTTATTTTAGCTTTCAATTATGGCCTTTCTATTTGCCCTTACAAAGGAACAGTATGTTCTGGTGGATCATAAATGACACAATTGCAAAGTTCTATGTATGCGAACAAACATTGAAATCGTCTAATCCTGCCAGTTGGAAAAGAAACATACTTTTCTTATTTTTTGTTGAATAAATTAGCTTTAAAGCTCCTGTGAGGATTTTAAAATTGGTGGCGTAACTCTCAAAGATTAATATCTTTTTTATAATGACCAACAGATGCAGTTAAGGTTTTCAGAGAGGAGGTTGGTTATTTGAAAAGCTATTTTTGATGTCTGCTGCCAGGGGGTAGGTGTCAGGCAATAGCAACAGATGGTTCCTTTAGGTTGCATGCTAAACCTTAAGAATGGATAAGAATGACATTATTAATGTTGATACGCATGCACTAGACAAACCAGCAAAGAGATAAATTTTTCCACTTTGTCCACAGGGGGCGCCAAAATCAACATGGCCTTAAAGGTTCTCACAGGAGCTTTAAAATTAAGTAGGATATTTTTCTTCTCATATGATATACACACAGAGCTAGTGGATACTTGTATGCAAGTGTATATGAGATATTGTATTTTCCAGATAAGCTAGTACGTACTATTTACATGCCAAACATGCTTGTGTTACGGATTAAGGACAAAGAGCATCACATTTTAATAGAGAAAAATATATTTGAAATATAGTGAGCTGTACAGTATGACTACCTGATGATATGATCAATATATATTAAAAAAATGTAGAATCACCTACTAATGAAAGTTATCAACGTGTCCTCGTCTCTCTCAGATCCATATGAACAGGTAGCATTACCAGTGGATGGCATTAAAGAAGAGGAGCCGATTGAACCCTACCAGAAAATCGGACCGAGTAAGACTGTTTGATGCACTGTTTTTAATTCACTACACTTACAGCGTAATGTAGCCATAGCAGTAATCGCTAAAAGAAATTGATAAAACTGACATTATTTGACAATGTTATCTCAGTACCTTGTTTTTTCCTGAATAATTAGAGGGGGAAATCAGAAATTAAGTCATCCGTGCTTACATTAACATTTTAGATGCAAAAATCTTCTACTTGATTGATCTTAACATGTTACACAGGTGGGAGTCTACATGTGTCCATTTCAGGCCTATGGACACAGTTTGTAATGAACAACCTTGAGTCATGGTTTAAATCCGTATAAGTAAAAGTCACACTAAGCATATGAGCTAACTCCACACTGGAAAGATTTCAGAACATGAGTCCAAAAGTCCTCCTTCGCAGGCGAAAAAGCTCTCGCCCACCTCCGCAGAGACAGTGGGTTCAACCGACGGCAGCGGGTGTCCCTTCAAACTCAATTGGCTGTTTTCGCAGGTGGGAAGCCTGCACTTGTCACTGCACTAATGACTCTACTGATACAGGGATAATATAAGCCTCCACGCACTATGCAAGGACCCTGTATTATTTTTTCTGTCATATCAAGTGAATGCTAAATGTAAAGCAGTATGCCTGTAGGGCTGGGCAATATAGAGAAAAAACCCATCTAGATATACTTTTTAGGTAAAGAAAAATTGCCTAAAGACCAAGTAAATATGTTTTGACTTAATGTAACGCGTAATGTTAACCCTAGACAACCAGTCGATAGCTTTCAGTCATGTAACTGAGCTGCAGTGAAAGCTGTAACCACAGGACACGATGTGGAGCTGTAGCACGGGCTTTTCAATTTTCAGTCTCTTCAGAGCAACTCTTGTTTCCATCCTTTAAAACCACTGAAACAAACCATTACATTTAACTGAAGTTTTGGTTGCTTTTGGGCTCTCTTACAGCACCTGGGACACATTTCAGATTTCTTAAAACAGTTTAGTCCTTACCAGACATCACTACCGGGTTTGTTTACTTGCTGTAACAGTGGAGAACACTTCTCCTTACACTGCTGCCGGGATGAAAATCTTAAAACTCTTGATAGTGTTGTGCATTTTTGGTGTGTTTGGATTAATTGTGGTGTTAAAAGAATGAAGGGAAAACATATTTCATAACCAAAATTTGTTTCAGAGCTAAGGGGGTAGAATTTATCATTACCTAATAATATCAAGACAGCTACAGCTGACACATTTAGACAAGCTAAAAGTATTTTATAGGAGACATCTGCGTGGCCAGGGATTCATTTTTATTTGGCCCTCAGCAAACTCTTAAATGTACAAGGTATGGCCATCAACAGTGAGTCTGCTCTTATGAGGATGAAACTATGTGCTCCCCAAGTGAGTGTTATCTATTATCTTCTGTTATCTGCCTTTATAAGGTTGGTATTCACCTATAGCTGCCGTAAATGTCTGATAAATTAGATTAGATTTGATAGAACTTCTTTTATCCCTTTTTCTCCTTCTGGGAAATTAGGAATAATAGGTGACAATTCATGAAGTTGTAAGTTCTTTGCTAGTTAATGCTTTAAGTGCACATGTGTATGATATTGGGTTAGAAAAGAATTAGCTAAAAAGTTGTGCAATGCATTAATTTGAAGTTTTGCGCCAGCCCTGCGTGACCACGAAAAGGATAAGCAGTATAGATGATGGTCTAATTTGTACAAAATACTCTGGTTAAAGCTCTTTGTTTTGAGTTTGTTAAAACTTTTAACAACTTGTATCAAAATTACAAAATTGCCATTGTTTTAATGACGGGTGGTATCAAAAGTACAACTGACAAATCTATTTTTGCAGAGCACTGTCTTAACAGGGCACATATGCTGGCAATATTTAAAATAGTGGGTGAAACTGGCAACCTGCCTTGCCAAAGAATTCCAAATGAAGTCAAAAGAAACATAAAACGATGACTCAAAGCCAAATAAACCATATTGATGGAAAGCCTATTGTCTCAAACATATCCTTTTTAAAAAAGTATTTTCGCAGTTTGAAATCTTGATATATTGCCCAGCCCTAGTCACCAGCTCCTTCCTTTTCTCCACCTCCTCCTTTCTGCTTTTCCCTAATGGTGTTAGAGATGATTAACCGAATAATGCTGTCTAAATTTATTGAACACCACTAATCCAACAATCTGGATCTTGTTATTCATTTGTAATTTTGTTTTGGATTTAATCAAAATTGTGATTGTGTGTTTTTCTTTTTCTGCAGAAACTGGGAGCTACGTCTGCGAGTTCTGTGGGAAGCAGTACAAGTACTTCAACCCGTACCAGGAGCATGTTGCTCTGCACACACCACTGGGTGAGCCTGTTTAGCTGGGTTGAGCATATACCTAGAATCTAAATATTTCCATTAAGACTACCTTTTTTAGTCTCTGACTTTGTCTGATGGTATCATCTCATAAACATCCATGAGTACCTTAGGTTTTTTAATGTTTACAATGTCTCAGTAAGGATAAAATCAGTATTTTTATATCTGATGTCCCTGGTTTAAAGGAGAGCTTTGAGATCTGACTGACTGAATGTCTCTTTGATGCAGGCTCCTTTGATTTGAAGGCTGCGCTGGTACCTGAATGTGGAAGCATTGATATGAGTAAATTTGGCCACAGCCAGGCTGGTAAGATGAAAAGTAAGCAGCATGTTCTTTATTCTACATTTTTCCTCTGGTTTTGTTGATTGATTGTTGCATGAAAAGCGATCTAAGTACCCTATAATCAGAGCTGCACCCATTAAAATGTCAGTAGCTCCTAAAAAATCATTTATATACCCAAATGAGTTTGTGTGGCAGAACAAAGGATAATCAACATGGCAGTGGTGTAGTGCTGAAATTTTAATTTAAGATTTATTTAAGTGTAACATACCAGGGTGCTATACTGTATAATAACTACTTAATAGGACATCAAGTTTCTTAAAACTCCCGAGAGGAGGAAATAGAAACAGTCATGAAAGAGAGGATATGCATTTTGACAGAACATTTTGAAATTCCTGTAAAAGCGTCACATTGTGCCATCATTTTTTCCTGTTTTGCAAAGCTGGCTCCAAAATAGCAGATAGATTTGATTAAGATGGTCTTAAGCATTTTTTTCACAGAACATACAAGGCCCTGTCCACACTGAGATGAAAAAGTATTCCATGTTTTCCGAGTTCCACATAAACTTTTTTTTAACTGGAAGGGAGTTATGCAACTGCCCACTACTGTGGACACTATGCTTCAAATGTATAAATAGCAATTTAGTGTCAATTTAGAACTTAAGTAAGATCTACAAACAATCATTAAGAGTAAATAAAGTATATGTCTTTTTGCTGTTGAATCAAACTATTCACTTGAGAATTACAACACAATTTTAAATAAAAAAATGAAGATTGTGTGAAATCTGAATACAGGCATCATATCCAATTTGCCTTTCATCAGCTATTTTGGATTAATGATGCAATATCTCGATATGGTAAAAATGTGAAAAGATGATAACTATATGAAACTTAAAACAAGGGCTTGGGAGTTTACCACCTGGTAGTTAAACATGGTACTGTAACCTAAAGGATATAAAATGATTCCAGATATCTGCCCACTTTGGTGGACACCATGAATGAAAAAGTTAAAACACTGCAAATGCTCAAGTATATATGTCAGGCTTATAAGTGGGGCTCTAACGCTGCCGCAGACATATACCAAAACCAGAGAAGAAGACAAGAAGCACCAAAATCACGCCTCTGATACTACCTGGTAGACTTGCAGTGCAGCTGGATCTGCCTGATTGAATGTCTGTAATCAGGCAGATCCATCTTGTCCACCTCTGATCTACATTTCTACGGATATTTTCACTCCACTTCTGACATGTTTTTACAAGAGTTTGTTGGATTAAGTGGCTTATGTTTTGTATTTTCACCGCAGCTGTAGCACCATCCTACTACATTATTTTATTGTTTAGTCATCTTCCACATATACTTTTAAAGGTTCTGTCATTCCCAAACACTTTCTATTGGCTGTTACCCAGATGGACTATAACATATAGAAATTTATAAAATTTCTAAAAAATCAGTGCTAATGACCTTGAATAAGCCCATCTTGTGTTTATTCTTGTAGTTTAATTTCCCCTTAAGTGTTTTTTACATGTCTCCTCAGCATGATATTGCACATGCATTAACAAGACAAATATTGATGGCATCAGAATTTTTCTTTTCCCGTCTTTATGGGGCTGACAGCAGCCTCAAATGTCTTTATTTATGTGTAGCTTTTAGAGCACTATGAAGCATCCCCTACCTTTAATTATTCATTAATATGGTGAAAATCTAATTTATAAAAGTTGAGATCATAAGACACATTTCTTTGCTTGATATCCAAAGTAAGCCACTGTAAGAATTAGGGCTGCACGATTTTGGAAAAAACTGACCTTGCGATTTTTGGGGGGTTTGCGATATATTGCGATATATATTGCGATATATATTGCGATATTAAGAATAGAAGAATTTTTACCAGATGACTTGAATAGCTCTGTTTGGGAAGAATTTGGTTGACTCTCAATGACACCATTGGATTCATATAATACCGTTTAATCCAGGCTAAGGGGGTTCGTCTGTGAATGATGAAGATTGCTGTACATTAAAGGGATCCAGGAGGCCATGTCTCTGTACAAAATAGAATAGGTTTCAATTTCAGTTGCTTTTTTCATTTTCCCAATAAATGGGGGAAATGCAATAGTCACATTGCATGCGCGATATGACTATTGCGCATGCACACATTGCGATGGCGATGTTCAAACGATATATTGTGCAGGCCTAGTAAGAATTATTCTGAATTTTCTACATGGACTGTAAAAACTGTTATTTGTGGTAACTATCACATTTTAATGTTGAATTGAAATTCAAATTACCAAACATCCCTCCCTGCATTTAAAATACTTGTATAGTTGACAGATACAGCAGATGGCTCTTTCTTTAAACAGTGGTGGCAGATCAAAACTTGATCATACTGCATCAGCTTCATGCTTCTTTAAGGCAGATTGAGGATATATTTTTGTGCCCAGAGCCAAGTTTTATATTAAGAGATCATATTTTATATCTCTCATTGCTGATGTGACCTTGATTGCTTTGTAATTGGCTGAGGTTGTCAACATGACTGAGTGTAATGGATGTTTGAAATGAGCCAGGACAAAATTGAGCATATCTTTATTATGATAAAGCTAAAAGCAAACCTTGTGAATGTGATCAGAAAACCAAAAACCTATCAGCTGTACTTTTGAATAATGCTTTTCAAAATGGCAGCGTCTCTCTGTGTTACTGAATGACTGCCGAGGTACAGCCTGTCAGTTTACAACAATCCTGACATAGCAAGGTTTAAGAGCAGAGACCTTCACAGTCGTATCCCAGACCTGCTGTTAGGGTGTGTGAGGAATTCATAAGAGTAGAGCTCACCATGACTGAAGTGTGACACACTGAGAGAGTGGAAACAGGATTTAGGAGAACATGAGGAGATTGAATTTAAGGTTCTAGGTCACCTTGTAAATATATTTGTGGATGGAAAGCATTAACCTTGTGGATAGTCATTATACAGTTTTATAGATGTTGCATTTTTTCAATTCTTGTCAGGAATTTTTCAAATTGCTTTTGGCATATGAAACATAACTGCACTGAAAAACACTGAAAACAAGATTTCAGCTGATGCTTAAGTCTCAGCTTGTTATCTTTTCTGTTAAAGTGATGAATCCCCTTGTTAATAATAGGCTGTCAATATCCTCATGCTATAATACATCTTAGTCTGCGTGTAGTAAACAAATCCAATGTTTTTTTGATAAATACAATCCAAAACTACAGAGGGTTTGAAAAAAATAGATGTTCAGCCATACCTTTAACAAAAACCTTCTGCAAGCTAGAGGCAGAAAAAGCAGGTATCTTTACATGTACAGGTTGGCAGATACTGTCATTTCTCAAGTCAGTCAGGCTCTCAACATACTGCAGTTCTACAACAGCACTGTAACAAAGCTCTGCTGTCACGTTGCCTGTGTGCTTTTACATTGCATCTGCAACATGTACTCTGTGTCCCTGTGTGTGGTACTGTCATAGCCAGACACCTCCCGGTTACCAAAATGAAGAAAAGGAAAAACAAAAATCTGCAGTTCCTTAATGGTGTTTTTTGCATTTTTGGTGTCTACTCAACTCAGCTCCACTCGGCAGGGTTTGAATACTACCTGCTCTGTTTTTCATTACTGCAGTGGTTCCCAAACTGGGGTACGTGTACCCCCAGGGGTACGCGAAGTGATGTAGGGGGTACATGAAAAACTGTCAGGTCTAAACAGTTGTTTCAGTAGTTCAAGTTCAAACTGATAAATGTTTGTATTGTGAGCTTTGATAAAGGCCTGAAGTGTTGGCAGAGAGGCTGAGGCATCTTGGAGAGGGAAATCTGTCCTAAATTATCTAAGATTCTTAAAATAACATACAGTAAGTTCACTCAGACAGCCTTTTCATTAAAGCTTTAAGTTCATTAATGAAAATGTTTCAGAAATGTACATTTCTTTTTCAAAAGTGGACTGGTGTTGCCCACTGACATTGCTGGTAAATCAACCTATTTAGTCAGAAATAATTCACTTTAATAGGTTTTATTTGTATGTTATGCATGTAAAATGTGGGAGGTCGGAGTGCGGCAGGCTTAAACATTCCTCGGTGTTATAAGTGCATGAGAGTTGGGGGTACACGGCTGGAGGTCAAGTGTCGGAAGGGGTACAGGCTGTGAAAAGTTTGGGAACCACTGCATTACTGTATAGGTCAGGGGTGGGCAACTGGCCGACAAGGGGTCACATGTGGCCCTTTACCTCACTCTATGCGGCCCACCAGTCATTTCTCAAAAAAGAAAAAAAGGAAATATGAAGATAACAACTACTAAATATGATACATCATGAGTAGCCAGTACAACATCATGCACAAATATGGATAGGTTAGTATCTTTACTGATAGGGCTGGGTGGATATGCTTTTCTCACAATCTGATTTTTTATGACTTTTTTTAGGTGACATTTTGATTTAAATTGTAATACTACAATATTGCCGATTTTTGCAATCTTTATTTAGCTTTAATAACACCAGCAAAAAAGATGAACAATGATGATGCCCACAGACTATATCAGGACAAATACACATCAAATACACATCAGTTATTCAGCAATATATATTTTAACCAGCTGCTTCTGCTCTATCTTCAAAAGCCTGAATTGCATTTAAAAGTGGTTTATTAACACAGACTAAAATTAAGCATTTTAATTTGGAAAAAAAACATCAATTTTTATAACAAAAAATCGAATACAAAATCGTTAAACAAAAAAATCCTAATACTTACGGGATATATTATATATTTACTAAGTATTTAATTAGGCATTAAAATATAAAATACTGTATAAGTGAACCGTATATTTAGAAACAATGTTCAAGATATTTTTGTGCTTTGAAAACATTCATTCTTTTATTACATGAAAGAAGCTTAAATTGGCTTAAGTTGTGAATGCTGAATGTAAACTAAAATAAATGCTGATTGTAACCCTTTTTTTGTAGTTTAATATCTTCTACTTTTTGTCCATTTATAAATACTTTTCCTTCTTGAGAGTGCCTGACAGTATGTAACAGTGTGGCCTTAAAGCTGGGGTTGGCGATTTTGGAAAACTAGCATGAATTTGAAAGTAGCATCTCCTCAGGGCTCCGCCTAGCCCCACCCCCCGCTCACATGCACGCGCGCAGCTGCTATATCCAGAAGACTGATTCAACTCCAAACCCTAAGCACAATGTGTTTGTTTCACACTACACCAAGTCATGTCTCAGTCAGCACGAAGAACACACCAAACAAACATGTAAAGTTAGTTAGTACTCACAGCCGATGTTGATCGGGGTATAGGTAGTTCCTCTGACGTTCTCCACATAGCTGTCAAATCTCCTGTTTTGGCCATGAAACTACCGTATTTTCTCCTCTTTTCTCCCGTCCTCCTGTATCAGTATTCTCCTGTAAATCTCCCGTGTGACGATATAATAATAAAAGCACTCCTCTGCCTCTCCAAACTGAGCTCCGTCTCTAGCGTGAATGGGGCGGTAATGCTCTAAAATGATGGATTTCAACCACCAAAGAAGAAGTCTCGCGAGAACTGCCACCTACAGTAGCATGGATGGCAGTTCTCGCGAGATTACAGCCAACAGCGGAACAAACTTAGAAAAATAAAGAGTTTATTTTAGATTTCTTGTACATCTGTCTTAAATGTGAGGGATACTGGAGTTTGGTTGGGGTTGTGGGACAGCTCACAGCGGACTTCCCTTATTTTCAAAGACAAAACTTGAAAGGTAAGCATTCTCCAGCGGAGTCTGTTCCCTACACGCTACATGCTACATGCTACACGCACTGTCTGTGCACGCCGGGAAAATGCACGCGCAGCAGGCACGCAGAATGGCGACGGGATTTGATTGGTGTAAAAAAAGGTATCCCGACAAGATTATTGGTTGGTGTTTTCCCTGTTTTACTCCTGCTGTAGATAGCGGATATTTTTCGCTCTGTTTTAAGAACACATTATGAGTTGATTACCATCGGGTCATAAAGACCATTTTAACCAGTATTACAAAAAGTGTATCTAAATCAAATCGCCAACCCCAGCTTTAAGACAATGAAAATGGTATAGATTATCAGTACCTCTTTAAGGTAGAAGGGACTGTCAGTGCAGCTGTGGCATCCTCACAACCACATAGAGGTTAACAGAAGCGATAGAGCTGCCTGCCCCTTTGTAGCTTTTGTAACAGTTAAGAGATAAATTATGTTCCAAAGATGGTTGCAAGCAGCAGAATAACATGTTATGTAAATAGGGGAGAGTTTGGACTGTCATATGGTGTGTTTGATATAACACAGACATGGGAAGTGGGTATTACATCACATCTCAGTTTAACATGTTTTAGTTGAAAGCAGGCGAAGTTGAAGTTCTTGGAGATCTTCCAACTTCCAGAGTAGAAAATTTAGACCAAAGGCAGTGTGCCCATTGACAAATCTAATTTTCAATTCAGACAGCCCAACTTCTGATGTCATATTGAGTGTGGAATCCCAGAGCTGACAATAGGGGGGCATTTCAATTCTGAGTCAATACCTCTGACTCATACTCTGACCATTCAGTGTCTTCATGTCAAGTTTCATTGTGACTCAGCTCGCTTGGAACCACTTTGAAGGTGATAAACAGTGCCAAATACAAGGTACAATCCCTAATGGAAAACTGAGTAAAGTCAAGCCAAGTCCAGCTGATACCATGGAGTGGAAAAGCCCCATAAGTGTTGACCCAAGGCTGTTTAAAGTAGCACAGGGAGTCACATAGTCACCAATGTTAAAGTCACCATTTTGTGCATGTTTACAACGACCCAGTCTGTTGTGATTGGTTAGCTGGTCCACTCTGTGGTCATTGGTCAGTTCATTTGCTCCATTTAGGGGTTGCATGTGTTGTACAGTATGTGCTGCGTTACAAAGGAGGCCTGACTGGAACTTGGAGAGATGTGGGAGTTGAAGCACATTCCAGAAGCATGATAATATTTGTTATAAAATTCAAAAAATAATGTAGCTTAGCACTTACACACTTTTTCCTGATATCATATAATAGTTGGACTTCTAGTTCTTACCATTTATGGCATTGCATGAGTGACAAATGCTCACTCCGCTATGAATCTGCTATAGAACCAATGAAACCCGGTGTTAAGAAAGATGGACAGAGTGAGCCATCTTCTCATCCAGCCTGTTTGGTAGAAAGAGAGGAGGAAAACAAACATACGTATTTATCGTGCAGTTAATTGATTTATTGATTATAGTGACAGGCCTAATCCCAATGCATGAAAAGAGTTGTTGTTTTGGGTAATGAAGCACTGCTTTTACAACCAAGGAGACAATGGAATCTCCAATGTCAAGGGAACCCACCATTATTTCAGCTGCTATTGGGCGAGAGGTGGGATATACCCTGGATTGGTCACCAGCCAATCACAGACTTAAGAGTGGCAGTAATTCCCACTTAAACTCACATCCAACCAGGCAGCCTGAAAAGCGTGTTTTGGTCTGTTGGAAGCGGCCTGTACCTGGAGAGACCTGTGCATGGAGAACTTTTCTGCCCTGACCTACTGAGGAGTAGAATCAGCAACCTTGATGTTGTGAAGCATGAGCATTACTTACTGCTGCCTGTGTTTTATCATACTTTTAAATCCAAGTAATGGTTAACCCGAGTCTCATTCAAATATCTCTGCACTTATTCAGACTGGTCTATCATTTGAAAGTTAATAAAACTATTTTCAAAGACCTTTTTTTGTAAATTTTTACGAGTTTTGAGTCACTTTCAGATCACATTTCTGGCAACATTACATCATAAAAAACTTCTTTAGCTGTCCTGAATTTTATTCCTTCTAACTAGTTCTGTAATTTTTTTGGTTCATGACACCCCCCCCTCCATCTTTCTGCTAAGAGGAGCACTGCCATAAAGAACTATTTAAAGCGTGGCACACTCACATCACAGAAGTGGGTCAAAAAGATGGAATGAAGAGGAGGAATTAAACCCATATTTAAATGTAATACGAGCATTTGGGCCCTTTTGTCAAGGCTGTTAGCCAGATTAATTTGCACACTGCAAACTAGTTAAGATTAATAACTCATTCACTTTGCAGCAGTGTTACTGTGTTGTGGAATCATAATTTGAATTAGGAATCAAATAAAAATCATCATGGGGTTGTCACTCATTCTTCTCTGGTGTTTTTACTTTCAGACAATCCTTTCAGGCGGAAGCTGGAGAGTGCGATTCAGTCAAGTCTGGTTGACACAAACAGCTCGCAGAATTCAAGCGGTGAGCACTGAATCACTCACCTTATGTGGACGATTGTGTACTTGTGTGGAAATATCTCATTTCTGCTCCGTCGGTGTAAAGTATTTTCAGTTACCCGGGCTGGAAATTGAGATGGAGGAGGAGTAGAGGATGTAAAGAGGTTTGTGTGACCTACCTTGCATCAACTGTTACTATATAAAACTCTAGTCTAAGAGCTCTATTATTGTTATTCCAGTCCATACTCAGGCCCTGAAAACAGAGAGCTTGTTGAATAACATGTTGGATCACCTTTGGCTCTCATAACAGCTGCCACAAATCAAAGCAGTGACCCAAAAATAGACTTGCAATTAAAGGCCGTGAAAACAGATTTCCTTCATCAGACTCGTGCAGGAAGTTTCTCTGTCCTACATGAGAAAAAGAAGAAATCTAAAAAAGAAGAAAAGGAGAAAAAGAGAAAAAAATCTGTTTGTCCCGTGTTAACCTTCCTTTTCTTTGTTAGTAGAATGATCTAACTGCGAAATAAATCACATTTTTATCATTAATGCAACACGAACTCTGGCAACAGATAGCAAAAGTCTGTATTTTTAGCAGTTGAAAAAAACATGCGAAGGTGCACAATTATACCTCACACCCTTTTGTTCTTGCAGCCAGCTCAAATTCAATCTAAATTTCAGTTATCCATAGAGTTGTACAAATGAGTGGAATTTTTTAATCCACAAAGAACAACAGCTGTACTGCATAAATATTCCTACAAGAGTGTACTTAGTTGTTGTAGTACCATTACAGTAATATTTCTATCAAGCCCCTGTTCATTATACACTATAAACACATAATAAGCATGTTTACAAAATATTTTAATGTGAATACTGCGCTTAAAATATTTTATAGTATGTTATGAGCACTTGTGTTTGAAGTGTTTGTGTTTTTAATAACCTAAAATGGTCCTGTTAGTGTGTTAAAATTGTGCTTATAGCTATGAGAAAATAGAAAATTAATAACAGTAAATCTGGTTCACTTTTAAGTATTCTTAGTTTAATGACATTAGGTGTTAATTCAACAGATATGCAGGTCATAGAACTCGTTAAATAAAATACTTTTTAATACTTTTCAAGTTTTCTGTGACTTGTAATACATTGAAGTCAGTTTATAACACATCATGAACATTATCTTAATCATTGTAATTAGATTATAAGTCAATATAAGTGGCCATCAGATGCTCCAAGTGAAGTGAAACCATGAGATGCACTAAATGCAAGAGCAGCAAACAAAACTGTCAAATGCTTTTTTTTAATTTACATTTAATTCAGTCTTTTTTTAATGTTCAATAATTCAAATCCTCAGTGGCTCAAACTCAACATTATACATATATTAATATTACATATGAATGGATTTCCATAAAATTCGGCTATGTTTGTCTTAAGAATATATAAAGGTGCATCTGACACTGTTGATAATAAAGTCAAGATAAATCTTCTGATTAAATGTTAAATTATGGATCAATTTTTCTTATGATTAATATCCTAAGCAGTTACTGAAAAAAGTTGTGGTTTTTCTAAACATTTAAACGCAAACAGTAAACTGTGTAAATGCATCATATTTGGAAACACTATCAATGCACAGTATGATGGATTGTTGGGATGCTTATAACTCTTCACATGCAACAGCAATATAATGTATCAGGATTACAAATGTATAGCATTATAGATCAGCAGGAATGTTTCCAACTATGATTATACAACATTATTTGTGTGTTGTTATACCTTATAGACATGTTTAGAATGTGTTTATGTTGCTTTATAAAGATGGGCTTCATAGAAGGTGTCACCAGAAAGAAAAATGATCATATAATTTAGACATGAACGACCTGTATTTAATTCAGATGTTCAGGTGGATCATTTTAAATCCACCAAAATGTGAACAGTTGATACAGTTAACAAACCCAAAGTTAACAAAGCACTCAGAAAACGGTCAACACTGAGTCTTTTTTTTTTTATTGATAATGGGATTAAATTATCGGCAGGTAAATGTGTGAATAGGTTTGCAGAGGGGAGCGTGGCTAAATTAGCAGCGCTAACCCCACTAGCCCTGAGTTTTCCTCTCAGTTTGACTAAGTGTTTCTATTCTTAATGTGGTCACCACTGCTGTAGTCTAGTGGTTTTGCCAGTATCACCTGACACAGCCTCCATACACGTTATTCACAAAACACTCCTTATCTATGCTCCTCTTCCAGGTGCTACTGATGCTTTTCTGCTTGTTCCAGAGCACTCTTTTTGTTTAGGTCCAAGTTTGACAGCA
Source organism: Scarus forsteni (assembly GCA_036419115.1). Classification (NCBI taxonomy): domain Eukaryota; kingdom Metazoa; phylum Chordata; class Actinopteri; order Labriformes; family Labridae; genus Scarus; species Scarus forsteni. The sequence goes on along the minus strand of JAZDUH010000359.1, from coordinate 13,768,179 downwards.
TTTCTATAGCGAGGATGTAGTCATCAGTCATATTTACAGTGGCTGCTGGTGGCAGGCTGCAGGGCTTTGCTCGAGAGCCAGCTGCCAGTTAAATAGCCAAGAACTCACTCAATTACATTTAGCTACTTTTTCCTGTTGTTGTCTGAGCTAAACGGTGACCAGGGCACATACATATTTTGGAAAAACGTAAGCTAAGCAATCCTAAAATAGTTTTATTCTCCAATCTAGTAACGTAAGCCTGTGTCTTCCATTTAAGCTTTGAACTGTTATATTTCAATCCATCTTTAAATTGTGAATCATCTTAAAAGCATGTTACTATAATCTAATTGGCTTCCTTTATTGATGCTTTGTTAACATAGTTTAAAAAATTAAACATGCTAAAGTTTGTTATTTAGATATGCTTCAAACACAAGAAAAAAAAAAATCTAATTACTTTCTGTTGCTGTGTTATCTGTCATACAGAGGATTTGATAAGAATTTTGTGTCTGTATTGGACAAAGTATAAAGAATTAGTTTGACCAACTCCTAAACCTGCCACTGGCTGCCAAGATTAAACTGTTAAATTGTCTATCCACATGTGTCCTTGATTTTAAGCCTATATTGTCTAACTACATTAAGCTGGAAATACTCCCTTTTTCAGTATTAAACACTAAAAAACTCAAATAAAAGCAAGTGCATTTGTCCGATTATGGGTTAAAATATTTCATTATACTTATTTTGTAGTGCTTTCACTGAGCAAGACCAGGTAAAGGTCTAAATCTATGATATTACAGGTAATAAAATACAGTCTGCATTGCCTGTAATGAGTGCAAAACCTCTGTTAGGTCAAGCAAATGTAATAAGTGTTCTGAACTGCAATGTTATTTCAGTATTCTCAACACATAATTTAACTGCCTTGTCTTTACAGGCAATAAAGATCATATTTTTGGTTTTTGTGTCCTGAAATAGCTCAGATTTCCTGTGGACCTGTATGTTGAATTTGGCTATAAATGGGCGTAATAGATACTTTGACTGGAGAGAAGAAAAATACCCTAATTTTAGGTCTCACGGTGCTTTGTTACTCAAGCTTCAAGTAAAAGAGTGCACTTTTGCTGCCTTAAGCAGGCATGTATCGATACTCATTTTTAAAATCTGGATTGGCTTTATTGGTTTTCCCATTAAAAAACAACTAAGCAAGATCTTTGTGGAAAGAAAAGGCATTGCTACCTTGAGATGACTAAATAAATGGGTTGATATTTTGAGAACACACCCAATATCTGCTTTATCAGGAGAAATAAATTGCTCTGCTAATAAATGCAGGTCCTCTTAAGCATGTGTACATTCTGTGCATGAATCAGTGAGATCTAACTTAAATCTGATGCCTAATTGAAGTACTTTTTTTAAAGAGAGGGACAAAGCATTTAATTCTATCACTTTACAATAACACCATGAAAGCAATGCAGATATCCGGTTGATCTTGAAATCTAAAATCATTGAAGCAGTCCCTTTGTTTTGTCACAGTATCCCCAAAGTTGCTTCCAAGGGCTTTTAGACGTCAAATGCTGTTACCAAATCAGGGATATGTTAGACATGGATGTTGCTCTTTTATATATGCTTCTAATGAAAACAACACCGAGAGCAGTGATAGGATGAAAAATGAAAAGAGAGAAAAAGGCCCACCCTGCCTGCAGTTTTAACTCCCTCCCTCTCCTCTTGTCCTCAGGAACTCCGAGCCCTCTGGTGGCCAGCACCTTTGTTACATCCCAGAGTAAGTCCAGCCCCACCTGCCTGTAAAAGCAGAGCACATACATGATTCTGTCATCTTGTTTTCTCTTTTTTTTTTTTCCCTGCAATGTCTCAATTTTATGTTTATCTGTCGTGATACAGTACAAGCAGTGCCTCTATAATGCTTTGTTATTTCACAGATATGCTTCATTTAGCTTCATTATCACATCAAAGCAGCCACATTTATGCTGTCACTAGGGCTGGGCAATGGAGATTACAAATCAGATTTCATATACTGAATGGTGATACAGGATGGATATCTTCACAAATGTTTGTCAGAGTACCAGAATTATTAACTTTGAAAAGAAAAAAATCAAACTTTGTTGGTACTTCATTGAAAAATAAGTCCTGCATCCCCAATATCTGTCACAGAGATGTGTTTTGAAGTCAGAAATCTTAATTATTCTTTAGTAGAAGAAGTACAGAAGCCTCATTATCCTTCCTTGTGTGTAATCCGAAGTGAAAGAGTGCTGTTAAAGTTGAATCATGGGAAAAAAAATGAATTATCATTTAGGCAGTGTGCAGGAGTTTCCGGTAATTTTTCATCACTAAAATAGGTATTTTTACCAATCATATAAAAGAAATAACACAAAACTACAGCCAGTACTTTCTAAAACATTGCAAAAACAACATCTAGTGGTCAAAAGCATAATTACTGTTTCCTCTCACAGCAGGTCGGTGCAGGTATCTCATCTATCTTGTCAAATGTGCGTGTGTTCACGAGCACTAAACAACCAAACACTTCACCAGCAGTGTGTTTATCTGAGGGAGGGCAATTTAAACATTTTTGTCTTTGGATTGGAGGGCGAGAGAGCAAGGGAAAGCTCACTGGAAAAAGGCTGCAGACTGGAATTGCATCAGGTTGGCCTAGAAGAGGCAAGCGTGGCTCTTAACAGCACCTCACAAATATTATCTTGACCAAAAAAATAAAAGAAAACATAAGGGTGAGTGCTGTACTGGGTATAGGGTGTAATTCAGGATCAGGTCTGTGCAGAGATGATGAGGTTTCAAAACAGGCAGAAGGCTGTCCAGTTGAAGTGACACTATTGGACACTGATGTCCTGATGACGACTTGAATCATTGCCACATTTTTGCCAAACAAACAATTTCTACCTGCATTGGAGTGCCTTAGTCTCACTGAAACCGAACAGCCCTCTGCCTGTTTGTTTTTTTTTTTTTTAACATTCTCACAGAATTTTTATGCAAATTCAAAATGTAACCACAGATTTGCATGTTTATCTTAAAGTACTGGAAGTTAAAATTTAATGGTAGCTGCAGATGTACCAGTGGAAGAAAAAACACTTTCTCATGTTTGTTCACTTTTCTCCTCTGCTGGTGGTTTGGTTTATTAGGTTATCTGACAGGGACCATGCACAGCACCATTGTTGAGCTAGAGTAAGCTATAAAGCTAATTACATTGTGGTCTCTGGGTAGGAAGTCTTAAATATCTAATACAAGCGATTAAAACAGAGTGTAAAGTTGCATTCTTGGTAGACTGACTGGCTTCTACGCAACAGCCTTACCATCATTTCTGCAGTTTCCATAATTGAAGCTAAAATGGAAAACGAATCAACAAAACTGTCAATGGTGGCCACCTCTAAAATTTAAATGCAGGGAACCCTTGTCAGTGAATACTATTTTGATAATGAGCTTTAGCACCTGTTTTTTATATTTAACATAAATCATGAGGGATGCAAGATATTGGATTTTTGCTGATATAGATTTGTCGATATTTCTGATCTCATTACCTCAAACAAATAGATATTTTTGGTCAAGAGCACAACTTCTGTACTTTACAATAATGGACGTGTTTCTTTCAGTGAGACAATTTTGTTTGTGTTAGGGACGTGTAAAACAAGAAAAATATCAGTTAACTATTGAAAAGAAAATAATCTCCTAATTTTTAAATGTGCCCATGCTGTGATGATAAAGTGCAGCAATATGTTCCATTTGTGTATTTTGCCAATATTCTGTAGTTATAAAAATTTAATGAACATGTAATCGGCCAATACCAACATTTCACTTTTTAGTCTGATTTTGGCCAATACAGATGTACCAATAATATTGTGCATCCATATAAAATATTTAATAGCAAACAACATTGCCTTACCCTTTGTCTCCTTTAAAAAAGACTAATATAGCCTAAAATTTGATACATTGCCCAGCCCTAAGTGTTTCAGAATTTTTATTTGAAAGAGAGGAATGGTTGTAGAGGCTGCTGAAGGTTTTTGTGCATATTTCTCAAACATCTGAGTATCACTTCTTTGTTGTGTTTTGTGAATATTGGATGAATTGAGAAGAAAGTGTGACCAATGTGGAGGAAAGACACAAAAATGTGAAACCCAGCAGAGTCCCTCTGACAGACACAAAGCAGGGTTTTTATAGCACAGCCAGTGCTTTAAGCTGATTGGCCTTCAGAAGGCCATGGCTGCAATCACTGGCACACTAAAGCCTGATTCATACTTCTGCGTCAAACCTGCGTTGTAGGTCCACGTAGCCCTGAACGGACGCAGAAGCCCATGCTCTTATCGGGAGGTGTACCTCTTCTAAAAAGACTATGCATCAAAATGACAGACTGCAAACCCTGTGACAGGGGTGATGCAGGTGCTTCCTCAGTCTCTCAGTGGCAGAGCAAGCTCAAAAATTCCCCCATCCTCCACCTCAGCTAATTCAGCAGCCGTACACTCCATCTCCTCTGACGTCTCTTCTTTGCAAACACTGCAGCATAGTAAACTGTTGCTTGTTGTTGATCAGCAGTATACTCTGACATGATTTACTTGGATTCAGTTTTCAGGATTTCCTGTAGATGAATAAGGAATTAATGTTTCAGGACTGGAATAGAAGCTCCACTCCTTGTGTTTTTGTGGAGTGTTTCTGAGCTACACGGACACTTGATGCAGAAGTATTAACCAGGCTTAACACACCAGCTGGATCACAACTTAAAGGGAATACTTCTGCAAGTCTTAGTCAATTTGAGCTGCACAAACTAAAGAATCAACCAATTTTTGATTTATGGAATTGGTGGAACAGTTACCACAGGTCAGGATTAATATTCATTTAGCTTTAAAGTGTAATGATTTCTTGCTCCAACAAAGAGTCAACACTCTTCTGGGCCTTGTGATTTTTTAGAACCCTACACTTGTGGTGCCTGTGGCATCAAGTTCCAGTTCTACAACAACCTGCTGGAGCACATGCAGTCCCACGCTGGTGAGTCCAAGACTACTGCTGCATGTATGGCTCAGACAAAGACAAATGCTGGAACAAATGTAGACTGTGAACACACCCTGAGTGGCTGCAGTGCATGGGAAAGTCTGATTTTTAACCAAATAAACCGAACATAGTGCAGCATTTGCAAGCAACTGAGAAATCTTTATTGTGTAAAGAGGGTTGTTGCAGACCTGGTTCTGAGGCTGCTCAGAGCATCATACTTACAAATGTACATTAACATGCATTTTAACTGTACTATTTAATCAACCACTTGATGTGTGAAGTTTGAAGACACCAATTCCATGCAACTACAGCTGTTAGCCTTGACAAATTCTAACCTGAACAAACAAAAACATCCAATATTAAAACAGAAAGCAAGAAAATGAGCTGTAAGCACCACACTGCAAAACGCAGATCTAAGGCTGGGAATTTATGTTTATATTGGCCAAAAATATTTTTTGCACATATTAGCATATTTAAGTGAGATTCCTAATTATGTCCTAATAAATATCTCATTTCAAGACATGTAAAGCAAATAAAGGTTGGATTAGTTAAAAAAAAAAAATACAACTGCTACTTGGTCAAAGCAAAACTTACACGTCTTTGTCCAGTATTGATTAAAGCTGGGGTTAAGAACTTTCATGAGACTGCAGTGGGAGAACTTGCTTCCTTCCTTCCTTCTTTTTGTGCACAACCAGTCCACTTGTGTGCCTTTACCAGCCATCAGCATTATGCTAATGTTATGTATTAGCAACTATGAAAGAGCCACAAACCACATGTCCCTTCAGTACATTAACATTACCTATACAAACTAAACAACTGTTTAGATATAACAATGACATATACCTCAGTAAAGGATCCAATAAGAGCACTATCCCTGGACTGAGCCCTGATTGGACAAAAGTGGGCGTCCCTTGTAAGGTTTTCTTAAAGCTAAATAGAGTGCAGAGAGGGGGTACAGATGTCTAATGTCTGATAACAGTAAACTACCTTGGCCCTTGCATGGATAGAACTGGTTGAGGTGGGTGTAAGCATGGTTGTGCAATGTGAATGTGGCGTTACTGATGTGACTACTTGTTTTGCCGACAATTTAAAGGGAAAATATCATGACAAAAATAACTATATTTTTTTCTTTCACGTATAAATGAATATGTCATTGTAACATACAATAGAGTTAAGTTTTAGAGCCAAAAAATACAATCCCAGATTATTTCTCACAAAACTTAATTTGTGATTTCCGTTTTTCCCCTCTCAGAAGAAACTTTAGTTTTTATCAAACAGATCTCAAGAGTCGACTGAACTTTCCTCTTCGACTATAAAGTTCCTAAATTGGCGCTCAGAGGTACACTTTGTTGTTTGGATCTCGGCAGACTTGTTTACATTCACACTGAAAGCTCTGCATTTCGGAGGGGGGTAAAGAGAGCCATGAAGTATGGGTCAATTCTAGTTGTATCTCCTTAACCCTTGTCTTACCCCTTAGCCTGTCCCCTTAACCAAAAACAACAGGCTAAGACGAAGGGCTACACAGCCCTCGAAACAAAGACAAACCAGGACCTCACTTGAAAGAAAGAATGATGAGAAATTTCCCATGATACACCACACCTGCTGACAAGAAGGCAGAACGAAGACCGAGAGAAGTGCATAACTATGAGTAATTGTTAAATTATTAAGTAAATATTAATCATGTTTTGAATTGTTGGTTATATTTTAAATTGCTCTAATAAATGAGCTAGCTTTGGCAGCTATAGCTACAGCTATCGTCACATCTGCCTACAACACAGCCAGCGAGCAACTCTGGGTGATGACGTACCAGAAATCGAGTAGCTTCTCATTTCTTAGGAGCATGTTTTCACCTCTTTAGGGCCCTTTGGCCCTAAAAATACCACATCAAGAGGAAGGGCCAGATGAAGGGGTAAGACAAAGGGGGATTGGGATTGGAACAAAAAGTTAAATAAATCAATTGACTTAGTATATCACCCTGCCATACATAACAGTGAGACATTTTTTCAACACTTACTCCTCACTTGGTGTCTTTACTCCCTGCTAAGATAGCACACAGGTGTACTTGTGCAGGCACCTCCTTAGGGCAGGATGAGATGAAGCTTGTTTTTATTTAAAGAGACACACACAAAATAATGCATACTGTATAATGCTGTTTGGAGCTGACCGAGTCAGAAACCTCCTCTGATGAATAAAATATTGTTAACTTTGAGAGAGGCGTGGTGCATAGTAGGATGGTTTTAAAGGTGGAAAGGGGATATAATCAATAAATAAGATAGTTCAAAAGAGCAATATCTGCCCAAAATTACTCAAAACAAAACCTGAAGACCATGATCATGTAAATTTTGTTTTTGATGACCATATCATATAAATGTGTTCAGGCCCTGTTGCTCCTGGAGCAGTGTGAGTGTAGTCTGACGGTAGATAGAGAAGAGGGGACATGCCTTGTTTTGGCATAGGACAGTTCATTAAGGCCTTTTGTTATTGTCCCTTATTAACTACCAGCTGCACATTTTCACGATGTGTTCATGAATTAGATGAAATAAACTGTCACTTTATGGGACTAAATATCAATCAAATATGCTCCCTCACTGAATAAAACAAATGTTATGACAGCTTACCTTGTAGTTAGTAGATTTGCAACAATCGATGATCTTACTGCCATGCATCCATTATTTCAAATGAACATCAGCCAAAACTGCTGATATAAATCATATCCTATATCTATGTGATATTACCTCAAATCTCATAAAAACTGTTAAATTACCTTAACTAACATTTCCCAGCCCAATATGATTTTATTTATAGATTACAACATTAGATTTTTTCCTGAATTTGTCTGGTGTTTCTGACTTAAAATAAGTGCAATTAGAGATTTTGATCAGGAAATAAGACCATTTTTGTCCATCAAGTATAAATATGTCATTTAGATAATCTAAATATAAGTTAAATAGGCACTTTTTGGTAATGTGCAGTTTTTTCTTAATCTATACACACCCTGCTAGAGTCACTGATGGATATATGTATAAGTTAGGAATGAATTACAAATATATGAACATTTCTTTGTCAAGTGTTATAACATTCTTTTGATACACTGTTATCTGTTGGCAAAATCAAGCCGACGCTGTCATTTATTATTTCTGTATCTTTTGATATTTTCCTTTTATTATTTTTTTCCCTCAGTAATTCATTTTTTTTCCCTCCAACTGATGTCCCACTCTGCCTCTCCTCAGCGGACAGTGAGAACCACACCAAAGGCGACTCTCCCAAAACCTCGTCTGCTCCTGTTCCTCAAGAGGTGCTGTGGAGAAGTTCTCAGAACCCGTCCTCTGCTCTTCCCTCAGTGAAACTCCAAATCCAGCCTCAAAGTATCACCCAGAGAAATCACACCGTCAGCCGTAAGCATATTCTGTATATTTATGTTGGTGAAACACAATGTTTGCCACAAGTCAAGTTCAATATCTGTCTTAATTATCTGAAGAAGCAAAGCCTAATACAATAGTCAGAGATGTCCTGAATCATGTTATTTTTCTTAGCTTGCAGCTTTTCTGTCTGCACATCCACATAAAAGTGGGTGTTTATTTTGACGTTTTATGCTTTTTCCTTACAAAGAGAATGATTGTAGTCCCTCAGTTTCTGTGACCAAAATAATGAGAAGAAATATGAATATATAAAGGGTAGTTGTGAGAAACCAGTAAATGGATAAATCCTGCTGAGCTAAAGAAGAGGGTCTTTGCAGAAAGTAAAAGTGTTGTTGGTATAGTTATTTATTGTATTGAATTCTCCCCTCAAACTGTTGGTACATCTTCTTCAACTCTGATTTGAAAGTTTTGTCGTCTAAAAGTCAAAAACTTTAACATTAATTTACAGGATTTTAACAATCAGGAGCTGTTTTGTCAGAAAAAAGCATCTAAACTTGTTTAGAGGTAATGTGAGCTACTACAAAAATGTATATAACATAACTTAGTTAAGTACTAAACCAAACAAAAAGGTAAAAAATACATACTGAATGTCGAAAGGTGAACTGTGCAAATGCTTTTTTATAGCCTGAAAATATGACCATCCAGCTCTTTGTTCATCTTGAATATGAGCATGTTCAATAAATGAGTACATCTTCCATGATCAGGTCCAAAATTGTGCCCAGCTTACTTTTTATTCACACTTTGTGGTACATGCTGTATTGTCTTTTATTTTGAAGGTTTTCTTTGCTTTCAGTGTTGTTCAACAGGGCTTAGGGAGCAGAAAAATAGGCTATACATCAAAAAAGGCCCCTTAAAATGCTCCATTTTTACTTCCTGGAGTTTATGATGTCATAGCCATACAGCCTCCACCTACATATGTGTTTTGTAACTGTCTAATGGGACCTATCAAATCAAAGTAGCAATCTCTTTAGCAACTGTTAACTTGAATTTCTTTTATCCTTTAAGAATTAGCTTTGTAGTGTTGAATTGAAAACTTGTTCCCACTAACGTTTTCACGTTTTCCTGTATCTGTCCCTCCTGTTGCTGTGTTAGCAGAGAATAACGGCCTCCCTGAGAAAGAGCGGCAGCAGGTAGCGGAGCGCCTCTTACGGGTAATGTGCACAGATCTGAGAATGCTCAACGTGCTCAACAGCAAGGACTTCCTGAAGCTGGCTCAGACTCTCGTGGACACGGGTGCTCGTCATGGAGCCTACTCCACCCGTGACGCTTTTGGTAACATGAGTGCCTTGGCACTGCGCCAGCTGCCCCGCATGTACAACCAAGTCAAAGTCAAAGTCACCTGTGCTCTAGGCTCCAACACTTCTCTAGGCATCGCCGTCACCTGCCACTCCCAGACCTCAGGACCAGACGCTTGCTACATTCTAACAGCCTATCAGGTAGAGGGGTCCAGGCTGAAGCGCTACGTTCTGGGAGTGAAGGAGGCGGAGCTGAGGGAGGGCCCTGAGCAGGTTCACCACTGGGTGCAGAATGTCCTGTCTGAGTTTGTGATGTCAGACATCCGCACTGTGTATGTCTCAGAGCCCAGGGTGTGGGCGGCAGGATTTGCGGGGTCCCCTCTCAGCGGTGGGCGGGGCAGGATATGCTTGCGATGCGCCGGTTGTTCCCTCGGTGCCGTCGTCCAGGCCGTTCTCGGGAAGCGCAGCCTCCAAGCTCGAGGTCTTCACGAGCTGGCAGAGCTTTTATCATCATGCAGAGATATCGCCTCCTCCTCCTCGCTGGTCCTCCGTGATGAACAGGGCACCAACACCTCCACAAGCACAACAGAGGAAAGTGCACAGAACAGCCCCGCACAGTGCCCCACCCCTCCATGCTGGGACCGCATGGCTGAAGCTCTGCTGCAGGTCCATGCCCACTTTGAGCACATATGTGAAGCTTATGGACGCAGCAAGGCCACGGCCCCGCTCCTGCAAGGTCTCAACAAGCATCTGTTGGGGACGCTGGCCTGTCTGCTGGCTCCCCTGCGTCATGCAGCTCTGGAGCTGAGCAGCCACAGGAGACCGACCTTACAGCAGGTGCTGCCCGTCTACCTGCGCCTTGAGAAATTTTTTACATCCAAGGCAGGAGAAGCTGGGACAGGAACAGCTAGCAAACTCTGCCATTACTTCCTAGAAGCACTCAAGGAAAATTTCAAGGTACTGTGCTGGTGTTTAAGTAAATTCTGAAAATGTACATTTTGCAGACAAAATGCTGAAGAATTGAAGAAATGCAAGTTTTGCAGGTTTTAGAAGTATTATTATTGTTATTTAAGTCTTATATTTCTATGTCTGAAGTAGGTATGTAGATTCCAGACAAAACAAGGATTAAGATTATTAATCAGAACCTTCCAAGGCCATGTGCTGCCTCAAAAACACCAGGAAAAGAAGCAACAGCAAGTTTGATTACGTTGATAATTAGTACTATGTCATTACATATGGTTAAATTAGTACCTAATTTGCTCAAACCAGCATTTAAACAACATTTAACAAAAATATTTTACAAATGTTTTCTTCCTTTTGTCCTACAGACCAAAATATGTCTACATTTTTTCTCATTTTTAGTTGACCAATCTCATCTACAGGTAGTTCAGCTCCTGTAGAAAGTCTGTTAAAGCAAGTCAAAAGATCCAGAGGAATATGTTCCATCCTGATCTTATACCAGCCAGAGTGCTGAGGACTAAGATCTAGTGAAGGAATACATTCTTTCTTGCACAAAGAGCTATGATATATGTCAGTGACCACTGAACGAGAAAGATCTAGTAGGAGTCAGTGTTCATTTTGACAGAACTTCGTAATTTAGTTCTATTTTTATTTTTTGCCTAAAATATCTTTTAGTTTAGACATGATTTAGTCATCTTTGTTTTCATTTTAGTCAAGTTCTAGTTGATAAAATTTTACATTTTAGTCAACAAAATCTTCTGTAAATTTAGTAGCCTAAAATATGAAGTGTAAATTAAAAGGCATTTTTTTATGTTTCCTTGAATTTCTCAAGTCATGTTTTACACTTAGACAAAATGAAACATCTAATATTCATTTAGTAAATGCTAGTGAAGTTTGAATATATAAATCAACAGAGTCAAACTTTTGTATGAATGCATTCACCTTTATTTAGGCTACCTGGCAGAGCATCTCAGTTACAATACCAGAACTGACAACAAACAGTGAACCTACTCTACATGAATGTATCAATTCATAAAGAGAGCAGCTCTGATTGGATCGCTCCCAAACTTATCCCACCACCACAAAGCTAAAGTAGCTGTGATTGGATATATTACTACCTTGTCCCTACGTTCTTCATGACAGAATTAGATCTGATTGGATTAAATCTCTGTCAAAATTTGTTGTAAAGTTTTATTTGTTGGTGAAAATGTCAGGTAGTTCAGTTCTAGTTTTTTTTTATACTTTATTGTGTCAATTAGCATCATAATTACATTGATACATGTCTAAATGTTTCAAAACAATATTGACACAATTTTTCCCTTTTCATTTTCTTTTTGTTCACCACCACCCAGCCAGAATAGAGTACATACAAAAACAACTAATAATCATAGTATCATAATATCATAATAATGGATAAATAAAGATACAATTCCAAATTCATTATACACACATGGCAATACAGCAACTTTCCATATATATCCTTAAATTGGGTTTACATTCAAGGTGTATATTTCCATTATTTATGTATCACTGAAATAAAGTATATCACAATAATTTATTTAACAAAAAAAACAAAAACTGACAATTATATATAGGCTACATATAAAGAAAAGGAAAAGAGAGAAAAAAATCAGATAAAAAATAAATGAATACAAACGAAGAGAAAAAAAATCAGATAAAAAAGATAAATACAAATAAATAAGTAAATAAACTGGCTTTCGATATCATGCAGTTAATTCATATTTAAGCTATACATGCAGTTCTAGTTTTTAATCAGTGTGCACTTGTTTTTAATAGCATTTAATAGTTCCTGTTTCTTAAGGGGGAAAAGGTTCAAGAAAACGATGCTGAAAATAATTAGTCAACAAAATTAAACGATCAGGTTTGAGTTCATTCGCAACCATTATCTTCATTAAATCCATTTTTTTAAAAGGTATCAGAAAGTTTGAAAAGCTTAAAGATCTGCAGGTGTGTATAATTTTTTTGGACGAAAACAAGCGAAGAAAGCTGACTGTTCCAGTAAGAGGATTGGTGGGACATCATCATCCATGATAAGTCTATAAAGATTACATAAATACGTGAGCAAAAATATGTTTTCAGAGTCATTTTTATAGCCCTTGTAATAATGTTATGCTGATATGGTTCCTTTTGTTCATAATGAATCAGTTAAAATATAGAAATAGAAATATGCTGTACAACATGAATAATCATAAACTGTCCCATAGTCCAACTGAACATAAAAAAAAGACAAAATGTTGGGAATCAAAGGACGAGTATCCAGGTCTTTGAGTTATGATCATGACTTTTAGCGTTCATAACCTTGTATTAAATGTTTTCGAACTCTGAGCAGCTGTTCAGGAACTTTGCAAACTGCAGAGGCCTGACATTTGATCCAACTATTACTAAAAATAGAACAGTACTAAAAAGAAATCATTCATGTGTACCTGACGCAGTAACTGAAATGTTCTCTGATTCCAGGTTGAACGAGCCCACCAGGTAGCGATGATCCTGGACCCACAACTCAAGCTGCGATCTGTGCCGGCCTATCAGCACGAAGACATCATCTCCCGTGCGTGCGACCTGGCTGCTGATAACAGGGATGGAGGTTTGACGGGCGGGGGTTCAGGGAGCGACGATCGGGACACCGATGGCCCTCCAACCCCTAAAATCAGCCGCATAGAGGGAGGGGGAAACAACGGCGGCACGTTAGGCGGTATCTCCTCTGGTAACGGCGAGAATCCAAATCAAGTCAGACAGGAGATTTTCCGCTACCTGGCTGAACCTCTTCTCCAAGGCACACCCGACCTCTTCCAGTACTGGAGCTCAGCGGTGAACGACAAGTTCCCCAAGCTGGCTCGGCTCGCTCTGTGGCTGCTCGCCGTGCCTGCTGTGGGCATCCGCGGCGAGTGCGTGACGGTATGCGAGCAGAGCCTGGCCATGAAGAGGAAGCAGCAGGTCACCGCTGAGGAGATGAACAAACTCATTTTCCTTCGCTCCAACATGGGCTAAAAGAAAAATCACCCAATCAATCCTAACCAACCAAACCTTCACCTCCAACCAATGACTGAAGACTATTATTTATATACTGTAGGATTAGACTTACTGTAAACTTAAACGTGTTTGAAATTAATATACTTCTCAAGACAAATACTTACAGGAAGCTCACATTGTACAGGTTACAATCATCCATAAAACAAAACGGCTTGTTCCATATTTTATACGGAGAAAGGACTGTTGTAAAGTTTTGTGGAGAAATGATGGGGTGGAACGCTAATCTCAAAAGAGAGTCCAATTTGGTATGCCTCCCTCGTTTCAGGACGCACACATAAACAGGATCCGTTTCAGTCATATCACGGCCAGTAGTTTGAATTACTCCAGCCTAAAGGCTATAATGCTGTTACTCTCTCTGGATGGCATCATATTCAGGTAAAGTCAGCTTTCACTGCTTGAAACTTCAGTCATAAACCTCTTCAGACGGTTTCTTTAAGAGAAATATAGCATGAAAGGCTGCTGGATGCAGCGCGTTTGACGACATTTTAGTTGGTTTATGACACAAAAAACTCAAGTGGTGAATCCTCACTGCCAGTGCACCTCTGACAATGAACTAACCCAGGTTTTTGATTTCCAAACAAGCACCAACATTACATTTTTCACCACATTCAGACGAAGAAAAATCACTGCATTTGATCTGATGTTTGCTTCAGTGGCCTAAATATGTAGCTGTGCATCATTTGCATGCACTGCTCTGCATGCATTTTTCATTTAAAGCTGCTGATAAAATTTTAATCATAGTATGATGTTTCCCTTTTTTGTTTATGGCACAAGTTTAAAAAAAATCCTCATCCAAAGGCATGCTCTCTGTCTGAACTTGAAGGGGTCTTTTGATTAAGTATATGTATGGGTAGAAATCTGCATAAATAGAAACTGGAATTCAGTTTTTAGCTAATGCGGTTGATTTCAAATATTCATATTTCACATAGTGTTTGTGAAATGCAGATATTTAAACTGGATAGCACAAATTAATGTAGTTAAGTTTCTCAAATTGATCAATTCTAATTCTGACATCAGTATCTTTTCTTCCTTTGTTCTGTATTGTAGGTCTGGTAGGAGTCACAATAGGCTAAGATAAAAGAAACCTTATTTATCATAACACTGTCTAGTTTTTTCGAGCTCTTCCCAAGAGATTCTGAGACATGTTCAGCTTCTGACTGCTCTGATTAATCATAATAATATCATCCCTCCATAAAGCGTAAAGATTCTATGAGGAGTTTCAAAGTAATTACAAAAAAGTCTCACTTCTAGATATATGCCTGATCAAAATACACACTTTAAGATGAGTTTTATAGCATCAAAATAGGTTATCTATAAATGCTATTCCTTAGCTTTGCGGTCGGGTCAGACAGGGCTGAACTGGCCTGGATACTCAACTTCGGGAACAAGACAATTAAAACTAGAGCAAATTTATATTATTCGGACATGTCTTAGAACACTGGGCTGTAAGTAGCGATATATAGCCAGCTACAAAACTACGATACTAAGTTTTCCAAAAATTGCTTTTTTGTCACACATCAAAAACTACCACTACGTAACTAGGAAGAGATACATTACCTGGTCGCTTTGCATCCTGTAAGTTGTTGAAAAAAGAAGTTGTAAAGCAATGCAGAGTTCTGAGGAAGGTCCGAGCTGCATTCATTAGCATCACAACAAACGCATGCTTTGGCTTGGGTCACGTCTTTGCGACAGTCGCCGCGCGTGCTCATGGGTAGCAGAGTCTTTATGTCGCCAGAAATAGATTCTCCTCATAGCACCTTTAAATGGGACCAAATACTGTTGTAGGAACAAGTTTTGAAGGTTCAGGTCCAGCCTTAGAATTTCTTTCTCAGAATCATTCCCCAATGTATGGCTGTCAACTGTACTGCTCATCAAGCTGAGGCACTGAAGTAGATAAAAAAAAAATTAAATATATGTATATTTATACAACTGTGCAGCTTTGTGACTCCATTTGGTGACTTGTATGGCACAAATGAGAGTCAAGTCTGTTACAGTTAATTGGCTAAATTTGACAAAGCCCATGAAGGTGTGATATTTTAGAAAGTGTCATGAATAAATGGGAAGATAAAGTTTAATAGGAGCTGACACACTAAATTCCTTTCAATTAAAACCTTTTTTGTCCGCAAACAGGTTAGAAGTTTTTTAAACAGGTGTTGAGTGTTTTCACCCCAAAGTGGCAAGATTTTCCAGATTCCATGTCCATTGCAGTGCAGATGGATCAGCCTGGTTCAGTGTCTGTAATCAGACAGATGCATCTTGCCAAGCTGTAATCTTTAGCTATTGTGAACAAAGTGGGACAGCTCAATCTGCGTTTAGCACAGTTTAGCATATATGCTGACAGCCTGAGTAGCAGTTGTATCAGATCATGGCTGCATTTCTTTATTAAATGGAAAACTATGAGCAACACAACAAACTCCACTACAGGAAGGACATTTTCACTCCACTTCTAACATTTTTTGGCTTGAGTTTGTTCTACCAAGAGGCTTATATTCTGTCCTTTACACCGGGGCAGTAGCGCCTGCTGACTAAATTGTCTGATTGGCCTGTCACGAATGTGATTGATGGCATGAATACCTTCTGTGGATGGACTAGTAAAATATATTGATTGGCCCATCTGTCGTGTCAGCTCCTTCTTAGGACAAAGAGGCTGTGGCAATGAATGCTTGTTTGTTGTGCTAAAATCAAGGAGGGGGTGCAAACCTCTGATTGAATGTGACTGAGAAAGCATTTTTTCAGTCACCTTCCAGTTTTCCTCAAGCAGTTTTCACTTCCTGATCACTTTTCAGTTGGTTGTTGGACCATGGTACTGAAATAGTCCATCTGCCGTGTCAGGTTAGAGTGTATTGTAATTGAATTGCAAAACATGAATATCACAGCAGCCATATTGTGATATTATCATTGTAAAAGCTTGTGTATTGTGTATTGTAAGCTACCTTCCAGGCCCAACTAAAGATGAAGGTAAAGTCTTCGCTTCCTCTTCACTGCTGTACTCTGATGCAGAGCTGCAGCGCTGCTAATGCTGCACCAGCCCTCAAAACTCTGAGATACTTGAACTTCTTAACTTTTGGCAAACACTCACTCCTCACTCAGGGGAGCTATCTTCTACTGCGCTCAAAATATAAATAATTTAGATCCAGCTTCTGCAGACATATTTCTTCCTATAGATATACAAATCGAAAGGCCCCATTAGTATTAAAAGACCAGTATCACAACATGAAACTGAAAGAAGTCAAGCATTAGGGTTGCTTTTTTTGTGTGTTTACACATACTCAGAAAGGGAGGCATCATGTTATAATCACCTTTTATTGTTTTTTCTTTCTTTACCCTAATTCAGCTAATTTATTAAAGTACATACTGGGAAAATGCTTTCATACTTGATGCTACAACTCAGCTTTGTGTCATAAAAACACTCTTTTATGACACCTAGAGGCCATTTTCTCTGGTCTGTCAATAATTCAGGAATATCACAATGTCACTTAATACACTCAACTGTAGGCTTCATGTCACTTTGCATAACAGAGCACGCCTTTCCTCTGCATTGCCATCCTCCAAACAGCAGTAATATTATTAGCCGTCTGCTAATAGGCAAGGATTTAATTCATAATTGCTTGAATCCTTGTGTGATTCCCCACTGTGTGCATGTTTGTTTTTTTTTGTCTGTTTTTGTGCTTAATTAGAAAAGGCTCATCCATAGGAAGACTTATATTTTATTTATTTATTATTCTTTCCTCATTTATCACTATAATATATACATTGTCTTCCTCATGTGAGCTAAGACTTTCCATTTTCAAGGCAATAAGCTTTACCCTAGGGCACACTCTCCAACTTTATCTTACACAAACGACTGTTCATGACGCTCCTACAGGTCATTTTTTTTTTTTTTATCAATGATAAATTTTTTTTTTTTTCTGTTTGTGAAATGAACGGGATTTTCTCAGGAATGAGTGCACCCAAGCCGGCACCACAACTCTTTCTCCTCACTGTAATGAAAAGAAAAAAAAAACACTCACCAAACTGTGACCTCAATGCCGAGATATGACCTGAAGCTCAACTTTTGTGAAACGTTCCACCCCAAACGCAGTTAGTGCCATTTGCAACAAACGAAAAAAAAAAAAAAATGCATTTCTGAGGGATTATTGTTTTTTCAGGATGAAGCAAATCTGCCAGTACATTCACAATGAAGTCAAGTTATTTATTTTTTTATGGATTGTAGTATACATAAACACGAGACGATACCTCCTAAAATGACTTGGATGAATGGAAGTTATACTGTACTTTAGTTTGTTGCCTTTGGTACTAATAATCGGTTACGTACGAGTTTGTCATCTCTGTTTTTTGGGCCTTAAGTCTTTTTTCATGCTATCACCTTAAAATCCTTTAGTCAGAGCCGACCTCATGCCTTTTTATTCTGGTTAAATGGCCTTCTTTTCATCATACTTTCTGGAAATTGTATTTATTACTTTCCTCTTTATCACTTCTGTAGTTTCAATGGGACTTGTAGGTGATGGTTGAAAACAGTGTCCTCTGGTGGTTGAATGTTGACATGGACAACTGTGGTATTTTAGAGCAGTGGTTCTCAACTGTTTCAACAATTTCAATTTAGTGAAGAACAATCTTACAGCTTATGACTATAGATGGAACAAAGAGAATGAAAGTGCACATCATAGGAGCCATTCACGCATACATTTTAATTTTTTCTCATTTTTTCTCAGATAAATTACCAAATAAAAAAATCCAGAGCAGTCTTATCTGCAAAAATGTTACAAAAGAAGAACTCAAAGTATCAAACGGTGCTTTTCTATTCGTAGGTTCTGCTCAATTCAGTTCAGCTGCACGGTTTGTATAATACTTGTTTACCATAATAGTATTGACTTAATCAGAACCTGTTTCAGGGAGATAGGATCATTATGGCATGGCCTCGAGATACTATGGTGGTATTCTCAAAAATAACGAAGCAGGAATAAAGGCGATAGAGCTGCCTGCCCCTTTGTGGCTTTTTGTAACAGTTAAGAGGCAAATTTTTTTCCAAAGACAAGCATCAAAACAACACGCAATTGGATTGAACAAACATTTGGCTCACATACTTAAAAAAGTAATTGTACTTATAGATTAAATGTCAAGTTAAATGTATATTCATGCAGGAAAGAAGTTCAGGAATTGCATAGTATGAAGTGAGGCAAGGTGGTTTTATATACATACATACATACATACATACATATATACATGTATATGTGTATATATATAGATATATATATAGATATATATATAGATATATGGTTATAGGTATATATATATATATATATATATATATACATTTGTGTGTGTATATATATATATATATATATCATATATATATATATATATATATATATATATATATATATATATATATATATATATATGTATATATATATATATATATATATATATATATATATATACATGTATATGTGTATATATATAGATATATATATAGATATATATATAGATATATAGATATATGTATATATATATGTATATATATATATATATATATATATGTATGTATATTTTATATACACACAAATATTCAACATCCACCCTAACAGACAGGAAAGTAAAAGGTTGGACAATTCAGTGAATGCACAATGACAGCTTCCCTTTGGCGCTCAGATATAAACCCTCCAAGCAGAGTAACAGAGATGTCAGACCACTGTGTGACAAAAAGTGTTCCCATTTGTTTGCAGTGTGTCCTATATGTCCAATTAATCAAGACATATTCAAGCATGACCTTAATCAAAGTGTAGATGTGACTTTGTCAGTAATCCAGTTTAGCAGTTTACTCTTTCTGGCAAACCGTGCCAGGTACTTGATACAATCCCCAATTGAAAACCTAAACAACTGAGTTAAGATTAGCCAGGCCGAGCAGATACAGTGTGGTGGAAAAGTCCCAACAAGTCCCCTCTGACCTTGACAGGGTTTCCTTCAAAATGTATGAATCCAAAGCTTGAATTTGTTGACCATCAAAATTTGATCCACAACAAAGCTAGCCACCACCTGTTTGCTTTGGAAGAAAATAAGTTGAAATACTGAAAAAACAACCAAAGCTCACATGTTGATCTGAAAAACTGAGATAAAAAAATGTATGAATGGATGTCCGTTTAGGGCAACAGAACATAAAGTACTCTTGGCCATTAATCTCTTCTGGGTGCACATTCACAACCAGCACAAAACTACTCCATGACCAACTTCTAGATCCTGAATCACCAGTTGAGAACCCCTGCCCTAAGCCCTTTCACACAACCCTGAAATATCCTGGAAAATACCAGGTTAACTTACCCAGAAAATCACCTGACTTGCCTATCGCACTTTCACAAAAGGAAGATGTCTTGCAGTTTTCCGGATTGTTAGTTAAGCCATTTGGGAGGGGGTAGAGACCAGGGAGGCAGCAGGGTAAAGTCTGGGTAAAAATCTGCTGTTCGCCTTCACACATGCAGCTCATTTGGTTAAATTCAGGAAAATTTCAGGGTTTTGCTTAAAATGTGAAAGGGTTTAAGTCTGACAATGTTTGGTAAGAAGGAACAAGCTGCATATGCATCATTTTGGAGTCATCTACTGGGTTAAACAGATCAGGAACTGTTGCAACAATTACTATACTCAAGCACAAAAATGCACAGCATAACGTGTTCAGTATATCACAGTGTTTGTATTTACACCATATCCAATGGAGGAGCATTGGGACCAGGCAGAGGATACAAATAATCAGTTTTTCATAATGCACTTTGAAGAAAAAGCTGAAATGAAGAGAGACAGAGAAACCTTCAAAATCATATGGGTAGTAGTTAAAGGGTTAATTGGAAATAATGCTGTTGTACAATTTAGAGTAAAAAACCTAAAGGACAAATCAATGTTTGACAACTTGAATAGAATTTTGTTGTACAAGCAAGAAAAACAATCCAAATGTGGGGATATTTTTTGCCACAAGATTGGTAGAAGAAAAAAGCATTGAGAGCAATGTTTGTGTGCAAATAATAGGAAAAAGGCTGACATTCTGAGATTAATAAAAGGGAAAAGTAGAAGTAGAAAGAAGAAATAGAAAGAAAAAGTGCCAATCCTCTCATACCAGGATTGGAAAAACTTTTTACCAAGAGGGTTGCATTCAAATGATTATTATCAACTTTTAATGAGCTAAATGCAGAATTTGAGCAAGTTTCAACTATTTTTTTGAAGTCACAGCATTTACTGGCTATCAAAGTGTATTACTTTAATTGTTATGGCTATTTTGACAAATGCATGAAGGAGAAGTTCCACAGAAATATTTACAGAAAATCAATTTCTTGAAAACAAAGCTATGTTTGATGCGGTTGTGGCAGTTTTTGTCAGGTTTTCTTCAAGTGCCTACATATGTTTTTAGTTTTAAAATGAGTGGAGATAGTAAAATAGAGCAGTTTTCTGTCAGCAAGTAAGTAAATCAGTTTTTTAGCTTTAAAAAGACATATAAAGCTTGATTTCACTGCAACTGTTAGAAGTACCTTTTACATATGAAGTCGGTGTAATGTCAAAAAAATTATTTCACTTATTTCTGTATATCAATATTGATATAAGCCAAAGTAAACTTCAAAATAGTGATATTTCAGATTCATGAAAAATAATGCATTTTTATGTGCTTATGAGTTGAGACCAACACATTTTAGGTTTATCTACAGTAATTATCTATATAAAGTTTTTTTTTTTAAGTTTTATGTTTAAATAATAGAGATGTGGATTTAAGCTTTTTCCAGTTATTAAAATTATTTATACGATATGGAAATAGTTCTCAATATTGTCCTTTGGCACTAAATATGGATTTGAGAAACCCTCTACGTAGCTAAGTCACCCATCCCTGGTCTAATTAAGTCCTGATTTTTTTTTTTTCTTTTTTCAAATTGATGCTTAAAATTTGTTTTTCTTGAAAAATTGTTGATCTTATAAATCACAATCACTAGTGATCTTAACATTTCCTTTTTTTTCTCTAGACCTTGGCTTACTCCATAAAAAACATTTTTAAGATATTGCTTGAAATATTTGCTTTACATCGATCTTTTGACTTTGTTCTTGTTTCAGCTTTTTCTGGAAGTGCATCACAAAAACTTATCCAACACACGTTTTCATTCTTATGCCTGATCCCGATTCTCCTCTCTGATCGCCTGTCATCAAATATGCTGAAAATACTCTCCCATTATCAATATCATATCTTTCTTTTAAACATGTCTCCAAGCTTTAGGCCCAAACACAATCTACAGTACAATCACATAACAAGTCTGCCTCAATATACAGCTCAGTTTTAGCCCTTACTGTGGACGAGAACGGTCGTCCATCTTCATGAGTTAAACTTTAACGTGTGTGAACTTTGTTTTCCTTGCAGATGTGCATGGTCGGCCAGTAGGAACATTAATGAGCTACAGGGACAGTTAACTGTTGAGGACACGGAAAGTAGCGAGTCAGTACACTGCACATGGACTTGAAAAGGGCATCTGAGGGAAAGAAGGAACAGATTGTGTGGTCGGTTGTTTTTGTCTGTCTGGATGCATTTTTTCAGTCTACTCATGGATTATGCTTAAGGTTTTCTTGACCTTTACTACAGCTTTTGTTTATTTCCTATGAAAACTTGGTCTCCTTAAAGAGTAACTTAACATCACGCTGAGAAAAAACAACCTCTGATTCACTCAAAAGTTTCCTGTCTATTCTTAGAAACCTGCCCTGTTTCACCCA
The DNA here is from genome assembly GCA_036419115.1 of Scarus forsteni. Classification (NCBI taxonomy): domain Eukaryota; kingdom Metazoa; phylum Chordata; class Actinopteri; order Labriformes; family Labridae; genus Scarus; species Scarus forsteni. The sequence continues at coordinate 13,745,810 of JAZDUH010000359.1, read as the reverse complement.
CAGTGACGTCTCGGTGTGCAGAAGGATACCTGCTCCTTACTGCAGTCCCGGTGTGAAATCAAAGTGGCAGCAACGTGAACTCACTAATGAAAGGAAACTCCCGCCTCACCTCTGTCACCCTGTGCCCCCTAAATGAGTCACCTAATGACGCAGCATCCACACAAACAACTCTCTGCTTGGTTAGTTAAGTCTGAGGAAACTACAGAGGTCAGGACACAGTGACAAAGTTTGCTTCAAAAGTGAAAAGTCACATTATGACCTTCTGTAGTCATTTGTCTTACAGATCCAGCCACTTCAAATCTCCCATCCAAGCCAGCTGCCAGACAGAGTCCAACCAGATACCAGCCACTTACCAGCCAGTATACTTTTTAATATCAGGGACCCAAAGAAAGGCTTTTATTGTAAAAGAGTGAGCCAAAACACAGTGAAAGGTTACACTTTCTGGCTGAATTTTTTGAGTACACAGTAGGTTATCATAATTTTTAAACACTGATATTTTTTGGTACTACTTGTTCAAAATGGTACCACTTAAATTATTTTAATGATTGTGAGGATCATAAAGTACCAAAGACTTTAAAAAATGTATCTAATGCAGGTTTGAGGGAGAGCATTGGTCCTGCATTTATGTACTAGAGTTTACTAAAATATTGCAGTTAATGATGCTGTCATGTGATCTTAGAAGTCTGAATTTCAAGATGTTACTTGGGTATGGGGCTCAGAAAAAATCCTGAGGGGTTGTAAGTGATAGGTTTCCAAAGTTAAGGTGGAGCCCTCACTGATGTGCAAGTTACCTGTGCCATGGCTATTAATGCATCCTTAATACCATTACTGATGACCTCTTGATTTACCGATGGAATACTTTATTTTGAATGGGTGTATGACAGAAAATAAAGAACAAATTCCTCATACAAATGTGGTCGAGTGTTTAAAAAAAAGCCACTCATTTATTTTACATATTCATAATGGAGAGGGAAGACTTCAGACTTCTTTAACCCCACCCCTTTTCTCTGAATTAACGGAAGACTGATAGTGACACACTAAAAGAAGCAAGAACGAAATTTAACTTTGTGCTGATGACAATCAGATGTTCGCCATGACTCTCAAAAAAATATCAGAAATGGGAACTCGTCTTGCTGCAGTTTCCTCACGACTGTCTTCATTATTTGATGTTTGGAGTACCCTTAATTGAGGCACAACTCAGTTGTCAAAAATGTGCAGTTTCGACTAAAATAAGATTGAATCAGTGTTACAGACTTTTGCTTCAGCCACTAAATATTTCCAGAGGGTGTTAAGTTACTCTACAAGGAATACTTAAACATTCATTGTTAAGCAGTATTTTATAATTTATGGTTCTGAAAGGAAATATGAGGTTTGGATCGTTTTCAAGTTTTAAACTGCATCCGGTATTCTTCTGTTCGGTTTGGAAGAATGGTTAAAGAGACATTTGAGTGTGATCAGTTTTCATTTTGAATTCCTGAAATCAATCTGTATTCTGCTGTTTTCAAACTGATTCATATCACATCTATATTTTGATATCACAACAGAAAAAAAAATTGCTGTAAAGTATATGTGATTTATTTTCAAGCACCAATCCAATGTTTTACCTCAGTACTCAGAAGGTAATGTTACTTTAATGATTGGAAAAATCAGCTGTTGATACAAAATTCTAGCTTTAGTCAAAATACTGTACATTTGTTTGCGATTTAAGTTTCATGCTCAATTGACCTGATGAAGGGATTTTTTCTTACAGTTTTTAAATAAGTATTTTAAATAGAATATACTCTGGGACAAAATGCCATTGTTGACGCGGTGATGTCAACTGAATTTTACTCAGAAATAGCATTTTTTGTTGATTTATTGAGAAGTATATCTAAGATGTGCATGCTTTTAATAAGATTACTGATATATAAAGTTAGATTCAACATGACTTAATCACAAACGTCTATTACAAAAAAGTTAGGATGTTGTGGAGAATGTAGAAAAAGCAGAGTACAGGGATTTGTAGTCTTTTTAAGGATACATTGATTTCTATGCAGCAAAAGGCAAGATATTGAATGTTAAAACTGTTTTACTGTTTCATCAAAAATGTGCACATGTTTGGAATTTGATCCCTACAACATGCTCCAAAACGGCCCGCATTTCTCCATGTTTTCTTTAAACAACTCAGTCAGGCTGAGGACTCAACTGCTGAGTTTTACACCTTAAGTTGTACTTGAACGATGATCAAGCAAAAAGTCAAACAGTTTGGGGTGCCAAATCAGATCTCAGGAGGACCTAATTTGCCCTGGTTTCCTCTGTTTTTGTCTGGATCAGAATGTTGCTCCTTGCAGCGGGAGGGTCGATGCTAAAAGCTCTTCATTCAGACACAAAACAAACCCAAACTGCACCAAGCTAAAAAACTTTGTAAGGCAAAACAAGGCAACTTAATTTATGGAGCTTTGTTTATACATACAGCAGTTCATGGTGCGTTACAGGAGTATGTAATTATGAACTTTTGAAGACATAAAATTAGAAAAAGTTGCACAGTAAAATACAAAACATTGGAGAATTACAAGATTTAAAAGGTGAAATGATATATAACAAGTATTTAAAATTAAAAAAGGGAGAGTAAAAGAAAAAAAAAAGAAGCTGAAGTTGTGAAAGTGCTTGTGCTTAAAAATGACCAGCACAATATTCTTTGTAAATTAGACCATTATATAAAGGCAAAAGTAAAATAGTAATAGGCGCGCTCAATACAGTGTACTGTGGGCCAATAAGGAGTGGACTGGGGGCTGCTTTTGGCCCATGAGCCACAGTTTGAACACCCCTGGATTTAGACTTTGGTTAGCTCAGTTCTAGAGAACTTAATGCTGCTTATGGATGATCTTTTGTGGCTTTACTTTGCACAGTAGCATCTTTCACTGTGTTGATGCACAGTGGTTTTGACTGGAACATCAGTAACAGTTTTGGAACATTGCAGGTATCAAGTTCAGAGTGTTTTTGTATGCCTAAAAATAATTCCAACATTGAATATCTTGACTTTGTGCTTCATTACACTGAATATCGATTTTAAAAGTGCTTTGCAAATCACTGCTCTGTTATAATCACACTTTACACAATGTCCCAACTCTTTTTGAAAATAGGTTTTTTGTACATCTGATGACAAACACTGGTTTTTTGAGTTGAACTTACCTTCTAAAAACACCCTATCAGGAGTCAGATAAGAAAAAAACAGGGCTGGATTTTAACCTCTCGACGTGCAGAGTAGCGACGCTGATTATGGGTTTGGTGTTTTTGGGTTGACATCATCCATTTTCAGAGGATGTATTATGTAAATACAAGGAGAACTGCTGTTTTTACGCCACAAGGGGGAGCCTTCATTTCAAGAGACAACAGTAGGGAACACCAATAACATTATACCTCTATTTTCTACAGTAGCATTTCAGACAAAAGGTTTTGATATAATAGAAAACTCAACTTAGATACTGTTATTATTCCGCTGTAAGTTTTATTTTGTTTCAGGATTTTAACTTATTCAGATAATAATTGTAAAATATGGTATAAGAATGCTAACATGGAGTTCTGTTTTAACTATGGATTATAGTCTGTATTATCAATTCAGGTTAAGAAACTAGTGTTGCTTTCCATCCTACTTTACAGGCATTACTTCCTTTTTATACTCTGCTAACATGCAAAAAAATACTATGTTTAATTCTTTGTTTTTTGTCTTTTTTATCGCACTTTGGCAGCAGATTCCTGTGTAGCTTCAGATCTGAGTTGTGTTATTAGTAAGCCTAATTTATACTTTTGTAGCAACACTATTTTTATATAACGGCGAAGAAAGGGTTCAGTGTCTTTCTTTTTTTCTTTCTTGGTTTGTTTTATTCCTGTGTCATATGTGGCAGCGCTGTTCAATGTTTCTTGAATACATTACCCACTGTAGTATGTGATGTGTGAATAAACTCCAAATCTGTGTCAACATGCAGCATTTATTTGTTGTAAGAGGAATGGTGGATGTCTGCATGATTGTGAGTGTGGAACCATGTCAGTATAAAAAGAAAATTTGAAAAAGTATTGCTAATTTCCTCTTCATGATTAATTGAAACCATATCAAGCTAACTATAGGTCTTTTTTTATTAAAATAGTTGCTGAATGTGTGGTGAAATTTTGTAAACAAGAAAAATCAATAGCATTTGATGTGATGTGCTGAACATGAAAAACAATAGCTTGATTTCTAGTCATCAAGCACAACAGTCAGTTCATTAAATTAAGTTGCAATATTTCCTTTTCATTCCCTTTAGGTTGAAAAAACGCCATCTACTCTGCTGCTGCGAGTAGCGTGCAGACACACTGTATTTTATGCTGCTGCTGGACAGTCCTCCACCCAAAGCAGCCATGGTAAGCGTTACCGAACATTGTAGCAAATCATGTTAATTTGAAAAACGTATCGATACCTTTTTCAAATTAACATGATTTTCAAAATGCTTGTTTAAATTAGCAGCCAGAGTCAGGTACCCTGTGTGAGGCTAGCACTTGGCCTGTCAGGCTAAGCTGTTGCTCTACTAACCCTCACCAAAATGCTAAAGTCAGATGAAAAGCTTCGAAAAGCAGAGCCAGGGTGATGTGGCTTGGTCAGCTGTTCCCCCTCTTTAAAGGTAAGACTCTGAAGAAATATTTCCGAAAAAGGAATTAAAGAGAACAGATGAGGCTGTTGCTCACATGCCAGACTTAACTGTTGCTCAAGCTCCCCATAAAATGCCAAAGTCTGAAGGAATAACTCAGACAAGGACAAAGGGCCTTTTAGCCTACTAAAGCCCTAAAGTTGAAGAAAGCTCTGGGAAGATCGCTGCGAGGAAGGGTCATTGTGAATCTGTGGTCGACTGCTGCCCCGCCTTACCTTCTTGGTAAGACTGGTAAGAGCTTAGAATGAGGGGAGTAGCAGAGAGTAGAGCCAGATTGATGTGAGACCAAGGCCCAAGGCTGACATGCTAGAGTGACTTTTGTTTTACACCCCTGACCCTCCCACCCTTAAAGTTGTAGAAAGCATAAAAAGACGACAGGGGAAGGAGAGCCAGGGTGAGGTGCTCTGGTTGGCTTTTGTCCTACCTTCTTTTATTTAGAGGAAAGCCTTTGAAGAAAGAACTCATAAAATTTAACTGGAAGTACAGCCTGATAGAGGCGAGTCTAACACTCACTCACCAGATCTGACTGTTGCTCTAAAGCCCCATATTAAGATGCAAAATCTAATGAAGAGACTTTGGTAGATGGTGTAGAAGTAGGCCTTCACACCTGCTAAGATGCCTGTGATGTAGAAAGCATATAAAACAGATGGGGCAAGTAGAGCCAGAGTGTTGTGCTCCTATCAGAGCAAGATCTTAACCCTGTTGGATTGGGCTATTGCATTACCTCATTCCACTTTACAATAAAAGTCTGATAAAACACGTTTAGAAAGAGGTCAGTCTGAGGTCCCCTAATTAGGGGCTAGCACTCATCCCTGCCAAGTTGGGCTATTTCTTTAAGAAAACTTGAAAACAGTGTAGAGGGATTAAAAACAGGGTGAGGTTGACTGTTTCTCTACTTCTGTTAAAAGTAAGACACTAGAGGGAGAGCTTAAAAAGTCGCTGTGCTAAGTATAGCAAAATTGAGGTGGGGCTAACACTCTCCCTCTAAGGCCCCATCCACACAAAGACAAACCGAGGTCTAAACGCATACGTTTGTTTGCCTAATCTGCGTAGCATCCATACGAAGACAGCGTCTTGGGGGTCTGTAAACGATCATTTTTGAAACCAGGTTCCAGAGTGGGAACATTTTGAAATGCCGTATACGCAGCTCCGTGATTACTGGCTCTCTGCAAGTTTTCAGATACACTTACGTCATAGTGACATATCTTCATTGACACGCATGCGCCACACGCGGCAACGACAATGGCGGCGTAACTGAAGCATATGTGCTGATGAAGCTCGTGACCCTACTATCCCTGTTCCAGCTAAATCTCCTTCTCAATCACCACCGAGCTGAACAAACAATTATCGAGGACACATTACGGCACTTTATGATCACTTCATCACAATCTCTGTTTGCAACTTTTGCCACAAGTGCGCATGCCCACTGTTTTTTCGTCTGTTTCCGCTCGTTTCCGTCATATCGTTACAGCGCCCCTTGAGGTCTGGCATGTGTTTTACAACGTTTTCATGCGTATCGAGTGCATTCATGTAGACGCACGCATTTTCTGAGACGCCTTTGTCTTTATGACGATCGCTCTGGAAACTGTTAAGCGTTTTGCCTACGTGTGGATGGGGCCTAAATGTGGTCAGATGACCTCACCAGATCTGACTGTCGCTCTACATCCCCATATTGAAATGCAAAAGTCTCAAGAATTGAATAAGGTAGACGGTGGAAAGTTGGGCTTTCCCTTCCAAAATACAAAGTTGAGGAAGCTTAAAAAGAAAACAGGGGAAGTAGCTTGAGTAAGGTGCTCCGGTAAGGGCAAGCTTTCAACCCTGTTAGATTGGGCTTTTGCTCTACCTCTCCCAACTTGCAATTGTAAAACTGAAAAAAAAAGCTTCGATATAGGACATGGGAAGTATTACTGGGGCAAATCCTTCTTATTGTGGCTAGCAATCAATCCTACCAAGTAGGGCCTCCCACCTCAATAGGATGCCAAAGGTGTAGAAAGCTTGCAAAGAAGACAGGGGAGGTAGAGCAAGGGTAAGGGGCACTGATCAGAGCAAACTCTCAACTCAAGGAATTGGGCTTTTGCTTTACTTTCCCCAAAATATGGAGTTCGAAAAACAAGCTGGGGAAGTGGGGTTAAGGGCCACGTGTCCTGATTTGGGCTAGCACTCACCTAGGCCAGAATGGGTTAGTGCTCTTACTCCCTCTAGAAAAATAAAAGTGTCTGATGAAAGATCTTGGCAGTAAAACTTAAAAACAAGACCAATGATTTAATGTTGAAATGTGGATGTCACCCTACTGGATTGGGCTGTGGATTTACTTCCCCATACTTAAAAGGTTTGTGTTAATTTTTTTGTTCTGTTGACTGACACCTCAATAAAATTATAAAGGATTAAAATGACCTAAAATGATGTCTATTGGTAAACTATTTTGCGCAAAGACTAAGAAAAAAATGGCTGCCAAAATGAATAAAGCTGCAGATATTGGCATGCAAGCGTTGATAGACTCCCTTTTTATATTAAGAGAGCCCTTCATGAGTCAAAAGGGTAAATAAAAATTTAATAATTCTCCCTCTGAATGCATGAACTTTATGAATCAAGACAAAAGGAGTGAAGCATTACTCAGAAAATAATCTGTTTGCTTGTTTTCAGTCTGAATGAAGAACTTCCACCTTGAGAGCAATGCAGCAGAGACGGAGGCCCTCGAACACATGTCGAGGGGAAAGAGGCCCAATATGAGGGCAGAGCGATTGAAGACCCACACATGGGGAGTGAATATACAGAGGCTGCTTAGAGGTGCGTGCAAGGGTTCCCCAGGGGGCTACCGACAGGGCAAAAGAGCGAGGGAGGGAGAGAAAGGGAGAGAAGGAGCGAGTGTTCATCACGGCCTCCTGTCTCTCTCCCTCCGTTTGCACCCGGGTCAGTCAGGCCCTGAAGGTGCAGAAGTCTGCAGTCGAGCAGAATCCCCCTCACTCTTTTCCTCCTCCTGCTAACACAAGGGCTTCCTACTAAAAACACTAATTTGCAGCACATGCGTTCAAGTTTGCCCCCCCACCACCACCACCGCCACACACACTCAATATAACCTCCTTTCCTCCACAGCCGGCTCCCAAAGGTGACGTTTTTCCACAAGCTATTACCACAGTGACGCGCTAAAGTTTGTTTTTGCTTACGGCAACAAGTGTGAGAGAGCTGGGGCCTCAATTTTGGGTCATTTAGAGAGGCAGATTTTGGGGGAAAACAACCCCTCCCTTTGGACTATTGCTTCCGTTTTATACCGGGCTTGGGGAAAAGTTGCAGATCAGCTCTTTTTCAAGGACACTAAGGAGGTGTGTGTTGTAGTATATGCAGACTAAATACACACAAGTCACTTGAATAGTCTCAAATGATACATCAGTTGTTGTTGCTGAATTGTTCCACACATTTCATGAACTTTTAAATTTTCACCACATGGAGTAGGCAGGACAATAAAGGGAGAGCATATATAAGGGGGTTCCCTGTGTGTGTGACCTTATGGACACTAGGTGGCAGTATCTGGCTTTTTATCAGCTAAAGTGGATACTTAATAGTGAGAGCATTGGCACAAGTCTCTCCATGATCTGCAGATGAAATGGCAAAACTATTCATAATTATGATAAATTGTTTATTTATTTGGAATGTGGCACTTCATGATTTGAAATGCTGACATGCTGTTATTGCTCCAGGTAAGTGAGGTGAGGATATCCCCTCTGAAGGGTATGTTGGGACAAGCAGGGACTTGTCGGGACAAGTAATGTCAGACCCCATATAGTAAGATTTGTTTTATGTCCTGGGTCTTTTATTTTAATTACAGGGCACTGTAAGATAGCTTATGCTCAATATTATGAAACTCAAAAAGCTCAGCTCCCTCCTTAAAATTAAGGAAGATCAGTTGCAGTCTTTCATTTGTTGAAACACATTTTTTTTGATAGGCTAAGTTAAGTTTATGATGACTGGAATGAAACGCTTGAAAGTAAAAGCATTTGATTTCAGAAAAATTGAAATACAAAACCCAGGTTCAAAAGAGTTCGAACATCAGGCCAAATATTGTTAATGATGATTTGGTGTATTTATTTTCTTTAGAACAGGCCTAGATGTAACCAGTGCAAAGTTCAAAAGTCAGAATCTGTGGTAGTGTCAAGCTGTGTTTGTCCCCATGGCATGGGTAACTTGCAAGTCTGTGATAGCTTTGCTAATCCTTTGAGGTACTCTCAGGTTTTAAGAAACTTATGTCTCCATCCAGACAGCTACTTGTTCTGCTCATCTTTATGCCGGCAAAGAAAATGCTAAGCTACATTCTGACAATGCACCTGCTAGATGTTCCGAAAGCAGGGGTGCGATATGGGAAAGTTGTGCCCTGGTTTAAAAAAGAACTTCATACAGAACAGTTCACCATGAGAAACATCCACACAGATCATGAAAAACTGAGCAGGGGTCCTCTTATGCCCAATCATGTACTGGCTCTTTATTAATGTCTTCTATTCACTAGTGAACTGTTCCAGGTGGTTTGTGTGCCTCCAGCATCTCTACAGTCATTTCTGCCCTTTGCAAAATCAAAATGTGTGTCTATTTCCTAAACTGGTGACAAATTTTACAAGATGAAAAGTTCAATACCCTGTGCTTTACTAAATTAATGTTTAAACTTTACTTGGAAGTCACTGTTTTTTTTTTTTTTTTTTGCTTTTATACATATTCTGCACATGTCCCAGTTCTTTTTGTAGGAGCAAGGCTAAATGAAATGTCATTATGCATTCACCAGACATTAGTGGCTTGAAGCAGAAGTTTTTATCCATTTTTATGCTACATTCTTGAGATCTCTTATTAGTGCATTTACAAAACAGAGAAAAATAAAACTCTGCTGTTATTGAGCAAAATCCTCTTACCTCCATTTTGATGTTTTTTTCCTCTTTTTTCATAAAACAGTGTTTTTGGTCGTTGTCTATGTTAGGGAATTTGTTTTGTACATTTCTAATCAATTAAAAGTGCAGTAAAATGTTTACTCAGACAGTCATCAGTTTATTATTTTCATTTTCTGAAAAGCAGGACATAAGAGGTTTGTGTCCGACAGTGATTACTTGTTCAACTAAACTACAGCTAAGCTTTAAAGACAAGGTTAGAATAATCTATCAAACTATCCTTAAAAGTTCATAAAACTGAACTGAAATCAAAGTCAAACAGTGATAGAAAACAAAGTGTTAAAAAACTAAAAGAACCTCATTTGGACGGCAAGAGGAAACTGAAGCACCAGCAGAAGTTTCCAGACTGCTTTATTTGTGCTCATGTTTGTTACCTCCTCCACTCTGAGCCATTAAAAAGATTCCACCTCTCTAAGTTGTTTTGCTTTCCCAGGTACGACACATGTACCCGTCGAGCTCCATTTACAGTAACAGAGAAAGTTCTGTAGACTTCCGTTTGCCCTTGGCGGTTACACAACTAAAAGGGAGGCTTCCAGGTTTGGTTTTCCAAACCCAAATCAGGCTCTGCCGTGCTGCTCCGCTCCCACCTCTGCCATTGACAAGGTTGGCACCTTCACCCCTGCCCAAGTGACGGCCATCACAGCTGTCCCGACTTGTCTGCTCAGTGAGCATGGGAGGGACAGAGAAGGACAGGCAGGAAGGAAGTGTTCTCCTCCTCCTCTCCTTGTCCTGTATGGAGGACCCCGCGGCACCGGCACTGTAGTTTCTGCTGCTCAGCAGGTGCTGACTTTGATCAGTAGTGACATGAATGTACAGAACTGCCAGGGCGCATCCACCCCGCTGCTGTCAGGTGTCGTTCCTGCTAACACTCCACCTAGCCCCTGACCTCACAGGCACCCGGTGCACCCGTCTGTTTGCCTGCCTGCTCCGCTCCCTCTGCACACCTGCGCAGCAACACGTATATACAGATGCACGCACACCGTTCTGTGACTGAGATTCAAGACCTGTCCCAAAGAGGGCCGAAAGGATTGAGTGTGTCTTTCTTCTCATAAACCGTTTAGAGCTTAGGTTCTGCCAAAAGCCAGATTTGATTAAATATGGACATGTCTCTGTACCTTTTCTTTCTTTTCAGATATTCACATTTCAAAACTTGAGTTTAATCAACGGAATGAGTCTTGCTTAAAAAAAACTGCTCCAAGAGCACAAACCTCTGCCAACACTTTTCCAACTCTGTCAACAGGCTTTTTTGTCAAAAATGTGGAGACATGCCCGAGTTGCACTGCTATCAAATCCTCATATAAGATCCTGAATCCACATCCAGATTAAGACACCAAAAACTGATCAGCTCTTCTTTAGCAACATCCCATGAAAATGTCATTTTGAACTTAGTATCCATTTTGAACTGACATAAAGACTCTGCTGAGCACGCGCGGCGACTGTTGTAAAGACGTGACCCAAGCCAAAGTGTGCGTTTGTTGTGATGCTTATGAATGCAGCTCGGACCTTCCTCAGAACTCTGCATTGCTTTACAACTTCTTTTTTCAACAACTTGTAGCGGTAGTTTTTGATGTGTGACAACAAGCAATTTTTGGAAAACATAGTATTGTAGTTTTGTAGTCAGCTATATATCGCTACTTACAGTCTGGTGCTCTAAGACGTGTCTGAATAATATAAATTGGCTCTAGTTTTAATTGTCTTGTTCCTGAAGTTGAGTATCCGGGCCAGTCCAGCCCTGTCCGGCCCAACCAAGAAGCTAAGGAATAGCATTTATAGATAACCTATTTTGATGCTATAAAACTCATCTTAAAGTGTGTATTTTCATCAGGCATATATCAAAAAGTGAGACTTTTTTGTAATTACTTAGAAACTCCTCATAGCATCTTTAATCAACTTCATTAGTTATCCAGTTCACAAACCTGCAGTAAAGTCATAACCTCCCTGACACAGCTAATAAAGATACACGTTTGGATCTCAGATATGACAGGAAACCAAATTCATCCTCTTGTGAACAGTCAAAAGCCAGTTTGTTCTGCTTAATTTTGTGCTTTGGATGGATAAAATCCAATCATATAGGATAACTGATGTGATGGGAGCCTGACAGCTCCACGTCATTGTCATGGAGGTGATGTTTTTGCTGGCATTTGTTTGCAACAGGATAACTGAAATCTTTAGGGACACAATTGAATGAATCTTCAGAGGAGTTTTAGTCATGGCATAAGGAAGACGTGATTCGATTTTGGTGGTGATCCAAATAGGGATGTGGGTATTGAACGTTTGTGACATTTTGGTTTCCACATTTTGGTGAATAACTCAAAAAAATACTGAAATATATAATTACATTTTCAGGGAATCTTGGTCATGGCACAAGACAGAAGTTATTCAGTTTTTGTAGTGATTTGAATCTGGATGCTGCTACAGGACTTCTTAAGGTATAGATATGGCAATTTTCCATATTTTTGACAGAAACTCGCCCAAAAGTGCTGAAAATGCTCCTGGAGCACTTCCTAGTAAGTGGTTTGTGTTCCCCTGGATGTCCAAATAGAATCCATTTGTATTCATCAAAAGTTTTCTCATTGGACTGCTTTTTACTTAAAATGTTGCTTTAATTCTATAAATTGTTCGTAAAGAACTTTTCTGATTTCCCCCCAAAAGTTTGTCCTCTGGTCTTATAGAATTAGGCATGCTCCTTTACTCTGAGCGGTGACGTCACGGTGTCACAGAGCATACCTGTCTATCACTGCAGTCTGGGGAGAACACAAAGCGGCAGAAGGCCAAAGCAGCATGAACTTCTCAATGACAGGGAACTTCAGCCCCCACCTCTGAGTTCCACCTACTGAATGACTCATCGTACGACGCATGTCAGGTGTCAGCACTACTAACTGTCTGTTTAACGCAGCCAGTTTAGTTGGATTAAGGGGACAGGAAAAACACCAGCCGATCAGCTTTTATCCAAAAAAGTTTCAAAGTGCAGACAGTTTATGCCTACAGCGAGTATGATCTCAACTCCAACTCGATGAGGAGATGGAGCAAGTGACGGCCTCTCCTGAAGGGCAGTCAGATTACACTAATTTGTATCTGTCTAAATCTAAAAGCATCAGATTGTTTACACTTTTTATCCGAACTACTTCATGAGGTGTCTAGCGTAGTGAATTGTAGGGCTGGGTAATATGCTGGTATAATGATTCATTAAATTTTTAGTTGCATTAGACTTTAAAAAATATAAAATTATGACTTTTTTCCATGACTGACTCAGTTACTCATATTAACCCCTCCGGACTCCTGTGACAGAGCAACAATTTGTAAGGTGTGACGATGTTTAAAGAAAGAAACTCCTTGCTCTTTTCATAATGCTTGGCCCTGTTGTTTTTCCACAGGCATGTCTTTAGACTTTTATTTTTAATGAAATTAAATAATGAGATTTCCACAACAATGATTTGTAGAAATGATGCATTTGAATGTCAATATAAATAATCCTCCATATGTACGTCCACCACTTAACGTAACTCTGATATCAACATCACAGCTTGCACGTTAGTTCTAAGAGGGAAAATCTATTTCTTTTTGTAACACATTCTGATAACATTAAGCCAAAACAGTTTTATGAAATTTACAGTTTTTTTTCTGTAAAAGGAAGAAAAAAAAAGATCAAAACCAGAATTTGAGTTTTGTAAGGAAAAATACTGGGATATATATTTTTCAGGGCATAATGCCCAGCCTCATCGGATTATATATTACAGATACAGCTACTTAAATTTTCCCACCTTCCTTGACTGAACCTTCACTGGTCCATAACTGGAATGTGCCAGAACCTGCCCACCATCATGGCTGGATTGATGACAGTGATTACCTGACAAACCTGTAGTGCCTAATGCTAATCGCACAAGAGCCAGCTGGATGTGTTCGTGTGAGGGAAGCAGCATCTCATCGGGATGCCCTGCAGTTGCACAAGTGGGCATGTTTATAGTGAAGTTTAGGTACATCCCTGTACTCACAGTTACTGGTATTTGGTTGAAATCATACACTGAGTTTTGAAAATTAAAAAATGGGATCTTATTTAAGGGCACAATTTCCAGCCCTTTTGGATTGTGTTACATTTTTATGGTATCTTGTATTTCATTGTGTCTCACTAAATTGCTCTGGTGTAGAGGTGAGCATCTGGGGGTCCTGGGGTCACATTGGGTCCTCCTACTTCCTTATTGCAACTCACTAATCAGTTTACAATAACAAAAAAATGTATACTCATAGAAAAGACCCAACAAAATCTTTGATGAGGCCATTAAAAAGGGAAAACTCCCAAGAAAAAAAAATCTAATTGGCTGTAATCATTTCTGTGTAACTTCTGTTTTGCACATATTTCAAAATTAAAATAACAGCAGGAAAATACACTGTTAACAAGGAAATGATGTTTTTCAATGTTTTTTTTTGCATTTTTGGGCTTGTATTGATAGGAGAAAGACAGTGGATAGGCTTCTGAAAAGGGGCGAGAGAGCAGGGGAAGACATCCCACAAACTAGCCACAGGCTGGACCCGAACCCGGGCCAGCAGGATCATGTATATGGGACATGCCTGGTTGCTAACCACTCCGCCAAACCAGCACCTGTAAGTGCTGTTTTTTTCATCAAAAATAGGTGAGACCTGCTTTATTTAACTCAATGGATAAAGAACTGATTCTTGTATTTGTGTTTGAATATTTATAATTGTTGATATAGGAACATCTAATGACAACTATATATTATCGCACTCATCAAGTTGTGAGAATTGACCCTCTGGCAATGAGGATAATTTCAATCGGGCCCTCTTGGTGACCAAAGCTGCCATCCCTGCTCTAATGTGTACTGTCCCATCAAACTATGGTGTCAATTTGTACCTTAAGGATGGTGTTTTATTGTACTGTGTCATGTTTCATCACATGCAATCATTAACTTCACATTGTGTCAAATCTAGTCATTTCAACTATTTCTTTTCAGTCAGCTTTACAAAATGCTAGACGGTCATCTGTTCTTCATTAAAACTTTCATTCATTGTTGGTAAATACTTCTCTTTGCCTGTAAGAGTCATTTAAAACCAGAGCTAGAAGATCATTTCTGAATTCCCCACAGAAAGTTTCTCCTGTGTTCTTAGCCGTGCTCCCCTCTTCACCTGGTAGCGATGTCACAGTGTCTAAGAGTATACCTGTTCATCACTGTAGTCAGGTGAGAAGATAAAGTGGCAGTGTGCAACACTAAAACTCTAATGAAAGGGAACTTCCACCTCCACCCATGGGACCCCATGCCACTCAAGTGAGCCCCGCCCACCAAATGACTCACCAGATGATGCAAGAGTAGCTCCTTCCACCTGTTAAGCTCAGCTTGTAAAGTTGGACTGACATGCAGAACTATTGAAAGCTACAGAGAAACAGTTCAAGAGAAGCAGGTTGTGTGTTAATGCATCACTTTTCAGCTATTTGATTCTGATTGATTCAAGTTCTGGTAACCATCTAAAGAGACTAAAGCCCAGGTAACACCATAAGAGCCTCATTTTCATTAGTGTGCCTTAATTAGTCAAGAGCTGTGCCACCCACCTCTGCTGCTCACTTGTTAATATGAATTCAGAAGGATGACATATGGATGTTTCATGTCCTGCTGTTGGACCCAAACCTTTTATCTCCATTTTTTACAGTTCTTAGTTCTTAGCTATTTTTTTCCCACAAAGCACTGCTAATGGTTACCCTCCATGTTGGAGAGTGGGTTTTAGAAACTTTTGACTGAGTCAAAGTTTGAAAAAAAAAAATTGTAGTGCAGAAAATACAATATTAATGCACTCAGTAGTGGGGTGTTCTTTCATTTCCTTAAAAGCAGCAATTTTAGAGATAAGAGGTTAGTGCCAGACAGCAGCAATATTCCCATTAGGGTCGCAAATTTGTGGTCCAAAAAACTGTCTTCAAAAATGTTTCATGGGAAGATAAGCTGTGAATTTTGGAAATATCACATATTGGAAACTTTGCATATGAATTATGGGATTAATGGAAATTTATGTGAATTATATGGAAATTGGGGTAATCTAAACAAACTTTTTTATATCCAACATTAAACATTTTCTTTTGTCATAGGCACATCCATGGAAAAAAAAAACAT
The DNA here is from genome assembly GCA_036419115.1 of Scarus forsteni. Taxonomy (NCBI): domain Eukaryota; kingdom Metazoa; phylum Chordata; class Actinopteri; order Labriformes; family Labridae; genus Scarus; species Scarus forsteni. The sequence continues at coordinate 13,730,111 of JAZDUH010000359.1, read as the reverse complement.
TTTAAATAACATGACATTCAACAGATTTGTTTCAAACTGTAAAAGTTTAATTGCATGTGATAGAGGAATGCACTGTGCATGTTGTCAGCCCTGGAGTAAGCAGTGTGCTATATGCATGTGATTGAAGAAAAGCATACATTTTTTCTAACATACTTGCATGAAATCTGGTCATTTTAGTCCTGATAATTTTCAAATACATTTATTTTTTCCAACTATCTTTAAATATCTGTCAAGGGTTGACTTTAAGTTTGGAAAATTCCAAGTTTATTCCCAAAAAATTGTATTCATTCCTTGAAAAAAGCATGGAAAGTTTCTAACTTTGAAAATCCCTTGAATTTTATGACCATAGCTCTCATTCATTTAAATTTGTTGTACACACAATATATTATAAAGGCTTGAAACCAAATTATACTTAAGTGATCAAAGAGAACAAGCCTTCATTAACAGAGTTAACAGCAAAAATATAAATAAATAAATGAAAATAACAATAAAAAAATAAAAATCCAGATCAACATTTGGATCCCCACCAAAATCTAGACTCCTCCGTTGTGCCATGACCGACACCGCTTTATTGGGTTGTGTGTTTATTGGCGGCTGTTGTTTCCTTCTCTCAATCCTAAGCTGGTTGTGTCAAACAGACAGTTAACGACAATGACAGCCCCCTTCATCATGTGGTGAGTCATTTGGTGGGGGGCGGGGCTTACTGGAGTGACAGGAGGTTGTAGAGAGGGAGGCAGATGTTCCTTTTCATTGAGAAGTTCATGCTGCTTTGGCCCACTGCCACTTTATCTTCTCACCTGACTGCAGTGAGGAACGTGTACACTTTCGGACACCGCAACGTCACCGCTGGGTGAAAAAGAGCATGTTTCTAAGAATAGAAGGGAGGCTACTGGGAGACATCAGGAAGGGTCTTCTTATCCTGGTGGGAAGAACTTTTTTAGTAGAGGGGAGTATTCATGGACAGTTTATGGAAAAGGAAAAAGATCTGAAATATGTTGGTAGAAAAAAGTGGATTCAAATGTTCAATTACCTTAAAGAGACAGTTCAGTTTTTTTGAAGTGGGTTTGTATGACCTACGTACGGCCACTAAGTGCATTAGATTCAGTAGAAAGTAAGAGTATGTTACGCAGAACTAGCCGCAAACAGGAAAGTATTGTACCAAATACAAAGGGTATTTTCTCCACCTACGAGGACTCCCATCAAAAAATAATACCACAGTTTAAGAGTACACTACCCATACATGTTTTTAAGTGCATTAACTTCTTGGAAATATAAAGTTTATCTGGAACTAACAGGCTCATGTCATATATTCGAGCTGCGCAATGCTAATACACAACTGTAATGGTTGTGTGTGTGAGAGGGAGAAACACACACAAGTAGTCTGCAATGTTATGGTAAACAGCCTCTTGTACTCTGCTTGTTTGTCTCTGACAGGTCATTAGTACTGACTTTGATGATAAACTGTCTTAAGGACCTTCAGGTTTGGGACGTTTTTCGGTTTATCTTCAGTAAATTGAAGAATAGAGTGGTCAGCAGAGCATGAAAATCTGTATGAGTGATGCAGATGGCATGAAAGTCACCAATATTCTCTGGCTCAGTCAGATTCTGAAGTTGGTCTGTAACCAAGCTCCACTCGTGGCAGCAGTAGCATTTGCGGCCTGTTCAGTTGATCAGCTCTTTTTCTGTGAACTTTGGTACATAAAGATTTCCTCTTGGCTCCAAAGAAATGGAACTTCTTAACCACTCGTTTTAAAATGGTCTCTCCCTCATACCGCTAAGAATCAGAACAAAATAATTACAATACTTAATGAAATTTAGACAAGGCTACAACCGGTATCTGATGTCGCTAGCTTGTTATGTGTTATGTTTACAACAGCTGACAGGGAGGTGGAGTGATTTAGCACTGCGCGGAGGAATACGTGAAATTGCTCCCAGTTGGTCCCACTGCAGTGTCAGTGGTATGTAAATGGATATAAAAGGGTGCTGATGTGTAAGCAAATACTGATGTACATCTTACATCAGTATTTGCCAGGACCATCAGTATTGAAACAATGGTAGGACATCATTACCTCCGCCAAGGAGGTTATGTTTTCTGGAGAGTTTGTCTGTCCAACTGTCTGTCCATCCGTCTGTGAACAAAATAACTCAAAAAGTAATCGATGGATTTGGATGAAATTTTCAGGAAATGTTCAGCACGGGAAAAGGAAGAATTGATTCGATTTTGGTGTTGATCCGGATCAGCGTCTGGACGCCATGGCGAAAAATGTGATTTATGTGAATAACTACTGAACTAAAATAGATATCACTAGAAAGCACTCGGAGAGCGCAGACCTCCGCCAGCACCACAGTCCTCAGCCATATTGTCATTTTGACCATTAATATTACTCCTACCTTTATTTCATGTCAATATTTAGATTCCTTGACCATGAAAACATACCATTAGCAACTGGATTCATAATGATATCTATTTTAGTTCAGTAGTTATTCACCAAAATCACATTTGTCGCCATGGCAGCCAGACGCTGCTCCGGATCAACACCAAAATCGAATCAGTTCTTCCTTTTCCCATGCAGAACATTTCCTGAAAATTTCATCCAAATCCGTCCATAACTTTTTGAGTTATTTTGTTCACAGATGGACGGATGGACGGATGGACAGACGGACAGACGGACAAACTCTCCCAAAAACATAATGTCCTTGGCGGAGGTAATTATGAATCCAGTTGCTTATGGTATGTTTTCATGGTCAAGGAATCTAAATATTTCGATGAAATAGAGGTAGGAGTAATATTTATGGTCAAAAGCAGCACGGCCGAATCAGCTTCCTTTACAGCAGGAAGAGGCGGGAGCTTCGAGTGAGACAACAGCAGGAAGTGGCTGCTTGTACAGAGATTAGCATAGATGCTAACAGCTTCAGTAGCAGCTTTATCAGATCTGGGTCGCATTTCTTCATTAAATGAAAAATAAACAACATTGAAAGCAGTCCTTGAAAGAAATACATTTTTGCCAACTTTTGACATGCTTTGGCCAAATCGTCCAACCACCTGCTGGATATACTTTTGAAAGGTTCTGCCCATTCCCAAATACTTTCTGTGGGTGCTTCTGTTTAGGGTGTCACAGGAGAAAAGAAGAAGTCCTGATGCTGAAGATGTTTTGTTATGTTGATGGGTGTGCCCAGAGAAGACTACTAAACTGACATCATGTAAAACTAAAACAAGTATGATAAATTACTGGATTTGAGATGTATATAGTTCAGTATTGTTTTGTGCTGACATCCTACATGTCAGTTATAGCTGTAGCAGAGTTGAAGCTAGAATCAGTATCAGCCACAGATTCATCCACTCATGCAGGTGTTTCCTCACGTCCTCACTGGAACAAATCATACACAGCAGAGCAGCATTTGAATATTTCATATTTTCGTCAAAGTTAGACGATGACAGCAGAGTTTGAGATTATGATATTTGACTTTTCAGCAGGAGGGAAGTAAAGGGTGCTCACTGTAAAATAAAAGAGGTCAAGGTTAAATTTTCTCTGCGGATATAAATAGCCCCTTCAGCGACGTCCCCCTGATCTCATCATTATTATTTATGAATCACCGTCATGATCTGGAGAGCACTTCAAGCCTCGCCATGCAATTTCAGAAAGCTTGGGACAATGACAAAATGAGGACAGATATCTAACTCATGCAAAGAAGCCAGTAGAATTTGGGGTTTACAGAGACAAGGAGTTTTTTTCACTGATGTAATTGCCCCTTTTGTTAAACTGCCTGGTTCAGGACTGCTGACGCTGGTTTTTACGATTTTTGTGGTTGTGTTCCTGAGAAGTCTCTGGCTTTTGTTAAGTGCTTTTTTTTTCAATTGAATTACTTCTCTGTACTACAATTAATTTGCAGCAAGAAGCCCAAAGTTTGACAAATAACATTGCACACACCAATAAAGTTGTGTTATTTGGCTTGGAACTTATTACAAATGTCAGGAGTGAAAAGTAATCATCTCCTCGGTCTCGGTTTATTTTACAGCCTTTTCCTTCTGTTGCCGTTTTTACACTTTCTGCCCCCCCTCACTCGTCCGTGGTGTCTGCACAGTTTCCAGCCGCTCAATCAGTTCACCTTCTGTTTCACCTTTCAAACTTCTTTCCCTGCAAATGACTTGTTACACACAGTCCCCCGGGCTGTGTTGACAGCTCGCTAAGCTAAAACATATACCGTGTTCTTGTAACGTAGTGAATTTTAAATCCAGTTCATGACCTGTTTGTTCTTCCATTTCCTTCTCACCTTGCTCTTTTTTTGAGCAGTATGTTCCCCTCCTGCTCGTATTTGCACTATAATGCAAAAAAGGAATAGGGAATACATACACATCTTTGAGGGGACAGACTTTAAAGTGGCAAATAGATAGCAGTACTTAAATCCTTAACACATTTTCCTTCTAAATCCCCCTTTCAGCTCCATAAATCAAGGCTTTCAAGTCACTTTCCTGTGTTAAGCTCAGTGGATTTTGTTTGATTTGGTGGTAGAATTGCAAAATTTGTCATGTGGTTTTCAATAGCTTTCAGACAACACTTGATCAAGCAGGCCAAAACCTGCCAAATGTTGAGCAACCATTAAAACTATTTTACTTCACCTTGTTTTTGTAGAAGTGCATGATCTGCAAACACTAACCTCCATCTTTGGTGTGGCGAAGCACAAGAGACTCCTATCTGATCCAAGTTAAAGATAACTTCATTTTAGGACTACCTAAACTATCAGAATAGTGATGGTTTAATGGTGTCAGATTGGTTTATTAAAACTAGCATGACCATAAAGACAAATAATAAAATCAATTCACTTGCCAAATCTTACAGAACTTTGTACAAAGCACACTAATAACTGATGAGCAAGCTAAAAGTTACAGCAAAAAAGCATATAAATGTATCACATTAATTGAGGAAATTAGTGTTTAGTAGATTCTTTAGTGAAATGATGCTTTTTGCCAATGAATCTTATACAACTGGATAGTCAGTTTATTGCCCTTTTAAATGATACCACATTTGCAAAGAACATCCATTTGTGGGATGAGCAGCAGAGCTGAACATGTGGGTTGCTCCAATGAAAATTTGCCATTACTTCTCTGCCAATTACCAATCAGCTTTGTATTTGCTGTTGCTATTGATTTACCCGACAAACCAGATGGACCATTCAATAAATTTCACTAGTCCACTGAGTGGCAGAGAACAATATCTGGTAATTTATGATGGAGTTAATAAACAGTAAAATCCTTCAATTCATCTCAAAACTGCTGTGCTTTTTGTTATTTTAAGGAAGCCTTATTATTTTTGATGATCGTTATTAAGGATATGTAGACTCTAATCAGATTTATTTTTTAAGAATGACTTAGGAAATCTTTTGGAGCCATTACGTTTTGTTTCAAACTTAATGGCCCACAAAAACATTTGTGAGCCTGAGTCATAGGAGTCATAAGATGAAGTCCTGCAGTGAATGTAACTCTGTATTTGTGATTTTGTGTTAACCAAACTGATACCAATGTACTGAAAATTTCTCTAAGCATACAGTTTCATTAACTGTTGTTTCCTCACTTATGTTTGTAGGTATAAAATAAAATTGTAGCTAATAAAGGCTCCAGTCTGATGTTACCCTGTAAGGGATATGTGGTATAGATAATGGATGGATGGATGGATATTTAGTTTGTTGTATATTTCACAACTTATGTTGCATAACTTCACAACTTGCATTTGGATCCTTGTAAATTTGTTTCCTGATAAAAAAGACAAAAACAGGTTTTTGCTGTTTTGAATTACAGCATGACATGTTTTACTGACAGATTGTTTCGTGAGGAAACTCATGTTCCTTTACACCATGGCAGTAGCTCTTGCCGTCTACATTATCTGATTGGCTTGTGTTGAATATGACTGACGGATTGATTGTCCAATCACCTGTCTGAATGCTTCTGAAATGTCCTGCCCTTTCCCATAAAACTCTATTTGGGCTCATTCCCAGATGGACTAGCGAATAATATGGAACAGTCCATCTGGTGTGTCAGGTTCATCGACACACAGTCACCACAGATGGGAGAATTTTGCACTTTATCAGGGAAGCTTAGGTAAGTATTGTGTGAATCACATTCGGAGGGCCTGGGCTGGGGGCTCTTCAGCTAGGTTTAGTGTAGCAGTAGGACAGGTGGGAATCATTGCTGTCTTCTTTGACTGCTCATTCTTTACTCCAGGAAATCAGACTGATGAAATTAGGAGTTTATTTATATCAAATTGAGACGTCTGGTGTGTGTCCAAAGGTTACGCAGCAGTAAAGCTAAAGTATGAGCAACTAGCTCCCCTTGGCAGCCCGAGTATCATCACTTTAAGTACATCATTCAGTCTGATTTTCAAGCATTACAAACCTTTAAATCTGTTTTATTGCTCAGTGTCATGACTGTGTTGTTAGGATATTGCCCCCGGTCCTGTAAGAATTATCTTTTACCACAGACGAGCCAGGAGCCCGCTCGCCTTTTTATGTCTGGCTCCGGTCCAGATCAACGTCACGTGAAGCGTCGCTTTAAAGCTGAGGTAAAGAAAGTACATTTTTAATGATTTAGCATTGACTGCCTCTCTATTCTATATTCCATCATCTCATTTCCATGATTTGTAATGACTTGGAGGCTGGAATGATTCCTCAGGGAGAATAATTCCTTGGCAGAGAAGCAGACACTCAATTGAAAATACACAGTGGGCAATTTTAATTTGAGAGGATACTGAAAAATGACCCATTTATTGAGGCTGTTTGATAATCAAAGCTAATGGATCATTTCAATTTTCTTAACTCTGCAAATGCTTAAAGGGTATGACGAGAGTCTGGCTATGTCTCGTAATTTGGATGAATAGAATTAGGCGATTTGTAATCAATGGAAACATCCTTTTGTAATCTTAAAGCTTCAACATCAATTTTATTCTCACTGCAAGAGGGCAACATTTTTTGAGCAAATTGTCAGATAGTCCCATTTGGGGCGCCATAATAAGTCTTAATTTTACAAAAAGAACAAATATCTGGATTTCATCAGGATTTATTATGACTGTTATTGAATTGGGGTAATTTAGGGTACTCTCATAACACAATAAAGACATTATCTACTGATAATCCAAAAACATTTTACTTAGATTTTATATTATTTGCCCCCTCTGCAGGGATCAGCTAAGGGCAGGGCCATTATGTTTTGTAGGTCTCCTATTAATCCAGCTGATTCATCTGTGCTTAAAGGGCTGGTTCGGGGTTTTTTTAGTGGGTTGGCTGTGGGCATTGGCACTAGTAAATATGATTGCTACAGAAGCACCCTGTCAGCTTTTCCTTTTCAGGTAGATATTTAGATTTTGACGCCTGGCACTACAGAGCAGTCACTGTCACAACTGAAAGCCTCATAATTACACCACTTTCTGATTAAACCTCTACATAAAAAACATTGGCTTAACTGGACGTCACAGCAAAAGTCTTCACATTTTCAATTTTCCTTAGCTTCCTCAGAAAATAAGAAAGAATACATTTGTCTTGCTTAACATCTGTTTTTTTTTCCCACTGACTGTCACCAAAGGAACAGATACATTTTAGTGAAGGCTTTGTGCTCTTGTCTAAAATATCAGTATTGATATCTGTATAGAGGATAATGGGTTTTGAAGTAGCTGCATATCAATGACTATCCAAAATTGTGCAAAACACAGAATTCAAGCAAGTTTCAGCTTCTTTTTTACAACTTTAGCCCCGTTTCCTCCAAGTGGTCTGGTATGGATCGGCACAGTTTGGCTCAGGCCGGATCGGTAAAGCCTGATCCTGTTTGCGTTTCCACAGCCAAACAAACCCTACTTGGTAGGCGGCGTATAGGCCGGATGCCGATAGCATGACGTCATAGCAGCGCGACAACGTGTACCCGGCTAAAAACTACAATGAAGAAGAAAACAACACAGTAAACAAAGAGCAACGATGGAGGACATCCAGCAATTCTTCTTTTTTGTGATCAGCATGTGGCTTTTTGTTACGAAGCGCAACCAAGCTTTGTTTTAGAGAAGGCTGTGTGCCTCGAGAGTTATCTTCAGGAAGACGAGTGGAGATTTAAACATGGCGGAGTTATGTGTTGTTCCGCTGTCGCACGGGAAGTGACGTCTTCTTCGACCAATCAGCAGACTGCAGTGTTTCTAGCTCCACCTTCTGGGGTCGGATCGGTGTGCTTGGCACCCCAACAGAAGAGTCCCAAAAAGTATGATTGTACGGTTTGCTTATAGGGGGTCCTGTCCTGGTTTTAGGCTATGGAAATTAAGCAAAAAGTGCGCTGTACCAAGAAGAACCAAACTGAACCCTCTGGTGGAAACAGGGCTTTACAGAATGTTTGTTGTGTATCTTACTTACAGTTTCATTTCTGTTTTGCTGAATACATAAAATAGAGTAAAAACAAACTAAATATAGAATAAGAAATAGAATAAAATAAAAACAAACAACATGCTGCACCAAATAAAAATGGCAGCAGCAGTATCCAAGACATATCAAAGGATCTAAAGCTGCATGTGTCGTCACCTGAAAAGTTCACATTTTTTAACTATGGCAACCGAGCGATCACGACTATACATTGGATTTACACGGTGGGTGGTTGCCCAAGTCGTGTTCAGTGTGAGTGCACCTTTACACTGGATTTTTTGGGACAAAAGGACCGTATTTCACACAGAGGCCATCAGCAGGTCTTCACTGTGCTGGGGAGAGAGATATTTAGAATTTAAAGGCAGGGATAAAGAGCAACAAGACCAAGCTGGAGGCAAGAGTTTACAGATCTCCGTCTAAGAAGAGGAAACCTTATATTACTGTCGTCACTTTTTCAGACAACAACGTCAAAGATCAAAAGTGAGGAAGCCTACACTGAGGCATTTATTAAGGAAATTCTCAAACATAGAGAAATGTTAAGACCACAGATGTCACGTTTAAGAACATTTTCACCAACATTTGAACTCTAAAAGGCATATTTTCTATGAATAAACAGCTTGAGCTTAAACTTAAGCATTAGCCAGCCTTCACCTGTCTTTGTAAAATATACATCAATGATATTCTGGCGGGTTTGCTATAAATCTGACCGTAGCGTGAGCGTTGATTAGTAATTTGAGGAGAAGCTACAGAGCAAAGTCTGCCTCATGGAGATGTTTATTTGCCAGGTTACACAAAACATGTAATTTTGCATTTAATACAATTTAACAGTCGACTTGGCTAATGCTATGTTACCTTGGAATACTAATAGACAACCTTGTTGATCTTAATATTTAGCTGATAACACACTTTAATCCAAAGGAGACACTTTTGCTGTGTCCATGTGAGATTTAGAGGCCAGAATAAAGTCCACTCTATTCTCTAGTCCCTCAGGATCCCTTGTGTCAGTGTTACATGTTTCTCATACACCCTGTTTGACCATTTCAATATCAGTAAAACTGTAGGGAAGCCAATGTTTGTAATGCTTTTCGATGGGATTTTATGAGCTGTGTGTCTGAGTGGCTGCTGGACATGTGATTGGTCCATGGCGTTGGGGTTGGGTTTAAATACAGGTCTATTACAGCCAATCATACCTCTATTTATTTTAAAGTACTGCTGTTTTTAAAGTTTTCATGATAGATTTTGCACTATTTTACACTGAATGATGGACACCAGTTACCCACCCCTGCTTCACACCATTATGGTATACTGTATATAAGAATATTTGATAAGTATGGTGTTCATTACAATAAAAGAGTAACTTGAATACCACCCGCAATTTTTTTAAGTGACAGACATTCAACGTAAAATAGTATTTGTATTGTTGGAATTACAGGTGATAATGATGATGGCTTGATTAGAAATATTCAGTTGAGCTGAAAGGTACCTAATATTATCAAAGTGGTCGGCACTGTGACCGAGGGCATCCATCCTTGTTACAGAAAAGCCTCTTCTTTACATTTGATGCTTTTAATTTTAAAAGAAGTGTATAGTGTTATATAGCAGGTTTATTTCTTCCTTGTCTGATTTTGTTGTGTTTTTCATGTGGATAAATTATACATACTTAAAACGGATACTTATAATCTCAGTTTATCATCCGTTTAATTTCCCTTCAATGCATTGCTCTTTTAAAATAAATGTAATGGCTAAAGAAGACGGATTTGACCGGGTCATTTCGTGCCTGTTTTCGCCAAGAGGAACTGATCACGAAGCAGCCACAGATCCACAAATCCCCCACAAGGTGTTTCAGGGTCTGGAGCAAACACAGAAAGGACCCAAGGGCATTACAGGTGCATGAGGATGACGCACACCACCCATCAATGTCCTAGTCCTTGACAATGTCATTCCAAACAGAGCTACAAAAAAGGAGCTTCTGGGATCTGTTCAGCCAGGCAGCCTTGTTTACAATCTCCCTTTTTCTCTTTCTCGCTCTAATTCGTTGTGGCGTTCTCGCTCCTCTCACTCTTTTGTTTTGATGCGAGCTGCTGTCTTATTGGTGGACGCCAGGAGACAAGTTGATTGATCAGGCCGGGGGGTATTGATCAAGCTGATCCTCTGCCATGACCCTTAACCCTGCGATTGACAGCAGCCCCCATAATGAGGCCTCAGAACACAGAGCACAGGATAGGGGGTTTTGGGAAGGGCATCTGTGGGGAGAAAAAGAAGAAACCCAAGGGGATGGGTAGCATACACGCACACACAGCTCGGCTCAATCAACTTGGTGCCATTGTTACATTGCAGTGCCCTCGATAACCCCAATTTGCATAATCGGCTTTTGCATTGTTTGGCCCAGACACATTAAGGTGCAGCATTGCATTGTTGACTGCAAATCAGCACGTGGCCATTGTTTGCTCATCTCAATGTAGCATTATGCATTGTTTACTTATGCTGCAGCATGTGTTTTTCCGCTTACTGACTTTAGCATCTCGCTAAACGCATTAAGCTTCCTGCCCGCGGCTGTGGTAGAACATACATCACATCTTAGACCACACTGAGTCTTCAAAACATTGTTTATGTCGCACACTTTCATTATTTACGGCACAGCCAAAGAGCATGAGCTGTATATGTGGTCTTTAAAGAGCGCTGCGTTTTGTTAGCATTGTTTACCGAGCGCATTCTACACATTCCTGCCATTTTTCTCCTGGCTATAGTTGCCAAGGGTCTGCTCCTCTCTGACATCTGTTGGTTTCAAAGCTCTTGACAAACACCTCTTACAGTCTGGTCTGCACATACTTGTGACAGCACCTAAACATAGACATTGTCTTTCTGCTTACAAGTAAAACACAACTTAGTTCTAAGATGGCATCACTTGAAAATGATACATTTTGGCAAGGTATCTTTAATAATGACATAAGACTGTCATTTTGACTGATCAGAAAACTGGTCAAGCATGCAGAGCTCCCAGTGTTCTCATTGGTCATTGTCTCTGGCGAGGGGGACAAATGGTAGGAAGAAGGACCAACACCAAACCTGCTATAGTTCTGGTCATGGAATCGTGAGGCGTACTAGACTGGCCTGTTATCAGTCATTCTGGCAAACTGCAAGAACCCAAACTCCTTTGATGTTCTGGTCATACTATGATCATGCATATGCCATGTAGTCTGCCCTCGGCCTTCAAAACGAGTTTGACCACCACTTTGACAACGGTCTGTCTTTATGCTTCGACTTTACTCTCGTTGCCATGACATTCGCCTCCTGCTTCAGCCAGCTCGCTCCCTGGTTGGGCATTGTGACGAAAGTAAAGTATAATAATAGTGACACATTTGATGGGGGCAGCACGGTGGCACAGCAAGTAGTCCATGTGCCTCTCAACAAAGGGGTTGCTGGTTCAATCCCCGTGCCAGTCAGGGCCTTTTGTGTGGAGTTTGCGTGTTCTCCCTGTGCATAAGTGAGTTCTCTCTCCAGCTTCTTCCCATAGACAAAAAATATGCTTATTATGTTGACTTGGTGACTCCAAATTGTCCTTTGGTATGAGAATGCCACCCTGCGATCAGCTGGCGACTGGTTCAGGGTGTACCCTGCCTTCCACCCAATTTCAGCTGGGATAGGCTCCAGCCCCCGCAATCTCAAAAGGGAAAAGTGGTGCAGATAATGGATGGATGGATGGACATTATGATGGATTTTTCAACACTGTCCAACAAAGTCACACTATTGGGAAGCCTAACATAACCCCTGCCTCCATGTAGAGTCCATTTGAAACTCAAAAACACACATTCTAGACAACACAACAACACAGGCACCACTCAGGAAATTCAACACTTTGTGAACATTAACTGCATACTTTTTCTTTTGCTGAGATGAATGTAAACACACAAAGACGTTGAGCTATGACTTTTGGTTGTATTCATGAAAGGAAAACTTTTTAATAGGTGTGAAGCTTTGATATGTGCCCACAGTACATACAGTATTTGAGTGAATGTTGACCTTGCTGAGTCACACTTACATTTGTATTTCATGGCATATTTCAGTCTTTTTTTTGTTTTACTGCTCAGTCCTGCATTCAAAAGTGGACTACTTTTTAACCAGATTTAGCTTTTAAATGGCAAACATAGAGTGTACATGAGTGCAGGAGCTACAGCCAAACCCTAGGACACCTGGACATCGTCTGTTCTGCGTAAAGCTCTTTTTGTTTTTGTTTTCATGTGTAAAAATGGTCGCCCTGACCTCCACATAGGTGCTTTGTTTGCATCAAACAAATAGTGCTGAGGCTGGCACCCTGCAGCCGCATTACCTTCAATTTTAAACCAGTTAAACAGTGGTGTAAGGTTCCTATCTGAATCTTTTATCTGCAGTGTTTGAGGTTTTCGCTCCACGGAGCTAAACAGCGGCTCTGCTGCTCTGTGGTCTCTTCTGTCAAACACTATACATCTTTGTACACATGCTACTGAGGACCACGAGTCACTGCTCATCCTTAATTACTCTTTCTATTTTTTATTACCTGGACAGTAAACTAAAGTTCATGTCGGGATCTTATAGAAGTTTTTAAAAGAAAGCAAACATTTTAACAATGGCCTTTACAGACAAACAATTTAAATTGAATAGTTAATAGGCTGGTTTTGACAGCTTGGAGGTTTCCAATTTTTTGCCCAAAATGTTTTCAATTTTGTTGAGGGGGTAAGTGGCTATGAATGCGGATCCTGGACCTTTTTAAAGGGTTCGTTAACATTGTTAGATTGGGTGGTTTTCAACATTTTAAAAAAAAAAGTCAGAAAGATGACAACAGATTTTGACGAAATTTTCAGGGAATGTTGGTCAAGACAGAATATTTTAAGATTTTGGTTGTGATCCAAATTCCTTTGTGGATCCAGGAACCTTTTCGTTTTTCTATTTTCTTTATTCTAATTTTTTTTACATTGTGTGATCAGACATTTTTCCACATTTTCACTTATAACTTGGGTTACAGCGTCAGAAATGCTCTGGTAATGGTTTATGATCTCTGAGCACCTCTGGATACTATATACAACTGTTGGATCCCCTTGACACTTGTCCAGCTCTGCACTCCAAAGTCTTTAAGTGAAAAATGCAGAGATATCCATTCATCACACTTCTACAAACATCCCCACAGCCCCTCTTCTTGACCCACCGCTGCACCTTAAGTATTGAGTAACTGTATACCTTGTGAAGGCTCAGGAGATAGTTCTAGTTTCCTCTGCACCAACTCTAGAGGGAAATATCGAGCTGACAAGTTAGATGGTAACACTTCTGACACTGTGTACAGAGTGTTAATCAGAGCTTTAGGGGCTGTAAAACCACTTTCTCGTACTTACAGTAGATTTTTCCCATGGCATCAGGTTCCCTAATTAGCTTAAATCAAGCCTGTGTATACGTCTGTATGTCGTATAGTAGGTGTGTGGAAGGTGCTTTAATCTGCAGTTTCACTAAAGTTAAAGGGGTTATACCTTTAAATTACAATTTTTATGGGTGTATTTTACAGCGTTCAGGCCTGCATTTGTTTTTTTATATGTGAATTGAGTGAAGAAAGGATGGTTTGAGTTTTACTTTGGTGAAGTGAAAGTGTGAATGTGGTTCTGTTTGTTCAGGGGTGACAAACTGGGAAAAGCTGTTTGCATGAATCGCACTTTCTTCCCCAAATCTGTCCTCACCCTGGAGCAATCCCTCGCTCACCCCTAAATGTTTTTAATACGACCGCGCCATTTTTCTTCCAATCAGCCATATCCCACTCACCTTACCAGACATTTTTCCACTCGTCCTCACCCAGATGGATCAGGGCTTTACCTCAAACTAAAAAAGTTCCAGAAATCTTCCAAGAAATCTTCTCTGCCCTCTTTCCTTTCTTGGAAAGCATGGCCTTTTCAGACATCATACGGTGGATCAGAGGGCTTGGGCCAAATTGTTGTCAGTCCTGGGGGCTTGATGCCTCAACCTGGTTAATACCGCTGCTGAAACCACTCCACTTTGTGTTTTTATGGACAAGCGTCACTGCAACTGTATTTCAAGTAGGCCGGCTAATGAGCTTTTTAACCATCTCCATATGGGACGTGCTCTAACGTCTAGACGGAGGGGCAGTAGTGGTGGCAAGCGGCGGTGTGCTGACTGTGCCGTACTCTGCACCCCTGTGCATATAATTCCTCCCCACAAGCGGTAGAGTTAAACCGAGGGCAAGCGTTCAATTGCCGCTGGGGACTCATAACGGGTTATTGTTTACCGCACGGCCCACAACAGCAGCTAAAAGCCAGGAAGTGAGGATGATGAGGAACACACGACTCATACACATTTACATATGTAGACAATGATGTGATGTTCGGCATGCTTTCCAAGTGACAATTTACAAAACCCAATTTCGAAAGAGTTTGGGAGCTTTGTCAAAAGTGAAGCAAGCAGAATGCAATGATTATTTCAATCTATTCCTGACTGATTAAAATGTGAAAAGACACAATGTTTAAAGGTTAAACTGATCAACTTTAATTGTTTTTTTTTTTTCAAATAAACACACTTTTACAATTTGATGACTGCTGTATGTCCCAGAAAAGTTGGGACAGAACATGTTTACAACTATATTTCATCACCTTTTCCTCTGATAAAACCCTGAATATATACAGAGTTCCTCCCCAGTCTTTTTCAATGTACTTTTGTACATAAAAAAATTCTCAATTCTCAGAAGTTTTTATTTTCAAATCCAGTTATTCATGCTGGTGCTTATGTTTTAAATTTCTAGACAGGTACATGCTGACTAGTTTGAAACCTACACACTTGTATTGTGAGGCCGAGCCATTTTAACTCATTCATGATGCTGCTCGGCAAAGTCTGAACTATTGGTGCTTTCCGTTTACATCCTAACTGGGATTAGGGGAATGGGAACTATGCCAGATCCAAGCCAGACGTGATCCACTTAGAAGCTTGTAAATTTAGGGTAGCTGGTAGTTGGCTGAGAAATTCAGACGAAAGGGGGCGCTCTCTGTGGTGTTATCTATTCTGTAGCTCGGGCTATCCCAGTTCCGAGATTAACTGAAAGTTGTAAAAACATCTAGCTTTTAATCTTTTAGATTAAGACATTATTAATCTCAAAGGGTGTGAAGAATAATTTGACCTTTGTACACATTTTATGTACTCAACCTTTGTACATATTGTATATAATCTTTTCATGTATTTGTCTCTTTATAACCCTGTCCTAATCTTGTTTAATTGTCCTTGTACTTGAATATCTCTTTGTAATAATCATTGTTTAGCTTTTGCATTCTTCTGACACACACACACACACATTACACATCCACACATTACATACTACATTATGTGACCTCGTGTGGAGGCTCTTTCTTATCCGGCTCATTCCGAGACGATGAGGAGCCTGTGCGGAGGCCACTCCATACACACACCTTCTTATCACTCTTATAAAAGAGAGAAAACATTGTATTTCTTCAGTTCAACATCCAGCCTTTGCCTGTATTGTTGTCCTCGCTGGCGAGTAAATTCCATCTGATTGCACCCAGCTGCCTCTTCGTCATCTTTTATTTTGAATTATGTCAGGTGTTGGTACGAACCTTAAAAGTTACACTGAGCTCTTAGATCTGCGAAGGGAAAAATCCCGACAAAGGGCAGTTTAGTTTTTGTAGTCTAAAAAAAACATACACATCTACAACAAACAGCAAACCAGGATTTTTCAGAGACAAAAATAAATAGTCATATGCAATGGCACACAGGTGTCCTCCTTTATGGCCCCCTTAAGTTTAAATGGCTTCATATGTAGCCTTTTAGCAGTGTTTCGTCATACTCAGTCATGAAACTATCACGCGTAACGATGAACCTAGTTAACTGTGGAATGTTCCAGGTATTTTTGAGCATTCAGTAGCTATTCAAGTCATTTCTTGCCCTGTCTCAGCCTTTTTTTGAACAAACTCTAAGCATAAAGTAAAAAATATAGGTATGTTTCAGCTTGTCAATTTAGACATTCAACAACTTGCATTTATGCTAAGTTCAGTCAAATATAGGGCGAAAGCAACATGAAACTCAAAAACTAGTGTTGATGGAAGAAATATTGTTCATGGCAGATAAAATGTGATTACATTTTTATGATATTCTGAATCTAGTTGTAGATCCAGGAGTTTTAAGTGTTCCGTTTACATTGAGCAACAGGGCAGTGGAATGTGCCAAGTGTTTTTTCAGCTTTGCAAGTCATTACTTGCCGCTGTCCCAACTATTTTTGGAACATGGTTCAGGCATCAAATTGAAAGTTTGTGTATGTTGTCAATTTACACAGTAAATAACTTGCATTTGTCCTAAATTTTTGTTGAATATAGGGTGAAAGAAATGACTATTATTTTTACACATCGTCCCAGCATTTTCTGACATGGGGTTTGTAGTTGTGGGCCTCGCGTGACTGTGCTTTTCCCCTTTTTATGACACTTTCGTAAGTTTGAATTTCCCATCATCTGTTTGTGATTCTGAAGGTTGCCATTTTCTAAATCAATGTGAGTAATGTTGACAAAGTCATCTTTCCCCCTCTCATGTTCTGTCCCACCAAAGTGAACAGATTTGTAAATGCCAGTCTTACATTTCGACGCTGAAGGGAAAATTAATCCTTCAGAAAACACTGATGCATGATTTTTGAACTTTTCTTCACTAAAGCTTTTACAAACACAGCCAGTGCACTTCCATCTGCCAGACGAAGTAAGAGACCAACTTTCTGCCATCTCCAACTCTCCTCTGCATTTATTTACTTAATGCCAGCCTGGTGCTCTGACAACAGAAAAAAATAGACATGCCACAAATTCTGAGAAAGTGAGCTGCATCAGTTGATGAATCAGCTTTGCCAGTCAAAGAGCGTTTGCTGCCAAGTTTGTCATATAAATTTACCCGCTCGGCCGCACAGTTTACCAGACGCTGTGGTGAGGTAAGTTTTTTTTGTTTGTCAACCAGTTTTAAACTGAAGCACAATGATCAGCACGTCTTACTATCTTTATGCCTGTTTTTCAGGTAATTCAGGGCGTACAACAAGCATTCACGCACAGATCTGAATGACATAACACAAGATTAAATTTCCATTGGCACCCATATGCTGATTGTCTTAATTTGTTAAAACCAAAGCAAGAGTGAGAGACAGAACTGCGGTGCTCTTACACCTGGATTGTAGCAAAGAAGACAAGACAGAGAATGGTAAGGGTTGGAAGAGCATCCAGACTGCTTGCATTGAGGTTTATGGCCTTTGTCCTCGGTGTGTTTGGCACATTTTCAACACTATCCAGCATTTTTGTCTCAGTGCTGCCCTTTTAATCTGTAAAAAAATATTGTTTTAGTATGGAAGCACTTAAACAATTATTCCCAAGTATCCAAAGTAAATGGCTGTCATTTTCCCTGCAGAAATCTCCCATTTATGTAATTATGGAAGGATTGTTCCCTCTTGTAAAGCCTGCACACAAAGGGATAAGTTTACTCTGCCAACTTGTAAAAGTAACTTAGCATTGCAGGTGGATCAACCTGATCGAATGTCTGTAATCAAACACATCCATCTTACCGAGCTCCAATCTACAAAAACAGTCAGTGTCCCAAAGCAGCCCGCCCTAATCAACATCCTTTAAAACAGGAAGAGGAGGGAGCTAAGAGCTAGATGCTATCATGCTATCAGCATCAGTAGCATTTTTTTTTTATCGATCTTGACTGCATTTTCTTATCAAATGAAAATAAACATCAACAGTACTCTACAAAAAATTTGTTTGCTTTACTTTAGGCATATTTTGCCTGGAGTTTGTTTCACTAAGTGGTTTGTACTCTGTCCTTTGCACCACAGCAGTAGCACCTGCTTACTGCATTACCTGAACGATCATCCAATCACCTGCCAGATATGCTTTTGAAAGGTTCTGACCATTCCCAAACACTTTCTATGGGCTCTTTCTCAGATGGACTATAGAAAAGTCCATGGTGTGTAGGGTTATAGCAAAGTAAAGCCTAAAGACAGCAGCTTGCAAATGGAAAAATGAGTTGCTGTCAATGTTTAAAATTAATTGTGAAATGCTACTCTACGCTCTACCTCTATCCTCAGCAGTTTTCTGTCTTGAATGCAGACAAGCAAGGACTATTTTCACTTTTTGCAAGCTCTGACATGCAGCTTAAAAGTGCTATGAGGAGAATCCATTTCCGGGGACATAAAGACTCTGCTACCCATGAGCACGCGCGGCAACTGTCATAAAGACGTGACCCAAGCCAAAGCGCGTTTTTGTTGTGATGCTAATGAGTGCAGCTCGGACCTTCCTCAGAACTCTGCATTGCTTTACAACTTCTTTTTTCAACAACTTACAGGATGCAAAGGGACGAGGTAATGTATCTCTTTTGCAATTTTTGGAAAACTTAGTATCGTAGTTTTGTAGCTGGCTATATATCGCTACTTACAGCCCGGTGCTCTAAGACGTGTCCGAATAATATAAATTGGCTCTAGTTTTAATTGTCTTGTTCCTGAAGTTGAGTATCCAGGCCAGTCCAGCCCTGTCCAACCAGACCACGAAGCTAAGGAATAGCATTTATAGATAACCTATTTTGATGCTACAAAACTCATCTTAAAGTGTGTATTTCGATCAGGCATATATCTAAAAGTGAGACTTTTTTGTAATTACTTAAAAATTCCTCATAGTATCTTTAAGTAATACTGATGTTTTAGTTAATAAAAGTTAAGTGTTTAATAGAAGAATGTGATGGGAGCACAGATGTGAGTGTTTTGATGCAGAGTGGAGTGTTCGGAGTTAAGCGGGGTGTGTAATCTTGCCAATGAACAAAATAACATGAAAAGTTACGAGCAGATTTTGATGTAATTTTCAAGAAATATTATTAATGGCACACGAAAATGTGATTAGACTTTGCTGATGATCTGAATCAAGATGCAGATTCAGGATTTTTACCACATCTTTCACAAAACTTGGCTGACAATGCCAGAATTGCCTTGGCAGAGACTTGTTTTTTGTCTATTTTTTTTCTGTATCTACTCAGATAGATAGGTGGGTAGAGTTGGAAGCTGTCAGAAGAGACAGGGAAATGACTTGCAGGAAATAAGCTAAAGCTAAAGCCCACTATGAGTAAACCTGATCTGCACATTATGCCTGTAGAGTCAACTGCTAGGCTAACCGCACTACCTCTTTCCTCAAAAGTGAATAAACAATAATGGAAATGCCATTCTGCTGATAAAATCAATCTCAGGTCAAAAGCCCACTTCACACTGCTGTTTTAAGGCACAGTATTTACATCGTGAAGAGGGAATGGAATACCTCTTTGCTCCGTCCACAGAGGTAGAAACAGAGGCATGGTATTTGGCAAAAGAAGCCACGAGGATGCATTAGCAAATATGTAATATTTAGTTAAAGCTTTAAGTGTTGACATTTTTATTTGGAGATAAAACTTATCATACTGACCAGGGTGTGATGAGGAATCAAAAAAAGGAAGTGATGCACTGATCACTGCTCATGTTCTCCATGTGGGAGCAAGCCTGCTGCTGGTATGTGATAGTCCCTGGGATCACTTCCCAAGAAAGTTTACACTGAAAAAAAGGAAAAATCTGTTTTTAAAGCAAATAGTCAACCACTTTTCTGATACCTACCCTTCTGAAGTGGTTTCAGGTGCACGTAACAATGAAATATCAGATGGTCTGATGGTCCTGCTTGTATTTTTATACCGTACAAAGTCATCAGTATCAATTTCAGTCTGTTCATCACCAACATAAATCTCCCCAAAGAGCTTCAAAAAAAGAGACTTTTCCACTCTGCATAATGTCAAAATCTGTCCATATAAAGCTTAATGCCATCTCCAGTAGTGATATTAATCTTATTAGTCAAAAAGAGTTGTAATATGACTGCTACACTCTGCTGGTGCAGATAGGTGTTGATACGTGCTCTGACTTTATTTATAAAGAAAAGATTGTCCGCGTTGAGTAAAGCCAGAAGCAGCAGAGATGCAGCACAGTCCCATCCTCTCCTCCTCTCGCTGTTGCTCTGCAGCTGGAAGCTATGACTAATAAATGATGTAGCACTTGGATAAAGGAAGATAAAAGGGCGTGCTGGAAAGTTAGGATGACAAACAGAAAAAAAAAGAAACAACATGTAATATATCATTGAAGAAAAAAAAACACAAATGCACTTTGGAAAGATGATTAATCCTGTAGAGTAGAGACACGGACATGTGCTTCAGTAATGTTTTGTAGAATAATCTTTCATTAGACTTAATTACAGACTAATGATGACTGAGCTAACAACAGCAGACTTCAAGCGGTCTGGCTGAAAGTCACCACTTAACATGGTAACCAATGAAACTGTAACATTAGATATTTGCGCTCAAGCTTGCAATTTCTCTAGAACACTTTGAGGGACTTTCTGTGGATTTGCACAAATGTCCGCTTGACTCAAAGATTATTTTAGACTAGATTTTGGTGATCAAAGGCTGTGTGTCATTTATTCCTCTTTGTCCAAGTAAAACACAATAAAAAGTGCTTTACAAATGAAGTCTGGGTAATTGACTGATTGATTGAAATTTAAATTGACTGATCGTATTAAAAAGTTTTTTTCCCTAACATGTAAAAACTTTTGAGGTGAGCTGCACGCAGGAACATAAATAGACACTGTACGTTCCTCCACCTGATTCATCCAGAATTTGTCTTGTCAGCTTCTTATTAACATTTTGCGCGGTGGGGAGCTGATGTGTTAACACTGCAATTTTTTTCTTTTTTATAAAATCCACATGACAGTTTGGTATTTTTAATCAAAAATACCAAACTGTCACATTAAATTAGGGTCGACCTTTAACAGGGATTCGGGATAAACAGTTGGGAAAATATATTTCTTTGTAATCTTGGCTAATTTGTGCAAGTATACTTGAGAATATCTCTGCTGCTCCTCAATCTGAATCAGAATCAGAAATACCTTATTAATCCCCAAGGGGAAATTCTGTTATTTCAGTTACTCTCACACTCAGTATAGCAGCAGGAAATATAAGATAAAGACATTAGAATAGATAGGAGCATTAATTTAACTAAAATAAAGTTAAATTAAATAAATATAATTCAATCACATGCATATATCACCCTGTTTACTCCCCTACATGCACTGTGCACTACCATCACATGCACAGATAATATTAGAATCCTGGACTGTGAGGCCACATTTTTGAGCACATGGACATAAAGTGACGCTAAACTTAATTGTTCAATAAAAAATTAAAAAATTGATAAAGTTCCACAAACAAATGACCCTGTTTAATTGTTTTAATTGTATTATTTTACATGAATTTTTCATGTATTTGCATGTCTATGATGAAACTGAATGTTTATATTTGGATTTTATAGTTTTGTTTTGTTTTTTAATTTACCCCCAATTTTCATTTAATTCACATAAATTCCCATAATTTCAATGGAAAGTTTCCAGTTTGAAATATGTCTAGAATTCCTCAGCTGTACTTGCCATGAAAAAGTTATGGATATTTAGCATAAATATTCCACCCCTTTGGGACCCTACTTTAATCTCTGTGTCCATGACTGATCATCATCCAAAGAGGATGACAGTAAATTGCCCTAACTGTAGATTGACTGATAGTAATCAACACAAATGGAACATCTTCTTCCATGAGGCCATACTTCCTGAGCTGCACTCTCTTCTGTGTTTCCATTGACACCAAAGACAGTCGGTGTCTAGGGCCTTCAGTCTCATGGATTCTTGTCCATCAATCAATCAATCAATCTTTATTTATATAGTGCAAATTCATAGCAAGTGTTATCTCAAGGCACTTTACAATAGAGCATAGAACTCTTCATTTTATGAATACACATATATGCATAGATTATGGGTGGGCAATATGGCAAAAATATCAAATCACGATTTTTTAAAAATAAAATCACGACCACGATTTTATCACGATTCTTTTTCACGTTGATTTTTCTAGATTAATTTGCATGTTTGACCATTTTTTCCCTAATTTTAACATATAAAACATGTAAAACCGTAAAAAAAAAAAAGACAATTTAAGCCTGAGAAACTTCCTGAACAGGTTTTAATTTAAATAGTGCAGTTTTTAATAAAAATGTGCAATAAATGTAAACATAAAAGGAAAAGAACAGAAAAAAGGCACTTTTTGTAACATAAAAACTAAACACACCAAATGGCTTATTGAAAAGGGTCAAATATAAATGCAAACTTAAGTAACTGGTTATCTCTTAAAGTGCAACAATTTAAAACAAATGTTATCTAACTGCAATGTCTATAATCTGAGTGAATAATACAGCTGCTTTAGAACCATTTTTGTTCAGACATCTTCAGGCTTTCATCTCCTTTTCTCTTTCCGCCATGGCTTCACGTTACATAACCAAACAGGAGATCCCACCATGCACTGTGCGTAATGTGCTACGATTGGTTAGTCGGGTGCGTGTCAAAGTCTCTGCACCCACACAGACGATTTGATGATCTGCCTGCTTTATGAGATCATCCCCACGTTATAATCCTTAACGATTTAATATCGTCATATCGCACACCCCTAGCATAGATACATATATACATATGGAAATACACATGTACATATAAATACAAATGTCTACATCCAACACCCAACATGAATCATGGCGGCAAGAAAAAACCTTCTGTTAAGCAGCAGGAAATCTTGAATGTGGACCCCAGTATCATGATGAACAGCAAATCCACAAGATGCTGTATTGTTCCTTGAATTTGCTCTGCCTTTAGAAAAAGAGCTTTTAGTTTTTTTGCTTCATCATCTTGGTCTGACTTGCAGGGTCACCTTAAAACAGAGCAGCTTAAACAGAATGAAGGATCATCTGAGCATTGTGAGCTGATTTGATGCTTGATGAAACCTTTGTGTTATCATTTGTCGTTTGTTATTTGTGTGGGACTTTTTAGCTGCAGGCCTCGTTGCTAAAGTTGTCTTTGTATCTCAATGGGAACATTCTTGGTCAATTAACTCTTTAAGGCCCAAGACCATAGATTATAGAAAGAAAATTCTAATTTTTTGGAGCTGAAATGTTTGTTTCACTTTCCGTTAAAATCCATAAAAATCAAAATGTCCATAAAACTCAACATATAGATTTTTTGTATCTCATTTGATACATTAGGTGTTTTTGGCAACTGATAATCCATTTGAGGACATTTTGATCTTTTATCTGATTGTATTCAGATGTTTTTTTTGTAATTTGTTGATCATAATGAGTAGATAGAGATATTATAAAACTATGTATCAAATATGATACAACTGACTTTATAAGGTTAAAGGTTTGATTGAAAAATAGTTTTATGGATGTGAAAAAAAAAAACATTTTTGAAGACAAATGACTTTAGTTCTCCCTCTTGATTTATCACAGTGTTTTCCTGTTCATTGCTTTGTGACATTCCCATTTGAAGTAGATGTGGTAAAACTCAGTCCTCCATTTTTCCCACTTGTTTGCTGATATTAATAATGCCTCTGCACACTACCCCACTGTGAAAGCAGGAAATATCACATTCTTTCAATGAATATAAAGTTTCAAAAAGATTGTGGGACAGTTCCCTTCTTTCTTACACCAACACCATCCCAACAACAACTTAACAAACATCATCCCTCCTTTGCTGTTTCTTGTGTTTACTGTCACCCCCTCTGATAAACAGCGAGTATTTTCAGTGTCCATATATAGTCCTCCAGTGTCCATCTGAACTGACTGCTCTTCCATGCTAAGCGCATATAAATGACAGCTGTCAAAAGCATTAGAAAAGATTAAAAGCCCGGACTAACTCCAATGTATACATTTTCCCGTAATCTTTACGACATTCTGTTTAAAAGTAACAAACAACACCTCCATCTCCCTTCTCGCCTCTCTTATTGTCATTTCTTTTTACAGGAAACCGCCTGCGTGACAGTTTTCATGGAAACTCGACCTGGTGTTGGTTTGTAGGTAGCGGCGGATTATACTCTTAAGGGCTTTAATGGGTGCTCTGTAACGGCATTATATTTAGAAAGAGCCCGTGCCTTACAAGGAAGCACTGCTGACACTGGATCCTATTGTCACTTTAACGCTGAATACTTTATTTTCACACCATAATTCCCCACAAATCAACCATCAAACTATCAAACTCATTTGTGCAATTTATTTCTTACATTAACGTTGTTGCCACTTGAGTGGGAATTATTTTACCATCCAGATCCTGAACTGAAAACTGAGGCAAAAGCCATTTAGGTTTGCACTTTAGAACAGCCACAGTCACAGATTAAGCCGGGTGCATTAATGGATTATGGGACAGTGTTTTTTTTCCTATTTGACTCGCACTGCTCCACAGTTACTCGGATGACGTAGTGGGATTATTGTACGATGCTGCCACTCTTCTCTCCAAACAGAGGTGACGGGGAATGAAACATAACAGAGCGAGAGATAAAGTTTCACAACCTTTTGATCCACTTTCAGAATGTGCGTTAAATTTGTGGGATTTTTTCAAATAAGCAAAATTGATGAATGAGATCATGAAGGCATCGCTTCCTCCTGATAAACGTGTCATATTTAACTCGTCTATCCAAGCTGTTACAACGCAGATGTTTTCTTTCTAGGTCAGAAGTGAGTGAAAAAAGAGACGGGGAAAAAAGCCCCCAAAAAACTATTTGCATGCATTTGGATACTGAATTACTGTAATCCAGAGAGTTGGTTTAAACGGTTGTATGTATGACTATCGACTCATTAAATGGCTTTAAGTAAAACAAATACATATATATGCGTTGGTTTTGCTTTAAATATAGGCTAATGACAAAAAAGGTTTTTAAAATTTAACCTAAATTCTCGAAAATCATGCTGAAACAGGTTTCATAACATTTGTTATATTTAAAATGTATCAGTAAATGCTGCCTGTCTGAAAGTTTCTTTTACTGCCAAAGAGGTCATGATTTGGATGGTATTTATTAATTATTTTGTGAACACATCTCAAAAGGTTATGAATGGAATTTGATGAAATTTTCAGTTAAGACCAGAAATGGACCAAGTACCAGCTGATTTGATTTTGGGTGATCCAATGCAGATCAAGGACTTTTAAAAGGATTTGTTAACATTGTGAGATAGGGCTGTTTTTGCCTTTTTGTAAACACTCAATAAGTTCCTAATTGATGTTGATTTTGGTGGTTATGCCCCAGTCACACACTCCCGCTTCTCATAGTGATTGTGCATTGTGCATCGCAATGATACGGGATGAAAAGACTGCCTCCCCCAGGGACACGCACTGTAAATACACCGTCAGTAGCACTGCAGGGGCATTCGTCCCACTCCAGTTAGGCTAATACAGCAAGATGATGGGGATTCCATGAATTTCCATCCCACTGACACGTTGTCAGCCCTGCTCGAGGTCAGTTCTCGTCACATAAGCCCCCGACTGAGCCCCGTCGCTTGCGCCGCCTTGAACAGGACACAGTCGGGCACAAACTGATACATCCTTGTCAGTCGTCCTCATAAAGCTTTAGGATTGAGCCACGATCAGCCCGACTGAGCTCCATACATACCACGCTAATACCGTTCATCCACGACCATACAACGGTGATCCAGACCAAGTAGCGCATGCACCACGGCCAAAGCACATTTCACCAAGATTATGACAATCGTGCACAATCGCCATGAGAAACGGAAATGTGTGACTGGGGCTTAAAGGTGTAGTCAGCGATGTGGGAGAAAACGAGTGGAGAGGTTGTTGATAAACGAATTTAGACCTCCCCCCGAAAGCTGATGGACGTGCATCATCATGGAATCGGACGTAGAAACTGCATAGCTGACCAACGTAGCTAAGGTAACCCTGACTCGTCAGACAACTCAACTGCAATTATTGATAACATCACAACAACAGTACATTTTGGCAGATTAGACAATAAGATGACTGCCCGACGGCTGTTACTGTTATGTGAAGCACCACAAAGCTAATAATGCTTACCTGTCCAGCAGAAGACGGCAATATCCGCGTCCGTTTTCGGGTCTGTCAATTAGCGGAGTTCCCTCCACCGTCAGAAAGCAACACCAATGTTGACCCGGGTCTTCTCTCTTTCATGGTCATATCCCTTCTTTTTCACTTTTCACCCCTCTGAACTTTTTCTTTTGGGCTGTTTTTCAGCCATTGCTACTGCACCTACCGTATCTCTCCCTTATGCTATCTGCGCACGCTACGCATCCTACGACTCCCCCTCTGTCTGATCTGCTCATGAGTATGATCGCCCCCTGGACGTGGGGGCGGGTGTACCCTGTTGTGGTAACTCGGCCCGAGCCACAGTATTTACCTGCTGAAATTCAGAGCCAAGGCTGTGTATTGAAACTGGACTTTTTTTTCAACATGCTGTCAGTGGTGACATCTTGTGGATGGAGAGGAGACATATGGTGAATTTGACAAATCGTGCATTAGATTAGAAGATTAGAAGATCGCTGACTACACCTTTAATCTGACTCTGGCTGTGGATCCAGGATTTTATAAGAAATAGACTTAAGGACAGTGTGGAATAGGACTGTTTGTTACGTTTTTGCTAATAACTCATGAACACTGTTGGGAATGCTTTAGCAGAGATTTTTGTTCTGTATCTTTCTGTTTGTCAAAACACTTAACTTTTTAAAAGCACTATCCAAATACTTATCATTATAATTTTTATCAAATTAATATAAAACATCAGCTTTGTAATATGTTTTTAGTTTATGAGGATTTCTCACAAACTGGATCAAGTATCAAATGATTTGATTATGGGGGTGATTCAGTTGAGAATCCTGGATTTTTTTTTAGAGATTGCATAGTTTTCTACATTATTGTGATAACTTAACAAGTTTTCAATGGATATTGCTGACATGTTCAGAGAATATTGGTAATAACAGGAAAAAGAAGTGATTCAACTTTAGTGGTGATCTGACTCTGGATGTGGATCCAGGATTCTTTAAAAAAATTGTTGGCAGTGCGGGATAGGTCAGTTTTTCCCCTTTTTTGGTAATAACTCGCGAACAATGTTGGAAATGCTTTAGCAGAGATTTTTTTATCTGTATCTTTCTGTTTGTCAAAGCACTTTGTAAACCTAGGTTTTAAAGTGCTATACAAACACTTATCATGACTATTATTATCAAACTAATACAAAACATCAAGCTTTGTAACACATATTCATTTTAGTGGAATTTCCAACAGCATAAGAAATTTTTAAAGCTTAGAACAACCCACTGCCTAAAAACAATCAAGAAATGTTGAAATGGAAAGGGGTTCTAATTTCAGGAAAAAAAATGATTTCAAATAGCTGAACACGTCAGGGTGCTGGTTTGGCGGAGTGGTTAGCAACCAGGCATGTCCCATATATATACTTCTGCCATCCTGGGTTTGAATCCAGCCTGTGGCCAGTTTTCAGAGTGTCTTCCCCTACGCTCTCGCCCCTTTCACAAGCCTATCCATTCATTCTCTCCTTTCAATAAAGGCACAACATGCCCAAAAATACATTAAAAAATATATATATTTTAAAAAATGAAGATGCACATAAAAATGAAAAGTGTTTGTGTCTCAATTTGTGGAATAAAAACATGAATCAGTCTGAATGAGGAGCTCACGCAGTGTCCAAACAGGAGTCAATTTAAAAAGAGACACAGAGAAATAGTTTTGACAGGCTGATGATAAACACTTACTTATTTATGCACTTTAAGTATTACATAAGGCTTACTTAAACAGAAATAGAGTAAGAGTGAATTTTTATTATTTAAAAAATATTAATGAGGAAGCCAAACCAGCAGTATTTTGAATGAGTGGAAGATTATAAGTTAAAAATTCTGCCCACTACCTTGCAAATATGTAACATAAAGCATAAACTTTAAGCATTTTTTCATACTATTCTTTGCTTTTGGTATGGGATGCATTCTTTTAATGTTTATTAGTAGTTGTATGATCTTTATCATTTTTATTTACACTTTCAAAATGAATACATTAATTCTTTCATTTAAGATAATTCCATATTTATTTGTAAATCTATAGTTTAAGTGATACCAAAATCAATTTGTTAAAATATGCACTGGTCACCCATTAAATCAGTGCACCTGTTCTGCTCGCTAATCAGCCAATCCCTTAGTAGCAACTCAGTGTATTTCAAACTGATCACAATGGGGAAGATAGAAAATTTGAGCGACTATGAATGTGGCATGGTTGTTGGTTTAATGTCTGGTCTAATGGTCCTTTTCCACTAGCACACCTTGGCGCTACTCTACTCGGCCCTACTCGATTTTCAGAGTTTTTCTACTGGCCCGGTACCCCTTAAAACAAGCTAGTTTTAGTACCCACTCCGCTCTGGTTCCATGCGAGCTGAGTCGATAATGGAAGATGACGTCACCGACTGCCGGCTACTGATTGGTCAGACAATGTTGTCATCGATGAGTCATGAGCGCGACGACCTAGCATGCTAGCGGTAGCTACCATTAGCTTACCCTTATACGTCTTTTCTTTGCAGCTCGATTGCTCTCGTCTTCGGCTTCATTCTGTTGTATAGCTTCCAAAACTCTCCTGTGCTTCTCAAGGGGTATTTCTTCTTGCCACCTGCAGCCTTCTTCTGCTTTCCTTTATTTGGTTTGTGACAAAAAGACACAGATTGTTGTGTCACGCTCAAAACGATGTCACCGCAGTGCCGCTCAGCTGTTAACAGCGACAATGCACCCCGTTGGGCAGGCAACTGGGGCTAATGGAAAAGCAGCACAAGGCGAGTATAGTGGAGCCGGGTAGAGTTGAGTAGAGTAGAGCTAATGGAAAAGGGCCATATGTAGTGTTGATCCACTGGATTTTTCATGCAGAACTATCCCTTGGGATTACAGGAAATAGCCTGAAAAACAAAATGTAGACAATTAGTTTTGCTGGTGACAATGCATTGGTAATGTCAAAAGCGAGAGGCGGACGGTCAGGATGGTTCCAGTTAAGTAGAAAACCATTTCTGAGCCCACAACATGTTGAATCCTGGAGCAGGTGGGCTGCTGCAGCAGATGACTACACTGGATGCCACTTCTGTCAAAACAGTCAAGACTGTTATGAACAGGAAATTGAGGCTGCAACTTCTATCTTGTAGAGCAAGACCTTTAATGATGCTAACTCAACAAGATACACACACGATTTCTTACAAGAAACAAAAACGCATTTTGTATTTCTGTGTTTGTGTTGTAGTGCCTTTTACATTTATAAATGGTGTCTCAGTGGCAAGTCACGATGAAATACTTTTTTTTTTTTTTTTTAAATGTATTTTTTGGCCATTTTGTGCCTTTATTGATAGGAGAGAGACAGTGGATAGGCTTGTGAAAGGGGGTGAGAGAGTAGGGGAAGACACTCTGCAAACTGGTCACAGGCGGGATTCGAACCTGGACCGGCAGAAGCAAGTACATGGGGTGCTAACCACTCCGCCAAACCAGCACCCCACGATGAAATACTTTAACGTAAATTTTGTCTCCATATGTCCACATGTTATGATGAATCTTGAGTTGACTAGTAAGCTTCATTGGTAGGTCTGGGGCCCAGGGGGACTAATTGGACAAAAGACCCAAAAAGGAAGGCTCACCTGATAACCCCAGTGATATTCTGGCTCTTATGATCACAGTGGTTGCAGCATCAGGCTGTCCACACCATCAACCCTGAGCAGCCTAATAAACAAAAACCAGAGTTGAGTACAAGAGCAGAAAAAAATGTTCAATGCTGTTTTTGGTATGTTTCCACTAGTGTTGGGGAAGTTACTTTTGAAAAACTAGTGTTTGCTCATTACTTGTCACTTCTGAAAAAAGTAGCTTGTTACTTTACTTAGTTACCCTCTATGAAGAGTAATTTTTCACGTTACTTATTACTTTTACGTTACTTTTACATTGCTCGATCTTGGACAGAACCCCATATCTGTTCCTAAATGTGAAGGCCCTACAAAAAGTTCTACTACAGAGAACATAACAGTTATTTCTTTTGTGCTCTTTATTTTACAAAATCATGTCACATAACCTGTGGAATGAGAGCTCCTGTCCAGTGTTTCCAAATTTTTTCAGTAGTTGCCGTTACTGTACTTTTTACCCAAAAAAGTAGTTACGTTACTGTTACCCGTTACACACAACACAGGTTTCCACCTACAATTCAGGAGAAAGCACTCCGATCACTCTGCCCATGTGCGTCAATATTTCGCAGTCAGAGCTGATCAAAATCGCTGGCTTTTACATTTCTCAAAAATATCTGGAAACATAATTTTGGTTTGGTTATTTCTCCTTAAATAATATCAATTGTTATTGTGTTTTATACTGTTGGATAGCCTGATTTATCAACTTTACATTAAAGAGGACATGTCATGCTTGTTTCTCCTTTTCTCTATGCCAGACTAGGATGCCTGTAAAGCATTTCTGCCCTCAGTACA
Organism: Scarus forsteni; assembly: GCA_036419115.1. Taxonomy (NCBI): domain Eukaryota; kingdom Metazoa; phylum Chordata; class Actinopteri; order Labriformes; family Labridae; genus Scarus; species Scarus forsteni. The sequence goes on along the minus strand of JAZDUH010000359.1, from coordinate 13,699,334 downwards.
AGTCATTTAGTTCCTTCATTGCCCCACAATAGCGTTCTCAATATCCTTATTTTAGGCCATTATGAAGCCCACGTTGAAACACTCGGCCTCAAGGCTGACCTAAAGTTACCTCGCAACGTCTCAGCCCTTTGTGCTCTGATTGGTCAGGTCTATCGGGGGTAGAGCCAGCCTGTCCTTCTTCTTCTATTGTATTTTCCGGCAGGCTCAATGCAGCGACCGCGTATTGAGTCCCCCTACAGGCCAGAGCTGGTAATGAGTGAATGTGAGCTAGGGACCTATATACCCCTGCTGGTGGATGTGTTCCTCGGTGACGGTTTTGTGGCTAACGGACATCACAGAGGAGGAAGTGTTTAATCAGATTACTCCAATAAAAAGAAATGTACCTCGTGTCGTCACGACGTTTGAAATCTCGCGGACCTCTCACAATGACCTATTTTCAGAGGTATCAAATCTCGTTCTAGGATATCAGAAAAAATACAATATCTCATTTTTGGAAAATTAAGGGGGTGTAAGGTCTTGTTTTCAAATTTATTATATAATATGTAAGTATTAAATCATGCATCAGCATGATATGTCTCCTTTAAGTAACAACTTGTGGAATAAACAACAGCTAAACGTGTGGCTAGTGCAATATGCTCTGCAACTGAAAGCTTGTGTTGCAGTATGCAGAGTGGCAGCGTTATTTGGTGTCAGCCCTGGTATTATTTCCAAATTTAAGATCAAGCTCCATGAAACTAGTGAAGTCAAAGAGACCGCCAAGTGTATGTCCCAAGAAGATGATTAATTAAGGAACTGAGGGCTTTAAAGGTTCAGTGTGTAGAATTTGGCAAATAAGCAACATCCAGTGTTCAAATTCTAGAATGAACCTAACCATAGCCAAGACGTCATGTCACTGAGCAACGGAATCCTGTGAGTACCAAAAAGGATCCTGAACACGGCATTATTTAATAAAGTGACAAGGTGTGTAACCATTATTTTTAAAGATTATAGGTCAGTTGTTAGCTGCCGATTGTGGGTTCTGTAAACTTGTAGTAACACAAACAAACATTAGCCCATTAAAGCTAATCAGATAAAGCCTGATGCGGATTCGGTGAAATAAGGTGAAGGAGAGAGAGAGAGAGTACAATGTGGCGGAAAGCTGGGCCAGACGAATGAGAGTTTTGTAGTATGATTAATGGAGTATTTATTTTTCACCGCTTATGGGCGTTATTTACAATACCAACACAATACGGGAGTTGTGTAGCAGCTCAGTGGTTTACAGTCTGTGTTGATCCAATAAACAATGCAATTTAAACATAATAAACACTGTTACGAAATGTGATAAAACTGCATATTGCACCCTTACCTGTCCAGCAGAAAACAAGCAACTTCGGCGTCAGTCTTCAGATATAACTTTGTTAACAAGACTCCAGCTTGTTAAAGCAACCCAATGTTTACCCTTGTATTCTGACGTTTTCTGTCACAATACCGCTTCATTTCGTCATGCTTTCTTTTTTTCGAAAGAAGTTGATCGGAGTCTTGACTCTCGAGTGATTTTGAATAAATGTGGTCTTCCATTTCCAAAGCTTTAACTGTAAAATACGCACAGTTTAAAGCCCTAGTGCAAAGTACCAACTGTCTTATACATCCACCGCTGCCCTCTCTCCTCTTCTTCGTCTGCATTCCAGGTAGATTTCAGAACCGGCGGATTGATTCACGTTTTGTTCTTTTTGTCCCTAAAATCCACCCTGTAGACAACATGGCGGATCATAATGTCGGGCTACATGAAAGCGGCCTGTGGTAATGTAATTTTTTCAAGCCTTTTCTAACTGAGTAAAAATAAAAGAAACGTTTAATGGGGATGATTGTACTCCTATTTTGACGGACTTTACATACAAATAGAAACATTATAACCTATATTCACCATTTATGTTTGGCGAAATGCTGCCAAATTCTACACATTCTACGCACTGCACCTTTAATCTATGGAAAGAGGAGATCTTGGCATATGTTTGAGGCCACTGCCAACACATTTATGATCCTTACAAGTTGTACCACGTTGTAAAGGTGACTAATCTGGTTGCTTTCCAAACATAAAATGCAATAGAAGTTTCTGTTATAAAGGGGAGAAATAATTGACTAAAATAATGTGTTTTGAGGAGCATTTACATATATTTTTAACTGAAGTGAACCTCTTACCTCCTGAAAAATACTGAACTATCCCTTTAAGTTCTTGTACATCAGGCTGAAATATGACAATTTTACATTTATGCTCATCAGAATGACTCAATTACTGTTAACTGCTTTGAAGTCTGCTGTATATGTTTCTGTTCTATCACAGGTTTATCTTTATCCACTGTTTTTATTCACGTTGACCCTCAAATGATCCTAACTCTAAAGCGTTGTGTAAGTTTCCACATAAAGCAGCAGGATTTGCACAATCACACACTAGCTCAGTGGCACAAACCATCCCAGGTCATTGGGTTAAGACGGGATGTTGTCTTCCTCGACCATCAAATCCTGGAAAACAGTGGGAAAGTGGGCCTCTGTTCGACAAAAGCAGAGACACCGCCATGCTCTTTGAAACAGCAGAGCTCCTGGGAGGCACACGGTTTGAACTTTGCATGCCGCCATTGGTCCGCGCCCTCAGGGGCCGGAGTGGCCGGCGAGAGGCTACACTAAAACAATTCAGCTCAATCTCCTTGCATAACGTGGGGATGGTGGGTGACCTTTATGTGAGCAGGTTTTAGTTTTTTTTTTTCTCCCTCTCTGGTCTGAACATAGTGTACCAACCTGAGAGGATGCTGACTGTACGACATGAGGTCATCTTTTCTATCTGTAACACTCATGTTCCCTCACAAAGACAGTGACAAATGTAATTATGCAGCCGGGGAAGTCTTTCACCTTCAGGAGTGAAACTTTGGCACCTAAGTGGGTTTAGGCTTCCATTTTCTGTCGGTGTGAACTTCCTGATATCAGGTACACTCTGTGAAAAAGCACCCTCAGTACATTACAACACTGGAGTATAGTACAGACTGTAACCCAGCTGTGAGGCAGAAGTGACAATCAAGGGGGCTGGAAAGGAGGGAAACTTAGGAGGATTCTAATGGCCCGTGACTGACGAGAGCCTCTAAAAAAAAAGTCACATTATCAGTATTTTTAGAAGTCAATGTATTAACTTTTTGCCATTGACCTCTTTCCTCTCCAACTTTACCTTCTCTTTTTCTATTTATTAGAGGATATAACTTTTATTTATGCTTTTTTGGATAATCAAATAGCATTTTAAAGTGTTTGGATTTCTAGACAAAGCATCATTTTGATGAAAGGCAAATGTGTGATTGGCACAAGTCTTGAATCTTTAACAGGGTTAAAAGACCAGAGAGTCATTAGGATAAATAAAATGATGAATTAAAAAATTATTTAAAAGATGGTTCTTTAATATGCACTGTTAAAACAAAGAGATATGAAAACCAAAAATTTCAAGGTAATTGACTGCAATGAATTTTTGAGTTTTGGGACCAAGTCATGATTTTAACTTGTGAGACAATAAATTATCTTGTGTTAGGGTAACTTATACATCTGATTGTATCTGCTTAGGCAGGAAATTCAGAACAAAACCAACAAAAATAACCCTTGTATGGACTTCCAGTGGCTGGAATTAGGCTGGTAACTGGATGGAACTAGGCTGGCATTTGGTTAGGAGGGGATGGTTCAATTAGTCTGTCACCTCTATACCCAGGACTGCCACTGACTTCCACTAGTTTCCTCAGGCTTTGGCCTGCCTGGCATAATTCACCATCTTTTGGGTCATATTGCACATGCTAAGTAAACTATTTGAAAATATACATTGGAATATTTATTCGGCAATTTGCTTTCAGATTCTTGGTTTGAGAAAGTGTGCAGAGCTTGGTTTGGATAAAGTCTAAACTGATGTCTGAGCACGGAGCCCCAAAATTTCTTGGCAGTTATTAAGAGACTCAACAAATACATTTTAATTTGCAATTATCTCTGTAAATGTACCCAAAAACAAACCATCAGCTTCACACATGCAATGACCTATGCACGTTAATGCTACATGCATAAGGTAGGCTATGTGCGATGTAACCAAACGTGACATATGCCACTATTCATGTCCACTTGTTGTCCACAAGCTCAGTAGCTTTTTTAACATGAACGCAACACTGTATTCTGTCATTGTTTCTGTTGTCAGAGTTACCACACGTGGTTTAAGAGAGATTTGGGGCTATGAGATAATATTTTATGAAAATATGCGGATTTGTAGTAAACAAGGGCGATGTTTTGAGATTTATTTACTCTAGGACAAGTTTTCAAAAATGTGCATTGTTTGGCTCACAAAAAGATACACCCGTACAATAAAGAACTTCTACTAAAGCCTTTATTGTTAGCAAACTTTTTTTAGCATTTTGCTTTTTAACTTTTTACTTAAAGCGTAACAAGCCTACATATTTTAGAATCACAGAAGAAACCGAAAATGAATTTCGGTAAGCTAACATGGTGATGTATCATTGGACAATTAACCGGATTCTCTCCCAGTGCTGTGTGAGTGTAAATGGGCATGAAAGGGCGTGAATGTTTTAGCTACTGAAGGACTAGAAACATAGAAACTCTGAGCCATGAGTGAGTGAATATGAGAGCGAATGGCTGTGAATGTGTAGATGTGACCTGCGACTTTGTGCCAGTTCCAGTTCAAGTTCCTGAACCTAATTTTTTACCGGCGGCATGTTCAGCACAGAAAAAAATTGGTTTGGTACCTGAAAAGTTGATTCACTGCTAGAAACCAAAACAGTTGGTTCCACCTCCAGAACAATTGTCATCATCTGTGAGCGTTCAGGCTACATTTACACGGACACTCCTGACTTAAAGACAAAGATTTTACCTTCGCGTTTTCAAATTCTTCTGCGTTCAGATGACAACGCTGGAGAAGTAAGGACCTGCTGTAGTATGTATGCCAGTTCAGTAGACGGCGCTGTAGGTCTGCAGAGAGGCAGCGCTGCTACAATACACGTACGAAAAAGAAAAACTTTTCACAAACAACAATGGCGAATAGACGCACAGAGACACAGGAGTTTCTTTTCTGGACGACAAATCTGTCTGGATAGTTTTGTCTGGATGGCAAACCAAGCACGGTCAGAGGCACACACGTTACTTGATAGACAGCCTAAGTTGTTGTTGTTCCTGGTATGGGCGCGCAGCCTTCATCTGAAAGAGAACTCCGCATGCGGTGACGTCAGCGTTTCACCCTGAAATGCTCCGATGCAGGTTTATATGGAGCTGCATGGAGAGCGTATTCAATACTTTCCACTCTGGAGCCTGTTTTCAAAAGTTTCCATTTTGAGGTTAAATGCAACGCGTTTCAGTGCAAGGCCAAAACGCAATGAAAACGTATCGGTTTGGACTGTTTCCGGTGCCTCAGATTCTGTGTTGATAGAATCGACAGGAAGTGGAGGTAAATGGAGAAGTAGCGTGAGCAGTGGTTTAGTGAGGAGATGAAATGTTTGATGAAAAATTGGGCAACATAATCGTCTCTTTCGTTGCGTGCTTGATTTGCCGGATGAAAACAAAACCTTAAGTTAAGCAACAAACCCTTTTAGACCATCAGCGTCATCCGGGATTTTGCCAGTGTGTTGTTTATTTCCGCCTTAGTAACTTGGAATAACAGCCTCCCACTTTCACCACACTTAAACTGGTATGAATGCTGGTTTGTTTAGAGTCTTAAGGTTCTGAGAATCCAGAACAGAGCCAGTTCCAGAACAATGACCATGCCGGTGTGAAAGCCCCCAAAGAGACAAGAAAACGACTATCGTAACTACATATTTTAGATGACCATCACAGACCTTCCCAAGTAATTGGACAGTTTCAACAGCTCATTATGGAGGATGCACTCCTGCGTCATTTTGACTTTTTCTTACCATTTTCACGTTCCTTAAAGCTCCACGCCAACATTCCTTTTTGACATTTTGTTCATTCTTAAACTTGGAGAAACACTTTTCATTTCTTTCCTACTCCTAACCCAGCGGGCTCCAGCAGTTTCCCCAAGTACTCAATACTGCTGCGTATTGTTAAAACGTGATGTTTTATAGAGACAATCCTAACTGTCCTGTCAATGTCGCGTATCCCATTAATTCCCTTTCAAAATAAAGTAAACGGTGGATCAATGAGGTAATGGGAGAACAAAGATGAAGTCAAAGCACTTTTGTCCTCTTTTATGCTTCACTTAGTTTGATGGATCATATGTCTGTTCTTTTTAAGTTGAAAAGTCATAGTTTAATGTTTTTTAATCACAAAATGGCAATAAGTGCACTTAACTCACTACCTTTGCGTGTGTTGGGGGTGTGTGTTTCTCTATCTGGCGGACTCAGATGACTGGAAGTTCATCCACGTGAATCACCGTGTATGCGTAAAAAGCGTTGATAAAGAAATATGTTGGGGATTTGTTCACTCCAGGTTGACTCACACATCCTGATATTTACTGAGCTGTCACTTTAAATGGATGAGAGTTTCAAACCGTGCCACAATTTTTAAGCTTTTGTGACCAGTGATGAATCTTTTGTAATGTTTCAGCTGCTTTAAAAAAACATCCTTTGGTTAATGATAGGAGTATGTAGACAGAGGAGACGCTGATTTTACCTCTAACGACTCTCCTTAGAAACAGTCAGCTGGAATGTCAGTGTTTCCGCTCCGTCCTCCCTCCGCTTGTTTGTCGTAAATGTGTGCTTAGACGGCCAAAACTTGCCACCTACCATAAAGGAAAGAGAGAACAAACATTCAATATTTGCTTTGCCTTTTCATATGCTGTTGTGACTTTGGGCTGCATATTTCCTTTTGTGTTTCGGGCAGGGGGGGAAATGACATATTGAAGGGTTTTTAACCTTGAGAAGTCGCCGGCAGCAGAGCTTCACATGGACCTCAAATTGAAATCTTGTCCAAGGAGAGAATGGACAAGTTTGTGTGTTCAGACTTTAACATGACGGGTGGTTCACACACATTCTTCTCAGATGTGATTGTGTGGCAACACTTGGGATGTGTTGTTTGCTTTTTTTGTGATAAAGATCCCTTCGTTTGTGGTTCTGATGCATAACTTCAGGTCTGTTAAGTCTGTATCAATCTGTGATGTTGACATAAATAAAAAAAATAGAAATAAAATAAATAACGCTAGCCTTTAACCCCCGCTAATACAAACCACATTTTCAAAGAAGTTTGGATATTGTGTAAACAAAGCAGAATACAATGATTTTCAACTTTTCCAACCTAATTTCAACTGAATACACAACAAAGGCAAGATATTTCATGGTCAAACTGATCAGCTTAATTGTTTTTTGCAAATATGTGTTGCTCATGTTGGATTTGATGCAAGAAACATGTTCCAAAAAAGCTCATGTCTACCATTGTATCACATCACCTTTCGTTTTTTTACAACACAACAAGCATTTTAGGAACTGAGGACACTAATTGTTGAAAAATTGAAGGTGGAGCTCTTCATTCATTTTCATTCATCGATTCTTATTTGATGTTCAGCTTCATTCACTCAACTGTCTGGCGTCTCCATTATCATATTTTTGCTTCATAACGTGCCAAACCATGCATATGCTGCTCCTGTATGCATATGCAAGTAAAACCTGTATGTACCTATCAGCATTAATTGCGGCTTTTACAGATGTGCAAGTTACCCATGCCATGGGTCCTAACAGACCCCCATACCATCACAAAGGCTGGCTTATCTGTATGGTCCTTTTCCTCTTAGCCCACAGGACATTACATCCATGACTTCCAAAAAACAATTTGAAATGTGGATTTGTCAGACCACGGCACACTTTTACACTTTGTGTCAGTCCATCTCAGACGAGCTCGGGCTCAGAGAAAACAGCAGTGTTACTAGGTGTTGTTTATAAATGGCTTTTGCCTTTCATTATAACTTGCACTTAATTGTCCATGTAACGAAAAATTTAAGTTACTGATAATTTTTTTTAAGTGTTTCTGAGATCCTGTGTTAATATCCTTTAATACCGTGCTAACAGATTAAAGGTCACAGGCATTCAATGTTGATTTTCAGCCTTGCTGCTTACATGCAGAGATTTCTCCAGATTCTCTGGATAGTTTTATAGAATTATGGACTGCAGATGATGAAATCCCAATATTTCTTTCAATTGTACTTTGACAAACCTTCTTAAAGGTGCTATGAGGAGAATCTATTTCTGGTGACATAAAGACTCTGCTACCCATGAGCAAACGCGGCGACTGTCGTAAAGACGTGACCCAAGCCAAAGCGTGCGTTTGTTGTGATGCTAATGAATGCAGCTCAGACCTTCCTCTGAATTCTGCATTGCTTTACAATTTCTTTTTTCAACAACTTACAGGATGCAAAGCTACAAAGTAATGTATCTCTTTGTAGTTACAGAGCGGTGGTTTTTGATGTGTGACAACAAGCAATTTTTTGAAAACTTAGTATCGCAGTTTTGTAGCCGGCTATATATCGCTACATACAGCCCGTTGCTCTAAGAAGTGTCAGAATAATATAAATTTTCTCTAGTTTTAATTGTCTTGTACCCGAAGTTGAGTATCCAGGCCAGTTCAGCTCTGTCCGACCCGACCGCGAAGCTAAGAAATAGCATTTATAGATAACCTATTTTGATGCTATAAAACTCATCTTAAAGTGTGTATTTAGGACAGGCATATATCTAAAAGTGAGACTTTTTTGTAATTACTTAAAAACTCCTCATAGCATCTTTAAGCTGTTGGATTTATTCTTGCAGTTCACAAAGTGCTGAACTTCAACATATCCATTTTGTGAATGACTGAACCTTTTTGTAACCAATCATGAGGCTCACCTGTTTCTAATTAACTGGTTCATCTGTGGATTGATCCAAACAAGTGTTTTTTGAGCATTCCTCAGCTTTCCAAGTCTTTTGTTGCCCCTGTCTCAACTTCTTTAGAAGTAGGTACAAAATTCAGTATGAATGAATATTGGAAAAGTTATCCGTTTGAATGTTAACTTTATTGTCCATGTCAAAAAAAAATTGCAATCCATTGTATTCTGCTTTAGTTTAGTCCTAGCTTTAGTAGAATTGTTTTTTTACGGGATATAGGTGTCATAAAAAAAGTTCTGCATGTTTTTTTTCCCCAGGCTTTTTCTGAAGTAAGGCCTGGGTCTGACTGAACTGATGGAGATTTAAGTGATGCTATAGACCTTCTTAAGTTGGAGAGAACTTTACCTTCATTGTTATTTCCTGGCCCTAAACAATCTCATCATTTTTCATCTCAATATGCAGCATAAAAAATCATGGATTTTTTTCTCCCTAAAGAGAGCCAATATATGACGCCTACCCCATGGCAGCAGTTGTTTCAAGCATTAAAAGGAACTATACAGTGATGATAAGTCTTCTCTCTGACTATCTTATTTTCTTTTGTAGGTCATTCTAAGGCATTGATGTTTATTTCAGATAGTTTCACAACAGCCCAGAAAGTCCTTATGTGAGCTTTAAACTAAGTCTAATAAGGACGAGCACTGCTTAATTTTTGTCATTGTCCTTCCAATGTACTGCTGACTGTTATGATGGAGATATAAGGGGAAACATGACTTTCACAACAGAGTTAGGGACGAACATAAATGACTCTTTCCAACCATATGTTGAGGTGATTTTTGTTTGTTTGTTTTCCCGTGGTTGAGTATCCAGAGTATTTAAAGCTCCTGTTGGAAACTTTTGTTTAGTTTGAGTAGGTGCATTCAAAGGGCAAAGCATTGCTTCTTTAATAAAAACCAGTGTTTATATGCAGTAAGAAACATGAAATGTTAAAGGAATCTTTGACTCTGACACATTTTGAATGAGGCTGTTCCTGTTAATCAAATGAGGAAGCTGCCATTTTAGGCATCAAATTAACCATGTTTAATTGGCCAGTTGTACCTCTGACAGTCCACTTTGCTCTCTTAAGTCATACAGGAGCATTAGTGATTCTCTCAGACAGTTTAATGGCTGACTGAAAAGTCCTAAATGGAGCTTTTACCAAAGTCAAATGAGGACAGGAACTGCTTTGACATTTATTGTTCTTTCATACAAGGTTGATGCACAGATGACTCTGAAGAAATTAAGGAGAAATACAACTTTTACAACTCGAAATTTAGATTTGCCTCCATCAGACTTTTCTGTTGTCTAACATTTTAAATTATGTTTCTGCAAACAATGTAATATCCAGACTGAGGCTAGTCATGGTTTCAATTTAAGCCATAATAGCCATGCCTCTGACGTCTTAGAGCATGGACAGGCAACTGGTGGCTGGGGGCCTCATGTGGTCTGTCCAACTTACTCAATTGATTCTGCTGATGTACTGTTTCATTGTGTGGACTCAGAAAGACACAACAGCAGAGGAAAATAACACTGAACCAAATATAAGGATTTTGACTGAAGTGATGATGGCATTCCCGTTACTGTGGATGCATGTTGTTACCGTGTATAGAGTAGAAGAAACTCTTCTGAATGAGATTCAGTGCGCAGAATCAAAGCACACAGGCGAAAGAACATATTTCATACCTCATAAAATAGTGCAGAACACAGGGACTTTCTGGGGGACAAATTAAGCATTCTGAAACTTTCTGCCTGATTGTTCATTCAACCCAACATGTTTTGTGGTTTGTTTTATGTAAAACCCGCACAATTACGTAAAAACTGTCCTCGGCAACAGCAATGTACCATACAGGTAGTCTCAGCTTGATTTGCTGAAGGGCACCGCTGGCTATTGAACATATCTTACAATCCAACATCAAAAATCCTGAAATATCCCTTTAACTTGTCAAAAAAATAGTCATTTATTGGACCTTAGGAGCTAACCTGGCACCCCAGACAGATGGTTCAATATATGACAGTAGTTCATTGGAGAAAGAACCCGTCGGAAGTTTTTATTACAGGCCAATCGGATAATTTAGCAAGTACTGCGCTACAGGACATGAGCAACTTTGTAAAACAAACTACTCAAAAAATGTTGGAAGTGGAGCTAAAATCTCAGTTAAGTAGTTTGCAGTGATTTTATTTGTTTGTCATATCTGATAAAACTGCTACTTATGCTGTTAGCATCTATGCTAATCTCTGTTGGAGTGGTCACTTCTTGCTTTCATCTCGCTTGTAGCTCCCTTCTCCTGCTCTGTAGGATTCTGTCTTTGGTCCACTCACTGTCTTGTAGATTGGAGCTTGGTAAGATGGATCTGTGTGATGACAGACTGAATTAGGTGGATCCAGCTGCATTGCAAAGTTACTTGAAAGCCCCCTCAAAGGAATTTCATTTATGTGATTTTGATGCCTCCTGTGGCCAAAGCTGAAGCTTTTCATTTTTCTTTTACATTTAGTGTGAATCTTTGAAATGGTACATAAATGCCGCTTTGGCAGCAGAGCATGATGACCTTATCTGACCCAACAACACCAGTCACAGACATACAAAAATGTATAAATCAAATCACATACATATATATCTTTATTAGGAATGCATCAAATTAGTTACACAACATCAATATCTGTGGATATAAATATTTCTGACAGTATTTTCATATATTCTCCATACATATTGGCACTATATATCCCATGTAATGGCTGAAATATTGTACTGTTTCATGTTTTTTTGCAGAAGATATATTTTTAAGATTAACTTTTTGCAACATTTTGAACACACAATTAGAACAAACAATAACTTTTCCACTTGACCATTTCTATGACATTAAATGAACATATAAGAAATATTAAAAGTGTGTGTGTGCAGAATCCAGTTCATAAGTCAGTGATCGAAATTGTTTGATGAAAAGTGGATTTGAAGGAGGCATGATCAGAGAAACTTAAGTTTGTACTGTAGATGCTCGAACCTTCTTAATTATATTAATGATCCCTGTTTAAGGGAGACGTCTCTAAAATGATTGAATCATTCTTTTGTCTTTAGAGGGTTGGCTGAAAACCAAATGAAGCACAGATTTTAGGAAGTGTTTCTAGACATTTAGTAAATTTGGACCAAAGATAATCAACGGTGCGTTCCTAAAAGCTATTGAGGTATGTACCAACAGCACTTAAGTTACATTAAGTACAGTTTGGGTTATGAGCTTCATTTTGAAGCACCTATGGGCTACCACCTTTCTTGCAGACCAATAAAGAATCCACAAGATCCTCAAGGCCATGACTGCTGCTGGCCAAAGAATGGAGCACTAGAGATCATGCAAACATGAATCATCACTTAAAATCAATTTAATTCAGTGTCTCTTATAAATAGTTAAAATTTGATTAATGAAAGCTGTTGACATGAACATTTAATTTGCTGTGTATTTTGTCAGAGTGGCCTGAAATACTGAAAAAATCAACTTTCATATTGGCTAAAAACAGGCAACATTTATTTGTCAAATAAGGGATGATTTCATATTTCAAGTGACTATAGGGTGTGGCATACTTTTTCTGATGATATATCATCATGTCTGGCCCCTTTAATGTCACAGCAGTTGTGTAAAGCATTAAAAATAAGTTTATGTTATGATTAATCTACAATCTGATGTTTTGACTTGTTTGTTAACCTTGTATAAAAGCGTTTATTTAAATTTGAGACAGTTTTCAAGCATGGCTAAATCTCCTTACTGGAGCTTTAAACAAATTGAGGAAGTACTGACTTTAGTATGAAAGTTAGTTTCTAGGCAACATTTATTAATGTAGCAACATGTGAACAATTTTAGAGATTAAGTTGATGATGAATCCTAAATTTTTGCACCATGTAATTATTTTAATTTAATTTATTGTGTATTATTTCGTTTTACTTTCTTTGTTTACTTGCAGATAAAGACAGCCCACGCCTTTATCTATAGTTTATTTTTGCAAATCACTGAAAGCAGAAATTTCCAGAAGCTCTCCAAGCACGGAAACCATCTCATAGTAAGTTGCTCCTGCTCTGCCTCTCCTCTCCTCTCCTCTCTCTCATTGTGGACTGGGCTGGAAGTGCTGGATTGTTTAAATTGTAACCGCTAGAGGGATACATCCACTCCTCTCAAAAAGTCCGTAAACACCATCCTATCACTATGTGCCACACAGAGAAGCACCGTCAGTGAGAGTTGCCTACCTGTGTGACTTCCCACTTTAGGAAAAAAAAAGAAAAGAAAACACACAGCCCCGGAACATTTGAAACATGAGTTGTTCTTAAAAAGACTTAGAGGGAGAAAAAAACTGCCTGTAAAGCAAAGCTGGACGCCGAGCCACGACTGACTCCTCCAAGTGTGTATCTGCTCCAGGCAATCAATGAGGACCGCGATGGTTACTACTTCTGCAGCTCCCTCTTCCTCTCATTCGCCTTAGCACCCATTATTCCAACTTTTTTTTTCTTTCTGCAGGCACACAGGCGAGCTTAGGGAACTTTGGATTCCTTTTTTCTTTTTTTTCTTTTTTTTGCTCCCAATTTCCTGAAATAAATATGAGAGGTCGCTTTGTTGTCACTTTTCTTTGGGATTTAATATGTGCCATTTCTTGCGCCGTTTTACGCGTAGGATAAGGAAACAACAAAAAGGTGTGAGAAGAAGCCTTTCTGAGGACAACTGTGGATTTCTGCGAGTAACTCCTACAAAAGGGGATGAGGGGGGCATCGGCAGGACCCCCCTCTTTGATTGATCACTTATTAGTCATCCCTTTGGCTTAATGGGAACCCATTGAAAAGGCAACGTGGAACACATACATGAATCAAATATTCCTGTGTCCCCTGAATGTCTCCAGAGTTAAGAGAGGGGGTCGTGGCTTAGCATTATAAAGAAGAGGGAAAAACAGCATAGCTTTATGGGTTTATTTAGACACTTTCTACGCTTTGACATTCTCTGAAGACTGAAGGAGAAGGATTCCAAAGAGACACTGTGGATATTTTTTCTACTTTTCATTTTTTCTTTTATTTTTTCCCGAAAAATGAAACTTTGGACATCTCCCTGGGTGTCTTGCCTGGTGATTCTCCTCTTGTGTTTTGGATCAGAGTGCGGGACAGTCCGGCGAAAGGGGAGATCCAAGAGGGAGTTAGTGCGCATTAGGGAGGCGAAAGCCACCATCCCAGGGGCTTGTGCCACGCGTCTGCCCCGGGGCAAGCGCTCCCTGCCCGGCTTGGAGCGACGCGTGCTCCGGCAGCGGCGGCGCTCCTCTCTGGCGGAGGAAAACTCTCCGGACCAGCAGCGGGGGAAAGCGGTCTATTTCACCGGGAGAGGGGACCAGCTCCGGCTCAAACCCGGCGTGGAGATACCCCGAGGAAATTTCACCCTGGAGATGTGGATCAAGCCGGAGGGAGGTCAACGATCACCCACAGTGATTGCAGGTAGGATAGCCCAAACATCCTCCATCAATGTGTCAACATTTTACCTCCAAAATATCTCCAAAATGAGAAGTAAACATGCACATGTGCGCTTTTTCATCCTGAGTCAAATCAAGCCGAGCAACATGCAGTTTCAGCGAGTTGAAAATGAGTTCATCTATCAGACTAGACAATGATGTAATGCTATAAAAAGTGCAGCGGATATTTTAGGTAGTGCAAGCATTGGGTCACCGAGAATTTGATCACATTTAAGTTGGCCACCTTGCAGAAACAAAATACGCATTTTTACGCATTCTCTCCCTTTTATCTCCTGCCTGAAATTATGGTTTTATGCAAAGAATTATTCTCATTTAGGCTTAACACAATGCCGGGAGGGAAAAGCTTGCAACGTGCATTTTTACGCACCACTTTACCGCATATTTCCCTCACTTCAAATGTGATTTGTGCAAATATTTGACCACATTAAAGTTGGCCGCTTTGCATAGAGGGAGGACATTGCAGTGTGCATTTTACGCACAACTTTCTGTGCATTTCTAGTTTGAAAAATGATTAATCATAGGATTTGATCACATTTAAGTTGGATATCATACAACAGAGAGGTCGTTGCAATACGCATTTTTACGCATTACTGTTACCCACATGCCCCTCTTTGAAGACCTGCTTTAAAGGGATACTTGCTTGCAAATAAGTTGGCCACATTGCAGGGAGAGTAAACGTTTGAACACGCAGTTTTAGGCTCCACTATCCACACATTCCCCCCTTTAAAGATGTCAGTAGTGTGAGAATTTGTTCACGCAGAAGTTGGCCACCGACAACGCAGCAGTTCGCATTTTTACGCATCACTTTTCCCACATTTCCTTCTGTAACATGTGATTTATTTGCGCCATGGTCATGAAACTCGGGAGTGAGGAATCCAGGCAGCAGATATAGGCTACCTACCAGCCAACACTACCTACCTACCGCATCACTTGACCGACAGCTGATGTCACTGTGCGTAAAATGTAATTTCTCCGAGCCCCGTCTTTGGCTATTTTAAAACTATGATGTAATGGCCAAAACTTTGTGAGCGAGCACGTCACGTCAGGAGAGGGCTGGGTAGAGATCTTGCCGTGCGTGCGTGTGTGGAGACGCTCGACGCACGCAGCTCGAGCCGCAAAGCTTGGGTGCCCCCCCCTCCCTTCCTACCGTGGAAGGGAAAAAAGAGAACGACACCTTTTGGATTGGCTACGGGAGTTACGGGATAGTGAGAGACTCAGGGTTTCCCTCTCCAGGCTTGCAAATCTCCGTCTTCGTTTGTGCTCATACCGAAAAAGCCATGTGCATTTCCTCGCATTGCAAAATCATGCTCTTATTCAGTGATTTTCATCAAGTGCATGATATCATTTAGATGATTTAAATGTAGGATGGGAAACCTGCAGCCCTTGGACCATATTCGGTCCTCCTTTTCCCTTAATGCGGTCCATGGATCAATCTCAATCACTGATGGTTTATAAACATGAGAAAAACTTGGCAAAATGAGCTATATGTGTTTTTACACGTTAAAGAA
Organism: Scarus forsteni; assembly: GCA_036419115.1. Classification (NCBI taxonomy): domain Eukaryota; kingdom Metazoa; phylum Chordata; class Actinopteri; order Labriformes; family Labridae; genus Scarus; species Scarus forsteni. The sequence goes on along the minus strand of JAZDUH010000359.1, from coordinate 13,683,499 downwards.
AGCACACGACTTAAAAGCTTTAAAGCTACACTACATGCTACAGCAGTTATAAAACATCCTAATACTTTGTCAGACATGTATGAATTCAGCCTGTGATGCAACACCATGCACAAATAATTTATTACTTATTGATGTTCTGTTGCCTGAAAGCTGATTTAATTTGCTGGTCGTTTTTCTGGAAAGCTCCTAAAGGCAGCACCTTAGCTGCAATTCCTCACTGATTCAGCCTCAGGATCCACCACCTCCTCCTCCTAAGTTATAAATGATGACCCAAACTCACACCAGTTTGCAATCACCTGTCATGTTTAATAAAAAAATATTGCAGTTCTGACCTTAGATGGACCAAAACACACAATCAGGCAACAAAACAGAACAGTGCACACGTGTAAATAAAGCGTCACAACAAAAGCCAAAGAAGAAAGGATGCATCTTTTTTTCATGTCGTGATCATGTGTCGGCTTGAGGTGCTTCCAAGACACAACTATCACGGGAAATCAAGATGAAGAAATTAGATGAAAACTTAAAAAAAAAAATCCCACAATGTACTTGTTAGCACAACAAAATGGAGCAAAAAAAAAGTTTGTTTGTGCAGGGCTTCTGTGCGTCATTGACCATTGTTCTTTTGAGTCTAAAACTACTTAAAAAGATGATTTTCAAACACATTTTCAACCAAAGTTTCACAATGTAACAGTTGGAAGGATTGTTTGATCTCTTGAGAAGCGTGGGGTTTCTCATCTAAATTGCGCAAATAAGCTGTTCAGTTCGATTTTATTCTTGTCTTTTGGCTAAGATTGCATCCATTGTAAACCAAACGTGGAGAAATGTGTGCAAGAAGGGAGTTTAACCCACTTGCCAAAATAGTTTCCCGTCTAAATTGAACAAATACATCTGCAACTATGGAAAAGTGGTGTGACATGGCATAAAGGATGATTTTCTTTTATGAATTTTGCAACTATTTGAAAATAGTAGGTAAATATCCATTACTCATCACCATTTCCACCCAATTTCACAGAAGTTGCCAACATTTTTGTGCTTTTGGCCAGGTCTCTGTTTCTTTTGGTTAGACATAGGAAAATGAAGGGTAGGAGTTTTGACACTGATATTGCACAAACGAGTTGTGAAAATGTTGCCCATGTCACCATCTTTCTTAAAACATTATCATAGAATAGAATTTTTCCTTATTTGAGCAAATGCTTTGAGGATATTTAAAAAAAGATGTGGAGATGCTCGGAGCAGGACTTTTTTTTGCTAAATTGCGCAAATAAATTGGCGATATTTGAAAAGATAGTTTAACATTTTCTTATTTCTCACCCGTTTCATTACCTAGCATGTTAGATGGACTGTTCAATATATTTTACAAGTCCATCCAGGACAGAGCCCATAGAAAGTGTTTTGGGAGGGCAGAAGCTTTCAGAAGCATATCCAGCAGGGGATTGGACGATTGTTCTGTCACGGACATCTATTACAGGCCAGTTCGATAACTCTTTAGTCAGGCGCTACTGTGCTGCCGAACATGAGCCATTTGGTAAAACAAACTCATCAAAACATGTCAGACATGGAAGGAAACTATACTCATTGTAGAAAGATTTGTAATACTGTTTATTTTTTATTGTAAAGCTAAATGTGGTCACGTTCTGATAAAACTGCTACCAATGCTGTTAGCATCTATGCTAATCTGTATATGTGCAGTCACTTCCTGTTGTATTCACCTCTTCCTGCCCTTAAGGACTCTGATTGGGCCGTCCCGCTTTGGGCTGCTCATAATCGCTGAAGATTTGGGCAGATGCATTTGTGTGGTCTAGGCAGAGCACTTATTTTTCACTTCTGGATGGTTTTAGCAACTTTTCCAGGTTGTCTTAATTCATTTGTCAGTCCGTCAATGCTATTTTTTTTTTTTTTTTTACTTACATTGCACAACTATGATAGCAATCTTCAGAAAATGGGTCTCCTGACTGCAATGAACAAATAAGTTGACAACATTTTTAATAGTGATGGAACACCCAAACATTCTTGCCAGTTTGTAGGTTTTAATGCAACTGAGACAGTGATTCATTCCTTTGACTAAAGACACAACTCCAATTCTTCACTTCTGCCAAAATGTACGGGCAACATTTGAATTAATTTGCGGAGGAACAGAGGGAACAGGAACTTGTTTACATCAAACAACTAACTGGCTATTTTATAAAAAGGTGTGAATTTCCATTGCTCCTCACCACTTGCATTCAGTCCTCAAATATATTTGCTAAAATAGGACTGCAATCTCTTTCTTGTGGTTGTAAATATATCTGCACTTCTCTTACTGCGGCCTAAATATGTTGTCAGTTCTTAGAACAGCTGGTAGAACGTATTCTACGGTCCTCACTAGCACCACACATTCTAGTGTTTTCAATGTAATTTTAGACAGCGTCCTCTTATTTTGGTCAAGATTACAAATTCAACTACACAGACCATTAGGAAATGTCCTCACGTAGACAGAAATTTTAAAAATTAGTTTTTTCTGTGTTGCTTGTCCACATGTAAGCAGCATTTTAGGCCAATAAAACGTGTATTTTGGAAAACAGTTACACCAAAATGTGTGACTATCCTGCTCCTTGTAAGTTCTTCTCATCTTTAAAAAATGTCGCCAACATGTTTGTGCAATTCCGTTGGTGCTCTCTGTCTTTTGGTCAAATTATGTTTGGAATTGGGGTGCTGGTTTGGCGGAGTGGTTAGCAACCAGGCACCCAATGTATGTGCCGGTCCAGGTTCGAAACCCGCCTGTGACCAGTTTGCAGTGTCTTCCCCTACTCTCTCTCCCCCTTTCACAAACCTATCCACTGTCTTTCTCCTGTTGATAAAGGCACAAAATGCCCAAAAAATACATAAAAAAAAAAAAATTATGCTTGGAATCTTTTCTAATAAAATTTAACTGTTATATTGCAAAAAAGTACGAAAGAGGAACTTGAGAGTAACTTCTGCTTTTTTCCAATTGTTTCCAGCGTATTCATACAATTAAGACCTCTTTTGTTCAAAAGTACAACTAGAAGTCATTTACTCTGTGCTTTTTAGACCATTTATCATTAAAGGGAATTATATTAACCTTTTTAAACATAAGGAATTATTTAATCAAAATTGCACAAATTTGGATCTCACTTGAAAAAGTGAGATGAAAAGGCAAGCAGGATGCGTATGTTACTGAACTTAAAAATATATTTGAAATATCTGGAATGTGGCAGTTTTCCTGCACTCTCCACCAGTTACCTCTTTTCTAAAAGTTGCCAACATAGTTACACTAAACAGCTCCAAGAAGAGATGAAATTTACATTTGAGCAAAACACTAAGAGTGTTGTCTAAACTGACTGAATGCCTCAGCAATGTTTGAATAATACCAGGAGCAAGCATGAAGCAAAGGTTTTGTGTTCCAGCTCAAATATGGTAACCTTGCATTGCAGCTGGATCTGCCTGATCCAGAAACCTTAATCATAGAGGTCCATCTTGCCAAGCTCCAATCTACAATGACTGGGCTCGGCTTGTAGCAGCGCGGCCCAATCAGCGACCTTAAAGCAGGGAGAGGCAGGAGTGATAAGCATGATGACAGCAGGACATTGCTTTTACAGGGATGCTAACAACTTCAGGTGCAGTTTTATTTCTTGTGGATATTTCAATATTAGATAAAAACCAACAAATCTAAAGCACTTGGCCATAGAAACAATATACTTCTGACATGTTTTGGTGAGATTTTGTTCTACATAGTGGCTCATGTTTTGTATTTTATACCACAGCAGTAGCATCCGCCTACTACATTATCTAAGTGGCCCTTAATGGATGTGACTGACAGAATGATCATCCAATCACGCACAGCATACGCTTTTTAAAGGTTTGGGGATTTGTCTGTTTTATCTATTTGTCCTCCATTTTTCTTCCCTGTAATTGTTTCTCTTTGGTCTGTGCTACATGTTGTTATTCTTGTCATTTCTCCTTTAACTGTCCTAATGTAAAGCACTTTGGCTCAAACCATGTTATAATTTAAGGTGCTCTATAATTCTCTATAAAGTTGGTTTAAGTGTCGGGTTAGGATTGGGCAGGATTTTTTTGGCGTGATCTAAACTCTAATCAAGACAACTTGCAAAGTTAGAAAGACACTTGCCATTTTCACCTGATTGCATCAACCAGGCAAACATTTGTGTCCCAATGAAAACAACATTGCATCCCACTTTTTGATCCCGGCCCATGAATTGAGAACCACTGGCTGAAAAAATGTTCATTAAACTTGTTAAGCGATTTTTTTTATCAATACATTCTCTGTAAATTCATCAAAGTACCTTTAGTAACTTTCATACTGTATTTAGCTAATAGGATTCAGCATAAAAAGTATAAAATGGGTTCTAATAACTTCTGCTTTAAGATGCAAACTTGTTGTTTTTAATAAATCATGATTTGCTACAATTGACTAATTTTAAAGTGCATTAAAATTTCCCTAAAAGTTTGGCCCTCTAGTAGTGAGAACAAAATTCATGCATCCCTTTTGGTAGCCAAACTTGCCCTCCTCTGATATACATCCATCCTGACTGTGCAGAGCCGAGCGCACACACATGTACACACACTTTGAACAGTCGTCTGTCGTCAGAGCAGAGCTTCACACGTTGTGGCTGACATCTGCGTGCTCCTTTTTGTCCTGCAGCCATGCGTAAAAGAGCACCGGAGAGGTGTTAAAAACAGTTCTGCATCATCTGCTTTCTGGCCAGTGGCACTTTTTTTTTGTAAATGCTTTACAGTATGGCACAGATTAGTTGCTGCTCCTTGCCGATAGGGAGCGTTGCATACACAAAACTCAGTACTTGTGCAGATGGCTGCCTTTGAACTGAACTGAACTGAATTGAACTCGGTAGTCCTCCTCAGCCCGCCTGTATGCCAGCCTGCCTGCACGTTTGGGGACTTTGCAAGACCGTATGAGTAAATTTACTTGCTCCTTTACTTTCCGTCTGTCTGACTACTTCAAACCCCCCTCCTCACATAATCACGTGTGTGTTTCTGTGTGTGTGTTTTCAGATACACTTTTAGGTAGTCTTAGACAGTTGGCGGGACAAGCTCTGTAAAACCAATCCCTTGCAAGAGTCTCAAACTGGGGGGGTGGGGTCTGGAGGGGGGTGAGAGGGTCTGTTGTGACCCGAGTGACTCTTAGATTTACAGAGGATGGACACAACAACAAGAACATCTGCATAACATGAAGAAACAATGCTGCACAGCAACACTAAATATCTCTATCAATATGGTGGCAATATATGGAATTTTTTGTAAGATTTTTTTTTTATATATTGTAAGATTATTTTATAAAGCATGTGAGGAGCAATATTGCTTTTCTTGCTACAGCTGATTTAAGAAAATGGGGCTGGTTTTTAGTGAAAAAAAGACAATAATATGCTTTTTGACCACTTGATTATGTACTTGGTCAAATTTGAAATTGTCGTTTTATTTATACTATGACACACAAATACCTCAAATAAGGAAATAGGAAATAATAGACAGAGAACTTAACACTATTCAAATTATGCAAAAACTTTGGCAACAGTTTCTAACATTGCGAATGTCAAAGTATTTTATACTCTTTTATGTTAATGACCAGAGATATCAGAAAGTACAGAAAGTAAGTGATCTTAAGTCATATATTTTTTACACTAAAACTGCTTAAGCATGATTTCTGCATTCTCAGGTCAAGTAGAGTTGTGCTTCATTGTTTTTTCAGCCAAATATTTTCAGAAAAATGAAATTTGGTTTCTCTAGGACTGTTTTGCTACATAGAATTGACAGATTTGAAGAAGAACGGATGCATAATATTGGATTTTTACTCAGGATAGAAGGATATTTTTAAACTTACTGTCACTGAGACATTCTTTATCAAGTGCACAGTCTTTACACAAACTTCACCACCAAAATCTTATCAGTTCTCTCTTGTGCGATGAAAAAAAATCACTGAAAATGACATCAAAATCCACTGAAAACTTGCTGAGTTAGCAAATATACAGAAAACTACCATATCTTTCAATGTGGACAAATGCTCAAAATTTTCCTGGATCCACATCCAGATTCAGATCAACACCAAAATCTAATTGGTTGTCTCTTGTGCCATGACCAACATACGTTTCAACACAATCTTTGTGTACCTTTTTGGCCTATCCTGTTCATTAACTAACACGCTGCTTAAAAATGGCAAGCAAAATCACTGTCTTGGCGAAGGTAAGAAATGATACAGTTGATAAGTTATTCATACAGTGGTAAAAGGTGATTAGGACTGATGTATGGGATATATATGGGAGCTATATTGGCTGTAAATATTATATATATTATAACACTTGCAAATATCGATATTCATTTTTTAGGTCTGCTGATACCATATCGTACCATTTATCGTGAATCCCGAGTAAAAATATGACTAAAGTGCAGTGCAATAGAAAAAGTTCAAAGTTTCAGAAGTGATGTTTAAAAAAACAGACCATCTGGTCTCATAACAATTATAAATACAACATGCAATAAATATCACACACAACACGTGGAAAGCCCTTTTCACTGTACATTTAGGCAAGAGTGCTGTGTCATCATTTTGTAAACTCTAATGTGATATTTTTGTCAACTCACAGCAAGATATGGCTTCGGGGGTGAAGAAGGGGCTGAGACAAGATTAGGAGCTACCTCAAATGTTTTTTAATGTGTGGGTGTTTTGTCCACATTGAACTGGCGCCTAAAGCCGCACATTTTTGAAACAGGTTCCCAAGGTAAAAACATCTCACAAACACCACTTGAAAAAGTTTGTGTGTACAATGAATATATGTGTGTTTTCAGAAATGATAATACCATAGCCCCACCTCTCTCTGAAACCACATGCACGAGCCCAGACAACAATTGGGACAATGGCGGAGTACAGCCATGTGTTTATGCTGCAAAACTTCTAAGCTTCCTTTGGCTTTAACAGTAAAATCTTATTCTCTGAATCTAATTCTCTACGACGACCAAGAGCAACAGGTGGACATGAATAACAGCATACGCCACAACTTGTTTTGTTTGTTTACATCACACATGATTTAAGTTCATGCTCCACGTCTTCCTCTCTGGTTTTATTGTTTATTTGGTGTATGTCTGTGGTAGTGTTACAGCAGCACTTGCAGGCCTGACATATGAACTACAGCATTTTCAGTGCTTTTATATGGACGGACACATTTCTTGAAATGATGCTGCGTTTACAGAAAACATTTTAAAAATGAAAACATCCAGCTCTGTTTGGACAGGGCCTAAGCATGGGACACTACATGTGTTTTACACACACCTACAATGCTATCATCCCTCGCTGGTTTTGCATGCTCCCCTTTCACACTGATGTTGCCTCTTGAGACAGATCATATAGATGGAAGTCAAGTTGTTACCCCCATTCTTTCCCTTCCACATTTACAATGGAGATAAAACATTCCAGGGTGCAAACATTATGGACTTAGGCTACGTTTACACGGACACTCCTGACTTAAAGACACAAAGATTTTTCCTTTGCGTTTTCAAATTCTTCTACGTTCAGATGACAACGCTGGAGACTTATGGACCCGCTGTAGTATACATGCATGTTCAGTAGATGGCGGTGTAGGTCTGCAGAGAGGCAGCGCTGCTACAATACACGTACGAAGAAGAAAAACTTTTCACAAACAACAATGGTGAATAGACGCACAGAGACGCAGGAGTTTCTTTTCTGGACAACAAATCAGTTCGGACAACAAATCTGTCTGGATAGTTTTGACTGGATAACAAACCGAGCACGGTAAGAGGCTCACATGTTACTCGGTTGACGGCCAAAGCTGTTGTTGTTCCTGGTATGCGCATACGATGACGTCACAATTCACCCTGAAACACTCCAATGTGGGTTAACACGGAGCGAAACGCAATGAAAACTTATCAGATTTTACCGTTTTTGGCGCCGTGTAAATGCAGCCTTAGTTACGTAGGCTAGAGTAAGCTGTACTTGCAACAACTCAAAGAATTGAAAGTTTGTGTCGATGGAAGATTCACAGAACAATGTTGCCCATTGAAAGCTTAATGATCCTGTTGTCAATCAGTTTTTTGATGAGGATATAACAAGTATACCAAGAAGTATCTCAAAATTCAAGTACTAAGTTGCTATCAATCTAGTAATTAGTTAAGTAACTTCATTATTTATAAGTAGAAATGAGTTACATGTAATTTATTACAATTTTCAAGTAACTTCAAGAGTCCATATTGTTAATGTTCACAGTATTCAAAGTGTCAAATTAAACAGTGAGAGGGAGTTTGTCTGCATTTTAGCAATTAATAAAATAGAATTGCCAAGGTTTATACCACAGCTGCCCTGAGTTAACAGCATTGGCATTGACAAAATGGTTGATACACGAAAACAGAAGAAATATTAACACATGTTATTATTTCTTGATAAGGAAGTGAAGTTATAGTTAGTCATTTGTATTTCCTGAACAGAAAAAATAGTTTTAGTGGTTGAATCTTTTGTTAGATTAATTGCTGACACTCAAAGAAGCCTTGTTAGCAGCTCATATTTGGGTATAAAAGGTGAATTTGTTTCGAATTTTCTCATTCCTTGTCAAAATATTTGTCCAATAACGAAACCAAAACTGTGTTTAAATGTTTTTGAAAGGTTACTAAAATATTTCTTAGTGTTTTAATAAATTTGGTACACACTGTACCAACCTATTTTGATTTAACCGCAGTCACATGTAAGCTGTTGAGCTCTGTAATTATAACAATCATTTGTTACTTAGAAAAACCAAATGTTTATCTCATGTGGTGCCATTCAGCTTGAAAAAAGAAAAAAAAAATCTGGTTCATCATTCCCAGCCCTACTTCTCACTTTTTGAAAGGTTAATAAACATCTAAAGGCTTCATTCTTATTAGAAGATTAACAATTTTACATCAGAAAACACTATTTCCTTGTTTTGCACCCCACCCCCTCCCCATCCCCCCACGCGTGCTGGCTGCAGATTAATATTCATGTTGTAATCTTGTCCGTCCGTTTTTAAGATCTGCTCTCGTGGTGCTTACATCCAAAGAGGAGACCTAGAGAGAAAAAAAAATATGATGACCAAACAAATTCAATAAAGCCTAATCTTTTAAATCCAATTCAGGACTGAAAAACCCCGGCAGCTCTGAAAAAATACTCCATCCTCTTTGTTTTGATCCCGGCATGGTGTTGTTTCCAGGATCTGTTTTTTTTCTTTTACATGCTGTTGTTTTGACCACCCCATCCGCTCTCCCTGTTTCTGCTTCATTTCCCAGACGACAGTTTACCTTTTAGTTTTATGTTTACTCCTTTTGTTGTTTTCTTTGCTGGTTAAAGCAATCAGGAATCGAGAAACAGCTTTGAAAAATGAAATATGGAGACCTTCTGGTGCTTTTGAATCCTTTTACCAACTTTAGTGACTGTTCATGTTTACAACACAGTATTTTTTACACAGTAGAGATGCACCAACCATAAATTTGGGATGAAACGCAGTTAAACATTTGAAAAATCTATTCAGCCTTAGACATAAGATTCAATGAACTCTGACTTCACCCATTCACACCTGTTCACTCTCATATTCACTCACTGATGATCTATCAGTATCAGTGGTGGCTGCTGGTCAGTCAAGGAGGGGAAGCTCATTTTTTTCCGGCCTACATCATAAATTTGTTTATTTATTTAAATGTAAATTCTACCCTCCGCTCCTTTTCATGACTAGAAAAGCACTTGGAGAGCACAGACCTCCGCCAAGCAGCAAAGTTCCCTATCTCCCAATGATAAAGAATTCTTTGAACAATTCCTGGATCCAGACGGTGATCTGGATCAACACCAAAATTGAATTACTTCTTCCTTTTCCCATGCTGAACATTTCCTGAAAATTTCATCAAAATCTATCTGTAACTTTTGAGTTATTTTGTTCACAGACAGACAGACAAACAAACAAAGTCTTCCGAAAAAAAACTCCTTGGTGGAGGTAAAAATGATCTGTGACGCTGTCATACCAACCAGGTGTCTTTCCCAGGGATTTTACCAGTGTTCTCTCAATGGCCAGCAGAGCTAGACTGCTTAAATGGCCTTGGCCCATTGTGTTGCTGGTTTAAGACTTGAGCCGCTTTAAACAGAAGGGGCTCCTCTCCAGAACAACTGAATGTAAAACTTAGAAGATGCTCCGGTGGAGGGTTAAACTTCAAGATCGCTGATTGGCTCATTTCACTGTCAATCAAAAGGGATTCAGCCTCAGACGGATCATCCAATCATCATGCAGAAGCTGAGCGTCCAGGCCGGCCCACTGCCTCATAGACCCCCAGAGACGCTGAGCATCCGATGGGCGGGACAAAGCTCAGCGTTTATCCAATGACCGTCCAGTTTCCACAGTGGAACAACCCACTCTACGCTTCCCCATCAAAGTCAGAAGAGGCTCAGCGTCCGACTGTGGGCGCTGAGCGTTAAAGTGCTGAGACGCTGCGGGGATGAATGAGAAGGAAGTTGCACCAGTTACCTGTGATAAGTAGCTGATTCTGAACAAAAGATGAAGGTATTCTAGCGCATATTTAGTCCATGAAATGTACACACAGCAGTACATATCACCACTTTTTTTGGGGACATTTTAGGGGAAGCTGAGCTTCCCTTGCATTCTTAGAGCAATCGCCACTGATCAGTATTAGCTAACACATTCACACCCCTCTTTACCCTTTTACACACAACAGATACAGGTGTGGGGGCAAAATAAGGTTGACTAATAAGTGTCTTACCCAAGGACACATCAACATGTAAAGTTGCCAGCTTTTGAATCGTAAATTGTTATTGTGCCTTTCAAACTGATTGCTAACTAACTTCTCACCAACACTAAAATTTACAGGTACCCAACTGCAAGTGTTTCTGATTATTTTTTAATGATCAATAATTTATACACTATGGCCACAGCAATAAGGACCATCTTGATCAGGTTAATTGATTATGAAAAAAAAAGATGTTATACATTAAAAATATTGTAACAGAATAGATTGAACCACCCGAAGTAGCTTAGTAATGGCTGGTTTGCTAAGATTTTCACAAAGAGAAATACATGTAAATTAAGTATTTTTTTGTTCTCCACAGAGCTTATTTTCAGCAATGACTTAAAACAGTTAACAATCCCATAGGCTTGTAGTAGACTTGCAGTCTTCTTTAAACTGTCTCAAAATGTCTCCACAAATGTTCTTTTGTTTTCCTTTTGATCAGGACTCAGATGTTATGGGACAAGTTTTGCATACACTTTTGTCATCTTCAAATTTCACTGCAAATTTGCTGACCTGTCTGTTTATCAGTGGAGACATTTATGCTCTCATTCTTGTGCTGAGTCGTCAGTTATTTCAAATTTGTTCGAGTTGTCGAATGTTCTCAGAAGTCTTGGATGTGCATGGCTGCTCTCGACGTTCACCATCCAACATCCAAATCTGCGTCCAAAGATTTGTCTGCTGTCGGTTCATTTTCACCAAGAATGTCTAGTCCATACATTGCTCTGCTTGTTAGCTAATTATTTTCCAAGACTTTGGCAAAACAGGTACACTTCCGTGAACTAAAAACATCACGTATTGGAAACTTGCCGCAGTTTGTGTGTGAACACCAAACCTTAAATGTACAACACTCAGTGTGACTGTGAATGGTTTCATCCCTGTAAGTGCAGTCTCAGTATTTAATAGACATACTGATTTTCATTTTTAAAATAGAAAAGTCTTGGCCCAAAAACCTGCGCACATGCACATCCGCTCCTCTGATGTGCATGAAAAACTAACCAAACACCTGCCTTCACTGGTTTGTCCAACAGGTGCCTTCCTGCTGATCTTCTCCTTCTAATCCATCCTTATTAAGTTTATTTAAATGGACTGATTATGCCCAATACATAAGGGACATACATTCAGGTATTTTTATGATGAATTAAATGGCTTCCTCAGATGGTTGAGTATATGGATGAGTATAGGGGGTATACTCCTCTTTTTTAGCCATTATCATCATATTTGTTCACATCCTTCTTGAATTTGTTATACAATCATACATTTTAAGAGTAAAACTGACCAATTTTCAAGATCAAGTTGACTGGATGGACAGAGTAGGACCATTTCTGGGTGAAAGGAGAATTATTAGGAATCAATGACTGTTTCTTCCAGATGACCGAATCAAATTTACATGAAATACAAATGTGGACTAATGTGAGCCCTTTGATTTGATCTTTAATACTTCCAGATTAATCAGATTCCTTTGCAGTCATTTCCCTAGATGATGGCGACATATGGTTAGAATTGATCCCAGATTTTAAAGCATTTGAGAGATTGAAATAGTTCAGACACATACATGCATACGCAAGTTGACAATCAGAACATCAAGTCCTGTGGCCAAACGCTTCACAAACTTTGTTGTGCCCTGTTTGCCCCTTCATCAGGGTCATTTTGGGCTGTCCCACATCAGAGAAAGAGGAAAACAAATCTCAAGGGAACAGACGCTCTCTTCCATGACCTGCTGGGGACAATTATTTGCAGACGTTGGCAGATAATAGGTGTGATAGCGGGTATAGTTTGTGACTGTCATGTAGAATGATGATACTCACAGAAGTGTTTTTTGAATCTTGTGACACAAAGTTAAAGTTCCTTTATAGATTATTCAGAAGGTTGTAATAGTGTGGAGTTGTTAACTTGCAGTTATTGTGAATTGAACATGGGCTGTTGCCCAATTTTGTTGTCTGGATCTTTTCCCGTCTTTACTATGATGAAAATAATTAGTCGACAAAATTAACACTGGTTGAGCGGTTTCCCAGCTGTCTTTGGGCAAGAGGCAGGATTCACCCTGGAATGGTTGCTTGCCAATCCCAGTGCCACATACAGAGACAAACACCCGTTTATTATCGTACCTAATGTATTGCCTCTCAGACCATATTTTTGGTCTGTAGGGGGAAGCTGGAGTGCCTAGGGAGAACCCACACATGCATAGGGAGAATATTCCAACTCCCCACAGAAAGTCCCTATCTGACAGGGATTGAACCAGCAGCCTTCGTGCTTGTAAGCGCGCTGACTCCTGAACCACCGTGCTAATTTTCGCCAAACCAATATAGCCTTGCAGAGCAGACTGATTCTGAAATCCTGCAGGTCCAGCCTCTGTTGTCCGACAAATTCACTTGGCTGAATTCTTAACGGCCCAATCAGGGAAGAGAGGCACGAGCTGCAGAATGTGGACGTGACGACAACCGGAAGTTCAGAACGGACATGCTGATAGCCTATTGTCCTCATGGTGAAACTTGGTGAAATCTGCCCTCCTCAGAAGTTTACTTGTAGGGATTGTCTTTGACGAGGTTCATGTCACATATAAGTGTTAAATGAATCATCTGTGTGGTACAATTTAGTGTAAGACGATAGTATAACACCGTTAGCTGTTAGCAGCTAAGCTAGCGGCTAATGACTAACGGTCATTAACTGTTGTTAGCTGTTAGCGGCTAAGTTAGCCGCTATGGCTAACGCCCATGAACTGTTTTTAACTGTTGTTAGCCATTAGCCGCTACATTAGCCGCTATGTATGCTACATCATAGGAGGCAACCCTGCTTGATGTGGATTGGTCTGTGATGAATGTGATGAGCCAAACAATTGTCCAATCACAAGCTTGTGTTTTTTTTTTTTAACATTCTGCCCCTGATAAACAAATTTCAAAGGGCTCCTACCCAGATGGACTAGTGAAATATTTCTGTGGCAGATATATGGAGCTGTCCATCTGGATTGTCAGGTTAAAACCAATAGCCCATATATTTTATTTGATGACTGCCAGAGTAAGCTCATAATTTCTTACGTTCGTATAGAGAGTACCCCTGAATGCACTGTCGTCTCAGTCTGTTTGAGGAGCTCTGTTTAAGCCCTGCCCCTTTAAGCCCCTCCATTCCAAATAGTCCAAGTCCACTCAGATTGGTTAGTTCAATGTCTGGCGCCATGTTTTCAACAACTTTGCGTTCATGTTAGCATCTACTCTGCACTGGGCTTGCTACAAACGGACTAAGTCTGATGGCAAAACAGTGGTTTGATGTCACACTGATAGGTCTGCTTGGGGGTTGTTGGGGTAATAAAATGATTTGGCGGCTACTAGCGCTGCAAAGAGGGGAAAGAGAGGGATATCTAAATGTCACAGACTTTCATATTCATAAGGGTGCTCTCTCAGATAGAGGAGACATGCGAAACACACAACAGAGCATATTAAACTCAAAGAAGCATGTGAGGACCTCTTTATAACATATGACAAAAATTACAGATTGGAAAAAAAAAATAGTTTAAATTGTTTTCCATCAATTGTTGCCGACTCTTGTCTCCAAAAGTGGTCAAAGTATCAACAAGAAGCAAAAGTTCCACAAGTCTTTTTTACAGTTCTGTGGAAAGCATGTTTTATTAATTTTTACTTTGTAGGAAATGAATGAGTCTGACACACATGCATTAGTAATTGTCCTTCACATTCATACAACAGATTTTGTGCAAGAGTTTTATTGCAACTCATAATGACTGCTAATGAAAACCTTCACAGTGTTGGGTGCAGAGGGATTTCATATTGTTACTGCTTTATTAAAGCAGGCATTGAAATTATAATCTTCCCCTAATATACTGAGTTTTAAATCTAACACTGTGGCTCCATTGGTTAGTATATGTTGATTGTGCATTCAGCTGACTGTTTTTCAATCCCTCAATTCCCTGACATGTGTCCTCACATGTACTTGGGTGTATGTCTGTCATGATGGGGCTTCATTAAAAGTTACACTGCAGAAAACGAGGTGTTTATTTACTTGATCAGACACTGTTGAGTTGTTGAAGAGCAATTATGGACAGATTTATGACAGTCTATCAAACACAGACAAAATTTGGCTGCTGAGATGAGTAGTTTGAGTCAAGAGTTTGTATGACTCAGCAACATAAATGACCAGTGTTAAAGCCCTCAAGGCTGCTTACAGGGATTTTCTTTATACCTTGCACAAATGTCTACACCCAGGACATCACAGGGGAAAAGTCAAGGTCAATGGTCCCCATGTTCATATTTTGCTTTTCAATGCAACATCCCAAGAATACTTTGATAGATTTTCTTCAAACTTTGCATTATGCCTTTGGTAACTTAAGGAAATAATGATGACACTTTGCAAGTTGTTGATCAGAAGTCATCATTCTACAAAGTTATCCCTCAGTTGTACGCATGATAGTCAAAGTGAGCTAGTCCTTGTCAAATCTGAGTCAAGGACTAGCTCACAACAAAGACGTTGGACCTGATGTTCATCACTTGCTTTGGAATGGAAATCCAATGGCCCTTTTCCACTAGCACGCCTTGGCCCTACTCTACTCGGCCCTACTCGATTTGCAGCGTGTTTTCATTAGCCTGGTACCTGCTAAAACAAGCTAGTTTTAGTACCTACTCCGTTCTGGTTCCAAGTGAGCTGAGTCGATACTAGAAGATGATGTCACCGACTGCCGGCTACTGATTGGCCAGACAATGTCGTCACCGATGAGTCATGAGCATGCTAGCGGTAGCTACCGTTAGCTTACCCTCATACGTCTTTTCTTTGCAGCTTGATTGCTCTCGTCCTCGGCTTCATTCTGTTGTATAGCTTCCAAAACTCTCCTGTGCTTCTCAAGGGGTATTCTTCTTGCCACCTGCAGCCTTCTTCTGCTTTCCTTTTTTACTCAGTTTGTGACAAAAAGCCACAGATTGTTGTGTGGCGCTCAAAATTACGTCACCGCAGTGCCGCTCAGCTGTTTACAGCGACACTGCACCCAGTTGGGCGGCCGACTGGGGCTAATGGAAAAGCAGCACGAGGTGAGTAGAGTAGAGCCGGGTAGAGTCGAGTAGAGCAGAGTAGGGCTAATGGAAAAGGGCCACAAGTAATATTGTTTGGGACTTACTTTATACTTTGCACAAATATTCACTCTTTCTCAAGGATAAACAGATTAATTTTGGGTATAAAAGTTCAAATATCAAGGTCATTGAGCCTCATGGTAATCACTCTTCAGGCATTATGGTCATCCAGTGCTTTTCAGAGTCGTATCCTTTTAAAAGATTTTCTTCAAACTTTGCACTTAGTTCAAGGAAAATTCTAGGATAAATTGACTACATTTTTTAAGTCACTGATCCGAGGTCAAGGTCATTGTCCCTCTCTTGTAAAAATGAATATCCTAGAGACTTCAAGACATTTTTTAAAACCTTTGAACAAATGTTAAATCTGACTCAAATACCAGCTGGTTGCAAATGAGATGCCATAGGTCAAAGACAAGGACACAGCCTCATGCTCATCCCTTGTTTTTGAAGAGAAATCCCAGTAATGCTGTTACGGACTTTCTTTATATTTTGCTCAAATGTTAACTCTAACTCATAGATGCACAGATCGATTGTGGGCATCACAGGTCAAAAATCAAGGTCAAGGCCTTGTGGTTATCGCAATATCTCAAGAATGCTTTGTGGAGTTTTTTCAAACTTTGCCTGGTTATGCCTGGGTATGTCCTTGTTAACTTTAGGATACATTGATGACATTATGGAAGGCATAGATCAAAAGTCCAAGTCATTGTTCTACATGAGGATGTTCAAGCTATGGCCAGGGAGTCAGCTGCCAATGGTCCTTTTTTTATTTTAATGGCCTGTTCCAAAAATAAAGAGATCTATCTGTAGCCAAGGTAAGGATATAAGGTTTTTTATTCCTTGGTTATATTACCAAGCTGAAACTGAAGGACTACGTAAGTGATAAGCATAATTACTGCTAACACCATAACAGCGTTTCAATTTAATGAAGACAAATTGATAACGGCAGCATCAAAATCATGGATTCAGTATTCCTAACTTGCTCTGCTTCCTTCATCTCAAAATTCACTT
Organism: Scarus forsteni; assembly: GCA_036419115.1. Lineage (NCBI taxonomy): Eukaryota > Metazoa > Chordata > Actinopteri > Labriformes > Labridae > Scarus > Scarus forsteni. The sequence goes on along the minus strand of JAZDUH010000359.1, from coordinate 13,666,643 downwards.
GACAGATTTTTTCCCAATTAGTTTTGAAGCATCAATAACCCTTCTAAGTTTGGGAGATTTATGCAGTTTGCTCTTGTTTTGTGTAGAAATGAACAGTCGGAGCATGTTTCTCACCTTAATTAGGGATACATCCATTGGCAGCCAAGGCCTAACAGTCCTGGAATCTGATTGGACACACCAAACTCCTCAACAAGTGTCTGTTTACCTTATCAACCAGTTAAGGACAAAAGTGATGTTGGCTATTTTTTTGGTTTTTGTTAGCATGGACTCGACATCATTGTATTTTTTTCCCCTTTGGTCCTTGTTAAAGCTATGGTCTATGATATATATATATATATATATATATATATACCATGTATATATATGTATATATATATATATATATATATATATATATATATATATATATATATATATATCAAGCGAAAAAGAAATGTAAAACGTAAAAGTTTCGAGGACAAGGTTGAAGTAAGGAAGAAATATACATACATATTTATATTTATATATATATATATCTATATATATATATATATATAAATATGTCAGACTCAGAGGCCAAACAATGCAAACTGCGCATGTCCACCTCGCGTGAGGCTCCTTAATCGAGGGCAGATACATAGTTCTGGCTTTTCCAGGCAAAAAGTAGCATCACTGTGCGTTACTGAGGCAGTGTGGTGATCAAGCACGATATAACGGTAATTTTAATTGGACATGGTAACGATTATCGTGGGAAATTTTATCGCGGTTTACCATTTTACCGGTAACCGTTACATCCCTAATACATGTATATATATATATATATATATATATATATATATATATATATATATATACATATCAGGATATCCTAGTAACCCTGTTAGGGATTTTCTTCATGTTGTGTACAAATGCCCACTCTAAAACAAGGATGCTATTATTATATTGTGAATGGTCAACCTCTTTGTGTGTTTTGTTGTCAATCTTGTGACAAAATACCATTGAATAATACGTTTTAGATCAGTTACCCTCTCTTAAAACAACTCCAGTCATTCTTCTGGACCTACCCCTGTACTTTAACTTTCTGATTATATACCCAGTGACGAGAGGGAACCACCTGGCAGTAGCTCAAGTGAAGTGTTATGATGATATTTTTACAGTCAGTCAGTTGTTCTGTTGTTGAAATTGTTTTTATTGGAAATTTCCATTGTATCCTCCATGGCAGTCACTTGAGTATTAGTATGAGAGGTGCCTTTCTTTGACCTTTACGAGCCAGATCAGCCCTAAAGTAAACGGGCTCTTCATTGTTCCCTTCCTCTCGTGCTTTTTTATCAAGTCCTTGTGACATTTTTCTTTGTGTGTGCATGTGTGTTTTTATAGTTTTTCTTTTTTTTCCTGGTGTGTTTTTCTTGGAAGAAGACAAATGGCAAGTGCAGGGAAGGTTGCCTTTGAACCTGACAGGAACAGCTCTCCACCATGGCGTGTGCACATGCAAATCCCTTTGCCTGTGTGCGTGTGACTCAGAGGGGACACAGATGTGTAGTTCAGCCTTTCAATAGGATATGAGCGGGTGTTTGTTCATGAGAATGTAATGCATGCATGTCCGTATAAGTATGTGCATGTGTGTGTAGGTGTATTTGTGCGAGCCAGCGGAGTCGCAGTGCGGGGTCTGGAAAAGTGGAGTGTGTTAGATTAATTGAGCATGGCAGAATTATGACAGCTGTTTACACTAGGAGCCCTACGAGCATTTTAGCACACCTTTTAGCCTTGAGTGCACTAGCTGACAGATGGAAGGCTTTTTCCCCTTCCAGTGTTGTGGAAAGCCTGAAAACGTCATCCACCAAAGGACTGACCTTGACGCTGAACCCAGCCCTCGCTCTTTGAACATTAGTCCATTGAAACACCGACTTAATGAATGCATAGTGGAGTGTGCATCTAATTAGAAACAGGTCAAAGTTAGCAAGACATCCGTGCAATCCCCATTAGCACGCCACTTACTGACAGCTCAGGAAAGCTTCCTAATCGACGACGAGCAAAGACGACAGAGCAGACAAGTGCATCGAGGTGAAGATGTGATCATCAGTATGATAATCAGCTTATAATTTCAGACCTTACCAATGTCAGCAGAGATAAATATGAAGGGTATGCACAGACATGTGATGAACAGATCAATGATGCACAAAAGGACACTCCCAGGGGTGTCATCAGGATTTTTGGGGCCAGTAAGAAGATTTTTCATAGGGCCCCTCTATCACAGCTTTCAAAAACTTTCAAAAACATACGTCACTGAAAATATATGAAAATATATCATTTTTAAGTTGGGCCATTATCAACAGCACCTAAAACATTCTGCAAAATCCTTCTTGTAGTTTTACCGTAACCTTGCTAACAAACAACAAAACAGTCACAGGCAAAAACACAACCCTATTGGTGGAGGTTGGGCTCTGTTTTATTTACCAATGGTGATTTCAGGGTCTTCTGTAGTCCTGAGCAAAATCCCTACAGAGGGGACCCCTCCAGCCAGCATTCATCATCATTATATCATAAAGTACTTATCATCTGGAGCACATACCTGGGCTCCAACCAGCCTGTAACAAAATCCCTTGTTCTCCACAATATGATGGGGCCCTAAAGTCTTTACACATTAGGTACAGAATGCATTGTACTGTTTTTGCTCAGAATTGGAAGGAAGCTTTTTCAAGCTAAGCATGTTAAGTGTTGGCTGGTTTATAGGCGGGTTAGCGTAGCAGTGGCTTTGTTATAGTCAGCTTTTGCTTTCCCTGGATGATGCAAAGTGATGTTAGCCATATTTCAACAGTGTATGTTACTCCTTACAAACCCCATGTGTCATGTCCCTTAAGAGTACAAGATATGTACACAAACAGATTTAAACACAGATGATGATGCATTTATTTTGTCTCTTTTTTGCTGCCATGTTTGATTTACTAACTCTCTCCTGCACAACCTGCTGACCTCACCTGCAAAATGGCTCAACAGCACCGCTGTATGGACTTAAAGAGTAATTGACTTTATTTTTATCGAACCAAAAGGTTTATTGAATGTTGGAAATGAGTACATTATAAAACATCCATACATGGCCACTTTGAATTCATGTAATATCGCCTCACTAAATATCATGATACTGTGATACTCTACTCCTACTGCTCTGGGACTTGTAGCAGTAGCTTGGCTGCCAGATAATAAGTCTGGGGAATGAATCTAAACAGTTTGATACCATAACTTGTCAAAGTTATTGTGCAAATGACTTACTAATAAGTGCCTTTTTGGTCACCTTAACAAGTACAATGTCTCTGCTGGCTTAGTTGGGTTGTTGAGTTGCAACATTGTTCCATTTTTCACTTGACTTGGTTACCTTTCACTCTGTGCTTTGTCAAGCAGGCCAAGACCTGTCAAATGTTGTGTAACATAGCCACCTGTCAGTTGTTGGAGTCATAGCTGAAATCTTTGACCCTTCAATCTGACCCATTGTTGCACTTTAGCGTAACAACACACAGCTTTGTGTAATAAAATTGATACCTTGAAGCAGCTCAGCAGTAATTTGAGTGATAAAATAGAATTAAAGTTGTATTTAAGAAGCTCTTGTGAAAATGTCGTTTGTATCGTGGTGATTTGTAACTGTAATATGCCTGGATTTTCAGATTTAAAGCTGTTAGGAGGAGCTGTTGGTATTGGCAAAAGCAGCTCCCTACTCATTCAGTAAACGCAATCTATGTTAGCTCACTAACTGTTGTTGTATTCAGCCAAAGTCAAGCCACTATGCATTGGCTTTTGGTTTCCGTGTGCCTATTTGTGCCTGTTTGGTTTGGATGACTTTCACACCAACTCCAAACTGCACTCTTGTTTACTTGGAAGCGACCCCTGCTTTCAGGCTGACTAGAGTTTGGTTCTTTGGTCCAAACCAGAGTTTCTGTTAGCTTTCACACCAGCCCAAATTAACCAAACTTTCCAATAATGCAATCCAAAGTTTGCTTGGCCCAGACCAAAGGTGTTAGGTTATAAAAGCAACCCTAGTCTATCAAGTAACAAAGAGGAAACTATGTCATTTTGAGTCCCCTTGTATTGTTTTTTTTTTAATAGCTGTGGCATCACGTCAGATTCTGACCAGTACTGTAAAGTGACATTACTAATTGATATTTATAAAGGATTAAAAAGAACAAGTCATTACAATGCATCTTTATAAGCTAATAAAATGAATTGATAATACTTATTTTGGCCTTTAAAGATGCCCCTTACCCACAGGTTCCTGGGTATGTAGTGCCACTTTTCCCTCTCTCTTCAGCATCCTGGACACCCATACTTACACAAGATGGGTGCAGGTGATATTTAAGTGTCCTTTTGTGGATAGATGTAACCGCCAGAATGCTTATGGTCAGAGGGAATGTTGGCGAATCTCAGGAGTAAATACTTGTGGAAAGAGTGGAGTCCTGCCCTCTCTGAATCACCTGTAAACACAGGGACTTTCATGTACTGAGGTGGACCCTGTGAGGCGTGTTGATGTGCTTCGGAATCCTCTCAGACTTTGAACTGGACTGTATGGATGTACGCAGCAAGTCACGTACATGCGTTTAGGAAACACATGCACACGTACAGATGTGAACTTGTGTGCTGGCATACACGCGTACCTTAACAAGCGCAACACAAACAAACTGTTAACATTCAGAGATCCCCTAAGAAGTGAAAACACATTACCATGCTGAAGCTGACATACACCGTCCAAGTGAAACAGGAAAAAGGTGTTTTGGTGCCTCTACAAAAACAGAAAAACTACCCTTTTCTGGCTGCCCCACCGGCAAGAGACATTTACACGAACAGCTTTTAAATGCACTCAGTGTTTGAGAAAACCCTATACAGAGAGATTTCCATGGGGTCTCCCCTTGGTTAAACATGCACTTCAACCCAATTTCTAGGACAACGTGGACAGATATTTCAAATGTATCAAATTTATACATCCATTTCATTCATTCCATTTGGAAGTACAACTTTAAGAACATTCCAGAAAAATCTGGAATGGTTAAGATTTTAACTTAATCAGCATATAACAAGGCAAAGAAGAAACATCTGCCATTGATTGTGTGCATATGAGTTGTAAAAGTGAGGTTTCTGTAAATTTCAAGATGTATGAGTCTGTGTGAGCTTCCTTTTTGGTTCCAATTTTATTTTTTTTTTCTGATGCCTTTGCACACTAACCTTGGCGTGCAGTTAGACCATCCTGACTCATGTCTGTAATCGAACAGATCCATCTCACCAACCTCAAACTAACCACAAATCTCATTTCTTCTTTGAGTAACTCACCAAATAATAAGCAAAATACAATAGTTATGAACGTGATTGTATTGATGCCTTGTAAAGAGAGGTCAAACTTTGTGCTTTGCCATTTCTTCAGTAAGTCATAACCAGAGAAATTATGAGGAATCATTTTACAAAAAATTGGAAACCTTTAAATAAATGGGTCGAACATGGACTGTTCCTACTCAGAATCAGTACATGGAGCTCCCAGGCTCTGCATGGAGCTTCTTTTGAGCAGGGGAGCACCAACATTTTTGCAAGTACCTCCTGTCCTTTCTTTATTAATAACACAGATAACTATTTGTTACTGTCAAAGCAAACATGGAAGCCATGGACACCCATATTTGTCAATAGTTTTCATTATCAATGCTGCAGGGAAACATTAGTACCAAAATTTACAAAAAACATTAACATTTTAATTTGTTAAGGTTTTAACATTTTCTGTACAGGTCAAGTGTCTCAGAATGATCATATATCCATTATTTCACTGATCAGTGGTAAAATAGTACAGAAATTTCATGACTGTTATTGATCACAAGTACACCATCTACATTTCACAACTGCACTGGCAACATTTAGAAAGTGAGTAAAACTAACAAGTAATGAGTGTTGCAGCTTGCCAGGTTCACCCTCTTTACAGATTTTGCCCAAATATGTGTGTGAATTAGCTGTTGCACAAGAGTTTGCCTTCAATATCTGACTATTCAAGATAAAAGAAATGGTATTAGAAGTCTAGTACTTCTTTGTGAAACAGCCAGCTTATGGAACTGATATAATTTGCTTTTTTTGCCAAACAGTTTCCATAACAATACCTTCATCTTAATTTTGTATGCCATGCAAAGGATGTCAAGTTCTCACCAGAGGCAGTCAGCATCAATGACAACAAATAAGTGTTTTATGCAATATGACATTGATATGATAATGGCCTATTGGCTTAGCCTTCATCTCTTTTGACAACATTCTACCAAGTCATAAAAGTTGTTGTGAGACAGAAATATATTAATTGCCTTCTTTTTTCTTTTTCTCCAGGCCTTTATGACAAATGTTTCTACGCCTCCAGCGACCGAGGCTGGCTGCTCGGCATCCAAGCGGTCAGCGAGCATGGGAACCGAGACCCTCGCTTCTTCTTCTCCCTTAAAACTGATCGTGCTCACAAAGTGACCTCTATCCACTCCAATGCTTGCTACGTTCCTAACCAATGGGCCCATGTGGCGGTGACATATGACGGGGTGTACATGAAACTCTTTGTCAATGGTGCGCAAGTGGGCGTCAGTCGGGAGCAATCTGGTGACGTCTTCAGCCATTTAACCAAAAAGTGTAAAGTGCTCATGATTGGGGGGAATGCACTGAATCACAACTACAGGGGGGCAGTGGAGAGGGTTGGTTTATGGCGGCAGGCCCGAGGACAGAGGCATATTATCAGGGATATGCAGGGCCACGTGGACCCCCTAGATCTACCTCAGCTGGTTATCCGAGAGACATTTGAGCACCCTGGCCGGAAATGGCTGACTGTCAAAGACGGTAGCTTCCCTCAGCCAGAGCAGGGAGGAGCTGGGCGTGGTGGTGGAGTAGGAAGCTCTGAGGAATTATTGGACACTAAACTAGAGCCACCAGCTTGTGGTCAAACAGTATGCGATAATGTCGAGGTCATCAAAAACTACAACCAGCTTTGGACCTTCCGTCGGCCCAAGAAAATCCGATACAGAGTCATAAACGTTTGGGATGATGCAGGGAAGAGGCCGACTGTATCAGACCACCAGATCAGCCTGCAGCACCAACAGCTGAACGATGCCTTCAGCCCTTACAACATCACATGGGAGCTTAGCATTCACAACGTCACCAATTCCTCTCTTCGGAACAGGTTGATTTTGGCGAACTGTGATATCAGCAAAGTCGGGGATGATGCATGCGACCCAGAATGTAACCATCCTCTGACGGGGTATGATGCAGGGGATTGTATGGCGCCGCACAGGAGCCGTTGCCCTGAGCACAAACAGGGGAATGGTGTGTGTGATCCTGAATGTAACTGGGAAAACTTCTCCTATGACCTTGGTGACTGCTGTAACCCCAATGTGACGGACGTGACCAAGACCTGCTTCAACCGCTCCTCTCCACACAAGTAAGATCACTTTCAGTTGCCTTAAATCACGTCTTTTTTTTACACTAAATCTTTTTAAAGCAGCAGTATAGAACAGTTTTATCTTAGAATTATAGCTGAAAGTTAATCTGACACTGTATTAACTTTTAACAGTGAGAATGGGGTTTATTATACCCTTTACTTATTCTTGTGAGAACTTATTCAATTATTGCTAACTGGCTTTTAAGTGTTTCTTAGTGTTAAAGTTACATTTAAATGTTGTATTTTCTATGAAAAGGGGACTTACAGGTATGCTTTTACAGAAACATGCATCATGAATGGGTATGATTTTTGCCTTTTATAGTTATTGTTGAGTATTTAGGTAAAAAGTCTGCTTAATGTTAATATGGACCACTTTGTTTCACCTCCTTTGACCCCCCATGTCAAGCGTTCCCTTTTTTCCTCTCTTATGTTCAGCCGTAGTAGCAGTGTAGTACATACTTAAATATTACAGCTGAAAGTCAAAACTGTAGCGATAATTTCTTTGCATCCATTTGTTTCCAAAATCAAAACACAAGTAAAAATTACTCTACATACTTAATATGGACTTAAGTACTTGTTTTGAAATGCAAAACAACATGTTAAACATGATTAAAACTGCCACAGAAACCAATAAAAAAAATAAAATTTAGCAAATAATTACACTTCAAAATTAGAAGCTTCTTACAGCTGTGCTTAAATTATGACTTAGCTACAACAGTTCCTACTTGATTTGATATTTTCTTTGGTCGGCACTACTAAATAATTTCAGTAAACCAGCTCTGGGAGTAAATCAAACAACACATTTTTCCATACATGTTTCCCCTGAAGAGAGATTTTAATGTCTAGTCCTACTATTTCCTGACCATTTGGGCTGAGTGTAACATAACTCCCAGCCTGTGTGGCCTGGGAAATCCTCTGGGAACAGCTAGTCCAATCTAGCCTTGGCCTGGTTCAATCAGTGTTCCACACTTAAGAGGGGCAAAACAAACGCAACCGGATGACTTTACTGGTAGCAAATGTGCAGGCCAGACCGCTCATTTTTGTATCAATTTTTCAACAACTTTCCTTCACCCTCCTCTTGTCTCCTATACCAAGTGGTCCCAATTAAGTCAGCTTGATTGGAGGAGGAGTTGGTTTGGAAAGAGTGACATTTTAAACAGAGTATAGGGGCAATTAGAGGTCAGTAAAGAGAGAACGGTATGGGTCTTTTTTTGTGCTTGTAGAAGTGGAAACTGTTTCAAAGACATACTGCTCACTCCAGGAAACCACTGAAAGACATGTTTCCTGGGGATGCAGGTATGGCTCCCTAAACGTGCCTGCATGGAGGAATTTTCCAGGAGAAAACATTGGAGAAAGTCCAATTCATGTGCATGAGGAAACCAGTTGTACGGCTGGGAAATTTATCAAGTTTTAAGATGTGACAATGCATTTTCAATAAGGCACGCCAGTTACATTTATCTGGTACACTGCCTGGCCAAGAAAAATGTCGCTACTTTAAAAAAGGCACGGGGTGCTGGTTTGGCGGAGTGGTTAGCAACCAGGCACCCCATGTACTTGCTTCTGTCGGTCCAGGTTCGAATCCAGCCTGTGACCAGTTTGCAGAGTGTCTTCCCCTACTCTCTCACCCCCTTTCACAAGCCTACCCACTGTCTCTCTCCTATCAATAAAGGCACAAAATGCCCAAAAACATACAAAAAAAAAAAAGGCACACACTCTAATGCCTTGGACCACCTGAAGCCTTGATTATAGCACACATTTACTGTGCCATTGTTTCGATAAGCTTCTGCAATGTCACAAGATTTGTCACAGATCATAGCACTGCCCCCACAGGCTTGTACAGTCGGCACTAGGCATGATGGATGCATCGCTTCACCTGCCTCTCCTCTTACCCTGATGCTCCCATCACTTTGGAACAGGGTAAATCGGGACTCATCGGACTACATGACCTTTTTCCACTCCTCCAGAGTCCAATCTTCATGTTCCCGAGCAAACTGAAACCTTTTTTCCTGTTAGCCTTACTAATTAGTGGTTTTCTTAAGGCTACACAGCTGTTCAGTCCCAGTCCCTATAGTCTCTTTGCATTGTGCGTTTTGAAATGCTCTTACTTTCACTTTTAAATATACCCTAAAGTCCTACAAATGTTTTTCTTCGATTTGATTTGGCCTGCTGTTTAAGTGAATTGCCGATCACGACCACTCAGCATTTCTTTTTGACCGCATTTATTCCTCGAAGACGATGGTTCCCCACTATCCTTCCAGTTTTTAAGAATGTGTTGGATAATTCTTAACCCAATTTTAGTAGTTTCTGCAATCTCCTTGGATGTTTTCTCTGCTTGATGCATGCCAAGGATTTGACCTTTCTTAAACAGACTACCATCTTTTCCACAATCACAGGATGTGTCTTGAAATAGTTGTTAAAGAAATGAGAAGCTACTCATTGCATCAGCTGGGGTTAAATAGCATTTTGCCAGTTGAAAGATAATCACCCATGCAGTAATTATTCAATAGGAGGCTTGTACCTATTTGCTTAGTTAAATCCAGGTGGCAACTTTTTATTGGCCAGGCAGTGTATAACTGATTTATTATTTGTGTAATGTTGGAAAAAAATGTTGATCGGCAGAAACATTAAACATTGAGTTCTTGCTGATTTCAAGGTACTCCTTGTACAATATTTAGTTTAAATGAGAAACAATCATTATTTTTCTTTAAGGCATTAAAGGTACATTTAAACCTAACCTGACAAACCAGACAGGCTTTTCAATGTTTTTCACTGGTTCATCAGGGTAATAGCCCGTTGAAAGTGTTAGGAAATGGGCTGAAGTGCAACAAAAAGTGCCCTCTTTGCACTTCTTCTTGTATTTAAGATTGAAAGCTTTACAGAAAATTACCTTTAAAGCATTCTGTGTTTGTACTTCCTGTGGTTTATGCTGCCATAGCTATACAGCCTCCACCTACATCTGTGTTTTCTGCTTTTCACAGGCAGTTGCAGAACTGTTTTGTAAGTTCTCACCATGGCCTGTAACCCCTCCTGTTCTTTCCCATCAGACATCGTTTGGGCAGCCAATCAGAATAGCCCCTGTTATCAAAAACCCCGCCCCTCAGATCGATAGGTTTCCAAAAGTGAGGAGAAAAGAGCTGCATCTAATCATCTTCAAAGATGACATTTTTAATTATTTTTTTCAACCTATATCAAATTCTTGCTTTAAAGATACCCAAGACATGATGTTAGCAAAGACACCTGGACATTTGGCCTTTTAATTCTTTTTCCAGCTCTATAACATGATATTCAAGACTTTTAGTAATCTTGAGCACATCACTGTGCAGAGACATTGCCAATGTGCAGTACTGAGTGTTTGAGATTTCTATTTACGTAAATTTATTTTTTGAACACTTACTAACCAATAATGATCTTTTTTATTATTATTTGTGTCCCACAATCATTTCAGTATTTTTTATTTAGGTATTTAGTTTTTTTTTTTCTCCACAGAGAAAAATAATGACATCTATGGCATGAATTCTTGTGTAGTTAAAGAATGCCAATACCAACTGCCCAGCCCTAGCCAGCAGTAAAAATTCTCTTAGGTGTACAGTATTTAAAACACAAGATTATGTGGTTTCATGCAGCGACTCTTTGAGAATACACAGGCCTCATGAATGCATGCAAGTTTTTGTTTTTGTGGTTATCTAATTGTGGCTTGTAGTTGATGAGTAAAAGCTGGCAAGGGGAACAAATCTTTGGAATTCGCTGTAATAAGGTTTATACCAGACCTCCGATGCCAGGATTGTTTGATTCTTGGTACAACTGAAACTCGACACAGTAGACAGAAACATTTTTGTGGACTACGCAGGAGGTCCTTATGGTTATGCCAGAAAGACAGACAGATATTCAGATGTTTGTACGCCACTGTCACGCGGGGACAAGCGAAAGGGAGGGAAACGAGGGATTGTTTGGGTGTTTCTGATAGGATGAATCAAGCTATTCGGGCTGTTTTCAATCAGCCTGGAAGCATTGTCTGCCTGGCACTGCCCTGTTGTTTAAAATGACCGCTAAATAGCTAAATAATGACAGCTAATTAACAACATCAGAGGGGGGGAAGCAGGTGGGTTCGTCGTTGCTTCCATCCCACAATTCCTACCAAATCCCTTCCAGCTTAGTCATCATTAGAGGCTCATTCATCAAGTGGTGGGTAAGCGACTTCATTTAGACATCAGCCATTGGCAAATCGCTCACTTTTGCAATGTTTGAACCTCCCAGTGGGCTCTTAAAGGATCGACTTGTGAAAGAAATGTTACCACCGAGAGACGGAAAGACATAGGCGGAGAAGAATACAAAGAAATTTAGATAGAATCTCCCCAAGTGGTTGCTTATTTTGCTTTGAATATGGTATGTCTGGAGAGACTTGCACAGAGCTGCACTACAAACAGTAAGACATTCCTCCTTAATTATGGAATCCTGGATGAACAATGTGCTGCGTATTCTGAGGGAACAATAGATGTGAGGTCCTGCATTTATTTTTGTAGCATTTGCGCCTGTTACCACTTAAATGTAGTGCTCAGGTTCGAGACTGCTGTGGTCCAGCAGCAGTCTCCGCTCCTAAAATACCACCAATAATGACCCCCCTCCTTTCCCCCTCTATCCACATTTTACTGAGAGAGACATTGGCATTGTTTTCACAGCCCTCAGTTTTGACAATTTTTATGGTTTTGGTGGTATTTGATGTCATTTTACAGCATTTAGAGGAAGGCTGAACATTCTAGTGTTTGGAGCTTTGGGGATCTGAAATTCTGTCTGTAATTTGTACGACGTGGATTTCAGTTTCTTAGGAGAAAATGGAGAAGAGGAACCTTGGGTGAGTTATCTGAGAAGCCTCTATGTTTCAGATTGTGCATTCAGGATATAAATAAATATTGTCATAATGCTGGATGTTTTGACTTCAGTGCAGTTTTATTTGATATCAAACAATGTCAATACTTGTTTTGATTTCACATTGATTTCAATTTTTAGATGCCAAAAATGCAGAAAACTCCACCGCATGTTGTCTAAATTACACCAGTACTCTGGCAATGTCTGAGAACATGAGTGTTGCAAGCATAGAAAAGTCCAGTTCAACTGAGGTCAAGGCACTTTGATATGTAAATTAAAACAGAATACAGTTAGCTGGATATCATTTTGACCTGTGCTTGATTTAATACACTACAACAAGCAAGTTAATGTTCAAATTGATAAATTTTAATGTTTTTTAAGCATGTATTCACTGATTTTTAATTTGATGCCTACAACACATTCCAAAAAAATCTGGAAAGGGCAACAAAAGACTAGAGGTGTTTCTCAGTTTAGCGTTTACATGTTCAAACTTTTGACCTCTGGAAGTTCATTCCAGAGTTCGGACTTCAGGGGTACGGGAGTCTGCAGAAGAATCTTACTACAATTGAAACCGCTGCGTAGTTTGCTAGTGTCCACAGCTCTGCCAGCATCATATTCAGTTATCTGCCGGTAACCACCACACCTACATTGTCCATTTACAATTTATCAACAGTCAGGTTTCGAACACAACTTTATCACAATAAATATCGTATTCATAATTTTACGAGACAACAACGGTTGCCACAGCCATATATCAAAACCACCCAGAAATGCTGCTGGCTTTAATTGGCTGGAGCTCATCTGAACTGACAAAAGCGGAACAGTGTGCTGTGGTCTGATGAGTCCACATTCCAAAAATTGATTTTGGAAACCATGGGCATCTGGTTTTATTTAATCGTGCCCATGGCATGGGTAACTTGCACATCAGTGAAGCTGCTATTAATGCTGATAGGTACATATAGCTTTTGGAGAAACATTTGCTGCCATCAATGTAACATATTTTCCAGAGATGTCCCTGCTTGTTTCAGAACAACAGTGCCAAGCCACACATACTACGACAACATGGCCTCAAAGTAACAGAGTGCAGGTACGAGACTGATCTTCCTAGCTTTAACAATTGGTCCTCTGTTCTCAAATGCTTATTGAGTAAAAATGAAAGGTGGTGTACTACAGAGGTGAAAATATCTGTCCCAGCTTCCCAGGAACATGTTGGAGGCATTGAATTTGACTTAATGCATTGTTTGCAAAGAATAAGATTGATTAGTTTGAACATGAAGTTTCTGATCTTTGTAGCATATTCATTTTAAGTTAACTTTTTTTACTCTTCTGATCATTAAGATTAAAAGATTTTATGTTTTATGATTAGTTGTATTGACCAGTATTAAAGCTCTGAACATTTGAAATCATTTGTGTATCATGTTTTTATATGGAAGTAAGATACATTACATAATAGTCATATTAATCAAATAATTATTAAATAATAATAATTCAAACTTAAAACTAAAGTGGTTCAGGAACATGGATGAACAAAATAAGGAGACAGTTTCAGCCCTGGTATGATCTGGAGAAATGAAGTTCCTCTTGTACTACAGGAAGATGATGGCCCATCTTTCCCCCACGGCCTCTCCCTCCTGAGTCAGTACCTCTGGCTTTGGCACGTTAATGGATGGAGCGCTCTTTCTCCTCCCTCAGCTCCCTCTCTCTGTAGTATTCCAACTCTGAGCGGGGAGCTAATCTTCAGGGCCCTTGACTTGGGTGTTTTACAGTTGGTCGTCTAAACCTTAAGCCCCCGTCCCATAAAACATAATGGAGTGCCTGGGCGTAAATACCAGGACTTTGCACTTCCCCTTTAAAGCCGCAGCACACTTATAAAAGCACCTGTTGTGGAGGTTTCACCTGTGCTCTCAAGGGGGGTTGATGGAAGTCTATCTGCTCCTCTGAGGGGGAAATTGCAGTGAGGAGGGGCTTTACTTGGGGCCCAGAGGCAGCCAGAGAAATTGCATCTGGCGTTGATGGGAATGTACGTTGCCAGATACTGTAGGTGGTCTATTGAGCTGATGACACACCAGGGAATTACGCTGATAATGTTTGGCAATGTCCTCAAGGTCTCTGAGTCAAGAAATGCTGATAAAGTGGTTCACGAATAAAGTGTTTGCAGTAGAATTTCTATTACAGATTGAAACTGATTGCGTTTGGGATCATTTGTAGAGTCCAGTTGTCCGGTCTGAGTCTCCAAATGTTACTTTTTCCGATTCTGTGCTCAGCATGTGTTGCAACATCTCTTAGTTTTGACACAGAGCCCTTTCTCTTTGAAAAGGAAAAATACAGACAAGGAAATTGTAAGTTTGAATTGAGTTGTAATAAATCCACCATTACATTCTCATGCAATCCTATTGTACTGTCAAATCTACTTAAGACAGCAATATTTTTTATCCCCCCAATAAACATCAGTGGAAATGAACTGAATAATAAAAAGTTAAATCTGGATTTTAAGTAGGCTCTCATATTTTAAGTTGGATAGACTAGCATTGTTGCATTTTTCATTAATGCTACACTTAGTCAGATTGACTGTAGCAGCAAACATGTCCTTTGAGACTCAATCTGATAATCAGACTGAGACTAATAATCTTGGTTAAAAGCTGTCATGAGTACCCTTATCAGTTTCAACCTATGTTGTAACCTCCTGGGAAAGAGCCCACAGAAAGTGTTTGGGGAGTGCAAAACCTCACTCCGTTAGTCACATTCATTACCGGCCATCAGATTACTGTTGCAGTGTAGAGGCCAAACACAAACCACGTCATAAAGAAAACTATCTACAAAACATGTCAGAAGTGGAGCAAAAATGTCCTTTCTGTCTTTTGTAGTATCGCTGTTTGTTTTTCATTTGATAAGAAACATAGTGCTGATCTGATAAAACTGCTATTGAAGCTGTTAGCATCTATGCTATTCCCTGAAAAAGCAGTTACTCCTGGAGCCATCTTGCTTGTTACCCCCACTTTTGCCTGCTTGAAAGGACGCTGATTAGGCTGTGCTGCCATGGGCTAAGCAAAGTTATTGTAGCTTGGAGCTTGGTAAGAGGGATCCAACTGCACTGCAAGGTTAGATTGCCAACTTGCAAAACACAGTGCAGGAGGCGAGTTTTCTATTGTGTCAGATGGCGTGTAATGGCTAATGGTGGTAGCCATATTTTATGGTCTGGTCATGTTGACATATCTTGCCATTATAATCATTCATGTTGCTGTAGTTTGATGGCACCAATGTTTAGAAAGAAGCCGGCTTTTATTGGGTCAAAATGTATCGAGAATGTTTCTGATGTTCTAAATATTTAAGTATATGCTGGTGGCAGATACAGAATGCTATTGATTGATAAGTCTGATGGGCCTAATGTTGTCTTTTTTGTATCTGACACCTTTTTCCACTTAATCAATGATCACATTTTCATTTTGCTGTTTTTTTTTACATAACTTTATGACCTGTCTTATCAAATGTGGTGAGACTGTTGATTCACTTCCTGCATAATCTTTACAATAAAATGTATTTTTAATTATTTTCAATGTATCCACATAAACAGTAACTCAACAATAATAAAACCAGTTTGCTTCAAAGCAAAACTTTTTTTATTGAGTCTATACTTTATTAAAGAAAAAACAACCTAAAAGGAAATAATATTTTTTATAATATTTTATATTTTATAATATTTAGTCATATAATTTTAATTCACGACTGATTGGATGGGTCACCTCTCAGTGTGATTGGGCCTGTGGATATCCAGGCCCAACAATAGAGCCACCCCTGGTCTCCACTCAAGTTCACCAACAGTATCCAATACATCCTTAGTAAAAAAGAACCATAAAGTTGAATAATATCCTTTCTAACTATGTCAACAACAACCTAAAACTGTGAAGCTTCATAAAAGCCCAATTTATGGTAGAACTGTAAAAGATCCATCGCATTAGATTTAATGGGTCGTCATAATGTTAGTGCTGTCTGGTGAATGACATACATGAAATCTACTGTTCATTCTAACCTCAACATCATGATCCAAAGTCAAGGACAGTTAATACGTAGGTTAATACACTGAGTGTTCTCCAAAGTTCCAGATCAAGATGTCCTATGAAAACTTGATCTGGAAGGGTTTGGGATCAATTAAATAGCCCAATTGTCTGTCCTATATATCTCCAAGACCCCTGGAATCCAAGTGTTGGCACATTTTCCGTGCATGTGTCTTCTTTGGATGGGAAAAAAAATAATGAGACAAGTAAGTTGGAAGGTTAAAGAGGAGAGTGCAAGTATAGTAATAAAGGCAGAGATGAATGATGGGTTTAGGGGCTGTGGTGTTGACCGACTTGATGACAGGGCAGCGGAGGGCCCCCCTCCAATTTCAAAAGTGTTCTTGGCTGCGAGACCGTCATCGCCATGCCAGCTAACCCCAGCTTTCACACTGTGTCGCCTCAGACATATGTATACAAGGAGAATTTATGGTCTTTTATGAATTATACATGGGTGTAAATGGATGAAGTCATAATCCCACATTTAATATGTATCAGATATAAAAGCATTAACATGGCAGTTTGTGCTTCCCCACACATCCTCTGATCTCCTGCAGCTACTCTTCAGTGATGCTTGAATTTAATCTTTCGCCTTTTCCCTCTCTCTTCTTTCTTATTCGCTCTTTCTGTAGGATTTTAGAAAGTTTTCTTCCCAGGACATGTCTGAAAAGTGCTGTGGTTAAATGCATGGAAAATCCTGTTCTTCCCAAGTGGCTCATCTCGGCCGAAAAAATGTATGATGAGAGGCAAGAGAGGGGAACGGGGGGCTTTGGGATGGGGAAATAGTTGAGGGGTGTGTGAGAGAGGAGAGAGACAGAGAGCGCTGAGGGCGGAGTAAAGCAGGGTAAAGGTTTTTTTGGCAGGAAGGCTTGAGTAAGATGTAGATAGACAGATAGGAAGATGACGTTTGAAAGGTCCAAATTGTTCGGACCTTGAATAAACTCGCCATGATGTCATTTAGAATCAGCGTCCTACGATGACCTCCAAGTAAAGCTGTAGCAAAGCTAGATTCATGTGATCATGAGTGTTTCATAGTGACATTCAGTGTTAAAAACATGCTGTTAAAGAAGGAGATTTATAATAAGGGTCTGACCTGAACTGGACTTCAAATACAGTGGTGTATATATGCATTGCAGTGTCTGTGGTGCAGTCTGATTGAACGCTTGTTATCAGAAGGTTGCAGGTTCACACCTAGCTCTGGCTGTCATATGGCAATGTGTCCTTGTGCAAGACACTCAACCCAAACTTGCTCCCGCTGCTGCTTCAGTGGTGTGAAAATGGGTATGAATGTGCGCTAATGTTTGGGAGAGTGAATGGTTGTGACCTGGGTGTAAAGCTGCTTTATTTAGTTAAAGATTATAAAAGGTTATTTAAGCTCAATCAATCAAACCAATCAATCAAACTTTTCCTACAACATAATAAGTCAAAGTGCTTGCAGAAAAGAAAACAAGAGGAAAGAAGAGGGGGGAAAAACAATTCCAAACCAGGCACCTGTAAGTGGAGCACAGTGTGGGATTGGAAGAAGTCAGTTTACCCTTATGTGATTTGGTAGGGGGAGGTTGGCCTTATCAAATGGCATAAAAGTTAAAGTTCACCTCCTGTTTGACTGTGACAATTGATGTAACATAAGATTTTCTATTCACAGCTTGGCCCTTTTCAGCTAGGTGTCTGGTGGTGTTGGTATCTGTGGATAAGTGTGGTCTAGGAATGTTTCCATGCAACAATTTCAAATCTTGCCAAACACAAATTAATTGTGTTTGGTAAGATTAAAAATCACATTTAACAGACTAGACAAACAGCGTCTAAATCAATAACATAGCAGCAACTGAATTTAGGCATATTGATGTTCAGCCATGGAGGTAGCCTTGTGAGGCAGCTAGATCAGCTTAGTTCAATGTCTCTGCTTAGACAGACCCATCTTGCCAAGTTCCGATCTGCAATGTTTGTGCTCGGCCAAAAGTGACATGACCCATCAGGGTCCTTTAAACCAGAAAGAAGTGGAAGCTATAAGGGAGTAAACAGCAGGAAGTGGCTGCTTGTACAGAGACTAGCATAGACGCTAACAGCTTCAATAGTAGTTTTATCAGTTTTAGAAAGCATTTCTTTTTTAGTTAAAAACAAAGGACACTGGGGTGCTGGTTTGGCGGAGTGGTTAGCAACCAGGCACCCCATGTACTAGCTTCTGCTGGTCCAGGTTCGAATCCTGCCTGTGTCCAGTTTGCAGAGTGTCTTCCCCTACTCTCTCACCCCCTTTCACAAGCCTATCCACTGTCTCTCTCCTATCAATAAAGGCACAAAATGCCCAAGAAATACATTAAAAAACAAAACAAAACAAAGGACACTACAAACTTCTCTATAGAAAGGACATATTAACTGGCAGTTGCTCCAGTCTATTGCATCAAGTGATTGGCCTGTAACAAATGTGATTGACAGAATGATCATCCAATCACCTGCTAGACCTGCTGCTATAAGGTTCTGCCCTCTCCAAACACTTCCTAGGGGCTCTTTCCGGGATGGGCTAGTGAAATATATTGAAGGGTCTGTCTGGTGGGTCAGTTTAAACCAGAGGAAAGACCAATACTGACTTCCTGAAAGGGGGCATTTGGAAAAACATCAATAAATACTTCTCCTGTTCTTGTAATCGAGAAAGACAAAAAACTTGTATGGACATGCAGAAAAACAATTTTGTATTTTCTTGTATTAATACATTTTGTTCTCTCTATGCTGACGCTGCCTTGTTCATCATTCAAGCATGTGATGTACCCCTTGCTCTTCTAACAGGACCACTGTGTACAGGATGATTGAACTGGGATTAGTTCAGTCTTGACCCTACAGTAGATTTTCTGCTCACATTCATTGCTGACTCAATCCTTTCTACATCAAACCCCTGTGACCCTTTTCCCCGTCATGCATGTCCAAAAACTCTGGACAAATATTTTTAAAGGAAATAATGAAATTCCTGAAATTATTAGGAAGAGAGACCTTATATTATCTGTTCTCTCTCCCTCCCTTTCTTCTCCAACCTGGCCCCACAGAGTGCCCCCAGTTGCTCTCGCGTAGGGCTTCGACAGAGTGTTTGCTACACTGAACCCTTTATTCAAAACGTCTGTTTTGAGGGAACGCGGCATCTCCGTTAAGCGGCTCCTTATCCAACTTGTGATTTGAGGCAGACAGACTTGTCCAACATGGGTTGCAGAGATGTTACGAAACATTTCTGTGTATGGATTGTGCACGACGGTAACCTTAGCAGGCCTGTCGCAGCGGGAGAATTATTTCGGTGGTATAAATTCTTCCAGCACATTTTTACTGACTTTTAAGTTACTTCCTCTAGGCAGCATTGAACATATGCTATGAGACCGCTGGGCTTTACTCTCAAATTTTAATGTTTTATTCAGACATTTGCTTTTCAAATATGGAAGTAAAATAAACCATTGAATTAACAATTTAAAGAAAGAAAGGAAATGGGACACTTTGGATGAGCCAGCCTTATTTTAAGGGCATTTTCAATGAATGAGCATACAATGTCTTTAAGTCTCAGGCATGTATTCTATTTATATATAATAAGATGAATTTTTGGTGAAAATAGTCATGTCTTTTTATTCTGTTATTTAATCTTGTGCTATTTTATCATGGAGAAAACTCCCAGATCAAGGTTTCTGTTGTCAAAAAGCATCTCAAAAACATTATATGATCCATAAGATGGCAGTCAAACAGGGATTTGGAAATCATTTCACCCAGTAAGTGCAGTAACACCAGAAGCAGCCTTTCCCCATTAAGTCCTAAACACTGTCATTTTTAACGTGAGCCAGTTTTGATGCATGACTGTATGGTTTGACCCTTTTTTTTTTAGTAATTCTTCCTGAATACTTAATTTCCAAAATTTGACATAAATACAGAGTAAAAGAGGGGCCTTCTGCCAGCATTTGTGAACTATACCATCGTTGTTTACCTCACCCCCTTAACTCATATGCAATCATCTAGTGGAAATGTACACCTTACAACACCTCCTACCTCCACAAAGAAGTTTAGGATGTAGTGTAAATACACTTCATTTGGCGTCAACTGTAGAGTGGAAGAGCAAATATAAATAGCACACTGCAGGATTACAAACTTCAAAAAGGTTTTGAGTCTTTGAAATTTCTGCTTTTATCCTTTTATTTACCTGAGCTCACCTAAGTGGGACAAATGAGAGGCGAACTCTCAAAAACAAAGCGTGGCTCTTAAACTCACTAAATGTTGCAGGAAAAAGGTTCATGGTTTTATGTGTTAGTGAGACACTGATTGATTGAATTGACCAAGAAACTCAAAGACAGGATCTTTAGTGCTTTCGTTTTATGAACCATGTCTTTCCCAATAATATTCCATTCTTATTCTCTTATTCTGGGGTACTGCTGTCTGTGACACCAGTTGCTAGCACAGCTGAAAGAGGTTGGTATCCCTTGTCTCTTGAGCCTCAGGGTGTAGTTTTGCACCATTGTGGTCTTAAACTTTACATGTAAATACCTAAGAATGAATTAGGGGTAATGTTGTTGATGGTGCAGATGAGTCGTCAGGAATGATAAATGGTGAAATGGTTGTTAAAGTGCCGTTGGTCTGTGTTGGGTGGAAAGCCAACCAATGGGCCCATAGATTTGTCACAGATAAGGAGTGAGCCAGCTGCTTGCACGGTTTTGACGCCAGCTTGTTCTTTTTTTAAAAACAACTTTTATTTTGCCATTGATAGTGCGAAGCTCAAAGTGTGACAAGGAGTGTCGTTTCTTTTCCTCCATTTCTTGAGGCATACTTCCTGTTGTTGAGTTCAAGATAGGAATGGACTGTTGGGTTGTGCTGGTAGCACTCTCTGTGAGATTGGGTGGTGTTTGCTTTAACCTTATGTTACTACTGAGCTGTATATTTTATATTTAAATGCATGTTAGCAGTTTGAGTATGGATTTTTACTCCCTAAGGCCAAACTGACAGTTGAATAAAGATTATAAGGTGAGGCCCTAATCCTCACTAACCAGCATCTGATGCAGGTTACCATTCACACAAATAAAAAAGTAAAGTATATTTGTTTCAGACAGAGATTACTGTGCTTTATTTTACACATAAGTAAACATTAAACCATCGAGGAAGAAGTGTGCTCTTGCTTAAACAGACTCCTGTAAGTGATCAGGTGCATGCAAAGGTATGTTGTTTCAGCCTCAGTGTTGTTTCAGTTAATGTTGGCATCTTCGTACTTTAAAAATTGGTGTACAAAATATACTGCAGGCAAGTAGGTCACACAAACTGGGTCAAAACATCCGAAGAGGATCTAATTTGTGTTATTAAGGCCAGTGTCATGTTTTGTTTCTGATAAACTCCTGTTCTCTTGTCCGCTCCGTATCAATTTCCAAAGTCTCCCAGAGCCAGAAGAAATGATAAACTATCACTTCGGCATGTGCAACACATTATTGACTCCTGGAAGAGATGAGTGAGCGTGTTGATGCTGTGTGCCAGGACCACCAGCCAGGCTCTTGGAGAAAAAAAAAACTTGTTTGATGTGTTCATAAAATGAATGACAGTTTCACTGCTGGAAAAGATATCTCATTGTGTTGAATGATTGCAGTCATTAGTGCCGCTGTTAGCATTCCCAGAGCTGAGACAAGACATTATGTCACGGATAGGGAGACATCCGAATAGCTGAACAATTAATCGAAGCCCCAGTTTGGCATGAATGAGTCGGGCTGCCCTGGGATGCTCGGGGATAAAAACAAAATGTGTGCAACCTGCATGATAATAAAGAAGTTGTTTTGATTATAATAGTAACTTTATGTGCATTGAAACAATTTCTCACTCAATGCGGCCTAATTTATTATATCCATTATCTATACCACTGATTCCTTTGGGTCACAGGGGGCTTGAGGTTGTCCCAGGTGATATTGGGCAAGAGGAAGGGTGCACCCTGGAAAAGTCACCACCCAATCACACAGCCACATAGAGAGATGGGAAACATTAAGGCTCACACCAAAGGGCAATGTGGAGTCACCAATTAACTGGATGAGCACATGTTTGGTCCTTGAGAGAAAGATAGGCCCACAGGTTTCAAACAAGCAACCGTCTTGCTAGGGCTATTACCTAATCTCAGTATTACGATTAATGGAGGCTCTTACCTTGATTATGATTAATGACTGGTTATTTTATGCTATGCTGGAACAAATTGGTGGTGTTACCGACAGTCGTCGAAAAATTTTTCCTGCAGTATTTACACCTAACTCCTTGATGTCCTCTGCAAAGAATCCAAAATGTGTCCAAACAATGGAGACAGCATTTTCTTGGCAACAAGGTCCTTTGATAGATTGACGCTTGTCCCCCATGTTGGCAGTGTGTCCTTCACTCTTGGCAAAAGTGAACACAGACTGTGGGGGCGCTGTTCCTTGACTTACACAGGGGAAATAATCAAAATGATGGACATGAGTAGAATTACTCAGATTTGAGGATCTAAATGTCAGTTTTCCCAGCCCTACTTCTTGCTATTAATCATACGCACTACCTGCCACACCACCATGCGACCCTATATATACATACATATTGTTAGACCACCACCCAATGCAGTGGAGATTGCTCTAAGAATACAAGGGAAGCTCAGCTTCCCCTAAAATGTCCCCAACAAAAAGTGGTGATATGTACTGCTGTGTGTACATTTCATTGACTAAATATGTGCTAGAATACCTTCATCTTTTGTTCAGAATCAGTTACTTATCGCAGGTAACTGGCGTGACTTCCTTCTCATTGAGGCAGTGGGCTGGCCTGGACGCTCGGCTTCTGCATGATGATTGGATGATCTGTCTGAGGCCGAGTCCTGTTTTGATTGACAGTGAAATGAGCCAAGCAGCGATCTTAAAGTATCAACCTCCACCGGAGCATCTTCTAAGTTGTACATTCAGGTGTTCTGGAGAGGAGTTTCTCCTGTTTAAAGTCTTACACCGGCAACACAATGGGCCAAGGCCGTTTAAGCAGTCTAGCTCTGCTGGCCATTTAGAGAACACTGGTAAAATCCCTGGAAAAGACACCTAGTTGGCACGACAGGGTCACAGATCATTTTCTTGAAAAGGAACGGAGGGTAGAATTTACATTTAAATAAATAAACAAATTTATGATGTAGATAGGAAGGAGCTTCCCCTCCTTGACCTGACTGACCAGCAGCTGCCACTGATCCAATGTAAGGTTTATGCCACAGCTATATTATAATATTGTCTTTCCTCATTTTTCTACCAGATGGCCGAATAGATTTGTTAAGCACTGTATATGTGTATTATAAGGCATGTCATTATATTCACATCAAAAATCCCAGATCACTTTGGGTCACAGCTGAACCAGATTCACCCCTACCAGACTCTATTTTGGTGCTCACGCAGCCTCCAATGACCTCTGTCCCCATATTTCATCGTGAATAATGAGCACGCTCAGATGGTGTGACAGAAACATACAAAACAATAAAAAAAAATCTGTAGCGGTCATGATTCACTGTCTCCCTGCATAAAAAATCTGACATCACCGTGTACACAAAAACATTGTGGCTTGACGTTTCATGTCCCAACTTAAGCTTTAAACAGCACTCAGAGACCAGAGCGACATACTTGGGGTGTTGTGCTGTTTGTTTGTCTCCTGCACTTCCTAGACAACACAACAACAATGATACAGTGTGTAATCTCTTCCCATTAACAAAAGTGTGAGTGATTAGAGGTTATAGTGTAATTGTATGGGAGGTGAAGAAATGATTGGTTAAATTGATTCCAGGCTGATTTGCAGATATTTTAACTCGATTACAGCATCAGTAATTGTACTAAAGGTGCAAAATCACCTCAAGAGAATTGCTTTTGTGAGTCAAAGGAAGCATCGATTATTGTCGGAATGACAAACTGCTGGATGTGTTTGTCATGACTAAGTGTATTGGCTGCAGTAATGCTAAATTGGGAATGATTTTAACTCAACTGGGACTTAATTATGAGCAGTACTATGCTAAAAGACCACACAACAAATGCAGTTCTTGCAAGGAAGGCTTGTTTTTATTTGTAGCATTGGTAAATCTTTAGTTTCGTGAAATAGACTATCCTCATTGTAGTTCTATCCAATAGGACAATAACAAGTTGATTAGGAAGTGATCAAGGTCAGTAGTTAATGCTCTGAGACATTTGAATTACATAAAATGAATGGTATTTTGTTGTTGTAGTCAGAGTGTATATAAGCTTAGCAGCAAGTGGATGCTAGACTAAAACACACCCTCTCTACAGCTCTCGACTTTGAACATCTTCTTTCAGTTTCAACTAGAAGTGCTCAGAGGGTCATGGCACCCTTTGACTATCATGTGGGCCTTTTTCATTTTCCTTAAAGGGTTAGTTCAGGTTTTGAAGTGGTCTTGCTAGAGACGCAGGGCACTAATGAATACAGTAGCAGTGCCACTGTTAGCCTCATAATCAACCCACTTACAGGTTAAAACTCCTAAAAAGACTATGTTGGCTCGACTATATGATACAATTTGATTCTTTACAATGTTTGACTTTTCCTCGACAAATCCCCTACGCTTAAAGCTATTTTCTGAGGCAATGCTATGCATCATTCCACCAGCAGCTCCCCTTATTAGATCGGGTCAGAGTGCTACAGGCTACAGTGTGGTCAGGTAGCAGTCACTAGAGCACAGACTGATGTAAATACAACTCCATACATAACAAAGATGGGTTATTCCTATTAATTCCAGCAGCAAGAAGGAAAACGTAATGGCCAAATTTCACTGATTTCACTGCATTTTGTCTTGTGACGTAGGCCTTGCCTTTTGTTCATGTTTTAAACAACAAGCCAAAGTTAGCAAGACCCATGTCATAAACCAGCATGTAGTGATATCTGGCATTTGGCCGTTGCGTTTGCCTTTTTATTCATCTGAGGCTGTTTGAGGAGTGACCCATCTTTGCAAGTTCCAGGGAGATAAATCAAATTCGAACTGTGATCTTGTGACTGCTATCGGACCCCACTGCAGCCTGTAGCCTCTGACCTTATCTAATAAGGGGGGATAAGGAAAAGTTAAATGCTGTAAATTATCTTACTGTATGGTATTGTTGAGTCAAAATAGTCTTTTGAGAAGTTTTAAGCTTTAAGTGGGTTAATTATGAGGCTTGCAATGGCAACTTGTTCTGCTGTATTAGCTGATGTCCGCCCCCGATATCTCTCCCCAGAGACAAAACTTGCAAGTTCCTTTATCTGCACTCGTATTCTTAGTGCCATGGGCCTCTAGCAAGCTCACTTCAAGAAACCTGAACTAACCCTTTAAACTGTGTTGTCTGACTTGAGCATACGTCATGGTTTCAAACTGCACTACTGCAGCACCACATCACTAAACCAGATGATAAATCTTACAGCCATTATCATGAAGTACACTTCTTTCACTCATTTGGTTTTCAGACCAAAACTTGTGACGATTTCCTTTGGATTGTGGATTTCAATTCAAAATAAAACAACTTTAAAAAGAGATCAAACCTGTGAGAAGTTATGATTTACTACCAAACTTTGTGATTAATCAGGATTAAATTACTGATTGTCGACAGCTCTACTATAAACTCTGTGTGGATCACTCTTTGTTTCCTGCTCTCTGTTTTCCAGAGCCTATTTGGACGTAAAAGAGTTGAAAGAGATCCTGCATTTGGACGGCTCGACTCACCTGAGCGTCTTCTTTGCCAACTCTTCTGATGAAGACCTGGCCGGGGTTGCCACTTGGCCTTGGGACAAAGAGGCTCTCACACATTTGGGTAGAAGACAAACACAACTACAAACACATATGTGCATGCAGGAGTACTCACAGGCACACACTTCCTCTGGCAACCCAGGCTGTTGAGTATGAGTAATTACAGGTCAAGCCCCAAGCAGGGAAGGAGGTGATAATGGAGCTGCAGAGGACCATTAATAATGCATACTCTAAATCTTATCCACTTTCATGATTACACTACTCCAGGAAAGGCTTTTATGTTGCTTCCAGTGTTAACATCATGTATCTCCTTGTGTTTTTTTAAAGGTGGAATTGTTCTTAACCCTTCTTTCTACGGTACATTCGGTCACACTGACACCATGGTCCACGAGATTGGCCACAGCCTCGGACTGTACCACGTGTTTCGAGGGATTTCAGAGATCGAATCGTGCAATGATGGCTGTCTGGAGACGGAGCCCTCGATGGAGACTGGAGATCTATGCGCAGACACCAACCCCACTCCGAAATACAAGGGCTGCCACGATCCCGAACCAGGCAACGAAACCTGTGGCTGTCGGCAGTTCTCCCAAACACCTTTTAACAACTACATGAGTTATGCAGGTGAGATGTGGCTTTTGGGGTGTGTTTGATGCCTCTAACATTGAAAAACTGATCATTGAAAGGGAATTTGTTGAGAGAGTGTGTGTGTGCTGGGGCAGGTGTAAAATTTGGCAAAGGTATTTGATTGGAACATAGAAAGGGGTGCTCTGATTGGACCATAGCCAGGGATGTGATATCTAATGAACAGGTAATGCAATTTTATTAATTTTGAGCAAATGTCAACTCTGATGCAACAATGAAGAGAAAAGGTAAAAACTGAAAGACCAAGGTCATTGTGCTTCATGTTCATTCTTTCCTCATTATCCCAACATTCCAAGAAAGCTTTTAGGGGATTTACTTTGCCCCTCACACCAATGCACACTGTGTTGCTAAGGATGAACAGATCTTTTGGACTTTAAAAACCAAAGTGTTGCACCACCGATAGAATCTAGCTGTGTCCTTCTTGATAACCTTGCAGTGCAGCTGTATCTGCCTGATTCAATGTCTGTAATCAGGCAGATCCATCTTGCCAAGCTCCAATCTACAACGATCATGAGCGGCCTATATTGGGACACCCAATCAGAAACCTTCAGAGTAGGAAGGGTTGAAAGCTACAACTGTGACGACAGCAGGAAGTGAAGGCTTGTATAGAAATTAGCTTAGATGCTACCAACTTAAGTAGCAGTTTTATGAGACCTGGGCTGTATTTCTTTAGTAAATCAAAAAGAAATGTTAGAAAGGACATTTTCGCGCTACTATTGATATGTTTTAGTGAGTTTGTCTTTTGACGAGGCTTACATGCTGTCCTCCACACTGTGGCAGTAGTGCCCACCTACTACAATATCTGATTGGCCCAAAGTTTTTGCCCCTTCCCAAACACTTTCTAAGATCTGTTAACCAGGTGGACTAGTGGGGTATTTTGAACGACTGATCTGGCGTGTCAGGTTGGCAGATTGGACGGTGCACGGTGAAATCTTTTCCTGTCACTTATCAATCCCCACTCCTCCACCCTTGTTATCTACAGATGATGCTTGCACAGACTCCTTCACACTAAACCAAGTGGCAAGGATGCACTGCTACCTGGATCTCATCTACCAAACCTGGCAACCCGACTCCAAACCTCCTCCGGTACCCTTGGCACCCCAAGTCGTGGAGCAGCATCATAACTCCATAACCCTGGAGTGGTTTCCTCCCATATCTGGACACTTTTACGACAGGTAAAAGAGCTTTAGAGGTTGCCAATCAAATGCTGGTGTATATGCTAATAAAGCAGTTCAAGATTTATTATGTTATTGCTTGAGTTAATGTAATGATAATGTGATTTAACTGAAGATTAATTTTTACCAACTGCAACACCTATAAGTAAGCCAAGCCCATAAAACAACTGTAGCGAGATGAATGTAATAAATGAAATAAATCAGATTTATTTGGGCCGTATCTAAGTTGGTTGCTGTGCCTGTCTGTTGGTTTCCTAGAGAATTGGGATCAGTGTGTGATAAATGCACCGAGGGTGGGGTCCTGCTGCAGTACGCCTCCAATTCCTCTTCCCCGAGACCATGTGCACCCTCTGGACACTGGTCCCCACGAGAGGCTGAAGGTACAGATTTCGTTAAGACTGTTTGATTTTTTGTTATTTCTTCAAGACAATGTCTGGTTTTATGTTGAAAGAACTTTGTAAAATATTTTAATCACATTTAAGCATTTCAGACCGGAAGACCTCAAAAGTGTTCTGAAGCAGGTGCAAAGATACATCAGTTATTAGGGATGTTTAAAGTGATACACCAACATTTTTTTTTGTTTTTGTGTCTTGCATAACATAGCGTGAAAAACAAAAACAAGTCATAACAAACACACAAAACTGTTTCGAGTCGCTGAAGAGTCTATCTGATGACTGTAGCCAGAGATTAGCCTTACACTTACCCATTGAATCCCAGTGTTTTAGCTAAGCTAATTAGTGGTGGGCCAACTGTGCCTGTCTCTTTCTTGTTACTGCACACAGTTGAAAAAATGTTGTTGATCTGCTTGTCATGGAGTGAGGAAAGATGTGAAACAAAAAAGTGGTGGTGTATCCTTGTAAGACTTGCATGATGATGAAGTGACTCAAGGGATATGGACTGAAGACTAAACAATTAACTTTTGTCTTTTCTTCTGGTGGTGATGGTCTGATCAGCTCCAGGCAGGCCTCTGATTGGATGATTGCAGATTGATACAGCTTTTTTGCTTGTACTGCATGAAAAGAGCATAATCTTACTGACACAATACATTTTGTGGGTCTGATGGACTCAAATGTTGAAATGGGTTTAGGCTTGGGTCCCGAGAACAGATTCCAAGTTTAAAAACTTAAAGGGATCAATAGAGTGCAACAGATTTGGTGCCACGTTTTGGTTACTGACAGGTCTCTCAAAGGTAGCAGCACACTGATGGCGGAAGGATATGGAACTGATGCATAACATTATACAAAAGTTTTTCACCACACCAACACCATCCAAACAGTTTTTAAAGTGCAAAGTCCAGCATCTTACTGGCTGCCTCTTCAGATGTGTAGACACTAATTTTCATACCTGAGATTTCCACACAATCCGCCCATGCAGTGTCGTGTGCGTCCTTGTTTCCACCAATCATACATCCTCGTCCACTGGGAGCGCATTCATAGTGGTGCGTATCGGAGCGCATGCCTGGAAAGAACACATGGACAAAAGGTTTCATATGTCTGACACTGATTTGCTGTTGGCATCAACATTATTTCCATTATTTTCAGCCATTCTGAAGTGACCTGAAAATGTTCAGTGCTCGTTGTCCTGTCTTTGTTTGATCTGCTTCCTAGAGAGAGATTGACCCAGAGTTGAAGCGGCTTCCACTGAAAACTGACTCGCTGCATATTTCCAGAGGTGCTGTGTGAAAGTGCGTTGCTGGCACACTGAGCAGATAGAGTAAGGCGCAGGCTATGAGATGCGCTGATTGAAGAGACTGGGGGTAATTTGCTGTGGACTGTTCGGTACACATAAACTGTTGCGCAGTCAGACTATGTTGAAATCAGAAGTAACACTGATCTTAGTCTCTCGTGAGTGATGCATGCAGAGGTGCAGCGTCCTCTGCTCTCCTTACTTGCAGTGCAGGTTTCCTTACGCACCAGAGATTTTCACCTTCAGGTTTGGGTAGTGCATTTTATGTTGCTGCCTTTATTTATCTAGTAAAATTTTAGCTGTTTGTCCATTTTAATTTCCTTTTTTTTGGTGTTTTTTAATGTCAAGTTTATTTCAGAAGAAAAAAACAAAGTCATTTATGTTCATCAGTGTTTTAGCCAATTGCTGGTATGGTAAACTTAACTTAAGCCTATTCAGTTCAATCATATCAGTTTGAAAACAAAACACATGTTAAACAATTGCTTGTGTGTACTGTCCTGGGATTTTTTTCAACTTAAAAGTGGGTTACTTGCAAGGCTTTTTGATGTTACTATTGACAGTTAATTTCCCCTATACCTTCACCAGGCCCCTCTAAGGAACAAAGCTGGCTCAGTGCTTCAGTGTCAATCATATTCACCAACGACATTAGGCTCAAGCAGTCCCACTCTGAAAAACTTGAACTACCCCTTTAGTATTACTTTTTCCACACTAAACAGTAATTTTACCTGATTTAGTGTTTTTCTATTTCTGTATTTTATGAGTCAACATGCAAGAATGTTGCAAAATGACTCAACTCTGGAATATGCAAATGACTCACTGGATTCATGACACCGGGGTCGTGGGACAACACGGACAGTTCAACGAGGTCGCTTCCCTCTGGATAGTGCTGTATGGCGAAATTCCCATATGACAGCTCAGGCCTAAAACACAGAGGTTAGAGATCATGTCTTAGCAGTAAATCCCCACTTTTGTAAATTTTAGTCAAAGGGGATTTGAGTGCAGTAAATGCTTAAATATGTGAAATTTCTGGAGTAAAAAGCCTTTTTATCTCTTTTGTTCTCTACTATAAAAATAGTTATTGTCCCATCTGTGCAGCTTTGCATACCCTGTGCAAGCTGTTGTTCTCCCATATGACGCAGTTTCTAATAAACATTAGATTAATTTACTTTTATTAACAAAATCATCGTGGCTCGCAAGGTTATGTCAAGGCAAAGTCTTAGAGTGACATAGTTTCCCACCTAAGAAAATACATAAGAAAAAAATGTGCAGGGATTTGTAGAGAGCTGAGACCTTAATTTAGGACATTTTTTCCTAGACATTGAGACTGCATATCTACTTATTTACAACAGCAGATGTTCTTTTTAAAATGGAGCAATCCTCCACCAGCTGTATTACCCGGCAGCTTGTTACTTTAAGAGCATGTGGCAGTGCAGGCTTTTGGAGCCCTAATGTTGCTAGACTAACAAGTTTATCCCTGTCTGTTCACCATGTGATGTAATGTTTGATAATGCCCAAAGTGACGTAAGGTATCAGCTCATTTGAGTGCTCCACAGAGGAAACAAAACTGTGGTGCATGGAAACAAGGGATTTTATATTTAGTGTTCTTATCTAAAGGTTTAAAGCCATTTGTCTTTCCTCATTAAAGCACAGAGTAGCAGTAGCTCATGTTAAAAGTAGGGATGCAACATTTTCTGCTATGATGATAATATGTTCTGTAGAGCGTTGTTTTTTTAACCTGACACACCAGGCAGACAGTTCAATATATACTGTTTACTGTGGAGTATATTTTCAAAAGTCTGGGAAAGTGTTTTGGAATAGGCAAAACCTTGCAAAAGCATATCCGCTAGGTGATTGTACGATCATTCCATCAGTCGCAATCATTACGGGCTTGTCGCTTAATGAAGAAGACAGGTGATACCACCATGATATAAAATACAGAAGGTAAGCCACTTGGTTGAACAAATTCAATAAAACACATTGGAAGTGGAGCAGAAATGTCCTTCCTTTTGAGTGTTGTTTGTTTTTCAAGTAAAAGACATGCAGTCCAGATCTGATAAAACTGCTAGTGAAGCTGTTAGCATTTATGCTAATCTCTGTACCAGCAGTCACTTCCTGCTATTGTCTTGCTCAGAACTTTTGCCCCTCTTCTCGAAAGGACACTGATTGAGCTATGCTGCTTTGGGCTGCTTACAATCATTGTAGATCAGAGTAGGCAGGATGGATCTGCCTGGACACAGACATTGGCAATAGCATGGGCTGTACCATGTCCATAGTTCAATATGCATGTGTGAATTGCATTTTTTTCAGTTTTGAGTACAAACAGCTGTCATTTATACTTGCCACTTTGTCTATGTCATGGAGAGGCCACAATAGACCCCCCTACAGCTTTCTATTTGCCTCTTAGAATATGATCAAATTTAGAAAAATGTACTTTGTTTTGGTTTTAATTGTATCTTTTGCTGTTTAATACCTACAACTTTTAAAATAACCCCCTAAATGATTGTGATTGAAACAGTTATAGCAGGATTTACATTGCGTTTGATTTGTTTGATAGAAATTTAGAACTAACTTTAGCCAATATTCAACTAAGCTAGGTTTCAGGGTGCTAAGCAAACTTTTAGAACAGCCATAGTATCTGCATGTGGCCATAGATCGTAAAGAATTGGATGAAGCCAATGTCATATGAGCCTTTGGAATGCTGTTGGTGACCTCTAATGAACACCTTCAGTAAATCCTCAAAAAAAGAAAAAGGGGTTGAATATAAAAAAAATCACCCCCCTCACAATGAGAGCACGTACATATGCAGCCAAGACAGGGCTTGCCCACCCTTATAGTCATAGATTGTAAACTCTGGGCTATAGTTGGGTGAATTTGTGGTGTCAAGTCTGCTTTAAGTTTGGCAACAGATTTACTACCTAAGGAAAAGATTGAGGCTATGTCATGTTGCGAGGGAAGCACCATGTCATGGAACAGCCTGAAAATGCATGATTGGACATGTTTTCAATGGATTCTAGGCACAACATCAGATAAGTATGGGGACTTCCAGTGGCTGGTAACTGGCTGGAAGTTGGCAGGCAGCTGGCACGGAGGAGAAAAAGCTGTCTATAAAGATGCGCATTAAGGCTACAACAGACCTCTGTTCCTCATATACAATCTATAAGCCTGCCTCAAGTGGACACTCAGGGTACTCCAGGTTTTGAAACTTCTGCATGGGCCTTCATGTTCAGCCCAGGAGGTTGCCGCCTGCCTATGACAAGCACAAAAACCTCAAGTAGGTGGAGTCTGTGTTATTAAATAATAAACTCCCTCAAAGAGGCTTTTGTGAACTCCATGAACTGAGATTGTAGTTAACGGTGCCATGTTCTTATGCTCCTCGAGCCCCCTCCAACAACATTAAAAGTGATGAAAATTACATTTTGCAAGACATGGGACCTTTAAACTAGGGACAGCATATTGCCAAAGATAGAAATGAATGAAGTTTGTCACATTGAGGTTCTTTTTCCAAATGCGACACTTCAGCTGACAGTTTTTCATCATGTTCTTGTGTATGTGTGGATACTCCATTGACTGTAACGTCACTGAGTCTTCCTTCACACAGGCTATAGTGTGTGCACCAGGGGCAAGTCTGGGCTTGTCTAACATGCTGTGTGTGTAAACTGTACTCTATTTTCCCTCTTGGAAGGGGTCCCTGTTTGTGGCAGCTCCCTGTTCCCTGATAGCTCAGCCTGGGCCAGCTCCACTCTGGATACTGCAGCTGCTGTTTCCTGCTGTGATTGTGCACATGTGTCCAACTTCCAAAAAGAAACCCGGGCAAACTAAGGACCACAACATACCGTGTGTTAAATTATCGTCTCATACAAGCTTATTTTTCAAGATAAGCACATCCACGTTTGTGCTTGTGCGGCGGTGCAGGTGTTTCTCCGTGCATTCATCAGCATTCATGCATACTGTACACATAGCACCTGTTATCTAAGGATATGTGGGCTGTGTCCTCACATTACTCCACTTGGAAACACGAGCATGGTCAGAGAGCTGGAGTGCCGCTCATAAATCTTGACTACTCCATGCCTTGGAGAAAAATGGCTAGATAAAAAAAGCTATAATAAAAAAAAAAACAGAAAACACACATGGATATGGATTCAGGGAGGGGGGTAAGCGAGGTTGGGTGGGGTGGAAACCACCCAAGATAGTTAGCAGAATTGCATGTGGTTTGTGACATTCACAAGGGAGGTTCCTGGGCTGATTGAAAACAGCAGTGTGCATGAATGGAAGTGAAAGGTCCAGGATGTGCATGTACGCCATCAAATGTGGAAATGTGTGCATGTTATTTAGCAGATGGAGGTTCACTTACAGACTGATGATCATATGCATTTGCAGTATATGGAGCATGCAAAATGTTTGCTTATGTGTGAATGAGTGTATATCTCCTTGTAGGAGTGTTCCCTTTTTCTTGAGACTGGAGACAAATGACAATTTTAAGATCGGAGCTGAGTTTTAGGAAAAAGGAAGACTGCAGACATAGGGACAGCTTTGACAGATTATTAACATCATAATGTGAGGAATACTCAGAATTGACTGTTTGGTCAGATACCTGCTGCTCATAGTGACAGTTGCACAGCAGTGATTCCACAGACGAGGAGTCTCACTGAAGTTTGCATGATGAAATGTGACTTTAGGGGAAAAACATACATGGAGGACTACAGGCAATGGTAGCTGGCTCAGTGCTCGAACTGTGACAATACCACAATCGGACTTTTTTCTTTAGTATCTTGATAGTGATGCTTCCTGAGGCCTATATCACGAAGCAGGATTAATGTCTTAGGGAGGTAACTTCAGGGTTAACTCTTGTTTATCGATAGCACGAAGCCGGTTCATTTCTTATCTGGGTAGATGACCATAGTGACTTACTCTGAACGGCTAACCTGCTCCGGAGCAGGATAAGTTGGAGGTTGAATCTGATCCTGTATGGTGACCCTCGCACTAGCTGATCAGCTTCTTCGAATCAATGGCCTGCCCTCTTCTCCTGAACCCGGTAGAAGGAGGGGCACAACTCTTGAGACGAGCATGAGGATAAGAAAGGTTGTCCCGATACCGATTTGACTCACAAGATCAACCTGACGACGCGCTATGAGCCCTACCGATTCTCGTGGCCCGGAATCATCTACATGTGTGACAGATGGAGCCGTTTATTCCTCGCGTGACCCGCAGGAGCAGTGCACGAACTGTCCTGCTGTGCATCGCCTGCTACATAAACTTCACTTCTGTAGCACCTTTCATACATTCAAATGCACCATAAAGTGCTTGACAAATAAAAGGGATGTAATTCCTATATGAAACAGCACATTATTCCATCATGTCCATTCCTGCACTTAATTCATGTGTTTGTGGGATTTTTTTTCTTGCTGATTTTAAACTGTTAATTTGGGTTAGACTTCAGATTGGTACGTTATTATGATTTCATTGTGGCGATGACTTGAATCTTAAATGCAGCATGATATGACATGAAACAGACCAACCTACCAGACACAGTTATGTTTTTGTATTTATTTTTTATCTGCTCCCACGGCCTCCTCACGACAGAGGGATTACATCTGAGGGAGTGGGATGATAACTGTCAGACATGCAACACATTTTCACAGTAAATTGCCTCATGATATTCATGAGTGTCAGATTTTGCCGATAATGAGTAATTTGCGCATTTTCACAGTCCGCCACAAATTTTGTTTATGACTGACAGCTGCTACAGTGTTTCCTTTCTCCATTATCCTGGCTTTTTCATCCTAAAATTTAACATTATCCAAAGTTTCTCTTCACATGTGAAATATGGAGCTCTGTCAGTGTGTTCGCTTCTCGGCATGTTTCCGCTCGTGATAACAATTGGTCAGCTGCCTCTGTGTTGATAACTTGCATCATGCTATCGATTATCCTGATTGCCATTGTTGCAGTTGCTCAATCCTGGATAGATGTGAGTTACCAGGGATACGTTGACCGTGCTTTGTGATATAGGCCTCTGGTCTGATTGTCACTGCTGGCCACACTGGCTGTTTCATTCTTGAATCGCACAAATGGGTAAAAAAGGTTCGAGGGCCATAATCTTGCTCTGTATGCACCTACTGCATACTGACTGACAATCCTACCCAAGTATAAGTTCAGCTCTACCTCCAACTAAATGCAGCCCTGAAGTGAATTTCATCCATTCACGATTGGTCCAGTTCTCTGAGGCAGCAGGTCAGTCGAGACATCCCTCTCCCCCACAACATATTATTCAACTAAGTTGTTTTTGTGTTTATTTGCACATAGTTTACTGAGAAGTCAAAGGAATCAGTGAATATGATTAAGTAACATGTGCAGGTGAGGCAGAAATCCAATGTGGGCTAATTTACAAACCTCACCTAAGAATAAATACAGATAGCATTAGCAGAAAAAGACTTTAAATCCGACTAATCAAGAAAAACAAACAAAAATCAACCAACCAAAATAAGACTACAGTAACACAGAAATAGAATACAACAAAAGACAGTGGTACAAAAACACATTTTGTCAAGAGAACTTTAAATGTGATCATTATACAGATCATCATGTACAGACAGTCTTTGACATGAAAACATTTTTTAGCCTCAATCTCTATCTGGACAGAGAGTCTGTCAGGAAATACAAAAACTTGTTCCATATGTGAACACCCTGGTATTTTATTGAGCACTGACCTCGAGATGTATGTTATTGTAGTAGGTGCAGGTTGCTGCTTTGTCTTGTTGAATGAGAGTTTGAAATAAAGAACATTTAAAGCTTTCTGGTGATTCTGCACTCATGTATTTGACTTTATCATAAAAGTACATATTTAAGAGGATTTATATTAGAATTAGATAATATATGTCTCTTAAAAAATGGAGATGAAGCATCGATGGATCCGGAAAAAGTTGCAAATCTGATGAGCAGGTTCTAGGTCTGTGGAGGTGACATGTAAAACATGCTAAAGGGCATGTGAAACTGAAAAAAATCACAATGTTGGACCTGTAGATTTAAACACAATCTGACAAAACCATCAAAATAAAGGACCCCTCCTCTTATAGTAATGAAAGAC
This sequence comes from Scarus forsteni, assembly GCA_036419115.1. Taxonomy (NCBI): domain Eukaryota; kingdom Metazoa; phylum Chordata; class Actinopteri; order Labriformes; family Labridae; genus Scarus; species Scarus forsteni. The sequence continues at coordinate 13,630,051 of JAZDUH010000359.1, read as the reverse complement.
CTACAACAAGCAATCTCAGGAGATGGAGTATAAGAAGCAGCGTCAGTTCTCTGCAAGACAAACACAAGGCAGAGACAAAACTGTAAATCACACACAGAAAATACAATCCTCAAAAAAGTTAGGAAATATTATTTCAGTCAATTATGTATCCCCTTTAACAACATCAATTGGTATTAAATCACCTTCACAACAAGGTACAACTTGTAAGGATCGTGGTATTGTTAAATAAGCAATGCAGCAACATGTGTGGGCAGCACCCTTAAAAGTGTGCCAAAATCCCCTGCAACCGAAAGCTGGAGTTCTGATCCCAGTAGTGGCAGCAATACCTGGTGTTAGTCCTGTAAAAAATACCCTATGAATAAAGCCTGGCTCCTCACTTTTGTTTCATTTTGAAGCCAATGGCTATGTTGAAGGGGAAGACGGGACTTTTGCTTTTTTTTTTCTTGGAGCTTCCCACACATTTATCCGTGTTGTCCTAACAATTTTACTTCATTGTACAGGTTACTTATTATGCTTTTCAACTATATAGAATACAACACCAATTATTATTATTATTAAACTGAATAAATAATTGCCCGAACAATGTTTACAACGTTTTGATCAGTATGTGTTTACAAGCAAAATGTTCAATTCAGGCACATGAGATTAAAATCCTGCCTAATCTATTGTGCAGCCAGTTTTATGTGGTGCAATATGTGGTGTCATGATCAGCCAGCTTATGCAATGCCACATTGATTTTGTCTGTCTGTTTGAGAAAAACAGCACACTCAAATTATGCCCTGCTGCAAAGATGTTCTAATCAAGGATAATTGTTGCATAACAAATAAGACACCATGTCTCCCATCTGTTACATCATTTCTCCAAAGGCCGAGCCACTTAGATTAAACACCACAGTCATTCTGACATTGTTTGACCCAGTATTTCTTGGTAAATGGTATGACCCATTCCAGATTTCCTTTTAATGCCATTGCACTGGCAATAGCCAGGACCAGAGGCAGACATGCTTTCTGGTTGTTGCTTCTTTCTGTGAGTGTGAAACCTCAAGATTATATTGAGGGATTTTCTATAGACTTTGTCGATGCATCCTCTCTGACTTAAGGATGAATTTAACACATGGTGGTGATCATTGGTTTATGTGTGATAGAGCCATCTCCTGCTTGTGAACGTCCTGTCTTCATGGAGCTTTGAGGTTTTTATTGTAAGTGGAGCTCATAAGTCAGGGTAAACATCTAGGATTTACTTACATACCATTCACTTGAGTGGATTTTCTTTTAACCTTGCACTTGTGCCTCTAAAGGTGTCAGTACCGATAAGCGTTGAATGATTCTGTCAAGAAAAAAAACTTGATCCAGAATTAGTGCCTGCAAACACCAGTTCTTACCACCGATCACCTGTGAATTAATCTCGTTACTTATGGATATCATCCTCTTGTCTGCTGCCACTGATGCTCTGCCATCTCTCTGAATAAACTGCAGCAAAGACTCTAAACTTTGTATTCACTACATTCAGTTAAAAAAGTAATCAAGGGTCTCAGTCTGTATGGAAATTCATGCTGAGATCAACAATACAATAGCTAATCAGGAGCTCCAAAACAAATGCACATTGTTTTTTAAGTGATGCATTTGAGGCCCGGTTGGAAGCATTGTGATGCATCCAGGTTTTGACAAGCTAAGAGAATTATGTGTTTAAATGAAGATTTTGAGATTTAGAATTTTTACTGAATCTTGAATAAATTAAGTCGGGGTGAGTTTGTTTTCTTCCCTGTTTGGAAATTTGTCAGTCAGTGATCCTGCATAGCAAATGTGAATGATGGAGACACTGTTGCATGGAAAGCAGCAATATTTATATCAGAAACTTCAAAAAATCTGCTCGAATTTGAAGGCAATGTGGTTGGATTTGAACTGGAATCTGCCAGATTCCCACTCTAAAATGTAAAACTCTTAAATATCCCCTAAAATCTAAAGTTATCTGCATGTGTGAACACAAACCGATATTTTTCTTGCCCACATGCTACAATGAGATAATAAAATGGGTGTGTGACTTGTCTGTCCTGTAACTGATCAGTAACTACGGACTGTATACAAGCATCCTTAGCCATAATGTATCTGTTTATTACTGCTTTTTGATTTTTTTTTATCACCTTTACCTTCCACTCAAACAGATCTGAATTGATGTGCATCCAAAAGAAGCACTTGAGTCATCTGCTCTATAACATAAAAAGCAGCAGCCCACAGCTACGACAGATTAACCTCTGAAAGACTCTGAGTGTAATACGACGTGACATCGGTTCCCAGGCCATGAAGTGTCTATTGCCTCTAATAAAGCGTGTCTGTGTAGTGTCTCTTTGTTAGTGTGCGCGTCAGGGCAAAAGGGTTAGAGGGGGTTGATGTCTGTGTTGTGAGTGAGGAAGTGTGTAACAGTGTGTGACAGTGAGTCATTGATAGTGAAAGCCAGAGTCAGACACTTCTTAGAAAGCATAAAGCGTGCATGCCCGGACATATCCCTCTCAGTTTATCCATCCGGAGCGCTGGCTTTTTTGTTGTTGTATTTTTTTGGATCTCAGTGATTGTCCAGAGCAGTCAGATTATGGCGGGAAAGTGGGACAACGCTGACATAGGCGTATGTCATAGATATCACACTGATGCACCAACCAGTCACTTTATAGCAGGTTCAGATATGAAGCATTACACTTTTTAAGCCATGAACAGTCAGTATTTTCTAAAAGTAATCTTAATGACATACCTACAAGTGATGTCTGCATTTCTTACCTGGTCTAGCTCCAGGACCCACACAGGCGACATTCACACCTAAGGCTGGTAGGACTTGTTACGGTTGGATTGTGAGTAGTTTTCTTTCAAGATTGCACTTGTCATCGGGAACAAAACCTGTAAAACGATGGATAATTGTCATCTACCCACATTTGGGTCTGAAACTGTTGTCTTAGTTGCACTACGACCCAGAAATACGCAACATTATACTTTAACTTGAAGATATAAAGACATAGCTGCATTTTGGTTATGTCTGGTAGCACTGGAGTGCTATGTAACCATTTACCACGCAGAATCATTGAGATTGATCTGTAAAGAGGACTGGAGGCTCGTGGCGGTAGCAATGCTAATGTTAGCTGCACTCTGCTTGATAGTGTCTGTGTTACCCTGCTGGTTGTTGTGATATCCAACCATTTTTCAAGCCACAGTGCTCTGCCTTTTGTTTTACTTCTATTTGGTTTTGACGGCTTTCAAACACACTGTGAACTGAACTCAGGTTTGTTTGGTAGCTGTGAAATTTGAATCTTTAACTTCAGTCTTAAAAGAAAAATCATATGAGCTGCCAATAAGATTTTTTTGGTATCTTTTTAAGGTTTAACGGAATAGGTCTGGGCTTTAAGTCTATTTAATCAATTACTTCTAGTTCTGTTGTTGCAGGAGATTTTAAAAAAATCAAGATGACTTTTTCCCTGACCTAATCAGTCATTTTGTTGCTATGCCTGTTGATGCTTTGTGAAATGCATGTGATGTAGATGAGCAGGCCTGTGTCAAAGCTACTTAATGTACCCTTGATAGCAAAGTTAAAGAATGTACTCTAAGTTTAAGAGGGAACTTTACTTTGGCTTGTAAACTATGGTTATAAAACTAAGGCAAAACTTGTATAAGTCATTTTTGTGTCATGATATTTTTTATAAAGAAAAATATATCAATACCAGATCAAAAATCATGGATTTTGTTTTCACTTTGTTTTGTTCTCAGGTCATATTTCCCTAACTTGAAAAGCCAGATGGACAGCTCAATATATCTGCCACAGAAATATTTCACTAGTCTCTCTGGGTAGGAGCCCTTTGAATTTGTTTTCAGGGGCAAAATAAAAAAACACAAGCTTGTGATTGGACAGTTGTTTGGCTCGTCGCATTCATCACAGACCAATCCACATCAAGCAGAGTTGCCTCCTATAATGTAACATAAATAGTGGCTAATGTAGCGGCTAATGGGTAACAACAGTTAACCACAGTTTATGGATGTTAGCCATAGCAGCTAACTTAGCCGCTAACAGCTAACAACAGTTAATGACCGTTAGCCGCTAACTTAGCTGCTAATAGCTAACGGCCTTTTCCTGTTGTCTTACACTAAACTATACCACACAGATGATTCATTTAACACTTATATGTGACATGAACCTCGTCAAAGACAATCACTACAAGTAAACTTCTGAGGAGTGCTGATTTCGCCAAGTTTTACTAGGTAGCCATGAGGACAATAGGCTAATCGACATGTCAGTTGTCAACTTCTGGTTGTCGTCACGTCTGCATACTGCTGCTCCTGCCTCTCTTCCCTGATTGGGTTGTTAAGAATTCAGCCGAGTGAATTTGTTGGACAATGGAGGCTGGCAAGGCAGGCCTGCAGGATTTCAGAATCAGGCAGGCCTGTCTGCACTGCAAGGCTAATATTTCCCAGCCATCAGATTAAAATACAAATTTAATTTTATGTTTGGATATAACAGGGGCAAGTAATTGCTGTTGATTTCTGTGTTCGCACAGTCCCAAATAAAGAAATTAGGATTCAACTGTTTGGTTGTGTATAAAAATATCTTGGAGAACCACTGTTGTTGTTGCTGTTGTTGTTGCTGTTGCGGACATACACTCCTACCTAGATGTAAACAAAGACATTAGAAAAAGTAGTAGAACAAGCTGAATGAAATTTTCAGGGAATGTTGGTAATGGCACGAGTGAGAACTGATTTTATTTTGCTTGTGATCAGGTTTCGGATGTGGATCAAGGAATACAGGCAGTGTTCCACATTTTTGACAACTATTCAATTGACAATGATGGAAATAACTTAGAGGAGTTTCTCAGAGCACACCTAGTTTGGTTTGTTTTCATTTGAAGTACTAAAGGACTTTTTATGTCCACAAGAGGGAGTTTAGTGTAACACAGTGTGAACACTCTTGCCAAACAACAAATGATTTTTTACAATCTAGCTGTCATCATAGCAGTTTGAAAAAAGACATGAGCTTCCATCACAGTCAGAAACACTTGCTCATATCAAAACTCGATAAGTTCAGTGCTTTATGTGTGTTATTTATTTCAAAGTGCAGTGAATGTTTATGTCAGAAGACCCTGATTCAGCTTTTCTACAGGGAATGAATGCTGCCCTTTGAAAGCTAGGTCAAGATGGTTCAGTCACTGTGAGGCCCCCTAACCGATCTAAGGGGTCCAACTCTGAAGATCTGGACTGTATGTAGAAGTAAGCAGGTGGTGTAATTTCAATGGGAGCTTATATTCTGCTGCTAAGTTTTAAAGAGTGAAATATTTGTCTTTTCTGTGGGAATTTTGATGGCCTGTTGCAGGTAGCTGCTCTGTCATGATTCAACAGATAATCAAATATGAAGCATCATTGATTAAACACTGGATTGGAATACTCCAGCTTGTACACACTGTGCTGCCAATCACAGATCAATCTTTGAAGTACAGTTTGCACTGCCTTAAGTTACACGGTGGATGACACCACTGTTCTGTCTCCTCTTAAATCTCCAACCACATTAGCAGCACTGCCAAAGCAGGAGTAGGGCCCATCATAACAGCTGACATTACAAAATATTTTCAGTGGCTTCAGCTCCCTTCCTCGCAAACTCAATGAAAATCTACCCAGAAGGCCAGGGACTACATGAGCGGCACGAAGCCAAGCTCTTGGAGTATCTTAGTTCATTCTCCCCTTTTTTCTCCCTCCCTCTCTCTTTCACTCTGTCCCTCGTTTTCTTTAATTCACCTCCACTCTGGCCACACACGCACTTACAGTACAATAATAAATGTGTTGAGATAATGTGGCTTGGAAACCGTTTTCAGTCCTCACTTGATTAAACACTGGAATTTTGCACGGTGCCCAGAAATGAGGTTAGCAAATGGCTTCGTCGGTTGCCAGCTTGGAAATGCACAAAAGGAAATCGAGGGAGAACATAGTGTCTGCCGCTCACTGGCTTCTAAAAGTGCTTGATGAATGTTAGTGTACGTCACTTGGGATAATGCGAGTTAGCTGTGTGCGGACTCCAAATATGGCTGGAGTGTGACTGTTAGACGTTGTAATGACTGCGCTGAAAGTGAGAACCCTGCACAGGCCCCTCTCTAAAGGTACGCACCTCAGCTCTGCCTTTCCTCTGCAGATGGACTCACAATGAACCCTCAGTTTCACCTCCACCTTGATGTTTGTTGCAAAAAAGTGTTGGTGTGCCGACAAGATCACAGAAGCAAATTCTTGATCAGTGGTCAGAGAAACATTGACGTCTCTATAATGATATTTAAAAAGTTGTTAAATGTTTTGGAGTATTTTGCATCCTTGATCTGAGGACATGCACCACAAACGATGCATGAATCTTTTACATAGCAACAAGTTGTGTGAGTTCTTGGGTGCTGGGATAGCACAGTTGCTAGCAGCCCATGTAAAGATGCAGCATTGCATTTGCACAGGTTGCAAGTCTGAATCCCCATCCCGATGCTGTCAAGTGCATGCCATCCCCTTTCCTTCTTTTCACTTTTCATGTCCCTCCATCTGTCTTGGGCTGTTTGTGGAAGTGAGTACCTGGTATAAAGTCACAGGAAGGTTGTGCTGTGCTGCTAGGTTATAAAGAGTGAGACATTTGCTTTATTTTGGGAATATTTTTTAGGTAACTGTTCGGTCAGAATCAAACAGATACTCAAATTTGAAGCATCATCAATCACAAAAGCCCTTAAAAAATAATGACAACTTGAAAAGGAAGAAGTATAAAGACAGCCCAAGTCTTTGTCGTTAAAGCTGCATTCACACACGTGGCCATAATTTGCACTTACAATTACATAAGGCGTGGAGGACTAAACTGTATGTATAGTAGTTTACCAACATTGAGTAATCATTAAAAATTCAGTGAAAGTGCATTCCCTTAGTCAATTTTGCTGTGTTTGATCCAGGTCAAAGTATCAAAAGTGCAGAAAAAGCTTCAGGCATCTCTTTAGTTCGTCATCCTTGCCTTTATGTGGTTGTGAGCACAAATTTTGCATCATATGTAACATTCAGTGATTAAGATCTTCAGAATGGGCTCTTTGTCTATACAAAGGGAACTTCTGCTTTGAACTGACTAAATAAGACCTGTAAAAGTATTGGATGGTTGCAAAATGACAGGAGATATGTTTTTTTTCCAATAAAATTAGGATGGATGACAGTTTCAGAGTCCTTTTGCATAAATTATTGACACTTGGTGGGATTGTATTTATTTGTATACCTGCAGCAAAGGCCCACATGGAATGTAAATCTTTTAAATCATCATATTCATCATCAACCCTTAATTTCATACATGTGTCTATAAATAATGTCTATGGCAACCTTGTCCATACTACAGCTTTGGGGCCTGCAGTGAGGTCCAAAACATATTGGAAATTTAGCTCACATTTGAACATGAAGTGTGTGCATAACCAGCACAGACGGCCCTTATCTGCTTCTCTATCTTCTCTGTCTCGAATTCTGATTCACACAGAACATTGTGCTAATCAGCTCCAACACTCCTGTTAAGTTTGGTTTTGGCTTTGTGAGGTTAGCCAGGGCTGACCACGGCTCCCAAAATCCGGTAGGGCGCCCCAAAAGCATTTGCAATGATTGACTGTTTTCCTTATCAAGTCAGTAATGGTAAGTTGTGATGTAGGCTGATCCAGGATTTTAACCACAGTGAATTGGTTTTACTAACTCCAATCCAGTAAAGGTAGTTTGACTAAAGCGGCCCAGTCAACCTTTCATTTTTCTGTATGTGGCCCTTGCTGAATGAGTTTTGACACATCTGCTCTATAGCGATGCCTTATTTTTTTTGAATTTATGGGAGCGCTATCAAGCCCTGACTCAAAACTCTTCCATAAAACCACCAAAAAATCTAATTTTCCACCAGTCCTAATGCAAATGCCAAAATCAGTGGGGTTTTAGTCATGTTCAGGCCACCAAAAATGCAGCTCTTTTGCCAGAAAGAAAGAACAATAATTCCTCACATTCCGAGAGAATCTTGATACATTGGCCCCAAAGTTATGTCTTAGGTTTGTAACATAACTGAACACTACAACTAACCAGTGGGCCAAAATTTAGTGATGAAAAAGTTTCCATTTATAGAAGACAGAGTTTCAAAATGCTATAAAGTTGAGCAGTAACTTGTAATCTTATGTAAAGTAGCTCAATGTTATTGAGCCCCCAATTGGCCCCAAACCCCAAACAGTTTAAATTTTGACTTGAGTCAAATACAGCTTTCATTCTTTTCGTGTTTACTGTCCCCCAAGCAGTCCAGAGCAACATCTGATTTTGCTTTACACAAGCTTGAGAAAAGACTGTAAGCTCAGTCAAAGTGATCAACATGATGACCAACATTTAGTGCCATTCAAAGCAGGTAAAAAGGGCTTTGCACCTTTTAAAACATGAGAATGATTAAGAGCATTTTGACCCAAAGACCTCAAATCGTTTGCTTAACCCGTACAACCTATCAAGGCTGAATTGCAATAAATCTTATATTTTCTTCAGTAAACAGTTTGAGCTTGTGTGTTGTTTGCTTAACTTGTGTTTGATCCTGTGCCTCTTTTGTAATCCTACACCACAGGTCCTCCAGATGTGGAGCAGGCCTGCGAACCAAGTGTGCGCACCTGGAGTCCTAATGCTGGAATTGAACAAGGTGTGGTTGGTCTGTCGGAGTGTCCCCTCCAGGGCTGCATGCTCCAGCTGGAGTTCCCGTACCCACTGGTACCGGACTCTCTTACTGTATGGGTCACCTTCTTCAGCCCGGAGGAAACAGCTTTACCAGCGATTCACAACATCTTACTACTGACTGTCAGTGGGAACAACATTTCACTGGGCCCCAGTAATGTCTTCTGTGACATCCCACTGACTCTTAAACTGGATATAAAGGAAGAAGTATATGGGGTTCAGTTTTTCACTATGGAGCAACACCTTGAGATCGATGCCACCCTCTTGGCATCCAAGCCAGACTGTGCACACTGTAGGCACTGCCAACCACTTCTTTATCGCCTGCTGCGCCAACCACCCTTCAGTCACGCACCACACGGCCTTTTGTTAAATGAACCAACCCGGCGATACACCGACAGGTGAGTAGAATACTAGCTGTGCCATACCATACCATGTTGCTTGGACTGTATTTTGTGGCTGCTGGTAATCCTCCTGTGTGTGTTAATAAGATAAAGGGCTTTTCTTTATAAATTCCAGGGTAGATGTGCTTCAGACCAGACTCTGGAGTTTGGTTACCCATGAATAGTGTTGTTGCCCCAAGATAGTTCTCATTACATTTATTAGACCATCTGTCATAAAGCAAGAAAAGCTGACATTTTAGAGCTCTTTCAAAAACTTGTTTAAAACTGAAAAAGATGATGTTATTGGAGAAACAGTTTAATAGGAATTTCAAACTAAATTCACCTTTTTATACCCAATTTGGAGCGGCTCACTGGACTTTTCTGAGAAGTCAAAAATTGATCAAGCTAAACATTTGACCACCAAAACTAATTTTCCAGGAATGCATGTAAATAACTATGGTTTGACATCTTTTTCATAAATTAATGATATGCTTTACTATTTTTCTGTTTTTTTAAACGGAAAAACTCAGACAACAACAATAATAGTAGGATTTTTGTATTAAAAACATGTTTTTGGTTAAAGAGCATTTACATACTTGTTAATTAACCATTACAGAAATAAAAAGATGTTTTTGGTAATTGCCAATGCAATGTGATATAAACCTTAAATTGGCTGGTGGTCTAATAAATTAGAGTAAAAGGTTAGTTCAGGTCATTTGGTGTTGGGTTGCTAGAGGCCTGTAGCACTACTAAATATGAGTGCCAATAGAGAAACTTGCAAGCTTTGTCCCTGGGGGAAGACATCCAGGTTGGACACTAGCCAGTACATGGTGCCACCAAAAGCAGTGAAATGAACCCACTGCTAGGTTAAAACTACTCAAAAACTGTTAGCTCTACAGCATTATACAGTTAGATTATTTTACTGCGTTTAACTTTTCTCAACAAAGCCGCTGAGTTTAGAATTAATTTCGAGACGCAACGAAGGGCTAGGTATCCTTCCGCCAGAAACTCCCCTCATCAGGTCGGAGTGCTACAGTGGGGTCAGGTAGCTGTCAGTGGAGCACAAACTAATTTAAATCTCTTAATTTGGCTTGTTGTTTTAAAAATGCGCATCGGAACTCTCTGCAGCGAGAGTCAGGACTATGACACACGACAGCAATTCGCAGGTTTAAAGAAACTGCAAAGATCTGATGAAAGGTCCAGGGGAAGTCGTGTTACTATCTTTCACTCATAGTTATACAGTATATCTGCACCACCAGGTAATGTGATCTGTCCTGCTTCCTCGTTCTCCATCCCTCTTTCTATCTGTGACTTCACCAAAAGTTCTTCCTCTGTCTACTCTGGTTCATAAAATATCCTCTTGTACCACAACTATCATCACATCGTCATTACTCAAGGCAAAATCGCTAATTCTTGGTTGTTTTAGTCAAGTTAGTAGTTGTTGTTTCTCCTGACAGCCTCACCAACTGGGAACAAGGGATACATAACCCCTTTGTACTAACAGTAAAGTTCTAAACACAGGGACTTTGTCGAGGAAAAGTTAAACGCTGTAAAGAAGCTTACTATATTTTCAAGCTAACACAGTTTTGAACAGTTATAACCAGAAAGTTAGTTAATTACAAGGCTTTGATTGCACCATTCACAGCAAAGTACTGGCTAGCAACCCTCCCATGTATTTCCCCCAATGACCAAAGCTCACAAGTTCCTTAACTGGCACTCATATTTTCTATCAAACCCACTTCAAGGAATCTGAAATAACTCAAGAACTCTTTATCTAAATATGTCTGCAAGATTCAAATATGCCAAATGGTTTGGTCTTTGTTTAAAGTTTGATAGATGTCTTTTAACCAAACAGACAAAGAGAGCCTTAGATTACATTTCATTGTACATGCTTTAGTCTGAAACAATAGTTTTAACCCAAGCTATTTTGTTTTTACAAGTCTAGAATTGCTGAGTGACTAACATTTAGCTTCCTGCTGAGGTGATGTTATTGGGATATTTTGGAAGCACCAGTATGAAACTGTTTGTCTATCAGTGGAAAGAATCCACAAAAAATGTTAGTGTAATACCAGATATCCTTTTCCAATACCCCCAGGAGCGCTCGCAAGCCACCGTTGCTTCTGCAGTTTCAAATCTGCAGCCCAACATTTGTTTCCTGAGTCACAGGTCAATGCCTGCCCACATTTGTTTTTTCCCATGTTCCATGAAGCGCAGGCAAACAGATGGCTTGTTAAAGGTATTATCTGCACACTGTGGTGAGAGTTTAGTGCTTTGCTTTCATGGAATGTGCTGACTCGGCAAAGATTGTGCTATACATGGCACCGCTGCGTGTTATGCCATCTCACTATCATGCTGTCAGCGTGGTTCACATGAGAAGGAAAGTGCTTGATAACAGGCAAACGGGTGAGTATGCATGTTACGCAAGATGAAGCGACAATACCCGGGGCCGCATTAAATGGCCTTACACAATTTCCTGATGGAATGGAAGGGACTGCAGGAGGCTGTCTGCTGTAAAGACGTATTTATTTGGGGTCTGGCACACTCCAGTGATTATTGATGTACTGTAGGTAGTTACGTTGCTGCGGTATTTTATACTGGCTGTGGTTGCATTCCAGTGGTGGTGGTCAGTGGCACTGGCAGACTGTTTTCTGTAGTGAGAGAACATATGGGATCTTGTCTGTGCTGGATGGACAGAGAAATTTTGCAACAAAGAAGAGGTACAGCAGCCATTTTCACTCAATCATTAAAACGATTACAACTTCATGTAGCTCTATTTGCTAAGACAGCACTTACCTGCCACATCCTAAGAAAACAACAGAGAAAGCATTCTTAACGGGATATTTTGTGAGCGTGGTTTACTTTATGATGTTACAACTTTTGGTAAATATCAAAACCTGCACATTTTACTCTATTAGATTTAGATTTCTCAGAGGAATCAGTATTAAAGTGCTTTCCTTTACCCTAGGATTTATTAGCATGTCAAAAATAACAAGAGTGAAATGCATGTGGTATGATTTAAATACTGATAACATTGTAGGAAAAGGAAGTTTTCAAACTTTTCTCTGATAACTCACTAACTTCTCAACTGATTTTCATTACAATTTTAGGGAATGTTGATCATAGCACAAAACGGAAGTGATTCCATCTTGGTGATGATCTGAACGTGGATGCGAGTTTTTAACAGGATTTCTTAACAGTCAATATAGGGCTTATTTCCGCATTTTGCTAAAAAAAAAAAAAATAAAATAAATTCTCAACAAATTTTCATGACATTTACAGTAAATTTGCAACTCACAATGAAGAAGTGTTAAGACTGTGTAAAGTGGATTTTAAAAGTATTTCTTAACACTGCGAGATAGGGTAATTTCCACCTACTTGACAATGACTTGTAAAATAATGCTGGAATACCTTGGCAGAGATCTGTGCTTTTGGAGGACTTCTGGTTTTGCTGTTTTCATATTATATTGTCAAAGGCACAGGTCAGTTTTAGAGGCTTTGAACTATTGACATGACTAAAAAGCACTCGGAGAGCACTGACCTCCACCTGCGCCCACATTGTGGTTTTCACCATAAATATGTCCTACCTTTATTTAATGTAAATATTTAGATTCCTTGACCATGAGACATACCATTAGCAATAGGATTCATAATGATATCTCTTTTAGTTCAGTATTATTCACAAAAATCACATTTTTTGTCATGGCAGTTTTATGTTGATCTGGATCACTTCCAAAACCTAATCGTTTGTTCCTTGTCTAAATCAGGACATTTCCTAAAAAATTTTGATCAAAATAATGTCCGAAACAGTTTAAGAGTAAGTAATTTCTCTGCTGCTGCAATGTTGAACTTGTTACATCCATCCATATTTTCTTTCACATGTGATAATATTTCTCAGATTTTATGGCCATATACTTAAATGATTGACTTAAAAACATGACTCAATCCATGTTTTTTTGTAAAGTGTAATATTATTTTAACACAGTTATATTTTTCACTGACACGTTAAATTCATTTTTAATTTTATTTAAATAATTTTAACTATTTTGCTGTGAAAGAAGTTTGAAATTGTTAAGATTAGTGATGCATCAAATGTTAATGTCGGGGCCAATGCTGATACTGGTGTGTGAAGAGCGGTTTTAGCTGATGCCAATGTGTGGTAAATTACCTCTTTTGGGATAATTTTCTCATAATGCCAATGTTTTCTCTCCTGTTGAACATATAGTTCTGAATTTGTCCAATACATCATTTTTACTTCCTACAAGAAGGTTCTCTGAATCAACTTTTTGTAGGCTAGTTGTTTGTGTTACAATGATGTTAAACAATAGAACATCATTTGTAACTGATAATCATTTCCAATGACTGAAGATTAACAAAAATGGCCGGTATTGGCAGACAATGATGTCGCTCCCAAGTTAAAAATGTTAAGGTAAAAAAAATGCCCATGATCTCCATATTTTAAGAGAGTTATTAATAGTATTTATTTGGACTGGAAATTGAGGACTGGAGTCAACAAAACATTCAATTTGAGAATTGATAAGTTCCTTTATCAATTATTTTTACTTTGCTTTGTGTGCTTTGCAAAATAAGGCAGACATACTCTCGCCAGATGCAGTCAAGGTGACAAGGAATTCCAACAATCATGGTAGAAGTCAGTATTGTGGATTAATTTTGGCAAAAATACACTTATTATTACACAACTGTCATGAGTAGGGAGACACCAGCAACTTGCTTAAAAAATGTATTTATGCAGCATTGGCCTGCCATGTGTCTGACACTGTTGTCATTAAAGACCTAATTCAGGCCTACTTTATCCACAATGAAACTTCATAAGGGAATCATTAAGAATCTGATTAATAAGCAAAATTAATGGAGTTGGTACCAATATAATATCAATTCCCACCCCTAATCAAAGTAAGTGCGACTCCTGTTTGGTGTGATTTAGCAGCCCATTATATTACTACTTTGGTATTTGTAAACAAAGTAAAGATCGTGAGAATAACAGAGGGGTCCCAAGGAGAGCCAGAAGTCAGAGACTTGTCATCCACATTGTTTTAATGGCTGACATGAAGCCCCGTCGCACTCGGTGTGTCACAACAAACACAGCCTTTGACATAGTAAAGGATGAGAGCAAAGTTCACCCCGATGTTTTGGCACGCCACAAATCCACCGTTAAGTGCTCTGTTTGATCGCCGAGGCCCAGCTGCTGAAATGCTTTGTTGACCACACAGCAAGCTGCTTCTTCACTTTGCTACATGTTTCCATGGCTCGGACGGAGCGATGGAGGTCTGGATGGTGGGGGGTGATTGACCTCCCACCGTCAGGCCACTGGCCTTCACCTGAGCTGGGGCGAACAGAGCGAGAGGACAACTGACATCTTGGCTTCTTCGGCTCCATCCATGGGTGGTGGTTTGTTTGGAATGACTAAAGGGGCTGCGAGGTCAGGGTGACAGAGTAAATTATGTTGGGGAGTAAGAAGGGGAGAAGTGAAGAGGAGACGCTGAGGTGGAAGGTTGGAGCCGTTGGGGGTAAATCATGGCGAGGTTCGAGGGGGCCAATAGGTGATGGAGGAGAACATTGGGGGGTCGAGGAAGGATGAAGGGAGAGGGTGGAAGGATTGGGTTGGTTTGACCCCATTCCTCTGAGGCACCCTGGCCCATGGGCTAATCCTCTTCCTGATGTGGGTTTCAGAGCTGTCATTCAGTCAAAGCCTATCTCCAAGCTGATGTGAAAAGACCTCCCACCACAGAGAGAGGGGGAGCTACCCCAAACCCCCATGTGATTGGATTCCTTTCTGGTTCTTCTCAACTTTTGCCCATTGTGTCCCACTTGTTGAGTATGATGCTGCTTGATAACTTTGTCAGCACCGTGTTTAAGAGGTGAATTTGTTCGTTGGATTTTAGTGGACACATAACTCAATGGCATCATTTAAAGAAGCTTTGTTGTCAGCTAACTTTCTAAAACTTACAGTTCCACGTCTACATATGAAGGAAATGCAACAATCAGATAATTTTGTGAGCTATTTCAGTCCTGCTATTTAGAAAAATGTGTACAACGTCACAGTTTGGCAGTTTTAAACTTCTTAGTTTTTGTCTAGTTTGCTCCAAAAAGCTATTTTCTCCAATTTTAGTCCACAGAAGTTCATTATGTTCCAGTCAGGAATGCACGGTATTACTAGCATGACATCAGTGTCGACAGAAAGTGGTTTATTGAAACTGGTAAGTGACAAAATTTCTGCGGATATTTACATTTGGTATTTTGTCCATTCTTATTGCTGATATGTTTACAATTCCAAACTGGTTACTGGCAATATGGATGCTGGTTACAAAAAAAATTAAGCCTGCATTTTGATAAAACTGACCTGTTCTGTCAGTGTTCACAGTGAACTTATGTCAGAAATGGATCTTATAAAAACATTACTTAAATAAAGGGCACTTTTGATTTGTATTGGTGGAACTACAGTGATGAAGAGGTAAAGCATCATAGTATTTAATCTATGGGATATTTTTACATCTAATTTGTATCTGCAAAATATCATCTGCAAACAATAATACTTTTTATAACTGTCCATGGCATTTATTAACTTTTAGACAAATATCCGTCAATAATAACGTTGCTCTGATAATGGCATGCACCTCTAATATTAGCCATATATAACATATTATTGCAGACAGGCACAAAACCTTATATCTTCATTTTTTATGATTGTTAGTTTTTATAAAACAGTGCTATTGGTCATGCCAATGCTTTTGTATGAGTTAATTACTTTGAATCAAACATTTTTTTTGACTAGGACAAATCAATTTTATTTCATTCAGTAATCAAAACATGCCAAAGTGGAGCAAAATCAATCTGCAGCCGAAAATGCATTCAGTATTACTTGTTTTTCACTTGATAAGGAAATGTGGTTCAGATCTGAAAAACAGCAACTAAAACTGTTAGCATCTATGCTAATCTCTGTACAAGTAGTCACTTCCTGCTGTTGTCTCGCTTGTAGCTCCCACCTCTTCCTACTCTTAAAGATGCTGATTCGGCCGTCCACTCAGAATAGTTGGAGATTGGAGCTTTTAAAATAGATCTGCCTGACTACAGATGTTGAATCAAGCAGATCCAGCTGCAGTGCAAGGTTATCACCGTGCCAGACTATGTTGTTTTAGAGGCTCAGGAGCTATGAAAGCCCCAGTGTCCCAATGAGAGGAACAGGTAAGTTTCAGTAAAAGACATCTTCCCAAAAACCTCAGTCCCAGTATTGGCAATAATGACTTTGGCGATGTCGGCATGTCAAATTTAAGTAAAAACACAATGTTTTACATCACTAGTTTAAATGGTGATCCCCTCCCAGTCGCTACATGCTTTTTATTTAAACCTGAAGACAGTTTAAGGTAATGCATTTTGGCTGAAGTTGATCCAAACACTGTCCCTGCGTCTGCTTTCTCTGTCACATAGGATTCAAGCACGGACACTCTCACACTCCTCCTACTCCTCCATCTCACTTCTGCTTAAAATCTGACACATTGAACACACAGTGGAGAAATATAACAGATTTTGAACATTTTACAGATGACAACAGACATTCAGGACTCACATTTTAAACTAAAGCATATATTTTTGAGTTTTTATCTCAAAAGCGGATTGCTTGCGAAAGATGCCACTGGGTTGGGCTCTCTTAATTCATTTGGCAGTAACTTTTAAAATGCTGTTTCGCAATAAAATTTTCCACATAATTGGTCTTGTCGTATCGTCATTAATGCACATCAAACTCATGCGCTCTGGATTTAGATCAACTCTTGCATCACTGTAAGAAGAGATCAATATTTGAAATAAACTTGAGAGTTTTGGCACAGCTTCCATCTTGCTTATGAATTTTAAATCCCTCTCATCGCTCATTGATCTGACTTCTTAACATCCCGCCACCCCCCGTGCCCTGATAGGAAGTTGGACATTTGGTAATAAGTCTTGCGTAATCCTCCTAATATGAACCATATTCTTGGGTTGCAGACAGAGCGAATAGTGTTGCCCTCGTGGGGAGTCTTTGGATGTCTGGTGCACTCGCTGAATTTCACAGCCAGCTCTGTTCATGTAACAGAGAAGCATCAGGAACAAAGTGGAGGCAAAACAAAAGTCAGAATTTACAACAATAAGCTTCGTTTTGATACCTGTGTTTTACATCAAGAAAATCTGTTTTTTTAACAGTACAAGTATTTAAAAGGTATTTAAAAAAATACATCCATGACCAAAAAAGGCGATAAGGACAGACTGTATGGTGGCCTTTAAACCAACACTGTGTAGTTTTTCAAACATAATATAGTCCTTAGATATTCATCATCATGGTCCACCACTTTACAATGTGTTGAATGACACCTCTTTCGTGCTCTGAAGTGGTCTGTATCGCCTTCACTAGCGCTATGTAACTTCGAGGTGGATGGTGGGAACCCTGCCACACTAAAAACTACAAGTTTGGACTGCTTTACGGCAAATCGATTCCCGATTTGTTTAAAACACGGAAGTGTCGACGAAAGCCAAACGCAGAGCTGTAGTCATGGCGGAGGCAGCAAAGAACGCAAGAAAAAGAAAAGTTTATTTTGAGGATTCAAAACAAAGAAAGTGGGAGAAAAACAAGCTGAATGCTTGGACCAGAATAAACATCGGTTCGGTGTTCACTCACTGGCGTGAAATAAAAGACGAGGAGGGATGTCCGACCGATGCCGACTTGGCCCTGTTATTGCTGGACTTGTAAGTACTTGTTGATTGTTTACCATCTGTTTACAGTATTCGTGAGAACGTACCAGTATGTAGTTTTGTTTAGACCAATTTCAAGTGTGTGATATCGCCAGCTCGTGGTTGTCTTTACTTTTATTCACTTTATCGCTTCAACAGGACGGGGACGACTTCACGGTCATAAAACCAAGTTGAACTTAGCGATTTTTAACATCGTCATTTAGTCAAAAATAAATACATTACCTCGTCGCTATCCATCCTGCAAACAGCCGCCGAGGACAGAAGAATACTTTTGAGCGAAGTCCTGGCTTCTGTGATTTGCCTACAAAACAAATGCACGCGACCGGCAGATCTGTATCTTTACGGCAGTATGCATGCGCTAGGGCTCATGGGTAGTTGAGTTCTCATTCCGGTCAAGCGAGAATCTTCTGTAGTGCTACTTTAAGTGACAAAAACCTGCAACAACAAATCAATACCCTACAAATCTCAGAACACAAGCACGAAATACACAAATAAAAACAAAAAAAATAAATCAATCAATGAGTACAACCAGAAAGTGAAACAATTAAGAAAACACAACCATACAAAAGCCAACAATCCAACCTACAAACTGTTACGTAACAACAACAAATTTAAAACCACAATGACAAATGTAAGCATGGCAACAAGTCACAAAACAAAAAAGAAAACAACAAAGAGAATTAAAAAAGCACAACAATAATAAGGAAGATGTGACTGCACAGGTGCCACGTAGTATCTCTACCACAAATACAACTACGAATGAAACAACACAACAATAAAAAGAAAACACAACAAGAAATATGAGACAACTAAGGCGCAAATACTAGCACAAATACCAAGAAACATAAACAACACTACAATAAGACCAAAAGAGAAAACACAAAAATAAGTCATCAAGCACAACAATAATAGGGTTGATGCAACTACACAGGTGCTGCCATGTAGTATCTCTTGCACAAATACGACTACAAATGAAAACAATACAAAAAAAGATTACACAGCCCGGCTGATGGGACAACACAGGTACTGCCATGTAGTTCCTCTAGCACAAAAACAACAACAACTAAACACAACACAAAAACAAAAAAAGAAAACACAACAAGAAAGATGAGACAACAAAGGCTCTGATGTATAGTACCTCTAGCACAAATACCAACAAAAAACAACACAACAACAACAAAAGAGAAAACACTATAAGAATTCATAATGCACAACAATAATAAGGACGATGCAACTACACAGGTGCTGCCATGTAGTATCTCTTGCATAAATACAACTATAGATGAAAACAAGACAACAATACACAAAAGAACACACAATCAGGGAGGTGAGACAACACAGATGCTGCCATGTAGTATCTCACCAAAAACAAATACAACCACAAATGAAAACAACACAACAACAAAAAAAAGAATACATAGTCTGGTAGATGGGACAGCACAGGTACTCCCATGTAGTTCCTCTTACACAAATACAACAACAACTTAACACAACACAACAACAACAAAAAAAAGAAAACACAACAAGAAAGATGAGACAACAAAGGTTCTGATATGTAGTGCCTCTAGCACAAATGCCAACAAACTTAAACAACACAATAACAAAAAAAGGAAAGTATACACATGTTATTAAAATAGACATTTATTTAATGCTAAATTAGTTCTGAGAATTGGATTTTCAGGTTTGTTAGCATCAGTTTTAAGAAATAAGATGCATTTTTTAACAGATGCTACATGTCATTAAAGTTGAGAAACTTATAAAGGTAATTTAAAAATGAAATTGTCTTCAATATTGGTAATTCATTTAAGAGAGTGGCTGGCATTCTAAAATACAAAAACATCATGCATTCAGACAAATGGTAAACAACAGTATCTCGAGCCTCGCTGGTGTTTTCACAAATACACTACATTACATTTCTGTAACATTTTAGTCATGCTGCTCCTTGAATATCAACAAATTGCTGTTAAATGGAGGTGCCTTCAAACTTCGCACAGAAAAGTGAAGATCTTGGCTGTTTGCCTTTCATACATGTAGCATGCAGTAGACATTTCAGGACTTGCGTAAGTTTTGTGGAACTACATTTGTTGTCCTGGAATCATCCTGGAATGTCAAAAAGATGTAGCATAGCAAAAGCAAACTGACTCCAACATAAACGTCTTATAAAAGAAGAAGATGTATTGGTACCTCCTCTTGTAATTAACATGTGTCAGTAGTTTGTTTTAAGGTGTAATATCACATCAAAACCTCAAATGCACATCAGCTGCCATACTCAAAAAAGCAGAATTGCCCTGTTTGTTGTTCTTGCCGGCTCAATTATGATATTTTCTCAACTTCCTTAAATTTATCTGCTTTTCTCATCTGCAGTCCCTCAGCCAAGAGCAACAAACAGCTCCAGAGCGGAAACACATCCATATGCATGCTCACACATAAGCCTAGTGCGCACATAAGTGAAGGCAGGAACACACACAGATGGTTGCAGATATACACTGTGGCTGTTCTTGCTCTCAGTAGCAGGCACATCCATTAGCACATGCTTCCATGTGAAATCACCTGGTGCTATCAAAACATCTTTGAAAGGCTTATTACAGCGCCTGACTTTGAGCCCAAGCCAAGATAAAACGACAGCTCCTTCAGGGGTGCATGAAAAGAACGACTGGATGCACAAAGATGCATCAATGAAGACATCTTTACATGTGGCATGTCTGTGGCTGCATGACAGTCCTTTGTTACATAACATGCATACAGCATACAGAGGGTTTCATATGTGGTGTATGCACCGCTAAGTCTCTAAAACTTCTTCCATGATGAGTGAGACATATAACCCTCCATCGTGGGTGTATCGATTATTAAAACTCTCATCAGAATTTTATCAATTATATCTAAGAATGAGGTTGATTTTTGTGGTTTGTTTTTGTTATTTTGTGAACAGGATAACTCAAAAAGCTATGAAAGGAATTTGGTGAGATTTCCAGAATGGGTCAGAAATGGGCCAAGAACCAAGATATTAGATTTTGGTGGTAATCTGAACCGACAAGAGGATCCAGAAATTGTTAAAAGGGTTTGTTAACATTACAATAAGGCAGTTTCCCACACTTTACCTAATACCTCAATAAATTCTCAATAGATTAAGGTGATATTTAATGAGACTCATCAGATCTGGCAACATTATTCCAACCTTCTGTTGTTGTTTTTGTGAGCAGAGATTAGCACAGATGCTAACAGCTTCAATAGCAGTTTTGTCAGATCTGGGCTTTATTTGTTAAGTGGAAAGAAAGCGACACTGAAAGCAATTTTCAATAGAAATGATGATTTTGCTCCACTTCTAACATGTTTTGCTGCAAGTTTGATCTGGCTCAAGTTTTGAGTTTTACAGCACGCAATGAGTGTATGCTACATTATATGTTATATCTGCTATTAAAAGGTTCTGCCCATTCCCAAACACTTTCTATTGTCTGTTTCCCAGACGGACTAGTGAAATATACTGAATGGTATCACGCTAATTTCATTCAAGGATAAATTATATTGTTTTCAGCATAGGAAGGTCAGGCTCCCTTTTATATTGTGAAAACATAATCTCCAGATTGCCTTAGTGTGGTTTTGTCAAATTTGGCACAAAGCAACATTTGGACAAGTGGGTAAAGTAATTTGATTCTGAAGTCCAGAGGCCACTGCAAGTTAGCTCACCACCAAAACCACCCCAGTCCATTTACTTGGCCCACCATTGTGCTTTTACCATCCGGCAGTTCTTTTCCTCAGCACAACATTCAAATGCCAGGCAGTAGTTCAAGAGTTCAAATTGATCCTGTGCATTTGCACAAGTAAGCATGACATTTTTACATTTTAGGCAATGTTGATTTTTCATACACATTTGTACATTCAACACTCTTTTACTGAACATTTCCGTCTGAGCATTGCAGTACTCTTGGACAGTTTCCAGGAAATTAAAAGTGCTTTTCTACCCTAACAAAAGGCTTTCTCAGTAGGTCTGTATGATGTTTTCAGAAATGTGGATCATGGCACAAGAGAAAAGTGATAACATTATGGTGGTGATCTGAATCCCTACGTGGATCCAGAATTTGTTTTTAAGTTTCTGTTAACAGTGCAAAATTAATTCATCATCCCCTTCAAGAAACCAGTTAGAAAATATTTGAAGTTTAGCCATGGCATGCCATTCTGCTGAGTTTAGCCATCAGGAGTTGGTTAATAGAGTTACCGTTGCCTTTCTGTCATCTTGAGTTAATGATTTCTTAATTATAAATGGCATTTTCACCCAAAGAGCCACTGCTCACTGGATATCTTCTCTGTTTTATACCCTTCTCTGAAACCCTAGAGATGGCTGTGTCTGGATATGCCAGTAGATTAGCAGTTTCTAAAATACTCAGGCTAGCCACATTCAGAGTCGTTCGAATCACATTTCCTCCCCATCCTGATGCTTGTTTGTACTTCAGTAGGTTTTGTTTACCATGTCTACATGTGTAAATGCATTGGGTTGCTGTCATGTGAATGGAAGAGAAGTCATTATCATGTTTAAGCAGTTTTACCTGCTGACATTTATGTGCTACCTGGCTGAAAAGAATGTGTTTCCTCTCTTTTCCTCATCTATTCTCTGTTTGCTCTGCTCAAAGATAAAGTCTCCCACAGCTTGACTTTTCCAGGGGCTAAACTAATTCAATTAGTGGGGGCATGTTTGAGAGTATCCTGTAGTTCAGCAGTGTGAGCCAACATCGCAGAGCAGGACACAGTTTGGTATAAAAGAGCGTCTGTCAGGTCAAACATCCACTGTTGATGATAACAAAGCCAACATAAATATCTCATCCCAGGCACAGGTTCCACTTTGGAGAGGAATCATTTTGTTACTTGATCTTAAGGTCCATCAGGTTTTCATATTAGTGAAGCAAACGCTGGTCTACTTTTATCTGCTGGAATGTGGAGAACAAACATAAGAGGCATGGAGTAATGAAAGTTCAGGGGAAAAAACAAAAACAGTTGATGGCAGTCAGAAAAGTTGTTGAGCAATAAGCCATCTCTGTCTTTTAAGATGATTATTATGCCTCTGTGTCAATGATGTCTAAGGTTGGAGGTTTTATGTTGCCCAGCTGTAGCAGGAAGAGGTGGGACAGGAGAAAGTGACTGCTCGCACTGAGGTTAGCAAAAATGCTAACAGCTTTAGTAGCAGGTTTGTCAGATCTTGACCACATTGCTTTATTAAACTATAAAGCATTCGGAGAGTGCAAAACCCAACCAAGGTACCTCATATATTGCTGTTACATCTGTAAGCGATAGTTCTATGAAGTTACCATCATAATATGATTCCTCGACCTAAAAACCCACACCTAGCACTCAGAGTCATGTTATCATTATTAGTTAGACAGTTATTAAGCAGCAACAGTCATTCGCTAGTGGTAGTTAACTGGATCACCGCCAGAATCTAATCATTTATAAGTTGGGCCAGTACCAACATCTCCGGAAAATGTCAGCAAAATCTGTCCAGTAGTTTTTACATATCTTGCTAACAAGCAAACAAATAAACAGACATGCACTGGCAATGTATGTTTTGCCAGTGTTAATCTGTTTGTAGATGGTAGTGAAGAACAACACTAAGCCCGCCTACTTCATGGGTCTGAAATGATTGTGATTGATGGAACAATCATCCAATTGCCTGCGGAGTATGCTTTGAAGGGTTCTGTCCATTCCCAAACTCTTATTATTGACTGTTTCCCAGATGGACAAGTGAGGTGTATTGAACACCCCCACTGATGTGTCAGGTACTTTAATTTGAGGATAAATGAAATAAATTTGATTAGTGTTTTTCCATATCCTTTTTTTACCAACATGCCCCACTGGTGTTATGGTTTAAGTTGTGCTTTTGATAGCTGGCGGTAGCAGGCATCTTTGTAAATATTTGTTTGTTTATATTCTGATTAAGGAAATATCTGATAAATTTAATGAAATCCTGTGATTAAATAGTTTTGTGGATACGTCTGTGCTTCAAGAACTGGTATAATCATGGCAAAAACACAGAACAAGTGGTAATGGGTCACCAATAAACACGGTCATAGATGAAACAATAACACCAGGTCTTGTTGAGTGTTTTTGAAGCAGCAGCATCATGGGGGAGTAGCAAAAACTATGGGTGAAATTAAAACAATATAACATTAAAAATAAAACAATTAAGTGACATTTAAGGTCCGAAAGGCTGTTTTCCTCATTTTCCCAAAATGGTGTTTTCAAAAATTTTGCCTTGGCCGTAGTTTTCAAAAAATAACAGGTGATCAGAAGGACAAAAAAACACAGAAAAGTCCAAGTTTTTTGAAAATAGCCATCTATGTGTGGACATAGCCTAAGGTTTCCAGCCTGTTTACTTATCTGCTGTGCATTTACCTTCTGGCAGTTCTTTACCCCACCATGACACATAACTGCCAGGCTTTAGAACTGCATGAGCTTACACATCATACATACTGCAATGTTTTTTTATGTCTTACACATTAACACACTGGTTTAGTAAAACACACTTTTACTGAACATTTCTCTCTTAACATAACAGTACTCTTGGACTGTTGACATGAAATAAACAGTACTTTTCTATCCTAACTCACAAAGGCTTTCACATCGCCCTCATTGACCTTTTCAAACACACACTTTGATCATTGCAAGCAACATGAGGTTCATACGAATCAGGGTATGCCCTGGTTTCGATGTGAGCAGAACAATATCCCAGTATGCATGTCACTGTATTTACATCATTGCAGAGGGCATTTCAAAATTAGCTATAGCGTACTTGATGGTCCACGTGAAATGATCTATGATTAAGTTACAGCTCCTATTTGCCCATTTACTGATGTAACCCTCTTACATACATAATTCTTGCCATCTACTTTACCAACACTAGCCATGATTATACACAACAATAATGCATTCCCATCTGCTAGGGCAACATACAGCATACATCTGACTCACAATTTCTGCTGAATGGTCCAGACAAAGGAGCATTTCAAACTGAGACTCTTAATTTCTTAAAGTACTCTTTATGATACCTTTTTCTTGTAGGTGGTATTGACACCCACATTGATCCAACCAGTAAGTTGTTTTCAGCTATTTCTTCTGACATTCATGAATATTTTTAATTGTGGATCAGTCAAGGTTTCCTTCAACCAAAGAAAAAAAATCCTTGCATATCGTGCCCTAGGAATTATAACAATGACCATCATTATGACAACTTCACAAGCATAATTTAATAAACTTAATTTAACCAGGTAGGTAAATTAAGAACCAGTTCTCATTTAAAATGAAGTCCCGTGGGTCAACAACAAAAAGCATTGAATAAGACATTAAACATTGTTTTAATCATAGATTAGGACACTAAATTGTAGTTTATATGCACTCTTCATCATAAAGTTATATATTTAAAATTATATTGTTATTTTAATATTGAATCAGGGGCAATCTACAGGTGAGTTTATGACTTAAAATTCTCATAAGATGGATATCTTATTGGTTTTAGTTTACACCTTGCAAATACAAGTTCCCAGGATTAAATACCAGAATGCTATTTTTGACATTTATGTATTACTTTATTTGTCTAAATTAACTGATTCCTTGTTGCATAGATATGTTTTCATAGTAAGCA
This sequence comes from Scarus forsteni, assembly GCA_036419115.1. Taxonomy (NCBI): domain Eukaryota; kingdom Metazoa; phylum Chordata; class Actinopteri; order Labriformes; family Labridae; genus Scarus; species Scarus forsteni. The sequence continues at coordinate 13,604,615 of JAZDUH010000359.1, read as the reverse complement.
GACATTTCCTCAAATAGTTCCTTAGGCTGGATAATTGTGACTGTTTCATGGAAACACTTTGAAACATAGACATGTAAGCAGGACCTGCTACTGCAGATGATCTGCTTCTGTATCTCATTCTTATGTAGTGCTGCTTACCTGTAATAGACCACTTTACCCCCTGCCTGCATCTGCCCTGTCATTCAAACGTCTTCCCTTAACTCCATCCCTCACCCCCATAAATAGACGTCCACAAGTTGAATGGAGATTTGCGGTCTCCTTTATCTGCTGTCAGTGTTACTTCTTTTATAGAATTGAGGACTTTGGTGAACAATCCACAAAGTGCATTCACTACATAGCAAACCAATATATCTGTGTTATAGATGAACCAGTTCAAACAAGGGAAAAAACATCTCTGAAATCAGTTTGATTCAGAAGTCAATAGCATGAACCATGAACTTCTTTTAGAGAGTTTTTCACACTCATTGTGCAAGGGTTTCTATGAAGGGAAGTGCTGGTTTTCTGTTGAGTGTACACACCTCATGTCGTGATGTTTTCGAAAGTTTTTGAAACCCTTAATTTAAAGAACATCAACCATAGTGGAAGGGTGGATTTGACCGTTGCCACTGATGAATCAGAAAGTCATATTCTGGTTGCAGGATTTTATATACTGTGCCTTTAGTCCTATTAAGCCAACTGTAATCATGCAATGTTGTTTTTTAGCACATGCATGAATTTAAATGTTCAGCTTCCTCTTGCCAGGAAGTATACTTTACTTTCTGGCCATCAGAATTTGAACCATGGTTATTAAAAGCTTACAGGCATCACCAAATAAATGTTTGTTTTACATCCTGATATAGATGTTCTTTTATGGATATTTAAAGGGGATAGTGCCCCTGCATTCATGAACAAAACCTTCGCTACACATCATTCATGTTTTCATTTTAACTATTAACTTTTGATAGCTTTCATCTGTTGCCACAAACACAATAAAAATTCCTTTATTTTGACGTGGCTTCAGTTTATAATAACCCCTTATCAAAACTGAAATACAGAGGCAAATAAAAATGGTTTTATGGCTATTAAAGGAATGAAGTTTGAAAAATAAATGCATTTTTTTAAATAAAGAGAGAGAGACAGAAGTGTAAAATAAAGCAAGACCCAGCATGGAAATTACTGAAGAATATATTTTATTGCTCTTTGGGCTTTTTGCCCTTTTTTGCGGGTAGAAATAATCCAACAGTTTTATCACAGCAGCAAACCACATGAAGTGTTTGCCGGCTTCAAGGAGGCAAGTGGAGTTGTTTTGAATCCTTTATTTGTTATTTTTATTATTTTTAATCATTTTATTTTTTTTAAAACATTTTTTCTTCCCTCAAGTGGCCTGGGGGTGTTTGATTCTAAAAAAAGAGAATTTCCAAAAAAAGTAACAAACTTACTGGCAAAGCATATTAGAGTTATCTGATGTTTGAAAACCTTGTTTAAACATTTGCAAACACAATGTAGGTTCAAAAAACTCTGAAAGCCAAAAAAGAAAAACATGAAGGAGAAACCATGACCATAAGCGACAAATCAAAACTCAAAATGAGAAACCAAAACTGTAAGCAAAAGGGGAAAAATAAGCAAAAACGGAAAGAAAACTGTAAACAATACAGTTACAAATGAGAGTGCTGATAGGACTTCTGGTTATCCTGTTTTTATTGTTTCATTTGTGGTATTTAGTCAGTGACTAAAACTGAAGACAAGATTAAAGGTGCCTTTACATGATTTCTCTTTTGTTTGTTTGATTTTTGCTAAAATGAAGTCTCCTTACTCGAAAAGAGCTATTGATAACTGAAGTGACCCAAATGTGTATAATTTTATGATAAATGGCTTCAAAAGAGCCTGTCAAATACCTAATGGATACATGCAGTGTAAAGTGTAAAGGCAAACAAATAACAGAAAATGAGAATAAAGTAATAAAAACAGGACAACAAATGTCTTAGTAGCACCCTCACTTGTAGGTAGTATTTCTGCTTTACAGTTTTCTTTCCATGAGTTTTGTTTTGTTGCTTTGCTTATGGTTTTGGTTCTTCAATAAAAGTTTTGATTTTATTTTTTTATGGTTTTGGTTTTCTTATTTATGTTTTTTTTCCTTTCAGACTTTTATTTCAGACTTCCTTATCATGGTGACTCAAGAAACCATCATGGGGACTTACAACGGCAAAGTGAGTAGCCCCCCCAAACATTTTTCCTGTCCATTGTGTTATTTAATGCAGCTCAAATTTATATTTGTTCTACTGGAATAATGAGCTGCGAGCTAGGGGATAGTGCCGATTCAAAGACAACTTAAAATTATTCAATTTTTTAGAGGAAATGCCACTCAAAGCCAAAGCTAGTATCGCTAAATTGCAGCTCAAAGTCAAATGTCAATGAAATAATGATATAATTTAAAAAACAAACAAACAAAACCCTGCCGATATTCTTTTCAGTACAATAGTTGTACCATGTTGACCTGTGGGTGATGCTAATTGGAGCAGCCTTATTCTGTGGGATTGGAGGGAACCAATAGGAAGTTATAATAGAATTTGCAGAAATCAAATTTAGAGGGGCCAGGCCTGTGTGGCAATTGGGACATAGTATCCTTCCAGGAACTAAGTCTATGAAGGGAAAGGCTTTCATGCCTTATTAGACAAGCGAGGTCAAACTGAAATGGAGTGGTCTAACCAGCAGATCATTTCCAGTTTGCAAAACCAGCAACCCCTGATTGTTCAATTTTTGGTCTTTGCAGCTGCTCCTTTGAAACCTCAGCAGCCTCACTAAAGCTAGCTAAGTCAACCAACTTTACTCATTTAAACTTACTTAAAGAGGTCAAAGTGCTAAACAAAGCCCAAGTTTCAATACTGAAGCAACCTTAAAACAAACAAAGATAAACCTACTGCAGTGTGCTCAGCACAATGTTAGCACCTGAAGGTAATGCTATTTGCAGAAGTTTAGTTCCAGGGGATTCCAAAAGGAAGTTGTACTAGAGTGTGAAGTCATTAGATAAACAGGGGCAAGACCTGTCCCAATCCAGGCATAGCTCCTATGAGGAACAAACATTTGTACCAGATTAAATCACTTAGTTTAAACTGAATTTGGTTTGTCTAATTTACAGATTATTTCTTGTTTGCGCAACCAGCCTCCCCTCCTCTTTTATTTTCAATTTTAGGCTGTGCTTCTGCTACCAAGAAACCTCAGCAGCTACACTTAAGCTAGCAAACATAACTGACTTGATCTACTTGGTGAATCCATTGTTAGCTGTGTAATGAGGATGCACTTGCTGGCCGCACTTGGAGAAACATTCATATGGGACCATCTTTACCCATTGTTGTGAGTTTATCAGATTATCTCTTGACTTTGGACAGTGCTGAGGTTTTTCACTATACAGGCTGAATGACTTGTGATGACTGGCTTTTGGCATTTGTATTCTGTGCTTGAGAGAGTTTGATCTTTTCATGTGGGTGAATCATTTTCTGCTGGTTTTAACACGACAGCCAACATATTAATCATCATGATGGTTTCTTGAAATACTGTGATAAAAAAAGAAACAGAGCAGAAAATAAATAGATAGGCATATTTTTGGTAGATTCAAGGTTTTTTTGTGGCCATGGTGGTAACCAAATCGTGGCTAAAGCTAAAACATTCACTAAAAATGGAACAGTATTTTTGTGGATCATTTGCCATTTGGTTGGGTCTTAAATTCTTCCTTTTTGTGACGTTTCTCTTAAAACATTCATTGAGAGTTTGATGTTCCCCTGAAATACTTGTACTCAAGAGTGTTTTTCTTCTTCTCTCTTTGCAGGGATGTGGTGCCACGTGTTGCATACACCTACCAGGTCCAAACCATCTCCAGCCGCAGTGAGAGTGAGCCTTCCCCACTTTTAGTGCATGAAGTTGGGGCACCTTATTGTGGCGATGGACGTATCCAAAGGTAAACTCCAAGCTCACTTTTACATCTGCCTGAACCATTCGATGTAACTCTGCCGTCTTCTTCAGAAGCTGTCATCCTGACAGCTGTGGCGTGTCTTTTTATCAGCTGTTTCCTGTAGTAGCCGGCAGGACAGATTGATCACGTGATCTGTCCCGCCGACTACGTCCCCCGTTGCCTGGCGGCCTCTGGAGAAGCCTACTACTGGAAACAGCTGATAAAAAGACACGCCACAGCAGTCAGGATGACAGCTTCTGAAGAAGACGGCAGAGTTACGTCGAAACATGTCAAGGTAACCATACCTTTTTGTCTTTAAAAAAAAACACTAAAACACTTATGTTCAAAGAAGACAAGATGAACCTAATCAGTAAAGTACCAAAGAAGTCAATTGAACCAAACAACAGTGAACTGTGCTGTGAATTTGTCTGAATACAACAACAGTTAGTAAGCTAACGTGTTCAATGGCAATATCAGACAGAGGGCAGCTAGCATCAGCTGGGTTTAGAAGGTTGACATCAACAAGTTAACGCGTAATATGGTTAAAAATCGCTGCAGTAAATATGCCAATTTCATCTAAGCAGCTTAAATACAAATCTGTCTTTATTTTGTCACTCAAACACTTCAAAGATGCTTCGAGCTTGACAGTGTTACTACTTCAGTATTAAGTTCAGGTGGGATAGCAGGAACAAAGGGCTCAGCTTTAACCTCAACTAATAGCATCTGTCTATGTTACACATCATTTGACAGACTTTTGTTGTTTGTGTGACCAAACCAAATAAAAAATTACTGCAAAGTTTCAAATTCATCCCCTCACCCCCCAGTCTGTCTAGTTTCAGGAGTTTAAGTGACCTCAAACTAACATTACTTGACAAAACCATGACACACATCTGCATATGAACAGTTTTCCGAGTTTGGCATATTTCTTCGACCAATATCTTCTTCAATTTCAGTTCGAAAGGAGAAGAGTGTGACGATATGAACTCTATGAATGGTGACGGATGCTCCAGTCAGTGCAAGAAAGAACCCTTCTTCAACTGTATCGGTGAGTCCAATAGTTTCTGTTCGGACATAGAATCGAGCGACCTTGACTAGGTCTTGTGTTGAGCTTGTTACACATTAGACTATCTTAAAAAAATTCAATTCCCCATCAACAGGGGTCTGGGTTGACTAGGGGCTTGGATCTCATGCACACAGTGAAGAGGGTATTTATGAGTTACATCACAAAAATGGGCTTCAAATGCAACCATTTAACTTATTTGTTATTTTCTTTTCCTTATTTCCCATTACCATTTTTAGGGGTGCATAATGTTATTGGAACAGTATTGGCATTGGCAAATAACTGCCTCAAAATATATACTTTTTGGTATTTGCTGATATACAATAATTGTCACAGATACATATTGGGCACATGCAGCAGGCTGCTTGATTATGCCAATAGATCAAACTTGTGGTTATTTTAAAGATTTTGATATCCAAATTATAAGAGACGATTACGCCCTGATTTCAAAACACACATTGCATGCTTTCTTAAACTCATATTCTTCTGACACTACCATTTCGAACATTAAAAAACTGTACTTGCACAAATACCAATAATTCAAATAATACTTATAATAACAATGGAAAAAGAAAGTAAAATCAACATGTCCTGTGGCAGTAATCTTTTAGTCTCACTATGCTTTCATAATTGCAGATGCAGCAATTGTAATTGAGATTAAAACTTGATTTATTTGTTGCTCACATCTACATAAATCCCTCATATTGACTGCAATGTTGACATTATGGACAAAAGCACCATAATGGTTTACCTCTTCACTACTGAATATTCACTTTTTAATTCAAAGCATCCTATTTTATAGAATTACTGCTTTTTACATGTTTACTGACTTTACAGACTGTTACCAAAAAATAGGAACATGTCTATTTTAGTGAATTGAATGTTTTTAGTCTTGAGGAAAATATCTTCATCAGTATGCAAAATATTGAGCTCAGAATTATTGGATTCTGGCGAAAATTTGGTGTCCTGCATCCCTCCTTTTTTATGAATGTTTTAAGCAAATGAAAATCTTCAGTACAAACTGAGGACAGCCTGATTTATTTTTTTTTTATGAAAGTTTGCCAGGCACTGTGAGAGTTTGCACTAGTCTGGTATTTGCCTTAACTATAGACTAGGATTTGATCTAGGTTCTACTTACCGTATTTCTTGTGAAAAAATCACAGCTGAAAAAAATAACCGAGGAATAATATAAAAGATGCATTGCTGGAAAACTAAAATTGACAGTTCTCAGAAAGTTCTAAAAGAATTATTAGAACACAAAATAACAATGTTGTTAAAGTACTGAGGAGATCCATTTTGTAACTTTGTGAATGAAAACACTTGACATCTGGGCTTCTTTTATCCTTGAGCCTGATGCCTTCCTCGAGAGAGAGAGAGAGAGAGAGAGAGAGAGAGAGAGAGAGAGAGAAGAAAATACCATTAGTTATCATAATCACTGCAGCCTCCTGTTTAAAATAAAAATCTGGAAATCATTATTTTTTAAAAGCGTGAGTCATTCTACACAGTTGAGTGACTGGCATCTCCTGCGTTGTTTCTTTTTTTATGAATAGATGGATGGTTTCCTCTTCACTTCCCCTGCTGTCTGGCGATCATTTCGCCCCCCTGTTGTGACCGTGCGTGTGCATTTGTGCATGTACGGTTCATGCAAACACACACACACATGTTTGAGCCTCTGTGAAGTGGCCACTTAATCCCTGTCAGATTGCTGGACTGTGTCGGCCGTGCTGTTTTTCCACCAACTGCAGTGCTCAGGGGCCATGTGTAAGTGTGTGTGTGTGTGTGTGTGTGTGTGTGTGTGTCGGACGCTGTTTGACATAGTTGTAGTTTTGCAAAGAAATCTGACACTATAATGATGGGACCTTCTGTCCATCTGTCTGCATGTGTGAGTGAGTGTCTGCCTGTCAGTGTGTTGGATAGTGAAATAGAGCTGGATGGAGAATTGACACTAAGTATACAACAGGGCCTGGGTGCTACAGTCTGGATGAGTTTTAATAGGCTGTTCACACGATGGAGCTGAATTAGATCTGGAATTGACACGATTGTCAAGCTCTTTTCACACGACCCTAACAGTTAAAGTCACTGTGAGGAGTTTTGAACTGGTTATGCAACAGACAGAGTTAATGTTAATGCCCCTGCATGACCTCAAAGGCTCTCTCTCAAGAAGCTTTTGCACTGACATCCATCCATCTACTCCGCTTTGGGGTTGGGGGGGCTATCCCTGCTGATATTGGGCGAGAGGTGGAGTACTCTTGAACCGGTCACCAGCCAAACACAGGACCACATAGAGAGACTAACAGCCATTCACACTCAAGCCGGAGTGCCTGGAGAGAACCCACACAAGCATGGGAGAACATACAAACTCCACACAGAAAGGACCTGACTGACACAGGGATTGAACTGGCACCCTTCATTCTGTGATGCACGTGCACTACCTGCCGCCCTTTGCACTGGCATATCCAGATTAAATAAAAAATGACTAGACTTTTGACATTTTGGTGGATTATACATTCTTAAAATGGGCAACAAGCTTAATTGTGGGTAGCTGCTAGAAATGTGCCAAAATCCCCTGCAACTGGAAGCTAGTGTTCGGACCCAGAGAGTGGCGACATTATTTAATATCAGCCCTGATACCAATTCCAAACTTTGTGTGAAGTTCTGTTAAACATGGGAACCCACAGACAGACCGCTTTGTGGGCGTTCAAGGAAGACAACACCCCAAGAAGATTGGTTCCTTACCCTTTCTTCAATGAGGAACTGTAGGCTATCTTCAGGGGAGGACGGGATTTTGGCACTGTTTTCACGTTCAAGCCAATTTCTTACTTTGCCATTAAATAACAGCAGATATCAAGACTCATCAGTTGAGGTGAGTTGGTGAGCATGTTAGCCTACATAGCTATGGTTTCTTGTTCTTACCTGACGGCTATGGTCCTCTGCTTCTGCAGCCCACCTGCGTTAGGATTTGAGATGTTGTGATTCATGAATGCCTTCTGGACACCTTAGTTGTGGAAAGTGGTTATTTGAGCTACTGCTGGCTTACATACCTGGATAGTCTCACCATTCGCCTCTGACAACTGGCATTTTTGTCCAGAGATCTGCCAAAATTTACAAAATCCCAAGATTCTGGCACACTCAGAAGAGCCCGTCTGGCACCAACAACCCATGTCATGTGTTAAGTCTCTTGAATTACTCTTATCCCCTGTTCTGACGCAGGTCAACTTGAGCAGTTGTTCACAAGCTTTTTCTCTGTTAGCCCAACCAATTTTTTTTTTCTTTGGAGTTTTGCCCCCCTTGGATTTACACAAACAAAAACCGGACATATTACTTTGCAGTGATCAACATTTTTAATGGTTTACATGACTAAAATCCAGATAAAAAGGCTGATGCTCTCATTTTTAAGCAAAAGTGATTCCATGACCAAATTCTGGCCGCTTCAGGGCTGACAGTGCCTTGAACCTCCCCTCTGAGACCCTTACTTTGGGAACCAAGGGTCTTGTGCATTTCTGCATGCCCAAATTGTATTGCTGTCAGGACCACTTTGTCAAAAAAGACACCAGAGCAGTTTGTAATATAGTTTCATTTATTAGCAGATATTTAACGTAGGTAGTATGGCCATGATTGAGGCTCTTTCCTCCCCTCCACTCCCCCAGATAGTGGAAGCCTTAAGAAGGAGTAGCACACATTCCTGCCATCTTTGCAGCTTACAAGGAAAGCATGAGGCAGGTAGAAAAGCAACATCCCTCCAGAGCTAGTATCATTATCTACAGGACACTTTTGTTAGAAAGTGGCAGAAAGGAGGAGCTGCGGTGGAGGAGGGTTTCAAGGCAGCTGGCAAATAGAGCAGGGAAGAGTAAGCAGGCTGAACAGCTTAAATATGGTGGTCTGAGTGCATTTAGGCAATGGCACATTAGAGACAATCAGATGGATGTTTGCAGTGGGGAGGGCAATTTGATTGGATCAGCTGTTTGTTGGCATGTTGGCAAGCTTGACTCCTGCCAGAACTAATGCCATGATTCATTTTGTGCCATGTAATTTATTGATTAGCTATTTGTGTTGATGAGCCGTTGAGCAGCCATACCTAATAGTAAACAGGACTGTTTATACAGATAAAAAAGTGAACTATTAAGACCAAACATGTTTAATTATACTGGGAAAATTATATTTTTGAATGGACTCTTATGGGGACTTCATAGATTCTGAAACCAGCCTCGAGTGGACACCAAAGGAACTGCAGTTTTGCGCTTTAGCATCAGCTTAATTTCTTAACATCAGGGGTTGTAGAGCATTTTAAGACAATATTTATGTCTAGTTATTGAAGCTATGATCAGGACAGAAAAAGTGATGTTATAACATCCTGAAAAGAAATGCTATCTTATTTTCATAAGCTATTCGAACACATTCCTGCACAGACCACAACGATGGTTTCTGAAGGTCAGATTTGTCCCAGTTTCATACACTGTCAGTGTAACTTGGGTTCCTGCGTTTGTTTTGACAGCCTACAGACCTTTCTTTTCTCGATCTCTATCCATCTTTGTTCATGTCATCACTCTGTTTCTCCCTGCAGCTGTATGTCTCGCTCCTTCTTTCTCTTGCACTCAATCACCTTTTCCACTTTTTTTTCCACTATCTGTTTATTCTATCCCTGTCCCGATACTTTCTCCTTTTCCACCCTCCACTCTCTTTAGCTCACACTCTCCCAATTACTCCTGCCGCTTTCACAAGCCACCGTTTAAGCTCCCTCTTCTCTCCTCTCTGAGTCTCGCCCCGCGCCTTCTCCCTTTGCCTCCCGTTCCCGCTGAGTGAGTGGCGGGAGTGTATTCCGTATGCCCCCTCAGTAGCCCCCCGTTTTGCCGTTGCCAGAGCACAGAACTGACTTGAGTTTTTTGGCTGTGCTGGAGAGGGGCTGGAATTTCGAGGAGGAGGCCCCGGCCAACTTGGCACAGAATGCCGCCTTCCCCCTAACTGGAACCCCACCGGCTGACACTGCTTTAGCTGAGAGCAGTGAGGCCCAGGCAACCTCCTTGCTCTGCTCCACCTCTCCTCCAGTCCATAAGCTTCCAGTTCCAGACCTTAACTCCGGGTGGGACGTCTGTAAAAATTACGGCTGTATCTTTCTTTACCTCTTGACTCTGTCTGGTTTCCCCCAGTACGCCCTTGTCTCTCTGTTTGACTCTCTCACGCTCATTTTATCACTGTCTCCCCTTCCCTTTCTTCTCTCTCTTTCTTTTCTCCTGATAATATGCCCTTTGTAGATTTGTACATTCTCACTCTCACAAATGTATCTCTCCTTTTTACCCCCAATACCCCCTGCCTTCCTCCCTACTTCTTTGTCCATCCATCTCCCTTCACCTTTTGAAGTAATAAAGAGAGGGTTAGAGAGTGTAACTGAAGTCCTGGGGGTGTCCTTCATTCATAAAAAGATATTCAAGTACATTCTTAACTAGTTAAAGAAGACAAATTGTTAGTAATATGTTTCATCTGAAACACGGATACCAGTCTAATTCTAGATTAAGCAGGTTTCACATTTTATTGGGTGATTGGGTCAACTTTGGACCATATCCCAACCTTGTACCAAAAGCCAAAATTTGTTGAAGGGTTAGTTTAGGGTTTTTGAATTGAGGTTTCTCGAGGCCCAGGGCACTAGTAAATATGATTGCTACCAAAGCACCTTGTCCTTGGTGGAAGATAGCTGGCTATTGACTCTAGGCAAAATACAGCAGTCAACGATGCCTCGTAATTAACCCACTTTTAGGTTAAAACAACACAAAAAACTACAATGGCTCGACTAGATGCTACAGTACAGTCTTACTTTTCTAGACCAAAGCCCCTGTGTACGGAACAGTGCCCTAACCTATGGGCTATGTTTCTTTCCACAACACTCCTCTCAATAGATGTTCAGGTCAGAGTGTTGCTGTTGGGTAAGGTAGCAGTCACTAGAGCACAAACTTATATAAAACTTACTCCCTGGATAGAAGGTGCATTACCCCAGATTCTTAAAAAGCCTAAAGAAATAGTCAAAATTCCAGTTTCACCACATTTCATAATCAAATGTGGGACTTCTGAGTAATTTTATTCAAATTTTGCATAATCATTTACTTTAAGGCTAGGATAAAAACATTGAGTTTAAAAGTCTTGGATCACATTTTGAAGGTCTTGGTCTTGTCTCGGACTCAAAAGCATTTTTACTTGGTCTTGTCTCGGTCTCGTACTGGCCGGAATCGGAATTTTCCATTAAGACCGATCAAGACCGATCAAGACCAGCACTGATGTGCTGTTCTTCAACTTCATTAATGTGAAGAAGGAGGAGCACTTGGTAAACCAACAAAAAGCTTCAATTTATGTGTTATTTCCCACTGTGATGACTGCAACCTTCCTGTTGTTGTGACCCCCACTTAACTTTTCAACATTGCCAAAATCTTAAAATTGATTTTGATGCTCTTGGTCTTGTCTCAGTCCTGACTTGTCTCAGTCTTGGTCTCGACTTCCTGAAGTCTTGGTTGGTGCATTCTGGTCTCGGGCAAGTCTTGGTCTTGGATCGAGTGGTCTTGAGCACAACACTAGTAATAGGTCAAAATGTAATGTCATTTGGCCTTATGTTCGTTTCTTGCTGCAAACATGATATCTTAAAAACCTTTCAAACTAATTTTCTTTAAACTTTGCCTTTACATCTACTATGACTAATGAATAAAATATCTTAATTTGGGGCATTATAGGTAAAGGTCAGGCCAGGTTTTGGAGCATATACTACAAGGTTGAAAAACCCTGCATCCCAAAGCAATGGAGGATAGGGGATGCCAACCCTTTTCAACTGCATTCCCAACTGCCTTAACTAGTGGCAGTGCACTAGGAAGTCAGCTTGCACCTCCCAAGCTACCTAACCATGCTCATGTATGTTTGGATCAGGACTGTAACAGGGCACCCTCTGGTGCTTAGATCAAGCCTTTAAAGACTGAACTACACTGCCATGAAGGGAGTCAATTTGACCTCAAACATTGTAACAAAATACAGTTACAACATCAAATAAGTAAGATTCCTGCTTATCCCGCTACTTCACTGTCATCTATCGGCCCTCATTGACTCGGCACTGTATTTCTTTTACTGTCTAAAAGCCACATACCTTGGGTTGATCTTATAGTTTCTTATTTCTGTCATTTTTTGTGAAATTGTACGAAACTGTTACCAGTTCTTTTTGTCTGCCGTCCCAAAGTTTGTCTACTCAAAAGTCTCAGTGATGACTTAAGGTTGTAAAAGATTTCCATGGGTTAACCGTCAGAACTGTGGTTGTCTAAAGCTTGAATCTCTGGGAGTATGGTGCACTTTTTGTCATATAATAGCTTTCCATACTCTATGAGGACAAATCATGTTTAGGCTATTATTATTTTCAAACAACACATCTACTCTTAGGAAAGTCCTTTGTGCTGAACTCCTCTTAAACCGCTGATCTATTTGATTTTTTCCATTGGTTGTTCACCTACAGAGGAGCCCAGCATGTGTTACTACTATGATGGAGATGGTGTGTGTGAAGACTTCGAGCGAGAGACTGGTGTTAGGGACTGTGGCCTCTACACTCCAAACGGTTTCCTCGACCAGTGGGCCTCCAGCGTTGAAGTTTCCCATGAAGAGAAGCCTTACTGCTCTGGAGAGGTGTCTGCTGGATATCCCGCTGTCACAAAGGTAAGGCTGATTTTATGTTCACTGAAACTGTGGCTTATTTAAGGAATGTTTTGGCTTTATTTGCGTAATAGTGAAACATTGTTTTTGGGTGCAAGTTTAAAAAGAGGAACTGTTTGATGTAAGTTATCACATCAGAAGCTAACAAGCAGTAAAGCCTTTCATATACAAACTTTTAATCAAATATCATCAAACAACAATTAGATAAATGAAAGAATGTAATCCAGTGTGATGTTAGCAAAATTAGTTTATAATGGTCTATTTGAACAAGAGGCAATCATTTGGGGAATTGCCTTTGGTCTTTAATGATTTGGTAACTGTCATTCATTAATCAGTTCACACGTTGATGAAAATGTGGGCTCAATTTTCATGCAAAAACAACTCATTTTGTTTGTTTTCCAGCTAAGTAATTTGAGAGATTGGACCATTCATCAATGTATTTCCGATTGTGGGTGAAGAGTTTACTCCTTTCATTAAAGAAAAGACAATCACAGAGGTGTTTGATTCCCAGGAAGGGTTTTTTTTTTTTTAAATGATGATTGGCCAAAACATTAGGACCAAAAGATACATTCACGTGCACACACTCAAAGCTTTGTCCATGCCGAAGTGCATTAGGTAAAATCCTCTTTAATCCTCTCCCTAATGTGGGTGGTCAAAGCTAAGGCATTTTATTGGAGTACGCTATCTTGTCTAAAGCTCGTCTCATTATTGTAATTCATTACTGCTTAAACCAAAACCAAATGTCAGACTGCCTTTAGCATTTTGAGAGAGGCATAATATGCATAATGACATTAAATTTGCATAAAGGTTTTAACCCCTTAAAGGATACTTAAAGTTGAAACTGAAGGGTATGAATTCCCTGTAAAACATATAATAGAGATATGGCTGAAATTAAGTTGCTTTAAACATGTGTGTTTAAACATCATGTGGTAATGACCTGAGAGTGTCATAAAGCTACAAACCCCAGTTCCATTAACACTGAGAAGTTTTATAAAACTTTAAGAAAAACTATACAGAGTGGTTCACAAATACATTTACAGTATTATTAACTGAGTTGAATACACAACAGACACAATCTGTTACATGATCAAACTGATAAACTTGATTGTTAGTTCAATATATTTATTACACTGTTCACTATTTAATTGAACATATGTCAAAAGGAATCTGCAAATTTTCATTTTCTGTTGTTATTTGTGTTTTAGACGGTGTCCCAACCTAACTGAAACTGCAATTTGCATTCTAAATACTTTGGTTTTGTGGTTAATAACCAGACTTCTGCTGCAAAAATGACTTATGTTGCATTTTTAACATTACTTTACTAGGCCTGTAACACCTCTGCAGAGATAATACTCTCCCTTGATGATGCAAGTGTGTTGTGTTGGCTGAAGAGTTTGTTCCCACTCTTAATGATCCCTTTAACAAGGCCAGGGAACCTGGTTTTCTTGAACAGCTGCGGTCAGGTATCTCATTCAAGAACGCTTTGGTTTGGGTTTGTCTAAACAAAGGTGGGAGTTTTTAGAGACACCATTTATGCTGCTGATTTTTATGAGGCACCACTTCTGTCTGAGCACAAAACAGGAGTGCATTTGCAACTTGCATGTGGTCCATTCTCCAAGGGAAATGAGACACCATGGAACATCTCAATACAACCAAAAAGAAAGGCTCTGTGCTGTGAAGGACAGATTGTTCACAAAAGAACTTTAACTGTGAAGAACACACTGTTCCCTTAAGGAGATGGACTGATGAGCTCACTTCATTACAAGGCCATGGAGTGTATACTCTATGTGGACACACAAATGCACTATTGCAGGTGTGGAAAATATGCAAACATAGCTTTACAAAATGCAGCAGTCATATCACAGTTACCCTCCTGACAGACTCTACCTTGTTTATTTCTTTATAAAAATGTCTTACTGGACTTTTATGCTTTGATTGACGAGGTTTTCTGTTAGTTTTTATACATTTTTGTGTAAAAAGCTGCAAAAATTTTTCAAATTTGAAAAAATAAAGGCAAAACCTTTAAATGCTTAGTAGGAATTGATTATTAGTGAATCAGTTAGACGAAGTGCAGCTGGATTTCCCTGAGTTAATGTCTGTAATGAGGCTAATCCATCTTGCCAAGCTCCAATCTACAACAATTGTGAGCCATCCAAAGCAACAAGTCCTTTAAAGAAGTCGGAGCTACAAGCAAGATGACAGCATGAAGTGACAGCTCGAGAAGAAATTAGCATAGATGCTAATAGCTTCAGTAGAAGTTTAATCAGATTTGGGTGGATTTCTTTACTAAATGAAAAGCAAATAAAACTTAAGGCATTCCTTATTGGAAAGGATCTTTTTGCTTCACTTCACGTTTTGGCGAGAGTGTGCACAGTGAGAATGCAATTGACAAAATGTGATCATAAAATTGCCTGCTGGATATGTTTTTGAACTGTCTTCCATTAAATGTGCTGCACATTATGAAACAAAAATATGACAGCAGAGAACTCAGAGTTTTGAGCAGCTGAAGTCTAATGTCAACAAAGATATACAAAACTTTAACAATTACTGTCCGAGTTCCAAAACACTTACTGGATGTTGTTAATAGGACAGGTGATGTAACACAGTAGTGAACATGCTCCTTTCCCAGTTTTTCAGAACACATATTACACCATGTCCCAGCTTCACTGGAATTGGGGTTTGTGCAGAAACATACATAGTGCTATGGCATCTATCCTGAATGCTCCTGCAACAGTTGAAGCATGTGTGGATTTAACATGCAGACCAGGCAAAAGTCCTGTTTTTGTTTATGGATCCAGTTTGAATGTGGCAACCTTAGAACAACTCAGAAAACATAACAGTGGATGATGAATACCAAACAATGTTATTGAAAGTATTAACTTTTTAAAGGAGCTATTTATTGATGTCTGGCACTTGGTGTTGTAGTTGTTGAGCCAAATAGTGCCCAATGATAGCCTTTTTTTCGTTCATCTGGACCTCATTCAGTCGTTGGAGTGCTTCATTCTAAGTTTTCTCAGATTTGTTTAGAAAGTGGTTTGATTTTCTTGGGTGACTTTGAAGGTTTTTTTTTGGTAAAAAGGGAAACAAATGTTGTAAAAACCGAGAATAATAGTGTTCAAGCCCCCAAGCTGTGTAGTTATTTATGATGGTGTATAGTTTATCTACAATCTCTGTTGATAATGCAGTTTTCTGAACAGTTTAGCCCGCCAAAAGGCCCACAACTTTGCTGACTCAGACTGAAATAATGCCCTTGACAGTGGGTTTAAAAACTGTTTGGGTACTGAATTACCTGGCAACTTCAGAGTAGCTGTCATCAGTCATAACATGGTGAGGACCAAAACAGGCTGAAGGATTTTCTGTATTCAAAATAGAAGACCAGAATGCATCATTTTCTTGTGGACTTGAAAATGGACAGAGACTCAAATAATGAAATCTAACTTAAAGTAGGTTGTAGTGGACCCATCTCACAACACCTTGACATTTATTCAACCTTGTTGTGTTGGAGAATTAGTTATGTTTCCTTGTTAAAAAGTAAGCCCTCTGTGCCTAACAATCAATGATGCCTTACAATAAATATGGTCTAAGCACTACCAGTCGTAGTGCAAAGATGGCCTACACCATGTCTAAACTGAACTGAGCACCGAATGTCATGTCACATTGCATCATGCAGTATTGCACGCCTGCTGACCACAATGCATCCATTAAAAATGTGATTCCATGCCCTATATTTTCCCTTGTGCTCACTTTGGTATATCGAACTTGACAGTGAGTTAAAAGTTCTTCAGTGGCCTCCACTGTCCCCAGATTTTAACCCTGTAGTGCACTGTCGTGGTATGGGAGATTTGCATCACAGATACCAGACAGTTTATCTGGCATGACACGTTCGAAAGAGAAAAAGTCAGCTTCAATTGATACTATAGGCAATGTTCGGTGGATAGTGAAATAGGGCTGTCACTTTTCCCAAAAATGAGTGTACACTCTAACAACAGAAGAAATTAGACCATTATCCCCCCTTCTCCTGGCTCGAGGATGCCGAAGCACTTGACAAGGCACTGCTCAACTGTAGTGAGTGGAAGGCTTACAAATGAGCCTGCGGATTTGTCATACTGGGCAAACTGCTGTGCAATCGCCTCGAAGTGGAGCCCAACGTGGCTGTGCCTGTCCTTCATCATCTTAAAGGAGACATATCATACTGATGCATGATTTAATACTTACATATAATATAATACATTTGAAAACAAGACCTTACACCCCCTTAATTTTCAAAAAATGAGATATTGTATTTTTTCTGATATCCTAGAACGAGATTTGATGCCTCTGAAAATAGGTCATTGCGAATTGTCTGCGAGATTTAAAATGTCGTGACGACACGAGGTACATTTCTTTTTATTGGAGTAATCTGATAAAACAGCTCCTCCTCTGTGATGTCCGTTAGCCACAAAACCGTCACCGAGGAACACATCCGTCCAGCAGCAGTTTATAGATCCCTAGCTCACACTCACTCATTACCAGCTCTGGCCTGTTGGGGGACTCAATACGCGGTCGCTGCTTTGAGCCTGCTAGAAAATACAGTAGAAGAAGAAGGACAAGCTGGCTCAACCCCCGATAGAACTGACCAATCAGAGCACAAAGGGCTGTGACGTTGCAAGGTAACTGTAGGTCATCCTGAGATCCTCGTGTTTCAACGAGAGCTTGATAATGGCCTAAAATGAGGATTTTGAGAACGCTATTGTGGGGCAATGAAGGAACTAAATGACTTGTACTGAGGGAAGAAATGCTTTACAGGCATCCTAGTCTGGCATAGTGAAAAGGAGAAACAAGCATGATGTGTCCCCTTTAAGATGTTTCCAGCAGAAGAGAGCATAGGATGGTGGGGTTGTGCGGGAGCACCTTCTGTCGGATAAGGTGGTTCACTGCTAATGTGCTGTTGAGATGTTTAGGTATTTTATATTTTAATGATTATACAAAGTTGAGGTATAGATTTTTACCCTCATGTTCGAACACATAGTTGAATACTGAGGTCAAGCTGAAACCCCTACAGTGCAAAGCCCTTGAACTGCTGTGAGAATATTATGACTTCCAAAGTAAAATTGGCGTATATTGTTGATGTTACCAGTTCATGAATATGGTAAATTTGAGGGTTAAAAAGGGGTTTTATGCAACTACTTACCCTACTCTTTCTGATGAACTCTCTATCCCTCTGTATTAGCTGTCTTGTGTAACATCGGGTTACACTAACACATTGTTTCATTTTCTGAGAAACAAGGGTTAAAGCACTAATTTGTAGGTCTCTGTGTCATAGAGTCATTCTTGGTATCCAAAACTTACAGTGAGTTAATATACTACGATCATAAAACTAAATGAGTGGATTAAGATTTACATGTTTTATGAGGCTGTAAAGGAGACGTTATAGAGAGCTGTCATTTCTCGGGATGCTGTCATTTCCCAGTATACAAATCAAGTAACCCCTTGAGTCAGCTGACCACAACCATAAAGTCATTAACACTGCAGAAAGCCAAAATGATAGCAATGCAAACTGCTGAACTTTATGTAAGGTCAACCACCAGCATCCCGACGTAAAATCTACCAGTAGTGTCCCTCTGACGAATTTAAAAGTTGTGCAGCTATTTGTGACAGAGAGGGAGTTGACCCAAACATCTTTAAGAGGTTTGAAGGTCAGAAAGAGCAAATAAAGGATCAACATTTTTGTCTTAGGAATGTGTTTGTCCACCCTCAGATCCAATGATTCTGTCATTGCACCTCCATTTTAAGGACTGCGAACAGTGAACCGTAAATTAACACTACAGCCAAGAGAGAAACAGAATCAATTATTTTATTATGTAAAAAAATGACATCTGTTCACATTCATGTATCAACACTAACCAGAAGCCGTAGTGTTTACAGCTCCTGTCAGTTTTGTGTTAAGGTGATCTAAGTTTTGAACCACAAAGTCCCCACAGCAGTGGGCAAACAGTCGAGTTATGGGCTTTAAAATGGTAGACCACTGTTTATGTCCTGCTTCCGACCATAAGCCGACCTTGGTCGTTTTTAACCATGACTATAAACTTTCCCAAACCATATCTTGATTTAGTCTCTGAAGCAATTAAACCAGAAAGGGACTTGAGTTTGAGGGGCCAAGATTTCCAGAAAGGTTAAGTCCACTTTATAAATTCAGCAAATACCAATAATGATAAATGCTATTGCTTCACTTTTTAAAATGATTGCTTTTTCACAGTAAGATAAATCTAAGGGGGTAGACATTTCCTCAAGCAAAACAATAGGCTTAGCATTTCAGATGGAAAAACTACTTACGCTCAGATTTTAGTCACAAAGTCATTCAGAGACCATTGTGATGTTGGCTTTCATCAGTTTAGGTCAGTGGTGATCCAAGTCTTAAAACTGCAAAGTCCACAAAGTGACGGTTATTCCAAAATGGATGATATTGATGGGTTTGTGAATCTGACTCTTGAGATTGTAGACCATAGCTTTTACATATGTTTTAGGTAGCTTATATTTATGACATATTTGGCCAAATACAATCCCCAAGTCACTGCTTTTTGATTTGCCCAGAGAAGTGTTGAAGGTTTCCTTGGACTAACTGGCTTTTCGTCACATGGAGCTGAAAAGGGAGATGAACACTGTCACCTGGGACATCAGATATGCAGACAAGCAGGTCAAACTTCATCTTAAGAAATCCAAAGAAAGTCTAGTTTACTTGTTTTTAGGGAGAGCAGACTTTCTGGTTTGTATTTGAGAAATTTTGTTTGGAAGGTGCAAGGTGTGAAATTATCCTAAGGCTGCTCTCACACCTAACTTTTTTGGTACCTTCTTTTGATTCACTTATCCACTTGAAAACAGGGCTCTTGGTTTGCCAAAGACAAGAGACCAGAGCACAGCTCACGTTTGGTGTAAAAAAAAAAACAAACCAAACAAGGACCAAAAAAGGCAGGCAGATCAAGAAGCAGTGCAGAAAGCATGTTAGCCTAAAATTCACTGATAATATCAAGCAGAGAGCTGTTGACATTCGCATTGCTTGCACCACCACCTGTTCTCTTAACAGCTTAATGAATATGGTTAGACATTTGGTTTTACATCTCTTATCTATCAGCAAGTGCCACCTGACACATTCTTAATGCAGATTTGTTTCAGTCAATAGAATACTTCCAAAGTGTTTAACAATGTTATTTCTTGAAGCTGGTTGTGTGTATCCAGGTCAAGATGCAACAATATGCTTGATGACAGGAGAAAACACTGAAATTCCAGCCCCAACTAGTAACTGGTACCTATGTATCTAACCAGCCAACAGGCTTTGGTCCACCTCACAAAGTTAAGTAAAAACAAAACTAAGTAAAAAACTAAACGTGTTGCAAGTGTACCCCCAAACTGAACTGAGTTGGACAAACTTTAGGTGTGAAAGTGACCTTAGTTCAACCAATAATAGATACTATAGTTCTTTGTCCCATGAGAAAACTCTACCATGTACACAATGGTTTTAATTATCATTTGCAGTTTTTCTTGTGCAAAATGTTGCTTGTGTCCAATAAGAGGATCCCAAAGCATAAGACCTTTCTCCCAGTGGAAATAACAGAATCTGAATTTCAGATGGACAAAAAGCCATCTGTTAATGTTTTAGGTACAAAGCCCTTTGGTAGCCATAGTCATTACAGCTCTTGTCAGTTCAGAGTATGGCTGACATAACTCTAAGACCACAAAGCCTGCACTAGTGGATAGGGCAGAGAAAGTCAGAAGTCATTTCAATAAACTAATGATATGAGTAAAGGTTATATAACTTTAAAACCACAAAGTCTACACAGTGGTAGAATGTTAAAAGTGTTGGACTTTTAATGGCAGACCGCTCTTCATTGCTGGTTTCCCCTAACTATATCATGTCTTGAATTTGCTCCTTAACAAATGAAAAATGCCACTTAAATCTTGAAAGGACTACTTTTAAGAATTGGGCCTTTCCACAAAAAAGATGCACTTAATGGGCAAGGCCGTTCTCTTAATGGGAACAACAGAATCAGTTCTTCACTTTGCCCAAAAACACATCTGTTAATGTTCAAGTGACACAACCCTTCAGCAGCCATAGTCATTATGACTCTTGTCAGTCTGGGGCAAAGTTTGACAAAGTGTAAGACCACAAAGTTCACCCAGTGGATGATCGGACTTAGGGTTGGGCTTACAGTTGGCAGAGTAATGTTCTGGCCCTGTTTTTGTCAAAAAAAAAGTGACCCGGGTTTTTCCAAACCATGACCAACATCTGCCAGTGACCTGCACCAAGTCTTGACGAAATTTCTAAACCAGATCACTGTGGAAGTACAAAAGAGATCACAGCCTCCATCAGAGTAAAAGGCCCACTTTTCCTGTGAAAATAAGTAATTAATATTTGTTGAATGTGCTATTTATAGCTTTACTGTAAGGAAGTCCACTATGTTGAATTATCTGTCAGTATCTCAGGCATGTGCTTGCCTCCCTTGAGCTATTACAACTATCACACAATATCTACCCCATGTCCTGGAAGCAAACAGCATCGAAAACGACATAATGAGTGGCTAAAAAGTACACGAAGAGAGTGACTGTGACTTTGCACCAGAGTTAGTACACTCTCACCAGAGAGTTGGTGGCATAAGATTCAGCTTCTTCTGTCCTTTAGAGCAAGACAAAGAGCTCCTAGCTACCTTAAGCCAGCGATATTGTGGCATCTTTTTTTTTACGAAGCTTCATGAAACTTGCTGCATTGATACAGAATATGCAGTATGTTATTTGGGATCTTCTAAAAGGGAAAATTGTCCTGAAAGTGACCAGGATGATAATAGAGCTCACCCTATGAAGATAGTTGTGAAGTGCAGATTAAAAGGCTGCGAGCTGCATTGCCCAACTTAGATGGCCACTTGCAGTCTTTTATTGTGCACAATTTTTAGTCAAACAGTGCTCCACAGTTAGTTTATTACATATTAAAGCTTTTTCTTTAAACCTAAGATTGTGACTTAAAGGTGCTATGAGGAGAATCTATTACCGGCGACATTAAGACTCTGCTACCCATACTGTAATGTAATGCTGTGTTCCAGTAACCTCAGAACTGGGAGTGACATCTCCGACTTATCGGCGTTCCAGTTGAAGTCGGAAAAAAACATGCCGATCTACCAGGCTATTGTTAGCTGTTGTTAGCACGCCCTGCGTTGCTGTTCACAAATATCACATGAAGAATGTGATTATCACTATGGCAGCATTTTTGTAAATATAAGTCTTACAATACTTTGCATACAGCTGATCTAGAGTGACACACCCCAGTCAGAAGTGCAAATAAATTGATTATTACAGGAGCTAAATAACTGTTCACACTGGGGGCATCCATCTTCGATTGTCAACTCGGGGGTTCAAGGAAAAAGGATGTCTAAAAGAAGGTACCACCCACTGCCTGTAAGGTCTGCCGAGGACTTAAAAACAAAGCTTTATTCTATTGGAAATATTTATAGGTATTTTTGGATTCCTTATTTACAGTAAGGAAAAGATTGAGGAACTGAGAATAACAATGGTGCAGGCGTTGTAGAAACCAATGTTGCCCGTGCCTGGCCTGGCTGATAAAAATTAAACTTTTTTGCAAACACTATTTGCAAGGCTACATTTGGGAACTTTTTATCATATCCAAAGTTTTATATTGTGCACATGATGTCTGAACTGTTTCCCTGAAAAACAAGTTTGAAAGCCTGCCATCCAAAGCAGTAGTTCAGCAGTTTAAAAAAAGACTGTAAAATCTATTCTGATGTAGTTATTACTGTGTTATCAAAAACCAACAGCACATTGTCCAGCCCTATTAGACAAATAGCTTATTCATACTTTGTGGTTTAATTTAATCATGTTTCCATGTTCATGGCTCAAAGCTCTTGGGGAAAGTTAGGTTAGAGATGTGTCTCCCTGATAAAAGACAATAGTGAAGTGTAACCAACTCCCTGTGTGTGCTTTTTCAGAATGGATGTGTTTGGGAGAAGGGAGAGAATAGTTCATCACTTCCTTCTGATCTTGTAAACAATTCCTGCATTGGTTTTGTGGATCAGATGTGTTTGATGTCTAAAGACTATGCTGATTCCGTGTGTATCTGAGGGAGAGTAAGGCGGGCAACAGTGATAGGGATCTTTGCGGATGCAAGAGAGCAACAACAGCACAAGAAGGCACTCGAGGAGGGAGATCATGTATCTGCACGAAATCTCAAGTGCAATGTTCTTGTATTGTATGCACTTTGTGTGTGCATGTGCGCTGCAGTATACACAGATTTAAAGATGTGATTGTGAAATGCCGGTGTGTCTATTTGATGGAGCAGCAAATGATGATCAGCATAGATGACAGGGCATCACTGCAAAGATCTGAAGACGGGACGCAGGAAGTCATGTCTGCATAAACAAGTGCTGTCAAAATGCCAAAGTTGGATGCTGTTCATGGTTGTACCAACAATTTTGGATGAAAGACATGGCAACAAAACCTGAGTTACTCAATAGTCCTGCAGGTAGTGACACAATTTCAGTGGCAAACCTCAGACCATGACCCAGATGAGCTGAGTCCAACAGTGCTTATTAACGTTGTGACCTCTTTTTCAAAGAGTTGGCCACTGAACTTCAACCTTACACAGCCGATGGATCTGCCTGATACAGTGTCTATAATCAGAAAGGTTCATCTTAATGAACTCCAATCTACAGCAATTGTGAGCAGCCCAAGTGTCCTTTAAAGGACACTTTAAAGCAGGAAGAGTTGGCAGATACAAGCAAGATGATAGCATGAGCTTTGTGCTCCACAGAGATTTGCATAGGTGCTAACAGCTTTGGTATCAGCTTAATAGATCTGGACTATATTAAATGAAAACAAATAACATTAGAAATGTTTCTATTGGAAGGTTATTTTGCTCCACTTCCAACATGTTTTGCGAGTATTTTTTTTTTTAACACAGTAGCTCACGTTCTGTTCTTTACACCATGGCAGTAACACCCACCCATACCTGATTGGCCTGTGATGACTGATTGATGGTGCAGTTGTCCAATCACCTGCTGAATATGCTTTTGATGGGTGCTGCCCAATCCCAAACACTTTCACATTCTTTCCCAGATGGAATAATGAAACATTTTCAATGATCCATGTGGCTTGGCAGGTTAACTAAACTGTGTATCTGGTTAAAATCAAAAGAAACATAGAACAGAGTTGAAAAACTTTCTGATTGTATTAGCACAACAGCAAAAATAAAAAAATAAAAAATTAGTCATTCAATGCTGCTTCTGGTCAAGCAACAAACCAAATACTTTTAAGCTTTAAGACTCTTTTAAAGCTAAACACAGCACTTTTCCTGTACCATTGCAGCTGTATCCGATGGGTAAAATGGACACTACAAACACAATGTCCTGTCTCTGTAGAGAGGGGGATCCTAAAGAAGGATGGAAATGGATACTGTCACCAGTTGTTTTGCCTGTGTTTTTACATAAAGATTAATACAGTAGCAACCCATCTTTGCAATATCATAGGAGAGTTAGATTTGCATCAGTTTGTGGTCTTGTAACAGCTAAGGATCCCTCTGCAGCACTGTGACATCCTTAGCTGATGAGGAATGCGGTGTGTTGCTGGTGGAAGGACATGCACCCCAAAATAGTTGAAGACACAGGTTTTATTGAAGAAAAGTGAAACGCTGCAAAAAAAAAAATCTTACTGGAACATCTATTCATGCCATTGTTGTTTTTTGTGTAGATTTACCCATAAAGAGGGTTAAGTGTGAGCTTTTTGGTGGCACCGTTGACTGCCAAGTATTGCTTAATGTCTGCACCTTGCCATCTTCCCTCAAGGACAATGCTGGCATATTTTTACTACTGCCATGAGCCTTTAAAAACCCTAACTATCCCTTTAAAGGCTTTGAGAACAGCATGCACACACAGCCTAAGTGACGTTTAAAGTAATGTAAGGATACAAATGAAGGATGGATGGAAAACACTGTGTTAGTTCTTGTAATTAAAGGTAAATATTTTGACAAATTAGTCCGACCGACAGACTCTTTGCATTAAGTGGGAAATACATCATGGTGCAAAACTTATTTTGATATAAGAAAATGGTCCAAAAACAACCTTAGGGGCATATCCCGTAATTAAATATCCTCAAATGATTAGCTTCATCCAATCAAAATACCATATGGACACCAGAAAGTATGTGGAGTTGATAACAGTTTGATACATTAATGTTCATGAAAAACTCTGCCAAATTACTCAAGCGATACATTAATTTTTTTTAACTTCACTCATAGAAAAGTCTGAGGCTACCTGTGACCAGTGGTGCAGCTTCATCTTACTCAAATGACTTTCCCGATCAAGCTCACACACAGGTACGCAGTCAGACAGAGGCTTACAGGCAAAAACACACACTCTCCATGCAGGATTATAGGGCAGGTCCATAGGGGACTGAAATGTACTACTGCTGTCTTTGTGGAGCAGAACATAATGTTCCCCCACTACCACACCGTGGAGTACGGTGAGCCAGCTCCACTTGCTCTAGGGGGATTGGATTGGAGAACTGGCCCTAGCAACTAACCTGTGACTGTGAGTGTGTGCGCGCTGGTGTGTGCCGCTGTTCGTGCGTCGCCTCCTTGCCCTCGCGTACATGTGTGTAGATGTTCTCGAGGAGTGTGCGTGTGCATCGAAACTTTAAGATCAGCCAGGTGATTTCTCCAGAGAGCGCTGCTGCCCAGGCAATCTCTGACGCAACCCCTGGGCACCCCTGGAGAACACTCCCCTTAATTATACATAAGCAACAGAAGGGATAACATTTTAGTCCTCTCACGCTGCAAGAAATTGCCCATATATGAAGTTCAAGCATCGTCACATGTTAAACAAACATATGTGCATGAGGTCTGAATTAAATTAACCCCGCCATGTTCGTCATCATAGGTGAGTAATGCTTCAGAGGGAAAGGAGACAGAGAGGGACGTGTCTGGAAGAAACAAGGAAACAATAACTGGCCTAGTTTTGCCACAGAAAGTCCGGCAGTGTTTGCTCATGTCTTAGGCTGTTGCAGAGCATACATGCACATTAATTTGAGGGGATATTTGCATAAGCTGACATGCCAAAATGACAGTTCAATAAATAATATACAGCAAAGAGTGGTGCAGGAATAAGTTCAACAAGGCAGAGGTCACTTAGCATTAGCACTTCCTTGTTCTCAAGCCCTAAACCAAATTGGATTACGAAATAATGTTATGGATTAATGCCTGAAATAAGGTTTTTGGTGAACATATGCACATGAGATGTTAATGTTTAAATGTGTATAACACAGATCTCTACGGTTGCAATATGCAAATCTGCAACAGTCATATTGCAGGACATACAATGTTAGTCATGTGACTTTCAAGTACATTGTGCAACCATTCATTTTTTTGTAGAGGCCAAAACCAGAGGGCTGGATCAAGTCCCAGCAGACGTTGGGTGAGAGGCAGGGTACATTCTGAGCCTGTCACCAGCTGACCACAGGGCCACATAAAAACAGAGCACAACCATTCACGCTCTACCCTGAGGGCAACATGGACTCACCAATTCACCAAATTAGCCTTTTTGGTCTGTGGGATGACTTCAAGTGGCTATAGGCTAATGAGAAGAAACCAGAATGCTTGGAGGAAACCCACACAGACTTGGGGAGACAACGCAAACTCCACACAGAGAAACAAAGAGAGTCGAACCAGTAGCCCCCCCTTGCTATGAGGCATGCACACTAACCTGCCCTGCAACCATAAGGGAAAGAAGCAGGTGGAAACCTAGGACGATCTCAGCAGACTCCTTTTGATGAGACAGAGCACTGCAATCATATTCTTTAGTCCGTATCCAGTGCTTATGACCATATGGGGGGTCGGGACCCCAATTCACATTTGATTGATCATCCAGCAAGCAATTTTTCAGAAAAACACTCAAGAAAATTCCTATTGATGGGCACCAAGGGCCTCTGTTTCTTCTGCCATAGAATCAAACATGTATTTATATCATCTTATTTATTCTTGAATTTAATAAAAGTTTGAAAATCTGGGACATACAGTAGCAGTGCTTGTGCTTTCAGCAGCACAGGACGGCCGGTTTTGTTGGCACTGTTTCTTTCACCGACTTCCCCCCTTCCCAAAACCGCACGGCCCTCGTCAGGCTTGGTGCCAGTGACATAAGCGTGTGGTAACATTAAAAAGAAACCTCTGGGATGGCGTTCCTTTTCCCCTCCTTTTACTTTTCCCATTTCAATTACTGTTGTGGTTCTACCATGTGGAAACCTCATTGTGCCGGGTGTATTTTTTATGTGTAGCACTGATGACCTACTGTAACATTGTCATGCTGTTAATATGCAGGTTTTGGTGTCGTTTTATTGTGCACTGACTAAAGGACATTATAATCCCAGCAAGCCCATCTGTTTTCAACTTTCTGACAACATGCACACACCAATCTTTACAGTAGTTTGTGGTCCATGCTCACTACCACCCAGTCACCACTCGTACCCACCCTCTCACCGCTCTTGTCCACCCAGTCACCGCTGATGCCGGCAGTGATGAGGATAATGAGGACGGGAAAGGTAAAAAAGCATAATTGCACCGACTCTCTAAGTTTTACGGCCCCATTTTCAGTAGGCCATGGAAGTGGCCCATCATTAGCCACAAGACCAACGAGACGGTGAGCTTTGGTGGGTACGGGTGGGGCTGGGTGACAGGACATTACCTCACACACCAGGCGCTCACCAGCATTCCAGTAAACCAAGGGATGGTGCTTGGAAACTCGTACTAGTTTCTCTCTTTTCTCTCCACAAATGCCTCACAGATGCTCAATCCTGCAAATTCTGCATGTATGCCTTCTGACAAAAGAGGGAGGAATGGAAAAGAAGAAATACCTTTTGTTGGAAATAAACATTTTCAGGAGGGGCTCTGAAAGCAAAAATAAGCTCTTTGGAAAGTGTTAAAAATTTGCATGTGAACGAAAATGCCAAAAATCAGAGAAACAGACTGGGTCAGCATCTGATCTCAAAGTGTCCTATAGCGAAACCATAAACTCTTAACTCTTTAGGTTTCTAAGACTTCTAAAGAGCTAATTTGTTTATTAGATAGACAATGCAATACAAGACAATATCAGTCTGTGTTTTAATGTTAAAATATGTAATTGAATAAGGGCAAAACCATCTGCAGCATATTGAGATTTAAGGCGATGGGTGCGGAATCCTTCTCGGAAATCAGGGAACTTGTAAATTGGTGAAGACAAGGGGGATTGTGGGAACGTTGGGGAAGACAAAGATAAATTCCAACAGTGCTAACAAGAAAAACACTTTTATAAGCCAGTACATTGATACCATCAACCACTCTTCCACATGGCAATTTTGTATGTGAGACATTTTGTTGTCACAATGGCGTCCTAAAGTCTGTCTGAGTGTAGACATGATACGCTCTTAGGGCCACAACATACAACTTAATAAAACAAAAACAAGGCTTAACACTTTGATAAGCTGCAACATGTGAGTTTTTTGTGGTAGAAATTATTTAGTCATGGCAACTACTCATTACAAAAAGTTTGTAAACATGTTGAATGTTTCTCCCCTTTGATAAGCACTATTGGTGTTGTTATTTATATCATCCGAAAGCCTGACTAGTCAGCTTAAAACGAGGTCAAACTTGCATTTGTGGAATAGTCAACACAGCTCAAGGACTTCAAGAGGAGGTGCCAAAATCCCCTCTTCCCACTTGGTGGCCTGTCTTGGAACTTGGTCCTAAGTTTGAAAATGCTTCCAGGGCTGACACCAAAAATGCCGCCAGTCTGAGTACAGTAACACCAGTTTCCGGTTATAGAGGATGTTGGACATTTTTTTTGTTGGTGGACCAATTTCTTATTCATGGAATATGAATAGAGATCATGTCTTCATTGTAAAGGTGACTAATCAGGCTTTCCAACAATATAGAACAATGCATATTGCTATCACTGAAGGGGGGATAAAATCAAACAAAATACTGTTCCCAATGTGTTTTTAAGAAGCTTAGATCACGTATTTACTCAAATGGATGTAGCATTGTTTTTTAACCGACATGACGATCCAACTTTTTTTTTTTTTCTTTTTAGAACTGTTTAGTCAAGCAGCTCATGTTTGTATTTGTTTAAAGCACTTATTATTACCATCCATACATACATTACCTCTTATCCATTTCATGGTTGCAGGGGGCTGGGGCATATCTTAGCTAACATTGGGCAAGAGGTGGGGTAAACACTGAACCGATCAGTAGTCATTTGCAGTGCTGCATAGAGGGATGGACAACCATTAACACAATCACCCATACCTACACCTAAGGGCAATTTGGAATCACCAATTAACCAAATGAACATTCTCTGTTGGAGGAAGCCAGAGTGCCTGCAAAGAACCCGCAAATGCATGGGAAGGAAACACAGACTACACAAAAAGTTCTGACCAACATAGGATTTGAACCAGCATCCTACTTGCTATGAGGCCAGCGGACTATCTCCGGACTATCTAAGTATGGTGTCAAGGCTTCAACCTCATTAGTCCTTTTGAATTTGATGCATAATTGAAGCAGTGGTAGAATGTTATTTTCAATTCCCTGTCAAGCCTAATGATGGTTGCTTGGGTGGTAGAGCTTAAGCAATAGCGCAGTACTGAAGCAGACAATGCTGAGAAATAGCAGTTGAAAATAAACCAGGAGTCTTACACCTTATAACTAATTAGTAGGATTTTTTTATTGTTGAATGATACCACAATGTTCCCAGTACTTGCAGTCCTTATAGACATGGTTTTCACATGGTTTAGGTTGTTAACTGTTGTATGTGCTGATAGAAAGACTGAATGAATGCCACTGATTTGTGTTTGCATGTCCATATTAACAAAACAACACTCTTGCATAAGCCAGTGCCCTAGTTTGTCCCTCAGTTACAAAAATCCTGGCTCCACATTTGAAAGAAAAGGCGTCAGG
The DNA here is from genome assembly GCA_036419115.1 of Scarus forsteni. Classification (NCBI taxonomy): domain Eukaryota; kingdom Metazoa; phylum Chordata; class Actinopteri; order Labriformes; family Labridae; genus Scarus; species Scarus forsteni. The sequence continues at coordinate 13,575,008 of JAZDUH010000359.1, read as the reverse complement.
GCTGTGACATTTGCCACTATTAGCCGTTATCAGTCATTACTTTGACTTTTTTAACAGGCCTGCTCCAAATTTCCTGCTATCCAAGTTTATGTTTTGCCTTTTACCTTTAATGAATGTTTTTACAGCGCAGACATATTTCCAGGGCAGTAAGTCTGACAGTTGCACGCTCTCTCTCTCCTCACCTTTATCTCCTCTGGTTTCCTCTTGGCTTAACACACTTAGCTCCCCTTTTATCTGTAAGTGGTGATTTACAAACACCAGTTTGTATCTACAGACCCTGGATTGGCTGTTGTCTGCCAGTCTGAGTCTCCAGCTGGTACAAATTAAAACCATGTGTGCAACCATTTGTAACTCTGTGTGTGTGTGTGTGTGTGTGTGTGTGTGTGTGTGTGTGTGTGTGTGTGTGTGTGAATGTGTGTGTGTTTTGAGTTAAGAAGCTGAACTCATCTCTAGCTTTGTTGTTAGTGCTTTCCAAGGGAGGCGAGAAGTTGTTTTGTTCGGAATTCGGCATTTCAGAATTGGGCTTGTGTACCTAAAAAAAATGACTGTTATGTTGTTGTTATGAATCAGAACAAGAGAAACATATGCTGACCATGTCCTCAGGCAGTGGAGGCTATCAGATGAAATCCTTGTTGTTTTATTACCGACCAAATAGGAACCTTTTTTCCTCTTTGCTGCACAAACAACCTCCACTTACTAGGAAACCCCCCCAAGTAGGTATAACTTATTACAGACATTACAGCACTAGTTTTTATTGTCATATGTTGTGTGATCTTTTATCCCTCAACAGAAATGCTCTCTTGAGTGGATAATAAGGAATAGTTAGTTTTCTTTATTCAGTCTGAGAACCTTGAATTTATTATTTTCTTTTATTTTTCTAAGTGGGGTTGCTCGAAGCCTATGACACTAGAAAATTAAAACAATTGGATTGCAGTGTAGCAGGCTAAATTCTTTGCATATGGTTTGCCCAGAGACTGAAGCATTTAGGGCACTGGTTTGGTGCACTGGTAGGCAACCAGGCATGTCTCAAGTATGCTTCAGCTGGTCAGGTTTGGATTCCTGCTTGAAGTTGTGTTTATTTGGAATCATATTTCTCACAACTTAGAACTATGAGCTGGGCCCAAAACTCAAAAATTCAGATCAAACAGTTACCTTGAAATTATCATAGGTTTCATAAAAGAAATTTTACAATAAAGAGGTCACTTGGGCACAAACTGATATGAATCTAACTCCCCCGGGTATTAAGAAGATGGGTCACAAAAGAAAAAAGAAAAACATACGTCAAAATTTGAATCACACCACATTCTGTCGTGTTGCATGGCTTTTCAACAACTTTGATGGTTTGTGTTAGGGCTGATTGATATCTCATTTTTACAGTGCAACTGTCTAATATGCACTTACATATTAATAATATGTATGTGCAGTAGTCACATTTAAGGATGTGCAATGCCAATCACTTGACTCAACACTGCATCACACCATTTATGTATTGTTTGATGGACACGAAAATGATTTTTTGGGTTTATAAGACTAGTTACCGCTGCCAAGGCGGTTATGTTTTCGGGAGAGTTTGTTTGTCTTTCCGTCCGTCTGTCCGTCTGTCCGTCTGTCCGTCTGTCCGTCTGTCCGTCTGTGAACAAGATAACTCAAAAAGTTATGGATGGATTTGGATGAAAAAATCAGGAAATGTTCAGCATGGGAAAAGAAAGAACTGATTCAATTTTGGTGTTAATCCGGATCAGCGTCCGGCCGCTATGACAAAAAATGTGATTTTTGTGAATAACTACTGAACTAAAATAGATATCATTATGAATCCAATTGCTAATGGTTTGTTTGTGGTCAAAGAATCTAAATATTTCCATGGAATAAAGGTAGGACTAATGTTTATGGTGAAAATCACAATATGGGTGAGGACTGTGGCGCTGGCGGAGGTCTGCGCTCTCCGAGTGCTTTTCTAGTTTTAACATGGAATCACAATGTGTGCAATGTTAGTTACATGACTTGACAAGCTCCAGGTTGCCATTCATGGGTTCTTTATGAAAGCCAAAGCCACCATCTTTTCCCACTTCTTCGTCTTTATAGGACAAAAGTCTGCTTGATCCTGCCATTACCAGGCCACGTGGGATGCAGAGTTTCTGCGCTTACTGCAGGTTCACACTATAAATGACAGTCTTTGCAGATACAGTGATGTTTCATAAAGAGTGACCATGTTAGATGGAGACTTTGACCTTGCCATGATAGCCTATCATCTCAAAATTCAGTCACTTGACTATTGAGTCAAGATGGACATTTATTCAAATGTCCTAAATTATTATCAAAGTAAGCCTGTCACAATCGAGGGATGAAGATGAGACAAAATGACCTTGACCTTTGATTTTCAAATCACCTCTTTTCATTTTTCAACCAGAGTAGACATTTCTGTGGAGTTTTAAAAAAAAAACTCCCCAAATTGTTGTTAAGATATGACCTTCATATGCTGCCGTGGAGCATAAGACCCACTGACCATGACATTTGGCATGAATCCATTGTTACTCACTCTTAATTAATTAATTTTTACAACTTAAATAGCACCTTTCACTCTCTAACATGTCCAAATTACAAAGTATGCTTTGCCCATTTGTTAACAATATAAATTTCTGTGCTCGGTACTTTCCAAGAAATTCATAGAAACAGATGAGTACATCACATACATTGATGCAAAATGCAACACTTAATAGCATCTGTGCATTAACCTTGGACCTCCTTGCGAGACTCTGGAAAGGAAGCCTGCCAAGATATTGTAAATAAAGTGTTTAACACCAATAACTTTTTATCTCCAAATGTTTCCAGTGATTTAATATTCTGTGTGGGCGGATTGATCAGGGCTTATAGTATCTCCACGAAAAGAGCAAATCACATCTGTCTTCTATCCTGTCTCATTGGATTCATCTGAGGTATAAGCCATTAAGGTTTATTTTTAAAAGTTGTATTGTTTCAGGGATAGATTTTTAAGGGAAGTTTAAACATAGTAAGCTGCAGCATGGAGAGAAATTGTGTTTGTATTTTTAGATACTACTACATTCTTTTAGTTTATGTAAATGACAGAGCTGCAAGTTTGTAGATGTTTTTGTTGAAGTGCTCATGCAGTTTCCTCACTTGTGTAGGTGGTTGTTGTAACCTTGACATTGATAATGGTAGATGTATGTCGGGGAAGTGGTTATGTAAATTATATATTTGTTTCCATCCCCAGCTCCTCAGTGCATTAATCAATGCAAGTGTCTTCTCTCTCCTTTGAGACTTAGTGTTAGTAATGCATCCACATTAGTCTGTAATTAACACCTGATCATGCTGCCCACAAACTATACTTCTTAGTCATCATTGATGCCCATTGATTGTAATTATAGGATGACTTACCAAAAGACAAGGCTGAATATGCACACGGATTGAACAGATTTTTTAAATATAAAATACAACTGGACTAAACTGTTTAACACGTCTTTATGACTGTGGGATATCTATAACCCCCTAACAAGAACAAAATGTGTGCATAAACGGTCTAGTTTGAAATTTTATCCTAGTTATGACATTATGGTGAAGGCCACCCCCCCCCTCAGAGGGGTAACACTCTCTGATGTGAGGTGTTTGATAAGCCCATGTCTGGCTCCAGCTGTCTCTGCATTTCTTTGCAGTAAACATTAGAGCAAAGACCTTGGTGGGTTAGGTGGTATAGGTAGTGTTGCTACATGGAGCTTGAATGTACAGAGCCTGAGGGGGTGTTGTGGTGGTAGCTTAGTGCCATTTATAAGGCTGTTTAACTTAATAGTAGCACATTAGACAATAATTGAAATTAGGATTATCTTCTCTATTCATCAATCTGAACACTAGGGCACATGTATTTGCCCTTTATACTAACCCTTGAAATTAGTAAAGCTAAATGTGTGGTAACTGTTTCAGTGTTAAGTGTTTAATCCTCCATGTGACCTTCAGTTTAATAGAATTATTACATTTCAATCAATTGGCTTTTATTCTCTGGATGGCTGCATTCATCATTTGACTATTTCTGTCAATCTACATCACACTGCCGTACTGTAAATCAGTTTCGTAAGACCTCTTACAGTTAATCTCGATGGCAAAATCAACAAAGAAAAGGAACAGGCCTTTGAAAAGTTTGTTTGAAGAACATTTCCTAAACTATAGGTACTGCGCCCAAAGGTTAATGTAATGACTGCTCTGCAGGAATGTAAGCTGTAGTGTTCAATGCAAAAGCAAACTGACAAAGATATATATGGTGAATAAGTCATCGCCCTGATTATAATAAATGTTCTTTATAAAGAAACCAATTGAACATAAAAGTTCTCGGAAAGACAGTTCAAATTATGGTTGGTTTATTTTTAATGTAGAAATGCACTCAATCTGAAGTAGGAATCTTTAATCTTTGTTTTCATCAGCAATATGAACCATTCTGAAAGATTCTTTCCTCCAGTGTTGACAGTAATTCTCTGTCACTGATGAGGCACCATGTGACATAGTAGCATCATCTACACAAAAACATTATTGCATGTCCAAACAAAGTGTGAGGGTAATCCTGAAAAAAAAAGAAAACTATTACTAGCATGGAACTTTGTGGAACACCATATTTAAGTTTTGAGTTATGATGCACAATAAATTACAATATTGTTTTGGCAATGTTGATTATATCTTTATTAAGGGTGTTAGACAGTATTTTGCAGGGTGACACTATTTTGATGCTTCATTGCCCAATATTTATATTTTGATAGATAATAATTTAATAAAATTCTGGACATTCGTATCATATCAACAGCTTCTGGTGGCCATTTGCCAACAGACATTTGGCCTTTTAACTCTTCATCTCTCTAAAACGTTTATTTACTACGCCGATGACGTTGTGTTTTGCTGTTATTAGTCTGTTTGTGACCAAGACAAGTTAAAAAGCTTAAAATAGAATCTGATGACATTTTCATGGACTTTTGTTTTTTGGTGGTGATCTGAATCTGGATGCGGACCCTTTTTTCAGGAACTTTATAATATTGTAAGATTTCCCCATTTCCTATAATCACTGGCTCCTGTAATTTTCCAGGATTTTTCTAACGTGTGAGTTTGGGCAGTTTTCAACATGCTTTGGCAATAACTCACTTGACATTGTTGGAAATGCCTTGACAGGGGGTTTTGTTCTTTTAGGGCACTTCTAGTTTTAAATGTATTCCCATTTGTCTTGTTTCATTACATTAAAAAAAAAACAATATAAGAGATACAGGCAGCTTGAAGTACAGGAGAGACTCTTGATGAAAACGAAAAACAAGAACATAGGTCTGAACTGGCAAGAGTACAGAAAATACAGGAAAATCATAAATGGGCAAAATCAGATATCTTGCATCCCTACAATATGTATGTTGTGCAAAGCAGTTCAGTTATAAACAAATATTTACTTTTCTTGTCTTCCAGGAAGAAAAGTATTGAGATTTGATGTTTGGTCAACGTCCTCTTGCTCTACAGGAATCTATCTTGGTCTTAGCAAATCTTTAACCCTGTGTGCACATGCCGACTGAGATGTGCTACAATCTTCACTGGCACTCCTTGTTTTAATGACTTCATGAAATCAGTGATAAATCTATTTAGCGTCTTGACTTTTGACATTGCAAAGGGAGAAGGTTGGTGGAAGTGTAATGAGCCATGGGAGACTTGTGAATAGCATCCTACTGGTGTGACGCTCAGCAGAGGGGGGTTGTATGCTTGAGTGCAGGGGCTTTGGCATGCCAAGCACTGTTTGTCTGTCTCAAACAGTGGGTTGTTAGAAAAACACAACAGGAGATGAGTAGGAAAGGAAAAGAGATGGAGGAGGAGGGGTGTGGAGGAAGGTGTAGCTGGTGCCACCTGTGTTCACATGAATAAGTCATCACTTAGCATGTGGAAAAGGATTTTGTCACCTTTGTCAGAAGACGGGTAGCAATGGAAAGCAGCTCCTCTTGACTGTAAGTCATTAGCAGCCTGCAGTCAGTTTAAATCATGCTGCTTGGTTAAGTCATACAGCCTTGGAGAGACTTGTGGCTTCTCTGTCAAGTCCAGACCGAAGTCAGTGTTGAGCTTGGAAGAAACGCTAGACTCTGGGAAGCTTTCCATTCGCCAGAGTAAACCAAGCCTTAGTTTCAATATTGTTTCTGTATTTATTTCATTAACATTACGCAAATGACAACTTCTTTCTTCTAATTAATACAAAGTGGAGACCAACACAGCTGCCCTCCAGTCTGTCAGCCAGAGTGTGGTGGTGACCGATCTCAGGTGTTTGTCACCTGCATTCCTCATTTCTGCCACTTCAGCTGGGAGCAGAAAGGTCACGTCAACAGATTCAGGGGACAGATATATAGACAGATAGCTGCTCTGGACACTTTTCCACAGTGGCAGGATCTTACAGTAGCCTCTCTAGCAAAACTCTCATGTTACTGGTGTCTCATTTCACCAGCTCAGGGCAGCGGGCGAAACTCACCGTCCTTGGGTATGTGCCCTCTCTCCCCTTTGTGTTATATATTGCTCAAGAGTCTCTACTGACCTTTCTTTTTGCAGCCTTTTCTCATCTTATTAATGAAAATGATGACATCATTCTTACATTCCTCACCTTATCCCACCAAACTCCATACTAACAAGGTGATAATGTGTGAAACAAGTTACTTGGATGGAGTTCTTGATCCTGCAGAGTTCTGCAAAGCCGCGGTAACAAGGTAGCTTTGTCATTTTATAATTTATAATGGCTCGATGCTCAAATAGTTGAACTGCTTCCCCTTTGCTCCAAACCCATGCCAAACCATTACTGATGATTTTGATAGGGTAATATATTAATAAAAGAGCAAATTACTATGTCTTATCGGTTTGGCCTGATCATTTAACGTATTCCATTAAGAAGCTTAGAAGTGGACTTCAGCTTGTGTAGAATTTTATTCGCAGTTTAGCGCTCAAAACATCTTTTACACTACAGGTCCTAGTTCTCCTGTGTTGTTTCCCCTCCATGATGCAGCTTTGCTTTGACTGATGATGCATATTCCCAGCCGCCAGAAGCTTGTTTTAAGTGATAGTTTTGTTTTTTCTGAAGAAGGGATGCTCATGGCCAATGGCACTTGAAAATATAATTGCTGTTAAAGTAACTGGCCAGCTCCTCCTCTTAGGGAATGTAGCTGGGATGCTAGTTAATACATAGCAGTTCATGATGCCACTAAAAGCACTGAAATGACCTTATTTTAAGAGTAAAACAAAAGAATCGATGTCTACCTGACCTAAGGCCAAAGTAGGTACTTACTTCAGCATTACCTCTATATTTACACTGAAAAACTTAAACATTGCATTAGCTAAAATAATGACATGTGTTGATTGAGCTTATATATATATATTTTTTATTGCACCACACTTTCATTACATAGACTTGTGGCATATATTGTCCAAGAATGGGGGATAAATGGGATAATTGACTCTACAAGTGTCACTTGCAGGTTTAGAGGGAAAAGTTCAGAGTTAAAAATCCTACATACAACTTTCAGTGTGGATTTTATTTACTAAAAAATATTTTTAGTCTTGTTCTTGAAAACAACTCATCATCAACTAAGTGTAAATTTCATGGCTATGACTCCATCCAGAGTATGATTAACTCTTCTGACAACATTAAAATTTGAACTGTTTTCTAATTGTTGCACATATATATTCCAATATCTTTCTTTGCAATATTGTCAGTTTTCTCTCTGTAAAAAGCTTTTGTTACTTTGCTTGCTCTCAAATTAAAACTTAACTATGTTGATTACTATTTTGGTATTGTAACTACAGCAGCAGAAATACAAGTTTCATGGAAGCAAACTCTGACAGACTGTAAATGGGAACATTTTTATAAAGCTGCCAAAGTTTTGTTACATTTCAGTCAGAGCTCTGCCATGCTTGCAGCAACTTTTGGAAAACTAAACCAGCAGATTTGAAATGTTTTTAAAGTGCTGATACTCTTAATTGCTGTGATGATGACAATATTCATTGTAGATTATATGCAGCATAATGCAACAGGTGGACGTGGACAGAAAATCCACAACTAAATGTGTCATATTGTGTAGCAAGGGTGCCTTATTCAGAAGCTCCCCTGAGTCTTCTAAAACTCTCTGAGGACTTCTAGAGGACAGGTGAGGTATGACAGGCTTTAAAAAGACGGTCTATCTTAGAGACCAGTACGAGTATCGGACAGAGAAAAAAGAGAGGGATACGTGGTGTGTGATGCATACCAAGTTGGCAGCTTTGTTGACAAGACACAAACAAACAAACAAATTGTGCTGCAGTGAACGTCAGCCACACGTCACACCGAGCAGCAGGCAAACAGCTGACAGTGGTGGAAAGCAGAGGTCACAGCCTTTCAGGGACCAGGCACAAACTCGGCTTCTGTAGAGTAAAATGAAAGTTTGTTTATCTTTGATTTTAAATATTAGTATGTTACTTTCAAATCCAAAAGCTTTCCACCTAAAAAATATGACTGTTGAATATATAAAACAAAATCAGTGTGCAACACTTGGCCTATAAATGTCTTTTTTTCTGGACATTTTCTGATGTGAATTATGTTTCTTACAATATAAACTTCCATTTATCTTATTTACTCTTGGCATTGACTGATCTGCTGCTGTCTTTAATATATGTAAGTATTTATTCTTTGAAACAAAGTCATATCGCATATTTTTTGTTAGTATCAACTTTCTAAGTGACAATGAATTATTACCTCCACCATGGAAGTTGTTTTTTCTGGTGTTTGTTAATTTGTTCATCAGAATGTTATCAGGACAACTCAAAAAGTTTGGAGCACATTGAGTTGAAATTTTCAGGGAATAGAAAATGGAAGACGTGATTAGATTTCAGTGGTGATCGGAATTTGGATGCGAACCTTGGAATTTTTTAAAGGGTTTTTGAAAGTTAAATCGGGCAGTTTTTCCAGTATTTTTCACCAATAACTCAACGATCTTTAGGCAGATTTTAGTGACATTTTTAGAGCATATTTGTCATGGCACAGAAAAGAAGCAGGAAGAGTTGGTAGTGATCCGTAGTGTTGTGCTCAAGACCACACTGTGAGATCAGAAAGCACCAAGACCAAGACAAGACCAAGACTTTTGGAAGTCCAGACCAAGACCTGGACAAGCCAAGACCAAGACAAGACAGAGACTATCAAAATCAATTTAAAAAAACAAGAAAAAGTTGAACAATTAGGGGTTATCCCTCAGACGCAACACCAGGAAGGTTGCACTCATCACGGTGGAAATAACACATGAATTGAAGCTTTTTGCTGTTCTACCAAGTGTTCCTCCATATTCACATTACTGAAGTTGAAGATCAGCAGATCAGTGATAGTCTTGATCGGTCTTGACTGAAAATCCAGAGTCCGACCAGTCTGAGACAAGACTGAGGGTTATGCCCTGTCGAGGGGTGGCCAAGACACAACATGAATAAACCTGTTTCCACCGAGTTCAAACAGCCACTGGAGCCAGTCAACAGGTTTAACTGTGAATTGGTATGATTTATTTACAAAAGAACAAAATTACCAACCACAAGGACAACAATTAAACAATACCTCAAAGTGACAAAAAATCACCTCCACATTACCATAATACAAAAACCCAAAGTCTAATCGCTCTCAGCACCAAGCTGACGTGGCACTTTGAACCGTAGCTGATCTGGGGATACCTTCCTCGTCGTGGTGACGTCACGGATCGCATTTTATGGGGCCTTTTCCTCCTCCACAACCGATCACAGGTGTCAGCGGATGTTTGCAGTCCAATCGGAGGCAGGAGCGTCACACCTGATTAACGCACACTGATGCACACACAGGCGTCACACCTGATTAACACTGATGCTTTTACGCACACTCAGTCACACAGAGGCGCGGAGAACCTCGAAAACAAAAATATGACCAGAATTAAGTGCCACTGAGTAAAAAATGCCCTCGAGTTCGAAACAAGACCAAGACCTTCAAAATGTGTTACTCGAGACCAAGACCGGTCTTGAGTAACACAACACCAGTGATCCAGATCTGGTAGTGAGATCAGTGATATTTTTTTAAGAGATCTGTTAACATTGGGAGACAAGAAAGTTTTCCTCATATTTTTCAAAATATTTTCTCTGTTTAAAAACACGTTAAGTTACTGCTAGTAAGCCAGAAAAACATACTGGCCTGCTTGCTGGTGTACTGGCGAACTTGATTTACAATACAGCAAGTGGAAAGAGTTAAATAAATATGAGCTGAACTTAGTGGATACGAGTAAGTGCTCAGAGACTGAACCACAGAAAGGAGAAAACGGGGAGAAAGTCACTGGAGAAATTTCAGTTTTACCAACATGCAGCATTGTTTACTTCATTTTCTGTCTGTAATATCATCCTTGTTGCCACTCACTCTTGATGCTGATTGGCTGTCACGCCACGGCTTCTTACAAATCTGTCACAAAGTTGGATATTTTCAGCTGTGGGGAAAGAAGCAAATGTCCCACTGCTCACGCGACAATTCGTGTTGAGCAACGTATTTCCATTCACTCTTATTTGTTTTCGCCATGTGACAACCTGGTATTTGCGAACAACTTAAGTGCTTTGAGGTGCTGGCAATCCTGTGGAGTTTGGAGCTTTTATTTAAGTTTTCTTTTTTTTTTTAAATGTATTTTTTTGGCATTTCGTGCCTTTATTGACAGGAGAGAGACAGTGGATAGGCTTGTGTAAGGGAGTGAGAGAGTAGGGGAAGACACTCTGTAAACTGTTCACAGGTGGGATTCGAACCAGGACCGGCAGAAACGAGTACATGGGGTGCCTGGTTGCTAACCACTCCGCCAAACCAGCACCCCGAAGTTTTAGAAGTCAGCAGTGGATTCAAACATGTTTTAATGAAATTCTTTGGCTCAATTTTATTGATATATGATATTTCTGGATATGTTATTAATGAGGATGTGTGTCTTTTCTCTTCTCTTTAGACTTGTCAGTCCAAAGTGTTTGATCTGTCCGATGGAGTGTCTCAGTATGCTTGGTTCCCCTGTCAAGAGGCCCACGAATCCTCTTGGGGATATCCTAACTACTGGCTGAAGGTAGGATCTATCTATTGAGAATTCCATATCTGCTATAATTGTTAGATCATTATAACAAAATTCCCTCTTTAGCCAAGCAAAACCAAATCCTGCTGCTTTAATATCACCTGCTTTTAGTGCAATTTTAGAAGGCAATGCACACCAAAAAAGAGGTTGCCTGGAATGGAAGAGGAGGTATGAAAAATTGATTTAAATACACACTCTCCAGGTTCATCTCTGTCCATCTTACAGAAAGAGATGTTACAGAGCAGCTGTAGAGCCTGAAGGCCTCAGGCAGCACAAGCTTCGAATCTATGCTTTATGTTTCCTTGTAGTCTTAACACCAGGGAGTTTTTCTGGTCTTTTGAGGACTTAAAGACATCACTAAAAAAAGCAATGATGGTACTTCCGTGGGAAAAAAAAGCCTACGCGTATGTCAGTGTTACTTAAGCTTAGTAACCCTTTTATTTTACAGTACTGGTTTAAAAATAAGCCCACTCATCTTATTTTTGACTTTTGAAGTTAGCACCATGAATAATGTGCAAGATCTGGGATAATACCTTCTGAGGAAGGCCTGATTTCAGTAGGAAGGAGTTTGGAGTTGACAAATAAATACTTAAACCACTGCCTAAATAACAATACATTAGACATTAAGAGAACCTAGCTCCTAAAGGGAATAAGGGCTGACATTTTGATTGGTTTGCAATGCACACACACACGCAAACATATTAAGAAGTAACTTATTCTAACCGCTGGCTTTGGTGGCTCACTCTGGTTGTACTTTCCACCAACAATCAGAAGGTTCAAGACCACCTCAGACTGTTGCATGTCAATGTGTTGTTGTACAAAACACTAAACTCTAAGTCGATCCCAGTGCTACGCTGTGCTGAGTAAATTGGTACAAATATGTGAGGATGTGTAAGAAAATGTTAATGATCAGCTTATATAATAACTCTACCATCAGTGGGTGAATGTGAGAGTGAGTGGGTGTGAATGGGTGAATGTGAACTGTGATCTTAAAGTTTCAAGTGGTCCATGAGACTAGAAAAACACTACATTGCAAATTAATTTACTATTGACAATAATGGGCACCCTGTGTCTAGTAGGGTTGAAAAGTGGTGGAAAATTTCCAGAAAGATTTCATGGGACGTTAAGCTAGGGAATTTTGGAAATACTTGTGCTGGAAATTTTCCATGGGAATTGTGGGAATTTATGGGAATTAAATGGAAATTAGGGGTAATTTAAAGAGACTGTGAGGAGTTTCTAAGTAATTACAAAAAAGTCTCACTTTTAGATGGCTGATCAAAATACACACTTTAAGATGAGTTTTATAGCATCAAAATAGGTTATCTATAAATGCTATTCCTTGGCCTTCCAGTCGGGTCGGACAGGGCTGGACTGGCCTGGATACTCAACTTAGGGAACAAGACAATTAAAACTAGAGCAAATTTATATTATTTTATTATTTATATTACATGTCTTAGAGCATCGGGCTGGAAGTAGCGATATATAGCCGGCTACAACTACGATACTAAGTTTTCCAAAAATTGCTTGTTGTCACACATCAAAAACTACCGCTACGTAACAAGAAAGAGATACATTACCTCGTCGCTTTGCATCCTGTAAGTTGTTGATAAAAGAAGTTGTAAAGCAATGCAGAGTTCTGAGGAAGGTCCAAGCTGCATTTACCACAACAATCACACATTTGGCTTCAGTCATGTCTTTGGTGCGTTCAAGTTGTAGTCAGAAGTAGGAATTTCTGGGTTCCCCATAGGAAACTGCAACTGGAATGTTCCCAAAGTTTGAATTTCCTACTGGGAACTCGCCACCCCCGAGTTGACAATCGAAGATGGATGCCCCCAGTGTGAACAGTTATTTAGCTCCTGTAATAATCAATTTATTTGCACTTTTGACTGGGGTGTGTTGCTCTAGATCAGCTGTATACATAGTATTGCTAGACTTACCTTTACAAAACTGCTGCCATAGTGATAATCACATTCTTCATACAATAATGCAGGACGTGCTAACAACAGCTAACAATAGCCTGGTAGATCAGCATGTTTTTTTCTGACTTCAACTGGAACGTCAATAAGTGGGAGATAATGTCACTCGCATTTCCGAAGTAACTGGAACGCATCATTACGACAGTCGGCACGCGTGCTCATGGGTAGCAGAGTCTTTATTTCGCCGGTGATAGATTCTCGTCATAGCACCTTTAAACTAAATGTTTCATATCCATTATGAAAAGTAAAATTTAAATATAGTCCTTCTACCTAAAAGTTTTGAGCCCTGAATTATCTACATGTCTTCCCTATTTTTTATCAGTTGTACATTCTTCTACAATTATTTAACTCTCATGTATGACATTGGGCTACCATAAAGAGTCTGAAACTGGTAACACAATGATTAAAACTGTTAAAAAAAAATTTCTTGATCAAATATCTATAGTAGGCATGTGTTAAGAACAGAGTCACCCTATCACACTAGTAAGGAAGACAAAACAGTGTCATGTTGGGATTTTACGGATATCAAAAGAGCTCCAGCAGCACTTGTAGTTCAAGAAACAAATTCATTAGACCGACGTGTTTTGGCTTGTGGCAGTCATTAGGGTCATCAGAAATGCATAAGAAACAATACTTAAAAAGGGTAGGAGTGAAGTTGAAAAAAAAAAAAATTCAGAAGACTCAAACATTTCCAAGAATGAGCCAGTCATGTGAAGTTACATCTGAGTCAGCTAATGGATTGGTGTGTGTCAGTTGAGTCACCATGTGGTTTTGGACCAATGAGGTGCTGGCAGGGGGTGAGGGGAAGTATTGGGATGTTACGTCAGAAAAAAACATTATCTAAGGGTCTATTCTATGAAAGTAAAAGGTTTTGCAAAAACATTTTTTGGTAAAATATGAGTTCCACTCATTGCTGTTATTTTCTGTTCTCTTTGCATCTTGTAGACAAGATGAACAATGATAAAAATCTGACAGACATCACATTAGAGGAAAAGGTCTGCCTTATAATAACCACAGTGCATGTTTTAAAACAGCACCTCAGAAAACACAACACACTGCAGGATAACAAAGCAAGAAATGCTGAGAAATTATTTACCAATCAGAAAACAAGCAGAAGCACTTTGTGCATGCAGCTCTTAGTAGAACGAGGAGAGAGGATGGTAAGTAAGAATGGAAAAGTAACTTTTTTGTCTCTTTCCATTCAGGCTCACTTTTCTCATCCGATGGTGGCAGCTGCAGTGATTATACATCTGGCTGCTGATGGGACCGCCTTAATGGATCAGACTCAGTGTAACATCACTGTTCAGCTGGTGGATACCAAGGAGGGCATCCATAGCCTGGGTTTGTATTTTGATGGGTTGTTGGGGGTTGCAGAGGATAGAAATAAGGAAAAAGAATGAAATAGAACACTATCAGTGAAGGATAAGACTTTGTAATGTGCCTTTTTAGATGTTATTTATTACATTATATTGATTGAAATGTTCTTTCAAGGCAAATCTATTAATTATATTTAGTACATGGTTTATAGTTTATAGTTCTATGTGCTTGATGCCAACAATCAATTGATGTGACACAACCGATTAACAAATGCAGCTGACTTCTCCCACATATGAGCAGAGGGCGGATGTTTGTAGAAAGGCCTTACACTGGCAAACAATAATATCAAGCCATTGTATCTGTGCATCCCTACTTTGAGCCATTTTCTAGTCATAATATTGTTTTTTTGTTGCCAGTTTTCAACAAACCATTTTTGGTCATTAAAGCTTTGTAAACTTTAAAAACAATAGTCTAAACTACAACAAAGCTTAATGCTAAAAACAAAGGAACTTGTTGATTTACTTTTGGCATTTTTCTACTTCCCCCGTCCTCTGGTGACTCTTTCTTCTCTTTGTGTCCTTTATCTAACAGGTGAGTGGCGCCTCAGCTGCCGCACCAACCCTCTAGTGATCCCAGTGAGTCACGATCTGTCAGTTGCCTTTTACCACACCAAGGCTATCCTGGTTATGTTTGCCTCTCGCCTCGTGGCCATCTCCGGAGTGGGCCTGCGCTCCTTTCAGTCCTTCGACCCCATCACCATCAGCGGTTGCCAGAGCAATGAGATCTACAATCCCACAGGCCAGAGGTGAGGGCGGCTAACAGGGAATTGGGTGATTGTTGAACATGAGGCCTGCATGTGTTACACACATATCAAAAGCAAAGACATGCATGTAAAGGCTTAAGATTATGTGAATATGTGAGGGAATGTCACCATGTATGAACATAGAAACATATTTTCACAGAAATCCAGACCTTTTTTTCTGACCTCTTTCCATTATCAGGCTGTCTGAGCCTTTTTTTCCCTATAGAATTACCATTGGGAATATTAGGTGCCTTTTTTAGTAATTCCTGAGGAATGAATCATATTTGAAAATAAGTATTATTTTTCATGAACAGTTTTCTTTATTGTTATGTAACCATATACAAATACAAATTGTGATGGACATTTGTTCCACCAGGATCATTGGACACTTGAGGAAAAAGGATATTGTTATTTTTGTAAAAGCATAAGCACTGTTAAAGTGGCTTTTAAAGTCTATATAATCTGCTTTTATCAGTTTTATCTGCCCTTTAGTATGTCTAGTACATCTCCTTTGCATGATGGAACTTGACAGAAAGTCTGTGGCATCAGGACTTATCCCTCTCCCCCGCTATGCTGTGCCAGCAGCTGCCTAAGTGTCTCAAATTTAGCTGCCTAAAATGTCTCATTCTCCAAGGCCTTCCAAGACCTAACAGTGTGACATCATACCATTGTTTTATTGTCCACAAAAGTCCATTGGCTAATAGCAAGCCCATTGCAGAGTATGGAAGATCTCACAGTTACGAACCTGCTTTAACAGGTAAATTGCATTTCTCCTGTCCTCTAGTTCTCATTGGCTCCGTTTACATGGGTAGTTTTCCTCAATCTGGTTGAAATCGATCAGATGAAGTGAATCGGATACGATCTGTATACATGAACTCTGAGTAAAGAGATCCACGTTCAATCCGCGTTTGCATGGCCCCATCTGAATCCGATTCTCTTGTCTATTTTGACATGTGCAGAAGGTCACTTTGCCACTACCTGCAAATGTGTAAGAGAAGAAGAGGTGCACTTCCTGCTTCCTGTTTACCTCTAGAAAGATTGATCCACGTTGTGTTTTGTTCGGGACTCTTATTGTGTTATGGTCACTTTTATTTGAAGCTCTGAAGTCACAGCAGTTAATCGTCTAACCCAATCCGCTCCACTCAGCCATTAACATAAAGCATGGAGCGGATTATCAAACAGTGTGGACTACCTCTTACAATCCGATTCGAAAAACAGTCAGATAGAATAAGATTGGCTAAGGTGTTTACATGAGACATTTCTAATCTGATTGACCTTTCAATATGTATGTAAATAGGATTTTTTGACCCATGTAAACGGGGCCATTGAGATTCCTCTTTTTCTTATACAGGCCCATTTGGTTCACAAATTTCTCCTGTGTGTACTCCAGGCCATTAAACTATTCTGATGTATTCAAAGTAAAAGGCAGCCATATTTCCTTAAAATTGCTTAGATTTTAGTTTGTTGGCTGTGAAGCTTGCAGACTTTAACAACTGACCCATGGCCTGCTTGCAAGGACCACATAGTCTATACTCCTCAGAAACCAGAGGTTGACCCCACTGAGACTATGTACTTGTTCCTCATTGATCACCTCTACAGTTTTGGTGTGTAAAAGCAATAATCCACACGACCTATGAAGAGGAGATATTCCTTTCAAATTCAAATTGCAGTAAGTGATAACAACACTTCAAATCTAATCTAAACTAAATGCAGCAGTCCAGCTTCTATGTGTGTTTGCAGTGAGGGCCACCAGCCAGCAAACGCGTCCAACAACTTTCAGGTGCCACCACAATGCAAGCCTAGAGATGCAAAAGGCGCCGTGTTTGTGTGTGAATTTATTCCAGAGTGAGTCAAAGGCTTGCGCTAATTGATGATGCCAACAAGCTGTTTAATGTTAGATGCCTGCCCAAAGCCACTGCCATAACAGTAAAATGTTGGAGGCTAACAAATGTATTATAGCTGGAAATTTACAATTAATCTAAGACCTGTTGCTGAGCTCCACACATTTGCAACAATAGAGCCGCCGCCTCCAGCACTAAATCTTGTTTATCACCCGCGTTTGTTTGTGTTGAGTTTGACTGCAGTGCAGACTGAATACAAACATCGCTTTATTCCCAGTGTCCTGCCAAAATGGACATGTCTGCATTGTTTTTGCCTTGATCAGTACAATTTATGTTACAATTCCAACAATCAATCTCAATCAGTTTTTGTTTTTTATATATCTTATTTTGTATTTTTCAAAGCGGTATAGAAAGATAGGCTTATGATGGGCAGGCGACAGGTTCAGTGTGTACCCAGCCTCTCGTCCGGTGACAGCTGGGATGGACTCCAGCCCCCACAACCCCGGAAGGGATAAGCAGTGGAGATAATGGATGGAGGGATGTAGAAAGACAGAGTGATGCATTTGTGGATGCCCAAACCAAAATAGCTTTCCTTATCACATTTATTTGTTGAATAGAAATTTATTAGGAGTCATCCCCTTGAGATTAGGCACCTCATTTCTTAATCAGTAACAACCACGGATATAGAGAAGACTCTAATATTCAGTAATATATCATTAAGAGCTATAATGACTATGAAGTGATGCTGGTAGTAATGGTTGCAGCAATATATTTGGAGCATTTGCAGGAACTGCTGTGTACTGTAATGTAACAGAACTGTACTGATAACAGAACAGGGTTAAAAGGAAAGACCAGAAGTTTGTGTCTGTAGTAGTTGAAGCTACATAGGTCCAAAGCAGCAGACTGTCCACACCAACCACCCAGAGCTGCCTACAAGACAAGAACCAGAGATGAGTACAAGAGGGAAAATGAAAAGACAGATAAAAAGAGAATAAGGAGGAGACACAAAGGGAAGGGAGAGGTGCTCACTGTGCTAAGTCCCCTGGCAGTCCAAGCCTATTGCAGCTTAACTATGAGCTAGTTTTGGCTCAGCAAGCCCTAACTTAAGGCTTTATCAAAAAGGAGAAGTAAAGTAGAGATGAACCAGGGTTGCTAAATGATTCCAAATAGGGGAAGCTTGGGATCTCAAGGCTTTACCTCCCATACTACTTTTAAAGACTGATGTACAATGAGCAAGCCTGTATTTTTGGAGTCCTAGAGAGAGAGCACTTCCAGTTCTGTAAGATATATTAATGCCAGAACATGGAGAACTTTGTAGGTGAGATGAAGAATCTTTATTGGAAGCTTATGAAAAAGTAATGTGATCTCTCCTGGTTCTAGTCGGTACATGTGCTGTAGCATTTTAAACAAGTGGAAGCATCCTCAGCAGATTGCTGGGACTGTTTGATAAAAGAGAATGACAATAACCTAATCTGGAGGTAACAAAAGCATGGTCTAGCTTTCCAGTCTCGCTGTGAGGCAAGAGCAATGTTACTTAAAGGCTGCCCCTGATTCTTTAGTGAAAGGGCAGATCAAACAGAATCCCAGGTTTCTAGCAGTGGTGCTGGTGCCAGGATGATACCATCTAAGGCAGTAACATTATTAGATCAGGTTCTCTAAGGTGTTTTGGGCAAAGAACATCAACCTCAGTTTTGTCAGAGTTTCAAAGAACATTTCTTACCATCCATTTCCTTCAGAAACAAGTGAGCAAATCAATCAAACTTTAATAAAGTCAAACTGTTTCTCTGCAGAATCTCAGCCATAAATAAGGATTGTCATATTTAGGTTAAAAGGCCCTTAATGCTTGTAAAAGGGATTGTTGCAAGACCACCAAAAAACAATTAACACACACCAGGCTGCGAATTCACAATTTTTTGACACTCCGCGTTTAATTTCAACTTCCAACCATGTGTCGCTGCCTGGGTCCCCACAAACATTGCTAAACTAGACCACACATGCATTGGGAGTCACAATTTACCAATTTCCACACCACTGTCATGCATGAGGCTGTTCATACTGAGTACTCTCCCACAGCCCTTTCAACAAGAAATGCACTTGCAAACAATGCCGCGCACAAAGATATGACGGCTGTGGGGTCTGTGCAGGGAGATAGAGCTGTTTGTGGCTTTTGTTGTGTGCCAATGAGACATCCAAGAGCCCCTAAATAGATTAAAACTGCTATGTATCTGTATCAGCCAGGAAATTGTTTTGTAACCACACACATACACACAGACACACAGATAGACTAGTTGCTTCATCCAGTTCTTGCTGACTTTCATTTCTTTCACATTTATACTCCATTTCAACTAATTTTCTCTTTTGAATGTGCTCTTTAAATGACTGTGAATTAGCCAGACATGTTCATTCATCATGCAATATGTGTGGCTTGAGCCAATTTCGAACATCATTTTACTGGATTCCAGAGTTTATGCACCTCTAATATGAATGATGATGCACCACCTAAGGCTGTGATACCCATTGGTGGGCTTTTTAAATGTGTTTTCTGTCACTGAGAACTCCCTTTGAAAAACTCTGACCAAGGTGAAGATTGCTGAAAATGCCATTTTCTAGGCATCCCCGTATTGACGAGGGAAACAGTGTTTTGAGCCTGGGACGCCATACTCTTCGACAGCATCTTGACAGAATGATGTCACTCCATGCGACATCGACAAACGTGTTGCTGCAGGCGTTGTTGATACATGGTCATGCAGGTTTTCTGTCCCTCCTTTACTAAGATACTGGAATGAAAATGCTCGAATCAAGCACAGACAAAGTTTTGGACAAGCTCTTGTGTATTGTTTTAAAAGGGACTGTGTTGACCCATGGACACTTGCTCTGTGGTTGCTGTGCTTATAACAGCTGTTGCAACCCACAACAGAACCCATAAAAGTTTTTGATAACAGGATTTGATAAAGACTATCAGATACCTCTCAAATTGAAATATAACCAAAGAAGTAGTCACTCAGTAAGGCTGCTACAACCCGTTAAAAAAGCCACACGTTAAACCCCAATACCAGGCAGACCAGGTGGAAGAAATAAGAGTTTTTGATAACAGGATTTGATAAAGACTATCAGATACTTCTCAAATTGAAATATAATCAAAGAAGTAGTCACTCAGTAAGGCTGCTACAACCAGTTAAAAAAGCCACAAGTTAAACCCCAATACCAGGCGGACAAGGTGGAAGGAGTGAAAATGAAAATTAAAGATCTTTCCCATAAGAAATTGCAAAAATGTGCATGTTTTTGGATATAGTTGCTAGGTAATAAACAACATTCAGCAGAGCATTTATGAGTCATTGTGGGGACAGGATGTTTTGTAAATGCACCCAAGTGGAGAGGGATAATTTTGTAAAACAGAGGAGCTACGAAACCATTATGTTAGGGCTGTTAGCTATAAGATTTATAGTTTGAACTGCAATAAAATTATGAAAAATACATATTTTTCTCACATTTTTCTTTTTCTTTATTTTCAAGGGGCCCTTGTTTAATCTATTCCATGATTACTTAATCAAAACCAACTCTTTATATGCCAGTTTTGATTATGCACATACCATAAACAGTTTTTTTTTATTTCTTATAATTCAGTATACTTCAAAAAGAAACAGTTGGATCATTATCAGTATCACCAGCAGACCATCTGGGTGATAGAAAATCATTTTGGACTGTTACTGTTACCAGAGGGACTTGTAGTTTGAACTTAAATTGCAATAAAATTGACAGATAACAGATGACAGATAAATATTTTCTTGTATTACTTTTAATAAAGGGGGTCTTGTTTATTTGATATGATGGTTTAATGAAGCCTTCTCTGAGTCTACAAAGCACTTGTAGACTGGATGAGCAAACTCTCATACTCCCTGAAGAAGACCAACAAGGATAAAGAGCTGTTCCACATTATTCCTCCTGAATCTGAGTTTCAAAAATATTTATAATTTATATGAATAGTTTCTTTTGCAAAGCACATTTTTATGTTTAGGTTGGGGCAGCTTTACATAAATTTAGAAATGTAATACTGAATCAATGGAAAATGTGCTTTATTGACATATATTACATTTAAGTTAATCCTAAGCCTCTATTGAGCAACTAAATGCTGGTGCAACTTCATTTACAAGCTAACTGCTAAAATGTAACACCAAAGCTTAAGATAGAAATTAGACAAAGCTTAGGCAACATAGCCTGACACAGTAGATGGACTGTTTAATATATTTCACCAGTCCATCTGGGAAAGAGCTCATTGGAAGTTTTGGAAATTGCCATAACCTTTCAAAGGCATATCAAGCAGTTGATTGGCTAATTATTCCATCAGTCAAATCCATTACAGGCCAATCACATAATGTATGAGGCGGGCACTACTGCCAAGGTCAAAATGGGAGTTGCTCCATAAAACAGACTCTCACTAAAACATGTCAGAAGTGGAGCGAAAATACTTTTGCTGCAGATAAGTTGGTTGCGCTAAAGTTTGTTTTTCATTTAATAAAGACCTGCAGTCCAGATCTGATAAAACTGCTGCTAAAGCTGTCAGCATCTATGCTAATCTCTCGTAGCTCCCACCTCTTCCTGCTCTGGAGGACACTGATTGAGCTGTGCCGCTTTTGGCTGCTCACAGTCATTGTAGATTGGAGCTTGGCCAAATGCATCTGCCTGATTACAGACACTGAATCACGTGGATCCATCTGCACTGCAAGGTTAGGAGCAACAGGTCACAGAAGTTTAACATGCACGAGCTACAAGTTGAAGAACACTTGAAATTACTGTGATCAGTGGTTTTCACTGATTGGCCCCTTACAACATCAGAGGAAAATCCTGGCTCGGCTTCTTTTGCCTTTTTATGTCATTGATCTGTTTCTTATCCTTAATCGACTCCAATTTATCATCTTCATTTTGTTTTTAATACCCCCTCCCCAAATTTCTTTTTACGTCACTGCGCTTCCTCTTTGTTCTTATACCCCCCTTTACTCCATAGTATCAAATGATCCCCCATGGTGTTGTCTCATCCCTCACTTTCACGTCATCTTCTCTTCCCTAAAACTGTTTGCCATCTCCCTCTCCTTCTTCTTCTTCTCCCCTTTCTGTGCCTCCTGCTCCCGCTCTCCCTCTCTCATTCTCCTGGGCTTGTGCAGCACATTTCCCGTAATACTTATGCCTCCACAAAACACCACATCCCTTTTTCCCTGAGTTGTTAACAACAGGAGCTATTAACATGACTCAGTTTTATGTTCCATGCTTGTCTGCAAAACGCATGCACACGTATGTGTCCCCCTTTCCTCTTTTTCGTTTTCACACCTTTTTTTCCACTTTAATGCTTTTCTCTGTTTTTATACTCATCACCTTCTCTTGGTTTCAGTTCTCCGTCTTTGCTGAAATCCTCTCTCTTCCTACCTTCTCCTCTTGTGTACTGTACTTCTCATTTGCAGAAGAGGTTTTCCAGGTAGTTGATTGTAATTTATGTCAGAAAATTCCAGAGTTGCATGCAAAAAAGCACAATGGAATTTTTTTTCCAGGCCAAAACTTCCATACAGTCGACATATAGGCTTCCTCGATTTGTCTTAGATGATCCTAGACTTAAAAACGTGTGTTTTTTATGCTTTATTTGCCTGCGCTGTGGCAAAATTAGCCTTTTGATTATGGTGCATGAGTTTTTTTTAGTTAGACTGTGCTTTGATTACAGAGCTGTTGTGAGGGGTACATAAGGGGCAGATTATGATTTTCATAACAAAAAACAGGGCGTTCACTGTGCTTAAAGTTGATTAAATAATTTAAGAAAAAATAGGGCCTTTAAAAAGTTGGCTGTAGCTTAATCAGCATTTTCGTTGTCAAAAGAGATTTCAGGATTAAGTTTCTGTAAGTTTATTTTAAGTTTATAATCCATTAGATGGCTGTTCAATATAATTCACTGGTCCATTTTGGAAAGAATTCAAAGATAATGTTCGAGAATAGGCACAACCTTTCAAAAGCAAATCCAGCAGGCGATTGGACGACTGCTCCACCAATCCCATTCAATCTGGACCAATCAGATAATGTAGTAGGCAAGCAGAACTACCAAAGTGTAAAGGACAGAATAAGCCCTTTCATAGAAAAAGCTATTGGCAAAACATGTTAGGGGAGGAGCAAAAATGCCCTTTCTATCAAGAAATGCTAATAAAGAAATGATGGTCCAAATCTGATGAAACTGCTACTTAAGATGTTAGCATTTAAAGCAATCTCTGTACGAGCGGTCACTTTGTCGTCTTGCTTGTTATCTCCTATCTTTTCCCACTCCAAAGGATGCTGAATGGGCCATACTTCTACTGGCCACTCACAGTTGTTGTAGATTGGAGCTGTGCAAGATGGATCAGTCAGACTACAGACATTGAATTAAGCTGACTCAGCTGCTGTGCACGGTTAACTACAGGCTTCTTAATCACCAGCTGTATTTATTTAATAAACTAATGCAACAGCATCTTAACCTTGAGCAGAAGATGGAACTGCCTCATTCAATGTCTGTAACTGGGCCGATCCTCCAAGCTCAAATCCACAAACAGTTGCTATCGGCCCAATGAGCATCTGTTAAAGCAGGAAGAGGTTTGAGCTACGAGCAAGATGACAACAGGGAAGTGACTGCTCATGCAGAGATTAGCATAGATGCTAACAGCTTCAGCAGCCTTTTTTTCATCAACTCTGGACTGCTTTTCTTTATTAAATGAAAAACACTAAGAGCACTCCTCTTTCTGGTGTAATTGCACGGTTTTGCTAAGGCATTGGAAAATTATTAGATAAGTGTTCCCAAATTTGTGCGAAGACTTCTAAAAGGAAAATGCAAGCAAATGTGTGGAGACATTATTGAGAAAATTGAAGGACACCTACATTTTTTTAGTAGCAGGGATAATGAAGTGTTGGCACACACTTTTGTCTTGTTCAGATTTTCACACAAAATCTGCAGAACTGCCTCTTCCTCAGAGGGAACATTTTCTGCTATCAATCTTACACTGAGTTGTTGATCATTTTGAACTTTTTAATGAATTTATTTTATGCTTATAAGCTTTTGATTTGCATGGGTGCACTGCCAGGATATTCATTCTCTTGGAACTTCTCTCTTTAAGTTAAGTCTTCGTTAAGTTAAGTTAAGTTAAACAAAACATTAAAAATATCTCTATAGAGGATCAGGTGCAGCTCTTTTCCCCTCCCTTTTGGAAATGCTTGGATGCAAGAGAGCGGGCAGGCTGTGGGAGGCTATCATTATGAGCTCTGCTCTAGTTGCCTGCCCAGATGATGTTGGTTGTTAGTTGGGGTGTAAGGGTTACAGACCATGGAGCAGGCTTTCAGAACAATCATGACGTTTGCCTGCTGAGCAGAAAACACACTTGTAGGTGGAGGCTGAGCAGCTATGACATCATAAACCCCAGGAAATAAAAAAACAGTGTTTCTAGGGGCATTTTTGTTGAGTGGGAAAGAGCAATTCTCCATGAACTGAGAGGTTAGAAAAGGTGTCATGGCCTTCGTCTGTTTGAGCATCATCATTAAAAGCAAAGAAAATTGACTTTGCAGGAAATGGGACCTTTAATTTACCAAAAGATTAAGCTGCTGTTTTGTACTATATCACGAAATCAGTTGCTAGCAGTGAACTAAAGATGCCACATCTTGAAAACTTACCATATAGCAGTTGGATGTAAATAACCAACTTTTACTATGTAACGCTCAGGGTGACTGTGAACCACGTGGTTTATCCTCATAAGCTCCGTCTCATTATTTAATAGCTATACCTTGCAATGTGATCATTAATTTCGAAATTATGTGGAGACTGACAAAGAATGCTCATAATAACTCTAATGATCAAGCTGAGATAAAGTGAAAGATCATGAGTGCTGAAGAAACAAGAAAACAAATGGATGAGAAGAGGAAAAATCGGGATTCCTTTCTTGCAGGAGTGAGTTTAACAACATTTCCCCAGACTTGTATTTTCTTACATCCCCCTCGTTCTCTCTCTCCCCTCTCCCCTTCTCTCTCCCTCTGTTGGCTTCATAAGGGAACCCTATACTGTAAAATGTGGACTGTTGTAAAAAGGTGCCTTGGGCATCCGAGCATTCCAAGACTATTAAATGCCTTCTCCATCAGGCTACCAACATGGAGCCGAGGCCAAACTCCACCATTGTAGCTTGCACATAATATATCCCGTCTCTCTTAATTCACAGAGTGCACACAGACGGCGCTTTCATGCACATGGCGAATACGGCGGCCTTTTTTTTTTCTCCGTGTGGTTTATTGATTTGATATGTTAAGCAGGCATTGATTGATGGATGTGGTCGAGTCAATGCCCAGATATTTTGTTTGCGAGCAAATGTGTGACTGCTCTCATGTTTGCAGTGTTATTTTATACTCTAAATGTATCTTAACTTTAAATGTGGTTTCTCTCTCTCTCTCTCTGTCTCCCTCTCTCTCACACTTTCCTCAAACCAACAACCACTCACCCCCCACCCACCCACCCACGCTCGCCCCTGTAGTTGTGTACATTATTCGTGCGAAGCCATTGACTGCCAGGAACCCTTAATCCGCAATGCAGAGCTCAAGTGCAGTAGCCCCGGCCGCCACTTCTACAACGGAGACCGCTGCACCATCTCCTGCAACTCTGGCTACGTCCTGCAAATCCACCAGGACGATGACATCATCAAGAGCCAGGTAAACACGCTGCCACACACATGTTTCAAGGGGGTGGGGTTGGTGCACAAAGAAGCACATGGGCGCATTAATGTACACATGCAAACACTTAAGTGCAAAAGCATTTCTGCAACATATGGGAACATGCGTGCAGGCATGAATTTGTGAATGCACACATGAACAAGCGCTGATGCAAACTCAAGCACACATATGGCCATAAAAGAGGAGTGCAAACATGCTTTCCTTCCTTCTTCTCCTCCTCTCCTCCTCTCTATCTCTGCATTTATTTTGTCACCTGCAGAAACTAGGCTTGGCACGGCAAGCCTCAAGGGACGATGACATCATGAACATCCAGGTAGATGAGTGCTGCACTGAGGAGCGGAGACGCCCCAGTCCCCTCCTCTTGCTGGCTCGCTACACATATACAAACACACGCACTCCCACACACACACATATGGATGTACACACATGCACGCGCGCACATTTTGTGTACAAGCACAGACATAATAGTGTTTAGTCTCTTGCTGAGCACGCTGCACCATCACCTCAAACAGTCACTTTGTATCGCTACTCCGCCGGGACGATGACATCATCGCATAGTGTCTGCTCCCTCTCCCTCCCTCGCTTCCTCGCTCCATCCCTGCTCATTTTCGCACACATTGAAGTCTCTGTTAAAGGGCAGAGATTTGCTACCGCTCTCACAGAGCAGCACACACACCGACGCTTCCATGAGGATAGCAACACACATACAGTTAAAGTACAGACTGCACAAACAGGACGCAGATGTGCGCAGATACAGTAAACACACACATGCGTACGCACCACAAGTAAACAAATAAACAGGGTAGTTGACACTGCATCGTAAACCTCTTTGGATTGGGGCCAGGCTGCTGTAAAGGCCGTATAAACGCTTTATCCTTCTCCACGGCTCTGTAAAGCAGTCTACAAGACAATCTATTAATGCTCCCTCAGAGAGTCGGGAGGTTCAGAGAACAAGGTAAATTCTGTTTTTAATGTGTAGTCCAGTCTGGAACTGTATGTGTGGGGGTTTTGTGAGTGCGGCTTTATAGGAGTAACAGTTAAATCAGAAAAAAAGAGGCAGAAAAAGGAGTTTTACAGGCTCAAAGAGAGGGGGAATAATGACTTCTTAAAATATTTGGTCAGCATTCTGGCTTTAACGGTTATTTCTCTTTCCTCTCATATGGAGACTGCACGATGTGTCGTATTAAGTGAATACATGTGCGAATTATATTTGCATCCACTCCTACACATACTATACTACAAACGCTATCAGAGTTCTTTCTACAGCCCATGCAGACCTCTAATTGTGTTACGTTTTGATTGACAGTGCACTGTGCACAATGTGGCCATTCATCAATGTCAATTCATTTTGTGATAAATTATGCTTTTCAGAGAGGGACAGGCAGAGGAAGTGGGCTGAAGGGGGGGAGGGTTGAGGAAAGAAAGGTTGCCACAAATGATGACTGACAGTTCAAAGGTATTTAGAGGACCTGTTATTTATGGAGAACTTTTTGCACGCTTGCAATCCTCTGGAAGACATCGCATCAGACCTGTTGACTCATTATCAAATGACTATTTTGAAGTTACTGACATAAGAATGAGGCTCATGGACATGATCTATTGAATGCAGACTTACTTGTTGGTCCTGCTGACTCTGGAGTTTCTAGATGTGACCTCTATAGAGTTCTGGCTCTGTGGCCTAGGTCACTGTCACATCTGAAGTTCAGCTGACTTGATTTGGATTGGGGTTGAGGTTGCAACATCATTTCACCTTTCTTTTGGTTTGCTATCATGCTGCTCTATCAAGCAGACCAAGGCCTGTCTTATGTTATGTAATGTAGCCTTCTGCCACCAGTTGGGGATGCACTTGAGGTCTTGGTTGCAGCAATTCAACTCATTGTTGCGCTATGACCCGGGTAAACAAAACCTATGGAATAGTACACATTAATCTGTTAAGAGGGCCGGAGACTGATGGTGCAACCAATGCTAACGTTAGCCACATCCTGCTTGTTACTGCCAATAGATGCTACATTAGTTTTTCTTTTGTGATATTTGACTAAATCCAAGCCACAATTTACTCCCCTTTGGTTTGCTTGCCTTGTTTGGTGTTTTTTGGTTGGATTGCTTTCACATCCTCAAACCAAACTCTGGACCCCCCTTTTTTGACAGACCATATTTTTGTCCTTTGAACTGCACCAGAGTTTGTGTGACCATTCACACCATGTATTAAATGCAGACTTACTTGTTGGTACTGGGGACCTTAGGTGACTGGGATATGGTGGTTAAGATTCAGCCTCTACAGGATTCTGGCTCTGTGACCTCAGTGGCTTCAGATTTTAAGTTCTTAGGACTTGTTTTGGTTTGAGGCTGAAGCTGCAACCAAGTTTCATTTTGATTTTCTTTAACACTACTCTGTTAAGCAGACCAAAACCTGCAAAACGTTGCATATTATAGCAGCTCACCACTCGTTGGGGCTAAAGCTGTGGTCTTTGTTCCTGCCAGCTAGCCCATTGTTGCACTGTGCTGTGGAAATACACAACCAGCCTCAAAAAGTTTTAGTTGGTAGAAGCCTGGCAGTATTTTGAGGGATGAAATAAAGATGAAGTTGAATTGAAGATGAAACTGGAATACCGACCAGAATGACGTATAAAACACTTAGCATGGACTTGTCTCTTGCTGGAGCCATATCTGGCCAAATTCAAGCCACAATTCTCTGCTCTTTGGTTTGTTTGAGTTGTTTGGTCTTTGTTTTCGGCTATCGCACCCACTGCCAACTGAACTCTGGTTTGCTTGCCTTGCTTGGAAGACTAAGACCTGGCTGCAGTGTAGTTAAGTCCATAAGGACTTGGGCCGGGGACCAGAGGGTGTCTGATTCATGTCCCTATAGGAATATACTCAGAAATTGGTTTGATAGCTGCAGAGATGCAAACTGACTTCCTGGGACACTGCCACCAGTAATGGCAATTGGTAAAGCAGCTGGATGCTGGTGGATGACCCTTGCCTCCTGTTCTCTGGTGCTGTTTCTCTTGGTGTGGGACCTTATTCTAAAGATCAGGGGTGGGCAACTGGCAGCTACCCAGCTCTCAGATCAATTTAGATGATCAAATTGCATTTCAATGAAGAAAACTAGCGAAATAATGAAATAATGAAAAATAGCAGTGTTTCCCAGACAAGGAGTTTTAATCTGGCTGTAATTGTCTTTGAAAACTTTCTTTTGTGCACTTTTAAATGTACAATCAAAATAAACAACAAAGCTGCTTTAAAATTTTGGTAAATAACCAGAAATTATCTAAATGTTAAGAGTACATTGATGCAATTTTAACAATTCAGCCCTCTGTCACTGATAATAAAACGAGTATGACCCTCTTGGTTGACCAAGTTTCCCACCCCTTCTTTAGATCATGAATTTTTAATTATGCCTCTCTGCACTGTAGTTTCCACACTGCTTACCATTGCATATGAGCAAGATTTGTACATTAGTGCTGTAAAAAGTACCTATCATGGTACACTTTGAAGCCCAAAAAATCAAGTTTTTTTCCTGTAAATCTGGGATTAGTAAAAAAAGAATGATGCACAGGGTTGCCCCAACATACTCAACACTCATCTTAACTCATCGTGGTCCTTTAGCAGGAGGTTCATTCTATTGCTAGCCTGTTGAATGCTGATTTTATTTGGTCTTTTGTCCTCAAAGCCAGAGACAAGTCACTGGGAGATGGTTTCTCGCTGCACATCCCTCCAGGAGCAGTAGTAGTGTCCTCTGAAGTTGCATCAGAGAGACAGAACCACAAAATTCAGTATAAAGTTTTTTTTATTTGTATGTTTGTTTTTTTGGCTAATCTCTGTAGTATGCCAAGTCTTAAACCAGGCTTTGTTACTTGCTGAAATCCAGTGGGGAACAGCACTATTTTTTTTTTACGACTGCAACAACCGCAGAGCTGAGACTGAATGAACTGCCGGACCGCAGGACACAATTTGACAAAGACGACACAAGAAGTTAAGAGAAACACATCCATTTAGCATCAAACGCAATAAAACTGTGCATCATGTTGGGTAGATTTAGAAAATATCCAACCATAAATCATGTCGGCCTCACTTAATTTGCACATCTCCCTCGTGTGTTGCTTGTTGAATTTATAGTTTGAAACACTTAATGAAGAAAGAAGAGTAGTTTAACATAAATTTTATTTCATTTAAAGTTTATTTTGGGGCGTTTTATGACAGGAGGATGGCAGTGGAGAGGCTTGAGAAAGGGGGTTAGAGAGGGTCATTCTGCAAATGGGTCTTGGACTTGATTTAAACACACATACAGTAAGTCATGCAAAATGGTGCAAATGCTTGAACATTCTGTTTGGTGAATAGTTTAATTCACAACTTGTATCATTTACAAGTTAAAACTCATTTGTGTTTTTAACAAAATAATTTGGCTCTTAAAATAAAAAGTGATCCCATGAAAATGTATTTCAAAATTTTTCTAATTTGCTTTGCAGGTGCTTGTTTTGTTTCACCATGCATATCTGGTAAGGGGTCAGTTTTATATGTTTTCACAGGGCCCAAAATTTCTGGTAGTGCCGTTGGCCAAGTGATGTATGCAGATGTTGTCTCTTTTCATTAGCCAATATTCTTGTTTCTTGGAGTGGTTCTGGGAACACCATCATCTAAGATAGCACAGTTCTCAGATACAATCTGTTTCCTTCACATCTTTTATAGGTATATATGTGTTTTATTACCATCTGTTTTTCCCATCCCTCGCCCTCTCTGAACTGTCTCAGTATTTATGTCCTACTGCTGTCTGCTATTTGACAAAAAAGAAAGAAACACAAATACATCAAACAAACTCAACCTGCCCACCCTAAGTTTGTTTTACTGTCTTCCAATTACCAAAATCCTCTCTGCTGAGGTTCTTCAAAGTGCTGATAAAGAATTACATAAATTAGAGAATGGCCTGAGACTATAAAATGTCGACGGACCTCACTGACTTTTTCTGAAGGGTGTTTTGAGGCTGATCAGTGGTAGTGGCCATATCGGAAATGCTGCCTGTAGCTAAAGTTCAGGGTATATATCATAAGGCAGACAGTTACACCTCTTAAAGACAGCTGCAGAACTACAGCATATAAATTTAAATCTTTATTGGAACTTATCAAATTTTTGGCAAAAACCAAGAAAAAACAAAATAGATAATGTTTGATATTCTATCTTATACAGTTTTTTTTATTATATATGATAATAACTTCCCCCAATTCAGGATTGTAACACTTCTGTTTTAACAGTTTACATTTTATTTTGGGACTTATTGTAGGTTTGTTGACTTTTGGAAGCCAGCTTAAAGTTGACATTTAAGGAACTTGCATGGACTGGCTCCATTTTTCAACAGTGGAAGTCATCATCAAGTCATCATTATACAAGTTGAACTGGGACTCTTATGGCCCTTTTCCATTAGCCCTACTCTACTCTACTCGACTCTACCCGGCTGTACCTGGCTCTACTCGCCTTGTGCTGCTTTTCCATTAGCCCCAGTCGCCTGCCCAACAGGATGCAGTGTTGCTGTAAACAGCTGAGCGGTACTGCGGTGACATCATTTTGGGCGCGACACAACAATCTGTGGCTTTTTGTCACAAACCGAGTAAAAAAGGAAAGCAGAAGAAGGCTGCAGGTGGCAAAAAGATATACCCCTTGAGAAGCACAGAAGAGTTTTGGAAGCTATACAACAGAATGAAGCCGAGGACGAGAGCAATCGAGCTGCAAAGAAAAGACGTATGGGGATAAGCTAATGGTAGCTACTGCTAGCATGCTAGGTCGTCGCGCTCATGACTCATTGATGACGACATTGTCTGACCAATCAGTAGCCGGCAGTCGGTGACGTCATCTTTTAGTATCTACTCAGCTTGCTTGCAACCAGAGCGGTACTAAAACTAGCTTGTTTTAAGAGGCACCAGGCTAGTGGAAACACGCTGCAAATCGAGTAGGGCCAGGGCATGCTAGCGGAAAAGGGCCAATAGTGACTTTGAATGGATGTTTTATGGACTCCAAAAACCATACCTCTGAAAATATTCACCCAATATCCAACTGTTGTGAAAAATTAAAGTCTAAACAAGCTGTCTACTTTATTTCAGACTATACAACTGAAATAAAACATCTGAAATCATTATTTTGGCTGATTATTTCTTGCCTTTAATAAAACCAATTGGTTTTGTGTGTTAAATCATTGGAAAGCCTGTTTTGTCACCTTCACAACCAGTTATAACTTTTAAGTTTCATGCACTTGTGAGCAGCTCAACCAAACACCCCTAGTAATAGATGTTCCTAATAAATGTTCCAAAATCCCCCCCTCCCCTAGAAGAAAGCCTAAAGTTCCTCAGTGAAGCAAGACCCAGTTTTCTTGAGGTCACTTGGTAGGCTGTCTTTGACTTCACCAGTCTAATGGAACTTGATGCTAAGTTTGGGAAAAGTAATACATCCTGAGCTAATGCATCCAATAACATCGACACCAGGCTGGAACAATGACATTTTCAGGGTATTTTGGTCTTGGCACAGGGATGAAGAGATTCGGTTTTAGTGATTATCCAGGACTTATTTTAAGACTTCTTTACATTGCAAAGTAAGGCATTTTTTTGAATTTTGCTCATCCCTGAACAAGTGTTCAACAGATTTTGATTTACATTTTCGGGAACTGTTGGCACAAGGGAGATTTTGCTGGTGATTGGAATCTGGATGTAGATACAGGAATTGATTGAATGATTTCTTAACAATGAATGACAGGGCAGTTATCCACATTTTTTACAACTCGCTTGACAGTATTGGAAATGCATCAGTGGAGGTTTGTGCTCTCTTCTATTTTTCAAATCTTACACTGAAGCCAGTTGTTTTCCAGTTTTCTCCATGCTTACCATCTCTTTGCCAAGTCCTCAATTATACTTCATAGATAAGAAAGACATTTTACATATATTCCCAGAAGGAGGAGATTACATTATGGATCATTTTAAAGTCCTTCCAAACTCCACAATTCTTTTCATCTGTCAACTCGTGTTTTTGCTCCTGTTATCACAATCCATATCCAGGTGCTGCACTGAAGACCAGTCAAACCTGAGGTGAATCCTTGCATACCCTCCGCATGGCTCCTATTTCATGAATCTAAACCTCTCACTCAAAACCAAAGGTCATCCAAGGTGATATGTAACCCCGCTCTGTTGTATTATGGGTTTGTTGTCTGTTGGAGAATTAAAAAAAGTTCCCTCCCAGAATTTTATGTACTTGGAAGCATGTGTGCTTCTGAGTACTGTCAGATTCCCTGTAACACCCAGCCGCATGTTACTGTCCTGACCACATGCTCGTCTAGAAATATTTGTGCAACTGTTTGCATTTTTTTCCTACCAGAAAGTCTGCTTCTTCCAAGCAAATGAAACCTCCATGTTTCTAAGTAAAGCTGCTTTTTCTTTCACTCCGAAACAGTTTTCTAAAGCTTTTCCATGAGAACTAGACAAACCAATCACACTTAAATGCACTCCCAAGCCATACTATAATCACTCAGTGTGCAACTGTTTGTCAGCACTTGCCTTTTTACGAGTGATTGTGTTTTTTGCCTCCATGTAAATGAAGGAAAACCCTGAAGTTGAGGGGAGAGGTTGCTTCATTTGTCTGTTAGACTGTCTGGTTTGACTTACAGTGGCCAAAATCCTGTCTGGAGGAGGCAAAATTACTGCAAGTCTCTAAAAACAGAAACCACATTCAGTATAACATACACAATACAACAACAGGCCCACAAATCTAAATACACTTGGGGAGACATGTTAGATAAGAGGCTTAAACAGCTTATGGAAGACTACAGGGCTGGATAATATGGACTTAAAGTCGTATGTATTCATTTTTTAACTTACTGGCAACACACAACATTAATGATTCTGCATATACTCCTCAAAAATGGTTTGTAATGATAATGTATTTTATAATGTTGGAAAGCCTGATTAGCCGCCTTTACACTGCGTTGCAACTTCATGGAGGTAGCAAAACAGTAAATAGTGCCGAAACCCCCTCTACCCTTTGAAGAACGCCTATGGGTCCTCAGGGGTTCCTCAAGGAAACCAGTCCTTCTTGGGTGTTGTCTCCCAGGGACACACAGTTTGCGGTCTATCTTTGACTTCACATGGCTCATAGAACATATTAAAGAGACTGTGAGGAGTTTCTACGTAATTACAAAAAAGTCTCACTTTGAGATATTTGCCTGATCTAAATACACACTTTAAGATGAGTTTTATAGCATCAAAATAGGTTATCTATAAATGCTAACTCTTAGCTTCGCGGTCGGGTCGGACAGGGCTGGACTGGCCTGAAAACTCAACTTTGGGAACAAGTCAATTATAAGTAGAGCAAATTTATATTATTGGGACACGTCTTAGAGCACTGGGCTGTAAGTAGCAATACATGGCCAGCTACAAAACTACGATACTAAGTTTTCCAAAAATTGCTTGTTGTCACACATCAAAAACTACCGCTACGTAACTAGAAAGACATACAATTCCTCATCGCTTTGCATCCTGTAAGTTGTTGAATAAAGAAGTTGTAAAACAATGCAGAGTTCTGAGGAAGGTCCGAGCTGCATGCTTTATTAGCATCACAACAAACACTAGCTTTGACTTGGGTCACGTCTTTTGGTGCATTCCAGTTGTAGTCCGAATTTGGAATTTCCTACTGGGAACTCGGTGAAACCTCGCCACCCCTGAGCTAACAACAGCTAACAATAGCCTGGTAGATCGGCATGCTTTTTTCCAACTTCAACTGGAACGCCAATAAGTCGAAGATGATGTCACTCCAAGGTTACTGGAATGCAGCATTACGACAGTCGCCGCACATGCTCATGGGTAGCAGAGTCTTAATGTCGCCAGTGATAGATTCTCCTCATAGCACCTTTAAACTTGGAAATTGTTCCAGGGCTGACACCAAATAATGTTGCCACTTAGCATACCAGAACATCAGCCTACCCTTGCAAGTTGTACATCATTGTAAAGGTGCCTAATCAGGCTTTTCATTGATATATAATAGCATAACAATTGTTATTTTCTCAAGGTGGGACGGCCCAATCAGAGTCCTTTAGAGGTGGGAGGAAGTGACTGCACATACAGAGATAAGCATGGACAGTAACAGCTTTGGCAGCAGTCTTCTTGGATCTGGACCACATTATTGCTATAGAAAAAAAGAACAACACAAACTTCACAACATAAATGATATTTTCATGCCACAGTGGACATGTTTTACAGAGAGTTTGTGTCATGAAGTGGCACATTCTGTCATTTACATTGCAACAGTGGCACATGCCTACGACCCTATCTGACTGGCTCGTTACAAGTTAAATTGATGGATCGCTCATCCAGTCACCTGAATATACTGTTGAAAGGTTATGCCCATTCCTAAACAGTTTCTATGGGCTGTTGGTCAGATGGACAAGAGAAACATAATGAATGGTCCATCTGGTGTGTGTAGTTAATTAAAGGGGAAAATAAAATGAAAATTAAAGTTTCAAAGTTCATTGAACTAGTTTTGATTAACACAATTATTAACTATGTAACTTTAAGTACTTAACCTACGCTGTATCTCATTTTAAAATATGTTTAAAGCTTCATATGCTACTTGGTTCAAGTAGAAATGCTGAATTTATGCATGTGCTGCTTTATGCACACATTTTTGCATGAGCTAAAAGGTTCACAAATGGTTCACACCAAATTTACGGTCAACACATTATCACTAAGTAGATCCTTCCACATTTCCTCCCACCCTGACTCTTATTAAGATTGACTGTTTCAACTGTACATCGAGCCATTCTGCAGCAGGCTCTCACATGCTATGCATATGTTACTTTGTTGGATATCCAAATATGAAAGGAGCTTATTTATTTTGAGGGAACCTGATACTGTTATGCAGTATCATATAATGGGATCAAGATGAAAGATTGAAAAAAAGGGCCTACATGTGAAGAGGGAGAAGGTTGTGAAGCAATAGATCCTTAATGCTAACTGAGTCCAGCTTGTGTGGCCTTAGAGTTTGGCCAATCATTAAAAAGGTTTGAGTAATCAAAGCTAACCATAACAGGGATCGACTGTGATTCACAAAAAAAAGGAGAGAAGAAAAAAAAAAAAGAAAAACACAGGTTTCGTCAAAATTATTGTGCTCATGCAGCTTTGTTGTGAGATTTCTTGGCAGCCTACTGGATTTTAGCATTCTTGCTCTGTTACATGGTGCTATTTAATGGATGAGGATGAAAACTGTTGAGGTTTGGATGATGCGCTGGCTTCCCATTTTGGTCTCATCTCTGCAAATATCATACCACAGGCCAAATAATTTACAGGAAGCTAAGAGCTATTTCTAATAAGAAATAGGCCTTGGATCAGGACATTTTCTGTTGGAAAAGTCAGGGACCAGAGATTGCCGTTTTTAACCGTAATGTTTTGCAAACACTACCGTTGCCATTGCCGTTTCCAGGAAGTCATATACCAGCAAATACGGAGTCCTCAATGGTGAATTCTCTTCACAATCTCCTCATCACTCTTAATCAGGAATGGTAACAAATTTATGTGTGCAGGGTGTTTAAATGTTGAGGCCTTACACACACACAAATGCAGGAGCACACAATTAATGCAAGACATGTGGCAGGTCTGCTCCTTCAGCAGTTACCTGAGCAGCTCCTGGTTCTTATGAAAGGGTTCCCCCATGATTGCTCAATAATGAAAAAGGAGGGGATGCTAATCTATTAAACAGGGGCATTAATTGTGCTGCAGGTTTGTCTTTGTCTGTCATAACATGGCGGTGTCACCAGTGTTGAACTTGACTCCAGGCTTGAGTCTGATTCTTACGGGTTTTCCGCGTTCTCTCCATGTGTGGATTTCCTCTGGGTTCTCCAGTTTCCTCCCACATTCCAACAACATGTAAGGGTCCAGTCACACAGGATGTAATACGTCGGCTTGAGGCAGTCTGCTTTTATTTAAAGATTTTATAAGGGAACACTCATGGAAGGAGAGCTCAACAGTGAGCGTCCACGCTTTCTCTGGATCTGGAAGTTAATTTTTCACTTAGTTCACGAATGCCGCTTTTGTGACCATGTGGGCACTTCATACTCTTGGGCCACATTGTTATAAATTGAAGCAGGTACTCAGGGAGACAATCACAAATCACATTGATGTAGTTTGATAGAAAGATCATATCTTCATTTTTCATGATTTTCTTTTTTCATGTTTTTGATTTCCTCCATGTAACTGACAGCAGTATCAGTGGTAGGGACTGATCACTCCACTAAGGGTTTAAATTACATACTTTTTGGATAAAACAAAACAAATCAATGAGATCTGAATCTAATTCTGAACAAAATGGCAACTGTACTGATATATGATATTTAGGCCCTAGACACACAGAGACACAAAAACCCATTTTTGAACACGGTGTATTTCAATAAATGTGGCTGTCCACAAGAAAACACTGAAAATGTTGTTGTCTTTGCCCTGGCTTCTCCAGGATGTTTGGGTCAGGTGCTTTTATGTACTTTTTTCATGTGTGAGGAGTTGTTTGGATTGTTTGTAAGAGGAATTTAAAACTGCATTATAGGTAGGAAACAGAAAGTGTCTTAGTCCTTGTGATGGTTTCTCCTTCTTCACAAAAATGGATTCTTTGACACCTCTCTTAAACCAACAATCTTCTCTGGAAAAAAATAAAACTTTTTGTCACTAAGGGATCTTCTGTGTCTGTAAGATGTAGGAGAACAGCCAAGTCCTGTCTAAAGGAGATGGCTCTCCAGAAAGCCTGGACTCACAAATGTTAACCTGTAAGAAGAAACTGAGGGCTAGGTATGCTAACAATGCTACTGTTAGCCACACTTGATATTTTTAGTAAGCATTATATGTATTAACTCTGCTGCATAGCATTGCTTTTTGGCTCGCTTGCCTTGTTTGTTTTAGATTGCATTGATGGTATCAAATACCAAACTTTCTTAATAAGCTAATCAAAATTGTTTGCTCCAGACCAAAGTAGTTAGACGTGACAGCAACTTCAGTCTCCATAGCAACACCTTTAAAGAGCTCCTTAAAAGGTGTGTTTCAGTGCACAGCTGGCTTGATTATGTCCCAAATGGTTCAAAGAGGCAGCTGTTGACTCTCATCTTGATCATAGATACAGCTAAATACACAGTAGCATCCAGCAACTGTAGCTTGTAAAGTTTGTTCTCTGATTGAAGTCCAGCAAGTATTTACAATAAAAATCCTCAGCTGTAAATGCAGAGTGTTTCTATTTTGACCTTACCAAACCAAGAGTTTTGTGTTTTCTGTCTAGGCTTAACACAGTTTAGGAGAAAAACAAACCACACTTCCTGTTGTTGCGACAACACCAAAATGAATGCCAAATATGAATGAAAGCATTTTTTCTGTGGTTTTATGCACAAATATTTGCTGGGCATCACATCACAGGCTTGTTAAATGAAAAGAATGGGTACACATCTTTTGAAAACATAATTAAATATTTGAGCCCTTTCATCTCATAATAAAGCAATGCAATGATTTTGCCTGAGAGAGCTAAACAGACTGTTCAGGCCATATTGTCTGACCCTATTTTAATATGTAGAGAACTAAGAATGTCATGCCACAAGGGACAAAAGTTGATAAACAATTTACAAAGCTTTTTGAAATTTATAAATAGCTAAATATTTCCCACTGTCAGCAGCAAAATGTGTGTTGTAGTAACAGGAGTGACATTGCCATCATTTCAGTTTTTCAATATCAACATAATAGTGACTTTCCTTGTGACCAGCTCGCAGATAAACCACAGAGGTCTGAGGATTCCCTCTGAGCATGTGTGTGTCCTCAGAGGTTGTCACACCTCCACCAAAGTCAATCTGTTTTGTGTTCGGGCTGATTGTGCAGTTGTTGGATATCAGTTGTCTGAGTGCCATGCATTGACCGTACAATCGCTATCAGCAGTTACTTGAGCTGCTGGGTAGCCTGTGAGGCTTACTGACATGCAGGAAATTAAGCCTGATCAAGCTTCGTGAGGTTACACGCTGATTGGAAACTTGTATGAGTCACTGTATGCTGAATTGCTCGTAGTCACTTTGAATGAGGTAAACAGTCAGAGGACTTGTGTGAGGAATACACTTTGTCATAACTTTGCTGCGGTTACTGTAAAATCTAGTGTATGAACAGGATGAAAATTAAAGGGGAAAACTGTTTTTTTGTTTTTACATGTACATGGCGTTAGCCACAGTCACAAGGCTTAGCTATGCATCTGTGCGTAAACAGTGTACATGGTAGCTAAGGCTATACATTGCCACAGATGGGGCCACTGAACTGTGGGTGAAAATAAGCCACAGAAACAGTGTAGGGTGACTACACATCATAAGCAGCACATTTGCAATGACTTACTTTTCCACTACCAAGCTGCTCTTTTGTCACTACACTGTGGCTCATGTAATAATAATAATAACGATAATATCTTTATATGTTTGGCACTTTTAAAAACAGAGATTTACAAAATGTTTTGACAGACATGCAGGAGCACATAGACAGCAAATCACAAGAGCTTCAGCACAATATGAAATCAATAAAACAAAAAGCTCAGTTTAAATCAAAGAACACTTATAGACAACCACAAAAGCCATAAAAGACACCCAGAACCCAAGAAGACTAGCGCTTCTGGTGTCATTCAGACCAACTGTGCTTATGAAATGAAGAAAATTTCTTGAAACATGAGCAAAACCCAAGAAGTGGGCACAACAATCCAGACCCAATCACTGAACACCAGAACACTTGATGCCTCGAACTCGTCCCTATAGGTCCAGAGACACCAAAAAACCACACTTAAGCTCCCTGGCCGACATCACACCAAGATACAGCGATACACAAGAGGCTGTAGTGACTCAGTGTGTTGTCGGCAACCTGAAGAAGGTGCAAACCAGTGTGCACTGGCACAGTTTCCAGAGACTCCAGCCCCACGTAATGACAATAATAATAGTAGTAATTGCAATATTAAACAGGAAAGACACATGACTAACACTATGTTCTTACTGAACACAACCCTTCCTGTTGCAATGGTTCTATGTAACATTTAAGTTGGCAATGCTCGAAACAGCTTTTCTTTATTAAACTGTTTCTTTTATGGTTGCATTCAGTGATGATGAGGTAAATCATTTGAACATTCTGTCAATGTCAAATTCAATATACAGGATATTTATGGCCAATATGCCAAAATATTTACTGTTTATCAGCAAAAATATTCATATCTGCCAATAACAATACCAACTCTTTTTTTGGTTATTATTTGCCAATACTGATATTGTTCCAATGATATCATATGTCCCTAATTATATTTTTTTTCATTTTTCAGTCGGATTCTTCTGTAACTATTACCTGTGCCAATGGAAAGTGGAACAAGCAGGTGTCATGCGAGCCAGTGGATTGCGGACTGCCCGACAAATATCACGTCCATCCTGCAAATTTCAGCTTCCCTGAAGGCACAACCTACGGCAAGAAGAGCACCTTTCAGTGCAAAGAGCCAGCTCAACTCGTAGGTGAGATGACCAGCAGTACATGTGTAGTGGTTTTGTACTTTCTCCTCTACAGGATTTGATTAACCGAGACCGAATTATTGCTTTCACAAAAGAATAGAAGTTAGCGATACACAAGTATTGATCAATGCTTGACCATTTTATATTTGTATTGAGTGCATTAAGGCATTAAAAGACAATTTATAGACAAAGTCAGTAATATTGTTGAGGGCCTTGTTTGATTTTGGACATAACAGACACCTTTGTCATCCTTTCAGTCTGTTTCATAGACAGTAAAAAGTATCCACAGGAGCTTGAGTTTTTTTATCTCATGCCAAGATCTTTTCCATGCTTGGCATGTTTTGTTGAATACATACAGATGAAACCTCTTAAATTTTCCTCCCTTTTATTGGCAGTCTTGGCTGGACCATGACAAGAGAGTGCAAGGACTTTTCTACTCTCATGGCTCTATTGTGATCCCTACGATTATATGATATGCTTGTATACTTTGCAGATGTATGCACTGGGTGGAAAATTCCACTTAGTGCTGAAGCTGAAAGCACAAATAAACCAAAAAACAAAACCTTATTTAGACCCTCATTGGCTGGAACTTGGCTGGCATTTGGTTGGGAGGGGAAAATTGATGTAGCTGCATCTGTATGAACACATCACTCAATTTCTCTCATGGCAGAAACAGCCACGCCAATCCCGCCTGAAGTAGGTGGTCTTAGTCAGCTTCCAATTTGCCCCTGGACAGACTCTTTTGCTGTGAGAACACAATCCACCCAGTTACTGACACAAACATATTGACAAATTAACTCATAACACTGCTGCTGTAGTTTAAACTGCAGCATTATAAGTTATAATGATTCTATTACAGCTGCTAATAACTACATCTGATCTTCTACAGAATGAACATTTTTCATTTATTATTCAGTTTAAATCAAATCCTTGCATATTTAGGATGTGATGAAATGTTCAAACACATCAGGAGATGGGACATTTTAATCCCAGAATTTAGTGCAGCTTGTTCAAGCAGGAGCATTTATCCTTTTTGAAGCCGATCTCTCCCTTTTATGCATCACCGACGGTTTTTCTGCAGACATTAGTGGAGGTGTTATGTTGTGATATGTCACCATTCTATCTGGTGTACTCTGTGGTCCACTGTAGACACTGTAGACTTTACACGTATATGGTATGATATAATAGATATTCTCATCTGTATAGTTGTACACAGAACGTCTAACCTGCGCTATTAATCAAAGAGTTGTTTTGTGGGAAGTTTACAATGCTAGCTTTCTTCCCATAATGCAAAGCACATGTCACAGTCATAGCAATGATGGCTGTGAAGTAATGATGCAAGGCCAGCTCAGGTGTTTTTCAAGACTCACCTTGACTCAGCACGCTTCAAAATACTGCTGTGTCGAGATGAAACAATCCAAAGGAAATATGCAACTTTGAAGCCTTTTATTCAACTAAATCATAAGATATGGTAACCGGCATAAACATCATCATCTTCAGGCATCACTTTCCTCTTTCCCACAGGTACAAACAACACTCTGTACTGCCTTGAAGATGGTCTTTGGTCTTTCCCAGAGGCTCTTTGTGAGCTCCGCTGCCCGGCCCCTCCTCCTGTACCAAACGCCGTGCTTCAGACCAAACGCTGCAACGAGACTGGCCTGAAAGTAGGCACGCTCTGCAAGTACAAGTGCAAGCCCGGCTATCATGTCGCCAACAAACCTAAGAGGTAATAAACAGCATCAGAAGTTAATTTGTATACTTCCAACCTGTATTTGTGCATCACCAAAGTTGCGTAGCCCCCACAGTCCTAAATGTGAAATATGTCCCCCCTTTAGGCGGGCATTTAAGCGCCAGTGCACCGAGGATGGCAGCTGGCTGGAGGGGGCTTGCGAGCCAGTGACTTGTGATCCCCCGCCTCCTATCTTCCACGGCTCTTACCACTGCACAGATGGCTTCCGCTTTGACAGCGTCTGCAGACTCAATTGCACAGATCCTGCTGGTAATACTGCTATCGCCGCCGCAGGAGGCTCCGCCCATACGGTGAGGCTGCTGCACGCTCCATGCAAGCAGGTCTGTCCATCTCTTTCCTGTCTTTCTATTCTTGCTTTTACCTGTGTGTTTGTCTTCTGTTTGTCATGTGTGTTAAAAGAACAGATTCTCTCTTTTTTTCTCTCTTCTTTTCATTCTAAATGTTTGGCGTGAAATTAAGTGAATTATGGAAGTACATTAGAAACTTTATGAATCGTTAAGGGCCCCGTTTCAATGGCATCAAGCACGTTGTCTAAATGAATGTGAATGAAATTGTGATTTTTGCTTGTCTTCATTTACCGTCCAGACTGTGCATAATTACAACACAAACCCAGGTTTGTTCTGGGAGTGTCACAAATCTAACCAACCAGATTATCAGCTCTCATCCCCTTAAAGAGCAGTGTGCCCCTGTCAGCTGCCATGTTGGTGTTTAAAGAGCAGTAGCCTTTAACACAAGTTCTTGGGATTTTCTTGCATGTATTGTTAAGGACAGGACAGCGGATAGACTAAAGATGG
This sequence comes from Scarus forsteni, assembly GCA_036419115.1. Lineage (NCBI taxonomy): Eukaryota > Metazoa > Chordata > Actinopteri > Labriformes > Labridae > Scarus > Scarus forsteni. The sequence continues at coordinate 13,532,235 of JAZDUH010000359.1, read as the reverse complement.
AAAGTGGTAGGCAACATGTGGTTCAGAAGCCTTGATGACCAGGACCATGACATCTGTACATGAGGCTTGTGGCCATCATAGCACGACCAACATAGCCAAAAAATATAAAACTGGAATTAGGAACAAAAAAGTTGAAGGCATGCTATGGATATACTGTTGAAAGATTCCAGTTTGATTTCACCAAAGTAGTCCCACAACATCAGAAATCATCTAAACTTGTGTAAACACTTCCCAGTTATGCACACAAACATGCCTTAAGTCAGTGTCACATAAAGGGCTAGGAGATATATCAAGTTTTTGAAAAATATCAACATGTTTTTAAACAGGACAAAAGTTAAGACAGTATATTTTGATGTATACATTGTTGTGGTAAAGTGCAATGTAATGTAACATGGTGGCTGGTTGTGTTTAAGAAAAGCAGCAGATGCTAAAGTGGTTGCAAAAAAGTTTGAGCATGACAAATCTCCCATTTAACGTTGCCAACACAGCATACAATGTGATTAATATTTAAAATATAACCCCAACCCTCAAGCCTTTGCTGTCCTCTGCATTAAGACAATCCTCATTTTGTGAATCATTATGGTGTTTTTAAAATCATTTTAACTTTATTTGCTCTTCAAACAACATGGATGCATGGCAGCATAAATCTTAACAGCAAACTGAAAGACAAATACTTTTCACACCAAGACACTTTGTTCCAGGTGTACAATAGGATAAGTAACCTGTTTGCTTTTGTTGCCTTGTACATTTAATATAATCCAATACTGTATTAGATAAAACGTGTTTTCCCAGATGTACCCGCTCCCCCCACTGCCTTTTATCTGATACTTCTTACACTTTCTCCCCTGTCTGAACGCTTGTCTCTCCCCAGCCGTCTCTCTCCCTGTCTCCCTTAGCCCTACTCAATTTGACGCCATGCTAATTAGATTACTATTGATTTCCAGAATAGTCCTGCTACCACAGACTTCTGAAATGTATACACCTTTTAATCTGTTCTGCCTCTCAGGCGTTGTGGCTTAGGATGCCTGATAAAAATTGGATTGTATTTCCCTCCCCCTTTGCCATCTCAGTGTCCTTGGGCCTGCCTGCTGGTGTTCTGCGTGTCAATGTGTGTGTATAACTGTTTGTCTGTCAATATGTGTTATACTTTAGGGGGCAGGGTCCAATGTGATCCGCTGTAAGAAAGATGGGAACTGGACGGGGTCGTTCCGCTTGTGCCCACACAGCAGAGGACAGTGTTCATTACCTCAGAACCTCCATTACAGCCTGCAGTACTCGTGCCGGCGAGGACACGGCATAGGTCTGTACTGCATATTATCAAAATAAAAGTGACTTTTGTGTTCTAATGTTTATGCGTTTATGATGTCATCATTTATAATTTTAACACAAGGCATTTTTGCAAACTGTTGCTGTTCTGTATTTTCCTTATTTGTGATGTAAGTATATACCAAAACAGAGTCCCAATCAGATATTCAAATTTACCTACTAGGCCTTCACTTTTCCCAGACATTCTTGTTTGAGCATACATGCTGAAAATCTCTAACTAGATCATTATAGTACTAAGTACCTTTTCAGGGCCAAACCAGTGGGCTGCTTGTCCTTGCATATGAATCTTACAATCTTGTCTTTGATGGCTTTTTTTGGCACCTCAGCTGAGACGTATGTAGGTGGAAGGCAGAGAAATTGGTCTTGGATATGTCGTAGAGGAGAGGACCAGCTGCTTTACACATAATCAACACAAAGCCTGATCTTTTTTTCTTACTTTGCCATCGGCAGTGTAGAGCCCAAAGTGCTTCCACAGAAATGGCTTTGCCCGTCCTCCATTTTGTTGAGGTATAGTTTCTCTTATTGAGGTTAAGAAAGCACTGTACAGTAAAATTGCACTGGGATTGGTGCATCGGGTGATCCACTGCTCCAGGCATGTGCTGCCAAGCTGTATATTTTACATTCCAAAGCATATTTACAGTTCAACTATGGATCTTTTTTTTACCCCATGCATAGATGAACATTTACGTGTGGAATAAAAGGAGACAGCCCTATTACCTATACAACACAGTTGCATAAATGGTTAAATTATGGGAAAGGAATAGCAAATAAATAAAATAATAACAATGATAAAATAAAATAAATCAAGAACAAAAGAGCCTAAGCCATACAGGAACCCAACAATGTAAAGTGAGATCAAGAGGACTTAGGATGAAAGAGAATAAGACGTAAAACACACTGAAGAGTGAAGAAAACTAAACAGAGTTGATTTAACTCTTAAATAGAAAACATTACAGATATTTTATGAAAATACAGTTAAACTAAAACATCCTCAAAAAACTTCCTTGATTCGGATCAACACCCAAAACCTCATCACTTCTTTCTTGTGGTACAAACATTGTTTCCTGGAAATTTGATCAAAATCTGTCCCTAATTTTTTTGAGTTATCCAGCTCACAGAAAAACAGAACACTGCCAAAAACATAACCTCCTTGGTGGAGCTAGTTATTATTTCTTCGGTAATGGAGGGAAATGTTCAAACATTGATTTTATTATTTGATTAACAAAGACATCAGTATAGAGTCAGTTATGTATATTTCATGATAAAAACACATTTCTTTATATTTTCGTACTCAGACAAATATCACAAATATTAACTGGACTAACTGTCATGTGAAACATCTGTAACCAGGGTGTGGTCTGTGTGTACACTGACTCGTGTTATGTCTCCCCATCCACCTACAAACCCAGGTGAAGAGTGTGAGCTGTCGTGCCGAGAGGGCAACAACGAGGTGGTGATCCTCCCCAGCAACATGACGGTGGAAAGTGTTCTAAAAGAGCACTGGAGGAACCCTCACAAAGTCAAAGTAAGTTTCCACGTGTCTGTGTCATGCTCTCAGTTCTCATAGACGAACTTCACAGAGTTCTGTGATCCACAACTCTCAGGCAGTAAGGAATTTCACATATAGCGTCGATATCCTGGCTCCATTACCCACAATGCAAAATGCCAGCATGTGTCTGTGTTTTGAGCCCGATGCCACGCAACTGTTTGTCTTGGATACATGGCAACCCTTTAAAGATTTTGATTCAGTTTTAGATTGGAAGCGTGAAAACACGCTGCTGCCCTCTTGCACTCCTGTCCTCAACATGACACGAAGACTACTTACTCGGGGAAATAAATCAAAGCTGCGAGGTATGAATTTAGATGAAAAGTGGACAAACAAGTCAGTGTGTCATTAGCCTTAGCTCCTTCCATATTTTTCTAACGCCACCGAAAACCCAAAGCAATGCCAGCCCTCTAAATTCAATAAATGGTGATGTAAGTACTTGGCAATAATATACAAAAGGTATTCAACTAAAGTCTATTGAAGCCACAACGACAAACTTTGCTGCTCAGAAAACTGACTGAAAGCAACACTGTTTATACCGTTGTTGAGAAAAAAATAATGATATGATTGTTAGCAGGAGGATTGTTTTAACTAGCTAAATTCTTGAAATGATAACTCTCAAAAGTTATCAGTGGATTTTGATTATATTTTTAGGGAATGTTAGTCGGGCTCAAAGAAGACGTGATATCTTTCTGGTGTTCACAGGAATATGAATGTGATTCCAGGAAGTATTCAAGGATTCGTTAACATTGAGAGATAGAGTAGTTTTCCATTTTCCCTAGTAAGTAAAACGACTCAATGGATTTTAATAACATTGTCAAGTAATGTTTGTCATGGCACAAGAGAGGAGTGATAAGGTTTGAGTGGCGATACAAATCCTGAAGGCAGGTTTTCAAACTTTTGGAATTAACTAAGGAAGTTCTCTTTTAATTTTGATGACATTTGCTGGGTATGTTGGCCTAGGCACAAGAATGAAGCGGTTAGACTTTGGTGGTGATCACAATGGGGATCCAGGTTTTTTAAGGGTTTGTTAAAATTGCAAGATAGGGTACTTTTCAAACATTTTGATATAAATCAGTAAGTTCTTGATTGATTTTGATGACATTAAGTGCATTTCCATTACCCTTGGATATGCGCAAAATGTAAATAGTGCAATAAAAAAATGGATATGGAAACACCTGAATTTCGAAAAAGCACTGAAATATCGCTAAAAAGCTTTTACACGGGGTGCTGGTTTGGCGGAGTGGTTAGCAACCAGGCACCCCATATACTTGCTTCTGCCGGTCCAGGTTCGAGTCTGGCCTGTGACCAGTTTGCAGAGTGTCTTCCCCTACTCTCTCGCCCCCTTTCACGGACCTATCCACTGTCTCTCTCCTATCGATAAAGGCACAAAATGCCCAAAAAATACATTAAAAAAAAAAAAGTTTTTACGCTTTCATGAGGTGGTTTTTCAGACATTTCGATATTCAAATACATCGCAAAAACGCAATGGAAACACTTTTTACGCAATTATAGGTCACAGGACATGACGTGCCTGGTCACGTGATCACTTCTCTCTGAGTAAACATGGCATGGTACGTTTGGACGGAGGAGGAGACGAAGACTTTTCTTGCCATTAACCTCGAGAAAAACACAACTGCCATACTAGACAGCAAACAACAGAGGAATGCAGAGTGTTATAAGGAGAAAGAAACGGAAATGAGGGAGACAGGGTTCGAAAAGCCTTGGCATCCATCTTCCTGGTGTGAAATCCCACGGGATAATATTTAACGAGAGTTACGACGCTCCTGCCTAGAACAATCTTCAATGGAAACACGTTCAAAGCGCAAATATACTTTGTCAAAATTTTAGGAATATCACTTTTATTTTGTTAAAAACTGTAATGGAAACCCAGCTATTAAATTGTTAGGCAATGTTGGTCCTGGCACAAGGGGAGGAGTGACATGTTGTTGGTGGTGATCCAGATCATGATGTGGATCCAGGAATGTTTAAAGTACATGTCAAGTTTCCAAGATAGGACATAGGAAATGTTTTCAATTTTTCAGATATAACTTCAGAAGTTCAGAAGATCTTCAGGAGAATATGGGTCATGGCATTAGGAAGAAGTGATCAGATTTTGATGGTGATCTGAAACCACATGTAGATCTGTTTTTTAAGGATTTGTTAACATGGTGGGATAGGGCAGTTTTCCACACTTTCCCTAATTACACAGAAAGATCTCAATGATTTTTAATTGTCATTGTCAGGCCTTTTTAGCATAACACCGGGGAGAACTGATTAGATTTTGTTAGTGAACTGAACCCAAAAATGGCTCCAAAATTTTTCAAGATTTTATTAAAATTGCAAGACGGGGCAGTTTTCCACGTTATTGACGATAATTCACTTGGCAATGAGCAATACAACTCTTAAAACTAAAAATTACAGGCATTTTAGTAAAATACAGTTTAATTAATAAATCCTCAAAAAAATTCCTTGATTCAGATCAACACCAAAACCCCTTCACCTTTTCTTGAGGTACAAACATTGCTTCCTGGAAATTCGATCAAAATCTGTCCTTAACTTTTTTGAGTTATCTTGCAGTTTTCCACATTTTCCCTAATTGCGCAGAATGTTGGCATAACACAGGGGAGAACTCATTAGATTTTGTTAGTGAACTGAACCCAAATGTGGCTCCAAATTTTTTCAAGATTTCATTATAATTGCAAGACAGGGCAGTTTTCCACATTTTTGACGATAATTCACTTGGCAATGTTGAAAATGCCTTGACAGAGGTTTAGTTTTCGGGGCAGTTCTAGTTTGTGCATGTATTGTATTTCCTGGGGCAGTTCATCTGAGATATGAGTGGGCTGGGTTCAAGGGTCGAAATGACTGGTCTAAAAAGCAAAGTGACCTTTTTGATCCAAATGATTTAATATTACTTTTGTGTGTTTTACTTCAGTATAGTTATCCTTAGCAAAACAAACCATCTTAAAGAGTTGATTTCTGGATACTTAGAATGAATAATTACAGTCAGTTAATAGCAGCAGAAGAAAACTAAAAGAATCTTCAAAGTGCGTGGGAGCGAGCACCATGCTATAAATCCTTATCAAATGGCTATTGTCAGTAATCAAGTGTAATTATCATTATCAGCCCCCTGACATCACTGGTAATGACATCATCTTCTTGAGACAGTCCTCTTAGCTACTGCCTGTGCTAATTAAGAAATGTTTGCCTATATCGGCAGATAGCAAAACACCAAGGTTAAAGCTTATGGCGAAGGAGGTCATTAAAAGCAGAGCTGTACACGTCCTCACCATCACCCTTACTCAAACCCCTATGGTGTCATTTGTGATTTTTATTATCTGAAGGTGGAGCTAAGAGGTGGGGGTTGGGGTGTGATGTGTAAATGTGTGCAGTACGCAAAGTGTACCAGACTACACCTACTCTTCTAATTTTACTCTCCCCACTTAACCTGATTAATGTCAATGATGTGCAATTTGTTTTAAGTGTTTGTGTCAGCTTAATGCCCTCTGCAGCCCTGGCTGGAGAGTCAGAGCGAAATATCTTACTAAACAGCATCAAGTTTTGTAACTAGAGAAGGGGAGAAAAGAAGCCACGGCTGAGTAAAGGAACACAATGTATTTCTAGCTGTATTTTTTTTCCCTACAACTCCTTTTGTTTTTGTTTCAGAGTCACACTGAGTCAGCAGCTTTTTGTGGTAGATGTCGGGAGAGAGGGGTGGCTCGGGCCACGTGGACATGAAATGATCTGTTTTTCATGGATTTGTGTAACTGATATCATTTGTGCTTGGTGGTAATTTGGGACCTGAGGCCATGCTGTTGAGGGCAGCGGGTAGCATAAGAGAAGTCCGGGAGGTGAGGGTGAAGGGGTGTAGACATGCAACAGAGGAGTTACTACTTGTTGTGTGAGCATTACTGCTTGTACTGTAATGGTTAATCTTTGGATCAAGTTGGAATTTTAATTATTGTAAGTTAGCAAAGCTAGTGGTCTTTCATAGATTTATGGTCCAACCATGTAAGGGTTAAGTTAAACAGGTTGACAGTATAAAACTTTAACCCTTTAACTACCAACTCAACTGTTTGGCAGAGGTCATCAATAATTTCAGGGGTATTTAATGTTTAACAAAACAGAAAAAAATCAAATCATTGTTTGATTCCATTAAATTTCAGGGAACAGAGAAAACTACAATCAAACGAAAAAGCCTATTTTCTTGGTGTGGGATTTAAGGTTTAAAAAGCTAATGGTTGGTAAAAATGCATGAATATTTGGGACATTAGAAGGCAGAAAGGTTTGTAAATAAAATATCAATCAAATTAAAACAGATGATGCTGAGTTTGACAAATACACATTTTTTGATGAATAACAGATTGTGTAAGTAAGTGGTTAAGTTAAGTACTTAAAATAATAATGATGGTTAGAATGACAGCTTCAAGCTATTGAGTCTTTAAATTCCACGCAAAGAAAATATCAGTTCTTTTGGTTTATTTGCTTTTTTTTCTATATCCTAAAAATGACAGAAACAATGATGTGTCACTTTTTAAGAATAAATATTCCTGACATTATTGACCTCTGCAAAACAGTTGAGCTGGGAGTTAAAGGGTTAAGTTACCTATTTATTAAAAGAGTGGTGCAAGGATGATGTATTTTTTTATTGTTCAGAATCAGACTGGCTCTCTCCATGAAAGCCCAAGGGATTTTTTACTGTGGTCTTGGATTATTGCTGGTTATAAACTCTGTAGCTAACAGAACATAATGAAACAACACATTTTTCTTTGACAATCTTCACATATTAATTTATTCAGGTTTTTTAACTTATATGTATTCACTGAAAGTAAAAGTTAATATCAAGCCTGCCAAGCACCTTAGTTAAAAATGAGAGTTGTTCAAACATCACAGCCTACCAGAGCATTGCTGCTTATGCCCATCCCTTTACAACTACAGTGTCCCATCCTCTGGTACTCCCATCAGAAAAACACAACATTCCTCAAAACTGAAATAATCTCCAATTATCTCAAGCTTTTTCTTGAACATAACAATGAGGTCTCTGTACTCCAGTGGCTTCCCCAGCCACCAGATCTCAATTTCAGGAAAGCACCTTTGAGATGTGGTGGACCAGCCGAGTTGGATCTCGTTGAGGAGCTGACAAATCTGTGTGATGCTATTATGTCGATGTGCACCACAATCTCTGAGAGATGTTTCCAGCACCTTGTTCAATCCACATCATTTATATTTAGGGATGTATATCGTTCTGATTTTATCGATAGTGATACAGATACCAATACTCCTTATCGGTATTGATACTGTTATCGATACTACAATACGTAATTTTGTGAAAAAATGAAGACTTTACAAAATATTAAAAGATTCAACCTTTTTTTCATTACCACAAGGTAATAAAAAAGCTTCAACAGAATAGAAGTAATACATTACAAATGCTTCTCAGAGGCAAAAAGGAAGCTAAGGAGATGGCAAAACCCTTTCATGCCGCCCAACAGACTGCATGTACAGACAGACCCAGTGCTGAAATCAATGCTGTAACAATGACTTCAAAATAGAAAAAAAACTTACCGTGACTTGACATAGCAGAAACAAAACCGGGTGCCGCCGCCACGGCGCTGCAGTCTTTGGTGTTAGCAGGGCTGCTAACTTTACTCGTGTTGCTATAGCAATCAAACAGCCCACACTCCTTTAGCTTAATACTATGCGCGCGCTCCAAGTGTTTGCTGATGTTGCTAGTATTTCCCCCCTTGGACGCAACTTCTCTCCTACAAAGGTTGCATCGGGCCGAGTTTGCATTAACTTTGCTAAAGTGTGCCAAAACCTTTGAGCGCTTAGCCCTCCCCGACATGCTTGAGCCATCTGCGTCATCACCTGTCGACAGAGGTAGTGTCATAACTACGTGAAAGTTGAAAAGCCCGTTCAAGTGCCGATAACAGTACAGTTTTTTTCAGATTCTTAATAGTATTCGGGTGCCGACCCAATTAGGGACTGATACATTGAAGTACCGGTCTGCGGTATACATCCCTATTTATATTTGAGGCAATTTTGACAGCAAAAGAAAGTCCAACCCTGGACCAGCAAGGTGTATCTAAGAAGAAAGAGATTTCCAAATGTTGGTCATAGTCAGCTATTTTAGTTTGATGTGTGAATGCATCTTTTCTCTGTTGCTTTTTTAAATAGGGTCGACGGTGATTGAATGCTAACCTAGGCTTCAACTTAATGGCGCTCTTAATGGTATCAGATCTGTCTTTTTTAGCATCCAAATATGACTTAATACCTCCATGGTTCCATAAGTTGGTAAAGCATTTTAAAAGCTCTTTGTCTTCCACCTCTGAGGAAAATGGCCAAAATCTGACAAACACTTATGGTATGGTATTTGGAATTGCACTTTTGATACTTAAGGGCTTCACTTCTTGCCAAAATGCCCATAAACGCAAGAGAAGTACAGGGTGTCAAAAACAATACTGAAAAACTTGAGCAGAAGTAGGTTGTTGTGGAAAAAGAAATCAATCATTCACTGGTTGCGGGAACATTAAGTAGGAGGAGTAGACATTACAACATATTTCTAGACTCCCCTGTAGGATCAGATGTTTCTTACAGTATCTTTGAGGGAATTCTTGTCCCCAAATGTACTCTGTAGACTTTGCTGAGATGAGGTAATTGTTTCCTTCCTTAATAACTGATGTTGATTTATTACCTTTAAACCAGTTGTATTTTGGTTCGTAGTGTGACCCACTTAGACTTCTCTCTCGCTCCCTTACCTCTACTTACTCTTCTTCCTGTCCCTCTACTTCTGAGATCCTGTGCCCCAAGCACCCTCCTCCCCCCTTTATCAGCAAAATTACCCTGTCGTACTTGCTGCAGAATTAGTCATTTTCTACATGACACGACCCCGTCTGTGGTGGCGGTGAGATAGGGATCTATTTTTACGTGGTATCAGCGCCCCAGGGAGGTTTGAGGGGGGTGAGGATCCTATATGTAGTGAGGGGGTGAGGCCAGGCCACAATCATGGATTATCATGATTTACAGTCTGGCTTAGGGAGGAAAAAAAGAATGGAAGGAAGTAAAAGAAAAGGGGGAGAGAAGGAGTTTCTAGGTGACATCATCACAGTAAAGCATGGGAATGAAAGGAATAAAATGGACTTTTCGAGTCTTTCTGATGACTCAAAGTGCTTTCACACCACAGGTCACATTGACCCCACTCACACATCCTACACTCACTCACTGATGGTTGATGTTTCTGTCTCAATTGCCCATCAGTATTTGCTAATACACCCATGCACATACAACTGACACAGCAGTGGGAGCAATTTGGGGTGAATTAATTTGCCCAAGAATACATTTACATGTGACCCCAACCTTCAGACTGTAGGCAGAGCATATGACAGCATGCGAATGCTTTCATTTACATTAAATGCAAAATATTTGGTAACACTTTACTTTAGAGGTCCGCAAATTTCATCGCACTTAGGTAATAATTAGACAAAGTTTTTTCTTATTTCTTTGAAATTACCCCCAAAATTTCATGAGAATTTGGTTAAAATTAGCACATAACTTCTTTAAAATAATGTCCAAATTTATTGTCGCAAGGTTACTGTTTTTCCAGTTTCTTTGAAATTTACTCCAAATTCCAAGGTAAGAAGGTGACGATTAGCAAATAATTTATTTGAAATTAAATCGCAACCCACCTCAAAATGTTTTTAGAAGTATCCTTACATTTCTGCTATTTCCAGAGAAGCAGGTGATAAATAGCTGCTTAGTTCTTGAATACAGAAGTTAGGTTCATTGTTTCCTGTGATAATTACCTTTGAAATGTTAAGTAAAAAATTCAATTTCCCAGTAATAATAATTGAGATCATATGCAGCCCTTATTTAACCAGTTTGTCCCATGAAGATCTATTTATCTTTGGCAAAGGGTTATACATCTAAAAACATTTTGAGGTGAGTTGTGACTTTGAATTTCAAATAAATTATTTGCTAATCGTCACCTTCTTACCTTGCAATTTGGAGTAAATTTCAAAGAAACTGGAAAAAACAGTAACCTACCAACTGTGACTTGCGACAATAAATTTGGACATTATTTTAAAGAAGTTATGTGCTAATTTTCACCAAATTCTCGTGAAATTTCGGGGTTAATTTAAAAGAAATACGAAAAAACGTTGTCACCTAGGTGCGATGAAATTTGCGGACCTCTAAAGTAAAGTATTACCAAATATTTTTCCATATATTGAGTATACTTAAAAGGAAAATAATGCGGCAGACTTTAAAATGGGTTTGGTATAAAGCCTAAATGATTCTGATGCTGCAACGGAGATATCTCTCATTGCAAGCTAAGCAGCACTAGCCTGACACACTAGACGGATGTTTCAATACAGTATTTTTACCAGTCCATCTGGGAAACAGCCCATAGAAAGTGCTTAGGAATGGACAGAACCTTTCAGAAGCAAAACATTCATTACTGACCAATCAAATAATGTAATTTGAGGGCACAAATGCCATGGTGAAAAATACAAATTGAAAGCCACTTTGTTGAACAAACTTTTCAAAACGTGATGAAAGTGAAGCAAAAATGTCTTTTCATTGCTGTTTGTTCGACGGTTAATTAAGAAATCGGGCCCAGATATGATAGAACTGCTTCTGAAGCTGTTAGCTTCTATGCTAATCTCTGCAAGAGAAGACATTTCCTGCCCCAATCGTAGTTCCCACCTCTCCCTGCTTCAGAAGACACTGATTTGGCTGTGCTGCTTTGGACCACACACAGTTCTTGTAGTTTGGCAAGTTGGATCTGAATGATTCCAGACATTGCAGATCCATCTGCACTGCAAGGTCAATGCAGCATTACCTATAACTGAAAGATACAGGCTAATTTAGGTATTCATCATAAATGGCACAGAATTTTAATAACTAATCAGGGCTGAATGATAAAAGGAGAAAGGTATATTTTCTGAATATATTTTCTGAATGTGATACATATTACAATTTTTTAGGGGTATTTCCAGATAATTGCTGTGTCAGTGCAATGTCACTTTAATTCGTGGATCCTACAAGTAACCATACGGCTTAAAATTGCATAACTTTTTGCTTACGTAATCAAACACCCCTGGCGATGTTCAACTTTAATTCTCCATGAGCAGCCCCACAAGCCTCAAGAGCTCAACAGATTGTGCAACTCAGCATTTGTGTTTGTCCTGGATAAGACCATTTTGAAGACATTGATTGTCTTAATACATGGATTGGATATTCATGGTAGGCACATTCGATTGTTTTTTTTATGATGACGACCAAATAATAAGGCTAAAGAAAGAATAAAGTGGTAATAAATAATATGAATGTAAGTATTACTCATGACCACATAATCATTTACAATGTAAAGCCATCATATTGTTCAGCCCTATAACAAATGTTTAATATGAAAATCATGAAAATGAAATATGTTCAAAAAGCACTTTTTTTATCTTGTAAGATGATTTGAATGTTATTTAATAAAACAGTTTAATCTTTTATTACTTGCTTTGAATGCCAAAGATATCTTGGGCAGTAGAGCCTAATTCCAGCTTTTTCATATAATAAACTGGCCAGATTGAATTTGTGTAACTTTTTTCTCTCCAGTTAAAGAGGTTTTCTCTCGCAGATCAGTGGCTCTTCCAGCGTGCAGTCATCCTCTGCTGCTATGTTATTCTTTCTCTCTGCCTCCAACCCCCTATCTCTGTTTATTGCATTGATTTGCTGACAGCACTGAAATGAAAAATACCTTAGTGTGCAGCAACAAAAGAAAAACACGTCAACTTTGGGAGATATTTGGGCACAGGGGGTCTAAGAACTGGTCCATCTGAGGTCAGCCAGTCCTTTGCTTCGAATGGCACTTTTAGCCATGCTCGGTACCTTCCAAATCTGCTGTAAACAAACCCCTTGCCCACCTGATGGCTCGAGTGCACTTATACAACTGTCCCTTTGCCCAACACACACAGAGCAGGTCGAATTTCCCAACCAGGGTCACTGAAACTTGTGCAATCTCACGAACGTCTTAAAGGCAAAATGTTTTGTGTTACAGTACAACAAAAAGCACAGTGGGGGGAGAGAACGAGATTCCACAGATTCTGCAGAGTTATTTGAGAACATGATGCTCTTCAGCTAAATTTCTCTCAATCAATCTCTCTCTTCTTTCACCTCTTGGGGATAGGACTTTGAAAAGAAAAGAAATAATGTTTTTTTAAGTTATATGTGGTCATAGTCAGATATTCAGCTCTTTCTGCCACGGAAGAAAAAGTCAGGGTTACTAAAAAAAGGAATTTACAGAAAAGCGTCTCCATGCAGCACATTGAAAACCCCTATGAGGCGTTTGAGTACTTACTTATTTGAATGATTAGTGATGACATCTGAATGGTAACTTTGCTCTAAATTTTAATTTCCTATTTTTTTTTTCATTGTAAGACTGGATGTTGCTGCTTTATAACTGGGCAGCTTCTTATAGACCAATCCTGAGAAACACCGGAAGTTGTCGAGCCGCCATTACTGCGGTGGTAAGTCGGGCAGCTAGCATACAAATGACCGAGTGTGATCAGGAGAGTGGACTAAAACAAAGATTTCTTTTTTTTATCGCTGTGTACACATGCCAGGACGATCTGGGAGAAGGTGTGCTGTTTTAGGCTGCCTCTACAGTAGTGTCTAACATCATCAATGCAACTATTCATCTTGCTCTCACAGCCCGCCAGGACTGTACTTTACTGTACTACAGCACTACTGTACTTTTGATAGTAGTGACGCCGTCCACCACAAGATAGTCGTGCCCACAAACCAATCGAACGTGTACATTAATTATAATTCTCAATTACATAATATATTGTTCTTACATTATTTGTATTCTATACGACCAGCTCTCTTTGTGTTACTATCATGTAGCGATACTCCCTCCTGTTCAGTGCCAAACACGTAAGCAGCACATGGCTAATTGAATATGCATGAGTAGGAGCTGGTTAGCTTAAGGCTATCCAGGCTAACAGCAGTGAGGACGTAGAGCTGATGGAGGAATAAACAGCCAAGTGATAGCACTAAACTAACAAACGGAGGACAACACTCAACTGTAGCTGTACCAGAGATCCCATTTCTCATGGCTGGATGTTAAAGTTTAAGCGGAACGAAGATCGAAATCGTAAGTGGGTGAGCAACATAGTTCATGTAAAATGTAGATGTTATTTTTAAATATATTTGGCATAAGTAAAATCATTCATCTGTGAAATATATCAAAAGTTTTAGCCCTTAGTTTACAGTACTCTAATGGTTCTGTAACGTTTTGATTACAAACGTCCATGCCGCTGTCTCAGACAGTAGGAGGTAATAGACGCGGTGTTCCACCACCGCAGTAATGGCAGCCGCTGATAATGGCAGCGCCCACAGATCAGCCGTAGGATTGGTCTGTAGATTACCTTCAGCTTTATTACGCCCCTAAAATGTGACTCCATTTCCTGGACCCTTCACCCCCAACTTTGAAATTGTGTGGTCCCAACTAGACATCTCCAAATTAGGAGATACATGCTGCCCAGCTCTGCTTACCTCCGCTGCTTGCTTGTTACCTCCGCCAAGGAGGTTATGTTTTTGGGAGAGTTTGTCCGTCTGTCCGTCTGTGAACAAAATAACTCAAAAAGTGATGGACGGATTTGGATGAAATTTTCAGGAAATGTTCAGCATGGGAAAAGGAAGAACTGATTCGATTTTGGTGTTGATCCGGAGCAGCGTCTGGCCGCCATGGCGAAAAATGTGATTTCTGTGAATAACTACTGAACTAAAATAGATATCATTATGAATCCAGTTGCTAATGGTATGTTTTCATGGTCAAGGAATCTAAATATTTACATGAAATAAAGGCAGGAGTAATATTTATGGTCAAATGACAATATGGCTGAGGATTGTGGCGTTGGCGGAGGTCTGCGCCCTCCGAGTGCTTTCTCGTTATTGTGTTGTTTTGTTTGTTTGTTTTATTTCTGCCTCCTTTGGTTGTCTTTTTGTTTGTTTTTCTCTAAACAACTTAACTCAGTGAGTTCTTAATGAATTTCCAGAAATGTTGTTCATGGCATATGGAAGTAGTGATTAGATTTTGATGGTCATCCGAATACAGGTGTAGATGCAGGAATTTTTTATTGTTTGAAATTGGGCCATACTAGGTGAGAGGGAGAGCTGTGTTTAAACCTTGTAACCACCAGTAACAGTGCACACAACTAACTTCCTATTTCTGTCTTATCTTTCTAGAATATAGTCTGCACAATGGGACTCAAGTGGTATCCACACCCAGAATTGCTTCACTGCATCAAAGGATGCGAGGTAAGACCTTAACCAGACTTTTTTTTTTTTTAAATTTGTTGAGTAGTACTTCTCATGTATCATAACAGACCTTAAAACCTAAATCCTTCCACCGTCTCTGATCTGATTCAAAACCTGCCAGATGTAATGCTCACAGATTTCAGTCCAGACACTCGTACGGTTCAATATATACAACAGTATGATCCACTTTAAACTTCAATAAATGTTACTTTTAAACATAAAAATATGAATGCGTTTGAATGTGCACTCAGGAATAGCCTGCCTTACCAAAAGAAACCACCCAAAGATGAACCTCAAGCTTAATAAACTCCAAATGTAGTTTCATAATATTCTATTTGCTGTGTTTGGCAAACCAGGCTAAACAGACAATGGATAAGCAGATGCTGGGTGAGCCAAACATGCAGACCGACCTGCGCTGTAGGTGAAGACTGAATCTTGTCAGAATATTTTGATTTATTAGTCTAAACAGACTTGCAGGTAGGCCTGAGATCAGTGCCGAGTTTTTATTCACAGGCTTGCAGATGTTGGGGTGAAGTTAACAGTGTTTCAAACTCACAGGCAAGTTCTTTTTTTTTTCTGACGTCAATTGCCAAGGACAACCACCTGCACATGGGACACAGGTGGTTGTTAGCAGGGGTTGCAAACAGTTGTAAGTAGTTTGTTATGTTGCTGCTTTGAGTCTAGGGTAACACAACATAGGGCAAACTTTTACCAACCACACTAAGGACTTATTTATCTTTAAAAACACTATCTAAGATACTGCAGGCCACTTCAAGCTTCTGTAAACTTTAAGGGACCTACATATATGAAGCATCATAGTGTCATAACTATGATTTTAAAGCATTGCAGAGCAGTAGAACACATTGTAATCCCTATAAAGATGCTTATAATGTGTTCATAATGTACTATGAAGAGGGACTTCATAGAAAGTGTTGCTCTTATTCACATATGGATATAATGTGTAAAATCCTTTTCACTTCACGGAGGAATGACATCATCTACTCAGTTAAAGCCAATTGGATAACCTGATTGGTAACCCAAGCAGAGTAGGTGGAGCCAGCCTAATAAATCTACTTATTGGAGTGTTTTGTGCCGCAGATGGTTTATGGTGTCCTCAGTTTGATTTACGGGTCAGGCTCTGTGAGGGCTTAAAAAGTCACGCTGAAAGATGAGGGAAATTTAATGTTTTATATTAATCAGCAAATTTATTCTGAGATCTTTTCAGGGTTCGAAAATGCACCCGAGGATTTCTTCATATCGTTTTTTAATTCACATGCTTTCTGTCTAATGCAGCCTTTCATGGGAGACAACTACTGTGATTCGATCAATAACAGAGCCTTCTGCAACTATGATGGAGGAGACTGCTGCCAATCCACTGTCAAGACCAAGAAGGTTAGTGGCATGTTTTATTCACCTGGAGATAAATTGACCTCACATTTCAGCAGCAGAGGCATGTGGAGCTATGAGGAGGGGCTGAATTGTTGGTACCAGGGTATAAAAATCAGCATAAGCACTAATAGAATAAGGAGGAGAGACTCTTTTATTGTAGTAACACAAGCATGGTTGTACACATCAAAACAAACAATCAAATGTTCAAAAAAAGTATAAAACAGACACATGCTCCAAAATGACAAAGACTTTATTTTTGATCTGGTTCTGGTCACACTGATCAACATTCAGTGTTTGTTCCTGAACTCTGGTGTCAAACATAGCTCTAGAACAATCCCACCTCCAACATGAGATTTTTTCCATTTCCTGAATCTTAACCCACTTGGACTCTGTCCTCAGCTCACTGTAAGTCCAGTAGGGTGTGCAGACTGAAGTTACAGAGCTTTGACATTTTTGAGTGATCATTTCTACCTACTCAAGGTAAGTTTAATGGAAAACACGACTGAATATTCTTGAAGAATGTTGGACTTTGCCTCTTGGAGCAACAGTAAAGACATTCTTCCTTACTTTGCCTTGAGTCCAACTTTAGATTACTGGTAGACAGATTACGGAGTCCTTATCCAAGTGAGTGGGAGTTCGTAGACTTCATCAATAGTCTTCGTTTCGTCTTGGTATTTGGTTTCTTAATGTCTAAAACATCCTAAATTTTTGTAATCACACAGTGATTTGTCATTGCAGAGATACTTGGTTGAACATGTAAAGGCAAAAAGTTGTTTATTTGTTTGTATTATGTTGTTGTTAGGGGTGTTTGTCTGCACACCCTCAGCTCAGTCATAATCCAGCATTAAGCAGATCTTGACAAATAGTTCCATCATCCTTTTGGTAGCAGTGCTCTAAGTTCAGGGAGGTGCTCTGTTTCGCTGGCTCCCGTCAGCTGCTGGCAAGGAAAATGATTAGAAGTGTATAGTAGCTTCTGTGCTGCAGCATCTGCTCCTCTGGCCTGGCTTGTTTTCTGTGAATCTGGCGAGGGACTTCAGTTGTACTCCTGGCATATCCATCCGTACGTCTGGCTGGATTTATACTGCAGTCTATGTGTCTCACTGGCTCTGTAAGTATGTCTGACTGGAGAGACTCTTCATTTCCCCTTTTGGGGCAAAAAGGACAAACAAGAGACGTCTTTTGATGTCTTTCACTGTGCAGAGTGTGCATGGCTGCTCCTCTCCTCTGGTCATCTTGTGCATTTTGGGAACATCCTAAGTATAAAGGACAAAAACACTCATGTTCTTTTCTCTTTTAGAGGGTGTTTCCAGAGATGGGTTACTTAATGCTGATTAGTTTTTACCTAATTTAAGAAGTTTGGCTGCCAGACAATGGCAAAAGAAATATCAAGGCTTTGCTAAATCAGCAAGATTTTAAAAAGCAGCATTGCACATTTTTCAGAGGTCATATCAACAATGTATGTCTGTATTTTCAATTACAAGTGCCTTTTAGAGCTATGGAAAAGAGACATAGACCTCTTCTGAGCAGTTTTCAAAATAGTAGTTCCAGGAAATTCAAGTGGTTCTCCCTTTTCTCCTAAAGTATACAGAACTGAGCAGATTGGCGTTTGAGCCTTGGCCTTCTGCTGGAGGTCTTCTCCAATTCTCTTCTCATCCCAACTCTATCCATTGTCAATTGAATAAAGAGAAGAAAATCCCCAAAATAATCTAAAAATAAATAAATAAAAGTTTTTAAACTGAAGAGGCTTTTTGGAAAAACAGCTAATTTAGACATTCCCCTTAGACAAAGCGTGTTGCATTAAAGACTAGTCCTATTATGACCACTTGTGTTTTAAAGCCAAGGCAAAAGTGTTTATTTTTGTTCTGAAATGGGTTTTTAAATAATGTGTAAATAGATCAGGTTTCAACAACTTGCAGCAGCCATGCTACTCCCTCAATGTGTCCTGCTATGCTTCTAAAAATGTACTCCAAATAATGTGAACTGGTGTTTATATCATTTGAAAGTCTTTTTAGTCACCTTTATAATGAGGTCCAATTTGTAAGTATCCTACATCCATGGAAGGAAAAACACAGTAAATGTTTGTGTGGTGCCTAAAATTAAAGTTCCAAAATCTCCCCTTCTTCTGGAACAAACGTATCATTCTTTGGTGAATAAAGGGTGAGGAACCAGTCTTCTTTCAGTCTTGTCTTCCTTGGTCGCCCATTGTCCGGTCTGTCTTTGACTTCACGTGTCATGGTACTTGGCCCTAAGTTTTGAAATGGTACCAAGGATGACCAAATAATATTAATAAATAAATAAGTAATGGTACTCTGCATACCAGAACATCAACTTCCAGTATGAAAACTTGTTGATGTACTCAGTGAATATCCGTGTTACCCAACTGGCGATAAATATGTTCTGCGTGGCCTGACTGAGCTTGAAGTGGCTTGACATTCCCCCTAAAATGTCAGTTTGTAGATGTGGCTTTATGTAGCACACAGCCTCCCTGCCTGTCTTCAGTCATTTAATTAAACAGGGAATGGCTGTTTAAAAAGTATTAAATCAGTAGTTCAAAATGACATTGAGTAATTGTATGGGAGAAGAAGAAAATGAGGTCAAACTTCATTCATACCTATGGAAAAGCTATTTAGGGCATGAATTCTGTCTAAACAGTCATACAGATTAAAATAACACAATTTGGAACAAAACAAAGAGGCGTCTGAGTAGTTTGAACTGGTAACTACATTATCCTAGCCTTGTATTGGTCAGCTGTAAGACAACATCTTAAGAAGATTTTTCCTACCTGAAGCTGTTTTACATCAGGTTTGTGAAGTATCAAGATGATCCAGATGTCGGAGAAGAATCTCTTGCCCGTAAAGGTTAAACAAATCCTCGTCATATATCATGCACATAACCAACCTACGTCTATACGAGGTCAAAAGGTTCAAGTGTTTTCCCTCCTCTATTCCAAACTTCGGTATCAGATGTAAGGTAGTGTATCCTAAGGTCAATAGAAGCAGGAAAGTGGGTGAGCAGCCCGCTGGGAAGTGACCTCACTCCTGAAGTGGTTTCCCTGCTTTTGATTGACGCTATCTCATCTTTACATCTCCTGGCCCCGATCCAGGGCAGGGGCTCCGCCAGAGCTAGCATAACTCACTTTTACTGGCAGACCCTGGTGGGAGGATTGACTCCGTTAAATAACTACAGCAAGGAAAGGTAAAGCAGGCAGATAGGAAGCAAGGTATGGTATTCATTGAGTTCGGATTTGTTGCATAATTCTTCAAAGGAGAGGTACCAGCAGTTAAAATAAACTTTCTTTTGGTATAGAAGAGGAAATGTATAGTTTTCAATTCCAACATTCTCATGACTTTCAGGTCTTTATTTTAAAGACATAAAGACAAACTGCACATTTTTGTCTGTGAAGAAAAATTGACACAAAACCAGAATTTTAAACTTTGTCTTCTATTCATTCATTCATTCACTTTCTATACCACTTATCCTTTTTCGGGGTTGAGGGGGGACTGGAGCCTATCCCAGTGGTCATTAGGCGAGAGGCGGTGATATACCCCAATATCACCCCAATATGCCAGTCGATCACTGGGCCACATAGAGAGACAGACAACCATTCACGCTCACACTCATACCTAAAGGCCATCTAGAGTTCCCAGTTAACCTAATAAGCATGTTTTGTGGTCTGTGGGAGGAAGCCAGGGTGCCTGGAGAGAACCAATGCATGCATGGTAAGAATATGGAAATTTCACACAGAAAGGTCCTGTCCGACCTGGGGATCGAACCAGGGACCTTCTTGCTGTGCCGCCCAACTTTGTCTACTGTTCTATAAAATCCAAGCATGATTTAAAGGGTTATTTCTTTTTTTGTAGTGGGGCAACTGAGTGAGTTTGACATGCCAGATGGACTGTTCGATATATTTGAGTTGTCCATGTGGAAAAGAGCCCATAAAAAGTGTTTGGGAATGGGCAGAACCTTTCAACAGCATATTTGGTTGGTGATTGGGCGAATACTCCATCATTTATGGGCCAATCAGATGATGTAGTAGGCTGGTGCTACTGCAGAGATGTAAAGAACAGAACATGAGCCACTCCGTAGAGCAAACTCTTGTCAAAACCTTTCGGAAATGGAGTGAAAATATCGTCTTAAAGAGACATTTGTTGAAATGATATTTGCTTTTCATTTAATAAAGAAAATCAGTCCAGATTCAAGAAAACTGCTACTGTAGCTGTTAGCATCTATGCTAATCCCAATACAATCACTTCTTGCCTTTTGTCCCACTTGTAGCCCCCACCTTTTCCTAATCTAAAGGACACTGATTAGACCGTCCCATTTTGCTCACAGTCATTGTAGATTGAAGCTTGGCAAGATGGATCTGCCAGACTAAAGACTTTAAATCAGGCTGATCAATCTGGACTGTAAGGGAGAAATCAGGAGGCAGACGCAAGTAGATAAACTGTATAGCAGTCAATGGTGCCATCTAAACCCTGTCTTTACTTCACTTTTAGGTTAAAACTGCACACAAAAAACAGTGATAAAGTGAAACGCTGTAAAAATCTGACCATAGTGTCTAATAGAGACAACATTATTTACTGTGTAGTTTTAACCTAAAGGTGGATTAAAACAAGGCTTTCAGTGGCTCCACTAACTGTGATTTAATAGCTAGCATCTGCCCCTATATATTTCTCCCTGATGCATGATCATATTAACTAGTGTCAAGGGCCCCGAAAAACCCACTTCAGAAATCTGTAACTAATGCTGCGCTCCAGACGACCCGTAACTCGGAAATTTCCCAGTTGAAATCTCCGAGTTCCGACCTGAAAGCGTTCCAGGCACATTACAACTTCGGTTTGAGCGCAAGGAATTCTGGTATGTAAATTAACCAACATGGCAGGAATTATAAGATTTATGGTCTATCAACTAACTCATTTGAGTGAAACAGAAGCGGGGAAACGACGTATAATGTAACAGAAGCTTATACTTTACAGTGTTTGTCATTATTAAGAGGCTGCCATATTGTATAGGCAGTGATGTGACATCACAAGTCGTAACACGGACTACATCGATCTGGTACGAGTTCACAATGGTATACGAGTTCGACTGCCGTTCTAGTGCACTTTCACGAGTTACAGGTGGGAAAAACAGGAGTTACGGGTTGCCTAGAATGCAGCATAACATACCAAGGGCAGTGCAAGTATATGGTACAGAACAGCGAATACTCTGCTGGGAATTTTGGACAGACTTTTCTATTTACATTAAAAGTGATAAAAATATGCATATAATTTAAAAATGTGTAAAATGTTGCCATGGAAGTCAGATAGTGGACATAACCACTTTATCAAGGTCAGTAATGATCTTGGGCTTATTTTAGTAGAACAGAAACTGAAAAGCTTCCGTGGATTGTTAAACTGAGAGGAGAAACTGACGAAGTTTACTATTTAATTTAGGTGCCGAAACTGTATCACTGCTGCTTTAGGACAATCTTGTTCACAAGCACATGAGAATCCACTCACCATGGTGATACTGCAGCTCTTTCTTTTTCCATACAATATCTTTAAATTAAATTTCCTTGTTATTTTGATGATTTTGGTTGTATAAAATGGTGAGCTCTGAAACAATCACATTGAAGCTGGCCGTCATGTTGGACTTACGAACCAGTAAGGGTGGTCAGATGTGGGCTTGCTGGTCTAGAAACTTTAGAAGCTAAAGGATGAGATAATTTTGGATTTTTAATGTAAAGGTCTTTGACTCTCATGTTCATCTTTTGCATTTGAAACACCAGAGAAATCACACCAGCCTGTCTTTTTGACCCTCTAACTGCAGCAGATGGTAGTTCATGTTGTCTCATAAACTTGACTAAATCCATTTACTCTTTATTTTTACCTGTATTTATTATACTTAGGTTCTAATCCTTGTTGAAAACTCTGGCTTGGGTTTACTGCTGCTGCTGTTCTAGGCCAAGGATGCTACATGCCGATGGACAAAAGTAGTGTCTGCAAAACAGGTGTTAGCAGTTTTCTGAAACAATAACTACAGGCAAATAGGGGATCAGATTACCCACTTAGCACTGATCCCTGTCAAAGATGGATTTGGTGACAGATGTTCTCTTCCAACTTAAGACTATTTTCAAAACAGTATGATGCCATTACCTGGAGCTCTAGAACTCCAGATCTCTTGTCCGTATTTCTTTTTAAAGAGCCCTGGCATTGTTTGGAGAAAATACTCTGGCTGGTGTTTTCCACTGGTAGGTCCCCCCGGAAACTATTTGATAAGATACGAGAATTGCTCTGAAATAACCAATCATAACTTGATTTATCGGTTGCCAGAAGCGAGGGATGAGGAAGGTCACTGCGGGTGAGGAACAAAAAGGAAACTAAGGAATGAAGCTGATATGGGAAATTGATATGGGAACAGAGGGAAGCCAGATGTTTGATATAATCCCCTGTGCTTGTTATTTTTCAAGCCCATTACTTAATTGATGTTGCTTGCCTGCGTACATGTGTTTCCTAAAGCCATAAGCATACCTAATCTGCTCTAAACTAAATTTAACCTGAATTTTAGTCCAACATAATTGGCCAGAAAAGCTTCCTGATGATTTTTTTTCCGGTTGCTTTTTTAACATTGCTATTTTTTGTCCACATTTAAATCTCCAGTGTATTTATTATCGTTTAAGTACATGTGTCTGGTGAGGCTCTCTCAGTTGTTTATTCCTCTCAGGCAAAGCTTTTCCTCATAGTCATCCCCATTTGATCAACTCAGTCAAAACAGATTTTTCTTCCTTACTTTTTGCACCTGATTCTGATTTTCTCCAGAACTGAACACATGCGTTGCAGACGACCAAGGTCAAAGTCACATAAAAACCTCCAAAAACAAAACAAAAATGACACAATATATGACAGGGGGAATCTGTAACTCATTTATGATGGCCCTTCTCTCTTCTTGGAGCTGCTGAATGACACACTTATAGGGTGACAAGGACAGGATGTGTTTTCCCTTTAGTGGGAAATCAATGTTCTCGCCTAGACCACAAGCGAAGATTTTGTTCCAAATTGTTTAATTGCTCCTAAGTGTCCTTTTTTTGCTTTTGTTATGGATTCTTTTGTCTGTCACATAAGACTTTCTTTTGTCCTGGCATTTATTACACGCACAAACAAATGTTAAATAGTGTTTTGAAAGGCAAGCAATGTTTCACATGTGATTGTGATCAAGACAGCTCGTATAAACATCAAATCTTTGGGTATCAGGGCCAGAATTATTTTTCTGCATATCCAAGCTGTGACAAAGCTCATTCCTCTGTGGGATAGACTAGTAAAGTTAGTTTGGATAAACAGATTGACAACACAAAAGGCCCCTCAATGTGAAACTATTAAACTTATGGTGGTTTCACAATGGATAAAGTTTGTTTGCGTGATTGCCATGGTTTGTTTTGGCAAACATGTTCTCAAGTCAAAACTTTTAAAGGCCCCTTGTCCTGATGTGTTGGACTGTTAACACCATGTATTGGGTGTCTAGAAATCAAGGCATGCTTTTGGTTAAAAAAAAAGAAAAGAAAATTTTGTCTCTGTAAAGGATCAGATGCAGCTCTCTTTCCCTCCCCTTTAGGAATGTTTAGATCTGAGGGGGCAGGGAGGCTATCGGAATGAGTTGAATTATGTCTGATGGAAGGGAGCAAAAGTATGACATTAGATTTGTGTCCGTATTATCAAACAATACTTTTAACGAAGCAACCGACACTTTTCAGACACAAAGAACATGTTCACAACAGCAGAATATGTTAGAGACAATACAGAAACAGCTCAAATGAACTTCCTGTCTGTGTCTTTAACTATTCAGAATGCTTTATTCTGAGGTTTTCCTAGGTCAGTTATTTATTAGATCAAGTCATTTGTAGGAAGATATGTTGTAGTTCTTTCTAAACCTTCTTTTGAAGCTTTTTATTGAGATGTCCAACTAGTGTCAGGGTCTATGTTAGCTAGTGTTTGCAGGCGTGTTGTCAAATGATTTCACATTATTACTGTTATTACCTTCGCCAAGGAGGTAATGTTTTCGGGAGAGTTTGTCCATCCGTCCGTCCGTGAACAAAATAACTCAAAAAGTAATGGATAGATTTGGATGAAATTTTCAGGAAATGTTCAGCATGGGAAAAGGAAGAACTGATTTGATTTTGGTGTTGATCCGGATCAGCGTCTGGCCGCCATGGCGAAAAATATGATTTCTGTGAATAACTACTGAACTAAAATAGATATTATTATGAATCCAGTTGCTAATGGTATGTTTTCATGGTCAATGAATCTAAATATTTAGATGAAATAAAGGTAGGGGTAATATTTGTGGTCAAAAAGACAATATGACTGAGGACTATGGCGCTGGCGGAGGTCTGCGCTCTCCGAGTGCTTTCTAGTTACATTATTATTCATATTTCAAATTTTTGACTTTGGATGACCGTTTTATTAAAGTTTGCCAAAAAATTGAAAGTGATAAGGTCATCCCAGTAACAAAGTGGACCTTGATCTTTCTTCTTTGACTCGAGAAATCTGATCAGGCGGTTCTTGAATCAGAGTTGACGTTCAAACAAAGTTTGAAGACAATCCCTCAAAGTGTTCTTGAGTAGTGTTAACAAGATCCTTCCCGATGGACAGAACATCAGCTTAAAACATTATTACCCTGGCCATAAAACCATCATCTCCGGAATGTAATATCATTTTTCCAGGGACATGGCTTTGACAAATTTCTCTTTTTCTTAACATACTTGTTTAAGGGATAGGGTCATTCGAAAGTTTTCCAGATTTCTCTCGCTCTCCTTTTCCCTTATCAGTCCAGTTTAACTCTGATAAGAGCTAAATAACTCTGAGAAAACAGAGCAGAAATGCAAAAAAGCAGTGCAACGTAACCACTCATTTATTTTCTACCTCTTCCCTTCCCGGCACATGCGCCTCTTCGCTCTTTTCTTTCCATTTAGATTTGTGTATTAAAGAGTTCTGGATGACTTGCTGTGTATTATTCCTCCCCAAGAGCTTTGAAGGTGCAAGGACTGGCTGCACGTAAGGTCACCACAGGATCTCCCCTTAATAGTTGCAAGCTGTTGGCTGGATTTAGAGAGGCAGGGAGCAGAGGAGGCGAGGGTGTAGAGTGTGGGTTTTTGAGGGTTGCCTGAACGAAACCCCTTTAGTGTTTTCCGACCCCATAACCCCCTCTCCAAGTTTGGAAGGAATTCCTCTCTAGGATGCTGGGAGAGGTACGCAGAGGGCACCGATTATGTAGTTATAGGACTTGGCCTCAACTTTGTCTAAATGTTCTTGTAGGTCTTTCTGTCTGGGCTGGTGGTGGGGGTAAGCACCCCTCCAGTCCTTCACTGCTGTTTACAAGTCGCAGTCTGACACATGTATGATCTTACACGTGACTCCTTAAGTGGCACATTTGATGCTGGTGTCAAACTTATGATGCGTGACAGCCACCGTAACCACAGCTGACCGTTTAACCTCTCGGTCTCTGGAGATTGTTTCTAATGCCCTTTCAAAGGGAATTCACAAATGTTTCCCAGTCAGCTCGAGCAAGGAGTCAGCAGGCTCTGCTATCTACAAGACAAGTAACTGATTAATAGAAGAGTTTATATGTCTTATGAATGATTATACCAATTAACAGATTTATTAATGAGTGACACATCTCACAATACCAATGTAAATATTTCAGTTCAGGAAGAAGAGAGAGCTGTTAAAGGGTTTTCCATGTTTTTGGAAGTGGGGTTGCACAAGGTCTATGGCACTAGTGAGTAAAGGAAGTAAGGCAACATGTGAGCTTTGACCCTTGGAAGAAACATTTGGGAGTGAGCGCTGGTTGATATACAGCAGTCAAGGTGCCACCAAAAGCCTCGTAATAACCTCACCTTTAGGTTAGAACTACTCAGAAAACTGTGCTGGATCAATAAAAAGCTGCCATGAGGCTCTTTACAACATTCGATAACTTTTGCTCAATAAAGTCCCTGTGTTTAAAACCTTTGTGTGTTGCAACATTATGGGAATGTTTGCCTCCGCCATCAGCTGGGCTGGTCTTCAGAAGAAACAACAAAACACTAACCTTCCTAGAATGAGTGATTCTGAGTGAGTGATGACGGCATGGCATTAGTTGTGGGTGCAAGAGGATGTCTTTATGGACTGGATTGCGCAAAGAACTTTTGCAGATGCAGTCATGGGAAAAAGAGGAATTGAAAAATTGTTATGTCAGGAGCAACTGACAGCAGAAGACCTTTCATTGGAGCTCTTAAGTTTTACAACAGTTTGACAAGCAAGCACAATTTTGTCTTCACTGCAAGCAAACTGCTTCAGTGGTCCATTGGAAGTTAGCCCAGATCACTTATATCAGTCAAGCTTGTAAGGTTGTATGTGCCAAAACATTTATTGATTGCTGTGTTCATACATGTTTAAAGGAGACATATCATGCTGATGCATGATTTAATACTTACATGTAATATAATAAATTTGAAAACAAGACCTTACACCCCCTTAAATTTCAAAAAATTATTCAGATGCCTCTGAAAATAGGTCATTGCGAGATGTCCGCGAGATTTAAATCGTCGTGACGACACGAGGTACATTTCTTTTTATTGGAGTAATCTGATAAAACACTTCCTCCTCTGTGATGTCCGTTAGCCACAAAACCGTCACCGAGGAACACATCCACCAGCAGCAGTTTATAGATCCCTAGCTCACACTCCCTCATTACCAGCTCTGGCCTGTAGGGGGACTCAATACGCGGTCGCTGCTTTGAGCCTGCCGGAAAATACAGTAGAAGAAGAAGGACAGGCTGGCTCAACCCCCGATAGAACTGACCAATCAGAGCACAAAGGGCTGTGACATTGCGAGGTAACTTTAGGTCATCCTTGAGACCAAGCGTTTCAACAAGCGCTTGATAATGGCCTAAAATGAGGATATTGAGAACGCTATTGTGGGGCAATGAAGGAACTAAATGACTTGTACTGAGGGCAGAAATGCTTTACAGGCATCCTAGTCTGGCATAGTGAAAAGGAGAAACAAGCATGATATGTCCTCTTTAAACAATCAGTGCCAATAGAACAACTCTCCCAAACAATGTCAGTGTGAAAAATACTTAAATGTGGAAGATGATTGAACAGTTTATATTTTCTGTAACATATTCTTCCACTGTGGGTGTACATAACCTGTTGGATAATGGTAAATATAGCTCTCTATTTTTCATTTTCCAATCTGTTTTGGCCACGATACAAGGTACACAATATAAAATGTTAGTTAAAGTTAAATGCTTCCTGTTTGGAGCCTCAGGTTTTATGTTTAAGCATCACAGTATAGGTTAATTTTGGATCTATATTTGAGACCATTTTGGGTCAAGGAAGTGGAACCAAAGAGGAAAGGAAATGTGCCCAACACAAAAATAGGCCCCACCCTCTTTTGCCGATATTCTAAGTCCAACCTTGTAACATGCTTACCGAAATTTTATTATTCACACACTGCTGCCGTCACACAAGTGAAATGCTTCCTGTTTGAAACAGACCCTAAGCTAACCCAAAATTTCAATATTTTAAAAGAGTTTAGTGCACATGTGAAACTCCGAATTTGTTTGGTTTAAGTGAATAAAAAAATCTGGCTTTTCTTAGTCCTTAAAAGACACCAACCCTCCTAAAGTGTGTATGAGTTAAGAAATGGCCTACTTAGACTCTGAAGTTATTTTGAATCCGAGTGTTGCCATGTTTGATCTTGCTGTACAAAATCGCAGTTTAAATGGATGTTAAAGGGAATCATCTGCTTTTTGAGCCAACTTCAAGTGGACAGTATAGGAAATGCAGTCTTTTTTTAATGCACTTGTACAATGGCTTCACTTTTTAACACCAGATGTTGTTGTTTGGTAAAAAAATAGCCCCTTCATATTCCTCTGAAAGTTTCACCTCAAATATCCTCTTATGTGAACAGCAGAGCAAATTTAATCAACAGGTCTTTATTTTGTGATGCCAGTAGAGGTGCTTAAATAACCTTATTTCCACTGGCAATGGCACTTGGGTAGTTAAAGGTGAATAAGGGAAGCCCTGCACATACACTTACGGGATTTTCATAGCACAGATCAGCTTTTTAACTTTTTTTTAGTTTTCCCAGGCTCCTGCAACACATTATTTACCATTAAACAAGCCTCCCTTATCCCAGTCTTTGCTGTTTTATCTGTGTAGGGAGTGGGGTTGAGGATATAAGGGCCAAAACACATCTTGGTGGGAGGGAAAGGAAGGATAATGTGGAGGGAGGAGCAGGGCTTTTCTTCACAGCTGAGCAAAGGTAGTTACACACCAGGGGACACACACTCCCTGCTGTTTTTAGGGCTTTTGGCTGTTTGCTGATGCTAAGTGCTTGCACTTATTTTGCCAAACCTCGTTATGTGTTATTTTGCTCTAAAGTTGCTGTTTCCCCTTTTTAATCTTATTCATTAGGGCTCTTTCTTCTTGCACAGCCTCTTTTTGTCTCTGTGATTCAAAACTCTTTTCAGTCATAAGGTAAATATTCTTCATCTACGACCAATTATGTTTCTTAGATTACTCCTAGTTTGATTTTAAGGTGTTGGAGTTGGCTGAGGATGCTTGCTGTATAAATGTAGCCTTTGTTGTATCACTCAGTGGATTGTCTACTGAGTGGCTGGCTGGTTTGGAGCCTCAGGTTTTATGTTTAAGCATCACTGTATAGGTTAATTTTGGATCTATATTTGAGACCATTTTTGGTCAAGGAAGTGGAACTAAAGAGGAAAGGAAATTAACCAAAGCCATGCATCAATAATACCAGGTGGTAGTACAAATAGTATTTACTAGTGATCAATTGGAGTGTGAATGTTGTAAAAGCTAAGAGAACAACAGTTAAGTCCTGTTATCCATCAACACAACCTGGGATGGGGGGCGGGGGGGTTGAATTTGGTTACCCTACAAAGTTGGTCTTTCAACACTATATGAGAAAGACATAGCAAAATTACAAACCAGGTATTGTCGACATAAGCCCTATTCACTCTGTCAATTCAAGCTGTAAAATGTATGACACTTTGATGCTTTGCCTCCACTATAAATGTCCCAGAGACAGAATGGCTCTTCAGAGTGGGGGTACTATTGGACAGAGGGAGGTATGCAGATTCAGCTGAAGGAAGAGAGAGCTATTTCTGTGGTTTAAGTGCAACATGTGATCCACTTGGTGGAACTAACTCGTGCCAAAACATGTTGCAAGTAGAGCCACGATATCCTTCTTCTGAGAAATGCTTTCAATGTTGATATTTCTTTTTCATTCAATAAAGAAATGTGGTCAAGACCTGATAAAAACTCTCCTGAAACCATTAGCATCTTTGCTAATCACTGAATGAGCATCCACTTCCTGATGTTGTCTTGTAGCTCCCACCTCTTCCTGCTTCAAAAAAATGTAGGCTGAATTATGGGTCAGGCACAATTGTTGTAGATTGGAGCTTGGCAAGATGGGCCTGACTGATTACACCCAAAAGGCGGATCCAGCTGCACTGCAACACAGCAGTATAGCTCAGTCTGCAATGGCTCGGGCTAGGGACGAAAGTTCTGATTGAAACATACTTGGAAGTTGGTTAGATAACCGAGCAGATGCGAGCTGACTTCCTGGGTCACTACTCCCCGTTACAGCAGTTGGCAATGCAGCCGAAAGGGCCTTCAAGGTTTAGGGATGACGCTCTAATGCCCTTAAACTACACAAAAACATCTACAAATAAAGCTGTGCAGATGAATCTTCAGGAATGATGATCAATTGCCAACCTGGCATGTGATTCCAAACCTGACCTGAACCTGTTGTGATACAAACATAAGACTGATGGGAGCAAATTCTCTTTTGGAGCACCCCAAGTGGCCACTCGCAGTGTAGTCAGTTGATCAAACTTGCAGTTTTTATGGTTATGCTTGTAATATGAATGTAATTGTAGAGATGTTGGCATGTTTTTTTTTCCTTAAAGGCATCCTGATGTATAATTATAAGACTGACAGATTATTTCTTGCCGTAATTCACTTTAATTACCACTGTTACTTGCTAATGAACAGTGTGGTATGCATCCTAAGGTCAGTCAGTTCCTTCTTACCCAACCAGTGCCCCTTACACACCTTCTTCACTTTAAGCAGAGACTGACACGCACATACTGCACACACAGAAATGAGAGGAACTCTGTGTTATTTTGACCTGTTCCTGAGATGGTAGGATGGGGCTCTGACAAGGTCTGCGTTCTTCTGAAGGTCTTTCATGTTGCTGTTAGTGGGTGTCCTCCCCCAGCCCTCCTCCAACCCCAGGACACGGGGCAGTGAGGGCCCCCAGGCCCACAAGGCCAGCCAATCCCATTTCCCAGCCACCCTGAGAGTACCTCAAGTCAGGGCCAGATGTGGCAGCTGGCCCAGCCACCCTGGAGGTCAAGGTCAAAGGAAACCATGTCAAATTTGCCACCCACCATCATTTTCAAGATAGAGAGATAAACAGAAGTGGCCTTGGAGGAGAAGTGAGGTGTAGAGGGGTGTGAGTGGTGGTGGGAAGGTGAGAGGAGTAATAAAGCAAAGTAGAGTGAGGAAGAGACTCTAAAGGAGACAAGGTGAAAGTGTGAAACTGAGAGATAGTGTAATTAAACTGAGAAAGGGGTCAGCGAGGAGCAAGGCGCCCCGTGTTCTTGCCTTCAGAATGCCACAGAGGAAACACTGACAGCTGTTTCTGAAGTGTGTCCGGCCCTGGGCTTGTAAAGTCGTCACATGCAGGTCTCATTTTCTCAGAGGAGTCCGGCCACTGCCCACCTGGCCCTCACATTAGGAAACCCCCCCACACAAACAACTTATTTTATACCCCATTTCAAAGAGAAGCGTGCGTCACTGCTTCTCAGCAACTTCCATGCTCCCCCATGTCATTGCACAGACCTGCTGTCTGCAAATGACCAACTCTCAGAACAACTGAAGGTGTTTCCTGTGTGTTACATTTACCACCACCTTTAATGTTTTAGAGTAAAATGTGTTTTTTGTTTCTTTTTCTGAAAGGACCAAAAATGATTATATAGCTGCTCAGTTATTGAATATTTATTTAAATTGCTTTAAACTTCTTAATTAAGTTTAGAAATGTTGATTATGTCAATTATTTCTCCTTTTTGATAGTAACAAAAGCTATTGTATTTTATATCGTTGGAGAGCCTGTTTATAACACCTTTACAACAAGGTACAACTTATAAGATCATGCATTCATGGAATGAGCAACACAGCTAAATATGTGGGTAGCATTCCCAAGAAAGTACAAAAATCCTCAGCAACTGGAAACTTACTCAGCCCATAATTTACAGTGATGATGATGGCTGGGTTTATTTAGGGATGAGAAAGAGTATCATAAGTGGATCAGAGATTTTGATGAGTTTTTTGGGTATTGTGGAGACAGAATTCAGACAAATTTTGAGCCTTGTTCTTTTGACAGTTTGCCATTATCTCTAACCACTTTGAAACTATATCCTTTTCAAATCTTGATAGCAAAATTGAATATTTTCTTGAAAAAACTGCGGTGCCTAAAGGGTTAACAAGCCACTGTTAAATGCAGTCCAGGCTTTTGAAGAGAGGGTATAAACAGCTGGTTAAAATATTTTGCTGAATAAATCCTAAAAACAGATACAAATGTGATGTGTATTTTTCCTGTTATAGTCTGTAGACATCATCACTGTTCATCTTTTTCACTGGCGTTTAAAAAAGCTAACTAAAGACTGCAAAAATCAGCAATTTCGTAGAATCGCAATTTAAATCGAATCGGCACCTAAAAAAAAAAAAATTGTAAAAAATCGAATCGGGAGAAAAGTGGATCATCCCAGCCCTAATACAGAGTGGCAACATCATCTGGAGTCAACCCTCGTACCATTTCCAAAGTGAAGACCTAGTTCCATGAGACTTGTGAAGTCAAAGACAGATCCCAGAGGGTCATCCCAGGAGGAAAGTAACCCCAAAAAGTCCAATACCTCACTCTTTCTTTGTTGAGGAACCATAGGCTGTCTTCCTGGAGAAGAGGAGATTTTGGCACAGTTTTTGGTAAGTGACCCACACATTTAGCTGTGTTGCTTATTCTAAGAATATACAGTCATTACAAGTTGGGAATTGTTGTAAAGGTGATTAACTAGGCTTTCCAGTATAAGTTCATACAATACCAATTGGTATTATAAAAGGGGGCCACTGATCGATGAAAATAACACTTCCAAACTTTTTTAGAGGAACATATAGTTACATCCTGTTAGTAAACACAATGGCTTACTGACTGCGCAACTTAATCCGAAGGGAAATTTCTTGATACTATTCAAAGCGCTTTTACACTGAAGCTCAGACTTGTTCACTCTTACATTTACTCAGTGATGGTTTACGATTCTATGTGAGTTGCTCATCAGAATTGGCTAAAGCCGGGCATCCACTGTGCGATTTTTGGCCCTTTTTCACATGATTTTTCACCTGTGCGACTACTTTGGGGATCAGGCCGAGTTTTGGCACAATCGTGCGTCTCACATCGTCGAGTATACACGAGGTAACGAAAGCGATTAACACCTCACGACCACCTCCCGATCGATCTGATGAAAATCAAACCTGTTTGAAATCCTGGTCGCCCCTCGTGAGGCTATGTCACACTACACATGCGCAAACGCAGATACAGAAGGGAAAACAAATGCACAAGACGGAGCAGCATGGCATCACAGCGGACCTGGACCCAATCAATGGAGGGTCGACTAGTTGAGCTGTGGAAGGCACAGCGGAGCTGATTCGGACAATGCGTTTTTGTTTGTTATTCATTCCCATCTGTGAGCATCAGACCACTTCTCACTTCTTCTTCTTCTTCTACTTCTACTTTTAACGTTGCATTTCTGGATACAAGAGTCCGACGTGTTGTCATGTATTGTAAGACTTTATTATATTATAAGTTCTTATAATACATCCATGCGTGTCATTAATGGACGAACAGTGTGAGCAGTCAGATCACATCTGAGCATCGGGTCGTATAGTGTGAGAAGAAGAATCGTGAGCTGTGAACTGTTAACCCCTGTGATTCACTCTTACAGTATGAGCAGCAGCTGAACGCCACGATCGAAAAAGTCGTACAGTGGATACCCGGCTTAACACATTCTCCATTGTCAAAGCCATGTAACAAATGGACAGAGCTGGGCTTGAACCTGCAACCTTCAGATAAGCAGACAGAGCACTCTATCGGACTCAGTGCCTGACACAGCAAACTGGTGGAGACTGTAAAACTCCCGTTGCTCCTTTTCATTCCAGCTTCAGTTTCTTGTCCAAATATGGCACTTATATGGATCGAAAATGAATACTTCATGTTTGACGCTCAAAAAGTTAAGCTTCAGCTGTAGACAAGCTATGGAGCACGATAGCAATGACTGCATAGCTGCACCTAAACAACAAACCAAGACTAACCTTCATGATGTAATTGGTCTTAGATGATGAATATTAACCCTATAATTGAACAGATGTTTGAATCACAGAGGCATAAAAATGCTGAGCAGGAAGAGAGTGAAAAAAGAAGAAAATGCAACATAGGGCACTTTCTCAAATTTTCACTAGTAACTCCATAAGTTCTTGCCTGATTTTGATGATATTTTCACGTGAACGTTAGTTATGGCACA
Organism: Scarus forsteni; assembly: GCA_036419115.1. NCBI lineage: Eukaryota > Metazoa > Chordata > Actinopteri > Labriformes > Labridae > Scarus > Scarus forsteni. Next base: position 13,498,043 of record JAZDUH010000359.1, on the reverse strand, counting down.
AGACAACAGGGATTAGATTTTGGTGGCGATCCAAATCAGGATATGGACTCAGGATTTTATTCAGTGATTTCTTAACAGTGCAAGATAGAGCAGTTTTCTACATTATTGACAATTACTTGCTCGGCAATGTTGTAAATGCCTCAGTAGAGGTTCGTGCTCTTGGAGCACCTCCAGTTTGTTGTCTTTTGTGCTATCAATGCCTGTTGTGTGATAATTATCTCCGCCAAGGAGGTAATGTTTTCGGGAGAGTTTGTCCGTCCATCCGTCCGTCCGTCCGTCCGTCCATGAACAAAATAACTCAAAAAATAACTGATGGATTTGGATGAAATTTTCAGGGAATGTTCAGCATGGGAAAAGGAAGAACTGATTCCATTTTGGTGTTGATCCGGATCAGCGTCTGGCCGCCATGGTGAAAAATGTGATTTCTGTGAATAACTGCTGAACTAAAATAGATATCATTATGAATCCAGTTGCTAATGGTATGTTTTCATGGTCAAGGAATCTAAATATTTAGATGAAATAAAGGTAGGACTAATATTTATGGTGAAAATCACAATATGGGGGAGGACTGTGGCAGTGGCGGAGGTCTGCGCTCTCAGAGTGCTTTTCTAGTTCTTCTTGTTATGGTGACAACACGTTTCTAAATTTTTCAGTAACCTGGTACCTTTCACAGATTTCTCTATATTTATATCCCTTGCGTCATATGCTGCCTTATTGTGTTTTCCTTAATCGCTGTCTTGCATCTTGGCTTCTTTCAAAACAGTCAACCTATAGTTTGGATTCATTGTTGGATTCATTAATCCCTAAATGTCTTCATAATCATCTTTTTCTTGTTGGAAATTCAAACTTTCAGGCAATTCTAAGCCTCAGTATATAGAAATAAGCCTTCATTAGATTTTCCTCTTTCGAGAAACTTGTATGTTTCTTTAAAATGCCAAGACCCAAAACAATTAACCTTAATGGGAGGCAACTTTTCATAACTCACAATTAGATTTCCATTAATATTTGGCAAACTCAGATTAATTTGGATTTACATGAAGCAAAGAAAGTGACTCAGCTTCAAAGTCCCTGCCCTTAATATTGATAGTGTGCAACATAATGGACGCCACTGTTATGAATGCATCTTTTAGTGGATGAAAAAAGTATCATATTTTTCTTATTCCTTACTAATGCATCCAGTAATTACCTAACCGACCTCTCCCAGTTGGTATGAGCTCATGCTTTAATTTGTGTGATAGCATTGCAGTAGTGTTCTGGGTAATTAAACAGCAGCTACTCCATATTCAGATAATAGCTCAATGACCCAACCCTGGCAGACAACTTTCTCTAATAATACTCTACTAATAGTTTTCTTTGGCATGAGAAAGGCGTTCAGCTAAGTGTCTATGTTTGTTATGTAGCCAGTGTCATTGTTACATTAACTTTGAGGGCAGAGATCCATTGTGCAACAGAAGCAACACCAATCAGGACTGTCAAAAAGAAGTGACACCATCCACAGCCCCCCCACACATTGATCTGATAAGCCGCCAGGACACGAATGCAGACATGCCTTCGGTCTCCTGCCTGCCTGCCTGCCATGGCTTCGACCACATATGTTCCTTGTTTGGCCTGGGGAGCGAGGAACACTTTTTGTGTACCCAAGCAGCTGAAGCAAAGCCCACTGAGAGTTGAGCCGACAAGGCGTCAGCAGCTGGTGCCGATGACGCACTGCCAACGTTATCCAGTGATGTCAAATGCCCCGGGCTGTGTCCACCAGTCTTCCGGTTTTATTTTCACCTTGACATCAGGGTATCAAATATCAATGTGTCAAATGTCCTGAGACGTTGATGTGTTGTTGGTGTTCTGTGAAGAAGAAATGTGTCCAGAGGAGTTTTTTCCCCATTCAGATTGTTGATTTTTGATTCTGCATAACATTGAGTAGTAGTGAGTTCTGACACAAATATGAACAAGTATTTTTATCACCTCTGATTTCATTGTCTCTAAGTCTACGGGATTTTTGTATAAACAAGGCCAGATGCATTGTTTTTAAGTTTTTGTCAAGGTTGTAGGGAATTTCCTCAAACTGTGCAGAGCATTTCACATTTTGGATATCATAGGTTGAAGGTAAATGGATCCAATATTCATTCCTTATGTGTGATGACTCTAAAAGGCTTTTAGAAATTTTTTTGAAATTTTCATCAAAGGGATATTTCAGTATTTTTGGAGTTGGGCAGTAGCAGGGAGTTGGTTAAAAGGGCAGCAGCGCTGTACCTTTAAGGAGAACAAGCTGATATGACATGGCATTCACATAAGAGTGTAATGGACTTGAGCTTATATAAATGGTAAATAGACTTGAGCTTATATAAATGGTAAATGGACTTGAGCTTATATTGCGCTTTCTAGTGTTCGACTACTCAAAGCTGCTTTACACCGCAGGTCACACTTACCCATTCACACCCATTCGCTCTCTTATTCAACCACTGATGGTTCAGAGTTTCTATGTTAATTATCCATCAGTATCTAACACATTCATGCCCTTTCATGCCCATTTACACACCACTGATGCTGCAGTGGGAGCAACTTGGGGTTAAGTCTCTTGCTCAAGGACACATCGCCATGTGTCGCCCGGAGCTGGGCTTGGACCTACAACCCCCCAATCACTGACCAAGCGCACTATCCCACTGCGCCACCGACGCAGTCAGTGAGTCATGCGTAAAAACTAGCCAAAAAACGATATTGGTTGGAGACAACATCCCTTGAGTTTTTTGTGACTTTCATACATTTTGTCTCCGAGTTCTTGTCTAGCAGACAAGTACATTTCGGATGGCTCAAATGAACCCCCGAAGAGGAGTTCCTCTTCAGATACACCAAGGGACCTCTTATGACTTTATTCAATTTTGAAAATCCGAAATTATTTGGGGGAAGCTTATGCTGTGTTTAATATATTGGCAAAGGAAGCTCTCTTGTTTTTTTTTTTTTACTTCTTCTTATTTTTATTTAGTTTCACAAATATTTCCAACAATATTCATTTACAAATGTTCAATTATGCTCCTGTCTTCTCTCTTTCTATTTACACAGAAGGGTAATGAAACATATGTTTGTATATGTAAACAACTAGTTGAATAAAAGAAAAGACAGAGACAAGACATAGGTAAAGTAAAACATGCAGATGTGAACAAGAAATAACCCCCAAAAGAAAAAAATATATATATCAAAATACATGTACTCATGCAATCCTAAATTTTTAAACATCAATACATAAACAGTGACAAATTAAATGTAGCTATTCACAAAACTTGTTTTTCCACTTGGGAATACAAGGAGTGGCAAAGGTCATGAAATAGGTGACCCCGGTTATATTTCTCAAGTGTAATTTTTTCTAGAAGAAGAAATTGAGAAATTTGAGTCAGGAACATGCTGAATGTTGGTGGTGGTTCATTTTCCAAAGGAGGAATATGCTTTTATTTGGCAAAGTATGTTATCATAATCAACTGTCTACAGTTTTTTGAGTCCAAGTGGCACTTAATTCAGTCATTTAATAGGCATACACATGGGGATAGCTCGAAATCAATTAAAAACTGATTTTGTGAATGAGTGAATCTTTCTCCAGAAACTTTCGAGGTTGATGACATTACCGAAACATATGCATTAAGGTTCCTTCTTTGATTTTGCACCTTGGACAATTTGGAGAAATTTCTTTAGAGATTTGTGAATGAACTTAAAATTAGTTCCTTTAATTTTATTACTTGTAAAAGAAACTATATTCTATCTTGATTACAGTAAAAAGGTGTTTTAGTTTTTTTTTATTTTATTTTAAGAAAGCTCTCTTGTGGGCTTTGGCTCGACAATTATGGCTCCCAATTTCATGGTACTAGACTGAATGTGCTGCTGATTTTTTAAATATAAGGGTGCCACATATAGTGCTGATTGAGGATTTTTGCCTATGCTGAAAGACTTATGAAAGTAGTTTTCCTTTGCAAAGTTGTTTTGATTAACATGACATTAAGTGTCACCAAACAGCTCATTTTAGGCTGTATTAAACAAAAACAAGGGAAATAAACACACATGGTTTCAGCCAGTGGACCCCGCAGAATGCTAACTTTGTATTTGCCTTCGAAATGACATCATCCCTGCCGCCATCTATTGTTTTAAGCATGTCCAGCACAGCAAGAACTGCTGCTCCTAACTGGTTGGCAGATGCCTGTTGTTCTTCTGTAACTGAACACCTTTTACACTCTTTTTTCCTTTTGTTCTTACTAATTATTGCAATAGCATGGAGGCTTCAGAGTCCAGCAGTTTAGCTCTTTAGTCTAGGTACACGTTGTACCCAGAGTTATTGTACCCATTACAAATTGGCCTAATGAAAACCACCCTAATTTAATTTCAGGCCTGTTTGATATTAGAAAGAGTCTGCTCTACATAAACTATGGGGAAAGTTAGCCAACATGTGTGTGTGTGTATGTTTGTGTAACCAAATACAAGAGAAATTTGGAAAGCCAAATGATGGGAACATTTTAAAACATTATACAATAGTAAATATAGTCACATAGCAGGCCAAAATGAGTAATTTTAGTGGTAAACATCTTAACACTTAAATTGAACTAGAAATGCGGTTAGCTGAACAGACCTTTATTTCATTCCAGTACTCCCAAGAAACAAAACTGTGCAGTCGGATATCATTTGCCCTCATGCGTCGCTCTCTCGCAGATTCAAAGTCGGTGAAGTTCTCAAAAATTGTTCTATCTGTGCCAGGCAAATCTAATACGCTGCTAGACCATAGGTTTATTACTCGTCAGCCTTTTTTTTCGCAATGTTTGCTGCTTTCCTGGCTGGAAACGTCCTCTTTATTTGCTACTATGCAAAGTCAGTCCATTTTTGTTTTTGTTGCTGTCATGGTAAATCTCCAAATACATATTCCACAAGAGTTTTTCCAGAAAACTGGTTAAATTCCACTCCCCAAGGGCTAAAATAACCTTATATTATGGAATTTATCCATCCATAAAGAAAATCACTTTCTCGTGTTGACTATGGGAATATCCATACTTTTATGAATCTAAAGTCATCCATGACATACATACTTAGAAGCAAGGCATTAGAGCCTTCCTGAGCTCACAAGACAATATCCTTCACAGAATGATGTTGATTGTTAATGCACCACCTCCTAAGACATAGGAGGTCACAAGCATTCAATGTTGGTTTGTCTTTTCTGGTTATTTACAGAGATTTTTCTGGATTCTCTGAATCTTTTGATGATATTATGGACTATAGATGATAAAAATCCCCAAATCCCCTGTAATTGTAAATTGAAAATGATAGTTCTTAAAATTTGGCTCACACAGTTGTTCTTAAAGTGGTGAGCCTTGCCCCATCCTTGCTTGTGAGCAATGGAGTCTTTCTGGGACACTCCTGTTATACCCAATCATGAGGTTAAATGGAGACTCATCCGTCTCCATTTAGCCTGTTCACCTAAATGATCCAATCAGGTGTTTTTTTTATTTTTTTATAATTTCTTTACTTTCTCAGTCTTTTGTTGCCCTTGTCCCAGCCTTTTTTGGAACATGGAATAAGTATCAAACTCAAAACAAGTCAATATTTTAATAAAAAGTAATGAAGTTAATCAGGTTAAACATAATGCATCTTGGTATTAGCCCTGTTTCCACCAGAGGGTTCAGTTCGGTTGTCTCGGTACGGCTTGCTTTTTGCTTCATTTTCATAGACTAAAACTGGGACAGGACCCCTTATAAGTGAACCGTACCGTCCTACTTTTTTTGGGACCCTTCTGTTGGGGTGCCAAGCATACCGATCCAACCCCAGAAGGTGGAGCTAGAAACACTACAGTCCATTGATTGGTCGAAGGAGATGTCACTCCCGTGCAACAGTGGAACAACACAACCCCGCCATGTTTAAAGCTCCACTAGTCTTTGTGAAGATAACTTCAGCGGCACACAGCCTTCTCTGAAACAAAGCTTGCTTGTGCTTCGTAAGAAAAAGCCACTTCCTGATCACAAAAAAAGAAGAATTGCTGGATGTCTTCCATTGTTGCTCTTTGTTTACTGTGTCGTGTTTTCTTTTTTGTTGTATTTAATAGCTGGGTACATGGTGTTGCGCCGCTATGACGTCATGCTACCGGCATCCAGCTTAGACGCCGCCTACCAAGTAGGGCTCGGTTGGCTGTGGAATTGCAAACAAGATCAGGCTTTACTGATCCAGCCTTAGCCAAACTGTGCCGATCCATACCGGAACACTTGGTGGAAACTGGGCTTTTGTGTATTCAATTGAATATAGTAACAAAAATGTATATCATCCAATTCTGTTTTAAGTATGTTATACACATTTTCCTGACTTCATTGGATTTTTTTTTGATGGGGCTCCACAATTCCTGCCTGATTCCCTGTTTTAGCAACTTGCAACCTTGACTGATCCATGAAATCAGTGGTTTGACTTTGAGTCCATGCATCATTGAGATTCCTTTTTACAGATTTCCTCCTTCTTTCTCTCCATCCCAGGTGATTCCGTTCCCAATGTCCTGCGACATCCGGGATGAGTGCTCCTGTCGAGATCCCAACGCCATAGAGAATAGGAAGGATGAGCATGTCCACTCCCTGGGGTGACCAACCTGAGCGGGACCTCTGTTCAATGTCCCAGGACCCTTCGCATCGACACAACACAGCCAGAGCGGCCGAGGCTGACCCCTCCTCCTCGTCCTCCATCATCCTCCTCCTCCTCCTCCTTCCTCTCGGCCCCTGATTTCCTGCACATGCTGCTTAACAGGCATACCTCTCCATCCATCAAGCCATCCATCCATCCATACTGCAACCCCGATCAGCTACAACAATATTCGCCTCCACGTCACAGGAAGATCTAGAATAGAGGCTGGGACTCATGAGACTCCACAAAAAAAACTTCATTTCTCAGCTTAAAGGACAGCAACCCCTGCAATATCATCATAAAAAATAGATATAGCAAGGAGAAAAAAAATACATGAAACTGACTTTTTTTCTGGAAGCATAAGAAAACAAACAAAAAAAAAAACAAATAACCAAGCCTAGGTAGCATGCCTTTTGTTCAGTTTTGTGCTGGCTTCAGTGTCTATTTTAGTGACCTCGCTCTACAATCACGTGATTGAACCAAAGGTAAATCAAAAATTGTGCAAAGTAGGGGATTGAGTTGGTGTTGGCTCCGGTTTTCGCAAATATGAAGGAAATCAAACTCAAAAGACGCTTTGGAGGCATGTTTTTTTATTTTCAGGAGAGGCTAGAGGTTTGAGCTTACATCATTCCTGGTTTAGAACTGGTTAATCACTCTGTATCTGTGTATCCTGTTTCTGTAAAGTGTGTTCCTTTGTAGGCACCTTTGAGGTTATTCTGAGCTTGGTGGGGAATGAGACAGCCATATTGTTAAGTTTAAAGCCACAGATTCAACACAAAAGCCAAATTAGACGCATTTTTTTTCCTGGCGATTTTATACTTAAATATGTTTTCAGCATGGCTTCTGCTACCGTGTTTGCTGCTACTCGCCATCTTCACATCATAATATGGGTCAGACAGCGTTGTCTGCCTTGCTGCTTTCTAAACCTCGATTTAGCATCCATTCACGCTTGCATGTTAGTCTTTAACACCTTCAGAGAATACATATTGATGCACTAAGAACTTTAAAGAAACCCAGAACCTCACTTACAAGTCCCGCTCGACCAAACTACCCATTGAAAATAACAATACATACATTGACCACGACTATAAGAATGTCAGCGATAACACCTCACTTAAGGTTGGGAGGTCGATTTTACTTTCAGTTTGAGCTCTTCCCTCATGATTCAAAATGCTTCAACTAAAAATAAAATCACCCCCCGCCTTGCTAAGAATGTAGCTTGTCAAGAGTGTGCGGCTTTTATTTTTCTAATGCACAGTCCTCCATAGCACAGTAACACACTTAAAGGAATAAAGGGCTGGAGAAAGCCTGTACTTGTGGTTGTTTTGGACTCTTAGCTGTAGCTTGGCAGGCGATAATGTACATGAAAATGGCATTTGGATGTATATTTCAACACAGCATTTGCAGTCACAATATGATCAATGTAATATTCTCTGCTGGGTATTGTTAGTCGATTAATTGAACCATAAGTCTGTACTAAAAGTGCACTTCCTGTAAGCACTTTTTCAGTATTGTAATCCTGGGTGTCCGTCCCCACCAATGAACTTCTTTAGATGATATGGCTGCTATAAGAGCTTTTTATTTTATTACTCATCATTCCAGACACATACACACCAGTTTATATCATGCACATTAAGTAATGAAGGCTGCTTGGCATTATTGGTCCAAAAGATTTTTGCTGCTCCCGTTCGGCTGCATCCATAGTCGCGGTAACAATCGGCATCACTTTCACTTTGGGCCAATGGCACAGTCCCTCTGACTCATATTAGGCTGCTATAGCATTCCATATCAATCTCATAAATCTTTGGACTCAACAGGTTGTACGAGTGGCAATGTAAGACCAATTTTAATGAAGTGAAAAAACAAACATGCAGAGAAAGTTTGAAGGTATTATTTTCCACCTAAAAAGATATCATGTAAATATTATTATATGTTCTTTATGGACAGGAGCGTTGAAAATGTTTTATGATTTTTTTTTCATGTATTTCCTTTTTTTTTTTTTTTTTTTTTTTTTTACAAAATGTCATATTTAATCAGTGTTTGTATTATTGACCTCAGTTACTGCACTTTTTTAGTTTCCATGTAAGAAGAAAAAGTATATCTTTCAAAAAAATGTTTAGAAGCTGCTATTGTCCGAATGGTGATCTGAAACAAACTGTATGATATGCGGTCCTTTTTAACTCCCTGTGTCGCTATTAGCTTTCCTGTCTTTTGTCTTTTATTTGTATCTGGACGTACTTACTCCTTCGCAGTCTGAACTGGCTTTTGCTTTCAATATGATCAATTATGTAGAGAGGTATTGTCACTAAGAACCATCCATCTGTACAAGGTCCCTCCAGTATTTGCTTACACATAAATCCATCCTTCTCATTTTCTTTTGAAGCACCAAATCAAGTCAACATTGATGTCATTTATTTCAAGCACAGAACAATTGGAGTTACAACTCTGAAAAATATGACCTAATCAAAATAATGAGCATGCACTTGGACCTTCTGCAAGTGCTTCAAAAAGACAAGGACCAAATAACTTTTATGGAGTCAACATTGGCTATAGATGCTTTTTGTTTCATTCCTCATTCCAGACACCTTAAGGACTAAAAAACACAAATCCACCAATGAGCCTTGGTGGGCTGAAACCTTGGGCAGAGCCAAATGCATTTGTAGACAACTATCTGTGGCAGTTATACGTGTTATCACCTGGCTCTGCTCTGCATTTGCCCTTTCTACAAAAGGAAGGGTGTTATTGAATTCGGTTAAATACAACAGCTAGCAACCTTCCCTGACAACAGGGACTGACTGACGTTGGCATTGCTAGCACTACCAGCCTCAACAGGTCAAATCCACAAGTTCTTCTGGAAAACAATTACAAATCACCTCAATTAAAACCTATTCTCATTCGAGCAGCCTAACTACTTTATCTTGGTATTACTCAAAGCTAATTGTTGCGCAACCAGAAGTGGGATGGCAGGAACAAAGGCAGCAGCTATGGGTTACTATATTACACAATAGCTGACGAAGTGCAGTGTGAAAGGAAACCAAACCCGAGTGAAGATGTGAAATTATAGCAACTTCACCACCAAACTGAAACGAATCTGCCAAATTTTAGGTACAAACCCAACCTTTGACAGAACAAATGTTTGACTATATTAGACACATTAACATAATATTACTATTACTTACAACAAATAAAGCTGCTTCAAAAGGGAGCGTTTCCAGTGGGGGGAGTATAACCTGCTGTTACCTCACTATGCAGATGACATGCATGTTTACTCTTATGTATTCTCTATCCAGCTGTTTGAATAGATGAATCTGAATTCTATCACCAGGTACTTTGTTTCAAGGCCAAGATCTGATCAAACATAACTATATACTTTTTAACAGTTACTTGACAATTCATGATACCAAAACAACCAATACTATCAAACGGCATCAGAATGTGACTACATGTCAGTATAGAGATTACCCATAGGCCATTTCAAATGAGAAATCATGGAAGGAAATATAAAATGTACTGGATGAGGACATCATCTCTCTACTGTAGTCATCACAGGATCCCTTGCTGTACCTCATGCCTGTAATGTTTGCTGCTTCTATAATTTTGGTATTTTAGTGACATTTTTTGCGTCTCATAACAATGGTGTAAATAGTAGAACTATTTATTGAGAGTGTTATACTTTTTTAAGTTATATTTAATGTCCATGTAAGTTATTTTTTACATTGTTCGTATAAACAAAAAGAAAAAAACATGATCGGTTGTGAGTCAAAACTGTCATTCATGTCTGTCGTTTTGCGAAATCTTGTCAGATCATTGAACACTCCTCACAACCATGCAAGAACTCGTCTCATTGGTCAATGGACACTTGCTTGCATCTCAATGAGAATTCAACACATGTTCAATGTAACTGAGTGCAGTGTATCCTCTTTTCCCTTTAAAACCAGAATGTAAAGTTTTTTATTTTCATATTTTTTTAAGAAATGCACACATTAGCCATATGTACAAGGAGTTTGTGAAAAGAGAACCAAGTATACGATGTTCATCATGATTTAACAGATGTTTTTGAGGGATGAATGCAAGGCACACGGCATATATACAGCCGGCTGAGGGCAGGAGATAACGGGCATAAAGGAGGGATCAAAAGCGGAGAAAAAGGAGGAGTGGAGGTCAAAAGTGGAGGCAGTGATGGTTGAGAGGAGGGAGGGAGAAGCTGGAAGGTGTGCGGGAGGACTGGGGGGAGGACGGGTGGGCTGCTTTTCCTGGCCTGTCGAGCTATTTGTCCAGGTGTGAAAATGTGTACTCACAGAGGCTGCCCCTGGGCAAAGGGGTGGCCGCCGCCGACTGGCAACAAGCCGAGGCCAATGAGTCAGAGTTTCTCCTGGGGGGTGGCAGCCATCCCTCCATCCGTCTATCCATCCATCCATCCATCCCGGGACTCCCGCCCCTCGCTCCCTCCGACACACACTGCCTCATCTGTCACTGTCAGGTAAGCTTGCGCGGGGCTGCCAGGGTCAAGCTGGCCCTGTAAAAACGCGAGAGGATGTTTGCCCAGCTTTAATGTCGCCTTTTGAAGTTAGGCTGAAGGAACACAGCTCCTCCTCACCCCAGGAGCCTATGCTTTATCACCTAATATGATTCGTACAGTAGCCGTTTTTTGAATCGACAGGCTTTGATGCCTCGTCACAGTCGCTCCTTTGTTTCTAATTTAACACCTGACTGTTGTCGTCTAAAAATGGCTGAAAACTTTGTAGTACAGAAGTCATTACAAAAGCAGGGGTGGGGGGTGGGGTGGGGGGTACGGAAGAGCGTCTGAAGCCCTTATATATTTTTTTGCTCAGATCATTGTGGAGAAAAATACTGATGTGCCATCTTGTTGTAAGACATTTTCTTTTGTGTATTGTAACACATGAAGTACCTCTCACAGGCCTCTGGTTATAGAATGGTCCACATATGTCTGTTTCCTAACCCCTTGATGAATTAAAAAAGGTGAAATGTCCCTTTTTTTCTAAGTGGGAAGTACAAAAAAAGTGTATTTACATATTATATGGATATCTAGTGGTATTACTGCAATGTTTCGTACCCGATTGCTCAACAAATATATTTTAAGATGTAAATAATATTATATGATGATTGTATTTGCAAAACCATGTACTAACTGTTTGGGAGTAGCTCTTGGATTGATTTTTATCATAACTATATACAAAGAGATGAACCGTGAATATGTTGTGCATTGTGTCAAAGTATCACCTGCAAGACAAAAATAGAAAAAAAAAAGACCTGTGATGCTTTACCACACCACTCGCTGTCAGCATTTATTTGTCCATAATGGCTTAGTACAAGCACTGTCGTCAGTCATCTAAACCATGAATCATGAAGAGTTATTTATTTGTTGCCAAGATGAATAAAATCGTACCGGTCATTTCTGGGTCTAAGGAGTCTGGTAATCAAACTGGACTGATCTTTGTTTAGCATACAACAGCTCTCATTTCCTCACTCCATACTGTATACTGTCCAGTCTTAACCCAATGCCTTTGTGTTTGCTGAAAACTTCACCAACACTGTAAAGGGCGCCGTTGGACCTCCCATGGCCTCCTCTGTTTTCGGTTTCTTATATACAGTATGCACTTTTTCAGGCACATAATACAAAACATTGGACTTTTTTATGTTACAGTTGATGTTTCTCTCTGTTTTTTTCACAGTTGCAATTATATATTTTTTGGTGCTCTGGTACATGGCAAAACATGTCTGATGTGTACTATATTTTCATAAGGAAGAGTCATAAAGATGAGTATCATGTTCATTTTTGCTGTCATTTATTGTGTAGAAATAAAACACTGGTTAAAGTGAACATAAATTGGAGGAGTTTGGATCTGTTCTTTCAGTTTTCAATGTTCTTTGTTTTAATTCTTTTACCAGGGACACTTAATCAAAATGGAAAAAAGTCAAATCCTTATTAGTCCAACTTTGAGCCATATATGACAATGTAATCTGCACTACAATAACTTTTTGGCCTATTTCACACCCAAAAAGTCATGTTTGAGAATATTATTTTCAGAGTCATCAAAGGTAAAAAAAAAAGTCATGTTAGCCTTACTGTTTTTTCCAGTCCTGAGCCCAGAGAAAAAGTCTTAAAAGTCCATTTAGAAGCCAAATATGACCAAACTATCTGCAATAGCATGTTTTTTGGCCCGTTACACACCCAAAAAGTCATGTTTGAGCATATTTTTTTACGGAGTCCAAAATGGAAAGAAATTATATGTTAGCCTTAGTGTTTTTCTCAAATCCTGAGCTGAGAGAAAAAGGCTTATAAATCCAATTTTGAGAAAAATATCACTAAACCGTGTGCACCAGCATGTTTTTTGGCCCGTTACACACCCAAAAAGTCATGTTTGAGCATTTTTTTTTTTTAGCGTCCGAAATGCAAAAACAATCACATGTTAGCCTTAGTGTTTTTTCAAATGAGAGTAAAAGACTTACAAATCAGATTGTGAGGAAGATATGACCAAGCCTTCTTAACCAGCACGATTTTTGTCCCATTACGCACCGAAAAAGTCATGTTTGAGCATATATTTTTTTTTAGCGTCCGAAATGTTAAAAAAGTCATACATTAGCCTTAGTCTTTTTTCAAATCCTGAGTTGAGAGAAAAAGGCTTATAAATCAGACTAAACCGTCTGCACCTGCATGATTTTTGGCACGTTACACACCCAAAAAGTCATGTTTGAGCATATTTTTTTCAGTGTCCGAAATGGGAAAAAGTAATATATTAGCCTTAGTGTTTTTTCATATCCTAAACTGAGAGAAAAAGGCTTATAAATCAGATTTTGAGGAAAATATGACCAAACCTTCTTCACCAGCATGTTTTTTGGCCCGTTACACACCCAAAAAGTCATGTTTAAGTATAGTTTTTTTCGGAGTCCAAAATGGAAAAAAAGTCATACATTAGCCTTAGTGTTTTTTCAAATCCTGAGTTGAGAGAAAAAGGCTTATAAATCAGAATTTGAGCTAAATATGACCAAACCTTCTTCACCAGCATGTTTTTTGGCCCGTTACACACCCAAAAAGTCATGTTTGAGCATATTTTTTTTCGGAGTCCAAAATGGAAAAAAAGTCATACATTAGCCTTAGTGTTTTTTCAAATCCTGAGTTGAGAGAAAATTGCTTATAAATCAGAATTTGAGGTAAATATGAACAAACCTTCTTCACCAGCATGATTTTTGGCCCGTTACACACCCAATAAGTCATGTTTGAGCATATTTTTTTTCAGAGTCCAAAATGGAAAAAAAGTCATACATTAGCCTTAGTGTTTTTTCAAATCCTGAGTTGAGAGAAAATTGCTTATAAATCAGAATTTGAGGTAAATATGAACAAACCTTCTTCACCAGCACGATTTTTGGCCCGTTACACACCCAAAAAGTCATGTTTGAGCATTTTTTTTTTTTAGCGTCCGAAATGCAAAAACAATCACATGTTAGCCTTAGTGTTTTTTCAAATGAGAGTAAAAGACTTACAAATCAGATTGTGAGGAAGATATGACCAAGCCTTCTTAACCAGCACGATTTTTGTCCCATTACGCACCGAAAAAGTCATGTTTGAGCATATATTTTTTTTTAGCGTCCGAAATGTTAAAAAAGTCATACATTAGCCTTAGTCTTTTTTCAAATCCTGAGTTGAGAGAAAAAGGCTTATAAATCAGACTAAACCGTCTGCACCTGCATGATTTTTGGCACGTTACACACCCAAAAAGTCATGTTTGAGCATATTTTTTTCAGTGTCCGAAATGGGAAAAGTAATATATTAGCCTTAGTGTTTTTTCATATCCTAAACTGAGAGAAAAAGGCTTATAAATCAGATTTTGAGGAAAATATGACCAAACCTTCTTCACCAGCATGTTTTTTGGCCCGTTACACACCCAAAAAGTCATGTTTAAGTATAGTTTTTTTCGGAGTCCAAAATGGAAAAAAAGTCATACATTAGCCTTAGTGTTTTTTCAAATCCTGAGTTGAGAGAAAAAGGCTTATAAATCAGAATTTGAGCTAAATATGACCAAACTTTCTTCACCAGCATGTTTTTTGGCCCGTTACACACCCAAAAAGTCATGTTTGAGCATATTTTTTTTCGGAGTCCAAAATGGAAAAAAAGTCATACATTAGCCTTAGTGTTTTTTCAAATCCTGAGTTGAGAGAAAATTGCTTATAAATCAGAATTTGAGGTAAATATGACCAAACCTTCTTCACCAGCATGATTTTTGGCCCGTTACACACCCAATAAGTCATGTTTGAGCATATTTTTTTTCAGAGTCCAAAATGGAAAAAAAGTCATACATTAGCCTTAGTGTTTTTTCAAATCCTAAGTCGAGAGAAAACGGCTTATAAATCAGAATTTGAGGTAAATATGACCAAACCTTCTTCACCAGCATGATTTTTGGCCCGTTACACACCCAAAAAGTCATGTTTGAGCACATTTTTTTTCGGAGTCCAAAATGGAAAAAAAGTCATACGTTAGCCTTAGTGTTTTTTCAAATCCTGATTTGAGAGAAAATGGCTCATAAATCAGATTTTTAGCCAAATATGACCAAACCTTCTTCACCAGCATGTTTTTTGGCCCATTACACACCCAAAAAGTCATGTTTGAGCATATTTTTTTTCGGAGTTCAAAATGGAAAAAAAGTCATACATTAGCCTTAGTGTTTTTTCAAATCCTGAGTTGAGAGAAAAAGGCTTATAAATCAGAATTTGAGCTAAATATCACCAAACCTTCTTCACCAGCATGTTTTTTGGCCCGTCAAAGACCCAAAAAGTCATGTTTGAGCATACTTTTCTTCGGAGTCCACCATGGAAAAAAAGTCGGATGTTATCCTTAGTGTTTTTTCAAATCCTGAGTTGAGAGAAAATGGCTCATAAATCAGATTTTTAGCCAAATATGACCAAACCGTCTTCACCAGCATGATTTTTGGCCCGTTACACACCCAATAAGTCATGTTTGAGCATATTTTTTTCGGACTCCAAAATGGAAAAAAAGTCATATGTTAGCCTTAGTGTTTTTTCAAATCCTGAGTTGAGAGAAAATGGCTTATAAATCAGATTTTTAGCCAAATATGACCAAACCGTCTGCACCAGCATGTTTTTTGGCCCGTTACACACCCAAAAAGTCATGTTTGAGCATATTTTTTTCAGTGTCCGAAATGGGAAAAAGTAATATATTAGCCTTAGTGTTTTTTCATATCCTAAACTGAGAGAAAAAGGCTTATAAATCAGATTTTGAGGAAAATATGACCAAACCTTCTTCACCAGCATGTTTTTTGCCCCGTTACACACCCAAAATGTCATGTTTAAGTATAGTTTTTTTCGGAGTCCAAAATGGAAAAAAAGTCATACATTAGCCTTAGTGTTTTTTCAAATCCTAAGTCGAGAGAAAACGGCTTATAAATCAGAATTTGAGGTAAATATGACCAAACCTTCTTCACCAGCATGATTTTTGGCCTGTCAAACACCCAAAAAGTCATGTATGAGCATATTTTTTTTCGGAGTCCAAAATGGAAAAAAAGTCATACATTAGCCTTAGTGTTTTTTCAAATCCTGAGTTGAGAGAAAATTGCTTATAAATCAGAATTTGAGGTAAATATGAACAAACCTTCTTCACCAGCATGATTTTTGGTCTGTCAAACACCCAATAAGTCATGTTTGAGCATATTTTTTTTCAGAGTCCAAAATGGAACAAAAGTCATACATTAGCCTTAGTGTTTTTTCAAATCCTAAGTCGAGAGAAAACGGCTTATAAATCAGAATTTGAGGTAAATATGACCAAACCTTCTTCACCAGCATGATTTTTGGCCCGTTACAAACCCAATAAGTCATGTTTGAGCACATTTTTTTTCGGAGTCCAAAATGGAAAAAAAGTCATACGTTAGCCTTAGTGTTTTTTCAAATCCTGAGTTGAGAGAAAAAGGTTTATAAATCAGATTTTTAGCCAAATATGACCAAACCTTCTTCACCAGCATGTTTTTTGGCCCATTACACACCCAAAAAGTCATGTTTGAGCATATTTTTTTTCGGAGTTCAAAATGGAAAAAAAGTCATACATTAGCCTTAGTGTTTTTTCAAATCCTGAGTTGAGAGAAAAAGGCTTATAAATCAGAATTTGAGCTAAATAAGACCAAACCTCCTTCACCAGCATGATTTTTGGCCTGTCAAACACCCAAAAAGTCATGTTTGAGCACATTTTTTTTCAGAGTCCAAAATGGAAAAAAAGTCATACTTTAGCCTTAGTGTTTTTTCAAATCCTGAGTTGAGAGAAAAAGGCTTATAAATAAGAATTTGAGGTAAATATGACCAAACCTTCTTCACCAGCATGATTTTTGGCCTGTCAAACACCCAAAAAGTCATGTTTGAGCATATTTTTTTTCGGAGTCCAAAATGGAAAAAAAGTCATACATTAGCCTTAGTGTTTTTTCAAATCCTGAGTTGAGAGAAAAAGGCTTATGAATCAGAATTTGAGGTAAATATGACCAAACCTTCTTCACCAGCATGTTTTGTGGCCCGTTACACACCCAATAAGTCATGTTTGAGCATATTTTTTTTCGGAGTCCATAATGGAAAAAAAGTCTTACATTAGCCTTAGTGTTTTTTCAAATCCTAAGTCGAGAGAAAACGGCTTATAAATCAGAATTTGAGCTAAATATGACCAAACCTTCTTCACCAGCATGTTTTTTGGCCCGTTACACACCCAAAAAGTCATGTTTGAGCACATTTTTTTTCGGAGTCCAAAATGGAAAAAAAGTCATACATTAGCCTTAGTGTTTTTTCAAATCCTGAGTTGAGAGAAAAAGGCTCATAAATCAGAATTTGAGGTAAATATGACCAAACCTTCTTCACCAGCATGATTTTTGGCCTGTCAAACACCCAAAAAGTCATGTTTGAGCATATTTTTTTTCGGAGTCCAAAATGGAAAAAAAGTCATACATTAGCCTTAGTGTTTTTTCAAATCCTGAGTTGAGAGAAAAAGGCTTATAAATCAGAATTTGAGGTAAATATGATCAAACCTTCTTCACCAGCATGATTTTTGGCCCGTTACACACCCAATAAGTCATGTTTGAGCATATTTTTTTTCGGAGTCCAAAATGGAAAAAAAGTCATACATTAGCCTTAGTGTTTTTTCAAATGAGAGTAAAAGACTTACAAATCAGATTGTGAGGAAAATATGACCAAACCTTCTTAACCAGCATGATTTTTGTCCCATTACACACCCAAAAAGTCATGTTTGAGCATATTTTTTTTAGTCCAAAATGGAAAAAGTCATACATTAGCCTTAGTCTTTTTTTTTTCAAATCCTGAGTTGAGAGAAAAAGGCTTATAAATCATGACCAAACCTTCTTCACCAGCATGTTTTTGGCCGTTACACACCCAAAAAGTCATGTTTGAGCATATTTTTTTTTCGAGTCCAAAATGGAAAAAGTCATACATTAGCCTTAGTGTTTTTTCAAATCCTGAGTTGAGAGAAAAAGGCTTATAAATCAGAATTTGAGGTAAATATGACCAAACCTTCTTCACCAGCATGTTTTTTGGCCCGTTACACACCCAAAAAGTCATGTTTGAGCATATTTTTTTTCGGAGTCCAAAATGGAAAAAAAGTCATACATTAGCCTTAGTGTTTTTTCAAATCCTGAGTTGAGAGAAAACGGCTTATAAATCAGAATTTGAGGTAAATATGACCAAACCTTCTTCACCAGCATGTTTTTTGGCCCGTTACACACCCAAAAAGTCATGTTTGAGCATATTTTTTTTCGGAGTCCAAAATGGAAAAAAAGTCATACATTAGCCTTAGTGTTTTTTCAAATCCTGAGTTGAGAGAAAATTGCTTATAAATCAGAATTTGAGGTAAATATGACCAAACCTTCTTCACCAGCATGATTTTTGGCCCGTTACACACCCAATAAGTCATGTTTGAGCATATTTTTTTTCAGAGTCCAAAATGGAACAAAAGTCATACATTAGCCTTAGTGTTTTTTCAAATCCTGAGTTGAGAGAAAAAGGTTTATAAATCAGAATTTGAGCTAAATATGACCAAACCTTCTTCACCAGCATGTTTTTGGCCCGTCAACACACCCAAAAAGTCATGTTTGAGCACATTTTTTTCGAGTCCAAAATGGAAAAAAAAGTCATGTTATCCTTAGTGTTTTTTCAAATCCTGATTTGAGAGAAAATGGCTCATAAATCAGATTTTTAGCCAAATATGACCAAACCTTCTTCACCAGCATGTTTTTTGGCCCATTACACACCCAAAAAGTCATGTTTGAGCATATTTTTTTTGGGAGTCCAAAATGGAAAAAAAGTCATATGTTAGCCTTAGTGTTTTTTCAAATCCTGAGTTGAGAGAAAATGGCTTATAAATCAGATTTTTAGCCAAATATGACCAAACCGTCTGCACCAGCATGTTTTTTGGCCCGTTACACACCCAAAAAGTCATGTTTGAGCATATTTTTTTCAGTGTCCGAAATGGGAAAAAGTAATATATTAGCCTTAGTGTTTTTTCATATCCTGAGTCTGAGAGAAAAAGGCTTATAAATCAGATTTTGAGGAAAATATGACCAAACCTTCTTCACCAGCATGTTTTTTGGCCCGTTACACACCCAAAAAGTCATGTTTAAGTATAGTTTTTTTCGGAGTCCAAAATGGAAAAAAAGTCATACATTAGCCTTAGTGTTTTTTCAAATCCTAAGTCGAGAGAAAACGGCTTATAAATCAGAATTTGAGGTAAATATGACCAAACCTTCTTCACCAGCATGATTTTTGGCCTGTCAAACACCCAAAAAGTCATGTTTGAGCATATTTTTTTTCGGAGTCCAAAATGGAAAAAAAGTCATACATTAGCCTTAGTGTTTTTTCAAATCCTGAGTTGAGAGAAAATTGCTTATAAATCAGAATTTGAGGTAAATATGACCAAACCTTCTTCACCAGCATGATTTTTGGCCCGTTACACGCCCAATAAGTCATGTTTGAGCATATTTTTTTTCGGAGTCCAAAATGGAAAAAAAGTCATACATTAGCCTTAGTGTTTTTTCAAATCCTAAGTCGAGAGAAAACGGCTTATAAATCAGAATCTGAGGTAAATATGACCAAACCTTCTTCACCAGCATGATTTTTGGCCCGTTACACACCCAATAAGTCATGTTTGAGCATATTTTTTTTCGGAGTCCAAAATGGAAAAAAAAACATACATTAGCCTTAGTGTTTTTTCAAATCCTGAGTTGAGAGAAAAAGCTTTATAAATCAGAATTTGAGAAAAATATCACTAAACCGTGTCTTCACCAGCATGTTTTTTGGCCCGTTACACACCAAGAAGTCATGTTTGAGTTTTTTTTTTTTAGAGTCCAAAATGCAAAAAAAAAATCATATGTTAGCCTTAGTGTTTTTTCAAATCCTAAGTTGAGAGAAAAAGGCTTATAAATCAGAATTTGAGCTAAATATGACCAAACCTTCTTCACCAGCATGATTTTTGGCCTGTCAAACACCCAAAAAGTCATGTTTGAGCATATTTTTTTTCGGAGTCCAAAATGGAAAAAAAGTCATACATTAGCCTTAGTGTTTTTTCAAATCCTGAGTTGAGAGAAAAAGGCTTATAAATCAGAATTTGAGCTAAATATGACCAAACCTTCTTCACCAGCATGATTTTTGGCCTGTCAAACACCCAAAAAGTCATGTTTGAGCATAATTTTTCAGTCCAAAATGGAAAAAAAAAATCATACATTAGCCTTAGTGTTTTTCAAATCCTGAGTTGAGAGAAAAAGGCTTATAAATCAGAATTTGAGCTAAATATGACCAAACCTTCTTCACCAGCATGTTTTTTGGCCCGTTACACACCCAATAAGTCATGTTTGAGCATACTGTTCTTTGGAGTCCAAAATGGAAAAAAAGTCATACATTAGCCTTAGTGTTTTTTCAAATCCTGAGTTGAGAGAAAAAGGTTTATAAATCAGAATTTGAGCTAAATATGACCAAACCTTCTTCACCAGCATGTTTTTTGGCCCGTTACACACCCAATAAGTCATGTTTGAGCATATTTTTTTTCGGAGTCCAAAATGGAAAAAAAGTCATACATTAGCCTTAGTGTTTTTTCAAATCCTGAGTTGAGAGAAAAAGGCTCATAAATCAGAATTTGAGCTAAATAAGACCAAACCTTCTTCACCAGCATGTTTTTTGGCCCGTTACACACCCAATAAGTCATGTTTGAGCATATTTTTTTTCGGAGTCCAAAATGGAAAAAAAGTCATACATTAGCCTTAGTGTTTTTTCAAATCCTGAGTTAAGAGAAAACGGCTTATAAATCCAATTTTGAGAAAAATATCACTAAACCGTGTGCACCAGCATGTTTTTTGGCCCGCTACACACCCAAAAAGTCATGTTTGAGCATATTTTTTTTAGCGTCCAAAATGCAAAAAAAAAATCATATGTTAGCCTTAGTGTTTTTTCAAATCCTAAGTTGAGAGAAAAAGGCTTATAAATCAGAATTTGAGCTAAATATGACCAAACCTTCTTCACCAGCATGATTTTTGGCCTGTCAAACACCCAAAAAGTCATGTTTGAGCATATTTTTTTTCGGAGTCCAAAATGGAAAAAAAGTCATACATTAGCCTTAGTGGTTTTTCAAATCCTGAGTTGAGAGAAAAAGGCTTATAAATCAGAATTTGAGCTAAATATGACCAAACCTTCTTCACCAGCATGATTTTTGGCCTGTCAAACACCCAAAAAGTCATGTTTGAGCATATTTTTTTTCGGAGTCCAAAATGGAAAAAAAGTCATACATTAGCCTTAGTGTTTTTTCAAATCCTGAGTTGAGAGAAAAAGGCTTATAAATCAGAATTTGAGCTAAATATGACCAAACCTTCTTCACCAGCATGATTTTTGGCCTGTCAAACACCCAAAAAGTCATGTTTGAGCATATTTTTTTCGGAGTCCAAAATGGAAAAAAAGTCATATGTTAGCCTTAGTGTTTATTCAAATCCTGAGTTGAGAGAAAACGGCTTATAAATCAGAATTTGAGGTAAATATGACCAAACCTTCTTCACCAGCATGATTTTTGGCCTTTCAGACACCCAAAAAGTCATGTTTGAGCATATTTTTTTTCGGAGTCCAAAATGGAAAAAAAGTCATACATTAGCCTTAGTGTTTTTTCAAATCCTGAGTTGAGAGAAAAAGGCTTATAAATCAGAATTTGAGCTAAATATTACCAAACCTTCTTTACCAGCATGATTTTTGGCCTGTTCACACCCAAAAGTCATGTTTGAGCATATTTTTTTCGAGTCCAAAATGGAAAAAAGTCATACATTAGCCTTAGTGTTTTTTCAAATCCTGAGTTGAGAGAAAAGGCTCATAAATCAGAATTTGAGCTAAATATGACCAAACCTTCTTCACCAGCATGTTTTTGGCCGTTACACACCCAATAAGTCATGTTTGAGCATATTTTTTCGAGTCCAAAATGGAAAAAAGTCATACATTAGCCTTAGTGTTTTTTCAAATCCTGAGTTGAGAGAAAAAGGCTTATAAATCAGAATTTGAGAAAAATATCACTAAACCTTCTTCACCAGCATGTTTTTGGCCGTTACACACCCAAAAAGTCATGTTTGAGCATATTTTTTTAGAGTCCAAAATGGAAAAAAAAGTCATATGTTAGCCTTAGTGTTTTTCAAATCCTGAGTTGAGAGAAAAAGGCTTATAAATCAGAATTTGAGCTAAATATGACCAAACCTTCTTCACCAGCATGATTTTTGGCCTGTCAAACACCCAAAAAGTCATGTTTGAGCATATTTTTTTTCGGAGTCCAAAATGGAAAAAAAGTCATACATTAGCCTTAGTGTTTTTTCAAATCCTGAGTTGAGAGAAAAAGGCTTATAAATCAGAATTTGAGCTAAATATGACCAAACCTTCTTCACCAGCATGATTTTTGGCCTGTCAAACACCCAAAAAGTCATGTTTGAGCATATTTTTTTTCGGAGTCCAAAATGCAAAAAAAAAATCATATGTTAGCCTTAGTGTTTTTTCAAATCCTAAGTTGAGAGAAAAAGGCTTATAAATCAGAATTTGAGCTAAATATGACCAAACCTTCTTCACCAGCATGATTTTTGGCCTGTCAAACACCCAAAAAGTCATGTTTGAGCATATTTTTTTTCGGAGTCCAAAATGGAAAAAAAGTCATACATTAGCCTTAGTGTTTTTTCAAATCCTGAGTTGAGAGAAAAAGGCTTATAAATCAGAATTTGAGCTAAATAAGACCAAACCTTCTTCACCAGCATGTTTTTTGGCCCGTTACACACCCAATAAGTCATGTTTGAGCATATTTTTTTTCGGAGTCCACCATGGAAAAAAAGTCGGATGTTATCCTTAGTGTTTTTTCAAATCCTGAGTTGAGAGAAAATGGCTCATGAATCGGATTTTTAGCAAAATATGACCAAACCGTCTGCACCAGCATGTTTTTTGGCCCGTTACACACCCAAAAAGTCATGTTTGAGCATATTTTTTTTCGGAGTCCAAAATGGAAAAAAAGTCATACATTAGCCTTAGTGTTTTTTCAAATCCTGAGTTGAGAGAAAACGGCTTATAAATCAGAATTTGAGGTAAATATGACCAAACCTTCTTCACCAGCATGATTTTTGGCCTGTCAAACACCCAAAAAGTCATGTTTGAGCATATTTTTTTTCGGAGTCCAAAATGGAAAAAAAGTCATACATTAGCCTTAGTGTTTTTTCAAATCCTGAGTTGAGAGAAAAAGGCTTATAAATCAGAATTTGAGGTAAATATGACCAAACCTTCTTCACCAGCATGATTTTTGGCCCGTTACACACCCAATAAGTCATGTTTGAGCATATTTTTTTTCGGAGTCCAAAATGGAAAAAAAGTCATACATTAGCCTTAGTGTTTTTTAAAATCCTGAGTCGAGAGAAAAAGATTTATAAATCAGAATTTGAGGTAAATGAGACCAAACCTTCTTCACCAGCATGTTTTTTGGCCTGTCAAACACCCAAAAAGTCATGTTTGAGCATATTTTTTTTCGGAGTCCAAAATGGAAAAAAAGTCATACATTAGCCTTAGTGTTTTTTCAAATCCTGAGTTGAGAGAAAACGGCTTATAAATCAGAATTTGAGGTAAATAAGACCAAACCTTCTTCACCAGCATGTTTTTTGGCTCGTTACACACCCAAAAAGTCGTGTTTGAGCATATTTTTTTTCGGACTCCAAAATGGAAAAAAAAGTCATACATTAGCCTTAGTGGTTTTTCAAATCCTGAGTTGAGAGAAAAAGGCTTATAATTCAGAATTTGAGGTAAATATGACCAAACCTTCTTCACCAGCATGATTTTTGGCCTGTCAAACACCCAAAAAGTCATGTTTGAGCATATTTTTTTTCGGAGTGCAAAATGGAAAAAAAGTCATACATTAGCCTTAGTGTTTTTTCAAATCCTGAGTCGAGAGAAAAAGATTTATAAATCAGAATTTGAGGTAAATATGACCAAACCTTCTTCACCAGCATGATTTTTGGCCTGTCAAACACCCAAAAGTCATGTTTGAGCATATTTTTTTCGAGTCCAAAATGGAAAAAAAAGTCATACATTAGCCTTAGTGTTTTTTCAAATCCTGAGTTGAGAGAAAACGGCTTATAAATCAGAATTTGAGGTAAATAAGACCAAACCTTCTTCACCAGCATGTTTTTTGGCCCGTTACACACCCAAAAAGTCATGTTTGAGCATATTTTTTTTCGGAGTCCAAAATGGAAAAAAAGTCATACATTAGCCTTAGTGTTTTTTCAAATCCTGAGTTGAGAGAAAACGGCTTATAAATCAGAATTTGAGGTAAATATGACCAAACCTTCTTCACCAGCATGATTTTTGGCCTGTCAAACACCCAAAAAGTCATGTTTGAGCATATTTTTTTTCGGAGTCCAAAATGGAAAAAAAGTCATACATTAGCCTTAGTGTTTTTTCAAATCCTGAGTTGAGAGAAAAAGGCTTATAAATCAGAATTTGAGGTAAATAAGACCAAACCTTCTTCACCAGCATGTTTTTTGGCCCGTTACACACCCAAAAAGTCATGTTTGAGCATATTTTTTTTCGGAGTCCAAAATGGAAAAAAAGTCATACATTAGCCTTAGTGTTTTTTCAAATCCTGAGTTGAGAGAAAAAGGCTTATAATTCAGAATTTGAGGTAAATATGACCAAACCTTCTTCACCAGCATGATTTTTGGCCTGTCAAACACCCAAAAAGTCATGTTTGAGCATATTTTTTTCGAGTCCAAAATGGAAAAAAAAGTCATACATTAGCCTTAGTGTTTTTCAAATCCTGAGTTGAGAGAAAAAGGCTTCTAAATCAGAATTTGAGGTAAATATGACCAAACCTTCTTCACCAGCATGTTTTTTGGCCCGTTACACACCAAGAAGTCATGTTTGAGTTTTTTTTTTTTAGAGTCCAAAATGCAAAAAAAAAATCATATGTTAGCCTTAGTGTTTTTTCAAATCCTAAGTTGAGAGAAAAAGGCTTATAAATCAGAATTTGAGGTAAATATGACCAAACCTTCTTCACCAGCATGATTTTTGGCCTGTCAAACACCCAAAAAGTCATGTTTGAGCATATTTTTTTTCGGAGTCCAAAATGGAAAAAAAGTCATACATTAGCCTTAGTGTTTTTTCAAATCCTGAGTCGAGAGAAAAAGATTTATAAATCAGAATTTGAGGTAAATATGACCAAACCTTCTTCACCAGCATGTTTTTTGGCCCGTTACACACCCAAAAAGTCATGTTTGAGCATATTTTTTTTAGCGTCCAAAATGCAAAAAAAAAATCATATGTTAGCTTTAGTGTTTTTTCAAATCCTGAGTTGAGAGAAAAAGGCTTATAAATCAGAATTTGAGCTAAATATGACCAAACCTTCTTCACCAGCATGATTTTTGGCCTTTCAAACACCCAAAAAGTCATGTTTGAGCATATTTTTTTTCGGAGTCCAAAATGGAAAAAAAGTCATACATTAGCCTTAGTGTTTTTTCAAATCCTGAGTTGAGAGAAAAAGGCTCATAAATCAGAATTTGAGCTAAATAAGACCAAACCTTCTTCACCAGCATGTTTTTTGGCCCGTTACACACCCAATAAGTCATGTTTGAGCATATTTTTTTTCGGAGTCCAAAATGGAAAAAAAGTCATACATTAGCCTTAGTGTTTTTTCAAATCCTGAGTTAAGAGAAAACGGCTTATAAATCAGAATTTGAGGTAAATATGACCAAACCTTCTTCACCAGCATGTTTTTTGGCCCGTTACACACCCAAAAAGTCATGTTTGAGCATATTTTTTTTAGCGTCCAAAATGCAAAAAAAAAATCATATGTTAGCTTTAGTGTTTTTTCAAATCCTAAGTTGAGAGAAAAAGGCTTATAAATCAGAATTTGAGCTAAATATGACCAAACCTTCTTCACCAGCATGATTTTTGGCCTGTCAAACACCCAAAAAGTCATGTTTGAGCATATTTTTTTTCGGAGTCCAAAATGGAAAAAAAGTCATACATTAGCCTTAGTGTTTTTTCAAATCCTGAGTTGAGAGAAAAAGGCTCATAAATCAGAATTTGAGCTAAATAAGACCAAACCTTCTTCACCAGCATGTTTTTTGGCCTGTTACACACCCAATAAGTCATGTTTGAGCATATTTTTTTTCAGAGTCCAAAATGGAAAAAAAGTCATACATTAGCCTTAGTGTTTTTTCAAATCCTGAGTTGAGAGAAAAAGGCTCATAAATCAGAATTTGAGCTAAATAAGACCAAACCTTCTTCACCAGCATGTTTTTGGTTCACACCCAATAAGTCATGTTTGAGCATATTTTTTTTCGGAGTCCAAAATGGAAAAAAAGTCATACATTAGCCTTAGTGTTTTTTTCAAATCCTGAGTTGAGAGAAAAGGCTTATAAATCAGAATTTGAGCTAAATAATATCACTAAACCTTCTTCACCAGCATGTTTTTTGGCCCGCTACACACCCAAAAGTCATGTTTGAGCATATTTTTTTAGCGTCCAAAATGGAAAAAAAATCATACATGTTAGCCTTAGTGTTTTTCAAATCCTGAGTTGAGAGAAAAAGGCTTATTAAATCAGAATTTGAGCTAAATATGACCAAACCTTCTTCACCAGCATGATTTTTGGCCTGTCAAACACCCAAAAGTCATGTTTGAGCATATTTTTTTTCAGAGTCCAAAATGGAAAAAAAGTCATACTTTAGCCTTAGTGTTTTTTCAAATCCTGAGTTGAGAGAAAAAGGCTTATAAATAAGAATTTGAGGTAAATATGACCAAACCTTCTTCACCAGCATGATTTTTGGCCTTTCAAACACCCAAAAAGTCATGTTTGAGCATATTTTTTTTCGGAGTCCAAAATGGAAAAAAAGTCATACATTAGCCTTAGTGTTTTTTCAAATCCTGAGTTGAGAGAAAAAGGCTTATAAATCAGAATTTGAGGTAAATATGACCAAACCTTCTTCACCAGCATGATTTTTGGCCCGTTACACACCCAATAAGTCATGTTTGAGCATATTTTTTTTGGGAGTCCAAAATGGAAAAAAAGTCATACATTAGCCTTAGTGTTTTTTCAAATCCTGAGTTGAGAGAAAACGGCTTATAAATCAGAATTTGAGCTAAATATGACCAAACCTTCTTCACCAGCATGTTTTTTGGCCCGTTACACACCCAAAAAGTCATGTTTGAGCATATTTTTTTTCGGAGTCCAAAATGGAAAAAAAGTCATACATTAGCCTTAGTGTTTTTTCAAATCCTGAGTTGAGAGAAAACGGCTTATAAATCAGAATTTGAGGTAAATATGACCAAACCTTCTTCACCAGCATGATTTTTGGCCCGTACCACACCCAATAAGTCATGTTTGAGCATATTTTTTTTGGAGTCCATAATGGAAAAAAAGTCATACATTAGCCTTAGTGTTTTTTCAAATCCTGAGTCGAGAGAAAAAGATTTATAAATCAGAATTTGAGGTAAATATGACCAAACCTTCTTCACCAGCATGTTTTTTGGCCCGTTACACACCCAAAAAGTCATGTTTGAGCATACTTTTCTTTGGAGTCCAAAATGGAAAAAAAGTCATATGTTAGCCTTAGTGTTTTTTCAAATCCTGAGTTGAGAGAAAACGGCTTATAAATCAGAATTTGAGGTAAATATGACCAAACTTTCTTCACCAGCATGATTTTTGGCCTTTCAAACACCCAAAAAGTCAAGTTTGAGCATATTTTTTTTCGGAGTCCAAAATGGAAGAAAAGTCATACATTAGCATTAGTGTTTTTTCTATTCCTAAGTTGAGAGAAAAAGGCTTCTAAATCAGAATTTGAGGTAAATAAGACCAAACCTTCTTCACCAGCATGTTTTTTGGCCCGTTACACACCAAGAAGTCATGTTTGAGTTTTTTTTTTTTAGAGTCCAAAATGGAAAAAAAGTCATACATTAGCCTTAGTGGTTTTTCAAATCCTGAGTTGAGAGAAAAAGGCTTATAAATCAGAATTTGAGGTAAATATGACCAAACCTTCTTCACCAGCATGATTTTTGGCCTGTCAAACACCCAAAAAGTCATGTTTGAGCATATTTTTTTTCGGAGTCCAAAATGGAAAAAAAGTCATACATTAGCCTTAGTGTTTTTTCAAATCCTGAGTTGAGAGAAAAAGGCTTATAAATCAGAATTTGAGCTAAATATGACCAAACCTTCTTCACCAGCATGATTTTTGGCCTGACAAACACCCAAAAAGTCATGTTTGAGCATATTTTTTTTCGGAGTCCAAAATGGAAAAAAAGTCATACATTAGCCTTAGTGTTTTTTCAAATCCTGAGTTGAGAGAAAACGGCTTATAAATCAGAATTTGAGCTAAATAAGACCAAACTTTCTTCACCAGCATGTTTTTTGGCCCGTTCCACACCCAATAAGTCATGTTTGAGCATATTTTTTTCGAGTCCAAAATGGAAAAAAGTCATACATGTTAGCCTTAGTGTTTTTTCAAATCCTGAGTTGAGAGAAAAGGCTCATAAATCAGAATTTTTAGCCAAATATGACCAAACCTTCTTCACCAGCATGTTTTTGGCCGTTACACACCCAAAAAGTCATGTTTGAGCATATTTTTTTGAGTCCAAAATGGAAAAAAGTCATACATTAGCCTTAGTGTTTTTTCAAATCCTGAGTTGAGAAAAAGGCTTATAAATCAGAATTTGAGGTAAATATGACCAAACCTTCTTCACCAGCATGTTTTTTGGCCTGTTCAAACACCCAAAAGTCATGTTTGAGCATATTTTTTTCGGAGTCCGAAATGGAAAAAAGTCATACATTAGCCTTAGTGTTTTTCAAATCCTGAGTTGAGAGAAAATGGCTTATAAATCAGAATTTGAGGAAAAATATGACCAAACCTTCTTCACCAGCATGATTTTTGGCCATTCAACCAGCCAAAAAGTCATGTTTGAGCATATTTTTTTGGGAGTCCAAAATGGAAAAAAACTCATACATTAGCCTTAGTGTTTTTTCAAATCCTAAGCTGAGAGAAAAAGGCTTATAAATCAGATTTTTCGGAGGTAAATATGACCAAACCTTCTTCACCAGCATGTTTTTTGGCCCGTTACACACCCAAAAAGTCATGTTTGAGCATATTTTTTTTCGAGTCCAAAATGGAAAAAAAGTCATATGTTAGCCTTAGTGTTTTTTCAAATCCTGAGTTGAGAGAAAAAGGCTTATAAATCAGATTTTGAGAAAATATGACCAAACCTTCTGCACCAGCATGTTTTTTGGCCGTTACAATCACCCAAAAAGTCATGTTTGAGCATATTTTTTTTCGAGTCCAAAATGGAAAAAAAAAGTCATACATTAGCCTTAGTGTTTTTTCAAATCCTGAGTTGAGAGAAAAAAGGCTTATAAATCAGATTTTTAGCCAAATATGACCAAACCTCTGCACCAGCATGTTTTTGGCCCGTTACAAACACCCAAAAAGTCATGTTTGAGCATATTTTTTTTCGGAGTCCAAAATGGAAAAAAAGTCATACATTAGCATTAGTGTTTTTTCTATTCCTAAGTTGAGAGAAAAAGGCTTCTAAATCAGAATTTGAGGTAAATAAGACCAAACCTTCTTCACCAGCATGATTTTTGGCCTGTCAAACACCCAAAAAGTCATGTTTGAGCATATTTTTTGAGTTCCAAAATGGAAAAAAAGTCATATGTTAGCCTTAAGTGTCTTTTCAAATCCTTGAGTTGAGAGAAAAATGGCTTATAAATGAGATTTTTAGCAAATATGACCAAACCTTCTGCACCAGCATGTTTTTGGTCAAACACCCAAAAGTCATGTTTGAGCATATTTTTTTGGGAGTCCAAAATGGAAAAAAACTCATACATTAGCCTTAGTGTTTTTTCAAATCCTAAGCTGAGAGAAAAAGGCTTATAAATCAGATTTTTCGGAAAAAATGACCAAACCTTCTTCACCAGCATGATTTTTGGCCCGTTACACACCCAAAAAGTCATGTTTGTGCATATTTTTTTTCGAGTCCAAAATGGAAAAAAAAGTCATACATGTTAGCCTTAGTGTTTTTCAAATCCTAAGTTGAGAGAAAAAGGCTTATAAATCAGAATTTGAGGAAAATATGACCAACCCGTCTGCACCAGCATGTTTTTTGGCCCGTCAATCACCCAAAAAGTCATGTTTGAGCATATTTTTTTCGGAGTCCACCATGGAAAAAAAGTCATACATTAGCCTTAGTGTTTTTTCAAATCCTGAGTTGAGAGAAAATGGCTCATAAATCGGATTTCTAGCCAAATATGACCAAACCTTCTGCACCAGCATGTTTTTTGGCCCGTTACACACCCAAAAAGTCATGTTTGAGCATATTTTTTTTCGGAGTCCAAAATGGAAAAAAAGTCATACATTAGCCTTAGTGTTTTTTCAAATCCTGAGTTGAGAGAAAAAGGCTTATAAATCAGATTTTGAGCGAAATATGACCAAACCTTCTTCACCAGCATGTTTTTGGGCCCGTTACACACCCAATATGTCATGTTTGAGCATATTTTTTTTCAGAGTCCAAAATGGAAAAAAAAGTCATACATTAGCCTTAGTGTTTTTTCAAATCCTGAGCTGAGAGAAAAAGGCTTATGAATCAGATTTTGAGGAAAATATGACCAAACCTTCTTCACCAGCATGTTTTTTGGCCCGTCAAACACCCAAAAAGTCATGTTTGAGTATATTTTTTTTCGGGAGTCCAAAATGAAAAAAAAAGTCATATGTTAGCCTTAGTGTTTTTTCAAATCCTAAGCTGAGAGAAAAAGGCTTATGAATCAGATTTTGAGGAAAATATGACCAAACCGTTTGCACCAGCATGTTTTTTGGCCCGTTACACACCCAAAAAGTCATGTTTGAGCATATTTTTTTTCGGAGTCCACCATGGAAAAAAAGTTGTATGTTATCCTTAGTGTTTTTTTAAATCCTGAGTTGAGAGAAAATGGCTCATAAATCGGATTTTTAGCCAAATATGACCAAACCTTCTTCACCAGCATGTTTTTTGGCCCGTTACACACCCAAAAAGTCATGTTTGAGCATATTTTTTTTGGGAGTCCAAAATGGAAAAAAAGTCATACATTAGCCTTAGTGTTTTTTCAAATCCTGAGTTGAGAGAAAAAGGCTTATAAATCAGAATTTGAGGTAAATATGACCAAACCTTCTCCACCAGCATGTTTTTTGGCCCGTTACACACCCAATAAGTCATGTTTGAGCATATTTTTTTTCGGAGTTCAAATGGAAAAAAAGTCATATGTTAGCCTTAATGTCTTTTCAAACCCTGAGTTGAGAGAAAATGGCTTATAAATGAGATTTTTAGGAAAAATATGACCAAACCTTCTGCACCAGCATGTTTTTTGGCCAGTCAAACAGCCAAAAAGTCATGTTTGAGCATATTTTTTTGGGAGTCCAAAATGGAAAAAAACTCATACATTAGCCTTAGTGTTTTTTCAAATCCTAAGCTGAGAGAAAAAGGCTTATAAATCAGATTTTTCGGAAAAAATGACCAAACCTTCTTCACCAGCATGATTTTTGGCCCGTTACACACCCAAAAAGTCATGTTTGAGTATATTTTTTTTCGGAGTCCAAAATGGAATAAAAGTCATATGTTAGCCTTAGTGTTTTTTCAGGTCCTAAGCTCAGAGAAAAAGGCTTATGAATCAGATTTTGAGGAAAATATGACCAAACCGTCTGCACCAGCATGTTTTTTGGCCCGTCAATCACCCAAAAAGTCATGTTTGAGCATATTTTTTTCGGAGTCCAAAATGGAAAAAAAGTCATACATTAGCCTTAGTGTTTTTTCAAATCCTGAGTTGAGAGAAAATGGCTCATAAATCGGATTTTTAGCCAAATATGACCAAACCGTCTGCACCAGCATGTTTTTTGGCCCGTTACACACCCAAAAAGTCATGTTTGAGCATATTTTTTTTCGGAGTCCAAAATGGAAAAAAAGTCATACATTAGCCTTAGTGTTTTTTCAAATCCTAAGTTGAGAGAAAAAGGCTGATAAATCAGAATTTGAGGTAAATATGACCAAACCTTCTTCACCAGCATGATTTTTGGCCTGTCAATCACCCAAAAAGTCATGTTTGAGCATATTTTTTTTCGGAGTTCAAATGGAAAAAAAGTCATATGTTAGCCTTAATGTCTTTTCAAACCCTTAGTTGAGAGAAAATGGCTTATAAATGAGATTTTTAGCAAAATATGACCAAACCTTCTGCACCAGCATGTTTTTTGGCCAGTCAAACAGCCAAAAAGTCATGTTTGAGCATATTTTTTTGGGAGTCCAAAATGGAAAAAAACTCATACATTAGCCTTAGTGTTTTTTCAAATCCTAAGCTGAGAGAAAAAGGCTTATAAATCAGATTTTTCGGAAAAAATGACCAAACCTTCTTCACCAGCATGATTTTTGGCCCGTTACACACCCAAAAAGTCATGTTTGAGTATATTTTTTTTCGGAGTCCAAAATGGAATAAAAGTCATATGTTAGCCTTAATGTTTTTTCAGGTCCTAAGCTCAGAGAAAAAGGCTTATAAATCAGATTTTGAGGAAAATATGACCAAACCGTCTGCACCAGCATGTTTTTTTACCCGTCAAACACCCAAAAAGTCATGTTTGAGCATAATTTTCTTCGGAGTCCACCAAGGAAAGAAAGTCGTACGTTAGCCTTAGTGTTTTTTCAAGTCTTGAGTTGAGAGAAAATGGCTCATAAATCAGATTTTTAGCCAAATATGACCAAACCGTCTGCACCAGCATGTTTTTTGGAACGTTACACACCGAAAAAGTCATGTTTGAGTATAAATTTTTCGGAGTCCAAAATGGAAAAAAAAAGTCATACGTTAGCTTTAGTGTTATTTCAAATCCTAAGCTTACAGAAAAAGGCTTATAAATCAGATTTTGAGCGAAATATAACCATGTCTTCTTTACCAGCATGTTTTTTGGCCCGTTACACACCCAAAAAGTCATGTTTGAGCATATTTTTTTTCAGAGTCCAAAATGGAAAAAAAAGTCATACATTAGCCTTAGTGTTTTTTCAAATCCTGAGCTGAGAGAAAAAGGCTTATGAATCAGATTTTGAGGAAAATATGACCAAACCTTCTTCACCAGCATGTTTTTTGGCCCGTCAAACACCCAAAAAGTCATGTTTGAGTATATTTTTTTTCGGGAGTCCAAAATGAAAAAAAAAGTCATATGTTAGCCTTAGTGTTTTTTCAAATCCTAAGCTGAGAGAAAAAGGCTTATGAATCAGATTTTGAGGAAAATATGACCAAACCGTTTGCACCAGCATGTTTTTTGGCCCGTTACACACCCAAAAAGTCATGTAAGAGCATATTTTTTTCAGTTTCCGAAATGGTAAAAAGTCATATGTTAGCCTTAGTGCTTTTTCAAATCCTAAGCTGAGAGAAAAAGGCTCATAAATCAGATTTTGAGGAAAATATGACCAAACCTTCTCCACCAGCATGTTTTTTGGCCCTTCAAACACCCAAAAAGTCATGTTTGAGCATGTTTTCTTTTGGAATCCAAAACGGAAAAAAAGTCATACATTAGCCTTAGTGTTTTTTCAAATCCTGAGTTGAGAGAAAATGGCTTACAAATCAGATTTTTAGCCAAATATGACTAAACTGTCTGCACCAGTAGGTTTTTTGCCCGTTACACACCAAGAAGTCATGTTTGAGTATTTTTTTTTTGGAGTCCAAAATGGAAAAAAGGTCATATGTTAGCCTTAGTGTTTTTTCAAATCCTAAGCTGAGTGAAAAAGGCTTATGAATCAGATTTTGAGGAAAATATGACCAAACCTTCTTCACCAGCATGATTTTTGGCCCGTTACACACCCAAAAAGTCATGTTTGAGCATATTTTTTTTCGGAGTCCAAAATGGAAAAAAAGTCATATGTTAGCCTTAGTGTTTTTTCAAATCCTGAGTTGAGAGAAAATTTCTTACAAATCAGATTTTGAGCCAAATATGACTAAACTGTCTGCACCAGCATGTTTTTTGGCCCGTTACACACCCAAAAAGTCATGTTTGAGTATATTTTTTTCAGTGTCCGAAATGATAAAAAGTCATATGTTAGCCTTAGTGTTATTTCAAATCCTAAGCTGAGATAAAAAGGCTTATAAATCAGATTTTGAGGAAAATATGACCAAACCTTCTTCACCAGCATGTTTTTTGGCCCGTCAAACACCCAAAAAGTCATGTTTGAGCAAATTTTTGTACGGGGTCCAAAGTTGAAAAACATCATATGTTAGCCTTAGTGTTTTTTCAAATCCTGAGTTGAGAGAAAAAGGCTTATATATCAAATTTTTAGCCAAATATGACTAAACCGTCTGCACCAGCATGTTTTTTTGACTGTTACACACCCAAAATGTCATGTTTGAGCATATTTTTCTTCGGAGTCCAAAATGGAACAAAAGTCATAAGTTAGCCTTAGTGTTTTTCTAAATCCTAAGCTGAGAGGAAAAGGCTTATAAATCCCATTTTGAGCCAAATATCACTAAACCGTCTGCACCAGCATGGTTTCTGTACCGTTAAACACCCAAAAAGCCATGTTTGAGCATATTTTTTTCCGGTGTCCAAAATGGAAAAAAAGTCATATGTTAGCCATAGTATTTTTTCAATCCTGAGTTGAGAGAAAAAGGCTTATACACCGCTTTTTAGCCACATATGACCAAATTGTTTACACTAGCACGTTTTTTGGCCAGTTTTACATCCACAATGAAAAGGTAAAATTGTCATATTTTAGCATGTCATTTTTTTCTTTTCAAAAACCTGACCAGAGGTAGAAATTTTTTCACCATATTTAAAGTTAAATAACCAAACCTTATTCACATGCGTGTTTTCCTCCTTCAAAATGTTTTCCACATACATTTATTGCAGTGTGATTTTTTTCAAGGTTATATGAGAACTTTGTTTTTTAATTTTACCCATACCTTTACATCAAGACTGTGTTCATGACATCATGCTGGTTATATTTGCAGACAATTATGAAGCTGAACAGTTTAAACTTTAAATATCTTGTCTTTCAATTTAATTGAAAATATTTGCATTTCATTATATTCTGTTTTTTTGTTCTACACAATATTCTGACTTGGAATAGGTGTTTGTTATTAAAGTGTTATTAATCCATAGTTATTAAACCTTTAAGAGATCATGGGGACATTAAATACCATTCAGGTTTTTAATTTACAGGCAATATTGACCGTGTTGAATCGGAGCATAAGTTAGCCAGTTGTTGTCTAAGTTTGTTAAAAATTAGCTTAAAGGAACACTACACCCAAACAACGATTTGGCCTCATTTTCTACTCACCCTCATGTTGAACAACACTGACTGTAATTTAGAACATCTCACATTCTGCTGTGAGCGACGGACACAAGATGTCAGCAGAATGTGGGATTTCTTGGGGTAGTTATTGCAGAGCGGTTTGGTCCACTGTAAGTGTATCATGAAGTACTGAGGCTATAAACATGTGCTAAATGATGTCCACAAAAAGTAAATGGTGGACGCATTCGCTCAGGACACTGGATTACAGCGCACCTGCAAACGAGGAATGGAGAATAATTTTTTTACTTTTGTGGACTTTTGTTAGAACTTTCAGTTGTTCATTCTCTTAATTACTCTGATGTTTATAGATATCAATGTCAGTGGACTCTCCATTTCTATGATGCAAAAAACCAATTGAAAAAAAAATGGAGAATAATTCAAATGAACAAACAAAGAAAAAAAAACAGGCATGAACATGAACAAATGCTTTCATTTGTGTTAAAATGTATTTGGTTTATTAGCTTTCAACGTTTATTTCTTGTTTGGCCACAGGATGGAACTTCTTTTTCCCATTCAAAGCATGTCACATTTTTACTGTTCCTTTGCAAGGGTGCCTGCAACATATACAACAATGCATCAAAATCAATTTCTGCCAATCCTTGACCCAACTCAGGGCCTAAAAATAATAATATTATAATAATCATCAAATATTCCTCAAATCTATTAGATGGAAATAGTCATTATACACATTTATCCAAAAACTGGATTGCGTGAAGGTACTGGAACTTAAAGGTACAGTGTGTAGTTTTTAGCGGCATCTAAAGGTAAGGGTTAAGATTGCAGCACTCCGGCGCTCCCCCCTCCCTGTTGGAGAACCTCCGGAGCTACAGTGGCCTTCCAAGGACAAAAAGTGTTTTTAGCTTAGTAATCAGCCTATGTTTTGTCTTTCTGCCACAGAAAATGAATAAATCGTGGAGTTTTAGCACAACGTTGTCTCCCTATTGTCTTTCAGTCTTGTTAACGCTCACACCGGTCATTTGGAAGAGACAATCATTTCAAAATGCTTGTGGCCGTGAAATAAGCCTCGCATAGCAGATACATTCTCTGCGTCTTACTCCGACTTCTCCGGAAAGTAAACAAATAAATTCGGCTCCATATAAGAGTACAATTCGACACTTAGTCTTACCTGTCCAGCAAAAAACAGGCAACTTGGGCGTCTGTCTGCAAACTTATCCTTCAGGGACTTCCATCTGGGAAAGGCAGCGCTGATGTTGACCCTTTTTTTTTGTTGTAGCCTTTCCCGATTGCGTTTGGCTTCGTCGCGTTTTCGTTTCTTTGACAATGATTCACGCTCCACTGATGGCAAATTGTTCGTGTGGTCCTTCATGTTTGTTTGTATTAGCACAGCTGCTTGGTAATCACTCTCTTCTTCTTCGTCCATTTCACAACTGTGCATTTCCAGTAGGCATCAACAAAAAAACACGAAAGCGTTTTGTTTGTCCGTTCTGAGTTACGGTAGAAAAGATGGCGATGCAAGATGGAAGCCACCATAAGAGAGGACCCGCTCCTATGTAGATATAAATGACTTATTCTAAGGTAACGAAAACAAAACATAATTGTTATTGGCTGATTAGAACCTAATCTAAATATAATTTTAAGTAATCTATTCCATTTTTACCAAGTCTGTTATCTTTTTTTTTTAATTTTAGCATTTAATAATACACACTGTACCTTTAAAGGGTTGGTATTAAAAAATAGGCTAACTCAGTGACGCTCCTTCTAATTACGTTGCTAGTTTGCCCTTTTTTAATATAGATGCAAAATCAAACATACAAGAATGACTCCAGAGGAAACTTTAGTGTTAGGATTTATACACTTTATGAAAAATATGTGCCTCTAATCATCTTCTTCTAAGTGATTCACTGGGGTCTCTATGCAGCAAATTGCTCTTCGAAGTTGTGATTTAGGAAAGATTTTTTTTTTACTTCTTATTTTTTTTTGGATCAGGTCTCCATTAATTCTTAATTGCTCTCCACATGCTTGAACATAACAGCTTAATCCGTCGTTTGTTGTCATGGGCGGGGTCCCATATTTTCCCCATCTGTAAAGATTTCAATAATCTTTTGTGTGAACCATACTTGACTCCTCTTGAAGTCATTGAGGAACCAGCGACCTGAATCGACCCCCTTTAACGCAGAAAAATGTGCAAATGTGGTTAAAAGAGGGGGAACCTATTCTCGGGCCTACATTGATGAATTGGCATCAAAATTTGAGTGCTGTTCCTGGCACGCCAATGACGTTAATGGCCTAATTTGTGAGAATGAACATCAAGCTACTGATTTTAAAAGTGCAGTTAATGTTGCATGACTGGCTGGAGAAACTGGATCTGAGCTTCAAGGAAAAGTTTGGTTGGAAGGAGGTGGAAAAAGAAAATGTTTCCCAGCAGCTCACACGCAGAGAGGCACAGCCACCTTGGGTTAATGACATAAATTAGAGTAATTCGTAGAGGATAGCTGTCACTGACTGATTTCCACCCTCTACAGCTCAATGTAAATATTTTTCAGAGGGGGAAACGTGGGAAATAACAGCAGCGCACAGCGACGGACAAGCTCAAATCTGATCGCTGTTATTTTCATCTGAGCCTCATTTCAACATTTGGTTAACATGCCAGCTAATCCCGATCAAAATATTGTGGTGGTGTTGTGAAACTTAAGTGTAGTGGTTAAAATCCTGGGGGGCTTCCCTCCATCGTGTCAGCTCAGGCTTAAAACATGTGAGTCAAGAACCCATCAGCTGATCAAAACCATGTCAGATTGAGTTTGACCTCTTCACAAGACTAGCTGTTGGAGTCAGCACCCTATTACTCTGTTTCCTGGTGGACTCCCGCCTTTGTTTGTCTCCCGTTTTCATTGAAGTCCTCATAAAAGAAGGCAAGAGTGAAGCAGTCTTAAATCAACTGCTACACATCACACATCAAGAATAAAATAACAAAACAACAAAATGAAAAACAATCTAATTGGATTTCACAACAATAAAATATAGACACTAAAAGGAAGAAGGAAATAAAAGAGGCTAATGCCACAACTCACGAAACAAAAAAATGAAAGACAAATTAAAAAAGAGCACGGTAAAAAATAAAAAAAGTAAAATCAGAAAAAACACAAACAGCCAAAAAGCACACAAACATTAAAGAACAAAATGATAAAATTTCTAAAGTGAGAAACACAAAACCAATCTCAAAACAAAAACAAAAAATTACAAGAGCATATAAGCAAAACAATAGATTAACAAATAAAAATAGAAATTAACATAAAACAGACAATAAAGGGTGGAAAACTAGATGAAAAAAAGCAATTCAAGTAAAAAACAACAACAAATCACAAAACAGAGCAAAAAAGGAAAAATTTAAATAAAGAACAAAAAACAACAAATAATAAGAAAAAGCAAATATAAATAAATGTAAGAAAACAAATCTAAAATCAAATACGTACATTGAAACAGCAAAAGAAGCAGCAAACTCAAGAAAACTACCAAGAAAAAAGACAAACACAACAAATCAAAAATCTGAAAACAAGTGAACAAACTAAAAACACCACAAAATTAAAAGACACATTAACAACACAGACACAAAAATAAGTTTTTGACAAAGCAAAAGAAAAGTACAAAATGCAAAAAAATAACAAACAAGATATAAACTGAAATAAAATAACAAATCAAATATAGAAAGAAAAGGCTAAACAAAATTGAAATTTCAGTTACAATGGAAAAAGCAACAATCACTAAACCAAAAAATACAACGACAAATTGAAAAACAAAATAATGAAACAATTTTTAAAAATGGCAAAAAGCAACATCACATCAACAGAAAAACTAACAAGATCATCCTAAATGACAAAAAACACAAATGAAAAAGAGAGACAAAACAATAAAACAAAAACAAAAGACACAAAATAAAGACATGCCAACAATTATAAAATGTATGAACAGATTAAGGGCACAACAACAAATTAAAAAAACAAAACAAATGACAAAATGGAAAAAAGAACAAGCTACTTTAATTTCCAACATCAAAATATAAAAACAATAAAATAGGTATCAAAACTACCACAACAAATCACATAAAAATATTTTATAAAGTCTTCTGTATGATAAAGTGATGGCAATAAGA
Source organism: Scarus forsteni (assembly GCA_036419115.1). Taxonomy (NCBI): domain Eukaryota; kingdom Metazoa; phylum Chordata; class Actinopteri; order Labriformes; family Labridae; genus Scarus; species Scarus forsteni. Next base: position 13,458,459 of record JAZDUH010000359.1, on the reverse strand, counting down.
TCAAGATTCTTCTTCTTGCATGGAGATCTGTAAATTCTTGCCTCCAGCCTGGTCTTGTTGCTCTTCATTTCTGTCTTCATATTCTGATTATCTCCTTCCATGGCGCAGTAAAGATCTGTTTGATGGCTACTGTGTAAAATAATGCACTACTGTCTCCAAAAATCCCGTTTAGCATCTTTGATATGTTCTAGATGTTGGCAACAGCCATTTTTATTTTGTCAGCTGTTTGTCTGTCCAAGTGCATTCTGGAGGCAGGGTTTACTGAAAAGTCTAAAGGCCCTGTTCCATTAGCCCTACTCTACTCTACTTGACTCTACCCGACTCTACTCTACTCGCTTTGTGCTGCTTTTCCATTAGCCCAGTCGCCTGCCCAACGAGGTGCAGTGTCGCTGTAAACAGCTGAGTGGCGCTGGGGTGACGTCATTTTGAGCGCGACACAACAATCTGTGGCTTTTAGTCACAAATTGAGTAAAAAAGGAAAGCAGAAGAAGGCTGCAGGTGGCAAGAAGAAATACTCCTTGGGAAGCACAAGGGAGTTTTGGAAGCTATACAACAGAATGAAGCCGAGGACGAGAGCAATCGAGCTGCAAAGAAAAGATGTATGAGGGTAAGCTAATGGTAGCTAGCACTAGCATGCTAGGTTGTCGCGCTCATGACTCATCGGTTGACGACATTGTCTGACCAATAAGTAGCCGGAAGGCGGTGACGTCGTCTTTTAGTATCGACTCAACTCACTTGGAACCAGAGCGGAGTAGGTACTAAAACTAGCTTGTTTTAGGAGGTACCGGGCTAGTGGAAACACGCTGCAAATCGAGTAGGGACGAGTAGAGTAGGGCCAAGGTGTGCTAGTGGAAAAGGGCCGTAAGACTCTGCCCTCGTAAGTACGACACCACCGCGTAAAAAATCGACATGGCTTATTTTTTACTGCAACTGCTTGAAGCATCAAAAACAATACTACCAATCAGTTTCCCCTCTAATATTACCTTGGCCAAGAAGGGTTTTTTTTGCCAGCATATGATTGTCTGTTTGTTTGTTTGTTAGCAAGATTACACAAAAGTTCCTGGAAGGATTTTGCCGAAATCTTCAGGAGATGTTGGTAATGGCTCAACGGAAAATGGTTGGATATCGGTGGTGTTCCACATAACCGCCATCAGCTCTATAACTGTCTTAAATCAAAATGATATCAACATTATGCTGAGAGCTAGATGTGGGTTTTTAGTGTCAATGAATTCTATTATGATGCTAACTTTATAATGAAACTAATGCTTATAGAAGTTAAAGCAATATGTGAGCTACCTTGGAGAAGTGGTTTCTAGTCTTTTTTTTATTGAGGTGGACCATACAGAAACATTAATTTTGTAAGTTTTATGACAAGCTAAATATGCCTCACATATGTTTTTGAAAAGAACACACTGTTTAATACTTATTTTTATCGTAAAGCAATTAATCACATCTTTGTCATGAAGACAGGAGTCAGGTTTTATATACATATTTAATATTTCACATTCTTCAAAAAGAGACAATCAAAGCCACTTCATAATACATATGTTTCCTTTTTACAATTCAAAATTTACAATATAATAATTTATTATTACAATTCATATAACATGACATGAAAGTATTGAAAAAAGGCATTGTTCATCTTCATGAAAACAATATCCATGGCTTTGAAGACATTACATTAGATTGATAAATGGGAATTTAAACAGGACTTCATGTCAACACAAACTGTGTGGGCACATAAAAATGTCTGAAGCATTTGTTTTACTGTCAAAGTGAGACAATACCAAAATTCTGCTGCGTAGAAAGAACTTGATACCGAATCCTAATACCAATTTTGCTGTGGGGAAAGGATTTTTTAACAGCTAAGCTCTGGTTTTCAATCATCCCTGTGACCATTTTATAATCATATTTTCACTTGACTGTCTTACTTGCTCTGCTCACCATGTATTTCTGTAACTTTGCATATTTTCATAAGATTATTAACTTTAAACGTGGTCAGACCTTATTCCATTTATTTCAGCATGTAAAATTTTATGATGACAGCTGAGGCTGAAGGCGAAACGTTTTCTAAGCCTGTCTAAGTCGGTCTGTTTGTTCCTCTGTACTTCTATCTGGTTCTTGTGAACATCATGTCTCAAGAGCACTTTAAGATGATTTCTACACCACTCTGGTACAAGGATGAAGTCAAAGGCCATAAAGAAGCCCATATCTTGCTCATGAACATAATCTCAGGAGCACTTCAAGGGATTTCCTTAAATGTTTGCACAAATATCTAGACTGAGCCAATAACAAACTAGTATATTTTAACAGTTAAAGGTCATGGGGTCTCATCTTCATCCAAAGCTTCTTAGGGTCAGTCCCAATTGTACCCCTTAGCCCTTCCACTTTGTCTTATCCCTTTATCTACCCCCTTCACTTGGTCCTCTGGTTTTAGGGCCTAGGGGAGGGGGTGAAAACACACTCCTTAGAAACGAGACACCACTCAATTCCTTCTATGTAATCACTCAGAGCTGCTCGTCGGCTGTGTGATAGGAAGATTCTACAACGGCTGCGAAAGTTAGCTCTTTATAACAACAAATTTTAAAATGCACCCAACCATTCAAAACATGTCAAATATTTACTTGATGACATAATAATTACTTACAATTTGGTCTCCACTCTGGCCTCTGGTCAGTGGGCGCAGTGTATTAGGCCTGTGCTCAAAATATCGATACGGCAAAATATTGTCATGCACTTCTTGGCGATACGTGTGGTGATACAGATTCTACAGAATCGATACCGCCTCAATGTTTGGACAGTAGACTTTGGGTAATATTAACAATGAAAAAGTTCAAACAGAAGCCAGGCTTCATGATGAAACACACGTTCCTAGTTTAAACTTAGGTCTACCATCTTTGAGGACCTGTACTAAAGTTCTTAAGTTGAAGAATTATTTAATACTACTGCTTGTTCTTTTTCTTCTTGTAATAAAAAACAACAGTTGCTGGGAATTCTGTTAAAAGCATAGTCAGTGTTCACAATTTATGAGTATTGGGATACGTATCGTATCGAATTGTGGCCTCAGTATCGGGATACGTATCGTATCGTATCATATCGTATCGTATCGTATCGTATTGTGGCCTCAGTATCGGGATAAGTATCGTATTGTATCGTATCGTATTGTGGCCTCAGTATCGGGATACGTATTGTATCGTATCGTATCATATTGTGGCCTCAGTATCGGGATACGTATTGTATCGTATCGTATTGTGGCCTCAGTATCGGGATACGTATTGTATTGTATTGTATTGTATCGTATCGTATCGTATCGTATCGTATCGTATCGTATCGTATTGTGGCCTCAGTATCGGGATATGTATCGTATTGTATCGTATCGTATTGTGGCCTCAGTATCGGGATACGTATCGTATCGTATCATATCGTATCGTATCATATTGTGGCCTCAGTATCGGGATACGTATTGTATCGTATCGTATTGTGGCCTCAGTATCGGGATACGTATTGTATTGTATTGTATTGTATCGTATCGTATCGTATTGTGGCCTCAGTATCGGGATATGTATTGTATCGTATCGTATCGTATTGTGGCCTCAGTATCGGGATATGTATCGTATTGTATCGTATCGTATTGTGGCCTCAGTATCGGGATACGTATCGTATCGTATCATATCGTATCGTATCGTGGCCTCAGTATTGGGATACGTATCGTATCGTATCGTATCGTAGCGTATTGTGGCCTCAGTATCGGGATATGTATCGTATTGTATCGTATCGTATTGTGGCCTCAGCATCGGGATACGTATTGTATTGTATCGTATCGTATTGTGGCCTCAGTATCGGGATACGTATTGTATCGTATCGTATTGTGGCCTCAGTATCGGGATACGTATTGTATCGTATCGTAGCATATTGTGGCCTCAGTATCGGGATACGTATCGTATTGTATCGTATCGTATTGTGGCCTCAGTATCGGGATACGTATTGCATTGTATCGTATCGTATTGTGGCCTCAGTATCGGGATACGTATTGTATCATATCGTATTGTGGCCTCAGTATCGGGATACGTATTGTATCGTATCGTATTGTGGCCTCAGTATCGGGATACGTATTGTATCGTATCGTATCGTATTGTGGCCTCAGTATCGGGATACGTATCGTATTGAATCGTATCGTATTGTGGCCTCAGTATCGGGATACGTATCGTATCGTAGGGTATTGTGGCCTCAGTATCGGGATACGTATTGTATTGTATCGTATCGTATTGTGGCCTCAGTATCGGGATACGTATCGTATTGTATCGTATCGTATTGTGGCCTCAGTATCAGGATACGTATCCCGATCGTATCGTATCATATCGTGGCCTCAGTATCGGGATACGTATCGTATCGTATCGTATCGTATCGTATCGTATCGTATCGTATCGTATCGTATTGTGGCCTCAGTATCTGGGTACGTATCGTATCGTGTGGTTGCTGGAAATACCCAGCCCTACAGTGTATCATGGGAAATTCCCATACGCCTTCCTTTCAAAAGAGGTTCCAGTTTGTCTTTGTTTCAAGGGCTGTGTTCCCCTTCGTCTAAGCCCTTTGTCTTAGCACTACAGAGAATTGGGACACCCCTTCACCAAACGTCAACTAACAAAACCAACATAAGGGGTAAGATAAGGGCAAAAGGATCCAATTGGGATTTCTATCAGTTTCGTACAATTGTTCACTCTAGTTAAGGGATGGAGTTACATGGTCATAGGTAAAATGCCAAGAGTATTGGATCTCCTGAACATATTTTGCTTGTAATCAAAGAATCTCAAGAACACAAGGCATGTACAGTTTTGCTGTAATTTCCCCTCATACCAAAGGACAAAAATATTATATCTGAGTGACCAAATGTTGAATTTATGTCTCCTTCATGATCATCCTTGGGTATAATTGTATTTACCAAGATCTTATTGAACAGATATCTCTGAACTTTGCACAAAGTACCACTCTGATGCTAAAATAAGGTGATTACAGTTTGATACCTTAGATCTAGGGTTAACTTACTGGAGCCCCATGATAATCCTTTCCTTTGTAAAGCAATATCTCAAGGACTTTGTCAGGATACACCTATTATATGGCAAAGGTGAAGGTCCAACGTAAAGGGACTGTCTTAAAACTTTGCGTGTTTCCACCTTAATTGAAGGTTTTAGGAAGTTATGATTAGATTCTTGGTCAGAGATCAAGTCTAAAACAGTCCTATTGTCATCATTTGCTAGTAAACATGATATCGCAGGAACATTTTAAGGGATTTACCATACACAACTAACGTCCATTCAAAAATGAACTAATTACCTCTGCAAAAGACATTCTTCTGTTACCAAAATAGATCAAATAGTTCTCAAGTGGACTTTGACGACACTTGAGGGAATGCAGTTTCAGGACTTTTATTGTGAAGGATTTGTTAATATTATGAGATAGGGCATGTAATCAAGTTACAATTAGCAGGTCTTAGGTCTTAGGGCAAAGGTCTATGAGTCAATGAGTCTGATATTCATCCCTTGCTTGCTGCCTTTATATCCTGGAGGTGTTTGAAAACTTATAGATTAACTAAATAGATCTTGCATGTGTCTCTGATGTTCCCCTTTTCCTCAATATTCCAGAGTCGTTTTGAGGGATTAAACATAAACTCTGCACAAATGTCCAGTCTGACGCAGCAGTAAACTGTTTCTGTTTAGCCAACAGGCTAAAGATCAAGGTCATACAACCAAAAAGCAGTGAGTAATTTGTACGTGGTGTCAGGTCCATTGAGTAATTTGAGAATTAGCTGTCCATAAAATGATAGAACAAGTTGATGTTTAAAATTCTGTCTTTGCATAATATCAACTGTATCCGTCAATCGTGTAGCCACAAAAAGCCTTGCTCTATTTCTTGGATCTATCAGAAGTTACACAAGACTTACTTCATTGCTCACACTAACGGGGTTTTTAATTGATAAAATAAAGCATTTCTCTTCTTCTAATAAACGTTAACTTGGAAAATGAAAGCATTTTCAAATGGCTTTAACACATTTCTCCTTCCAACTTAAACTAGTAAAGGCAAATAAGTTATGCGTGGATTTTTATCCTCTTCTTCTCTTTTTTTAAAGTGTTCCTGGTAAGCTTCAAAGCACCAAAAAGGAACTACAATATTACATTCAAAGTATTTAGGCCAAGCAGTTTTTCTCTTGGCTGAAAGGTAATTTACATTTTCACACTGCAGTTCATCATTGATATGTGCGATCACTGGCATTTTGCAGTAGAGAAATTTGCTTGCTGAAGGTTTTTCTCTCATTTTTTGAGTCATAGTAAAAGTAAGCCACAGAAAAATAGGTTTCCTGGTAGCTATTTTCACAATGTCCAGTGAATTCTGAGGTTTTTCAGGCTCTCCTGGTTTTGGGAAATCCAACGGTCACTTACTGGAGAGAGGCCGACGAGGTACATCAGTCAGTGATGTCACTTTGCAGTGGGAAATAAAAAACTGTGCCACTCGTCTCCATGCTCCTGTCTCATCGGAGTTTAGTGTTGCTGTATGTGTTGCGCTGTACAGAAATCAGCTTTTCCATACAGCTGGTGCGACTGTCGTGTAAAGAACCGTGCCACGTGTTGCTGGGGGGTCGGCCCTCTTCGGTCCGGCAGTAGACGTACGCCATGGTGTCGGTGCGGCTCTGAATGTGGGTGCTGCGCAGGAGGGACCGACAGTAATGGCTGATCTTCTCCACCCTATGAAGTATCAGGTTGGCTTTCCTTTTGAAGAGCACAAAGAATAATTGACCATATGATCAGAGAAATCATAGAAACAGGAATTTCAAGATTTTGTTAGAACATTATAAACAATCATAACTCCATGTGCTGCTAATGTGTCATAATTACTGAACAAAAGTCAAGAGATTATTGATTTACTGTGCCGACACTCCAAAAAAAAACAGTAAAAAAAGAAAAAAAAAAACAGTTGGGTCCAAATTCAGGGTAAAACGACACAGCTTGAAAACAAGCTAGCACTTAGCATGAAGCTAGCACATTCACACATTTCCCAGCAAACATTCTCTTTGAAAGACCAAAATTGCTTTTCAGAAACATGTGATAATTTATGTTTTGTTTTGAAGTTTTTGATTTTGTTGCAAGCTAAAATGTTTTCCTTTACTAGTTCAAAAACATATCTGTTGATTAACATTTCCTTTGCAGCTAATGTTTCTTTGGCTTGCTAACATCTATGGCTAGCCATTGTTCAAGCACGTTAACGTTTATATTGTCTGGCAGTCATTTCATTTTTGGTTGCTAATGTCATCTATTGCTGGTTTGTGTATTTTTTGCAAGAAAAAATGTGTTGTCAAGCTTTCTTTTTGAATTAATATTGTGATAACTGACAATTTTTGGTAATATAAAAATTAACTAAATGTCATTCCCCTTTTTCCTGCAGATTTTTCAGTTTGCCAGCATTTATGTTTCTGCTTGACCACTAATATTAGCATCTGCTAGATTTTTTCCAATCATTTTTTTACTTTTATAGTTTACTTAGCTAGCTTAGGTTACATTTTCAATCTAGACAATGTTTTCTTATGCTAAAAAGTTAAATCATGCTGTGTTTTGCATGTTTTACTTGCAAGCTTTTGAACTTTCATTTTTATTGCTTGATTTTATTTTTTTACCGTAGTTTACCAAACTACTTTTTCCTACCATTTGCACTAAGCCTTCTTCTGGCATTTTGTTTGGCTAGCTACTCTTTTTTATAGATCGGTTTTCTCTTTTTATCTCCGAGCATACATTTTCATAGGCAAGCTTAACATGCTTGGACTAAAGCGTAAATTTTCCAGCTAACATTTTGTTAGCTGAAATTGTTTTGCTTTGAAGCAAACATTCCCCTATCCATCTTATAATTTATTTGGTCGGCTGTTATTTGTCTGTTAGTGAACATTTTCTTCTGCTCACAGCTATTACGTTGATTTGTCTTCCCAAATTTTAAATTTTTAAATCCTTTTGAAACTTTAGGTGCAGCACATTAAATCCCCAAATGCACAATCTTTGCACTCTTAGTGTGACCTTGCCAGGAAGCGGCTTATGTGTTAAAGTGGAAATTGAGCAGTGGTTTTTATGGTGCCACAAAGTCAACAAATAATGTCGAGCAATGAAAATAAAAAAAAAAATGTTTTGGGGTTTTTGTTTCCACAGTCACTGCCATTCTATCTGTTATAAAAACGACAGGATTAAATGATGCCAGTTCAACAAATTTAACCGAGTCTGTCCTGTCACTTTGATGAGAATGTAAGACTCAATAAAAGCCACTACAGGCAATTGCATTTCAAATTACTGGACTGTGATTCGTTTAAACACTTCAGCAGAGACAGATGTTGAATGAAAGTAAGAATTTCGTCTCCTGGTCCAGAGTTCTGAGCTGCTGTTTACGACACGAAAGAGCCATATGTCAGGTCACCTTTAATTTAAAAAAGATGCCTCCCAACACACAAACACACACGCAAAAGCAACTTTTCTAGCACTTTGCAAAGCAGACGTTTCACCTTCAGCATCGAGCCTTCAAGGTTGTTAAGCTCATACGGACGCTTAAAATGAGGAAAACACACGTGGAGAAGGGCAGAGTTCCATTTGTTTTGAAAAGCAGTGTCTGCTGAGCATCAACATCTGTCTTTCGTTAAGCAAGGAGTACAGACATCCTTTTCACTTATTTGCTGAAAAGGGGGGGAAACATTTTCTCATTTCCCCTGAATTCTTACGTCTGAAACAACAGAATACCAAACACATAATCAAGGGTGGCTTGTAAGCATGTTAGAGAGGAACAAATCAAAAAGACTGGAAGTAAGTTATGAATGAAAATGGGAGAATAAAAAAGACACTCATATTGTTCTTTTGGGTGATCCTTTTGGGCGCAACTTAAAGCATGTATGTCATTTTATACAGTTATTGGTTATGACACAAATAACTTCGAGAAAATGCATCCACAGCTAAAAGCAACATTTAAGCAAAGATGTATGGAATAGTGTTGTCATGATAACAAAAATAACACTTAAACAAGATACCAGTAAAAAAAATCAATATTCAATATCTGCTTCAATACTGCTGCAAAAATTACATTAAAATGATAAACTAGACCTTGAAATGTGATACATTTCTATCCACAACCTGCATTTTTTCATATGAAAACTGACGCAAAATGGTTGAGTTGTTTTTGTAAATTACACAAGCATTACTTAATATTTAATCTTACTGGAACACACGTCTACAAATTCTAAATGTATTTGTTATAAAATCATTTTAGGGTTATGATTTACAACAGATTACAATAATAAAAGTCTGAGGCTCATATTACTGTTTTGGAGTAAAAGGGGAATTACTGCCATGGCTGTCCAAATTTGGAAATACTGCCTGAGCTTGCAATCTTTACAAATCCAGTAAAAGTGAAAAAAAAAACCTAGATCAACATCCAGATTCAGATAACCACATTAATCTGAATTGCCTGAAAATATTAACAAAGTTCAATGAGAACTTATTGAATTTTTTGGCCCTATGTTGCAATGCTAACAAGTCTTTAAGAGTTCCTGGATCTTCAACCCAGATTTGGAGCACCATCAAAATTCAAGCCATTGTTCTTTTATGTAATGATCATAATTCTCTGAAAACTTCTTAAAATTTGTTCGAGAAAGTATTCAGTTAGAAGCAAAAATTTGGGAAACTGTCCAATCTCATAATGCTAACAAATCTTTAAAACATTTCTGGATCTGAACTTGACTTGGATTGCCAACAAAATCCAAGTACAGTACTTTTTCCTTGTGCTGTGACTAACTTTTCCTGAAAATTGCATGAATGTCTGATGAGAGCATATCCAGATATTAGCAAAGAATGTAGGTAACTGCCCTATTTCACAAAGCTAAGAGATCCTTTCCATCCACATCCAGATTTGGAGCATCAGCAAAATCCAGCCACTTTCTCCTTTTACCATAACATTCCCTGAAAATGTTAAAATCAACTGAGGACTTACTGAGTTACTGGCAAAAAATGTGTAAAACTTCCCTGTCTCGCAATGTTAACAAATCTTCGAAAAAAAAAATCCTTGATCTGCATTTGGATCACCACAAAAATAAAATCACTTTTCCTTGTGCCATTAACAATGTACCATCAGAATATCCAAATCCATTGAAAACTTACTAAGTTATTCATGAAATTGTCCTGGTAAAAAAAAAAAAAAAACATCCAAAAAAGCCTGCAAAGACGTCACCTCAATGGCATAGGTGAAATAGAAAAATAAAAACAGAAAGACACTCATACTTGCTCTCACTGGTGAACCTTTGGGGTGCAGCTTATGGGATGTATACAATATTATGCAGAGTAATTGGATATGACATAAATAAGGCCCTGAGAAAATGCAGCCAGAGCTTTAAGTAACATTTAATCAAAGATGCAAGGAAACAGCAAAGCACGCTGTACAAGAAGATAATAGTTCTGCTTACAGTTAGGGTAGAAAAATAGAAAAAGCATGTCTCACAGCGTGTTCAAAGAACACCACCATTATGGAAAGAGCTACTCTTTTGCAGGTTTTTTTTTTTTTTTTAAGAACGCTTGTGGCCATTTGGGGGCTCCTGGGATTCTCGGCTCCTGGAGGGCAGCACTGACTATGCTTACGTTTCACTTGGCCATTCTGTTACCTTTTAAAAGGCACCACCAATAGAGCCTGCTTGTAAATTACCCCAACGAGGCTCAACCCTGCCAACTTCAGGCAGTAAATAATCTAGTGCTCGCTCATCCAACCCCCCCCACCTCACATCCTCCATCACAACTGCCCACACACAAACACACCATCCGACCACCCCAATTCCCCCCGTATTAAGTCCCAATGGCCAGCTCGTGCCTCCCACCCCCCTTCACCAATCAGAGAGAGGCATAATCTGCCTACAGACCAAAGTTATTCTATGATTATTTTATTATTTATGGCCTAAGAAGCAGCGCTTCCAGGCAGTGGGGGTGGACAAACCAAAACATTTTGGCCGTAACTTAAGATCCCCTGTTGCTATCATCAGCATTAAACCAACTTCCTGTCAGACTTTTATGTATTTCTTTAAGGAATTTGTATTGTTTTTACCTCCCTCCTTGCAATTATTTTCAACAGTGAATTTCCCCATGTGTCTGAGTTGTCGTAAAGTCTCAGAGTGTGTTCATGCAGCAATCCATCAGCGGACTGTCCCTGTCAGGAGGTATTCCCAAATCTAAAAATCAGACCTACAAAATTAACTTCACCACATAACAAAACTGTGGTCTGTGTGCTTGATTACAGGCTAAAATTTGTCAAGAAAATGAATGAATTTTATTAAGTGCTGATGGGAAACCCAAATAATTATGGGGAGAAAAAATTGGTGAGCATTTGAAGGTAAAAAGCCCTTAAAAACCGCTGATAACCGCATTTTTTTTCAGCATTTTATTCCTATGCATTGTATCTTTCCTTAAACTTTTGTTTGCATGAAACATTTAATGAAACATTAAATGTTGCAAGATAACAAGTTAGTTTGCCAACTAAAGATGTGTTTTTATTTCGAGGCTTGAATTAATACTATTTAGCGTGCATTTTGTCCTTTAAAGGCTTTCTTTGTTAGCTATTTCTTTATCCCAGATTGCATTTTTGTTTGCCAACAAATGTCTCTCTTTCCAAGCTGCTAACATTCATTTTGACATGCTAACTTACTTTTTACTTTGCTTAAAACATTCCCTTTCAAGGGCTTAAGTCTCCACTTGGCAGCTTAAGGTATAGCAAGCGAAGTTTCTTGTTGTCTAGATTAGCCGATACTTTTTAACTTTTTACGTATTTTCTTGTGCTAGTAAATTTTTTAAGTTAATATCTTACTTTGCCACCTTTCCTTTTGCTGGCTGTGTTAGCAAACATACACATTTGTTGGCTAACACTGTAACCTATGTTTCTGTCAAATAGTTGAAATGTTCCGTTTGCTTGTAACTTTCTGATCCACATTTCATTTTCAGCTAGTTGCTCCACTTGTTAGCTAACATTGTCAACTAACAGTTTAGTTTTCTAGCAAGCTAAGATTACTGGAATTTAGATAACATGTTTTCCATCCGTAATTAAAGTTTTCCCTTCCTGACATTACTGTTTTCAAGCTTACATTTTGTTTCTTTGCTTTTCTTTTTATCTTGTCTGTCTCTCATTTGTGTTTACTGAGTGTTTTAACCAGCTAGTAAATATAGTTGTCAGGTAGCTAACCCCTCCCATTTGCTGGCTGGCATTTCTTTTGCATGCATACACACCTGTTGGCTAGTCAGAGATAAGTTTGTTTGCTGATGGTCCAGTTTGCTCCTTTTTTATTAGCCGATTTATTTTACCATTTGCTTGCCAGAATTTACTTTTATCATTTACTGCAGTATGTTTGAATTTATTTCTCACTCTTTGACTTCCATTCAAACCTTTTCTCTGGCAAGACAAAATTATGAAAACAAAATTTTATTTAGTTTGCTAGCTTAGGCTGCATTTACTTCCTTATCAAGCAACCTTACCTTATCATCCCAATGTACTTTTTCTAAATAATACTTCTCTATGCTCGGAAACACTTTTATTTGCTCACCAAATTTTTGAAGTTTCTAACTTGCAAGACTTTCCCTTTGCTGGTTGGTTTCCCCTGATGTTAACTAACACATCAATTTATTATGTTTGCAAGCTAATATGTTTATTTTGATCCAGGGATTTTCTGAATGCTATGTTTCCTTTTGACATTTCACTTTGTTGGCTAGAATTCTTATTTGGCCATCTAACACCTTGATTGGTTTTTGATTAATTTTCATGTCTAAATTTGTAAAACTATCACAAGGTGCGTTAGCTTTGAGCCTGCCAAGTTATTTCATGGTTATTATATTATTTATGGCTTGAAAAGAGTGCTTCCAGGCAGTGGGGGTGGACAAACCAAAACATTTTGGCTGTAACTTAAGATCCCCTGTTGCTATCATCAGGATTAGACCAACTTCCTGTCAGACTTTCATACAAGCCCTTTTTTATATGAATTTGTATTGTTTTTACCTCCCCCTTTGCAATTATGTTAGTCAGTAAGCTCCTCTTTGTGTCCAAGTTGTCGTAATGTCTCAGTGTGTGTTCATGCAGCCGTCCATCAATGGGGGTGTCCCTGTCAGGAGGGTCACGGGAGAGGGGATGTCGGGGTGGGATGTTGTGGACAAGGAGGAATTTTTTCTCCTTTTTTATGGAGAAAGAAGAGGAAATGGAGTTGGAAGTTGAGTTTGTGTTAGCTGCCTGTCAAATTGAGTGTTTTCCTTGGCTGTCAAACGCTGTTTTGGCATCACCATGGTAATGCGAGGAGTGCATGTAACCCCACAGTTTTCACGGTGACCTTGCCCCACTTGCTTTCCAGTAGAAGCACTCTGGAAACCGTGGAGAGCGCGGCAAAAGAGAAGGGGGAAAGATGGGGGCAATTGTGCAATGGTGCTCCAGCTCAGAGGGGGAGCAAACGACACCATGAGAAATGGCTCAATGGTCTGAATCTGGCAGCACCAGTACAGACATCATTGGGTTTTGTTACGTAAGAAACCTCAGAATGACTGTAAGTGATCCTAAACAACAAAACAATGTCATCCAACAAAACGACAAGGACTCTTGGATAAAGAGTTGAAATATGGAAGCTTCCAGACATGAAAACAAAACTCAGACACTGAGCAAACATCAAATCCAAAAAATCTGAAGCATTTTCTTTGCCGTCACTTGGAAATATTGCTTTTGTGCTACTAAGTCTTCTCACCTGGGCCCGAGCTCGTCCTCACTACGCCATACAAAGTCACCAAACTTCTCATAGTGGGAGTTGTAGTGATGCTGGACTCTGTATAGGAGTGGAGGTGAGATCTCCATCAACGTGTTGTAAGCCATCTGCTGCTCCTTGCCACTGGTATAGCCGTTGTACAGGTTATACACCTTGTCTGCTATCTCTGCCAAGAGGAGAAGACAAAGGCTTTGAAATCCTGGTTTTTACAACTTAAAATATGTTTAACTTCTTATGCAACAGATCATAAACTTTCTATAATGTAACTTGACTTGTTCAGGGCAGACTCCACATGATTAGTAAACTGTATCTGACATGCTAAATTGCTTGAGTTCCCCTTTACATTTGGCACAGCTTGTTTTCATAACCATAAAATATATTCAAGCATGCCCCATGATCAAAAGGAACAGAATCATAACCCGAATGAAGAAACATCTCAGAGACTTTTCTACTCAATTGGTTTAGACACAACATCACACAGAATGATAATTTAAAGCTTTACATTAAACACAGGTCATGCATTTTAGCAGGGGAAATATCATTTAAAGGGACTGTGAGGAGAAGCGACATGAAGATTCTGCTACCCATGAGCACGCGCGGCGACTGTCGTAATGCTGCGTTCCAGTAACCTTGGAACTGGGAGTGGCATCATCTCCGACTTATTGGCGTTCCAGTTGAAGTCGGAAAAAAACATGCCGAGCTACCAGGCTATTGTTAGCTGTTGTTAGCATTCCCTGTGTTGTTGTATGAAGAATGTGATTATCACTATGGCAGCATTTTTGTAAATATAAGTCCAACAATACTATGTATACAGCTGATCTAGAGCGACACACCCCAGTCAGAAGTGCAAATAAATTGATTATTACAGGAGCTAAATAACTGTTCACACTGGGGGCAGCCATCTTCGATTGTCAACTCAGGGGTGGCGAGGTTTCACCGAGTTCCCAGTCGGAAATTCCGACCTCGGGAAACGTTCCGGTTGCAGTTTGTTACTCGGAACTCAGAAATTCCTACTTCTGACTACAACTGGAACGCACCACAAGCCAAAGCGTGTGTGTGTTGTGATGCTAATAAAAATGCAGCTCAGACCTTCCTCAGAACTCTGCATTGCTTTATAACTTCTTTTTTCAACAATTTACAGCCCGGTGCTCTAAGACGTGTCCGAATAATATAAATTTGCTCTAGTTTTAATTGTCTTGTTCCCAAAGTGAGTATCCAGGGCAGTCCATCCCTGTCCTACCCGACCGGAAGGCTAAGGAATAGCATTTATAGATAACCTATTTTGATGCTATAAAACTCATCTTAAAGTGAGTATTTCGATCAGGCATATATCTAAAAGACTTTTTTGTAATTACTTAAAAACTCCTCACAGTCCCTTTATATCATTAGGTTCAAAGGGTGAGTTTTTTTTTTTTAAGTGGAGTTGCTCGAGGGCCATTGGATATGAGTGCTAATAAAGGAACTTGCAAGCTAGTATTTAAGTCCCCTGATCAATGTTTCAGTTTTCTATGAAGCTGGCCTTTCTTGCTGTATTTTCTTTTCTCCCTCTGCAAGCTTGTCAATTCCTCTTTGGCTGCTAACACTTTTGTAGGCACATTTATCTTTGCTACCTAGCATGTTCCTATGCCACAGGACACATTAGGCATTTTGTCTGAAAATCAAGTCATTGCATTTCTAATGATGTCAAACTATCAAATGTTTTTTTTTTTAAATGAGTGCTTACATGACACTGGCTTAGGATATTGGTTATTTTGTCTTTCCATTTTAGGTATCATTTTATTATCTTTAAACTATAGATATGGTAAGTAGAGTTAAATGCTAACATGCTTACCCAGACCTTCTGAAAAAGATAGTTGTAATGAAGTTGTAAAAGTCTTGGGAGTCTCTCTTTGTGCTGATCGTGGTTGTTAGATATATGCTATGCTCATGACTCAAGTTTTTCAGTTTTTAGGCAGCTTTTCTTCAGCTATGGCTTTAAGACAAAATCAGACTTGTTTATTGTAAGTATTCAGTTCTTGTGAGCATAATATCCGAAAACTCATAGGGCTCTTTTGTTCAAAATTTGGAGGTAAGTTCAGCTCAGGAATCAGGAATGGACAACTGGCGACCAGGGGGCCATATGCAGCCCACCATATTACTCTATGCTTTTTAATTCAGTCTCAGTTATCTGTATAAAACTACTCATTAGTTAAGTGGAGTTTAATGCTAATATGCTTACTTTGACCTTCAGAAAAAGTACAACAACCTGATATTGAAGGTCTACCTAAAATAAAGAACTGAAATTACAGCACAACATGAACCATCTTCAGAAAAAAGTGCTTATGTAAAGGGAACAAGGAAAAGGTAGAAACAAAAATAGCACAAGAAATCACAGTGGGACCAAACAAAAGGTGAGCGAACCTACCTTCAGCTCGGCTGTCGTCCACCATGGGACAAGATGTCCGCACTGAGACAAAGCTTGACTCAGACTGGCTTCCTCGGCTGTCCACTGCATGGAGTGTGAACCTGCAGATGATTAAAAAACAGAGAGCAATAGGGGTTATTTTATCATCTGTGAGTCACAGTCTCAAACCAGGTGGTATAAAATTCCGATTACCCCAAAAAAAGTGTAAAAAGACACTGACCGACACAGCTTTTTCAGATTGCTGTGGTTTTGAAGACATCCAACTTATTAGGTTTACATGTGTGATCAGGTTTTCAGATTTGAAATTCTTAATTGCTTTTCCAGAACACGTCTTGAGAAGTCTCTGCTATTTAATGAGCAACTGTATCAACAAGTGCTACAGCCAGGAAAAAAAATCAGATCTTAAGTCGAACCAAAAGCTCCAACAAACATTACATCACCTTCTAAAGTTTGATCAGTGTATCCTTAACTCACAGAGGGCGTCCATGTAAAGTATTAAATATATCCTTTTAAATATTTTAAATACATCACTGACCTTAAAAGCAGGAGATGAACATGAAAACAGGGCAAAGTTTGACAGACAGTCCTTCAGGTGTGTCTCTGTTATTCTGTTTACAAGCAATTGATGACCATCTGTATGACTTTTGAGCTGCCACCTTATTACTGGTTTATTTTTCAGTCAAAGTGAAAACTTGCCCTAAGTTTGAGGAAAGTCCCTTGAAACATTATAGCAGATCAAGTATGAGTAAAGTGGATGGACCTTTGGACGTAATGATGTACAGCTCTAAAACAAAGTGCCTTTGGGCTCCTTTTTTTCCTTGTGAACACATAAACTGCATAAATTGTATCAACTCTTTATTGTAATCGTGTGTAATTGTAGTTTCAAAGTCTTATGTTGTCCCTGCAGTTTCAATTTCACAAACAAATTTCCAAAGTTGTCTTTCTGGACTCCAGCGTGCTTCCCTTATTGTGGGTGTTGGATGTATGCTGGGTTTAAGAAACAATTTTTGCAGTTTTTCTCCAATCATGGCCTTACGTAAAAAAAAATCAGACATGTTTGATATTAAGTCCTGAGCTCTTGTTCATAGAATAACTTAAAAACACATGGAGCAAGTTTCTTCAAATTTTCAACCTATTATGAGCAGGCTATCAACCATTACGTGTCTGTTTTTCTCTGCATAAAAAAGACCCCTTCAGAGTTACAAGTGTAGCTTATTTAGTACTTACTCAATGCCAGTACTGTTGACAGTGAATCAGATCACAAAATTTAATGTGGTCATATCAAACATTTAACATATTATGTACATTATCCCAATTGCAACCTCTACATGGACCCAAGATCATAACTATATGTCAGGGCATTCAAAAATTATTGTCATTTTAATGTTGGAATATCAATATGGACACCAGTTTACCACTTGGAGCATCCAGATAGATTGATGACAGTCATCTGTACCTATTTCAAGGGCTCCATCTCCAATTTTTACTGAGCAATGTGCAATGCAACTAGCACTTTATATTCCTAGGTACTCTAGGTATCAAAAATTACCATTGCTGGTATTAGATTATTGTAATATGCAATTGAACATTGGGCAATCAAAATAGCACTTTATATTTTTTGGGCAATTTGCAATACAATAATGCACTTTACACTTTAGCACTCTGCACTTTAACCAGCCCCTTGGCCTAAATGTTTTTTTTGATGATCAACTATGTTTGCTTTGTTTCGTATTGTTTGTTTTGTTTTGTCTTGTTTTGCTTTTATTGTGTATAAATTCTTTGTACAACACCAACCTGCCAATGGGACTAGAGATGGAAGTTAACCTAGATTAGGAATGGATAACTAGTGACCTGGAGGCCACATGCAACTCTCCATCTTCCTCTTTATTCTCTTTAAAGGAGACATATCATGCTTGTTTCTCCTTTTCACTATGCCAGACTAGGATGCCTGTAAAGCATTTCTGCCCTCAGTACAAGTCATTTAGTTCCTTCATTGCCCCACAATAGCGTTCTCAAAATCCTCACTTTAGGCCATTATCAAGCTCTCGTTGAAACACGAGGATCTCAGGCTGACCTACAGAAACCCCGCAGCGTCACAGCCCTTTGTGCTCTGATTGGTCAGTTCTATCGGGGGTAGAGCCAGCCTGTCCTTCTTCTTCTACTGTATTTTGTGGCAGGCTCAAAGCAGTGACCTCGTATTGAGTCCCCCTACAGGCCAGAGCTGGTAATGAGTGAGTGTGAGCTAGGGAGCTACATACTGCTGCTGGGTGGATGTGTTCCTGACTGATGGTTTTGTGGCTAACGGACATCACAGAGGAGGAAGTGTTTTATCAGATTACTCCAATAAAAAAGAAAGGTACCTCGTGTCGTCGTAAATCTCGCGGTCATTTCGCAATGACCTATTTTCAGAGGCATCAAATCTCGTTCTAGGATATCAGAAAAAATACAATATCTCATTTTTTGAAAATTAAGGGAGTGTAAGGTCTTGTTTTCAAATTTATTATACAATATTGTATTATATGTAAGTATTAAATCATGCATCAGCATGATATGTCCCCTTTAATTCACTGTTAGGTATATGTTTAAAGCAAACATGAAGACTCACCATGCAGAGGGACATTTAATCTTCAGACACAAGTCTTTGCAATCATATATCACCATTTTCTGACTTTTATACTTAATTTGTAAAATGTCTTGCAAACAAGGAGTCTGGATTGTAAGTCTGAATTCAATCCTAAAACGAGTGCAGCCAGTACAGGGACATTTAACCTGACTCCAAGCGCTCCATGAGGACAAAGTTCCCCTTTCTGAAAATGCCAAGCATCAGAATTTTTTGGGTTCCATGACAGACTTCAGAGCCACTCAGTATCCCGATAAGATACACCAGTGAACAGTTCAAGACATTGCAGTTAGGAGAAAGGACACACTGGGAAAATGTAACGCATCTCAAGCAATGTAGGGGCACACAGCTGGGAATAGAAAACATATGACCTTTACATGTCCTTTTGCAAATGCCAGCATGTGTACCCTTGAAAGAGAACAAGTGAGGGAAACTGGTCATACTGAAGCTAAAACATGGAGCAAGTATGGTGCAGAAGTATATGAATATGCTTGAAACGACTGAGATGAAAATACGGCCAGTGCCACTCATGATATAAATGGATACTTGCTGCTGCTGTCCTGATGATGCTTGAACTTTTGACTCATAGAGGCTGCTCTACTTGAGTGACCATAGCAACCACAGGCACAAGCTACTTTTATTGACCTCTCAATTTCCTGGATAGCACACCCCTTAGCCTTGCGGTAACCAAATATAATACATCAAAATCAGCCTTAAAACCGCATTAGTCTAGCTTGGTAATAGCTTTAATTTGTCTTTGTAGGTTGAATTCTTTCCCATTCCTGCTTGATGTATGCCTTTAGTTGCTCAACAGTCCAAGATATCTTTCTTTTGGGCTTCATAATGTGCCACACGTTTTTAACGGGAGACAGGTCTGGACTGCAGGAAGGTCAGTTTAGTACCTGCAGTCTTTTACTATGAAGCCATGCTGCGGTAACAGAAAATAGCAGAAAGTGGCTTAACATTGTCTTGTTGAAATAAGCAGGGAAAAAGATGTCCCTTGTATGGCCAAAACCTCCGATCTCTATTTTTACGATTTCCACTTAAAAAAAAAAACAAAACAGTGCGGTTGATCATCAATCATATAAGTGAGTTTGTTTTTTAACTCTCCAACTAAACTGAAGTACAGAAAAATAGTTTGTACTCAAGTCAATACAATATTTATTCATCCAGTACTAACACTTTTTTTTAATTCCCAGAAAGTAGAAAATTTGGATATGGAGGTTTGTTCTGGGCAACAATATGTTGCTGATGTGCAAGTTACCCATGCAAAGGAAAAGGACACAGCAACATATGCTTACTTTTGAACTTTGTGCTAATAACAAACTGAATCTTTTTCCTCTTTATTTTTCCCAAATATATTCAAAAAGGGGAATTGCAGATCCCAGCACACTTCCATGTTGCTGGCGACATTTCTGGGCATTGTTGACGTATACCTTTTGCTTCGCATGTTAGAGTTTTAAGTTTCATTTGTAGGTGTAGCGTAGAACTGAGCTAACTGACAATAGTTTTCTGAGGTGTTCCTGAGCTCATGTGGTAGCATTCTTTACGGAATGATGTTGGTTTTTAAAGCAGCGCTGTCTTAAGGATCCAAGGTCACAGGCATTTAGTGTTGGTTTCCCAGCCTTACTGCTTACATGCTGAGATCCTTACACATTCCTGAATGTTTTGATGATATTGTGGACTGTAGATGAGGAAATCCTTAATTTCCTTGTAATCATACATTTTTTAAATGTATTTTTTGGGCATTTTGTGCCTTTACTGATGGGAGAGAGACAGTGGATAGGCTTGTGAAAGGGGGAGAGAGAGTAGGGAAAGACACTCTGCAAACTGGTCACAGGTGGGATTTGAACCTGGACCGGCAGAAGCAAGTACGTGGGGTGCCTGGTTGCTAACCATCCCGCCAAACCAGCACCCCCTTGTAATCATACATTGAGAAACTTTTAAACTGTTGGACTGTTTGCTCACATCGTTGTTTGCAAAACGGTGAACATCACCCCATCCTTCCTTGTGAATGACTGAGCTGTTTCAGGGATGCTCCTTTTATATCGAATCATGAGACGTACCTGTTTCCAATTAATATGTAAACCTATGGAATGTTCAAAACAGGTTTTTTATGAGTACTGCTCAGCTTTAACTGTCTTTTGCTGTCCCTATCCCAATTTTTTTAAATGTGCCCAGAATTTAAAATGAGTGAAAATTAAAAAAAAAAACGATTCAAGTTATCAGTTTGAACATTAAATATCTCGTCTTTGAGGTGTATTTAATTCAACAAAGATAAAAAAAAATTGAAACAGGGGCTTGCAGCACTTCGGAAGGCTCGATTTGGCGTGATATCGGCCCCATTTCACGTCATTTCACTGCAACTAGCTAACCAGCTGTTAGCTATAGCTTTGTAACAGACAGCCATTAAATCAGAATGAAATGGCTTGACGAGATGTAGCCAATATAAAATTAAGTTTCAAAACAACATCAAATAAAATTCCTGGCATACAAAACATGAAAGGGATATGTTTGGATTGTGTCCAACATTATACAAGGATAAGGGCCCACAGGTGGCTTGATTTACTTTTGGCTAACTGGCTAATATTTCAAAGACTAAATTAGCATCTAAAGCCAGCGTTAATAGACATCTTCCTGACTCCAATATAAGTTTTGATCCACCAATACGCAGCGAGTCAGACCTCAGGTATGGTGCTGTTGGCCAAGCTGGGACACTCATCCTTTGGACCACATGAAGTGTTTTTCTTGCTGGTGCCAAAGTTTTTCAAAAGTGAATGTAGTATTGAGCAATGTTTGCGAGTAGTTATGAGAAACTGTAAGCTTTCAGCAGTATTTCCACAGAGCACCACTGTAAAAACAGGCTGACGGAGAAGAAACCACAAAACACAGCGAGACAAAATGAACATTTCAAATGGTATTCCAGTGCCAAATTTTTAAGGAATACACAAAAATACGGAAATTTGTGCATCAATGTTCTTACAAAAGTGGCCTTTTTTCCCCTAAAAAAACATTTTTTATACACAGGGTATGTCTTATGAAGGCTGTCCCATGCTGTAAAATGATTGTGTAAAATGATTGTGTTGTGTGTAATACGACCTGTTTGGACATAGCTAGCATAGTTTGTCTGCTCTTGTTATTCAGTGGGGTAGATGCGGTATTCCCCAAGAACCTCACAAAAGGCGCACAATCCTGTCTGACTCCTCTGCCCGGCAAAACAATGCCAGCATGTAATAGTCACACTGTTTAAATTATGCGGCCACATAACGTGCAGATGGATACAATGATGTGGGAGAGGAAAAGAGGATGACGAGGCGGGAGTTTTATCAAGGCAATTTGTTGAAAGTTTTGTTTGGGACTCAGGATGTGAGCTTGCCAGCCTTTTACTGCAGCTTTTTGGTGGTTTAAATGGTTGGCATCAGCGACAGGTACTGTTTCCCCTTTCACAGCCCCTAAAGCAATTACAAGATCATTATGCACTGTAATAAAGTTGTAACTGCCAGGAGATTAAGCCTCTGTATGAGTCACCTTTGGAAATGTGCATTTTATTTGGGTAGAAAGTGGGATAATGGTTGTTAAAAGAAATTTGTCATTTAACAGCGTGCAGCATCCTTTATAACCTTCTATGTCAGTGTTTCTCAAACTTAGGGTCCTGGCCTGTTTAGGGGGCTGCCTGGGAGCTTCATATGGGTCACAGAAACTCACAGAGGAATCAACTTACAGTGTTTTTGACAGTTGCTTTTAAAAATATGTCCTCTTTAGTGTTATTAATAGAGGTGTCGCAGTTCACAGAGCTCACTGTTCATGTGTTCGCCAGTCTTGGTTCAGTTTTGGGGTTAATAAAAGGAAAATAAAGGTACATATGCAGATTGCTATTTTTCATGAGTTACCTCAGATTTTGATCATCTTTTAGGAAACCTTTAGTCATGGCACAAGGAAGAAGTTTGTTAATCTTGATGGTAATATTGAATTTTGATGCAGATCCAGGAAGTTACCAAATTTTCAAAAATTTGAAGTGCTCTGAGAACACAAACACAAGCTGTAGTTTGTGTTGTAGCAGAGCTATTATGGAAAAATATAGACTGAATGTATCAATTTAACAATGTTAACCAGAGGTGGTCCAAGAAGACAAACCTCTACCAAAGCATTTCTAACATTTTCGGTTAAGTTATTGTCCATGATATGGAAAAATAGCTTTGCAGAGCAGAAGGACCTGCCTGATTCTGAAATCATGCATCTCCGTCTTGTCAGCCTCCATTGTCCAACAATTTCACTGAGCTAAATGCTTAATGGCCCAATCAGGGAAGAGAGGCGGGAGCAGCAGGAGCTGAAAGTGTGATGACAACAGGAAGTGACTTGACAGGAAGTGAAGTACAAATAATGGAGGCTAATGTCAGTTAGCTATCATGATTACTCAGTCATACTTGACGAAATATGCTCTCCTCATAAGTTTATTCAGTAGGGATTGTCTTTGACAAGGTTCATTTCCCATATAAGTGTTAAATGATACATCTGTGTAGTATAATTTAATGTGAAACAATAGTCTCAAGGTAGTTGAGCTAGCGGCTAACAACAGTAAGCCGCTACGGCATTTACTGTTGTTTGCCCTTGTCAGCCATTAGCCGTAGCAGCTAATGGCTAACTGTTAGCCGCTAAATTTAGCCACTATACATGCTACGTCATAGCAGCGCTGCTTGATATGGATTGGTCTTGCGATGAGTGTCTTGAGCCAAAAGATCGTCCAATCACAAGCTGCTGTTGTATTTAAAGGTTCCGCCCCTGAAAACATTTTAACAGGGCTCCTCCCCAGATGGTTTAGTGAAATATTTTCAATATGGAACTGTCCATCTGGCATGTCATGTTAGTGGAAAAATGTCCTGTCGTGAAAAATTTCCTGGATCCACATCTGGATTCCAACCACTACTAATATCAAATCCTTCCTCTCTAGTGTCTATGGATGGAAGTTGGTAAGGTTTTATTGATACCATTGCCACTATCAATTCTATAATGATTCCCAAATCAATGTCTTTTTGTGCAGACAAAAGTTGGCATACGTAGGTTTTCATAGGCAACATTATCAAACATGACAATCATGTTGCTATTTAATGTAAGGTTACATAGTCACATGATTCCAATGTAACATCTCACCAAACGTTGTGTAGTGAGTGTCATTTGTCCAAAATGAAGGCCCAGTTTTGACCACTCCTGTCTCCTAACTGCCATAATCAGATTAGTGATTCTTTGTAATCACTTCTGATGACTTCCTCTGATGAAAACAAGAAGTCCTTTACTGCATGAAGTGGAAGTAATTGATAAGGGAATCATTTTGCAAAAAGACAAATGATCTTGATATGTTGTGGGTGTTGTTATCAATTCTCAACTAGAATTGTTTTTTTCAATTTTTTCACATCTACTTGTGCCATCGAGTTATTAGCAAAAATTTGGAAAAGTGTCCTTTCTCACAGTATGAGCAAAAATCCCTGGATCCACATTTAGACTTGGATTACCACTAAAGCATAATTAATTGGTCCTATGCCCATATCTCACCTATATTGAAAAACTTATCACACTCTGTTCAAAATGTTTTGAGTTAGTCTGGCCGGATAAACCTAACCTATCTCTCAGGGATTCCATCCAAACTTCTGCAAAGTTGTTCATGATGACTCAAGGATAAACTGATTTCCAGTCATACTCCAGACCAAGGATGGCAACTTTGATTACCAGGAGAGCCACGTAAAACCCTTTTACACTTCCTCAAGGCTACATTATTACAAATTTTCAGAAACTCAACGAACTCTGAAAATAAAAGGTCTTAATAAAAAAACAAAAAAGCAGTTATAAAGCACAGACAAACTGATTATACCAATATATAGTATTCTATATTTCTTTCTATATTTTCTGAATGGGCCTGTAATAAATGTGATGATGGAGCAATTGTTGCCCATTCCCAAACACTTTCTATGAACTGTTTCCCAGATGGACTAGTGAACAGTGGACTAGTGGTTAATGTTATTACTCAAACACAAAATATGAAGCAGACTTAAACATGCTTGACATAGAATTAATGACAGTTTGGTCAGAATTTAAGCCACTTGAAACTTTCTTTTAAATGCAACAAAACACTATTTTTTTTAAAGTACAGATATTTGGCTTTTACTGTTCTCTAAATATATATAATACTACATTATACTGGTTCATATAGGAGATCTAGGGAAACCATTACACCAAAGTAAGTTTATAAATTTAAAAACATAAACCAACACTCTAGACCAGGGGTGAGCGACTGGTGGTGTGGGATCAGTCAGTTTACATATATAAAAAAATGCATGTCTATGATAAGTAAAACCTGACAAAAATAGTTTTATGGCAATCAAACAATAAAAAGCGGCAACTTTAAAAAAAAAAAAAAAAAGCAATAACTGGTGGCAATTGTTTTTGTGAAATGAAAAACAAGTAAAGTTTCTTTCGATATCCAGTAAATATTTTGTAACTTGCATCAAAAAGAAGCCGAAACTGCCTTGAAATCCTCTAAGTTCATTAGATAAAGTATTGGATAATGTATTTTAATTTTAATATATCTATAAATGTTGCAAAAGGAGCTTCTTATGACAGCTTCAGATGTGAACTAATCCATTTAAGTGCCCGTTGACTTTTGGAAATATGTCATTTTGGCAATAAGGATCATTTTAATGTAGCCAAAGTTCCACCCCAGCTCTAGATTATGTAGAAATATTTCTATTGAATATCCAGATTGCTGTCTCAGGTTGAATCACATTGCGTAAATAGTGTCATGTTTACTATCTGTTGATTTTTGGAAAGGACATGAAGACCTCATGTGGCCCCAGGGCTGTCGGTTGCCCACCCCTGCTCCAGGCCTATGCTGTCCAGTATAACTCATGGAGCCTTAATGCTGCCATACGGTAGTTCTAGTTTCTATCCACATGGAGCTCATCCCTGTCTAACCCCGTCTCTAATTCCCCGTCTCTCACATCTATTCAAGCGCTGTCTGGCTGTACATGGCTCCATTGTATTTTTGAAAGCTCAGCAAACAATGAGGTGGGCAAATGGCAGATTAATGTTTGTGTAAATTAACAATGTTGCCATTAAAGTAACCATTGTCTTCTAATTTAATGAGACAGCGGAGCGATGGCTGAACAAGAGATGACAAGACGGAGAGCTGGGAGGCAGACGGAGGGAGAGAGCGGAGGAGGAGGGATGAGGGTAAAGCAGGAGTGAGAGAGGATCAATTAGGGCAGTATTTTTGGCATGCCAGGAGAAGCCTGGGCAGTAGGGGATGCCTTTTCCATGACATCAGCGTTTGGACACACATCAGTCGAACCAGTCCACAAATCAATCACAGCCACACAGAATCGTTTCTCGCTGCCCCTGAAGAATTTATGGCAGCTTACAGTATCTCATGACTTTGAAATCCTCAGATCTAAGTGGCATTAGACTGGTGCTAAATAAAATTACTTTGCCTTCCATTATAAATTAGAAAAGTTTGCTAAGTCCCGAGTGATCTCACCAAAGACACGCAGTCCAAATGAACACAATGATGAAAACACCCCATTAAAAGTCATTCAGTAGTTCTAAATGTGTGCGCTGGATATTTCTGGAGACAGATAATTCTAGAAAGTAGACATGACACAGCGGCGTCTGACATAATCAAGACAAGATCATGGGGCTTGTTGGGTAGCCAGTATCAGGATTTGCCAACTTAACAGTTTCTCATTTCATTTGCAAAAATGAAAGGTTTTACATACAGTGGTTAAAGGCCTAAAACAAGGAACAGAGAACTTAAAGGACAAGTTCAGTTTCTGCAGCTTTCACATTGTTTATAGAATGAAGTAGATTAATATAATCACCCAGAAGGCTTTCCTGATCCAAACAGTGCTTTGGGAGATATTTAGATCCAAAATCAAGCGGCGGACATCCGTATAATGGTAGCAAATGGGGCATACAGCGCCGCTCCTAAAACTGCATTAATCGTCCAAAAACTCATTAGTTTCACCAATATTTCATCATGGTCCGTTCGGGCTACTCCTCCATTACAGTCTGTGTCACTCCAGACATGTTGTGTGACTGTACTGACCTCTGAACTGAAGAAGAAGAAGGTTTGCCTCCACGCATGCGCAGTGCGGCTCATTGTTTCAGGGGAAGACAGCCGGCTACACGACTTTCTTCTTCCAGTTTTGTGCAAAATGGACGAATATCTATCGGATGAAGATGTTGTGGAGGAGAACTTTGAATATGATGGGTGTCCTTACAGTTTCGAGCCAGAGTATACAGATGAGGAGCTCATCGAAAGGATGACGTGGAGGCAGCGCTCCAGAGAGTACTGCGCAGGTGCGGAGGCAAGCGCTCTTCTTCTTCAGTTCAGAGGTCGGCACAGTCACAAAGATATGTCTGGAGCGACACAGACTGTAATGGAGGAGTAGCGCGAGCAGACCATGATGAAATATTGGTGAAACTAATGAGTTTTTGGACGATTAATGCAGTTTTAGGAGCGACGCTGTATGCCCTATGTGCTAACATTATACGGATGTCCGCCACTCGATTTTGGATCTAAATATCTCCTGAAGCACTGTTTGGATCAGAAAAGCCTTCTGGGTGAGTATATTGTTCTACTTCATTCTATAAACAATGTGAAAGCTGTAGAAACCAAACTTTTCCTTTAAACAAGAAATCAAAATCAAGCTTAGATAATGCTGTATAGTCTTAAAAGCAGATGACATTTACATGTTCAGCCTTATTTTAAGGAGGGCATGTTAGGTGCATTCGCCCTGAATACCTTATTCCCCACAAAACCCCATTAAAAGTCATTCAGCAGTTCTGAATCCATGCATCAGATATTTCTGGAGACTGATATTTCCAAAAAATGGACTTGACTGAGCAAATTCTGACATTATAAAACCAAGCTCAAGGGGTTTGAAGGGTAGCCAGAACTAAGATTTGCCACCTTTACAGCTGCACTTTTTCATCTGAAAGTACAAGTGGTGTTAGACATTTGGAGGCCTCTGAAAAATAACAATATAAACTCAAATCAGTAAATAGGATGCCTATTGTTGCATTTATTTATCCATCTTCGAATGCTGGCTAAGCTGAGTGTGGGTGGCTCAGGGGGTAACGTGGATAGAAAGATAAACTGAGTGCAATTTTACAAGATAGACAGCTTTAAAGATCCCGCAATGTTTCTTTCCTCATAGTGTGTTTAGCTCGTCTCCCTTCCATTACAGAGCACCTCTATCTACAAGACAAAAAGTATGAAGCATTAAAACATATACCAGCAGTACCTGCCTAAAATATCTCCCTCCCCCTTGAGATGTGGAAGCTCATTTTTGCTTCAGCATTTTGAACCAGCTGAAGGATCTTAAGCATCTTAAAGGGAATTACAACAATCCAATCTAGAAGTTACAAAAGCATGGACCAGATCTTCAGCATCACACTGAGAGAACACAGGCCGGATTTGCCCTGAGGTTTGTGCTCTCAGAGCACTTCTTGTTTCATGTATAAGACAACACCAGCGATGCAAAAACTCAACACAAAAATTAAGGCAGTAGTGGATAAGTTACACTGTTAATCTGATCACTTAGCATGTCATATACTAAACAGAGGATTCTGTGTCATCATATGATGCTCTGACATTTGATCTCCTTTTGGTTTCAATGGGACAATAAAGCTACAAATTAAAACTATTAAGTGTTTGATAATTTTTTATAGTCATTATTTGTTTTTAAAAGTCAGATTTTTCTAAATTGACTTGCCTTTCACTGAAAAAATACAATCTCAGTTTTCAGGGGAATATGGGGCCCCAGTTGCTTTGGTAATGATCAGCTGTAAAGCCAATACCAGTAAAGGCCTTATCAGTTTCTTGATTAAGACAAGCGGGTTTGGCTGCAAACAGATGTGCCCTCAGACGTAATTCCGACGTAAACTCTGCTCTTATCAGAGAAACAACACTGTGGAGAATGCCTAAACACAGATAACACTGAAACAAAGTTGGAAATTAGGCTCTTGTTGCAGGTTTTTGTTATTGGAGGCATGGCCTCTGATAGTTAATTTTCCCACTATTTGTCTTTGCTTCCACTAAACTGTAGTTTGTGATATTTCTCAAACAAATAAAATACAACTCTGTTTTCCTTCTGGCCATTACCCTCAAGTCATAACTGCTGGGAGCTCACTTTTTTATTACCCTTTTCTCTTTGTTTAAATACTCACTTCTCACCAGTTCTCGTCAGTTGCGTCAGAGAGAGGGAAATCTTTCCAAACAACGCTGCCCTGCTCTGGGCTCTACCTGTTATGTAAATCTGACAGGCTCATTAGCTACCACATACTGTGTTTATGTTAGAGATGAATTACAAAAAAATTCTCATGGAGCCCATTTTACCGTCATAGCTGTGTATTTGGGAGACATTAAGTTAAATATCTCGTTGGTATTGCTGTATTAAACCATCCATCACATTCCCTCTGGCTTACATACACATACGCACCCACTCATACTGCAATAAACAGGCCTTGTTATGTTTCACCTGTATGCCTGCTCTCCTGGTGTTTGACATCACTAAATAAATATTACTCAAGGTCAATTCAGGGGTTATATGCTTTGAGGGTGCTCTGCTTAATTTCTTTTTAGGCTATCAAAGCTCATACTGTATAGGGGAAATAGTTCTACCTCCCTTATCTTTAACCCTTGCCCTATCATCCCCACAATGAAAACAGAATACTCGATCCATCCATCCATTCATCTATCAATCATCTTTACCACTTGTCTTTTTTCGGGGCTGACATTGGGTGATAGTGGCGTACACCCAACCTGACAAGCCTGTTGGACGGTTTCATATTGGAAAAATTTCACTAATCCATCTGGGAAGGAGCCCTGCGAATGTTTTCAGGGGCAGAACCTTCAAAAACAACAGCAGCTTGTAATTGGACAATCATTTGGCTCATCACACTCATCACAGAGCAATTCATATCAAGCAGCGCTGCTATGACGTAGCATATGTAGCGGCTAACGGCTAACTGTTAGCGCCTCTCTTCCCTAAATGGGGCGTTAAGTATTTAGCCGAGTGAAACCATTGGACAATGGAGGCTGTCAAGACGGAGATGCATGATTTCAGAATCAGGCAGGTCCGTCTGCTCTGCAAGGATAGGGTACACCCAGAACCAGGTGCCATTTGATCACATGGCCACACAGTGAAAAAGACAACTGTTCATACTCAGACTTATACCCAAGGGCAATTTCGAGTTACAATTCAACTTAATGAGAATGTTACACAGCGAGAACATACAAACTCCACACAGAAAGGCCCTGACTGACAAGGGGATCAAACCAGCAACCTTCATGCTGTGCAGGCAGCTAGACTACCTCCTGCACCACTGTGCTGCCCTTAAACAGAATACAGTGATTTGCAAATCCTTTTTGACATGTTGAATACATTACAAAGACAGGAAATGTAATGTTTAAACTGATAAAATGCATTTTTTTTTTGCAAATATTCACGTGTTTTAACTTCGATACCTGCAACAAGTTCCAAATAAGCTGGGACAGGGGGCAACAAAAGACTGAGAAAGAGTTGAGGACTGTACATTAGAAGCCTGTTTGAATCATTGCCGGGGTGAACAGATGAGTTGGGTGAGTGACACAGGTGAGTTTCATGACTGGGTATAAATGGAGTATCCCTAAAAAGGCTCAAGTAGGGGGCGAGGTTCACCACTTTGTGAATAACTACATGAACAAATATTCCAACAGCTCTCGAACAATTTTTCCAAGGATTTCATTATCTGTAGTCCAGAACATCATCAAAATATTCTGGGAATCTGGAGAAATCTTTGCACATAAGTGTCAAGGTTGAAAACTCGCACTTAAAGCCCATGACCTTGAATTCCTTTGGCAGCAGCGCATTAAAACCAACATCATTCAAGATGGAAATAACATTGTGGGCTCAGGAACTCTTTAAAAACCATAGTCAGTTAACCCTCTTCATCACCACATCTACAAGTGCAAGTCAAAACTGTAACATGCAAATCAAATGCTATATTTTAACAAAACCCAGAAGTGCCGACAGCTTTTCTGAACTTCAGCTCATCTGAGATGGACGAACGCAAAATGAAAAAGTGTGTCCTGGTCTGACGAGTCCACATTTGAAATTATTTTTGGAAACGATGGACTTTGTGAGTTGCAATGTTATGGGGCGTGTGTTCGTGCCCATGGCATGGGTAACTTGTACATATGTGAAGGCACCATAAATGTACAAACAGGTTTTAAGCAACATATGGTGCTTTCAGGGACTTCTCTGTCTATCAACAAGACTATGCCAAGACACATTCTGCACTTGATACAACAGCGTCGCTTTGTAGTAAATGAGTGTAGGTACTGGGAGTAGCCTGCCTGCAGTCCAGACCTGTCTCCCATTGAAAATGTGTCAAGCAAGGAGACATAAAGAATTCCACCTACAAAGCTTCAACGATTAAAGTATTATTGCATTTTTCAATTGTTTGGTTTTCTTTTGCTCTGATGTATAAACTGAAACCTGTCAAACATTCTGTAATGTTGCCTTTCACAGCTGGCAGGGGTGGTAGTTTTTAAAATCCTGCCATCTGGCCTACTGTTGCATTATCACCCAGAAATACACAACCAAGCATTGAAAAATAAAAATGTTTGGCTTGAAGCAGTTCGGCAGTATTTGGAGCTGTAAAATAAAGACAAAGCTGTACTCAGGTTTCAACAAATTACAATGGCAGATTGACTTGTGTATTGTGTAACCATATTCTGCACAGACTTTTAGATTTTAATCTTTTAGGAAGACTGGAGGTTGGTGTTGCTAAAAATGCATGCCTTATCCACACTCTTATTGATATTCCCTATGAATGTTACTTTAACTTGCTCACTGTTTGTTGTATTTGGCCAAATTAAATACACAATTCACTGCTTTTTGGTTCACTTCCCTTGTTTAGTCCCTGTTTGGTTTGGATGGTTCTCACACCTACGGCAAACTGTGGTTTGCTTGGAAACAAACCGAGACCCCCTGTGTTCAAGGAGACCAGAATTTTGGTTCGCTGGTCTCAACCAGAATATGTTTGAGCTTTTACACCATCCCAAACCAAACAAACCTTTCATAAAAGTGAACCAGAGTTTATCCAGACCAAACGTATTGGGTGTGAAAGCAACCTAGTTGGCCACCTTGTGTGCCAAGCCAAAATCATAAACTGTGATTGAGTTGTTTGTATTGTCAGAGAAAGTGTATTCCATCAATGTGCGCTGTGTTACAACTGGATGTTTTAGTGGTGAGTTTCTTAAGTGGGATTACTCAAGACCTATGGAAATAATAAATATAATTGCCACCAACTTGAAGGCTTTGACCCTGAGGGGACAGACAACAGTCAGCATAGAGTATAATGACACTGAAAGCCTCATAATTAACCCACATTTAGCTTTAAAAAATACTAAAAAAACAACATTGGCTTGAGAAGATGTTACAGTGAGAATCTTTCCAGTGTTTCACTTTTCCTTGACATTGTCCCTGTAATTAGAAACTCTGTGTTGTGATGTAGAGGTTATGTATCTCTCCACCACCAGCTGGTAAAGTTGTAAGAAGAAATAACAAGAATTCACAAAAAGTGAACTAAAAATAGCCATTCAACACACACCATAAGTTGTGGATAGAAGATCACTTCATGAGCCAGATTAGACAGGGAAAAACGTTTGAAGATTCAGTCACAGCTAAAAAGAGGGATGGAAAAACTGCTGTTGAAACTGAGGAGCATTACAGATGACAAGTTACCTGGTGGTGCAGATACGTGAGCCTATACCCACTAATATGGAACCCCATTGCTTTCACAAGTGGGATTCAGTAACACAGCTTCATCTGGACCATTCAGTAGAGCTGTCTAATTTCTGTAAGCCTGCTGTCGTGTTGTAATCCTGATCCGCAAAATGGAATCTTCCCAAGCAATGTTCTGTAGTTGCAAAGGGTTGAGTCCTGATGTCCATATTCAAAACAAGCCAAAGCTGGCAAAGGCCTTTGTCATACAACAGAATGCAGTGAAATCAGAATTTGATCTTTTTCTGTATTAATCCTGTTTTATTAGGGATAAATACAGGAGCAACCCATCTTTGTAATATCAGTAGAGTTAGATTTACATCAGTTTGTGCTCCAGTAACCGAACCTGATTGCACTGCAGCATTCTGCCTTAAACAGCTAAAGAAATATAAAGCCCATATGTGGCATATCAAAACAAGAGCTTTGTCAAGGAAAACTGAAATACTTGAAAAATCTTCCTGCAAATCTAGCAGGGTTTTTTGTGTTGTTTTAATCTAAAATTGGATCAATTACAATGCTTTCAGTAGCACCATTTACTGCTATGTATCAGCTAGCATCCCAACTACCTCCCCGATAGGACAAAGCCTGCAAGCTGATTTACCAGT
Source organism: Scarus forsteni (assembly GCA_036419115.1). Lineage (NCBI taxonomy): Eukaryota > Metazoa > Chordata > Actinopteri > Labriformes > Labridae > Scarus > Scarus forsteni. The sequence goes on along the minus strand of JAZDUH010000359.1, from coordinate 13,425,224 downwards.
GACATGGGCTTTAAGCAGCATCAGTTCAAGAACCCTGAACTACCCTTTTAAGCTTTTACTAATAGATACATTTCCATGTTAACATTTCCTTTTGTCAGACCTTTAAATTGTACCTTTAGGAACACACATACTGATAGAGTCTGTACTAAAATAAACCCAAATATTTTAAAAGATACCACCCTGTTGTATTGTAATATAGATTTTAACTATACAAATACAACTGGGTCAGCATTTTTAACCCAATTAAACCCTAATGGTTAAATAAATCTGTTCTGGCCAAATAGGCCCATTCTGCAAGCCTTGCATGGTAATAAAAATAATGTTTTGTCAGTCAGAGAGTCATAATGCATGTATACCTGCTTTTGAGGGTGCTTTATATCAAGTTTCCCATAGATTAACACCCTATCTGCTACTTTTAGAGGAGTAGTACTGAGACTCCCAAAACAAACCAAGGCCACCAAATAACAAGGACACTGAAGAACTCCACACAGCTCACAAAGCCTTTAGAGGACAACCAACAAAGCTGAGAGGACATTGTGTTTCATATGTCCAGTGACAGCCACAACAGCATCTGTGTCTTGTCTATCTCGCTGCATTATTGCTGCTCTTGCAAAATTTGTTTCAAGATGCAGACAGAGACAAATAGTGCTCATAGGAAATGCACAGTGGAATTCCCAGCGGGAGGGAAAGCAACATATATTATCATATCAAATTTAAAATAAGAAATCCAGTTTAAATAACAAACTGACTAAACAGCGAAATAGAAGACCTTGATCAATGTAATGCAGTATACAAGTGAGTCATAATACTTGACATCTATATTTTAATTGCTGGTTAAACCTGTGTCAGAGACATGACATGTCAGATCTATAGCCCTTTGATGAACATCGTTTTTTCTTGGACAGCATATAGTGCATGGGTTTCCTATTTCCCTGACACATGACTGAAGGAGGAGGAAAGTGTTTCAAGCAAATGCTTCTAATATGTCTTGGTCCAGGAAGGAATTACTCAAATATGCGATTCATTAGAAATATTTAGACATCATCTGATATCAGAATCCACCTTGATAAAAGGATAATGTCATCTTCTAGGCCATATATAGCAACAACTACAAAGCACTCAGGGAGAGCAAACCTCCACCAAGGTAGCTTGCATATTGCTGCTACATCCATGAGCAATACATAATGGAGTCACGAAGCCTCAAAAACTACAATTATAGGCATGACACATAGTTGGCCATTTTATTAGGAACATTCCATTCCCAATATCATTATAGCTGTTCATGTAGATATTAGCATGATCTCTCTATCCATGATCAATACATCTACAGCATCTATTTTTTATTACCACATAGGCATGAAGTCCCTCTTGAAAATGGGATGTCACATCTCAAGAGGCCTTTAACACATCTATACTTAATGGAGACAAATATGGTTGGGATGCACTTGTGGTCTGGGCATCCATGAGTTTGTCACTACCATAAATTCTTATTTTCAGTAAGAATATCATCGATTATACTTCTATAAAATGATCACCACAACCATTCAGACATGAGGACCCTCTTGAAAATGAGATGTAGCATCTCAAGAGGCCAACCTCTAATAAATCAGACGACAGGTCTGTGTTCATGAACCTGTCCCTAAATTTAGTTCTTATTCTAGTCCACTTGTCTCCTCTTACCTCCCTTCCTTTGCCCACACACCCAACACAGCATTGTGTGGATTTGCTGTTCATCATGAGACTGGGATCCACATTCAAGATTTCCTGCTGCTGAACAGAAGGTTTTTTCTTGCCGCCATGATGGAGGGATTCATGATTGGCTATATGGATTCATGTTGGGTGTTGGATCTATACATCTGTATATGTATATATATATATATATATATATATATATATATATATATATATATATATATATGTATATGTATATATATATATATATATATATATATATATATATATATATATATATATATATATATATATATATATATATATATATATGTATATGTGTATCTTTAGATGTAAATATGTATCTATGCATATATGTGTATCCACATAATGAAGAGCTTTTGCTCTATTGTAAAGTGTCTTGAGATAACACTTGTTATGAATTGGCGCTATACAAATAAAGATTGATTGATTGATTGATTGATTGATTGATAATGATAAAGATAGCAAAATAATATAATTCCTTGACCCTGAAACCCACACCTAGCACTCAGAATAATGTTGATCATTAATAGACAGTTAATGATTAAAAAGGATGTCGGCTAATAACGGTGATCTGGATCACCACCGAAATCAAATGATTTTAAGTTGGGTCATTACATCTCCTGACAATTTCAGCAAAATCTGTCCAGAAGTTTTTGTGTAATCTTACCAACAAACAGACAAACACTTGGCGGAGTAAATAAATCAGCTTGTCACGCCATCTTTTAGGTCTGGTAGGGGTCTGTGAGGCTGTATTACTCTTAAGACTTTGGTTTGATCCGGTGGTCACCTGGTGCAGAGCAGCTGACCAATCACAAGCACTGCTGTCTGCATTGTTAAGACATGCAGCGACATTTTTGGGGAGGTGCTATTAACCTAGCTCCACCTTAGCTTCAGGCTATGCACATCTTGAGCATGGGATGCAGTCTAGTTTTGACACAGACATATACCAGCCTTTGGCCTGAAGACAAGTGTGACTTTATGTTCCTTGTGTGTAAAAAAGTTAGGAATACAAATCTGACCCCCAACATTTCAGTAGGGCTGCCACGATTAGTCGACTAGTCGTGACTAAGTCGACTATCAAAATGGTCGACGACTAATTTAATAGTCGATTAGTCGTTTTGTTTTTTTAGGTGTGTTTTCTCACAAAACTGCCGCTGTACCTCTGCTGTCTTGTCTGCCTATCTGTCCTGTTTTCTGGTTATCACACCTGCAGGAATCAAACCAACACACCCCGAAACACACTCATGCATGTGGCACATGCACAACTACGCAGGCACCAAAGTTGCCAGGTCTGCTCATAATAAGCGATTTGGGCCACCAGCTGCATGCTGGTGCAGTACGCTGCAGTTCATGCATGAAGTGACTAGTCGACTAATCGCAAAGGTAGTCGTTGACTAGTCGACTATCAAAATAGTCATTTGTGGCAGCCCTACATGTCAGTGTCCAGCAAGTCCCCTTAGATGACTGGGAGTACTTTTATTAAAAATTAGGATGTGTGAGTGTCACATAGGGACAAATTTGTAGTAGCAATTGTTTTGACCAATACTAGCAAACATGCTGTTTACCAAAAAAAAGGTAAGTGTCTTACTTAGTCCATTGGTAAAAAAAAAAAAAAAAAAAAACACTGACCCTTTTAGTTTTGAAGGTTCCATTACAGGTCTCAGGCCAATTCTTTAATCCTGGCACTTCAGTTCTTGACCCATCCCTTGCTTCTCATATTCCTAAAAACTCCAGTCATTTATTGTCTAATTGGTTTTCTTCATTGTTATTCCATAGATATGCAACAATACGCTCCTCAGTCTGCCTTTCACAAAAATGAGACAAACCACCCTCTCACACCAGACACATTCCCTGACCTACATCTGACCCTGATAAGATATATCAACTGCGCCTGCCAAAACATACAATTTCAGGGAAAATGTCAACCATCACTGGCACTCTGCCATGATAGCACTTAATGCTAACCTCCACTGGAGGGATGGGTAAGACTTCCTTTGATTCTTAAAACCCACTCCATGGCAGTTGTTTACTGATGATGGAGTTCAAGAGTTCTTTAGAGTCCGGGTGAACCTTTTCACTTTGGTCCTAACACTGCTTTCTGAGTTGTCTCATGGTTTGGTTTTTACTTTTATGAAGCCAAGGAACAGTCTTTTCTGGAGTTTTACCGAAAGCCTTAAAAAAGTACAGAAAGGGCAGTCATTTACACCTCCTGAAGGTTTGTCAATATGTTTTTATGGCATTTTACCTTGGCAAAACTGTGGTATATATCCACAAGATATGTGTGATCTATATTCATCATGTAGACACGCCCAACCCTTGTTTAAAGGTGCTATGAGGAGAATTTATCGCCGGCGTAATGCTGAGTTCCTGTAACCTCGAAAATGGGAGTGACATCATCTCCGACTTATCGGCGTTCCAGTTGAAGTCAGAAAAAACATGCCTAACTACCAGGCTATTGTTAGCTGTTGTTAGCACGCCCTGCGTTGTTGTATGAAGATTGTGATTATCACTATGGCAGCATTTTTGTAAATATAAATCTAACAATACTATGTATACAGCTGATCTAGAGCAACACACCCCAGTCAGAAGTGCCAATGAATTGATTATTACAGGAGCTCAATAACTGTTCACACTGGGGGCATCCATCTTCCATTGACACCTCGGGGTGGCGAGGTTTCACCGAGTTCCCAGTAGGAAATTCAGACTTCGGGGGACGTTCCAGTTTTAGTTTCCCACTCGGAGCTCAAAATTCCTACTTCTGTCTACAACTTGAACGCACCGGAGACGTGAAGCCAAATGTGTTTGTTTGTTGTGGTAAATGCAGCATGGACCTTTGTCGGTACTCTGCATTGCTTTACAACTTCTTTTTCAACAACTTACAGGATGCAAAGCCACGAGGAAATGTATCTCTTTCTAGTTACGTAGTGGTAGTTTTTGATGTGTGACGACAAGCAATGCGGGGAAAAGTTATTATCGTAGTTGTAGACGGCTATATATCGCTACTTACAGCGCGGCGCTCTCAGACGTGTAATATAAATAATAAAATAATATAAATTTGCTCTAGTTTTTAATTGTCTTGTTCCTGAAGTTGAGTATCCAGGCCAGTCCAGCCCTGTACGACCCGACCAGGAGGCTAAGGAATACCATTTATAGATAACCTATTTAGATGCTTTAAAACTCATCTTAAAGTGTGTATTTCGATCAGGCATATATCTAAAAGTGAGACTTTTTTGTAATTACTTAAAAACTCCTCACAGTCTCTTTAACTTTCGAATCATTGATAAATATGAACTGAGAAAAGAGACCTTTACTTTGTAAGATTTCACTTCCATAGACATGGGGTTTCTTATGAGTTGCCTTTGCACAATTTAAAAAGACAACATAAAAGGACATTTCAGAGTGCTGACTGTTACATGTTTCTTGTACATTTTTGTCTGGCACCAGTCAGTTGTTATTTTTGTTGTTTCTGAAGATCATACCACTGATGAGACGTCATACGCTTAAAGCATCAACAAATAGAAAACTGATTTGGTGCATAAAACAGGACCACAAAGCCAATTTATCATCAGACTTGCAGTCACTTGGCTTTTTAATACCTAAATTAAATCTTGGCATTAGGGGAATTCATCAAATAGTCTGAATAATATTAAAGAGCAATGTTGAAATGTTGATAATCAATTTTCTGTTTTATCTCAGTATTGGAAATGGTATCCCACAGGGGTCTATATTAGGCCCTATTTTATTCATTATCCTTAACGATAAATGATAATGCTATCAATTTTGAGTTTCAAGGCTATACTGGTGATACAGTTATATAAACATCTTTGTCTTCCTGAGGTCTAAACCAGTGGTTTCTGACCTTTTCCCTTGGGGCACCCCTAAGTTGTACTTCAGAACAGTTGAACCCCTCTTCAAATCTAAGCAGAAACATCAGTTTAAAATGTTTAATTGATAAAATCAAGACACTGTAAAGTAGTCTTGAACTCAATTATTGTGCGAAGTTCTTTAAAGAAAATATTATGCTAAGAAATGATCATTGTTTCAGGTAGTTGCTGATAACCAAATTTTTACCACCTCTAGGCTAACATAGCATCACACCTTGTTCATTGTAACTTCCGATAAATATTATACATTAGTTATCTGCTTTCTTATTATTTCCTCTTATTTGTTTTTGTTTTGTATATATTTTTGTTTTTTTATATGATTGAAATCAAATAAATAAATAATAAAAAAAATAAAACACAGATCTTCTGTCCATAAGAATATATCAAGCTCATTTGTCTACGGAAGAGGTTGCGTTTGTCCTTTCTTGAGTGTGGACTCACTTTTAAAGGTCTTACTGTAAAAAAAAAAAAAAAAAAAACATTAAAAATTAAAGTCCTTCTCTGGCTTCCCACCTGAAACCCTAGTGGTCCTGAAGAATTCAACAACATGGCTCAAAGGGTCGTAAGGGCAAGAAACCAAAGAATGTCAGGGTTGCACAGGTTCATGAGACAAATATGGAAACACATCTTTCCTGTAAGTCCCACTCCATTTCTTTCTTTCTTCTTTTTTTAAACTTGAATTGAGATCTGGAAATAATAAGGGGACTTTCCATACATCAAAGACAAATACGGGAACCTTGAAACTGTATCCACACTAACAGTAACACAATACAATTTATGACTCATGTTTATTCATACTTTGAAATAATAAACAGCCACAATAAATCAGAATTAAAGCAGCTCAGTAAACTTGGCACAGTACAAGGGCAGACTCACTTGTACAGACTGTCGGGTTCCAGGCACTTGAAGACCACTGAGTAAAGCACAGAGTGAGGATGGTCCCCGGTCCTTCTCCCCGCAACAACACAAGGAGATCCCAGTCCGGAGAAGAGGTCATCCATCAAGCTCAGGACTTCACCTGGAGAGGAGAATGAATAGGACAGGAGAGGAAAGAAAAGATGGGTTAGAGACCAGGGTGCTGGAATGGGGTGGAAGGATTGGGACCATTCAGGGTCCAAAATTAACACCTGTCATTGTCAATGGTGGGTCGACTTTCTGTTACTCCATTTCAAAGGATTTTTACCAAATGGCAGTTCGATGTTTGTACAAAAACATGCAGAGATACACCAGCATCTATGAACAATCACACAAAACCCATCACATAATAGTGAGCTAATATGAGATCAGTACAGACTGCATTCAGTTTGTGTCCATCCATTCTCCTAAAGCACCAACTGGACTTGTTAACCTAAACAGATGAGATGGACTTGCTGGCCCAGCTCAATCTTTCAACAGCCACTTTAGCAGGATAGCACACCATGTCACAAAGTTCTGATCATCTCAAACTGGTCAGATGCTCATAACTTCACTATACTCCAGTGACCTCCACATTCACCAGATCTCAATCCAATGAAGCACCTTTGAGATGTGGTGGCATCTTAGATATGCATAAAAAATGTTAGCGATAATGTGACCCCATGGTACATTTTTGTGGTTTACATGATGACTCAAAGAGCTTTTACAACACAGATCACATCCACCCTTTTATACCCTTTTACCCCTTGCCCAAGGACACATCGACATGTGAAAGATGGAGCTGGGCTCAAACCTGATGCCTCGATATAAGGAATGCTTCCAGTAATTTGCTGAATCTATGCTGCAGGGAACTAAGGCACTTCTACAGGCAAAAAGGGACCAAACTTGGTACCAGCAATGTATGTTAAAGAGGTTGGTGAGTGTCTATGTGTAAATCTACTTAAAATACTTTGAGAACATTCTGACTTCTGCTACAGTGGATTCACAGGATGCTACTTTTACCTGCACTTGGTTAAATCTGGTAAAAGTGACTATACTTTTACTTGTTGTAATATCTTTGTTCCTTTTCCACCTCTGTAACTGTAGTCCAAATAAAGAAAAAGAAAAGGGGGGCTTTCTTTCAATGTTTTCCTTCATCTTTTTCTCTTTTACAACAAAATTCACATCCACCTTTTTATACCCCTTTACCCCTTGCCCACGGACACATCGACATGTGAAATATGGAGCTTGGCTCAAACCTGCAACTTCGATGCCTCGATATAAGGAATGCTTCCAGCAATTTGCTGAATCTATGCTGCAAAATACTAAGGTACCTCTAAAGGCAAAAAGGGACCAAACTTGGTACCAGCAGAGTATGTTAAAGAGGCTGGTGAGTGTCTATGTGTAAATCTACTTAAAATACTTTGAGAACATTCTGACTTCTGCTACAGTGGATTCACAGGATGCTACTTTTGCCTGCACTTGGTTAAATCTGGTAAAAGTGACTATACTTTTACTTGTGTGTAATATCTTTGTTCCTTTTCCACCTCTGTAACTGTAGTCCAAATAAAGAAAAAGAAAAGGGGGGCTTTCTTTCAACGTTTTCTTTCATCTTTTTCTCTTTTTCAAACAAAAACTGTCTCCTTTGTGTTCCAACGCGTATTTCAACACAGGGAAAACAATCGTGCACAGCTTTGTCATGAATACTTCCCCGTTTGTAGAAAAGCACCTTTTCTCCTTATCAACAATTGTGCCATTTGCCTCGGCATGTGTTTGAGTTTCACCTTTGCCCGGTCCGGTGGGAGCCATTTCCCCCCGCACTGAGCCCAGGGCTAAATTAAATATGACTTTTTACTGGCAGCGGCCCATACACACTACATTATAGCACTGTAAGAAAACAGGATTTCTTTCCTTTATGGGCATATGGTAGTGTTACAATGATATCTCACCAAGCACCCTCGCCTCTCGCAAAACACCGCTTCACAAGTTGTGAAATATCTTTCATGTCAGCTAACGGGAAAGGCGGGCGACGCACACTTGTTCATTTAGACACACACATGCACGACACCAGTTTCCAGTGCTCATGGGGGTGATGGAAAAAAAGAGGGAGCTGTCAAAATAGTTTAAAAGCCCTCAAACGCTTGGATTTCCAACTATTTCTACACGAGGTAAAGGGCAGCTTAGTTTTAGCTTATGATACACGGGCCAACTTATAAACAGAGGGAGTAAGTCTGGCTGGTGGGGCACAAGGGGATGGTAAGAAAAGGTTGCAGAGGAGAGGAAAAAAAGAAGTGCACGAATGAATGATTTGACCTTTCCACAGAAAGAGCTCTGTGTATAGGAGGTTTTCCCCAAACACATTCCTGCACTGTAGCAGGGTTGCTCTTTCGAAGGTTTTCACCTTTTTTCAAACTTGATTCAGATTTCAATTTAATGCATTTATTTTATACTTTAAACCTGCTCATGGGTGAAAAAGAGGCCAACAGTATCACTTCTTCTACAAATATTATGTCTTGATTTTTAATGTAGGGCCAACGTCCAGAGGAAGCAGGTGAAGGACCATGCTTGTGCAAGTCAGTTCAGACCTGTGTTACCTTCACTGTAAACAGCTCAGTTTATAACATCGTAAACTTTCATCCTACATGTTTCAACTTTATCATTCAAGTCAGGACTTCCATCAATTTCTATACGCTCTAAGTTTCCCCCAAAACAGAGGATGTTTTTTTTGTTTTACTTTCAAAAATGTCAGATTTTAGTCAAATATTGACAACTTTAATAGAAAATGGGAAAGACATTATCACTGAAAGGTGCTATGAGGAGAATCTATTACCGGCAACATTAAGACTCCCCATGAGCATGTGCGGCGACTGTCGTAATGCTGCGTTCCAGTAACCTCGGAACTGGGAGTGACATCATCTCCAACTTATCGGCGTTCCTGTTGAAGTCAGAAAAAAACATGCCGATCTACCAGGCTATTGTTAGCTGTTGTTAGCACGCCCTGTGTTGTTGTTCACAAATATCACATAAAGAATGTGATTATCACTATGGCAGCATTTTTGTAAATATAAGTCTAACAATACGATGTATACAGCTGATCTAGAGCAACACACCACAGTCAGAAGTGCAAATAAATTGATTATTACAGGAGCTAAATAAATGTTCACACTGGGGGCATCCATCTTCGATTGTCAACTCGGGGTAGGCGAGGTTTCACCGAGTTTCCAGTGGGAAATTCAGACTTGAGCGTTCAGTTTGCAGTTTCTACCCGAACCCCGGAACTTCTGTCTACAACTGGAACGCACCAAAAGACGTGACCCAAGCCAAAGCGTGTGTTTGTCGTGATGCTAAATGCAGCTCAGACCTTCCTCAGAACTCTGCATTGCTTCACAACTTCTTTTTTCAACAACTTACAGGATGCAAAGTGACGAGGTAATATATCTCTGTCTAGTAACGTAGCGGTAGTTTTTGATGTGTGACAACAAGCAATTTTTGGAAAACTTAGTATCATAGTTTTGTAGCCGGCAACATATCGCTACGTACAGCCTGGTGCTCTAAGACGTGTCCGAATGATATAAATTTGCTCTAGTTTTAATTGTCTTGTTCCTGAAGTTGAGTATCCAGGCCAGTCCAGCCCTGTCCGACCTGACCGCAAAGCTAAGGGATAGCATTTATAGATAACCTATTTTGATGCTATAAAACTCGTCTTAAAGTTTGTATTTCGATCAGGCATATATCGAAAAGTGAGACTTTTTTGTCATTACTTAGAAACTCCTCACAGTCCCTTTAAGTCATTGCAAATCAGAGATGATGCTTTCAAGTGGATCATTTGCATTACATCAAAGCTATACATTGCCACTTCAGGCAAATTCATCATGAAGCCAATTATAACCAACTAAACTGAGGCTTTTCAGACTGTTTCTTGCTTGTCGTCATTGCAAACTCAGTTCTAATGTGAACAGAAAGTTGCACCAAAAGATGCCCTCAAAATATTTGCAATATGGTGCCATTTTTTGCATCCTTCGACATAGACACACAGGACTGAACAATTAATAAGACTCCTGCTCCTGAAACAATACACAGTCCGATCTTTGTTTTTCATTGTCCTAAGGTGCAAAATGGAGAACAGCCTCAGATTGTGTCAATCTTGTTTTCACTCTGACCCTGAAACTTTGAACTTGTTTTGCTTTAGGTTTGTTCTTTGTTTTCCCATCTGTCAAAATCAACTTCGAGGGGTTTTAAATTCATAACTATTTGGCATTAAAATCCTCTTAGAAGGGCTAATTACTCCAACAGGGCCTCAAAGTGAGGTGTCAAAGTACCGAGCCCCTAATTGTAGAGGTGAGTTAGTATTTTGTAATTTAGGGTTACCTTGTCGTAAGGTCTGTGGGATTTTTTTTCATTAATTTTGGGTTCCAACAACATAAAAAACATCTGGCATTGCCCAGTTAGTTGCCAACTTGATCAGGTGATGCCACCAAGAAAGTCTTTCAAATAAGAACTCACAGTTTGAGATAGGTCGTGCAATTTTGCAGTCAGCCAGCCATGTTTTGGTTCAATAGCAGAAAAATGGTCAGAAAACATGTCAAGACAAACCTTAGAACTATCAAAAACCAAGATTTTGCTCAGATTTGTTGCAAAGGGAACAATCAAAGCAAAGCTCTCCAAATTGTGTTGTAGTATGGACACATTAGGACTTTAACTTTCCCAAAAATCAAACTGAATAGTTTTTTGGGCATAAACACTAATAACCAAATAACCCCCATTAGGCATTAGACAGTCTTCAAACAGGCCCTCCTTTTAAATTTGTTGGTGGCGATGATCCTAATAGAAAATTGCAAGCCAACATTTTTTGCTGTGTATACCTTAATAACAATTTCACTCTCTTGCTGTTGGCAGAGCAGGTGTAAGGGTTTGTTAATTGTGTTGCAGTTAGTGTATTAGGGAGGTTTAGTAACAGGCTGGGCGATAAATAATTATCGCGGCAGACCACTTAATCTTTTGCAGGAATACCTGATTGAATGATCCTCTCAGACTGACCGCTGACGTTATTTGGCCTGCGTTCATTATGCCTTTTAAGTCTATTCCCCCATTTTTTATTGCGAGCTACAAGGAGAGGAATGCCAACTTAATGCCAGATTTCTGCTACTTCACAAAAGCTAAAAGTGGAAAGAGACAGATCCAAATACAGCGGGGAGTAAAAGGAGGGTCAAGGGAGCGAAGACAAACAATGGGAGAGGAGAGGGAAAAAAGGACGTTGAGTGCTCTGATGTTTTATGAATTTGGATGTGGTCACGGAGAGGAATGATGATGTCAGTGGATGTTTTGATAATCAGAATAAATCAGAGAACTGATGCGTGACTACAGAGCAGTTCAGGGGAAACCACTTGTGAGCTGATGTATGGAATTATAACATAATCCTGACTTGAGAAATCACAAAAACAAGAAATCAGACATTTGTGAGTGAGCTCATCAGTGGCTCTCCATTTCATTCTCTGACTGGAAATCTTACTATTAATCAATGTTCAGGCACAAGTTTTGAAAAGTTTTGATTTACATGTACGGCCCCATTTATATTGTCTATTGGACAAACATTTTTTGTTTACAGAGAGGAAAAACGCAAACAACAGAGGATTTCATTTGCTCTTCTGGTCCAGGTCAAGCAACAACCATACATTTAAACAAACATAAATGGCCCTTTTCCATTAGCCCTACTCTACTCAACTTGACTCTACCCAGCCCTACTCTACTCGCCTTGTGCTGCTTTTCCATTAGCACCAGTCGCCTGCCCAACGGGATGCAGTGTCGCTGTAAACAGCTGAGCGGCACTGCGGTGACGTAATTTTAAGCGCGACTCAACAATCTGTGGCTTTTTGTCTCAAACTGAGTAAAAAGGAAAGCAGAAGAAGGCTGCAGGTGGCAAGAAGAAATACCCCTTGAGAAGCACAGAAGAGTTTTGGAAGCTATACAACAGAATGAATTTGAAGGTAAGCTAATGGTAGCTACTGCTAGCATGCTAGGTCGTCACACTCACGACTCATCAATGATGACATTGTCTGACCAATCAGTAGCCAGCAGCCGGTGATGTCATCTTTCAGCATCGACTCAGCTTGCTTGGAACCAGAGCGGAGTAGGTACTAAAACTAGCTTGTTTTAGGAGGAACCAGGCCAGTGGAAACACCCTGCAAATCCAGTGGGGCCGAATAGAGTAGGGCCAAGGCGTGCTAGTGGAAAAGGGCCAAAAGTAGAAAAATCTGCTGTTCCGAAAGTGTCCACTAGAGGTTGGCTTTAAACGTCAAGAAATTATGATAAGGTCCCATAAAAAACACAATTTTTACAGCATGAATAAACATGTTTTTTTGTTTTTTTGATTTATACCGAACCAGTTTAATCAAATTTAATTTTATGAAATAGACATAAGATCATCTTTCACCATTTTCACAGACCCAGGCTCTGTACATGCAAGCTACATGTGATAATTCCAATACTATTCACCTTTTTTAGTGGACTATTATCAAGTACATATTCTCTAAGGTGTCTCAAAATCCAACTATAAGCTTCGAAGAATTAGAAATGCTAATTTGGTTGATTATTTCTCCCCTTCAATCATAACAATTGGTAGTGTATTTTATATTGCTGAAAAAAAACAATGCTGCCCTTTTCTATACCAGAACAGCAGCTTCTAGTTGCAGAGGTGTTTGGCTCTTTTTCTTTGAGCAATCGTCACACACATTGAGCTGTTCTGCTCCATGGATGCACAATCCTAACAAGTTGTACCTCACTGCAAAGTTGACTAATCAGGCTTTTCAACAATATAAAATGCAACACCAATTGATTTTTGAGGTGTTAAGCCAATAAAAAATACAAAGTGAGGTGAGTGTGAGAAGGTTACATTCTCTAGAAGGGAAACTTTCTGGAAACTGTTTTCTCACCTTGGCTGTATTACCACATAGTTTTGCACACTTGCATAAATTAAAGTCATTAGCTCCGGAGGTTTCTCTCATTTGCTGTTAGACACCAGTCTGAGGTGAACAAGACACAGAATAATTGCAAGGTATGTTTATAGCAGGGATGGGCAAATTTGGAGATCATGAGGGGTGCCACATCAGTGTTGCTCAGGCAGAAATCTCATATCTGAATTTTACATATACAAAAATGTATTTTATTTTTCTTGCAGTTGGTTTTGCTGAAATATGTCTTCCCTTTTCTCCATCTTTCAAGAGTTCTTTGTGCTGATGTTGGATGGAGTTGTTCGAGTCTACATTTTAATCAAGGTGGTAGTGTCAAAAATGATAGCATCAAAGCACAAACATTCAGTGAAAGCAAGTGGTGTGTGTTTCAAAAACAGTAATTTGACTCATTATTGTAATCTCAATATCTATTCAAATAATTGAGATTATGATTTTCACCATTACCAAGCAGCACTAGGTTTACCTCATAATCACTGAAAGTCAACTTCAAAAATCAATAACTTGTTGTGGGGCGGCACAGGGGTACAGCAGCGAGTGCACATGCCTTACAGCGAGAAGGTTGCTGGAACTTTCTGAGAGGAGTTGGCATGTTCTCCCTGTGCATGCCTGGGTTGGCTGGAGAGACCAAAAACATCAGTTGGTGACTCTAAGGTCCCATCCACACGAAGACATAGCGGTAAACAGTTTCAAAAACAATCGTCATAAAGACGAAGGCGTCTCAGAAAATGTGTGCGTCTACATGAATGCTCTTGATATGCATGAAAAAGCTGTAAAACACATGCTAGACCTCTAGGGGCGCTGTAACGATGTGACGGAAACAAGCGGAAACAGACAAAAAAACAGTGGGCATGCGCACTTAAGGCACAAGTTGTAAACAGAGATTGTAAACAGTGCCCTCGATAACTGTTTGTTCAACTCGGTGATGATTGAGAAGAAGGAGATTTTGCTGCCACAGGGATTGGAGGGGCACTAGCTTCATCAGCACAAATGCTCCACTGTACGCTGACATTATTGTTGTTGTTGCTGCATGCGGCGCATGCGGGTCAATGAAGATATGAAACTATGACGTAAGCGTATCTGAAAAGTGGCGGAAAACCAGTAATCACGGAAAATCTTTCCACTCTGGAACCTGGTTCAAAAATGATCGTTACAAACCCACAAAACGCCGTCTTCATGTGGATGATACGCAGATTCTGCAAAAAACGTATGTGTTTAGAACTCGGTTTGTCTTTGTGTGGATGGGGCCTAAATTGCCCTTAGCTATGGAGCTATCGGTGTGAATGTGAATTGTTGTCTCTCTCTCTATATGGCCCTGTGGTTCAGGATGTTTTTGGGATGGACTCCAGACACTGCAACCATGAAAGAGAGAAGCAGTATAGATAATCAAGTGGATGGCTAACTTGTTTTTCTTATGTCACATCTTTTCTCACATACGGACTGTCACCATAGAAGGAACAGGCCACTTTAATTAAATGGAGGCTTTGCATACTTGACAAAAAGTACTGGTATCTGTATTGTGATAATGAGTTTGGTTCTATCAACAAATTAGAAATGGCCAAAAATCCACTTCTATGCATCACTTCACTAATTAAAATAATTTTCAATGAACTGATCTGATGATTAAAACCCAATTGACTGAGAATGAAAACAATGAAATTAAGGGATGCTTTAAATTAGATCTTCACAAACTCCATTACAACAAATTGTACCTACAAATTTCTTGCAAAAACATATTATGACTCAGTTCCTAAAAGTTATTCTGGTAATGTTGCCATTTTATATTATCATGTTTGAATTCAATTTTCTTTTGTTCATGGTATTGTAGAGGCAGGTCAGACTGAAACACTCAGATTTTCACCATGTTCAGAAATTTGAAAATGACTGATAGGCAGCATTTAGTGTGAAGAAGCCACCAGTTTCCTACCCCTGGTCAAGGAGGTATTAGACTTTTGATGAAAAAGGCAACAGCAATTTACTTAGCCAAATTGTTTAACTTAAACTTGCATTGTACAACAACAGATTTAGTTTCTCAGTCAAAAGTAAAATATTTCTCAAACAATAAACTAAGAGTTCAAACTGTCAACACTAACATCTACATGAAAACAGATGTATAATTAGTGTATAATTAATGTATGATTTCTTTGGGACACAAAGCAAACACATAGTTATCCATTGTGTTTACGTAAATCTTTGGCCTGTAAATGATTTGCAACCCTTCTCTTTGGGTCCAAACACAGCATCTGAAATAAAAGAAACCATGAGTCCTTACAGGTTTTGATGTATTTATGTCTCCCACAGGTACATGAGAAAGGAAGCACAGTCTTAGCACAGCTTAGCAACACAAGGCGACGTGTCATTATTGGGCATTACATGTACAGTGTGAACAGACCATTTATGCATCATCAGGTCCATGTGGGTGTTTGAGCAGAAGATAAATGTCTTTAGTTGGTTCTTCAGTGGCACTTCGAATGTCTTACTCTGTAATTATCAATTTAAGGACCCAGCGGGGGAACACAGCGTGTGTTTTAGTTCACTTAACAATCACACGCTCTTACCTAGCTCGCTGTAGCCACACATTCCACGGGTCAAACACTTTTAAACACAGCCATCTGAAAGCTATAAACTGTTATGCAATTAAATCAATATGAGACCAGTGTGCAGGATTTTTAGAGGTACACTGTGTACTATTATGGAACAGGGTCTGACGGTGGCTTTTTGTTTGTGAATCATAGTTTGTAGGAAAAAAATTGAAGACTTTTACATCTACAAAAGTACAGAAAAATGAAGGAATCAACACAAAAACCCTGTCATATCTTACTTCTGACTCAGGTCGAGCAAACACTGAAATACATCTAAATAATTCTAAATCTTAAAAGAAGGTAAAAATGTAAAAGAATTCACACATAATGAATTATAAAAAATAAATGAAAAAATTATATCAAGTTATATATATTTATACCTCATTAATGTCCTAATGCATAGTGACAAAGAGTGAACTGCCAAAACACTGCTGGAAAAGCAATATATATCAGTATTGTTTTTCTCAGTAAAAGGAGTCAAAAGAAGAACCATAGTTTAAAGTAAAATAAGTAAAAATCTTGGTTAGATATTGTATTGTATTTTTCTTCTGTACAGCACTTTGGTCAACTGAAGTTGTTTCAGTGTTCTTTACAAATAATGTAGGATTGGATAGGAAAAAAAAATATATATATATATAGATATCTATATATCTATATATATCTATATCTATATCTATATCTATATATCAATATATATATGTATATATATATATATATATATATATATATATATACATATATATATATATATATATATATATATATATATATATATATATATATATATATATATATATATATATATATATATATATATATATATATATATATATATATATATTATTTTTAGAAATAACTGAAAATAGTTTTTGTTAGACGACACCTATTATTGTTTTTTATTTATTTTTTATCATTGTTTCTATCTTACTCTGTAGCACTTTGAGATTATAAAATGTTAAGTGCAATACAAATGAAATCTATTATTATTATTATTATTATTATTATTATTAGTATGACTATTATTATTATTATTATTATTATTATTATTATTATTATCATTATTATTATTATTATTATTATTATTATTATCATCCAATATAGCTTTTTAACAGTGACAGAAAAATCAAGCCTCATATGATAGTTTAACAGCTAACACATTGATTTATTTACCTGCTCACAGAAAACCCACCTCTTTTTGGAGCTTATTTCCAACATAAGATTATAAGCTTAAATATTGTCAGAAACGTTCATGTCTGCTGGTACTGATATTAAGCCTCTTGAAGCAATTATCAAACACCGACGTCTTACTGATAATATTGAGATCCTACCCTCAATAGGTCCGCACAAGACTGTTTTATTTTACTCTTAAAACATTTTTTTGGCATTGTCTATATAGAAGAATGAGGACCCACACTCACGGTCCAAATGCCAAAAAATGCCTGTTGACCAAAATCAACTGGAAAAACGTTCAATACATTTTTTTCCAACTTTAAACAAGTCAATCTTACAAACCTAGTTAGCCTGACATATGCATATCAACTATTGTTTTGTTTCTCTTTAACCTTTGATGGCCAGCATGGATTTATAATACAACATATGAAATAGTAAAAAGAGGATTTGAATCGGAAAAAAGTGTCATCTGTTGGACAGACTGACAACAAAAGTGAAAAATGAAATCTCAACATAATTGAATGCATTGGTTATTGATTTCAAATGCCAAATTAGTGGTTGTCAGTTGGACATTTTTGTCATAAGGAAAAGATTTGTCATTTTTTTGTGTAGCCTTGCCTTTTCAAGGCTCATTTCAGAAACAGAAAACAACTCTTCAAAAACAAGAAAAATAAATGTTTTCTGGTAAATCTGAACTATATTTAGTAAACACAGCCAAAATCGTATGAAGGTTAAATGGCTGAAAGGCAAAAATGCCTCTAGGACATTTGGGCATCAGACAGGAAATTTTTGCGTAAATAACTCGAACATCATATAAATTTTATATATATACAAATAGATATATAGATAGACTTGAAAAGCACTCGGAGAGCGCAGACCTCCGCCAGCACCACAGTCCTCTCCCATATTGTGATTTTTACCATAAATATTACTCCTACCTTTATTGCATGTGAATATTTAGATTCCTTGACCATGAAAACATACCATTAGCAATTGGTTTCATCATGATATCTATTTTAGTTCAGTAGTTATTCACCAAAATCCCATTTTTCGTCATGGCGGATCCAGACGGTGATCCGGATCAACACCAAAATTGAATCACTTCTTCCTTTTCCCATGCTGAACATTTCCTGAAAATTTCATGAAAATACATCCATAACTTTTTGAGTTATTTTGTTCGCAGACAGACGGACGGACAAACTCTCTCGAAAACATAACCTCCTTGGCAGAGGTAATAAATATAGATAGATAGATTAGAATCATATTATACAAAAATGTGAGAACATATCACACAGAGAGGAACTATTTGACTCAGGCTTCGAACCAGCAACCCTCTTGTTCTAAGAAACATGTACTACCTGCTGCACCACCATGCTACCTAAAGTTATCATCTTAAATTTAACTCTGTGATTTAAAAATATTCCGTACCAAAATGGAATTGATAGGCTTGTAGGACATTAAT
The DNA here is from genome assembly GCA_036419115.1 of Scarus forsteni. Taxonomy (NCBI): domain Eukaryota; kingdom Metazoa; phylum Chordata; class Actinopteri; order Labriformes; family Labridae; genus Scarus; species Scarus forsteni. Next base: position 13,406,551 of record JAZDUH010000359.1, on the reverse strand, counting down.
GAAGTTTAGATCCCAAAACAAAAATCGGTGATAACCAAGGACCTAAACAAGATTCCTCTCCTGATGTCTGGAGGACTTCCTTCATCGCAAGTCAGCCAAAATTCCTGTAGTCTGACACTAGCCTTACAAAAGTACAAATTCAATCTGAAAAACAGGTTTTGAAATGGACTAAATGTGTTAATCCTTTAGATATTGGCTTTAACTTCAAACATGTGGCAACAATCATGCTCTATATCTCTCCTAATCAAGCCACTGCTTGATTCAAAGTGGAGAAAGAGGAAATTCCAGCAACACTCGGTGTATAACAAGTTTAACACAGAGCATGAATCAGCAACACATGTTCGTATGAACTCTGACAAAGGCAGCATGCTAAAACAAGATGGACTTGGAAATAAATATTACTTCCTCATATCCCATTGGTAATCATTTATCACTCACTGCCTCAGAACATGTGCAGGGACTTGTGTGCTTGAAACTCTTCCCTGCTCAACTCTTTTTACAATTCTATTAGAGATGAAGAGGAACATACCTGCTTTGGTAGATTATTAGCGGTGAGGAAATGACACAGGGTGATGAATTGAATGTGGTGTGTTCACACGTGCAAAAGGGTGCTGTGACTCAAGTCCTAAATGTGAAGTGTTTTTTACGAGCCATTAACACACATGTATTGGTATGTTTGTGGAAGCTTGCTCATTTTTACTGAGGACCTCCAATCATCAACTTCCTCCAAGGTGGCAGCTTTAACAGCTCACATACCGATCTAGAATTAGTTAATAATAGTCAAAATCAAACCCATTAACTGAAAGGGAAAGATATTTAAACCCACCCAGGAGCTGCATTTATAGTTCTACTCTTCGAAGGGGTTCCTCAGGGTAGGCCTGCAGTCCGTCAACATTTCTGTCAATACCAAAGCCAAAAAAGCACACAGCTGGCAAAAATTAAGGCCCCCGAAATTCTATTACGGTAAAAGCCATTTTGCGTGTTCTCCAGCTTACACGGCGATTAAAACCTTGTGGTAAAATGCCAGGTGACCTTTTTTTAGTAAGCAGAGAGGGAAACAAATAATAGCAAATCACAGGAACATGACGATCCAGGCTGAGCGATAGACGGGGGAGAATCGCTCGGACTTGAGCACACACGGTCCTTGTAACTATGATGTAGTTGCAAACAAGTCAAGTGAAGTTTATTCGTGCAGACTGATACGATATACAATGTCTCAGTGGGCTTTTTTAGCCCACAATGGCAAGAGTTCCTGACCTAGAATCACCCAAATTTGCTGAAAAGACCAGGAAAACCCCTCTGAAAAAAAGAATGTGGCATAACAAAACAGAAAAATGAGTGGGCAGGGGATGGCGAAGATTGAAAAGAAAGTCTTTTCTGTGGGCTGCGTGGAGTGAAACAAGTAGACGTAGGTGGAGAAAGGGTGAACCGCAAAGTATGAAAGATGCAGCAAAAGTAGAACCAGAACCACAGACGGTTGATGGACAGTGGTGGGCCAGGAAGAAGGGCTGGGGCTGTTTAGTGAACTTTTGATTACAGAGGGAGCAAAGCATGTAGAACTCAAATAGGTTCTGAGAGACTTTTTGCACAAGTGAAAAGAAAATTTTAAAAAATGAAAGCGAAGATTGAGCGATGATCACAAGTACGGTGTAGATTTTAGGACATCCTCAGTCTCAGGAAAACCTCCGTCAGATAATATGGCCTCAGGCTTCAAAATGAAAGCCATCAGACAAAACGCTGGAAAAACAGACTCAAATAAAACAGCGTCAGGTTGTAACAATGTCGTAATCATCGTAATATCATAAATGTTAAATCAGTTTAGTCAGTTAAAAATCAACCACTAGCAAACTTCCTGTTTTCAAAATAAATGCATATTTTCTTATCTCCTTTTAGTTCTTTAACGCTTTTGTAAATTGGGCTCTTGTTTTGGAACAACTGAAAGTTTCTTCGATAGCATAATGGCGCGCATAACGTAATGTCCGAAATTAAATTTGTATTTGTGCGTTTTTTGGCTCAAATGACCACATTTTGGTATTCTACATGGTGACTTTCTCACCTGAAATGAACTTTCAAATGTGACGAATCAACAGAGATATTTGATAGCCTGGTGTGCTTCAAATTTTTGTTGTCGGGGGTTTGAAATGCATCATGGGAAACTTAGTAGTATACTACAGTGTGAACGGTTGGCATTCTAATCATACTTATAGTACTGTATGTAGTATACAGTATATACAGATGAGTATGTAGTATGTAGTATGTTTGTATGCCATTGTGGACACAGCCTACGTTTATAATGTCTATGGTACCGACTTTTGATGACGTCACACACACTTCCGGTCACTTAAAAATAATGTTCAGTTGTATGTTACAACTTGACGCTGTTTTATTTGAGTCTGTTTTTCCAGTGTCGTTTTGGTTGAGGCAGTTTATTTTGACACTGTTTTGTCCGATGACTTTTATTTTGAAGCCTGAGGCCGTATTATCTGACGGAGGTTTTCCTGAGGCTGTTTGGTCTGAGGAATGACAGAGGTTTTCCTGAGACTGAGATATAGAAGATATTGATGCAACTTCTGACCTTCACCTCTGAAATCTATCTCAATCCTGAGCTTAAATGGACATTTTTGCCAAACAAAAAGAAAATCCTCAAGAGTGCCTATACCTCTGCCAAGCAGGTTACTTTTTTGCTGGCGTTTTTTCTTTTTACAAGATTATAAACAGATTAATGCAAATACTGAAACTGGGCTCTGGATGAAATTTTCAGTAAATGTTGTTCCAGGTACAAGAGGGAATTAATTGGTTTTTTTTCTTAAAAATCTGTTAATATTGCAAGAAAATGCAGTTTTCATGTTTTTTATAATAAAAATATACGTTCTAAAGGATTTTGATGTTCAGTAAATCGTGGTCATGGCAAAAAAAAATATCTGCTAAGATGTTGGTGATGATCTGAACTCAGATGCAGATCCAGGATTTTTTGCCATGATTACTTCACATTGTGAGATAGTACAGTTGTCCACATTTATACAACAACTTAAAAAGTTCACAACTGGTTTTTCGTGAAATTTTTAGGGAAAGTTGGTCATGGCACAAGAAAAAAGCAATTCGCTTGGATAGTGATCTGAGTCCGGATGGAGATCCAAGAATTTTTGGAAGAGATTTAACACTGTGAGAGAGGGCAGTTTTCCACATTTCCTCTAATAACTCCACAAGGTATTAACAGATTTTGATTACATTTTAGGGAACTTTTTTTTGCAACAAATTGCTTGACAATGTCGGAAATGCATTGGTGGAGGTTTGGGCTCTCTAAGCACTTCTACTTTTGTGATATATTATAACGGAAGGGATGAGCATGAGGCCCATTAACCTGAACTGCCGATCTCCACTCTGACTCACTGATCAATGCAAGACAGTCTGGTTGCAGACCGGACCCAGCTCTGCAGACCTGCACTGAGAGGACCCGCTGCACTGAGAGGACCCGACGTCACGTTACGCCAACGTCATGTTACGTTGCCTGCACTGACAGGACCCTACGTTGCAGATGTCCCAGACCTCCGACGTCACGTTACGTTTTTTTTAATACTTTTTTAAATTCTTTTTCATATACGGATCGGGTAGTGACAAGCTAACGACAGTTAATGACCGTTAGCCGCTAACTTAGCTGCTAACAGCTAACGGCCTTATACTATCGTCTTACACTAAATTGTATCACACAGATGATTCATTTAACTCTTATATGTAACATGAACCTTGTCAAAGACAATCCTTACAAGTAAACTTCTGAGGAGGGCAGATTTCGCCAAGTTTTACTAAGTATCTATGACAGGAGTCACTACCCGATCCGTACGTATTTCTATGTCTGAATCCATCGTGTATATATCTATATCGCTGTCACGGCTCGAGAGGAAGTGACGCAGTGTTCGCGCATGTGCAGTACAAATCGGGTAGCCGTACGGATCAGGTAGTGACAGTCTGCAACGTAGGGTCCTGTCAGTGCAGGAAACGTAACGTGACGTCGGCGTAACGTGACGTCGGGTCCTCTCATTGCAGGTCTGCAACGTAGGGACCTGTCAGTGCAGGTCTGCAGCCAGACCCCTCTCGATCAATGAGCCAGGGTGGACACCTGGACAAAATTCTGGAGAAAATCCCAGAATTGTTGCCTTCACAAGTTGGGGATATGCATTAGGAATTTTTATTTTAACTTTTGACATTGTCATTTTGAACTTTATTCAGTCCACCCTAAAGTCTTGTCATTTATCTTTAAAGGATTCATATTTATTTTGATGTTTCTGATCACATTGTCACAGCTACTGGCTTTTCAAAACCAACTTCCTCACATGATCCCAGTTCGCTCTGATTGGTTTATTGGTGAGCTCTGTCATAATTAGTCAGTTTAATGCTGCTCAACACTATGTTGTCGACAACTTGGCACTCATCCTAATTGATACTACTACAATGGGTTTAAACTGGTGATGAAACACTGGTAGGATGTCACACTGATAGGTCTATTGTTGGGAAGTAGGGGACTGCAATGTGTTAGGCTGCTGCTTGAGCCTCAAAGAGAGGGAGAAGTTCTGATGCTGCAGACTTTTTGTTTTGTTCATAGAAGAAGACATGTCCTACACAAAGCTGGTATGCTTTCTACACGTGTTTAGGACATGTACTAGACTTGGAAAATCTTGAAAAGGTAAGTCATGTGGTCTTGAGGTATTGCATTCACAATTATGACCCAGTCAAAAAAACAAAAGTGAATGCCTGTGGCCCAGAGCACTGATGACAAGGAGGCATAAAAACTAGAACACAGCACAGGGATTAAAATTCAACTCATGCATTCATTTACCGTAAACTCATATACTATGTGCAGAATACATTAAGCACATTTAAATGCACAGGCAAAACACATGTTCACCTTATTTGTCCTTCTGCGGCTGGACATGGACACAGGTGTGCGTACATGGTGGCATTTTAGTCCAAAAACTGGAAGCCAGACTTGCTTTGCTGTTATCCCAGACATTCATTTCAATTACACTACTGAATTCAGGCACGGTGTAATTACCTCAGCCATTAGCTCCGTGTGTGTATGTGTGTGAGGGAGTTAGAGTGAGAGCGTACGTGTAAACTTTCAAGGTCAGTAGGTTCACACATTCTGCTGAAAAGGGAAATTTAAAGGAAAGTGGCAGGAGAAAAAACGATGTAGTAGAAGACTGCTTCACCTACTTCAATTTCTCCTGGATGAATGCAGTGATAAATTGTTGTAAAATGAACACAGATCAGGGTCTAGGGATGTTTCTAGGGAGGATTCGTATGTCTTCTTCTGTGCAATCTTGTGATAAGATATATGATTGGTTGTATTCAGAGAAACTGTCTAATCTGAACTTTCATTGAAAAAATAAAGTTTTGATGTCCAAGACAACAAGATAGATACATTAAGATGGACAGAAAACAACTAGAACCTATTTCTGAACAACAGTAAGACAAAATACATGCATGCATGTTTGTTCAAGGTTCTTAAATATTCTATATAAATGTATATATACCTAATTTCCAGAGGGAGTCTCCTAAATGACTAATGGAGTTCTATCTAATCTAATCTATAAATCATGGACGTCTTTGCCTCTTTGTAATTCTGTACAAAAATTAGAATAGCAATGATATTTTGAACATGCCTTTTCACAAAATTCATGACAAAAAAGTCCAAAATTACAAATAAATTGCATCCTTATTAGCATTATACATCTTAATTTTAACTCAAAATGGAGCTTCAAGCATTTGAGTTTTAAATAGGAAAAAGCTTATCTAACAATTACTCTTTGGCAACATTTTAAAACCAAAAATATACTTGCTGTTTGTCCTTGCATTCATGTTTGTGTATGTAAGCATCATGACCATTTTCATTTGTGTACTTGTTGGTGTGTGACGCTTGTTATAGAGTGGTGCAGGAATGAGTCCCAAAATGTGCAAGTAAGTTAGCATTTAACACTTCCTGGTCCCAAAGTTATATGCAATGTAGAAAACCAGTTTTGGATATAAATGCTTAAAAAAAGATTAATGAGATTTTTAATGTTTAATGAGAATTATTAAATGCATCCACTTTTGCCTGCAGGATTACAATGATGCTTGCTAGCTAACGGCTAAGGACTACCAAAACAGCCAGAGACCTGAGTGCAAGCATTTCAGTTTTTTTTAATAAACACTAATTTGTACACTAATGTCACAGCTATGAGGATCAAGTGATAAGGTCATTTGATTTAGAAGAAGGTATAAAACCTTGGAAATATTATGCTTCAAAGTCAAACCCCCATGCTGTAGCTCCATAGTAGCTTATCAACAGCTTCCTACTCTTGACAATTTCATTCAAGCTCATTAAATCAAGAAAAGAATGTTCATTTGTCAAGATTATCACAAAGAGTAAACCATTAGAAGGTGTGCAAAACCTCTGGCTATGTGTAGCTACTTGTTGTGTTAGAGGTAAACTGCAAACATGGTGATAATTCTGTGCATTAAAGTAACAAATAAACACCAGTAAACAAAATCATTATTAAATATTCACAGGTAAACTCAATTTCCCCTTCTTTTCTTTTCTTTTTTCTGTGAGCTGTCTAAACTGTCTTGGTGATATCATCTAGCCAGTGACCACGTTAACTGATGACTTGCGGCCAACTGTACTGATAGATGTTGTAGTCAAGGCACTGGTGAAAATAGAGGGTGTTCTCTTAAAGAGAAGTGTTATTCAGTCATTCTATCAAAATATGAATCAGTATGTATATGTGAGAAAATGCAGCCAACTAAACTAAGCTAAGAGAAACAGAGGCGCAGGGATGATGTGTTTTTATAAGCCAACACAAAAGTTAGCATTGCAGTGGCTCCCTCAACTTTGAGCCCATTAATAGCCTATGGGTCATTTCACTGTTTGGATTATTGCTGGTAATAACCTCTGTAGAAAACAAAAAAATGATGAAACTTACATGTTATGTTCTTTGTGAAAATCTTTACAATGAACCTACTTTTCGTGACTTTTTTAAGCTTACACGCTATCGGCAATAGTTAGAAGCTACTATGCAACTACAGCATGGCAGTTCAACTTGAAAGAAACTAAGATTTTCCCAATGTATAATGTCTTGCAACTTCTTGTGTGATATTATCAAGCTGTACCTTATGAATGAAGCATAGTGTGTGAAAAATTGATTTGGACATTTTTGTAGTCCTTGTTAGAAGTTAGCAACCATCATTTTAAACACACAAAAACAGTTTAATATTTGAAAAGCAAGCAGACTGGATGCATCTTGTGATTAGACATTTACACCTGAGAGCTCATACGCGTGTGTTCATTCTGAATCAATGAATCTGTTTTAGGCATTTAAACCCAAACCTCCAAATCCCGTTCACTTTGAGTGTGGGGAACCAGGAAGTGCTAAATGCTAACTCATTTCCATGTTTTTGTCACCAATTTACATGGTCACTTGAATTAGAACACTTAACTTATTACCTTATTTTTCCCCATATAATAATTACGTGCAAGTTATTTGCACTTTGCATTTGGCTTTAGGTCATGTTTTTAACCATATTGTACCACTGTACTCTTTTGTTATCAGGTTTCCAGGGTTTTGTTCATCAGTTGTCTCCCTAAATAACATCTCTAACTGTCCTCAAACAACCCCTCCCTCTTTATACTGTTTGACTGTGTTCCTCCATCTTTGTCAACCTACTATCACTCCAGCCAAATGCACACCGGATCCTTCTTTAAACAAACAAAACACAAGCTTTATATTAACAAACAAATCGCATGCTTTATATTTCCTGTGGGCTGCCAAAGCGGCTAGGGGCCTCTTCTGTTAAACTGTCAGCACTCAACCTTCAACTCCTGGTGCTGTGCGTACACAACTTCACCTTCCTCCTCTCCCTCTCTCACACACAGCAGACATTACACAGGTATACACAGGCTGTCAAAAGGAACCTAATGCCACCTATGGCAGGAAATCCAAGGTATAAAAAAAGGGGGAAAAAAAAAACAAGGGCCGCTTTTAATTGCGTCATGTGTGGAAGTGGGGTACATGTGCGTTTTGGGGGGGGGGGGGGGGGGGGAGTAATGGCAGTCGAGGCAGAAACAAAGCACTGCGGGAAATAGATTTTGCCATGCAGGTTGAGTTGCACGTAATGGTCTGAGTTTTTCTAATCAGGTGGAGGGACATCCCTTTGGACAACCCTGCTGAGGCTTTGTGCTGGCAGGAAGATGCATCATTTATTCATGGTGAGGGAGAGAGGGCTAAAATAGACTGCAAAGGAACAATGTGCATGTTCTTTGATTTGGATTTGGGTGTTTTAGCGAAATATGGATTTCCCTCATGTGCATCTAATGCATGTAACCAGAACGTGACAACAACGTGTTAACCATCTTCTCGGAACAGATAATTGAAATCCCCTATTTTGGTCAGGGTGTAAACTTTGACGCATGTTGACTCATCAGCAGCCCATTTTCACCTAACAAGAAGGGACTTAATTGGTAAATGAAGTATAAACCCCCAACTCCGATGAGTTGAGATGTTGTGTATGGCAAAAGAATACAATGATTCCCAAATCCTTTTTGAACTGTATTCGATGGAATACACTCTTGAAGCTATGGTCTACGATTTGGAAGCTTGGTACATCTTAATAACACCATTTATAAGGCCGTTATGGTCCAATGGTCCGATCTACGCAATAGAAAGACCAAAAAGAATGAAAAAAATCCATTCAGTACATTCGCTGCAAAGCGGCATAATAGTTGACCAATCCGAGCCGCCGTTCCCCACAGTTCGGATTGGTCCGTGAGTCCATCCAATCCCCTGTTTCCCCTGCTCCGCATCGTCATGCCCATGGTCCCGCCTCCTCCCCACTACCTCCCTCATGTACCGGTGAGCAGCTAGCTGCACAGCTACTGAAGCGTCATGGAGCTGGAGAAGACCAGCACCGAAACCGGGAGGCCGCTTCTGTTACCCTCCACATCGAAGGGAAGGAAACATAAAAGTTTCAAGGAAAAGGCTGAAGTAAGGAAGAAATATGAGCAATACAGGTCCCAATAGAGACTCAACATTGGAGAATCGTACGACCGGTGGAAAAATCTGCAAAATGATTTGGGACTGAAAACTGATGCTGAGACAGCCGAATTTCTGTTGAACAGGTAATAACTTTGTTTACTACAGTGGGAGATGTCTGCTGAATAACTCTGGTTAGTCTGTGCCAATACTGGCTACTGACTGAACGTTGTTGGTCGGAACGGGTAGGCTCTGTCAATAGATTTTAACGTAAGTTAGCCACTCATCGTTAACATTGTAAACCGAGCTGGTGAGGACACGCCAAGAAACGTGAATCCTCGCCCACAATCTCTGCTCTGACCGGCTAACAGTGGCGACGCCAGACCCACTTCGCCGCCGGTCCAATTGAAATGGCTACCGCTGTGTGTTACAGGGGGATGACTGTCGTGTTTGTTACCTTTAGCTATGAGAAATCTCATTTATCATCAATGCAAATGAGTATTTTCTGCTGGCCGGCTACTTGCTCTATCGGAGGGGACGTGTTGTTAGGAGGCGACACGAGCTGGGGGGCGGGATCTTGGAACACGGAGAGGAGAGGTGAGTGAAGGGGGGGCAGGCTGCGTTTTTCAAATCTGTCTCAGCCAAACTGGTTTTCAGATCGTAGACCCTAGCTTTAACTTGTCTTTTTGTCCATTATTGGATGTTAATTTTGCAGCGCCAGCCATTAGCTGAGCTATCGTTTAGTTTTACTTTCATGATGAAATAGAAATTAGCTAAATTATTGGAATGGAGAGGAGACTGCTTTGTTTGCATGAGTGAAAGAAACTCAACTATCTATAGGTTTCTGTGTTAAGGAAATCATTTCTGTACCCCAAAATTTAGCCCAGTAGGTGGCAAAAATGAGCCACATATGATATTCTGCATCCATTAGCGACAATAATTATAATACTTACAATGGTAATAAGAACAATCAGAACAATGTGTAGTTGGCAGTCTCAAAAACAGCTCATTCTCAAAGGATAAACATAAGGCTTCATGACCTTGACTTTTGACTTTCAAAATATATTACGTTCATGTCTGAATCTAACTGGACATCAGCACAAAGTTTAAAGTTTAAAAATCTGCTATTGGGACACCTCTATAACTAGCAGCAGGCATTATCCATCAGCTCAAGCCTAACAGATTATTTAAGTTCATCAGATTTCATCAAGCAGCAACATGTGCAAAAGGAAGTCTTTATTGACATCCATTCGTTACCTGAGAAATCCTGAAAATCTTGCTGTAGCTCTGTGAGGCCATATTGTGGTCAAATGAAAGATGGTAGATTCCTAGATAGATCCCATTGTTGTTTTAGTATCCAATTAGAAAATAATAGACTGTGGTCTAACCAAAGTCAGTTGGCCTCTTCTTCTGTTGTACTGAATATTTACACACAATTCCAAGCTAATCCATTCAGCAGTTTTCAGTTGGAACCAAAAGTGGTTGGATAGCTTATCATAAACAGTGAATTAAGGATAGGATCACTACAGGCAAAGACTTTAAGAAGACTTGAAGTATTTGAATCCTCGATAATGCAACAATTAGGAAACCCCCTCCACAGTCATTGAGTGGAACAAGCACTGGTGGGAATATAATTCATATGACTGTGTCAACTACCATTGTTGTATGAGGCTGAGCGGTTAGCATCGTACCATACAATTAATCTGAAATGTCATATCTTTCTATTGGTTACATGATTCTCAAGGGAAGTATAAGAGAGGGACTCCTGATCCCTCTCTGCTTCTGCTAATCTAAAAGTAATCTAAAATTTATCAACAAAGCTCCAGCTTGTTATGATCAAGTTTAAACTTAAAAAAGTGAATGTGAACAAAAGAGTGAAAAAAAGTTTTGTAGACACAAAAAAAAACCTAACAACACCGTAATGTAATTTTCACATTCTTTGGCATTGGATTTCCCCATAAAACAGTCAAAAACAAGGCCAGCAATGGCTCCTATGCAGCCCTTTTGTGAAACAACATTCTCAGCCTAAGGTCAAATGAGGACAACCATTTGCAAACAAGCAATTCTTCATCAAATTAAAACATGCTAACATGATTTTTTAGGCCTCAGAGTCAGTTGCCTATCCAATCACTGATTCTGGATCCCTTTAGATCCAGGCCTGTTTGACATTCAGGCTTCCACAACCTCAAAATGATCCATTGTTTGACAATAGGTTTCTCCCTGCTGCCCTCCCTGCATAGCAAGACGTGGGGTCAGGTGTGGTGCTTTGTCCTGGCTTAATGGCCTCCTGGGTGCTTGTCTACCAATTTTGCCATGGTCCTGTGTGTGATCTGTTTTTACTGCCCCCTGAGTCCTTTTACAGCGGCTTTGTCTCCTCTTAGGTCGGCTACTTAGGTCTAAGAATAGACCTTTGGGTGTTCACAGGTTGTTGGCTAATGTCTAACCCTGATGCTGCACTTTATTGACTGGCTGTTTTGTTGTGCCATCCTTCACCTGGTTCACCACAAAGGCCAATCAGCTCTAATGGCTACAGTTGGATCAGTAGAGAAGACTTGTGTGGGATGAGCAATGGTCCTGAGACCACAGAGCTTTCTCTGCAGCCAGCAACAAGTAACCCTTTTTCCCTAACTTCCCATAAACTACACAATCAAGGCTGCTGGAAACTCTGCTCCAAGACTTTTCATTGTGACACTGTCTGTAAACCTGTCCATAAGCATAACTGAGCCTTTACTTAGACAACAAAGGCCTAAGTTCTAGGTCATTAGACCTCCATTGATTGTGAGTGACACAATTTAAAAACCCTTCAGTGGATTTTGTAGACTTTGAATAAATATCTTCCACTTCTTAAGGATGAACTGATCCAATTTTGAATGTCAAAGGTCAAGGTCAATGTGCCCCATGGTTATTCTTTGCACTTAGAGGGATTTTCTTAAACCTCATTATAAATGTTAACTCCTGCTTGAATATAAAACTAATCTGATTTTGGACAACAAAGATTGAAGGCAAAGCTCCCATACTTGCAAACCTAATATCTAAGTAATGTTTTAAGGGATTCCTTTGAAATTTGCAGAAATGGCAATTATGGTAAAAGGATAAAGTGGTCAGAATTTGAAAATTGCGGATCAAACAATGGATGCACTGTCAGTCATATATTGCTTTAAAAAAATATATTTTGAGGAGCTTTTAAAGGATAAGTTTGGTTTCTACAGCTTTCACATTGTTTATAGAATGAAGTAGAACAATATACTCATCCAGAAGGCTTTCCTGATCCAAACAGTGCTTCGGGAGATATTTAGATCCAAAATCGACCAGCGGACATCCGTATAACGGTAGCACACAGGGCATGTATAGCGCTGCTCCTAAAACTGCATTAATCGTCCAAAAAATTGGACTGAACTGAAAACTACGGCTGCCGCGCATGCGCAGTACGGCTCATTGTTTCAGGGGCGACCACCGGCTACTCAACAACTTTCTTCTTCCAGTTTTGTGCAAAATGGACGAATATCTATCGGATGAAGATGTTGTGGACGAGAACTTTGAATATGATGGGTGTCCTTACAGTTTCGAGCCAGAGTTTACAGATGAGGAGCTCATCGAAAGGAGGAAGCCGTACTGCGCATGCACGGCAGCTGTAAAGAAAGTTTTCAGTTCAGAGGTCAGCACAGTCACGAAAACATGGGTGGAGCGACCCCGGACTGTCTTGGAGGAGCAGCCCGAGCAGACCATGCTGAAATATTGGTGAAACTAATGAGTTTTTGGATGATTAATGCAGTTTTAGGAGCGGCGCTATACATGCCCTGTGTGCTGCCATTATACGGATGTCCGCCGCTCGATTGTGGATCTAAATATCTCCCGAAGCACTGCTTGGATCAGGAAAGCCTTCTGGGTGAGTATATTGTTCTACTTCATTCTATAAACAATGTGAAAGCTGTAGAAACCGAACTTATCCTTTAAAGCTTTTCCTTAAAAATTGCTAACAACGTCTGCTCTGACCCAAAGACAGAGTAATATGATATTGAGGGTACCAGGCTAAGGTTGCTACCCTAAACCTTTTAGCAAAGCACTGTTAAGGAAATACAATGTCTAACAATCACACTAACACAAAAATACAGCCTTTTTTCTAGATCCACTGCTGCACTTTAGCTGTACAGCAGTTGTTTACCTTGTGGAGGCATAAAACTGCCAATAGTCCTTCTTTATTACGGTGACTAATGGAGGCACAAAAGTGTGTCAGCAGAACAATATGACTAGACATTGATTACAAAAAGCTCCTTGTAAGTCCACTCTAATTTGATAACTTCTTCTATTAATGCTAAGAGTTTAACAGCGAGGGGATAAATGTGAATTTCTATCACTTAGAGTGTCTGCCTCAAATTGCCAAGTCAGACAAACAATCCCAATTTAATTCCAAGATCTATTTAAGATTGATTTTCAGCTAACAACATTCAATAAATCTCAACTCCAGACCCACAGAAGTTCACACATTAAGCGTACACACTAACTACACGTCTACACAGAGCCAGTGTCGAGGTTATTGAGCCATTACGAGACAAAAATGAACCCAGGAAAGTCTAGACCAATGACGACAAGAGACAGAGTGAGGGAGTAAAAATGAGTGTGCGAAGAGACAAAATGGGAAAGGAAGCAAAAAAAAAGGGAAAGGGAATGCAGAAAGCCCTTGGCCCCCCGCCTGCAATCTGCAATCTGCTGATGGCGAGGCTCGTGACGAGGAGGTGCACAGCGTCCATTTTTAGCGATGAGGTCATCTTTAATTAACAAAACAAAGAGAGTCAGCTGTGTCACTCCAATCTGTTATCTGCACCCATGCTCAAGGACACCGTTTATCTCCATATAATTCAATCGCTTTGAACGAGGGCTTATCGATGAGATCGGAGGGGGCATTCGTGGTCTCAACCTATAATAGGAGCTGTTACATAAACATGGGAGTGGGGGGATGCCGGTTGCCCTGTTCGCAAGTGAGATGGGGGGACATGAGGAGAGTGGAGAGGTATGTAAAGCAGAGGAAGATCCACATGTATTGCGATGAACCAGCTGTGGGGGTGTGGGGGGGAAGAAAGTAAGACTAAAATAGGGGGCAGGGATCAAATGGATAATCGGTTTCTCTGTCTAACAGTGCCGACATGAGGTGACATCACTGTAACCCCCCTAAGTCTGCATCCCACTTTTATCCCTCTACAACCTCCCTCATTATGCAAAAATGGCAAATAATGCAGGTAACAATCTTTTCTCACTTTCTTCCTGTCAATTTTTGTAATCCCCCCCCCCATCCCCCACCCTCATTTGTTCTTCGTACCACAGAAATCAGGTGTCATACAGCAGTGGATGACGAAACAGCAAGAGCCTCACAGCTTTTTAATTAGTGCTAAGTGTGTGCAGTTGTGCGAGAGTCGTGGGAAGCACGGTGCTACGCTGATGAACGCATTCACGCAAAAGTGTCACCTCAGCAAAAACTGTGATTTAAGGACAAGGCAGCCCAAATTAGCAGCCGACGAGACAATGGAAGGATTGTAAAAGGAAAGAAAGTGATAATGGAACCCAGAAGCTGTTTCAATTCAACCAATGAGGGATGCTTTTGGTTAAGCCTTTTATTGGACCAATTTCATAACATTTGTAGCCCCTTCAATTGTTTTATTGGGAAATCCCAGCAAGATAGGGAACAGTGCTGACATGACAATGAAGATATGGCATTAATTATTCCCTTAGAGTCAAATTAGAAGAACAACTACAAGGCATTAACTCTGTTTTTAAGCAGATATTGTAATGATGGATGTTAGTGGTTTGATGTTCCAGGTAAAGTCTTTATAACAGAACAAGGAACTGAAGGTTAGATCATTTGATGAGAAATGTCAGTGACTAGGGATGGGAAAATGTCCTTTTTGCTCAGTGGTTTCCAAACGTTTCCGTAGAGCTCCTCCCAAATGGCACCTGAACACAGCCAAAACCTGCCTCAAGGCCTACTCAGAAAAAGTGAGGCATTGTTGTGTAAATTGGTTGTCAGTTTTAACTGCTTTCAAAAATTAAATAGGTTGGTAAACATGCTTGTTCTTGTGCAAAATCCCTTAAAAGCACTATGGGTTAAGTGTGTCAATCACTTATTTGGTTGACATATGTAAGCAAGCTGATTGTCTGTGGGAACTGGATGGATTTACCATCTAAATACACTAGCCAAGAAGTTTATGTTTTTGCTAGCATTTGTCTGTTTGTTTGTAACCATTATAAGACATAAAATTATGCATTGATTTTAATGACAGTTTCAGGGAGTGTTGATCATGGCTCAGACTAGACGTGATGAGATTTTGATGATCCAAATCCAGATGTGAACTCAGGATTTTTCCAATATTTTTTTAACAGTGCAAGATAGAGCAGTTTTCCTCATTTCTGCTAATAACTTACTATGTGTCTATTGGATTTTGATAAAAATTTTCGGGGAATAGGGATATGAGAAACGGTTGAATTTTGGTGGTGATCCAGGATTTTTGAAAGAATTAGTTGACAGTGCAAGACAGGGCAGTTTTCCACATTTTTGATGATAACTTGATGGACACCATTGGAAATGCAATGGTGTAGGTTTATGCACTTGGGGCACTTCTCGTAGTTATGCAAATAGAACTGAAATATATTAAAAAAATAACGACCTTTGTAGAATGAACATTTCAAATAGATTAGACTGTGATTAGAATTTTAATTTGTAATGTAGATATCCATATATTTTCTGGCTGAGCATTAGCAACATATTTTTAATTTTATCTTACAGACAACTCAGTACTGGCCAGATAAAGGCAGAGCACACACGTTGTGTTATCTTAACATTTATTAAGCTTTATTAATAAAAACTGCATTGTCTTTCCTTTCATCCCATTCAGAAGAACATGAATGTATCTTAAAATCTCTACAAATTTCCCAGACTTATCAGTAACACAGCTTAAGGATGCTCATTCTTTGGTATGCCACTTATTTTCTGGCTGCTACAAAAGATCTTCAAGCATTTGTTCATTTTAGCACACTGAAATGTTAGACCCTTACTATTGAGTAACATCTTCTGTATCAGTTTGTCTGACCCATTGCTGTGGAGGAATGCTGAGCTCCACACTAACTCAACACCGGCACTGCCTGTTAACTGCCTTTCTGCGAGTGCTGTCTCTGCCTTGGTGTGCCATCTAGAGGCCTGTGTGAGGCCCACTGATCATTCACATCCATCACATCAGTGACCAAATATATAAAAAATGAGATGACTTGTTGAATAACCTGGGCAAGAGTCCAATGCATTGAGTGCAGGGAATGGCAGAGATCGTTCAGTAAGTTGGATGTCTCAGGCAAAGAACAATACAAGGCCATTCTCCTATTCAACTGAAGCAGTCATAGCAAGAGAACAAAATGATTTCATGTACCTATTTTCCAGTGACAAAGGCAGAAAAGGAAGGGATTAAACCAAAATCTAAACACACATATGTCCAACAGTGCTCGTCCTTTACCTCTTGGAAGAGCATTCTCACTCATACTTTCCTTATCTAAAGATTTAACCCTGTCCCTTGGCAAAGTGAAGTTGTAAAAACAAATATCCAGTCATTTTTAGCACTGTACCCACACCTTTGTTAGAGTTAATATGTTTAAGCCAGTCAACAGGACACAACCAAAGTCAGAGACATTTGTAGTACTGGTTGTCCATCCTTCCAGCCCTGTCCATATGTCCTTGCGTCCCCAAACTATTCTTGAAGACTTAAGATATTAAGACTGAGAGATTTTTGTTAAGGTTTGGAAAAATGTCTTTGTTAATACTGTACATCATAGGTCAAGGTCATGGAGCCTCATGTTCATCCCTTGGACAAGTAAAGACAAGATCTAAAGAACTTGCACTAATGTCCTGACATTGCAGAGCAGATGGATGAGCCTGATTCATTGTCTATAATCAGATATATCCTTCTTACAAAGGTCCAACCTACAATGACTGTGAGTTTCACAAAGCAGGAAGGCCCAATCATCATCCTTAAGAGCAGGAAGAGGTGGGAGATACAAGCGAGACAACAGCAGGAAGAGACTGCTTGTTTAGACATTAGCTTCGACAAGAAACATAACGTCTGTGATAAGCATACCATATTAGTCATCAAAATGAATTAATGAAACTCTTTAAAGCACAACAACTCCTCTTTAAAATGCTGATCTTCAGGCTCCTTGGTGCTCAAGGCCCTATGTAATTGCCTTTGTCTCGTGGTACAACTGCCCACTGGAATTGGAGTCCCCAATTCTACAGGACTTCTTGTAAATTGTCACTGAAAACAAAGATGAATAAATAAAGAACAAGCAAAGGGAAACACTCTATATGAGAGGAGTTTGATACATGAAACCTTGTAAAGACATTTCCTTGCCCTAAAACGAGTTCTTATGTCTCTATCGATGCAGTAGACAACATATAAATCTGACAAAACACAATTAGATATCCCGAATAGGTACAGTTTCAGGGATATTATACCTTTAATGCTGGTCACTCAGTCCAGTCATATTTGTTGGCATACACACCACCAACGTAGTATTCTTTTACTTTTGCTCCATATCATGAAACATAAGGACTATTTAGGACTAAAAACATCAAAGTTATGCTGTGGGGTTTAAAACACAAATCAATAGTGTCACAGGATAGCTTTACACATTGTGCCAGCTCAAACAGTGGGTGCCATGTGTTGTGTGCTGTCTGATGATGCCTAAGGAGGACCATTTCTTGATAAACCATGTAGGGCTGGGTATCAAAATCCTGAGTCAATACAGTACTGCTGTGAACATGTCCAAAACCTTTAGGGTAGGCCTGTCTCGATAATCAATAAATCAATTAACCGCACGTTAAATAAAAACATCCTTGGTTAGTTTGCCAGCCTCGATAAATTGACACGTGCATGTGTGTTTGTTTTCCTCCTCTCTTTCTACCAAACAGGCAGGATGAGAAGATGGCTCACTCTGTGCAACTGTCTCTACACCGTGGTACATTGGTTTTATAGCGGATTTAGCGAATTTATAGCGGAGTGAGCATCTGTCAGCCATTCAATCTTTCGGGGGAGGCAGGACCGCTCGCTCGTACACACACAGAGAGCTGAAGTGAGCGTCGTAAGGAGTAACAAAGAAACAAACACAAATATAATGGCACAAGGTGAGGTGAGGTGAGGTGAGGTGAGGTGCAGTGGATCCTTCATCCTTGGCAGTCCGCGCTTACTGTGGCATTTGGTTTTCAAAGACATTTGTAGTAGTGCATTTTGCTTCATTTAAGGTGGGGGCACTGCCTTTGCCTCAGTACAAACTGACTGGGAGAATGTACGTGCCACAACCAGTTTCTGAACTGTATAAACTCCATTTTATTTATTGTTTATATTGTTGTGTGTCTTTTTACTGGAGTTTTGTCTTTTTTTTCTTTACAGAAACAGGGTCTATTTTTTATTGTTTTGACTAGCATAATGACTTTTAGCTACATGCAATTTTCCCAAAATAGAGTCCATTTCATTTTCATTGTTTTTTTCCCTCTTTTTTTGTTTGTTTAATTCATTTTATTTAAAAGCTCTTGACCTTCCAATTACAGTTAAATACTTTTAATAAATTAAAGTTAGTTGCTTTCGATACAGTGTAATCACTTTATAATGACATATATTATAATCACATTAATGAAAAAATGATGTTTTAAAATAATATTGACAATAATATTGTTTATCGGCACTAATTTTTTTGACAATTATCATCCAGCAAAATTTGTTATCGTGACAGGTCTACTTTAGGGTCACATCATAACATGGCTTACTTCGGTACCCCTCTCTCAAAAGATGCATTACCATGAAGGCAGTAATAGCAGACATAATTTGAACGAGGAGGACAGAGCAATTTTCGAAGTGGGTTAAGGTGATAGTGGATGTATGTGATAATTGAAGAGCTAATGTTTTCCTTGTAGTTTAATTTTGCTTCATTGAAGGTGTGGGCACTGCTTTAAAAGCATTGCCTCAGCACTGATTTCGAAAAACTGTCAAATGATCCTCACTCCTAACCCTCCTTGTTGTTTATTGTGAAAAATAACAGTGCGTATCTGCAGAGTAAGGCGCCAACAATTACATTTGAATCTGCTGGCTAAGCCCGAGTCTTCCAGCTTTTGGATATTCATTGAGATTGTGATAAAGTACAACCTGGAATGACCTCATCTTCACCTACTCTTCATCTCAGTAAGTCAGCGCCCCCCTCGCCTTACTGGCCTTGTTGGATGAGGTGATCCCTCTCTGTCTGCTCCATCTGTACATCTGGCACTCACAGTGCTGGGTGTCTTCTATGCTCACATGCAGGGCCTGGATCTTGGCAGCGACAACAACGCTCTCTACGGTCATTTTCACACATACACGCCTGAAAATTTTCAGTCGGCATGCCCCTGAAATCTCCATGCATGTCCCTCAGAGTGGGATGCTTTGCTAGATGGTTGGAGGGCGGAGGGAAGGGAGCAAAAGCTTATGAGGACCTACCTGTGTGCAGTAAAGATGTCACATTGGGTGCACAAAAAGCTGCTTGATATAAAGTTGATCATTCTCTACCACAGTCTTATTATAAATTCACCTTAACTCATGCTGGATGGTCTTAATGACTTAAGTTTTTTCCTGGGAAATGGGTATAAATAGTCAGGCAAAAATTGGGGTGAAGAATTCATCGATATATGTCAAGGCACAGCTCAAGCCGTAATATTTGGCAAATACTCAGTTTTATGTACAGACGACAAAATCATGAAACACGCACTGCTTATATATTGATATTGGATGTATAGTTAACATGGTGTGTTGTGTGCCAGTGTTAAGGATGTTTATAATACTATTTGAATTGCCTGTCCTCTTTGTTAAAGTAAGGGACCAGCTTAAAGTTTGTGAATTAGACTCATAGTTAAGATGCAATAGGCCTAGACTGCTGGCACATTGGGCTCTCTCTCTCTCTCTAACACTCTTTCCCCATATCTGCCTTGGCCCCTTTTGTTGCTCCTGTATTCATCTCTGGCTCTTGTCCTGTAGGTGGCCTGGGATCCTTGGTGGAGACTACCTGCTGTTGTGGAGTCACAAAGGCTCAATAACTACACTTACAGACATGACATATTTTGGCAGTTTCTTTAGCCACATTCCATTCCCATTATCATTCTAGCTGATTAATGTGGATATTAGCATGATATCTCTATCCATGGCTGATACATCTGTACTTACTATTTTTATCACCACAGGCATGAGGTCCCTCTTGAAAATGAGATGTCACATCTCAAGAGGCCTTTAATACATTTATACTTAACAGAGACAAATATGGTAGAGATGCACTTGTGGTCTGGGCACCCATGAGTTCGTCACTACCTTAAATTCTTATTTTCATTAAGAATATCATCGATTATACTTCTATAAAATGATCACCACAACCATTCAGACACGAATACCCTCCTGAAATGAGATGTAGCATCTCAAGAGGCTAACCTCGAATAAATCAGATGACAGGTCTATGGTTCATGGATCTGTCACTAACTTTAGTTCTTACTTTAGTCCACTTGTCTCCGCTTTCCTCCCTTCCTTCACACACGCACCCAACACAGCATCGTGTGGATTTGCGGTTCATCATGAGCTGTTCATCCACATTCAAGATTTCCTGCTGCTTAACAGAAGGTTTTTCTTGCCGCCATGATGGAGGGAATCTTGATTGGCTATGTGGATTCATGTTGGGTGTTGGATGTATATATTTGTATATATACATATGTATATGTGTATCTTTATATGTATATATGTTTCTATGCATATATGTGTATCCATAAATGTTGATTTTTATGCTCTATTGTAAGTGTCTTGAGATAACACTTGTTATAAATTGGCGCTATACAAATAAAGATTGACTGATTGATTGATTGACACAAAAAGTTGCATGTACTGTTCAATGTATGGACAGTCAGTGATATCTTAAAACAAGAGCAAAAACTACAATGGAAATGCACTTCAGCTACAAGAACTAATTCCAATGAAGTTTGAACATTCAATTGAAAATAGGTCAAAAAGGATTTTCAAGCAATTGTATTGTCACAGTCTCAGTCTCTGCCTCAGACTGCCACATTCCTGCAGCAGTCTAATCAGCTGAGCTCAACTCACCTGTGCTCTCTGCCTCAGTCTGCCACATTCCTGCAGCAGTCTAATCAGCTGAGCTTATCACACCTGTGCTCCTGCTCACACCTGGACCTCGTCTGCTGCTATCAGGCCACCTACAAAACCCCCAGCTCCACACACAGTCAGTGTCAGACTGTCTTCGCACTCATGCTGAGCACTCCAGACCTGTCTCTCGGACTGATCACCCGTTGCCGACAAGTTTCGTCCCAGTTTCTGCCTCAGATGCCTGACCCTCGGCTTGACTTCAAGGTATCGACTAGCTTCTGTCCTCAACTCACCCGTCTGCCTGAGTCCCCGGCTATCGATCCTGCTTCTGTCTCTGACGCCGAGTTCTGCCTGTCCTGATCTGCAGTGATCTGCCTGGTAACTGATCCCTGCCTGTCTTCGAAGCTGAGTTTCCGCCTGAGTCCTGCTTCAAGTTGGTCTGACTGGTAACTGATCCCTGCCTGTCTTCGACGCTGAGATTCCGCCTGAGCCCTGCTTCGTGCTGGTCTGCCTGGTATCTGATCCCTGCCTGTCTTCGACGCTGAGTTTACGCCTGAGCCCTGCTTTCTGCTGGTCTGCCTGGTATCTGATCCCTGCCTGTCTTCGACGCTGAGTTTACGCCTGAGCCCTGCTTCAAGTTGGTCTGCCTGGTAACTGATCCCTGCCTGTCTACGACGCCGAGTTCAGCCTGAGTTCTGATTCGTGCTGGTCTGCCTGGTAACTGATCCCTGCCTGTCCTCGACGCTGAGTCTCTGCCTGTCCCACTCTGTGTTGATCTGCCTGGTAACTGATCCCTGCCTGTCTTCGACACTGAGTTTCCGCCTGAGTCCCACTCCGTGCTGGTCTGCCTGGTTACTGAACCCCCGCCTGTCTTCGACAACGTGAGCTTGCCTGAATCACCTCTCCGAGTGTTCCTGAACGCCTCTGCTCGTCTGTGACTGAGTCAAGCCTCTACCGCCTCCCTCTTAAGACTTAGTGAGCCTTTGCCTGTACATCTCCTGTGTGGCTCAACTGTTAGAGCACTTGTCTTCAGTTTTAGCTGCACGGGTTCGATCCCCGCTCAAGCCGCAGCTTCTCCCCTGTTAAAGAGGACATATCATGCTTGTTTCTCCTTTTCACTATGCCAGACTAGGATGCCTGTAAAGCATTTCTGCCCTCAGTACAAGTCATTTAGTTCCTTCATTGCCCCACAATAGCGTTCTCAATATCCTCATTTTAGGTCATTAACAAGGTCTTGTTGAAACGCTTCGTCTCAAGGACGACCTAAAGTTACCTCGCAATGTCACAGCTCTTTGTGCTCTGATTGGTCAGTTCTATCGGGGGCTGAGCCAGCCTGTCCTTCTTCTTCTGCTGTATTTTCCAGCAGGCTCAAAGCAGCGACCACGTATTGAGTCCCCCTACAGGCCAGAGCTGGTAATGAGGGAGAGTTAGCGAGGGAGCTTTATACCCCTGCTGGTGGATGTGTTCCTCGGTGAGGGTTTGGGGCTAACGGACATCACAGAGGAGGAAGTGTTTTATCAGATTACTCCAATAAAAAGAAAGGTACCTCATGATGTCATGACGTTTGAAATCTCGCGGACATCTCGCAATGACCTATTTTCAGAGGCATCAAATCTCGTTCTAGGATATCAGAAAAAATACAATATCTCATTTTTTGAAAATTAAGGGGGTGTAAGGTCTTGTTTTCAAATTTATTATATTATATGTAAGTATTAAATCATGCATCAGCATAATATGTCCTCTCTAAGACTGTGTGAGTCTCTGTCTGAACATCTCCTGTGTGGCTCAGTCGAGAGCGCGCCCGTCTTCAGATCCTGCTGTCGCGGGTTCGACCCCCGCTCAAGCCACAGCTTCTCTCCTGTTAAGACTGTGTGAGTCTTTGTCTGAACATCTCCTGTGTGGCACAGTTGGGAATAGTGCCCATCTTTATACCCTGCTGCCGCGGGTTCAATCGCTGCTCAAGTCGCAGCTCCTCTCCTGCAAACACTGTGTGAGCCTTTGTCCCAAATGTCTCCCATGTGGCTCAACTGAGAGAACACTCACCCTTCATTCCAAAGTGTGAGGGTTTAAACTCCGCTCTGAACTGTGCCTTGATTAACTGTTAATAAAGACTGTTCGTTGTCCACATCTAACCACTTACTAACTCCTAACTACAACCGTTACATGTATTGTATTTTTATTTGCATTTTACGCAATGTCCCAACTTAATAATGAATTTGGGGTGTGTATTTAAATAATTCTTTTTCATTAGAATTCACATAGGACTTATCTGTAAGCAAAGGACAAGTGCAATAACCTTATGACTATGTGTTTGTATAGGCCCATATCTTTGTGGGGATGGGATGCAGAGAGCAGCATAACGTCCTTATAAACGACAAGATAGATGAACAAGGGGCACAGCTGGCCTCCTCTCACATCAAAGCTGCAGGTCGATCTACCAGTCACTGCAGACTTCAGAGGGAAGATTTGTGAGTGACCAGGGAGAGGCCTTCGAGAGAAAGATGACTACTTCTTTCTAAACAGCGCTGATAAGTGGGGCAATCTGAGGGGTTTTTGGAGACAGGGGCCTTGTCTCTGATGGCTTGTGCAGATGTGAGAGGTACAGGGGGATACTGTAGAAAACATGACCCCTCTCAAACCTTGTACACAGATAAAGGGATGAAACAAAAAGATGAGAGGGAATGGCCAGAGATGTCAACAGGAGACGAAAAAAATGGAACCTAGCGGAGCCCTCTTTCAGAAATTTAGGTGCCAACACAGTGAAGTGCAGTCTGTCCTGTCCTGTGGGGGCATTATGTTGTCTTCTGATGTTTTCACCACCAAGTCTGCGCTCCAATCATAAAATATGACAGCAAGGCCTCTGACCTAGACTTTCAGAAGTATTACTTTTATACTTGTTTGACACTTTCAGGCCTCTGCAGTCAATTAAGCATGATAAATATAGACCAAAGAGTTTGAGGCTTACGCTCCGTCCACTGCATGGCCTATTTATGCCTCAGTAAGGTTTTGCCAGAAAGTCAGTGTTCTGTGGTGGGTTGCTTGGCCTCTGACCTGAAACCTCTCAAATGCTCAGCATCAAGTCAGAGAGGACATTTGTGCAAAGCTTGAAAGAAATCTTTTGAAGAATTCATCACATACAAGGTTCATAGGCAAGGTTTGAAATTCCTATGTCCCTCCAAAACTGTACCCATGTGTCCATTAGTCAATGTGAGAATTTATGCAAAATATAACAAAAACCCAAGCGAGCATTTCTGAGAGGCTGTATCCACAAGCAGGCTGTTACAGTGATGCCAGATAACCCACGACCTATACTTCCAAAATCAATTCAGGTGTTCTCTTGGAGAGAGAAGACAAATGGTCCGATGTAATTCAAACCCTTCAAATAGTTTTTTTTTAAAAAAACAGCCTTTACATGCAAAGGATGACCAGAAAACCTCCATGACCTTGACCATTGACCTATGATCTACAAAATGCTGTATGTTCATAGTTCTGTCACAAAGTTTGCCTATGCAACATTTGAAGGGAGTCCCTCAGGAGGTATTATAGTATTGAGTTCACAAGTTGTAATGCACTAGTAATAATGATCATTATAGTCGTTGACCTTTAAAGATGCTATGAGGAGTTTCTAAGTAATTAAAAAAAAGTCTCACTTTTAGATATATGCCTGATCAAAATACACACTTTAAGATGAGTTTTATAGCATCAAAATAGGTTATCTATAAATACTATTCCTTAGCTTCGCGGTCGGGTCGGACAGGGCTGGACTGGCCTGGATATCCAACTTCGGGAACAAGACAATTAAAACTAGAGCAAATTTATATTATTCGGACACGTCTTAGAGCACCGGGCTGTATAGCTATATATAGCCGGCTCCAAAACTACGATACTAAGTTTTCCAAAAATTGCTTGTTGTCACACATCAAAAACTACCGCTATGTAACTAGAAAGAGATACATTACCTCGTCGCTTTGCAGTTGTTGAAAAAAGAAGTTGTAAAGCAATGCAGAGTTCTGAGGAAGGTCTGAGCTGCATTCATTAGCATCACAACAAACGCACGCTTTGGCTTAGGTCACGTCTTTACGACAGTGGCCGCACGTGCTCATGGGTAGCAGAGTCTTTATATCACTGGAAATAGATTCTCCTCATAGCACCTTTAACCTTAAAAATTGACTCAAGTCATTCTTAAATTAGAGTGGACACACATGCAAGTTTGATGATGATCCCTTTAAAACTTGATGAAATATTGCATCACATAAGTCAAAGATCATGTCATATGTGAGTGTGATGGAAAAAAATAAACATGTCATAAATATTGGATGGAAATGTTAAATAGTGTTGTTAAAAACATTGTTAAAAAGGTTAAAAACATGGTTGTAACATGGATAATTAATATGTTACAAATATAGCATTTTATATTTCAGTTAATTTGATATTAAGTTCATAAATAATGCATTTGGTTTTGTTCAGTATTATTTGGCGATTCACCAGTTACACTGCCAGGGGGAACGTGTTGTTATACCACCCTGCTCGCGCCTTCCATTACACTATTACATGGAAGCTTACAACAACACGTCTATTTACGTCTTCACTTCGCCCCTTTAAATAAGTGTTAAACAGTTAAATAAGTGTTTAAGTTTGTACAGATGTTTTGAAAGTGCCATTGAACATGTAGGTTTTGCATTTTTCCAGTTTCAATCTGTGTAAGTGTGGGTTTTTTTTTGTTAAAATGTCATAGAGCCTACCAACGTAGCACGTCGGCTAACAGCGTGTATTGAATTTAATGTCAACAAGGAAAATGTGTTTATGAAATTATTCATTGCACTATTGAATGGAAGCATACAACAACGTGTCTGTTACATTCTTCACGTCTCCCCTTTCCTTCATCTTTTGACCTTTAAAATTCAAGCCCTTATTCCTTCAATGCAAGTTGATATTCAGGCAAAGTTTATGTTGGGTTTGAAGCTTCAGAATTCTTAAAAAATGTTAACAAGCAAACATGACGTCCAAGCTATTTATCATTAGCCTACAAACTGTCCAAAATGAACAATTTTTCATATTATTTTTGGGGCATGTTGTGCCTTTATTGATAGGAGAGAGACAGTGGACAGGCTTGTGAAAGGGGGTGAAAGAGAGTAGGGGGAGACACTGTGCAAACTGGCCACAGGCTGGATTTGAACCTGGGCTGGCAAAAGTATGTATATGGGTCATGCCTGGTTGCTAACCACTCCTCCAAAACCAACAACCCCACAATGTAACAATTTTATCCATCGCAAGAAAGTACACTGTTCCCAAAACTGTGCAAAGTTTAGGGAAGATAATAAGAAACAGTGAAAGTGCAGAGCTAGAGAAAACGCATTTCCAAGCAAATGATGACCAAGTAGCTGCATGATCTCAACATCTGACCTTTAAAATCAGATCATTCCACTTCTGTCATAGTTGGTGTTTATACAAAGTTTAGAGTTAATCCCTTCAAGCATTCTCGAGACAGTTCATTCACAAGCAAAGGATGACCAAGAGGATGACCAAGAGGATGACCAAGAGATGTGATGTCATTCAATGTCTGTATCATGGTTGACATTTTTGCAAAGTCTGGTTCAAATCCCTTCAAGCATTCATGAGATAGCGTAAAGGATGACCAAGAGGCTGACCTCAATCTTTTACCTCTGACTTTTAAAACTGCGTCATTCAGAGTCAGCCTCATGGTTGACATTCAGACAGAGTTTGGTGCAAAACACTCCAAACATTATCTTGGTCAATGATTCCCAAACTGGAGTACCCTGGGGTAAAGTGATGTAGGGGGTACGCAAATACCTGTCAGGTTTGAAACTGTTGGTTTAGTAGTTCAAGTTCAAACCGGCAAATGTTTCATTGTGAGCTTTGACAAACACCTTAAGTGTTGGCAGGGAGACTGGAGAATGGATTGGTGAGGCATCTTGGAGAAGGAACTCTGTCCTGATTAGTGTAAGATTCTTATAGTAACATAAGTTCAGTCAGACAGCCTCATTAGAGCTGTGGTGAAAAGATTCTATTTGTATGTTATTTATGTTAAATGTGGGATGCAGGGTGGCAGCAGGCTTACAGCCACATTTCCAGCTACTTTAAGTGTGTAAGAGTAGGGGGTTCATGGCTGGAGGTCAAGTGCTTGAAGGGGATCAGGCTGCGAAAAGTTTGGGAAACACAAATTTAGGTAATGTATTAACCAGAAAAAGGCAACCTAAGGGCTGATCTTGGCCTTTAACCTCTACATGTAAATCTTATAACTTAATGTCTGTGTGGTTGACATCAGTCAAAAGTACCGTGCAAAATATTCAAAGTGCTCCTGAGATAGTGCATTCAATAATGACCAAAAGGCTGCATGACATATATATGTTATCATTAAATCTCTGTGTCATGGTTGAATATTTATGCAAAGTTTGGAGCAAATCCCTTGAACAATTTCAAAAATTCTTGAAATAGAGCATTCACAAGCTAAGGGTAAACAAGAGGCTTAAAATCACACAATGTTAATGTTTTTAAAAACAAACTCAAGTTTAGTCTGGCTTTTACCTGAATAACTTTTTAGAGTTTTAATTCTTATTACCGTGTCAGTTTCTAACAATTTTATTCTGATTTTACCTTAATTCTATTTTTAACATCATTTCAATTTTATTTTGTACTTAAAGGTGCTATGAGGAGAATCTATTTCCGGCAACATAAAGACTCTGCTACCCATGCGCACGTGCGGCAACTGTTGTAAAGACCTGACCCAAGCCAAAGCATGCGTTTGTTGTGATGCTAATGAATGCAGCTCGGACCTTCCTCAGAACTCGGCATTGCTTAACAACTTCTTTTTTCAACAACTTACAGGATGCAAAGCAAAGAGGTCATGTATCTCTTTCTAGTTACGTAGCGGTAGTTTTTGATGTGTGACAACAAGCAATTTTTGGCCGGCTATATATCGCTACTTACAGCCCGGTGCGCTAAGACGTGTCCGAATAACATAAACTTGCTCTAGTTTTAATGGTCTTGTTCCCGAAGTTGAGTATCCAGGCCAGTCCAGCCCTGTCTGACCCGACCACAAAGCTAAAGAATAGCATTTATAGATAACCTATTTTGATGCTATAACATTCATCTTAAAGTGTGTATTTTGTAGGGGTGTGTATTGGCAAGAGCCTCACGATTCGATACGCATCACGATACTTTGGTCACGATACGATAATATCAGGATATATCACGATATCACAATATTGTGATATATTGCGATATTCTACAGTAAACTAGGAAAACCCTAGAGACAGTGAATATGTAACTGTTCCATTTTATTGTTATTGAAATATGACAAATGCAGTGTTACATACATAGCCTACACTTAACACAGAGTGCATCAAGTCAATTAAACTAATGTTGCTAAGAAATTATTCTTGTTTTCCCTTTAACAAAGTATTGAAATCATCCTAACCTGTAGTGCAGCTCAAACTGTAACGGAACACATGAGGAACAAAATGCTTTGAGTAACTGACAGCAGAACAGTAAGTTAAAAAAAAGTCACATATTTCTCTTGTCACTGTCTGAACTGAATAGTGCATGAAGAAACCTGTGCATACATCTATATAAGTTGTATTTTATGTCCAACTCTGATAAAATATGAGTTTTTATTATTACAAAAATATCAATACTAAGATTTGAAATATCAATATTATATTGGGAGTCAAAATATTGCGATAGCGATATTTTTTCACACCCCTAGTATTTTGATCAGGCATATATCTAAAAGTGAGACTTTTTTTTTAAAATTACTCAGAAATTCTCATTGCACCTTTAATTTCATGATATATTTAATTTTACACTTAAACCAAACCTCCAGTGTTTACTCATTTTCCACCTTTAAGATGGCGTTTTCTTGGTAAGTACTGGGCACAACAATATTCCTGCTTTATTATTGTCTTTTATTTATGATGCATTTTACCAGTACTGTGCATGGATTCCAAGGCGGGTGGGTTCAGGGACTGAGTGGAGTGGGTTTGGTCATAATTCCTTTTATCTTATTATCTAATTACTGGTCAGTCTATAAAGCTCTTTGGCCTACAGTTTTTGTATGAAAAGTGCTATATAAATAAAGTTTGATTTGATTTGATAATTTAACTTCTGTGTCATGGTCGACATTTCTGCCTAGTTTGCCGAAATCCCTTGAAATCGCTCTTGAAAAAATCAACAAATTATTTGCAAGTAATGATGAGGCTATGTAGCTCTGACCATTGACCTCCACAATAGCTATCCTTAAAGAGAACCATAAGTACTGAAATATCTTTCTCATATACTGACTCATGATGCCAAAGGCAAACATATGGCAAAGGGAGGTGTTGGTGGCATTTGAAGTGAGAGAACCAGAGTAAATCCTGACACCGCCCACCATATTAACTGAGCCCGTATTACAGCAGCAGGAACATCTAAACAACCCGCTTAATCTCTGACATGACTTTTCCCACTCAGTGTTAATGCCCACCACAAGAAAAGCACACAGCTCTATGTTATGAGCCGAGGAATGATATCACTGCTCTAATTTGCATCAGGCAAAGAGCACGTCTCATTCGCAGCATTTGTGGATATTAACTTAAAAGGAGATACCATTCACTGGCAAGTTTCTCAAGGACCCTGTGATTGCATCCATTCACGCAGGAAGTTGTTACGGATGAAAAACCTGAGTCAAAAGGGTGGCATATTACATCATTTGAATTAGCTTATTAACATGGATAAAACTGTCACCCTGCTTCAGGGAAAAAGTCCCTGCATTCCTTAACAGATGCAAGTCGTCATCTGGAGTCAAAACGGGGGTGACGGAGGAGGATTCAGAGGATCTCTTTTAACCCGCAAGGCTGTTGATAGCAGTGAATGTCTTACAAGGCTAGTGTGGATGGGGAAGCATTCAGGTCCACATACAGTGCTTAATTTATAAGAACACCTGTCACAAAACAAAAACACTTTCAAAAACTTGTTTGAAACGCGAACATGTCTGCAGACGTCCACCCATCGAACCTTCTTCTAGTCATCAACAGTCCTGGGTTTGTGCTTTTGAGGTGTTTCCTGTATCTTTGTAGGCCTCAATGATAGCTTTTTAGTCGCGATTCTTTAAGCATTGTTTTGGCTGTTGTCTGCACACTGTCATTCTGGAGACTTTCTTAGACTCTGATCTAGAAGCATTCATCTCTGTCTGAAGATCAGCAGTGGTCCTTCTTCTGTCTCTGGTATGTAAAATCTTAAAGTGTCTGACATTAAATTCAATTAACTTTCTTTTCTTGCCTCTTCCTTGGTGCATTTCTAACCGAGGGATTCCACTGGATGCGTATCCGGTCCTTCTCCGCTCCGTCATCTGACGCGCGTCAACTCCCACTGGATCCATCTGTGGAAGCATTGCGGCTCCGCCCTGCAGCGGGTCAGCGAGCTCACAAAGTATTTTGTGGTTTTGCACCTCCAAAATCAAAAGCTCCTCATCCATGGTGAAGTGGGGTGAGACTGAAATTTTGACACCAGGTCTGTCTCTTTTTCATTCACTTATCAACCACAAAACACTGCAGCTGATGCCCTGCAGCAGCATTATCTGTGAGTTTCCGGTGGTTCGTCAAGGCGGAACTAATGTCCTTACTGACTAATGTTTCCCACATGGACATAAATTGTTCCTCTGTAGTCCGGATGAAAAACTGTCTGTCATGGGCACCGTCACACACGCACACACCGCTGATTGGCTGTTGCTGAACAGCCACGCACAACGTCGTCTGAAAAGATCAACTTTTTTTACTTTCACATCGCGCGACACGCTATGTGGTAGAGTGAAAAGCGGCTGTCGCATCGCGGGACGGTTAGCCCCGCCCCATTGTGGCTGTACATTGACTTTGCATGGAGAGTGATCGCCGAGGTAGTACAAGTAGCGTCCGGTGTGAATGCAGCATTAGTCAACAACCTTTTTCCCCCTGATAAAAATGAGATAAAGCAAATACCAATAAGTTGCACATGGAAAAAACTAAAACTAAATCAACTGAAATGTTGATCATCTAATAAAATTTAAACAAAAATGTTTGACAGAGACTTAATCCAATCAGACATAATCTGTCATTAGAAAGTAAGGACAAGTTAGGAATGTAAACAATCACAGCTACTTTGTTGTGTGGAAAGGTTGGATGAGTTAAGAGGAACATCCAATCACAGCTGCCTTAGCTTCATGGTGGTAGGATAAGTTGGTGAGTGATCCAATCAGAGCTACACTCTTTATGAATTGATATCCTCATGTACAGCAGGTTCGCTGTTTGTTGTCAATCCTGGTATTGTAACTAAGATGCCCTGCTAGGTAGCCCTAGGGAAGGTGACTGCATTCACAAAAAAATGACATTTCTTTCTCTTAATTTTTACATTCAAACTTCACTAGCATACAATAAAGGGTTACGAGATGTTTTGTTTAATCAAAGTGGACAACATGACTTCGGAAATTCAAGGAAACATTAAAAAATGCCTTACAATTTACATTTCCTATTTTAGTTGACTAAATTTACAGAAGATTTTGTTGACTATAACATTGTGACATTTCATCAACTGAAGCTACACTAAAATCCAAAACAATTTAAATGACTAAATTATTTCTTAAAGTAAAAGGTATTTTAGGCACAAGACTATGAATAAAACTAAATAAAAAAGGGCTGTCAAATATTAACACTACTGTAGCATACTAGGCCACACTGAGAAAACATTATTGAAGCATTAAACTTTTTAAAAAACACTGTGTGAGAATTTTGCTCTTTAATTTCAGTGGAGAGACAGTAGATAGATCTGGAAAGGGGGAGAGAGGGTAGGAAAGGCCCCTGATCAGAATCGAACCCCAGGCTGTCCACACAAACAAGAGCCTCAATATCTGGTGTCATCTCTTTGTGACCCACTCGACTATATCAAAATCCCAAGATCACATCGTTAATCCCTTTAAACCACTTCACACCGGACCCATGTGTCCCAAGACACGTAGTTCTTGCACAAAGGTCCTCACAGATTTTGGGATTTGGCATGCTTATAAACACCACTGTTTGAGCCCTGCCCAGAACAGGTTGTCTTAGTGTGAGTCTGGTCTTACTGCGAATGTCAAAAGCCAGAGGACAGCAAACATCACAGCAGCATGGCTGCTCTTTTTTTTAACATTTCAGCATTCTAAACTGTAAAAAAAAAGAGCAACAACGAATGATTTCCAGCACTACAGGACTTTATGGAGCAACAGTAGTCACCAAATCACTCAAAATCCACGGCCTTGTTAGAGATGGTATGGTATGTATGTTCGTTTTAGCTGCTGTTGCATGGTTATTATCGACTGCTGTGACCAATCAACAGACTGCAGGGTTTTTAGCTCCACCCTTTAGGGGCCGTTCATTGGCAAGTGGGACTTCACAGGTTAGTTATTTGGGTGCCTTTTCTCCTCATTTGACAGCTAAAGCACCTGTAATTGCATCCAAAGCAGAACTGAACTGAACACTGACCTGCCAGGAGGAAAAGCACCATCTGGTATTACTTCCACATGATTTGCATCCTATATATCCTCATTAATAGGTAATGACTGGTTTGGTTAGGCTAGGCTATTTTTTACCTAGCAGTACAGCAGCTTAATAATTTGATATCCTGTCCTGGATATCATATTTCTTAATTAATTTCTTATGTCATATTTCTCAATATCATATCTTCTGATGCCCACAATTTAATAGATGCTCTGTTATTAATTCTTGACTTGTTTTGCTTATTGATGGTGATCTGCAAGTGAAATTGCAAAGCGGAACATTTTGAAGGCCACTGCACTGAATCTGGATACCAAATGTGCACAGAATGCTTTAAGACGGGAATTCCGTTCACACAGCTAATATTGGTACCATGCTATCAGCTGGAGGTTATCTGTGATCCATTTCACACCAACGTGCTTGAACACTTCTTTCAAAATAAAACAGGAAATGGAAATATGTAAAAATAGCACCACTAGCTCCTTGAATCAAGTCCCTTTTGCCACTGAGGAAGCCAATCCAGTGGAAACTCTCTCACTGCAAACACAAGACCTATTCACATTTACTGTCAAATGACAGACCTTACCATTATTCACCTCAGGAGCGTTACAGTATCTTCGCCTATCCTAGTCTAGACAGCTCTGACATAGAAACATAGCTTTAGGAACCCTGTGAGAGTGGCATCCAAGCGTCTGCATCTCCACACTCACTCTCTGTCTGCCATCTGTATGAGTGTGCACATGGCTGAATGTGTGTGCTTAGAGTGTGTGACTCATGCTCAGCATGGCTGAATTTGTGTGTGTTTGTGTGTGTGTGTGGCTGTCTGTTTATCTTTCCTCTCTCTCAGACACCAGCCTGAAGCAGTGTTTCAACTTGGCAATGGATGTGGAAGCAGCCTCAGCTTCTATTGATGCCGGAGACGGCTGAATCCCATCCGCTGGACACTTGGGCCGCCCATTATTACTGACGGTGTAAGTGGATGGTCAAAGTCTCAACAACACCATCTGTGCCTCATCTGCCCTCTGATTTCAATGGCACAGACCATGTAACTGTCCTTTGTACTTGTTAATCTCGGCATATATCAAAGCCTGGGGACCGTTTTTTTTCTATTTACCAGAGTCCTTTTGCTAATGTGTTATTTTTATTTTCAAATTACTTTCAGGAACAGACTACTGAATGCCAAATACTTCAGATCTAGCTCTTAAAAGTATCTGCTGGTCTGCCTGTGGCACCAAAACTAGCATGGGAGGCAGGGCTTGACTTAACCCATTCAGACATAAACATATATAATATGACATTAATACACTTTGAGAAATCATCAAAATTTTAAAACTACAGCCACACAAAATCTGAAATTTTGAAACCCTCTACCAATCAAGTTAATGGAGAAGAGAACAACCTTTACTCTGCTTAAAAACCTAATAACGTAAAAGTACTGTGTCCAACAGTAGTATGGAAGGTAGGACTTTATTATTTATATATTTGACTTCGATTTTGCATATTTTAAAATCATCCACAAATCATTCATTTCTTTAAAATAAGACTTATACCATCCCTATTTTTATAAGCTTAAATGCAGGGCTACCTCAGGCTTGTACACATACTGTGTATTCCACACATTATAGATCATTTGAGTCTTGTTTTGAAAGTCACCTAGATAAATTTGCAAATTTCCTTTTTATGTTCAGTACCAAGTATGTGCCTTAAACCTAGCTTTGGAAGATCCTTAAATACCTGCTTGTGATACCCATTGTGTTCAAAAGTAGAATGGGAGGTAGGTCTTTTGCTTGCTTGGACTGTCCTTTTTCATTGAGTCTTTAAGCTTGGCACACGAAGGCTTTTATTCATTTATCTCAGCACATGTTAAAGGTGTAGTCAGTGATCTTATCTTCTAATTTAATGCAGTATTTGTCAAATTCACTGTATTTCTCCTCTCCATCCACAAGATGTCACCACTGACAGCATGTTGAAAAAAAAGTACGATTTCAATACACAGCCTTGACTCTGAATTTCAGCAGGTAAATACAGGGGCTCGGGCCGAGTTACCAAAACAGGGTACACCAGGGGGCGATCATACTCATGCACAGATCAGACAGAGGGGGGAGGGGGAGTAGTAGGTTGCGTAGTGTGCGCAGTTAGCGTAAGAGATAGATACAATATGTGCAGTAGCAATGGCTGAAAACAGCCCAAAAGAAAAAGGTCAGAGGAGCAGAAAGTGAAAAAGAAGGGCTATGACCATGAAAGAGCGAAGACCCGGGTCAACATTGGTGTTGCTTTCCGACGGTGGAGGGAACTCCGCCAATTGAAAGACCTGAAAACAGACGCGGATGTCGCCGTCTGTCTGCTGGATAGGTAAGCAACATTAGCTTTGTGGTGCTTCACATAACAGTAACAGCCGTCGGGCATTCATCTTATTGTCTAATCTGCCAGAATGTACTGTTGTTGTGATGTTATCAATATTGTCAGTCGAGTTGTCAGACAATCAGGGTTACCTTAGCTGCGTTGGTCAGCTACGCAGTTTCTACGGCCATTTCCATGACGATGCACACCCATCAGCTTTCGGGGGTGGAGCCAGGGGTGAGGTATGAAGGGAGAGGCGGGTCTAAATTTGTTCATAAACAACCTCTCCACTCGTTTTCTCCCACATCGCTGACTACGCCTGTAAATCCTTTAAATCTTGTTTTAAAAATGTAACTTTTTTATGCTATTTTTTCAGTTACCTGTTGTTTCCAAATGTAACATGGGAGGCAAGGCTTTTTATTTATCTGATCTCTTTGTTTCGAAAACAGGGTCAGGCAGATGAACACATCCTTTACAAGGCTTAAAACTCCCTTAAATATATGTTGTGTCCAAAAGTAGTATGGGAGGGAGGGCTCCTGTTGTATGGGCTTCCTGTCTTTGGCCTATTTTCATATCATCTACAAGTGATGGTTTATAAGGTCTATTACTGCTTGTTGTACCCATTGTGTTCAAAAACAGTACTGGAGTCAGAGAATTTTATCTACAAGGCCTCTTAAGCTTGAAAGTATCTCCCAGTGATGCTCTGTATGGTCCATACATTCTTCATTTTTAAAATAAGGCTCAGATTGTTCCTTTTTCATAGAGCCTGTGAGCAGGTCTTGCTTGGGCTTGCACTCAGGCAAGTACTCATTTTTTTCAGGAACATATTAAACCTTATAATCTGCTTTTAAAGATTTGGTGGATATTTCTGCAAGTTTTTTTTTTATACTGCAAACAACCAAGTCAAGTTCCCTAAATCTAACTTTAAAAGCTCTTTAAAGGACTGCATGTGGTACCTATTGTGTCCAAAAGAAGATTGGGAGACAGGTCTTTTTATCTGTGTGGCCTCTTTATTTTCAAATCCTATGAAAATTAGACCAAGAGAGACAAGCATTTTCCATTTCTAGGCTAAAAGCCCCTTTATCACATGTGTTAAGTCCAAAAGTGACACAACAGGCCAGATCTATCTTTTTGATATATCTGACCTGTTTTAACATTATGTGCATGTGATGGTCTATAAGGCCTATCATTGTATTTAGTACTAATTGTGTTCATAAGTAGTATAGGAATCATGAAATTAAGTTAAAGATGCTATGAGGAGTTTCTAAGTAATTACAAAAAAGTCTCACTTTTAGATATATGCCTGATCGAAATACACACTTTAGCATCAAAATAGGTTATCTATAAACGCTATTCCTTAGCTTCGTGGTTGGGTCGGACAGGGCTGGACTGGCCTGGATACTCAACTTCTGGAACAAGACAATTAAACCTAGAGCAAATTTATATTATTCGGACACGTCTTAGAGCATCGGGCTGTAAGTAGTGATATATAGCCGGCTACAAAACTACGATACCAAGTTTTCCAAAAATTGCTCATTGTCACACATCAAAAACTACCGCTATATAACTAGAAAGAAATACATTAACTTGTCACTTTGCATCCTGTAGGTTGTTGAAAAAAGAAGTTGTTAAGCAATGCAGAGTTCTGAGGAAGGTCCGAGCTGCATTCATTAGCATACAACAAACGCACGCTTTGGCTTGGGTCACGTCTTTACGACAGTCGCTGCGCATGCTCATGGGTAGCAGAGTGTTTATGTGGCCGGAAATAGATTCTCCTCATAGCACCTTTAATTGTGTTTCTTAAGCTTGAAATTACTTTCCAGTGATGCTCCTTAAGGTCTTAACAGTCTTTTTTTTTTAAATTAAGGCTTAAATTGTTCCTTTTTCATAGAGCCTGTTAGCAGGCCTTGCTTGGACTTGCACTTATAGATTCTTGCACATTTTGCAGCCTTATGATCTGCTTTTTAATATGTATCTTGACATTTTTGCTGATTTGTCATCATTAGAGTAGAATTTCAAACATTTGCAGGCCTGCTTGTAGCACTTATGGTGTCCAAAAGTAGCTCAGGGGGCAGGGATTTGTCAATTGCAGATCACGATTAAGCACGTCATACTCAACAAAGGAAGATGATATTTCCACAGTATCCAAAGTATATAACAACAGACCTGGTTCTTGGACAAACTGGGTTTCCAAAATGTTGCTATTTGAATACATGAACATGGTGACACAGGGAGGGGTACCATTTGTGCGCTCCACTCGCACTCAATATCCCATCAAACTGTGAAACCGCTTGTTTTCCATTATGCTCTCCTCTATAACACTCATATCCAAACACTTCATACTGCTCCATAGTGCCAGATATCTGCCCTACGTAAGCTTTAGATGAGGATTTTCCCCTGTGATGGCCTAAGATGTTAAAAATGGTTCTCTGTAAATAAGCCGAATAATCCTTTACAGTGGTCCCACCCTGAGATGTTGCTGAAGGAGGCTTGACTACAAGCTCACTGGTTCAAATCAACACAGAGGCTTGGAAAATATGAACAGGGAAAATGACGAGGGAAACACTTTGCTTTCCAGAAAACCACCAAGATGCCCTCGAGCAAGGTATTTACCCAAGTATTTATCCAACAAAACTGCTCCATTACAGCTGCACAGTGGCCAACAATAGGAGACTGGTCCCACTGGCAGCTTCAACATGGTTGTGTGTGTCAGAACATATATGGAACACAACCATGAAAGAAACACCAGAGAATATATTTGCTTTAGTGCATGAGATGAGTTGAGGTGCATTGAGGATGCAAGGCTAAACCTAACTTCTAATCATCACAAATTATGGTTTTACTGACAGATTTCCATTTCCCTTGAATGTGCCTCAAATGTTGGTCCTATAACGAGAAGCAAGCAGTGGGCACAGGCAGTACAAATCCAATAATTTGAAAATAAGTCAGAGTAAGTGTGAGAAACTGACACTTCTCAAATGCTATGGCTTTTATTTGCTGAGTCCAGAGAACAAGATCTCATCGTTTTAAGAGGCCCCTATTATTTCATAAATCGACCCCCGTAATGCCTTCCAAGTTTGTATCAGCAATCTTGATCCCTGAGTTTTCCAGAACAATGAAGGTTTTGTGTGGCTGTAGTTTTGAGCATTTGCAGTAGACGTTGGGGCTTCCCAAATACGTACCTATACAGTTCATAACATATGATGTTTCCACTGAGGGGGAACTTTTGGACTGCCAAAGTTTCCTGCCAATTAACATCAACCACAGACCCTATTTCCAATGAATTTGGGACATTGTGTAAAGCATAAATAAAAACAGAACACAATGATTTTTGGCGGCAGTTTTGAGCCTTTATTGACAGGAGGGAGAGAGACAGAGGATAGACTTGTGAAAGCGGGCAAGAGAGAGTAGGGGAAGACACTGTGCAAGCTTGCCAGAGCCTGGAATTGAACCCAGACTGGAAGAAGCATGTATATGGATTTTGACTGGTTGCCTACTACTCCAACAAACCAGCACACTGCAAATCCTTTTTTGACCTAAACTGAACTGAATTCCCTACAAAGACAAGATATTTAATGTTCACTGATACATGACAACAGCTAACAGATAAACTTTATTTATTCTTTTGAAAATATTAACTCATTTTGAATTTGCAACTGTTTCAAAAAGGCTGGGATTGGGATTTCAAACTGCTAAGAGAACCAAAGGCTGGCAGTGCTAGCAATGCTACATTAGCCACTCATTGTTTGATAATGTCAGAGAACAATATGTTGGCTTGATAACTGTTGTCGTATTTGGCCAAATTCAAGACACAACTCAGTGCTTTTTAGTATGTTTGCCTTCTTTGGTCATTGCTGGATTTAGATGGCTTTCACATCTACAGAGGGCCATACTCTGATTCACATGTCAGGAAACCCAGTCACCCATTTGTGGCAGACAAGAGTTTAGTCATCTGGTCTGCAACAGAGTTCATGTGAGCTTTCACACTATTCCAAATAAACAAAAATTTCCAAAAAAGTTAGTTTGGTCCTCACCAAATGTGGTAGCACCCTTGAAGGCACCCTTTGACTGCGTAGTAATTCTGGCACACGGAACTATATCTCTCTTTCTCTACTTTGTGCTTTCATGAAGTAATGATGCAACTTTTGATTAAACACATATCATATATATCTTTCCTACAATTTACCGTTAAGGGTGTTTCTTATCTCCCTTATCCCTTAGCTTTGTTGGATGACTCACTGGTGGACCTGACTACAACTGCAACAAACAAATCCTTTAAATCTTACAGATATTTGCTTTAATTACTAGTCATTTTTTCACAGGGAGTTGGACAAAATACGCTTTTTATTTAGCAATTCATACTTTAAGATGTAGTATGTAAGAAATCATTTTTGAGTCTCTGTCATTAGTAAAAACCTTTAGTGAAACCAATTAACATTGTCTTCGGAAAATGGATGATATTTCTACATATGAAAATATGTCTGTTCTTAGGTCCTCTGCTCATTTTTCTCAAACTGTACCTGCATGTGTATAAACCTATACCATGTTGTCTATAATCATGCTAGTTAGAATAGGCTGAATAGGTTACTAATGAAAAACATAATGACTTGATTCCACAATAGCAAGATCTGGTATATAGATCAAATAGCTTAAAATTACCACTTTATTCTAACCTATTCGCATCAGATCTGCAGCGTAAAAGCATAACTTGAACTTTATTTAGCCTAGCTCCTGGCTTTGTCAGTCTGTCTCTTCCTTGTCCAATTTCTATTTGCCTCAATCTGTTTCTTCTTTTAACCTCAGCCACTGTGGAACACAGTATGGAGATGGGTAAACTACTTTTGGAAATTATATAAAGCTGTATATATCTTGGCAACCTAAGCCAGTTTTCCTGACATGTTATCACATTTGTATCCTAAGTTCCACTGCGAGAAAAGTAGTCCATATATACTCTGCAAAAGGGCAAGTCAAAAACAATAATTTGCTCACATCACATCTGTTAAATTCACAACACTGTATGAGCTGCTCTTCTGTTTCTGGCAACCTTTAAACTTGAACCCAATCACAAAGAAAACTGATAAAGTAATGACGATGACATCAAATAACTGTAGATCACAACTGTAGTGTAGTTTCCTAGTCTCAGTGAGGATGGGACAAGATTTCTATTGCGTAGTTTGACGTCTTGCTATTGCGTAAGCCCCCTAAAAGCTGATCCAACCATTGATAGTTGTTGTTTCTCTGTTTGTCTTCCAAACCCAGCAGTCAAAGCAGAGTAGTCTATTCATTTGTCTGGTTCTTTTTAAGCTTTCTTCCACTTAACAGGAAGCTTTTCCTTGCCACTTTTGCTTTGCCAAACATTGCCAAGTGTTATACTCGTGGTGGATTTTTGAGTCTCTACAAACTTAAAAGTGCAGTTTAGTCCTGCCCCCTTTGTGAAGAGTTTTCAGATTTGTTATACATGGGTACAATACAAACTATTGCCTGACATTAATGCGCCAACTAAAGGTCTAATTCAACTTAACCCTGGCACTATAAGACAAGCTGAGTGGAAACAAAGCAGACATGACTAACAGAGATAGAGTGACAGACATAAAGGAAAGAGTGAAGACAAAAGAGCAGGACAATGGCTTCTAATCTGTATTATACTGTCTCTCATGACATGATTTATAGTGGTGACTGGCACATAGCACTGTGAGTCACCCACACCATCTGCCCCTTCCTACCTCACCTCTGCCAGCATGCCTCTCTGTATGTACCCTCTCTTCTCTCTCTGGTGCCCACGCTTTATCAGCACTCCTCCCAGGGGTGATGGATGGCCTGTCCATACTTCCCAATGACTAAAGCCAGCCTCTTCCAGACCACCTAATTTTCTCTAATATTATTAAATTCCTTCCTATCACCCTTCCTCTGACTCACCCCAGCCCCCTCGTCACAACTATGACCACTTCCCCCAGCCCTACAGCGCAATGGTCGGCACCATTTATGGCACTTGATAAATTGCCCGACGTCATCTTCTCCCGTCCTCACTGAGAGCTCCTTCTTCTGTTCTCTGTCCAGACCAAAAGTTTAACTTCATTTCCTCCAATTCTAACTTTAACTCCTTACGTCAACTCATCAAACATCTTTATTATTTTATCTCTGAGAGACAATCCAACTCTGCTGACTGCTGTCGTCATCATTTATTCTCATTCTTTTAATCAGTATTTAAAGAAGAGGAAGTGCAGAAATTAATGGAGAAGGCATTTATGAGTATTTAGTTTTGGATTCAGTTTAATCCAAGAATGAATCCTTGGTGACCCTCTGGCAATGTATCACTAGATGCTTGTACAGGAGATGCTTAGATAGAACCGGAATCATTCATCACTGGTCCATAGCTTTTTTTTTTTTTTCTTAAAAGTGTAGTCACGATCTGATCACTGAGGGGAAATACTTTTGACTCGGCAATCTGAGAGAACAGTGTGTATGCAATGTTCTTTAGTCATTTGAAGACTTATTACACTGCTGACAACCAAGTACATTTAAAAATAGCACAAAGGCAATGCAGCCCCTTAGACTATCAGATGGAACCTCTTCCCAACCTAGGCCCAGACCCCCTCAAAGGGATTGCCAGAGGCTCCAGGTCTTGCAGTGCAGATCAAACAACCTGATTGTCTCACCAGACAGACCCATCTTGCCAATCTTCAATCCACAACCCAAAAGCCCAAAGCAGCACTGCCCAATAAGCTTCCTTCAAAGTAGGAAGTTGTGGGAGCTATGAGTTAGTTGACAGCTGGAAGTCCCTGCTTATACAGAGATTAGCATAGATGCTCAGATCTGAACAGTATTTTTCTGTTTTTTTTTGAAGAACAAACAACAACAGCGAAAGCACATCTCAATAGAAAGGATACTGTCACTCCACATCTGACATTCTAGTAAGTTTGCTCTATTTAGTGGCTCACGTTTTGTATTTTACACTGCAGCATTGGTACCTTTCTGTTACATTAACTGACTGGCCCAAAATGAATGTGATTGACAAAACATTGTCCAATCACCTACCAGATATGCTTTTGAAAATTTCTATTCATTTACAAACACTTTGAGTAGTTGCCAGATGGACTAGTACCACACACTTAGCAGTCCATCTGGTGTATCAGGTAACAAGGCTCTGCTGGCTTGAAGGTTGTCAAAACTTACTTTACATATACTATCTAAAACACTGATAACAGACTGAGAGTATACTTTTAAAGATCGTTGCATTGGAACTTGTTTTTAAGGCCATTTAATCTTGGTTTAATCAATGAAAAATTTTGAAATGTGTCATTTTATTCATATGAGGGTCTGAGGGGGGCTTGACTCCTAATGCCACTTTCACACAAAAATTAGCTGGTCAACACAGGTTTTTTGAACATAGGTTAACCCACTAACAATTGGCGAGTGATGACTTTCCCACTGCCAGCAGACACAGGTCTAATTGGCAGCAGATGAGCTGCATGACTGTTTACTTCCTCTGGTGCATCATGCTGATGTCATCACGTGGATGACATCATCAGCAAGACAAAACACAACCATGTTAACTATGAAAAGGAGCATGGAAACTGTGGACATGCTGGTCAGCTGTTTTCTGAACTTTGTACTTTTGCCTCTCTTTTAAAATGTACAAACTCAGACTGAACGACATTTGAGTGCTGATGATACAAAGGTGGAAAATTGTTGCTGGGATGGCAGAGTCGCGTAAGTTACAGACGGAGGGGATGGGTGCGATGTTATGCCATGGGCACGTTAAGACAATGTCACAACATAAATTAGCAGATTGACCCAGGTGTGATGTTCCCACTGAAACTGATCGGAGGCCATAAAGACCCATGTCACTTGCAGGGTCAGTCGACAGGGGTCAAATGCTGATTAGAACATTTCAAACTGCTGACAGAAGCCGATTGTTACCGGGTTTAA
This sequence comes from Scarus forsteni, assembly GCA_036419115.1. Taxonomy (NCBI): domain Eukaryota; kingdom Metazoa; phylum Chordata; class Actinopteri; order Labriformes; family Labridae; genus Scarus; species Scarus forsteni. Next base: position 13,363,642 of record JAZDUH010000359.1, on the reverse strand, counting down.
ACAGGTTTTTGGCCAGTGTGAAAGGGGTAAAAGCTTCTCCTAAGGGGGTATGCTCCAAGTAAAAAAGTGACTGGAACCACAGCTTGAAAACAGCTTCATCAACTTGTATGTTGCTGTTGCAGTAAGTCATCCTACTCAGCTTAAAGTAGCAGTAGCAAAAACACCAAATGTTAAGCATTTAATGAGTTACAAATAGTAATACATTATTAAAATTAACACTCATCAACCCCTTTATTGGGTACATCTGACTGACCACTCATTAACAAAAATTGTTAAGGCACTGACGTATGTAGACCAGGTCAAGACAGCCTGATGAATTTCAAACCAAGCATCAGAATGAGGAAGACAGTTGATTTAAGAATCTTGAATATGGCATGGTTGTTGGTGCTGAGTATGACAGAAAATGCTGATCTAGGGTTTTCATATACAACCATCTTTAAGGCCGGCAAAGAATAGTTATAAAAAGAGACAATATACAGTACCTGCAATTCCCTGTGTAAAAATGCCTTGTTCATGCCAGGGGAAACAGGAGAATGGCCAAACTGGTTCAAGATAATCGAAAGGTCAAAGTGGCTCAAATAACCTCTCCCCAAAACCAAGGTATGCACAAGACCAATCAAAAAGCACAAAACTAAAAGTCTGAAGCAGCAACAGAAAACCACACCCGGTATCGCTTCCGCCGGTGAAGAACAGGAAACTGAGGTGGCAAGTTTGCAAGAGTTCACTAAAATCAACCTATTGATGATACTGAGTCGGAATTTTGCACAAACAACATGAAGGGCGCGAATCCATCCTGCCTTGTATCAACAGCTCAGGCTGGTGCTGATGGTGTAATGGTGTGGGGACATTTCTTGGCACACTTAAGTCCCCCTTGTTACCAACTGAGTACCAAAAAATAAATCAACTTAATTCAAAAATCAAAACCAAAACCAGTACCGTGCAGCCCAATTGGCTGTTTGAACACTTCATAATGCAATTTAGAAAATCTAATCCAGGGATGGGCAACTTTGGTAAGCTTTGGAAGACCGGGCCTCATAAACACATAGCACTTTGCCAGGGAGCAAAATTGTCCACGGATATAGGAAAATTTGAACAAGGCATTTAAATTGCTTCATAATTAAACAAAAACAAGAAGATATAAAGCTTTTTATGACTTAATATGTCAGCAGTATTTGGCTGGTTTTAATTCAAATTCAAAAAGCCAAAAAAAACGAATAAAACCGATTTAGCCGCCTTTTTCAGTGCAATAAACATATGATATATCAACAATTGTCCTTCAAATTAAATCAATTCTTCCTAAAACACAGTTATAGGAACAAATTCAGCCAAAAACAAAATGGATTTTAGCAAAAAAAAAAGGGGGAAAAAATGAAATGAACAAGTAATAATTCTTGGATTATATGCACAGCACAGTTGTGAAAATTAAGTTAAAATCCATTACTGCAGATTTGTGTTTTTTCTTTACATCTATGTTGTTTCTTATTGTACTAAAAAATAATTCTTGGTGTGTAAGTTAGGGCTGCAGTTGTCTATCTCTGGTCTAATCCATCCCTCATTTGCTAAGATTAAAAAGAGATGGAACAAAGAAGATAAAAAGATAGAGATGATGCAGCCAGTTTTAAATTCAGTCCATCTACCTGTGTAGACCTCTGCCTCCGAGGGATCCTCCACTCGTTTATGCTGGATGACGTAATCTGAAACTTTGCAGCCAATCAGAGGCTCCACGTCCATCCACTCCAGGGCCACCATTGTGCTGGAGGGCTCCAGGTAAGGGGCTAGACGCAAACTAATAAAACAATGAAAAGAAATCAGAGTTAATGGCATGAAAATAAGACAAATGAGATCAACATGCTGCCTTTTGCTGTTTATTTTTCTCTTCTGGATTTAAACTGTGTGAATGTGCCTGATACTTCAATGGGCTCAGATGGAGACTTTAACACCTCTGCTTATATATCTGCCTGGACAACAGGATGGCAAAAAGCAGCTTCAAACAAAACAGCATACCAACGCCACCTGTTCTCCAGCAGTGTTCCATGTGTCGTTTTCCTCTCTTTAATCCTTCAGAGAAGATAAAAGAACAATATTTCCATTTCCCTGCCCTCTAGCTGTGTCTGTGACAATGGGTTACCCTGCTGTCATAAAAAAGCATGCTGCTCCCTTTCTTATTTACGGCTTTGCACTCCAGCACTGGCTTGAACTGCAGTGACTCTTAGCTTGCCCTCTTGTGCCAGGGAGCATGGTCCCAGAGAACGTTCCACCAAAACTCTGGCTGTGGCACTGGGCCTTTTCTCTTCAATTATGAAACCACAAACCACAAAAGCAATACCAAATACTGCCATAAAATGACCTCAAATGGCTTTTGCAATACTTGTGGCATATAATCTAAGTCTTAAGTATACTTGCAAATGCCCTAAATACCAGTGATTTTGGTAAACTATTGAAAATGATTTAGGACCAGTATTAAGGTCCATTTAGTAGCTGTTATTGAGACTGATAATATCTGATATTCATCAGCAAAAGCCATTTATTTAGAAACTGGATAATTTTCCAATTTTGTCACAACCAGCTGAAAGGCTGTGTTGGTCTAAAGTAAGATCTGATGTTCATCCTTGACCAAGTATTATGTTACAAACACATAATTTAGACTGGCATTTTTGTAGACTTGAGAATTATCCATCCATCTAACCATAATATATCCCAGTTATACCTTTTGGGGCTGGAATCTATCCCAGCTGACTTCAGAAAAGAGGCAGAGTACACCCTGGACAAGTTGCTAGCAAATTACAGAGCCAGATAGAGAGACAGATGACCATTTATGCTCATACTCATATGTTAGGGAAATTAGGAGTACCCGGGTGGAACCCATGCATGCACAGGGAGCACCCTGATCAACAGGAAAATCTAACCAGCAACCTTGTCATGAGACACACACACTACCTGCTGCGCCACCATGCCACCCGCTGGAGACTTATCTAAATTAATCCTGTAACTGATTTAACAGCATGCTTCTTAACAAACTTTGTCAGTCCACAGTGACGCAGAACTGCTAGGCCATGTTTAGTTGGCAGTCCCACATAGACACAGTAATAGCTGGCTGTAAGGTCATATTCTGAAAGTAAAAAGACAACAAAATCTAACTTTGGTGCTAATTGTGATCTCAATGATCACTTTGGCCGAAACAGTTTCTGGTATTACAGTGGCACAAAACTAGCGATAGGCCTCAAAGGTGCTTCAACTTTTCCAAATCATTAAAACTTCTGACAACTAATACATTAATGAAACAATTCATGCAGCAACTTATGTTAGCTGGCATTGACCAACATTGGACAATCATCACAATTTTAGTGAAAGTACATCTATTTGGGGTCAAGTGGGCAAATCTAAAGCACAGACGGCACTGTGCTGGTAATGTACGACTAACAAGCTAACAGAGTTGAATTCAGCTGTAAATGAGGTAAGTGAGGTCAGCGGAGGTCAACTCTTGCTGACATGTTGGATCAAATGTCATACATTTTTGAGCATGTGAAAACTTTTTGATGTATCTACCCAACATCAGCATTGCCCAGCTAACATTAGCTTAGTTCTATGTAGCCTGACTTGACTTGATGCAGTTCAGTATTTTCCAATTTTTAACTGAAGAAGCTTCATCCATATAAAACTTCAATGTTTTATGAAAGTATGATTAGTTTTCAAGGAGTTCTTAATAATGCTAAATATATTCTCCTAAAATAAAGGGACTTATTTCCTGTTGACAATGAATGTTTGTTTCTGATATAGAACAAGCACTTTCTGGACAAAGAAAGTTGCAAGAATGGCATAACTTTGTGAAAATCTTTCAACCGATTAAAAAAGTGATTAAATTAGCTAAGGAGCTACAAAGTGCACATCACTTCATGCTGGTCTAGTTAGGTATCTGTAGTTTTTAACAATAAGTAACACATTTAAATCACTGTGAAGGCAGGTTAACACTTATGCTACGGCCACACCGGACGCGAATTGGTGAATTTAAACGCCCCGTACGCCTGTGACGCGCCGCGCGTAATGCCGAGGCTGGACGCTTGACCATTTTGACAAGCTGAGGGGCGACGCGCGTCACTGCGCAGGCGCAGTAGAGAGCCGGAGCTTGTCGGACTCAGTGATGACTCGTGCAGGCAAATCCAGCTGGAAACGAATATTAACAGAACTCACCTTCAAAACCTGTCTCCTCAGCGACTTTCATCCAAGCCTGCTCCTTTTTGTTCCGGTCTCTGTAGAGTACACACGTCGAATAGTAGAGCTCCGGATGATAGCAAACAGCGCAGATAAAGCTCTCCTCCATCTTTCAGCGGGGTTTGAGCAGGAGCAGGAGGCTGGAGCGACACACGTCATCAAATCAACGACGTCGGGGGGAATGTCATCGCTGATTGGCTGCTGCACCACAGCATCACGTGAATTTGCGTCGAAAGTTCAATATTTTCAACTCGAGCGTCGAGGCGTGTGACGCCCCTAACGCGCCGGATACTCCAAACGCATCCGACGCGCCGCCCGGGGCGAATCTGCATCCAAACGCGTCTTTGCATTGACGTTGTATGTAATCTAGACGCGCGTCTTTGCGAATTCGTGTCTGGTGTGGCCACACCATTAGCTAGTTTGGCCAAAAAATATCTGTAGTGAATGGACTATGATAGTTAAAGAGAGCTGGCAGCCAGAAAGTAGCATCCAGGTACCGCTCTGCTTTTTAAGCTCAAATGTTGAACTCATCACAGGATAAATGTGACTGTTGGATCTTTATCAGATCAAAAACTATATTATTACTGAGAGTCCAAATTTGAATAATTCTGCGTAAATTGGTACTCCTTTTGGCTTGACCCAATCCCAAAAGGCTGAAAGCACCCTTTGCTGAGAATGTAGGCCAACTTTTCATAAAACTAATCAAATGGATGTAGTTTCATTAAAACCTGGACCCGAAATTCTTTTTTGCAACAATAATATATTCAGCATTTATTGTTATCCTGGTGTAGCTCTCAATAAATGTTGTCTCTGGCTCATTCTAGGGTGCAATAAACTAAAAGCCATGCTTTATTTTCATTCTCTCATTAGTTTTACCATTAAATAATGATTTTCAGAAAACTTATCCCATTAATATCCTGCTTCCCTTTAAATATTCTCAGAGCAACAATGGCTAAAGCAGCTGATGACTCATGAAAGCCTCAAGAGTGCTATTAGGACACCTTGAATGAGAGCATGTTCCTTTCAGAGGAGTGTAAGGGCCGACTGACAGCTATTACAACTTTGGGGACTGTGCTTGTGTCCACACATTTCTCAAGTGCCCCAGGAGTCAGTGGAGACAGGTAAGTGTGTGTGCGTGTATGTGCGTGTGTCCATGTGCATTTGTTGAGTGTGCATCAGAGCGTGCATCCATGAAATCTCTCTTGTGCATGAATCCCTGGGTGTCATGGTGTCACCTCACACTTACATGGGCTGCCTAAGGGGACTGCAGTTAGGCAGGCCGTCTTTGCTGAAGGCACTCAGGTCACAGCGACACCAGTTATCAATGACATCGCCCTTTCCAGCACACCAGTATGAGCTCATTGTGGCGCTCTTGAAGGCCTGCAAAGGGTAACAGGTGAGAGAAATGCAATTATCCTTTGGAACATGCGCTCCTGGTCCATCTATGATTACCCAGTCCCCCATCTCAGTCCACCATCTCAACCAGTGCACTCTATATCCCACACAAGCGCACATCCCTTGACTTTTGTCCATTCAAGGACTCTCTACTGCATGTAGGGGTTGGGAATAGTGAAACAAAAATCAAATACTTTTAATAATGGCAATACAAAACATACATCTCAAAACTGTTGTAACCAGGGAAAAATAAAATCTAAAAATAAAAAAAGATTAAAAAAATGAGTCCTTGAAGAGTGTGCTGGCCAAACCAGGCAGCAGCACACACGATAGCATTTCAACAAACAATAAGAGCAACGTATTGACTTTCTATTAATTGTCTTGTAATTCAGTCTAGGCAAACATAACAATAAAACCAACTTTTCTTTTGTCCAGTTCTGACCTTCATAATGAACAGAGTGAAAAAGATCCTTGGGCTAAAAATTATGTTTCTGTGCTCTTCTGCATGATGACGTAAGATTGTATGAGGAGCAGGTTGGAATAAACATTTGAGAAAACATGACTTTTGCTTCTTCATACTTTAAAACATTTCTGTGATGGATGTTGTGGTACATCGTGGTGCCATAGAAATGAGTATTTGTAAGGTAAACATACATGCAGATAATGTAAAGATTGAAAAGTTAGTGGCCCGAGAACTGATCCGTGAGGCACACCGTTTGTTTAAAGAAATTTCACAAACAAAGTATAACCCCATTTATAAAACTGATTCAAACTTACAGGCCTACCTTGAAATGTCCCTAAAACAGTAGGGTTTTTCTCCCAGACTTAAGCCTGAAATAACATTGCTGTCTTGTTGGAACCTCCCCATCCTCCCTTGACAGACATGCAAGCTGCAGGTGTACTTCCTGTTGTGAGGGCCAAGAGTGAACAAGGAAGTTTGGTACTTTTCGTGATACTTACCCAAGTAATTTCAATTGTGATTGTGGGCTTGGTTGCAGAAACGGAACCATCAGTGTGGGAATGTGCAGGAACAGCCGTGAATTGGTAAATGTGACCTGTGGTGTCAAGCTATTTTGAGTAATCAAAGACACTACAAAAGTGCTGTATGTACTTGTGTATATCTGTACAGAGAAACTTTGTAAATTCCCTGTTTTTACCAAGTTGAGCTGAGTGTTTAAACACAAATGTAAGTGTTTTCCACTAAAATTGTACCCTGAGAGTAAACTGCTGCTCCTGAGTATGTACGCACCGCTTGAATGACATGCAAGTTGCAGTAAAACCTACTGATGACTACGAGTAACAAAGATAGTCAGGGAATTTTAAGGGCATATTACCTCAAAATGTAAAGGAAAATAATATTGCTGCATATCATCACTGTGGTGCATAAACCTCCAATCTTTGTTTTCTTTTTCTTTTTTTTTTAATCATAAATCAGTGGTATTAGTCACTCTCTATGCTGATGAGCAGGTTTCACACACTTCCAACAAATTCAAAATACAAAGGACAATGAAATCTCAACTCATTCAAAGTATAGCAAGTATTTTTCATTTTCTGAGAAGTAGCAGTTTGGAGAAAGGAAGTTTGGGTCTAGCAGCGTTGACGTATGAAAAGGAGTAGAGTCAAATCAAAGGACCATAGGGGTGATTGTTCACTGTACTGAAGACAGCTACAATGCTTTACTATGATACAAGAAAGCCCCTTTGTTTTGGTACTACTTAGATCCAGGCAGAGGGACACAGTGCAGTGTGCAAAATTAGATTTGTAAATGTGTTCAGTACAATGGACAATCACCCAAGCAATGCTGTTTTAGCATGCTTTTACCCAAAACTTAGTCAACTGGACAAAGCTTTTGACCCCATCTACAGCAATGGTTCCATTTGCATTATATCAGCGTAATATATTTGCATAAAATAAACATTACTTGTTCAATCAAAACAACAGTTCAAACTCATATAAATATAGCAATCACAGATTTCTAATGGCCCTTTTCCATTAGCCCTACTTTACTTGACTCGACTCTACCCGGCTCTACTCTACTCGCCTTGTGCTGCTTTTCCATTAGCCCCAGTCACCTGCCCAGCGGGGTGAGCGGCACTGCGGTGACGTCATTTTGAGCGCGACACAACAATCTGTGGCTTTTTGTCACAAACCGAGTGGAAAGGAAAGCAGAAGGAGGCTGCAGGTGGCAAGAAGAAATACCCCTTGAGAAACATGGGAGAGTTTTGGAAGCTATACAACAGAATGAAGCTGAGGACGAGAGCAATCGAGCTGCAAAGAAAAGACGTTTGAGGGTAAGCTAACTGTAGCTACCGCCAGCCTGCTAGGTCGTCGCGTTCATGACTCATCGATGACAACATTGTCAGACCAATCAGTAGCTGGCAGACGTCAGCTTTGAGTATCGACTCAGCTCGCTTGGAACCAGAGCAGAATAGGTACCGGGCCAGTGGAAACACCCTGCAAATCGAGTAGGGCCAAGGCATGCTAGTGGAAAAGGGATATTAGTAGAGGATCCAATTAGAACACTCCCCCTTAATGAGCCCTGATTGGCCGAAGAGTGGGTGTGAGCAGGATTTCCTTAAGGCTTATTACAGAGCAAGGATGGGGCACAGATGTCTAATGATCTCTCATGTGGCTTCAATAGGATGTTGACAGCTAATCCTATATTTTAGGCCAGTGACACAAAAAACAGCATACTGCAGCTTCAAACCTGTCATCTATGTTTTTATATCAACAAGCAAAACTATTAATTTTCTTGTATCTCCAATTTTCAATGATTGTTGAGGGTCTGAATGAATCTTAAACCAATTTAGAGTCTGAAAACCAAACAGTTTGAGGCCAACAGTCACATAGGATTACTGTCTTGACATAGTAGTACTTTGAAAGTATCTTCACACCTCTTAAAAACTCAATATGTTTCCAAGCCCCGTTGACTTTTAAACTTTTTTCTTGTTCCCATCCACCAATTGACACCAACATAACAAAACTGATGACATTTTGATAAGCTGGCCAAAATGTCCCCTCATTGGAAAACTGTCCTCGTTTTGAAGGCCTGAAAATCAAACATGGGCCTCACTGAGACACACGTACAAGTACACACTCTCAAAAACACACATACAGAGTGACCTTTTTATATCCACCGTTCCCAATTACTGGGAGGAAGGAACATCTCACTAACATCAGCAGGCTTACCCTGTGGTATCATAGATGCACTGTTACTTTTATGATGGAGGTGTGAAAGCTGTGACACTCCCCACCTCCTCTGTTCTACGTGAGTGTGTGTGTGTGTGTTTCTGTGTATGCGTAAGGATCAGCCGGCAGTGCTGTCGGCCTGAGAGGAGGAGGAGGAGGAGGGAAGGAGGGGATGTTAGGAGATGACATCATCTTCTAACATCTCCTTGTGCTGCTTCATTAACGGGTGAAAGAAAAAATCAAAGGCAGAAGCTCAGTCATCCTCTAAAAGGCAGCAAAATGCCAATATAACCGTCAAAGCAATAAAGTATAATGTCAGGGCTTTCCCTAAAGCCACGGGCATAATAGAGAGTGAGTTCAAGGGAGTTCGCAAGCACTCTGGCTCCCCCTGTCACACTATGGATCAATGGAGCACTCAGTTATTTATGTGCTCTAACTGGTTGGCAGTGCTGCCTCATGCAGGCAACTTTGGAGATACAGTTGATCATAGTCACGAAAATAGGACACTGGAACCATGCAGGGACAATATCACTGGATACCAGGCATCAAGCAGAAAGGAAAGAGAAGCCACTCCTTTGTTTCCAATGCACCATGACATCCACTCATCTCAGTGCAAAGGAACTGATGAGACCACACACATCTGTAAGACAACCACACACACGGTCAATGCAAAAAACACCCAAACAAACAAACACTCCAATTAAAGATTGATTTTTCGGCTTGGTTGATTCATTTCATCGGCAAACTGCCAGGAAAGATTTCTGTGGTGTGTTGATTGGTGAAAGTAACATTTGAGATGACTTAGGGTGAAGTCCTGACCAAAAGGAACACCAGGTTTGGCCAAAACTAGTCACGGCATGCAATCGAGAGGTGATGTTAGCAGTTCCACAGATATGCATTGTTAGCTGCAAAGAAGCTTTGCAGACTTTTATGCGAACACATTTCTTCCACATGCTTCCACTTGTAAAGGGTTATGTTCAATATTTTTTAAGATGGGTTGTATGAGGTTCTTGACAACAGACAGGGCTGTGGTTGAAAAGGCTCTCAGCAGCATTGTACCTTTAAGAAGAACAAGCTGAGACTACCAGTAAGGTACGATGTTATTTGTTATTTGTTACTCTGTTATTTCTCACAATTGTGTGAGTTTATGTAGAAAACAGCCATGAAACTATGTTGTTTAATGTTTGAATAGGGAAAGGAACTGGCAAGGTTTAACTGATACCAATTCCATTAACATTTCTGCTTATTGAATTGATTATTAAAAGATTCCTGTATTGCTTCCTGTTAATTTCCTTAGTGGGATAGTAGGACTATTTTAGGTTTTCAGTGGCAACAAAGTCAAACACATGAAACCCCAAATGCATATGCAAGTAGCTGGTTTCCCCATTTCCTGAAAGCTATGCAGTGTCATTTTACCAGAAATTAATCCACAACTTTAACCACTTCTGTAGCCTTTGTCCCATTTGTGAATACTTAGTTTTCATAACATGTAGGGTGAAAGTGTGACATCCTTTGTTGCACAGCATGTCGAAAAAGTGGAAGGGCTTTATAAGAGAATTGAAAAGCAAAAAAGACTAGTGATATTCAATTTTGTAAAGGATTTTACACCAATCACAACAATATTAAATATTTTGAAGAAATCCGAAACCACCTTTAGGCATTGATTCTGCAGATTTGCTGTTTCACTCGATAGACTTAGAAAGACACGAACGTAGCAAGGGATACTTAAACTTAACTGAATATGAGTGATATAAGTCTTGACCACATTTGCTGCATCATCATATAGTACCATATACTGGGACAACATGGAAGAAGAAAAAAGCCCTGAACTTTATTGTCCAATTGTACGTTGCTCACCACATAGTTTTGTGGCTCAATTTTAAGGTAAAATTTGCACAATTGTGAGGAGTAACTGTACTCATGCATAGGCCTGTCATGATAATCAATAAATCAATTAACCGAATGATAATTAAAACGTCCTCGGTAAGTTTGCCAGCATCAATAAACTGACATGTGCATGCATGTTTGTTTACTCCCTCTCTTTCTACCAAAGAGGCTGAATGAGAAGATGGCTCACTACGTCTATCTTTCTTAACACCGGGATGCATTGGTTCTTTAGCGGATTTAGCGGATTTGTAGTGGAGTGAGCATCTGTCAGACATGCGATCTTTGTGGGGGAGGCGGGGCCACTCGCGCGTACACACGGGGAGAGCTGAAGTGAGCGTCCCGAGGAGTAACAAGGAAACAAACGCTAATATGAGTGATGGCATGAAAACTGCAGTTCGTAAGCCAGCTGCCACAGCCCCAGTGTGGAAATATTTTGGTTTTAAACAGAATGAACAAGGTGTGAGCCCATGAACACAGACGAGCTGATATGTCGCATTTGTTTGAATGTAGTGGCGACGAAGAAGAAGAAGGGGAGGTGCAGCGGAGCCTTCGTCCTGACAGTCAGCGCTTACTGAGGCATTTGGTCAGCAAAAGTAAATATAAATAAAAGCGCAAAAATGATGTGCGCTCACAGACAGTGTTGTCCACTACACTGCAAAAGAAATGCAGCCCTTCAATACGGTTAAAAAAAACAGCAATGTTACAAACATTTGACAGACTACGGATTGACTGGGAGAAAGTACATGTCACAAACAGTTCCTGTATAAACTCCCTTTTATTTATGTTTTTATTGGAGTTTCGTTTTTTCTTTACAGAGACAGGGTCTATTTTTTATTGTTTTTGATTAGTATAATTATTTTTATATACATGCAATTTTTCCTAAAAGAGAGTCCATTTCATTTTCTTTGGGTTTTTTTTCTCTTTTTTTGTTAAATTTATTATATTGTCTGTTTAATTTATTTTATTTAAAAGATCCTGACCTTCCAATTATAGTTAAATACTCTTAAGAAAATAAAGTTCCTTGCTTTTGATATGGAGAACACACTTTATTATGGCATATACTATAATTACATGAATGAAAAAATGAAAAAAAAAATCCAAATATTGCCAATAATATCGTTTATCGACAATAATTATCGTCCAGCAAAATTTGTTATCGTGACAGGCCTGCTCATACGCAGCATTTACCTCACCGGCAGTCTCAGCTCATTCTTCTTAAAGGCACAGTGCTCCTGGGAGCAACTTCAGCCACTTCACTGACTGCTGCCAAGCGCCTCATACAACCCAGCTTCAAAAATACAGAACTATTCCTTTAAAGGCTACAGGATGATGGTGGTGTTGCTGTAGTGGTGTTGAGTGTTCTCGATGACTATGTCCATCCTGTCATGCATGATAGCGCTCCATGTTACCAAACTTAAATCATCTCAAACTGATTTCTTTATCATGGCAAAGAGCCCACTTAACTCTAGTGGCCTAAACAGTAACCAGATCTCATTTCAAAAGAGCACCCAAGAATGCCATTGAATAATCGATTCTCCTCATGGATGTGCAGCCAACAAATCTGCTGCAAATGCCGAATGCTTCCTCGACAATGTGGACCAAAATCTCTGAGGAATGTTTCCAGCATCTTGTCGAATCTATGCCATGAATAATTGAGGCAAATCTGAAGGCAAAAGGAGGTAAAGCATTGAGTACCTAACAAGAGTGAATCAGGAGCAGAGTAAGAAAAAAATCAAGTCAGAAAAGAAAATGAAAAAAACAAGGTATCAAAGTTTGAGAAAAGGAAACTCCCAAATCTTTGGAGCTCAAATCTTGCCATGGGACATCATTTGGATCCCTCAACAGTCAAGGCTTCCTCCACTGAAATCCCCTTAAAATGAGCAAACCAAATGAACAGTTATTATAGGGGTATGTAAGGTGAGCACTGTAATCCCTGGCCGTAAAATAAACCCCTTTAAAAACTAAAAAAGGGGAAAAAGGTAATTACTTTTCTCCCTCCTCCCCTGAACCCATGTGGTTAACTGTTGCCAGAAAACAACAGCAGCAGGGGTCTTGCCACCTCGTGTCAATGGGGAAGCAGACCACAGACAAAAGGCATGTTGAGCCCAAAGTCCCGGCACGCACAGAGACTAGACAAATATGAGAAATGAGAAATGACCAGCGCCGTGAGGGGCAAGAAACAGAGAGACCACAGGACCGCCGTGCGCTGATCGTCACCAGATTCCTAGAAAAACCCCATATGGGTCTGTGCGCTTGATTGCATGGCTGCACATGTGAAAAATAGACAAAGCGATTACCGCCGTGTTTATGTTTGAAGAGTAATGCAAGCCAGTCTCCGCTGAGTAAACAGGGGATCTAATTGTGGTTTAGAGAAGGAGGTGGGGGCTGGGCAGGGGGCACAAGAGGTAACAGGCCATTTTCACATAGTGTAAATTTGTTGGAAGCTTCAAGGAACGCTGCCCCTGAAATCTTCCTATGCTGAGGGGGTGGGGGGCTTCCTAAAATTTTTGGGGGGTTTCTGTTTGTGCAGAAGAGACACAGTGAAAGTGATGATGAGGATGTAGTTTGACACATTCACTAGACCACCAGAAATACAGAGGAACACAGTGGCGAACAGAATCATGATGAAGCTGTTCATTGCATCCAGAGATGTCAAAACAGTCAAACGCCAATCACAAGACACAAAAGTCATCACCTCCCTCGCTTGTTTACTGGGAATTTTCCGGGATATTTTCTGCTGCATACTTACATTAGCATGTCTGCACCTCAAATGGAAACTACAAAAGAGGTTTGGTTGGAACAATGCAGCTAGTGTGAAACATTTGCGTTGTTTATTTGTGAAAACACCACAATTGGTGTGTAGGCGCAAACATTTACTAAAACAATGTCATGAGACGTGAGAATGGGGGACCGCACAACAGAGCCTGAACCTACGATGACAGACTCAGCTTTGAAGATAATGGGACGTGTGGTTCAACATGTCAACTGAATCAACTCAAAGAGCAACAGATCAAACCTGTTGCTAAAAGGAGCAGAATTTAAACAACATCATCTCATTTCTTTCCATGGGATGGTTCATCGCCTGCTGCATCCCTGCATCCACTTAACCCAAATCGACATGGAAATTTGTGTCTAGGAGCTGGCAGTGTATTTGCTGGGTAAAGTCTGGGGTGAACATTTGATTGTTCATGAAAACAAAATCAAGTAAAAATGAGGAGTAACCCCAAGAGCACCCCTCACTCACCCCATCTTGCACTGCTAAAAAATCCCCACAAAAATCTAATTTATTCTTTCATGACCAACATTCCCTGAAAATTTGATCAAATGATTGAGTCATTAGCAAAAAAAAATGAAGGACCGCTATATCACCATTGTCCTCAGATCCTCAAAAAGAATCCTGGATCCCAATCTATATTGGATCACCACCAAAATCGTATCACTTCTTCCTTTTGCCGTAACCATTATTCCTTAAAAAAAATGTCATTAAATCTGTTATCACTTTAAGATTACAACGCTGGCAGAGAGAATCTGCCATTGCATTTAAGGTGTATGAGTTTTAATTACAGCTATTGTATGTTCAGTTAAATGGAGGAAAAGCTGAGCGAAACAATGAAACCAAAAATGTACAAGACACTGGAGACAATAACAGATTATAATCAAGTATTATTGCTTGCATTTGGGTTTTAATGTAAAATGTTGACATAATGTTTTTAACAACATATCAGTTTGTTTTGTACAATAAATCACTTGTTAAGTTTACAGTATTTCATTAGAGCTGGAAGAGTGGAGAAGCGCATGTTACTTGTTGACTCAAGTGAATAAATGTGAGCTCACATTGTCAAATTAGCTGAAATGAGAGTGTGACTATGAAAAATCACCCAAGTATGATTCAGGATGTTCGGAATCAGCAATACTGTCTGCTTTTATATGTTCGTCTTTAGTAAGCAGCTCTCATCATGCAGAGCATCGATGCTTTAATAGACATTTATACTTGCAAGGACCAGCATCACTGTTTCACAAAGTCCAAGAACAAAACAAAGGAGCTGAATGAATGTTCAACTTCAAAGTTTTTAAGCTGACTGTTAATATTGTAAAGACAGAAGCCACTGTTTCAATTATGAGTGTACATCCTGATTGCACTCGGTACGTTCTTTGTTGTGGGTTCAGTGAGCTATAAAACATTATTTGTCAAAAATTACTGCCTGTTCAGCAGGAAAAGTCTTAAACTTTTTTATGTTTGGCTAATCTTTATTTGGGATGAAGTATTATTTGTTTATTTGGAAAAATTCAGGCAAGACTGTGGTTTGATCCTTATGCTGCTGACGGAAGAGCTCATAGGTAGAGCTGTGTCTTAAAAATAGTGCCTAATCAGTAGTGGAAATCTAAGTGGATATTAAAAACTGTTTTAGTGTGTGATGACACCCACACTGTTTTTGTTTTGAATGAAGTGGAGACTCTGGCACCTTGTATTACAACATATAGTATTAGTCCTGAGTTTTCCTGAACAGAGAGAGAACAGAGCTGTGACACTGTGGCACATGTTCAGGCTCAAGCCATGTACCTCACACAACTCCACTTAAAAAACTGAACTATCCCTTTAATACCATAGAATTAGTTAATTTAGACAAAAACAAAATTAGTAAATGTCAAATTTTACAATATGCTCAGAAAAGAACAAGCTTACTTGCCCAAGGTCAGACTACACTCTTTTACACGAGCAGTGTAATCAGGAGATATTTTAAGGATTTATTAATTATGTGTAAAAGCACCAGGAGTTTAGAATTACAGGAAAAGAACAAAAAGGTGATATAACATGTAAGGTGATATTATGCCAAGTGTGTAGGGGGATGGTGGCAATATGTTCTGCTAGTTTAAGTAAAAGAGAAAAAAACACTTTGGCCAGTAAGGAGAACCCGTTAGTGGGATGTGCAGCCACTCTGAAAAGCCCAAGAGAGAATCCTTTAGTGTTTAATGCATTTTCTAGATAAGTCAAAGCTGAAAAGAAGAGGATACCCTACACTGTATTGATTAACCACAGATCATGCATTTCCCAGAACACTATGGATCCATACATTCATTCAGTGTGAGGATAGAGACAGGCCTTTCCATGATCCTTCAAATTAGTAAAGTGAGTGTTTTGACAGTGATGTTTCTGTTTGAATATTGACCCTTAACAGAGTTGGACAGATTTTATGGAATCATGACAGATTTACTTTCAGGAACTGGTGATATCCTCTCACTCACAATAACACATGCGTTCATGGTTTCACAAACATGCCATGATCCGTCTCCATTGACCTTATCGATACTGAACAAATTCATGCTGTAATGTAATCACCCCAGGCTTTAAAGAGAAGACCAGATCAGCAAACAGCCAGGCCGACAAGCAAAAGCTGCAAATTCCAACCCTTGACATCATTCAGATCCGGTAGACACGCTGGCACCGATTTACTATTTGGACCTTTCACTTTCGTAGAAGCTTGTCGTGACTTACAAGAAGTGAGCTGAGGCCATTGTGACCTCTTCAATCTATTAATCTGTTTGTCTAGTCGAAGCCGGCCGTATTACTGTCCGTCTTCCAAGGCTAATACATGAAAACACTGGCCAGCTGGCCCACAGTATTGATTTATAAGATGATCACTAGTGGTGGTAAGGAGTCTAAGTCAGCACACACAGGACACCATCAATAGTGACCTAAGTCTGTGTCTGTGTGTCAGTGTGTGAGTGTGTGTGTGCATTTATGTATCTTTTCCAATCATTCAGGGCTAATGGTGTTAACAAAGGAACCAATGGGCTGCTTCTAGGAATCACGTCAGAAGTGGTGTTTCCAGGAAATAGGGCACTGGGGGCAGCTGGAGGGTTGGTTCAAACAAAGGTTGATGGGGGGTTTGCCATGTCATTGGAGTAACCTCACACAGGTATTGGTTTTTAGGGCTTCAGACTGCCTCTCTAAGGATTTCTTGAAGCTATATTGACCTTTGACTTTAGTAAAATGACCTAGATGGTAGTATGCTGTATATTTGTGTGATACAAATTAAAAATCTAAGCCAATATTTCCTGATTCAAGGTGGGCTTCTTGTGTCTTCTTTTTGAAAATAAAAAATGAAGTACTGATTTTCTGACCAGGGCTTTAGAACAATAAAAATGATGATAACTGACAAAGTGCTCCAATGATATAAACTTCTGACAAGGCATTCCCAACACTGATTTATTTCCAAAAATGTGGAAAATTGCCCTTCTGCACTGGATCTGTATTCAGGTTTGGATCACCACCAAAATTTAACCATTTCTTCCTTGTGTAATGACCACCATTCTCTGAAAATGTCATAAAAATCTGTAGGGATTTTGGTATAAGTGAAAATGTGGACAAATGTCCTTTCTCTCAATGCTATCATATCCTTTAAAAAGATTCACATCCAGATTTGGATCCCCACCAAATTTTATCTTTTCTATTTGATACCATGACCGACATTACCAGAAAATTCCATCTGACATAAGTTTTTGAGTTATTCCAGTATGATAAAGGATATTCAGGTTTTGTAGGATTGATCTTAAATGGTAGCATAGACTGCACACACTTCCACAAAGGCATTTCCAACACAAATGAGGAAAACTACTTTTTTACGCATTTGATCTGCATTCCAGTTCAAATCACAATCTTATCACTTCTTCCCAGTGCCATATCTATTACTCTCCGAAAATGTCATGAAAATCCATTGGGAACTTGGGATGTGGAAAAGTCTTGCAATGTTAAGGAATCCTATATTAGCATGACAAACCCTTAAAAAAACCCAGAACCTGCATCCAGATTTGGATTACCACAAAATATCTAATCACTTCTTTCTTATGCTATGACTAATATTCCCTGAACATTTCATTCAAAGGTTTTTGAATTATCCAGTTCACAAATTATGGCAAAAAAAACAAAAAAAACCACCAAAAATATCTTACATAAACACCTATGAATTTGACGTGCAGTATGGCAGCGTCCATTGCAATCTTTCCACAACTTCCTAAAGGTCCTTTGATTATAAAACAACTGATGCTAAATGACTTTGTCCAGTTTCTTTTTACAGTCTATGGTTATAATAGAACCTAATATGTTAGCTTCTGCTGTTGGCCTCAAGTGGTCACACCAGGAACTGCAATTTTTTAGCACCTTTGCATCAGCTTAATTTTCAACAACAGTGGCTATTGCTTGTAGACATGTATCATTAGGTTAAAACTGAGGAACATGTGTTGAGTAACAGTCCTCAACAATGTGACCCCTGCTGTCCAACTGAGCCAAACTTGACTTTATAGTGAAGTCCTTACTTTACCATAATGGCAGGTAAGTCAGGACATTCTAATTTGAAACAACAGGAACTATTTGCTGGTTGGTTGATTGTTAATTCAAATGTCTTGTACTCAGTAATGACTTAATACAATTTCAACAATTCTTAGAACAATCATCAGTGCAACTTTTGAATTAGTTAACCCAAGGGGCATTTTGTTTCTTTTCCATCTTTGTGGCTGCAAAGAGCAAGTTAGGGTTAATGTCCTGAGTTTGTCTGCTGAATAGCTGTCTTTGTGCGTTATCTCTAAATACAGAGAAGATCTCTCCCTCCACTGAAGGGATCAATGAGTGACATGTTTATTACATCAGACACTCACTAAAACTAACATAGGATTATACAAGGGAACTTCACTGTGTTTCCAGTGAGTCTGGAAAGTGTTAAAAGTGACTTTATGGTGAATGAAGGAATTTCTTATGTTTTGCTTGAACAAGTTGACTCTGGTCCAAGGTGCGTCCAGAACAATGTTGAAA
This sequence comes from Scarus forsteni, assembly GCA_036419115.1. Taxonomy (NCBI): domain Eukaryota; kingdom Metazoa; phylum Chordata; class Actinopteri; order Labriformes; family Labridae; genus Scarus; species Scarus forsteni. The sequence goes on along the minus strand of JAZDUH010000359.1, from coordinate 13,345,155 downwards.
TCCTACTAAAGCTGTCCTGGTAAACAGGCTAATTAAGTGCAATGTTAAGAGGCTATTGGGGGTTTCAACGTATCTAGTAATCTAATGTTCTAATTTCCAAGTGTCCTCTTGGAACTTATGTAACATTCCTGAAACAGGACTGAAACATGTTTTTCCCTATACATGACTGTATTTGTTTAGTGCACATTACCCATAGAACTATGTGTCAGGCTCGAGCCAAATATAGACAAAACATGTGGATTGTTTCACTTTTCCAGCTTCTCTACAGTTACCCCTACCAATGAGTTTGCTATCGATGGGGTTTGTTTGTTTGACTGAACTTTTAAGAGGATGTTGGTCATATTGATGGTGGTATAAATAGGGATGTGCACCCAGGAATTCTTTTTAAGTATTTGTGAATATTGTTAGATAAGAAAATTTCCAACATAACCACCTATAATCCAAAGGGCTCCAAACAGATGTGACTGAAATGTGGGAATCTTGCCTTTCTTGTGTTGTTAAAAAATCCATAAAAAATGTCTGGATCTGCATCCATGTTTGGATCATCACCAAAATCAAATCAAATTCTGCGGAAAACTTTTTTGTGCAGACAGACGGATAGGAGTGACTTACAAAAAATGAACAAGCAGCACTAAAAACTAAGGATGCACCGAATATTCGGTGGTCGAATATATATGGTCGAATAGTGCAAAAAAAGCCATATTCGGCCTTCGGTGGAGTGAGATAATAGCAAGGCCGAATAGTATCCCCCCTCAGTAAGGGTCAGAGACTCTCTCATCCACCCTGCCGAAAAAAACACCGTCACACGGGGTTAAACTCTTGACGAAGCTCCGCTGCACTCGGCCGTATAACTTGGATGAAAAGCCAACGTCTGAGCCCACAAATACGTGGAGAACGAGAGACTAAACTGTATTTCACAGAATACAGAGCCTGGTCTTTGATTTTAAGTTTGCCATCAACGGTGTAGAACCAAAACTACTTCCACAGAGCTCTCCTCACAACAGTTAGAGCTGTTTATGTATGCTGTTTAAGCCCGGAGCGGAGACTCTTTGGGTCGAGAGAGCAGCAGATGTGACTGACGGTCAAGCTGCGCTCACAGCGCCCTCTGTTGGACGGAACGGTCCACTGCTCCAGGCCTGATGTGTCGCCACACTCAATATTTTACATTCAAATATTTATTCCCATATTTGATCGGTTATTTAAATATTTAATATAAAGTGACAGCAGTATTGGTGGTATTATTGGTCTATTGGTATATATCCATCAGTGTACATTAATATTTTTTAATGCATGTTTTGTTTTGTTTGGCTTAATATGAATGAAAAACTTTGTTGGGCTTTTTTTGAAAAGCAAAGGCTACAGGAATATCAAAAAATGTCATAATATTTAATAAACAATTACTTTCTTTTAAAAACACGTCTAAAAATGTACTCTAAACTATTAATGCACTATCAAAAAATATCGTGAAATACTTTGCCTCCGCATTGGATATTCGGGATTTGGTATTCGGTATTCGGCCCAGCATTTATATATTATTCGGCTTCGGCCACAAATTGTCATTTCGGTGCATCTCTACTAAAAACCTCCTTGGCAAAGGTAAAATTAACATTTCCAAATGAGGTTCTTACAAAGTTGACTCTCTTCTTATTAATGGAAGAGGAATGGTTTATGAACTCTCACTGCTTTGGCTTCACTTTTAGATTGTTGGTGCTATGTCCATCTTAATACATAGTCTACGAGCGAGACCAATTGCTCCAAAACAACCTACTTTTAGATTAAAATCTTTCTGCTTGGGTGTCATAACATCAAATCTTCTTATCAATAAAATAGGTTGCTGCTTTATTGACCCCTCTTGCCTCACTGTAGAAAATTTAGACACACCCCTGTGAGGATCTGCAGCAGTACATTCTGGTGAGAGCATGACAGCTACCACACGCCAAGATATAGAGCATTCTGACCCATTAGACTCACAACCAATTTATTCAAAAGGTTTGCCATAATTCAGTCAAAGCAACACAAGACACTGGACCGACCACTGGCACACTCCACAGGCGTGAGCTTATTTATTTATCTGCTGAGTTATTTTTCTCTGGCACTAAAACAGGGCCGTATCTGTTTGCGTGCGTGTGTGTATTTACATGCACACGCGCCAGGCCTGTAAGCAAGACCACCTCAGATGGGCCCGGGCCAATTCCAAGAGCAGTTCCAGTCGGATTCAAGTTGATTTAAGCCAAGCCAGAAACAAGCACAACAAGACAAAGGGGAGTAAACTTGAAAGCTTTTCCTCCAAATGCAAAACAAACACGGAGATGTATCTAACTCTGCTATACATCCACTTGTGCATGCATCAGTGAGCACTCTTCTGTCTTTTCTTTGCAGCTGCTTCCTCGTGAAAGACTGCGGGTAATCCAGAGGGGGCATTGTTTTTGAAAAGAGATGTCGCTGTTGAATTTTTTAAAACGTCACGTTTCAATGCTTTAAGCACCGCAGACCACTCTCCGTTTATCTTCATTACTCTGGGGACTGACATCTTAAAATGTGGACACTTTAAACCAAAACAAACCAGCATGAGCAGACACGAGAAGTAAGTGAAACGATGAGCTTAAGCGTTTGTTTTTTTGCCCTCTATTTAGGGACACAGTTTCAGGAAAAACATAGGAAACTATCAAATATTTGCCAAAAGGATCAGTCTTCCAGGTATTTTGAACTCATAATTGGCAACGTCATGACAGGGGAATGCTAAAAGACTCACTCTAGACCCTTTAATCTGTCTGTTTGAACCAGACAGACCAAACTTAGAAGATTCCAGATACAGCAGTCTTCTATTTCCACCACCTAATTCTGTTTCTTTTCATTCCTGGTAATTGTCTTTTTCAAGGAAGGGGTAATTTCAAATCCTAACAAAGTCCACCTCTGGCATAATAATGAGGAGATTTATGTGAGAGGGACATGACACTTCCTGTCAGACAGTCAGGCAGCCAAGTCAAGGCCACTGAAAGATGCAGGTAGTGGAAAAAGGTGAAGAAAAAAGGGCTGATGACAGGTGAAGGAGAAGAAGATGCCTTTGATTTTGCTTCTGTTAAGGCTGAGACATGACTGGTAAAGCCACTCTGTGATATTTGTTGTCACAAGCTCAACATCAGGAGAGCTAGCTCAGCTGTTTTTGTAGCAGGTCAGGTCAGGTTTGGAGCACATGTGGGGTCACAACTTTGCCATTTATCATTCCTGAGGACTCCTACACACTACAATAAATGTTAATCCTATTTCATACATAGGTTTTTACGTTTAATTACATTTAAGGGTGAAGGGGTGAAAACCCTATGCCACAAGACTCCAGCAGCAAGGGATGCTAACACCTTTCAGCTGTATAACCAACTGCTACAATCAGCAGCAGTGCCCCAGGAAGTCAGCTTGCCTTGCATCATTTTTTAGTATGCATGTTTAAAAAATATCACAAGTATACATTTGTATATCTCCTCTCAGTTATTCTTGCTCTATTATAAAGGTAAAGACAAATTAACAAGAGGTCTAATACAGACCTCTGGATAAAAGCTGCAAGTCAGACCCAACCATCAAGCTTAGGAGCCCCATGACGAACATTTTCAATAATCTTAATGTTTGAATATTCAAAAAACTTACGGACAAGTTAACCTGACCTGCCAGATGGACAGTTTTATATTGGAAGTATTTCACTAATTCATCTGGGGAGGAGCCCTACGAAAATGTTTTCAGGGCAGAACCTTCAAAAACAACAGCAGCTTGTGACTGGACAATCATTTGGCTCATCACACTCATCACAGACCAATCCATATCAAGCAGCCCTGCTATGATGTAGCATAAGTAGCGTCTAAACGTAGCGGCTAACAGGTAACTGTTAGCCAGTAAGGCTAAGGGCTTACAAGGGCAAATAACAGTTAATGGCCATTAGCCGTAGTGGCTAACTGTTGTCAGTAGCAAGCTGTAGATAGCCACTACAGCTAACAGCTAACAACAGCTAACTGTTGTTTGCCTTTGTTAGCCAATAGTTCAACTACCTTGAGAGTATTGTTTCACATTAAATTATACCACACAGATGTATCATTTAACACTTATATGTGACAATTCATATGAAGTAAACTTATGGGGAGAGCACATTTCGCCAAGTATAACTGAGTAATCATGATGACCACAGGCTAACCGACATTAGCCGCCATTATTTGTGCAACCGGAAGTGACTTCACTTCCTGTCAAGTCACTTCCTGTTGTTGTCATGCCCGCAGCCCCCGCTGCTCCCGCCTCTCTTCCCTGTTTGGGCTGTTAAGCATCTAGCTAAGTGAAACAATGGAGGCTGGCAAGACGGAGATGCGTGATTTCAGAATCAGGCAGGTAGAAATCAATTACAGAAAATCAACTTGTCCTAAAGACTGTACCATCAGGCACAGATCTCCTTCAAGATTATGCTCAGGGAGCACAAACAAACTAAAATGGAGTGACATAAGTATGTTACATGGTATGAGGTTTAGTGTCATTTAAATATTCCTATGATTTGTATGTTTAGCACCTAATGTCTTCACCCAACCTTGTCTTTGCAAACCTGATAGGGGATATAGAAAGATATGAATACACATACACAGAGAGCTGGACTCATGACTGCAGTGGAAGAAACATGCTAAGGCATCTCTGTGTAGCCACAGTAAACATTAAAGCACAATACCGGAAAGCTAAGGCCAGATCCACTTCTTGAAAGGGGGGTGGTTGTACCCAAGTCACAAGGATGTAGAGCTCAAATCACCAAACAGTATGTTCTGAGCAGGGTTGAAACAGAGGGGTTTATAGAGATGCCAAAATCTAATGGGTGAGTGGATTTTTGGGTAAGACACTTAAAAATGTACCTTCAGTACATCTTGAGCTAGTTTTAATTCATTAAAAATGGGTAGACTATGGGACCATAAACTTTACTTTTTAATATCTTGTAAATGTACATACCCTAGTTTTTAACTAGATTTAAACAAAGTTATTCTCATGAATAAAAAACATGTACAAAGAGTTATGACTCCTGGTTGAAGTGGAAGTAAAGGAGCCACAGTAAACACCAAATCATTGTGCTGGAAAGCTGTAGGAACATCTACTTCTTCAGAGAGGTAGGCTTAGACAGGTTTGTGGAGATTTAAAGCCACAGACATCAAATCACATTGTTCTGGGCAAGGCTAAAACAGAAGGATTTGTAAGCATGCTCAAAATCAGAATATGAGTGGATTCATAGGACTTTAAAAATTGTTCTGGAGAAACTTGAGACCAGAGTCAACTTGTTGAAAAGGAGCAAATTATATGACCTCAAGCAGGTTTAGCCAGACAACTGGCTACATGGAAAGGAGAGAATGGGAGACACAAGAAAGATTAGAGTGCTAGCAAGATGTAACCAAAAGCACTACTTGAAAGGAGCAGGTTCAAAGGTACCCCATGAAGATTTAAAGCTACAGACACCAAAACAGCTTGTTTTGGCAGGGCTAAAATAAAAGTGTTTGCAGATAAGCCCCGATTCTTAATATAAGTGGATTTAAATAGTTTTAAAATTTGTTCGGGGACACCTGGGACCAGAGGTAACTTGTTGAAGAGAAACGAGCAATATGACCTTTCAGCAGTTTTGGCTCGATTTAAACAAAATATATACTCAACCATACAAACACAAAGTTATGAGACCATGCTACAGTGGAAGAAAGAAAGGAACAAGAACCACAGTAGAGTCGAGCCCTGGAAAGCTGTAACCCAAACCATTACTTGAAAGGGACAGGCTCAAAAGGTATCTTATGAAGGTTTAAAGCTACAGACACCAAAACAGCCTGTTTTGGGCAGTGCTAAAACAGGAAGGATTTGCAGCATGCCTGAAATCCAAGTCTGAGAGAATTTGTAGGATTTTTAAATTTGTGCTGGAGACACTTGAGACCTTTGACCAAGACCCAATTAAATGACCTTTAAACAGGTTTGGCTTGATGTAGACAAAGATATACCCATGCACAAAACACAAATAGCCTGTTATGGCAGGGCTGAAACAGAGGTGTTAGTAGGCAAGCCCAGAATCCAAATTTGAGTGGATTTTCAGGCAAGAGACTTCAAATAATGTTCTGGGTCACCTGGGGCCAGAGTCAACTTGTTAATAATGGGTTGGATATAACCTTTACATTTATTGGGTTTACCCTTACAATTGTATATTCACAATTTGTAACTTTAATACTCCTTGTTTGTTATTATGTCTTTAAAAACCCAATAGTAGACATACAAAGACGTGCTCCTGCATAAGCAAGTATACTCATAAAGGTACTACTCTGGGGCAGCAAGAGGCCTATTTTGATGTCTTCAAGGAATCTAAAGTAAAAAAAAAAAACCTCATCACTCAGAAAGCTTTTGCACTGTGGCATCTGTCTTTCCCAATTGAGCCAGCCGAGTAGAAAGACACTCTCACGCCAAAGTGTGTGTGAGATGGACTCACATGAGTACAGAAAAAGACAGAGAATATGTGTGTAAAGGGGCAGGTTGTTGTGTCGCCGGTCGCTAATGCAATATATCTATGTGCCTTAGCGGCGGTGGCGGCCAAGAGAAGAAGCAAAGGAGAGGAGAGGGGAGGAAAAAAAAAAGAGGGAGCAGAGTGATGGACTCCCCTCCCTCCCAAGAGGTCGATGACATCAATAAGAAGCTGATAATCCTACCTCCAGCTACCTCGCAAGGGCTTGCCAGAGCGATCCACTGCAGTCTACCCCCTCTTCTTCTTCCTCCTCCTCCTTCTCATCATACATCTCACTCCTTACAGCCCTAGAAGACCATGGGGTTGGGCAGGGAGGAGAGAGAAGGATGGAAAGCGAGGTGCTTGGAGGAGAGGAAAAAGAGACATTTTTGCTTTTCCTCACGTTTAGCTATCGATGAGGCCCCGCTAGGGATCGTCTGCTATTGATTGTGCCTTCTTTTCTTTGGGGCTGTGGTGCTTGTTATGGGCAGCACGTACAGGAGGCTTTGTTGTATATGTGTGCACATGTTTGCAAGTGCATTAATACATGTGTGTTTTGTTTTTCTTGCTTGTGGTCTTGCCGTTGCAGTGATATCAGAAGCTAAGGTAATTAGATGCTTGATTGGGGGGAGCATGAACCGCCATCCTCCTCATGAGTCACCTGCAAACCACACATATGAACCGGATAGTATGGCAAGACAACGTCAGGATGGAGCCCAAATGGAGCAAAATATGGCAATCTAAATGTCAAGTGAAGCCAGAGCCCCCTCGCCCTAAACTACCTTATGGAAAAGAAATCCAATATGATTAAGTTCCCCCTGCATGAAGACTCTGAGACTTTTCATGCAGGATGAATCATAAATGTGGCCATTAAGCTGATATTACATTCATCCCTGTATGCTTGTTTAGACACATGCAAACACACACACATATCTCACACATCGACTTTCCCACAAGAGGAGAAAAGTATGATGTCATCTTTTTTATGCCCCCTGAATTACATTGCTCGTTTCCACTCTGTAAAGTTAGCCAACTAATGCCACCTAGAGGCGACTGGCTCCAACTGCAGCAGCTCCAGGCACCAGGGGACAATGCATGTGTACAGTATGAGAGCATTACGACACCTCCACTTGGCATGAGTGTGCAGACATGATGTCGACAGGAGACATAGAAGTTCACAATAGAATGCAAGGAATAGCGTGTATTTGTTCATTTTTCGGCACATATGTGGTGATTTATGCACTCTTAACATTCATTATTAATCCCAAACAATTCATGACCTGAAGTGAGACATGCTACTCACGCAGACCATGAAAGAACCACAAACAAGAAGATGGAAGTGCATTAATGTGGAGATGTCGGAGTCAGGGTGCTCTGCTTAACGGTCCATTTGAAGTACCTAGGGAAGGTAACTGGCATTTCACCAGCTTCTTGGCTTCAATTACTGCTGGAGCACGTTCACAACCAGTACTGTTCAAAGACCTTGTTGTTTACACATTCCGACTACCCTGATCCACCTGTATTCTCACATTGTCTGAGACGCTCTGTTAGAACTCCTGTCCTTTTAAAGGATAAGCACGGTTTCTACAGCTTTCACATTGTTTATAGAATGAAGAAGAACAATATACTCACCCAGAAGGCTTTCCTGATCCAAACAGTGCTTCGGGAGATATTTAGAGCCAAAATCAAGCGGCGGATATCCGTATAATGGTAGCACACGGGGCATGTATAGCGCCGCTCCTAAAACGGCATTAATCATCCAAAATCTCATTAGTTTCACCAATATTTCATCATGATCCGCTCGCGCAACTCCTCCACGAAGGTCCGGGGTCGCTCCAAGCATGTTTTCATGACTGTGCTGACCTCTGAACTGAAGACTTTCTTTACGGCTGCCGAGCATGCACAGTACCCTCCTTTCGATGAGCTCCTCATCTGTAAACTCTGGCTCGAAACTGTAAGGACACCCATCATATTCAAAGTTCTCGTCCACAACATCTTCATCCGATAGATATTTGTCCATTTTGCACAAAACTGGAAGAAGAAAGTCGTTGTGTAGCCGGCGGTCTTCCCCTGAAACAATGAGCCGTACTGCGCATGCGCGGAAGTAACATAAAGTCTTCAGTTCAGAGGTCAGCACAGCCACAAAACATGGGTGGAGCGACCCCAGACTGTCTTGGAGGAGTAGCGCGAGCGGACCATGATGAAATGTTGGTGAAACTAATGAGATTTTGGACGATTAATGCAGTTTTAGGAGCGGCGCTATACATGCCCTGTGTGCTACCATTATACGGATGTCCGCCGCTCGATTGTGGATCTAAATATCTCCTGAAGCACTGCTTGGATCAGGAAAGCCTTCTGGGTGAGTATATTGTTCTTCTTCATTCTATAAACAATGTGAAAGCTGTAGGAACCGATCTTATCCTTTAAGGCTCCTTCCCTAAAGTTCAGTCCATTCTGGGTGGTTGACTGGTTTGCTCTGTTATAAAACAGTCAGTTCAGAGCTTCAGTCCCTGCTCTGCACTGGGCTTGCCACTCCAAGCCAAGAAGCTCAAACTGTTGACAAAACAATGGCAGGATGTCATGGTATGTTGAGTTGGAGGGGCAGGACAAGGAGTGGGGATAACCAGTTGCCCAATGATAAGCCAGGATTGCAATACAATACTGAGAGGGGAGCACACGGACACAAGGGGGAATAGCCCTTTATTCAATTATCTGTCTGTCTTTGAGTGTAGATAAAACACGCACAATGTTCTCACTCAGACCTTTAGTTTTTGTTTGCTTTTTAATTTTGCAGTCACATCAGTGACCAGCTCAATTTGCATAAGACAAAACTATACAATTGCAAAAAATGGGTCATAAGACCACTTTCACCAACCGCAGTCACAAGGGCACACTCCAAGGCAAGACTCCAAGGATTTTATCCAGAACTTGAAAATTTCTCTGCCACTTTAAAATCATTGAATATACCAACCAGAGGGATTATACCATTGTTTCATTATCACTTTCATCCCAGTGGCTAGCAGTTTCATGCCCAGTGCAAAGCATAGATGTTAGAATGAATGTAGAGTTGTTGACAATATGGCACAAAGCACCACTGAACTGACCAATCACACAGTTGACCTGTAAACCAATAAGAGCAGGGCCTTAAGGAGGCAGTAGTTGTGACAGAGCATTTCATATATAGAGAGGACACAGCACTACCATGATTGCCAATGAAAGTGAAGAGTTTTTTAAAACATTATTAATGGTGAACAAACCCTTTAGGTATTCAAAAACGAAGAAAAAACCCACCTTTGAGGCAAAATATGAGATCCTTAATGTTGCCAGCTTGGTAACAAAATGCCCATGACTGCTAAAAATATTCCTTTCATTACTCCTTTACTTTCATGCACAAACAAGGAGTGTCAGAAGGTTGCAGGTTCAAGCCCAGCTCCGGGTATTACATGGTAACGTGCCCTTGGGCAAGACACTTAACCCCAAGTTGCTCCCACGACTGCGTCTGTGGTGTATAAATGGGCATGAAAGGGCCTGAATATGCTAGTTGAGTAGATAGACAACTGACACAGAAACTGCAACCATCAGTGAGTGAATGTGAGAGTGACTGGGCATGAATGGGTAGATGTGACCTGAACAGTAAATCTGCTATGAGTAGTCAAAGACTAGAACTGGCTATATAAGCTCAAGTCCATTTACCATATGCCAAACAAGCAGATCTTGTTTTCATGTGTTTTACCTGCTTTTTTTATTAGGAAAAATGTAATATTAAAGCAAGAGAAAGAAAAATATCATCAGAAATTCAGGTAAGATGATAGAATACAGCAGCAGTATGCCATACCCTTCGGCTGTAAGTGATAAAACAACAGCAAGGACAGTTATGACAAAATAAACGATAAGAATAAAGGGGCACAAACACTCGTCATCATCCCTGCAGCTTTCTCACCTCTTTGGTGACGTTATCTTGGACCAGACTGTAGAGGGGCACCACACGGCTGACTTCCAACAACACCGGGATGGGGGAAGGCTGCTCGCCGCTCCTGCTGCTCCCGCCGTGGCCTCTTCCCGACACTCCTCCTCCTCCTCCACCCATCACGGCCTGGTGATGGCACAGGTGGCAGCCAGCTGGGCAGCTCCCTTTTTCCTCACAGCGGATCTCCACGCCGTTCACCATGTCGTCAGAGAGCAGCTGGCTTTTCTGCAGCGCCGACAGGTAGCTGATGAAGGGGACCGACTTGAGCTCCCGCCGCCCGCCACCGACAACCCCCTGGTCTGTTGCCTCTGTGGGTTTAGCACAGAAAAAGAGAGTAAATAACTATATCTTTAAAAATAAACTATTTTAGCTGTTTAAGTTAATGATTTTTCATATTCATTTGAATTTTTTTCATTTTGTAATTCTGTGCCTGCAACAGAAAAGGCTGGAGGTATTATGATTTTTGAGATTAGTCTGTTCATCACCATGTTTAGCAATACCATTCTTGTACCCTATATGGGATTTTTTTAAACTTTGCACAAATTTCCAGCAAACTTGCAGATAAAATGATCATATTTTGAAGGTCATACTTCAAAATCAGAGGTGTTGATCCCCATGTTCCTCCTTTGCAAGACAGTTTTGAGGGATATTCTTCTAGTTTTGCACAAATGACAACTGTCATTCTTTGCTTATGAGCGCAATATCTTAAAAACATTCAACTGATTTTTGTCAGACTGCTGACTTTAAGGTGACTCTTAGTTGCTCTTTGGTGTGTATGGTTGTCTGTCTCTCTATGTGACCTTGCGAGTGGCTGGTGAATGGTTCAGGGTGTGTTCTTGCCCAATGTCAGCTGGGCAGCCCTCCACAACATTGAATGGGATTGTGGAGGGGATAAGTGGTATAGACAATGGATGATCTACAATAGTGATTCCTAAACTGGGGTACTCGTACCCCCAGGGTTACCCAGTGGTGTAGGGGGTACATTTGAAACTGCCGTATATTTAGACTCAGGCCCCATGCACACGAAGACAAATCGAGGTCTAAAAGCATGCGTTTCTTGCCAAATCTGCGTATCATCCATACGAAGACGGCGTTTTGTGGGTCTGTAAACGATCATTCTTGAAACTAGGTTCCAGAGTAGAAAGATTTTGAAATGCCGTATATGCAGCTCTGTGATTTCTGGCTCTTCGCAAGTTTTCAGAAATGCTTACGCCATAGTTTCATATCTTCATTAACATGCATGCCCCACACGCGGCAATGACAACAACAATGGCGGTGTACGTGAAGCATATGTGTTGATGAAGCTAGTGACCCTACTATCCCTGTTCCAGCAAAATCTTCTTTTCAATCACCACCGAGTTAAACAAACAATTATCAAGGACACATTACGCCACTTTATGATCACTTTATCACAATCTCTGTTTACAACTTTTGCTGCAAGTGCGCATGCCCACTGTGTTTCTGCTTGTTTCCGTCATTTCGTTACAGAGCCCCAAGAGTGTTGGCATGTGTTTTACAGTGCTTTGATGCGTATTGAGCGCATTCATGTCAACGCACACATTTTCTGATATGCCTTCGTCTTTATGACGATCGTTTTTGAAACTGTTCAGCGTTTTGTCTTTGTGTGGATGAGGCCTCAGTTTTCCTCAAAATCAACATACAAATAATAACCAAAGATGTTTAGTCATTTTGCCCCTGTCAGTAGTTAGGGACAGGGACTCTCCTATCCACGCCTTCAGTAAAGTCCCTGCCGAAAACGCCATCACAGTCTTTGATTTAAAGTTTTGCCATCAATGAGGTAGAGCCCAACAAACTACCACACAGCACTCCTCAGGTGATTTGGTGCTATTATCATCCACTCTGAGTTGCAACTCTTTGTTTATTGAGGTCAAGTAACAGTTGTTCAAAATAACAAACATAAGGTGGAATGAAAATGCTGGTAACTGAATCTATTTTGTGCGAAATAATTCACCTTAAGAGATTTTGTTTGTATGTTATGCATGTTAAATGTGGGAGGTGGCGGCATGTTTACAGACACATTTCTTTTTCCAGCTGCAATAAGTGCGTGAGAGTAGGGGGTACATGGTTGGAGGTCAAATGTCTGAAGAGGCCCGGGTGCGGGCTGTGAAAAGTATGGGAACCACTGATCTACACCATATAAGAACTAAGCAGGGCTGGGAAATTACTCAAGTTTTAATTGGGATTACAATTACTACCTTCCATAATTATGAAAGTTAAGCGATCGGGAATAAAGACTACTTCCTTTATTATTTACATATTTAAGGTTTATTTCCAAGTATTACCTGTTCAAAATGATATTGTCAAAAGCATATATGTTCCATTAAATTAAATTAACAAAATTAAATTTTTTCCAGTAATGAAGGAGCCCTATAAATTCAATTTAAACCATTCACATGACCACAAATTCCACCCCTGCCCCTCTTCCTCACCCACCAGTGTGCCTTACAGTTGTACAATTGTATACCTAGAAGAAACATACAACTAACAGGCGGCAGTTGTAATTTCCATCAAACAATTTGTAAATCATCACATGGAGCAGCACAGATCATTCAAAGCCCCTAAATGCATTCACATCTGGATTTACTTTTACTTGCCGCCAAGGAAAAGAAGAAAAAACAACAACTAATCCCATACTGTCATCAGCTTTCATAGACAAAAGATGAATGAGTGAGGGGAGAGGGAGGAGGGGGTGTCAATGGCTTCATCTCCTGAGTGTCATTTACCCACTGTTTATGTTCTCACTGGAGGCGTGCGTGATTGTGGGGGGTCTTTGTCCTCGTTTCCTACTTTGAGTGAGAAAACAACCCACCGAGAAGAGAGAAGAGGCAGCGACAGGAGTGTGTTTGAGGACACGGTGAGCCACATGTTACAGTGGAGCACATCTGCCATCTGTGCTGATGCTACAGATGTGATTTGAGTTGATTTACTGAACAAGAACCAAGAATACACACGGGACAGGCAAGTGCGTGGAAACAGGGATTCCTTTTAGACAAGCAGCTTACAAAGAGCAGAATGTTAAAGGGACAGCTCGGTATTTTTGAAGTTGGGTGGATCAGGTGCTCGACAATAATCACTGAAGTGGCTAAGTAGGCTCTAAAGCAGCGCTGCGCCTTTAAAGGAACACTCCAACATCTCTTGTTGTTTTGTGTCTTGCCTCACTCCCTAGTCCACGACAAGCCGTTTGTTTCTTAAGTTTGCTGGCAATTGCATTTCATTATAGTTTGCAAACAAACAGCTCACTCAGAACTGCAAATCGGTTCCCATCGTTCACCTAAAAGAGCTGTTCAAAAGACTCAACTCATTCGTGAACGTCACATCTCTCACAGAAACCAGGAGGTAGGTCAACAAAGCTCAGCTTGTTTAAGGGCAGAAGAAGATAAGATGACAATCGTGGAAGATAACTTGATGTAAAGGGGTAAAAACAAGTCACATCAAGCACACAGTCCATTTAGAGTTGCTGAAGAGTTTATCTGATGACTGTAGGCAGAGGCAGGCCAACGCGCCACCCATATACTCCCAGTGTTTGAGCTAAGCTAACTAGCCGTCTTGTTAACACACGCACAGTCAAACGAATGGTGTCTACCTGCTTGTCATGGTCATGGGAGTGAGAGAAGGCATGAAAAAACAACAATATCTCATCCCCATAAACATCTCCTCTTTAGAGTATCAGATGAGGCTCTTCCTCCCCCCTTTGGAAACGCTCCAATCTGAGTTGGTGGGGAGGCTGCAGGAAGCTATGACGATGAGCTCTGCACTGATCAGCTGCCAAAATTCTGTCTAATGGGAGGAGAGAGAAGCAGTTACAGGACTCCTAAAACTTTAATGTACAGAAAACACACATGTAGGTGGAGGCTGTATAGCTATTACATCATAAGTCCCAGGAAGTAAAAAACAGAGCGTTTTAAACTGACATTTTCTTTAAGGAGGCACAGCAAATTTCTCCATGAACTGAGAGTTTATAAAAGTGTCATTTTCCTCTGCTCCCCAAGCCCAACAAACAATATAAGAGCAAAGAAGTCTGATGTTACAGGACATGGGACCTTATAATTTTGTGAATTTACATAAAAATTAGCCCCTGTTTGGTTGAATTAACAACTGGGTAAAACACTATGGAGCCCTTTATTTTTTTCTAAAAAAAACACTGTGTTTGGCATCACAACCTCATGCGGGTCAAAAGTTATGAGTAAAGAGATTAATTTAAATTATAATGCACATGTTGCATTTGTTGCTTATTTGTTTTGCGTCTTTTGAGTGTGCACCAAGATGCAGCAGGTAAGTTCTAACCTTGTAGTGTAGCTGGATCTGATTCAGTGCAATCAGGCAGATCCATCTTGTCAAGCTTCAATCTACAGGACAACCCAACTGAAGTACTTTGGAGCAGGAGGAGGTTGGAGCTACGAGACACAGGACAGCTGGAAGCGACTCCTTGTACAGAGAATAGCATAGATGCTAACAGCCCAGTAGCACTTCTTTTAGATCTGAACCACATTTTTAATTAAATAAAAACTAAATAACACTTCAATCTTCTCCATAAAAATATATTTTTGTGACACAACATGTTTTGATGGGAGTTTGTCTCAAATTATCTTACGCTTAGTACATAGCAGTTGTGCCCACCCACTACATTATCTGATTGGCTGGCAATGAATGTGACAGATGGAACAATTGTCCAATCCCCCGTCAGGTATGCTTTTAACCCTTTTCTAAACACTTTCTCTGGGCTGTTTCCCAAATGGACTAGTGAAATGTATTGAATGGTCCATCTGGTGTGTCAGGTTAGATAAGTACTGGTGCAGGAGAGACTTGGTGTACAACACAATAAAGTTAAACTGGTTGCGGTATACTGCTATTGGTGAGGCCTAAATAGGCTTTTCAAATATTGGCATATTGAATGTCAGCAAGAATCCAATATGATGCAATCAAGATTTCTGTATTTGGTCCAAATGATCGTTAAATCAAAGTGGCGTGCCTTGACACATGTCACTGATTTACTGCACTTAAGTGAATGGAAGAGGCTGTCAAAGTACTTGGGCCATAAAGATAAGCACACTTAGTAAAATTGTCTGTTTAAAAAATCATCACTATATGGACAGAAAGGGTTGGATTATCACTGTCAGCACATTTATACCAGCTGTCCCTGTTTTCACAAATAAAGAAGATCCCATAAAACACACACAGACCAAGTGAAAAACAGGAGAAACCCAAAACCCGTGGTAGGTAACATGGCAGGAAAAGCCCTTGACATTACTCAAGGCGGGGTAATGGGACCAATTAGGGTTAATATTTTAAATGACTTATTTCCTGTGAACGGTTTTAATGACACTGAACTCAAACATCTGTCAAACTATTCTCAGCGTGAAAAAGGAAACCTAAACTCAGAGTGTTTGATAGAAAAACAAGTCTTAATGTGTCTACATGTGCAATTTCACTCCCGTTATGTCAGCAATGTTAAATAAGTTAACCCTAGACTGAGTGTGGGTAAACTTTGGAGATTCCATTTTTCTCACAAAAACAGTGCTGACAGGGTCTTTACCAGGCAGATGTTTAACAGCTCTGTGAAAAAAAGAGTTTTTAAAGGACTTTTTAATGCTAAATATTGATTGCAGAGGAAAAAAATAAATAAAAGTTAGGTTGAGGTTTAAATAGCGAAATAAGATCATGTCTTTTAATTGCCTATAAAAGCAAACAACCCAGATCCACTGTTCCTATAGTGTCATTTTCTACTGCAAATATTCATGAGAGTCTTCTATGACCTAGAAAAAGACTGAGATACAGTATAAAGTGTTAACATCAGTTCCAATGAAATTTGGAAACTTAATAAAACTCAAAAGGAATATAATATGATGACTTGAAAGTCCGATTTGACTGATATTAAACTCAATACACAACAAAGACAACATATTGAATGTTAATACTGATCAACTTTTTGCGAATATTCCCTCATTTTGACTTTGATGCCTGCAAGGTTTTGAAAAAGCTAAGACAGGGGCACCAACAGGCTGGGAAAGTTTAGGAATTCTAATAAAAAAACTGTTTTGAATATTCTACAGGTGAACAGGTTTACTGGAAACAGGTGAGTGTCATGATTGGGTATAAAATAGTTGTACACAATATGAACACCTTCAAAAGTAAATAGTCCAACAGTTTAAGAACAAAGTCTCTATACACACAATAGCTAAGAATTTAGGGAGCTCATCACCTCTGGTCCATAAAGTCATCAAAACATTTATAGAATCCTGAGATTTTGAACCTACGCTGTGAGGCCAAAAAACATTTAATGTCTTGGACCTTTAATCCCTTGGGTGGAACTGCATTAAAAATGGACATCATTGTGTATAGGATATTACCACATGGGCTAAGGAACACTTCCAAAAACCTTTGTCAGTTGACGCAGTTCATCACTACATCTACAAGTGCAAGTTTAAACTCCATCATGCAAAGCAAAAGCCGTATCAACATCATGAGATGGACTGATCAAGAGTGCTGGGTTCTGACAAGTCCACCGTTTACGTCATTTTTTAGGCTATGTTTACATGGATACTCCCGACCTAAAGACGCAAAGATTCTTCCTTTGCGTTTTAGAATTCTTCTGCGTTCAGATGACAATGCTCGGAGACGAGTTAATCCACTGTAGTGTGCATGCCAGTTCAGTAGATGGCGCTGTAGGTCTGCAGAGAGGCAGCGCTGCTACAATACAAGTACGAAGAAGAAAAACGTTTCACCAACAACAATGGCGAATAGACGCACAGAGACGCAAGAGTTTCTTTTCTGGACACCAAATCAGTTCGGACAACAAATCTGTCTGGATGGTTTTGACCGGATAACAAACCGAGCACGGTAAGACGCTCACACGTTACTCAGTGGACGGCTGAAGCAGTTGTTGTTCCTGGTATGCGCGCGCATCCTTCATCTGAAAAAGTACTGCGCATGCTGTGACGCCGGCGTTTCACCCTGAAACGCTCCGATGCGGGTTTACAAAGGGCTGCATGGAGAGCGTTTCGGAAACTTTCCACCCTGGAGCCGGTTTTCAAAAGTTTCTGTTTTCAACGAGTTTCCATGTAGCCGCAAGGCCAAAACGCAATGAAAACGTATCAGATTCAACTGTTTTTCGGTGCCATGTAAACGGCCTCTTAGTCCTCCAGGCTAAAGAGGAAAAGGACCATCCAGACTATTATCAGCATGAAGCTCAAAAACATCTGTGACAGGGTGTGTTCGCGCACGTGGCATGGGTAACTTGCAAGTCTGTAGAGACACCATTAATGCTGAAAGGTACATGAAGGTTTTGGAGCCAGAGGTGCTGACATCCAAGTTACAACTTTTTCACCGATGTCCCTCCTTGTTTCAGCAAGGCCATGCCACATGTTACAACAGCATGGCTTCAGAATAAAGGAGTCCAGATCTGCAGTCCAGACCTGTCTCCCATTGAAAATGTGTGGTGCATTATTAAGCACAAAATATGACAATGGAGACTCTGGACTGTTGAGCAAAATAAGTTGTACATCAAGGAAGAATAGGAAGAAATTCCATCCAAGGTTCGAGTCCTCAGTTCACAAATGCTTATTTAATGGTTTTAGGAGGACAGCAGATGTAACACATGCCTCTGTCCTGGCTTTTTTGAGACGTGTTGCAGGCATCAATTTTAAAATTAGAGAATATTTGAAAAAAAAAAAACAAAGTCTATCATTTTGAACTTTAATATCTTGTTCTTATATTTCATTCAATTGAATATAGTTGGGAAAGTATTGCAGGTCATCTGTTTTATGTATTTCCTAACTTCATTGGAATTAGGTTTTAAGTAAGGTGAGACCTATAAGTTCATAAGCAGCAGGAGAGGACAAGAGCTCAGCACAACTGAAATGTGGTTTAAGATGTTATTTCATGATCAGTGCTTCAGATATAGACTCAAAAGTTCTGAACATTGGAACAGAAAATATAGCTTATGTTAAAATCCACAAAATTTAATAAGAAAAGTTTGGTTACGCTGAATTTTGTTTACGGTTAAAGTGCATGCAGAGTTCTTGCATCATTTATTTTAACAGTCACGCTGGTTCAAAGCATATTCCCTATCCTTAAATACCCCCAGATTCGACCTAAATGATGAATATACATGGTTTACACAAATATCAAGTTTCTTTAAAGTAAAAGCTTGATGGATTTCTGCATATATGAATAAAATGTAACTCTATAATAGTAAAATATACAGTTTAGAAACAGAAAACATAAAGAGAGGAAACAGGGATGGAGTTGAAAGGATGGACTAAACTGTCGTGCAGTATAGGGCTATTTCTCTACAATAGAAAAACAAACAGGCTGTATACAAATTTGAAGAATCACTGGGGTCCATAGAGGATTCTGGTAAAGGGGATTTCAACTTGTTTATGCAACAAATCCAAAATATATTGGAGCCAGCTTTATGAAAACAAATGTAAACCAATCCTATGCTGTGTAAAATTCATTTATTAAATGTACACGGCACATCAGGTCACAGTGGCTTTTCTGGAAGAAAACAGGCAGGACATGACCTGCTCTGTCCTGAAGTGTAGCTCGGACCCTACTGCTGTGTGTTCGCGAGAAATGAGAATGAATATATGCCTATTTACGTGCGTCCTTGTGGCGTCCTCACCGGTGAACAGTTGGAACAGGGAAGGGGGGGGGTTCTTACTTCATGTGTATGTAAACACGCTCGAGGGGTGGCCCATGAGCCCAATTACATGCACTTCTTGAGGAAACACAGACACCCAAATGAGCCCTCACAACAAAGCCCCCGCAGCTCCAGGTTTCGACTGTGGCTAGCCAGGGGCCCCTCGCTCGCTCGCTCTCATCCTCCGTTTAACTCATTTCACCCCAGATTACGTTTGTTTACGATGTACACAGATGCGTTTCATGGAAAGGTTTGGCACTTTCGCGTCTTTGCGGTGGAAAATGAAACACACGGCTGAGGTAATGTGATTGTCAGCTGGATCTAATAGTGCGCTTTCTTCCTGCACAATATTGTTTCCCCCATTTATCTTTATTTACTTTGGGAACTTTACAGCTTCTCCTTGTTTTATTTTAGTGTCTGTACAATAAAGACTGTTTTAAATCTGGTAGCAAACCGCTGTAACACATCATTTCCATCTGGGATCACTGGAGCGCTTTGTCTGTTTGCAGGGGTGGTTTTGTTGAATTGGAGGCCCCAGGCACTGACCAATGTGTGGCCTGATTCCCCAGTTAGCTAAAAAATAATTATAGCATGTGATAAAAATAGTTTCGAGAGGCTTTGAAGTGCAGAAACTTAATGATCTGTGGAGATATGTTTGAACAAAAAGGAAAAAAGCACTGTCTGAACTGCACAAATATGTTGGCAGCATTTGGACATGGGAAAGCCAGTTTGACCCGCATGTCAAGTCAGATATCATTCAATAGAGGCATAGGTCCAAAATAACTCTTGATGATAAGAACACATGCTTTGAATGTGAAAAACATGGTCTGAATTGCAAATGTTCACTCACTTGGCATTTTATTAGGAATAAATACCTTTAAAACTGCAGTAATTCTTTGTGGCTCAGATTCAACAAGGTGCTGGAAACATTCCTCAGAGATCTTGGGCATTAGAGACATGATAGTATCACACAGTTGCTGCAGATCTGTGGGTTGTCCATAAAGCCACTCTATCAGATTGAGAACTGGTGACTTAGGAGGCCACTGCAGTGCATTGTTATGTTTAAGAAATCAATTTGATATGATCTGTACCTTGTAGCATGATGCATTATCCTGGCTAAGCACAACACATGGTACCAAATTCATTTAAGTGTGGAGACATGGTCAAGAAGGCCTGCTTAAGTCACCTGATCAATGTGTCAAACTGGTGAAAAAAGGTGATTTTAGCGATTTTCAACATGACATACTCATTGGTGCAAGATGGACTGGTCTGAGAACTCAGAGACTATGTATCTTCTGGGAGAAAGGTTGTTAAAAACAAAATTATCCAATAAGTGGAAGTTCTCTAGGTGACAATACATTTTGATAACAGATGTCTGAATGGCCAGATTTGTTCGAGATGTAGGAAAAGCAACAGGAACTGAATTAACCACTTAATACAACCAAGGTATGCAGAAGACGTTACAGCTACAACAGTGAACTAATCATGTCAACTAATTATTTTCATCATAGTTTTAGCCGACAACCTTTTTCCCCCGACAAAAACTTGTTTATAACATTTAAAAAGAACTAGCATACTTGGACAAAAACTTAAACTAAATCAACTGACATTTTTTCAAAAACTAGAGTGAAATGTTTGACAGAAATTTAATACGACCAGACCTAATTTTGTCTTGTAAAAAAAACGGGACAAAGTTCGGAATATGTCAAATCACAACTACTTTGGTTGTGTGGAAAATTTGGATGAGATAAGCGGGACATCCAATCACAACTGCCTCAGCTTTGTGGTGGCAGGATAAGCTGAGGAGCGATCCAATCAGAGCCACTCTTTTTATTAAGTGATATCTGCATGTAGAGCAGGTTCACTGTTTGTTGTCAAGTCTGGTATTGTAACTGAAATGCTCTGCCAGGTAGCCTAAATAAATGTAATAGCAGTTAACACAAACTTAAATTTCTTTATGTCAATTTATACATTCAAACTATACTATCTTTTAGCGAAGGGTTATTAAATGTTTCATTTTAGCCAAGTGTTAAACATGACTTCAGAAATTCATGGGAACATAAAAAATGCCTAACAATTTACACTTTATATTTTAGTTGACTAAATTTACAGCAGATTTTGTTGACTAAAACGTTGTGAAATTTCATCAACTAAAACTAAACTCAAATGGGAACAATTTAGATGACTAAACTATGACTAAACCAAAAGACATTCCAGGCAAAAGACTTCAAATATGAGTAAATTAAAAAGTGCTGTCTAAATAACTGATTGAAACATGGCCAGGTACAAATGGAGTCACCTAAATTTCCCCAACTTTCCATGACTGAGACTTGACTGGTCTGTGACTGGAACATGCTGGGACCTTTTCACTGTCATGACTGTGATGAGATCCTCGGCAGTGGCATAACAGAAATGTAGTGACTGGTTAATGCTAATACTACCCCAATAAGGACATGCCCATTGGATTTGTTCTTGTGGGGAAAGCACCCACAAATGGGCATTTTTGTGGCGGAATTTGGGCACTCTCATTGGCTGGATGTTGGCTGGTGATGGGCTGGAAGTCAGCAGGCATTTGACTGGAAGGGGAAAATTGAAGCGGCTACATTTGTGAGTGTTTTTGTATTAAACTGCAGAGCTTTTAGATCCACTACTTTGGGTCAGTTTGGTACACTTGTGGGCAGGCACAACTCAGTTATTTGAGTGCATTTTCTCCTTATTCGACAGTTGACACACATGTAATTAGGTACCGTAGTGAGCCAAACTAAACCGGACTGCTTGTAGAACCACAGCTTTCTGAGCTCCGTTTGAATGCCCACTGGCCACCTGAGTATAGTTGCTGACCATGTCCATCCCTATATGATCACAGTGCACCAATCCTCCAATGGCAACTTTGGGATATAGAATACTTCATGTCACAAAACTCAAGTCATTTCCAAGTAGTTGAAAGTCACCACAGTCACCAAATTCCAACGCAACAGCTCTTTTGGGATGTGGCGCTCAAAAAAAATCTGCACCAACAATATAATGCTATCATGTCATTATTAAGCAAAATGTCTAAGGGAGTTTCCCAGCACCTTGTTGAATCCATGTCTAAAGAGTAAAGGAAACTCTGTTCTAACACAGCATTTGCTGTTAAAGTGGCAAGTGAGTGTTTATTTCACATTTGATGCTCATAATGTCTATCTCTAGTCCTCACATGTTCAGCTTTGCCTGATAGTAAAACTGTATCTGTGAGTCTGTTTCTTTGTGTTCTAGAATAAACAGCTCCAATGCCATTTGACCCGCACTGGCACCCTTCTCAAGGACCAATTTAATTGGACCACATGTATTTTCATGCAATTAAAGGATTTAAATAAGTGATGACATCTCTATGCTGTGTGGAATAATTGTGATGCTTGTGGAACACTTCCCTGCCATCAAACATAGTGAGGAGATAAATGGAAAGAATTGCCCGGCCATTGATCTCACTCTGTCTCTGTTAATTAAAATGTCTTTGTAGACTGGGTGCAATATAATTACTCATCAGGGACACAGCCCCTCCAGCCTGGGTTATGTTGCCTGGGCAACAACAGCACAGGGCGTCAGATCCCTGCCACTGAAGTTTAATACAGATGTTATTAGCTGTGGTGTCTGTGAGCATTGTTGGTTTTGGTTTGTTTGTACAGTTCCCTTTCTTCTACATCACCAGACTACGCCATAACAAACACAGAATGGTGCATAGACAGGAGCAGCTTTCAGATACAATAATAAGAATCATTCAGTTGCCCATTTTAATATGACAAACTCAACAGATGATTGATGAAGTTCCTGCCTGATAAAAGGTCCGCTTTCCTTGTCACTGTAACTTTGTTGAATGTTCAATGAAGTGGGGCTCTCTTGGGAATTGATTTTGAAGAAATACAACATGCAAACACTTCAAAACTATTTTTCACCAGAACATATGAAGCAAAGTCTTCATTGCAAATTTAGGTATTTTTAGTTTTAAATCTTAGTATCAAGTGCTATTAGGGATGCACAGTATCAGATTTCTGTTGCTATCTGATAAACTGATATTTCAAAACTGATTCAAGTCCATACAGGTATTGATACTGACAAATGGGAGCAACTCAATGTAGTTTTCTGGATAACAACGAAATCATATGTAAATACATCTCAAACAGTATCAGGGTTCCCACTCTTTTCTAGAAATCATTTTCCAGGACTTTCCGGTGTCACATAACCAACTGAAGTTACATTGCTGCCGTGGGCAGTTTTCAATTCTAGTTAGCCTTCTAAAATACAAGATTAGAGGCTGATGAACAATATCTCTAGCTATTGATTATATTGATCTTAGAGTTTCTTTGTTTCTAACTCTCCAACACAATACGTACACGTATTTTTAATCTTTATTTACTCGCTTTTTTATGAATAGATTTTGTTAATTTAGCCTAAATTTTAATTCGTCATTTTTAAAATTATTTCTTTTTGTCCCCACTGTTTTGAGTTTTTATATTTTATGCCTTAGCTTGCATTACTTTACTTTACTTTACATTTTCTGGCCACGTGAGTTACCAAGTACATTTTTACTTCATTTCCTATGTTTCAAGCTAGAAGGAAGACAAATAATTTTCCAGGACAATTTAAGCTTTTCCAGGACATTTCACTTTTTTTCCTTATTTTCCATTTGTTTTCCATGACTGGAAAATTGGGCAATGGTTTTCCAGGTTTTCCAGGACACGTGGGAACCCTGAGTATCTGTGAAATTAAGCTTCATGCAACAAACACTGATTTGCTTATCTACTCAAAGAATATCAGCCCTACTTCTCAGCACTTCTCCCTTTAAATTTACAGGCATATGCCAAAAGCCCATGAAATTAATGCTGATAAATATGGCTAAAATATCAGCAGAGATGTTCTAATATGCCAATTTGACTTATGGGGGAATAAGTGCTGATAGAAGAATCATGCCAATAACACCAGTATTGTAAATTCTTCAATTTTGTATTGACTATTTTCAACAGTGCTTATGCTTATCTAGCGAGACATGTCTGAAAGAGTCCAAATAAAGTGTTTGGGAATGGTGAACCTTTCAAAAGCCTACCCAGCAGGTAACTGGGTGATGATTCTGTTAGTCTCATTCAGCTCTTTTTGATCACATCTAATATTTTTTATGCCTTGATTGATAATCAATGGATTGAATGTAAATAACACTACTCCATCTTGTTTGTAAAATGTACTTATAAATAACATTTAAATTGACTAACCTGTGCCAGACTATAATATTAAAAACTTGTTTTTATGACAACCTGAGTCTGACTATATTCACATTTGTATTTGTTAATAACTACCATTCATTCTCTTATCCCTCTCGTTTATTTTGAGGGATAGCAAGGCTGGGGCGTATCCCAGCACGCATTTAGTAAGAGAGGAGTAACAACTTGGGACAGAGAGACAGATAACCATACAAGCACACGCTTAAGGGCAATTTAACCTAACAAGAATGCTTTTGGTCTAGAGTATCCCCATAAAATTATTCAAATTTACCCTCAAAGAAGTAGACCTGATTCTAATATTATGTCAGACTGTTATGTAGGTCTCTATGATTTTATGGTTATCATTCATATTTGCCTAGGTTACCATCAAAGTCCCAGGGGATGTCTGATATTATGGGCTTTAACTCAGTAAGCTGGCCGAAGCTTTTAAAGCAAATTATTGTACCTGCCAGTATTTTCTGTGTAATTTAAAGCAATATCTATGAGTATGGGAGGACCACCCTGCAAAACTCATTATTTCATTATCAGTACTAATCCGGAGGAGTTTCGTTAAAAAACAACAAAATAAATCAAAATAAATTGAAATAAATTCTTGGAAAAGTGATACTAGTTTACAAAACATTAAGATGCAAGAAGAAAACATCACAAACTAACATGTAAACATTTTTATTGGTTTTAATAGCAAGTATAGGTCAGTATGCAATGATCCAATATTGTTTGTTTTCAAGCATTTATATCTATTTATTGATATCATTAACTTACTTTTTCTCATTTTATAAATACTTTAGGGTAGCCCATTTGACAGATTATTTAGGTACCATTTTATTTTTAATTTTTAGTTTTGTAATTAATGTCTGATGTTATGTTTGTC
This sequence comes from Scarus forsteni, assembly GCA_036419115.1. Taxonomy (NCBI): domain Eukaryota; kingdom Metazoa; phylum Chordata; class Actinopteri; order Labriformes; family Labridae; genus Scarus; species Scarus forsteni. Next base: position 13,319,925 of record JAZDUH010000359.1, on the reverse strand, counting down.
TCTTGTTCTCATTCAGTTTAACTCATTTGGTTTGTATTACAATTCATGCCCGTTCAACCATGTTACTTTATAAATCAAGGTTGCTTATTGATTGAGAAAAGTCTGAAGGATAAGAATATTTCAAGACAAAATTAAACTTCAAAGAAGTCAGAAAATCCTTGAACAGTTACTATAAGTCTCCTTCTCTGCAGAAATACTGACTTTTTCTAGAAGGCTCTCACTGACATCTAGTGGTCTGCCTTTGCACTTACAGGCTCACAGCTCAATAAAACATGTCACCACATCTGGATGTTTTTAGACTCTGCTGTAGCCTGCAGCCAGAACACCAGATCCTCTCTGTGAGACATATTAGTTTTAAAGTAGTCTGTTTTCTTGTTTTCTCAAGTAAACAGATCTTTAAATACATATCAATATCAATTATATGAACTCCTGTCATGACGGACTGATATTTAAGAGCAAGGGAATGTCAGAATGAGAAAAGAACACAAGTGAATTTCCCCTTTAAAGCAGGGGAGGTTTATCAATATGAAGACTCCACACAGAGAGCATTTCAAGGCCCATGTCTCCAGAGATCTGTGTAACTATGATAAGCTTCATAAGTCAACAATATGAAGCATTGTTATGCAATGACACTTTGTGAACTCCAGTTATATTTTAGTTACTGGGGGAGAGGGAGAAAGAAACAGATAAAGATAAACACAGCATATGCAAAACTAGGGTCAATAAAATACATCAGTGCTTCAGAAACATTGCTTGATCACATTGTTTTTTCTTATTTATTGAAATAAATTTAGACGGTCGCAATGTGTTTGTTGCAAAGGCTACTTTTGCAGTCACACTAAAATTGAGATTAATTGCACGACCCTTATAGATGTTAAACAGAGGGGATCATGTGACATACTAATAAAATCTGCACTGACAGGCACATATATTGTTGCTTTGTTTGACAATATTTCTTACAGAGTCAATATTTGCCCACCAAATACACTGGATGCACAATTATCCAGGTTTTGCTCCACTGCTTTTATTTTCAAGCAATAATTAGTTGACCCACTTTCTATGTCTGTCATGATATGAACTTTGGGAGATTAACTTCAATTTGAAGTCTGTCAACAAATCAGTTTGATAAATCCTGATATCATGACCAAATAGGTTCTAGTCTGTTTAATTGTGGTTCTTTGTAAATGTAAATGTAAGGTCCTCTACTCCCAGCCTTTCTCAACAGAGGTGCCTTCTGGCTTTGTCAGCAGTGCCTTTAAGATATGTAAGAATTTAGGTGAGTATTACCCTTATTATAGGGGTAATAAGTTTGTTGTTAGGGTCAAAATGTTCTTGTATGCCCTTTTACCTGAAATCAGACATCTGAAGGTTAATGAATGAACAGTTTTCCACTAACAATGAGCATTATTAAATTAGTAGGCCTGTTAAGCTGGCAGAAGTTTACAAAGTGTGCACAATAAACTAACAGTTGCTGCAAACCAAGCTTGCATTTTCATCGTCAGATTTCTGAATATCAGCCCCCCGCTTTATCATCTAGTGGTACCTCAGCAGTGACAGAAGAAAGATGAGTTTATTGGTTTATAAAGTCAGCAAAATAGACAAGTAATGATGGAATTTGCAAACTTATCAGGGGACACCCTGGAGGCTTAATACTTTGAGACTGCAACAAACTGCATTGTCCAAGGCTCAAGATTCCTATTTAGGATTTTTTTTTGTAAAATATGTCAGAAAACAACCTCTTATGTTTAAGTTGGTGGTCTAAGGGATGTAGATTGTTTCTTTTTTATTAGTGCATTTTGACCGGGGAGATGTGCAGGTTTTCACATTCCTTAAAGTAGAAATGCTGCTCTATCCTTTGTTCAGTCAGTTAATATGAAAACATCAGATTTAACATGGTGTTATTTGCATTTAATCACTGTCCCTAATTAAACAAAACATACAGTTCTGACACTTTTAAGTCAAAAAATATATGTTTATTATTTAAATTTCCCAAATAACCCGATATCATGGTATTTCGTCATCCACCTCATACTATCAATAACAAACACATAATTCAGAAAATTAAAAATAATTGCCACTTTGGAATTTTTGTGCCCCTATTTTTGTGAACTATCATTATTTACACTTTAGGAAAATAAACTCATACTGGGTCTGTACCTCGCCTACCATGTTACTAAATCTTATTCATTGAATGTACTTTTCCTTTAAATATGTGCAAATAAATAAACAAAACAGACACATCTTCTGGGCATTCTAGTAGATCTTAAAACTAGATATGTAGGCTTTAAACACTGGATGGAGTGTTTCTTGTACCAATTTCATGCCATATATGACACCGGGGAATCCGGCTGCTTTGAAAGGTAAATCATGTCTGAACAAACAGTCTTCAACTGTTAGTCATGCTGTCTGTTTTGGACAAAGCTTAAAATGGCAGATATGACCATTAATCCAGAATCTGAATTTTTATTTCTCTCCTGTATCAGGGTGATGGATTAAATAGTGTGCATACCATCTTAAATGTGATTAAAATGAAGTAATGATCATTAAAAATAAACAATTTGTTGTGATTTCTTCGGAAGTTGGGCAGGTACATCTAGCCTTCTCTGGTCGTATTAGAAAAAAAAAAAAAAGCTTGGCTGCTGATTTGAACAATATAGCCCTGCAAGCTCACTGTAGCAGGTGGCACAAGAAAACTACCTGCATTTACCGCCTTGAAGGTCGCAATAACTGAATTACATACTAAACAGCATCACGGTTTTTGCTGGATCTGCTGGACAGTGCTTCTCATGCCCTTGTCCAGCAGCCAATGAAAACGCTCGCTGGGTTCAGAATCGTGCGTATTACGTCACAGCCTCGGCTCTGCGTAGGTGACGTCGTCAACACTGCAGTCTCTCACTAGCAGCTGCAGTAGCAGAAGCACAGCACGCCCATCCAAACCTCTGTATTTCCAACCAGCTAACACTGAGGAAAAGGTAACGTTTTGAAGCAGGCTTTACAAACGAATAACACGGCGACGAGAAGCATATTAGACTTTTTAATGCATGTTTCCTAAGAGTTATTAATAACATCACCGTGTGTTAAGAGGCAGCGTTAACGTGTTTCACAGACGTGAGGCCTACCGTTAAAATGTCTGAAAAAAAGCGCAATTAAAATGTAATTTGTGTTGTTTCTGGGACTGCAAGGTCGACCATTTTCCTTCTATAAGAAAGCAACATGGTGCCTGTCGCCATAACCCTGTTTGCTTGCTTCTCACATATTAGCTGATCATCATTGCCACAAAGCTAACAGGTAAATAATTGAGATATGGCTCACCTGCTAAAGTCAACAGAGCCTCTTCGTGGTGACTTTGGCTCATATTTTTCAGCAGTAACAGGAGGCAGTGACAGTCACCTGCTGCTAATGTTGTTAGCGTTGCGTTGTCAACACAGCCTGCTAATTAACGGCAGACAGGTGTCATCATGTCGTTTCCATGTTAACCTGCCTCATTATTACCAACTTTACGGTAATGATTGTGTCAGCTGCACTGCCCCGAATGACTTCTTTAAGCAGTTATGGTTGCCTTTATGAATTTGACTATGAAAATAAGTTGTTATCAGGATCATTCAAAGTTTATGACAGCTATAGAACTGTGGATGCTTTTATCAAACAGTCAACTCACTGTTAAACTGTCTTGTGTTATAACTTTAAAGTTTTACTTGTTTATTATGCAGAAAAAAGTAAATAAAGTAGAGATTTGTACAAATAAACACAAGGAATGCATTATGCTTTCAAGGGTGGTGAAAGTGAGCTCTAGGGTTGTCACAACATTAGTTTTTTTTATCTTTGGTACATGGTACTAGATAATTTTGAACAACTATTATGATTGTTTAGATAGCATGGAAAGAAAAGTGGAAAACCTAAGTAGGGATGCAGTCCTCTATGTCTGATAAAATGCAAGTAAAATACTTGTATCTTAGAGAGAATGGAGGGCTACTTTGGCTTACAGCTGTTGATTTACACACATATTTCTATAACTGTTGGACCAGTGTAAGAATATATATGACTCAAAAGCCGATTATCCATATTGCCAAGTTTTAAAGTTGTTGCCACTATTTATATCCAATATTTTGACTCTAAAAGTGTTCTTAAATATCCCATGTATTGGCTTTTGTATTAACAAAATGTGTTGATGTACCACAATAGTTTACTATGTTGTCACTCAATGCAGTTTGCATATTTTACAAAGAAATGTCATTTGTGACATAATTAATTGTTTTGGTGCTTTAAATCTGTTTCTAACACATATGGTTGGTTAAAATTTAGCAGAGAATTTGTACTCTTGATGTAAAATATTGGGAACAAAATCATTAATAGTGATAATGTGTTTGGAAATACCAGTATAGTTGATATTGGTGCACAACTAGGGATGGGAATCGAAAACCAATTCCAGTTGAGAATTGTCATTGGCCACATCAAAGAATCGATATCATTATTAGTTTTGCTTATCAATTTCCTTATCAATTCCTTCAACTGACAGGGTTTAGAAGCACCAGAATTGTGGCTTAATTTTTTTACTAAAAGTGCCTACTGCACAACCTTAAGTCAGTAAAAACACCAGTAAGCAGTTATCTATGCTGTGACGTGTGTTTGACATTGTTGACACTGAAAAAATACAGACAACATTTGACCACACGCAAAATCTGCAGGAATCGATAAGGGAATCATTAAAGAATTGGATCAATTAGCATGACCGTTAACAGCATTGGTATCGATAAAATCTTATCAATTCCCATCCCTATGCACAACCAAGTAGGGCTGAACGATATGGACAAAATTTCATATCTCGATATTCATGCCAAATATCTTGATATCAATATGAACCGAAATGAATTTGTTGTGACTTCTAGAACTGTTGGAGGGCAAGCTCGGGGGAAATCTATATTGTTTATTTATTAATATCTGGAATCTTCATATCTCAATTTAGATACAATACTGATATATCTTTCAGCCTTACAACCAAGGCATATTCTGAATGTCCCTGAAGATGGTTTTCCAAGGGGATTAATAAATTATGTAATCTAATCTTTTACATGCATAGAAATATAAGATATAAACCTTATTCCAATATATTTGTTTGATTTAAATTAGTTTTTTTAGACTCCTATGCATTTGTATTCAGAAAGCTTTATGGTGTTAAAAATAAGGACATGATGACTTTTAATAACAGACTTATGAATATGTAGACATGACTCTGAGTGCAAAGAGACATTGATAGATAAAACATGAACAAAGAGTTCTTCTAGTTAATCTGAAATATGATTAACATTTCTGAAAGTTATTATGGTAATAAATTAAATTATTAGCTGAAATTCTTCAAATGAAAATATAGACAGTGCGTTTAACCAGTTCTCGTTTATAGACTGTAAGTCCTATTTGTACAAACACAAAAAAAAAAAAAAAAAAATGGTTTGAATGACTTTTTTGGAAGCTTTTGCTCTCTTTGAAACCCTTAATTATTCACTTCAAATAAATGCACTGTTTTTATAGGATAAAATATAGACAGTACGTTTAACTTAAGTTCTACGTTTTATAGACTGTAAGTCTATTTGTACAAACTTGCACAAAAAAAAAAAAAATGGTTTTGAAACTCAAAAAGGTTTGAAATGGGGTTGGAAATCAAAACTAATTCCAGTTGACAATCATCAAGAACTCGCTCAAGGACTTGATATCGTTTGATTTTATGCTTGATCACTTCATTCCTCTTTGTTCTGCATGCCTTGCATATCTAGGGAGTCATGCATTCATCAGAAGCAGTCAGTGAAATGGCAAAATAGCAGTCATAGATGATATTATGGCAGCATTAATTTAACAGAAAAGATGCTAACTACTCAATGTCCTCAAATTTGCAGAAGCTTTAGTTCATGCAGCATAGCATTAAATATTAGGAGTGACGTGTGTTTCACATTGTTGCCTCTGAAAGTCTGTGTAGGCTGACTTTTTGCCACTGAGTAATTGATAAAGACTTGGATGGATAAACAGAATCACTAATGGCATTAGGATCAATTTAATCTGATCAATTCCCACCCCTTGTTCTTTATGCCCTCAAATGCATTTTGTGCATTTCCTTAGCATGAAAGTGAACTTTTATACACAAGACAACAAAATCAGAGGTACTGGGACTTGTCCCTGTCCTCTTGTGAACAGCACTACAGGCTTCCTTAAACCACTAAACCCACTGCCCCCCTGTATGGGCCCACCACTGTTTTAAGCCCACTGGCATGGGGTGAAAAGCCTAATGCAGGGCATGGCCTATAGAGAGAATGCTGAGCCAATCAAAGTATAGCTCTGAACCATGCTGAACTGACGTGCTGAGTAGACTGGTCAACCAATCAGAACAGATTGAACCCATGAGGGGACGGGGGCCTTGGGGTGACAGGAGCACAGACAGAGAGATAATAGAGGTGGATTAGGGGGACTCGATATGTGAAAACTGTTTTACTGATGTCAAATGTCTCTTTAAATCCCAGCCAAACTGCAAAAGAGACTTTATTACTTTAACTTCTATGTGTCTCTCCCTACTAACTTTAATTATTGTTATCTCCTGCTGTGCAGTGGATTGTTCCAACAAGGCTTTAAATGCCAGTGTGGGATACTTGATAGCCATTTTGTGAAGCAAGGTCCACAATAACATCTCATTTTCAGCAAATTCACTTGATGGACTCAACATTTGAGTACATTTTAATAAGACCAAACTAAAATGCATTTGTGAGGACACTGAAGAGACTTTTGTGTGCTTTAAAATATTACCTACATCAAAAACATCTCATTCAGTCCAGTCCTCAATCATGGATCAGTCTGTGAGCATCCTAGAGTTGACCCAAATAATTTTTCCATGTCTCGCCTTACTCCCGAGTCCACGACAAGCAGATAGACACCATTCTTTTGACTGTGCCTGCAGTAACAAGGGATAGACAAGCAGAGCTTGCCTACTGCTAATTAGCTTAGCTCAAACAGTGGGAGTTAACCGGTCATGTTAGCCTGCCTCAGCCTACAGTCATCAGATAAAATCTTCAGCAACTCTATAAACAGTTCTGTGTGCTTGTGACTTGTTTCTTGAATCGTTTGAAAGACTCGGCTCATTCACTAATGTCACATCTCTAGCACAAACCGCCAACCTGCTTGTAAGTAGGTTAGCAAAACAAAGCCTCTGTTTTCCAGTACAACAAGATAATTCAATAACAGCAGATAACCTTACATAAAGCGGTAAAAGAAATGAGTCTAAACAACCACACAGGACTGTTTACAGTTGCTGAAGAGTTTATCTGATGAGCATAGGTAGAGGCAGGCTAACACTTCCCATTGACTCCCAGATTTTGAGCCAAGCTAATTAACAATGGGCTAGCTTTCGTCTCTTCCTTGTTACTGAACTCTCAGTCGAAAGAATGGTGTCTATCTGCTTGCCATGGACTTGGGAGCGAGGTAAGACATGAAAAAAAAGGGTGGTGCATCCCTTTAATGCTGATTATCTTAATTTCACTGTTATTGTTTGCCGTGTTTATGGCTCTTCAGTTGTAAATACATGCTGTAATTGAAGTCAGTGACAACAGATGTACTGCCATTGTCCAAATGGTCAAATGTTTAAATGTCATTTGTGGGTACTTCAATGCATTCTTGTGGAGTAAAGCATTTTTAATTGCTTAATTTGCAACTTTTACGATGAGGTTAGCTCAGTTCAATCTGACTGCAGAAAAACTGAGCATGTACAATGTAGACATGATTAAAGGTAAATGTAAAAGTACACAAGCACTTTCATTTCTAGTTTATTGCCATTAAGTTTTACTGTTTGTTAAGGAAGTATGTATTGTAAATTGGGACTCATTGTGCAGCTCTAACACAAACTGAACCTCTGTTCTGATTTTCCCACTCCAGGAGAGGACCAAAATGGCAGCAGCATCTCCCCCACTTGACCCAGATCTCATGAGGGAGGTCCTCGAGTGCCCCATCTGTTTGGAGACCTACAACCAGGATCAAATGAGACCCAAACTCCTGCAGTGTGGCCACACGGTGTGCCGGCAGTGTTTGGAGAAGCTGCTGGCGAACACTATCAACGGCGTGCGCTGCCCCTTCTGTAGCAAAGTCTCCCGCATGAGCAGCATCTCCCAGCTGGCCGATAATCTCACTGTGCTGAAGATCCTCGATTGCGCCATATCCTGCAGCGCCGCTGCTGCCGCCCTGATGTGCAAGTCCTGCTGTAACCGGCTGCCGAGGCAGTACTGCCACGATTGTGCCGCCGTCCTCTGCGAGCTCTGTAAAGGAGAGGGCCACCTGCACCAGGGCCACGCTGTCGAGCCGATAAGGGTGGCTGCTGAGCAGCGGAGGAAAGAGCTTGGTGGCAAGCTGGCTTCTCTGCGTGATGTAATGGGGGAGATCCAGAAAAAAAAGGTGGCCATTGATAACATTTCCAAGTCCTTGAGACTGAAGTATCACACGGTGCAGCAGGACTACACGACGACAGAGCTGCGCCTTCAAGAGGAACTCAAGAGGTCGAGGAGGACATTCACTGCTGCTATGTCTGACGTGGAAAAGTTAAATGGGCAGGTTATTGAGGAACAGACGTACCTTCTCAACATTGCAGAGGTCAAAGTCGTCTCTCGCTGTGATTATCTGACGATGCTGGTGCGGCAGAGCGACACCGCTTTGCTGAAGGACGACGGCGGAGGATGCGACGACGAAGAGCTGGACCTGAGGAGCACCTTGCCCACCATGTTCCAGCTACAAGAGCCTGAGCTGATCAGAACAGAGCACTCGAAGGCTCTGGAAGTGGGCCATTTAAACACAAACGCTTTCACAGTCAGCACAGATGATGAGCAGGGCGGGTTGGAGATTCCACTCGACGCTGATGTGGAGGGCGTTTCTGGGGCAGTCGGGGGTGCAACGGCGCCTTCAGTGGATCTTTACAGAGACATTGACATGGTGGCAGCTGTAGATGAAACAGTATGCGGCTCGCCGGGCAGCTTTAAGTCAAAATCCATGGATGCAGGCGGGGGATCCCCCGGGGGATCTGGGGCAAGTGCCGGCCCCCCTGTGTGCCAGTTTGTGAAAAAGATGGGCTGCAAAGGAACCCTCCCTGGCATGTTCAACCTACCAGTCAGCATCTGTGTGTCACAACAAGGAGAGGTGTTAGTAGCCGATCGAGGCAACTACCGCATCCAGATCTTTAACCGGAAAGGGTTCCAGCGTGAAATCCGCCGCAACGCTAGCAGCATAGACAACTTTGTCCTGAGCTTCCTTGGCGCCGACCTGCCCAATTTGATCCCCTTATCAATCGCCGTCACTCCTCAAGGCCTGATTGGGGTCACTGACAACTTTGACAACTCAGTGAAGGTCTACACTATGGACGGACACTGTGTCGCTTGCCATAAGAACCAGCTGATCAAGCCATGGGGCATCACTGCCATGCCTTCAGGTCAGTTTGTGGTGTCTGATGTGGAAGGTGGGAAGCTGTGGTGCCTTGCTGTGGACCGCAATGTAGGCGTGGTCAGCTACAACCGACTCTGCTCGGCAGTGCGGCCAAAGTTCGTGACGTGTGATGCAGCCGGGACGGTCTACTTCACTCAAGGCCTTGCCCTGAACTTTGAGAAGCGCCACAACGAGCCCCACCTGGAGGGCGGCTTCTCCATCGGCTCCGTGGACACCGACGGCCAGCTCGGCAAGCAGCTCAGCCATTTCTTCTCAGAGACCGAGGACTTCCGCTGCATCACCGGCATGTGTGTGGACTCCAACGGGGACTTGCTGGTAACAGACAGTGGCAGGAAAGAAATTCTCCAGTTCCCCAAAGAGGGAGGATTTAAAGTCCTCATCCAAGAAGGGCTGACCTGCCCCGTTGGAGTGGCCACTACACACAAAGGACAGCTGCTAGTGTTAGACTGTTGGGACCACTGTGTGAAAGTCTTCACGTACATTCAGAGGAGGCACTCCTCCACCTCTTAGAGAAACAATCCAGACTATCTGCACATGGGAGTGTGAGGTTAGCATATGGTGGTGGGTGTGAGTGAGTTCTGAAAAGGTAGAGAAAAAAACACTGTTATCTGTCACTTTAGTTTGGCTGTAGCTAGGGCTGGGAAATCTATCAAACTATTCGAAAAGCACATTACACTGTATTTTCAAAAGAGATTAAGAATTATTGTTTGTATTGATAAAGTTGGTGGTGACATTTATTCTAAAAATAAAGAGAGAAGCAATAGCTAACGCAAAGGAAGATGATTATTATTTTAAACCACTAAAAGCAATACACCTATTAGCCAGAAGTAAGCCTGTCTGAACTGTTGAGTGAAAATGTAGTTTTATTTTTTTGCTTTATGTAATTATTTTGTTTAGTATCATTTATATTTTAAGCTAAAATCAAATGGTATTTTTACATTTTTGATACAACAGCAACAAAAAAGTTTCAGAGATCTTAATTGGAGTTATTTCTTTTTTTCCATTATCAAACATTGCAGATGAACATTTGCATAATGTTTAAATCTTCTTTCTGTGGCAGCATGCAGAGAACTGTTTGGAATTGAGGATGAGCAAGTTAAAGCAATGGAGAGCCAGTACTGTCAAAAGTTGCCAAAATACGTTGGCAACATTTTCAAAGGCATGTTGAGCTCGGGCGTCTCTCCCCAGTTTTACCTACTTTTTTAGATGTTACCAATATCAGTGCAATTGAGTACCCAATTAAATAAATAGCTTGGCTAAAAAGTCTAAATTGTAAGCAACGTCCTGACACTGTCAGAATAGCAGAAGTTAAATGTCTTCAAGGATCATCAAGCTTTTGTACTTCTTGTACCATCTAAAACATGATATTTACATGAAAAGAAAATGTTGACATCTTAATCCATCGCAATATTGTCAACATTTTGTACAATCTAGACACAGTGTAGAACTTTTGTGCTACTCTTAGTTTTTGAAAATCTGCTCATATTGGATGTAGTGGACCTGTTGTGGTATCAACTGTGTCAATATCATTTGATTTTTACTTCAATAATATCTCCGATAGGTTGGTACACTGCCACTGAGCATGCTCGGGCAGAAATCGAGTAATTGCGCATTTGTGAAGCAAAAGGTGTTCGCATCTGTCTGAGAGAGAATTGTGTATTTGTTGTGAAAATACTGCTATTTTATTAATTGAAAGTTTGAATAAAGGTAATATTTGAGTTGTCAGAGCAAAGTTTGGGTGCACGTTATATTCGAGTGCAGTGTTATTCAAGCAAAAATCGTGAAAATACAGGATGCGTGTTAAAATCGAGAAATTACAGTATGTCACAGAAGTGCAAGCAAATGAGGCAAAGTGGGTAGTAGTATGAGAAACCTTCTTGCAAAGGGAAAGCATGTTGTCAACTTTGCTAAGCAAAACATAAGCGAAACAATAACACAAAACTTCAGTTAAAAAAAAAAACATTTCTCTCAGGGAGACTCTGAAAATCTAAAAAGTGGCTTATAAACCAGTACAAATTGTAGGCCAATTTTATCTTGCATCATGTATCCACATTCAGCCAAAAGTAAAAGCAGAAATATGATTTTTGCTCTTTATTTCCCAGCCCTAACTCCAGCTTTGAGACATTATTTGAAGAAATGTTCGAGTGGTTTGAAGCGTACTAGATTTATGATTTTAATACCTCAAATAAAGAACAGCCTCGGCGCTGCGCTTTCCTCATCATTGTAACGACTCACAACAACAAAACATATCTTCTGCATCATTCTAACAGAGAAATTCTGGCAGTTGTCACCTTGTAATAAGTCACAGAGCTAGATGTCAAAGCTGAAGCAGGCACAAATGCAGATGAATTTCCTTCTTTTATTGCAGACTGTTTGTGATGCATAGCTTCAGCAGATTAGGCTTTGCAGGAGAATCAGAAGAGAGAAAGGAGCTGCAAATGAACACGCATTTATGTACACGGTGAATCATACCGAGGTTTCTGGCCCGTGAAGCACTTTATTATTGACTCGGCACTGTTTCCCAGTGTTGGGTTTAAGTAGCACACACTGACATTGATGTTGCTGAATGCAGCTGGCAGCTTTAAAGTTAACGGTGCAGTTGGCAAAGCAGCAAGTATCAACATTCATCGAATAGCTTTCAGGGAGCACTGAGTGTAGGATTTTAAGTCACCTGAAGAAAATAGGGTGATTACTACTTACTTGTGGGTTTATGTTTTCTACTAACATATTGAAAGCTCTCTTGTTTAGGCCTATAATTGTAAAAAAAGATGCACAATAAGCTGCAAATCCAATTTATTTTGTCAATTATTTTCAAGGATACTCTTAGCAAACTTGTATATATTAACAGAACACTATGTTTGCAGTGGAACGCCTTTTCTTTTCTTGCCTTTTAGCACTCTCCTTGTGACTTCCCAGCCACAGCCTCTCTTCAGTCACAAGCTGACAAGTTAAGGTATCCATCCTCAAGATAAAATTCTTGCAATTTGTCCCGGATTCCAGTTTTTCTGTTCAGTCATACATTCTCAACCTCCCACACCCCCCTCAACTTTCTCTGCAGTGTCCATTATGAGCAGAATAGCATTCAATTATGGATGACCATGTAATTGGATGGCCTGTTAAATGTTAAAGCGCTGTACTTTCTTTTCAAATACGGAAAAAGGTTCATAATACCTTTACATCAACCACATAATGGAACTTAACAGCTCCGGCACAGACAGTATTGACCTTGTGGGACATATAGGACTTGAATACAGTATACAAAGTTTAAGCCTGACATTTACTCCATAGAAAAGTTTGATTTTCTTTCTTTTTCTCAAGGTTAGCAAAGAGTTAAACAATCTAGTGGATCAATTGCATGGGCGTTAATACTGACACTGCTAGAAAAAAAGTTAGTTAATGCAGGGTTGTTTAATCTTCGATTCTACATGTGGGAAGCGTACACGAGTTTACCTCCACTTTTTCAAACATTAAATTTAAAGTTCACTCCCACACACTGTCTAACTTGGTAATAGTGATGTTACAGTCGCCTCTAACAGCAAACCCTTCAGAAGAGAAGTAACACTTAAGCTAGAAGTCGGCAACCTGTTATTATTATGACAACAAATGACAGCTTTCTGATGGGAAGCACACATACCAAGAAACAAGGCAGTTCCTGTCAAATATTAAATTCATGACTTTAAGACACAAAACAGAAAAAGGAAGTCTCCAAAAAAGCATAGTGGCTTATAGATATGATATTTTGAATGTTAAGTTCATAGCTTTAAGGTCTCAAACAATAAGGGAAGTCTTCCAAAAAATCAAAAGTCTATTAAAGTAAACTAATAGTACAATTTTATTATCATACTTTCACCAGACACCCCCTAGTTGTGCCTAAGAAAGAGTCAAACCCCCTCTTATAAGCTGATAACCTCCATTATTCCAGTTGTTGTCAAATGTTTAATGTATGTACTGAATCAAACGGCCTGTTACGTGTACATGTACTGTTACACCACATACTTTCTTAGTTATCATCACTGTTCTATCCACACAAGGGGCAGAAGTGGTCAAAATTACTGCACAACTTCCAGAAAATGAAATCATCAACAACTTACAGAAGCATTAATATGCAGCTCAGCATTGAATATCAGGAGTGCCATGTGTCTGACATTGTTGCCACTGAAAAGCTGTGTAGGCCAACCTGTGTTTGCCCCCACAAAATTTAGCAGGAATCATTAAATAATCATATACATAAGCAGGATAATTAATGGCACTGGTATCAATAACAACCAATCAATTCCCATCCCTAGGCCAGGGAAAATCTAGGTGTGCCTAGGAAATATATACAACTAGTTACTGTATAAGTTTTCAACTAACTTTAAATTTTAATGCTGGTTAACTTTGTTGATAAATATTTCATTAGTAATCAGGCATTTGTAGAGAAAAAAAAATATGTGGAACAGACTGATGAGTTACTTTAACATGCAGTATAGAGATTCTTTAGTTTGAATAGGTTGTGCCTTGAGGTTTTGGCTTCGTCATAGGTGTGCCTTGGGCAGAAATATTCTGAAAGCTGCTGGTCTAAAATCACTATTAGAGTTTTTGGTAGTTTGTTGGTATGTGTGCACTCAGTCATGAGCCTAATGTAATGCTGGTGTTTTTTTGTTTTTTAACCCAAAGTTATAAGTTATATTTGCCCATTTTGAACATAACTCACAATGATTGGTTGCAGAAAAGTTCCACCTATGATCTAAGACGTCTTCCGCTTTAGACAAACTGTTGTCCTGACACTTTAGTACCAAGACATTGCTCATAGGTTGCAAGTGTATCGGGATTAGAGTTTCAGTTTGACACATTACCCTTCGATGCTCCTGTCTTATAAAATATGCAAGTGCAAGATATTTTAAGTATTCATTTACACTATGAAATATGGCAATTTTGGGGGTCCATTACTTCTAAGTTTGCTGCTGTATTTTCACTATTAGCTACAGTTACGACTCTAATATCATGACAGCTATAGTAAAACCCTGACTTATTTGTTACACTGGGATGTTAATAATAATACGTTATATTTAAGGGCGCCTTTCATGACACTCAAGGTCACTTTACAAAAGTCCAAATAAAAAAGTGCATTAAAACAGGCATACAAAAGACAATTTAATACCACAGGCATGATGTTGGTGCTTTGTCTCCCTCAGGTTTTATTCCACTGCAGACAATTTGACCTGACTTCTCCTCTTCTTATGATGTGGTAGTTACAAAGGTGATATAGTATTTAAACCAAGTATGAATCTTACATTTAGTTGATTTTTAAGTCCAGACAAAGCATTAAAAAGACAACCCTTTCAGGTAAAACAATAAAAACACCTTTAATCCAAATTGGTTTGTGGCCTAAAAATGGGGAATCAAGTTAATCATTGAAACCCACTTGTTAATACTGTCTGTCTGTTCTGTGTATTAAGTGATAAGTAGTTAATGAGTGCTATCTTCCACTTCAGCTTTGCTCACAGGAGCGTAATGCATACTGACTCAGTTTCAGCCTTAAAATGATTTTAATGATTTCACAAAGCTGACCTTAAATCTGCACCTGGAGCCACAACAACATACAAGTAAACATATCTGATAATCAAACTGTATCATAATCAGTGTGTGCTTTTAAGATTTCTACGAGAGCAAAGGATTAAAAATGTGTTCAGTTATCAGGTGATCATGGTCATCCTTGTGCTTTTTTATTTTAACCTGCTGTATTTGTTCTTTGGACAACTAATGGACTTAGAGAATAGACTCAGCTGCATGACAACCTTGCCATAAAATCTTCTTTTCCAGTGTGTACACGTTCACAACAAATACTCATTACCTAAGAATATTCAACCTTAAACAGTGACAGAAAAATCAAGTGTCCTTGTGTCAGTGTGCTGAAAATCTGTGTCTCATGTCTCCGTAATCTGTTTATATCACGTCATTAGACTAAGTTATTTCTTTTCATACGTTCAAGTAACTCCAACTGAGGAATAATAATGCAATACTGTACTTTCATGAACCACCCTCCCATGTGTTTGAGGCGTGTTGTCCTTTGGAGGCTGTGAAAAAATGTGTTGAACACATCGCAGACATCTCTGTGTAGTCCAAGTCACGTTTGTATTGTTAATAATCTGAGTGCAATAAAGATTTATGAAACTATTTCTATGTCTCATGATTCATTTATTTGTTTTTTTTTTTAGTTTTTACTTTATTTGAACATTTTCTGCATTAACTACACAAAGCCAAGCTGTTATTGCTTTCACAGAAATACAGTATCAACAGTTAAATTATGACTTAAGGATAATAAAATCTGGCTTGTTGCAGTTTGGTAAAACTTTATTTTTTAAATGTATTTTCTGGCATTTTTAGCTTTTAATTCATGGTGCAGAGATATGAAATGAAAAATGAAAGGAAAGGAAAATTGAGATTTATTGTCATTCTGTTAATACCAAGGTAACAGTAAAATGAGGTGTTTCAAATTCACATTCATTCATTAATCCATCCCACCTCAAAACAAAATTAGCATAGCTGGTTATCTGAAATGCCATAACATAATAAAAGTAGCATGGTGGAATCTAAGCTGTGCCATCCACATGAGGTGGAAGCCTTGACATATACCTGCGTGAAGCTGGCCCCCCACCCCACGCAAAAATTCGGGAAGATAGTCCATTTCATTAGTGCTTCGTTTGTGCCGTAAAAAGTTTTGTTTGTGCTGCTACAGTTTTACAGATATTACAATTTTTATTTTCTGGCGATGACGTCACGACCAGAAATGCTCTTGTGCCGCTGCTCTTCATTTGTTTTGGCTGCAGTCACACAAGGATCGGCTCGTCCGGCAAAGCCGAGTGAACCTCTCATATGACTGTTTTGTTTCACGTTCATGACATATTCAATAAGATTTCGAAATACGGGAAAACATTCATGCTGTTTGGCCGTAGTCAAAAATACTTTTTTACATGCCACTGCACGTGCTCTGGGTGTAAAAAGTGCGCAGAAACATACAAAGGTACATGGAATTAAAATCAAAATGTCTGGAAAATAAACTATGTAATATCTATAAAACCGTAGCAGCACAAACAAGTTTTGACGGCACAAACCAGCACAAACGAAGCACTAATGAACGGCGCCATTTCGGGTCCAATCGGAGCAAATGGGGGGCTGGATGACGTCATCGCCAGAAAATAAAATGTGGAATATCTGTAAAACTGTAGCAGCACAAACAAAACTTTTTACGGCACAAACGAAGCACTAACGAACGGCACCATTTCAGGTCCAATCGGAGCAAATGGGTGGCTGGATGACGTCATCGCCAGAAAATAAAATGTGTAATATCTGTAAAACTGTAGCAGCACAAACAAAACTTTTTACGGCACAAACCAGCACAAACGAAGCACTAACGAACGGCACCGTTTCGGATCCATAGGGAGCAAATGGGGGGCTGGGTGAACTCTGGATGACCTATAAAGGAATATGTAATAACTTAAAAACCATAGCAGCACAAACGACAATTTTTACAGCACAAACGAAGCACTAACGAAATGGACTATTTTCCCGAATTTTTGCGTGGGGTGGGGGGCCAGCTTCACGCAGGTTTGACATATTGGTGTGAACAAATCCAGGTACTGCGCTATAAATTGCAAATGTTTTAGAGAAAAGAGGCAACTCCATGTTAGCTAGCTAGTTAGTTAGCTAGTTAGCTTGTTTGGTGCCATAGCTAGTCATGTGCCCTATCCTACATCAACAGAAATTACAGCATTCAGCATAAATTCATACTTTTACACCATTTAAATCCATTTTAATGACAGTTCATCTGGATGCTGCTATAGGCTATTAATCAACATCAGTCCTCTCCAGATTGTATTAATTTTAGATGTTAATTTTAATATTAGATTGATCTCTCTATCCATGGTTGCATAAACTGTACATCCATGGTAACCATTGTTAGCACCATAAAGACATGAAATCCCTCTTGAAAATGACATACCACATCTCAGCGTATGAGGACAGATTTGGTGTCCATGGGTTAGTTTCTATCATAAATTCTTATATTTAGTCCCTTTGTCTCTGTCTGGGTGTATACATCTCTTGATAGATGTATGTATAGACAAATACTATAGTATTTAGCTGTAGCCTGCTCTTGTTAAGTGCCTTGGGATAACAGTTATGAAATGGTGCTATACAAATAAAGATTGCTTGATTGAATGCTGAATAGTATGATGATTCATATACAGGTTAATAAGTCAAACTTCAGTTTGAATTATGTTGTGGTAAAGTCAAAAGAAAATTTAAAAAATGTTCTAAATGGATGTGCTTGAAGGCATTTCGTTGCTGTGTTTTGATGTCAGAGGTACAATGAGAGTTCATATGAGTAGGCTACGTGACAGAACCCTTTAGATTGATTCTCCTTCAAGCCAGAGGCAGTATACTTCAGTTTGAAATTAATTCCTTTTCCTCTGGCACATGTTGACCTTAAAACAAGATTTCTGCTTAATTATTCTCAGTCCTCTCTGACTCCAAATCTCTCCCTTTGTTTTATTTTTTTACCTAGGTGCAGTCGATCATTCTTTTGTTGAGGGGATCATGAGTAAATAGGATTAACAGTCCAGAGTGAATTAAAGGCGGCTGCAAGACGGTTTTGGGATGCTATTAAATAGAAATGTAATTAACTTCATGCCCTTTAGCCGAGAGGTGAATTATGGGAGGATGTAGTCTTAGGACTCAGATTGAGGTTGTTTTCATACTAAGACAGTTTGGGAGAGTTGGGCATCCTGGATTCGGTACACTTTACTACAATACATGAGAACAGCATTTAATCCCTTTTTTAGTGAGATAAACTTTGCTAAGCTTGCCTGATATCGGTGGTACTCTGATACAGTTGACCTCTGGAGAGGTTCATATGCAGTAAGGACATAATCCACTTAGCAACCAACACAAACTGGGTGACAAGCTAACTCATCACACTGCTGTAGTAGTATTGCAGCAATAGTGATGCTAATTGCATTACAGCTAACATTGTAGGTGTTACACTGTAATAAGTTACCCATGCTATCTGGTTCCACTGTTTGGAACTGGAGAGCGTCAAAGCCCCTCTTTTTATGCAGCTTGTTCCCATTCACTGAGACATTTTGCAAGTAGCTTAGCCTACTATCTTTTATCCCATCCCATAATGCAACGTGGTGGTGGTCATAGCAACACCAGCCATGATGCAATACAAAAGGCCAGCTCAGGCTGTTTGTGAGACTTGGCCTGTTTTAAAATACTGACATATGGACATAAAATGATCCAAAAGATATATGTTTTCTTCTTTTCAACCGAATCATAGCAAAGCACCTGAGCTGTAGGTCTGAAAAACCGCTCAGACTTTGGTGCCCCCTGTAGACACAGGACGACTGATCTCTTAGCTAATTCTGAACCTGGACCACTTCATTGCGGCAATCACACTTAAAAAATAGAACAAAAATCTTTTCTTTTGTATGTCAGATGATTTTAGACAGTTTAAAGCTAAGTAGTTCTCAAAAGAGCTTTCATGGCCATGCAAATAATGGAAAATGTTACCATATGGAACATGTTCCTTAACTTCAGTCCCATGTCAAGAAGTCCTAGGTTACTAACTTTGACTCAGAAAACTTTATATGGTTCTGCCTTTCTTTGCCAAGTACTCCATAAGTTACCACATCCTCATTCTGGGCCTAATTCTTTGCAAAAATATTCAGCAAACCCTCTCCGCCCTTGACAGACCTCCCACCTCGACCTCTTGATCCATCCCTCAAGACCGTGGTGTTCTTGGCTTCCCTTCCTGTCTATCAGCGGGCTTACCTTTCTGATACTGCAGCCAGAGCTGCTGCTGGGCCTTCTTGCTGGGGAAGTAGATGCTGCAGCTGAGCTCGGAGCCGTACAGAGCCTCGGACACGTAGTGGCTGCCGTACTGCTGGAGGAAAGCCAGGAGCTCCTCGCGCGTGCTCTCTGCTGACAGGGTCTTAAGTACCTTGGAAAAGCCTGGAGGAAAAATAGCCAAGAAGAAGTCAAAGTGAGAGGCTATTTTGTGAACAGTAGAGTAGAAGTGTGGAGTTTGGTGTTCAAGCTCCTGTACAGTTTAATGATTATTATGTGTTTATTTAAACATGGTTCTTGTTTTCCTTCAGATCCATAAATATAAAAAATGAAACAGTCAGCATCACACAGAGGACATTCTTCAACTTCAATAATTAGAAATAAGATATGAAATATCAGCTTGTGGTTAAAGAAACTGTTTGCATTTTTTTCACAGAAAATATGTCCATCCAAAACCTCTCATCTCCAAAACTGCTTCTTTTGAAGAGATTCAAAAAGAATTTTACTATGAACAGAAAATATTGTTAAGTAGATTAGATATTGTTTTTGTACTTTTCATTGGTGTAAAATTCATAAAACCTGCCCACTTATATGACGGATGACCACGAGCAATGTTTAAAAAATCAAAACCAAATCAAACTAGAAAACCGTCAGAGAGCGCTGACCTCTGCTAAGGAAGCCCACATTTTGCTGTAGTTACATCCTGTAGTTATTGCTTAATCTTGATAACAAAGAAACATATGTAGGCAAAAACACAACCTCCTTAGTGAAGGTGATAAAATGAAGAGGTTGAGACGTGTCAGCAACAAAATGTAAGGCCTACAGCCGACCTAGAGAACATACATCCGTACATTAGATCTTAAAGGGCCCATATTTTGACTTAACTCAAGCTCTTCTCTTGTACACAGAAGGACTCTAACAAACCAAGGAGACATGAAAACATATTAAGGGGCTAAACTCAAAAGAGCCTAATCTGGGCTCTTTAAGTATAAATGCTTTGTGCCTCTACATTCTGTCTACACTCAATGATTTGCACTGAACTTGCTGCCCCAAATCGAGGGGCTTAAACTGCAGACAAAACACACAACATTGAATGTAGGTTTTTTGGGAGGTTTGGGGTGGTGGGAAACAATCTTTCAGGCAGCTGCTGATGCTGTAAACAGGGGAAGAAGTCCTAATGCTTTAGACTTTTTGTACTTTTCCGTAAAATTACTTGATCATGCAGAGAAGATATGAAACCCCTTAAGGGTATATAAGACCTGTAAAAGCTTCATATGGACTTTTCAAGTCTACACAGCCAAGTCATTTTGCTTGAAAGCATCCCAGACCAACTTTTATGTAATTTGAGATATCTATTATCAAACTGTTTGAGCACATTCCATGTAATAATATAAAAAGTGTATGATAAATTAATTTCAGTACTTAAAGTTTATACTAGTGTTGTGCTCATGACCACTCTATCAGAGACCAAGACTTGCCTAAGACCAAAATGCACCGAGACCAAGACAAGACCAAGACCTTTAGGATTCGAGACCGAGTCGAGACCAAGACCATCAAAATCAATTTTAAAAACCATGATAAGGTTGAACAGTCAAAGGGGGTTGCAGTCATCACAGGGGGAAATAACACATGAATTAGTGCTTTTTGTTGTTTTACCAAGTGTTCCTCCTTTTTTACATTAATGAAGTTGAAGAACAGCAGATTAGTGCTGGTCTTAATCAGTTTTGATGGAAAATCCCGAGTCCGGAGGCAAGACCGAGTAAAATGCTCTCGAGTCCAAGACAGGACCAAGACCTTCAAAATGTGGTCTTGAGACCGGTCTCGAGACCAAGACTGGTCTTGAGTAACACAACACTAGTATATACAGTATATAAAATGCCTTTTGGGTAAAAGACATAAAAAGCCTTTTATATACTCGTATCTACTACTAAACAAATAAACAGTTGAAATCTTATTTCCAACCAAAGGCCGTTCTAAAATCCCACAGACCTTAGGCTGTGGGAACCTTAAGTGCTAAAACGCTAACTTGCCTCCACATTATTGGACTCATTCCTACATCAGTCTATAGCAGTGCTTCTCAAATGCTGTGTTGCTGTTACTTGAGGCAAACCTAGCTGTGCCTTTGTCATTTACACAACCATGTCACTAATCCAGAACTGATGAATGTGTTTTAAGTGCACTCTGAATATAAATGTTAAACAGGTTTTCAAATGAAGCTGTCATGAGTAATACATCAGGTGTTCTGTTATATCAGGCATTTGTAGATAAAATAAATATGTAGACAGACTCATAACATTGTAACAAGCATGAACTCTTGCACAAATTTGAATCTGGTGTGCTTTAAGATCATGGCTTGGTTTCAGGAGCGCCTTGGGCAAAATTAGTTGGAAAACCACAGCAGAGCAAATATTGAACTGTTTATCTGGCATGTTGGGTCACTAGTGTAAACATTACTCCAAACTTAGACACTTCCAATGCTGAATCTAACACCCTTGGCTTATGTAAAGATTTATCATGCTATATAGAACCTGATATGATTCAGACACTGACCTGTGGACAGGGTGATGGAGCTGAGTTTGACCTTGTACAGATTGCTGCGGACTCTCCACTGCTGCACCATGGGATAACCCACCGCTTCACTGAACTGAGCATCTCCTGCGGGACGAAAAGGGCAGACTGTCAGATGAAGGGGTAAAGATAGAAAAAAAGACACTTCAAATTGCAAACTCATATTCATAAAAGGCAGAAGAAACTCAAAGTAAATGAACACATAAATAAAAATCCATTATTGTATTTCAGCAGTTTATTGCTGGGCTTTTTTTTATTATTGTTTTCTCGCCTTAACATCATTTATTATCACAGCCCATATCCCAGCTGGTGCCCGATCAATGGCAGATATATGGTGCAACTTGAACTCCAATTGGATTGCTGACATTAGAGGAGGGAGCAATCTTCGCCTTCCTCTGCAATTCAATTACCAAACTTTCACAGCGCTTTGGAACTAAAGCTGCAGGAGTGAAGAGCGAGGGGAGGAAAAAGTGCTCACAGGAACCTTGATCCAGAGCCTTTAGAAAGCGTTTTACACCTGAGACGTTCGTGCGCCCTGAAAAAAAACGGGGCAATTCTGTTTGTGTGTGTGTGACCAATTCCAGTGAAAGCGGAAACCCAAGTGGAAATCTCCGGGGTCAGTGTGGACCGAATGCCAATTTAGCTAATGGAGGGATTAGGGAGCAGAGGTGGAGGTGCAGGTTTTAAAAGCCAAATGTCTGAGTGACTCTGTCCCCCTTAAGACTGGAAGGACCAGAGGAGAATAAAAAGGAGATAAAAGGATGAAACGGGAGGGTGAGCGTTGAGTTTACAAGGTCCAGTGCTTGTGGAAGTGTGCTGGGGTGTTTATGCCTAAAACTTTGAGCTAACGATGGAATTTGAAGACAGCTTTGGGATTTAAGGGCGCAGTGGCTCAGAGGGAATCTCAAGGACATTTTGATACTTTTTTTCTTTAATTAACTTGCATTAAAGATTGACCTTGAAGAGGCAGGTCATATGCAGCAAAAACATACTCAGAAATAAAAAAAAAACTCATTATTTGGTGTGGTAAAATTACAAAAAAAGGGGATGTTTTGATAACACTTATCCTCATTCAGTACCTTGACCCATCAAAATCCATTTCCAATCTAACTTTAGTGTAATAAATGAATAAAATCTCACTATCTTTCAGCTAACGGATGTATATCCTCATATCCATGAGTTTTGCAATTAAAGCTGTGCTGGTGTCACATCAGATTTGTCCTTATTTATAACAGTAGTATCAGTATAACTTAACCATGTAGGCCCACACTCCCTCTACTCCCCACATTTCTGGTGTCCTTGGTTTCTTACAGCCTTTACTTCCTATATGGACTTAAATTAGCACAGCACTTGAACTGCTATCTCAAATCAATAACAGTAGACGTTTGTCCTCCCTTCCGTTTGTCTTGTCTTGTCCTGTCTGTCACTATTTCCCCTTCTTTCACACTGCGGTGTGGCACGGCCCTCCCCTTCAGCTCACATCAGGGGTTAAATAAAGTTTAAAATGATGGAGTAGTCTACAGGGAGGGCTGGTGATGGTCACTATAGCAGTTAATCATATTCACATATCTCTGACTGCTAGAAAAAAAAAATGCATTGGTCTTTTCAACGCTGTCATCTGACACAGTGCTCAGCAGAAAAGATAATGCAGACAAGGGGGAAAAAAAGTATGACTAATATTCTAGTAAAACTGTCCTAATTTAATAACCATTGTTAAAGAGTAATTACTAGGGTTGATTTGGGATTGAGACTGAAGTTGACTTCGAACTGCATTACCAGTGCCAAGAAGGTTATGCTTTTTTGCTGGCATATGTTTGTTTATTTGTTAGCAAGATTACAGAAAAAAGTACTGGACAAATTTTATTGAAATTTTCAGGACATGTTGGTAATGGCTCAACTTAGAAATGATTAGTAATCCATTGTTTTTGCTCAATATCTGTCTACCTAATAACGATATCAACATGACAATGAGTGCAATGGTTTTCAGGGTCAAGGAATCATATTATCATGCTAAATTTATCACAGAACAATTGCTAAGAGCTGTAACAGCACTATGTAAGCTACGTTGGCAGAGGTTTGCGCTCTCCCAGAGCTTTTGAATCTTGGGAGTGATTATTGCTTACATGCAAGAAACAAAATGGATCCAGCCTGGTTTCAAAGAAAATCAAATTCTCAAACTCATAAGCTCTCACCTGTGAGGAGCTTCAGGTTGGGCAGAGGCTCAGACAAAACTCCCCGACACTGCTCCTCCACTGGTAAAGGGATGACCATGAGACCATCTGCGAGTTGAGGAAAGTCCTTGATAAAGTTGTTGTCCCTGAGAAAGAAAGAAAAATGCTATTTTTATCAACATAGTTATATCCTAAAGACCCAGTATAATGCAAATAACACTAAAGTAGTCTTTATTCAAAAAACAGTAGCAGCAAGCCACCTGTTCACGAACTAGCTCAAGAGGATGGAACATGTCCAAGAATGTCTGTGCAGGCATAATAAACACTAGAGCACAAAGCAGGAAAGCTAAAGCCCTTCCTCGAGACAAGCATGGTCAGACACAACCTATGAGGATTTGCTCTAAAACAACCTGTTCTGAGCAGGGCTGAAACAGAGGGGTTGGTGTGGTACACATGTCTTTAATGCATGTTTATTTTTTGATGAACTTCTTTATCAGTAATGTCCTACAACGTACACATCAACAAGTCTCTGAGTTTGAATTTAGTTAAAGTGATTTACAATGTAACAGCTTGTTCTGAGCAGGGTTGATTCGTAGGGGTTTATAGGTATGAACTTGTGAGGAACAATTTAACTCTTGTATATATTGTCTGAAGTTTTTTCTTCTGTATTTGAACTATCCTGAATTGCCGTAAAATCATTGCTTAGTGATATGACCTGAAATAACCCGTACATGACCTTACATAGCCCTCTCCTTGCTAGAGACTGCTTTACCACACACACACACACACACACACTACATGACCGTACATAGCCCTCTTAGCCCTCTCTTTGCCCTTTCTTCCCAGAAACTGAAGTTATTCCCATGAACTTGCTGAACGTACTGCACCTGCAAGGCCATCTGCCTCACCAAAAACAACCTCACACTATGCTGTAAAAAGGAGATGACACTGTACTAGTTTTTAGTCCAACTCTCAGACTGCTTTGATGATCTGTGGTTGTAACTCCGTGTCTGGGCAAGAAGAAGAAGTAAAGCTCCATTTGATTGCATCCAGCTTGCTTTTCGTCGTCTTTATTTTGAATAAATGTCAGGTGTAGGTAAGAACCTTGAAACCGAGCTATCTTAGGACTGTTAAGGGAAAAACCCTGACAGAACTATTTAACAAGAGGATTTTTAGGTGAGAAATGTAGAGAATATGCTCTGGGGACATCAAGCTGTGACCTCTCGAGTCGCACAAGAAGGATCATGCTAAAGTGCCAAAAGCTTTAGTTCCTAAAGGGTCAGTTTGTGGCTAGCTGCAGGACTGAACAGTTTTTATGGCCTGGTTCAACGAACTTCACAATGCAGCTGGATCTGCCCGATTCAATATCAGTCAGATCCGTCTTGCCAATCTAATCTACAACAGCTGTGCACTGCCCAATCAGTCCTTTAAAGCAGAAAGAGGTGGGAGCTTTAAGCAAGACCACAGCAGTAAGTGACTGTTGGTACAGAGATTAGCACACATGCTAACAACATCTTTATTAAATGATGAACAAAACAAGCATTTGTCAATAGAAAGGACATTTTCACCAGAAATAATCAGAACCACATGCAAAAACAGGTCCATTTCAGAAAGGGAATGTAAGTATGTATGAAGATTTTGAAACACATAAATGTTAAAGTATCAGGGGGTTGGGTCAGAACCCTCTGTCTCCAGGGCTGCCACCTTCCAGACAATCAGAAGCAAAGGCTACTCAACCAAATTGAACAGTGAAAGCTAAATAAATTCAATATATTCAAATATATTGAACAGTCTATCTGGTGTGTCAGGCTATCAAAAAAAGGCTTTGGCCTGAAACTGCTAAACACCTCAGAGCTCTCACTCTGCAATTAGTGATATTATTTATATCACTCCTGTTTTTATTTTATTATGGATTTTTGGTTTTGAAATTAGGACATGATTGACATGGCAACAAGGCATTAAGTCCCGCCTCAATATGGCCTCTTCTTAAGTTAATAGCTAAGCTGAAGATTGGTGAGATGGGGCAGTATGGCAGCGTCCACTGATGCGCATCAACAATATTCCAAAGACTCCTTTAATAATCAAATTACTGATGTCAAATGGCTTCAGCTTATTCTTTTTACAGTCTATGGGGGACATCTAAGACAAGTGCTTTTTATTGAAATAGTTAAAAATGTGATATATAGAGTTTAAATAGCTTATATCTATATATAGGAAATGGTTTTGAGAAAGAAATAATGATTTGTGTGAGCTAAAAGAAGATAACTCATATTCTATGCAATAACAGAAGCAACAGAGGTTAAGATTGCATGCATTAAGTTTTGTCACCAAAGATGATTCCTGCTCAGTTTTATTCCATCTTTTTCGAGCTTCATGCTACATCAGCGTGAACAAATCACT
The DNA here is from genome assembly GCA_036419115.1 of Scarus forsteni. Classification (NCBI taxonomy): domain Eukaryota; kingdom Metazoa; phylum Chordata; class Actinopteri; order Labriformes; family Labridae; genus Scarus; species Scarus forsteni. The sequence continues at coordinate 13,293,499 of JAZDUH010000359.1, read as the reverse complement.
TGTTGAAAAAACAAATAGCAACACTCCTTGGACCAGCTGTATTTTTAGCTTCATTTCCGCTCACTTAGATAGACCATCCTGTTGAACCGAATCAGAGCATTTCCTGTCCAGAAAGATGAGGTGTCTCGCTGCATTCAGAGAACATGGAAAGCAGCGAGCAGCGAGTCCCATAATCCACTTTTATGGGACGACAAAGAGAGAGAGAGAGAGAGACTCAGCAGGGGAGGGAGGCATGGTGGCCTCTTGATATCAATTTTTCATCCACTTCCTCTCCTCCCTTCTCCTTCTCTCCTTCCTTGTGCTAACCGCAAAGCCTGTTAGACGCAATCACGGCGTTAGTGCTACAATGGACGTCTGGAAGGATTGACTCAAGGACAAAGGATGAGAGGAGGAAGAGGTAAAGAGGGGAGTAAGAGAGAGATTACGGTAGCTCCTTCTCACTGAAAACATATCGATTGCTAAATTAAATCAGCCAGCATCCTGCATGAATCAGAGAGAACCTTTGGAGGCGTGCAGACCAAGACTACGTGTAGCTTTATGGATTTTCAAGTGTGATGTGGACCGTCCTTGACACGTTGTGAAGAGTCAATCACAACATCTAATGACATTCCAGGTTTCAAAAGAGTAAAAGAAGTTTGCATTTATTACACTTATCTGCAGGTGATAGAAATGTAAAGACAAGTGCTGCAGGTCTTAGCCTAACCTTAGCACACATAAAATCATCACACGTCCTCAACCCCCTCCGTCGTCTTCTACCCGAGGGGAACATATCTAAGGCAGGTATTGACTGCTGCTGAATCTGTCGTTCTTCTGAAGACACTCGACAGTGAGTGAGGAAATCAGCACGGTTTGAAGAGCCCTGTGTGGTGAGACAACAGTCGTTCTTGATGTGTTGGTTTGTGAGTGTGGCAGCATGGAAGCTAAAAGCATCTATTCTGCCGACAGTTCATTAAAGGAGGAGACATTCATCAGTGCAACAACCACCCAAACATATCAATGTGGTTAACAGGACGAGGCAGAGGCTTGTCTTTTAAGAATGATAAATCCCTTAAAATGTTAACGCTAACAAGCAGTTAAGCTGTTTACCCCTACTCTATCATGGTTTAACTACATGGCTTTACAACAGCAGACATTTTGAGTTGTTAAAACAAGAAAAAGCACTGGCATAATTAATACTAAGAATAATGACTGAACTCTATTAGCCGGCTTCTGTTTCCAGATCTCATTTAGAATCCCTGCCTGGCCTCAAAAATGAATCAGTTCTTCTGTGCAAGTAAATAACAATGCTGTTGCAATAACTGCATGGATAGGGACAAGTTTTTTGATTATTATTAGGGGTGGACAGTAACAAAGTAGATTTGAAGAGTCCTTTTCCAAAATGCTCTAAAAGCCAAAATTAAAAAAAAAAGTTACTCAGTGCTATTCTTTTGTATACCGATTGCACTAACTTCCCCTGTCAGTATTTAATGCCAGAAAGCTATATATCCCTGTTTAAACTGTATTTCAAGGTTTAGCTACCTAGCCAACCCAATAGTGGTTCTACGTAAATAATGTCATTTTTCTAAATGAAAATGGATTTATAGCGTTTTGGAAAGGAGCTCTTCATTCACTGGTGTACTGTACTTAAGAATATTTTTTGAGTATCTCTACTTTACTTGAGTATTATTGTTTCTGAAAACTTTTATTTAGTTTGCAGTCTATGGATGATGACAAACCTGGTGCAATAATTCAGTGAAATAAATGTGCAATAACTTAATGCAATTGTGAAAATTTGATGATTATCAAAACTGCAAACTTTTAGGCAAAAAGCTGCCAAATTGGATTCAACCATACATCAGTAAAATTATGGAGCTCCTGAGGGAAGGGCTCTGGCTGATTAAAAATGGGCCGTGCCTACTTGTGCCATTTTTCCTGAGCAAGAGCAAAGCAAACTATTACATTGATGTTTTGTGTTCCCTATAAAGCCAATTGTATCATATTTGATACATACTTTTATAATACCTCTATCTACTCAATATGATCAACAAATTACAAAAAAAAAACATTTGAATACAATCAGATGAATGATAAAAATGTCCTCAAATAGATTATCAGTTGCCAAAAACACCTAATGTATCAAATGAGATACAAAAAATCTATATGTTGAATTTTATGGACATTTTGATATTTGTTGGATTTTAGCAGAAAGTGAAATAAAAATTTAATCTCCAAAAAAAAGTGATTTTTTTGGCTATAATCTATGGTCTTGGGCCTTAAAGGGTTAAACCTAAGGTAAAACACATATATTTGACAATTCCATTTATACATCTTGTTTCATGATCTATCTGCTCATTCACCCATTCATCCATCATCTAGTTGCTGATCTCTTTCTGGGTTGCAGGGGGCTGGAGCCTAGCCCAGCCTCACAGAGACACGGACAACTACTCATGGTTACCATCATACTGAATTTAAGGTGCATTCACACTGAACGTGACTTGGCATTTAAAATTGCGTTGCCTGTCCATAAATAGCTCACTTTTATCACGTCGCTCAGTAACGTCACACCTGCTCGAGTTTCACAGCCATCACATCATACAATATGATATGATGTATTAGCTGACATGATTCCAACTGTATCCTTTTCACTCACCTACCAACTACAAAACACTGCAGCCAATGGCACTGTAGCCGCATTGTCTGTGAGCTACACCTTGAGTCGGGAGTTCTCTGCGGTCCCATCTAGACGGAACTAACACGGACATGGATTGTCACTCTATGATTAAATAAAAAGAGTCTATCACAGGTGTCATCATACACCCACACAACGTAGATTGGCTGTAGTGGCACAGCAGCGGACAGCGTCACCAGTAAAGTTAACATCTCTCAACTTTGGCGACCAAGTGACGCCACCAGGTAGTGCGACCAAGTCACCCAGATCGTGTCCATTTGCCCCATTGCAGCTGCACATTCACTTTACATGGAACGTAAAAGCATCTCTACAGGCAGCATAAGAGTTAACAATTAAAATAACAAGCATGTTTTTTGATCTGTGTGACGACCCGGTTGCCCAAAGAAAAAAATATGGAAAGTCCACACAGAAAGACCCTGGTTGGTGCCATGTTTTCAAAACTCTGAACTCATTCGACAATCTATATTCATAACTGGGCTTTCCATCTATAGCCAATGGGTATATAAAGAAAATGAAACAAGGGTAAGACATCACACTGGTACGTCTATTTGGGGATCCATTTCAGACAGGTACTGGCATTGTCCAGATGAGATGATAAGTCCAGATGCAGCAGACTTTTGTCTTGTGCAAGAAGTACTCTTTCACACCTGCAAACACACCAAATGGCAAAGAGAACTCAAAGAAAATAATCAGGTCTTTATATGCAATATGTTATTTTTGATGATAAAATATCCAACTAGATCTTCTACAGTTCAAAAGTTTCATATAAAAAAACACCTCATTTAACTTTGAATCTGAAAATGCTTAAAAGTGGTGAATTTAAGGGCCCCAAAGGTATAAAAAATCACTCTCTATATACTTCATTCTGCAAAAAATTATCTCATCTCCTTCATATAACTAAGGGCTGTTGTTCATCTGCTCTGGCTTCATTAAAAACCTCTGTTAGGAAATGAGCGTACATGCCGTCATTAATTGAGACGAAACAGAAACGCTGGCGGAAATTCATTGATATTTATTACAGGACTTTACTCTGGATAATTTACCAGGTTCAAACTGTTTAAAAAGTGAAATTAAAACCAAAACATGATTAGTCATTCTGAGCTACAACCTGCTTCTGGTTGTATTTCACCAGACATATCCCTCATTACTCACTCAAGTCGAACCCAGTCGCACACAGCGATCTACGGTCTTCCAACGCTTAACAACCTCCCAAACAGCGGACCACATGTGCGTGAGGACTCGCAGGCAAATGTGTGTATTTACTCATGTTTCATTCAGCACCCGTGTGTGTTCATTAAGGTTGTCGGACACCGGGCTCCCTCCTGGCCAAACAGGCATACTCGTGGCAAACTCTTCCCATTTGAATGAGAGTCTCCAAAACACAAGCTTTACAAATCATACCTGCTGGGGATGAATACAAAATCTCCGAGACCGGTTCATGCATATATATTAAAGCTCGAAGTCTGTCTTCTCCTCCTGCTCCGTGTCTACTTCTGCCCCCCGTGTGGACTGCTTCAATACAAACAAAGCAAAGATACATCTGAATGCTAAAGCGACCAGAATCTCAAGTCTCTGATGCTAATATACTTTTGTTTTTCTTTTGGGTTTCACTGCCAGAATTCGTTGTCTGTGTTTCTTGTATGGACTTAAGCAGCTGTTTGTTGTTTCCTTGTCTAGACCTCAGAGGTAGCTGAATATTTTTTTTATACCTCTATGTCAATGTTAGCTGAGGCTAGGAGAGACTGTGTTCCTGGGTTGTCCTCCCGTCAGTCAGGGTAATACTTGTAAATTTCATGACTTAGGAACATTTTGATAGATTTTCTTTAAACTTGACACAAATGTCTATTATGACTTGATAATGAAGTGATTAAAATTTAGATATTACATTTTAAAAGTCAAGGCTATTAGTTAAAAAAAATGGTCTAAGAAAATTTTGCAAAAAATGTGCACATCAGACCTAAGGGTTCATTCCCTCTTTTTTCATATCAAGAATGCTTTAAGGGATCTTCTTCAGTTTTAATAGAGAAAAAAATAAGGATGAACTCAATAGCCTTTAGGGATAGGGTGATAGGGTCAAGGTCAATAAGCCTCATATTCAATATTCAAATACAATCTCAAGAATGTTCAATTATATACATGGAGGAAGGTTTTCAAACTTGTGAGGAGCAATTTGAAAAAATAACCTGTTGAATTAGATTTTTGAAAAAAATTGACATGCTGATTCCAAAATTGTAGTCAGTTTAATTCTAGCACGTCAAGTTTTTCCTCCACAGCTTACCATCCAGATAAGAAAAATTCCACTGATTAGCTGTAATAATACTTGCCAGTTGATTACTATTAGACTCATCTACAGCTACGTGGCAACTTGTTTGTGCAGTCACAATTGAGGCAGCGCAGTGAGAGGTGTGTGCAGCTCCCAAAAGGTCAGGACTATCAATATCTGCAAACAGAGAGCTAGCATAGTAGGAGCTGAGAGGATTTGTGCTGGCATTTCTCTTCTCAGGCATTTTGAGTTACATATGCTGTAGGAAAAGTGCTATATAAATAAACCTGACTTGACTTGACTTCAAGGGACTGTGAGGAGTTTCTAAGTAATTACAAAAAAGTCTCACTTTAAGATATATGCCTGATTGAAATACACACTTTAAGATGAAAATAGGTTATTTATAAATGCTATTTCTTAGCCTTCCGGTCAGGTCGGACAGGGCTGGACTGGCCTGGATACTCAACTTCCGGAACAAGAAAACTAAAACTAGAGCAAATTTATATTATTCGGACACGTCTTAGAGCACCGGGCTGTAAGTAGCGATATATAGCAGCTACAAAACTACGATACCAAGTTTTCCGAAATTGTTTGTTGTCACACATCAAAAACTACCACTACGTCACTAGAGAGAGATACATTACCTCGTCGCTTTGCATCCTGTAAGTTGTTGAAAAAAGGAGTTGTTAAGCAGTGCAGAGTTCTGAGGAAGGTCCGAACTGTATTCATTAGCATCACAACAAAATCACACATTGGATTCAGTAACGTCTTGTGGTGTATTCCAGTTGTAGTCAGAAGTAGAAATTTTCAGGTTTTGAGTAGCAAACTGCAACTGGAATGTCCCCCGAAGTCTGAATTTCCAACTGGGAACTCAGTGAAACCTCGCCACCCCCGAGTTGACAATTGAAGATGGATGCACCCAGTGTGAACAGTTATTTAGCTCCTGTAATCATCAACTTATTTGCACTTCTGACTGGGGCGTGTCGCTCTAGATCAGCTGTATACATCGTATTGTTAGACTTATATTTACAAAAATGCTGCCATAGTGATAATCACATTCTTCATGTGATATTTGTGAGCAACAACGCAGGGCGTGCTAACAACAGCTAACAATAGCCTGGTAGATCTGCACGTTTTTTTCCGACTTCAGCTGGAACGCCGATAAGTAGGAGATGATGTCACTCCCAGTTCAGAGGTTACTGGAACGCAGTATTATGACAGTCGCCGCGCGTGCTCATGGGTAGCAGAGTCTTTGTGTCGCCGATAATAGATTCTCCTCACAGGCCCTTTAACCTTGTAACTATGGGCATACTGTTTTAAGTTCTATTTCTTTTAATGCTGTTTTTTTTAGTTCTCAAAGCTTGTAAGTATCCATCTTAGTATAAATTTTCTTTGATTCAGATCATGTCTGCTGCAGCTACTTCTCATCGTACATGCCGAAACAACCCTGACTCCTTTTGCTATATTTGTCAGTTTCTCCATTCCAAGTCAGAGAGCAGACATCAGTGCATTTTCAAACAAGCATATTTTGCAAATTTTAAAATAAAACTTGGTGATCAAGACAAGCAATGGGGCCCTCACAAAGTGTGCAAGCTGTGTGTCGAGAGTTTATGGATGTGGACCGAAGGAACGTGAAAAGTTGGCATTTGGTATCCCCACGGTTAAGAGCAAAAAGATCATTGCACAGACTGTTACTTTTGTTTAGTGAAAACATCAGGATTTATGAAGAAAAATAAAAGTTAAATAGAATATCTACTGTCAGCTACAAGAACAATGCCTTATTCAGCTGAAATTCCAGTGCCAGTTTTCGAACATCCACGTGATTTTGAAGACCGCAGTGACAGCGATGATGCTAATTTTGAAATAGGGGGGATTTGATCAGCAGTTGAATCAGTTGAATGATTTGGCATGAGATTTGGGCCTGTTAAGTACAGTATTTTTTTAAAACTTTTTGAGAAAACAAAGATCCTATAGTTTAAAAAGTTGACGTATTGGAGAAAATCTGGATTCAGCACCCAAAAATTACCTAAAAACAGCTGTCAGACCTAACTCAACAAAAATTGTGTTCCCCAGTGTAATGTGAGGTCTGACTTGATTATATAAACATATTGAATTTTGGTGGTCATCGGTCAAGATCAGTGGGGCCTACTATCTTGCTTTGCTTGTTAAGGCTTTGCTTAATCTCTATGAGTTTATTACAGTTTTTCATCATTTGCTTGTCTAGATCTCAGACGTAGCTGCATCTTTCTCAGCTTTCTTTTTACCTCTGTGCCAACAAAGCTGGAGCTGGAAGGACTGTGTTTTTAGGTTGTCTATCCATTAGTCAGGGGGATTCTTGCAAACTTAATAACTTATGAACACTTTGTGATGGGTTTTCATCAAACTTGGCACAAATTTCCACTCTGGCTTTCGAATAAATTGATTGAAATTTGAAGGAGAAACATAAAAAGCCAAGGTCAGTGATCCTTAGAAATGCTTTTCCGCATTTCCTAAGAATATTTTCAAAGCTGGATCCCATGTCCTTGCCCTCCTTTTGAATATAATATAATAAAAATGCCAAAGAGATTTTCTGCTGCTTTAAAGGAAATAGCAACTCTAATTAAAGGATGAACTAATTGAATATTGGAGGCCATAGGTCAACATCATTGGGCTTCATGTTCATAATCATGTAATATGGTACATCTGGATGAAGTTCAAAGGATTTTCCACCAACTTTACACAACCTGTGTCCACTGACACAATGATCTTGATGCAATTTGTAGGTCAAAGGTCTTAGTGATCAAATTAACATTTTTAAAGGTCAGATTTGGAGTCACTCTGGCCTCAGCTCTTGTCACAAACATATCCCTACACCACTAGAGGAAGCAAGATTACTACCACAAAATCCTTCCAGTCCTTGCTGTATCCCTCTGTCTGCCTGTTGTATACCTTGCAGAAGCGTACATCACAGCAGGCTGTACTTCTACTTTGCTCTCTGAAGTGTTTTCTTTTTGTTCCAATCTCCTCAGGCTACATCTCCTCCTGCCTCCTAAATCAAACCAAGCTTGAAATAGGCACAGATAAGAGCTATCAACGAGTCAATTTTGTGCTTCTCTCTATTCATATCTCTGTCTTTCTGTATATACAAAAAGGCACAGGGCCCCAAAAGTCACTTAGCTCCAAATAACCGTCTGTGCTTTCATAATTGCATCTAAGAACAGGTGTCCTCACATATGTTTGAGTGAGTATATTTATCTGGGTTTGCCACTGCGTAACTGATATTGAGTGGTACTTATCGAAACACTGGCTGAGGTAATTGGCTGTGGCACTGCAACGTCCGTGTAAAGACCCCATCCTCACAGCCAAGTGATGATAAGACACATTAAGCCAAGCTCCACATATCTTTAAGTACAGTGTTTTACTTTGACAACAATACAGGCTGATATCATTGTGTAGTGGTATGTATTGGAAAATGACATCAAGTACGAAAAGACACTCATTTTACCTCAAGTTTATGGCCTTTGTACCTAACAAATACCCTCAAGAATTGTACTTTTAAAGGAATATTCTGCAAATAGTCAAACTGTATTGAGAGTATGTCTAACAGAGAGTAAATTAAGCTTATTACATGTACTATCTGACATTCTGACAGGCTGAAGGAACATATAATTTGGGAATGAGGAAAGTAAAACATGTATTTGTCTTGTAATGAGACACTGAGTCATTTAGGAAAAAGTTTGGTTGACCTGTTAAAATATATCTTTTGTGCAAACTACAACCTTATTATTTAGTTTTACTTGGAAAAAAACAGGAATGTCTGGTATTGTTGGATGAATTTGGCACATCAGAAACGAATTGTACATTTTTACAAGAAATGAGTCTTACATACCAGTCAATTTTTCATTATCGGCAGTGCAAACACTCAAAAAAATAAGACATACCAACTATATAAGAATGCAGATGGTGCAAGTGTCTTTCATGTACGTAACGCTGAGCTTAAAGTGTCACATTCAAAACACATTCATTCAATTTGTTAAAACGGTGGGGACGCCAAAAAGTTGCCAACAATGTGAAGTACTCTTCATTTGTGTCTTAGACTTAACAACTAAGCCAGGTAACAATAGCTGATTGATTTTCAAAAAAGTAATCAATTTTAGAAAATAATACCAGTTATGGCCCTTTTCCATTAGCCCTACTCTACTCTACTTGCCTTGTGCTGCTTTTCCATTAGGCCCAGTCGCCCGCCAACAGGGTGCAGTGACGCTGTAAACAGCTGAGCACCACTGCGGTGACGTCATTCTGAGCGCGACACAACAATCTGTGGCTTTTTGTCACAAACCGGGTACAAAAGGAAAGCAGAAGAAGGCTGCAGGTGTTAAGAAGAAATACCCCTTGAGAAGCACAGGAGAGTTTTGGAAGCTATACAACAGAATGAAGCCGAGGACGAGAGCAATCGAGCTGCAAAGAAAAGACGTATGAGGGTAAGCTAATGGTAGCTACCGCTAGCATGCTAGGTCGTCGCGCTCATGACTCATCGATGACGACATTGTCTGACCGATCAGTAGCCGACAGCCGGTGATGCCATCTTCCAGTATCGACTCAGCTCGCTTGGAACCAGAGCGGAGAAGGTAGTAAAACTAGCTTGTTTTAGGAGGTACCAGGCTAGTGGAAATACACTGATAATCTCTAATTCAGATATACCCTTTAGGAATGAACATTTTTGAAGATTTGCTATGCCGTACTAGTAAAGCATGTTGTATAATACAGCTATCATCAGCCAGGTTAAATACTTGCTAAAACAATCTGCTGATAGGGTAGATAGTGTTAACTTGCGTCTTGAAATGAGATGCACCAATAAGATGAACTTTGATTAGTCTATACGTACAGTCGGCCTCGTGTCACAGTTACGTCACATTTGGGGGCGGGGCATTTTGAGGGGGAAAACAATCCTTTACCCCCCGCCTGCAGCACAGATAGCCCACGGATTTCAAATTTTGATATCTATGCTAACTGCTAAAATGTCATACATTGATTCATTACAGCCAGAAGCAGCCAAATTTTAACTGTGTAGATCTGGAAAGATACCACAAGTGTTATTAGAATAGCTGTATTTGAACCAAGGAGAAGAACGCAGTGGCTTCAAGCAATCTGGCGGGAGGATAAGTTTGGTCGCCTGTGGGATCCAAAATCCAAACATGTGTACGTCTGTAGTCAGCACTTCATTACAGGTATGACAACGTTGCTTTCACATAATTTGGAGTGATATGTTTTTTGTTACAAAAGCTAAGTGAGTATACAGCCGTATTAGCTAAATACAGCTATGCTAATAATGCCGACTGTATGCATATGGCTGTATACTCGTTTAGCTTTTGTAACGTGGTAAGCTAGCATGTGTAATGCAGTAGTAAGTTCATTTCTCTTAAAACTATTCATTGAACATTATTAAGTACGAAAAACATATCGCTGTAAATTATGTGAAAGCAGTGTTGTCATACCTGCAATGAAGTGTTGACTACAGACGTACATATGTTTCGATTTTGGATCCAACAGGCGACCAAACTTATCCTCCCGCCAGATTGCTTGAAGCCTCCGCATTCTTCTCCTTGGCTTGGAGTTTCTGCTCGGTAGGACACAAAACTTAAGACAGGGATTTTTCATCTTATTTGAGGTGCAAAAGGGCACACAAGAGCTCTTCGGCATTGTGGAAGGCGGTTTATTTTTGCCCTTGGTGTAAACCAGATATGACGTTTTGTGGGCGTTCCTCTTTAGGCCGACTGTATCTATCGGAAGAACTATTTTTGCTCACAGAAAGAAATGTTGGCCTTTTTAAAACTTTAAATTAACATGTTTTTTGACATTTTTTGCTAAAAGAGATGTGTAAAAGCTGAAATGAGGTATTTTGACAAGAACGTCATCTTTCACACTTGCCAAATTGCAGTTTAACCACTTGTATTACATTAACTAAAGCAGCATGCAGATGATGCAACTTCCTCCACAGATTTCACTTTACAAGTTAAAAGTTGTCCATAGATACCTTATTTCTCAAATTAAGCAACATTCTTACAATGTCAATATAGTATAAAAATTAGATAAACTGTGAGGTTAAGTAAAACTCAGATGTCTTTCAACTAATAACACATCAAACAGCTAATCCAGCCAACAATACAGGCTGATTGTGCTTTTCTGAAGTCACGAAATGATACTGACAGTTGTAAAAAAAATATTTTTTCTGACTCTATCTATCTATCTATCTATCTATCTATCTATCTATCTATCTATCTATCTATCTATCTATCTATCTATCTATCATATTGATGGGATAAGCATATATTGTTTATGAATTGAAATGAGTTGAACTCAGCAATTTAAATAAGGTTGGATGGATTTGGTTGTAAGCTATTTATGCCTATTTTTTGACTTTTGACTTACAAATACAACAAGATACAGTTAAAAAATACCAGCAAACTTTAAGTAATTCTTATAAAATGTACAATACCATACACACATTGACTGAAGCAGTGCGCAGATGCCACAGTTTTCATCAAAGATTTGACTGCAAGTTCAATGGTGCATTAAGACCTTTTTCTTCCATTTTAAAAAAAAGTTGGATACACAATCAGCTTTAAGATTTTGTCAATGTTATGCTTGGTCACACTCAACATGCCGGAAAAAACAACTCATCTCAACAGTGTGTACTTTTCTAAAATCATCAACATTTGAAAATAACACAAAGTAACAGAAACCTTTTGTCACATTTTATGTTAAATTACCGACTATGTATCAGCAGTAGACAAAGCAGAGATTAACAAGTTCAACTGTAGTTCTCTCCACTAAATGATAATCCTGTCTTTGACCTGCCCTAAATAAAATATATTTGTTTCAGCAAACTGTAATTCAAGCAGACCCCTCCTTAACACTCATTTAGAAGCTGCCTCTGTGGACAAAAATCCCTAATTCCCCGAAGTAATGAGTATTGAATATACATACAAATCCTCAGGGCAAAGCTTACAAAGGCTACATTCTGATTATTAGTCTCTGCTTACGCTCGTCTGGTAATTGGACATTTGTAACCTTGTTAGGTCAAGGTTTAACAGCAGGGAAGTATCGGACAACCACAGAGAATAACAGGTATGAATTTAATGATCATGCCTGCAAAGTCTATTCGGTTTGACTCATGAATAGAAAAAGTAAGAACAGTTGGATTTCTGCATTTTTACAGAAGTTCACAACTTTCCTGTCTAGTGATGGGAGTAATTTGGCAGTACAGCTTGGAAATAAGATGATCCAATATTTCTTACTTATGTTTTTTTCAGTGCGACACATTTTGGACTGGGATTTGATGAGAATAATGTTAGACTAATGTCAGAATTGAGGTCCAACTCGTCGATTTGTTTAAAAAACACAAGCGCCGGAACAGAGTAACTTGTAAATTATAGAAAAAATATAATGAGGAGAAGAGTTGGACAGAAATCACAATCACCAAGGATGTTATGGAAAGCTAACCGCTAGCTGCATGTAGCCTCTTGACATTAGCTGGGTTTCCATTACAGTTTTTGCAAAATAAAAGTGACATTCCTAAAATTTCCACATATTTGCGCTTTAAACTTGTTTCCATTGAAGGTTGTTCTAGGCAGGAGTGTTGAAACTCTCATGAAATATCATCCCACGAGATTTCACAGCAGGAAGATGGATGCCAAGGCTTGTCTAATCCTTTCTCTCTCATTTCCGTTTCTATCTCCTTATAACACTCTGCATTCCTCTGTTGTTTGCTGTCTAGTATGGCAGTTGTGTTTTTCTCAAGAATAATGGCAAGAAAAGTCTCCCTCTCCTTCTCTGTCCAAATGTACCGCGCCATTTTTACTCCGAGAGAAGTGATCATGTGACGTCCTGTGACGTATAATTGCGGAAAAAGTGTTTTCATTGTGCTTTTTCGATATATACGAATATTGAAACGTCTGAAAACCACCTCATGAAAGCGTAAAAACTTTTTAGCAATATTTTGGTGCTTTTTCGAAATTGAGGTGTTTCCATTACCAAATTTTTATTACACTATTTACATTTTGCTCATATCCGAAGGGTAATGGAAACGCAGTTATTGTCTGCCATGTTTGTTTACATTGAAGTCCCATGTGATCATGCAAGATCACAAACTGAGAAAAGATGTTGCCTTCTTGGTGACAAATCGATTGGTTTGTGGAGTTCTGTGTCTCTCTCTTTGTGGAACTAATACCTGTCTTTAAGGGCTGGGTGTTGTTAAGAACCTCGCAATTTGATTTGATTTCAATACTTTAGGTTGTTCATCGATTCAGCAAGATGTAGCAATTCAAAAAAATGAAGTACCTGTTGACAAGTTTTGAAGTTTTATTTTGAAGTCAATGTAAACATATGTGGTGCGTCACCGCACATTTTTGAGTAATTAAGTAAGGGTCCCTCTAATAACTAGGGGTGGGAGGAAAAATCAAATCCACATAAGTTTCTGGATTTTTTGTTTTACGATTTTTTAATTGATGATATTGTTCAAAATTCTTTTTTTTTTGTCAAATTTAAATGCTTCATTATAGTCTGTGTTAATAAACCACTCTTAAAGGCAATCCAGGCTTTTGAAGAGAGAGTATAAACAGCTGGTTGAAATATATGACTGAAAAAATCCTAAAAACAGACTCACATGTGAAGTGTATTTTTCCTGATTAAGTCCGGAGGCATCATCATAGATCATCTTTTTCGCTGGTGTTGAAAAAGCTAACTAAAGATTGCAAAAATCAGCAATAGAAACGCAATTTAAATCGAATCGGCACTTAAAAAAATCGTAAAAAATCGAATAGGGAGAAAAGCGTATTGTCCCAGCCCCACTGTTAACATTAACAATATTTACAGTATGAACATAGCGCTGTTCGTCTAAAAGGCAAAAGGGATTGCATTATGGATTACGTTTGCAATTCAGGGACTTATTTACTCATCATTACAGGCAGTGCAGACTTCTGAGTTTCATTCTTACAGAATCAAAAGTTCTGCAGTTCAGTTGTATATTTTGTTGTCATAAAATGTGACACTATGCTGCATATTATCAAATCACTTGACAAGATCATTTAAATGGATTATGACTTTTAATTAGTCACATGCTGCTGTCAAATTTAGGATGGGATAATTTGGCCTTATCTAAAGTCTCTTAATAAGGAAGTTGATTTTGCTTGAAGATCCTGCTTGTTGCAACCTGCCTAATTAATTTATCATTCAATTTTATTTTATTTAAATTGTATTTAATAAAAAACATGTATGCCCTTATCAATTTTAATGTCTTTATTTGATGATATACCCTACTGCTCTACTGTGTACAAGAGCAACTTAAACAACTAAGTTTGCCCTTGGGGATTAATAAAGTATTTCTGATTCTGATTCTTATTCTGAATGGAGGGAAAAGGAATGATGGGTCATTTCCACCCTCCACCACTAGAGGCTGCTCTCTCTCTGTGCCAAAGCACCACCTAATGGAAACAGGATTAGTCAGGGAGCATCAGTGTTGCTGTGTGTTTCTTTTACTGCACTTAATGCACAGGCAGCAGCCATCTCTTGTTTTTGCTCCCTCAGACTCAAAGGAAAAAACAAATACAATACTTTCGGCATGTGGGACTGCTTGCCGGGTGTAAAGCACACTTAGCTGAATGGTCTGGAGTGTAAACACAAACAGTTTGATCATTAACAGCAAGTAGTGTTGATCCCTCAGCAATTATGTTCTGTTATTAAACAGGTGCAGAAATAAACATGGAGTTGTGTGTTTGTGGGACAAAGATAGATGAGTTGAAGGGTGTGCTGGGAGTGCAGAGTGAGTTTAGAAAGAATATTTCTCCACTGAGGTTGAATCATGATGTTCCAATATAGGAGTGGTTAGCCTCTGGTAACCTTGTAGACAAGCAGCGGTGTTTTGAACTGTGGATGAGTAGCCACTGGGTGCCAGTGCAGTGCACAAAGGAAAGAGGGGGGTTATGTTGGAGGATTTATGGAGGCTAAGATGAGCATAGCTGCTGCATTCTGGGTAAGCTGGAAAGGTGTCAGGGAGGATGCATGGGAACTACAGGGAAGGAGAAAGCACTTTTACAGGGCATATAGGGGGGAGAAACGGTCTTTATGGGTTCAGAGAGAGAACTTTTTGAGTCATGTCTGAGAATTCTAACAGAAAAAGACAAAATGTGGGTTCTATGTTAGACATGAAAGTGGATTAAGGTCCAAAATAGGAATGTCCTGATCAGGCTTTTCTTGGCCAATCACCAAAGTTTCAAGATTTGTTTCGGCACAGATGGAACAAATAGTGAGCTTAAATCTTAAGGAGAAAGTTCCGGGGTGAATTGATTAAAGGGCTTATTTTGATTAATCTGACACACCAGATGGATCATATAATACTTTTCACTCCTCTATTTAGGAAACAGCCCAGAGAAAGTGTTTGAGAATGGTCAGAGCCTTTCAAAAGCAAATCAGACAGGTGATGGGATGATCGATTTATCATCACATTCATTATGGGCCAATCAGAGAATAGAGTAGGCTGGCACTACTTAGGCGGCGAACAATTTTTAAGACCATATTTGTATTTCATTTAACAGTGAAAGATCTAAAAAACTCCTTTTGAAGCTGTTAGCACCTATGCTCATCTATGTACAAGCAGTCACTGTGGGCTGTTGTCTCACTTGTAGCTTCCACTTCTTGCTTCAGATGAAGCTGATTGGTACAGTGGCCTGGAGAGGCAAAACAAGAATACAAGATCCAAAACACTTTCACAAAGCTTGACACAAATTTACATTTTAGAAAACACATTTACAAGTCCGGAAACGTATGTACATTTCAGAAAACAAATTAACAAGACACAGAACACTTTTACAAATGGAAAAACAAATTTACATTTCAGAAAACAAATTAACAAGACACCAAACACTTTTACAAATTTCTAGCAACCGGAAAAGGAATGTACCAACTCCGGCATTGAACCAGAAGTGCTTACAGAGAGCCGCCAATACGAGCCAAGTTGTGAAAGAACAAGAGAAGAAGAGGTTAATGGTGAGCAAACTCGTAAGACCGACCACATGGCATACAAACCACTGTAAGGGGCTCATATGTTTTCCACAAAACTGGCAAAACGACACTTGGTGGTGGTCCATCTTTGCTCACCATGAGCTTCTTCTTCTCTTGTTCTTTCATACCATGCACTTAACAACTCGGCTAGTATTGGCTGCTCTCTGCTAGCACTTCTGGTTCAATGCCAGAGTTGGTACATTCCCTTTCCGGTTGCTAGATATTTGTAAAAGTGTTTTGTGTCTTGTGAATTTGTTTTCTGAAATGTAAATTTGTTTTTCCATTTGTAAAAGTGTTTTGTATCTTGTAAATGTGTTTTCTAAAATGTAAATTTGTCTCAAGCTTTGTAAAAGTCTTTTGGATCTTGTACTCTTGTTTTGCCCCTCCAGGCCACCATAGAATCTGTGTCCAGCAGGGAAAAGTACAGTTTATGGATGTTTGCACACTGGGTGACAGCTATGATGACCACTCAAAACAGGCCAATCAGTTGCAGTAAAGTTGGGCTGTCAGGGTCCCTGTGGGGGATTTCTGGGTCCGAGCAAAGCTTTGGGCTTTGACACGGCATAAATGGAAAAAGAAAATTGTGCATCCAAATCTGTGGGAGGACATTCCGGGGCGAATCAATTACAGTGTTCATTTCTATTAGGCAAAACCAATTTGGCAATCTATGTCCAGTGGGACTGTAAGGCCTTGTTGCCAGCGACAATAAAGCAGTGAAGTGCACACAGGGTGATATCTATGATGACTCAAAACAGACCAAACATCATAAAAATGTCCAGAAGTCTGTTAGTTTGACCATTTACTTACTTTACTTTACTTTACACACTTTATTTAATGCAAATATTTAGCTTAATTTAAAGATAAAGGCAAAAAGAGCATGAAGAGTTTAATAACTACTTTAATGACAGTGCTGCATTGTAACTATCAGAGTTTTAACCCTTTAGTTAAAAATACATTTGAGTTACTATTATGATTTGAGCACCAGATCGCAACTTCCTTTATCTTAACCTCCTATAAGTAAAACCAGCAGATTTGTCCTTTAATTGACGCTTTATGTCCAGCTTTGATAGGTTAGATTCTCCATTTGGCTTCTTGGTAAATGGCTTTCAGCTTCTATAGCTGCGCTTTGCTTCTTTCTGACGACCCAAATGCTTTAACCCAACAGGTCGCATCTACCCGTTCACACCCATTCACTCTTTTTTTCTGAGTTTCATCTGTATTAGCTGACACATCCACACTCTTTGCACCCAATCACGCTCCACTGATGCATCCTGAGGTTAAGCATCTTGCACAAGGACACACTGACATGTGACATCAGGAGTGCAACTTGAACCTGCAACCTCCCCATTGCTGGTAGAGCACAATGCCAGACTGACCTTCAGCTTAAATAGCAGTGCTTTGCAGTTTTTCTGACTACCCAAATGCCTTTTACACTTAGCTTTATAAATACCTTTCCACTTCAATCTCTTAGCCCTGGTCGTTGCATTTACAGTAGCAAGAAGGGCAAAAGGTCAAAGTTACACAGTGCTAAAGCAGGACAGGCACTTGAAAATATCACAATTGAAAGTTATATACAAGAAGAGGGATATGCAAAATGCAGGCAGGAGGTCACATGTGGTCCTCCCTCCAACACAGTGTGGCCCACAAGTCAATATGAAATGTCAGTAAATTTATAAACAACCAAAAATTATACATAAATGACAATCAACCCTGAAATATTACAAACCCAAATACTTCAAAATAACCTTTAGCTAATGGAATGGATTACATTATTTTCAAGGAATTAGCGGTACAAATGATACCATGCTTCTATAAAAGTCATATATACTGATCAGTAAATGTATTCAAGTGAATACAACAAAGACCTGTAGGAACAATATTTTGGGAAAAAATAAAATATTATAATTGATATGCTCAGAAAGTAGTTCCAATTGATGTGAATTCTGTGTTTCTCTTTTTAAGTCATATTTGTATTTTAACTTTAGCAAACAAACATGTTAAATAGTGAATATCCTACGGTTTGCTTTTGGTCTTTATATGTGTGCATAACATAATGTGTCCCCCCAGGTGGCAAAAGTTGTCCATCCCTGTGCTACAATAACGACTCTGAAACTTCTATTTTAAAGTGATAAACCTCTCGGTTGCAGTTCCAACACAGCAAAAAAGTGAGTAATAGCTGTGCATTCATCTATGCATATGTAAAATACGCCTTCCTTCAAATTCAAAGCAAAGTCAGACTGAAAATTTGACATGTAGCTTGACACAGCATGTTGTTTCATTGTGTATTACTGCAGTGCCGTTTGGATTCCTCACAAACAAGGATAATTATCCAGCATTTGAAAGAGAGACGCACAGCAAAAGATGGTGTAAAAAAAAGCAAAGAGGCTTTGTTGATGACTGTCGTCTACCATTAAATATACAAAATATGCTGGACTGTACAAAATACACATTTTGATGTAACTCAGCATCATGTGAAGGCCAGCTGGCGGTGTAAACATGTGTTGTGTAATAATAACACATATCTCAATTTTGTCAAATTGTCACGGCCACCTGCTACTTTACACCTCAAACCACTCAAATTATGCAGAAGGTGGGTTTACAAAAACGTTTTTTCTTGCTTTCTCTACCTGGGGTGATATTCATTCATGCAGACTGTTTGTGCAATGTGAGCTCAGGTGTTTAGACATCTGTCAATGAGATTTCTAAACAGCACAATGGCAAATTGGATTTTATGTGTGGTTTTCCAAAAGCAATACCCAGATTACTCTAGGTACAACAATCATTATAACCAGCTCTACAAAGATTTGTAAGCAGGGATGCAACAGTCACATTTTTCACTCTGGGGCAATGATTTCGTATATCTGTGGCAGATACAGACATTAGTAGCAATGCTGATGGTTTTGTAGTATCTGCTGGTTTGGTGTTAGCCTTGTAGAGGAGTGGGACCTCAGTGCTGGGTAAGAATGGTCAGTACACAAGCCCAGATCATCCTTGTTCAGTTCCCTACCAAAAGTTTCTTGGGTCCTACTTATCAGCATGGTGTTTAGGTTTCACTTGTGATTTCAAGGGTCAAGAACCTTAGAGTACAGTTCCACCTTATTAGAGTCTGCAACCAGACCATCAGTGTCTCGGTTTGCCTTCTCAAAGTCAGCTTGTCATTGACCAGGTCAAAATCATTAGTGGCACAGGTCATATCTTAATTGTGTGGGTCATGATCATCAATGTCAAGGTTCAGTCCTTCATAATCCAGATCCTGCTCAGAGATGTCAGGGTCAAAATCACTTAAGTCCAGACATAAAGTTACAAATATCTGGGTCTAGCTCATTAATGAATAGGTAGAAACAGTTCCAGATCAACAGTGTCCTGGTTAAGTTTCCAGTTCCTTGTAATCAACATGCTGGTTCTACTATTCAGTGTCTGGGATTGGTTCATTAGGGTGCAGGTCCTGTTCTTCAGTGTCCGGTTTTGGATCCATACTGTTGAACAATATCCAGGTCCGAATCATTAGAGTCTGAGTCCAGATCTTTATTATCAAATATACGGTGATGGTGTATGATGGTATAAACCAGAGCCTAGGGTGTACAAAATATTGTGTTATTGCTCTGTTCAATCAATCAAACTTTATTTATATTGCTCTTTTCCTACAACATATGTAACTCAAAGTGCTCACAGCAAGGAAAACAAGAGAAAGGAGAGGGGTAAAAAAACAAAACAATTCCAAACTAGGCACCTGTCAGGGGAGCCAGCGGGGGTGTTGATTCGAAGGGAGACAGTGACCTTGTCCTAGCTCAGACCTCACAAAGTCTCTATTGTCCGATAAGATGACTGTACAGCCTTGAGAGTTTCTGTTCCAGAGCAAAGTTCACAGGATGAGGGAGGGAGGGGGGGGATCTAGTATCTGTTAGCAAAACATTCCAGGAGACTAGATGTGTCGACGGGAGCCAACAGAGATAGATTTAAGGAATAGTTTGGGTCAGACCAACTGTAATTATCCATCAGCCTTTCTAGTTTTTTGGTCCGTCACGAAGATGCTCCAAATCTGTTTCCATGTGTCCTATCTCTGATCATCAATGTCTAGGTCCAGGTCCAGATATTTCATGTGGGGGTCCAACTCAACAGTGTCACAGTACAGATGATTTGTTAAAGTTCAGATTGAACTTTAGGACCAGATCATTTGTGTTCCATTGTAACTCAAAATTCTAATGCTCAATCTTATAAGAGTCTTCGTTTAGATAATCTCTCTAAAAGTCCATTTTTATCAATGACCAAGTCGAGATTATCAGTATCTGGGGTTAAGTTCTTCACACCACAGGTCCGGATGTCTATCATCACATTACACAATATGCTGACATGAAAGTCTTGGTTGTACAAAACACAATGTTGATGTTACTCAGCATCATGTGAAGGCAAGCAGATCATCAGTGTATGAGTCCAGATCATCCCACTATGTGTCCAACACATCAGAATCCAAACCCAGATTACCAGTTACCAGGTCCAGGCTATTAGTGCGTGGGCTTAACTTGTCAGTGTTTGGGTCTAGATTATCAGTGTCCAGGTCCAAATCATTTGTGTCTGCTTAAAGAGTCTAGTTCCAGTTAATTAGTGTCCAGGTCCATATTACCAGATCTAGATCCTTTGTGTACAGGTCCAGCCCATCAATATCTGGGTCCAGATTGTCTGACTATAGACCCCCATTATAAATGTCCATGTTCAGAACATTAGTGTGAAGGTCTAACGCACCAATGTGTCTGTTACGTATCATCACACTTCGGATCCACCTCAACAGTGTCCAAATCCAGATTATCAATGTCAAAGTCCAAATGATTACTGTGTGGGTCCAACTCATCCCTGTCCAGGTCTAGAATAATGAGTTCTAGTCCAAATCATTAGTGTGTGGGTCCATCTCATCACTGTTCAGGCTCAGCTAACAAATGTCCAGGTCCAGATTATTAGATGCCAGGTCAGTTTCTGTGTTCAGATCCACAGATGGCCAGCAAACATTTTGCATCCTTGATCACCAGGGCCAACAGAGTTAAGCCCTCTATCCTACTGTTAGTCTTCCTAAACCTTTTTACTTCATAAAAACCTACAGAAAACATTTAGGTGCCTTGGATACAGCATATACGATTTGAAAAAACCTTAAGAAAACCAATATAAATTGAATCACTGAATATATTATTGGAAAGATTTTAGTGAACATATTAGAACAGGATAGAATAGAATAGAAAAAGTCTTTATTGTCATTACAGTATGTAATGAAATTTGGTTACTGTCTCCGTTGGTGCTCAGCAAGATTCAGAAGAAAAATAGAGCATTAAGAAGACAAATGTAATAAAATACAAAAAGGGCATTTAAAATATTAAACATATATATTTTACATATATCTAAAGAAGAGTCATACATATATATGCATAGTATACATATAAGACTGTACTACTGCACCAGTATGAAATTAACTTAAAGCAATCACTTCAGGGGAACTAATAATTGCTTAAAGACACAGAAGTCAGATGTCAGACATTTCAGTTCTCCATGAAACAAAAGCTTGCCCAGTCACACCTCTGCATTACTTTACCTCTGAATTAATCATTTCATATTCTCTTTACCATAATCAATCAATCCAGCTGACTCTCTTTCTGCACTTTCTCAGTTGATACTTTAAAAGTGTTGCCACACTTGCCCTTGAGAGCTTTCCGCCAATTTGTTATACTGCACAATCAAAGATTTATGAGAGCCGGGCTGTGTAGCCGATCCAATTTGCACGTAATATGCTTAATAGCTGTAATATCTGTTATTTGAATAAACGCTCGGTGCGAGTCGGGGCCCGTCGGATGAGTCATAACAAAGATAAAGCACCCAGTGTCACCAAGGGCAAAGGCCCCCGATGATGGATTAAAGAGTTATTAAAGGACTGCATCCGAAAACAGGCTAATTCCAGGCGTAATAAAACAATCAGAGATGTTTACCTTGAGACGATCTCTTATTAAAGCTGTGGCTCTGCTCTGGTGATGAATGACTCCACAGAGGGGAGGAGATCTGGTGACTTTTCACGGACACTATTGATTAGACCTGGGAGGTGACACTGACAGTAAAACAGCCTGCGATGGAGAGTGCACTGTGGAGTTTGTTTTTGTAAACATTATCAATCTTTATTCTGTGCACTAATGTGTGTGTTATGGTTATTTAAACATGCTAATGCAGTTCCGGACTATAAGGCAATTATGTAGTTTCTTTTCTGCCAAACTTGCATAACAGTTGACATGACTAATTTTCCACTAATCCTAAGTTCTCTTGTACTGGCTGGTTCACAGGTCATGCTATGATTGTCCCTTTAGTGTTCTGCATTAATAACACATTTACATAGGCATAAAAGGGGGACAAATTATTCTCTTTTCTGCCAGCTTTGGAGCTAAAGAGAGAGACACTACAGGTACAGGTGGTGAGATGGGATCAGAGCCTGTACTGTGTGGATCTGCCACTGTACCATACTCTTGTATGCATCTGCAACTACGTAGCACATTATAAGATAAATGATATGATAATAAATAATATGAGTTCTATAAGGCTTTCTCTTCTGCTTCTCAACAGGGGCGGGCGCTTTTCTTTTTGCTCCCTGCCCTTATCTGCCCTGCGTGCTGTCTGTGTCTACTGCAGCCTCTCTTTGCATTTCTTTCCGAAATCTAAAATCATGGAATTAATCAGCTGGTCTCTCAACACCATCGACCAAATTTTCTCGATGAAAAGAGCGAGTAAAGGAGAACCTGCCTGTCCCGATGGTACTTTCCTGGCTGGGTACACGATGGACTCCTGGGAGAAGTGGAGGATCGTGTGCCTGTCGATTCTGTCGGTCGAGGACGTGGAAGATGCCTACATAATTGGATTTATGATAACAGGTTTCCTGCTGTTTGGAGAGAAGCTGCCCGTCATGACTGAAGGAATGTGCAGGGCTGTCAACACTCAGACTCAAGCGATTTGTGAGCTCAATAGCAAGATTGATGCGATACTCGAACTCGTTCGCAAGCAGGACAACACCTTGGAGAAGTTGACTCGGCTCAGTTGAATGGGCCCATGGAATCATCGTGAGAGACCAAAAGACTAGAAAGGCTGGTGGAAAATTACAGTCAGTCTGACCCAAACTATTCCTTATCTGTATTTGTTATGGCTTCCCATCTGTCCTTGAGCAGAGGTATCTAGTCTCCTGGAATGTTTTGCAAACAGAGGCTCAATCCTCCCCTCACCTCCCTCATCCTGTGAACTTTGCTTTGGAACAGAAGCTCTCTCTCTCAAGGCCGTACAGTCATCTTATGATACAATGGAGAATTTGTGAGGTCTGAGCTAGGACAAGGTCACTGGACTCCTTTTTCGAATCAACGCCCCCACTGCCCCCCCCACCCCCACCCCATGTGCTCGTCTCTGTGTTTGTTGTCTCATGTGTTGAGGTGTTTTTTTTTTTTCCAATCCCACACTGTGCTCCTCTGATAGGTACCTAGTTTGGAACTGTTTTTTTTACTCCTCCCTTTCCTATTGTTTCTCTGCTGTAAGCACTTCGAGTTGCATATGTTGTAGGAAAAGTGCTATATGAATAAACTTGCCTTGCCTTGCCTAAGGCAAAGCAATGGTAGTGCCAAATTTAAGCAGCCCAGAAACCTGTTGAGGATGAAAGCATTGTGTGAAAACATAGAGGTCTCGCCAATCAACAGTTTTTACCAAGAGAATGACCAGAAAGTTACACAGTGCTTTATGTTCAGGCCTAGGATCTACTCATAAACAGAGCTGTTTTTTACTGAAGCTGTTTCTGTAGCTGTTAGCATCTATGCTATCTCTTAACGAGCAGTCACTTATTTTGTCTCACTCGTAGCTCCCACCTCTTACTGCTCCACAGGACTTTGAATGGGCTGCACCACTTTGGGTCACTCACAGTCATTGTAGATTGGAGCTTGATAAAATGGATCTGCCTGATTGCAGACGTTCAACCAGGCAGATCCTGTTGTACTGCAAGATAAAAAAAAATTTGTTCAACCTTGTTTTACTCCTGTCCACACCTTCTGTTTATCACTGTTGTTTCAAGGCTAGTCAAAGAAAAATCATAATTCACACAGACAATAATTAAGCAGGAGAGACGAAAAATCAGTGTTTAAAATATGCATTGGCACTGAGATACAGACACATCCTGAGTGGGATGATGTGAAAAGTGTTACAAGAGGTCCTTGTACAAATTTTACATTACAAATTGTTTGTATCACACGCTCGCCCCATTCGACACTCACACAAAAACCCACTCAACCTCAGCTTTATTTCTCTGGACCGAGCACACAATTGGAACACCATGTGAGAATGCATGGACATTTTTTGTACCTTGATATCTCAGTTGGCCTGCCTCAGGAAATTGTGGAAAATGAACTCTTTTGGCCTGAAGCATTACCATAGAGATGAAGCTTAAAAATGCAGAGCGAGAGCAGGGCATGCGGGCCAGCAAGCTGCGGAAGTGATTATAGACATTGCTTTTTCTACTTTTTATTACTCCACTTACACTTTTTCTAAACCAACTGTTAGTGTCTATCAGTCTTAATAACAAACTTGCCCTCCTCAGCCTCGCCTTCTCTCCTTGCCTCTTATTCATTCATGCAAGACGCAACAGTGTTCCATAAAATAGTCTGCAGCAGTGGTGAAAACTATGTTCCTGCATGACAGACTCTCACGTCGTCACCCTAAAATTGAGGGAGCACTTCAGAGGATTTAACAGAGGACATGGACGACAACAGGAGGTTATCCCGTCTTACTTGGAACAAAATAACAAACAGCGGGCCAGTGGAATATCTGCTGTTTTGAGTGAAACAAGATGACATTACAAGAAGTCTGGAGACACATTTATGTGTTTGTTTTCTGTCCATTTGATTAACACAACAGGATGAGCTGCCAAGTTTTTTAAATCGTGTGCTGGCAGAATTGTACGTGAGGTCTCTAAGGCCCAAAACAGTGAAACTTTGCCTAATAAAACAGGAATTAGACTTATTCCAGAACAGTTCTTACAAAGGATTAGATAAGTGCTGGATAGATAACTGTTATCAACACAATCTGCCAAGTAATTGATTTTTCCAGCACTGTCCTTACCTGTTAAAACACACACTTGTCTTTTGCTCATGGGAGGGTCTAGCCGTAGTAGCAAGAAACTAAAAGTAGAGTAACAAAGCAATTTGTTCGACTTAGCAGAATCAAGACCTCAACATGTTTCCCTGTGATACATGTGGCAGACCAACACACGCATACACATAGAGGCACCCAACACCCCAAATGTGGCCCTGTGAAGTAAATGACTACACAGCAGTTGGGTAAACGTGAGCCCTCTCCTCTTAGTATTTACATGGGCTTGTTTCTTGTCAAGAGAGAGATGTTTGCTTAAAGATAAATTCCTGAAATGATGATGAATAAATTTCCTTATTTAATTTTGTATACAACAACATACAATACGTACAGTACAATCCAATAAAGTTTGGAGGATGACGAAAACAAAAACAGAAATCCCTGTCAAGCAATATTCAATTAAATACAAAACAAAGACAAGATAGCCTTGTTTAGCTTATGAATTTCAGCATGTTCCAAAAAAACCTGGGGCAGGGGGAAGAAAGACCAGGGTTGTCCAGGAATGCTCAAAAACACATAGGTTCCCCACTTTGTGTGCAAGTGCTTGAGAAACAGTCCAGCAGTTTAAGACTTTTCTTAATGTACAATTCAAAGGAAGTTTGGGATTTCAACACTTACTGTCCACAATATTATATAAGATTCAGATAATCCATCTAGAGAGGACCATGGCTCGCACTGGATGCCTATAACCTTCAATCCCTCGGGCAGCATTGCATTAAAAACCAACATCATTGTGTAAAGAACATTCCCATGTGGGCTCAGGAACACTTTGGAAAACCATCATCAGCTAACACAGTTCAAATATCAAAAAGTGCAGAGTGAGGGCTAAATATCAGCAACACCCAGAACGCTGCTAGCTTCTCTGGGCCCAAACTCACCTGAGATGGACTGTCCCAAAGTGGAAGAGTGCTGGGGACTAACGAGTTCACATTTTCAAAATTGCTTTTAGAAATCACTGTGTCCTCTGGGCTAAACAAGAAAAGGACCATCTACATTGTTGTCAGTGTGAGGGCACCATTAAGGCTGAAAGGTACATACAGGTGTAGTGCTGCCATCTAAGGAATGTCTATTTCAGAGATGTCCCTGCTAATTTCAGCAAGACTATGCCAAACATAACATTCTGCTTACATCAGCATAGCTCCATAGTCTGTCCCCCTTTAGAAATATGTGGCTCATTACGAAGTGCAAGAAAAAAAAAAAGACAACGAAAACTTCGCATTGTTGAGTAACATAAGTTGTTAAAGTGCTGTGTTGTTAAAAGGAAAAGTGGTGTAACATACCTCTGTCCTAGCTTTTTTGGAACATATATTCGACGTCAAATTCTCAATGATTGAATATTTGCAAATAAGTCTTGCAGTGTATTCAATCGAAAATAGGTTAAAGACGATTTGTAAATCATTGTATTCTAATTTTATGTTTTCACAGCATCCAAACTTAACTCTGTGTGTGTGTGTGTTGGGGGGGGGGGGGGGTGTCTTTGGTTCTCTTAGCATATATTTTGTGGCAGTTGTGACATTTACTTGAGATCCCAGTTCTTTAATGTAGGAACTTCACATCAGTTCTTTCATCTGTCTGAGCTGCCGAGAGCCATGTCAAAGTGTCAGTAAAATGACACATGAGAATAAGCTGGAATAAAACATTGTCTGTTTATTTAGTCTGAGGGCATTGCACACCTGTTGGGCATTGCTGAGCATGTTTTATGTATCTGTGGCGGTCAAGGCTATTGTTTTTTTAGTTGTCTGCAGTGGCACAGTGTACAGGGGGGAAGCAGACACCAGCAGCATTGACAAATCAATTAAATAAATAAACAATCCAAAAAGGCCAAGGACCTTCCCGGGTCTCTGCTGAAGATTCTATCTGCTTTTACAAAAACATCCATGTCATCTCTGCCAGCATCCCCCACCCACTCCATGACATGCTGGTCAAGCAGAGCAGGAGTCAATACAGTGGCATGCACTGCGGAGTGCCAGAGGAAGTCATTGTTGCCTGTGGCCATGAAACTTTTCGACTCCTTGCTTCGAGTGTCAGACTTTTTGAGTCAATAGGCTGGAACTTGGACTTATTTAACCCTCCTTTTGCAACATTAATTATTGTATTTTTCGATTTTTTTTGTATGTATAGTCCCTATTTTGTAATATTTGTCTCTTACTTCAGAATAAAGCATTACATATCTGCAATGCGACCAAATTTCCCTTGAGGGAAAGAATAAGTTATTGTTATTTCTATAAAGCAAGAGCTAACTTTGTAACTTTGACAGAGGACCTTTGTGACTTTATGCATTAATATAAATTGGTATGTGTGTACGTCTTCGCATTCCAGTAACAATGCGAAAAGAAAATGTAAAACAACAGAAAGTGCTTTGCTTTTCTCTCAGCTTTTGCCCTAACAGAAAAAAAAGTCTGTGGATTTGTACACACTTGCAGTAACTTATTAGAATCTCAGTCTCTGATCTCTCATCAGTCCCTAAGAGTAGTACGGGAGGTAGAACCTCATCATCTCTGGAATCATTTCCTAATCACAATGCAGGAGGTAGACACCCTCCCTACATTTCAGGGTAGGCTTAAAACCTCCCGTTTAGATAAAGCTTTAAGTTAGGGTTGGCTAAAGCCTGGACCAGCAATACGCTCTTCAGGGGATGTGGCACACTGAGCTTTTCACTCTCCCCCTCTATCTCTCCAATCCTCTCTTTGTCCTGGTTTTTGTTTTCAGGCTTGTTGGTGTGGATGGTCTGCTGCTGTGGACCTACATAGCTTTAACTACTACAATTGCAAATATTTAGCTGGTCTTTCAATCCCATTCCACGACCATTACAGTTCTTTATATTAACCTCAGAATGATCAGTAAATTAAAACACACAGTAGTTCCTGCCAATATCACACATATATCACTATAGCCATGACAACAAACAAAGATGACCTGCTGCTGTGGACCTGCTGGACTTGCTTGATCCTGCATCAATCATCAACAGAATGGACAGCATTGAGCAGAAATCATGCCTAAGTATGGCAATGACTGACCTTGTTAAAAAGTGTCTTGAGATCAAATTTGCTGTGATTGGGCACTGCATAAATAAAGACTTACTGACTGATTGACTTATTGATTGATTGATTCGCAGCCTGTATGGAATTTTTTTCAATCAGAAAATGTGGAAATTGGGAGTTTGAGCACTCTTTATTAGGAGGATTATTATTAACATAGCACATTTTAAAGAGCAGTCTAGTTTACTGAAATAGTGCACAGTGACAACCAAGCAAAAATGAAACAGAATAAAATATAAGTTGGGTATTATGAATGAAACTAACATTAAAAACCAAACGATAGCACACAATAAAGATAACAAATGTACAAGACAAATAAACATGTAAAAGACTAATACACAGAACAACATAGAAAACAATTTGAGGGACCACACAACTCTCATCCGGTGAAAAGCAAACAAGTAGAAGTACATTTTTAGACATGACTCAACTAAACTAAACTATGCTAAGATGTTTAGGCCACAGCCACACAAAGACAAAACAGTTAACATTTTCCACAACGATCGTCATAAAGACGAAAGCGTCTCAGAAAATGTGTGCGTCTATATGAATGCACTCGATAAGCATCAAAACGCTGTAAAACACATGCCAGCACTCTTGGGGCGCCGTAACTATTTTTTTTTCTTGTAATCAATTTTTTATTAATTTCAAAACAAACAATGAAAAAGCGCTGTAACTATTTGACGGAAACAAGCGGAAACCGATGAAAAACCAGTGGGCATGTGCACTTGCGGCAAAAGTTGTAAACAGAGATTGTGATAAAATGATCATAAAGTGGCGTTATGCGTCCTCGATAATTGTTTGTGGCGATTGAGAAGAAGGAGATTTTGCTGCAACAGGGACAGTAGGGTCACTAGCTTCATCAGCACATATGTTTTACGTACGCCGCCGTTGTTGTTGTTGTTGCCGCGTGTGGCGCATGCGTGTCAATGAAGATATGAAATTATGACGTAAGCGTATCTGAAAACTTACGGAGAGCCAGTAATCACGGAGCTGCGTATGTGGCCTTTCAAAATCTTTCCACTCTGGAAACTGATTTAAAAAATGGTCGTTTACAGACCCCCAAAACGCCGTCTTCTTATGGATGATACGCAGATTCGGCAAAAAGCTTCTGCATTAAGTCCTTGGTTTGTCTTCGTATGGATGGGGCCTTAGAGAAGATATGTCCCACAATATGGGACAGGAATTGAACTTATTGACAAAAGAATTAAAAGTTGTGTAATCCAGACTAAAGTGGTATAATCTGGTTTGCCTGAAAATATATGTCCTTAGGTGTGGAGGTTGGTGTTGCCTGCTACTTTAGAGCTGGTTGAAATTGCACTAGTCTAGTGCTGGCCCATCGTCATTGGGTCACTGTTCAGGTCACAGCGGACATTAAGTGCTTTTGCAAACTAGTGAAATAGTCTAGAGCAGTGTCCTCCTGTGTTTGACAGACCAGGTGGATCCATGTGCGTGCGCTGTCCTCTCCGGGGACTGGTCTTTTAAGTATCAGCAAGGTCAGAAAGGAGGCAGTCAGTGAGCACGATGGACCAGTCGACCTCCAGGACAGGGTTTATCAGCTACAGCTAGCTTATCACTTGTTTACTGTAGCACATAATCCTCTTGTGGCGTTTTGACACATAAAAGATGCAGCATCTTCAGTTAGAATTTGATAGTCAGTGATGGGCCGAGACATGACGGAGGCTTTTGTCTTCTTTGATTCTACAGTGTAATTACAGTCTGTCATGACTAACATGAGGGCGTATTTAAATGCCATCATGTTATCTGTTAGTCTGTCTATTAACTTGATATGTCTGACTAAAGCATAGCTGTTATTTTTGATGGGGAATCTTAAAAAGCAGTCTCTGGAAACCACATCACAGGAGAGGTAATTAACTGCTTTATATTACGGCCTTGTAGAGGTATACGTGTGGGCGAATGCTTCGTGGAGCAAACTTCATAAAATTGAATGAAGCTGCAAATGGCTCTGAGCTGCTGTCTATTTATGAATAGACATTTATGAATTATTTATGAGTGGTTAATTTACAGCAGAGGGTGAAAAATCTTGGGGAGAAGTGGGACACAGTGATTGGGCAAAAGGGATAAGGAAGAGGAAGAGGAAAGGCAGATAGGAGTCCAGAGGGGATGCAAAATTACAAGTGCTGCCACCCTGTAGTTCACTTCTCCCGGCGTGCTTCATTAATCAATACTAAAAATATTTTGCCACTAATTCAGGATTAAGCTCAGGTTCACAAATTACTCCTTGCAGTTTTTTTTACCTTCAGTGGAGGTTAAGAGGAAGCCATTATGGAGCACCGGCTTTGTTATCAACCCCCCTCTGAGGCGACTCAATCACACTTCGAGGCCGAGGGTTTAAATCTCTTTGCCGCATATTCTCATTTTTCACTCTCCAGTCGACTATCGATTCACCGGCTGCTGCACATGAAAGTGATTTTATCAGTCTAGCATGAGCGCACAACGGCATCACCGGCCATACTAATTAAATACACGGCGTCATTGTCCTTGATTCTGCTCACCGCTTTAGCTTAATTTATGTGGAATAGCAATTTGAATCCTCACGAGGTAAAGGTTAAGGCGAGTGGCTGGGGAGTCATTTGTGCAAAAGTAAAAAGCATGCGTGGGGTAAATTGAGTATGCCAACAAATGTTGCGTATAATTGCAAAGAGTCTAAGAGCAGGAGTGAAGAGGCTGCATGTTTAATAAAATGAAATCCACATTCATTTTGATGATAAATTAGTCCTCTGGTTGAACAAAAACTATGTGAAAGTGCTCTAAGTGACAAACACTGACACAAGTAAAGAGGAACAGCAGGCGTTTAGAGAATGCACCTCTGGGGAGTGATATAACCAGAGAGAAAGTTGCACTTTCAACAGAGCCTACCACTATAATTGCTTTTCAGAATTGGGCCCAGGAAGATGCTACACTCTGGACAAAGGGGGAAACAGAAAAGATATTTTACCACTTTTACTTCCAATGTTTTGTTGGACGAGAGGACACTCTGGAGCTGTAACATTTCGATTATCATACTGCAATAATGCCTCAGGAGTCACCATGTAGGGAATCCATTTTCTATTGATCCAGACATTTGCTTGTAAAACATTAGAACGACAGCCTTGTGGTTTAAAGACTTTACTAGATGCATGAGTGTGAGATGGTAAAATTACAACTGTGGTTCAACAGGAAAAGCCGTAGTGTTTTTCATGGTTGTCTGCGAGGTAGAAATCTTGTAAGCAAGGGATGAGTACGGGGCTTGAAGGCTGATATCTGACCTATGACCAACCATCTTATCCCTTATCCTCGAGTAAGATGGAAGGTTGGATATGCTGCTTTTGCATGCAAGGGATGAACATGTATCCATAGTCCAAATTTTTGAACTATTGCATCCAGATCTTATGAATCTATCTATAGCGGTTTCCTTTGTCACTACCGGCGCACAGTGGTTTGAAGGGCATGAACGCGTCCCGTGCGTAAGTGTGCCAACCAAAACCAACTAACGTAGCAAATGTTCACACACACTTTAGTCCTTTGTGCTCATTTATTTTAAGACATATCATTCCATAAACCATCAAACAAATCACGGCACAGTCAAAAACCGTTTTGCTTCCCTTCTGTGCGCATCTGTGCTGATTAACTCACCTGACTATATAGAGAAAGAACACCAGCCTATACTGGCACCTACTAGCACAAAATCATATTACACCTAAAATAAAAAAGGGAATTCAGGCTCCTACACCATCCTTGGCACATGGAGCAACTAGTTAAGATAGACGAAAATAACTTGTTAAAATAAATAAAGTGTTCTCAAAATACTGCCTTCATAAGCAAGGTAAAGGCATTAGATTGTAAGGCCTTAAGCTTTGACCGTAAAATCTCATCCCTACATCCTTGCAGCAGCTTGAACATTAGTGCAGTGTTTGCATGGGTCTCATGCTCATCCCTGTCTTTCGGAAGCAATATTTCATAAATACTTGAAAGCTTTTTTAAAGCTTGAAAGAATGTCTACATATAGATGAAATAATCACGATTTTGGCAATCAATGGTCCAAAGTGGACATTTAGGCATAAATAAACTAATTAAGAAAAAAAAAGATTGACAGGCATGATGGTGCACAAATTTTTCCACGTATGTTTCATAACAAAGTTTTCCCATCTGTTAATGCAGGGCTTGTAACCTCTACTGCAGCCAATCAATCTCTAAAGCAGCCAATCTTTAGTTGTATAGCACCAGTTCATAACAAGTGTTATTTCAAGGCACTTTGTATGAGAGCAGGCCAAAGCCACACTCTTTATTTTATATTTACACATATCTGCATTTACATGCATCTACAAAAATACATATCTTTCATATTTCTGTATACACATACATACATCCAGGCAGTGACAAAGGATTAAAACCACATTGGTCTCTATTGCATATAGACTCAGTCTTCTTTTCTTGTTTAGCATCACATTTGTTGAATGAAAATCAGTGAGCTCTAAGTCTCTGTACACATGTATGTGAGTATTTGATAAACTGCGGTTTTTGTGTGTGTTTTGTCCTTCTGTCCACATGTTAATTGTGTTATAGGTCAGTGAAAATGCATATTTTGGAAAACACGGACCAAAGATAGTTGAAAATGTTTGCATGTGCTGCAGCAAACTCTGCCAAAGTTCTTGTGGTACTAATGTTTCGCAAGTGACCCTGTTGACTGGTGACCCATGGCTGCTTGCTCTGTAGTAGCTTTGGTTATAACAGCTGGAACCTACAAGAGTGCTGACAAAAGTATTTAATAACGGTATTTGGTCAAGATATCAAATGTGTTTCTAGTTGAAATATAAACAAATGTACTCAATATGCACGCTATCAGTAGTTTACATAGTCACAAGTTAAACCATAACACCAGTCAGACATGATGGTAGGAACAGATGTGAAGGGGTGCTGGTTTGGCGGAGTGGTTAGCAACCAGGCACCCCATGTACTTGCTTCTGCAGGTCCAGGTTCGAATCCCACCTGTGACCAGTTTTCAGAGTGTCTTCCCCTACTCTCTCACCCCCTTTCACAAGCCTATCCACTGTCTCTCTCCTATCAATAAAGGCACAAAATGCCCAAAAAATATATTTAAAAAAAAAAAGAAAGAAACAGATGTGCATGTAAAGCAGCTTTTGCACAGAAATACAAGAAAAGGTGAATGGACATCACTACGAGGCTATACGTAGCATATTCCAGTGCATTTTTAATTCAATTAATTTTATTTTTCTGTTTTCGTTTAGATGGTGAAATCTTTAAAATTCAAAACCTATCGCTTATAGCCTTACTTTTACGACCACATATATAGGATCTTTTTAATCCACATTCCCTGCACCGCATCTCCTCCTCTACTCCTTCTGTATAGTTTAACTAAAGTTAAACCAACACCTCATTTTGTGCTCTACTGCTATCAGCTTTACTTCTTTTGCATTTCTCCTACACTAACTTGTGTCTCGCTCCCTAACTTTTACTCCGCTCTGCTCTTTTGATTTAGCCTTTTCTCTTCCCATTTACCTCCCTATTCGTTTTCCCTCTCTCCTTATCGCTGCCTCTACCCCTCCGCTCTTTCTCTCCCTCTCTTTTGCTTCTTTCCCAGCAGTCAGACAGCAGGTATTCATCCATAAGCCTCTCTGACATTAGCTGATATTAGGCTGGGGTCTATTAGGTCCTTGCTTTTGCCGTGTGAGTTATTGCGTGGAGACTTGACTGCCTCAGGAATCATCACGCTCACGTATTCATGAGCGCTGACTCACTCTCCGCCGCAAAGGTAAACACACAAACGTCTGAGCACACACACGCAAAGCCTCTACAATCTCTCAAACGTTCTCACCTTCTGTCTACTAAGTCACAAACATGGGAGAATCAGCGAGGCTTTATAAAACACATCTTAACACTTGCATCTTATTTCTTTTATAATACTCTCTGCTGGGATTTCAACATGTTAATAATAAGACTTTAAAGAGGGGTAGCTCCAGAAATATGTGAGTCAGCAAGCTTGTACAGCACTTCAGTTGCTTTTGAAGCTTGTGACCAACAAAGACTCAGTAAGTAAAGATCACATTTTCTTTTGGCTTCACCAAAGTCTAAGTTAACATGAGTATTAGAAGTCATTTCCAGGTGGGATTTACGTCATGTTATTGTAAAAATAGATATTCAAAAGAAGATTATAGCCAAATAAGAATACTTGACTATCTTAAACATTACACAAAAAGTACAGAGATGTGCATTTGGTAGTTTTTTCCTCCTTTGAAACAGTGCTTCTTGGCCATAAATCTTTATCTTGTTGAAAACTGCTATTTCCCTTTCAATGTTGCTGCATTTGTTACGAACATGCATTTGTAGGACAAGCAGCACAGCTGAGCAGCTAGATTAGTGTCTGCAATCAGGCAGAACCATCTTGCAAAGCATCAATCAATAACAGGTGTGAGCAGGCCAGAGTGGCACGGCCCAATCAGCTTCCTTTAAAGCAGTAAAAGGAAGGAAATACGAATGAGATGACAGCAGGATGAGGCGGCTTGTACAGAGACTAGCATAGATGCTTTTAGCTTCCTTCATAATTCTCTACTAAATGAAAAATAAGTACAATTTCTACAAACTACTCTATAGAAAGGCTCCACTCCTTACATGTTTTTTCTAGAGCAGGGGTGGGCAAGTGGCAGCCCGGGGGCCAAGTGCAGCCCTCCACATCACTAAATGTGGCCCGCCATTCATTCCCAAAAACCAGCAGCTGTAAATATGAAGAAAACTCAGAGATCCAATAGAAATAACTCTATATAACCTTACTTTACTTTTACCTTACCTAACCTTACTTTGCTATTATAGTGTCTCTAAATCTCTTCCATGAAGCCATTAACATTATATCAAGTATTACTCAATGCTATATTTAAAAAACGGCAGCAGCAAAATATTTGAGCTCTAAAAAATTGAAAAACACATTTTTTTATTGATTTGAAAATGGCTTCATTGGCTTTAATTCCATGTATTAGAACTAAATTTGCTTGAAGTCTATGTCAAGTTCATTTGATTATGCATAACAACTTGTATTTATGTTGTAATACATGGTATTGGTATGCTAATTTTATGACAAATTTATAGTGTCATATGTTATTTATCCAACATTCTTTTTCATCATCGAGAGTTTCTGAACATTTGTTACGATGTGGCCCTCAGGCTGGGAAAAATGGTTTTATGTGGCCCTCTTGGTAATTAAAGTTGCCCACCCCTGGTCTAGAGTGTGGTCTGAAAAGAGATCCTCCACTCTGTGGAAGGAGGCACCCGCCTAATAAATTGTCTGATTGGGCTATAATGATTGTGATTGATGAAACAATCATCCGGTCACCTACCTGATACCATATTGAGAGGTTCTGCCCATTCCCAAACACTTTCTATGAGCTCTTTCCCAGAAGGACTAGTGGAATATATTGAACAATCCATCTGGTGTGTCAGGTTACAGTATGTGGGATGGGCCCATGAAAAAAGGTCATACGTTCTTAGGCTAATGCAAAACAGCTTATTTGCTTTTGCGATGCCCATGGTTCTTTATTGTTGATATTCTCAGT
The DNA here is from genome assembly GCA_036419115.1 of Scarus forsteni. Classification (NCBI taxonomy): domain Eukaryota; kingdom Metazoa; phylum Chordata; class Actinopteri; order Labriformes; family Labridae; genus Scarus; species Scarus forsteni. The sequence continues at coordinate 13,257,787 of JAZDUH010000359.1, read as the reverse complement.
TAGGCTATATGGAATTTGGCATTAAGTTTGGAGATGATTCTGGGGCTCATTCCAAATAATGCTGCCACCTGGAAGTTGCCCTATTGCAGGGGCACAATCCAGATCAGTCAATCATGGTATGCCAGTTCTCAGAGCAGGCACAACCTGACCACTGTAGCAGTGTCCATGTCCATGTGATTGGCCATAAACATCACATATATTGGTTGTACAAATGTAAAAATGCAACTAAATGGTGAACCTCACTGCCACTGAACGTCCATCGCTTTCACATGCTATTATTTATTGCTTTTCATACTCGTTAACTCACTTTAATTTTTTCACAAGGTGCTTTTAGCATTGTTTAGTCTAATCTTAAAAACTGAAATTGGTTTTGAAGACAGAAAACAATAAACTTGTATTTTTTTCTAATTAAATTGAGCAACTATTGTAACACCACAAGGAAAACCAAAAAGCTTGTCTCTCACTTTAGGTGCTTTCTTTCAAATTTAATAGTGCAGACTTGGTCTCGTAACAGAATGAATCCTGTTTTCTACTACAGAAGTAAATCTTGCTTCTCCCTCAGTGCTAAGAAACTGCTACTCTCAGCAACTTTTCTTTGCTTGTTTATGCCCCCAAAACCCCAAATCATCGGCCACTGAATGACCATACAACTTTAAAACAGTCAATTATTGTACTGAATACACAAATATCCCACTATAAAGGTGTCCTTAGAAATAAAATAAGAATCTTACTGTTTATCAAAATGGCCGCCTTCATTGTCAGTTTGCATCAGCATTGCATTATGTAGTAAAATTGATAATTACGTAATTTGATATTTTTCAGTTGTATTGCTTTTCTTGAGAGGAAGATGATCTAATAATAAACTTCCTAGAATGTGGTCTATCTGTACAGATAACATGTGCACCTGGCTGGCATCCAACGTCCTCCTCATGTGGTCTGCTATCAGGTTTTATCCCTCTGGCGTTCCATCCTGTGTGCATACAGTGGGCATGTACTATGATTACATTACTGAGCTTCTCTCACTCCAGATGGTTTTAGGACACGTGTTTAAGCTTGCATGGGGTCTCAGTAAGAGCTATTCTTCCCGTCACATCAGTCTGCCTGTTTAAATCGTATCAGTAAACCCTTCAGTGCTGGAAAACATTTACTTTGTGCAATTTCTTTACCCTCAGTTTGTAACATTACCCTAGAAAAATGTATAGATGTACACAATTTAAACACAGGTTAACACCAAATTAAATTATGGAGCTTAAGGAGGAACAAGCACTTATTTAAGGAAGAGAATTAAGAAGCTCCTCATCGACCTTGAGCAGCTTAACCCTTCGCCCCCTATGCTCACTTTCTCTCGGCTAGTCATTAAGTGGGAAGAAAATTGCCTTATAATGTTTGTTGACTCAACTACCCAGCTGAAGCAACCTACCGTGTGTTCAGAGAGGAGATAATTACTGAAAATTACAGAGGAACATGGAAATGTGGCTGTGTGTATATGCCTGAAAGCGCTGCGGGCTGCCAGATTCACAAATTATTCATGTTGCGGTGTCATCTTCGTCTGAAAGGTAAGGACTGATGAGGAGGTAGAGCAGAATGCCTATCAAAGGGAGTTTTGTCTTTTTTTCTACTCTACTGTATCTCCTTCTTCTTCTGAAAAGCTTCTCTGACATCAGAGTGAAACCGGTGGCGGCATCACCTTCACAAAGCAGGTGAATCATTTTCTGCTAAAATGTAGACGCTTATTTGTAACAAAAAAGAAAGAAAAAAAAAAAGGTCTGACAGCCATTCACGTTCTTGCAAGCGTTTGGCAGGAAGGGGAGCACTCAGGACAGGTTTCTGTCCATCAAAAGGTGAAAAGAAGACTCAAGGCTGAGAACATTTTCAGGGTGTTTTGATTTATAGAATGTTTACCCTGAATGACTACACTCATCAGTCAGCATCTCTAATTGGAAATAGGGAAAATAAATGGGATAGTCATCTGCGTGGAACAGAATACAACTCAATCATGTCAATGTAAATTTGTCTATCTCAATCCTGGCAAAAGGTGTGATAGAGATTTGTTGCAAGAGTCTTTGAGGAGGTCTGGGTATATTTATTTCCTTAATGAGGGCTTAACCATAAAAAAATAGCCTTCTTTGGATAATCACACAAGAGATGTAACCACCTGACAAACAGAGCACAAATACTGGCTTTAAGATAAGATGTCAACCTAACACAAGATTTTCGTACAGGATGTGTGTCCACCAGCCACTTTTTTAGTGAACTTTGTTGGACCTCCGTTTGCCTTCAGAACTGCCTTAATGCTTCATGGCATAGATTAACAAGGTGCTGGAAACATTTCTCCAAGATCTTGGTCCATATAGACATGATAGCATCACTTAGTCACCATGGGCTTCAAGCATTTAGCCGCTCGGCTCAACAGTTTTGGAACTCACTTCCCCCTGACCTCCACAACCCTGAGTCCTTACCCTCTTTCAAACAAGACTCTAAACCCATCTGTTCCAGCTCTCCTACTACCGCTGATATTTTGCACTGTCTATTGTGTTGTTTGTTTTTAATACCTGTTTTTATGCATTTTTTAATGCACTTTTATCCTTTGTAAGGTGACCTTGAATGTCATGAAAGGCGCCCTTAAATAAAATGTACTATTATTATTGTTATTATTATTAGATGCTTCAGATTTATAGTCTACATATCCATTATATACATATTCCCTTCACCACATCCCATGAATTGGAATCTGTTGACTGTGGAGGGCACTGGGAAATAGTGAACTCATCGTCATGTTAAAGAAAACAGTTTGAGATGATATGAGCCATGTGATGTGGTATATTACCTTGCTAGAAGTAGCAAATAGAGGGATACACTGTGTTAATAAGGGAATGTACATGGCTGGCAACAAACTCGAGTAGACTGCAGTGCTACACCAAACCATGTGAACGTTGCAGGAGAAACTGATCCTAATTAGACCATCCAACTCTGTTCCAGTGTTCACTTGTACAATTTTGGTGAGTCAATACAAAATGTGGTCTCAGTTTCCTGTTCTTATCTGACAAAAGTGGCACACTGTGAAGTCCTCTGCTTAAAAAATCCGTTTGATTCAAGACAAGACATGATTTGCATCTAGAAATGGACTTCTGTACCAATCTGAGCATTCTCCTCTAAACCCTGGCATCAGTTAGGCTTCGTTGTCCAGAAAACACTCACTGGATTTTTCCTCTTTTTCAGACCATTCTCTATAATAGCTGCGCATGAAAATCCATGGTGGTCTTAGGTCTCTTACATACTCGACCAAGCCATCTGGATAAATGCCCAGATACAACGAGATGCTGTCATTTGATTTGCTTGTTACAATGTCACAACATTTTAGTGTAACAGTTATCTAGTGTAGAAGACGCTCTTGTTCAAAATGACATACATTTGAGGTAGGCTTAATAGAGCACATGACCTTGCATAGTGGTCCACCTGAGATGCGGTTTGAAGCCTTGACCTCTTGCTTGGTGGATGAGCTATCCAGCTGTCAACCATTTATGGTAACAAGCAGTCTTATGGGTGCACCTTGTAAGAAGTGTTGTTTACTTTTAATACAATTGTAAAGAAATTTATTTCTGAACCAGGCTATAAGCCTTTTTATTTCTGCTGTACAGAATAGGCCTTTACCACGGATGTTAATGCCAATAGAACTTCCTGGACTTTAAAAGCCGTTCAGTTTTTTAACTCGACTGTTGAGTTACTTCTTCAAAAGAGGAAGTTGTTGCTTACATATTAGACTGTCTAATATGTAAATTCCAATCAAGTGAATGCTCTGCTACAGGGTGCAAATGGCCAATACTAGTAAACCATGTGGTAATGCTTGATCTGTGGGTTTTTCATGTCTTTAGGCAGTCTGTAAATTTCAATGGACAGTACCTAACGATGCACACCCTAATATTTGACATTAGCCTGTGTGTAGTCATACTGATGCCTTTGAATATAAGACCAAAAATGTACCCTCAAGAACTGCTGGGCAGCTATTATCCTTGTACTACCACTCATCACAAATCCATACTCTGTACTCTCCCCCAACCCCTCTGCCTCAGTGCTTTTTAATGTGTTTATTAGGTGTAACAGCAGACTACACTGAACATGCGCCCATCAATATACCCACCCCCCACCAATCCACAAGCTGTGGTGAGTGGCAATGTCTTATTCCAGAGGGTACAAGTGCACAAAGGACTAAAAAGAACATTTACTTTGAATAAAAGGAAGAGGATGTCGAGGAAAGTGGTGCTCTTCTTAGAACCAATTTAAAAGCTGGATGAAAATGCTGCATTTAGATACCTGAAGGTTGTAAAACACTGCTGAGGAAAAGAGAGCTTGTACTTTGCTTGTATCTACCCTCAGTTTGGCAAAAAGAACAGTTTTTTGGGGGGGAAATAGGATAATTATATACGCATTACCTGAGGTATGGGCTCAGATTTCATATCCTTACACATCAATCATGCCTTAATGGAAATTGTTCCCAGCAGAAACTCTAATATGAACATGTGTAATTCTATCTCATGTTTATGTGCTTTTATTGCTTTATCACTTTCATGTCTGCGTATTGCTTAATCACCTTTCATCGCTCACTTTGACAAGCAGAGTAAAGGAAGAATAATATACAACAAATGTATGCAAGACAGCCATAAATCATAGTTCCTACATTAAAATATGCCAGAGCTGTTGTCACTTGAAACATGCAACAAATCTAGATTTTTGGGATCTTTTATTCTCGTGCAATTAAACTTGCAGAAGGGTTGTCACAATTCCAGAATCTTACATTTCAGTTTAATTCTAGTATCATTGCAAGTCAGTGTTTATAATACAGCAGCAGAGCAGAGCTTTACGCTATAATCACAATTTATATCCTTGCTCCAGTGAAACAGGTTAAAAAGAGAATCAACAGCATCAGTACTGAGTGAGAGTTTAGAGGAGCACTGTCGCATACGGAAGTGAATCTAAAGCAGTAAGTGCAAGACAATTACACCAAAAAAAGCTGCAGAGTTTTAGCTCTGTATCCAAAACCAGCATTACGAGGCTCTGTGGATGTGTTACAGAACTCTGATATTTGGAAACAACACCTCTGATGTCCAGACTCACATTTGAATTTGTGTTACTCTCTTTACAATCAGATAAAACTTCTCCAGCAATGGCGAATGTTTTTATCCATCCTGTCAAGTCTCTCGTTAGTTTCCTGTCAAGCCTCTTCCTGGTTTCACACAGATTGCACAGAATTGCCATCAGCTCTCCTCACTCACCTCAGTGATTTACCCTAAAAATTCATCAGCCCACTTGGACTTTACACGGATAAAATACTAGGTGGAGTGACAGGAAATTATCCAGTTAAGGGTGTAGTCAGCGATCTTCTAATCTTCTAATCTTCTAATCAAATGCACTATTTGTTAAAATCACCTTATTTCTCCTCTCCATCCACAAGATGTCACCACTGACAGCAAAAAAAAATTCGGTTTCAATACACAGCCTTGGCTCTGAAATACAGCAAGTAAATACTGTGGCTCGGGCCGAGTTACCAAAACAGGGTACCCCCCCTGCTACGCCTGAAAACAAATGCGGATGTCGCCATCTTTCTGCTGGATGGGTAAGCAACATTAGCTTTGTGGTGCTTCACATAACAGTAACAGCCATCGGGCATTCATCTTACTGTCTAATCTCCCAGAATGTACTGTTGTTGTGATGTTATCAATAATGGAAGTCGAGTTGTCTGACGAGTCGGGGTTACCTTAGCTACATTGGTCAGCTACGCAGTTTCTACGGCCGTTTCCATGACTATGCACATCCATCAGCTTTTGGGGGTGGAGCCAGGGGTGAGGTATGAAGGGAGAGGTGGGTCTAAATTTGTTTATCAGCAACCTCTCCACTCGTTTTCTCCCTGCTTCCTGTGTTGCTGACTACACCTTTAAATATTAAGTGTGAAAACTCAGCTATTGTGTTCCCACATGGGGCTCACCTGTTGCCTACTGCTGTAAAAATCCATGCAGTCGGTTGTATTACAGCCATAATGATCACTTTATTTAACAAAGTAAATGACAAGTATGTATAAAAATGCCCAATGCGACTTATAAAGCTGCCAATTTTGTTGAAACATTGCAAATGCTTCCATCGTACTAAATTAGTCTGACAATCCACACTAAAATACTGTTATTCCATTTTAACTATGTAAAAAGTCTTGACTGAGGAACTGCTTTTAATTTTCCTTAATAAATACAAATTTATAGTCTTCACTGAAGCACTGCCAGTGTTAATCATAAATCACAGGCAATTTTTGAGTAATTTGACACAGTCTACTTCAAACTTCTTTCATTTGAATACACTTTAGACTGTCTATACTGAAACACTGCCAGACATTGGAGCAATTCAGACAGTCTGCTCTTAACTGTTGCACATTTTTTGGCAAACTGGACTGTCTTTGCTGATATCAGATTGAGGGATTTGTTCATAAAATGAGACCAAAACCACTCTTTATGTCTTTATGCCAGCGTTTTATACAAGTTTGGCACACTGCCTCTTCTGCACTTAAATTAGGCCACCTTTTAGACGGTTTGTACAAGCAAACTTGAAGGATTTATGTCTTCCAAATACACTTGAGTTTGACAGCGATGTAGTTCTTACAATTATGGCATTTTGTAATACAATCAATCACTGAAATACCCGTTGTTTTTGAAGAAGTCTTGAAGAGTCAATCACCAACATTTCAACAACCTTCATGGGAAGTAAGCATGAGATAGGAGGGAAGGCAGAATCAGGAGACGGTGGAGGCAAATGAAATAGAAATAAAGAAGGGTGCTTGGCTATGAGAAAGAGAATAGCATCTGCATATCAAAGACTCTGCTCTTCACATCACATATATTGTGTAGGTGGGGAGCGTGCGGTGGAGTCTTCAGGGACGAATCCATTCAGGAGACATAGCCATTGTTCTTTTGACTAAAGACTCAGTGGAGTTGATAAGCAGAACGAGTGCTTTGGTGAGATGACATGTGGTAATACACATGTTTAATTAGAGGCACCGGGAGTCAAGTTTAATACTCCTGTGTGCTTAGCTTGTCTGGTTAGACTTACAATGATGAATAGCTGAAGGAAAATTTGACTTTCAAAATGTTAGCTGCAATGAATTTGATCAAGCACCAACATATAAAGACAAAACACAGTGATGCATGTGAACTGACTGAGTCTATAAACAGTGGCTTTCTTGCAAATTTGGTGTCAAGCTCAATAAAAACTTTTTTCTGCCTTCTTTTCACTTCAACTGCCCAATATTTACTGGATTTTATACGGTAGGTCAGTTTGCATAAATGCATTTCCTTACCTAATTTCAGATAAATCCAATATCCAACACATGCCTGTGTTTTCTTTTTCTGGGAGTGCACTTTCCCCTTGCCTGCATGTAATCAGTGAAGTATGCCTCTGACTGCAGGGAAACATGATAAGCTGGTTCCCGCAATTAGCATGCAAATTTTTCTAGCTTCCAGGAGCAGGTGTAAATGGAGCAGGTGTAATGGAACACAATCTTAGGTACAATCAAGAAGATGTTTTACAGAAAGCTCACACCATTTAAGAAATACAGGCTGGTGGTTATGTGCTGCTGAAAGCTGCTCATTTGCCAGGCAGTAAATATGCAGTGGTGGGTCAAGAAAGAAGGCCACTTGAGTTTTTCTGTGGTTTTATAATGGGTGAAAATATTACTCCCTAAATGGTCGGTGACCAATTTTAAAGTAGGCCTATATTTTCTCCAGTTTATTTATGACTCAGCAGACATTTGTGAAAATGTTTAAAGAAACACTCCAACATTTTAGTTGTTTTCGTGTCTTGCCTCACTCCAAATCCATGACAAACAGGTGGACACCATTCCTTTGATTGTGTGTGCAGTAACAAGGTAGGGATGGACGAAAATTACCGACCGCTAATTAGCTAAGGTCAAACGCTGGGAGTAGACAGGTAATGCTTTGGCCTGCCTCTGCCTACAGTTATCAGAATACTCTAAATAGTCCTGTTGTTACTCATTTTCATCTCTCTCAGAATTGCAAATTGGTTCTCATGATTCACTTAAAAGACCTGTTTAAAGACATGACTCATTCGAGAACGTCACATCTCTCACGAAAACTATCTCAGAAGTAGGTGAACAAAACACAGCTTCTGTTCAGGAGCCAAATAAGATAGTGTAACACTTGTAGAGGATAACATAATGGGGCAAACAAAAAGTAACAACAGGCACACAGGACTGCCCAGAGTTATCTGCTGACTGTAGACAGAGACATGCTGAAGCATTACTCGTATAGCCTACTCCCAGCTCCCGGAGTCTGAGATAAGCGAACTTGGCGATTTTTGTCCGTCTCTATCTTGTTATTGGATGCACAGTCAAAATAATGGTGTCTACCTGCTTGTCAGGGACTCGGGAGTAAGGTGAGACATGGAAACAACAAAAATGTTGGAGTGTTCATTTAAGACAACCCCTAGAGGTGTCCAAAGAACAGAATTTGGTCCGGCTGAAAACAGGAGGTTGTGGTTTGCTTCAATGTTGAGTTTTGGTGGGTGAGAAAGATATCCAAACCAAACAGGGCCAATCAAGGCAGGCCAAAACATAAAGCAGTAACTTTGGGACTGAATTAAACCGAGTACATTGAGCTTTTGTTAGCATTGCTAGCACTGCAAGACTCTTATTCTCTTAAAATCTACAAGCCTGTGTGGAGTAAGGCAACAAATTGTTTTGGTAAGTATGTCATTACAATCTAATCATACTAAATACAACTTCATATTTATGTTTTAGGTCAAAATACTCTTCACTGAGTGCTTTGTGATAAGTAATGTTATAACTCAAAATGTATTTATCGGTTAGAGCGCGACAATAGGCCAGGTGGCAAAAACAAAGACCACTACTATAGCCTTGAAGAGTGGTGGGTGGCAATGGTACAGAAAGTTTGACAGTCCTCTACAAAAAATCCAGTGTGGAAAAACATCCGGATAAAAAAACTAAGCACTCAACTTCTGAACCGACGCAAATCCGACAAGCTTTAGCGACCTCTTGAAAGCAGCCTTAGACCTCCTCCAAACTCTAATCAGTTCCATCTTGAGGCACAGTGGGCATTTTTCTGAAGTTTGAACAATGTCCCACAGAATGCCCTTGAGTAATCACTTAACAATTGCTGAAAGTGTGAAGAAAATCCCTGGGAGTAATCTTGAGATGATTAGTTCACAAGCAACAGGTCAACATGGGGCCAAACTATTTTGTCCTTATCCAACAAAACTGTCAATTGAGATCGAAGGTAAAGTGGAAATCTTTGCAAAAACTGAAGAGAATCTCTTGAGGTGCTCTTGAAATATTATGTGCATTGAACGGCCCAGGCATATTACTATGCACACTGATAGACAACTTCTGCTTCTTGTTTAAACTATCCTCTGCATGTGGGCATAAAAATGACATGGAGCTAGACAAACCAAAGACTAATGACTGATCCAGAGAGCCACACAGACAAAGTGTGGGATAGAGAGCTGTAAGCTGGCTATAAACTTTGTATTCAGAGGGGGGAAATAGTGCCCTTTTAATAAGATATTTATTGAGTGCACTTGACTGCAGTTACCTCATGACTGCAGGAGGACCTCATCTTTTACAGATCTTCAATAAAGATTTTTCGCCCTATTACGATTTTATGAGGACTCTAACGGACAAACAAATGGATTTTATCAGACAGGACTAAATTGCGGCCACTCCAGTGTATTGAACCCGCTCTATTTGCACTGTCAGAAGAAGGGGAAGCATGTTAATCACTTTTCAGAGAACATCTTAATGAGAGACACTTTTTGATAGGACATTATTGGCTGCCTCTGATAACATGGTAAAAGTAACAGGAGTTGTTGCAAGTCTAGTCATTAAAAAAGTTTTTTAAAGATTTAAGATTAAAGTAAATTCAGGTCCATCCACAGAAATGCTCAGACCCCTGAAGAGCCTCAGTTTGGGCCTCAGATGTAGTTATATCGACACTCTCAATGGCGGAGAAGTAGTGTTGGTGCTACTTTGCACAACTGGCCAGGCCCCAGACAGTTTTCCAACCTACTGAAAGAGTTTGTTGCAGGCTCTTGCAGCAAAGGTGTGCAATGTAATGTTACTGACCTGACAGTTTGCTTCAGATGATTCCATCATCAATGCCATTTTTTGCAAAAGAAAAACAATGGTTCACACCCTTTTAGTAAGAGAGGACTTACATTTAGACAAAATCTAGATACATTTGATGCTTTTAATGGGGAGTGTTGGGAAAATAGTTAAAGATTATGATAAAAAAGTCATCTATATTGTTCGGATTCAGAATGGAGACTGTAATTTCTTATAAGTCCAGGCTCCCTCATGCTACGGCCACACCGGATGCGAATTGGCATATTTAAACGCGCGTAGTGCCTGTGACGCGCCGCGCGTAACGCTAGAGGCTGGACGCTGGACCATTTTGACAAACTGAGGGGTGACGCGCGTCACTGCGCAGGCAGAGTAGAGAGCCAGAGCCAGTTGGACTCAGTGATGACCCGTGCAGGCAAATCCAGCTGGAAACGAATATTTACAGAACTTACCTTCAAAACCTGTCTCCTCAGCGACTTTCATCCAAGCCTGCTCCTTTTTGTTCTGGTCTCTGTAGAGTACACACGTCGAATCGTATAGCTCCGGATGATGGCAAACAGCTCAGATCAACCCCTCCTCCATCTTTCAGCGGGGTTTGAGCAGGAGCAGGTGGCCGGAGCATCACACGTCATCAAATCAATGACGTTGAGGGGAATGTCATCGCTGATTGGCTACCGCGGCACAGCATCACTCGAATTTGCGTCAAAAGTTCAATATTTTCAACTTGAGCGTAGAGGCGTTTGACGCCCCAAATGCGCCGGACGCTCCATACGCGCCGCGCCAAACGCGTCCAACACACCGCCCAGGGCGAATCTGCGTCCAAGCGCGTCTTTGCATTGACTTTGTATGTAATCTAAATGGACGTCTTTGCAAATTCGCGTGCAGTGTGGCCGTAGCATTAGGCTTTGGGTCAGGTCCAAAAAAGATTTGCCCTTAACCTTTTAATGCATTTTGTACCATATTTGATAAATACTTTTATTAAACCTCTATCTAATCAACAGGATCAACAAATTACTAAAAAAACATTGGAATAAAATCAGATGAATGATAAAAATGTCCTAAAATGGATTATCAATTGTCAAAAACACCTACTGTATCAAATGAGACACAAAAATAAATATATGTTGAATTTTACGGAAATTTAGATATTTTCAGATTTCACTACAAAACGAAATAAACATGTCACCTCCAAATTATTAGAATTTTCTGGCTATAAGTTGTGCTATCAGACATTAAGGAGTTCATCTGTCTTGAATATATGTGAACTCATTTCTAATTTCAAGGCGTGGTTCCACTTGGAGGGGCTGTACTCCAGGTTAGGAACTTAGGTTGTAAGGGAAAGTATCATCAAGGTCATAAACGGTATCATGCTAGTGGTGTTGTTTTGTGTTGTGTATGTTGCGAAGTGTTGTATTCTTCCCTGTTGTAGTACCTTATTTTATGGTAGATTATACTGTAGTATATGTGTTGTGTTAAACTAGTTGTTATTGCATTATTCCCTCCTATCATATAAGTTTAATTTCATATCGCATTGTTTTGTGCTGCACTGTAAAATATTACATTATATATTATACTGACACAAACAAACATACAAATATAGACAACCAGCACAAAAACTGACTACAGCTCTATCAACAGATGGCACCAGATGTAACAAAAACAAACATCTCTCACAGGAGCTTTAAGCAAAAAAAATCAATGAGTGATGAAAAAAAAGGATCTTAAGAGCTCTTCCCCCAGTGCGCAGAACATTTTTGCCAACTAAAAACCCTTCCATCCTTCATTGCTTGTTTTAGCGTGCCTCAGAGCTGCTGATGTGTTTGTCTAGTTTTAAACCTGTCGTGTGTATAACCTCAGTGGAGCTCTGGCTTAAGTGCAAATCTCTTTACTGGGTCCTAGTTTGATGTAGCCAAGAGTGCTGAGTTGGTCTGATGTCTGGGGGCAGGAGACCCACCCTGCTCCCCACTGCTCTGGCGTAAATGGATGAACCGCCCGCTTCCCCTCATGGTTTTAAAGCCTTCACACTCAGCCTTTGTTTTATCCATCAAACGGTGCCATGTTTGGAGTATTTAAGGGAAGTCCCTATGTGGATTAACTCTGGGGAAAGTGGGGCTCTAAGTCTTATTTCGAGACAAGCCTGTAGTCATGTCAGTCATTCTAGGAAATTCTCTTAAAATGGATTTGGGGCTTTTTTAAGCTTAGGGCTCTTTAGGTGATCAAAGAAAGTAATCCCCCCCTTTAAATACATTTTTATTTCAGTCCAGTTCTAAAGTAACCCAACATAAGATGTATTCTGAGGTACAAAGCCATTTAAAGACAAGGCAGAGTGGAAAAGCCACGTTAAATTGAAGTACTGACGGCTCTACAACATTATTGAACCTCCTATAATGAATAAGAATTACACAAGTGCCAAAATGAAGCCAATGCTAAAGTTCCTAAAGGGTCCACTTTGGGAAGGCTGCACAAGAAAGGAATTTCCGTTAAGTGGTGCAGGAATAAGTGGAAAAATACAGAAGTGAGTTAGCATTTAGCACTTCCTGGTTCCAAAGGCTAAAAGTATGAAGGCTTTTAGATTAGCCTAAAGGATAAACACTTGGGATAAGGTCTGTGATTTAAAGATGCATATGAGCCTAATCTAAGATGAAAAAATGCACATGGTATTTCCTGCTTATAAGGACTACAAACATGGTTGGGACTGTAAAACAAGCATATTGAATTTCTGCAACTCCATCATACACCACTGCCACAACCACAAAGACCAATTTGATCTGATGATTCAATTAAGAGGAAATTCTCACACAAGAGATTACAATGTGATGTTATATGGTGGAAATATTTTGCCAATCATGTTAAAGCTTAAAAAAATTTAAAAATCAGAGTCATTAGTGCAGACAAGTTCTTTGAACAAAATGTAGTTTGTTGGCTCAATGATCCAAGAAAAGAATGGAAAAATACCTTAGGCTTTTAGTGAGAAAAGAAGGGCAATGGTAACTTTCATGTTGGCCAACAAAAATATGCCTCCAGTGCATTACTTCAACATCCATGTTAAAATACAAAATAAAGCAGAAATTAACTGTACAGTCCGATACCATGAAAATACCACAAGGAATGAGAAAAACATTCATGTTACTCCCCATTTTGAGAGTATCTAGGGTATAATAAACTCAAGATCTGAATATTGGTCAAGGTTTTACTTTTTTATGTATTTTTTGGGCCATTTTGTGCCTTTATTGGAGAGAGACAGTGGAAAGGCTTGTGAAAGGGGGTGAGAGATTAGGGGAAGACACTTTGCAAACTGGTCACAGGCTGGATTCGAACCCGGGACCAGCAGAAGCAAGTACATGGGAGGTGTATGGTTGCTAACCACTACGCCAAACCAGCACCCCAACGTTTTAATTTTTAAAGAAAACGTGCTTTTTGAAAGTCACTGGCAGATATTGAAGAATCAGAACAATATTGCTGCGTTCCAGTAACCTCGGAACTGGGAGTGACATCATCTCCGACTTATCGGCGTTCCAGTTGAAGTCGGAAAAAAACATGCCGATCTACCAGGCTACTGTTAGCTGTTGTTAGCACGCCCTGCGTTGTTGTTCACAAATATCACATGAAGAATGTGATTATCACTATGGCAGCATTTTTGTAAATATAAGTCTAACAATACTATGTATACAGCTGATCTAGAGCGACACACCCCAGTCAGAAGTGCAAATAAATGGATTATTACAGAGCTTAATAACTGTTCACACTAGGGGAAGCCATCTTTGATCCTCAACTCGGGGGTGGCGAGGTCTCACCGAGTTCCCAGTAGGAAATTCCGACCCCGGGGGGTGTTCCAGTTGCAGTTTCCTACTCGGAACTTGGAAATTCTGACTACAACTGGAACACACCATATGTTTAAGTTTAGTAGCCTGATGCCAACATAATAAACATAAGCATGCTGTCAGTTAAAACAATGCTTTCACCAGATTTAGACCTAGAAAAATAGCAACATTTTAAAAGAGATAACCTACACACACAGCTGCTACAGTTTTCCCTTCCAGCTGAATGTCAACCGAGTTCCAGTGAGTAAACGGCCAAGTCTCCACCACCTCACTGAAAGAGTGCTTAAATCACCACAACCACAAAAACACATACAGTGGACTTCAAACCTTTACGATACTGTACAATCATCAGAAAGCAAAGCTGGAACATATTCACCCAAACATGTCCAAACATTAGCAGATCGTAAGCGTCAGGGGGTACTATTATTACAGTGAGCCAAACACGGACACAATGATCCTGAGTAGAGCTCAAAGAGCAGTTTATATGACTGCATTTATCTTTTATGACAAACTGCTGTCTGCCAAGCCAGGTACAGACTCTTCTGGTAACTTCAAGACATAATTAAGAAGAGTTGTTTTTCTCTTTTCGTTTTCAATTTCTCTATATAGTGGACATTTCCACATTAATACACATTTTTATTTTTAATACCCTGCAAATATTTAAAACCCTTAAGCCCAGCCATAGTTTTATCCATCAAACCGTGCCATGTTTGGAGTATTTTAGGGAAGTCCCCATGTGGCAATATGTTTATCACATCATCACAGGGGACCTCATTAAAGAGTGGGCAGGTTTAAGCACTTTCAAAGACCAGCCAAGACTCTGTCACGGAGCATGGGGAAAATTTAAGTGGCTCAATATGTGCCAAGAGATGCTGTTCATTAGGCATAACCACAGTGTTGTTGAAATAACAAATATAAAGGAGAACTTACAGACACTACAAGACAAAACATTGATTTTTGATGACCAAAAGAAAATTCTAAACCAGACAAGTCATATTTAGGACCCGTTCTGTCCAGGAAAGTGCAGTATCTTGTTTTTGGATGCTTACTATTTTTCTCTCTTCACAAGAACTCCAAAGACTTCCCGACATGGTGAAATTAAATAGGGAGAGTTGCAGGAGATTCTTTTTAAAGTCTGAAATGTTGCTCTCAGTGTCCCATAGTAAGCCTCGAAGGCTAACAGTCATGCATTAATTTGTAAAATCAAGGGTTAGACTAAGTTAAATCTCCAGCAACCAAATAGTAGGTCTTTGCCTGTGGGTATCAAGAAGCTCTAGTGCAACACCACCGCTCTGCTGGGTTGACCAAAAGTTCATTGAAAACAGTATTTCAAACATGGGGGCTACTCCTGTTGGGCCTCAAATGTCTGCCTCCAATAAGTAAGAAAGATGACACTGAACCCACAATTACATACAACAAGTTTTTTGATTTGGGCTTAAGCTAAGGATGGGAATTCAAAAGATTTTATTGATACCAATGCTATTAACAATCCTGCTAATTCATCCAATTCTTTAATGATTCCCATATTGATTCTTGCCGTGTTGGCAAATGTTGGCCTGTAGATTTTCAGCATCAACAATGTCAAACACACGTCACGGCATATATAACTGCTTCTGCAAGTTGCTCGTCTTTCCACTTACTTAAGGCTGTGCAGTAGGTGCCTTTTGTAAAAAATAAATGACAATTCTGACGCTTCTGAATCCTGTCAGTGGAAGGAATTGATAAGGGAATTTATTAGCAGAAAGACTCATGATATCGATTCTTTGATGGAGCTGTTAACGATTCTCAAGTGGAATTGGTTTTCGATTTCTATCCCTAGCTAATGCCTCCTTTCACATTTTATGTTATTTTATTGTTTATTTGACATGGACACACAGTAACATTGATGCTGCCATATTTAAATATCCACAGGTCCTAGATGAACTGCTCTAAGTGCTTATAGCACAGTACTAATTTTCAACACCAGTCCAAGGGAGGCTTTTACAGATGAAAAATGTACAAAAAGATATTTAAAGAACAGAGATACCCAAGACACAGTTCATTAAAAAGTGCATAAGAATTAAAATATCCCCCAAAAAAAGTTCTAAAAAGATGAACGAGAAGGTTTCATCAAGTAAACATGTATACAAGCAAATCATTTATATGTGGGAATAGTACCATTGCTCTTTCAGCCATGATTGAATACCTTTGTTGAAGCTTTTAAAGTTATTTTGCATTTTCAGCTCAGTAGGGAGGCTGTTCCAGAGTTTAGCTCCTGTGACAGAGAAGGTTGATTGACCAAAGGATGTTTTGCGCATTGGAATTCAACAGTTACCGTTAACAGAAGCCCATGTGTTCGCTCGACTGAAGTTCTGATTCCTGCAAGCAAATTCACCAAGCATAGATGGAGCTAGATTATGTAGGCGTTTGCAAAACATTTTAAGATTACAGTAGGTAGTGAAACTTTCAAAGCTAAGCATACTGTGTTTCTCTAATACAAGACAGTGATGCCATCGGACAGGTTTTTTGTCCATGATTTTTATTGTCTGGTTGTATATGGATATGATTGGTTTTAATGTTGTTTGCGAGGCTTGGGACCAGGAAGTGAGGCAATATGGCAGATGTGAAAATATCATAGTGTGCATGTAGAGTTTGGCAGTGTTTCAAGAAAGATACATTCTGATGATACTGAAACAGTTTACGTTAGATTCAACTTTTTTGTAAACATGTAAATATGGTGGATGTGGTTAACATGGGGCTGTCAGATTAACCTTACTGTCTCAAGGTGATTATTGATTGACCAGAAAGCTGAGCATAGTTTTGAATTTCATAAAGCTGCATGTATAGTACTTGTTATTTATGCATATGCTAATTTTTGCATATGACTGACGTTGGAGATGAATACGCTCTTCTTCTTCCATCCCCATTTCAAACTGGGATAGTTGTCTTGTTTGGTGTTTTATCAGTTGTAATGTCTTTGTTTTGTTGTTGGTTTGTTGAATTAAAGCTGGGGTTGGCGATCTGATTTAGATACACTTTTTGTAATACTGGTTAAAATGGTTTTTATGACCTGATGGTAATCAACTCATAATGTGTTCTTAAAACAGAGTGAAAAATATCCGCTATCTACAGCAGGAGTAAAACAGGGGAAACCCCAACCAATAATCATGCCGGGACACCTGTTTTTAAACCAATCAAATCCCATCACCAATCTGCCCACCTACTGCGCGTGCATTTTCCCGGCGTGCACAGACTCGGTGCGTGTAGCCGAGCTCATACGTATCAGAGCCCGCGGGAGAAAGCTTACCTGTCAAGTTTTGTCTTTGAAGATAAGAGAAGCCCGCTATAAGCCGTCTCACAACCCCAACCAAGCTCCAGTATCCCTCACATTTTAAGACAGATTTACAAGAAATCTAAAATAAACTCATTCTTTGTCTAAGTTTGTTCTGCTGTTCTAATCTCGCGATAGCTGCCACCCAGGCTACTGCAGGTGGCAGTTCTCGCGAGGCTTTTTCTTCTTCCTTGGTTGGCATCCATCATTTTGGAGCATTACCGCCCCATTCAGGCTAGTGACAGAGGTCAGTTTGGAGAGGCAGAGGAATGTTTTTGTTATTATATCATCACACTGGAGATTTACGGGAGAATACTGATACAGGAGGACGGCGGGAAAGAGGATAAAATACGGAAAATACGGTAGTTTCATGGCCAAAACGGGAGATTTGACGGCTATGTGGAGAATGTCAGAGGAACTACCTATACCCCGATCAACATCGGCTGTGAGTACTAGCTAACTTTACATGTTTGTTTTGTGTTTTCTTACCGCTGACTGAGACATGACTTGGTGTAGTGTAAAACAAACATGCCAACCCCAGCTTTAAGTTGCTTGAAACTGAAACTGGGAATTTAGAAGAAATTGGAGTATAATGAGCTTCAATAACTTGCCGTTTTAAAATGATAATGTTACATGGATGGTATCTCTTTATCCAGTAATACACTCAATGGTTAATATATAAAGCACCCCCCTCCAGTCTTCAGGACTTGATGACTTAATGTGAGCCATGTGTCATTGTAACAATTTGCTGTGGGCCAATTAAAAATGGACTGTGAGCTGCAGTTGGACCGTGGGCCATATTTTGCCCACAGATGGCTTAATTAATTGAGCTGCTGCTATGTGATAATGTATAATAGAATGATCCAAGCAAGCACACTGTCGAGAATTATGCCCTTGTGTTTTTACAAGGGTCAAATATCAATTCTGTGATTTTTGCATTTCAGTATGATTAAGGTGTTGGTTGGTCTTCAAAGTCATTTCCTGAGCAGTCCACGACTCCTGTTCCTCATCTTCTTTTAAAATAAATCCTCTGCAATGGGAAGTCTACAACATGAGCAAGATTTTGTTCTGTGCTCGTTTCAATGTTCATAAGCCTTTTCGTTGGTGCCGACATCCCATTGACATATTCAAGGATAAAAGCACATGGCACAAATGTTCGCTTAGACTTTAAAACTGAAATACATTACTTTCAATGTTAACTTGGCCTACTTCATCTCAAAGATTGTTTTTTCAAAGGGAATAAAAAACAATAAAGACTCTTTCCTATGTACTCTTCTGTGGATTATCTCAATAAATGCTGACAACTTTGAAGAAATACATGAAATGACAGCCCCTGAACCAAGGATCATTTCTGAGGAAAGTTTTCACAATGGATTCAAAGAGTTATTTCACAGAACTCAAATGCAACTTTTTATGTTTCCCTTCAACTAAAGAGTGGAGTTTATGATTAAAGCCATAATGGAGTCGGGATAGGAAAGTCTTTTGTAGCCATTTGCTGAAAACACATGAAGTGAAAAGCAGTGAGATTGTTCTTAGTTTCCATAGAGAATACAACAAGAACACATAACAGCTGTACACCACGAAGGCCTGACCCTGAAGAGAGCCAGCAGACCGCTTATGAGCTGCGTTTATCCAAGCACAACTGTAGTGACCCCACAGGGCAGAGGAGATGAAAAGCCTTTCATGGCTGTTTGAAAAAAGCTGCGTGGTAGTATAGTCCAGTGTCTGTGAAAAGGACTGACACAATCAAAGAGAGATTAAAGCTGCGTGGACACAGTCAAGGCTGGAGGCCAAGGGATGAGCCATGGGATGGACATTCCTTGGTTTTGACTGGGATGTCTAAAGAACTACCAGGAGAACTTTCTTCAGACTTCAAACAAATGTCTCTTCTGACTCGAGAATAATGATACTTTGAACTTGGAGGTCAAAAGTCCATCCATCATCAAGCCTGATTTCTACCCATTGTTGTATAGAAGACAGGATTCAAACATTCTGAGGGATTTTCTCAAACTTTGAATCAATTTTCACTCTGACTGAACAAAGTAACTCTGTTTTATGAGTTCAAGGTAAAAGACAATAGTCCCTGTGTTTGCGCCTTGCTTGAAAATGCATTTGTTCCAATCATGTTTCAGGAGTCGCCTTCAAACTTTACATAATAACTCAAAGGCAAACAAATACGACTTTGGAAATGAAGGTTTAAGTCACTGGACTCTATGCTCGTCTTCTGCTTTTAAACATGAATTTAAAGTATCTGCATTGGCTGCCTGTATCTTTTAGAATAGATTTTAAGGATCTCTTAACGGTCTTGCTCCTGCCTATTTATCTGATTTGCTTTTACCATATGAGCCCTCTAGAGCCCTCAGGTCCTCAGGTAGTGTCCTTTTAACTGTTCACATATATTAAGAACTGAAACATAAGGTGAAGCCTCTTTCTGTTATTACGGCCCCCGTCTGTGAAACAGTCTACCTGAGGACCTGAGGGAAGCACCTACTGTTCATATTTTTAAAAGAAAACTCAAGACCAACCGTTTTAGTCTGGCTTTTAGCTGATTGTATTTTTTATTATTTGATGTTACATTTTTACTTATTTTAACCCTTTTAATTTGTTTTTTTTCTACATTTCAGTCCAGATTTTTTATTTGGAATTGTATTCTTTGTTAAATGCTTTTCCTTTTATTATCCAGTTTTAGCAGATTTTATTATGGACCTGACATTACACAATGTTTTCTGTCAGAATTTCCTTTTTTTTTAGTCTTTGTGTGTTTGAGTAAGTGAGTGTGTATGCTGAATGTGGTTTGAGTGAGGGGGGTTGCAGGGGTCTTATGTTTTCATTTTATGCAATTATGCAATTTTCTGCTTTTTATTTCACTTATTGTTATTTCATTCAATCTTTTTTTCCCATGTAAAGCACTTTGTATTACAAAGTCCTGTATGAAAAGTGCCATACAAATAAAGTTTGATTGATTGATTGATTGATTATGAATTTGACCAGATATGTCTTTTATCATTTTCTTCTTTGCAAATATGCCAGTTGTGGTGCAGGGATAAACTAATTATATAGGTTATAGTCACAAAAGTGGATTTGGGCATTAAATCTATCCTCTGACCATGGATATAACATTTGAAACTTTGGGAAATCTCCTTAAAACTTTGCATGACTGATTGCTTCAACATGTTGACAAATCAATGTGTATTCGGAAGACATTGATCAACAGTCAATGTCATCACACCTAATATTTATCCATAATTTGAGATTTAAATTCTTCAGGAATTCTTCGAGTGATAGCCTTTAAATTAGAGGCTACAGGCTAAGATCTTTGATCCTGATGTTCAGCACTTTATTTTAAATTGATAAGGTCATCAGGTTTCATGGTTATCACTTCACTGTCATTTCTACATTATTCAGAATAATAATCCATATTTGCTCCATACTTTAAGTCTATTCTGATTTAAGGAACTAAACAGATGATTTGACTGTAATTATTCAGAAGTTTAGGTCATCAAACCAAATGTTCACCCCTTGACGGGGGAGTAATTTGCATACGTGGATATATTTTCCAAAAACATCCTACTAAAGTTAAATTCATACAGGAGGATGATTTATTTGGGTTTGAAGGCTAATGGTCAAAGATAGATAGCTTATCTGGCTTCATGTTAATTACTTGCCTGCAGCATTATAAGTTTGAGAATAAGTTATTTCTTTAAGCATCTAGAAAATGTTCATTGTGACTCAGTAATGACATCTGAATAGATGCATCAAAGGTCTTTGGGTCTTGTGCTCTTCAGGCACTTGTGAAGGCAAAATCTCAAGAAGATGCTGAGGGATATTCTTTGAATTTAGAAAATGTTTACTCTGTATCTAGGATTAACCACAATTTTGACTTTTGTCCAATGAAAATCTCAAGTCTTTAAACCTAAGTCTCAAGCGAAGTCTCAAGTAAAGCATGCAAGTCCAAGTCGAGTCTCAAGTAAAGACAAGTCAGGTCAAGTCTGAAGTCATAGGCTTAAAATTTTCAAGTCCTTCCAAGTCATAAGCAGTCAGTCTCAGTTTTTAGCCACGGCGAGTTTACGAGCGATACCGTCATTGCATATAACGGATGCTAAGCTAAAGCTACCCAAAAGGATCTCACAACAGGTACCAGACCAACTTACCTTTCTTTGCGCAGCTTCAGGTGACGAACAACATTTGACATCGTCGCCTCTCCATCTATTATTCTCACGCTGCAGGTTTTGTAAACTGCAATTCATTTTTTGTTTATGAAATCGTACTTTGTGAATACAAATGAAATTATGTTCGGCAGCATGGTTCCGCATCTCTGGGTTGTTCCCGCACTCCTGCAGTCTTGCGCTCAGGGAAATAACTGTGTAATCCACACCCTCTTTGTTTATTCTTCTAAACCCTGATTGCATGTTAATAGATACATTCAATGGGGCAGATCCTGTGGGAAAAAATACTGTCTTGCTGCAAATTAAAAAAATCAGTCACTTAGTCGAATACTTTGAATGGCAGCACATTTTATTCAACAGTCTTACTGAAAATTTTAAGTATTTTCAAGTCATCAGACTAAAGTCAAAGTCAAGACCCGACTTCAAAGTCCAAGTCGAGTTGCAAGTCTTTGATGATATTGTCAAGTCGAGTCCAAAGTCATCAAACTTGTGACTTGAGTCCACACCCCTGCTGCAAACTCTTAACACTTCATTCTTGAGCCAAACTGGATATCTGTGCAAAGTCTGAGGAAGATCCCTTAATGCAGTCTTGAGATAATGCATGATGATGCTTAATGTGAAGAAGCAAGGATGTATGGATGGACTACCCAGTAAAGTGATGCCTCCAGCTTCCACTGTTGCTGACCTGAGGAATCAGAACCACCTCAGTTCTTTTTCTTTACACAACAATTCTCTGTCATCCAGCAATTATAAACCTCACAGAGTCCTACAACCTCCAGGCTGCAGCTCTAGTACCATATGTGCTGTATTTGTGCACAGACAGACCCCTTCTATCATCTCTTTGTCATTACAGGAGCGGGTCCCCACCAACAGCACACAACTTATCACAGTGAGCCAGGTTTTCAGTCACCTGACAGTTTCAGGAGAACTGCCATGGGATAAGTCTCTATCCTCACTCAACGATCACCCCCTCTCCCTCCTTCTCTCTCCTCTCTCCTTCCCTCTCTCGATCATGCACAGAAACACATCTGTGCAAACACAGATGCAGCACCCCAACGGTGAACCCTGACTGCTGATTCTCTCAGCCCCTCCACGGAGATCTTTTCCATCTCTGCTACAAGCCCTAAAAACTGATAAAAGACAACCCTTGCTCCTGATGATGTGTCTACAGAGATGTGAGGAAGTGTAAACAGTTGTGATGCGAAACAATAGATCTCCAGGGGGGTTTGTCTGTGTAAAATACACCAGTAGATGCAGATAAGAGAGTGTGTTTGGAAGACAAAAGAAGAGAAGACGGTGGAATGTAAGATAAGGCAAGATCGTGAATACCATAAAAGATCTGTGATGAAGTGTGAATGTGTATATATAGCAAATAAGTTACCTGAAGGTCATTTGGAATATCTGTCCCAAGTTGACTTGCTGGGTTTTGTTGTTGTATCCATGCAGCATCTCACCAAACAGGGTGTCATTGAAGTGAGCATCCTGCCTTGGGCATTTAGACCCCTCACAGTTGTCTGATTGTAGGAGGCAGGAGCGACCGTCTCCTGCCAGTTTGTACTCCTGCACACACCTACGATGGGGATAAAAGAGAAAACCATCAATGCTTTTAGAAAAATGAATACACAAAATCTTATTCTTGTTGTTGACAAGAGGATCCACAGTAAAAAAAATGGTTTTATCCCCCACACGTTCATACCTGTTCACACCACAATTGCACACAGATGTGGGAGGCTAAGTTTCTATCAATGTAGTGTATTATCACAAAACTAGCCATGTAATGGTTATCATTAAAATGATAAACCGTGGTATAACTTCCAATGGTTTGTATAACTGTTTGCTGTTTTAATTGCCAGTAAAAAGAGTTTGATAACCTCACTGTGTCAATAACTCACGGTGATGCTGTTCTTTGCCCAGAAAAGCCAGAAAGATGTGTCTGCCCCTTGGTGAAGCAGCCACTATGGTTTATAGGATTGATAAATATCTGAAACTAGAGAAGCACTCGGAGAGCGCAGACCTCCGCCAGCGCCACAGTCCTTAGCCATATTGTGATTTTGACCATAAATATTAGTCCTACCTTTATTTCATCAAAATATTAAGATTCCTTGACCATGAAAACATATCATTAGCAACTGGATTCATAATGATATCTATTTTAGTTCAGTAGTTATTCCCAGAAATCACATTTTTCGCCATGGCGGCCAGACGCTGATCCAGATCAACACCAAAATCGAATCAGTTCTTCCTTTTCCCATGCTGAACATTTCCTGCAAATTTCATCAAAATCCATTCATTACTTTTTGAGTTATTTTGTTCACAGACGGACGGACACACAGACGGACAAACAAACTCTCCCGAAAACATAACCTCCTTGGCGGAGGTAATAAGCTTTGTGATGAACACATGCACATAGGACTTTACTGTTTCAAGTCAAGTCATAAAATCCATCTGATACTGCCTGTGTTTGAATCCTAAAGCATTGTTGTGTGTTTCAAAGGGTTGTTTCTAATGAACTGCAAAAAGGACTACAAAAATGGCTGGAGAACCACATCAACCATTTGAATAGTTTTTTAATTAAAATAAATTATACAAAATAGTCCTAGCTATGAGCACCAATTTGCTCACTCAATTATGAGGAACATTCAACCACGAGGCTATAGCATGATGTTATACATTGTAAACACTGTACTTTCTTCTAACTCAAACCACCATGTTGTAGTTCCATAGCAGCTTCACAATGACTTTTCACTTTCGCAGTCACGTTGAAGCTTAAAAAATCGTGAAAAGTAGGTTCATTTGTAAAGATAATCATAAAAAACAGAACATGCATTTCCAATCTGTTGTTCACTGTAGAACTTATAAAAATTCTTTATCCAAAACACACACACAAAAAAATAATCTCACAGCTTTTGAGGAGGCTTGCAGTCGAGGTAACCAGCATGAAGTTGAAGGCAACAAAACTACTTTACTCCTACCCAGTCGTAAAATAAATAATTTTAGAGTAGGAGTTACAAATGCTTAAAGATGTTGTTTTTCTCTCTAATTTTTAAGGAGGTTTAATGACCCATTGAACTTTGATATTCTATTAAAGTTCTAAAGATATAAAGTCTTGCTCCCCAAGGCTTAAAGACTGACACTGATATCTAATCGCTCCTCTTTTTTCTTTTATGGATTGGCTTAAGATTTTTTTTTCCAGTTTTGAGCACTCAATTCATTAAAAATCAATTTCATGTTCTTTTGATCACATCTTCAAAATGTATTATTTCCATTTTTTTTGCTCTTTGGTCTGAATTCTTCAAGGATACTGCCTGCAAAATCGAGGGTCATCCTTTTTGTCATTTGCAAGCAATTTGGGAGGCAAACCGTCTTTCGGAATAAACTTTATTTATCAATGATATTTGGGAATGACACAGGCTTCTATCAGGTCTTATTGTGCCGAGATAGCATTCAGCCTGCTATTCAAATCAGCAGATTGTTTTCTCAAGAACGCTTTTGTTTTGTCTTGCAAATGTTGCAGAGTGTGTTCTTACTCTTGTATTTAAGCCTCTTTTAACATTGCATTAGCTTGGTAGACTGTCTTACTCTGTCAAGTGTCCTGAATTAACTTTTGTCGTGATTGAGCTCTATTTCAGTTAACATTGATTGGTTAATTGATCTACAAATGGGCAGTTGAGACATTATCTCAGCCTTTTTTCATTGCTGCCATCTGAAGCCCTTGAACCATAAATCTATGAGCATTATCCATTGCACTGAATACAAACAATGGCAGTCAGTTGTGTCCCCGCTGGGCACAGAATTTGTGAGGTTAGTACTTTATAATTAAGTTTTGATCAATCCGACTCTTGCCAATTTTTCCTGCTTTAGAGAAACCCAGCACTTTCCCTGTCACCGGAGAGATTTTTGGGCACAACTGCAGTGCAGGAAACTGATTCCAACGGTGTGGAATCCAGCCGACTGTGCAATCAGTCACATATATCATATCTCCTCCATTTATCGGCACAAACCCTCCCTTGCAGACGACTTTGATTATCTTCCACAGTTAGTTGGCAGAGTTTTGTGCTCACGCAGCTGAACAGGTCTGGGCGCCACGATGGGGGAAAAGGACTCTGCAGTAGACGGCAATGCTGTCCTCAAATTGCAGCAGAAGGCAAAGCCATTATCTTTGAGTTTGATCAATAATAGAACAATGCCTACAACTCCATTTTAGATGCTGTATTTACAATTTCTATCAATTGTCCATTGTCTTTACTCTTGACCCCCTCCTCAGGCTATAGAAGAAGAGTAGAGCAACACCAGAAACTGTTTCTCTAAGCACATCATATAAGTAGAAGTAAATTTACATGTGAAAAAGTTTGAGCAAGATGTGTAGTCCCATTGCCCCCGTTTATATGAGTCAAAAAATCCTATTTACAATCAGATTGAAAGGTCAATCAAATTAGAAATGTCTCATGTAAACACCATAGCCAATCTGATTCACCCGGATCTGATTGTATTTCGGATTGGATTGTAAGAGGTAGTCTACGTCGATTGATAATCCGCTCCATGCTTCATGTAAATGGCTGAGTGGAGCGGATTGGGTTGATAGACAGGACTGTTCAGTCTGCGCAGCCGCTCTGTAGTACGTAAGAGACACATAGTGACGTACGCAGAGCGTGCCCAAACAAACATGGCGAACAAACAGAAGAACTGCACGGTGAAGGAAACAAACATTTTAATAGAAACCCCAACAAAACACAATCACAATGGATCCATCTTTCTAGAGGTAACCAGGAAGCAGGAAGTGCACCTCTTCTTCTCTTACACATTTGCAGGTAGTGGCAGAGTGACCTTCTGCGCATGTCAAAAAAACAATACAATCGGATTCAGCTGGGGCCATGCAAACACAGATTGAATGTGGATCTCTTTACTCAAAGTTCATGTATAGACATCGAACCAGATCCACTTAATCCAATCTATTTCAATTGAGGAAAACTACCCATGTAAATGAGGCCACTGCAGATTTAGATCATTTGAGGTTTTCGCCACTTTCAGTGCCAGAGCTTTGTGGACAAAGAACTTCACAAACTTTATCTCACCCTCAACAATATGAAAACAAACTCTACGTCCACTATCAAGAATTTGCTCAGCCTTCCAGTCACTTAAATAAAAACCAGCATTGTGGCAGCTCTAGTGGCTTTGCAGTGAAACTTGGGAATTGCATGTGCTGGAGTACAAACAGGAAACACTTCTGTAGATGGAGAGCCAACAGGTCTGTATGAAAAATAGATGAAATTGCAACAGGCACTGGAGGACAAGAGAAACCCAAGTAACCTGCAGATACAGGTGTGCAAATCATGAGCTCATGTTGTCAAACTGAATGAAAAAAGAGAAAAAAAATCACTGCGGGATGTTCTAACATCAGAGGATACCAGTGGCTTTTATAATTACCTTTGCAGTCTGCAGCTCTCATCATGCAGAGCCTCCCTGCTGTACTGAACATTCAGACCAGTCAAACTTTCTAAACTCTAAAAAAAATCACTCAGTAGGGCCAAATAAAAGTTTATTTTCAAAGTAAGTATTCATCTTACACTGATTGTTTATTGTGTGAAGACCTAAGGCATGATTGTAGTGCTAAGTTAGCTTGATAAATTCATACTGTATGCTTGTTGTTGTGTTAATGTTCTCAGGAAACTTGAAGTACAAGTAGTGCCAGCATCTTGGTTGTGGAAAAGTTGTGGAAAAGCATCACTGGTTTTGTAACTCATTTTCACATTCAAATTTTGTTTATCATGCAGAGACGATGGCCCCAAACAGCCCAGAGCTAATCTCTATCACTTGTGGTAATTATAAGACTTCAGAGAACATGACACAAGCATACACAGATCCAGGTAATGTTAAATATGAACCCCATCTCCCTCTTCATCCTCTTTATATGTTTGTTGCTAGTTCTTTTAATGTTTTAAAATATCTATCTGTGAAATAATGAGCCACTGAGGACAAAAAAATCTTGTTTTCATGCTGGTAGCCAACATAAAACCCAGAGAAGTCTGTTTACAACAGCTGGTAAAGTTAAATCCACGGTTTTAACATTAATTGATTAATTAATTGAATCGTTTTTTACTGCATTTTGCCACATATTGATGCAATTATTCATTAAATGAAAGTTTTTGACCCCTTTTTGTGTCAGATAAAAGCAATAACTAGAGGAAACAATTGTTAAACAGAAGCTAAAATGCTTACAGCCTGGGTACAAGTACCTGATGCTAGATGTTTAATGCACTTTGGATAAAAACTAATGAACAGATACACATTAAGTCAGTAGAGGACTTCATCCTTTACTTAGGCTCATAAATACTGCAATATAAATGAAACTTTATGGCTCCGAATGTTTAATTTAGACATCTTTTAGGAACATTTTTTTGACTTCGCCCTTTTCAGATGAATTAAAGCATTTCAGTACTTCTTGCCACAGATATAAATTACTTAAAGGTGCTATGAGGAGAATCTATTACCAGCAACATTAGGACTCTGCTACCTATGAGCACGTGCGGCAACTGTCGTAATGCTGCTACCAGTAACCTCGGAACTGGGAGTGACATCATCTCCGACTTATCGGCGTTCCAGTTGAAGTCGGAAAAGAACATGACGATCTACCAGGCTATTGTTAGCTGTTGTTAGCTCGGGGGTGACGAGGTTTCACCGAGTTCCAAGTTGGAAATTCCGACTTCGGGGGACGTTCCATTTGCAGAACTCGGAAATTCCTTTCTTCTGACTACAACTGGAACGCACCAAAAGACCTGAGCCAAAGCGTGTGTTTGTTGTGATGCTAATAAAGCATGCAGCTCGGACCTTCCTCAGAACTCTGCATTGCTTTACAACTTCTTCTTTCAACAACTTACAGGATGCAAAGCGAAGAGGTAATGTATCTCTTTCTAGTTACGTAGCGGTAGTTTTTGATGTGTTACAACAAGCAATTTTTGGAAAACTTAGTATCGTAGTTTTATAGCCGGCTATATATCGCTACTTAAAGCCCGGTGCTCTAAGATGTGTCCGAATAATATAAATTTGCTCTAGTTTTAACTGTCTTGTTCCTGAAGTTGAGTATCCAGGCCAGTCCAGCCCTGTCTAACCTAAGGAACAGCATTTATAGATAACCTATTATGATGCTATGAAACTCATTTTAAAGTGTGTATTTCGATCAGGCATATATCTAAAAGTGAGACTTTTTTGTAATTACTTAGAAACTCCACACACTCCCTTTAATATTGTTTTCTGTCTCGCAGAATGAAACTACCAGTGTATTTTACAAATTGCAACATCAATGTCTACCTTCTATTGCCATGCTCTCGTACAAGCCTATTTTAAAAAAAAAAACTATCCCTTTAGTTCATACAGCCTGTGCCTTTGCTAGAAAAGGACAAACTGACTAAATTCTTTGTAACAACAAGAGACTTAAAACTGTGACATATTTTGCTCAACCAGCATTTCTTTACCAATGTCGGTCTGCATTGGTTTTAACATTTCCTCTTCCACAGAGGATGTCCCCCATTGATGGGATGGAAATGCCTTTGATTGACAAAATCCAATTCAACCTCATGATTTTCCCCCTCACTAAAGATAGAGCAGTTTTCACTAATGACATTTGGGAAAGTGCAATTGGTGCTAATAGACTTTTGATCTTGGCCTACAGAGTAATGGGGGCTAATGTTCGGGGGGAAATTAAGCCATCCAGCGCTGTGGAACCGACACACCTCCAAGAGAATGAGGATATATTTCACCTGTCAGTATGGGAACCCAAAAAGTGTGAATAAAATGGACTCATTTAACAGAAAATGTCCTCAAGATAATGGACAGTAAAGAGTATGGAGTGTTTCTGCTAAATCATTAGATATCTTGCTGTTACAAGAAGCCTGAAAAATTGTTTTTAGTCAGTCAAATATGATAAAAGTAAACAATTTAGCCTCTCTCTTCTCATCTTGTCTCTGGTGTTCCTGGTGTGGATCACAACCACAGGGCTGCAGTCAGGTACCAGGCAACAGATCATTTAGTACAAGGCTGTAGAAAAACATGAATCATCAGCTTCATGATCCTTTTATGATTAACTGAGACCAAAGCAGCTGTCTGGATCAGGACCTCAAGATCACAATATCTAATGAACAGTGAGATTGTGTTCTTAATCTTGCTCACACTCCTTCTTTATGTGCTTGACATGAAGTTTTATAGTGCAACATTTTGCACAGGAGCCACCTCACTAACTTCAGATTAAGATAAATTTACCGAGACAGAACTGACACTTGCAATAGATGTAATCTCGAACCAGCTGATCCACATTTTGGTCATACTTCCAACTCTCCAATTTTGATAGGCCATTTCAACATGTTGGGCAGGGTCCTCTGGAGAACTGCGAACCCTGATCCTTTTGTTGCTCTTTCTGGAACCCCCTAGCCTCCAGTTGGTCTACATTTGCCCAACAAGTCATTGCTTTTACCAATTTGATGCTTGGAGCCTCAGTTTCACAAATAACAGATGGATTCAAGAAATTCTGCAGTGTGTTGTAGTTGAGAAAAGTAGATTCTCCCTTAAAGGTTCTTGGCAACCGTTTCTACTCTATATAAATCCATTACATAATGATGCTCAAAACAACTGAATCACTCTTTTTTTTACATTAATTTAATTAGACTTAATATTATTTTTCTTTCAGTTTACTTCCTTCTAATCCCAACTACGTCTATATATATATTTTTTACATTTTTTCCCTTTTCTTTTTTTGTTTATTGTGT
Organism: Scarus forsteni; assembly: GCA_036419115.1. Lineage (NCBI taxonomy): Eukaryota > Metazoa > Chordata > Actinopteri > Labriformes > Labridae > Scarus > Scarus forsteni. The sequence continues at coordinate 13,227,602 of JAZDUH010000359.1, read as the reverse complement.
TAATCTGGCTGTGTGTAAGTAAGCATTGTCCTGCCTTTATGTATTTATTATAAAAGGAATCTCTTTGTTTACATCTTAAGAGTGTACTGGGATAAAAGTATGACTTTTTGTTCTTGACTCATATGTTATCTTCTATGTGTGTCCATCTGATGACAAAATCAATTCAAATATTGGACATATTTTACTTTGTAAGGTTGTAAGATTGCCTGAATCCTTGCATATCTGTTTGTGAAGCTTGACTGCACAGACTGTCACCACTCTGATGAACAAAACAGTAAAATCAGAGATAAATTTACTGCTATATCATGCTCTCTTCTTCTTGAGCTTTGGACTTAGTTGTAAAATTATTCGACTCTGTTCAATGTTGAAACAGGAGGACTGGTGAGGCACACACGAGTGCTCAACTCTTTGATTTGGAAGGATTCAATTCAAGGGAAGAACTGATCAAAAATCCACCAATGATTAAGAAAGAGAAATCAGACCAGTTCAGCTTTATGAGTTTTGGAAGAAACACACACAGTCAGCATGTATGAATCACGTTTTACCTCATTGTCCATCACACTCAAAAGGTGTTGTAGCCCATATTAAACTGTCACCATGTCATCTGGTAACTTTAAGCCAGCTATGCTAATAAGCTAATTAAAGTTAGAGAGTTAAAGAGTTAAGTTCAAGAAACAAGACCAATGGCTCCCCCTGACCCTGCTTCAACATAAAGCCAGGCCATAGTATACAAAAGGTTAAGGACCACATACATAACGAATGTCCAAGTTTATGTACAAGAGCGCTCGGGAGGCCAATGGCTTCAACCAGTAGGTACATTTATGGACACAAAGGTCATAGGAGGGGCCAAAAAAGTGTTGACATCAATATGTGTGTTTCCAGGGATGATCTTACCATGGCTGTTTTACAAAAGTAGTAAATGAGAAGCATGTCAGACCTGCATCACCAGCAGAAGATGACACATATTTGGCATCGTGCTTAATATTTATTGGTTAGCAAACCTTATGTCACATGAGTTGCCATGGCGCTGTAAACAGCAGCAGCCTGTCCAGTTTGCTCTCCATATTTTTAGCTGTTTTTTGTGTTTTTTTCCTTAATTTTTTTTAAACATTTTTCAAAAGTTTTCCTTTTTTTGATCTTTTTCTGACCTTCCTGCACTTCTTATTAAGACTCTTTTTTCTTATATATCCTATGGATAGCTTTTTCAACCATCATTGCTGCCAGGAGGCATTTCTGAGGATACCAGCAGAATGTTCTTTTTTGAAAGATGCCACCAACTGCCAGCTTCATTATCATCAGCTACCAAGAGCCAGTTTCATCAGATATTCAAGGACCAAGGACACATCCAGGATTGAAAAACTGATCAGGAGGGCTGGCTCTGTGGTTGGCAAGAATCTGGACTCTTTGGTGACGGTGGCAGAGAAGAGGACACTGGACAAACTGCTGGACATTCTGGATGATGCCAGTCACCCTCTACACATGGTCACCAACAACCAGATGAGCCTGTTCCATACAGGACTGCTCCTCCCCAAGTGCAGGACCAACAGACTGAGAAACTCCTTTGTCCCTCAGACCATCAGACTGTATAACTCCTCAATTGGGGGGATGAGGGGTAACAGGAAGACAGAGGATGTGAAGGAGCAGCAGCAGTAGCCTGCAAGTATTAACTCTTATTTATAATATAATGCAACTGGAATCATAATTTCCCTGAGGGAGTTTTCCCAAAGGGATTAATAAAGTACAATCTAATCTAATCTAACCTCTGAGCTAGGCACAAGGGGTCTAGGCAACACAAGGTGGTGTACCAGGTAGTGCTGTTGCCTCATAGAAAGACTGGACTGTTGGTTGGAGAGCATTTCTGTGTGGACTTTTGCTTGACATGTGTTCCTCTGATTTTACTCTGCTTGTTAGATTGACCAGTGAGAGTGCTCAAATAGCTGTTCAACTCAGTCTGTCAGCCCTGTGATTGGATGGGTCAGGCTAAAGCTGGGTTTTCTCTGAGTTGTCTGGTTTAGTTCAGTACAGTTTCGTACAGTTTGGAGCAGTAAACCCTAAACTTGTTCGCCTTTCTTCCACCAGCTCAAGCTTTTTACGGCGGGGATGTGACGGCCGCACCGGATTTCTAATTGCATAAGACAGAGCAGCATTATGAAACAGGGTGTGACATCGTAAACTAAAAGCAACAATGGAGGACTTCCAGCTCTGCGGTACTCCAGAGCATTGCTTCGTGCGAAAATTCTTTACAGCGACAGCAGAGACCAAATCCCCCTAAAGCCTAAGCTTATTTGATCATGGCACAGTATGTGTTTTTGTTTTAGTTGCCATCACATGGGAAATGATGATTTATTTTTGAACAATAAACAGTCTGCAGGGGCCCTTCAGGGTCTATTTTTAACACTTGGAAGCTCTTAAGAGGTGTGCCTAATAAGTGAGACGGCATGGGTTGCTTGTCTTGGTGCCTTTTTATGTGTTTTGACAGTTGAAACCAAACTGTTGGTGGAAAAAGCTAAAACAGAATAAGTGCTATAGATTAACGGATACGAATAATGAGCTCCAACTCAATCAGAACACCTTTAGTTGTGACTCAAAACTGCAAAGTAAAACCAAGAAATCTCCATTCACCTCTGGAAAGGACAGAAATCTATTAAGCCAATGCATTGTGCTATTTATTATTGTTGGCAAATACTGAATCTCCCGGCACAAATGTATTTAAATTAATCATTATGAAACCACTACTTATTCCTTATTTACACATCTCATTTCCCTCATGTGGATTTTTGCCTGAGGAAGAAATGCTTGATAGAATGATCAATCATAAAGCAAATTTCCTGAGCCAGCTTTATTCCCACTGTGCAGACACCTTTCCTTCTCCCTTGTTTTTTGTAGCGTAAGTTATTCTCACCCGCAAAACATGAGCACATTGCTGGAGCCAGGGTCATCTTCGAGGGGCACGAGCTGCTGGAGACACAGCTGTTCGCAGCCTCCGTTGAAGCCATCGGTGCAGTCAATGCCTCTGGAGTAGTCATAGCAACCCGAGCCATCCTTCATTGGCCTCAGCCCCTCAGGACACTGCGAGGAAAAGAGAGGAAGAAGGAGAAGGTGGCGGGAGAGAGAGAAGAGGGGAGGGGGAGGCGGGGTGAAGAGGAAGGCATAAATTAGGGAGAGGGGAAGAAGAGAGAGAGGCGCAGAGGTCAGCGTGTGCATTTTAATCAGGATCAGGCAGCACTGAGGAGGCACAGATAGTGAGATCAGAGGGAGGAAGTGGGCAGTGGGAATTCGAGTACGGAGAGGGAGAGATTCACTGAATGAAGAATGAAAGATGGCAATTATGTTCCCCGATACAGAACAGGAACTGCGGACGGCTTTAAGCAGAGAGAAAATTTAACTCTGACATTTCGTGTCTCACTTCTTGAGTTGAATTAAAATGTCAGTTCACAGCGACAGTTTTTTCAGTGTCAACAAAACTCCATGTGCTCAGCTTCTTAATGACAGCTTTGCCTCAGGAGAAACAGCTGTGTGACACCTAACAGATGCCAAAGGAGTGCAAACCGTGGCTGTGAGTTAAAGCTCCGGTGAGAAACTTTTTGTTAACTGTCAATTTTGGTGCCCCATGTAGACAAATAAGGGCATCTTATCTCCTGGGATAAGGTTATATTCTCTAACCCCAAAACAGCACGCATATCAGCTGTGAAAAATGTAACAAAGGTCAGTTTCGCTACATATGGCACCTACCCCGTGTCAGCAGCAGTTTCAGGTACTGAAAATGACTCTTTCAATCAATGATTTTAATACAGATGATCTTGTTTGCTGTTACATGTCCATGATAAAGTTACCATCATAATATATTTTTTTGACCCTGAAAACCCACACCTAGCACTCAGGATCATGTTGATACCATTATTAGTTCGACAGTTATTGAGCAAAAAATGATTGTTTGCTGAAGGTAGTTATCCGCATCATCACCAAATCTAATCTTTTTCAAGTGGGGTCATTCCCAATATCTCCTGAACATTTCAGCAAAATCAGTCCAGCAGTTCTTGTGTAATCTTGCTAACAAAAACAAACATACACTGGAAAAAGCATAACCTCCTTGGCAAAGGTAATAAGTTGAACTAATTTTACAACCAACAAGTTTTTACTGGAGCTTTAACTGTCTTCTTTTCCAGAGGAAAAAAGTATGTTACTGATACAAAGCATCTCAAAATGTCCTTAGAGTTGGGAATAAAAGACATCAAGTCTCAACAAAAGTGTGATTTTGCCCTAAAATACCATGTTTTCTGGGAAAAATTTGGAAAGGATTGTCTCCAGATACTTGATTTGACTCCTATCCCCTGCCAGCCTGACTCTGTAGGGCATTACAAGTAGCTTAATTGAATAACAAATTATGACAGTGATGATCCTGTTTGCTTTTGCACTCCATTTAGAGATGTCTGCATGAATTTCAGTCAGTTTCATGACTGGCTTAAAACTCCTCTCTAGAGCTTTAAGTGTCTATTCAAGTTCATTTCTTACTTTTTACTTTACATGTCAAAGTAAGAAATGAACAAACACAAATATGAAACTTCACTGTGTCTCAGTTAAAGGAGTAATTTTACGGAACAGCTGCAGTGATGAACTGAAATGATGTAAAACAGTAGGTAGGTTTAAATCCAGATTTAAAACTGAAATATTAAACAGGTACAGAATGGAAAAACAAAGAAAAAATCAGTGACATCATGGGTGCTGTGTATCCAGTGATGTGACATTATTGTCTTTGCTTTGAAATTTGTTGTTATTGCGATTATTTGTCAGAGCTTTCTGTCGCTTTTGCTGCTAAACATATTGTTGGCTATGACCTGAAGAGGCTTCAGGGTGAATTTAAGTAAGACATTTTTAAAATGAAAAAGGGGGTGGACTAGATAAGTTTGTTACTTCTTCCTACACCCTTTTCGAACTGAATCTGGTATGTTTTCTTGCAAAGATTAATGACAGTAGAAAAAAAAGCTGTAATTGCTGTTTGCCTTTGATAACCTTTCTATTTTGTTTTTGTTGGACTTGTATAGAGGTTTCAACATATGCATGTTTTTCATTAAAGTTTGAAATAAACATTCAAAGTTTGTCCCACAAAAAGGCAGAGCTGGTCTTTGACTGTACATCACAGCCAGTGTTGCTTTAGCTAAACGTCATCCGCTGCAATTTGGGAAGGAAGCTGGCAGGCTAAGCCATCTACAAAATAAGTGTTTGTTTATCAGAGGTGGCCAAATTTCTTCTGACCAGATACTGTAAAGCACGTTTTGCAGTTGGAAAACCTTAAAATATAAATGTAAATAAACTCAGAGCATGAAGATGAGGTGCTACTGTGGACCATAGAAAAAAAACGAGAGAACATGGAAAGTCATAGCACTCTAAAAAAAAGACAAAGTAAGCATGCACATCCCTGGTTAGGTGCTGAAAACTCACAACAAAAGGCCCAAAAAGATCTGCTCATCATAAGTATCTCCCTTCAAGAATTTAATTTGAAAACCATTTTTTGAGCTGCACAGCTCTTCCTCAGACTTACAATCTGGTTAGTGAGTTGCCATTTTCAATAAACACAGGTACACACATGACTGAACGCTGCTGGAACCCATCACAATGTAATTATATGCCAAAATAAAATGAAGGCTAAAACATGTAGTAATAATCAGCATATCTATCTGCATTACAAATATACACAGGTGTGTATACTGTCCATGGAATTTAAAATATTAAATATAACCAGCGGAGGATTAGGTACAGAAATTTAAGAGAATATTAATGTCTATTTATGAAGAGCTCTTTTCCAAAACGCTATAAATCCATTTTCATTTAGCAAAAATGACATTATTTACCCAGACCCACCACTGGGTTGGCTGGGGAACTGATCTTTGAAATACAGTTTAAACAGGGATATATAGCTTTCTGGCAATAAATACTGATAGGGCAGGTAGTATAATTGTTGTACAAAAGAATAGCACTGAGTAATATATATATATTTTTATTTAGGCTTTTATAGCATTTTGGAAAAGAACTCTTCATATTTTAATATACACTTACATCCTAATAGCTGTGAAGAGTGTCAAAATATCACACAATATAATTAGAGGGATGTAAATAACAGCTTAACAAAGACAGAAGGTCAAGATATTGCAGTCTAACAACTGCAGAGAAACTGTTGTGATTGTAGAACAGTAGCAACTTTAAAAAAGATAACTTATCCGTCTTGAAATAATAAAACTTAAATCTGGGAACTAAAGTTGTTGGATTGGTTAATGTTCAAGCGAATGGTCTTTACAGCAGATCTACTCAGGATGATGTTGGCTACCACATAAAAACAAACAAACTTAAGAAGTTAAGTTTTTTAATGACAGAAGAACATAGTCTAAAATCAGAGTATCAGAGGTCATCCTTCAGTTTTAGTTTGAATCTTCATTTTGTAATCGCAGCATGCAAAATCAACGTAAGACCAATAATGATCACCTGAATAAACTCACCCTGCTCCGAATCCAAGGGGGATTAGTGGCTCCAATTACTCCAGAATGTCTACATCATTTAACTTGTGTTTATTTTAATGAATTATATTTCCTGCAGCAAAATAAATACCAATTAAGCAAAAATGCAGTATCAGCAGATGTGTTTAAAACAAAGCTGTACTCCATTAAAAAAGTAATTTCACTAACCATTAATAACTCAACTGCCTAATAGCCTACAGTTCAGGATTTGGCTGCTATTATCCATCTTTAACGTAAACAAAAGAGCACTAAATACTGAACAAAGAGGGCCGCTTGATGAACTTTTCTGCTGGCTCAGCTCGTGTGTAAGAGGCAAAAATGCTGATGGGGAACAATTCTGACGAGCATTCACATGGCAATTTAAAGAGCTTAGTCCAGTTAGTTCACTCCTGCTATGATAATGTTTCTTTAAGCATTCAAATAGACAATTAAAGTGGGATTTGTTGATTGTTCTCACTAAATTACACTTTTTTGATGCGTCTCTTTAGGACCCCGCGCTCCTGTACTTTGAGATTTTGTAAACTTGTCCTCATTTTTATTTTATGGAGGAGTAAAACAGACCTTGATGGAGGAGCTCAGCAGGGATTTTATGGTACAAAATTATAAATTAAATTTAAAAAGAGTTGCAGAGACAGCAAACTCAGCTGGTGAAAATTTGATCAAGGGCTTTCTATCGACTTTGACAAGGGCAACACTTTTGCTAAGGTATTCATTAGGCCCATACAGAAACTTTGGGGTATTTCTGTCAGTTGATTAAAATGATGTAATTAATAAATGTTGTCAAGAACTTGTCCAACAAGCTCCAAATGAAGAGAGGTTTTAAATGAAGAAAATAATAAGGACAAAATGCAAAAAAAAGAGCATATGGTCAAAATGATCAAGGCCTGATCAGCACAGCTTAGTGATCTTGGGAAACAACTTTAAAGGGTTAGTTCAGGTTTTTTAAGTGGGGTTGTGGTGCTAATAAACATTTCTGCAAATAAACCAACCCTAGAAAACTCTGTCCTAGGGGAAGAAAGTAGTTTTTTTATAGTTTGTACCTATGAGTGGGTTAATTACAAGGCTTTTGGTGGCTTCATGTACTGCTATGTATCAGCTATTGTCCTCCCCAGATATATTCCCCTAAAGTTCTTTCATTGGCACTCATACTTTCAACGCCATGGGCCTCTAGCAACCCCACTGCAAAACCCACGCAAACCCTTCAAAGTGCTTCTTTAGAAATCTACTGCCTCCAAACCCACCAGTGCCCAAAAACTGAAGTATAAGCAGTGGCACAGACAAAAACTAGAAAGCACTCTGAAAGCGCAAACCTCCACCAAGCTAGCTCACGTACTGCTTTTAGATCTATAAACAATAGTTCCATGATAAAGTTGCCATCATAAGTTGATTCCTTGATCCTGAAAAATCCACACCTAGCACTCTGAATCACATTGATATCATTATTAGTTAGACAGGTACTTAGCAAAAACTGTTGTTGGCTAATATTGCTAACAAACAGACAAACTATCAAACCCTGTCAAAAACACAACCTTCTTGTTAAAACTGAGGTTTATAGGTGGGTAATCACCTGTCAAGGGGCCTTTGTAACCCCGGGTTATTACTAGATTCACACCTAGTACGGACGAGACCTTTTGGGCAGCAGAGATGGGAGATACTGACATCTTATCTTCCCTTTCAGACACAAAACAAGAGTAAACTGCAAGAATGTTGGTGCTTGAAGATGAATAGTGCAATATACTTTATAAATGAGACCTTGTGGCAAAGTAAATACAGCAGAAAATGTGCACGATGGATGGTATAATCAAAATGTCTTGATTCCTCAACTGTTTTGGGGGTCAATTCAAAATGGGCAGCGGGCCGCATTTGGCCCCCGGGCCACAGTTTGGACACCCCTGATATAGAACATGAAAATAATGCTTTGCAGCAAATAAACTATCATTATAACTTAAAGTCACATGATCTCTATGCTAAAGATCATTTTGGAGTAGATATCACAGTAACTTGACAGCAGATGTGCACACATACTGGTGTCAAATAGACGGTCTAACATGGAGATAAATCCAAAGCTGTAGTTTGGATAAGTGATTAAAGGGGAAAAGTGTATTAATATGCCACAGGTTGTCTAGATGACCTTTTATCTTGTTCATCGAGATGCTTGTTCACATGGGGGAGACATTTTAAGCACCAGAAATGGCATTCAATTCTTAAAAAGCACGATATGGGCTCTTTAAATGCTGCATAGTTGACCACTAATTTCTAAATCGTTCACTAATAACAATGCTGTTCTCCCCTCTTATTTGGACTTTGCTAACAACAAAAAAAAAACAGTAGCAGAGATTTTTTTTCTTGTCCTTCAGCAGTGATTAGACTGGACATTGTTAGAGTCCTTCCACTAAAAATAGAATCCATCTAACAGATCGTGAATACCAATACATTATGTTCTGGAAGCTCCCGATGCAAGCAGTAAACAAGTAATAACTTCTTTATTCATTTCTCGTATAATAAATCTTGGGTCAGAGAAGCAATTACAGGCTCATTTGGAGAGTTATGTAATGCAGAACATGGGAAATCAAGTCGAAAATACGGCGAACAACTGCTCTGCAATTAGAAGCCTCCATCAGGGTATATAATTACTTTACTGTCAGAGTACAGAGGTGGGTCAAGATGAAATACTGGGGTGGTTTTTAAGTTGTGTCACTACATCACAACGCATTCTAAACACGTCACATGGAAAAGCAAGTGGTGATCTTGAGGCTGAGTAGCCATAACCTTTAACACTGTCCTGCTATTAATGTTGATAGAAACATTGATTTGTCAGAAGACCAGGACAAATCCTAATAAACTCTCAGGGACCATCTACATAAAACTGAAAACATGTCAAAATTTACTTTGCATTTCTGCCTGATTACACGAGAATGGTGCCAGAGTGCCCAAATCTGCAAATGTTTGAAAGCAGGGTCCAGAGTGAAAAGTTTTTAATAAGTTTTCATTGTCGTCTCCATGTAAACAGGAACCACATATGTCAAAGAAAAAAGGGATGTGTGATGCCGCAGTCTTTCAGATAAAGCTTGTCTTAAACGGAAAGCGTTAGTACACAGGTGTGTTTTAACGCTAGGGTTGGTAATTTGATTTAGATACACTTTTTGTAATACTGGTTAAAATGATCTTTAAGACTCATTGGCAATCAATTCACAATGTGTTCTTAAAAAAGAGCAAAAATATCGGCTACAAACAAATCAAATCCTGTCGTCGTTCTGCCTGCCTCCTGCGCGTACGTTTTGTCAGCGTGCACAGACTCTGATTCAGTGCGTATGGCCAAGCTCAGAGGGATCCAAGTCTGCTAGAGAATGCTTACCTGTCAAGTTTTGTCTATGAAAATAATAATAATAATGTTTTTCTTGGTTTGTGCTGCTGTTCGTTCTAATCTCACAACAACTGCCATCCAGGCTACTGCAGGTGGATGTTCTCGCAAGGCTTTTTCTTCTCCTTCTGTTTTACGGCAGTTGGAATCCATCATTTTGGAGCATTACTGCCCCATTCAGGCTAGAGACAGAGTTCAGTTTGGAGAGGCAGAGGAATGTTTCTTATTATTATATCATCACACGGGAGATTTACGGGAGAATACTAATACGGGGGGGATGTCCGGAAATAAGATAAAATATGTAAAATACAGTAGTTTCATGGCCAAAACGGGAGACTTGACAGCTTTGTAGAGAATGGCAGAGAAACTACCTATACCCCAATCAACATCGGGTTGTGAGTACTAACTAACTTTCCATGTTTGTTTTATTAACTTGATATGAGAATGTTTTGGTGTTTTCTTACCGCTGACTGAGACATGACTTGGTCAAGTGTAAAACATAAACGTTGTGCTGGGGGCCGGTTTGGAGTTGAATCAGTCCTCTGGTTGTGAATCAGCGGTGCTCATGCATGTGAGCAGGGGGCTTCATTTTGGAGGAGGGGTGGGAGGGGCTAGGCGGAGATGCTACATTCAAATTCATGCTAGTTTTCCAAAATTACTGACCCTAGCTTTAACACTACTGTTTCACTGCACACTCACATTGCCATCTACTGGCCTGGCTTGCATGCTAACGTATTTTCAGTCGTACTGGTGGATCTGTGTGAACAAACCTCTCCGTTTCTGGTGACAATGTGCTTGTGTAAACAGGCCCTCAGTTCAGAGAGAAATGCCCTACACCTCTTTAAAGAAAATACCCCTTAAAACACTTGTAAAAGCTATGAAGTGTCCACCTATGTGTTTTTTCCACTTGTGACATGCAGATGCCACAATGGTTTTTAAAGTCTACTTTGAAGCCTGTAACCTTCCTCCCATCAGACGTAATTTGGTCAGCCAATTAGCACAGGGCTTAATAGCAGCATGTCCCATAGCTCTCTCTGATCTGTGAGTTTCCAAAGAGGAGGGAAAAGAGCAGCATATGATCCTCAACAGGAAACTTAAACTTTTTTTTCTATTCAGCTTAAATTTAATACTTGCTTAACAGACACCCAGAACTTTATGAAAATGGTCAACATGAAATGGGAACATTTTATCCATTTGTCTGGGTGTACATTAGAGCAAAGTTTAACGGAAACCTCCAAATATGTCCTGAGGATAACTTCTTTAATAGTAAGGAATGATCATGAGGCTTAATGATATTAAACTTTGATCTAAAAAAAATGGCCTAGCTACTGGAATATGTGGACATCTGTGTGCAGTTTGTAGAAAATACCACAAAGCATATTGGAGGAATCACAGTCACAAGCAAACCTGAACATGAGAGTCAATAATCCTGACATTTGACCAGGGTTATCAAAAATGCAAACAATGCTCCTTGATCAACATGAACATCTGCTGGATTTATAAAGTCTTCTTGAGATTTAATGTCTGAACACACATGATAAACATGAGCACCATTAGCCTTTGCTCATGCCTTATTAAATCTGATCAGTTGATCATTGATTTCAAATGGACATTTGAGATGCACAATATTAAATATGTTTAACTGACTGACAACATGAAAACATAAATCCTCTTGTTCTGACTATTTCTGGCTCTCAGGCACAAGAATGAAACACCACTTATTTATTTTATTAAACAGTTCTGCAAGAGTTAAAGGAGTTGAAAAATATAGTTTCATCATGTTTTTAAGAAGCATGAAAAGGCCTCTCCACGCCTTATTTCTTAAACCCATTCTGAAGTTCATAGATTTAAGCCCACTCCTGTAGAAAACATTCTCTAATCCATTTGCAACCTTTTTGGGTAACATTTTCTCAGCAACAAAATATCAAACTCCTTCATTTGAGACCTCTGAAACCTTGAAAGCTCTGCAAGCAGCTGCTGCTCCACTCCAGTTATCACGGTTTTCTCGAATATCATCCAGGATAACTTTTTAACACAGCCGGGGAACATACTGGAGAAGGAGCAGGTAGGTGAGGCAACAATGTCAGTATCAAGCTCATGAGATGATTTACCCTAGAATTTTATCTCATTGTTGTTAACACAAACTGTAACTTAATGCAAACAGGCATGCAGACATGGCCAAGTCAACCTGATGAAGCTCAAACTGCGCATCGGAATGAAGAACAAGGGTGAGTTCAGTCACTTTGAACACAGAAGGATTGTATGCATTAAACAGGCTGTGTATTACAGAAAACGCACATCTACTGGGGTTTTAACACATGACCATTGCTGGAGATTGCAGCATATGTTTTAACAAAAGATGTGGTTCTCTATCCAACAGGGTGCCTGTAGGTACCTGGTAGCCCTGAAACAACCTCTGATAAATAAAACACAGTTATCCAAATTAATTTCAACATATCTGTATCAATACAAAAACAGCTAATTTGATGCGAGTTACATTCAAAATCGTCTGTTTCTATTCAAATTTGGTCTGTGTAGAGTCAAAGTTTACATTGATGTGCTGGTCCCACAGCTTCTTCTCCACTGCTGCTGGTTGGAGCTTCAGTGTCTCTTGTACACAAAAACCCCACAAAAGTGTTTTACATCAACTAGGTCATTAAAGATGCATCAAAGTACAATATTCTCGGATTATTTCTTAATCATGGGCAATAATTGTCTTTTAATGTAAAAACTAAACATTCAGTGTCACATGTAGCCTCATAATTGCACATTATGTTTTTTTGCAGTGAACTTTGCAAATTTATATCAGTCAGACAAATCAAATTAAATGCCTCTAATGCTTCTTATCTTTGGGCAGCTCTCAGGCCCAGAAAGGTTGGCAACCCCTGTTCTGGGTGATACAAAGGCACTTGTAATTCATGTGGTCGCTACAAGTTGTCAATAGAAGACTGGTAAAGAGTTGCCCAGTCTGATTGGTCTGATTTTCTGCTGTGACATTCAGATGGTTGTTCAAAACTTGCTGGAAAGAACATGAAGGCACATATCCATCTTGCCTTACCTCAGTGATTTAGACTAGCCATGCTTGTTTAATGAAGTGGGGAATATTTCCGCCACTTTTTGGGCCACTCAGTACCGAACTGCTCAAACCTAACGTCCTTCCTGATTATTATTAAGACCATACCCATTACCATTTTGACCACAGTGTGCCTATCTTCTAAAGCCTGTTACAAACCTTGTTACAAAGCTCAGATCATCCAAAACTCGTTTCTTGTACATGAGAATGAGTTCACTGTACTCCTGTGGCCCCCACAGTCACTAGATCTCAATGTTAATTAGATTTTATTTTATGTTAAATCTGGTCAATTTGAGAAATGTAGCTTCTGTTCTACTCCCGTATGGGACAATTTGAACCATTTCATGTTAAATTGAATATTCATTTGAGCACTGATTGATGCACTGATCTCCTTTTATTGCTGTGATACATGTCAGTGTTGTCTGTATCCGTCAAGGTCTGGACCTGTGTGTTGCTGTCATGTATAAATATTGAAAGAAATAACTAAAAATAATCTTAATTTGGATATTAATGCAACATTTCTTGTAATAGGTCAATTTACAGTGATATCAAGAAATGGACAGAAATCAACTGCTGATTTAGAAAAACCACTTATGTCAATCACAATCTGAATTTCACTCATGCATGTCTACTTGAGGGTTCCAGATTTTCAGACATAATCTCTTATAGATTTGAGTTGGACTTTCAAAAATTACCCTTACAGCCTGAAATTCCCCTGTCAAATGGAGGATGTCAAGAGATGACGTAGGTAAGACAAGGGTTGTGTACAAGCTAGAGTCTGATACTGTAGCTATGTCCCATTTCAGGGGCTGCATCTTTGGGAGGGTGTTCTTTAAGGCCCATTTGAGGGCTCTTTTAAACGTCAAAAACAGATGTATGCTCCTACTTTCCAGACAGAAAGGGGTCAATCCAGTACACCCTTTCTAACATTTACTATGATTTATTGCATTGTCTACGCTATGCTATTTAATCTAGCTAGTTCTGGTGTAGTTTTTAATGTATCTAGGCATCAGGGATAGTGCATAGGAACGAAAGACCACAATAAGACTTTACTTAGCAAATAGGTTAATCCTTACTAGAGCCAAACACCAAATAAGACCAACCGGGCAGTCTACTAACTGGACTATCCCAAGGTTGCTGCCCCTGAAATGAGACACAGCTGGTCGTGATGTTTTTTTCTTCTTTTTTTCACATGATAACAAAAGCTGCTACTGACAGTATCAAAAAAATCAACAATCAAATGGAAACAATCCACTGGTGGGAAGAAAAGAGAATAGAGCAGCTCCTCTGTGTGCATCAAAATTGCTGGTTGTGTGGTATAAATGTCATCACCTCTGCCCACTTACTCTCTGAGAAGTTACTTGAATATTTCATACTGCGTTCACACACCAACTCACTCCGACTCCATGCAGAAAGGTTAGAGGCTGGTGCGAGGTTAGGATCTTGACTTTTAGCCAGTTTGCCTCTAACCACAAGTGTTAATTTGATTTTAATTGTTTTGGATATTGAAGATTTGTTTGATTTAATCACACCTCAGAAATGTTAGGTTGTTTTTCAGGATTTGTGTATGTGTGAGAAAGTAAAGAGAGGTGTCCATATATTACTGAGTCCAACTAAGCGCTGTAAATTAAGCAATAAGTGTGTATGTCATTTTAAGATAAGGGAGTCCAAAAATATTCAGACGGTTCTGCACTTATGTAAAGCAGATTTAAAGTGATATAAAAGCTGCTCATCCTTCTGAGATGAAGCCTCTGAAGCATATGCACTTCAGAGCTGCTGTACAGCTCTTTATAGTGAAATGAAAGGACTTCAGGTTAGCCACCAGTTCTCTCCGCTTGGACAACTCCCTGCGGACACATGGGCTGGGAGGAGGAGGATGGATTTGCATTTCAGATAAACGTTTTTGGTCAGTTCTTCTGGAGCGATTCTGTGATGAGAAGCACAATGAAGATAGAAGAGGAAACCTACTGAAGCCTGTGCAGCCCAGTATTTAACCTTAGATTACAAAGATGACTGTATTGATTGAAACGTACTTTCTAGATTGGAAACTTATTGGGATATTTAAGTGCATTAAAATGTTGAATCTTGGCAGGGGATTGACTTAATGGCCATATCTGCTTTATTATTAAGTGGCTAAAAGAAGTCCTCTCCTGTACGTATTCATATTTAATTCAATCTGCAAAAGGAAACAGGTAAGAGGATGAACAAAGGTTGTCAAAAAATATTTAGCATCTCATAGCTTAGATATTACATTTTACAATATCATACCTTAGAAAGTCGTCACCTTAAAAAAATATATTTTGAGTAAAATTGCACCAAGCAGTATTAATCCATTAAAATTTACAGAGAACTCTCACACCCATCGAAACTGCCTTAACCGTGCGGCGTAGATTGATCTGCCAGATTCAATGTCTGCCATCAGTCGATCCATCTTGCCAAGATCCAACATACAAAGATTGTAAGATCCCAATCTGGGATGTTCCAAGCTGTGTCCGTTAGGGCAAGCAGAGGCGGGAGCTACAAGCAAGACGACAGCAGTAAGTGATTCCTGGTTTAAATATTAGCATAGATGTAAACAATTTTTGTAGCAGCTTGATCAGATTTGGACCACTTTTCTTCATTTCATGAAAAAACAACACTACTAACTGCTCTTTAAAGGCTATTCTTGGTCCACTGACGTGTTTTTTCAGATAGTGTAATGTACAAAGTAGCTATTGTTCTGTCCTGTAGACTGCTGGAGTTGAAACCACCTACTACATTATTTGACTGGCCTGTATTGATTGTGATTGACAAAATGATCGTCCTATCGGCCTGCTGGATATGCCGCCAAAACTTCAACCCATTCCCTAACTGTTCCTGAGGGATATTTACCAGATGGACTGGTGACATATCTTGAATATTCCTTATTAAATGTCAGGTTAAAACTGCAGACAAAAATGTCAAATCTTAAACCACAATGCTGTCTATGTATTTGTCAGGTGTTAAGCATTTTGAAAACCTCAGAACTGGGCTCCAGACTAACTTTCTGCATTGGTTGCAATGGTGCACCTACAATTTTTTTTAAGGTGCACCAGCACAAAAATAAGGAGCACCCAAATTTTTCATAGTGTCACCTTTAAAACTATAAGGTCAACATTTTATCACTCTCCATAACTTTTATATAATGTAAATTATGTTTTTAACAAGAATAAGATGTATATTTACAATTTTTCAGAGCTTCTCTGCTTCTTCAGAGTTACCGCTTGGAGCTGAAACCTGACACCACAGTCAGGCTGCTTCTGGGCTTGCATACTAACAGCTGATTGGATGATTACTGAGGGCTGTGTGTGTGCACGTGTTTAGGCGGGCCTACAGCCTGCAGCCTGTGAAGATGCAACACAGGGACAGAGAAAAGAGAGGAAGCAGGTGCTGTGTCTTGTCCATTTTTGGCAGATTTTTTCCCTACTGCAGTTACTTTTGTCAACTTAAATTTGTAAGAGTGGGCCTAACTTTTTTTCTTGGTGCTCCAGTGCACTCAAGAAAAAATGTTAGGCGCACTCTCACTCTGGAGCCCTGACTCAGGACAATATTTTTACAAACTCCTTCATGTTCAGGATAGCGTGAAGAAATTTGCTTGCAGCTAACAGTTATTTAAAAACAAAAAAAAAATAGCTAGTTTTTATTGCTTAATGGATCTTAGTTTAAAAATAGCCATTAACCCTATGAGGCCCAAGACCATAGATTATAGCCAGAAAATTCAAATTTTTGGGGGCTGAAATATTTATTTCACTTTCTGCTAAAATCCATAAAAATCAAAACGTACATAAAATTTTTCGTATCTCATTCGATACATTAGGTGTTTTTGGCAACTGATAATACATTTGAGGACATTTTTATCATTTATCTGATTGTATCCAGATGTTTTTTTTTGTAATTTGTTGATCATGTTGAGTAGATAGAGGTATTATAAAAGTATGTATCAAATATGATACAATTGACTTTATAGGGTTAAGATTGTCTAGTCTGCTTCAGAAATGTTTCAGACAGCCCTATTGAAAACAATTAATCCTCCAAGCTTAACATGTATGAATCAAATGTTGTTATGTACATACATGATTAACTACAGAAAGACTATAAGGCACAAACCTCCACCAAGGCAATGTAAACAAGTCCTTTAAATGTCTCATGTCCTGCGAAGCAGTTATTGTTGCATTTGAAATTGTTAGAAGGGGCTTTAGGGGAAGAAAAACAAGACAATTACCAGTAAACGCTCAGTTAACAGAGGACTGTGTTACGTTTCTTTTAAGAAAACACCCCTTAAAACACTGATTTTTTCTTCCTGGGGTTTATGATGTAATAGCTAAACAGTCTCCACCTACATGTGTGTTTTATGCTTCCAACAGGGAGACGCCATGACTGTCTTGAAAGTCCACTCGTCAGCATGTAACCCCTCCTCCTCCCACCTTAATCAGACATAGCCTCCTGTAGTCTGCCCGCCCCCTCAGATGAGAGTGTTTCCAAAGGGGAGGCAAAAAGAGCTGCTTCTGACCCTCTAGACAGACAGGATCACATTTTGATAACCTCCAATCAAATCCTTGCTTAATAGACATCCAACACATGGTTTAAATTATCAAAAATACTAGAATATGGGACCTTGAGAAAGATCCTGAATTTGCCTTGGTGTTTTTATGAACATTGATGAATTAAAGCGAATGACAGCAGCATTAAACACTTCACATAGATTGTGCTTGCGTACTCTTGAGTTGACTCCAAATGAGGATTTTATGACACCATTAAAAATCAGAGTGATGGTATTTCACTCCTGCACATACCTGAGAGATTTAAAGGCAGGTTTAAGGAGTATGTTGGCCTCAGTATGCATGAAGTCTCCTCGTGCATAATACTGCACATATATTACACAAATGAATGCCCATACATTCTGAATGGTTGCAATCCATTTCCATAATTACCCATTAGTGTCCAGTGCTTTAATCAGGAGCTGAGCGTAATATATCGAGCCTGTGTCGTAACGATCTTGTCAAAATAAAGATGGTCATGCATTTGTCGATTTCACAGAAGGAAGAGATGCTTTGAAAAAGTTTTTTAAGTCAAGATGTAGAGGTTTTTTTTTTTATATTAGCTCTGTGACCTTCGCCAAAACACAGCGCAAAAAATGCTGCAAACAAGCAAGATTAGACAAGCTGTTTTTGGCCGATAAAAAATAAAGATAATGAGGAACAGATAAACAAAACATCACAGATTCTTTGAAACGGCAAGGCTTTAAATCACACTGACAGGGTTCTTGGTTGGCAAGCGATGGGGAGGGGAGAAATCAAATACTCTAAAGGCATATTTGACAGCATAATCTGGTTTCAGAAGTGGCGAAGACTCAAGCCCCCTGAGCTCTGATGTGCTGTGCAAATGGGTTAAATTAGGCACAACACTTTTACTGCTGCATGGGCCAAAAGACGAAAAAGAAACTTGCAAGGGTGCGATATCTCATGCGAAAAAAAAAAAAAAAATAAGAGGGAAGTCTCAACCCAGCTGTTTGTTCCCGAGATTTATGTGAATTCAGCCTTCATACTTAATCTTCTGTGTGAAAAAAAAAGAAAAGAAAAGGCAACACAGATTTATCTCTTAGCTGTTTGGGACGTTTTTGCCTACGGGTGAAAGATGAACCATGCTTTAAAGATAAATTCAGCTTGTGTTTTCTGGATTTGATGCTCTTATTTTGTAGCTGGCATGCAAGTGTATAGTATATTTGAATTAATCCTTGTCTTTGTTCTGTTTTCATGCTGGTTTAACTCTTTAAAGGATAACATCTTTCTCTCTTTACAGTAAGATATCAGTGTGCAGCACTTTGCCTTGGTTTATTTGTGAGGCGTGGATTGGGGGAGGAATACATTTTGGTTTGTTACTTCACAGTTAATTAATTAGAAGAAATCTTGTCTTCAAATGTGGCACCACATTTATTGTTGCATTTTGAAGATATCTTGAATTAGGCCTTGAGTACCCTGAAGCTTTTGGTCAATAATAATTATAATAATACATTTTATTTGGAGGCATTTAATTTGGTTTGAGTTAAACACCATTGTTACCCGTTCTAATTTTTCTCACCTCTGCCAATGAGGTTATGTATTTGCTGGCTTATGTTTATTTGTTTGTTAGCAAGATTTCACAAAAACTACTGGATGGATTGTGCTGAAATTTTCAGGAGATGTTGGTAATGGCCCAACTTAAAAGATGTTGGATTTTGGTGGTGATATGGATATTTGTCTGGATGCAAGAATTCCCCAAATTCCCCAAAATCCCACAAATTTGCATTGGGCAGAACTTTGAAAAAACACATCTCTGTCATTTTGAAACATATTTGTTTCCATTTTTACAGGATAACTTGGGATCCAAGTCTCTATCACCAGGATTAATGTCATCTGGGTCAAATCCAGATTGACGTCACAAAAACGCATTAAACATTATAATTGGAAATCCCATTGACCACATTCAACAGTTCATATAAAATCAAAATATTAAGTGATGTTCCCAAAACTTGTTGTGTTCATACAGGATAATAACCTCCATGTATGTGCTGAAATTGGTCCGGATCCTGGCTCTATTGTGGATCTGGTGAGCAGGCTTTGCCGAAAAGTCACTGCCAGAACTGAGCTGCTTTTCCAGTTTAAAATGTACTTTTGCCAGTAAAGTTTGAACCTTGTTGTTTAAAAGGTTTTTCAGTTTGTTCTTTCTTGCATTGGTATTATTTAAAAACTTTTATGCTACCCCTTTAGTTTCCCCTTGAGATATTTTTAAAATGCTATAACAAAAGAGGGGGTCCTCCAAGATTTGTTCATCATAAAAATTACTTATAGTATTTATCCATTGCCCTATTCGAAAACCCCCCTGGGAACCAGGAGGTACTAAATGTTAACTCACTCCTGTGCGTTTGGACTCATTCTTGCACCTCTCTACAGGATGGGTGCAGAGTTTTAGACTCATCTGTCTGCACAATAACAATCCACGTGGTGTCCGTAGTTAATCAGAGTGATGTATGTATTTTAATGCCCTGTTCTCCCCATTTTCCTGCCACCTTTCTTCATAATAATAACGATATACAGACGGCTATGAGAGAGAAGGGGAGCTTTGTCTGACTCTGCTGCTCTCAGCTCAGCTTGATCGCCAAAGGCTTTTAGGAGCTGCTGATATTTCTCCCTTTGATCATGAACACCACAGGGACAATGTCTGCTTATGAGCCATGCTATGTGTGCAGCAGGAAGCCACACAAAAAATATAAACACTGTAATTCAGCAGAAAATGTGCTTCTTTCGCTCTTATTTCTTAAATTTTACTCATATTTGTTCAATCTATAGATCTTCTAAATTAACTTCTGCATCATAGCTACAAGAAGACAGATAATAAAATACACACCTCAAGGTTATTACAATGAATTGCAGCGATATATAATAATCTGCAGCAATAAATATTCTCTGCTCCCTTCCAATCTCCATCAGCAACAAAGAATAAGGGATATTATCTGTATTTCATATGAAAAACTACTCCACCTCCGTTTATTAGATTAGAAGGAAGAGGATATTAAAAAGCTAATCTTCCTCTGGATATCTAACCTGTTCGCTGAAGGTGATGTCTGTGTGATTTAATATACCTCTTTCTCATTCATGTAGTGTTTGATGGAGTTTGTTGGGTGTAAGTGACTGACTTCAAAACCTGTTCAATAATTTTTGAGAAATCAAAAGTCTCGCGCCCTTCCTGGGAGACAGAATTTATCTTTACACTTAGCTCAGATAGAGTTCATTTGCAAAGTGAAGCTTTAATTAATCATCAAATCATAGATATTTCAGGTTTTAATCAAGGAGGTTCATTGTAATTTAATAATCATGATGTGTTGTACATGATCATCGCAAGCAACCGTTTTGTATGCACTGTTGTCTCTCTTTTTTTGCATTTGCATTTTATTTCTGGGGTATTTATACAGCCTGTTAGAGCCAGAAATGTAACACTGGCCTGAAACGTAAGAATGACCCAAAATTAATACAAAAAAGGTCATAAAACCAGGAATGTAATAATTGGTCAATAATGTTGAGCCGAATCACTCTATCGTGTAATAAAATTATTACACTATTAGAGGAAAATTTTTTTTGGAAACAAATTGAAGAGACTCCAAGGCACTCTCTTAATACTGTTAAAATGCCTTTATTGTAACGGCATGGTCGCGTAGACCTTAAAAACAAACTTTGACACATTTTGGCATCAAGCCTTCATCAGGAAGTCATGCAAACAGATGTTAGGCCGCAATAGGCCCTTTTAAAGGGGTGCTCAACCAATAGAAAACTGCCACATGGACTTAGAGGCATGGTCTGCAGATAGTGACAATATTGATGCCTAAACGTGTCAAAGCTGTTTTTAAGGTCTACATGACCTATAAGAAGCACTATAAGAAGTTCCAGAAGCCCATGAATGTAGAGCTTTTCGACAGAGCCTGCATCTTAGAAAATCTTTGTTAGACCAAGAGTATTGTGATTAACTTTGTGTGAAATTCGGAGGTCACGTATTTTCAAGGGCATTAGTTTAATTGTTCCTCTTTTGTGTATTTCAGTTTAGCCTTTTTGGACCATTTATCTTTGTTACTTGAATTTTCTATAGTGGTCCTTAGTTTTTGGATTTTGGGTTGTGTATTTTATTTCTAATAGTATTCCTTAGTTTGCCCTTTTCGACCTCATTTTGTTATTCTTACCTCCTTTGCTTTATAAATCAATCACTTTTATTTAAACCATTTAAAATCTGGTTATTTATGTTACTTCCCCTTTCCCCAACAAGCTGGGGTTGTAACATAATTGGGGGCTCGTCCGGGATTCGGACCCGGGACCTCTCGTTAAAATTAAGGCATTTTAATAGTATTAAGAGTGTGCCTTGGTGTCTCCTCTTTTGTTTCAAGGACTTTTTGAATGCCATTCCAAAGCACCTCAAACAAACTCTGTCGAGTCTAGGTAGCACTCCTTTTCTATCTTCTTAGGAAAAATATTTTGCCTGCTCCATATTGTAATAGCTGAAACTAGATCAACTATATCAAGTCGTTACATTTTGGGCAAAAGGTTACTACATTTTAGACATCTTGTTACATTATCAACCAGTTATTACATTTTAGGTTTTGTTACATTTATTTTTATAACATTTTGGGTCATTGTTATATTTTGGGTCATTGTTATATATCAGGGTCTACCATGCCCCCATGACAAAAGTCTTGAAAAATATAAATTACAAAAAATAGCCCTTGCACAACTGTTGTTGATGACCCCTGCCCTGCACCGTAACACCACCACCATCCTGAACCTTAGATACTTTTGTGTAGGGTACGCCAAATTCTTTCCCTACCATCCGAATATTGCAGCAGAAAGCAAGCGCCACCAGACCAGGCAATATTTCCCAATCTTCTCTTGTGCAATTTTGGTGAGCTTGTGCAAACTGTAGCCTCAGTTTCCTGTTCTGAGCTGACATGACTGACATCTGGTGAGGTCTTCTGCTGCTGATGCCCTTGTCAAGGTTGTCATACTTTCAGAAAGGACCTTCTGCATACCATGGTTGTGATGACTGTTGCCTTTCTACCTTCTTGAACCACTCTGGATGTTCCCCTGTGACCTCTGGATATTTCTCTTTTCCAGACCGTTATCTGAACCTTATAAATGATTAGGTGTGCAAATCTAAAAGGCCAGCAGTTTCTGAAAAACCAATATCTTCTACCATCCATAACCAACAACCACACTACATTAAAAGTCAGCTTTATCACCTATCATCCCTTCTCTCGGCAAGTCTTCTCGACCACATCTACATGCCTAAATGAACCAAGACACTGCCATGTGATTGGCTAATTAGCTATTTGTGTCAATAAAAAGCTGACTGGCTGCTTCTAATAAAGTGGCTAGTGAGCGTAGATCAAGGCATTATAAGGGAAAGCGTCAAGGCAGTCAGCCCTGCAAGTGCTTATGTACTCATTTTCTGTATTTTCTAAAGGCATCTTAACACAGAGACCTTACATTATATCAAATATGGATGCTCATTAAAACTTCCCCACAGCAAAAGAGCAAGTGGTGACCTAAGACTTTAGTGAAGCCTGTAAAATGTTAGCATTTTAAGTTCTACTGCACACACTTCGGTTGTTTAAAGATGTTTACGGCTCACCTTGTCAGCAATGTGGACCTCTGGTGCACAAAACAATACACTTACAGGAGCACTTAACCAACACTGTCAGAGAACGAGGCTTATTAAAGACCTTTAAATATTTCTCTTTCTACCACAAAGCACTGAGTCACTGCTTATAATGTAAAGTAAGCTGTGCTGTGCAGCGTGACAAGGGAAATGATGGCGGAGTCATGATGCTCATTTGACAGGAATGGGGACACACAGGAGGATTGTGGGTAGCAGGATTAGTGGAAGACTGTTTGCACAAAACTTCTGTTTGGGCGGAGCTGCCATTTTTTTCCTCCCCTGCTGACGCTTTATGCAAACCAGACGCAACTGAGTGGAAATCTGGCTCCACGCTGACAACTCATCATCTAATTCCTGCCTTTTGGAGTGTGCTGCACATTTCAATACACTCTCGGAGTCTCTGAAATACACAAGCACCATAATATGAGATGTAGGGAAATGACACCCTTCTCTCAAGTCTTGACTGGTGTTTGACGGGCCAAATCAAACCGCTAAACCATGAAACTGAAACTACCATTAAGAACTGTGTGTTGGTTTCAAAGCAGAGCCATGGGAGGGGAGTGATATTCCTCCTAACGGTAAAGGCTTGATTGAGACTAAAGGGTCAGTGGGTCAGAACGAAGACCTGGGATGAGGTTGCAGTGACTTTCAACAGTGACTTAAGATCTAAGAAGTCTAAACTGAAAAATGTAGAGAAGATTCCTCAGGGCCAAAAGGTCAAACATAAACTTTACCTGTGACTTTAAGCATCCTAAATTTTCATCTTTAAGTTAGAGTAGACATTTGGGCAAAGTTTGATTAGCATCACTTTATGGCAATTCTGAAGTATTAACCTTGCACACCAGATGGACCATTTAATATATTTCACAAGTCCATCTGGAAAAGAGTCCACAGAAATACTGAGAACCTTTTAGAAGTGTAGCCCGCAGGTGATTGGATGATCATCGGCATTTAAAATGGGCGGGAGCTACAAAGCGGGAGTCACTTAGTAAAACAAACTCTCGCCAAAACATGTCAGAATTGGAGCAAAAATATTCTCACTACTGAGAGGATTGAGGTGTTGGTATTTCTTTTTCATGTGCTCATGATTCGACAAAAGTGCTACTGGAGCTGTTAGCATCTATGCTAATCCCTACATGTGCAGTCACTTCCTGCTGTCGTCAGAGCTTCTGCCTCTTCCTCTTCTAAAGGAAACTGATTGGGCTGTGCCACTTTGGGGGGCTTAAGCCCCGTTTCCACCAAGTGGTCCAGCATGGATCGGCATGGTTTGCTATGGCCAAATCGGTAAAGCCTGATCCTGTTTGTGTTTCGGAAGCCAACTGAATCCTACTTGGTAGGCGGCGTATAAGTCAGATGCCGATGGCATGACGTCATAGCGCGACACAGTGTGCTCGGCTATTAAATACAATGAAGAAGAACACACGACACAGTAAACAAATAGTGTCAATGGAAGACATCCAGCAATTCTCCTCTTTTGTGATCAGCACGTGGCTTTTTGTAGCAAAGCGTAACCAAGCTTTGTTTCAGAGAAGGCTGTGTGCCATGAGGGTTATCTTAACGAAGACGAGCGGAGATTTAAACATGGTGGGGCTATGTGTTGTTCTGCTGTTGCACGGTAAGTGATGAATCTACAGACTGCAGTGTTTCTAGCTCTACCTTCTGGGTTGGATTGGTATACTTGGCACCCCAACGGAAGGGTCCCAAAAAGTAGCACAGTACGGTTTGCTTATAAGGGGTCCTGTCCGGATTTTAGGCTATGGAAATGCCACAGAAAGCAAGCCGTACCGAGACAAACTGAACTAAACACTCTGGTGGAAACGAGGCTTTACATACATTGTTGAATACAGGAATATAGGAATAGGACCTCATCACTTTAAAAAGTCTTGCACAAAGTCAGAGTGGGCCTGTTTGCAGAGTCTAAAGAGAATTTCACTTCTGGTTCAGAAGATATTACATTCCAAGTAAAGCCTTCTGTACACCTTCAAAGCCATCCGCGACCTCGCCCCGCCTAATCTGTCTGATCTCCACATCTGCACTCCAGCTCTTTCCTTCAGATCCTCCTCCTCCACCCACCTCACTGTGACAACTGCCCACCAGCACCATGGGGAGCAGGGCCTTCAGTCACTCTGCTTCCCAGCTCTGGAACTCTCTCCCTCCAGACCTCCGAAACCTTACCTTACCTTAGAGCACCGGGCTGTAAGTAGCGATATATAGCCGGCTACAAAACTATGATTTTAAGTTTTCCAAAAACTTCTTGTTGTCACACGTCAAAAACTACCACTACGTAACTAGAAAGAGGTATATTACCTCATCACTTTGCATCCTGTAAGTTGTTGAAAAAAGAAGTCATAAAGCAATGCAGAGTTCTGAGGAAGGGATCCGAACTGCATTCATTAGCATCACAACACACACACGCTTTGGCTTGGGTCACGTCTTTAGGTGCGTTCCAGTTGTAGTCAGAAGTAGGAATTTCCAGGTTCCGAGTAGGAAACTGCAACTGGCACGTCCCCCGAAGTCGGAATTTCCTACCGGGAACTCGGTGAAACCTCCCCATCCCCGAGTTGACAATCGAAGATGGATGCCCCCAGTGTGAACAGTTATTAGCTCCTGTAATAATCAATTTATTTGCACTTCTGACTGGGGTGTGTCACTCTAGATCAGCTTTATACATTGTATTGTTAGACTTATATTTACAAAAATGCTGCCATAGTGATAATCAAATTCTTCATGTGATATTTGTGAACAACAACGCAGGGCGTGCTAACAACAGCTAACAATAGCCTGGTAGATCGGCATGTTTTTTTCCGACTTCAACTGGAACGCTGATAAGTCGGAGATGATGTCACTTCCATTTCCGAGGTTACTGGAATGCAGCATTACGACAGTCGCTGCGCGTGCTCATGGGTAGCAAAGTCTTTTATGTTGCCAATAATAGATTCTCCTCATAGCACCTTTAAGTAAGTGTGGGAATGGGGGCAAAGTTTGAAGGAAAACTGTCTATGTTTGGTCGTCAGATGTTGCTAACACAAACAAATAATGACCATTGAGACAATATAGCCCCATGATCAGTCATGTGACCATCAAGTTAAAAAACGTGTCCCTAAAATGATGACTAACGGGTAAGCAAAGCTTGAAGAAAATCTCTGAGACGTTTTAAGATATGATGCTCACAATCAAAATATGAACATGAGATCCTTTAAACCAATCTTGACTTTTAATTTGAAGTCTCCCTCATGCCAGGACTCATGGGCGAAGTTAATAGAAAATACTTCTAATCAGGGACTCAAACAAAAAATGAAGGTCAGATCCATTGGCCTAATCTTTTGAATTATGACCCTTAAGTATTAACATGTTTCCCTCAAGTAAGGGTGAACACTTGGGCAAAGTCTGAAGAAAAGTCCTCATAGTGTTCTCGAGATATTTCAGTCACAAGTAAAAGATAAAAATGAGATGCTCTGACCTCAAGCTTTGACCAATGACCCTTGAATCCATTTAGTTTTTCACCAAGACCGAGTCGGCATAAAGTTCGAGGAAAATCCCTCTAAGCATTCTTGAGATATTGTGTCCACAAAGATAGCCCAGACAGACAGATGCCCAACTGAACGGATGGACGACTCGCAAAGAAAAAAGATCTTTATGCCAACAATGCATCTGAATAACTTCACCAGAGAAATCCCAAAAGGGGCATCAACCGATGAACGATTGGCCACTAATATCCTCCCATCTGCTCAGCCTGTGAGTTCTTCCATTAAGAAGACAGATACTGTGGCAGAATTTAACAATGTGCCACTAAGAAAAAAAAAGTGCCACTGTTTCCTGAAAGCTCTGAAACCACAGGCTGCTGTAGTTGTCAGAGTTAAACTTTAAAAATGGCAAGCTACCAGGGAAAAAAGTCGTGTTCACAGAGCTCTGAACTTCACCAAGCAGCCCCAGGAGAGTTCAGCGAGTGCATCAGTTATACTCCCCTCACTCTCTCACAAACACAGCGGATGACACGGCACACTGACCACAGGTTTCCGACACAGAATTTGACCATTCATTCTGCACTGCTGGCCAGGAGCTAGATGGTTGCTGTTTGATGAAGACCACATCTGCCTGGAACTTTTGCCATTGTGTGGAAACGTACTTAATTGTGTTTTTACTGTCCAAATTCAACATGGCCGACAGAGCAGGCGATGTAAGGTGGTGTAGCGTCGCCCCCTGCTCTGATTTGACCATCCAAGACAGCTCATGCTTTCATGGCTGTGATGGAGAGTCAAACAGAGAGGTAATTAGAATGAGATGAGATAATGGAGAGTTTTGCCTGCTTGAGTAACATAAGGCGCAGCGATGGGGAGAAAAAGAGCCTCATGCTATTCACACCATGTTTCCAGAGTGTCTGAATCTGAACAGTTAGATTTTTCTGTCAGAAACAGGATCTAAATTTAGCATTATGTAACAACTTCATTACCTCTGTGCTTGGATTTTATCAAGGCATGCAGCGATAAAGGCAACAAGGTTATATAAATCTATGAATAAGGGAAAAAAAGAACACTCATCAAAATATGTCCTTTAGAAATCAAGGTGCCTGAGCAGAAGTAATGCAAAACAACACTTCACATTCATATATGCTACATAATTAAGACCATGATCTAAATAAGAAGGTAATTTATTGATCTGTTACATTCGCCAAAGAGATTATGTCGGGACATTTGTTAGTTTCTTTGTTGGTTTCTGAACAGGATATACAAAAAATTCAAGGGCGGATTTGGATGAAATTTTCAGGCCATGTTGGTCATGTTTGGTGGCGGTCCAATCCTGGAACTTTTTCAAGGATTTGTGGACAGTGCGATAGGGCAGTTTAAAACATATTCACTAATGGCTAAAAAAGTTCAAAATTTTCATGATATTTTCAGGGATACTTGTGATGGCACAAGAGAGAACTTTGCAAATTTGGTGGAGATCTGATTCCAGATGATGATCAAGGAATTTATGCAAGATTTAACATTGTGAAATACCGTAAGGATATTTTCCCCATAAACACAGATAATAATTTGTTCAATACGTTCTCAGTGGAATTTAATGACTTTTTCAGGGAACTCTGGTTATGGCTCAAAAAGAATTTATAAGTTTTCTTTAAAAAAAAAACCCTTCTGCTTGCTGTCAAGGCACTTTGTAAACCTATGTTTTTAAAGGTGCTATACAAATAAAGTTTATTATTATTAAAGGGACTGTGAGGAGTTTCTAAGTAATTGCAAAAAAGTCTCACTTTTAGATATATGCCTGATCGAAATACACACTTTAAGATGAGTTTTATAGCATCAAAATAGGTTATCTGTAAATGCTATTCCTTAGCTTCTTGGTTGGGTCGGACAGGACAGGGCTGGACTGGACTGGATACTCAACTTCGGGAACAAGACAATTAAAACTAGAGCAAATTTATATTATTCGGACACATCTTGGAGCACTGGGCCGTAAGTAGCGATATATAGCTGGCTACAAAACTACGATACTAAGTTTTTCAAAACTTGCTTGTTGTCACACATCAAAACCTACCGCTGTGTAACTAGAAAGAGATACATTACCTCGTCGCTTTGCATCCTGTAGGTTGTTGAAAAAAGAAGTCATAAATAAATGCAGAGCTCTGAGGAAGGTCCGGGCTACAACACAACAAACACACACTTCGGCTTCGGTAACTTGTTGTGGTGCATTCC
Organism: Scarus forsteni; assembly: GCA_036419115.1. Taxonomy (NCBI): domain Eukaryota; kingdom Metazoa; phylum Chordata; class Actinopteri; order Labriformes; family Labridae; genus Scarus; species Scarus forsteni. The sequence goes on along the minus strand of JAZDUH010000359.1, from coordinate 13,198,772 downwards.
AGTTGTAGTCAGAAGTAGGAATTTCCGGGTTCCGAGTAGGAAACTGCAACTGGAACGTCCCCCGAAGTCGGAATTTCCTACTGAGAACTCGGTGAAACCTCGTCACCCCCGGGTTAACAATCAAAGATGGATGCCCCCAGTGTGAACAGTTATTTAGCTCCTGTAATAATCAATTTATTAGCACTTCAGACTAATGTGTGTCACTCTAGATCAGCTGTATACATAGTATTGTTAGACTTATATTTACAAAAATGCTGCCATAGTGATAATCACATCCTTCATGTGATATTTGTGAACAACAACGCAGGGCATGCTAACAACAGCTAACAATAGCCTGGTAGATCGGCATGTTTTTTTCCGACTTCAACTGGAACGCCGATAAGTCGGAGATGATGTCACTTTCATTTCCGAGGTTACTGGAACGCAGCATTACGACAGTCGCCGCGCGTGCTCATGGGTAGCAGAGTCTTAATGTCGCCGGTAATAGATTCTCCTCATAGTCCCTTTAAGTTTTAGGTGATGGTATGAACATGGGTGCAGATCCAATACATTTTTTTAGAATCTTTGACTGTTTTCCATATTTTTGACAATAACTAAAAAAAAACCTCGACTGATTTTCATGAAATTTTCATGGAATGTTTGTAATTGTAAAAATAAAAGTGATTGATTTGGTGTTGATCCAATTTTGCACTTTAGGGAAAGTTGGTCATGGCATGAGGAAGAGGTAATTAGAATAATTAGTGATTCTTAAAGAATATCTTTAAGTATTTGTTAACAATGCAAAATTTTACTAATAACAAACAGTTCTTAACAATTGTTTACAAAATTAATCTGGCATGTTGGTCATAGCACAAGAATAATGTAAAAATATTTGGGCGGTGATCTGAAAAACGTGGAGTTTTACATTTTTTCAAGGGTTTGATAACATTGTGGGATTGGGCAAATCCACACTAAAAACTCAATACCTTCTCCTATTGATTACATTTAAGCGATCCAGATCTGGATCCAGAATCCTGAAATGTGTTTAAGGATTTGCTACCATATTGAGATAGGGTAGTTTTTTGCATTGTTTGACAACAACTTCAAGCACTTCTAGGGTTTTGATTGATTCATCTTTGTATCAAGAGGAAACATTTTCCAATATTGCATTGTAAAATGAAATGGACACACATTTCCAAATTGAGTTCTCTACTGATATTATACCTATTTTTATTTTTTTTTAAAGAAGAAGAGGTAAGAGTGACAGAAATATTGACTGCAAAGTAAATGGAAAAACAGTATTTTACTCAGCACATTGTCTTATGTTATTTACAAAAATGATAAATCAATGTCTATTGATCCAAAGCCGTAAATTTAATCTGCACTGGTTTCAACATTGCCTGTATTTATCACCTGTAGCTAGGTCAGTGAACACCACAATGAACCACCTGTCAGTCTGTCGGCAGCAGCAGCCACAATAATAAAAAGAACACCGGCAAAAAAGGAACAAGTAATGTCTCCAAAACTTCAGAAAGCATCTTAGACTAGAATTAAAGCTGTGGAAATGTATTTCAACTGTCTTTAAGAGCTGCAGACAGCCTTCAGGGAGCCACTCTGATAATGGATTTTAAGCTCTCCATGTGGCATGTCGCTGCTCTGTTCGCACCCGCTCTGACAAGGGTGGTTAAAATTACACCGAGCCAGAAGAGTCAGAAAGGAAAATAATACCAGTGTGACTGAGATTCTCTGAGCTAATCTGTGAGGACGGGGAGGCTTTGTCACTTGATTTTTGTAAGTGTTAATCAGCCTCACGTGGAGGACTGAGACTGCAAGGAATTATCTCAGGTTTGAAACATTTTACTCCCTGAAAAACCTGAATTAAAGCTACTGAGAGAGTTTTTTCTTCTTATAAAACAGCCTACAAACTTAACTGATGTCCCTAAAAAGGCTACAAACAGAAAGGGAACCATGTCCAAGGAGAATGATGTCTATATAGATGACTTCTGGAAACACCATCCCAAGGCAATTAATGATATGCTACCAGAACAGTGTTGCACAACAAGGATAAACTGTGCGTCACCTATGAGGCTGTTCATAAGAGAGACATTTCTTTTTAGAAAATATGACCAAGCTATAATGCATAGTTTTTTGATCATGTATTTTAATTTGACACTCCCTAGAGGCCAAACTGCTTTCAAATGGTCGAAACCTTAAATAACTTATCCAGATTGGTTTAAGAATAGTTGGTGCCAATCAGTTAAAACTCAAAATGTGCAAATTTCAAAAAATGGCAGAAAAAGCTTGAATATCTGCTTTTGTGAACATTTTAGAGAAAAGTCCAAAAGTGTAAAATTGAAGACCTCATTATGATACAACTGCGTATAAAATTTTGCATAGCAAGGACAAAGTCGACACTTTTGACATTTTGTAGGGGGCGCTGCCAAGCCATACTTACATACACTTTAAATATCAACTCTTTCTGAGGACCTGACCAGCCTGGAAAATTGTATAATTTTACAGACCCGTTCAGTTCTTCAAAATGAAGAAGAAAGAGAAGAAGAAGAAGTAGAAGAAGAAGAAGAAGAGAAACAACAACAACAAAACAAAAACAACAAGATAACTCATGCAGTTTCAATAGGGCTCTTGGCCGCTGCTTGCAGGTGGCTGCTCTGGCCCTAAAACTACTACCATCATATCTACAGGCAAAAACAATGGGGGACCAAAGCCAAGGAAAAGAGATAGAATGTAATCTGTATTGCTTGAATGAAGGAGCCTTTTTAAAGATAGGCTGCACTTCATATAGAGTGGTGCAGGAATGAGTCCAAAAACACATTAGTGTTTACACGGACACCCCTGACTTAAAAACGCAAAGATTTTTCCTTTGCATTTTTAAAGTCTACTGCATTCAGATGGCAACACTGGATACGTATGAACTAGCTGTAGTATGCATGCTGGTTCAGTAGTTGATGGTGTAGGTTTGTAGAGAGGCAGCGCTCTACAATACAACAAGAAGAAAAACTTTCCACAAACAACAATGGTGAGTAGATGCACAGAGTCGAGGAGTATTTTCTTCTGAACAACAAATCAGTTCGGACAACAAGTTTGTCTTGATTGTTTTGTCTGGATAACAAACCAAGCACAGTGAGAGGCTCACACATTGCCCGGCAGACATCTGAAGCTGTTGTTGTTCCTGGTATATGTGCGCAGCCTTCATGTGAAAGAGTACTGCACATGCGGTGCTCTGATTCGGGTTTACACGGTGCTACATGAAGAGCTATTTCCACTCTGGAGCTTGTTTATAAAAGTTACTGTTTCAGACAAAACGCAAAGAGTTTGAATATAAATGCAAGGCCAAAACACAATAAAAACGTATCAGATCTGACTGTGTTCGGCCCCGTGTGAACGCAGCCTTAGTTTGCATTTACAATATTGTAGCTTTCTGGTTCACAACCCCCCAGAGCAAATTGGGATTTAGATAACTGGTTTAAGATAAGTGTCTGGAATAAGTTTTGTGGTGAACTCATGCACATTAAACAACAATGATTAATCTGAAATAAAAACATGCATCTGATGTTGCCTGCTTTTGAATTCTAAACCATTGTTGTTGTGTTTAAAACAATGGTTGCGTACTAACTGCTGACAAGGACTACAAATAAACTTTGGACCCAATGAAAAGCATTTCTAATTGTAATCAGTTATTCATACACTATTGCCACAGTCAAGAGGACCAACTTGATCTGGTCACTTGATCACGAGGGGACTCCCAAACAAGAGGTCACATTTAGATGTTGTACATTGGAAATACTGCAGTTGCCGTAAGAAAAACTTCTGCTTGTAACTGTGTGATTGCACACTGTAAACCTTGTATTTGAATGCCCCAAAATGGATGTAAATTCATATTAAAGCATGTAATAAAGCCTCACTGATGGTCACTCATTATATTCATATTTTATTACAATAGCTCTTGCTTGTTCTTTTCACGATCACAGCTTTTATTTTTATATCGAACTTGTTATATTCTGGTATCACTGCAATCTTGAAAAAGCTTCCCCTCATCTACCAGATTATCCTCTCTATGTGGACAGAAATGTGATGAATCAGCGTTAGAGCACAGCCTCAAGCAGACTAAAGGCGTAAACAGCTCACGTTCAAATATAAAACATGAGCGAACAGGACAACTTTATAGGCCTGTTTGCACCTTACTTGTATTAGCACTAAATGCTTTGTGAATTAGACCTTGAGACAGGGCAGATAAAAGAGGGCTGGCAGCAGCCATAATCTATTCTCAGTCAATCAAATATTCCCACAGTTTCAAATTAAGATGCAGAGCAAAGGTAGTACATTTAATTGATTCACTTTTTTGAGCTTTGAAGGTGCTAATTCCTGTCAGTTTGGCTCTGCGTGTATTCGAGGTAAGTCACAGAAAGGGGAAAAAATGGCTCCATGCATGCTTACCCACAAAAGTTAAAAAAGAAAGTTTCTATATGTCCAGGAGCTTAAGTTTGGCAGATTTTAAACACACTTCCCACCTCTGGGTCTAACAAGGATTCATCTGTGCGGCATGGATGTCTTATAAGAAACTGCTCATTCCAATTTAGCTTGAAGACCTGGGTAAGATGCAAATGCTATCACTGACAGGAAAATACATAAAACATGGCTCAGAATATGACTGCAAATGTCAGAGAGAATTATTTTAGAAATATTGGGTATTCCAGCACTGTCAAAAATTTAAAATCCACGCCAACATTGAACAGAGCACCATGAGACTACATAGGACAGTAACTGTACATTATTAGAACACTATTATATGGTGGCACAAACTATACACGACAATAGATGTAATAAATTATGTAATTTAGTTGGTTTAAGTTCGTAAGATAAGAAATGTCTCAAGGACAATGATTTCGATATCCTAGATTACTTGCAAGATGATGATGCTCTTTATTTCACAGATGGCAACAACATCTCGCAGTGGTCCAGTGTTACGTAAACTGAACTGATTTAAAAATATATATTGGGCCTTCTATTTAGTGAAATTGTTGTTAAGTTATGGACAAATTATACACTTTTAATTGATCACCTACTTACATGTTAAGGCTGAATCACTAACTATTGTTACATCTATTTGAAATTATTGATTTTAACTTATATTTATGTTTGAAACTTGGGGTACAAATCTGAGGTTCTTTAGACTTACTACTGGGTAATTAATTGCCATAACTTCTTCACACAATCTTTCTACTGGTCTAAGACATATATTTACATTCACAACATTTGAAAAGGTGAAAGCAAGAGGAAAAGAGATTTCCTTTTGCTCTTGCCTTTTTCAAAGGTTTGTCCAGATGTTGCCAGTGTTTTTGTGCAACTTAGACCAGTACTTTCTTTCAGTCAATAGACTGTTTTTTTGGGAAATTTGATACCTTTTTGATCTTCAGGAAAATCAAACTTTACAGCACAAAAACTGTTTTGTGACAACAATGACCACTGTTCCTCTGTTTCTCAGGAGCAGCAACAATGTTCCTAGGACAGTTTGAATTGGGGCATGTTTAAATACATAAACAGTGTATCTATATGTATATACATACATACATAATGCTCTGTATACATAAATGCAAATGTCACAGATGAAATTGGCTTGGTGAAACAGTTTTTGGTCATTTTGCAATATGTGTTTGTATGCGCAATACTGGCAATACTGGCAATGTGCAATTTTGTGTTGTTTGTTTCATCAGACTGTGGAGACTTGTAAGCAGCAGGCGAGTCCAAAAGAAATTTCCCTAGGGGGACAATAAAGTATATCATATCGTATCGTATCGTATCAGACGTGTCGTGTCGTGATCAGATCGATCGTATCGTGTCGAGATCAAAGTCGTGTCATCGTTGTCGCACCGCTGACCGCATCGACGATTGCATTGTATTGCATCGCATCGATCAGACATTGTATCAGATTGTATTTTGCGCATCGCATCGTGTTAATATCGTGTCGTGTTACTGCACCCATCACTTCCCTGTTTGCATGTTTTGTGGTGTAGGATCTATGTTCAATTGAAGTTTTGACTATTAAGCTCTTGTAAAACAGTGCAAGGGATTGTGAATGTGATCCATGGTGTTTAATTATATATTATATATTCTACTTCCATGCATGCCCCCGTCCTATCAGAAATATATACACTTAACTGTTCAAAAATTATCACATCTTCTAAAGATGCGGCATCTATATTGTAAGTAGTTGGGAGGAGGGGTTTTCACATATTTGGTAAAGGTGGAAATTTTTTTTTTTTTTTAATAATGTATTTTTTGAGCATTTTGTGCCTTTATTGACAGGAGAGAGACAGTGGATAGGTTTGTGAAAGGGGGAGAGAGAGTAGGGGAAGACACTGCAAACTGGTCACAGGCGGGATTTGAACCTGGACCAGCAGAAGCATGTACGTGGGGTGCCTGGTTGCTAACCACTCCACCAAACCAGCACCCCGGATATTTTGTTTTTTAACATTTTAAAGTCACCTTACATAAGACCTTTGAGAAATATAAACTGGGCCACTTTTACTTAGCTAAAATATCTTGATAATTTTGGTCCATAACTTCAAACCCTACCCAGATCAATGCAAATATCCTTCAACACTAGCTCTTGAGCGTACAATACAGTATGTCACTTAACAGACCCAGGCATAAGAAGCATTTATGTAGTTCAGCAAGTGAAAGCAACTTTCATTTGTTGTCCAGAATAGACCTGCACCGTGCACCACTGCTCTTTGTGCACTGTTTTGATCCATTTTCTATACAAGCGGTCCCAGAGAGAGAATACAAAAAAGACCAATTTCTATAGTAAGGAGACATTTACTAGGAAAATAATGAATGTTTTGCAGTACAAACTTGAACCCCTGTACATTTTTGAGCAACAAACAATAACTACATAGGAAAAAATATATATCTTTGACACAAAAAATAGCCAGAGGCTTCTTTATGTGTCAAGGGTTTTAAAGAATAATGGGGGAGATGACTAGGTTTAATTAATGTTGAGCTGTTGCTATGGTAATGTAGTCAGTAAAATGAGAAGGAGTTGCAGAGGGCACCAGGGATCGGTCCTTCATTTATAGATAAGAAATATAAAAGCAAAAAGAAATAATAACATTGCAGCTTCAGTGGTTGCCTTTGGAATAAATAAAAACTGAAAACACTGGGAGATTTATGGCCCGGTCCCTGCTCTTAATGGCACACCGAACCATCCCCCAGCAATTGAGAAGGCTCATCAATTTAATGACTTAACAACCACGGCCCGCCCCATGCTGTCAAAATCCTGGCATCTGAAGTTCCCAGTCACCCTGAACTTGTAAATATGCCAGGGGAGAGGAGCTCGCTGCAGTTTAGAAAGTAAGATCCATAATCAAACACAAGATTATAAACCAAAGAGAAAGAAATGAATCTCCTGAATAAATAATCAAGTTATGTGTTAGATAAGATTTTGGCTGAAAGATATAAGGGTATAAAAGCAGCTTAATTCAAACACTGCTTTAGTTTGATCTCTACTCTTTATTGCCCCACTTTAAGAGGCCATATTTTGCTTACATTTCTTTTCATATCTTTCATTTTGACTAATGCTAGGCAGTGTTCATAATCACTGATGATAAAAAACCTAGTTTGCACATACGGAGTACTCTTGATCCCCATCTGCTCTCAGTCCGTCTTCCACACAGTTTAAAGCCACTTTATGGCTCCCTTCTTCCTGTGGGCCCAGTCGGCTCTGATAGGTTGACTGTTCAACTCTGTTGTATCCGTCAGTCCAGAGTTGGTGGCATAGAGTGTCTTCACAGTTAAAAGCATGGACATGGTCCTATCCATTGTGAGCATTTTTGTTACTTTATATATATTTGGTCTGGTTACCTCCACCAAAGAGGTTATCTTTTTGCTGGCATATGAATGTTTGTTTGTTTGTCAGCAAGGTTGAACTAAAATTACAAGATTAATTTTGTTGACATTTTCAGAAGATGTTGGTGATGGCCCAACTTAGAAATTGTTAAATTTGGTAGTGATCAAAACTAACAACTCAGTGAACATCTCAGCGAATAATTGTTGCTTAAAAACTGTCTAAGGGTGACACCAACATGATTCCCAGTGCTAGGTTATGGTTTTCAGGGTCAAGGGATCATATTACAAGGGTAACTTTATCATGGAACTATTAAAAATAGATGTAACAGCAATATGATAGCCACCTTCGGGAAGGTTTTTGTTCTCACAGTGCTTTCAAGTTGGTTTTAGGGTTCACATAGCAATTTTAGGAGCTGACTAATGGACTAAAATAATGTTTTCACACAGGGCAAAAACCAAACCATGGAACAGTTTGGTCCGGACCTAGACCACCTCTTTAAGGGCGCTTTCACATTAGGTCCACTTGCCGTGGCGTGGTTGGCCATGGGTTCGCCCACCTCCCCCTCCCCCGCTGGCTTGCATTCACACTGGCAACATCGAACCGTGCCTGGACCCACTTGTGTATTTACTCATTTTGAAACAGCAGGGGGCGATATGCACATAACTGGTTACCAAATCTGCTACGGAGGAGAACGAAGAAGAGACTACCATGGTAACCATTTCTTACACCAGACAACCAATGTTTACGTTTCGCTCTCTTCTACATTTTCCTTCAAATGTGTTTTTTTATCTTGTTTGAGACGGCATCAGCGACCTTCTGGACCCTCATAAATCATCGTAATCCTCAACCAGAATAAACAAATCTACAAATTGAGGAAGCAAAAGATTCAACCGCGGGATTAACAGGAAGTAATGCATCAAAAGTAGATCGGTTCGGACCACTTTGTTTCACACCAGTGAAACTGCACCAAATGTAGGGAGATGGAGCGGATCGAGACCACCCCTTCATGAAGGTCTCGGACCGGCTGATTTGGTGTGCACCAAAGTGCGGTGGTTGCATTCACATTGATACTAACGTACCAAACCCTGGCCCAAAACTTCTTTGGTGCGCGCTAAATGTGGTTGGTGTGAAAATGTCCTTAGTTGAACCAAAGTCCAGCTGCTTTGTTTTAACCATGGTCCAGAAGAGGCTTTACACCCCTCATCTTGGTCCGAATCAAAATTAAAAGTCTGAAAACCCCAACCAAATTATGTAGGTGTGAAAACACCCTTAGTCTGGAAATATGCTCTACCAAAAATTGGCAGGTCGAAAGTTTGATGGCTAAAGGTTTGATACATGTTGATATGTCTTTGGGTATGACTCTTAGCACCAAGTTGCTCCCACTGCTGCATCAGTGGCATGTAAATGAGTATGTGTAAGCCAACATTTGGATAACTTACTCTGAAACTCAGATCTATCACTACCTGAATGTGAGAATGAGCAGTAGTTAATGGGTAGATGTGACCTGTGGTGTAAAAAGTACTTGGAGTGATCAGAAAGACTGTAGAAAAGCTCTACATAAGCTTAAGTCCTGTTCAGAGCCATGGTGTCAGGGTCTCTGCACTCTCTGGGCCTTAAATGCTGAAGAAACAATGGTAGAACATCACACTGATACATTTATTCAGTGGACTGCAGACACTAGCAGCTATTGGCGCCATAACGGCAGGAAAGGGAGAATTCCAGATAACTTGGACTTTTTGTCTTGTGCATAGAAGAGCTCTTTTATGTGAATGGGATGTGCAACATTGTGAAGGGCATTTACAACTTAAAAACAAAATATTGTCCCTTTAAATAAGACCAAGGCAGGCTTAATTTCGCAAGTGCAGCACAGCGTCATCGAAGCCCCTTTTGTGTAACAAATATACAGTAAACTGCTCCTACCCAAAAACTTTTATCCTTCTATTCTTTTATTTGTTAAAAAAAAGAAAAAAAAGATGATTCAGATGTTGATTTCACAATGACATTGAGTCTGACTAGGGCTGATTATGTTTGCAAAAAGAGTCTGCTTTATTTGTCCAAAATGACCTTAGTTTGAAGAGAAATCTGGTCATTAGTTGTGTCAATCACATTTGCACACTGACTGAAATTTCAAAATGTCATATTTTTTCTTGATCAGGTTTGAAAATCTGTTTTGAAGCATTCATTAAAGTAATTTAAGAGGGACAAAGGCAGCAGCTGATGCGTACAAAGACCTAACTCTGAGCACCCTATTGTCTCCCTACTTTTGTTTCAACCATAGAGCAGGAAATACAAGGACAGTTTGTGCCTACAATTAATTACAGGGAGGACAACTCAACACAAAGAACCCTTTGTGTCTTTCCAATTATTCCGAAAAGTTTCTTTTCAAACCACACTGACTATTTTCCTCTGACTTCTGGCATCGCTTAGGCATTTTTGGAAAACAATAGAATAAAATCGAAAAAACATTCTGACTGGATATTCTCTCTTTTCCAGAACATTTTCTGTAAACTCTGGAGATGGTTGTGCACGAAAAAGTCCTGACAATCTACAGTTTCTCAAATACTAAGTTTACGCTTAAAGTCACAAAAAATCATCTTTTCTCACACTTTGATTCTTGGCTTGAACTTCGGTAGGCTGTATTGGCCATATCTACATGTCAAAATGCACGAGCTGCTGCCATGTGATTGGCTATTTGCATTAAAAGTGTTGTGTGTAGAAGCTGGCAGTATTTTACCGAACAGAAACAGTAAATATAGGATCTAACATTTCTGTGTGTGTGTAAAATCTGTTGAGATAGGTGTACAATCATACCCATTAAACTTTTGTTTTCTTTCTCTTAAGTTAGAAAAAGCTATTTATATTTATGTACCGGGGTCCCTTTTGTGGAGGCTACCATAACGATTGTAAATGTTGTCTACGGGTGGATTTTGGGGTCCAAAAGAGCAAAACACGATTTTTGAATACAAGCCTGGCTGCCGGTCCTGTAATCTTCCTGGATGGCATCCTAACTGACCGACAATGTATGAAAATAATAGTTACAAATATGAGTAAAAAACCCTTAACCCTAACTTGCAATTGAGCATTGAATTGAATTAAGATACGCAATATTGTGATCAATCGATGAATGCAGATTAGCTGCTTTAATTTTCCCCTCCCAGCCAAATGCCAGCCAAGTTCCAGCCAGTTACTAGCCAACTTCCAGGCATTGGGAGTTGAAACAAGGTTGTTTGTTTATGAGTTCAATTTCTGTATTGTGGCATTTTCCATGCTTAGTTAAATTTCATTTATATATCCTAGAAAATACAAATGGTAATGGTTACATGTTATTCTCATCATTGTCAGGGATTTCACAACAATATATAGGGTGTGCAAGTCAGAGCAATTTCCTGTCAAATGGGAGAAATTAAGCAGCTCCATCTGTACGTCTTTCTGCGGTTCTGCAGCCAGCCTCCAGTGGACACATAAGAAAGTGCAGCTTCATTCCCGCTTGGCACTGCTTTCAGGCACTGGAAGTTAACCACAAACTACTCGCCCAGCCAGTATGCCAACTTAACTTAGAGGAGATGTGGCACCTTTGTTGCGTTTGCTTAGTTTATAGCAAGAAAGGTTTCCAGCTTCAGCAAGGAAGTGCAGTTGTGCCCTATTTTACCAAATTACTTTTGAGTTAACTTTCCAGACAGTCTATTTTGATCTTCAAGTGCAAAGAGCATTATTGTGGCAGCTCCCCCAGAGATCTCTGGAGCCTAAAGTTGAGCTCACACCCCAGGCTGGCAACCATCAGCCTGTGGTCATCAACAGGCACCTTGGGGGGCCACATCAGGCTCTCCACAACTTCCCATTCAGCCCCAGACAAGTATCAAATTTAAACAATATGAGGGGGAAAAATCTTTTCTGGTTTTAAAGGGAGTTTGTTGTTGTTATATCACACAATAATAAATGCTGATTATTAGAACTGAAATACTATCTGGAACGTCTCTATGTTTTATTGATTTCAAAGGAATCCAGCAGTGAGCCATTGTTGTTAATGAAAGTTCAATCATGACATAAGCGTACAGGAGTGAAACCCAGTGACACAAAACATGGCAACCCCAGTTAGAAATTGCAAAGATATCAAAACTGCTCCAAATGACTGGCACTAGTAATGGTGATAGAGGCTGATTTCACCTTTGAAAACTCAGCAATACATACATAACATACAAGCAATGCAAAAATTAATGAACTAATATGTAAATAAACCTACAATATTTACAGAAAATATATTGACCCCTGACTTAAGCCTTAACTGCTGCATACTAACGGCCCCTAGTTCCTCAGCATACATTAAAGAATGAGCATTAGAGCCTAAGAACAGTAATTATTCCTGTAAACAGCACATCAGCTATTATGGATTATTTTGGAAATATCACAACAAGCCATGCCACCGTGGATAGCAGATGGCATGCAAATTTAATGAGTGGCAATATCTTTGGAAGGAAACATTAAAAAAAGAAGTGATTATGCAAATGAGAGATTTTTTTTAAATCCATCACTTCAACACAAGTCCTGCTATAACTGCTAAGTAGCACAAGAACTGCACAATATTTCAACTTTATTGTTTCCCCCAAACGAGCCGCCTGACTCCTGGATCCTTCACTGAACCCCTATGGGACGCTGATGGGGCAGAGTTTACGGCTAACGTGACAAGCTTTAATGCTAGCATGCTCAGACAGCATATCTGTCAGACCGGGCCCGGCTGAAGGCTTTAAAAATCTGCTGTTACTAGTGTGGCTGCAGTGTGCTGCCTAAGAGAAATCACTTGTCAACACCTCTGGAGCTTGATAGCTAGTTAGCTACAGCTCTGCACACTTTCGACTGACAGCTAACAAGAACTATAAATGCTACTACAAGGCCTTTTATCACTGGTAAGCTCAGATCACAAACAGAAGGAGAAGATGCAGCCTTTTTCTTTCAGTTAAAATGCACTCTCCCGACACTTTTATATCTTTTATAAGCTATTTCCAACCCTGTCAATTGTTAGATGGTTAGCATAAACATGTTTTATGATGAGTAGACTTTTATTACATTTTATGAATAAGTAAAATACGTGTAGGATGGATCCATAAAAGAAAAGTTACACTCACCATACATCCAGATGACTCCAACTGCCTGTCAGATACACATTTGAAGTTCTTCTTGCAGCCACCATTGTCCTTGGAGCAGTCACGAACAGGACCAAAAGATGCCAGAAGGTCCTCCACAGTCTCAAAGTAAGTGGACATCATGGCCTCTTCCCTGTGAAAGAAGAAGAATGTTGTTTTTAACCTCAATATAAAGGCTTGTTGGCATCACGTTGGGCCGGGATGGAGCCTACTCCTGCCGAAACTGGACAAGAGGTGGGGTACACCCTGTTCTGGTTGTCAGCCAATCACAAAACCACAAAGAAAGATGGCCAACAGGGCAATTTAGAGTCACCAATTAACCCAACAAGCATGTTTTAGTCTGTGGGAGGAAACTGGAGTGCCAGGAGAGAACCTATGCAGGCACATGGAGACCTGGCTAACATGGGGAGTTGAACCAGCAATCTTGTTGCAGGGAGGCGCACATACTAACCTGCACTGCCACCTTGCTGCCCAAGGAAATAAGATACAAGCTAACTCTTGACACTGTCTTTATTGTAGTTGCTTCAAATATTTGAACATTATATTATCTTGAAAGTTTTTGCCAACATATGTGTGCAATTGAGATAGTTTTCTTTATTTTTTAAACTGTCTGTCAAACTGTACACTGTCCAAATCACACAGATAGGCTGACAATATTGGAAAAATGGCTTATTTCCTAACTAAATAAAGATTTCACTTTCCACCATTTACACATAGTACTGCAAGAAACCTTTGTCAAATTTCCACAAATACATTGGAAATATTTGGACAATCAGAAAATCATGAACACTGAGAACATACAGCATCTCAACGATCAAGACTGTGCTCTCTTTTTTGTTGTTTGAAACATGACTACAGATTATTTAGCTTCTGTACTTTAAAGTCCCAAAGCCTAAAATATTTCATCTACATGCTATTAACGTGTTTAGCTCAACAGGGAAGAGTGTTGTATTGGTCTTTGCCTGGGGCCTCTAAAGCACTGGAAGCAGCCCTGAGGAGAAAGATAAATGCTTAAGCAGCTGTAATATCTCATAACATTGCTTTTTTCCAGCACAATTAAAAAGCATTTATAGATTTTAAGTGGAATATTCTCATCCACGTGCAATTTATATCTACCTTCCATTTGCAGCACACATACGTTCTTCATAAAAGGCCAATAAAGTCTCTCTGATGCATACACTATTAATAAAACATAATTTGTCAAAACAAACAGCAGCAATAACACTGATTCAATGACTTTTTCCTTGACAACCCTGCTTCCAATGTGAGCTTGCACTTGATTTTATGACAGGCAGCGCCAAGGCAAACATTAATAAACCCAATCCAGCTGTGGTTTAAAATAGATGCACCCGAGGGGTCGTGGTATGTAGCAATTTTTAAACAACAACTCGAGTTTGACTGCAGGGCTCGCACTGCTCCAGTCATGTCTGGGAGGAGCTGGTAAATTGGCATTAATTGGGTGTGTTTGTGACGGTGCTGTGATGGAGAGCTCAGGGAGTCAGCGCTCCATGTCCATAAACTCTCAGGACCAGGCAGAGGCCAAGACATCCATGCCCGCCCTTCCTGGCAACAGAAAAAGACAGACCACTTCACTCATGAACACTTAAAGGCACACAAAGGCAATAACAGTTAAAGGCCCATTAATTATTTTTTTGTTTTGATGAGTTGCATTGCTTTCAGATAATTTCTCCTTTGTTTAATACGACTCTTAAGTGTTAACCTTTAAATCTACATATCAATAAGCACTGGACCCTTGAAAAAAACTAAAACAATGGCAAGAATCATCTTGAAAATGGTTTGAGCCACTTGCTAATGCTAGTATGCTAGCTAGGAATGCCAATGCAAAAATGTCAGTGCACTCAAGATTTGAAGTCATAACTGAACCTACAGTTTGTACACAATAGCTTGAGGCTATTTTAACTTCTTCTATTGCTAATTTTACAGTTACAGTGCTAAAATGCAAGCATACAGGAGGTTGAACACTGATGTTTTAGTAAGTGTGCCATGCTAGCTACCTGAAGGAGTATTTCTTGATAGCAGTGTGAAAGCTAACAGACGCTAGTATGTTTTAAGATAGTACGCTTAAATGCTAAGCAAGAGTAGATTTATTTAGAAAAATAGCATTGAGGAATATATCAATTAGCCATGATATCGACATTGAAATATATTTTTTTGTAGCAGTACTTTATCTTGATGCCATTGTTAGAAAAAGATCTATGATATAATTCTTGAATGCTAGCATGGGGGCAGACATGTATTACCATTTCACAGATGAGTATGTCAGTTAGTCATGCTGGTAATTTCAGAAAGCGGTGCTAGCTAAACACTTGCGTCAGTCATTTTACTTTATGATATCAATTCTAAATTGTTGCTCGTAACACTTTGGAGCATTCCAACAATTTTGGATCCAATGTCCAAGTTTTAAGCATGCATAAAAAAAAAAGTTGACGTTCTGGATGAGTATCAGCTTTGACCAACTTACATTAAATTAGTTCTGTGTGGCCTTACTTAGCCCAACACAACTCTTTTTTTCCCTTTAAGACAGCAAAAGTTGGCCAAAACATCAGTGTTTGAATGCAGTTAGGACTAATATAACCTCAACACTGACCTTGTATATCATCTAGGATATAAAGCAGTCTCCAAACGGAATGTTGCACATAAGAACTGCACCGCTTCAACTTTTTATTCTTTTTTCCAGTGTTTCTACAAGTCTGTGCAGAGCCAGAGTCTGTTGAAAGCATGTTGTTTCTATTGCACATGCTACAGGGTTTTCTTGTGTTGGTCCAACACTCCAAAGAGCATAGCAAAACATAAGTGTCTGCAAACCTTGGACTTGGAGTGTTTTGATAAAGAGTTAACATGATTTTCCAATGAAAAGTTGTAGAGAAATGCTACTCAAAACCTTGTGGTGGAGTTTAATGGAAAATCAGGGGATAACGTTTGTGAGGAAACATCAAAAGTTTGGGAATCTGAGTCTGAGCAGGAGTTGTTGAGTTGATTCCAGAACAATCGATCTGTTTATAGCGAGTATGTTTGTGTCAGCCACTGTGCCACTGCAAGGACCCATGAAAAATCATTACAAAGGAAGAATCTACCTTTTGCAAAAGCTGACTCTCGGCTGTCTTCTGGGAAATGTCAGCTTGACCAATGCTGTATAGATCTTCCGCTGTGTTTGCTTCAGCATGCTCAGCTGTAACCATACACTGAGCTCTGCGTGCCTGCTGTCAGAAAGAATGGAGGGGTAAGCAACCCCTGTTGTTTTTTCTCTGCAAAGAGACAAAAAGGACTGTCTCTTGCATTGTGACTGTGGGGAACTCTCTGTGTTGTGAGGGTGACTTGAGTACAAACAGCAACAAGATCTTGGATGATAGGAAGACAGATGCCATGCTGAGTCCGGAGGATTTTGGAGTATTGTCACTGTGACTGTCACTCTTTGGTTTTGTCTTTCTTTTTGGGTGTGACAGGGATTCAAAGTGGAGGAGTCACTCAAAAGTTGAATCTAAAATTACTGCAACTGAACCGGTAAATTACCACTGATGGTGCTTATAATGAAGCAGAGACCTTGGCATTGAAGTCCAAATCAAATCAGTTTGTTTTTAAAGCAAAGCTCAAACCATACAATACTGAATAAGCTCCCCCTAAGCTTTTTGAGCAACTGTGCCATTCTGTAAAGGGAAAAACATGAGGCCAAAAGATATGAGCTGTAACCTTTGTTCTTCAAAATCTAAATAGTAAATCACTGAATCATAGATGACAACAGGCTTTGAGCTATTGCACTCCAAAGGTTGGGAAGAAATGTGCCATTGACCTTTAACCTTTACAGCCAAAATCGAATCACTTAGCCCTGCAGTGCGGTTTGACACTGGTGCAAAATTTGAAGAAATTCCTTAAAAGCATTACAAAAGATAATGTCCACAAGCAAAGGATGAAAATTAGGTTCAATAGCTGCCTTACTAGAACTGTGACCTCCAAAATCTAAGCAGTAGAAACTTTGGAGAACATGCCTCAAGGCTCCCTTGTGATATGACAACAAGCAACAGATAAACATGATTGTCCAGAATCCAATCAGATTGTATAATTGTGCTTAATCCGTGACTTAAAAAAATCTTTAAGTTTTTTTTTTTAAGATGTCCTTAGGACAATCACTGGATGAACATGAGGGTTCAATACTTTGAAGACCAATGTCCAGAACCTAATCAGTGCTCTTGAACTAGATTCAATATTTATTAACAAAAATCCTTAAACAGTTATTACGAAACATGACGACAAGCAGAGTATGAACATTAGGTCCATAAACAATGGCCACGATTGCATAATGGTTTCAAATTCTGAATTAATTATTCAAAATTAAATAACTCGGAATTAAAGTTTTCTCCTTCGTGTTTACATGGAAATAATAATTCCAAATAAATCTTCACATGGGAAACACGTTAATTCGCCTTTATTCAAGTCCTTACAGTTGGGAATGGTTCTGATTGAACAGGGGCTGACACGATGTAGTGATGTATTTACTAGGGCCATCACTTTAGCGCATTAATTAGATTAATTAATTACAACGCAAATTAATGCATTATAAAAATTAATCGCAGGATTAAATATAGCACATGAACATTTTAATACTGTCCAGCTGGAGGACCCGTACATGGCAGTGGCACGTCACTTCACACATGCGTCGCTAGTCAAACCAAACAAAGCCCAGGTGACAACAGGAACGGCATATTTAAGACTTAGTCTTATTTTATTTTTGAATTTATTTATCTATATTTGTACTGCATTCTTTAATAATGCACCAGGCCTAATTGGTTTGCTGGATGTCCTCGACCTTTTTCTTTTTTTTGAATTTGATTTATGAAACACACTTAAAGTGTAATTTGAGTTGCCTGATTGAGCTTAGAATTTTCTGGACAAGATGCCCTGACTTAGGTTTTATTCAATCACCAATAAAAATGTAGATTTACAATCTTCTCTTTTTAGTGTATTCATTTGATTAATCATCCACTACAATTTTGTAATGTCCTAGAATTCAAATTCTTTATGTGGGGACTTTAAGCAGATATGAGATTAAAATGTGATTAATTAGATTAATTAATTACAAATCCTGTAATTAATTAGATTTTTTTTTTTAAACGCCTGACAGCACTAGTATTTACATCTTCCAGTTCTGAGACCACGTCACTCAAGAACACTTAAAGGCACACAAAGGCAATAACAGTTAAAGGTCCATTAATTATGTTTTTGTTTTGACAAGTTGCATAACTTTCAGATAATTTCTCCTTTGTTTAATATGAGTCTTAAGTGTTTACCTTTAAATCTACATATCAATAAGCACTGGATCCTTGAAAAAACTGAAACAATGACAAGAATCATCTTGAAAATGGTTTGAGCCACTTGCTAATGCTAGTATGCTAGTTGGCTAGGAATGCCAATGCAAAAATGTCAGTGCACTCAAGATTTGAAGTCATAACTGAACCTATAGTTTGTAAATAATAGCTTGAGGCTATTTTAACTCCTTCTATTGCTAATTTTACAGTTAGAGTGCTAAAATGCCGGCATACAGGAAGTTGAACACTGATGTTTTAGTAAGTTTGCCATGTTAGCTACTTAAAGGTGTATTTCTTGATGGCAGTGTAAAAGCTAACAGACATGCTAGTATGTTTAAAAATAGAACGCTTAAATGCTAAGCGAGAGTAGATTGATTATTATTAATCATCCACTACAATTTTGTAATGTCCTAGAATTCAAATTCTTTATGTGTGGACTTTAAACAGATATGAGATTAAAATGTGATTAATTATATTAATTAATTAATTACAAATCCTGTAATTAATTAGATTAATTTTTTAAACGCCTGACAGCACTAGTATTTACATCTTCCAGTTCTGCGTCTCCAGCGTCTCAATCAGGGAAACTTCCTCTAACCTGGAGGCTAAAGCTTTTAAAAGGTTACATTTTAATGCTTATGTCCACCAACACTTTCATTACCTCCAAATCTTCTCAGGCTCTAATTAAATAAACTGTCTTGGCTTGCATGGAGTCTGATTTAAAATCAGAATAAACCAGCCACTAACTTCAGAATTATCATTTTCATTCGAAATTAGGTGTTAACATGGTCATTTTGAAGCTTTCTAAAGAGGATTTAATTTTTATTTGGAATTAAAGGTGAATTAAAGTTCTCACTCGAAGAAAATAAAAAAATATTTGAGATATCATGTAACAGGTAAAGACTCCAATACCTTGGCCTCTGACTATTTCATCACAATAAAAGTATCTTACTCTAGCATTGGAGTGGACACGAGGGCAAAATCAAAAGAAAAATCCCTCAATGACTGCTGGAGAAATTGCATTATCCATAATAAATGGACAGAGTGATGGACAAAAAGACAAACAACTCTAAAACAAAAAAAGCCCTCGACTACCACTGTCATGGCTGCACACCTACTAAAAAGCTGTTTATAAGGAAACTGTTGGAAAGAGCAAAGACAGCAAAGCGTAATCCATTGACATATTGAGTGTTCAGTATTGAATATTTTGTGATAAAGTTTTGTATATTGTGACCTTGTCATCTGCTTGAGGCAGATTTGAATGTCAAAGCATTAAAATTCACCAAATAGTCTGGAGTGCTCTCTCCAGCATTAACAGAATACCTTTAAAATTCATAATTCATGTCTTATTAATGTTAGCACGGATGTTCTGCAGGCAGGTGTGGGCAGACATCCCCTCCTCCTTCCTTTTTAATTTCAGTGATATCTTTTTATTTCTTTTCCAAAGTGTCTGCTCATGTGTGATCGGCATGTGTAATTCTTTGAGCCTCCCATATTGTTAAGAGCCAGGGAGAGCTCATTTTAAGCCGTTAGCTTTCATTTTAGATTTATGGTGTAACAGGTCAAAATGAGCTCATCCTCGAAACTGAGCAGTGAAATTCCCCACCAAGGGTGTGGATATTGCCACTTTTTTTTTTTTTTATAAAAGGTAATTTTTTGGATTAACTACAGCATACTGTGCACTAGGAGCTGGAAATTATTATCAGACAGGAAAATTTGCATAGACTTGTTCAAGGCTACACAGTTTTTAAGCTTTATTTAACCACGTAGCAGGATTCCAGATCTTTTGTGTGTCATCAGGAAAATCCATTTTGCAAAGCTTTGACTGAAAAGGTTGTTCCAGAACAGAAAATGACGACGTCCTCCAAATCATTTACCAGACAAAAAGACAAGCGCAGCATCAGCCAATTACACGAAAGGGACTCAATGCTTTTGGCATGTAGACTGCTGAATTTCACAGTGGGCTTCACAATTAAGTAGAGAGACAATTTGAACATGGCATTGATTTTGGTGCCTGACACACTAGTCTGATGAAACTATTAATCTGCTGGGATTTTCACAAAACGCTCTAAAGGGTTTACAGAGAATGGATCAAAAGAGAAAATATCCAATAGGTGTAGGTTCTCTAGGTATGCTAGAAGTCAGAAGAACTTGGACGGAGTGGTTTAAGATGATGGAAAGACAAACGCAACCAAAATTGTAAGTACTAATTAAAATAATGCATTGGCGACAGATTTTCACAACATTTTCAAGTAATGCTGGTCAAAGCACAACGAAATAGTGATTTTCATTGTTCACAGGGATTTGCTCGCACTGTAAGACAGGACAGTTTTCCAAATCTTTGTTCACATTTACCAAAAAGTCCTCAAAAGATAATCATGACATTTTTCAGGTATTGCTTGTCATAGTATGAGAAAGAAGTGCTAACATTTGGTGGTGATCTGAACCCTAAATAATGATTCTTTTAATGTCTAGTAATTTGTTTTTCATTTTGCTTTCTTTATGCAGGTCTATCTGATGTTAGCACAATATTAAAGGATAAGTTCGGTTTACAGCTTTCACATTGTTTATAGAATGAAGTAGAACAATATACTCACCCAGAAGGCTTTCCTGATCCAAACAGTGCTTCGGGAGATATTTAGATCCAAAATGAAGCGGCGGACATCCGTATAATGGTAGCACACGGAGCATGTATAGCGCCACTCCAAAGACTGCATTAATCGTCCAAAAACTCATTAGTTTCACCAATATTTTATCATGGTCCACTCATGCTACTCCTCCAGGACAGTCTGGGGTCGCTCCACCCATGTTTTCGTGACTGTGCTGACCTCTGAACTGAAAACTTTCTTTACGGCTGCTGTGCATGCGCAGTACAGCTTCCTCCTTTCGATGAGCTCCTCATCTGTAAACTCTGGCTCCAAACTGTAAGGACACCCATCATATTCGAAGTTCTCGTCCACAACATCTTCATCCGATAGATATTCGTCCATTTTGCACAAAACTGGAAGAAGTTGTTGAGTAGCCGGCGGTCGCCCCAGAAACAATGAGCTGTACTGCGTATGCGCGGCAGCTGTAAAGAAAGTTTTCAGTTCAGAGGTCAGCACAGTCACGAAAAATGAGTGGAGCGACCCCAGACTGTCTTGGAGGAGTAGCGCAAGCGGACCATGATGAAATATTGGTGAAACTAATGAGTTTTTGAACGATTAATGCAGTTTTAGGAGCGGCAGTATACATGCCCCGTGTGCTACCATTATATGGATGTCCGCCGCTCGATTTTGGATCTAAATATCTCCTGAAGCACTGTTTGGATCAGGAAAGCCTTCTGGGTGAGTATATTGTTCTACTTCATTCTATAAACAATGTGAAAGCTGTAGAAACCGAAATTATCCTTTAACAATGTACACTGGTTATGAGTATAAATTCCAATCCTAACAATTTTAGGGAGTGTCGTTCGCCACTTTCATGTCCTGTCTCTATCCATACGCTGTTAAATAATGGCAAAAGTGCGCTCCAACCTCACAAATCCTCTCTCCCCCCAAAAGTAAATGAGGATGTGAATGACTTCAGTTAATGGGGCAAGGAAATATCAACAAAGTTATAATAGCTGCTTCTGTTCAAGACCTTTGTTTGAAGACTACTACTGGACCGGAAAATGTGATTATGGATGCCCAAACATTTTAAGATAATTAAAGTGTCACCCGCTGTTTGCTGCACATTAAGAAGTGTTTATTGATTCTCAGTAGAATCCGTTGATGTGGTTATGGCAGCCTCATTATAGATGAGAAGTATTGATGTTACCCTGTTATCCCAAGTGCTCAAAATCAATGCACTCACGCCACCATCAAAACATATTTCTTTTTTTGACCCTATGCTGTGGTTCACTTCTGCTTTGCTGCTGCACGTTCAGCTTTTATAGATGAAAAAAGAGGATAGACTCCCCTAGATGTGGCAGTTTTTTGCTTGTTTTCAAAAACTGAGAGGTCACATATTCTCCTGAAATGACAGTTTTGCTTGAATGAGCAAACACAAATGAAAAAAGGCCAACTGTACAAATATCAGCTTTGAGCAATTGTTACTAGCTATGGTATTCCTGAAGTGTAAAACATATTGGCAAAGTAAGGGAACAACAAATCCCACAACACAAAAAGAAATCAAAGACAAAACAGAAATCATAAAATATGCTGTTTTGCGTTTTCTGGTTCATTGTGATTTCAAAATTTTTAGTCACAATTTGGATTTGCTGTTAAATGTTCAAATGATTATTCATTGTTGTGTTTCTATATTTTATGATTTGTTATCAAATGTGTGTAATGTTTTTGTTGTTGTGGTTCTGATCTTGGTTGTGTATTTCCCAAACTGTTTTGATTTTTGCATGTCGTTAATTGTTTTTTGATATTTTTTAATATTCTTAAAAAGGAAGAAAAGTGTGTTTTTTAAATTGTTTTTGTGTTTATTGTTGTGTTATTTAATTTGCTGTTGTGGTGTCCCATTTTTTGTGTTTTGGTAAATTTTATATGCACTGTAACTGTATTTATTGATTTGATAATTATTTCTTTAGGTACCAATCAATCTTTAATTTTTTTATTACTTCTCATAATTCTTGTTTTGTTAAGACATTCTTGTTGTGATTCATTTTTGTTGTTGTGCCCTCCTAAGTGTGACTGGTTTTCCATGAATTCTTGTATTGCTTTAAAGTAGTTAAATTGTAATTTATATTTGCTGTTTTGCTTATTATATGTTGTTGTGTTTTCCAGTGATCTTTTCAAATTGAATTTGTTATCCAGTTTTTGATTTGTTGTGTTTATTATTCATTGCATTTTTTGCCTTTAAGTTGTTTGTGCGCTTCTGTTTTTTTAATAATATGGTAATGTATTATTTGAATTACACTATTCTTATTTATTGTGTTTTTTAAATTATTTACTTGATGTTGATGTTTTTGGTGTGTTTTAAATTGGTTGCTGCAATTGTTTAAATAATCGTTTTTATCAATTATTTTTTGTCAGTCTATTCCTTTCATCTTTATTGTTCTATTTCTTGTGTTTTATTGTTTTAGGGCTCAATTTGTTGGTGTTTTTATGGATAAAATATTCTTTTGTTTTCTTTTTAATTTGCCTTCATTTTAATCAATTTGCCAATTAAAAGAAATGTTAGCTTCTTCTTCTATTTCTTTTTGGGTTGTTTAATGTATATTCCCGTGTAATTAAGTTTGTTGTTGGGTTTTTTAAGTTGTTGTTTCTGGCCTGGAAGCCTTTGAAAGTGATTCATCCCCAATTCTGCTACAGTTTGCCTCCAGCTAATGATATGTGGTTAATTAATCAAATAGTCTGTTGTAAAATATTCTGGAAATTATCAAATAGTCAAAACTAAACCAAGGAAGGGTGGAAAGGGTATTTAAATTTGACTGGGCTTGAGTTGTTTTGATTAAGAATATCATTTGTCTCTCTGGGAAAATGAACTTTTCCTTTGTATACTGGATTTATTAACCTTTAAGTTAACCAACCACAGTCCATGGATAATAAAACTAATTCATATATTAAACTGTAACTATTCAAACTTAGCTGAACAGCCACCGGATATGTGAACTTAGATAGTCGCAATACTGTAGAATTTTCATATTAACTTTGATTTATGGTTCATATGCAGACTCAACAGACCATCTCAGATGCTGATCCTTTGACAGGAGACAATATCCAATAAAACTTAGCTAAGACCAACACAGGTTTGGATCTGTCTCTCATATCCGTTTGTAACCAACCTAACAAGAAATGGATTGAAACAAAGTGTTCTGTGCGTTTACTGAGATAATTACACCCACTCATATTAAAGAGTCAAAAAGTTCACTGGGACCATCTGACAGCTCCATTTGTCCTTTGTAAGATCTTAATATGCTGAGCGCATTTGAAAACCATAGACATATTGCATTTTTCTAAATATGTCAGGTGCCTGGAGCACCTGTTCTCTGGGAAAGGGTAAATCCAAGGTGCTCTTTGATTGTTGAGTTTCAGACGGGGTCCTGCTGAGTGAGGCCAGACCTTCAAGAAAACCCAACTGCTTTTATTCGCAGTCTAATTCATCAAATGTATTCTCAGGTGTGTGGTCAGGATAAGGACTGAATGAGAAATACAGAAGGAGGAAGATGACCAATTTTTCATGTGTCTATTCCTTTTCTTCCATTTGTTGCCTGAAACTGCACTTGTAGTGAGACACAGAGACACAAATTGAACTATATGACTCACACAGAACATTTTGGCATACAGCGAAGGCTTACTTCCTGTTTTCCTCCTGATGTTGTTATTTCTATGCATCAAACAGAAACATTAAATTTTTGATAGCATGGATTCCTTATCCTTTCATCTCATGACTCTCAAATTAGCAACAACATGGACTCAAGATTAACCTTGGACAGCATCCATCTTATCAAGATCCATCTTACCAAGCTTAAATCTATGATTATGGGTGGCCCAAAGTGGCATTGTCCAATCAGCATCCATTACAGCAGGAGAGGTGGGAGCTGCCATAAAGATGACAGCATGAGGCAACTACTTGTTCAGAGATTAGCATATAAGCTAACAGCTTCAGTAGCAGTTTGATCAGATCTTGAGCGCAATTCACAATAACGACTTTTGAGTCGGGATTTCAAGAGGGGCAGGGAGTTCCATTTTTGGAGGTCTGGGGGGAGAGAGTTCCAGAGCTGGGAGGCCTTGCTCAGGATGGTGCTGAGGCAGGCAGAGGGCACAGTGAGGTGGATGGAGGAGGAGGACCTGAGGGACTGGGCTGGAGTGGTGATGTGGAGGAGGCTATAGAGGGAAGGCTAGGTTGTGTATGGCCTTGAAGGTGTTCAGGAGGAGTTTGAAATGTATTCTATGCTTGATCAGAAGCCAATGGAGGTGCTGTAGGATGGGGGAGATGTGATGGTGTGAGGGGGCTCAGGTCAGCTGAGTTCTGGACCAGTTGGAGTTTATGGAAGGACTTTTGGAGGAGGCCAGAGAGGAGAGACTTTACGGTGGCCTATACAGGAGGTGACAAGGCTGTGAACAAGAATGGAGGCACTGTGGGGGTGAGGGAGGGGCAGAAATGGCTGATATTATGAAATTGAAAGAAAGCAGACCGGGTGATGTTATTTACATGAGATTGAAAGGAGAGTATGCTGCCAAGTAGGGGTGGGCGATATAGCAAAAATATATCACGATTTTTAAAAAATAAAATCACGATCACGGTTTTATCACGATTCTTTTTTACGTTGATTTTTCGAGACTAATTTGCATGTTTGACCATTTTTTCCCTTTGTTTAACATAAACATGTAAAACCCTAAAAGAAAAAAATGACAATTTAAGCTGAAGAAACTTTCTGAACAGGTTTTAATTTAAACAGTGCAGTTTTTTATAAAAATGTGCAATAAATGTAAACATAAAAGGTAATGAACAACAATAAAGTGCACTTTTGTAACATAAAAACTAAACACGGCAAATTGCTTATTGAAAAGGGTCAAACATAAATGCAAACTTAAGTAACTGGTTATCTTTTAAAGTGCAACAATTTAGAACAAATGTTATCTAACTGCAATGTCTATCGTCTGAGTGAATACTACAGCTGCTTTAGAACAGATTTTTGTTCAGACATCTTCAAGCTTTTATCTCCTTTTCTCTTTCTGCCATGGTTTCACGCAACATAACCAAACAGGAGATCCCACTATGCACTGCGTGTAATGTGCTACGATTGGTTAGTCTGGTGTGCGTCAAAGTCTCTGCGCCCACACAGACGATCTGACGATCTTTCTGCTTTATGAGATCATCCCCACATTATAATCCTTAACCATTTAATATCGTCATATCGCACACCGCTACTGTCAAGGATGACACCCAGACTCTTAACCGGAGGGGAGGGGGAGACCAAGGAGCTGTCAATGGTGAGGGAGAAGCTGTCAACTTTAGATAGTGTGGAATTGGTACAGATGAGTAGCAGTTCTGTTAAATATTAGAACAATAAAAGGTAGAATTTGCCAAATCATTGCTTTTTGGTAAAGTATGACCCTTTCTTTATGGTCTTACAACCCTACAATGGTCCAGGGGCAGGAACCTATCCCAGCTGAGCCCAGCTCTATTTGTCACATGTTGATGTGTCTCAGGGCAAGACACTTAACCCCAAGTTGCTCCCACTGCTGCGTCAGCGGTATGTAAATGGGGAGGCAAGGGCTTGTGTATAACTTTAACAGAAACTCTGAACCATCAGTAAGTGTACATGCAAATGGGTGTGAGTGGGTGGATGTGACCTGCAGTGTAGAGCGTATTGCTTTAAGTAGTCAGACTATAAAATAAAGACTAGAAAAAGCACTTTATATGCTCGAGTTCATTCACTGTTTACCACGCAGAAAGACCCCAGCAGACCCCAGGTGGCAAAACAGCATTTATTTTGCTGTGAGGCACAAGCACTTCCTGCAGCACCAACTTGTAGCCCTAATACAGAATTATAAATAATAATAAGGTACATGGTATGGGGCATTTATGGCTTTGTCTGGTAGTTTGCCTTATAATTAAGCAGAAATCAGGAGTTATAGCCCATCTTTGTCTGTCACACATCAGTGTGTCTTCGGGCAAGACCATTAAACCCATGTTACTACCACTGATTATGACACACAAATTGTAAAAAGTGCATGGATGTGTATTGAATATCAGTATTGATATTTTGAACCATCAGTGAGTGAATGAGAGAGCAAACGAGTATATTCTTTTGTAAAAAGGAGGAAACAGGACATATATATCCAGAAACTTGAATACTAGATGCTAGAAATAGCTGCAAAAAGAGAAAAAGGTCTGCACACCAGAAGCTGCTCCAAAGTCATTTTAATGAGGATCATCTCCACAGATGCAAGGGTCTTACTGTCTTGTAACTGGTCAGGAACCGCCTTCAAAATGTTGATTCCAGTCATAATAAACAGAGGAAGAAGTGCGGTTGGGATAGACTTGCCGATTTGTTAAACTATGTGTCCGTTTCACCCTAAACTGTCAACTGTGCACTGACATACACTGAATTGCACCCCTGCTTTGCATAGTCAGAAGGGCAAATTGCCCATTTATTGTATTTTACTGAACTAAAGGTCCATTCTCTCCGTCTGGGCGTCCCATGTCTTATTGTTTCTCTCTTTATTTGGGGACTCAATTTTTCTGAATTAGACAGACAACACATGGCATTCTTTGCATCAGCTCCTCCTGGCAGGCACTCAAAGCATTGACAAATGACTCCTTAATTCAGGGGAAAACAGAGGGTGGGGAAGGTGAGGGAGACAAAAATAATGGCCTGTCTCAGCTGTGAGGTGCATGCTAACTGGCTCTCCCTCTGGATGGAGGCAATAGTCGGTCGAAGATGAAAAAACGATCAATTCTGAGATGCCTGTTGCAAGGCGGTAAAGAGGGAGGAAAATGGGGAAAAGATTATTGGGGAAAAATCGGAGTAAGAGCTTTGTAAAGTTTCTTGAAATTACATGAAACCAGAAAAAGTAAAACTGAATTTCAGCTGCGAGTCTACAGAATTACTATCTGATTTGTTAGATACAACCGTTCAACTGTTCATTCATGAGATAATGGTAATCAGCTGCAATAACACAATGCACTAGAGGATTAGGAGGACCTGCTGAAGATCAAACTCAGCTTCAGAATGGGGAGGAAAGGTGATTTCAGTGACTCTGATCATGTATGGTTGCTGTCTTGTCTGTGGAGGTCAAAGGAAAGCAGTCAGAGTGGTTTGAGATGACAGAGATGGAAGAAAGGCAACAATAACCCAAGTAACCCATCACAACAGATATGCCCTATATGTCCTTCCTTTTATGACCACAGATGCATCAACATCGTCATGGCTACTTCCTCTTGGACAAGGCAACTTTAAGCTCAAACATCTCCAAGTGGTTTCTTGAACATGAACCAGCTGGTGTAACTCCACTGGAGTTAACTGTATTTCAGTGGCCTCCACAAACCAGATCTCAATCCAAAAGATAACTTTTTTTTTTTGGATGTGGTCAAATAGGAGATTGGCACCATGGATGTGCAGTTGGCAAAGTGTTTGTTTAGCATGAAGAGGTTGTTAAGATGTGTTATAATTTTGATTTGTCTGACTTTTCATGTTCTAACCATACAGTAGGTTGCTGCAAAGACCATTTTGCTGGTGTTTAAGAAGAGCACTGCACATTATAACATGCTATGAGTCTTAATATTATTTGGTAAGTTTGCCACAAAGTAATGATACTACTAGTAAATGTTATCAGAATATCACATATTGTTAGTATTGATACAGATATTTAATTTTATCTTGTAGCCCACTGACACACTTTATTCGTTTCATTAGTGTCTGTGGGTTAATTTGTTGGTGTGGTCACTAACAGACTTAAATCCAGAGAGGACATTTTTATTAATTAACTTTAAGTCCAAGAAACAAGTAGAAAAACCTTTCTAAATATTGATGCGAGTGTCTTAAGTTGCTCTTGTAGACACCCCAAGCTCATCTTTAAAATTTTAAAGTAGTAAAATAAAGGTAATAAATTCATTGCAAATGAGTGAAAAGACCTTTGTCAGCAAGCATCGGTTGCCGTGTTGCATTATGTCACTTTGGGTTGCATTGTACTATATGATTCTCCTGGTAAACAGTAGATCAAGCGCTCTACTGTACAGCTGGTGAAATGGACACTCTTCAGTACTCAACTCTCTGTAAGCTGAATTGAGTTTCTTTCTCGCTGCCCAAAGTGAAAGTAAATCACTTTACCCACTAAAACATGAATGTTCCTCAATCTACGGCATTTAAACAGATTTAAACATTTAAACAGGCTCTGCCGATGAGAAAAGCTCGATAAATCTCACCCAAAATCCCACTGCACTTCGTCAAATCCCTCTTTCCTTGCACCTGAATGCATGTGATGGAAGGGAAACTATAGCCAAGGTGCTGGAGCAAAAGCGTTGTGCCGTATCACACAGGGTTGCACTACATCGCTTGCGGGCAGTTAGGTAGAAATATGACTTGTTTTCATTAACCTTATTTATCTCGTGAGCTGGGTTCAGTAGGAAAACAGTGTCAGGCCTCAGTTTGTTGAATCAAAGCAGTCTGGCAAAGGTTGCTGTGAGTAGAGTCTCTCTGATTGGTGGTTCAGTCAACAAATCACAGTGCTGAAAAGTGGCCAGTCGGATTTGGGGTCGTCTTAACATTTGTAGAGATTTCAAAAAGAATACAAATATTCTTTAAGCCATTACTTACTACTTCTGTTTCACTTTGCTTGCATTTGGAAATACACAGAGGGACAAACAGAAAGATTTGTGGGGCGTGATGTGGCCCTCATAACCTGACAAGCCAGATGGACAGCTCCATATATCTGCCACAGAAATATTTTACTAGTCCATCTGGGTAGGAGCCCTTTGAATTTGTTTTCAGGGGCAGAACGTTAAAAAAAACACAAGCTTGTGATTGGACAGTCGATTGGCTCGTCGCATTCATCACAGACCAATCCACATCAAGCAGGGTTGCCTTCTATAATGTAGCATAAATAGCGGCTAATGTAGTGGATAATGGGTAACAATAGATAACAACAGTTCATGGATGTGAGCCATAGCAGCTAACTTAGATGCTAACAGCTAATGGCCTTTTGCTATCGTCTTACATTAAATTGTACCACACAGATGATTCATTTAACACTAACATGTGACATGAACTTTGTCAAAGACAATCATTACAAGTAAACTTCTGAGGAGGGCAGATTTCACCAAGTTTCACTGAGTAGCCATGAGGACAATAGGCTAATCGGCATGTCTGTTCTCAACTTCCGGTTGTCGTCAAGTCCGCATACTGCTGCTCCCACCTCTCTTCCCTGATTGGCCCGTTAAGATTTCAGCCGAGTGAATTCGTTGGACAACGGAGACTGACAAGATGGACCTGCAGGATTTCAGAATCAGGCAGGTCTGTCCGCTCTGCAAGGCTATGGCCCTCAGGCTCTACAGGCACATTTTGAAGTTCCAGGGTAAAAGCATCTCAGCTGAATCTCTGGAGTGTAGATACTCTTTAAATCATTGCACAGAGGTCAAAAAGTATTCATTAATGTTGGCCTCTCACTTCTTAATTAAGCAGAGCCAAAGAACTGATCCATAAAGGTTGTTTGGGAGACTGAACAAATAAGTACCTTACATCACTCCACAAAGAAATCTTGCTATCATTGCTTGTCAAAAACAACAAGACCTGATAAGTGCTCCCTTTCCAAATCATTACCAAATCAAGATCATCTCCGCTGGCACTCTGACTCCGTTCCCTGACCCAGAAGCACATTGGCTGCGTCTAAACACTGACTAATGTACTTGTTATTAATCTCCCTCTTGCTTTTCCCGATGATGAATGACCGGCCGATGCAGCCCAAAGTTAGAGCGCTGCTCCAGCATGATTACAGAGCCCGTTATTGGTCTGCCCCGGCACTTGATTAATGCTCCCACTCCGACTCGCCACAAATATGCTGACTCTCATCAAGCACTTTTGTCATTGAATAGAGTGCGTTTCCTTTAAGCTGGCCATAATCACTGAGGAAAAATCTGGTGAGCGGAGAGAACAGGTAGATGGGATAAAATAAAGATTGATATGTCTATTCTTTGGTTGAGTGTGGGGTTGTAGAACATATTTGATGGAGATTTGAAGTAAGAGAAATGTGATTTATGTATCTGGTTTCTCCCTGGTGTCAACTCCTTTCTGTGGCGTTAGGGTTATTGGTGGTGGCATATTTTGATGGTTCACTTGATTGCAGTGAGTGAGGCCATTAATCACCAGTGAGGGGTGTCCGTGGCCACTTGCGGTTATTAACCTTTCTTTACTAGCACAAATGTGAGTCCGAGAGCACAGGTTACTGTGGCTGTGTTACATACTCTAAAACGAGTGTTGTTAACATATTGATTTTGGTTCAGCAGCGGCCAGCAAATTAGCTTTGTTGTCTCAACTGTCAGCAGAACAGTGAGTCAAAGGATTGTGTTTAAAACCTATATAGCGCTGTTCTTCAGATGAAGGTGGATGCTTTAATTGTGTATTTTTCATCAGTTTACAAATGTCAGCAAAATCTAAATCAAATTAATTTGTGGCTACATCTGTAAGTGCAAGTTAAAACTCTACTATGCCAAGCCAAAGCCATTTATCAACAACACCCAGAAACGCCGCCGGCTTCGCTGGGCCCGAGCTCATCTAAGATGGACTGATGCAAAGTGGAAAAGTGTTCTGTGGTCTGACGAGTCCAAATTTCAAATAGTTTTTGGAAACTGTGGTCGTCGTGTCCTCCGGACCAAAGAGCAAAAGAACCAGCCGGACTGTTATAGGCGCAAAGTTCAAAAGCCAGCATCTGTGATTGTATGGGGGTGTATTAGTGCCCAAGGCATGGGTAACTTACACATCTGTGAAGGCACCATTAATGCTGAAAGGTACATACAGGCTTTGGAGCAACATATGTTGCCATCCAAGCAACGTCTTTTTCATGGACGCCCCTGCTTATTTCAGCAAGACAATGCCAAGACACATTCTGCACGTGTTACAACAGCGTGGCTTCGTAGTAAAAGAGTGCGGGTACTAGACTGGCCTGCCTGTAGTCCAGACCTGTCCCCCATTGAAAATGTGTGGTGCATTATGAAGCGTAAAATACAACAACTGAGACCCCAGACTGTTGAACAACTTAAGCTGTACATCAAGCAAGAATGGGAGAGAATTCCACCCGAAAAGCTTCAAAAAATTGGTCTCCTCAAAAAGGAAATAAAAGGAAATGTGTTGCTGCCATTAAATTCTAAGTTGATGATTATTTGCAAAAGAAAATAAAGTTGCCCAGTTCAAACATTAAATATCTTGTCTTTGCAGTGTATTCAATTGAATATAAGTTGAAAGGGATTTGCAAATCATTGTATTCTGTTTTTGTTTACGATTTATACAACGCGCCAACTCCACTGGTTTTTTGTAGTTGGAAAACATTTTTACAAACTAGAAAGCATTCAGAGAGTCCAAACCTCTGCTAAAGAAGCTCACATATTGCTGTTACATCTATAAGCAATAGTTCCATGATAAAGTTCCCATCATAATAGAAAAAGTGCCTTTAGTCAAACCACTTTTTCTGTCCGCGCATCTCACACTTGGGACTCAATTCTAAGCACAATATGCGAACTCCCAACTCTGACATCTTTTACCAAACAGCTTAAAGCTTGGCTACTGGAAAACCAACACTGTTGCCA
The DNA here is from genome assembly GCA_036419115.1 of Scarus forsteni. Taxonomy (NCBI): domain Eukaryota; kingdom Metazoa; phylum Chordata; class Actinopteri; order Labriformes; family Labridae; genus Scarus; species Scarus forsteni. The sequence continues at coordinate 13,166,250 of JAZDUH010000359.1, read as the reverse complement.
TAACCAGGCCTAAACTTGTGTATTTGTCCTATGTATCTATTTTGTCAATGGCTCGATCTCCAATTTTTACTGAGCAATGTGCAATACAACTAGCACTTTATATTCCTAGGTACTTTAGGTATCACAAATTACCATCGCTGCTCTTAGACTATTGTAATATGCAATTGAGCATTAGGCAATCAAAATAGCACTTTATATTTTTTGGACAATTTGCAATACAATAATGCACTTTACACTTTAGCACTCTGCACTTTAACCAGCCCCTTGGCCTAAATGTTTTTTGATGATCAACTATGTTTGCTTTGTTTTGTATGGTTTCTTTTGTTTTGTCTTTATTTTGTCTTGTTTTGTTTTTATTGTGTATAAATGTTTTGTACAACACCAACCTGCCAGTGGGACTACAGATGGAAATTAGCCACACGGCTATAATCTTGCATGTTTACATTTATATGTTCATTAGCATGTACTGTCCCATTTCTTTCTTTTAAAAATAAACAAATCTACAAATCTACAATAATATGATCCCGTGACCCTGAAAACCCACATCTGGGACTAGAAATCATTTAGATATCATTATTAGTTAGACAATTTTTGAGCAAAAATAACCATTTGCTAATGGTGGTGATCTAGCTCACCACCAAAATCTAATAAATTTTAAGTTAGGCCTTTCCCAATATCCCCTGAAAACTTCAACAAAGTCCACTCAATAGTTGTTGCATATTCTTGCTGATAAACAGACAAAGAAACAAACAAATACACATACGTCAGCAAAAACATAATCTCTTTAGCGGAGTTTATGAGGACTAGAGACAACATTTCTGCATATCTCAGCCATTTATCCTTTGGTGTTTGCCTAATGTCACCAACAATGTGAGATTTTATTGAGATTAAATCTGTGACATTTTATATAATGCATGTAAGAATTTGGATTTCTTTCACTTTCTTTTCATAACTATAGAGGTCGGGACAGCACTTTAAAGCTTATCTCCTTCCATTTATCTGAAGGATTTATATCAAGCCACAATAAAGTGCCAAATATGAGATTGGTAATGGAGAGGCGCTCAGTTTTCCATGCAGGTTAAACAAATGTTTGTTGTAAATGATTAAAAAGTCAGATGTGATCAGCATATAAAGCAGAGTAGTCCCCCCTGGTGGTTTTACTACTGAAAAGTTGTTGCACTGCTTAGAAAGGAGTGAGCGTCCTCTCTACTCTCCAGCTCATTGGTGCTAGTGGTTAGCATCAGCTTCTTGCAGCACGGTTCGGCTACAACATGGACTTGACATGGAATTTCCAAAACAAGGCCGTCATATAGACAATGGTTTGAATTTATATTGACTTTCAATGATATGATTGGGAAATTGATCAGTCAATGGATATATATTGTAGATATAGGTTACATGTTTTGTTAGACCTGAAGTTAATGTAGACAAAAACACACGGCAAGAGAATGGGGAAAGATAAGCAAAGGCAAAAGTGGGCACTGACAGACACTAGCGAAATGGAGGACAAGCCTTTCTGTAAATATACTGTAGTTTCTTTTGTCACCCTATGATTGTGCATCAACGTGCTTGCACTTTCAACCTGCCTGGGAACATTGTATCCCTTTAACCCTGGTTTTAATTCTGCAATTACACCATATTTTCTTCTTTTATTTCAATGAAATTAATGTTTTTGCAGCACAACTCAATACTTAACAGAAATAAATCTTTCTTAATATTTGGCTAATACTGGCAGAGACCATATTAAATGTTCATTCTGTTAAAAAAAAAACAGATCTTTAGAAACCTGATCCTCTAAATACACATCAGGTTAATGGCTTTATACTTGCTTGTCTCAATGTGGAGGCTGTATTCCTCTATTCTTTCACATGCTGATAGTAAACACACTTCTTTTTAAACCTTTGAGTCAGTCAAGTTAATTCTGTGTCAAGTGGAAATGAAAAAGAAGGTATACAGCCAGAAGGAGGCACTTCATTTGATTCCAGCCAGGTCCTAGCCTCTTAAAAGCCCTGCACACTCGCCCCTGAGGAGCAGGGCCATGAAATGTGCATGCAGTGGTCCAGTCACTGAGGATGGATGTTCTGAACAGTCCCACTAGAGGCTATATTTTAAATATTGATCCCTTAACCACAATTTATCTTCCTGAGGTAAATGGGAGTGGAGCCGGATTAAAAAAAACGAAAGAAGTTGTGGTCAAGTTGAGTTTGACTTTGTTTATCTGAGAGAGAGACGGCCCTTCTTACCTGATTTGCATAATTCTGAAGAAGAAATTTAAATGAAGTCTTATCAGGAGTGTTGTGTTTTTGTTGCTGCAAGCAAAAGACTAAAGAAGGAAAAGGGTCTCCCTTAAAGATGCCTGAATGCAGGGTCTTTACACCTTTTTTGAAGCTGTTATAAAAATGTAGGCAGGGGGCAGGGGCCAATAAAGAGGGCAGAAATAGAATGGGAAAAATTAGCATTTCTCAAACTTCTTGATTTGTTCAAGAGAGAGAGACGGACATGTTGGGGACTGATTTATGGTCTGAACATCCATCGATTTGTCCCTATCATGAATTACTGTTTACAGTTTGTCTCTGACCATCCCCCTACTTCTGCCTAGTCATACCCTTAACACCGCTTCAGTGGATGGCTGTTGAACATCAGCCTAATTCTGCCTCAAGATTTCCTGCCGCTTAAAGATGCTATGAGGCGTTTCTAAGTAATTACAGAAAGTCTCACTTTAAGATATATGCCTGATCGAAATACACACTTTAAGATGAGTTTTATAGCATCAAAATAGGTTATCTATAAATGCTATTCCTTAGCTAAGTGGTCGGGTCAGACAGGGCTGGACTGGCCTGGATACTCAACTTCGGGAACAAAACAATTAAAACTAGAGCAAATTTATATCATTCGGACACATCTTAGAGCATCGGGCTGTAAGTAGCGATATATAGCTGGCTACAAAACTACAATAATAAGTGTTCCAAAAATTGCTTGTTGTCACACATCAAAAACTAACGCTACGTATCTTGGGTCACATCTTTTGGTGCGTTCCAGTTAGAGCTACAAGTAGGAATTTCCGAGTTCCGAGTAGGAAACTGCAACTGGAACGTCCCCCGAATTTGGAATTTCCTACTGGGAACTCGGTGAAACCTCACCACCCCTGAGTTGATATCGAAGATGGGTGCCCCAAGTGTGAACATTTATTTAGCTCCTGTAATAATCAATTTATTTGCACTTCTGACTGGGGTGTGTCACTCTAGATCAGCTGTATACATAGTATTGTTAGACCTATATTTACAAAAATGCTGCCATAGTGATAATCACATTGTTCATTCAACAACGCAGGGCGTGCTAACAACAGCTAACAATAGCCTGGTAGATCGGCATGTTGTTTTCCGACTTCAACTGGAACACCGATAAGTCGGAGATCATGTCACTCCCAGTTCCGAGGTTACCAGAATGCAGCGTTACGACAGCTGCTGCGCATGCTCATGGGTAGCAGAGTCTTTATGTCGCCAAAAATACATTATCCTCATAGCACCTTTAATGGAGATATTTTCTTGTCACTGTTAGTATTGTCATTTGTGGCAAAGTTTTGAACTCATGGTGGATTCATGATAGTTTGGAAGTATGTAAATACATGTTTATATATATAAATACATATATTTTTGAAATTAAAACTATGGCCTCAACCTGCTCCTTCGCTAAGAGTCTTGAGATAACATTTGCAATGATTTGGCTCCACAGAAATTCAGTGAATGATTGATTAATTAATCAGTTGAAAGAGTGTAATGAGGGCTCTTTGAAATTCACAGCTGAAATATCAGCAACATATTTCAGGCATTAATATCCCATATATATACTGGAATAACACTAAAATACAGTGATGTATTATGCTTCATCTTATTTTTAATGAATGTCAATTTTAGAAATGTTTTTCTCCTTTAACATCTATCCACTCAGTGTCTATACTGCTTATCCCTCCTGGGTTTACCGGGGTTACATCCTATCCCAACTGGCATCTGTCAAGAGGCAGGGTATGCCCTGAACCAGGCCCTACCTTTTATAGGGCCACATAGAGAGAAGGACAACCATTCACTTACACTCATACCTACTGGAGGCAATTTTGAGTAACCAACAAATCTAATTAGCCAGTTTTTGGTCTGTGGGATTTACTCTGTGTTCCTGGAGAGAATCCACATATACACGGGGGAACATGCAAATTCTACTCAAAAAGGCCCTAACCCAAATAGGGAGTGGACCAGCAAGCTTCTTGCTGTGAGGCACATGCACTTCCTGCTGTGCCACCATTCTGCACAGTGAGAGAATCAAGACAGTTTTAGTAAAGTAGAGATTGTTTCAACCCTCTTACTAGAAGGATAAGATCAATCACAGACTCGGCCTTGCCTAAGTAGCGAAGAATTCACTGGACAAGACGGTACAATGCTGATCATGGGGGCGAAGTCAAAGTCTTTAAGTCTATGGTCTTGTGAGGTCTGGACATTGACTAAAGGTTAGAGACACCAGAAGGACACCTCCACGACTATTTCTCATCAACATATTTTTGGGTATTGTTGGCAGGACCATGTGTCCAATGTTGATATACTCAGGAGGGCGTTCCATTAACCTCAGAACTGGGAAGAGGGAACTGGGAGTGACGTCATCTCCAACTTATCGGCGTTCCAGTTACAAAGTCGGGTTAAACATGCCGATCTACCAGGCTATTGTTAGCTGTTGTTAGCACGCCCTGCGTTGCTGTTCACAAATATCACATGTAGAATGTGATTATCACTATGGCAGCATTTTCGCAAATATAAGTCTAACAACACTATGTATACAGCTGATCTAGAGCGACACACACCAGTCTGAAGTGCTAATAAATTGATTATTACAGGAGCTGAATAACTGTTCACACTCCATCTTTGATTGTCAACTCAGGGGCGGCGAGGTTCCCCTGAGTTCCCAGTAGGAAATTCCGACCTCGGGGGGCGTTCCAGTTGTAGTTTCCTACTCGGAACTTGGAAATTTTGACAACTGGAATGCACCATAATCCAGCTCATGGTGGGTAACAGCGTCTATTGTGTTGGGGCCAGAGGAAAGGATGTGGAACGTGGGTCTGGATCAAGGCTTTCAGGATGCTGAAACAAAACAGGGACCAGGGTAAGGAGGTGAAGGCAATCTGCTGAATATGCTCCCACACTTGGCCTGACCATTAAATTCACACTCAGAAAAAAAATAAGCATGGAAAAAGTGGCTCAACAGATATCACCAAAAATCAAACTCCCTGCATTCTTAACAGAGGGCAGAAGCTTTGCATACTGTATTTTCATATCTATCTCTTTAAGACAAAATGCAGGATTTAATTGTTACATATTCAATGTCAAAATTTGTCCACTGACAGTTACATCCAAGTATATAGTTTCCAAGTATATATAGGCTCTCAAATCAGCTCAAGGTGTAGCTACTATTTATTATCACCACACACAAGGCTGCTTTATGTTATTGTTGCAGGAAAATTTGCATTTGGCTTGGGGGTAACCTTGAAGTGAAATTAGCCTGGGTCATTGCTGGTGTAAAAGTGTCAAATGATTCTTTTTCATGACTTTCCCTGGTAATCCAGCACTTATTTATTTTTTTTCCTGCCTATTTTATGACAAGTCTATACTCTGTGCATCAAATATCTTTTTAACACTCTCTTTTCATCTCCTGTAAGCTAATTTTCACTGGTTTTGGTTGATTGACAGAGGTTAAACATCACTGCCTCCTTTATTAACATCCCACCTTCAGTACATTTCACAACTCCCTCACATCAACGTGTCTATCACGACTGACTGCCAGCATTGCTGTCTGCATAAAGTCTTTGGAAATGTGCATCCGCCTGAAACTCCATAGGGTCCCCGGGGACTCTGTTCCACGAAAATGCTTTGGATAATGAGTTGCCTGCATTATTCATGACTATCTGACGGATCCCCAAATGTTAAAGGAACTAATCATCAAGCAAACGGTAACTTATTATTCTGAGTGAAGTGGGCTTTTAAGCATTTAAACCAAGTCTATTTCCTCCTTCATGTTTTCTTGTATTTCCTGGTAACACTGATTAATCTCCTGGCAGCATGACTCCCATTAGCAGACCAGAAGGGTAGCTTTGTTTTTATCTCTTAGTCCATGTAATATGTCATGTTGCAGTGACGTGCTACATGATGTCTCACTCGAAACTTCCTGCTCTGAATAAAATATTAAATTCTTTTTTTTTTCTAAAATGGGCTCATAAAGTGAGGCAAGGAGATTTAAGAAAGTGACAGCTACAGACATATTCACCACCTTCATGTAGGCACGTCTGCTCGCTGATGAATAGGTAAATTGAGCTGCAAAATAAACAAAAGCAGCATTTCTACCTCTCTGCTTAAGTGCTCAATCTGCACCTGCAGAAGTAAAGCGACCCTCGGAGGTCTCTTTATCACGCTATAATGGCGGCACTTGAGTGATCTTCAAGGAAGGGAAACGTGAAAAAGGGGTAATTGCTTTCAATAATTGCCTACTGCCTACCTGAAAAGAGGGATGGTAGTGAGTGAGATGGTGATTTTAATGATTTTAGTGATAGATGCTGGAAATATGATTGGATGAAGATGTCACATCCTCTCTGTTCTTCGACGTGACCTCATTTCTGTTCAGGATCAGAATTTAAAGCCCACCCTGCACCTTTTAACACAGTCACTTGTGGTACATGTGGATTATCTGTGCTGTGCTTTGGTCAAAATCAACAATAATGAAGCATTGGTGGGAGATTTTGACCCCATATAAACCACCCTTAAGCAGCCCCCCTCAAAACAGTCAGTTTTAGTGCATGTCTATTTGAATGCTAATTAGCTCCATCTCACTGCAATCCTATCTCCCTACAGGATGTTTCAATGTAAGCACAGGTGAGTGGAACCTTGGTTATTGATTAGGATCCATCCACCTACTGAGGGGCAGGTATTAAAATACTATAAACCTGAATGATTTATTGTGTTACCATTGCAGCTACTTAAGTCACATCACAGTTTTGGACACTTCAAAATCTATTATTTTCAGATTTACTATTTAATTGAGGTTTTGAAAATTTGACATACAGGAAATTAAAGGATACGTTTAGTTTCTACGGCTTTCACATTGTTTATAGAATGAAGTAGAACAATATACTCACCCAGAAGGCTTTCCTGATCCAAACAGTGCTTCAGGAGATATTTAGATCCAAAATCGAGCAGCGAACATCCATATAATGGTAGCACACGGGGCATGTATAGCGCCGCTCCTAAAACTGCATTAATTGTCCAAAAAGTCATTAGTTTCACCAAGATTTCACCATGGTCTCCACAAAAGTTTGTCTCCAGGTGCCGTGCGCATGCGCAGTACGGCTCATTGTTTCAGGGGCGACCGCCGGCTACACAACGACTTTCTTCTTCCAGTTTTGTGCAGAATGGATGAATATCTATCGATGTTGTGGACAAGAACTTTGAATATGATGGGTGTCCTTACAGTTTCGAGCCAGAGTTTACAGATGAGGAGCACATCGAAAGGAGGAAGCCATACTGCGCAAGCGCGGCAGCCGTAAAGAAAGTTTTCAGGTCAGAGGTCAGCACAGTCACGAAAACATGGGTGGAGCGACCCCAGACTTTCTTGGAGGAGTAGTGTGAGCGGACCATGGTGAAATCTTGGTGAAACTAATGACTTTTTGGATGATTAATGCAGTTTTAGGAGCATCGCTATACATGCCCCGTGTGCTACCATTATACGGATGTCCACCGCTCGATTTTGGATCTAAATATCTCCTGAAGCACTGTTTGGATCAGGAAAGCCTTCTGGGTGAGTATATTGTTCTACTTCATCCTATAAACAATGTGAAAGCTGTTAATTTATACTGACTGACATGAACAAAGGAGTAAGCATTATTGCTTACAGCTGCAAGAGGGCGCTCTAGACTTGCAACAAATATGCTGCTCCTGTACTACTGAAAAACATATCTGAAACTGCAGGTAGTAAAATAAGCTGCTGAAAACAAAAAAAGTTAGTGGCAGGCTGAAAGCAAGATGGCCAGAGTTGAAAGAACAAGTCCACCGATACTGTAGGTGTTTGAACAACATGCTGTCAATAGAGGCTTGTCAGTGGCTTGTCAAGGTGTGTTACATCTCCACACCTTGGTAGTTACCAAAGAGATAAATATAAATGAGGCAGGCGGGCCATCTTGGTGTCACCACTTCATGCAACGCAACTGCCTTTAAATAACGTAATGAAAAATACTTTATAAATCCCATAAGGGAAATTTCAAAGAAATTAGAGACCTTTTATATGTTTTTTTCCCATTTTTTGACTGATGTGTCTTATACTTTGGAGTGACTGATAGTAAAATACAGTATGTGTAAGTATATGTGTCTGTGTGTGTGTTAAAGTCAAATATTCATGAGGACATTGGCATGATCTTGAGAACTTATCTTGACATCCAAGTAACAACCAACTGAAGCTTGCAACACACTAACATTATACATTAAGCAACAAACCACCAATAAAAGACCTAGTTACTTAAAAGGGGAAAAGGATAGAGAGGAGATAAAAAATAATCATGTATTAAAGTTGTCCTTGGAAATAAACATTTACATATAGAACAGCTGCTCCTCAAAGGCCACTCTTCCAAGCTCTACAGACTCCTCCCTACATGAGTAAGCTACTTTATTATCCCATCCTCTCATTAAAATCAGTCTTCCTTCCACTATGGCTGTCTGATTAAGATCTGTTTTAGACAATTTTCCACTACTAAAGGGTCTTCCAACACATATAATAGAGGGGGAAAATCAAAATCAAATTGGCTGTCTCTGTAATCCAATTTTCTACTTGGTTCCGGAAGTTATTTATCTTTGGGCATTTCCATAGGGCACGCTGCAATTTACCTTCGGATTGTGACAATTTTCAATAATGTACAGATTTTTTAAGCCCTAACCAACATTACCAGGAGGGTGTCCGATAAAAGCAATGGAGAATTCAAACTGAATGAGTCTCACCTTATGTCTCTTTAAAAATTACTTCAAAACGTATCTTAATGATCATGTGGCCTTTTTTTTAATATTCATTTTTCACAAAGGTATGCATTTTATGCTTTGAGAATTTTAATTATATTGCCATGACAGGTCAATAAAGCTCTGCCAAACAAAAAGCACCTCTTGTGACCCTGTGTCCATTTTTGTCCACTATCAAATGGCAGTGCCTCTCTACTCAACTTGGAGAGGTCTATAGGGGATTCAGATACAGACTTTGTAGGGATGGTGCGTTACTCGTTTGGAGTCGTTATCATGCTAAGGAAACAGCATAAAAAAGATCCAAATAATGTTCAGAACATCACCCCTCAGAGGTAATTCTCATTTCATTTTGAAGCAGTCGTAGTCTACATCCTTATTTTTAAAATGGAGGTTTTCTTTTTTGTTTTTTAAAAATATCCCTATCCCCTCATAAATGCCAAAACACATCATAATGCTGTTAAATGATGTTTAATACCTTGAAACTATGTCCATAACATCCACCTGTTTGGGGTATTACTGTACAAATGCAGTTTTATTTTTCCATCTGTCCGTACCACCCAACTCAGCTGGTGTTACATTTAAATTTGTGGCTATTTTAACTGGTATTTGCAGGCGTGTTGATTGAATTTCCATTTGCAATCGATCTGATAATCTTAATGAAATCCTGTTATTGATAGGTTTGTGAATGTTCCTGTTGGTTTCCGCTACTGTTGTGCCATGGCATAAACAAAGAACAAATAGGCATGGGTCACCAGTCAACACCGGGTCTCGTCTGAGACATCAGCAGAGTCTGTATTGAGCTTTTTTAATTCAGCCTCATAGTGAAAGATTGAAATTGTCCAGTTATCAACACTTGTGAGAATGGATTTTAGTGCATACCCAACACAGAGTTTGACGTTTCACATGGAAACACCCAAAACAACACTTCAAATAATCTTTACCTTGGCCCAAGCTTTCCAAAATAAGCATTTTCAGTGTCCTAAAACACCATTGAAAATGTGTCAGAATACTCGTCTGGTGCCTCCAGTCCGTACTTTGTGGCCATTCGTTTTTCATGTTGATATGCGTAAATGGAAAACGGGAAACCATCCGATTTTCCGATTTCAGTTTGGATGAAGGGAAACTAAAAACGGGAAACGACTAATTTCCCGTTTTTCATTTGGTAACCGAAAATAAAAAAAAAATGGAAAACGAGCCTATATCTGATATCTATTACAGGTTTATTATTCACAAGTCGGGACATAAAATACGGCTGTAATTTCTTTCGTACAGCTTGCTTTGCCTTCACCCGGAAGCACTTCCTTCTTCTGCTCTGCTGATTGTAAGTCGTTTTGAGATAACACTTGTTATGAACTGGTGGTATACAAATAAAGATTGACTGATAAAACATTGCAGAACTGAGACTTACCTTGTTTGTAATGTGTAACTGCCCATCTGGTAATATGTGTTTAGAATGTAGTTCGACAATTGAAATAAATGGCTATTTATTAATACTTGGTAAGACCAAATACATTTATTCAGAACTAAATAAAATTTACAGAACTAGCATAATATTTCATTAATGTCTACAGTAAAAGAAGGTCACACACTAAAAGAACATAGACATATAGTGAGAATTTGAAACTCAATTATAGAAAATTATGGTTACAGATGAGGCTTCGAAATGGGCTTAAAGTGCGGCAAACTACAAACTAAATGGAAATCGGAAAATCGGATGGTTTCCCGTTTTTCGTTTACCCATATCAACACGAAAGACGAATGGCCGCAAAGTACACGGACCCTCCACAGCAACAATAAAATGTATTTCATGGCTGGTGCTAAAAACTTGGACCATATTTTGATTAAAAATTAAGGATGCTTTTTGGCTTTGTAGAGTCTTGGTAATGTTTGAGAGAATGTAAGTTCTCAACCAAAATATGTACAACATCTGATCAGTTCTTTTTCCAATTAATTTAGATTTCAGTGCCAAAACTCCACACAGAGTCTTGAATCACACCATCACTGATCACATTCCCCTTTCAATGTGAGTCTCATACTTCTGCTAATTAATCCCGTTTACGTCAATATAAGCAGATGTGTTCAATCGCCCTGGGAGCTTTTGTGCTCCTGAGGCATTTTCATAAAGCCTCTGAAAAGTCTGGATAATTGCATCGGAGAAGAGAGAAATTGCAACACTTTATATGATAAACACAAGACAAGAAAATTTCAGTGCTCAGTGATTACTGCAATTTATCCTTTGTGGATTACAAATGAGCTTATTGAATTTTTGTTATCAAAAACACCTACAGCTGTTTGGTGCCAAGAATGAGAAAATAAGACAGCAAGTCAGAAAAACATCTACCCGGGAGACAAAGACAGGTGTTTTTTTTGTTTGCTTTTTTCATGGGAAAAAGGTGTTTTATACATTTCATCTTGACAGACAGTCTCACTATGAGGAATATATTTCTGTTATTTACATTTTGTGGCTGTTAAAATCCTGTAGGGAGATGAGATACTTTAAAAACTTTAAAAAATCTAGACTAACATGTCACATGTCAGCTATAGGCTTTGTTTTTCCCTCTGGTTACTGACACCTGCTTTGCTCTGATCATGTTATAGGCCTCTGACAAGCCCGGCTATGAGAAAACAGCATTACACTCGATTTAAGACAGATTTTAACTCAGTGTGACATTTTCACCTGCAGATGTAGGGGGAAAGAAATGCTCTTGAGGAATGACATGACCTGTATTGCTGTAATGACTGCCATGTCAGAATTGTCTTCATCTCTTGTTGAGTAAATGTGGAGTCCATTTTGAGATTCTTACTTCGAGGCGTGGGTTTTTACCATCAGTCTTTTCCACTGTGTTAGTCTTCCCACCAGAGACTTATGGTGGTGATCAAGGAATCCAGGCAGAGAGCTGAGAATGGAGGGAAATCTTTCCCTCTGCAGTAATAGAATAAAAGAAAACCTCTTCTCTTTATTCGACCTGATTATGAACTTCTGACATAAAGAATAACCTGCAGACTGATTAAGAGTGAACATTTATAATGGTTCATCGTTCTAACCCCTTAAGCCCAAGTCATGTTTTCAGAAAAAATGACTTTAAAGGTGCTATAAGGAGAATCTGTTACCAGTGACATAAAGACTCTGCTACCCATGAGCACGCACGGCGACTGTCATAATGCTGCGTTCCAGTAACCTCGGAACTGGGAGTGACATCATCTCTGACTTACCGGCGTTCCAGTTGAAGTCTGAAAAAACATGCTGATCTACCAGGCTATTGTTAGCTGTTGTTAGCACACCCTGCGTTGTTGTTCACAAATATCACATGAAGAATGTGACTGTCACTATGGCAGCATTTTTGTAAATATAAGTCTAACAATACGATGTATACAGCTGATCTAGAGTGACACACATGAGTCTGAAGTGCTAATAAATTGATTATTACAGGAGCTAAATAACTGTTCACACTGGGGGCATCCATCTTCGATTGTCAACTCGGGGGTGGCGAGGTTTCACCGAGTTCCCAGTTGGAAATTCCGACTTCGGGGGGCGATCCAGTTGCAGTTTCCTACTCGGAACCCGGAAATTCCTACTTCTGACTACAACTGGAACGCACCAAAAGACGTGACCCAAGTCAAAGTGTGCATTTGTTGTGACGCTAACAAATGCAGCTTGGACCTTCCTCAGAACTCTGCATTGCTTTACAACTTCTTTTTTCAACAACTTACAGGATGCAAAGCGACGAGGTAATGTATCTCTTTCTAGTTCTGAGCAGTAGTTTTTGGACAACAAGCAATTTTTGGAAAACTTAGTATGGTAGTTTTGTAGCCGGCTATATATCGCCACTTACAGCCCAGTGCTCTAAGATGTGTCAGAATTATAGAAATTTGCTCTAGTTTTAATTGTGTTGTTCCCGAAGTTGAGTATCAAGGCCAGTCCAGCTCTGTCCAACCCAACTGCAAAGATAAAGAATAGCATTTATAGATCACCTATTTTGATGCTATAAAACTCATCTCAAAGTGTGTATTTCCATCAGGCATATGTCTAAAAGTGAGACTTTTTTGTAATTACTTAGAAACTCCTCACAGTCTCTTTAAAGACATACAGATATTAAATGATGGATTGCTCCACAATAATAAGGTTATTTTGCATGCTCTTGTGTCTAGGGACATCCAGAGACTTAAGAGAATTTATTCTCAGTGTAAAACTTAAGGTGCCTGTTGCTATGCCAGAGTAAATTGGGGTTAACCAAAGGAGAAATGTGAGATTTCGTCTGTCCCTGTTTTGTTTCCCTCTCTGATAGAGGATAACACCCTGCTAACCAAGCTATCCATGCACACAGATGCCACTGATCACGTTCAGCAGCTCCTTGACTACAAATGTGCCAAAGCGGATAGAATTTGAGCAAAGGGCAAAGCTTACACAAGTTTAAGTAAAGAACCACCAGGCGGACAGTCAGTTTGGCACAATTTGGTGCCAAATGGATTTCTTTCCACTTTGCTTTGTGAACTTCAAGGTCCAAACTTTCAGGAACAGTTGAAAACAAACACTGCTGTCCTGTTTTATTACATTTTTACTGTGGATGTTTCGGTTCACGGCTAAGGAGGTTAATATTAAGTTGTGTATTGACTAGATTTTTTAATGGTAATTCACTTTTTGTTTAATGTGTTTTATTAATGGACACATGTCTTTTTTCAGTGTGTCAATATAAATTAATTGATTCAGTTTTCACATTGAGCAAACAATCAAGACTTTAGGGGGAAGTTACACCTAAAGGGTTAGTTCAGGTTTCTTGAAGTTGCTAGAGGCTCATGGCACAACTAAATTTAAGTGCCATTAAGGCAACTAGTGAGCTTTGTCTCTGGGTGGAGGTACCTGGGGGAAGATGCTAGCTGGTACAAAGCAGTACACTCATAATTAACCCACTTATAGGTCAAACTACTCAAAAAGCTAAGTTGACTCCACAATGCAATACATTAAGGTTCTTTTTAGAGATTACCCTTTCCTAAACAATGTCGCTGTAGAACTATTCTGTAAAGTGAGGAAGGGGTATGCTTTCGCCAACAACTCTCCTCACGATCATGTAGAGGTCACTGGAGCACAAACTGATATAAATCACTAAATTTGGCTTGCTGTTTTAAATACAGACATCAGAACTCACCCCCCTGTGGCGCCATTGTGTTCTGCTTGTGTTGTCCATTTTACCAATCAGGACCATGATTCACGACAGCAGTTTGGAGTTCTTTCAGAAATTAAAAAGCTCAGACGATTTATAATCAAGTTCCGTCTCTCCTTTTTTCTTTAAACCATGATTATTGTCTTCTGAAAATTGCAAGATGAAATCTGCCATTTTTGTCTGTTTGGTTTATGTCTTTATTTTATTTTACTCCATTGTTTTTTTCTTTTTTTTCCACTCTGTATCACCATCTCTCTAGATGTACATAGTTTCCTTTTCCTGACTCTTTGAAAAAATAAAAAATAAAAAAAAGTTACAGAAGAATGAAGATCTTGAACTTGTATTGAGGTACATGAAGAACTGTTGGAATGCCTGATTCTACACATTTTTGTGATAATGTACCTTTCTGTTTTCCTTTCTTGTAAATGTAAGGTGTTTACAAATGGACAATAAAAAATGAAAATTAAAAAAAAAAAACTCAGATGAAAGGTCCAGGGGAAGCTGTGATACTAATGGCCCTTTTCCATTAGCCCTACTCGACTCTACTCTACTCGCCTTGTACTGCTTTTCCATTTGCCCTAGTCGCCTGTAAACAGCTGAGTGGCACTGCGCGGATGTCATTTTGAGCGCAACACAACAATCTGTGACTTTTAGTCACAAACTGAGTAAAAAAGGAAAGCAGAAGAAGACTGCAGGTTGCAAAAAGAAATACCCGTTGAGAAGCACAGGAGAGTTTTGGAAGCTATACAACAGAAAGAAGCCGAGGAAGAGAGCAAACGAGCTGCAAAAAAAAGACGTATGAGGGTAAGGTAATGGCAGCTACCGCTAGCATGCTAGGTCGTCATGCTCATAACTCATCAATGACGACATTGTCTGACCAATCAGTAGCCGGCAGTAGGTGATGTCTTCTTATGGTATTGACTCAGATTGCTTGAAACCAGAGCGGAGTAGGTACTAAAACTAGCTTGTTTTAGGAGGTACCAGGCCAGTGGAAACACGCTGCAAATTGAGTAGGGCCGAGGCGTGCTTGTGGAAAAGGGCCATATGTTTCATTCATGACATCAGTGAACCTAAGACATGCAGACATGGACTCATGGTTTATCTGCACCATTAGATAACTTGTGATCTGTCCTGCTCCTTCATTTTCCATCCCTCTTTCTACATATGACTTCATTTGCAAAACGTTTTCCTCTGTGTACTCCAGTTCATAAAGATAACTATAAAAATAACAATAATACATTTATTTAAACGTGCCTTTCATGTCACTCAAGGTCACCTTATAAAAATAGAATGTGCATCAAACAGGCATAAAAAGTATAAAAATAAATAATATTATAAAAATACAGTGCAATAGATCAGAGGGAGTAGGAGAGTTTGAACAGATGAGTTTGTTAGTCTGGTTAAGAAGTCAGCGTTGTGGAGGTCAGGGGGGAGAGAGTTCCATAACAGGGGAGCCGGTTCTGAATTCTCGGCCCCCCCATTGTGAGAAAGCGAGCGCAGGGGGCAGAGAGATGGACAGAGGAAGAGAATCTGAGGGTATGTGCAGGTACAGAAATGTGAATGAGGTCAGAGAGGTTGTGGATATCCTTTTATACCCACAACTAACAGCATATCGTCATCACCAGAGTCAACATTGCTAATTTTTAATTCAGTTTAAGTGAAGTTTGTTGATTCCTCTGAAGGCAGGGGGATACATCGGCCCTTAATGTAAACCCAGGGGCTTTGTCGAGGAAAAGTTAAATGCTGTAAATAATATTATTGTATCGTATTGTAAAGGCAATGCAGGCTTTGAGTAGTTAAACCCTATAGGTGGGTTGAATATGACACTTCCGTTGGCACCATGTACTGCTATGTTCACCCACAGGTATCTCCCCCAAGGAACAAAGCTTGCATGTTCCTTTATTTGATATCATATTTTCTAGTGCCATGGGCCTCTGGAAATCCCACTTCAAAAAAACGAACAAGAAAATAACACTTTTAGGCACTGCACAGAAGTTTGGTATATTGAATGCCCCATTTCAAAACTCTTACTCCATGATATCAGCAAAAAAAAAAAGGTCTTATTGATTCAAGTTGTGAAAAGAAGGGAAAGGTGTGGAAAAAAACTACTACAAAGTTACTTTAACTGCTTATTTTAGTCCCTGTACACAATGGATAAATAAAGAAGAGGTGTGAATGTTCTGCCTTGACAATCTGAAGATTTCCACTGAGGTTTAATGGAAATGTCTTCTCTTTAGCAGTTATCGCTGTGATTAGAATTACATTTCTGCAGAGGAACTGTTAGTCTCAGGTGAGCTGACATCATGCAGCATGCACTTTTTCATTGTTAAGATAAAGCACGAGTTACACCTGAGCAGCCTCCAGGATGTGTGAAGTATATAACGGAATAATTACCCCCAAGCCAGGAAGCTCATTTAAAAATAGGCAAGATTCCATCAATAAAACAAAGTGAAATACTGACAGCCATGTGTGCAAATATTGAACTCTGCAGTATATTTTACACTTTATGTTTAATACCATTTGAAGGGTGGAACATTTCATGCAACAATGACACATTTTGGTTTTCAAACGCAGTCACCGCCTCGCCTGTTGTTGGCTGGATTGCACAGTTGAGTGATTGTTTTAATCTGCAGCTGATGCACTGACATATTTTGTGTTTTCCTGCCGTCGCAGTGCATGCCAACTCCTACTGGCTGGTTTGATGACAAAAACACGTCTCATGTTGGCAGTATTTTGTTATTGCACAGCGGGATTGCCAAGTCCCTAACCTCGCTGACACTGCTTTGTGAGTAGGATTTGTGTTTCAGAGCTTTATTTTTTGCATCGCCCAGAGTACAGGTTCTGTTGTGCTAATATTCCTGTCACTTCAGTTGTCTAAATCTTAGGGAGTTTTTTAATGACCTGATTAAATACTTAGTAGGGTTTGAGTACTTTATTTATTCCAGAAAAAGGCAAGGCACTCTTTTATTTTTTGTTTTATTCAAGAGTAAAATACTGAGAGAAAAGTTCATGCATAACCTGTATTCATATATAAAAGAACATCATTTTAGTGATGTTTTTTTCCACAGAGATTATAGAATAGTGCTTGTGACAGTGCTCAGGTATTTATGCATTCACTAGGGGATGTCATATAAAATTAACTTTAGAGCTTAATGCAGGATGGAAACCTCTGCACTGGCCTGGATCACAGGAACATATCCCAAATGAAGTAGGGACATTAATTACTTGGGTACACTCCATCACATTGAGCAAGTTTTTTAGTATTCCTCTGCTGCTCATGCTGTAATGGCAGAATCTTGGAAGACAAAACAGGCAGATTAGTTTTGACTTTTCAAAACAAAAGTAAAATATAGCCATAGCTGAGCTGTTCTACGCCTCTGCAGGTCCCTTGAAGTGCTCTTGACATTTTTCATTTGCAAAAAAAGGATTATCATGGGCCAAATGATGTTTGACCCATGACGCGACAACATCTAATCAGTTTACTGTTCAGTCAGGGACAGATGGGTGGACAGACAGACAGATTGGTGGAGCTCTGGCCCAAACTTTCACTAGTCGAGAGGCGAAACAAAATATCCATTGAATTTGTAGTGTAAAATTGTCATGGAATGCCTTGCTAGTATCACCACCAATGGGGTTTTCTTTATGCAAGTTTTATTATAATTTCTTTTTTTATGTACTCCTAGTGATGAAATGTTGAATGATGGTAAATTGGTCATTTTAACAACTTTGAGTATCTGTCTGTTTTGAAGTAGCGGGAAGATGAGTTATGAAGTATTATACTAATACAGCAGATGTAACAATTGCCATAATAATTACTTATTTTGCATAATGTTGGGCTTTTTACTCTATCAAGGAGAGTTTTACTTATATGTTGAACCTTAGTCTTTTATTTTGCATTATTACACAATAGCCATTATACTATTCTTATATTTGCATTTAAAATGTTTATATATTTTCTTGCATAATCAGTTATATATACATGTTTAGCATTAAAACTTAATGTTACTGAGAGGTTCTTACTGAAAGTACAATTAAGTACAGAATGTTTTGACTTTTCCAGGATCTTAAAGTGGTTAGAAACAACACTTAATGTGTTGTGGTAGGCTGATTTGATAATGCTTTACAATCTCACAAGGTAGTCAGAATTAAATTGGGTAGAGATTGGGACAAAACAATCACCACAGTACCACTAATTTTACTTGACTTGATAAAATATGGATTCCTTTTTCTGGAATCTGTTGTTCTGCTGTCATATCTGATAACAAACCACATCATAAAAAGCCAAGACATAAATTATTTGGTTTTATCCTCTCCAGGACTCAGAGCAGCTCTTTTAAAATGCTTGTGTTTCTCATGCTGTTGAAGCAGAATCTAGGAAAACATAAAAGAGCCCATATTGGGATTGTTGCAGTTATCTGCCCTTCAGTGTTTTTAACATGTCTCCTCTGCAGGATGGAGCACTTCTAAGACAAAAAGTGTGCAGCATCAGGACTTCTCTTTCTTCTAATATCTACATTACCAGCAGCTGCTGAAATCATCTTTCCCCCTGGCCTGCCACAATAACCTACCATGATGGGTACCATGGTATGCAGTGATGTCCTTCCATTGTTTTGACAGGTAAATCAAATCAAATCAAATCACACTTTATTTATAAGGCACTTTTCATACTTAAAAGCAACACAAAGTACCTCACAGAGGCTAAAAACAACATAAAAACAGAAAACCCGGCTATCCCCCTCCCACAAATAAAGAGACATTTCCAGACACACACTTGCGGACATCAACATACGCACACACACACACACACACCTGCGCCCACACACACATACCCACAACATTCATACGAGCTGTCATAAAGAGAGAAAGAGAGACATGGCTGTGCACCGAGGACTGAGGTAGGATAAGCTACCTTTGGGTGCCATCAACACTGAGGAGGGCTCCCAGCCCACGAGGAGCGCAGCTGGAGACTTCCATCCTCCTGCACAGACACAAGGCCCCACAACACAGTGCAGGGGCCTATGGCCATGCAGGCGAAGCCATCCCCTAGCAGCGGCCCCAGAAATGGACCAGGAGCAGCTCCCAGTGTGGAGAGCCCCCATGAGGAAGCACTGGAGCTAAAAACCATCATACTAAAACAATAATAAAAAAAACAAAAAAAGAGATAAAATAACATAAAATGGATAAAAAATTCAGAATTAAATACGAAAAGAAGTTTGACTAAAAGAATAAATAAGTTATAAAGTAATAAGGAATAAAAAATAAGGAATAAATAAGTCGATCAAATCAATTAAAAGCTTGATTAAAAAGGTGGGTTTTAAGCCTCTTTTTAAAGATCATTGGCATGCTGTAGAAAGCTGACTACAGAGTGTAGACATTGGAATGAATGCAAGGCTGTTGACAACATGACAAAGAGGACCGCTCAACCAATTCACACAGAGCTGACCTGTAAACCAATCAGAGCAAACTGGGCCCATGTGACGAAAGGAAAGAGTCTAAGAAAGAAAACTATCAGGGGTATTCTGAATATGAAAAGCAGAAAACTGCTTTGAACATTCGTGATTGTACACAAACCGAAGCAGTCATCAAAAAGGATTGTCTTAAATTATATTATGAAGAGGTTCAT
Source organism: Scarus forsteni (assembly GCA_036419115.1). Classification (NCBI taxonomy): domain Eukaryota; kingdom Metazoa; phylum Chordata; class Actinopteri; order Labriformes; family Labridae; genus Scarus; species Scarus forsteni. Next base: position 13,146,436 of record JAZDUH010000359.1, on the reverse strand, counting down.
TGTATGAGTAAACTTAGTTGTGAGATGGATATGTATGAATATATGAATACATTAATTGAAAGGCGCTGATACCACAGCTCCAGGCTGTTGATCTTACACCAGATGAAGTGAGACTTGTCACAGCCCACAGAGATATCAGGGCTCTGTAAAAACAGACTTGTCACCTGCTGATACAGACTAATGATGTTCTTCAGGATGACTCACTGACTGACATGATGCAATGTGCAATGTTTTTGAAACAGTGACTTCTCTTCGTTCTCCTCCTGAATAATCTGACCATTGCACTTGTTTAAGAAAGGCAACTTCAAACGAAACTAAATGGTGCTGCACTAAGGACAGATCCTTCCAGCCCTGTTATGAGGACCACACAGCAGAGTCACTATCACACTTGTCTCCTCTCTCAGCACAGGTTGTCGCCCTTACAGTTGACTCATACTGACCTGACCTCCCCCGGATCTTCAGTCACCAACACGTCCGTCTTACAGCTGGCGATGGGGTTGATTGACAGCTCCACCGGCGGCACCACAAAGCTCTTGCTGACGGGCAGCCACAACCCTTGGCCCAGACTGTAGAACGATCTGTGTTGGCACAGTGAAACAATGTCAATCAAACTGCTGTCACGTACAATCCATTAGTGATGCAGACAGAATAATGTGAAATATGTCCATACATATGCATACAGAGATATCAGAGCTGTGTAAGAACAGGTGGTGTAGAGGGGTCAGCACATTGATTAAGTGACAGATGATATTATTTGTCATGCTGGCATACTACAAAATTATGAATATGAATATAAACACAGCAAAGATAATCTGACAGGAGTTCTTTACCGCACTGCAAGAAAAAAAACTGTTCAAAATAGATAGGGGAGGTATTGAATGGTAAACATTACCCAAAGCTATAAAACATACTCATCAAAATAAGCTGAAAATGTTATTTGCATTGATCATTTCTCCTTGTTTAATTACACTATTTGGTATTTTATCTTATATCACTGGAAAGCCTGTTGAGAAATTCTACGCATCTTGTTGTATCATCCATAAACAGCTTGTGTCATAATTTTTGGAGATATGTTGCAGAGAATATTACTCAAACTTTAAGTACTGTATCACAATAAACATGTTAAAAACAATATTATACAGTCCACTGAGTGAAAAAGCATGCACAGTCATTCATCCACATCATTGTTAAAGCAGTGAATACTGCAGACATTAACAGTTTGAAATGGCCAGTTTGCCAATCTGTAATTGTGTGGTATTAACATGTGGGGCATCAAGAGCACAGCTGGAAACAAAAATCAGATGTGCCCTCGCCTCTTTAATTACAAATAGCGAAAACCACGCCCCACTTTCTCTAAATATGATGTGCTTTTAATGGCTTAAAATGTGCGCGGCATGACTTCTGTTTAACGTTGTGTAAAATTAATTTGATTTTCTTGGCAAGGAGTATTGGAATCCTCATGAGGGTAGCCTGCGGGGGGTCAGACCTTTCAATATGGGATACAAAACAACACCTGGTAAATGGTTTGCAAATGGCACACAACAGCTTGTACTTTGCATCATGTGTTTTTGAATGTATCAGAAACGGAGGGAAACACAAACTTAATGTGACCATGAAATCAAGCTTGGAAAGGTTCTAACTGTCAAATAACTTGGCATCAAATTTCATATAACCACTTCATTTATAACAGATAATATATCAGCTCCACTAGTTCATACTGCTGAGTCTGTCACTGCCAAAATGGCTGATTATTAAGTACAACACCTGACCATGTAAACAGCCTGTATTCTGGGCTGCCAGACCTCAGCATTGAAAACCTTTTGGCTGTCCACACTCTTCCAGAATAATAATAAGAATCATAGAAACTGAATGCATTACACTCAGTGTGACCCTGCTTCAGTATAAATTTCTGATTAGCTTTCAAATATTAAATACTGTAGGCATTACACTTCCATTTAACTGATCACCATGCAGCCTTTTCGGCTTTTGGATATCAGGATGCTTCTAACCACATATTCTCAAATTCTAAAAAAGATCAGTTCAACAGGTTATGACATAAAATGGCATGTGAACTATGTGATAGGCTATGACACAACACAGTGCAATACCATATGACAGTCAGTGTAATGTACTTTCACTGAGTCATGTGATTTAATAGTAATTATGATAACGATACAATTAGTGCAGTTACCAAATCATCAGATAATATAGTGCAGGATGTGCTATAACGCTATTAGGTGGGTAAACTTGTTATTTTTCTTTAAACTATTGGCATTATTACTTATAAAACAACAATTCCAATCACCTTCTCCTTGTGCCATGATCAATATGCTTGAAAATATTTCAGAAATCGTAAGAAGATTCTTGAATCATGAGTTAAAATTAAGAAAACTGCCCTGTCTTGCAATGTCAACAAATTAAAAAAAATAAAAAATGAACCTTGGATTGCATCCACATTTGGCTCCCCACCAAAATATAATTACTTCTTCCTTATACCATGGCCAACATTCCCTTATCTTGCTCTCATATGGAAGGATAGATGGAGACATGGATATTTAGATGGTCAAAAAATAATAATTTTGTAGGACATTTGCATTTAAGAATGGCTTGCAAACAAATGGCTCACTCATATCTGCAAGTTGGTTCTCATTGTTCACTTAAAAGAGCTTTTCAAAAGACATAACTGGTTTGCGAACACCACATCTCTGGCACAAACCACAACAGAAGAAGGTCAACGAAACAGAGTAGTGGATTACACGATGACAGTAGAACAAAACATGATAAAAAATAACTCACAACAACCACACAGGATGGTTTAGAGTAGCTGAAGAGTTTATCTGATATAGGCAGGCTAGCACTACCCATTGACTCCCAGTGTTTAAGCTAAGCTAATTAGCAGTGACCACGCTTTGGCCTTCTCTTGCTTGTTACTGCATGCACAGTCAAAATAATGGTGTCTTTCTGTTTGTCATGGACTCAGGAGTGAGGAAAGACATAACAAATATATAGTTGGCGTATCCCTTTAAATAAAACACAAAATGGACACATATGATGGAAAGTGTTAGTTCATATAAATATGATGTATAAAGAATGGATAAAATGAGTGCTGTAGTTAAGCCAAGGGTGTCCAAACTTTTTACATCGAGGGCCACCTAGAGAGGAATACATGGACAACTGGGCCACTTGTTTCACCTCGCTTTTAGTGTATTTAAGTTAAAGTTCAAAGGTTTAGGGTGAGTTATCACAGGTTGAGTGACCCTAGTAACCCGACTAACACTGGATTAACACCTAGTCAGGGCGAGAATGACCTTCTGAGCAGCAGAGATGGGAGTCACTGTCAACTTATCAGCACTTTCAGACACAAAACAAGAGTAAACTGCAAGAATGTTGGAGCTTGAAGATGAATATTGCAATATACTTGTAATCGAGACCTTTTGACAAGTAAATGTGGCAGAAAATCTGTAAAAATTGATGGTATTTGCTGCTGTAACTCAAACGTCTTTCTTCGTTCAACTGTTTCAGGGGCCAATTCAAAATGGGCAGAGGGCCGCATTTGGCCCCCGGGCCATAGTTTGGACACCCCTGACTTAAGTATACAGTTAAACTGGAAATGATGTGTTATAACATGATACAATTATGATGAAAGTATAAAATACAGTAGAATCTAAAATAAAAAGTATCTTGCATTGTTTAAATATGACACAATAAAACCATCTCCTCCTGAGAAACACTGTCCTCTGCTCTGGGGCCGCACACATTAGTTAACAGTAAAAACAAACAACAACAGAACAAAAGGTGTGTGGGAGGATGAGTTTGTCTCCCCCATTAAAGCAGGACATCTCTATTGCACTCTTTTTAATAATCATAGGACCAAAAGTCTGGCTATAAAGCAACAGAACCTTCCCTATCTCCCCTCACACAGGCCTGATATAAACCCTCAAACAGGAACCACATTTTTCCACCCTGCTGCTGCCTCTTTACTCACTTCATCTGCTATCTGTGTGAGTGTGCACGTCAATGAAAGAATTTGTACACAGCTGTCATTTCTTCTGCAGACTGCGGGCGGATACGGCGCTCGGATCAAAGCCTAGATTTGATACATGCTGTACTGCTTTAACTTGCAGGGAGCAGCTGAAAAATTGAATGTGTTTTTGTGCGCGGTTAAAAGATTGAGGATGGTAGCTCATTTCTTTAAGTGGACTCAGGCCGAGACACTATCTGTGCGAGGTCACAGTGAAGAAGAGGGAGATTACTGTGACAAAGAAGTCTTCATTCTGGAGAACCGGAGGGGGAGTGAGCATGAAATCAAGACAGAGCTTAGAAATCAGACACTGTCCTCAGGTCCACTTTAGCTACAGCACTAGAATCCAAAAATGGAAATAACCACCACAGCTGAGGAGGTCCATTACCCCTAAATCTACAGATATCACTTAAGTGTTCAATTTTGGAGCCTTAGAGGAAAAATACGATGTAAATGTCAAAGTCTATGGAGGCCCACGCATGCAATACAACAAATAAAGAATGAAACAACACAAAGACAAACCATACTACACGTGACTCAAGTGGAAATCAGACAAAAACAGAAAAGCACAACAACTAATTGAATAAAAAACACATAAAATAACCACAAAACACAAAGCAAATCAAAAAACATGACTTAAATAATAAAATGGAAAATGATAAACCACAAATCATAACATCGATTTAAATAGTATGACAAATTAAACAAAACATGAAAAACATAAATATAAAAAACACAAGTTAAGTACAACAAATCTATACAATATAACAATTTTAAAATCAATAAAACGCAACAAATGTAAAGCAAAAAACACAAACAAGCAAAAAACACATCTATAAAAAGGAATGGCAACAAATTAATACACAACAGACAAAATAAATTGAAAAATACAAACACAATCAAAAATTAAAAGGACTTAAATGCATATCAAACCATAAAATACAAAAACATCCATTAAAAAACATGCAAACAAACAATGAAAAGATCACTAAGGCATTAAAAACTACAAAAAAAAAAAAAAAAACACAAAGCAAATCAAATAACATGATTTACATAACAAAATGGAAAAAAGTAAATGATATGACAAAATGAACAAACACAAAACGTGAAAAACACATAAAAATAAAAAACACAAGTTAAACAACAAATCAATAAAATATAACAATTTTAAAATCAATATAACGCAACGAATGAAAAAATACAAAAACACAAACAAGCAAAAAACACATCTATAAAAACGTATGACAACAAATGAATACACAACAGAAAAAAAATTGAAAAACACAAACACAATCCAAAATCCAAAGGACTTAAATGCATATCAAACCATAAAACACAAAAACATCCATTAAAACACATGCAGATAAAAGTGATCTTGTTAAAACACCAGAAAAAAATGAAAAGATCACTAAAGCAAAAACACAAAAAAATAACACAATTGAAAACATTTAAAACAGCTTGAAAAACACAAATTATTCATTAAACACAAAAAGAGATATACAAAAAAATGTATCAAAAAGCTCGACAGTACCATACAAATGAAAAAAACATTCCAAAACATTACAACAAAAAAATACCACAAATGAAAATGATTCTTCCAAAATCACAACAATCCAAAAATCTAAATGAATTCAAGCAACCAAACAAAATGAAAACAAACAACAAAAAGCTATGATATGGAAATTAGATATCACAACAGTTAAATCAAACATCAATATAAAAGACATGACAAATTAAGCTACTTAGCAACATTGAACAAAACACATACTAAAACACAAACGAACACAAACAATTACAACAATGACAAGAGATTGAAAAAAAGGGAAAATTCAAATCACATTGACAAATGAATAACAATGTGACAATTTAAAAAAGCAACAATTACTTGATATTTTAGTCTGATATCTTGTTTATGATTAGTTACTCTGTTGTTTGTTTTGTCGTTCTGTTGTGGTTTTTGTTTATAATTGTGGAATTGCTGGAACGTTTCCTTTCTGTTTTTATGTTCCCTTATTTGTAGTTGACTTTTTCTAAATACCAGTTGCACTCAGTCATTTGTCTAAACTAAGGAAGTTCTGTTTCTTACATATGAAACTGCTGCTTTTGGTTGATCCAGCCTCTTTTAAAGATGTAAACTAAGAGATACAGATTCCTTTCAGTGACATCATTCCAAAGGAAACACATCTGAAAGATGAAGAACTTTGTGATTTTGACAAAACTTTCTAAAAAAAGAATTACAGCTCTGTGACAGTGAATGGGCCCGTAGAGCTTTCCACTTCCTCAGAAATGTCAGACACAATGACCCCATCAAGAATGAGAAGTGGAACAAAAATGGCAGTAAAAGCATCTGAACTGAGACTCCCCCGCGGGCTATTTCTCTACATAAGCGCCCATGGGTAACACTTGAACCCTGCACGACGCGTACCTGTGTGTGAGGCTGTCCTGCTGTGTGTGTGAATGTACCTGCTGCTCATCTGAATGCTCTGAGACACACATCAACACACACACACTCAGAACACCGTGACAGCTTCAGCATGCGTCCGCGGAGTCGCAGATGGCCAGCAGAAGTCGAGCACTCTAGAGAGAAGCGAGAGCGAGGACTCACCTGAAGATCCTCTCTGGGGCTTGCTCTCCTGTAACTAGGTCATAGCCCTTCTCCAGGTTTGCGTACGGCCAAGGACTGAAGAAGAGAGAAAGAGAGAGCAAATCAAAAACTTCAAATAACCAGATATCACTTTAAAACACGAATGTGGGATGATCTTAAAGCCAAAACAGATAATAAGAAGAAGCTGTATTTTGCTCAGACTTAATAAATTCCTTATTCCGCTCCTCAGCTATGATACATAAGGTTGTCAATGTATTCTCATTTTTCACAGGTGATTTCCTAGATGCTTTTATGCACATTTTTCATTTCATTTAGTCACGCAGCTGTATGATTTAATGTCACAGGGAATGATTAATAGTGTTTATTCACCACTGTGTTAAAAGAGATGATGATAAAAACACCAAAAACAATCACATGTTTCAATGAATTTACTTGTTTGCTTCATCAGGTTATGTTAATGCATTGTTCCAAGTACATTCTCCATTTAAATGAATTCATCATAGGATATACAATACTAAAGTAGGTGCTTTAAAAAAACAGCCTGTTTGCGCTGTATGTCATAAAAGAACACTGACAGATGTTATAACTCACCCAGTGAGGCTATTTCAATCAATTCTTTTATAACATCCTTAAAACAAATAAAAATCAAAATCCAATTCAGCTTATACGCCACATAACAGCCTATAGAAAATGTTTGGAAAAGGGCAGAATCTTTAATAAGCATTTCTGGCATGTGATCAGATGATTATTCTGTCAATCACATTCATTATTGGCCAATCAGATAAGTAGTGGGCGGGCAGTACTGCTGCAGTGTAAAACGTATAATGTGGGCCACATGGTTTAACAGACTCAGGCTCCATCCACACGAAGCCAAACCGAGGTCTAAACGCATACGTTTTTTGCCGAATCTGCGTATCATCAATACGAAAACGGCGTTTTGGGGGTCTGTAAACGATCATTTTTGAAACCAGGTTCCAGAGCGGAAAGATTTTGAAATGCCGTATACGCAGCTCTGTGATTACTGGCTTTCCACAAGTTTTCAGATACGCTTCCGTCATAGTTTCATATCTTCATTGACACGCATGCGCCACATGCGGCAACGACAATGGCGGCGTACGTGAAGCATATGTGCTGATGACGCTAGTGACCCTACTATCCCTGTTGCAGCAAAATCTCCTTCTCAATCACCACCGAGTTGAACAAACAATTATCAAGGACATATTATGGCACTTTATGATCACTTTACCACAATCTCTGTTTACAACTTTTGCCGCAAGTGCACATGCCCACGGTTTTTTCGTCTGTTTCCGCTTGTTTCCGTCATATCATTACAGCGGCCCGAGAGGTCTGGCATGTGTTCTACAGCGTTTTGATGCGTATCGAGTGCATTCATGTGGACGCACACATTTTCTGAGACGCCTTCGTCTTTATGACGATCGTTTTGGAAACTGTTTAGCGTTTTGTCTTCGTGTGGATGGGGCCTCAGAGTACTCAAGTGGATGCCCTTAAGTATAAATTGGGCTTATATGGGAAATATACTTGGACAACTTTTGGGTTTGTAATTCAGGTTCATATGTTTGTTAAATCATTTGGTTTCTGTTAGGGAGAGATTAAATCTAGGCCGGTTTATATCAGTGTTTTATTTTACGACACTTTTTAATTTAAGTTATAGTCTTTTGACTGAAATGTTTTTTGTTTTAGTCTAAACCCTTGAGCTCCCTGGTCAGGAATATTTCAGTGTCCTAAAAACATGACACATTGTTTGTTTCTGTCAATTTCTTGGGATACAGAAAAAATTGCAAACAAACCAAAATAACTGATATTTATTTGTGTAGGATTTTAAGGTTTAAAATGTTAAAAGCTATTATTGTTATTACCATCATTATTATTTTATATACAATACTTTACCATTTACTGATGACATAAATTACATATAATCTCATATTCATCAAAATATTTTTGTACCTTTGTCAAACTCTGTAGAGTATCATTTATTTAAGTCATTTTAGTTGCTTTATTTACAACATTTCTGCAATTTCTGATTGATTTTACCCCAAATATTTGTGAATTTTTATGTCATCGCAATCAACTGTTAGCTTTATAAACCTTTAAACCCCACACCAAGAAAATATCTGGTTTTTGGTTTGTGTTTAGTTTTCTCTGTTTCCTGAGGTGTTAACGGGATCAAACAATGATTTGATTTGTTCTGTTCTGTTTTAAGATGTTAAAAATTGCTGAATTTATTGATTTACTGACCTCTGCCAAACAGTTGAGCTGGTAGTTAAAGAGTTAGTTTAGTTATCTAAATTGTTTTCATTTTAGTCTCATATTATTTGATGAAATTTCACTTCATTTTACTCATCAAAATGTACTGTAAATTTAGTGGAATAAAAGATGAAGTGTAAGGCACTTTTCTATGTTTCCTTGAATTTCTGAACTCATGATATACACTTTGATAAAATAAAAAATCTAATAACCCTTTACTGAATGCTGGTAAAGTTTGAATGCATACATTTAACAGAAACTGACAACAGACAGTGAACCTGCTCTACATGAATCTATCAATTCATAAAGAAAGTAGCTCTGATTGGATTGCTCCCCAACTTATGCCACCGCAAAGCTAAGGCATTTGTGATTGGATGCCCCTCTTAACTCATCCAACCTTTCCACACGACCAAAGCAGCTGTGATTGGATATACTCCTAACTCGTCCCAACTTTCTACATGATGAAATTAGGTCTGATGGATTAAAGGTGTAGACAGCGATCTTCTAATCTTCTAATCTAATGCACTATTTGTCAAATTCAGCGTATTTCTCCTCTCCATCTACAAGATGTCCCCACTGAAAGCATGTTGAAAAAAAAGTCCGGTTTCAGTACACAGCCTTGGCTCTGAATTTCAGCAGGTAAATACTGTGGCTCGTACCAAGTTACCAAAACAGGGTACACCCCCCCACATCCAGGGGGCGATCATACTCATGTGCAGATCAGACAGAGGGGGAGGGGGAGTTAGCGTAAGAGAGAAATACAATATGTGCAGTAGCAATGGCTGAAAAAACAGCCCAAAAGAAAAAGGTCAGAGGAGCAGAAAGTGAAAAAGAAGGGCTATGACCATGAAAGAGCGAAGACCCGGGTCAACATTGGTGTTGCTTTCCGACGGTGGAGGGAACTCCGCCAATTGAAAGACCTGAGAACAAATGTCGCTGTCTGTCTGCTGGATAGGTAAGCAACATTAGCTTTGTGGTGCTTCACATAACAGTAACAGCCGTCGGGCATTCATCTTATTGTCTAATCTGCCAGAATGTACTGTTGTTGTGATGTTATCAATATTGTCAGTCGAGTTGTCTGACGAGTCGGGGTTACCTTAGTTACGTTGGTCAGCTACACAGTTTCTACGGTCGTTTCCATGATGATGCACATCCATCAGCTTTCGGGGTTGGAGCCAGGGGTGAGGTATGAAGGGAGAGGCGGGTCTAAATTCGTTTATCAACAACCTCTCCAATGTTTTCTCCCACATGCTTAAGTTCATAACCGAGTGTGTTTTTTAGCAAGTCCTGTTAACACTTTGGGGTAGATTTTTTGGGTGATCTGGTTTATGCCTTATTTCCTGATCAGTTTATAACTTAGAACAAGAGTGGGCAGCCACATGTAGCCCTCCCACTCCTTAAATGTGGCCCATTAGTGGATTCAAAATATTTAAAAAAAAAAGGTTTAAACATGAAGAATAGGAAAAAATGTCTGAGTGATTTAAAAAATATATAACATCTCCAAGAAATAGAGCTACAATTGGTGGTGATTGTTTCTCAAGCCATTTAAAAAATATATACTTAACCCATCATAAAAGTTAAAATGGAAATATCAGCAACATAATATTCAACAACAACTTACTGTTTGGTAATTTACCCTCAAAAAGTAGCTGTAACTGGATTTATTTCCATCTTTGTCTCATTAGATTTTATATTTCATTTTAATTTTTGACAGGGTTGTACTAGTTATCCTTGTATGATTGTACATGTAAATGTTAAACTGAGATATTTCAATTATACCACTACTCCAGTATTACAAACAGGAGAGCCAAACTGTTTTTTCACATTTTATTTTGGGTTGATCCACAATTTTTGTGCTGATACAAAATATAATTTTAGGTACATTAAAAAACACACATATTTCTATCCATTTACGTTAAAGCAGCACCAGCCAAAAAAAACAACAACAAAACGCTGCCCTCGAAACGTCAAACAAGGTCAAAGCGGAGATCCCTTGATCAGATGCTGTGTTTGGTACAGATAACATTCCCCTCTGTCAGCTGTTACTCCTCCAGAAACAGTGGATGGAAATCTGATGAGAAACTGGCCTGACTCCAGCAGAAAACAGGTGGGGTTGAATAACAATGTGGGCCCGTTTTTAATGGACCCATGATTGAGGTAGTCAGCTAATTGTCAAAGCAGGTCAGAGGCAAACAGGGGGCTCATTTGACTCACTTTTATGTCAATTTGTAACTAATTTGTTCAGCCTTTTCTGTGTGATTTTTTCTTTTAAATGCTTTCTCTGTCCATCAGGCTTGCTGTCTGGTTTTATGACTCACTCTAACTACCCCTTTTAACTCAAATTTGCTTTTTGAGTCCATTATGGACATATTGCTTTCATTTGACAGAAGATTCTGGGTTTGGGGTTCATACTGCTTTTTCATATTTATTAGCAGTTTGGCTTTTCTAGAGGATAAAAACACATTTCATTTGATGATATTTTATGTATTTGTTCATTAATTTTCATGTCAGTCCTCCTAAATTTACTGTATTTAAACATACTAATCTGACTTACATACACAACCTAAAATCTCTTGAATTTTGTCAATCGTATGAATATTTTAACCACGGCATTTTAAGAATACTTTCAAGGATTTTCTTCAAACTTTGGGATATTACCCACCCTGACTCAAGGATAAACTCATCCACTATCGGAGGTCAAAGGCTGATGAACAATGGGTATAGAGTGGAGGAAAAATGAGCCCAAAAACGTGGAAGTGAGTTAGCATTTAGCACTTCCAGATTCACTACCCTCCAGAGTAAATGGAGTTTGGATTAGCAGGTTTGGATGAATGCCTGAAATACGGTTTGTTTAAAGGTGTAGTCAGCGATGTGGGAGAAAACGAGTCAAGAGGTTGTTGATAAACGAATTCAGACCCGCCTCTCCCTTCATACCTCACCCCTGGCTCCACCCCCGAAAGCTGATGGACGTGCATCGTCATGGAAACGGCCGTAGAAACTGCGTAGCTGACCAACGTAGCTAAGGTGACCCCGACTTGTCAGACAATAGTAGCCACAACTCGACTGCCATTATTGATAACATCACAACAACAGTACATTCTGGCAGATTAGACAATAAGATGAATGTCCGACGGCTGTCACTATTATGTGAGACACCACAAAGCTAATGTTGCTTACCTATCTGCGTCCGTTTTCAGGTCTTCAATTGGCGGAGTTCCCTCCACTATCGGAAAGTAACACCAATGTTGACCCGGATCTACGCTCTCTCAGGGTCATAGCCCTTCTTTTTCACTTTTCACTCTTCTGACCTTTTTCTTTTAGGCTGTTTTTCAGCCATTGCTACTGCGCCTATTGTATCTCTCTCTTACGCTAACTGCTATGCAACCTACGACTCCCCCTCCCCCCTCTGTCTGATCTGCGCACGAATATGATTGCCCCCTGGATGAGGGGGGGTGTACCCTGTTTTGGTGACTCAGCCCAAGCCACAGTATTTACCTGCTGAAATTCAGAACCAAGGCTGTGTACTGAAACCAGACTTTTTTTTCCCAACATGCTGTCAGTGGGGACATCTTGTGGATTGAGAGAAGAAATACAGTGATTTTGACAAATAGTGCATTAGATTAGAAGATCGCTGACTGCACCTTTAAACACATACACATGGGATTTTAATGTTTAATGGGGAATAATAAAACATATCTGAATTTTAAAGCCTTGTTGTGTGTTAAAGGTGTGTTGCCAACTGCTAACCAAGACTACAACAATTTCTGGACACATGAGGGCAAGCATTTTTGATTGTTTTCTACTAAGCAATTATTCACACACTATTGCCATAACCATGAGGACCAACTTGATCTGGTCACTGGATTATGAGGAAACTCTCAAACAGGAGGTTAGATGTTATGTGTTGGAAACACTGTAGTTGCTTCTAAGTCAAACTGCCATGTTGTCGTTCCATAGTAAGAAAAAGCTACTCACTTCCACAGATTATCTTTAAGCTTCCAGCATTGTGAAGAACTGGTTATTTTGTTAAAGTTATCACAAAGAGCAGAACGTACAGTATAAGTTTAACATTTTGTTCTCTACAGAGTTTAACATGAACAAATGAGCCAAACATGGGAAAAATCCCATAGCCAGCTACAATTTGAGGGCATCAGCACAATGCTAACTTCTGCACAGGCCTACAAAGATTTCTGCTTTGGCTAAAAGTTAGCCTCTGACTCGGGATTCAAGAGCTAACATTTTAAGAGAAGATGGTTTAAGATTGCTGGTCTCACATGTTTGTGAATGTTTATCATAAGAAGCCAATAGAAGATTTGGGTTTGGACCCTATACAGATACCCACTCTGACTTAATGAATCAGGTCAAAAGGTCCAGGTAACTGAACCTCATGTTATTCCCTTGCTTTTTTAATTACTGTCTCTATGGGAGAGTAATAAATTGTGCACACAGTTCTAACCTTACCCATGGATGAACTAAATTGATTTTAAAGGACATAGGTCGGGCTGTTTAACCTTATAATAATCTATCATAACCTCACTGTTCAGATTGTCTGTAATCAGGCAGATCCATCCTGCCCAAGGCGGGACGGCCCAATGGACATCCTTTAGAGCAGGGGGAGGTGGGAGCTATGAGTGAGACAACAGCAGGAACAGACGGCTTGTACAGAGATTAGCATAGATGTTGTATCAGATGTGGGCCACATTTTATAATTTATACCAGTCAGGATGGGCCAAGACTTTGGCAGGGAAAGGGGGAACGTTTTAAGTGGCTGCATTAGTGAGTGACAGGTAGTAGTTCTCGGTCTTTTTATATAAACTCCTGCTCACTTTGTCTGCCCCAGGGTTGATTTTCTATGTATGACTCCCCTCGTCTTTCTGAAACTTCCCTAATTCTACTTTCCTAAGTTATAAGACTGTACAGGTAAGTTTGCAAGTCTCAGCCCATTAAGTATAAATTGCATGTATTTGACACCAATTTTAAAAGCTTACATAAGGTTATGAAATGGATTTTCTGCCTTGGTTTTCCTTTATTTAATCTAACTTAATACTCTAAAAATCAAACAGGAGAAACTTGCACCAGACACTTAATCCATCAAAGCTAATATTTCACCTTTATTTTATTCAAAGTTAACATCCCACTCCGATACAGTTGGGACTATGAGCGACTTCAGAGCAGCTGTAAGGTCATTTAAAAACAAGACGCTTGTCAGATGGAGCTGACAGGACTCACCCTTCGTTCCGACCCCAGTCGCTCCGGACGCAGAGGTGTTTATGGACGGGATCGGGGGAATAACCCTCATGACAGCTGCATTCTCCTGTGAGACAGACAAACAAGGAAAGGGGCACAGTGTCAGATACTTATTTATGCTCTGTGCTGCTGAATAAATTAGCATTGAAGAGACGCAGGCTCACTCACTCATTAAAGAGCGAACAGGCTGTGATAAGCTGTTGCCATGATACCTCATTTTCTCAAAAAACTCCCTTGTGCGGACAGAATCCAGCATATTTACAAGGACATTGGAGCCATTAAGTGGACTATTTGTTGGCATATTTTGGAAAACTAACCAGTTAAAATTTTCTCTGACTGTTGACCAAAGTACAAGGATGAAGTTACACAATATGAAAATTCTCTCCAGGGAAATTAAACCCTTTTAGATGGGACTTGTGCATATATGCTAATACGTCTCAGTGTTTGAGAAAAGCTACAAAGATGTCGTAAGCCAACAAACAATTAAAAAAAAAAATCCTTGATTAGAAACACTAATCATCCAACACATAGGTATATCTCGACATGGCTGATATGTAAGAGATGGCTGATGTAAAGCAAAAAACAATGTGTTAAACTAACAGATCCATCACATTGATCATTTGATATTTACTGTTTCATGGATAAAAAACAGAAAAAAAACTTGATTATACAATATATGTTTCAATGTATATATTAGGGCTGTGTTTAAAAAAATCAATTTAATCAATTTTAATCGATTTCCCTTTAAATGGTTCATAATCGATCCATAAAATCCAAAGATGGATCTTTTAACTTGGGTAGTTTTTTCTTCATTGGACGTGCAGAGAAGCAGCCTGTGGTATCAACCCAGCTAGTATTGCGTGATCAGCGTTTAGCGCTGCTTTCCACTGAACAAAATCTCGTGAGATGTTACTGCAAGTAATCAAACAAACATGGCAGAGGCAAATAGCATTACATGGGCACCACCGGTGAGTTTAACGGCTGACGTATGGACATATTTCGGATTTTACAAGCACAAAAGAAAAGAGGAGTTGGACAGAAACAAGTAGTATGCAGAACAGACATTAATGTATATAATTCATATAAGATTAATGTAACTGCTTTGGGTTCAAAACCATTTTAATGATGCACCAGGTCAAAAGTCCCTTTTTAAGTTTACAGTATTATTTTAACTGAGATATCCCAGACTGAATAAATATCTTATTGTATCGTGAATTGAATCGATTTGAGACCTGTTAATATCGAATCAAATCGATCCAGAAAATCTGAATCGATACCCAGCCCTAGTAAATTTAAATGATTATATGTTCGTTTAATAAAGAGAGTGCTACAGTAAAGAAATATGTTGGCAACATTTAGAAAAGTGAATGAACCTTAAGCGAGCTGGAGAAACTCTATTATTATGATTTTGGTTTTAAAAAAAGCAGAAGCAAAGTGATCATCATTCATATTTTAACCTTCAAAAACAGTTTTCTCTAAATTGCCCAAACATTTCTGTTATGTTCTGAAGAAAATGCTTGAAACAGGAAAAAGAATCCAGAGGCTCAAAGACAGACTGTGAAGTAGACGTCCCAGGAAGGCAACACTTCACCACTGCTTCACTGAGGAGCTGCAGCCTTTCTTCAGTGGAAGTGGGGATTTAGGCACATTTTTATGTGCACTACTCACACATTTACCTGTGCTGCTCATTCCATAAATGCACAATCCTTCCAAGTTGAACGCAGTGTTAATTTGTTGACTAATTATTTTCCTCACAGTTTTTGTCAAGAACCCTTTTCCACCCTAACGAAAACTAGACAGTAACTAATAAAAGCAAGTGCACACGGACAAAAACTAAAATGAAATTAAACCAACATTTTCACCAACCGATAGAAACATGACTAAAATGTTTGACAGAGACTTGATCCAACCAGACCTAATTTCCATCAAGTAGAGAGTGGGGATAAGTTAGGAATATATTCAATCACAGCTATTTTGGTTGTGTGGAAAGGTTGGATAAGTTAAGAGGAACATCCAATCATGGTTGCCTTAGCTTCAAAGTGGCCGGATAAGTTGGGGATCGATCCAATGGGATTTAAAAAGTTTGTTCTTTTTCCAACTTCTTTTCGAGCATGTAAATTAAATAAATTGCTGATGTTTTCTTTTAAAGGGACATTTGTTTGCTTACTTTTGCACTAGTATGTTGCTACATTTGTATAAATGTGCATAATATATAAGATTTATTTCTTACATGTTCAAAGGAAGCTACCACTACTGCTACTACTACAATGCAGCCTATCAAATGCACAATATTTATTATTTTTTGTTAAATTATCACATTTTTATTACCTAAGAAAAATAAATCAGGGAGTAGCCCTCCATAATACTCTCTCTCCGGCTCAAGAAGGCTAGTCTACCCTAAGCTAAAGAAACCAAATAATTGTGTTTTTGTGATATTAAAACAAACCGGAGACATCATGATCTTCAGTCATATTTAACCCAAAGCCAAATAACCCAACAGGAGCCTGTTGTTGAACAGCCCATTCAGATTTTTCAATCACGGGACAGGATTTGGATATGCACTTAGGATGGCCAACCAGAATTCTAGGGGATTCATTTCCAGCTTGACCTCCCCCCTTCCAAACTCCCTCTTTTCTTTTAAAGCTAGACTTAAAACATTGCACTTTGATAAGGCTTTCAGTTAGGGACCAGCTTACAGTCCATACATTAGTCCATAAATAAGACTCATAGTGAAGATGCAATAGGCCTAGACTGCCGGAGGGGATCTGGCACACTGGACTGTCTCTCTCTCTCCACATCTGCCTTTGCCCCGTTTGTTTGCTCCTGTACTCATCTCTGGCTCTTGTCTTGTAGATGGCCTGGGATCCTTGGTGGAGACTGCCTGCTGCTGTGGAGTCACTAAGCCTCAATAACTACAACTACAAACATGACACATATTTGGCCATTTCATCAGGAACATTCCATTCCCCTTATCATTATAGCTGGTAATGTAGTCATTAGCATGATCTTCCTATCCATGGTCGATACATCTATACTATATATATTTATCACTATATCGGCATGCGATCCCTCTGATGGGATGTCACATCTCAAGAGGCCATTAATACATTTATACTTAAAGGAGACAAATATGGTAGGGCTGCACTTGTGGTCTGGGCATCCATGAGTTTGTCACTACCATAAATTCTTATTTTCATTAAGAATATCATCGATTATACTTTTATAAAATGATCACCAAAACCATTCAGACATGAGGACCCTCCTGAAAATGAGATGTAGCATCTCAAGAGGCTAACCTCTAACAAATCAGACAACAGGTCTATGGTTCATGGATCTGTCTCTAACTTTAGTTCTTACTTTAGTTCACTTGTCTCCTCTTACCTCCCTTCCTTCGCCCACACACCCAACACAGCATCGTGTGGATTTGCTGTTCATCATGAGACTGGGATCCACATTCAAGATTTCCTGCTGCTTAACAGAAGGTTTTTTCTTGCCGCCATGATGGAGGGATTCATGATTGCCTATATGGATTCATGTTGGGTGTTGGATGTATATACTGTATTTGTATATATATGTATATGTGTATCTTTATATGTATCTATGCATATATGTGTATCCATAAAATGAAGAGTTTTAAGCTGTATTATAAAGTGTCTTGAGATGACACTTGTTATGAATTGGCGCAAAGATTGATTGATTGAATTACTGTTTTTATGTACTCATGATGCCATTGGAAATGAGAGCACGCTCTCAATGGAATTTCGTGATTAAATAAAGAAATGTAATGAAACAAGCCATGCACCAACTGGCCCCACTATTTGAGAAAAACTGGCGTAACTGGTATAAAGTCTGCATAGGTTGTTTATCCATGTATTATATTTAGAAATATAAAATAAAACTTTTAAACACCATACATTTTCCAGGCCTGTGGTATTGAGTCACCATGCTGGGTGTGACTCAGAAAGACTGTGTTTCTGTTTACTACCAGTGTCAGTATAAGTATTTATCATCCTGTCTCAGGTATTTTTGTCCTTGAGAGGTCCGTGTTTGTGTACAAGATCCCCCCTCAGTTCTCTACAGCTGGCTGGACAGCTCCCGCTGCAGAGCAGGCAGAGACATTCAGACAGCACAGCGGCTTTGTTTTGGTACAGGAGGCCAGCGGGATCGTGCAGCTCAGGTCAGTTTTCACATTTCTGGAAATTGAGGCTGCTGTGGCACACAACAACTTTTTTATCAACATCTGAAAATGTTCAAGGGCACTTTTTTCCTGATTACTAACCATGCACGGCACAATGGGAAGAATACGTGGATGTTTTTCTCCCTTGGGTATTAAGTTTAAGCAGCAGTCTTCAAACTGCAGTCAGAAAAATGGAAGTATTAAAAATGCATGACGGATTTTATGACATGCCAACATCTGTCAGGCTACACTGTAACAATACATAGAAAACTTCATTTGTTCTTCGTTTCTTATTTATATATTTGAGTAAGAGAGTTCCTACACTTGCCTATGAAATGATTTATTTTTGATTCAGTTCTCTGTTTGCAAAAATGTCACTCGTCACAATAGATGTGACAGCCTGCCTTAAAACAACTAAACAAAAGGTGTGAGGACTTTAATTTGACAGCAGTATTACTCACTCTAAGCTACTTAGTTTAAATCATCGCTTCGTTATTGATAGTGAGTAAGCCTCAGTTTTGTTGTTAAACTACAGATTTCAAGTCAAAATGTGTTGCATTAAGAGTTATTATGTTGTGTTATTTCCAAAAATACTCACAACATGTATTTTACTCTTAGCAACTGTTGTAAAATTCAGTGTATCATCTTTAAGGATTGATTTTTTTTAGTGTGTTCAATCGGTTGAAATCATAAAAAACATTTGCCAACATGGAATTTTACCAAATGCACTGTTTATGAAAAAATGAAATAATAAAAGCATGGGGAAGAAAATCTTTCACCCCACAAGAAACCATGTGCGTAGTCATCTCTTCCAAGGAAGACAAGTTTACTGGAGTCTAGTTGTGTACATTTTTATTATCAAAAATATTGAAAATTGAACTTAAGTTGGTGTCAATTTTACAAAATCCACTAGTAAGCCTGAAAGACAACTTAAGCACTGTTTTGTTCATGTAAAAACAAAAAATATAACAATAAAGATAAGTGTTTTGACATGACAGATAAATATTAATGCCAGTCATTCAAGTCAGATAGTCTTTTTCTTTCATTTGACACGTAATTTTCAGAATGTTCATTGCGTTGGAGTACAGTGCTTCTTTTAGTTCTTTGTGATGTTTAGGGAATGCTTCAGTGAAATATGTATTTGATCTGAACATTAGCACCTTTCATTCAGTGTTCAAGGTGTTAAACAGTACAGTACAGGCCAAAAGTTTGGACACTCCTTCTCATTCAATGCGTTCTCTTTATTTTTTTTTTTCACTAATTACATTTTAGATTCTCACTGAAGTAATGATGGACACTTGTTTCTCTTAACTTAGCTGATTAATTCTTGCCATAATATTAATTTTAAAAGTGTCTAATAGGGCTGTCGGCTGTGCATCAGCCTGACTTCTGAACAACACAAATGATGGTCCCAACCCCATTAATAAGGCAAGAAATTCCATTAATTAACCCTGGAAAGGCACACCTGAGAAGTGAAAACCATTTCAGGGGACTACCTGTTGAAGCTCATAAAGAGAATGACAAGAGTCTGCAAAGCAGTAATCAGAGCAAAGGGTGCCTACTTTGAAGAAACAAGAATATAAGACATGTTTTCAGTTATTTCACACTTCTTTGTTAAGTACATAATTCCACACATGTTCATTCATAGTTTTGATACCTTCAGTGAGAATCTACAATGTAAATAGTGATGAAAATAAAGAAAACACATTAAATGAGAAGGTGTGGTCAAACTTTTGGCCTGTACTGTATATGAGAGGCAGACAAATGAATCCAACTGGGGCATGATCAAACACCAAAATCTGCCATTTAAGTAGCAAAACACCATCTGACAAGTGTGCAATGCTTTAAAAGGAAATGAGAGTTGACACTGATTGGTTTGATTTGACATTCAAAACCTAATTATTCTCAGTTTTTAGAGCAGAACATGCGTGTCAACAAGCACTGTGTAAGAGTTTCTTTGCACTTTGTTCATTATATTTACTGATGATGTGGGGATGCGTCAGTGAAATATAACTTTGATTGTAACATCAACATCTTTTATTCAGTTTCCTGTGTGTTCTGAAAAATGTATGCCAGAAAAGGAGAGAAGTCACGTGATCTGTCCGGTTAAGGAATCAAAACACCTGGAATAATCCTAACTCTGAGTCTGTTTTGATTCACGTTACATCCAAAACATCTATATATAGATAGATAAATGTAGGAATGTATGTTATGAATGGATTCCTTATCATGTTTTTCATAATACCTTAGGTAATTTTAGACTTATGGGTATATTTTTATATACTTATATATACTTACATATTGATTTTTGAGTTAATTAAGTATTTTGATGTTGCTTTGGGATATGGGAAAGTGTGTTGTGAAAGGGTTAGCAAATTATATTAATCCATTTGTTTGGATTATGTCACGGATCCAAGAACAGCAGCTGAGGTCATGAAGCAAAGCTTTGGCCTCAGCTGGTGACATCAGGGAACAACTGAAATGCATTGTTTTTCAGATTTTGAGGTGATTTCTACCAGTTTCATGAGAACAGAATATCCCCACAGTCTCATGTATTGTAGATGAAATATTCAGAAAACACTGCATGAGTAATGCCTTTAAAGTGGATCAACGCATTTGTGGAATCTTAGGTCACTGGCAGCCTCACCTCTTTTCTATTTACATGGCTCTCAAAATAAAAGATGCTGACCGCTTTCTTTTGACCTACATGGAGGTATAACACCGGATAAATGTGTAATGGCCTCACGAACAACACCATTCACATTTTATCACCTGGCGTTTAATAATTTACAGGCTGAGTTTAAAGCCATATAACTCACTCACTGAGTGATGCACCCCCAGGACAGGAATACAGAAAGGAAACCCGCTTTTCTAGATACAGTGTGTACAATTTTATTCAGCTGATGGCTATTAAAGCTGTCCTTGAAAAAACTGAAAGGCAAAAGCTGTTTAGAGGGATTCACTTTAAAATGTAGACGAAAGGAAAGTAATCAAAATTCATACAGCCTTCATAAAGTAAAATCAATGAAGCGCATTGCCTTTACCATGAAATTATTACATCCACGTTTTTTCTTTAATTTCACTGAATATCTGATATTTTCTTCTGTATATCGTAATCTGGCATTCATGGAAGGCTCCATGGAAAATTGTGGTATTGGTCTGTTTTGTTTGAATAAATGATTAAACTCATTTAGCTGCATTTACCAATTACTTCATTTCATTATTTAAAATGACCAGACATTCCAAAAAGACAACAGCATTTTGAGTTCGAAGCCTCAATAATTTTAAAGTAAATTCAGTCTAATACTAAAAGTAAACAACTCTCCGAAAGACAATTAGGTTTTGAGCAGTTTATTTACCGCCTCTTAATAATAAATTGGTATTTAAAACAGAAGCCTCAGTTACTGGAAGATGACTGAATTTCAAATCAAAAGCCCCAATAATTTGAAAGTAAATTCAGTAACATTTTAAGCACAAACGTTAAAAAAAAAGAAAAAAAAAAAGAAAATCAAGCAACTTCTGCACTACCCCTTGCAAAGACTAAAATTCAAAACAGAAGCCTCAGGTACTGGTAAATGACTGGATTTCAAAATAAAAGCCTTACAGCGCATTTCCAAGAGTTTCAAAATAAGAGTCTAACTTCAATTATTAGTAGGTAAACTTCATAGAATTGCTTACGGAGATCAGATTTCGAAAATAAAAGTCTATATGCTTTAAATAAAATTTTGTCAAACTCTTTGAGTAAACACACACACAAAAAAAATCATTTATTGAAAATAGAAATGCCATATTAATCAGAAGCTATTCATATTTCAAAATAATTTTCATAGCACATTCACTCTTGTGAATTTAGTAGACTTCATCTTCATTAGGTTAGGAGTGCTGTTCATTTGTAATTTCTGTTTGGTTCAGACAATAGTAGGTGGTTTATTTTATTTTTATTTGTAACTAATAATCTCCCCAAACTGTTAATTTTAGATAAGACTCCTTTGGTTTAACTGAGGGAGATTGTTGATTTGAACAGCACTCTCCGGCCCTTTTCTGTTGACTCATGGGTTACTGTGTTTAGCTTATTTCAATTTAATTTCTCACAATAAATGACTCATCTAAATCATTGTCTGGACCAATCAGTAATGTTGCTTCCTTTTTAGTATCGACTCAGCTTGCTTGGAACCAACTGGATTTCAAAATAAAAGCCTTAATTATTCAACAGCGCATTTCCAAGAGTTTCAAAATAAGAGTCTAACTTCAATTAGGGCTGAGTAGGTAAAGCTGTGCTAGTGGAAAAGGGCCAATCAGATTTCATTCTAAAAGTCTGATTCTATAAATAAAATTTTTTAAATAACCCTTTGAGTAAAATTAATTTCACAAAAAAATTAAGTGGACCAAATTTCCAAATTAAAAGCTTTGAATATTTTTCATTTTCAGGAGTTTTAAAATTAAATTCTTTTGAGTGGACATACATTTCCAAAATTAATGCCCAACTTATTTGAAAGTAAAATCCATATAATCTCTCCAGCTAATTAGATTGTTTTTTAAAGATGGGACTTAATGATTGTGGCTTGTTTCTTGATAGTGCTTCACATAGCAATCACTGAGGATAATCTCGAACTATAGGGGCAGTGTCTTGACAACAGTCAAGATGGCACCTGAACTTAAAACAAGCCTGTAGTGGCAATTAATGTTCGCCAGTTTTGCTTTAAGCTAATGCTGTGACATCACTCTTGACATTGGCTTTAAAGGGTTATTTCAGACAAATACATTATTTTCCATCAGTATCTTATATATGTATTGTTTTTTGTGCAAATAATAGACCTTTATACATTGGTGATAAAGAACCTCCAGTGGACACTCGAGCCACCACAGTCTTTAGCACTTCAACACTGGCTTCATTAATCTTCTGGAGGTTTCAGCCTGGTTAAAGCTTGAATAGATTACTAACCCATTCATCCCACCTGCCCCAGCTCCCCTGCAGATCCAAAAATCCATATCTATGAATCTATAATTCCTTTTTACCCTTGAAGGCACCATCACTTCAAGATAAATATATACTTCTTTAAGGGCATTTGCGAAATGACTGATGTTTTATTTTTCTTAGGATGACAGTCTGCTTTGTTTTCACGCTTGCAGGCTCACAAACATGCATCCTTTTCATGTTGCGAACGCACGCATAGACACCACTGTTTCACACTGCTCCTCTCCATATGCACACTTAACCTAGTTTTATTAAAAATCTCCCTTCGTGCTGGAGGCTGTGCTTAATAAAATCCATATTCAGCAGTCAGATCACATGTTCTCAGTTACATCCTGCAGAGGGAGGAAGAATTTAAATAACCTTTACGTTTGGTTCCTTTTGGCCTTTTAAGATCACCAGGTGCTGGAATTGGCATTTTCATTAGTATGGTGTTGGGAGCTAAGCTAACAATAGTGACCTGATTTTTTTCTTACATTTGCAATAGGATGGATTTATAGATCAAACTCCGGCTAACTGGTGAAAATGCCTGACTGCACCTTTGATTAATTGGAGAGGAGACATACAAGCAGGATGCATTCAGGAACACACAGTCAAGTCAGTGCTGGTGCTGCAGAAGTGCTACAACAGCATGGCTAGTAAAAGAGTGCAGGCACTTGACTGGCCTGCCTCAGTTTAGACCTGTCTACCATTCAAATTGTGTGGCACATTTTGAAGCACAGAGTACAGCAACAAAGACCTCAGACTGTAAAAGGTGTGAATGAGAGAAATTTGGAAAACTGCCCTGTCTCACAATGTTATCCAGCCCTTTTAAACATTCCTTGATCTACATCTGGATTCAGATCATTTAGTCACTTCTTCTTTGGGTCATGAAAAACATTTCCCGAAAATTTCATCAAAATGTTTCAAGAACTTTTTGAATGATCTCTCTAACAGACAAACAGATGAATGCCAGCAAAAACTAAACCTTCTTGGCAAAGGCAACTGTTTAGAAAAAGTCCGTAAAGCTGGAAGTTAATGAGCTTTAAAAGAGGGTGGAACAAATACATATTAATGAAAAACAAAAGCTTGATGTATCTGATTCTTAGGTTGCATTTAGGGGTGATGAATGTCCACAAAGCGTGATTAAAACACAAAGACTGGCAAGTGTATTCAACAGCAGAAAGGAGTGATCACACATAGATTTTGTGTGGATAATTGATTCAGATAAATAGCTTAAACATAAGTACACAGTATTGTCAACCATATGCGTGTAGGCCTGGAGGCTGCAGAGGGAGACGTTCGCAAAGTCTGTGCCTGCCCACGAGCACAGTCTGCCTTTAATCTGTGACGTACCTCGCAAGTAATCAGTAAAATGCATCTACTCCCTTTATGCAAATGTGTTAAAGGGAGGATTAGGCAATTAACAGGGAGAGATGTTTCTTATTGATTGTGAATTCACTGGATTAACTCAACTCCAGACAACTTTGTGATGCTATCTTGTGTGGCACTTGTTGTCCCTAATTGCTGCTCAGTTGAAGTGCAGGACAAATGAAAGGTTGTTCTTTAAGGAGGAGAAAACAAGAACAGTTTTATAATGCTGAAGACATCATGTTTTCAGACTGAATATTTTGAAGAGTCTGCACAGATATCCTCAATGATTTGGGGAATAACTAATTCAATTTTGCAGGTTGTATGAAAAAGGTTATCTGGCCTAAGTGATTTTCTTAAGACCCAAAAACTAAATTAACTAGACTTTGAATGTCGTAGTCATTGGCCTTCATTTTCATCTGTTGCTAATTAAATTGATGGTTCAGAAAAATTCTTGTCCACTCTTATTCTTGGATTTAAGCCATTAGCTTGGTCTAGGTCAAAGTTAATCTTTTAAATGCTTGAGTTCAAAAACATTTAGGTTTTTTTTTCTACAAACCAAGCCAACATTTCAACTTAATCTTGAGTATGAAAGATAAGACTTTTGGAGTTGAACATTAAAGCAAACTGAGCCAAATGTTCATCAGTTGCATTGTATTGATTCTGACATAAAGAAGTGATTAGATTGATCATAGTCATTGTGCCTTAATATAATTTCTTGCTTGTGGATGCAGTATCTTGGGGAAGATTTGGGGTCATCTCCAAACTTTGCCACTCTGACTCAAGAATGTGATGACAAAAATGTGTCAAGTTGAAGGTACAGAGTCAAGAAGCTATATGTTCAACATCAAGCTAAAAGGCTGCACATTCAACTCTTTGAATGCTTTCTCTTCTGCTTCTCAATGGGGGCGGATGCTTTTCTTTTTGCTCCCTGCCTTTATCTGCCCTGGGTGCTGTCTGTGTCTACTGTAGCCTCTCCCTGCATTTCTTTCTGAAATCTAAAATCATGGAATTACTCAGCTGGTCTCTCAACGCCATCAACCAAATTTTCTTAACAAGAAGAGCGGGTAAAGGAGAACCCGCCTGTTCCGATGGTACTTTCCCGGCTGGGTACACAATGGACTCCTGGGAGAAGTGGAGGATCGTGTGCCTGTCAATTCTGTCCGTTGAGGACGTGGAAGATGCCTACATAATTGGATTTATGATAACAGGTT
Source organism: Scarus forsteni (assembly GCA_036419115.1). Classification (NCBI taxonomy): domain Eukaryota; kingdom Metazoa; phylum Chordata; class Actinopteri; order Labriformes; family Labridae; genus Scarus; species Scarus forsteni. The sequence continues at coordinate 13,120,585 of JAZDUH010000359.1, read as the reverse complement.
TCCTGCTGTTTGGAGTTTCCTGATTTATCAAACAGTTAAGAAGACGATGGCAGCACCTTTGGCTCTTGAGAAGCTGCCCGTCATGACTGAAGGAATGTGCAGGGCTGTCAATATTCAGACTCAAGCGATTTATGAGCTCAATCGCAAGCTTGATGCGATTCTCAAACTCCTTCGCAAGCAGGACAACACCTTAGAGAAGTTGACAGCTCGGCTTGGTTGAATGGGCCATGGATTCGGAACATCATCGTGAGAGACCAAAAGACTAGAAAGGCTGATGGAAAATTACAGTCGGTCTGACCCAAATTATTCCCTATCTCTTTTTGTTATGGCCTCCCATCTGTCCTTGAGCAGAGGTATCTAGTCTCCTGGAATGTTTTGCTAACAGAGGCTCGATCCCCCGCTCCACTACCTCATCCTGTGAACTCTGCCCTGGAACAGAAACTATCTCTCTCAAGGCCGTACAGTCATCTTATCATACGATGGAGACTTTATGAGGTCTGAGCTAGGACAAGGTCACTGGACTCCTTTGAATCAACGCCCCTGCTGGCTCCCCCCCACCCCATGTGCTCGTCTCTGTGTTTGTTGTCTCATGTGTTGAGGTGTTTTTTTTCCAATCCCACACTGTGCTCCTCTGATAGGTGCCTAGTTTGTAATTATTATTTTTTTACTCCTTCCTTTCCTATTATTTCTCTACTGTAAGCACTTTGAGTTACATATGTTGTAGGAAAAGTGCTAAATAAAATCAATAAACTTGCCTTGCCTTTGTTGGCAAACATAATATCTCAAGAATGCTTCAAGGCAGAGGTTTCCAACCAACAAGCCATAAACTGGTACTTGTCATAGCCTATAAGTTGCATTTTGTGACGCAGCTCATGGGCAAAGTCATTTCCCCAGCACACTGAATATACTGCTGAGGTCTCTTCAGTTATATATGTCAGAGTGCTGCAGTGGGGTCAGATAGCGGTCACTGAAGCAGCAACTCTTATACAGTATATTGAACTCTGCTGGATATTACAATGATGTGTCGCTACTGTATTTATTCCAGATGTAAAATCAGGCAAAACAGTTTTCCACGCATTCTGTCATTTGACATGGGCCTTCACCATTGTTATCAGGATTTACTCCTCTGAAGTGGCAGAACATTGTGTTGGCAATGCCCACTTTACTGATCAGGACACAGAACAGTGTTTCCGGAAGTAAAGAGTTCTTAGAGGTCCAAAAGAAGCAGGGTCAATAGATCACACTCAGTGGGCATCAAGTGCTCACAGTTTATCTACACCACCAGGTTACTTATGATCCGTCCTGCTCCTCAGTTTCCACAACAGTTTTACATCCCTCTTTCTTTTTGTGACCCTATCTGCTGAAGTTCTCCTTCGTGCACTCAACTTCGCAAAGAAATCCTCCTGTAACCCCTAACTAATAGCATGTCATCATCATTCTTAGTGATGTTGACGTTGTTTCTTCTGATGAATTGACCAGCTGTTGGTGGAACAAGCTACGTCTCAACAAACAGAGGTTCAGAACACAGAGACTTTGTCAACGACAAGTTAAATGCAGTAAATAATCTAAATATAATGCAGAACACAGGGGGTTTGTCGGGGACAAGTTAAATACAGAAAAGAATCTAAATATAGTCAAGAAAATGACTGCTAAATATCAACTAGTGCCTGCCCCCAAGTATCTTCCCTTTTGGGGACAAAACTCTCAATTTACTTTACTAACCAGTGCCATAGGCCTCAAGCAATCCATCCTCAAAAACATCAAACCAACTTTTTAAACTCAAGGAGAAATTATGTTATATTGAAGTCAAAGATCATTGTTGTGGCTCATTGATGAGCCAAAATTTTTGAAGGTTCTAATTCAAAATAAGGAGCCTCAACTTCATCTGTTGTCAAAGTATGTAATATCTTAAGTGTTGTTGATGCAATTTTCCTCCAACTAAGCACTGATCAGTGACACTGACCTATATCGGAGGTCACGGTCACTGGGTCACATGCTCATCTCTTCCTTGTTCTCATCTCCTTTCACTGTATATTCAATGCTAAGCAATTGTGTGCCTCGCAGAAACATATAAATGCCTTGCAGTCGTTCCAGTTATAACATTAAAAAGACTTAAATTTGTGATACACAATCCAGAAGAGAAAGACTTCTCCTCTAATAGCTAATAAAACTGAGCTTTATAAAAAGAAAGGAGAACACCACACATGGCCAGAGAATGGGGGAGTCAGGGCTGTGAATGTGCCATTAAATTTCAGAGCTCCTAAAGCACAGTGGCAACGACACTACTTTTAAATTTACTGCATGCATTTGGCTGGAGATAAATTTGGATTCAGGAAACATTAGTCATAGTGTCCCATCCATCTGCTATTTTATGAGTCTGGACCGGTTTGTGATGTGGCTCATGGTCTAATTTATTTTTCACAAGCTATATTTGCTTTCATCAGTGCAATCCACCGCTCTATTTATAAATCATCTTAAGAGCTCATTAAATGCCTCCAACGGCATTAATTATGCATGATTTCTAACTTCCTATTTTTGGATCTCATTACTTTATTGATAGGAAGTTAATTGCAGCATCACAACATTTTGTTTTCTTGCTGATCTTGGACAAATTTCAGCAGTGATTTTTGCTTTGTGAGCTATTCTTATCACCTCACGATGCCTTAATAAGTTAGATGTTTGTTTTGAGCAGTTTGCGAGCACAAATTGAATGTTTTTTCATCAGAGGAAATGAAAGTCAATCAGAGTCCCCAGCGCTTAGCAAAAGTGGTACAATGATGTTATACCAAATGTGCCGTAACCTTAATGGTTGTGTTTAAAAAAGCAAGAGAAATACAAACTTAACAATATGGAGGAGAGCTTGGTAACTGCAAAGTGTTGATAAGGCTGGGAAACTAAAAGGAGTGTGGGTAAAACGTGTTGCCTATGAATGCATATTATATCGTTATCTAACAAAAAAATAACACACATTTTGTAAAGGAAACAAGTGAATATGCCTTTGCTGTGTAGTCCATATTCTCAACTTTTGAAACTTTGAATTAAAAGTGAAACACAAACCATGACTAAAGCCTATATCTGCAGTATATTGAAAAACACATGAAACATGCAGATTATCATAATCTTCCAGTAACAACAAATGCCACTACAAAGGTACTATTTACTATTTAGGGCTCTACATACTGGTCAATCAACAAAGTATAGTTGTGTCTAAAATAACTAAAAAAAAAACAATTTTGAGGTAATACTGATACAATTTTGAGCTCTCTAGTAGCTTTTACAGATGATCAAGTAGTTGTTGGTTTCCTAATTTTTAATGTTCCATGAATGGGTGGATGAATTGACATACTGATAGATGGATGAACACATCTGAAAATATTGTTTAGGTATCATTGATTAGTGTTTATTAGAAAAGCAGAAGTTGAGAAGTCAATACCAGTATCGTACACCAACTCATCCCCAGGAAGGTTAGGTAGATTAAGCAAATGTAAAAGTGGTTGGTTGGTTGGTTGGTTGGTTGGCTGATTAGTTTGGGTGGTTCAACGGCTGACTGGTTGGTCAACAAGCCCTATCTACTTCCCACTAGGGAAGCAGGTGGGTGGATGGATGAATGGGTGTTTTGGATGGATAGATGGATTAATAAAGAGAAGACTTGTTGTTGTGTGGGCAGAAGAATTGGGTTATTAACTAAATGGAGGAAGTAATGGATGGATTGATGGATGAATGGATGGATGGTAGGTCATATATGTCATTGTGTTTTTTAATGACGTGTTTACTAAGTTAGACCTTGGTCAGTGTGTTGGTGGAAAGATTGGTTTGTTTAGTATATGGATGGATGGATGGATGGAAGAAAGGATGGGATAATGGACAGACAATTAAAACCAGTCCAAACCTGGACAATAACATACACTGTTTGATTTATTATGAATCATTTACACCAGATGGTCTGGTCTTAAATACACCTGAGGGTGAAACAACTGAATTGAACATAGAACCCATTACACTCTAATGCTGCGTTCACACCACAAGCGACCCAGCTACCAAAATCACGTCGCCCACTGACGTAGCGTGGCGCGTCCATGAATACCTCATTTTGGTAACTGCTACCGTCGGCCGTCGCTCTGTGACGTCATGTCCGCTCGAGTTTCACCGCAATCATTTCATATATCATATAATAGGATGTATAAGCGGACATTATTCCAGCTGTATCCTTTTCACTCACTTATCAACCACAAAACACTCCAGCTGATGCCCTGCAGCAGCAGCATCTGTGAGTTTACCGTGGTCTGTCTAGGCGGAACTGATGTCCTCATTGACATTAGTTCCGCCTTGACGGAACTCATCCACCCTGTAGTCCAGATGAATAACTGTCTGTCCCGGGCACCATCACATGTACACACACCGCTGATTGGCTGTTGCCGCACAGCCACACACGACATCGCCTGAAAAGATCAACTTTTTTTTAACTTTGACATCGCGCGACGAGTGAAGTGATCGTCTTGTACGTGGCCGTTGCATCACGGGAGGGTTAGCCCTGCCCCATCGCGGCTGTACATTGACTTTGAATGGAGAGTGATCGCCGAGGTACAATATGGTAGTACAAGCAGCGTCCGGTGTGAACGCAGCATTAGATACACTAAACTAGTGCTTTCTAAAGGTGAATGGTGTTCTCCTGTATCTATAAAAGCTTGATATGCTACTCATTTGAAGAATCACCACAAGATACAGAATATTGACGAGATCTGTCTGCTTGGCCTTCACTGAAATCATCCAGTACTTGCATTTGTTAGTCGTGACCATCCCAGTAAAGGGTTAATGAAAGTTCTGATTGAGATCTTGTCTCCCTGAATTTCTTCTCGTTTAACCTGGCCCACATTACGGGTTCATTAACATCAGCTAACTGTTATGTAAAACTCTCACGTCGTCAGATCTCATGCCTGTTTCACCAGTCCGCTGTACTTTTCCAATCATTTCATCTTTATCTTTGCAGACTTATAATGAGACTCTAACAAGCCCTGTGCGTAGACGGCTGCCTGTGAGACAGAATCTGTGATTAACGGCTGGATGTTTCACAAAATTGACTCATTTGTTAAAATTACACACATATTTAAGTCAGCCCAAATCTTCACGAGGGTAGTATTAGTTTTTGTTAGATATTTAAAAGGACTGTTTTGTCTGCAACCATCAAAAGAAAAAAATGGTTCACTAAATCAAAACTGTTTGATTGATTACCATGACATGACAAGCCGCTTTCAGGCACAAACCTCACAACTCTAATTTTGGAACTTTTCCATGAAAAAGAACAAGCTCTACTACTAAGTTGATAAATATTGGATCACCCTGATAAATTATCTATTGTGCCTTTAACTGTTTTAAATTAATAAAACCCAACAATGCTTACCAATAGCACTGATTTATGAAAATATGAAAATCATAAAAAATGGAGATAAGAGTTTTGGCCCAAAATCAACAATATGTAGAACTGAGATTATGCTTGCTAGTCTTTTTAAGTTGGTTTGTGACCATTCCTTGCAAACCTGAGGGATGTTTCTATGTAAAAATCCCAGCAGATTGTCCCAACAGTATTCCAGATGTTGCAAGTCCAAGTCAAGTCTCTAAGGCCCCATCCACACGAAGACAAACCAAAGTCTAAATGCATACGTTTTTTGCCAAATCTGCATATCATCCATATGAAGACGGTGTTTTAGGGGTCTGTAAACGATCACCTCTGAAACCAGGTTCCAGAGTGGAAAGATTTTGAAATGCCGTATAAGCAGCTCCGTGATTACTGGCTCTTCGCCACTTTTCAGATACGTTTACGTCATAGTTTCATATCTTCATTGACACGCATGCGCCACACGCGGCAACGACAACAACAATGGCAGCGTAGGGTGTAGCATATGTGCTGATGAAGGTAGTGACCCTACTATCCCTGTTGCAGCAAAATCTCCTTCTTCTCAATCACCACCGAGTTGAACAAACAATTATCGAGGACACATTACGGTATCTGTTTACAACTTTTGCCGCAAGTGCGCATGCCCACTGTTTTTTCGTCTGTTTTCGCCTGTTTCCGTCATATCGTTACAGCGCCCCTAGAGGTCTGACATGTATTTTACAGCGTTTTTATACGTATCGAGTGCATTCATGTAGACGCACACATTTTCTGAGATGCCTTCGTCTTTATGACGATCGTTTTTGAAACTGTTAAGCATTTTGTCTTTGTGTGGATGGGGCCTTAGACGCAGCTGCAAGTCACACAAGTCTCTTGTCAAGTTACTAATAATGAAACTTAATAAATATATAAAACAATTGTATATAGAGTAAAAAGAATTATTGCTAGTAGGATCATAAACTTTTATAAAACATTCATGATGGAAATTTGGAGTTTGCGGCCACACTTCTCTTCCACTTGGCCCTGAGATTATCTTGAACTAGATGCAGGAGATAATGCAAATGTAAGGAGACGACATATCGGTAAACTCAATAAAAGGAGTCTCAAACCCAGAGTCCAAGGTGGGTCTGAAGTCTAGAGGAGCGAGTCCAAGTCAAGTCTGAAGTAAGCTTTGAGCCCCAGTTTTTATTTCTAAGTTAAATATGAATCAACTTTCTCCTTCATTCTAATGCTTGGTTCAGAGTTAAGCAGGTCATCTTAATGATGTGATTATGCCTGAATGCATTTGTTTGCTGCTGTGTGAGGGGCTGTTTGGTTATTTTCATTAAGTAGTTGAAAGGTGTACCTTATAAAGTGACCAGTTGATGGTATTGATCAAAACTATCACCCACACTGGCAGCCACATAAGTTTGAGTAATGGCCCATTCTTGTCTGATATAAGAACCAAAATGTGTGTCGGTCTGTGAAGAAAAGGAAATCAATTATTTTTTCAATTAAAATTGAAGCCATTACTTCTCTGCATGTTCCCTTATAATTGAGTCATGTAAGCAGTGTGTAAACTCACACTTTTAATTACACATATAACTGAATTTTTCCTGCAGAAGTTGAGCGGCATAATTATTGGTCCAAAACTCATTTGCAGAAGTAATCAACAGCGAGGTGAGGGGAGTGTTCAGGGAGGGGGTTTGAGTCAGAAAATTGGTCTAACGATGGAGTTATGGGGGCTGGTATTCAACATGGGACCAGGCTAGAAAAGGTAACGACCCTTCTCAGCCCACTCAGAGCTGAATTTCAGCCCTGATGTCATCCTTTATTTAATCCTATCCGCACATCTGTGGGTGGATATTACTTGGAGGCTTGGAAGCGGCTCCTTGTTTCTTGTTTTTGTAACCTTGCTGAATCCTCAGAGAGAGTTTCAAGGTGGTTTAAAGAAGGATCAGATCCTGGAAGTTTTAAGCTTTAATCAATATCTATAGGGGTTTCCTTACTTAGAGTTATATTTTGTTGCCTCTGCTTTGGTCAAAACCTAAGCTGCAGTTCAGTAAAGTTGATGTCTTTAAAAAGCACTAGGAAAAACATGTTTTTCCAAACTGTGTCGAGGTTCATCCTAGTTTTCCAAGGTCTTTGTTCCTGCGATAAGGCGAGCTATACTTTAATGTTCCCCGAGGGAAATTTATTCTGCCTGGTTTTGTAGTGCCACAAAAGATAAAATCACACACACCATATAGCAGAGGAAAATCATCCACATCCCAACAACACCACAGCTTCCATGCAACACCCCGCACACACACACTCACACCTTCTGACAATAGTAATATATTACAAAAACCCCCACGGCCAACATCCTACATTACATTTCAGCCCCCATGGCCAGACTCCCGTGTTACCTGTTAGTGTTGAGAATGTTAATGGACGGAGAGGAAGGAATGCATTATGGTGTTTCTGCTGGCTCTGAGGGACAATGAGTCTCCTACTGGAAGGTACAAAAGGTTGTTTAGACATTATTTTATGCTCTAACCTGATAAAGAAAGACCACAGAATGTTTGGTGGAGCTCTTGATGTGTTTTCTACCCCACGCACTTTTCATTTCAGTCCCAGTCAAGTGTTATTTCTCAAACTTTACCAGAACACCTCTGACAGAGTTTACTGTAAAAATCTTCTAAAATCCCCGAAGACTCCCCAGCAAAATGTGGTCAGATGGTAACATGGACTCCTGTTTGACTCCAGAAACCAAAGCCTGCCAAAACAAACAGTCCTGCTGTTGTGGAAAATTTTCCCATGGCTTTTGGAGCTCAGAGTAATGTCAATATGAACGTTGAGGTTCTTGGTCAACTTGTGAGTTGTACTTATTAATTTATATCCAAATATTCTCTTATAGTGCCTAATACACTTAATACTTCCAACTGTATTAGGTCCTAAATTTGTTCAGAATTTATTTGAGCATCTTAGGGCCAGAAACCCCATGTGACCCGACACAACAGGTGGATCCTTCAATGCATTTCACAAGTCCATCCAGGCAACAGCCCAAAGAAAGTCTAAGCTTTCTTAAGCATATCCAACAGCATGATCACTCTGTCATTATGGGTCAATCAGATGTTGTAGTAGGCAGGAACTACTGATGCAAAATTGAGCATAGGACCTGAACCAGTTCTTTGAGCAAACTCTTGCCAAAACATGTTGGAAGTGGAGCTATGATTTCTATATATACACTTTTTCAGTCTTCTTTGTTTTTCATTTAATAAACACGTGGTCCAGGATTGATAAAAATGCTACAGAAGCTGTTAGCATCAGTGCTAATCTCTGTATGAGCAGTTGTTTCCTGCTGTCATCTTGCACACAGCTCTCGCTAATTATGTCATGCTAATTCAAACCAAGCACAACTGTTGGTGATCAGAGCTTGGTAAGATGGACTTGCCTGATTACAAACACTGAATCAGGAGGATCCAGCCGCTGCGCAAGGTTACCCCTCATGCTTCTGTTACCCTTTGTTTTACAGGTCCTGAAACCCCACAGGCTTGGCCTTTGTATTTTATGGGGCATTTAACCCTCTAGGTCTTGACCCAGGGGTGTAAAACGTTAGCCTTGCAGAGCAGACAGACCTGCCTGATTCTGAAATCCTGCAGGTCCATCTTGATAGCCTCCGTTGTCCAACAAATTCATTCGGCTGAATTCTTAACGGCCCAATCAGGGAAGAGAGGCGGGAGCAGCAGAATGCTGATGTGACAACATCCAGAAGTTGAGAACCGGAAGCTGAGAACAGACATGCTGATTAGCCTATTGTCCTCATGGCTTCTCAGTAAAACTTGGCGAAATCTGCCCTCCTCAGAGGTTTACTTGTAGGGATTGTCTTTGATGAGGTTAATGTCACATGTAAGGGTTAAATGAATCATCTGTGTGGCACAATTTAGTGTAAGACGATAGTACAAGGCCGTTAGCTGTTGGCAGCTAAGTCAGCGGCTAACGGCTATCAGTCATTAACTGTTGTTAGCTCTTAGCGGCTAAGTTAGCGGCTAACGGTCATTAACTGTTGTTAGCTCTTCGTGGCTAAGTTAGCCGCTATGGCTAATGTCCATGAACTGTTTTTAACTGTTGTTAGCCATTAGCCGCTACATTAGCCACTACGTATGCTACATTATAGGAGGCAACCCTGCTCGATGTGGATTGGTCTGTGATGAATGTCACGAGCCAAACAATTGTCCAATCACAAGCTTGTGTTTTTTTTTTAAACATTCTGCCCCTGAAAACAAATTTAAAGAGCTCCTACCCAGCTGGACTGGTGAAATATTTCTGTGGCAGATATATGGAGCTGTCCATCTGGCTTGTCAGGTTAGTAAAACATGGCACTCCCGTTTCACATGAGGCTCTAAACCTCTGTCAGGGCGGCTAAGTAGTTTGTTTAAAAAAAAAAAAAATCAACAAATCGTTAATGTGAACATCACCTTCAAACCCGATTCAATATGAGAAACCAACACAGCTCCATGCACCAATTGGAAACACTCCGTTATATAATGTATTATTATTATAATTATTATTATTTTACTATTTCACCTTTTTATGTGTGTGTGTGTGTGTGTTTCGGTCTGCCATGTTCAGGTTTGACTAATCCTCTTAAAATGCTGACTCAGACATGTTAATATAGTATGCTTTGCACACTGGTCGTGCATTTGTAAAGAAAAGTCAATAAAAATGTTTAATCATAAAAACTAAGCTTAATAGCTATAATTCTGTGTCAGACTAATCAAATTATGAGTTATTACTGCATTTTATTCAGATATATGGATGCAGGTTAAATCAATTTCACGACATCTTTCTTTCTTTCTTTCTTTCTTTCTTTCTTTCTTTCTTTCTTTCTTTCTTTCTTTCTTTCTTTCTTTCTTACCATTAAGAGTATCTCACAATTCATAATACTGTGGCCCTCAGGCAGTGCTAAAGGGGTTTTTGCAGCCTTCATTGGTAATCAAAGCTGCCCAACCCTGCTTTCACCCTTAAAGCTGATGATATGTTAAGAATTCCTTCTAGCAAAGTCAAGTCAAGGTCTTACGTCATCAAAAACATTTAATTGATGTTAAAATTTGACAGAAGTGTACAAATTTGTTGTATCTAAGTTCTTTGGGGGATGGGGGATCACTAGCTATAAAAGCACGTAGGACGTTGATTTTTGGCACTTTTGCAAGGTCTTGGACCCACAATGATAATTAAAAGAAGAATACAGAAGTATTTCTTTTGAAATCTGGGGAAAACTCTTGTTGGATTTTACAGCTCTTACAGACAGGATATATTTTTACCTGAACAGACAAGACTTTGTTTTCCCGTGTCTTAAAAATCCCTACAGATAACTGTCAAGTCACATGAACTTTTGTTCAACTCCAAAGACGAAAGTCAGCCCTGAATATACACCTGCTCTTCCAGGAAATACTTGTATTAGTGGTCCTTAAAGATACAATTCATGTAATTCTTTTAAAATAGGAACGTGTAAATGTCAGAATCACTTGTGCTATGTTTTATCTTTTCGGCTGTGGACTAGCAGAACCTCTATTACTTCCTAAAGTTGTTCAACCAGACTTCTTTTTAATTATCATGATTGCTATGGGACATGTCTTTGAATGGGGACTGCAGAAACCAAAACCCCATGAGTAGGGATTGGAATCAACAAAACTATTCTAATTTAAGAATCTATAACAACAAACTACAAGGATCAATATCAATTGTCTTCCTGCTTAACAATTCAATCATCATTGCGTTCCATGCTGCAAGCAATCTAAGGAAGTTAATCATACACACCAGGAAGTCCACTTTGTAAACTTTTCCCTTGATTTGTAAAATGTATCCTCAGAACTGAAACAGGAGTTGTTGTTCTTCAACCAGCTGTTCATTCAGCTCACATCTGGTTCCAGTGAAAGGAATAAGTCTCAACATGTCATGGCAGTAAGCATTAGAGCAGAGTACTGGAAAGCCAAAGGCACACCATCTTCTTGAGTGGGGTGTTGATGGATGCAGCTCATGATTATTTAGTTTGACACATCCTGTTCTGAACAGAGATGAGATAGAGCGGTATAAAGGAAGGCTGGAATCCGAGTTGATTCTTAGGCAAGAAAATTATTCTTAGGACAACTGACACAAGAGTGAACTTGTTAAAAAGAAGTTAAGTACATTACTTTTAAAGCTTAGCGTACTATTAAATTGAACCCTGGGTTGCTAAACAGACTAGATATTGGTATAAACATTGCCATTGCCAACATCTCCTGAAAATTTCAGAAACAACTGTTCAGTAATTTTTGTGTGTAAGCTTGCTAAGCTTGCACTTCTGCCAAAGCATTTTATCACAAAAAACAATATGACCACCTTATTCATTAATGTTGCTGGTTGGACGTTGTATGGGGTCTGAAACTTGATTGGTTATTTCTAGGAACCTCTAACCGAGCCAATAAGTCACTTTATATTTAATGAGGCACTCTGAGCCTCAAGGGCCTTGAACCCTTATACTTTATAAAATCTTAAACCTCAGGGTCTTGCCCTGCTATTTATGAGGTCTTAAACCCCTAGGGCCTTGGTCCATATGTATTTCTACATATAGCGATGCCTTGAACCTCTGTGGTCTTGAACCTGTACATTTAATGGAGCCCTTCCCCCCCAAGGTCTTGGGTTCTTAAACATTGTATGAGCCCTCACTGCCCTGGGACTGTAATTCCAGTCCTTCAATTGGGTCTTGGGTGCCTTTCCCTAAAGATAATTGAAAAATGATGAAAGAAGGGTTTCTCTGGTTTAGCTTTGTATTTTTATTTTATACATTTAGAAGTACGACTAAGACTGGACAGCTTGCACAACCATTCAGAGCACAGCTGTTTTAACCAGTTTTAGAGGGGAGTTGGTGGTCCAAACATCCTAGACTAGGCTTTAGATTGTTAATGCTCTCCTTCGCAGAACCACAATCACTTACTTAAGGGTAAGAAAGGTTTAATTTGAGAACTTTTTTTGCTTGCCTGATAACAGAATATTTGTTGATTGCTTGATGAGGCTCGAGGTGTGTTTTATTCCCTCCACACTTTTCATAGCAAGAATTATTTCAGCTAAACAGACTAGTCTTTTGTTTTCTTGTACATCTTTCAAACTCTGTCTGACTCATTGGTACACTGTAACATGAACTTTTGTTCAACTCCAAAGACCAAAGTCATCCCAAAATAAAAACCTGCTGTTGCAGAAAATACAATGTATTTTCAAGTTTCAAGTAATTTCAGTGTGAACCTTGAGGTACATAAGAGCAGATCTCGCTGATGTTATGTTTGTGTTTGTATAACCAGGAGCCACAGAGTGCTCCACGCACATTGGTCAGACAAGGTTTTCTTCTTCAATATGCAGTGGCAAGGCAAGGGAAGATATTTCATAAGACATCAAATGATGATATACATTGGAAGTAAAGCCCATACACCATTTGTTTGTCCATGTTTCCATAATTAATGTTATGACATGTGATGCTGACCTCTTGGCCAGGCCAATCTTGTCAATGCGATCATGATCTCAATGGGATATTGCTGGTTAAATTAAGGTTAATTCAAAATAATACATACATGCATAGTGTCCTCTACAGAAGACATATATTTGGAATACATTTTATAACCTTAAGGTTGTAGTACCTTGTCAAAGTACCAGGTGGCAGATTTCTACAGCCTGGTCTTAAGTATCATAAAAATATTATCTTTGCACATTTTTTAATCATATTGAGATATTGCATCATAAAGCCAAAATATCCATCCGACAAAGGGCAAATTGGGCATTACGTCTGTTTTCAGACTTCACATAACTTTGTGTTTTCTATCTAAAATGTTAGTGTATTTCATAAGTCAGTAGTTTGATTAAACAACAATGATACATATACTTCGGATTTTGCTTTTTCTTTTATTTACTCTTAATAGATGTTTGTCAAAGACATGTTTGTGGATCATTACGAAGTGATTTGTGATTTAATAATTCATGCATGAAAGGGTTAACACTGGCTAAAGGCCTCAGTCTTCTTCTGATGATATTTACAGACATTCAACACATTAACAACTTTATGAGTTAACTTTTTGTTTGAACTTAGACCCACCAGCCAAAACTTGTTCAGCTATAATAATGCAAATAACCAAACAGCCAAACACATAGCAGCAGTTCAATGCACTTCTGCATTTAGACATAGTCAAGACAACCTAAGGAAGTTCAAACTGAGCATTGGAAGAAGAACAAGAGAGATTTTAATGATTTTGAAGGTTTTTGACCAATATTCAGTTGAATACTCTACAAAGGAATTACAAGTAATGTTCAAACTGGTAAACTGCACTGTTTAAAGGGACTGTGAGGAGTTTCTAAGTAATTACAAAAAAAGTCTCACTTTTAGGTATATGCCTGATCGAAATACAAACTTTAAGATGAGTTTTATAGCATCAAAATACTCCTTAGCTTCGCGGTCGGGTCGGACAGGGCTGGACTGGCCTGGTAACTCAACTCAGGGAACAAGACAATTAAACCTAGAGCAAATGTATTTTATTCGGACACGTCTTAGAGCGCCGGGCTGTAAGTAGCGATATATAGCCGGCTAAAAAACTATGATACTAAGTTTTCCAAAAATTGCTTGTTATCACACATCAAAAACTACTGCTATGTAACTAGAAAGACATACATTACCTCGTCGCTTTGCATCCTGTAAGTTGTTGAAAAAAGAAGTTGTAAAGCAATGCAGAGTTCTGAGGAAGGTCCCAGCTGCATTTATTAGCATCACAACAAACACACGCTTTGGCTTGGGTCACGTCTTTTGGTGCATTCCAGTTGTAGTCAGAAGTTGGAATTTCTGAGTTCCAAGTTGGAAACTGCAACTGGAATGTTCCCCGAAGTCTGAATTTCCTACTGGGAACTCAGTGAAACCTCACCACCCCCGAGTTGACAATCAAAGATGGATGCCCCCAGTGTGAACAGTTATTTAGCTCCTGTAATAGTCAGTTTATTTGCACTTCTGACTGGAGTGTGTCGCTCTAGATCAGCTTTATACATATTATTGTTAGACTTATATTTACAAAAATGCTGCCATAGTGATAATCACATTCTTCATGTGATATTTGTGAACAACAACGCAGGGCGTGCTAACAACAGCTAACAACAGTCTGGTAGATCGGCATGTTTTTTTTCCGACTTCAACTGGAACGCCGATAAGTAGGAGATAATGTCACTCCCAGTTCCGAGGTTACTAGAACGCAGCATTACGACAGTCGCCGCACGTGCTCATGGGTAGCAGAGTCTTAATGACGACAGTAATAGATTCTCCTCGTAGCACCTTTAATCAAAAATATTTACTCATTTTGAAAATGAATGAATATTTGCAAAAACTGAAGTGTATCAGTTTGAACATAACACACATTGTCTTTGTTGGGTGCTCAATCGAATATAGGCAGAGAAGGATTTGCATATCATTGTACTGTGGTTCTTATCTATGTTTAAGCAATGTCCCAACTTCATTGGAATTGAGGTTTGTAAAGAAGCCGCTCGTGTAATTACTGAGACAGGCTGTCTCAAACATTCTGGACTGCATGTGTAAAATCAGGATATTAAAGGTCAAAAATAGAGATCAATCATCATCAGCCAAATTCACAACCCTCGCTGAAAGAGGCTGCCATTTTAAGCAAAAACAGCAACCAGTAAACAAAACAAAATGAAACATGACTTTTGCAATACATCAGATGAAAGGGCAGAAATATTGCTCATGGCAGGAAGCAGCCAAACAATAACAACAGAAATATCAAATATAGCCTTCCATTAACCTCATCCACCTTAGAGTTGAATGCCGTAACTTTCCAGCACTGCTGCTTTCAATTCATATGATCTCCAAGTCACCCTATTACAAGTTTCTTTGTCTTTTCTGATTGTGTTGTCCCTGCATTCACCTCTGCTCTTTGACTCACCTTCTTGTACACAGGCAAGTGGATTCTTAGAATTGTGCAATGTTTGTAAGCCTCTTAGCTGACCATACGTTAATTTGCTCTTTTTGTTTATGCAGAACCAGAATGAAAGTGTTGTAAAATGTCAGTGGGAAAATGAAGACGCCCTAATCTGGCCTATTACTCACCCTCTGAACAGGAACAGGCTGCTGCCAACTTAACCGATTGGAAAAAAAAAAAAGGAATGGAAAAAGAATGTGAGAAGAATGGCAAAGCATAAACAAGCACTAAATCGACAAGTCTCAAAAAGGACAGACGTATGCAGAGCCAGAATAAGATACCTTGATTGGGCCAGCCCTCACCCACTTTCAGAAAACAGAAAACAATTGAAAAGAAACTAAGGGTATACGAAAGAGGATGGGGTATGTAGAGCCTAATTTTGGTGCCCTGAATAGGGCTAAAATTAGACCAGGCTGGTACCAAAATTTACATATTAAAAAAATGACAAAAAGAACACAAGAGAAACATAAAAAATTAGACCAATTTTAAGGGAGAGGAACCTGAAAGTGTGCGGAGAGTGATAAGCTGCGATTCTGATTGACTCTATGCCTTCCCCTAGTCCTGTTGGCTTTTGCCTCCATAACAATCTTTAACGAACGGCAAAGACAACGTAAGTTTAAAAAAAACTGAAGAAATTTTAAAACACATAGTGACTTTTGAGAGCAACTATGTGAAATGTAGAGCCAAGATGCAGATACTACTGCTGGATCAGGATGTTACCAACATTACAGATGTTTGAAAATACAATAATTAAGAAAAACATAGATGGAAGTATGTGGAAAGAAAGAAGGGGGGTAGTAGATCACAAACAAGGTGCCCTAATTTGGGCTTAACGTAACCCCACCAGATTGGGCTGATGCTAATATTCATCATGAAAAGGTATGCCAAATAAAACAAAGACAAAACAAAAGTGATAAATGTTTGAGAACAGAGCACATAAATAAGATGGGGGATGTAGAGTCATGGTGAGGTTTTGTTTTTCCCCATGCTTGTGTTTTGACCCCTACAGAACCTTTAATATTTCCCAAGACAATGCAACCAAAGCAGGCAACTACAAAGCCTAATCTATCACTGAAACAAAGACATCACAATGCCTCTCTAAACAAATCACAGTTATACAAGTCAATCCATCCATCTCATATAGTTAAGCAGCTTCCTACAGAGGATATATTATCTTTATTACATACCTTCGAGCACCTTTGCATCTATCAGCATAACTAACCTCATAAAGACCCATGAACCTCCTTTTGTTTTTCCACTTTGAAATGATGCCTCCCTGGTTCCTTGAAAGCCCACATAATTGGAAGTGAAACTGTTGGAGTGCTAACATAAAGGCCTGCTTTATCCCCTCCATTTATCACATAAAATGCACACATACACATACGAGTGGGTTTTGAATCCGCCCAAGGTCTTCTGTGTGAGCGGCTTTCTCCTGGAAAATTTTATAACAAGCGTGAATTTGCATCAGGACAACAATAATTCTTTTTCTGCCCTCATACCATGAACCTTGAAATGTGAAAATCAACCACGCGGCCAAAGCGAGATACCAAAAATCATTATGATGGAACACGTCATTTTATGCCGCATGAGGTTGTTGATACAGGTTGTGGTGGAGGGGGTGGGAAGAGAAATGATTGGTGGTCTGAAGTGATTGCCACTTGAGCTTTCTAGCTGCTACTGTATAACAGACGAATGCTCAAAAAGAGGGAGTGATGGTAGAAAGAGGAAGGGGAAGACACAAGGGTCGAATTTGATTAGCATCTAATGTTGAAAGAGGATATTCCCGTGTGTAGTATCAGGCAGTGTGTCAACATATGGACCAAAGACTGCATAAGAAGATGGATAATAAGACAGCCTCGCAGAAGTAAATCAGACATATGTAGCCTCCATCTGACTGGCTGCAGTGTAGGCTGTAAAATTCACCTCCGTCATGTTAACAGATGGTATTTAAGTCTTCATATCAAAAGACATTAATACACATTTTCAGGATCGGCTCTAAATAATGCAAGACTATTTGGTATATATACTTTAATTACTACAAATGTAGATCTGTATCCAAAAGGCTAGCTGCCTCAGATATACAAGTACAACAGTATACTGGTATTTGCCATCATTACCATGAAAACAGCCAGGTGTCAAGTAAAAGACAAAAACTTTTAAAAATTACTCTCTATTAATTTTATATTGCAAGTGGCCACTTTCAGGCTTACAAGAAAAAGCAGCTTTTTAACAGCTTTTCTCCTTTATTAACAAGAAATCCTGTATACGAGTGACTTACTAAAAGAGTATAAGGCTATTGTGCTGCACATTGTGAATTTTGCTGAAAAGAAAATGTGAAATTGCCATGCAAGGAGACAATGAATTCCTTTTTTCTCTACAGAAACCCCCACAAATGTTTTAAAAGTCCAGTTGAGTTGGGGTGGTGTGAATGACATAAACTCCTGTGCAGACCAAAGAACCAAACTCTGGTCTGTTTGAGAGCAGATGTCTCAGTTTGCTTTCAAATGAAAAGAGTTTGGTTCATAGTGAGTGTGAAGGCCATCCCAAGAAAAACAAGCAAACCAAGAAGTGGCAAATTGTGACCTGCATTTGGCCAAATACAACAACAGTAAGCCAGTATCACAGCATTTGCTGACAATATCAAGCAGTGTACAGCAAATGTTTGCATTGTTGGAACTGCTAGCCTCTGGCTCTCTCTACAGTTTATGTCTACAAGTATTCCAGGCGGAATATGGTTACACATCACTGTGCTTAATATGTAAGCGCCAACTGAAATCTTTTTTTTTTATTTGGCTCAGAATACTTCCAAACTACTTTGAGCTAAACAAAGCCATAACATGAATCTCAGTTGTGCATATCTAGTCAAAGTGCAACAACAGGCCAGATGATGAGAACAAAGGTTTGAACAAGTGGCCGGTAGCTATAATACACAGCATTTAACAGGCTTTGGCCCACTTGACAAAGAGCAGTGTGAAATTCAAGTGGTAAACCACAATAATGTTGCAACTGAACTCCAGAGTTTGCTGCACTTTTTATGTTAAAGTAACCTAATATGTTTGACTTAAAATCTGGATTTTTATATAACCATTATATTGTTTATCTTAATGCTGTGATTTGCAGACAAGTGGTGGATGTAAAGACCTTAAAGGTTTCATATATTACTCCTTTTCAACAAGTTTGCCCTGGTTCCAGATGTCTGCAGAACAAGTTATGAGACCAAAATTGCCCCAGACTCAGATATTTTTTTCGAACTGAATCTGTCATATTTTCTTGAAAAGATTGATGATTATAGAAAATGTGCTGTAATTGCTATTTGCCTTTTCCTTACCTTTATATTTTATTTATGTTGGACTTGTAAAGAGGTATAGATATGTATGCTTTCCATTTAAGTTCAAAATAAACATTCATTCATTCATTCATTCATATTTGAAATTGGCATGCTTTCTAACCCTTCTGTTTTAGCCCTGCTCAGAACAAGCTGTTTGAGCAAAAATCTACATAAATCGTGTTTGAGCATGCCGATTTTTAGACATGGATGCAGCTTCTGGTTTTCTTTTCTGTGCTCTAATATTTACTGTGGCTGCACCAGAATGCCCTGACTTTTCTGAACAGCCATTGTAAACATTAGAGCACAGAGATGGAAAGGCTGACACTCCATTCTAAGATATCGTTGAAGCTTTGGACTTCCATTTCTGTGGTCTAATGTTTACCGTAGTGGCACAGACATGCCTGGACATGTTCCTTTAACTATAGCTGACTATGTACTGAACCTATCTGAGGGAGTGTGCCTTGTTCAAGATGGCATACCTCTTCTGACATCATGATGGGAAATTTTCAAACAGACTTTTTGAGAGTTGGGGCAAGCAACAGAAAGAGAGTGAGGATTTTGCTCATAATGGTGCATTTATGAAACATACATCACACTTAAGATCTTCACCCTTAAAATACAAAGTAGTCATTTTGTTGATGTGCTTTTTTGGAAAATCATAAAAGGGAATAAGTGTATTTGCTCGTTGAACCAAGAAAGGAAATATTTGGAGCTGTTTCCAAACTGTGGCCTGTGTTAACCATTTTATCCCTTATTAATAGGGACCATAAAGTCATTTTTATGCCTTAACAGACATGGAGGCACCTAAAATGAATATATTAAGCTGTTATTTGCTTTTATTTTTTGTAATTTTTCACTCTAGTTCTGTAATTTAAGCAACACCTTCTAACACTTTCACTTCATTCTATCAACAGTTTTATTCACCTCTTTAATGCTGTTTAGTCTTGCTGCCACAAATGTATAATGGTTGAGAGCACAGAGGGTACTGCAGCTGTACCTTTCTTTCCTTTATAATTTACTCTTTAACCAGTGTTCACCCTGTTCACTCCAATATTGTGCAGAAATAACGGAGTTCAGCTCAGGTAGCTGAACAGTTTTGTGTGTGTCTGTATCATTGTTGAGAGCCATTGTTCTTGTTCTATAATGCTGGCCGGGGGACGGTGATGGAAACAGAAAGCCCTTTTGAAGAACACCTTTAATTTCTGCTGCTGGATGGATGAGGTTGCCCTCAGGAGATGGAACATACTTGAGGGCAATTACTCGTCAGACAATATTCTCCGCTGGAGAGAAGAGATGGAAAGAGGGCTAAACGGAGGGTACAGAGTACATATTGGGACATCCTCTGGTCTCAGAGTTCAGTGTCTGACCTGAGATAGAAAAGCATGAGATCACAGGGAAACAAAAGGAATCAAAAAGGAAGCATCAGACAAAACTGAGTCAGAGAGAAAAGGACCAGGCAAAAAGTTAAACTAGAAGTCAGAAAAAAGGAACTGAAAAAATAGAATTATAAAGACAGAAAACAAAGGGGAGGGAGTCAGGAATGAGGACAAAAATGAGTCAGACATAAATTTTAAGTTGAGAGTAGTCAACAGAAATTGAATCAGTAAGAAAAAGAGTTGGAAAAAAATAACTGTTGAACGAATGCATAGAAAAGAAGGAGTCGGAAATCAAAGCATCAGAAAAACACAGAGAGAATTCAGAAAGGGGACACAAAGCGAGGCATCAGACAAAAGAGACGTCAGAAAAATGAGTCAGTAAGGAAAGCATAAAAAATGAGTCACCAGGGAAAAGGGAGTCAGAAATGAAAGAGCTGGGAAGAAAGTCATCAGACAACAAGGACACCGAAAAACAGAATTCTGTCAAAATATCTTAAATAAAAAAGAGTCACAAAAAGGCATATGTAAAAGAAACCTAGACAGAGAGGAGTCAAAAAAGGGAGTCATGAAGGATGAAATTTATAAAAAGGACTAGGGATGCACCGAAATGAAAATTTGTGGCCGAAGCCGAATAAAATATAAACGCGTGGCCGAATACTGAATATCCAATGCGGAGGCAAAGTAGTTCATTATATTTTTTAAGAGTGCATTCATAGCTTAGAGTACATTTTTAGACATGTTTTTAAAAGAAAGTATTTTTTTATTGAATATTATGACATTTTTTTATATTCCAGTAGCCTTCGCTTTTCAAAAAAAGCCCAACAAGGTTTCTCATTCATATTAAGCCCTCAAACAAAACAAAACATGCATTAAAAAAAATACCAAAGTGCATTGAAGTGGATATAAACCAATAAACCAATAATACCAACAAATAAATATTTGTCCTTTTGACACAAGTCTGCTTTAAGGCTGTCACTTTATATTCGATATTTGAATAACCGATCGAATATGGGAATAAATATCCGTAGCCGAATAGTAAATAAGTATTTGAATGTAAAATATTGAGTGTGGTGACACATCAGGCCTGGAGCAGTGAAACGTTCCATCCAACAGAGGGCACTGTGAGCGCAACTTGACAGTCAGTCACATCAGGTGTTCGCTTGACCTCAGTAAACAAAGAGTTTCCACTCCGAGCGGACATTAACAGCTCTGAATGTTCTGAGGAGAGCTGTGCAGAAGTAGTTTTGGTTCTACACCGTTGATGGCAAACATAAAATCAAAGACGAGGCTATGTTTTCTGTGAAATGCAGTTTAGTCACTCGTCCTCCACTTATTTGCGGGCTCAGCCGTCGCCTTTTCATCCAAGCTATACGGCCGAGTGCAGCGGCGCTTCTTCAAGAGTTTAACCCCGTGTGACTGTTCTTTTCGGCAAGGTCTTTACCAAAAGGGCGGATAAGAGAGTCTCTGTCCCTTACTTGGAGTGGGGGGGGGGGGGGGGGGAATCGAATATCTTTGATTATTTGGGTGCATGCTTGAGTTTGATTTTTAGGAAAAGTGACAGCCTTAGTGTGCTTAGCCACAGTCGAACACAATGACGCAGATGATTTCGTCAAAGCGTCACACGATACTATTCGGCCTTGCTATCACCTCACTCCACCGAAGGCCGAATATGGCTTTTTTTAGCAATATTCGGCGGGAAATAAATTCGGCCACCGAATATTCGGTGCATCCTTAAAAAGGACTCATATGCAAAATATTGGATAAAAAGAAGATATAAATGCGGGGGTTGTTAGAAGTAGGGAAGTCACTAGAAAAAAAAAAGCAATAGGCACTGGAGAAAGAAAGTCAGAAAAAGACCCATAAGGACTGTCATCAGAAAAATTGGAGTCAGTAAACAGATTATAAGAAGGTATCAATGAAAAAGATTCAGAAGGGAAGACTCAAAGGAGTGAGAGAAGAAGGTTTCAGACGAAAGATTCACAAAGAAAAGAATCAGTCTGCTATTTGACAAACTTCTATTTTGACCATTATCCTGTCTCTTTTTTAATCATGCTTCTCTTTTTTGCTTATTTTGTTTTTACTTCTTTTGGGACTTTTTGCTTTACTTCTAAGGACTTTTTTTTCTATCAGGCTATGACATGTGATGCAGATGTTCCAGAGACCTGATGCTTTTTCTGCCACCTCAATCTGAGACCATAGGATGTGTTATGGGAGGGAGACAAGGAAACAGAGGTACTAATAAGACAAGATATAGCAGGTAAATAATCCAACAGAAAATCTACCAATGTAAATATGTATAAATGCAACGTGACTGATAAATGCATCTGTGAGTTCAAAATCCACCAACGCATCTGTGCCAGCCCCATCTTTGGCATCTTTATGTGTACCGGCAGAGCGAAGTGTCTGCAGCTCTCAATGCATTATGCATCAGCCCTCGACATGCCCTTGACCGGGGTGACATAAATTTCACATACATTACAGATGTAATCCATTCTAATGAGCTTAGACTTTATCTAGCTTGGCACGGAATACACAGGAGAGTTCCGCCACTCAGGAAGGAGATAAATATCATCATCGCTGCTCTCTCTACTTCAGTATGGAGTTGCTGTGAGTTTAAATGTCAGCACAAATAAGCGCAGGATGTACAAGCGTGTTTGTGTACATGCGGCAATGCGAAGATGTGATTATTTACCTCGACGAGGCAACAAGAGCTTGGGGCTTCTGCTTTTTCTGCACGGTAACAATGTTGTTTACTAGTTCGGCGCATTAAGCTTTTGCTCCAGCTATAGAGGGCTGCTGTGTTTACTCAACGACTGAGAAGTAAGAGAAAACACTCCCCAACGAAGGGCTCAGCTTGGCTACATTAACTCAAGTGTATCCTCTTCATTAAGTGCAAAGATGTGCTGAGAAACAAAAGAAAACAAACCCTGAACTTGAAGAAAAAGAAAGTTTTAATTCAAAGTCAAAGAAAGTGAACTATCACACTTACACTGAATATTTTCACAGATATGTTGACATGGTTTTTTGACCTCTTCTATAATGCAAATAGGCAGTAAGCTGTATCATTGAGTTGAAAATATTCAACCTTAAAAATAAGTCTAACTCTAAAATTGGTCAACATGCCCGTGAATGTTCCAGTGCTTCTGTATGTAGTAACAACTCAGCTAAATTTAAGACTATACAAATTTAGTCACTTAAATATTTCAAATGACCTTTATCTTTCTACACTACTTTAGAATTTCTTTTTGGCTTGCTGTGCAATAAGAAACCTGCAGAACTTGAAAATGTGTTGACTCGAGTCTCAAAGGTAGTGTTAATTAAGGTCAAAAGCTTATAAAAAAAGCCAATAGGAAATGGTGGTAGACATGCATTGAAACGTCTTTGCCAACATTCTGAGTCCCACTATGCTTGTGTTAGCAGTAACCACGAAGTGAAACATTAGGCTCCAGAACATTGCACTCTTATCACTGCAATTAATCTTATTAAGACTCTTGCTTGTCCTCATTTTGCTGGATGTGTCACAAGAAGCCTGCAAAATCGAACTGTTGGTTAAATAACTGGAAAACCTATAATAAGATTTGGATGAAACTTTCAGGAAATGTTAATCTTAGTAAAAGGAAGAAGTGATTAGATTTTGGTGGTGATCAAGATGCAGGGACAGCAGATTTGGGGTGGGGAAAAATTGACTTTTTCAATCCTAAGCAGTTCCTGTTTTTACTTTTCAGTAAGAGAATCCTTCCCATCAACGTCTTTATCCAACTAGGAGCTACTATATCCATTTTCAGTGCTGGAAAAACCTGAAAAACGGAAATTATGTAGGCTTTTAAGACTTGTGAAGTTGTTTCAACAAAATCATTCTGGTCGGAATTTCAGCAAGGATGTAAATATACCGTAAAATACCAAATAAAAGCCAGGGTGTGTATTCGAGACCAGGCAATTAATTGGAAAGAGGCTTTTATTTGGTAATTTACAGTAGTTTTGATTTTTAACCAATGGGTCTTCTATAAAGTCTGGATGTGCTACTTTATGGCAATTTTGATCACTCAAGGAGAATTTTCCTGCTGAGGAAGCCAGAATGCTGTGAATCTGTTGTGATATGAAGATATTTTTCCAAGCCCACAGTTCTAAGGAAAGAAACTTAGACTGAATATGATGCAAAATGCTGATATTCATAGAGTTAATGTTTCCCTTGCAAGTCCTAATGTTTGTGAACCAGTGGTTTAGTAAAACAAATGCTATGTCACATGGCTTACATTGATATGCTCAAATGTCTATTTTTAGGTTATGCAAATGCAAAAACTAAAGACCATTCTCACTTTACCTGACACACCAGATAGACAGTTCAACAGATTTCACTAGTCCATTTAGGCAATAGCCCACAGAAAGGGTTTTGGGCGGGATGCTGGTTTGGCGGAGTGGTTAGCAACCAGGCACCCCATGTACTTGCTTCTGCTGGTCCAGGTTTGAATCCCGCCTGTGACTAGTTTGCAGAGTGTCTTCCCCTACTCTCCCCTTTCACAAGCCTATCCTCTGTCTCTCTCCTATCAAGAAAGGCACAAAATGCCCACCCCCAAAAAACATTAAAAAAAGGGTTTTGGGGGTCAAAACCTTTGAAAAGCATATCTGGCAGGTAATTGGACCATTGTTCCATCAATTACATTCACATGGGCCAATCAGATAATGCAGAAGGCAAGCATTACTGCCATAGGGTACAAAATGTGAGCCACTTGGTAGAGCAAAACCTCGCCAAATCTTGTTGGTAGCGGAGCAAAAGTGCCTCTTCCATTGAGAAAAACTTTCAGTGTTGTTTGTTTTTCATTTAGTACATAAATGTGGTTCAGATCGGAAAACACTGCGACTGCTGTCAGTATCAATGCTAATCTCTTTAAAGGTATTCACTTCCTGCTTTTGTCTCACTCAGCTCCCACCTCTTCCTGCTCTAAAGGACGATGACTATGGTGCGTTCCAGTTGTTGTCGGAAGTTGGAATTTCCGAGTTCCAAGTAGGAAACTGCAACTGGAATGACCCCCAAGGTTGGAATTTCCTACTGGGAACTCGAGGGAACCTTACCACCCCTGAGTTGACAATCGAAGATGGATGCCCCCAGTGTGAACAGTTATTTAGCTCCTGTAATAATCAATTTATTAGCACTTCTGAAAAGTGTGTGTCACTTTAAATCAGCCATATACATAGTATTGTTTGACTTATCTTTACAAAAATGCTGCCATAGAGATATTTACATTCCTCATGTGATATTTGTGAACTACGAGGCAGGGTGTGCTAACAACGGCTAACAATAGCCTGGTAGATCGGCATGTATTTTTCCGACTTTGTAACTCTCAGTGTAAAGCACTGATAACTCGGAGATGACGTCACTCCCAGTTCCCTCTTCCCAGTTCCCAGGTTAATGGAACGCAGCAAAAGGCTGTGCAACTTTGGGCCGAGCACAATCCCTGTAGCTTGGAGCTTGGCATGATGGATCTGAATGATTACAGACACTAAATCTGCAGATCCATCTGCATGTTGTTGCCTCTCCTCACAAGGTAGCAGTGTGGTGTCTTCACCCCACTTGAGCAGTTGCAATATGTTGCAGAAGTTTCTGCATCCCTACTCTCTGACACACAAGCACATTTGTGGCAGAGCAGATACAAAGGAAAGGAGCAAAGATGAACAAAAGTTGTGTCTAAACTGAAAATATCACTTAACACAAGTAATGAACCATCCCTGTCATTCCAAACAGTCCAATACTTTATTCAAATTTGTTACATCCCTACAATCTACCATTGAATTGAAAAACGGTCTTCTCTTTACCATATTCTAGGGCTCATTCATAAAATGTGTTCACCAGTATAACATTTTTCCCAGTGCACACCTGAATCTCTGCTACATGCAGCTGTGAGCTTTGCCCCCCTCTGTTCGTGTCTTCCTGTGTGTGCCAGCGCGGTTGGCTGTCTTCATCAGCAGTGTGATATTAATCCTAAATGTTTTTTCCCCTCAGCTTTCATTTTGCACAGCAGGTGTGCAATTTTTTTTCAGTGACATATTCGGCTGATCAAAGGGGATGTCTGCTTAATGAAAAAAAGCACCTTTTTACCGTCTCTATTAAAAGCAACAGAAGTGGGTTAATATCAAAACAGGAAAGGTCTCGCAAATATCTGTGCCCACAGAAGGGACAAATTAGGCAGTGTGTGTGTGTCAGTGTGTTTCTCTGGAAGGGATGTGTGTTTACTTTCATCACAACAGATCTGGGAGAAGGAGAGGGCGAGGGGACAGGCCTCTGAAATGCTGCCCTTTATGTCCTTTTCTGAATATCTCTCTGCTGACATTTCTGTTTTGCTCTGCTTACTCATGTGCTGTCTCCTTTTTTTTTCTGATTTTTTTGTCCTTCTGATGCTGGTTTCAGGAATACAGAGGAATATTAAAGCTATAGGCTATACAGAATTTGACATAGTAGGTAACAAAGTAATCAGAGTAGAGAGTAAACATTGACATTCCAGTTTGTGCTACAGAATGGTAGTTATACTAACTGAGTGGCAGAAAATAACAGAGTCAGTTATATAAGTGGCAAGAAACAGTAAAATGCTTTTATTCACATGAAAAGTGCTGAGTTTTCAGTCATTTTCAAAAGGTCTAACTATTTTTGAATGTGTTCGCTATGTGAAATTTAGATTTTCTAGTCTGATTTACACATGGAGATGACAGAATTACACTTTTGGAGACAAGAAAGTTTTGTCTAAAATGCAGCATTTATGAGCCTGAGTCATAGGATAAAGTCTTGTACTGCCTATCCGTGTGATTTTGTGTTTATCCAAAGTGATATTGACAAATCCAGACTTTCCCTGACTGTACGATTTTAGCATTATCATTGTTTCTCAGTTTTTTTAATGTGACATGCGAATAGGTTGGTTTCTTTCTCTTCATTCAAATAGTGGCAGTACATGGTCAAATGGAGAATATCTTCAGGGAGAAAGTCAGTGGAAAGATCCAAAGATTACCTTTGAAGGATGCTAATAACTAAACATCTTCTGTTATTAGTGTGTATGCTTTAACCCTTTCATGCATGAATTAAGAAATCATGACGGAATGCTTTTTAAAATGTTATTTTGTACTTTCAAACAAATTAAAATTCAAGTTTATTTGTTATTCACAATTGTATGTTAAGAGAGTTATGCATCTGACCACTACAATGGGCACCGTGCATCAACGGTATAAATCCATTTTTGTGGCTTTTAATTAAGATCCACAATCCATCTTTTGTAAACATTTATTAAGAATAAAAAAAGGCAAAATCTGAAGTATATGTATTGTTGCTGTTTAATCAAACTGTTCACTTGTGAATTACACAAAAATGTAAAATAAAAAATACAAAATTATGTGAAATCTGAATACAGGCATATCACCCAATTGTCCCCTCTTCAGGCATTTTGGATAAATGATGCAATATCTTAATATGGTAAGAATGTAAAACTATAACACTTTTATGAAACTTCAGACAAGGGTTTGGGAATTTACCGGCTGTTAGTTGGACAGGATACTGCAACCTAAAGAGTATTAACATTTTCCAAGTATCTGTCTACTGTAGTGGACACCATGCATGAAAGGGTTAAATCAATTGGTTTGGAGATTCGGGAAATGGACAACCCTAGAAAGCATGGAGCCATCCTGATTGTATCAATAGTTCAGGCTGGTAGTAGTGGTGTAATGGTGTGGGGGATATTGTCTTGGCACAATCAAAGCCACTTCATATCCATGGAGCATTGTTACAGTGCCCCAGACTACCACAGTATGGTTGCGAACAATTGTGATCATGTTATTTTTTCTGAATAGAAACGAGTGTATCTCTCAGGAAAACGCTCAGAGGGGGTCACTACGGCTGTGGACAATGCACACTTCACTTCTCTCCCTCCTCCTTCCCTCATTAATGATGTCAACATGGTGAAGCAGCCACCTGAGACACCAGCTAAGTTTGCAAAGAAGCTACAAAACTCCCAGCAATCTCCAAAGTACAGGGCAGAGCAGTTTTCCAATGATTATTATGTGTCAGGTGATCAAATGTTATGCAACACACTGCTAATTGGTAAAGGTATGTGCGAGGACTACATGGAGAGTGAGTAATTTATTTTAATTCCTTTATACAGTGTCTTCCAAATTCTCAAAAAAGGAAAAATGAACTAAAATGGAATTAGGGAAAAATAACAGATTTTATAGGGTCTTACACCATAACAGTTGGCAGTCACAATGCTCAGATCCTCTCAAACGGGTTTCTTGAAAATGAAAATGATTTCACTGTACTGAGATTTCAAACATGGCTGTGCTGCAGACAAATCTGCAGTAAATGGGTGAAGCTATGAGGGCAATATGGCCGAAAGCCTCTAAGAAATGTGTCAGCACCTTGTTCAATCTAAGCTCAACCCAGAACTAGCAAAGTGTACTTAATAAAGTTGCCTCTGAGAATATGTAATGCATTTTAAATGATCCCAAAAAGTTATGAAAGCACCGCACTATTAAACTTCTTTAACTAAATTCTGTTTTTGCTCTGTTTATTGTTTAATACTAGAAATTATTTCACTTTGATTTGAAGCTTAAGATTTTAATTTTCAAGGTGAAAGTAAGATTAAAGAGTTTAAAAAAGTAAATATGTATATTTATACATTTATTTAGTTTTTATATTTCTACGTAAAGCTGCAAAACCATTTACAAATTCTGAAGAGTAAATCTCTGCCAATCTCTACCAGTTAGCTTTTTCTGACATAAATGCAGTAAGGTTAACACAAATTTCAGCATAAAGAAGTTTATCCGCAGCCTCTTTGATTATACTGCTGCTTTTTGTCTGGACTGGTGGCTCCGTCAACGGCTTAAATCAAAAGTAATTTTACAATTAATTCATTATGTAAGTGAATGAGACTGGCTGAAATCATCTGCTTCTGTGATGATAAGCTACAATATGCCAATCAATTAAGAAGTTTCAGGCCATCATCTTCCCCTCAAGTTTAATGAATTACATGGCAGTGGATCAGGGAAGAAATCATAATTAATAAGTGTATGATATATCTTGTATATAAAAATGGCTTTATCTGGTCACATGTGTTGGATAAAAAGGTAAAAAGAAGTTCTGTTCAGCTTCAAGGACTATTTTTCTGATGAGGAAACATTAAAAGCATTAATAATTGTGACCTCTGATTTGCCCTTCTTCGTTTACTAGTCTTGGTTTTGAAGACCTTGCCACTAAATCGACATAAAAGAGCCTCTGACATTTCTTCTTCTCATTACATTCCCCACATGTCCTTAGAAATAACTTTAAATCAGTCTTCAATAGATGTTTTATCAAGCTTACGGACTTAGTTGACTCATTTTTTTTCCCACATTCAGATATTCTGTGCTTCAAAATAACTTTCCTTTTTTCCTTATAAAATACTCTTTCCCTTTACTGTGCCTTTCTAAATCTGACCTATGGTTGACAAGATTTTAATAATATATGATCTTTTATGACCTATATAATGTATGTTCTCATTTCACCGATGGGTTTTAAATAGAAGCAGAGGGTGCAGTGGTAATCAGTCAAACACTGTGGAAACTATAAATGTGTGAGGCCTTTCGAATATGTCCTCAGAATTAGTTATTCATATGTAATGCTGATGAATTAAGAAGTAATTATCATTTCTGTGTTATGATGATTTCTTATGATGGGATTTTCCAATCCACTTGAAAACTAGTGAACAGCTAAAGAAGTTGTTCGAGACAGAAAGTGGAAAGATTTGTGTTAAAAACTCAAATGGTGTGGCTGTGGTAGCTGATCAAAGTTTGAAGCCTTTTTGACAGAGGGTTGAAGTCATCTTAATGAGTTGCCACAAGCTTTAAGTTGTCATTCTTGAACTCTGTTTCAGTGATAATTAATTCTGATAACATGCAATGCGAAAAGCATAAAAGGAAATAGAAGGGCTCTGAAAGCACAAGCATCCACCAAAGCATATCTGACATGGTGAAACGAGTTACTCGCAGAAACATAATTCTGTAAAAATGTATGGATACACCTCTGGATACCACATCTGGACACAGAGTACTATCAAAACCTAGATACCTTCTTTCTGTCCCATGACCAACAACCCCAGTAATCAAAAGTCATTAAGAATTGATTGACAGTTGCAAGAAAAAGTATGTGAACCCTTTGGGATTACTTGGATTTCTGCTTTAATTGGTCAAAAAATATGTTCTGATCTTCATCTCAGCCATATCACTAGACAAACACAGTCTGCTTAAGCTAATACAGCACAAAAATTACAAGTATTCATGTTTTTTTTAACACAACATGTAAACATTCAAAGTGCAGGGTGGAAAAAGTATGTGAACCTTTGGATTTCATAACTGGTTGACCCTCCTTTGGCAGTAGTAACCTTAACCAAACATTTCCTGTAGTTGTAGATCAGACCTGCACAATGATCAGGAGGGGTTTCTGTACAAATCTGTTTCAGTTCAGCAATATTCCTGGGATGTCTGCTGTGAATTGCTCTTTTGAGGTCATGCCACCGCATCTCTATCGGGTTAAGGTCAGATCTCTGACTGGGCCACTCCAGAAGCTGTATTTTCTTCTGTTGAAGCCATTCCATTGTTGATTTACTTCTATGCTTTGGGTCGTTGTCCTGTTCCATCACTCCTCCTCTGTTGACCTTCAGTTGGCAGACAGATGGTCTTAAATTTTCCTGCAAAATTTCTTGATAAACTTGGGAATTCATTCTGTCGATTACAGCAATCTGTCCAGGCACTGAGGCAGCAAAGCAGCCCCAAACCATAATGCTCCCTCCACTATATTTCACAGTTGGGATGATGTTTTGATGTTGATGTGCTGTGCCTTTTTTTCTCAACACATAGCGTTGTGTGTTCCTTCCAACCAACTCAATTTTGGTTTCTTCTGTCCACAGAATATTTTGCCAGTAGTGCTGTGAAATACCCAGGTGCTCTTTTGCAAACTTAAATGTGCAGCAATTTCTTTTTGGACAGCAATGGTTTCCTCCCACGAACTCCATTCTTGTACAATGTTTTTCGTATTTTAGATTGGTCAACAATAATGTTAGCATGTGCCAGGGATTTCTGTAAGTCTTCAGCTGACTCTCTAGGATTCTTCTTCACCTCATTGACCATTCTGCGCTGTGCTCTCACAGTCATCTTTATAAGACGACCACACCTTGGCAGAGTAGCAACAGCGCTGAACTTTCTCCATCTGTAGACTATCTCTCTTACCGTTGCCACAGGGACATCAAGGCTTTAAGAGATACTTTTGTAACCCTTTCCAGCTTCATGCAAGTCAACAATTCTTGATTGTAGATCTTCTGAGAGCTCTTCTGTGCGAGGCATGGTTCACATCAGGCAATGCCTCTTGAGAACAGCAAACTCACAACTGGTGTGTGTTTTTTATTGGGCAGGGCAGCTTCAACCAACACAACCTATCTAATCACATTGATTGGACTCCAGGTTGGCTGACTCCTGGCTCCAATTAGCTCTTGTAGAAGTAATTAGCCTAGGAGTTCACATACTTTTTCCACCCTACACTGCGACTGTTCACATACTGTGTTGAATAAAAACATGAAAACTTAAAAATTTTGTGTGGTATTAGTTTAAGCAGACCGTGTTTGTCCAGTGATGGGACTTAGACGAAGATCAGAACATATTTTATGTCCAATTGCAACTCTATTTTGGTTGTAAAATAGAAAAAAACTGGGAACTGAATCTATTTGTGCTTTAAGTCTTGGTCATACTTTGATATTCTGACCAAACACAACTTGCGACTCACAGAGGGAGCACAGGTCAGCTCAGTGCTGCACAGAAAACCGTGTAAATCCGTACGACTCTGCAAATCAAGCCCTCGGTGTGTGAATGTGTTTCCATGCATGAACTGACCTGTATCCTGATCACAGAGCTGCTCACACGGCTCAGTCGCCCTCTGACCACAGAAGTCCTGGACCCACTGTGTGGATGAATTGGTCTGGTAGTAGAGTGTAAGCTTGGCTGGATTTAGCCAATTCGAAACATCCAGGAAGCTGCCCATGCTCACCACAAAACTACTCCCTGTAAAACAAGACATGGGAGAAATAGAGTCAGCTTGTACCATCTCCAAAACACTAAAACTGCTTAAAAAAGAAAAGTAAAGCTTGATTGTTTGGTCTTATTAACAGCTCCAATTCTGGCTTTATAGCAAAACCCAATTGGAAAGTAGCTCATTCATTGTTTTCACTGTAATTTTAATTCCCTTCCTGACCAGGCTGAATTTAAATGAGAAAATTAAGTCCCATAATGTGCGTATTGATGAGGCTTTCTTGGTAATTGCAGAAGAGGGGCTCAAAGAGTTTCACAAGTCAATCAGTAAATGCTCCCCTCATCTGCACTGACTTACCTTCCTTTTTGTTGCACTCCCAGGCCAATCGTTAAACTCTGATCACTGAACAAGATTATCCTTAATTGATGCCAATGACTTTAACTTCCAAAGGGAGCTGAGAGGAGTTTCTGCCTCGGCTCCCTGGAGGAACACCAAGATTCTCCCACAGCATTATTGTTTTGAGTTTTAGGACTAATGTGGGAGGTAAACTTAGGGGAGTGTTTCAACTAAGTTCTGCTTCTTACTTAATTTGAAGAAACTTTAGGGCAAGAGCAAGAGGATTGTGCAGTGAGGAATAAAACATCCTCAAACTTGTTCTGTTCTATTAACGTAAATGAGTGTGGCATTAAGGCACAACAAACTAGAGATCAATTCTTAGAAAAGTTCCATTGCTCATATACTTCACTTTCAATAAAATACAATATGCATTCTGGAAATATACAACAAAGATTGATTTCCACTTAAATATGAAACTAAAAAATCCTCAAGTCTCCAATCTCAAAAACTGTGTTGAGTATTTTCATTTATTTCTCTCCATTTTGGTCACGCTAAAAAAAATATATAACTCCCACGTGCATGAAATCACCAGCTGCTTCTTTCTTAATGCCTCCACACTAGAAAAAAACTAAAGTGGAGCATAACACAAACTTCTTGATGGTTAAAGATGTCATATTATGCATATAAAACCCGCCAAACTCCTTCAAAACCCTTGAGTTTTCATATCCAGATAATTCCTGACAGTACTATATTATCTCTGTTTTTGCAAGCCTCCTTTCCCACGTGGGTCAAGTGTGTTCTGGTTGGTTTACAGGATTTCTCTGTGGTGATTGGTAGGCCTGTGCTCACAATAAAGATACAGCAAAAATATTGACACGCACTCCTTTGGACACGTGAAACAATACGGATTCTACAGAATCGATACGGCCTAAATACCCTTGGCTAATGTTTACAATGGCACAGTACATTGTAGAAGATATGCTACGTAGTGAGGTATATGTCCCAAATTTGAACTTTGGTCTACCATCTTTGAGGATCTGAATTTACATCTCTTAAGTTGTAGCACCATTCAAAAGCATCCTTGTTCTTTTTCTTCCTATAAGAAAAAAAAACCTGTTACGACTTTTGTTAAAAGCGTAGTCAATGTTCACAATTTACTTGTATCGGGATACATTTCGTATCGTGGCTTAAGTATTGGGATACTTATCATATCGTGAGGTTGCTGGAAATACTCAGCCCAAGTGACTGGTCAGTTTAGCGCTGCTTGTTGGCAACAACTCTGCATCCATTCTATTGCCTATGCTCTGCACGGGGCTTGTCACCACAAGGCAATGGGCTAAAACTGATGGCAAAACAATAATATGACATCACACTGGTAGGTAAATTAAGGGGGGCCAGGGCATGAAGCATTTTAGGTAATGGGAGAGAGGGATAAGTCTTAATGCTCTGGACTTCCTATCGTTTTTGGTATTACATGGAAGTTAATCAAAAAGTCTTCATTTATATGGGGTAGTTCATAACAAGTGTTCCAAGAGCAGACTGAAGCCATTCTCTTGATTTTACATCGAGATATGTATCCATCCAGGCTGAGTCAAATAAAGATTTATCATAGAGACAAACCCATGGATGCCCAGATCATAAATCTGTCTTTGTTGAATATAAATGTATTAAATGTTAGCCCCCGTTTTTATTTCATTAGAAAGAGGTGGCATGTTAAACCAACAAATGGGCATATAAAGCCTAAATAAAGCGCAATACGACATCTTTAAAGATCATGGTTTTGAAAGTTTATATCTATCTTTTAAATATCTTAAAACACTGTTAGAGCTAATTGGCACAAGAATGAAATATCTAAATGTTGGTGGTTAAAGGTCAGTGTCATTAGGTCTAATGATCATCTCTTTCTAGCACAGGTAACATGTTGAGAACATAGAGGGACCTCTTTTTCAGACTTTGTTCAATTGTCCATTTTGAGTGAAGAAAGAACTGACTACACTTTAATGGACATTGGTTAAAGGTCATGGTCTCTGGGCCCCATGTTCATCCTCTCTTCAGAGCAGTTTCAGGGTTTTTCTTCAACCATTGCACAAATATATTTCGAACTAAATGGTGAAAGAATTATATTTTGGAGGTTATGTGTCAAGACTTATGGGAATCACTTACTTGTTTGAGTGTCTTCTCTTGGAGGATTTCTCGTGCACACTTTGGACAAATGTCTGGTCTTTTTAATGACTTCTTAGCACAAATGCCCACACTTAAAGGGACTGTGAGGAGTTTCTAAGTAATTACAAAAAAGTCTCATTTTTAGATATATGCCTGATTGAAATACACACTTTAATATGAGTTTTATAGCATCAAAAAGGGTTATCTATAAATGCTATTCCTTAGCTTTGCGGTTGGGTCGGACAGGGCTGGACTGGCCTGGATATTCAACTTTGGGAACAAGACAATTAAACCTAGAGCAAATTTATATTATTCGGGCACGTCTTAGAGCACCGGGCGGTAAGTAGCGATATATAGCCGGCTAATAAACTACGATACTACGTTTTCCAAAAATTGCTTGTTGTCACACATCAAAAACTACCGCTACGTAACTAGAAAGAGATACATTACCTCGTCCCTTTGCATCCTGTAAGTTGTTGAAAAAAGAAGTTGTAAAGCAACGCAGAGTTCTTAGGAAGGCCCGAGCTGCATTTTTATTAGCATCACAACAAAGACACGCTTTGGCTTGGGTCACGTCTTTTGGTGCGTTCCAGTTGTAGTCCGAAGTAGGAATTTCCGAGTTCCAAGTAGGAAACTGCAACTGGAGTTAGTTAAAGTTAAAAGTTAAAGTTAAAGGTTAAGTTCATGCAGCACCATGCCCCTGTGATTATTCTCATCAGCTTGTTTGACCTAATTTAACTAAAGAATACCACATA
Source organism: Scarus forsteni (assembly GCA_036419115.1). NCBI lineage: Eukaryota > Metazoa > Chordata > Actinopteri > Labriformes > Labridae > Scarus > Scarus forsteni. The sequence goes on along the minus strand of JAZDUH010000359.1, from coordinate 13,085,248 downwards.
ACTCTCCAAATTGAAAATGCTGTGTTCTTTCACCAGCAGAGGGTGTTCATGTTATATATAGTACCCGTCTTGTACAAAAAATCATAAGATCACATTATAGTCTGCATTTATGCAACAGAAGAACCAATGATTATGGGAGAAGACACTTAATTGAGATGATTGTAATCCATCATTTAAAGACATTTTAGGGCAAAAAAAAAAGTTGTTTAGGGACAGAAACACCCAGCATCCATGAATTGTACTCATCATTTTCAGTAAGGGCTCCCTAAATCATCCCCAGGGTCAGACTGACCAAAAGGTGAGCATAACAAGGCCGGCTCCTGCAGCACAGCAGTTTAGTGAGGACAAGTGGCAGCAGGCCTCATTTATGGACAAAGAGAAAGAGAGCGAGAGAGAGAAAAATGGCTCCAGCTCACATGGTGAAAATGATTATGGGTTGGTTTGTCTCAGAACTGTGAAGCGAACCCCCTCCTGGGCAGTAAAATACTGCTGATTGTCGGCAATTTAACTGTGAATATTGTGTACTTGGTGCAGAGATGTGGGTGGAAATTATTTTGTTAGTCCAATCATTTTTTTAAACTGTTCTGGGAACTATTTTGCACCTCTGTGTCATGGGGACAGGGATAATTAAAGAAAACGTGCCCATTAAAAAGTGGGTTTTCATTTAAACCAGTGCATTACTTTCCATATTAAACAGAAATTAAGCAGATATGATGAAAAGTAAAGGTCTTGACACTTATTAAAAGACGATGCTGCAAATTGTTTCCCCATCATCTCTGCATCCTTCTGCATTTTAACTATCTCCAAATTAAGACTATTGTATTTTTTTCTCTCGTTTTAGATGTTTTACTTATTGTAACAAGTAAGAAAACAACAGAATGGTCAGAGTAAATACATAATTTGACTTCCTCATATTTATGGCTTTTATGTTTATCTTTAATTTTACTAAAGATATAATTTTATGAAAACAGAGCAGTTTATAGTATCTAATGATTTTTTTAGCAACATCACCAGAATATAAACTCAAACAATCAACACAGCTCGATATATGCAAAAAATATTCAGCTACATACATTAATAAGGCAATCCCTGCATTGTTTGACGCCTGTTTGAACCCCATGCAAGGTAACTATTAGCATAGGATAATTACATAAAGAAAAATGAGCTACCTTATGAAAATACAGATAGGAAAATGAGTTATGAATCGCTATCATTCGAACAGTTCTTGAATTTAACCCCTTTTCAACAAGCTTTCAGTTGCAAACCTCATTATTGTAGCCTACTGTAGCCTCCAAACCCCTCAAGATTCAAGTATTTCCAAAGGGGAGGGAAAAAGAGCTGGATCTGATCAAAAATATTTTTTTGTTAAACTTAAATCAAATCCTTGCTTAAAGGTGCTTTGAGGAGAACGTATTTCCGGAGACATTAAAACTCTACTACCCATGAGCACGGTCGGCAACTGTCGTAATGCTGCGTCCCAGTAACCTCGGAACTGGGAGTGACATCATCTCCGACTTATCGGTGTTCAAGTTGAAGTCGGAAAAAAACATGCCGATGTACCAGGCTATTGTTAGCTGTTGTAAGCATGCCCTGTGTTGTTGTATGAAGAATGTGATTATCACTATGGCAGCATTTTTGTAAACATAAGTCTAAAAATACTATGTATTCAGCTGATCGAGAGCGACACACCCCAGTCAGAAGTGCAAATAAATTGATTATTACAGGAGCCAAATAACTGTTCACGCTGGGGGCATCCATCTTCGATTGTCAACTCGGGGGTGGCGAGGTTTCACCGAGTTCCCAGTAGGAAATTCCGACTTCGGGGGATGTTCCAGTTGCAGTTTCCTACTCGGAACTCGGAAATTCCTACTTCAGACTACAACTGGAACACACCAAAAGACGTGACCCAAGGTATGTAGCGGTAGTTTTTGATGTGTGACAACAAGCAATTTCTTGAAAAACTTAGTATCGTAGTTTTTTAGCCGGCTATATATCGCTACTTACAACCCGGTGCTCCAAGATGTGTCCGAATAATATAAATTTGCTCTAGGTTTAATTGTCTTGTTCCCGAGATTGAGTATCCAGGCCAGTCCAGCCCTGTCTGACCTGACCGCGAAGCTAAGGAATAGCATTTATAGGTAACCTATTTTGATGCTATAAAACACATCTTAAAGTGTGTATTTCAATCAGGCATATATCTAAAAATGAGACTTTTTTGTGATTACTTAGAAACTTCTCATAGCCTCTTTTAAAGTACAAATGAAATAGTGTAGTCAGTCAAATACACTAGGGAATGGGATCCAAAGCATGTCAAATATCAAACCTTGAACAGGTACCAGAGTTTTTCTAGTGTCTTCCATTGTATCAGTTTGCATGCTGTGTGGTGTTCCTAGCGGTTCCCCCCGTGTGGTGATACATCTCAGTCTATTCTCTGAATATGTTACCTCCTTTTTCAATCTTCTTTTTCCTTCCTTAGCGTACTGAGAGCTCTTTACTGTGGCTCACTTTTTATTTCAGATTGCACCTGTTGTCTTGCAGCTATTTGAAAAAGGCATTGTCCTTCTCCGCTGCTTGTTCTTGTCCTGACCTATCTTGTATTCATACACAGCTTGCAGTTTGTATTTGCTTTGTTTGTTTATCTGCTGGATTTGTTTGTTTGTTTTCTCTGACGACCTGCCAGCTGCTGACTGTACGCCTGCCAGACCAATGGCTTAAGCCGACTTTTTATCACATCTGCTTTGCCTCAGGTGTCTGTTTTTCGGCATCCATTTACATGAGACACAAGCTAGCAGAGGAAAAAAAGAACAGGAAAGAGAGAGACCCACTTTAGCTCTTTTGGAGAAATAATTTCTGAAGTGAAGGTTGGGACCTGGAAGGGGGTAGTGAGACACCCAAAGGGGGTCTTTGGACTTTATAGTGGTTAAAATGGTAAATTTTAAACTAGAACTTTTGCCTAAGGGCTGCTTGCTTCCAAAAAGCACTGAAGGAGATGGGAGGGTTTTTGAGTTGTGTGACTGATTGAAATCTTATCAACCAGGGATAAGGATCAGGTACATAGACTATGACATTTAACTTCCATAATCAGTTCATCCTTGAGTCAAAGCTGACATTTGTGTAAAGTTTGAAGTAAATCCACCATATGGCCATGAAGATTTTAAATTAACCAATACAAGATGAGCATGAGTTCCCATTACCTCAGAAGCTAGACCTTAAAATAAAATCACTTTATTCTTAGAGGCAGAGCATTTTTGGGATTACAAAATGATGAACATGTATCTCAGTCTCTTTGAACTATGACCCTAACCTGACATGCCAGATGGACAGTTCCATATTGGAAATATTTCACTAATTCATCTAGAAAGGAGCCCTGCAGAAATGTTTTCAGGGGCAGAAACTTCAAAAACAACAGCGGCTTGTGATTGGACGATCATTCGGCCCATCACACTTATCGCAGACCATCCATTTCAAGCAGCGTTGCTATGATGTAGCATACATAGCGACTCACGGCTAAAGACCGTTAACTGTTGTTTGCCCTTGTTAGCCGTTAGCTTAACTACCTTAAGATGATCATTTCACATTGAAGGTGCTATGAGGAGAATCTATTTCCGGCGACATAAAGACTCTGCTAACCATGAGCACGCGCGGCGACTGTCGTCAAGACGTGACCCAAGCCAAAGCATGCGTTTGATGTGATGCTAATGCAGCTCCGACCTTCCTCAGAACTCTGCATTGCTTTACAACTTCATTTTCAACAACTTACAGGATTCAAAGCGACAAGGTAATGTATCTCTTTTTAGTTACGTAGCGGTAGTTTTTGATGAGTGGCAACAAGCAATTTTTGGAAAACTTAGTATCATAGTTTTGTAGCCGGCTATATAGCGCTACTTACAGCCCAGTGCTCTAAGAGGTGTCTGAATAATATAAATTTGCTCTAGTTTTAGAGCAAATTCCCGAAGTTGAGTATCCTGACCAGTCCAGCCCTTTTTGACCCGACTGCGAAGCTAAGGAATAGCAGTTATGGATAACCTATTTTGATGCTTTGAAACTCATCTTAAACTGTGTATTTGGATCAGGCACATATCTAAAAGTGAGACTTTTTTGTAATTACTAAGAAACTCCTCATAGCATCTTTAAATTATACCACACAGATGTATCATTTAACACTTGCAGTTGGCATGGACCTTGTCAAAGACAATCTCTACAAAGTAAACTTATGAGGACAGCATATTTCACCAAGTATCACTGAGTAACCATGATGACCTCACGCTAACCGACATTAGCTGCCATTATTTGTACAACAGGAAGTGACTTGACTTCTCGTCAAGTCACTTCCTGTTGTCGTCACGTCTGCAGTTCCCACTGCTCCCACTGCTCCCACTGCTCCCGCCTCTCTTCCCTGATTGGACCATTAAGCATTTAGTCGAGTGAAGCCGTTGGACAATGGAGGCTAGCAAAACGGGTATGCATGTTTTCAGAATAAGGCAGGTCTGTCTGCTCTTCAAGGCTACTTTGACCTATGACCCCCAAATGAATGGCACTTTATCTTTCTGCGGGAATCGAGAACAACGTAAAAACTTGAAGAAAATCTATCACAGTGTTTTCAAGATTCAGATTGATCTTAACCCGTTCATAAACCCCCAAATTGAAATTATTTTATGTTTAAATCATAGTGGCATGATGCAAAGTTTAAAGAAAACCCTCCGCAGTGTATTTCAAGTTGCTTGCAGCCTTCATCCTTGAGTGTAAGCTTTTCACATGAAGAAAAAATGCACCTGATGTCTAAAGGCCTAACGTGAATTGTGCTCAAATTTTCTCAGAATCCCTGAAGGTGTTGACATAATGGCCTGCTATTATGTTTCCACTCAAGCAGTATTCAGTCACTAGTGCAGAGGCACAAAAATGAAATAAAATGTGAGGTACTAAAAGCCTGTACTGGGCTTTAGTCTTCACAGAAATACACCTGTAGCTGGGCCACAGGGTTAGCTCTATGCATAAATTGGCTTAAAAGAAGGGTCATGGGATCGTCTGGATCACAAAGAATATAGCCTACACGATATAAGTTTTACAAATATTTCAGATAAAGAGGATATTTCAATAAAGTCAAACTGGTTTCTGATTTTTCACAATGTGAGAACAGGGAACAAGGTCAGATGTCAACGAAGTGCTATCCAACAACTTACCAGCTTTTATGAGTGTGAAAATGGAAATCTGCCCATGTAGTGAAAGAAAAGCAAAGATCAGGAGGTCACCAAATCAATGAAGTGAATATATTTTACTAGAAATACACTAAAATAACATTTTATGTATCTTGCTATGAATTATTGTGTATTGAGAAAGGAAAGTAGTTTATATATTTTCCGCTCTTACTGTTTTAAAAGATTTCTAAAGACATTTTTCAAAATTGTTCAACCAAACTTTGTATCATAAGAAGTCTGATTCAGTTGAATCCATGCCAGCTGTCATAAGGAGGTGGGCATTTTTGAAGTTCCTACCAGAATTTACACATCTTAATCTGGTTCACACAAAGTCATGAAGAGGAGGAGGAGGCAGCATAATTAGCACATGGTGAAATGTCTAATCCCACTGGAAGAACCTTGTAAAAATCCAGCAAAAACCTACAGCTGAAATGGAAGGGAAAATCAGATAGATTGTTAAAACAGTACAGACAATAATCTGAATCTGTTATCATTGTAGCTCTATGATAGTTAATCTTTTGATACAACCAGTGAACCACACACCGATGCCGTTGATAATTTAGAATTAGACTGCACAGACACAAAAATAAAATAATTTGCTCATCCTTTTGAGAACAACTAAGTCTACTGAGCTTTTTTCAATTTTAGAAAAATTAATGAACCTTCCTACAATTATTTATGTGACCTGTCTATGCAAAATTAAAAACTTGATTTCTTTTCTCTGTCAAAGTTTTGATAGACAGTGAAGGTCAGAGATAAACTTGCTGTTAACTTTGTGCTTGTGCTCTAGTCCATCTGTGCCACGGATGCAGAAGTACATACTCTTATCTCTGCACTAATTGGCGTTCCCAGAGGATACCCAAAGCATGAGATCACTCAGGCTGTGTACAACTTCCTCATTTAGAGTGAAATTAACTAAAAGTCAAACTAAAAGATTAAGCAACAATCTTAAAGTTTCAAAAACAACTGTGCTGAGTTGTGTCCAGTTGCTTCATTTTTAAATCTTTAAGACAGCCATGACCTGGATGAATGAGAATCTACACAGACGTATTAAGCAACAGTAACTAATAGAGGTAAGAGGAAAGCTCAGACAGTTGACCAATGGATGACATCCATCATCAAAACTATATAATACTGGATGTTAAAGTCCAGTGTCATAGTTTAATTGATTACCAAGCCACGGGGTGACTTTCAGTTTATGAAAGCTTTAAGTCTTCATCAAGTTCTTTCTAGTTAGTTTGGAAGAAAGCCCAAGGCTCCCACTGATCTTGAGTTGTTTTGAGCTATACCTCTTATGTACAACAGCTAAGTTTTTACACTATTTGTCCCTCTGATAAAGGCTAGCCTGACACTCCAGATAAACTGTTTAACATAATTCCAGTCCATCATGGAAAGAGCCCATTGAAAGCGTTCAGGAATGGAGGACCTTTTGAAGGAAACCTGGCAGGTGATTGGATGCTCTTTCCATCAATCACATTCATTTAGAGCCAATAATATAATGTAGTATAGGCACTGCTGTAGCCCTTCGTATATTTGTATATTTAATATTTTTTAATGTTTTATGATTTATATAGGTAGAGTGATGTACATGCTGCTATCTTTTATACTTAAAGCAGCACTATGGAAGATCCTCGCTTGACTGGATAGAGAACTCAACTACCCATGAGCTCTAGTGCGCGCATACCGTTGTAAGGATACAGATCTGCCGGTCGCGTGCATTTGTTTTGTAGACGAATCACAGAAGCCAGGACTTCGCTAAAAAGTATTCTTCTGTCTTCAGCGGCTGTTTGCAGGATGGGTAGCGACGAGGTAATGTATTTATTTTTGACTAAATGACGATGTTAAAAATCGCTAAGTTCAACTTGGTTTTATTACTGTGAAGTCGCCCCCGTCCTGTTGAAGCAATAAAGTGAATAAAAGTAAAGACGACAACGAGCTGGTCATATCACACACTTGAAATAGGTCTAAACAAAACTACATACTGGTACGTTCTGGATTTGTTGTGCTGTACTTTTTTCCTGTCAAGTTTTTCTGAGGAACGCCGAACCGATGTTTATTCTGGTCCGAGCATTCAGCTTGTTTTTCTCTCACTTTCTTTGTTTTCTTTTCTCTTCCTGACGTTGTTGCCTCCGCCATGGTTACAGCTCTGCAATTGGCTTTCGCCGAGACTTCCGTGTTTTAAATGAATCGGGGATCGGGGGAAGTGACGTATGCCGTAAAGCAGTCCAAACTTGTAGTTTTTTAGTGTGGCAGGGTTCCTACCATCCACCTCGAAGTTACATAGCGCCAGTTAAAGGGATACAGACCACTCCAGACCACGACAGAGGTTTCATTGAACTCATTGTAAAGTGGTGGACCATCACAATGAATATCGAAGGATTATATTATGTTTGAAAAACTACATAGTGTTGGTTTAAGTCTATTTTTATTCTACTAATGCTGTCCACTTTGCTGCTGTAACACTGTAAATTTCCCTGCGTGGGATGAATAAAGGTTTATTCTATTCCATTCTATTCTATTCTATTCTACTGCTGCAGCATAAAATAGTTATTGGAGACCCTTCATAGACCAAACTGTTGGCAAAACATGTTGAAAGTGGAGCAAAAGAGAAGTTATAGTGTTCTTATTTGTTTTTCATTGAAGAGAGGAATGCAGTACAGGTCTGATAAAACTCCTGCTGGAGCTGTTAGCATCTATGCTAACCTCTGCCTGAGTAGGGCCTTCCTGTTGTCTCACTTCTTTCTGCTTTAAAGGACTCTTATTGGGCCATGCTGCTAGGTGGACCTACCTGGGTACAGATAATAAATCTGGCAGATTCAGCACTGAAAGGTGGAATAACAAATTTCATCTAATAACATAAAACAGACCAGCATTTTGAATTACCTTTTAAAAATTGGAGAAAATTAATTTGATTTCCATATCACTTTTAAATTCTTGTCATTCACAAATATTGAATCTTCAAAATTTCTGAGATGGAATTAGTTTTATTCGCCCTCAGGTTATATTGGCAGATAATTTGGCGATGACTCAAAACAAGTCTGGAACACTCTCTGTGTTTGTACCAAATTTAAGGTAGAAGATTGTTTAAATAGAAATCCAAATTTTCTGCAATTGCTTTCATGCATTCCCACCTTAAATTCAGCATGTGTGCAGCGAAAAGCAGCTTTAGTTTGATCGACAGACTTCTACATGTAAAATACTGCATGAAAAGTCCTGCATAATTTTATTAGTTGGGTTGATCGAGTAAGATGAAACTGACATTAACGCAAAAATAAAAATAATAATAATCAAACATTAATACATTTTGCACAGTGTAATAAAGGTTCAACTTCTGTGTAGTTGAAGCAGAATCTCTATAAAATGTAAGTTTTGTGTGCATTTTGTGTCTATTGTGTGTTCAAGTGCACACAGATTGTTGATGGATGTGTGGGTGGACTAGAAATGAGGTCCCTGCAGCAAAAGCACCTGATCGACTGATATGTGAACGCTGAGCTTTCCAGAGATATGGCAATCATTAGTTTAATTGCCGAGGCTCTTCACTCCCTCTTTTTTCACTTAACTCTTCTCACTTTTTCCACTGTGGGCGCTCCTGCCTCTCAACAAGTTTACACTCTGGAACGATGCCAGCTCGTGGTACAAATGTGCAAGTATTCAATATACAAGAGGAATTAGAAATAATCACATGAAAGTGCAAACACCGCAGCAGTTGTTATAATGAAATCATTTTGAGTCATGTGTAGAAAGGGTTGGTACATTAAAAACTGCGAGTACAGCGAGAACAACATCCCTTTTTGGTCATAATTATTGTACAAACCTTGATTCTAGTTACGTTGGGACATTGTGGAAAACATAAATAAAACAAAACACATGATTTTGAAATACTTTTTAAACTACATTCAACTGAATACACTACAAAGACAATATATGTAAACTTAAACCCTAAAGTAATCTTTCTGAACCTAAAGGCTTTTCCCAAGATGCTTAAGCTCAATATTGTGGTTTGGGCTTTCAATGAAGATATTTAGTTAAAATGGAGGCTTAACTGATATACACAGACAAAAATAAATGGATAAATTAATTTACACATGTAAGGGGAGGAAGATTAGGATAAATACTGTCTCTACTATAGCCTTTTGTGCATAGAATGCTAGTATTTTACACTTCACACAGACAGATCCAGGCATTTAGGGTCTCTATGAACAACAAAATTTTCATTTTTCATTAATGACTTCAATCCATTTTCATTTAGCAAAAATGACACTATTTACACAGACCCACCATTGGGTTGGCTGGGGAACTGAACATTGAAATACAGTTTAAACAGGGATATATAGCTTTCTGGCATTAAATACTGATAGGGCAGGTAGTAAAATTGGTATACAAAAGAGTAGCACTGAGTAGAATTTATTTTTTTAATTTTGGCTTTTATAGCATTTTGGAAAATAACTCTTCATTTGCTTTATATGCGCAGCCACAAAAAAGATCTTTTTTCCCAGTGGGAGCCTTCTCTTTGCTTTGTTTTCCTAAGTAATCCCCATTACCTTGGCTCCAGCACAATATTTACCTTTATTTGCATCTATTGTACCCTATCAGAGGAGCAGAGGAGGCTCTCATTCTAAAAATGAAGCTGAAAATTACATTTGACAGGGCAGAAGTTTCATTGTGAGGTATCTGACAATCAGTGCTTTACAGCAACAAAACACAAATTCAATATTGTATTCACTTTACCTGTTAGAATCCTTTTGTCTGCATTTCCCAACAGTAACTGCATAAAGTTATTCTTCAAGCAACAATGAAAATCCAACAATGATAAGGTACCATCAAGCCATCTTCATCCCCAGAACCGTTTCTGATTTTTTATTCAACCAGTAGAGAAAAATGCCCAAGGCTGAGAAATGTGTTTTTAAATTATTTTTCTTTCTACTAAATTTTTTACATGATATGTAATACTATAATTCTTCAGGAGACCAAGTTCATGAATCAAAAATATTTTGAGTTAAGTCTTTCATGTGATGTGTTAACTCCATGCTAGACACAAAATGGTTTGTATTACCAATGAAAAGCAAGATGCAGTCTGATTTGGAAACAGCTTGTACAATCATAAAAAAAGATATATCAAAAGTACTCAAACTGATCCCTGATAGAAATATTAATGGATAATAACACTTACACTCATGGCCATTCCCATTTGAATATTGCACCCATTATGATCAAGTTTTGAAATCTTCTACAGACTGCAGGACTCGGACTAACAGCCACTATCAATCTTAATTATACAGACCTGATCAAAATCTTAAGACCAGTTGAAAAATTGCTAGAATATGCATTTTGCACATTTGGATCTTAATGAGGTTTTAAATAGAGCTACAATATGCAAAAGCAAGAAGGGGGAGTGTGACAAAAAGCACTTTGAAAAAGTAATTTATTGAAAACAAGAAAACTGAAATAGGCTGTTTATCAGCTGATCAAAAGTGCTAGCAGTTGTCAAGTTACCTTACCGTTAAAAACACCATGTCTTTATCCAATAAACAATCAGTGTAAGCCCAATACTTACTTTCAAGATAACTTTCATTCTGCCTTTTGATTTGTCTTTGGAGTTTGAAAAATGTTCATTTGGGTGTGTACAACTATAAATGTTCATTACAGCTGGGAAGATCTGCATAGCGAGTGTTACAGACTGCAGATTTACACACATCAGCTGCTGCTAACCTCTGATCCTGGGACATTCTGAAGTGTTTTCATCAAGGTACCCTGTTATTTCAAAGAATTTGACAACATAAGGTCAAACTTTATGCACCTGCATCAACAGCTGACCTGGATATTCTCCAGTTCCCATTGAGGTTTCGGCTACTTACCATGCAAACACACTAAATCTCCATCAGTGGACGTTTTTTCTGTGTTCATACAGTTATTCTCAGATCTATGCTCATTTTTCTGTTTGTGGGTCTTTTTATGGCAACCAGGTTAATCTGACAGACTCTGAGACATTTTTGTTCCACATTCAAGCTATGTTCTGTTGCTCTGGTGGCTAAAATATGCCTCTCCGCATAATTATGTCCTCTTTAAAACAGCGGTACTTCCTCTGTCTACAGAACTATGGGACATACTGTTCGTCACGTGTCTGCAAATGGTCAATACAACCAGAAAATGGGTCAAACAGTTCTGCATGCTATTTATTGGCATTTATATCTGCAGGATGTGTCATAGTACCAAATGCCTCATCTTATCATTATGCAATTCCTGCATTAAAAAGCCACCTGGTATAGTTGTTGACATCTCTTTGTAACGTACAGAGACTGTCACAATGAAAGGAACAAGTCAAACCTGGTACAGAAAGGAAGCCTATTCTTCACGCTAACTGTCTTTACATGCCTGTGAATGAAAATTAAGGTTAGGCTTAATGTCTGTGTTGAACTCACCGTCAGCGACAAAATGCTCTGGCACGTGGAGAGTAACCTTGACAGAGAGGGGGCAAGAGTCCTGCGTGGCGTAGACAATGGCAATGACACATGTGCTGATGGTGATCAACGTCAGGGTGACCTTGTTTAGAGGACTGTGTGGGTGGCCTGGAGGTAGAAACGGGAGAGAGAGAGAAGGTGTGAACAGATTGACAGAAGCTCATTTTTATCAGGGTCTCAGATAACTGAAAAAACACATATTTGAGCTGCATTTCCCACTTAGCTCTCAAAACAGGAGCACACATACCAAAAAAAAAACTAAATCATCCACTTTAGCCCTCTGCCTCTTTGAAAGTGCAGCCGATAAGCCCTCCTAAATCCTCGATAAGGCAGATAATTGAACTCCTGATTTATGAATCTAACCCCGGTTCAAGTGTGGCCCGAGTGAGTAAAATATGAGTGAGAATGGCCGCGCTCCCGCAGAACAGCCCAGATTCATTTGCCAGCGTGATATACGATCTTATTGCCACTGACAGGGTTATAGATTAGTTGTTTTGGTTGCCCTTTGGCTCTGTCGGGGCTCCAATTTCCAAGCTGGAATATAGAGAATGAAATTAGCCGTTTAACCTCTGTCTGCTGGTATTTATCATGGTGGAGAAGTCCTCCTGTTTGAAAGAAGGTTTTAGCAGAATGTAATATAGGGACCATGGTGATAGTGCTGGTTTGGAAATGTTGTCTGAGTTAGATTTTTGTGCTTTGAAATAAATTGGTTCTGTTGAAGCGCTAGAAAAACGGAGTCCTGCTTTTGTTCTGAGCTGGAAAACATCATACATCACAGTGACTCAGAATCTTCAGGCTTCGGTAAATATGTGTTTTTTCATCCTGGAGACACCCTGGACAGTGAAAACTATAAAGGGCAAAGGCAATAAAGTGGATCCAACTGTGAGTTTTCACCTTTAAGAAGAAAAAGAACATTCAAAAACAAAATATTACAAAAGAAAATTTAAGTTCTAATAATAATAATAATAATACATTTTATTTAAAAGCGCCTTTCTAAGTGCTCAAGGACACTTTACAAATACATCATAAAAACACAGTGCATTAAAATCACAATAAAAATAAATAAAAACAACATACAAGAGTGGCACGGTTACATGACGGTGGAAAATTAAAGGGAATAGGCAGTTTGAAACAGGTGGGTTTTGAGTTTTGATTTGAAGTGGGGAAGGGAGTCGATGTTTCTGAGGTCCGGGGGGAGAGAGTTCCAGAGTTTGGGAGCAGAGCGGCTGAAAGCTCTGCTACCCATGGTGCTGAGCCGGGCGGAGGGCACAGAGAGATGGAGGGAGGAGGACGACCTGAGGGAGCGAGAGGGGGTGGCGATGTGGAGGAGATCAGACAGGTAGGCGGGGGGCGAGGTTGTGGATGGCCTTGAAAGTGTACAGCAGGATTTTGAAATTCATTTCAAGTTCAAGGGCTGAACATCAGTGAACAATCCAGTTTTGCATGCAGATGTAAAATTAAAGTCCTGTGGCATAGAAATTGCCCTTTTTTAAAAGTGTCCGGTACATCGACCAATTAAAAAAATAAAATAAAAATAATCGGTTGATTGATCGTGGCTCCCTGTAGCCTTGCAATGAAGGTTGACCTACCTTATTTATGTATGTAATCAGGCAGTACTATCTTGCCAAGCGCCAATCTACAATGATACACAGCCCAAAGTGGGATGGTCCAACCAACGTGCTTTTGGAGCTATGTGTTAGTTAACAGCAGGAAATTAATGTTTATAAAGAGATTATGCTTATAGCTTTGGTTTCAGCTTTGTCAGATCAGGTATGTGTCTCTTTATTAAGTGATATTGAAATGTTCTGCCTATTCCATAATATATTCTATTTGCTCTTTCGCATAGGGGATGGTGATATATAATGAGAGGTCCATCTGGTGGTCAGTCTTCTCTGTGGGGAATGCCACTTGTTGGGATGCTACTGCACTACTTAAAATAACAAAGCTACTAAAAAAACAACCAAGCTACCATAAAGATACAGCAAAATAAGCAACTAACATTGTGTGATGTTACTGTCCATCACTGAAAGCCACACGAAAAATAAAGGATGCATCCCACTGCAAGTGAGATCCCCATGTTTTATCTGAAATTTGCACTGATCTTTCTCATCTTACTAAGTGAATGTATGAATAATCCTTACGAGATTTGCTTTTTACTTTTGTATTTTTTATATTGGTAGAATAATGTACATACTGCTATTTTTTATACTTAAGGCTACTTTTCTATTTTTATCAATGCCGTCCTCTTTGCTGCTGTAACACTAGAAATTAAATAAAGGTTTATTCTATTGTGAAGAATAATTTGACCTTTGTACATATTTTATATAATCTTTTTCATGTATTTGAATACCTCTTTATAACCCTGTTCTAATCTTGTTTAATAATCACTGTTTAGCTTTTGCATTCTTCTGCCACACAAACACACACACACACTACATGGCCTTGTGCAGGCTCCTTCTTATCAAACACCATGAATGTACTGGGGGCATCTTCCCAGACCAGCTCAACCTGACACGGAGACGAGGAGCCTGTGCGAAGGTCACTCCACCTCACCCCACATGTTACATACACACACCCTTATAAAATAAAGAAGACATTGTATTTCTTCAGTTCAACATGTCAGACTGTTTGACACTCTGTATTGTTGTTCTCCTTGTGCAAGTAAAATTTACCTTGATTGCATCCAGCTGCTTCTTGTCATCTTTATTCTGAATTATGTCAGGTGTTGGTACGAACTGGTTACTGAGCCATTTTAGGACTGTAAGGGGACAAATCCTGACATAAACTTCTATTCTATTCTATTCAACAGTTTGTTTTTGTCATAAGTACAGAGGTGTTAAGTGATTGTTCTCTTCTAAGAGAACTAAAACACCTCAATATTAAGAAAAAACTTTTTTTTCTTTCACAGATGCAATGAAAAAATATAAAGGAAATAGACAATACAACACCAATGACTGAGTTTGACAGCAATCAGCCCTCTTCCAAGCCACAGTGAATTCTGGCCAATTCTGCGAAAGTTTGAAAGTAGTGAAATTCATCTCAAGGTCAAAACCAAAAAGTCAAACTGAGGACAGAGGATCCAGCCATTCTGACTCACACGTCACAGTAACAGGAAAGGACAGAAACAACAGCTATCTTCAGCTAAAGTGGCGGGGCAGCTAATCCCTTTGGGGCTCCAGGGTGGTGTCACCGGGCTTGTGAAGGGGTCCCTCAATTACAGTAAAAGCCCACTGAGTAGACAAAAGCATGTCGACTCACGACTGCAAACACTTACTTTATGGCTGCAAACCAAATACCTTCACTCTGCACAGATACACACACGGCAACACTCACAGGGGTGATGCGGGCAAAAACATAAACGAGAGTGGAGCAAAAGTGTCTCACTGCATTTATATCCGTCTACTCATCTTTTAGAGAGAGTAACACCTTTTTACACGGCCTGTAACTTTCCCACGGATCGCACCCATGGGTTTTATGTCTCTCCTCGCCATGACTTATGTGCTTTTTCAATAAAATATCTCTGGGAGCTGACAAGGACCCTTTCAAGAGTCAAGCATTTTATTTAATGACTTATATTTTTAGAATTCCAAAACAAACACTATTCTGTCATAAATGTATTTTAGTGGAAGACAAATAAAAGGGAACATGACAGCACCTTAAGCATACAAATCTCCGCTTATGGTTTGCTTTCCTATCTGACAAAAGGTCTGAATAACTTGGTAATACCCTTAAGGCCCTAATTCAAGCCATCCCACTTCCTTTCCCGCTATATACCTTGCAGCAGCATAAGAGGAATAATATGCCCCTGCCAAATCAGACATGCTGTATCTATGGGCACGCTGATGAAGTGTCTCAAGTAGTGTAACACAGTAGATGAACAGGCTTGATAAGCAACCTTATAGGGCTGAAAATTAACTGAATTTTAATCACAGCGACTACTTTTGCTTCACGCAATTACCAGAACAAGATAAATGTGACTAAAAGGTTACTGAAGATCATAGCTAAATAATTTGTCTCAAATTTACATATGGAGCATAGTGTCAGCTCTGGCAGGACACGCCAACAAGACTGCTAACAAAATAGCATTACATTGTTGAACAGCAGGGTCAAAGCTAGCCCACCACTGCTAACAGTTAGCTGATTTTTTCCAAGTGGCCATTGGCTAAGTGCACAAAGACAACTTTACTTGAGCCAAGTAAGGCCCAGCAACAGTAAACCACACCGACCCACTGACCCCTGATCATTTTTTGTCTATTTTAACAGAACTTTAACATACTTTGTAGCGTACATTTCAACTTTCTATCAAGGCCACTATACATAGAGAAATAAATGTGTTGGAATAAAATAGGCTATGAAACAGAGTGCGTAAGCCCATGCTACAGGTGCCCCAATAACTTGGCACCTCTACCAAACCCATTCTCCTAACCTACCCTGCCTACTCTTCACTGCTCTTGCTGCAAGCTGCTTTGCAACCCTCCTCCCCAAGCTCCTCCTTTATGCTATTCTCTGACCTAAATCATGTCAGCTGACACTGAAGCTTGCCCTGTTTCATACTTTCTTGTAGGTGGAGGAAGACAGGAAAGTGTGTTGTTCCTGTTTAAGGCTTTCACAACTGTGGCAGCTGTGTAGAAAGTTAGGTAGAGCCCCCACCACAATCATACCACCAAATTAAATACATGCAAATAAGATAACTGCCCTTGTGTCATTTCTTAATTAATTGGTTCAGATTAAATAGATAAACTGCATACATGTGGTTTCCAGGTCAGTCAGCATGTTTGAGAGTCAGCGTTCTTAAAATATTATAGCAATAGATACTATTTAAATGCAGGTATAAAATTTCACCTCATTATCCATCAAAATTAACAAAAAAAATTCTACATTTGTCATAATCAATCAGATCCACAGCTTCATACATGCAAATATTTGATAGAGTAGTGAGAGAAAGAAAAAAACGTCTTGGTTTGTAGTTCTCAGCTCTGTGTTAACAGGCGCGGCTCTGAATTAGCTACATCATGTGTCACTTGAAGGCTAAAACTTATTCTCTGAAACTGTTTTTTCTGTTGTTGTAGAGAAAATGTTGACTTTTTTCAACATTTGTCTTTACAGATAGAAAAGATGGACAAGTCCATGAAGGAAAGCTCATTTTAGAAGACAGCAAACAACTGAGGGAGGATGATAACTTCTGAAAGAAAGATTCAAACATGAACAAATTAAGTCAACTTCCAAATGTATGCTGTTACTTGAAATTGGTTGCAGAATTTTGTTTTCAGATGCATCAATCAGCATTGATCTGCCACCTTCCATCACCCAGACATGTTTCTGATATTGAATTAGAGAGACAAGTCAAGAATGAAGGCATTGAGGAGGGAGGGACCAAAGGGATATGAAAGATTTGTCCTTCAAGGCTTGTCCTTTGGTTGTAAAATCCCTATGAATGTCATTGTAATGCAGAGGTACATTTCCATGCTACCATATCTTGCCTTTTGAATCTAACACATCCAAACACAAGAGAAAATAGGAACTTGCACCTCCAACTTCCAAAGCAAAACGATTGAGACATTTGTGATCTGTAATTTAGTAAATAAAAGAGGATTAATATGTGAGGCATGACTTGTCCTCCCTCCCTGACACAGTCCTGTAATAGTGAAGGCATTGGACATAACAGGAACACATTGATTTCCATTATTCCTCAATCACTGCACAGACTCCCAAGTGGACAGCCACATACCAATTCTCTGTTTCATTTTCTCCTGCTTGCACACTCTCTTACACACAAATAAATAAAAATCCACACACTCTTCAATATCACGTATCAGCGTGTGGCCGAGGAAGAGGAAATCCTGCTTCCTATCAGAGTAATTCGACTCATCTTTGCTCATCATTTAGCCTCCATTTACATCTGCTCATATATCTGCTTTGAGTGTCATTGAGCCTTGCTGTAGAAAATCACTTTAAACCCCACCGGGACTGCTCATGACTCCCTTCTACTTCCAGCTACACTTTCTATTCCAGAGGTGTCTTGCCTCATTTCACTTAGCCATAGGTTACCCTTGCTATTGTTCTCCATCACATGCAACCAGCATATGGATGAATTCATTTGTTCTCACAATGTTTTGCTGTATTTCATTTCCCTATTTAACGTCATTGCCTCTCAGCAGCATGCACTGGATAATTGGGTCCCCTCCTGAGAAACTTAATGTCTTTAAAATGTTGCACATTTGTTTCAATAGGGAGGAGGAACACCTGCAGAACGGCTCACCTTTGCTGCGCCGTCGTCCTCTGTGCTGCTCTGTGTAAAACTTCATTTGGCTGTCATCTTCGGGCTCTGACCCTGATTCTCCTTGAGGGCCGAACACGCCTCCAGTCACTGGTGGGGAGAAGATGAGAGCCAATAAGTACAAAGAAACAAGAGGGGGAGAGAGGCTGATGAATCAATGCATGAAGGTGGTTCAGACAAGCTACTCTGAAAAACATTAACCAACCTATCATCATTAAAATTAAAATTAAAAACTGGAGAAAAACAAAGAAAGCAGAAACATGTGACCATAAAATGTGCTACAAGACGTTAAAACATTATGAATAAGGTTTATAATTTTTTATTTACTTATTTTTCCTTCATTAGGCAGCTGATATTGCTTAAAGGAGACATATCATGCTGATGCATGATTTAATACTTACATATAATATAATAAATTTGAAAACAAGACCTTACACCCCCTTAATTTTCAAAAAATGAGATAATGTATTATTTCTGATATCCTAGAACGAGATTTGATGCCTCTGAAAATAGGTCATTGCGAGATGTCCGCGAGATTTAAATCGTCGTGATGACACAAGGTACATTTCTTTTTATTGGAGTAATCTGATAAAACACTTCCTCCTCTGTGATGTCCGTTAGCCACAAAACCGTCACCGAGGAACACATTCGTCCAGCAGCAGTATATAGATCCCTAGCTCACACTCACTCATTACCAGCTCTGGCCTGTAGGGGGACTCAATACGTGGTCGCTGCTTTGAGCCTGCCGGAAAATACAGTAGAAGAAGAAGGACAGGCTGGCTCAACCCCCGATAGAACTGACCACTCACAGCACAAAGGGCTGTGACGTTGCGAGGTAACTGTAGGTCATCCTGAGATCCGAGTGTTTCAACGAGAGCTTGATAATGGCCTAAAATGAGGATTTTGAGAATGCTATTGTGGGGCAATAAAGGAACTAAATGACTTGTACTGAGGGCAGAAATGCTTTACAGGCATCCTAGTCTGGCATAGTGAAAAGGAGAAACAAGCATGATATGTCTCCTTTAAAGAGTCTTCATGATGCCACCTGCCTACTTAGTTTTTCTTTATCCTTTCTTTTCAGTTTCTAATTTCATTTATTTATTTAAATTCAGGCTCTCATTTATTTCAATGTCTTTATTTGATATCCTTACTGCTATACTTTGTATAGGAGCATCTGGGACAACTAAATTTCCCCTTGGTGATTAATAAAGTATTTCTGCTTCTGATTCTGAAGGTTGTCAAAATATTCAACACTGTTATTTTTTTGATACAATGTTTAGAGGTGAGAATAACAAAGAAAAAAAACATCTCCACTTGAGAATTATTAACAGCTCCTTGAAAGAATCAACATCATTGTTTGTTTTGCTTATTAATTCTTTCCACTTTATCCTGCATGTTTTGCAAATCAAGGACATCACTTTCTTATCAAAGGCAGTCACAATAACAAAGAATTCAAAAATCACGGTTTCATTGTGTTTTCTTTTTCTTTTCAAATAGAACTTACCTAACTTTCATTGAGTGAGTGGAGACAGCAGAAACTTGCTTAGTCATTAAATCTATGTAGCATGACATTGAAGACCAGAAGCTTCATGTGTTTGACATTGTTGACACTGAAAACCTAAAGTAGGCCTACAGTTTTCATGATAAAATGGATCACAAAGATAATAGTAAAATAATCCTGTACATAAGCAGATTTGCTACTGGAATTGGGATCAATAAAATCAAATTTATCATTAGCATTAATCATGTAAAATGAGAAAATTGCTTTTGATGATGCTATGCTACGATACATTTTTCATTTTCCATTTTCTTGATACAAACAACACAAAAAATTACATTAGACTTGCAAATATAGACATACAGAAACACTTTTATGTCTTGAAAATGTATTTATCACTCTCTTTACTCATGTAGTACTTCATTTATTTAATGGAAATTGCATTGTATACTCTGTAATGCATACATACACAGGTTCTTACAAAAACAAAGTTATTCCACTTCATTAGTATGCTGAAAGTATTCTGCCTTATGCTTCAGTCATTCATAGGGATGATATTAGCCAGGTTTACATGCAGACTTTTTTTCATTCTGATTAAAATCATTCTGATTGAAGATCTCAGGTGAACTGTTTACATGTGACTATTCCAATCTGGTGTTTACATGTGCCACAACATTCAATCAGAACAGCTGTTTTACAGACACATGATAGACTCAGATCTATTTAAACATCGCATAATTTATCAAAGATGGCAGTAAGTAGGTGTTTTATTGAATTATTTGAGGGTTGTGCAGTTTAGCCTTATAATAGCCAGCCTTCAGAGTTTTCCAGTGGTGCCTTATTTGTTGGACATTTTGATCTATTCCGGCTTTGCTGAGTTTTTTGTGGTCTTTTTAAATAGTTTGGTATTTATTGTTTTCTCACTGTCTAAACATGCGATAATGTTAAGTTCTTTTAGAGTTTGCATTGAAAACCAAACTCTCTGGCACAAACCAGTGCTGTGTGCTCTGTTTGGAAGCCGCCATGTTTCCAAGTGAGTAAACGTCACCGCTCAAGACAGAGCATGCGCAGACAGAACCCAGCCTGACAACTTTTGATTCACTGTTTACATTACTGGATTTTACTTTTAATTGGTTTGGGAAAAGGAATATACCACCCCTGTGTAACCAAATGAAATTCCATTTGTATTTGGCCTGTTTATTGCGATTGAGGTGTTTATATGGAGCATTTTTATTCGGTTTAGGCTTCTAACCCGATTCTAATCAGGATATTAGGCTCCATGTAAACCTGGCTATTGTCTGTATTTTTGCCAAAATTTAAACCTATTGTTTCCAGTACTCCATACATGAAAATTGCAAAATTTGAATTAAACCTACATAATGTACAACCAGTTTCTTGAAAAGTCAAGCTACATCTGCTCTTTCAAAGACAGTGATTTTCTGATAAAAACCTGACCCTCCATTGTTGAGTCATACACTTTCAAAATAAAACTGATTTGCCATCTGCTGTCTGCCAGTAGCCTTTAAACAATAATACCAATATCATACCAATATAGCATTGAAATAAACACTTTGGGCTCTAATTTCGTGGCGCAGCGCAGGGGGCGCAAGCCTGGCGCACCCCACGCAGTGTTAATTTCGTGCGGCGCACCGCCGTGCGCTGCCAATTTGACAATTTGGTAGACCGTCTGCGCAGAGATGGGTGTGACGGCGCACCAGGGGGGAGGTGAAGGCGCACCTGGGGGAGGTGCCGACAGATTCGAGTGGCGCAGTGACAATTTCGTGCCAAAAAACAGTGCAGAAAGTGCGCTGAAAGCACGCCAGCTCCAACCTGGTCTAACCTCGGCGCAGGGCGGAGCGCACACTCCGCAGCTGTAATTTGGTGACAAGCGCACATGTGGGCACGCCTCAGAGGCAGGTTTCCAGAGTGTCAGGCACATTTTAATGCAATAAACAATCACAGCAATCACTATTTAATGTAACCGTCTGAACCAGCATATACAATTGTATCTATATTAATTGTCCCGTCACATCTGATGTCGGATTAAAGCCGTTTGTCATAATAGAAACTTCACCTGGCAGCTGGAAGTTTGATGCACATTTTACAAGTCAACAATAAACAGCCTTAACATCTGATACTGAGTATAAATCTGGCTTCTCTCATTTAATTAAATTCAAAGAAAAGAGGGAGAAAAAAGACGAAGAAAAAGGAGAGAAAATAAATGTCTGTCACTCAGGATTTACCCGTGATTTCCCATATTCCTCTATTTTAGTCTTTATTTTTAACGTGATCTAAAAAGATAGAGTAGGCTACATCATTGCAAGGAGGATGAGGAGGAGACACCAGGAGAGTATACAGTATCACTAAAGGCTCTGCTATTTGGCGATGACAAACCAGGAGTGCAGGTGGATCACAAGTATTATGAATGGATAAGCCAGCTGTGGTGTAACTGTCTCTTATTTTTTTTACTCCTATTAATGACAAAGGAACAGATTACATCTGTCCCGGGAGCTGGCCCACACGGTGACGCGCCTCCGTGTGCCTCTGACCGTCTCCAGCAGCGGGGATCATTCAGACCAATCAGACGCTGCGCCTCGGCTGCAGCGCATTTAAAGGCGTGGAGAGGCGCTCATTTGATTGGTGAAGACGGCGATCGGCTGTGATAATCCCACTCACGTCTATTCTCCTCCTACTGTGACATTTGCGCGGAGGCAGAGACGTGGACGGGCAAGCTCTGCGCCCCTGTGCGCCATGAGTGCGCCTGTCTTGGCACTGCAGGAAACTTGCAAAGTGCGCTGGTCACACCCAGTGCGCACGGCGAAGGCCGGCGCAGGCAGGTGCGCCTGCGCTTGCGCCTGGTCTACGAAATTAGAGCCCTTTATGTTAATGACTCATTCTTCAGAACTCCCGCTTCTCTCCTTTAGCTGTCAAACAGTTTTGTTCATCTATCCATCAGTGCAGAACCTCTGAAGCTCTGCTTACTAATCAAACTGGGTGCCATCCTGTGCGTGTGCATGCTTATGTCCGTGTTTCAGCCAGGGTGACAATGGGAGCAAGGCGATGAAAGTTAAGAAGCTTTGTTTGTTTGTGCCCTGCCACTGCAGCATCAAAACCCACATCCCTGCTGGATGTGCAGGGTCTGCCTCTGAGTGATAATTGCCTTGGATTTGCAGAAGTGTTAAGCCCCTGATGGATAAATAAGCAATCTAAAGTGACCCCACAAGTGTTGATGTCTTTAAACTTAATTCTTGTTGTATAAGTAAAAAATGTTGCTAAGAGACCTTGAGTTGAGTGTTTATTACTGTAAATCATATTTTTAGTGGTTATAATAAGGCTGTTAAGCTAAGTTGCAGCCCAAAAAAGTGCCTTATGCTGATAATTTGCATCTAATTTCCTCATGATTGTGCTTATGTTTTGCTTGTATAATCCCCAGGATCACTGTGATTACACTTCCTAATCTCCGAGAGTGAAAAGGGGATATTGGACAGAAGGAAAATCAATGTTTTTCTCCTGGTGATGAAGGAGAAAAAAATGGTTGAGTTGTTGAATGTGAATTAAACCATGGAAAAATGGGACAAGGACATCTACAACAGGCGTCAGTACTATGTATATCACGTGTTAGGACTGTTAGTAATGACACATAGAAAGTAAACGGTTAGCTCCTGCATGAATGGCAATGTGGGTGTCATGAGATAGTTTGCAGTCAAGAGGGTCTTTAAGGTCCTGTCATTTTAAATGCATTGAAATCAAATCAGACACAGGGAAGGTAATTGGAATATGCAATTCTCTGCTTCATTTAATCAAATGAGTCTGATAAATATCTTTCTATTTAAGCCATGGTTGATCCATAGCCTAAGCACCACTCAAATGGCAACAGTCTGAAAAGTATAGATACTACAAATAATCTGAAATGATGCTGTATTTGTATCTGAACCATCAGTGTCAAATTCAAGACCAAAAAGTCATTTAAAGCTCATGTGCGGGGTTTTTAATTGGTTAATAATAAGGTGAAATTGATATAAAAGCCTCCACATGGGGTCAAATGCAATTCAGACTGTCAAGGGCAACATAATTATTTCAGATAATTGGTTTAAAAGTTCTAAACCCTCTCCGTATGAGGGTAGGCGTAGGATAAAGAGATGAACTTGCATGACCAGCCTGTTCATTCCATTCAGACAGGGAAATTAGCTGTTTAAGGCCCTGTCCACATGGAAATGAAAATGATCTATTTCATTTTAAAAAAAGATTTCTATAGGCACAGCATGTGTCTGTCATTGGGAAAATCATATATGCTGTAGTATATATGCCAGGCATGTAAGTGACACTGTAATGCTGCCACAGGCGAACACCAAACCCAGAGAAGAAGACATGGAGCATGTGCATTAAAGATGTGCAATGTAAACAAACACAAGACCAAGAAGTCTGAAGAGTGTTAAAATGTCCTGCCAGTCAAAATCAAATTCTTTTACTCTCTGTGGTCAAACACAATAATGTAATGGTTGTTTTCAGGCGCACACTCAACACCTATTTACCTGACTATGTTGATGACATAACAGCAGAAATCAGATCATCGTTTCTGAAAATGTACGTGTAAGTTGTTCAGACAGAAACATATGGGACTCGATTTTAAAAAAGTGCAGTTTATGGTGTGGATTAAGGGCGAAAACATCTGCACGTGTAAACGGATACCAAATCATAACCGTTTAGAAAAATCAATAACCGTGTACACGTCATTTTTTCCTCCTCCTCCTCCTCCTCCGCGGCCATTTCTCACTGATAAATACAGTATTTTTAGGGGTGACAATGTTGCCTGAAAGCTTTAGATAATAACATTAACCAACTATACACCCAAATATTCCCACTAGTGCAGTTATCCGCATATATAATAGATGATGAATGGGGCGCAATGTTACACTAATATAAAAGAATTGCAGCCACAGCCAGTGTCGCGTCTCTTCAGGTTGCCTCGGAGAGATGTGATGGCAGCGAACAACTAGCGGAGCATTGTGTGGTAGTTTTTCAAACAAACTACCAGTGGAACTACTGTTTAGTGGAGGCTATGTCAGACAAAATTGGCTTATAACAGCAGCACGGGATGCATGCCAAACCACCTGAAACACAGCTGGAGGGAGAGACTGCTGCTGCTGCGATTGTGTTTGAACGCAGCGCTCATAATCGTCTCCATACGCAAATGTGCAGCTAAAAACAAAAACTGTTAACGACTGGTTACTTTTGCCTGTATTATTGCTCGTTGTTTTACATTACATTGTTCGTTGGTGCTCTGTCAGCTTTTCTTGACCTGATCACAAATCCTCGTGTTTAAAGCGGAGGAAGAAAACACCATTTTTTTTTTGACAGTTTAGTGAATAATTATGAGAGTCCCCCTCTCCTTTTTTTTTTTTTTTTAACTTTCTGCGTACAAAGGTGAAGGTTCTTCCCCTCCCAGCTTACTTTGGTGACTTTTTGAGTTACTTTTTCTCACCAATTCCAGATTACTATTACTATGATGACATATTAAATCCAGACGTGGCTCCCGTTGTGAAAGAGGGATGCAGTTTGCACTTTAAGTTTTAAAAAATATTGTACAATAGTGAGCAAAAGTTAAAACAAAGAATTAAAAAAGAAGGTTAAACCTTTTTCAGCTTTCATTTGTACATTTTCTTGTCTGTCATAATTATAAATGGTTTTATTTTCAACTCATTTTACTTTCTGTCACAAGTAGGCTGAAGCCTTACCTTAAAATGGCGAGATGGATTGCCTATTAAGTTCTGAATACAGTTTTTGTCTGATACCTATTGTGTTATCTTTGATTTAATGGAATAAGGAGGTATTCTGAAGGGGACCAAACCCTCTAGTGGTTATATAGCACAACTGTGTTAGGTAAGTAAGGGATAATGCCCTCCAAGGTGTCCATTATCAGAAATTAATGGACGACGCGGAGGCGTAAACCATCCTCCGCTTCACGTCGGACGGTTGCTTCCGCGAAGTCCATTAATTTCTGATAATGGGCACCTTGGAGGGCATTATCCCACTTATATCATGGTCACTTATGAAGAAAATACATATTTAATCAATTATTAACACGTTAATGTTGTTTCTATACCGTTAAAATCATTCGTTTTAAACAAGAAGCGGCTGAGCGGACTATTTAATATCGCTCGTTGTGACATGTTGCTAAGGTAACCTCCTCTGGCCACAGAACCTGCAGCTCGGTCGGCCGCAGTTGTTGTATTAGGCCTAATCAGTGGAGGGATTAGGGTGTTGCTTTCAAAGGTGATATCCATGTTTTTCTGAGCTAGGAAGTCTCTTAATGTTTTAACTGCCCATTTCGTGGTTTTCTTTGTGTTCACTTCGTCTTTGTCCTCCTCTAAATTGTTCAATTCCTCCAGTGTCACCTCCTTGTGTCCCATCTCCTTATTCTCATATTCTTTTCTCTTCTCTTCTTCTTCTGCTGCATCCCAGTCTTCAAAATTATCGAATTCACCAAACAGGTTGAAGGAAACCATGAAATCGTTCATTTTGTCTACTGTCTATGAGCTAGGCGATGTTGAGTTTCCGTTGCCATGGTTACCAACTACTGTTTGATCCAGCGCAGTAATTTAGAACCATCAGGTATTTGACCGGAACTTCTGTTCTAGGTGTCCATTATCACCTTTTAACGGACACCCTGCAGCCAATCAGAATCGAGTATTCACCCAGGCCATGGTATAAAGATCATTAATCACTGACGTGTAACCGTGTACACATCGGTTAGTAGCCACGTGTAAACGTTTAGAAAAAATTCTACACATTGGCATCCCTAGTGTGGATGAAATGTGCAAATGACAAAACACTTTTGTTAATACATCTAAACTTCTCTCTGTGTGGATGGCTTCTTCAGGTAACAACCCCTGATGAGGCAGACTTTATCATGTTTCCATCTATGAAGTTTTCTATCATGTTAAAGAGATTATAAAACACTACAGGGCTTATAAAACTTGAACTTGTACAAGTCAGGGCTGCACTGGAGGCCCCTCGCTCTTGACGTCTGACTTTCAAACATTTAAAGTTTCTGTAAAGTTTGAAGAAAGTCTTCTGAAAATTGCGTTTAGCCACTGTCTGTCACAAACCTATCTCCAAATTTCTACTATAAAAAAAAATGACAAAAAGCAACCTACAACTAATTGAATGAGTATTGTAATGTCCTGATTATAAATATTTTTTGTACTTAAGTTTGGTTAAAAGTTCATAAAACTCGATCTCCTATATCAACCAATACCACTGTTTCATGAAAAGTAAATACATAAATATGGATACAAGGCTCATACTTAACATCAGTGACACAGGAATGCAAGAGATGGATGGACAGATGGATGAATATATGAATGTGCGAAGGAAAAAAAACAAAAACTGTGCTAAAGCCTGGATATAATGATAAGTAAGGATTTCTATGGCTTTGAAAATCATTAAAAATATTCAAGATAATTACTCTACTTGAAAAACTCTGTTAACATAAAACTGGTCACTTCTCAATTAATTAAGACTTTCAATGTAAACATAAATCCTCTTACTGTAACTGTAATGCAAGCAGTGGAAGATACAGAAGTAAGGGGCCACATAAGGACATTCTGTCAGCCTGTTTTTATTCATTTCCTAATCGATTCTTCTCCTCTGCACTTCATACCTTCCTTATTAAAAGAATTTTATTGCTGACCATAGAGCAACATATTTTCTCTTCCTTGTTCACTGGATACAGTCATAACTCCTGAGCAAACCCTGAGCAGCACAAGTAAAATCTCTGCCATTTTATTCACTTCATAAACAGTATGTCATGAAAATCGGCCCCGCACCATAAAGATTTTAGACATGATTAAAAGTTCTATTAAGCCCCCTCCTGTGTAAAAGTGCCCACGGAAAGCTGTAGTCATTCTTTTGGTCGACTGCACTTAAACAGGTTGAGAGCAGGGAGCTGGATCCGGAGTGCGAGACTCTGGCGGTATTTGGAGAGCTGGGCCAAGGCAATGTGGTGTAAAATTGGTTCTGAATTTATGCATCGTGTTAGAACATGCCCAGAGAGGTGGCAGATGGAGGCATAGACACACTGAGGATGAGAGACAGAAAGTGAGAGTAGAAAACATATATATAAAAAAGATGTATAGCAATAGGTCCATGGATCTGCCTGTCAAATATCACGTGTGAAAGTGTTTTTATTTAAGTGGATGATCACACATTACTTTGCTAACATGGTCTAATAAAGGTTCTACTCATAGTATTGTGTGTGGTAACTTTAAGGAATACTTGGTACCTGCAAAATTTAGTCCAGTGGAAAATGCATTACTTTAAATCAAACTAGGTAATGCTGTAGATATGACAATCACTTTTTTAATAATATCTAAATGAGTGCATCATTGCAGAGAGTCTGATCTTCATATTACTTATGGCCCTTTTCCACTAGCACGCCTTGGCCCTACTAGATTTGGAGCGTGTTTCCACTAGCCTGGTACCTCCTAAAACAAGCTAGTTTTAGTACCTACTCCACTCTGGTTCCAAACAAGCTGAGTCGATACTAAAAGATGACGTCACCGACTGCCGGCTACTGATTGGTCAGACAATGTCGTCATCATAAGTCATGAGGGCGATGACCTAGCATGTTAGCGGTAGATACCATTAGCTTACCCGCATATACATCTTTTCTTTCCAGCTTGATTGCTCTCTCGTCCTCGGCTTCATTCATTCTGTTGTATAGCTTCCAAAACTCTCCTGTGCTTCTCAAGGGGTATTTCTTCTTGCCACCTGCAGCCTTCTTCTGCTTTCCTTTTTTACTTGGTTTGTGACAGAAAGCCACAGATTGTTGTGTCATGCTTAAAAGGACGTCACTGCAGTGCCGCTCAGTTGTTTACAGTGACACTGCACCCCGTTGGGCAGGCAACTGGGGCTAATGGAAAAG
Organism: Scarus forsteni; assembly: GCA_036419115.1. Classification (NCBI taxonomy): domain Eukaryota; kingdom Metazoa; phylum Chordata; class Actinopteri; order Labriformes; family Labridae; genus Scarus; species Scarus forsteni. The sequence goes on along the minus strand of JAZDUH010000359.1, from coordinate 13,056,894 downwards.
TAGCACAAGGCGAGTAGAGAAGAGCCGGGTAGAGTCGAGTAGAGAAGAGTAGGGCTAATGGAAAAGGGCCATTACTTATGAGTTTACAGCAAGAGGTTTGGTTAAGTAATGTTGGCAATGAATGTGCACATGTTATACATCTAAAGTTCTGGTGTAAAGTCAATGTTAAATAAACTGACACACCAGATGGACAGTTCCATATATCCGCCAAGGAAATATTTCACTATTCCACTGAAGAAGAGCCCAAAGAAAATGTTTTCAGAAGCGTAACCTTCAAACAACAACTGCTGTTGGTGACTGGACAGTCATTCTGCAAGTCACACTCATCACGAACAATCCATATGAAGCCAGAACATGACGTAGCACCTGGACCCTTTTGTTAGCCATTAGCTAAAACTATGTTTCAGTCACTAATAGCCTTAAATTAAACTTTACAACAGAGATTAATCAATTACCACTTATATGTGAAATGAACTGTCAACAACATTTCACACCAAGTTCTCCTTTTTAACTTCAAAGGAGACCGTATTTCTCCATGTATCATGGAGTAACCACAGCTTTAGGCTAAGAAGACTACACTGCATTCTACAAGCTTTGGTCTGCTTGACAATGACTTTAAGAGCAAACCAAACCAGGAGAAAAATGAAACCATGTTGAAACTTCTCCCTCAACCAAACCGAGTATATTTAGATTAATTTAGCCCAAATGTCAATTAAGTTACCAGTCTGACAGCACTGTTTTTGACATCCAGGCAAAATGGACAGCAAAAGCACACTTGATAGCAATCATTTAAAAACAAGTTTCCTGTTTCTTTAAACCCATGGAAGAGATTTGGATGGCTCGTTGTTTCTTAGAAACTGCTTTAAAGGTTCAAAACAACTTGATTGTAATAAAAAAAGTTTTCTCTTCATCTTATCACCTTAAAAAAAGAATCCCTAGAACCAATACAAGGTGAGCCAGAACTTCTTTCATACTAGTTGCCATTGACAACCCTAATTCATTGGCCTGATCGGCTTTCTTTTCATGTGTGTGCTTTCTGCACCTTGTTCATAGAACTGATTGTTCGTTCTTTCGTTATTCTGTTTCAAAACAAAATAAAAAAAACGAAATAACGGACTTGTTTTTTTGTTTCTCTGTTTTAAAACCAAAACAGAAAAACGGAATAACAGAAAAACAGAAAAACTACGTGTTTCTGTTCTGGTTTTAAAAATGGAAAAACGAAAAAAAAAAAAAGATTTTGTTCATATTCTTCCTTTTTGTGAATTTTGGCTATTGCAGTATTGAGGAAAATTAATGAAGGCGGCTTTTAACAGCTTTATATAAAAATAAGACAAATAAGTCACACTGAAGGTTTATACAGACATGTTCCTGAGCTTTTTTATAAGAAACAGGTCGCTGACGATCCACTGCACTCCATCTCATCCGCGCGCATTTGCGTACTCCCGTGAGTGTATGAGACAGCATCAGTCAGTGCACAGTCTGCTACTGTCTGATCTGCTCACAGATAAACCAAGAACATCAGAACAGATGATGAAAATAAGCTTTTTTCCTCTCGCTTTTCACCTGTTCTGCGCGCGATGACTCATTTCATGCGTAACGGCTTTGCGCCTTTCTCTTCCGCAGGGCTCTCTCATCAGTAAAGAGGCATTTAGAATTATCAGAAATAAAATAGCCCTTACCCATAATTACTTCAGTGTCGGCTCACTTAATGTGACATCAGGTGTAAAAACACCAGATTGTGCTATGGGAACTTCTCCAACATTGCGCAGCATGTTTTTGGTTTCTTTGTGTTATTTAGACCCTCTTCACGTCAGCCTTGAAACTCTTTCACCACCACAGAAGCACTTTGGTTAATCAGATGTGCATTGATTAGTTTCATAACTTAAAAAAAAACTCATCCATGTTTAAAATCAAAATATCCCACAAAGAATTTAAACAAAATCTTATATGTTTATTTTTCGTTTTTCCATTTTTAAAACCAGAACAGGAAAAACGTCGTTTTTCTGTTTTCTGTTATTCCGTTTTTCTGTTTTGGTTTTAAAACAGAAAAACAAAAAAACAAGACCGTTTTTTCGTTTTTTTGATTTTGTTTTGAAACAGAATAACGAAAGAACGAACCATACACAGATTTTTCTGCATCTTGTTCATAGAACTGATTGTTGATTTTTATGAATGTAAGCCTTGCCAACTTTTTGACGATTTATTGAATCACTTTTTATCTGCTTTGCCTCGTATGTTCATCGTTACTGTTTTTTATCTACTTCACAGCACTTTGATGATTGAATGCACTTTATGGGTTTCGTCTGATCCTTCGCCTTTGGTATTTTGTGGTTTAAAGGAGTTTTCCTGATTTCCCTAATGCCTGTTTGTTTTATGTTTTATCATGTACTGGTGTGCTGATGCCTGCTGGGGAAAAACAATATTCCCACTGGATAATAATAAAGTTGAATTTGAAAATGAAGTTGAAATAAGTTATAATTCCCCCACTTTTGTTATTGTCTTGCAATTTTGTATCTCTTTGTAAAATCCTGGTAAAATCAATGTTAAACTTCAATAATGTATCGAAAAATCATCACAGTATATCTGACGTAGCCTTCAAAAGTTACAAGGTTTTTATCAGACCTTTCCTTTTATGTCAACGTTCGGTTAAAATTCCTTGTAGAAATACCTCTTATTTTCTTTATCAGGGTCTGTAATGCTTATTTCACATCCGTGTTTGCAGCCTTCAGGTAAGAAGGTGCTTCACATCTGATCTTCGAATTCCATCGATGAGCGTCTCAGCTCTGAATATGGTATTAAAACAAAAATTCCCGGGAGCCATCAGTGTTCTTGAAGACGTCTTTGCATTTGATTGGGACCTTGAAAGATGTATAGCCGGAATAAGAGCCTTTGATTAAAGCAGTTAAACATCTCAGACTGTGAAAGTAATTAAAAGTTCTTTCTGAAGATCAATACTTTCCTGATGTTACAAAAATAAACCGCTTCATTATTTACTTATGCTTTATGCATAATGTAAGAAGTGAAAATATGCTTAATTGAGTGGTTTGACATGGCACTGCAGCAAAGCATTGCACATATCTTTAAACATCATAATCTGATAAGATAAACTTTTAATGGCTTTGCAACTAATTAACATAAAAGTAAATGAATGTAAAACAAACACAGCGGTGTCACAAAGATATTATCTATTTACTTCTTACAAAGACAGGATAAACACAATAAATCCAACGAGAAGTGAAAAACTTTGATTTGTAAGCTTGGTGCGTGTCCATCAACCTGTTAAGAGCAAATTATGGATGTTTGTTTTTTAAGGAAGAATTTTTCACATGAATTATTCTTTAAAAAAACAATTATCAAATCCACTCAAGAATTCAGCTGTTAAAACTGCTTAAAAAGCTTTGAAAACTGGTTCCAGTTGAGAATGGGTTTCATCCATTAAAGGCTGGGCTCCAGACTAACTTTCTGCATTGGTTGCAAAGGTGCACCTTCAATGCACCAGCACAAAAATTAGGAGCACCCAAATTTTTCATAGTGTCACCTTTAACGCCATAAGGTCAACATTTTTTTTTTTTTATAATTATTTTATTTTCATTTTTCAAACAACAATAATTACACAGTTGACAATAAAGATACACGATTATAATAAAAACATCCAAAACGAGAAAACAAAATAGACTAAACAGCAAACAAAAACCCAGACATAAACAAAAAACAAAACAAAACAAAACAATTACACAAAAAATAAATACACAGCACAGAATTGTAACAAACCCACAACGAAAAACAAACAAGCTCAACCTCCTAATCTCAAGTCCTTTATCATAACATTAAACTCTATAATCCAGCGAATTAAATATACTCACGTTAAACAGTTCATTAGATGTCCCTTATTTTATACCATGCTATTTATTTATCCTGCTGAATAAAAAAAATATTTCATCAGCACAGATAATTCATACGCAAACCACATAAGCCCGCCATAAGGTCAACATTTAATAACTCTCCATAACTTTTATATAATGTAAATAATGTTTTCAACAAGAATAAGATGTAAAGAAGTACTCATCTTTATTCATAGCAAAATTATATATTAAAAGAAAAATAGAGTGTTTAAAATGCTTCACTGAATGAGCTTCTCTGCTTCTTCAGAGTTACCACTCGGTGTCGAAACCTGACACCACAGTCAGGCTACGTCTGGGCTCATTTACATGTGTGTTCATGTGTTTGGGCGGGCCTACAGCCTGCAGCGCAGGGACAGAGAAAAGAGAGGAAGCAGGTGCTGTCTTGTCCATTTTTTTGCAGATTTTTGGCAGATTTTTTCCCCTACTGCATTTACTTTTGTGAACTCAAATTTGTAAGAGTGCACCGATCATTTTTTCTCGGTGCACCAGTGCGCCTGAGAAAAAATGTTCGGTGCACTCACACAAATTTTGGGTGCATGTGCACCCAAAATGGTTGCACTCTGGAGCCCTGATTTAAGGGATCAATATCATTCAACCTCAAGCTCAAAACTTTCAAAATCAAAGCTAATCAGTTCTTTATGCTTTGCGAAACAGCAAGGAAGGCACAATATTGCAGCATGCTTCAAACCAATATTAAACTTTCTTTTGATCATATCTGTCCAATATGAACAAAGTTATTCCATAGTGTGTTTAATAATGTGGAAAAAGTTCAGTTAATAAGACGTGGGATTTGTTTGCCGATAAAGAACACATTTCAACAAGTAGGTAACTGATGATCAACTTCCACTTTCTATTTTTTAAGAAAAAAAAATTTGAAAATGGGAAATTGGATCGATAAAGCATGTTAGGATCTCTCCCTTATTACAATTAGCAGGCACAAAAAAGAAAATACTTTACAATGCCACTTTTTGGGTCATGGGGCTGGAGCCCACCCCAGCTGATATTATTCCAGAGGTGGGCTTCACCTTGAACTGGTCGCCAGCCAATCAGAAGGCCACATAGAGAGACAGACAACCATCCACACTGACACTCACACCTAAGGGCTATTCAGCCTCCCCATTCAACCTGATGAGCATGGTTTGGTTCCGTGGAAAATACACTGTAAAAAAGGCTAGTTGTTTTAACTTAAAAAAGTTAGTGTCAGAGCTGCCTTAGAATTTTAAGTTTTCGGAATTTAGAACTTTTTCAGTTGAATTAAGAACGGTTCAGGTCACTGATCCTCATCCACAAATGTGAAAAAGTAAATAAAACAGTAAAAGATGTGAGCTATAAGCTTATTTTCCACCAAACGAGCCGTCATGCAAGCCAGACGAATTTCAGTAGAAGTTAAAGAATATTTGTGGATGAGGATGCATTTTTCCAAGCAAGCAAGCACTTTTTTGTGGCAAATGTATCTTGAATCTGTTCAGAGCTGTTTTGCTATCCACATTGAACATGTGATAAAAATTGCCAGTTGTGTTATTAAAGCATGAAGAACAGAAGTTGTTTTGGTTTGTCTGGCAATAATACCCTTTAAATACTAGACCTTTTTTTCTGCTATTAAGATTGTTTTTCTTAAAGCAAATATTAACTTTATTTTATAAACTTGTGTCAAAGCAGAACAAAATGAGTAAAAGTTATAGAGAAATATTAAGTTAAATCCAAATGCAAGAAGTCAACTTAGCTCAAAATCACCTGAACTTCAGATCAAGTTGTTTTACCTTTAAACTGTAGTTTAAAGAAGTTTAATTACTGTGTTGGCATAAAAATTACTATTGGAATTGGATTGCTTTTAGAAGTTTGTTAAACTAAACAATTCAAGTAGAGCTGACTTAATAGCAAGTTTATTGAACTTAAGTTCACTTGATCTAAATAGTTCTTAATTCAACTGAACTTAAATTTCTAAATTCAGAAAACTTAAAATTTTAAGGCAGCCCTGACACTAACTTTTTTAAGTTAAAACAACTAGCCTTTTTTACAGTGTAGCTGGCAAAGGGAGAACATGCAAACTCCTTGGCAACCTTCTTGCTGTGAGGCATGCAGCCTACCCATCCCGCCCCACACAGAATACAATGATTTGCAAATCCTTTGGACCTTTTATTCAATCGACTACACTCGTAAGACAAGATATTTAAAGCCCAAACAGATTAACTTTTATTTGCAAATGCTCACATATTTTGAGTTCAATGCCTGCAACACATTCCAAAAACCACTGGAACAGAGGCATGTTTCCCAATGTGCTACATCACCTTTCTTTTAACAACACTCAGTAAGTGTTTGGGAACCAATGGCACTAAAGTTTCCAAGTGTTGCGTTCCTCCTGTCCCAGCCTTCTTGGAATTTGTTCAAGACATTAGATTCAAAATGAGTTAATATTTGAAAAAAAAAAGTTTTAACAGTTTGAACATCGTGGTTGTATTCAGTTGGATATTATTAGGAATTCATTGTATTCTGCTTTAATTAACTTTTAACAAATGCACCAACTTCAATGGACGTGGGGTTTGTACATACATTTGTGAACTACTGAAAAAAGTGTTTGTTCCATCCTTGACAACTTTACATTTTTTTATTATACATGAAAAAACAACCTAAAAAGTCTTTTGTTCCTTCTTTACCATATTTGTATTTAATGCCATGTCCAAAACTCCATGAAGAAGATATTCTACAAGATATGAAACACAAAGGACTATTTTTCAGACATGCTTTTCACAATTACAAAGTTGCGTCAAAATCTGTCATAGCAGATAACACAATTCAAAGTGAAAACTAAAGGAGAAAGGAGTTACATCAGGGTGTGAAGTCTGGGTTGTTTTTAGATCCTTATGACGTGCATTTGAACATGGTAACCCTGGCAACAACAGCTGTTTTTGAGAAAGGACCCTCCGTCTCGGGAGGTTGAAATCAGGTGAAAGGAGGACTGAGATGTAACAGAAGGACATTTCCAGCTGGGAAACTCAAATCTTTCAAAGACTTGTTTGAGAGCATGAAGAGGAAATGAAAGTTTGGATTACCTTTTCAGTTTTGGCAAACAACGTAGATGAATTGTTTTTCGGATCTGCTCATCAACTATGACTCCTTAAAAGCTTTGGGTGAAAATGAGGGCGAGCTGAGATGTCCTTGCCTCACAAATACATCCTCCACTCTGAAGGTCTTCAGAATAAACCGGTTGCCACTGAGACAGAATGTTAATACACTGAGTAGATGCATTCCAGTCGGTACCAGTTACACTCTCGACCTGACTTACACACATGAAAGCACAGCGCAAATTAGCCTTCCATTAAATCTGCACTCGCAACCTGCATCGAATTAGCGTCTGATTTACTAAGGCATAAGCTAATTGCAGAATCAAAACTCTGAATTTGCTTCAAGCTACTTGTTGTGATGCTTAAAGAGGAGCCTGCGATTTCAAAGCGTGGCAAAATCTTAATATCATGGAGGTTAGTTAATCATCACAGTTAGCAAGAGCAAATTAATTGGTTGAAATGAAAAAGAGAAAAATACGGAGAAAAGACGGACCAGGTGCTTAAAGGAAAAGCCTTAAATGTAAAAGAATTATCAAGGGATGGCGATTGCCACAGTGCATTAGCAGCTCAGTGAACATCAAAATCAATTTCAGGTTTAATAACTACGCCCTTACATCTCTCTCCACCCTCTCTGTGTGTGCATTTGTGTTAGTGAAGCTCCCTTGCACATTTCACTGTGATGTTCCCACCTTTTGTCTGCAGTCTCATTCCCAATTTTGCTTTAATAGACCTCTGCAATTTGGCACTCTGTCATTACTTGCACAGAAACCTAGAATTTGTATAAAGCTTAGAAAATCCAAGGGGGAAGTCGCTGAGTAATGATCATGGCAGCTAATGGTGCCAAAATTGTGCATCATTCGCTCCAGTAATCGGTCCAGTCGAAAGGTCCAATTTACAAAACATACAGTATGACTCATATTTTCGGCAGGAGGAAGCCAAAACAGACGTCCAGCTTAGGACAGCCCATTGTCGTTATTGCAAATTGGAGACAGGGTGCTCAGACCAATCAATCCATCAGATGGCGAAATCTGCAGATCGTTTTTTGGGCATTTATCAAGTATGAAGAGCTAGAGAGAGAAAGAAGTTGAAGGTCAGACTTGAACATGAGCTGCACACTCCATCGCCTCATTATGAACGAATCAAACATACATTAATTTTCAATATTGATGTACTTTTAAAAATGAGTACCACAATCTTTCACTTCCAGTACACTGGGCCTCCATTAATTTGATTTTGATGGTCAAATTAAACTGTGTCATCTGTAGTGTGGGCCACGGAAGAAAGTGAACAAGAGTCTGTGAAATATTTAAGACTTTTCATCACTGGGGATGCTGGTTTGGCAGAGTGGGTAGCAACCATGCGCATACCAGACATGAAGAGTCAGACGATATCCGCCCGAGGCTCATTTACTGCCCTGAACTCACTTCTTTTTCTGGTCCACCCTCTGTCTCTCTGCCATGATTGAAGGGCTAAAATACCCCGAAAATTATCACGTTTACATGAGAGCTTTAATTCTCCTTTAATTCCCAATAAAAGTTAAATCCCTTTCGAAAAGATTAAAGATAATCATGTAAACACCTAACCCCGAATAAAAGTGATAAGTCCGAATAAAACTTAATTCCAAAGTAAGTGGCTGCTTTATTCTGATTTTAAATCTGAATTGAACAATTCCTCGATCATGTATATATTTATTACACATTAGATTAATTCTGGTTGTTGGATGTCTGCTCATTCACCTGTCCTGTCGCACTGACGCACGGGACGCTGACGGGAACAGGAAGGCCACCCGAAGCAAGCATTGGACTCAAGCTGAGACAATTTGGAAGATTTGGGAATAGTGATAGTGTGAATGGACATAAGCATCAAAATGCAGGCCTTCTTAAAGTTGTAGTGTCCATCACACATTGATGAGGTCTCCCTGACAGAGCAATGGAGACCATGCAGGAGATGCTGAACTGGAGTTTTTCTTCCAGTAGACGTAAATATATCACAACCTCATGTCCACTCCCTGCCCAATCAGAACTATCCCCAACCCCTAGGCCTTGAAGAAAAGGTGAATAAACATATATTCCATGTAAACCTTAATTTGGAATTGCTATTTCCATGTACACACACAGGAGAAAGCTTATTTCTGAATTATTTAATTGTGAATAACTAATTCTGCATTAAAAAACATCCAAAGCTGGATGCTACTAATGTACCACTAATTTACGTACACAGTAATGCATAGACAAATTAAACTATCAGGTAAGTATTAACACTACAAGTGTTCTTTTTACATTTTTTTGGAGAGTTGATTGAAGTTTAAAACAAAACTTGACTCTTGACAGTCTATGAAGTGTTCAGAAAGAACTCTCACAGTGTTTTTTTAACAAGGTGTGTTAACGCTATTTTAACACTTAAAAGTGTAAACCGTGCTGTATTATTTACTGAATATTAAGTAGGGATTAGCTGAAATGTAGTGTTCATTTTGACAGAACTTTTTAATGTAGTTTTAATTGTAGTCGTTTGCCTAAAATGTCTTTAGTATTATTCATAACTTAGTCATGTTTTTGTCTAGTTCTAGTGGAATACATTTCACATTTTAGTCAACAAATCTACAGTAAATTTAGTCGACTAAAACATGAAGTGTGACGTTTAAGGAATGTTTCATGTTTCATTGATTTTTTGAAGTCATGTTTTACACTTTGATAAAATGAAGCATCTAAACATCATTACTGAATCATCATTACTAGGGATGGGATGAAATATTGTTTGGCGAAATATCGAGATACAGAACATGATGAAATGCATCGCGTTTGAAAAAATGGATCACGAAATAAAGACATCACATCCGGTAACAGTGCATGTGACCAGAAGTGACGACAACAAACATTAGCACCAACTACCTTGCCTCCAAAAAGCCTAATGATGGAGTCGAATGAGGTCGAAATTGAGGACGCTCCGCCTGGATACAAGTCATCTGTCTGGCAGTATTTTGGCTTTTTCATTAAAAAAGACGAAGACGACAATAGAGTAACTGACAAGACTAAGGCGGTGTGTAAACTTTGCTATGCTGTCATTCCGTACACCACCACCAAAAGAAAAAACATGAACCAACACCTTCAGCGTCACCATAAAAATGTGAAGACGACCCCGGTGAAAACGAGTCTACCGCTCGTTAGCATACGCTCTCTCTAACCTCTCTAGGGTTAAAGAGAGTGTTATTGTTTGTGTTTGGCCTGTTAGGCCTGGTGTTTTTCTATGTGCAACTCAAACAAAAATAAATAAGTTGTAATTACACAGTAATATTTTTTCTTTACTTTTTTTGATATTGTACCGTGACGTATCGTATCGTGACCCGAGCATACCGAGGTGCAGCGTTTTGTGAGTTTAAGTGTATCGTCCCATCCCTAATAATTACTGTATGTTAGTAAAGTCTGAATGTATAAATTAACAGAAACAAATGTGAAATGCAGCCACCTTTATTAGGGCTACCTGGCAGAGCATCTCTGTTACAATACCAGAATTGAGAACAAACATCCAACCTGCCCTACATGAATATATCAATTTATAAAGAGAGCAGCTCTGATTGGATCATTCCCAACTTATCCCAGCACTATGAAGCTAAGGCAGTTGTGATTGTATGTCCCTCTGAACTCATCCAACCTTTCCACACAATCAAGGTAGCTGTCATTGGATATATTCTTAATTTGTTCCTATTTCTCCATGATGAAAACCTGGTCTGACTCGATTAAGTCTCTGTCAAACGATTCTGTCTAATTATTATTTGTTGACAACAATGTCAGTTACTTTAGTTTTAGTTTTTGTCCATGTGCACTTGCTTTTATTAGTCACTGTCTAGTTTTCATCAGGGGAAAATAAGTTGTTGAACAACTATGACAAAAATAATTAGTCAACAAAATTACACCATTTTTGTTTAGAGCACACAGTCAACTGAATAAAAAAAGCCTTTTCCCTGCGGTTTTCATGACATGGATTTGTTGCAGCTGTTAGTACAGGTCAAGTAATGGTTCAGTAAAATCATAAAGTAACATATGAATTTCATTTTCCAATCCACAATTTTACACTTGTTTTTTCACCAACTCTTACATTTTCAGGGATTTGACTCCAGACAGTATTTTAATTTTGTACTCGCCAATATTTTGCCTACAACAAAATATAACTCCTCTAACTTAGCTGTGTAGAAGCTGATTCAGCAATAACATGCATATGGTTTATCCAAATACTGTCAGTTTATTTGAGAAAGACCAGGGACCCAAGCCCACGCTGACAGGGCACAATACATGATCGACAGCTTGAGCCAGACTCAGCAGGTGTAACACAGTAGGTGGCATGCTCATGCTCTGCCAAAGCATCTTTATTGGAAAATGTTTTCTGACCTTTATGAAATTTGGTGCTTTTGAAGCACAGGTAGAATGAAAACAGATTTCTTAAAAAATGTCTCTGCTGTCCAAACAAACTGGTGTGCAATTTTGAGTTTTTATTCTCAGGATATCCTCTCAAGAGCCCTAATCTACTGGTGTGGTGTATTTGAGTCCTGTTGACATTGAATTTGATCTTATTATGAAAATTGCTGTACTATCTGCTACCAGGCTTGGGTACTGAAATTTTATAAAGCATGAGCGTTTTGGGTTCACTTATCCGCTCCTTACCGGTACATCAATAATTAAAGTTTGAATACTCTAGAATACTGAAGTCCATAAAAGATTCTATATAGAACCTGGTGTGTTGTTGAAGCATTATGTCTAGGTGTGGACAAAGTTTCAAGAAAATAACCATCGTGGATCATGTTAAATAAACTTTTCAGGTAAAAAGTTAATGAAAGCATGTGCATCATGCACACTATGTACAGAGAGGGGTTCATATCAGCTATAATGAAGCATTTTCCTCAACAAAAAAATAAATACTAGGAACTTTACTGAATTGAGTGTGTTACTATCTGCCCACTCCACCTTAAGCCACTATACTCCTAGCTACATCTATTAAAACACAGATAAAAGCACAGCACACTTACACATTTCTTTTAGCGTGAACAAATTATTTCAACAAATATATTTTTAACAACTATTTTTGGTGTTTGAGTCCAGAGAGCATCATTTACTCTGTGAAGTGACCCTGAAGTGCAAAAACTCTGTTCACTTACATAAGGACCAAACACGGAGAGTGGCAAAAGGGAAGTGAATGAAAATTTAGTTAAGTTGTATTTACTAATATCAATATGTTTGACATGCAAAATACATTATCCATGGTAAAATCATTTTTGGTTAATGTTAAAATTCTGTGAAATACAAGTATGACTTGGCAAAAATAATTCAGAATGTCATGATCCAATGATGCTAGCAGCTAATGTGTGTATATCTGTTGCACTTTGGCAATAGCCATACAGATCTTGCTTGCTGTAAAGAACATTTACTGTCATTTCTCAATTAAAACACACACTTGATATGAACAACTCTCAGAGACAAGTCAAAAATTACCTTCATTTAAAGTCTTAATGAAATTTAAATATTTTCACAAAAAATAACGTACGTACGCCATTTTCTCTCTCAAATGAATGCACCTTTTCTTCTTCTTCGTAGAGTAATAGCAGATCACAAACGACGTTCAGGTGCATATTGACATCTACTGTACCAGAGTGTTAAGGGAAACACCTTTTGCTTCATTGTTGCCCGAGGTTGCTCAATCATAAAAAAGGAAAGCTTATTTAAAAGCAAAAAAGTGCATGCTATAATCAAGAAATTTTGGTATACTTGCACGGACCCAAATCACTGTTTTTTAAACTCAAAACACAAACCTAAAGAGCAAAATAGAAGTTTGTCCTTAGTTGTAAGTATTCAGGTTTCATTGATTGTTTATTGGATAAAGATACAGTCATGTTTCAAACTATACATTTACTTGGTTATAGCTAGCATTAGCGTAAGACAACAAAGTGCTTCTGTTGCAAATGATAGTTAAGGTTTCATGAAATAACTCCACATAAATATCAAAATAAAACTGCCATTTAAAGCTTCATTCGAGTAGTCCACTTCACAGCAGTCAATAGGCCTTTTTCGATAATTAATAAATCAATTAACCGTACGATAAATAAAAACGTCCTTGGTAAGTTTGCCGGCATCGATAAGTTGACACGTGCATGCATTTTTGTTTTCCTCCTCTCTTTCTACCAAGCACGCTGGATGAGAAGATAGGTCACTCTGTGCAACTTTCTCAACACCTGGGTGCATTGGTTTTATAGCGGAGTGAGCATTTGTCATTCATTCAATCTTTATGTGGGAGGTGGGGCCGCTCACGCATACACACAGAGAGCTGAAGTGAGCGTCCCGAGGAGTAACAAGGAAACAAACACTGAAATGAATGATGGTACGAACGCTCCTAAGCTGGCTGCCACAGCCCCGGTGTTGGAATATTTTGGTTTTAAACAGAAAGAACAAGATGTGAGCCCATGAACACCAACAAGCTGATATGTGGAATTTGTTTGAAAGTTGTGGCAACTAAGAAGGGGAGGTGCAGTGGCGCTTTCGACCTGACAGTCAGCGCTTACTGAGGCATTTGGTCGGCAAAGTGAATACAACTAAAGCAGTGCAAAATTGTTCGTGCTCACAGACAGTGTCGTTCGCTACATTGCAAAAAAAATGCAGTCCTTCATTTTGGTTGAAAAGCATGCAATGTTATAAACGTTTGGCAGACAGTAAAAAATTGACTGGGAGAAAGTACATGTCACAAACAAATTCCGGAACTGTTTAAACTCCATTTAATTTATTGTTTGTTTTTTTTATTGTTGTATGTGTTTTTATTGGAGTTTTATTTTCTCTTTACGGAGAAAGGGTCTATTTTTTATTGTTTTTGATTTGTATTATGATTTCTATTTTCATGCAATTTTTCCCAAAAGAGAGTCCATTTCATTTTGATTCTCTTTTTTTTGTTAAATTTATTATATTGTTTGTTTAATTGATTTAATAAAAAGCTCTTGACCGTCCAATTACTGTTATGTACTCTTGAGAAAATAAGGTTTGTTGCTTTTGATATGGTCACATATACTATAATTACATTAATGAAAAACTGATGTTTCAAAACAATATTGACAATAATATCGTTTATCTGCAATAATTTTTTGGACAATTATCGGCCAGCAAAATTTGTTACCGTGACAGGCCTAGCAGTCAAAATTATGGATATGCAGGTTGAAGTTCAGCACAGGGACATTTAATTTTACATGCTGGACAGGATCAATTTTCATGTCTAGCCAAAATGGAACAGAGTGTGACATCACATACAAATGGTTAATTTAATATGATGGAGTCCCTGTCTTCTCCAAAATGGAGTCTGAAGGTCAGCTGTAAAGGTTGAGCAGGTGTAGATGTCGTGCCTTTCTTTCATGCATCAACCCTCAGACTCAATTGCATGCATGCATTTATGCTATTTGCTTTGCTCCTTCATGAAATACTGCAGAAAGGGTAAGTAACGTTTCACTGATCACACAAAAGGTGTGTTGACAGACGCTGTGTGAGTGTATTTGATCCGTGACAGGTGAATTGTGCTCCCAGGCGAGGGCTCAGGTTTGATAAATAGCACACAGAAGAATATGTCTGAAACAAGGTGAAATAGTCTTTGGAAATCTGGCCCCAGGTCTTTTCTATTTCAGCGCTCCACCACATTTCCTCCACTTTCAGTCCGTTTTCTTTTGTCTTTATCTTGCTTTTTTACTCCCTCAGCGGTAATACCTTCAAAAGTGAGTCCCATAAAACATCAACTCCCAGAACGCGGAGGCTAAACTGCAGCATGTCAGTGCTACAAATTTCAATTACCAGAGCATACCCATCTCATTTTTACAGTGACTTTCACAGCCTGGAAGTCCTTTGGATAATTTCAGTCCTTTTGGTACTGCTCACATTCCCTTAAGTCTCATCTCTCTCCATCTGTTTGGTTGCACAACAATGCTATACTCATTTCTGTCCCAAATATGAAATCTTATGCATCCACAGTTCCATCAAAGCTGTATCTAAGTGTTAAAATACATGCAATCTATTTCAGTTAATTGGAAGAGTCATACATAATTCACTACATTCCTCTGACTCAACGGTTTGGACTCATTCATCTCAACAATGCAAAGGGACTCGGTGCCATCATTAACATTCTCAAGGATGACAAGAGGAAATGCTCTGCGCAGGAATACATATTCAGTCAGACTGGTAAATCACACTCCAGCAGAATGTTAGGATGGTTTCATATTACAAACACTCAGAGAGAGGAGGGCATGTCAGTAATGGTGCTTTCACACATGGGAAGGAAAAAAATCCTAGAAATGAGGTGAAATTTTTGGGTCGAATTGCTCTGCGAATGATATCAAAGCCTGTTATGATACCACAGATACCGGAGAGAGATGTCTGGATTTAAATGAGCAAATGTTGAGCACAAACTCCTGCATGCTTTAATGGAACTGCTCACAAACATGATGTTTTGGTGCCAAAATGTCATTTCTTCATTATATTTATTTATTTTGTATTTCTGCAAAAACTAGACATCAACTACTACTAAAATTAATGAAACAGAACTGTGCGAGAGGAAATTTATGTTCATCTGTGTGTATGTTTTACATGTTTATCCTTGCCTCTGTGAAGCACTTTGGTCAGTGCATACTGTTTTAAATGTGCTATATAAATCATATATAAAACTTTAATGCACTTTTAATATCAACAAGTGATAATACATGCAAGGAACAAAGTCATTATGGTGTTAATTTGGACCACAAGGGTTTTCTGATCTGTCATTTGCAGACCTGCCATAAACAAGAGACAAAAAGATCTGGTTATATGCAGACAACTCAGTGCTTTACCAGTCAGATGGTAAGTTTTTATATTTAGCAGTAAAACAATTCAAGACCTTAAGTGCAACATAAGTTTAAAAAGAAAAATAAGGGGGAAAAGCCAGAAAAAGTGAATTTATCACAAATTTAGTTTGAAGTATTGTTTTTTTTTAAGATTTACTGTTATAATTCATTTCGATCTACCTTAAAAAAAAATAATAGAATCACAACTTCTCACTACAATACAATGAATTACACATCCACAATTGTATTATTTTTAAAGCTGAAACTTGATCTAGATGCCCTCAGAAAACATTTTTGTGGTTTCTTACCTTAGACATTGGATTTTGTATGCTTTTAAACCCTCAGTTTCAGCCCTGCTCAGATTAGCCTTATTTTAATGTAAATCATTTAATGTCTACCAACACCTCCCTGAAAGAAAATATTTAAATCCAGTTTCAGGATTTAAAGCAATATTGAACTTAAATTTCTACATTAAACAACATTAACCAAAACCAACAGAAACCTATTGCAGGCAGCACACAATTTTTAAAATAAATTCCATCTCTTAAATTGCAAACAACACATCATCAGATCCAATTTTAGATCTGTACCAGAGTTTCCATATAAAATTCCAGGGAGCCCAGGACCCAATTTGGCTGAGCAAGACTTGTCGCATCCCCCTTGGTGGGTGGCCACTCCCTGTGGGGGAGTGGGGGGTGGTGGCATATCCCTTAGTGATGTCATCAAGGGGGGGGGGGGTTCAACTGGCATTTTGAATATGCATTTTTGATAGGATGAATGAGAAAAAGAGGTGTAGGAGGGCCATCACCAGACTTCATAACTCCAACTGAGAGACCACTGGGTGACATCACTGATACTATGCCTATGCTTTATATAGAATTTGATATACTGCTATGTTACAATATTTGAGCGTAATAAAATAATTTTACTTTTCAGCAGAAAACACTTGAGTTATTACTTCTCATTTCGATGCTAATGTATTATACTCATTAATATAAATATTCGATTATTACTTTGTCATGACAATTTTTGACCATATTTCTATAAAAAACTATCACTACAATCAAACAGACACGAGGACCCTCCTGAAGAAGATGTTTCATCTCAAGAGCCTAACCTCTAATACATTTATATTCAGTTGAGACAAATATGACGAGGGCAGGTCTATGATGGGCCCATGGATCTGTCACTAGCTTTAGTTCTGACTTAAGTCCACTTGTCTCAGTCCACCTTCCATCCTTTGCCCGCACAGCAAACACAGCTTTGGTAGATAGCTGTCCTGCATGGAAGTGAATCCATATTCAAGATTCTCTTCTGCTGAACAGAGGCGTTTCTTGCTGTCATGATGGAAGGAATAATGATTATCTAAAAGGATTCATGTTGGGTGTTGGATACATGTGTTTGCATGAATATGTACTGTATGTATGATTTTTTTTTTATTTGTATGTATGCATATATGTGTACCCATAAAATGAAGAATTTGTCTTAAGCCTGTTCCATTGTAAAGTGTCTTAAGATATCATTTAGTATGAACTGGTGCTATACAAATAAAGTCCATTATAGTAGTAATTTAGTGGAACTTGATGAGGATCCACAAACACACCTTTGACAAACATTTATCATGAGTAAATACAAGAAAAAAAACTTGAAATTTATACATGTTTGCTGTAATCAAACTATTTACCTGTGACTTACAGCAACATTTAAAATAAAAAATACAAAATTATGTGAAATCTGGACACAGGCATGATACCCAATTTGTCCTTTGTTAGCTGTTTGGGATATATGTGCAATATATCGATATGGATAAAAATATTCAAAGATTATGTTTTTATGAAACTTGAAACACAGGTTTTGGAATTTTCCACCTGGTAGTTGGACATGGTAGTGCAACCTATAGGGCATATAATTCAATCCAAATATCTGTCTTCTGTATCGAACACCATACATGAAAGGGTTAAAACACATTATCTTCTGCTGCAGACAGTTTGTGGCCACAATACTTGATACTAAACTTAAATGTTAAAATCCCTTGCACGGAGAGTAGTCTTTGTAAAGTGGAATTTATGGGCTATTTAAGTTTCAGACATATTTAAATGGCAAATGGACTTGAGTTTTTATAACGCTTTTCTAGTCTTCAGCTATTTAAAGCTGCTTTACACTGCAGGTCACACCTACCCATTCCCACCCACTCATTCTCACATTCACTCACGGATGGTTCAGAGTTGCTATGTTAGTTATCCATCAGTATCTCCAACACATTCACACCCTTTCATGCCCATTTACACACCACCGACGCCCCATATTAAGCAGTACATAATTAAACAAAGCAGGTGATATGTCTCATCTTTATGAGGAAAAAAATAATATTTGACAAAATCAAGGACTTAGTCTGATTAACACTATTGATTTAAAATGAAGGAAAGTCACTACAACACACGTGAGCGTCTGGATGGTGCACTCTGTCAGTTTAATCATTTTGGTTAAAGAGGACTTGACACATTCTCCGAATCCAGCCAATCTGTAGCTGGCAAAGCACGGACAGATGGAAAACAATCGAGGCAAACTGCATTTCATAGGTTAAGTTTCTGCCTGTGTGCAGTGCCAATCAATGTCCTCAGAAGCAAACACAGGGCAGCTGAAAATTTATACACAACAAGGCAAACAAACATACACAGAGTACACACAGTGGGTGAATTATTGCCTGGGTGCCTGTCTGGTTCGTAAGCAGTGCCAGAGTGTATGGCGGTGCAAAGCAGGCTGAAATTAATAGTGTATGGATTGTGCAATAAATTATAAATAGAGGTTACCCTCAGAACAGCAACCATTGAGTTAAGCTGCCAGGACACAAAGTCCTCCAAAACCCTTCAGCCGGCTGAGAAGATGTTTGTCTGCACAGGACCCTGAACTCACAGCCCACTCAAAAGGCCGCTGTATGACTCATTATGTATAATACAGCCGATTATATGTGCTGTGTAAAATGGTGTGAATTCAGCTTAGGAGACAAATGTGATTTCAATTGTGGAAAATTATGCTGCAAACCGAAAATCTTTCAAAATGGAAGGAATCAGTGTTATCTGCTTGAAAACAGAATAATAACAAAGGATTACCTACAAGCTAAGCTGCTGGATCATGTGTAGCAAGCTGTGACTTCCACTGTGCAGGTTGACAACTCATTTTGTTTTTTAGTCTTTTCGATTCGAATAAATTCACAACACAACTTTGCCAACTGGCATTCTGTTAACTTTGCATAGTAATCTTTGTGTGTACAGTGCTAAAATGATCACTGCAACAGGTTTTCTTCTTCCAGTTACTTCCATGCTAATCTGTAAGCTATGTGAAACACATTCATCTTATTTGATGGTACTTGCCCATGAGATTAAACTAAAGGTTTTACTTGAGGTTAAATGCCACTAAATTTTTCCATCGTGTTTAAACAATATGACCAAGTAAATTAAACCTGCTAAAACAAAAGAGGTTTGTCTGTGAGTATATTGATCAATGCCATTTCTACTCAATGACCTTCAATTAAGCTAGCTTGGACCTTCTGTTTCATGTATTTTTATTGGATTGTATCTTTTAGATACTTTAAGATTGTTTTATTATCATGTTTTCATGGTTATAGTCTTCTATCCTGTTTGCCTTTAGCCGTAGTGATTTCTGGTCTCATTTTAGCTATTTTAGCTTGTGTGTTTTGCGCCTTATGGTGGTTCTTATTGCCTTTTTTCTATCTTGTTTGTCTCTTTGTGGTTTTTCAGTACTTTGCTCAAGAACTGTTTTTAAATGGGCAATGTTCATACATTTTGATTTTGACTCAACCCTATATAACGCCTTATTAAAACTAGCAAGTGCTGATGGAGGAACAGGCTCCGAAGCACTATTTTAAATAAGCAAACAACGCTGGCATCCACTAATTTGTCATGCTGGACATTTGTAATCCCTATATTAAAATCTACTGATGTTAAAAACAACTAACTAATACTATTGTGAAGAAAAAAACTTAAAACTCCAAGCATCATTCATAAGTGGCTATCTGTAAATAAGCTGGTATAAGAGGGATAAATGAATAAATATTGATTCCCCTTGTGCCAAGACCAATATAGATTTAAGTAAAAGTGCAGTTTATGTAGATGAAACACTAATTTCTAAAATTAAACAAACTGTTTAACAAACTCTGGCACTCTTACACATCTTCTCTTGTCCTGTGATGCATGCCACTCCATTTCTTATCCATGTAGGCCCACAACCCCCTACTATCAAGACCCCACATTTCTGGTGTCCCTGGTTTCTTACAGCCTTTACTTCCTGAATGGACTCAAATCAGCACAGAACTGCTATCTCAAATCAATAACAGTAGACGTTTGTCCTTCCTTCCGTTTATCTTGTCTGGTCCTGTCTGTCACTATTTCCCCTTCTTTCACACTGCGGTGTAGCACGGCCCTCCCCTTCAGCTCTCATCAGGGGTTAAATAAAGTTTGATTTGATGGAGTAGCCTAAAGGGAGGGCTGGTGATGGTCACTATAGCAGTGAATCATATTCACATTTCTCTGACTGCTAGAAAAAAAAAATGCATTGGTCTTTTCAACACTGTCATCGGACACAGTGCTCAGCAGAAAAGATAATGCAGATAATAGGAAAAAATAAATAGACTGTTGAAGTATTACATGTTAATAAACTACAGACAATGTTAACAAGGCATGATGGGTGATGAAATAGATAAACACTGATGCCAAAAGACTGCAGAAAAATGTCTGGGTAGTAAAATATATGGCTGTGTGGGAGCACTTGTTATCGTTCTCTATTTGCTGTTGGTTTTTATCATTTGCTATCATGTTTTCTCTCTCAGGAAAAAATGCCACAGGACAAAGAAATGACAAAAATAACCTTCTTACTTACTCTTACTGAAATGTCTCTCAAAACCGAGTATAATTTCCTTCTTAATCCTTCTTACAATTAAAGTTCATGCTTTAATTTTGTGATCAAACCCCCATTATGTAGTTTGGACATAGGCAGGCTTGCCTTAATGAACACAGAAAGCTGCACTGTTTTAACAATTTGCGAACATGAAACTCTTTTGTCAGTATTTATTCCATTTAAAAAAACAAAACAAAAACAAATACATGACTTAAAATGTGCTTGTGTAAAGCCAGAGAGCCCGGTGTCAAAAGGGTATACATTTTCGGCAATTATATTTTCAGATATTGCCACTACTTACAAGTGGATGACGGGAAAGTCAAGGAGAAAATTTTAAAAAATGGTCTTCTGCGAAAAAAAAAAATCTAGTTTAATCAACAAATTTCCCAGCCCTAGGGTAAATCAGGGTGCTTTGGTGTGAATCATAGACAGCATTAAAGACGATGCTCTGTTAAAGACTGTAAAATGTCTGATTTTCTCTGACCGAAGGCTTCACATTGAAACACTTTTATGTTCATAAATGCTGTCTGTGCACAAGTTTGTACCCTCATTTAATTTATGCAAATGCTGCCTTCACAAAACTCCAGTGTGACCTCGGTGACTTTTGTAACTGTCAGAGTGAGACGAACTGCTTTGACTCGTGCCTGCTTGACTTTAAGCCAAATGCCAGTCTGTGTTTGTGCACCGCGGTGCTTTTGTATGACCGTATTCAGCCTGTGTGTGTGCCTCACTACATGCCTCTGACAATATGTTTGTGAGTAAATTAAGCTGACAGCAACACCAGTCCCCACATGGCTCGGCAACTGGTAATCACATTAGTGCACAGCTGCATTCGGCTTTCCAGCTTTCTGACACCAGCAAGTTAAACATTTTCTAGTCTGAGCCAACACAAACTGACATCTACATCTTCATACAAGAGTGAGAGTATGTAAATTTGTCATTTATAATGCACAGACGGCATCTGAGAGAATGTAAAAGCAAATTCTGGAAGTCATGCTCATTCAGTTGTATCACTGGAAAAGTTTATAAAAGATGTATGTCCGTGGATTTGAATACCAGAGCTGCTGGGTGTTAGCATATCAGAGGATGCACTTGAAGTTTGTGTAAATTTTGGCTCGGTGAATGAAGTCTTGTCATCAATTTTTGCTGAATTTGTTCTTTAAATATGTGTTTGGTCTGCATTTTAAAGTTGTCACAATATAGTAGTATTTATGTGAGTCTGCTGTAAAGCTCAAATCTGACACATCGGAGGGATTATTCAATAGATGTGACTGGTCCATCTGGGCAACAGTCCATTGGGAGTGCTTGAGAATGGGCATAACCCTTCAAAAGCATATCTGATATGTGATTGGAGGATTGTTCCATCAATCAGACTTATCACAGGCCAATTAGATAAAGTAATAGGCTGACTCTTCAACATAATTCAATATTATCTGGGAAAGAACCAAATAGAGAGTGTTTGGGAATGGATAGATGAATGGACAATTGTTCTGTGATAGGCCTGTCACGATGAGCAATAAATAAATTAACCGCAAGATAAATGAAAACGTCCTCGGTAAGTTTGCTGGCCTCGATAAACTGACCTAGCATGGATGTTTGTTTTCTTCCTCTCTTTCTACCAGTCAGGCTGAATGAGAAGATGGCTCACTCTGTCCATCTTTCTTAACACAAGGGGGAACGGTTCTATAGCGGATTTATAGCGGAGTGAGCATCTGTCACTCATGCAATCTTTGGGGGGAGGCGGGGCCGCTCGCATACACACGGAGAGAGCTGAAGTGAGTGTCCTGGGGAGTAACGAGGGAACAAACACTAATATGAATGATGGCACGAAAGCTACGGTTCTTAAGCTGGCTGCCACAGCCCAAGTGTGGGAATATATTGGTTTTAAACAGAATGAACAAGGTGTGAGCCCATGAACACCGATGAGCCGATATGTCCAATTTGTTTGAAAGTAGTGGAGACGAAGAAGGGGAGGTGCAGCGGAGCCTTCATTCTGACAGTAGACGCTTACTGTGGCGTTTGGTTGGCAAAGTAAATATAAATAAAAGCATAAAATGGTGTACGCTCACAGACAGTGTCATTCGCTACATTGCAAAAGAAATGCAGCGCTTCAATACGGTTGAAAAGCCAGCATTTCAGGAAATGTCAGAGATGTTTGACAGACAGTACAGATTGACTGGGAGAAAGTACATGTCACAAACAATTCCAGAGCTGTATATACTACCCCTTTGTGTACCCCTGTACACAAAGGGGTACACCCCTTTGTACCCCTTTTATTGGAGTTTCATTCTTTCTTTACAGAGACAGGGTCTAGATTTTATTGTTTTTCATTAGTATAATTATTTCTATTTACATGCAATTTATCTGAAAAGAGAGTCCATTTCATTTTGATTGTTTTTTTTCTCGTTTTTGTTTGTTAAATTTATTATATTGTTTTTTAATTAATTTTAATAAAAAGCTCTTCACCATTCAATTACAGTTATATACTCTTAAGAAAATAAAGTTGGGTACGGCTACAAAATAAAACATAAAGGAAAAAAGAAAGTACACAAACGTTTGTTTTGAGCATTACATTATTTTTATGTCACTGTTTATTGGAGATTTCCTTTCTTCATGTTTTTACATTTTGTTATTGTTGATGTACTTGTTGTCCTTTAATGTGAAGTCTTTTTTATCTTGTCTGTTGTTTAATGTTGTTTTTTAATTTTAGTCTTTCATCAGAAGTTTCTCTGAAGTTTCATCGTTGTTTTTGTTATTTTAAATTTGTCATTTTTTTCTTTACTTCTTCAAATGATCTGATATGTGTTTGATTTAACTACAATTGATTTGTGTTTGTTTTTTTAGTTGTTGCTGTAACTTCTTTGTTCTTGTGATTTTCCACTTGTTTTTTCTATCTGTTCTTATGTTTCTAATATTGGTAGTTCTGAGTAGATGTACATATTGTTGTATACTGTATGCTTGTTTAAGTCTATTTCTTTTTGTAAATGTCTTCATTATTTCTGTTATTTTTTCATTATAAACACTTTTTAATGTTGTTTCCTATTGCTGTTGCAATGTGTGATTTTGCAGTATGTCTTTACATATATGTCTCTGTAGTTTTCTGTTTTACATTTGTATTGTTGCTGTGTTTAATTTTTCTTTTGTCATCTTGTAGTTCTGTTTTCTGTAAAGTGCCATTGCAATTACTAGCTTTTTACATTGGTGTTAGTTAACATGTTTCTCTGTTTGTTGCTTTCAATTTGTTGCATGTTTTCAATCAATCATTGCACTCTCTATGCTGATCCAACAGTCTCATTTTTAATATGTTCTTCATATATGCTGTTATGATGTATCATCTCTTTGTCTGTTGTTATGTTTCCTTGTATATTTTTTTTTAATTCAGAATTGTAACTATTGATTTGGTATTGTGTTTCTTAATCATGCTGATGTTATGCATGCCATTGTATCCAAAAGACAACAGAGCTTGTTGATGTCTAAAATGGTCTGTCTATATGTTGTGATTGATAAAAGCTGTTTTTTGTGTCCTTGAATGATTTCAGAATAAATGTATTGTGCTGTTCTGTAGCAAACACAAACACAAGCAGTGCCAGAGGGGTAGGGATCTAGAAGGAAGGCCTGGGGCGATACATCTACAGCCATGCTGCATCGAGCAAAGGGATTCAACACTGTAAACCAGGAAATGAGGGATCAGAGGAAATCCGTGCCGCAGACAGTGTTTTGGCATGTGATTTCTGCCTGTCCCTGTCTACTTCTTAAAGAATAAACCACCCTATTTTTAAAGAATGCCCACTGGTAATTTACAGAGGTCTACCTCCCTTTGTCTTTGTCCGTCTCCCACTCCTTTGTCTCTCCGTCTTGGTCTCCCACTGCTCTGTTTGCCTTTCCTAAAGCATCCCAATCAATACTGCCTCACTCTGCTGTAGCACTTTGTATTCTTTATAGTCTGCACCCTCACAAACACAATCCTATTATACATAAACAACCGCGGCATGCTGAAAGTTATTACAGAGGGCATCACAATATAAGCACCGCTGACATATTTTACCACCGGAATTTATGAGTCGCTACCTTTTATAAGGCAGAGAGAGGACCTGAAAAGGTGGGCCGCTTAACAAGGCACCACTTGCCTCTTGTACTCGAGTGGGCCCCGGTGTTTATCCAACTAACCTCTATATATTTTTTTATTGCATTGCTCTTTCATTGAGAGCAAACCCGCCAATTTGGAGCTAATAAGCAAATGGTAAAGTGTGCGAGGGCCACTTATGGATTTTGGATATGTGATTGCTGAAAAGGCGGGGACAGCTTGTTACGGGTAATTACACATGCAGTGGCCCTAAGAACCTGGCTGTATGTTGTTTTCTCACCTTTTTATTAAGCAGCCTGTGCAGTTGTTGGGGGCATAGGACAGCAGCTGTGCAAATATGTGTTACCTTGCAATTAGCTTTTCATGAGTTGGTAGGTATGTCCTTTCTTTTGCTCTTTAACCATGCATTTATAATGAAGAGTACTTTAGTGTGATACAAATACCACTCATGTGCTGCCACTTGATGTGGCACTGATTAAAGGGTCATCCTAAGATAGATGAATTCAGGCATATGTGCTCAAGTTGTATTAATATAGGCATCTTTGTCCACAGAGATATGGAATTTTGAGTGCCCGAAATGCACATTTTTGAAAACAGGTCCCACAGTGGATACATCTAACCAGCCATTTCTTTGTGATCAATGATTATGGATATTTAAGTAGCGATGACAACACTGCTTTCACTCCAACAACAGTAGAAACAATGGCAGAATACTGTGTTGCGCTAATGGTTGTTTTAGCTTTTACAGCTAAATCTTCTGCTCCTCTACGACCACTTTGAGCAACAAGTGGACATAAAGAACATTAGCCACTGTTTGTTCACATTTCTCGAGACACACTCCATGTCCTGTGTCTTCTTCTTGTATGTCTGCAGCAGCGTTACACATACAGGTCTAGCATATATACCACAGCGTTTATTGTGTTTTCATATGGACGGACACATTTTTTGAAGCAGTTTCGTCCTTACAGAGAGTGTTTGAAAATCAAAAAACGTGGGCACAGCCTTAGCTGTTAGTCTACTTTGATTTGTAAACTACTGGGACCTTATTTGATGGCATTATAACCTTCATAAAAGACCAAATAATCATCCTTGGTCAGTCAACAAAAGACTTTGTAGGAATATTACGTCACGTTTTGCCCACAATTCAATACATACCTTGGCAGTTTGGTTTATAGTTCCTCAAATCAACTCTTTACTTTGGTAAAGATGTTGACTTGTGTTGTGTTGATTGGTACAATGGGCCACATTATCAAGGATTAAACAATGGTTTACCCCTTCTTTAATGAACAGGACAATTAATGAAGTCCGGATGTTCTTTCTATGGCTGTTATCAGCAGATGTGAAGGATTAACCCTTTGAAAAAGCCAGTATGCTCTGAGTCTGATGTGGACTTTCTGTTTTTTTCCAGGCCACCATGAAAAAGTGGGACACATTATACTGAAAACCATGCACTATATGGTCTGTCTTCATTCCCCGAAATTTAAGGAAAAGGAGGGTCCCTCGTATTGTGAATGTTGGTGCATATTGCTGCCCAAAAGCATTAGATTGATGTCCTGATCAAATTTTAGCAGATTGCTCTCAGAAAAAAATGCAGAATAACAAATATGAAAAGAAAAGCATTTAATTTCAATCTTTAGTTCAAGTGAATTTGACAAAAAGGCAATATAGATTGAGGCAAGAAACATGATGAAATTTGGAGTTTCAACATGTTTGTTTTATTAACTATATTAAAATAATGGTTGCATTATGTATCGAACTAATGCCCTAAAACCAACTGACTTCAATTTATCAAACTGTTAGCACTATTAGATAGGATTAATACATTTTCTGTCTGCTTAAAATTTCAATAATTTGAGTTTCACATTTTCTTATTCAATTTTCTTATGGTAGCACTTGTTGCATTACTCCAAAGAGGTGACTACTAGCATTAATTATGATCTTATAATCATGTATATTGGTCCATAATGATCGGTTTATAGTGCCACTATTTAATCAAATAGGATTCAATCAAATTTGACAAGGATTATGAAAGCACAACAACAAACAGAGGTGAAAAAAAACGGAAAGGTACTTTACTCTTCAATAAAAAAGATTTGATATAATAGCCTCTATGTGTACAATACAACTCCAAAAATGTCCTATCCTTGGCTTCCCAGTAGGTCTTGTCAATATTTTAGGCTTGTGCAAAGATAGTGGATCTCTCTCTGCAGGAAAGTCAGGTACTGTCTGCCTCACAGGGAGCTAAAAGGTCAGAATAATGTAGCTTCTGTGATGGAAAAACCATGCTGCAGCCTGATAATATAAGACGTAAAAGCAGTCCTAAAATGAAAACGGAGGCCACTGTGGAGAAGCTGGAATAAGACTAGAAGAAATAATAAATGTGCTTCCCTTTAGAGCCCGTTTTTAACAGATACCCAGAGAGATGTATTGTTATAGAGTATATAATAGACACAATATGAATTGAAAAATACTCTTATCTTACACACATAAGAAAGACATCAAACACAGATAATTTTGTCCTGCCACTTATATGGGTGGAAAACTAAAAACATGTATCCCTAGGCCAGTAGCTGATGACTTGTCCTTGGATTTTTCTCTTATTGAACTGCACTGAGCTACTGTTAGCCATTTTGCCCTCTTCGGACACACGCCACAAAACAAAACAACTGATTTCATGGAAACTCTATGACTGTCAAGTTGGACTGTAATCCTGCATAAATCATACAGCTTCTGTTCCAGTTTATTCTGACTAGTTGACAGTCAATTTTGTGGTAGTTAGTATGTGGCCCTTTGTCCCCTCTACACTCCATGCTCTGCACTGTGCTTGTCACCCTCACCATGTAGCTCAAGCTACAAAACAGAACAACTACTACCTCCTGGACTTTATTACCCTGCAATTATTCAGATGAGACATGTAAAAAGTCACAAACACTCATTTACAACTTTAAAAAGCATAATTTGACCACTTTAACAACATGACATTTCTGTTGCAAAGCTAAAATTAAAGCACAATTTTGCAGCCACATGAAACTTTTAATTTCATGGTGGTGATTTCCACCCTGAGTATTTAAAGCCAGCTGCCAACTCTCCCTCATTTTGTTTTGGGTAAAAGTCATTTGCTGCACAACTTTCTACGCATGTGATTTTGTCAGTTATTTTCCCATTGGGTTCCTAAATCATTCATGGACTTTGTTTTACTGATTTTTTTAAAACAATAAAATCCTTTTTTTTTTCCTTTCCTCCTTTCAACAGCACGATACAAATACATAAAAAGAGGCTCAGACATCCAAATATAAGCATCCTCCTGAATATAAATGACTCTGCTGTAGGCAACATCAAACAGCGTCCCTCGGCTCTTTGACTCAAAGTATCACAGAGCGTTGTTCGGACCGAGCAGAGTATCAACAGATTAGGCTCAAAGGTGGCATGTAAAGAACCATGCTGAATTTGCTGCCGGCAAATTTAACCGCTGTAACCGTGGCGGTTTTACTTATTGGTGATGAAAGGGGGGTGAACCTGACCTGCATGTATTTCATGTCAGGCATTTATGTACTGTCAAGTGACTTTCAAGATAGAGTGGTGCAGGGGGCTAAATATACCGTTGGGCTAAAAGCACTTTATCCTAAAAGCTGTGTTTGTTTATGACTATTTTCTGCTTCCAATTACAATTTTGTTTACATGGGTGAATGCAGCCAGGATTACTTTTCCCTTGCAATATGTCACTTTTTTAATTAAAGGAATGAATTTGCATGAAAAGGATGGCAAAAGTTCAAATTTTGGGTTCTTGGCTTGGCTATTACTGCCAGATTAATATGTGGTGTGGTAAAAATGCACCCTGTGAACTGCTGAATTGCCTTCAATAAATGGTGATAATTGTTAAACTGCTCTAAATAAAACTTATACCATAAAATGCCTGAATATATGTGGGGGATCGAGGCGTTGGGCTAAAAGCACTTTAGGCCTAAAAGCTGTGTTTGTTTATGACTATTTTCTGCTTCCAATTACAATTTTGCGTGAATCCAGCCAGGATTACTTCCTTGCAATATGTCCACCTTTTTTAATTAAAGGAATGAACACCTTTGCATGAGGAGGCGTTCCAGGAGGCATCCGGACCAGATGTGGTGTGAGCCACCTCATCTGGCTCCTGCTGAATTGCCTTCAATAGGAGCAGTGGCTCTAAACTCCGAGCTTCTCCCAATGACCTGAACACTGTACATGCTACCCACTATCTCTAAGGGATCTATTGTGATCTATGATAAAACAATCAAATTAAGGTTATACAACACATTTTAAACAATTTTTTCATCTAAATGAGGCTACATAATTTGTCAGCAACCAATAAACTAGTAAAGGATGCTTTGTTATGCAGTTACACAACATCAGCTACAGCCATCAGCATGTAATACTAGCTAGTGTTGCTATCTATCATGTTCACAGTGCCACTTTCAACAGCTTTTCACCCTCATTGGGTCATCATCCTGCATTTATCGGAAACCATGGTCAACTTTAATCAAGTAAATCTGGTAGAGGATTGCATTAACTGGACCTAGTATCAGTTATAAACCACGAGAGACTAGTGGAGGTGTCATAATATTGGATTTTTACCTTATAAAGATCGTGTACAAGTTAATTTCAAGCAAATTATATTTTGGAGAATTTTGTAAAATAGGGCCTCAGTGTCAAATCAATCCACAGCTCAGAACTTTGTCTCTGCTTTGGCAAAATACTCCTAAAATGGTACAAAAGGGAGGCGGAATGACTGCTGCAACTGTAACTGTATGAAAAAATGTGCTCAAACAAAATAATAATTAAACCAAAAAGAAAAAAAAAAAACATGTCATCAAATGATGTGGGACATGATACGCCTAAACACCATAGCAGGATGGTCTTCCTTATTCATTTATTTTGCTTTTTTTAAGAAGCAATCACTTCATTTCAAAGCAAAAACAGATTGTATACCTAAACCCTAATATTAATTCCTTGTTTCACAAACATCTCATGCTTGTGTAAAAATCTAAGTGATGTTTCATAAGTCTGATATCAGTTTCAGTCTGTATCTGTAATGATCCAGTGGATTATTCATCTCCTGAGTTTTGTTGATATATTGTTGAATGTGTTGTTTCAGTTGTCCAATGCTTTCAAAATAAAAACATTAGTGTGTAGTTGCATATTGGGAAAACTTGCAGGAAGTCTCCGTTATCATTGACACAGCTTTGCCATGCTTAAGTTTGGATCGGTCAAGTTTGCAGAAGCTTATTTGGATTTTCTTAGTAAACAGTTTTATGGTGTTACTGAATGCCTACTTAAAGTCCAATATGCTACGAACACGCTAAATATTGGGGTGTTTTTAAAAGATGCTTATTACATACTGGTATATTGCTAAAATCTTGTGGGTAGCTTCACTAAACTACTTGGGAAGGTCTATGGTTCGAGCTCAGCTTCAGTTGTTGCACGTCGATGTGTCCAATGCTGCATTCCAGTTGTGCTTGGAAGTCGGGATTTCCAAGTTCCAAGCGGGAAACCTCAACTGGAACGCCCACTGAATTTCCAACTGGGAACTTGGGGGATCCTCACCACCCTCGAGTTGACAATCAATGATGGCTGCCCCAAGTGTAAACAGTTGCGAAGCTCCTGTAATATTCTATTTATTTGCACTTCTGGCTGGTGTTTATGGCACTAACATTACTATACACAGTAATGTTCAACTTGTAATCATGGATATACTGCCATAGTGTTATTTATATTCTTCATGTGGTATTTGTGAATGACAATGCAGGGCATGCTAACGATGGCTAACACAATGGTTGACAATAGCCTGCTAGATCAGCAAGTTTTTTCTGACGTAACTGGAACGCTGATAACTCAGAGATAATGTCATTCTCACTTCCCTATTCCCAGTTCTGAGATTAATGGAACCCAGCAAAAGACACTTCACCTCAAGTTGCTCCCACTGTGGTGTTATTTACAGTCTTCATGTGGTATTTGTGAACTACAATGCAGGGCATGCTAACGATGGGTAACACAACGGCTGACAATAGCCTGCTAGGTCGGCGAGTTTTTCCCGACATTGCAACTGGAACGTAGGTTAATGGAACGCAGCACAAGACACTTAACCTCAAGTTGCTCCCACTGCTGCATCAGTAGTGTGTAAATGTGTAGGACGGTTGTAGCTGTGTTAGCTCATACTGACAGACACCTTACATAGGAACTGTGAACCATCAGTGAATGAATGTGAACAGTTGTAAATAGGTAGATGCGACTTGTGTTGTAAAAGCCCTTTGAGTCATCAGAAAGACTGGAAAAGTGCTGTACAAGCTCAAATCCATCTAACAGTGTTACCGCAGACTGAGATGTCTGATGCCATATGCATAGCTAGCAGGAGGGGAATCCCTCATGAAATAAACAGAGGGTATTATAAAAACTTGAACAGCTGCATACTCTGTGGACTTTATATTTCAGACTTTGCTGAATACAATAAAATATAATGCAGGAGGACTGTAAACTTTTTTTGTTCTCCGGGGGACCACAAGTGTGCAGTCATCCTTGGTGATGCTCATACCTTAGATTTTACAGTGCATCATGGGAAATTTCAGAAAAGATGGCTGCATAAATACTTACATTTAAACAGGGCTTTAATTAGGAAGTTGTCATTAGGTTTTGGTGAGAAAAAGCAATGATGTTACAGCCAAAACTGAGACGAAAGTTTTCATAAATATGCATTATTTGGAGAAGGGCAACCAACTCCTGTCATGGAAGTGGTCTGATTTACGTTTGCAGTTTAACCTTTATGTGAGATTTATTTTATGTGGCACAGAGGGCTTCTTGCAGCTTAATATCTAGACCTAGGCAACTTTAGGGTAAGGTTTGTGAGTGTGTATTCTATACTGATATATCCATGCAAGTGCCCAAAAAATGATCTAATAGTCGGGGTTTCTTCACTGAAATTCAGGTCTCAGAACTCAAAACAAACAAACAAACAAAATAAGGTTATCATAAGTCATAAGAAAACTTGGCAACAGGAGAGAAAACACTATGGAGTTCACACTTGGTCTCAGATTTATGCTTAACTGTTCTTAAAAAACCTTGTAGTCTAGAACTTGTGCCTGTTTGACCATTTTTTCTACTAATAAATACGATATCCTTTCAGAGGTAATTGCTGCCTGAGTAATTTGCCTTGCAATATTTTACATTTTTAATTAAATGAATGAAAAGATGATGGCAAAGCTTCAACATTTGGGTCCTTGGCTTGTCAGCACTATCCAAGTGTTTACATTTTACATTTGTGGGTCCTTATTTTAAGGGCCATGTTGAATGCCTGGCACAAAAAAAAGGTGGAGTGCAGGTGTCTTTCCTATTTTCCACATGATACTGATGGAATTTATGCCCAGCACTTCTCATCTTTAAAGACACATGATTATGTACCCTGGTTGTGCCTGTGGATTTGATTATTTTAAAATGGAGAGTAGTCAGGTGCAAAATTGGTCAATCATATCTTGAAGATCCATTCAACCACTAAAAGCCTTGTTTCAAGTCCAATGTTGTATCACTAACTCAACTGAGTAGTCAGACATTATATAGCTTTGGATCTTTGCTTTGTGAAATTTTCTAGAAACCAGACCCAGTTAAGATTTCAAAACTTTCTTCTTTTACCAACATAGGTAGAGTTCAGTTTTTTTTTAAATGGGGTTATATGAGATTCATTTCAACAGTTAATAAATTAGCTGTGGCAAATAAAATCAGCTCAGCCTCTGTAGTGTGAGAACTAGTATAGAAGCTAGGATGTATTGCTGCAGATGAAGGCAAGAACTATTTGTAATTATCTGAATTTGTGGTGCACTTTAATATTTATTATATTTATTGCAATCAATATAAAACAACATTCTGCTTTCACATCTTTTGGTGCAATCAGATGGAGCCAAAGCTTGCGATGAGCGACCTATGTATACATTTTTTGTTAGTTACTGGTAGGCCTGTCGCGGTAATCAATGAATAAATTATTCGAACAATAAATGAAAACATCCTTGATAAGTTTGCTGGCCTCGATAAATTGACGTGCATGTGTGTTTGTTTCCCTCCTCTCGTTTTATCAAAAAGGCTGGATGAGAAGATGGTTCACTCCGCCCATCTTTCTCCACACTTGGGCGCATTTGTTCTATAGTGGAATGAGCGGGGTTAGGGTTAGTGATG
This sequence comes from Scarus forsteni, assembly GCA_036419115.1. Classification (NCBI taxonomy): domain Eukaryota; kingdom Metazoa; phylum Chordata; class Actinopteri; order Labriformes; family Labridae; genus Scarus; species Scarus forsteni. Next base: position 13,023,915 of record JAZDUH010000359.1, on the reverse strand, counting down.
CATCTGTCTTTCATTCAATCTTTGAGGGGGAGGCGGGACATGCAGTTTTTCCCAAAAGAGATTCCATTTCATTTTATTTGTTTTTTTCCCTCTCTTTTTGTTTGTTTAATTTATTATATTTTTTGTTTTTTATTTAAAAGCTCTTGGCCTTCCAATTACAGTTAAACACTCTTAAAAAATTAAAGTTCACTGCTTTTGATGTGGTGTACTCACTTTATTACGATACATAATTACATTGAGGAAAAAATTATGTTTCAAAATAACATTGACAATAATATTGTTTATCTGCAATAATTTCTGGGACAATTATCGTCCAGCTAAATTTGTTATTGTGACAGGCCGAGTTACTTGAGTAACATTTTCTTACATTTCTCTTTGGTTAAAAAAAAATCAGGTTTTCTTGCAAGTTTTGGGTTAAACAGGGAGAATGGATAGGCTGGGGGATTGAAAATGAGTTTATAAGCACTCCTTATTTTTTGGTAGATTAACTCAATCCCTGTTGTTATTGACGCCTAAAATTTGGTGGTACATTTTTGACAAATTTCTTCAAAAATTGACAGGAGAATGAAACCTCAGAGAGAGAACCTTTAAATGTAAAATATCTCAACACTCTGAAAAGCCTTCAAGACTTGATGACAAAGACCGAACACAATGGGACTAAGATTGATTTCAACAGTTGCCCTTGAAGCTGGACTCAGACGGCGGGCATATTGTGACTAAGACAGACAGACAGGCACAACAACAGAATATAATAGAACAGAATGGCCTTTATTGTCGTAATAGAAAATATAAGAGATTGGACAGCTTCCCCTTTTTCAGTGCAAGAGATAATTGAGTAAAAAAAAACAGAAGTTAAGTATAAAACAGTTAAGAGAAAGAAAAAGTACAGATATACACAATCCCTATAAACAAACAGAAGATAAGAAAGAAAGAATAAGGATGAATATATGTAGATATGGGATGTATTACACAGGATATAATATTTACTGACAGGCTGGAGTATGTTTCTTCCTCACGTTACACTCCTCTGGATAAAAGTATAAATGTTATTTCACATGACTAAGTCAGCAAGATGACAGCACTCTCCACTTTGACTGTGCTTAATAAAAATAAAACTAAAAACTTCTCAAGTGAAACAGTCAACCTCTGCTCAAAGGCTACCAACATCTCTTTTCCTGTTAGGTATCTGGTGGGCTATTTCACATCCTTCTGGCCCGCACAGCCCAAGTTCGACGTGGTTGAGTGCACACCATTAAGTAGCAGCAACCCTGGTGGACATGTTTGGAGATGGTGGGAGAAGTCATAGCCCAGACTTGAACCTTGGATTCACTGATTCCGGTACAGCGGAGGCTGCGGACAGGCTTGCTTTTCGAGGGCTTAGATGGTGTTAACAACTTATCGGATCAAATACTGAAAATGTTCTGCTTTGAATCTAAACACAACAGTTTTTTCTTATTATACAACAGAGAAAATGTTCAGAATGGAACCTCTCTGGTACATGAAAGTCATAATATCCTGATTTATAAGTCTGCAGCTGTCATTGTCTTTATGTAAGTACTAGAAGAATAGTTTGGGATTTTAAAAGTGGGGTTGTGTAAGATTAATTTCCACTGCACAGAAATGAGCTGCAGTGAATAGGATAAGCTCAGCTTCTGTAGAGAAGGAACAAGCACAAAAGCTTGGCTTTATTACTGATGATGGGCCCAAAAAGTCTTTATAAACTGCCACTTTTTTAAATGTTGGCAATTTCTAAAAGCAATTCCAGAACTGCATCTGCATTCTGAGCACTGTTGAAATCTAACATCTCCTTTTTTGTCATGGCCCATATTTCCTGAAAATGTTGTGAAGAATTGTCGATAATTTTTCCAGTTATTGTCTGGACAGACGTATAGACAAACCAGTGGTAAAGCATAGCCCACTTGGCAGGTATTTTGGCTTTTATAGCATCTTGGAAAAGAACTCTTCAAATATAAAAACTAAAAAAGAGGCCGGAGGTGGTTGTAATATAGATATCAAACCTTAATTAAACACCCTCACTGAGTCAAACTTTCCTTGTTTCATTGGCAGATATTTTCTTTTCATTACAAGCAAGTCAATGCCTTATTTTCGTTGTTCCTTCCATAAAATAAGATATTAATCTCAACTGGTTAAAGGGAGGAAGATTAGAATAAGTGCTCTGGATTTTTTGACTTGAAAATAGACCAACACACCTGGCTAGATCTGAGTTTTTGCATTTTGGCCCCTTTGAGCCCCAGAAATCTTTACCCTTTATCATTAAGAGTTCCCCTGATCCACCTCTATTGTCACTCTGAGACTGTGGAGCTCCTTTTACAAGGACGCCTCTTCTCTAAGTGGGCCCTATGCCAATTGGTCAACCGGTCTGTGGTATTCGGTCAATTAAGCGCTGCTTAGAGACACTGTATAAGCAGCTCTGCACTCTGTCAACATTCTGTGATCTACCCTGGGCTTGCCAGAGGGGCTGAACGTTTTCAGGAAAAGATCGAATTGCGTTTTTTCTCTGGCAGATATTGCAAATTCAGTTGGATACACAATTTTCTTCCAATCAAGCTTCAGTGTTATATTCACTACGTTTACAGTACAGACAACAGTTAGGGAAACAATGATCAGAAGCAGCAAACACATTATCCATCTTCTAATACTAATGATAAATAATCTTTTCATTAATTCAGGGATACCTCAACTTCGAAGTTACGAACACTTTCCCCGTGGATATGTGACATTCGTGAACGAGTTGACTCTTTTGAATGACTCTTTTAAGTGAACCAATTAGCAGTTGTAAATAAGCTGTTCATTTGTAAGCCATTCTTAAATGAAACCTAGCGACAAATTTGCAAAACATTAGGTGTAAAATAGCTGACACAACAGATCCTGGGTCAGTCAGGAGCGCTGCATGAAATTGCAGCTTTTGCGATCACATGATTGCGTTGTCTGAAATTGTGATTTCAATCCATAAATGATAAATCTTTCAGCTCTGCTAGTTAGTTAAAGAGACTGTGAGGAGTTTCTAAGTAATTACAAAAAAGTCTCACTTTTAGATATATGCCTGATCCAAACACACGCTTTAAGATGAGTTTTATAGCATCAAAATAGGTTATCTATAAATGCTATTCCTGAGCTTCGCGGTTAGGTAGGACCGGGCTGGAATGGCCTGGAAACTGAACTTTGGGAACAAGACAATTAAAACTAGAGCAAATTTATATTATTCGGACACGTCTTAGAGCACGGGGCTGTAAGCAGCGATATATAGCCGGCTACAAAACTACGATACTAAGTTTTCCAATAATTGCTTGTTTTCACACATCAAAAACTACCGCTACGTAACTAGAAAGACATACATTACCTCGTCGCTTTGCATCCTGTAAGTTGTTGAAAAAAGAAGTTGTAAAGCAATGCAGAGTTCTGAGGAAGGTCCGAGCTGCATCTTTACTAGCATCACAACAAAGGCACGCTTTGGCTGGGGTCACGTCTTTTGGTGCGTTCCAGTTGTGGTCAACAGTAGGAATTTCCGAGTCCCGAGTAGGAAACTGCAACTGGAACGTCGCCCGAAGTCAGAATTTCCTACTGGGAACTCGGTGAAACCTCGCCACTCCCGAGCTAACAACAGCTAACAATAGCCTGGCAGATCGGCATGTTTGTTTCCGACTTCAACTGGAACGCCGATAAGTCGGAGATGATATCACTCCCAGTTCCGAGGTTACTGGAATGCAACATTACGACAGTCGCTGCACGTGCTCATGGGTAACAGAGTCCTAATGTCGCCGGTAATAGATTCTCCTCATAGCACCTTTAAAACCAACAGGCTTTAAACGAGGTAGGATATCACACTGGTAGATATATTTAGGGAAATCGGGGGACGAGCTGTTTCAGGAAGCTAGCAGTGCTGTAAATGGGGCAGAGGGGAGACAAAAGTCTTGTTCACAGACTACCCTGCAGGGACATGTAAAAGGCACCAAAGGGCAGATTAAACAAGAAAAAGCTTTATACAGGCTCTTTAAATCACATTTCTTGTCTCAGGAACTCCAGCCATGATATAAAAGAGTATTTAACTAAGTGAGTGCTGTTGCATTATATTGAAAAAGCAAAACAGAAAATTGGTGAGTTAACGTCCATGACAGGAACAGATGTTAACTAGAGGAGAGAAACTTGCTCAGATCGAGCGGCAGATATCTGTGTTATCCCCGAGTGTCTACATACACATCAGAGTGACACTCTCTGCTCCTCCCTGGCAGCAGATCAGCTGTACGGCACATTGTGGGGGAGCCTTTGGGCTGCAGTCCCACAGCAGTAATCGCCGTGTTTTGTCTGCAGCAAAGATCGAGGACTGCTGAAAGTGAAGCCGAGCTCAAAGTGAAACCAAGCTGCGCGGCTCACACACACATTAATGCACGAACACTCCCTTCCTCTCTTTATCCGGCACATGCATACACACTCTTCGATGAGGCACAACTACTTTCATGTGCTACTTCAAAGCATCAATTAAACAGGAGAAGAGCTGGATAATAACCATAAGGTTATCCTCATCCTAATGAGCCAAAGTATTGCTTGTGACACATCAAAACAGCAGCACAGCTTCCAGCCAGCTCATGGAAACACATCCCCGACACAGCAGGGTGCAGCGTGCATGCCAATAAGGGAGGAACTTTTTTCAGGACACGTCTTAATGTAAGATGACAAAACTGCAATTTTCCAGGACGCATGACTTCTGCTGGATGCTGCTGGAACAGTGGTGGGTATATTTCCTTACCCTACTTACACAAACAATAGCATCAACTTCTAGAGGCTGCATTGTCTTCAGACTGTTGTTAAAATCAAATCCCTCTGACTTGAGAGTGAAAATGTTCTCTGGGCAGAAAAGCTGGTCGAAGCAGGTTTGTATATTTAACCATACTGGCTGTAGGGAGAGTGAAGACAGTGTTTTTGAAGGATTGGTGGGCTGATTCTCAGAACACATTGTGAGAGCAGTGTTATACACAAACATAATGCAAATATGTTATCCATTCAGAAGAACAATAATATGACATACAAATGCCTAGAAATCCTCAACATATTAGTTTTTGAACTTGTACAACCCTTCATACTCCCAACTTATTAACAGCCACTGGCTAGAGGCGTCATTTTTAAAACAATTTGTGCTATGGTGTAATGATGTACAGTTAATATGTTGTAAGTAGAGATGCACTAGACATGCAGGAATCTACACCTCAGTATGTTTGCACCCTGGCTACATTGTCCCATCCTGGACTTCTAGCACCAACTGGCTCATCATCTTTGGCCCCATCCACACAAAGCCGAACCGAGGTCTTGAACGCATAAGTTTTTTGCCGAATCTGCGTATCATCCATACGCAGACGGCATTTTGGGGGTCTGTAAATGATCATTTTTGAAACTATGTTCCAGAGTGGAAAGATTTTGAAATGCCGTATACACAGCTCCGTGATTTCTGGCTCTCTGTAACTTTTCAGATATGCTTATGTCATAGTGTCACACGCGGCAATGACAACAACAATGGCGGCGTACAGTGTAGCATATGTGCTGATGAAGCTAGAGACCCTACTATCCCTGTTGCAGCAAAATCTTCTTCTCAATCACCACCGAGTTCAACAAACAATTATCGAGGGCACATTACGCTACTTTATGATCACTTTATCACAATCTCTTTTTACAACTTTTGCCGCAAGTGCGCATGCCCACTGTTTTTTCGTCTGTTTCCGCTTGTTTCTGTCATATCGTTACAGCGGCCCTAGAGGGCTAGCATGTTTTTTACAGCGTCTTCATGCGTATCGAGGGCATTCATGTGGACGCACACATTTTCTGAGACGCCTTCATCTTTTCATCTTTTGGAAACTGTTCAGCGTTTTCGTCTTCGTGTGGATGAGGCCTTTGACTGTAATCCAGACTTCTAACCCTTTATTGACATGAACTCTGTGTACAAAAGGCTGGCAGCCCTTTTTTGTCTTTATTATATCCCCCTAGGAGGTTATGGTTTTGCTGTTGCGTGTTTTTATGTCTGGATTTTTTCTGTATGTTAGCAGTACTACACAAAAACCACTGGATGTCGGTAATGGCCCAACTTTAAAATGATCAGATTTTGGTGGTTGCTCAATAACTTTCTAACTAATAATGAAATCAACACTATTCTGAGTTCTATGAGTGGGTTTTCAGGGTCAGGAATCATATTATCGTGCTAACTTTATCGTGGTACTATTGCTTATAGATATTACAGCAACATGTGATTGAACTTGGCGGTGCTTTGCGCTGTCCAAGTGCTGTCTGCTTGCTATTGTACTATCCTTTTCTCTGTATTTGTGTGTATGCATATTAGATGTATATTACATTCACTAGTATTTTCCCTTGTTTGCTATTGTTTTATATTAATAAACAAAAATAATAAATAAGGCTTGAACCAATATTCTACTATTGACCTGACCCTTTTATGGTGTATGAAACTGATGTTATACATAAAACATCATTTTATACTATAATAAGTGATGTTTCTGATTTATAAAAGTGGACATTAAGTGATGACGATATAACCCATCATGTTACATTCTAATATTTTACAAATAACACAGCCATTACTCGAGATATGTATAGCCATTTTTACTGTCAACATTCAATATCTGCCAATACTGATATCACTCTGATAACATCCCTTCTTAAAAGCTGTATGGCTGTAAGGACATAGCTATCTCGTCTATTGATGGCCTTTGGCTGCTTCTAATTCAATAATACTGCAAAGAAAACAAGAGATGGATTATTCTGAAGCATTTGACTGGTCATATCACAAAGTTCTCACTTTCATGTCGGGTTAAAATAAAGGCCTGTCTTATCATTGCATATATATTTTACTTTATAACTGCCCTGGCTATGATTGTGTCACAGAGCCCATTTTACCCTTTTCTTGAGAACTGAACGTACTTAATGTATGAGACATTAATGTACTCTGACAATATTAGAACTGCTGTATGGATTTCCTGTAACTGCTCTGGTCCCCAAAAATGAAGAATTTTATGAAAAATGCAGGTCTAATCATAAGAAAATGTTTTTTTCACAGCATAAATGTGATAAAAAATAAAATTGTCTATCAAGGATTCACATTCATGGGTTTACAAATCAAAAGTTGGTGTTAAGTAGTTCCTGCTTCCAGAAGATGAGACTACAGGGGGCTTAGAATAACAGTTTCAAATGTCTGAAATAAAGTTTGTGATGAACTAACTAACTAAAACCTAACTGAACAGTTTACAGGCTCTCCTACAGTTTAAAGGTGGCAGCTCTGGCTGAGCGAGAAAAACTCCAACATTTCTTGCAGACTCTAAGCTTGACTGTGGCTCAACAGGAAATCACAAGCAGAAAGCCTCTTAATACCCTTTGATGTGAACAGTATTCTGAGCTGGAGAAAGCTGGATCATCAGTTATGTGCATGCAAAATGTGGAGAGCAGCATTAAAACAAAGCCGCCCACTCATTCCAGCCACATTTTAATGCTGATCACAGGACAGGAAAGAGAGGAAAGAACATCTACAGACAATTAACATCCACATCATAAATACAGTTTGTTGGATTTCTCTTGGTTTTACATGCACAAATCTTCACTGTTTTGACTGGTATTGCATATAAACTGTTATGTGGGTGTTCACAAGTTGTTAAAAGCTCTAATTCCAGTGAAGCTGGTATGTTCTGCAAGATGTAAATAAAAATGGAATACATCAGTTTAAACATGAATTATCTTATTTTTACTGTACAAGTAATTGCATATCAGTCAAGAAGGATTTGCAAATCATTGTTTTCCATTATTATTTACCCTGTACACAATGTGGAATTGTGGCACGGTGGCACAGCAGGCTGTTTGACGAGACTGCATGAACTTCCGCCAAGATAATCTTCGCTAATTTCAGTCGCTCCATCAAACACACCTACGCCACTTACATTAGACGCTAAAGCCCTAGTCACACATTCCCGTTTCTCATTGCGATTGTGCACGATTGTCATAATCCTGATGAAACGTGCTTTGGTTGTGGTGCATGCGTTACTTGGTCTGGATGAACGAGGTAAAGTGGATGAGTCCTGACAGTTTTGAACTGTTTAAAACTGTCGTGGAGAATGGCCACTCTCCGCAGGGTGGAAGACTAATGCAGTCCTAAGGTGAACGGTATTAGCGTGGCATGTACGGGGCTCAATCGGGCCGATCCTGGCTCAATCCTGAAAGCTTTATGGATGTATCCATTTGTGCCCCGACTGTGTCCCGTTCAAGACGGCTCAAGCGACAGGGCTCAGTTGGGGCTTTTGTGGCGCGAACTGAGCTCCAGCGGGGCTGACGTTTTGTCAGCGGGATGGAAATTTATGAAATCCTCGTCATATTGTTGTATTAACCCAACTTGAGGGAGACAAACGCCCCCGAAGCGCTGTAGAAGCGCTACTGATGGTGTATTTAAGGGGTGTGTCCAGGGGTGAGACAGTCATTTTATTCCGTATCATAGCGATCAAACCAGCCTCGCCAATCGTGTACAGTGGTGCACAATCGCTATGAGAAATGGGAATGTGTGACTGGGGCATAACAGTTGAACAGAGTCCTAAAGGCCATTGAAACTCATTGTATAGCCTTGTCAATTTCTTCCATATAATAATAAACAACATTAATAATTTATTTGTTCTACCCAAAGCTACCCATCTTTTGGTGTCTTTTCAATGTGAGTTTCAATGTGAGTTTTAAACTGCCAATGGCCCCCCTCACCCACCCATCCATCCCATCGTAAGCCAGCAAAATATACTTACATATTTCCTTTTGTAACATGAATAAGACATTTAAAAAACACCACTTGTACTTTTGTAATATGCTACAGGAGTCACCAGCACAGGTTGAATCAGAGTGCCAAACCAGACATTTGAAGCTATATGATGAAACACCCCTCCTGCCCAAACTTCAGAGTAAAAGGCGACACTCACAACAGCTCACAGCATGTCAATTCCACATCATTAGAGGCAGCGTTCACAGAGCTGGAAAAAACGGAATATCTAGGGGGTTGTAGGAGAACAAAAGAAAGGGCTCCTGTGTGCATCTCACTTTAATGGACCACTCCTCATAGATCAAAACAGTAAAAAAATCTCTCTCTCATTCTCTCTAGCTCCAAACTTCACATGGCAAAAGAAAACAGCTGACTCATGCACTTTGATAGCAGAGTGTAACAACTTCTCTCAGGGAAGAAAAGGATCTTTAATTGGACGGTTCAGTCGCCGTAGAGCATCTGGTCCTGCTTACTCGAGCCTTTTCATGTGCCTCTTAGCCTGATAAAACTCCAGTTAAAGTTCCTGTAGTCAAATGAAGCAGATAAGATAATGTCTTGATATCAAAATGCAAATCCGGAAGAAGATAACTTCAGTCAAGGCAGCAGAAATGTTGCCCTTAACGTCCCTGTAGCTAAACACAGTGAGAATGTTGTTGCTGAAAATGTGAAAAGACCAAGAGCTTTGTCCAACTGCAGTGTGAATTAATACTAGGCCTGGAGTTTTTGATTAGGGGCAAAATGATAATCTACGCGCCTCATCCTCAGGCTCAGTGCCACACTGATTAAAGAAGTACCGTGAGCTTGAGCTTTGCTTTTGCTTGCTAACCATGTCCCCATAGGGCTAGAAATTAGCCACCAGCTACAAGTCTGTGCTGTTGTACAATGTTTGGTGAGTTTGATCGATAAACCAGCCATAGTTTTTGGCAGGAAAAGAAAGTTAGTTTAAAAAAAAGTAACCCATGAGAGAAAACAACTCTAAATCCATGATTTCTGCCTTTGTCTCTATGTAACACTAAGCTAGCCTGTACCTGTCATGCTAGGAGGCTTTGTGCTGGAGCAGCTTGTTTTAAATCAAGCAGCAGAAACATGTCTCGAGTTGCTGGATTTTTAGGTTTTATTTGACCATTTTGTCTTTAATTGATGGAGGAGACAGCAGATATAGTTGAAATGTATGTATGTTCTGTAGGTATGGTCACTAAATAATGAGACTGCACAGTCTTCACATTCACACTGGGTGTTACACAGTAAATTAAAGGTTGGGTGTTCACACTAGAGGATGACATTTTTCAAGAATTACCGTGGGTCTCGTGGGAATCCCACGGGATGGGAGTCATTTTTTAATTAATCCCGTGTTTGGGACGGGACGGGAAAAAAGAGGAACGAGCGGGCAAGAGCAGGAGCGACATTAATAGATGATCATTTGCAGCCATGTTAAACAACCAGATGAACAGATGCGTCCATTTTTGTAGTCATCTCTCGGTGAGAGCCAACACTCTTGACCGTGCTAGCAGCACAAGAGAACTACAAAAGTTTTTTGACTTCCTGTCACCACCAGAAGTGAAAAGTGACTCCGAGCGGCTGCCGGCGACACACATAACAAAACAACATGGGGGGAGAAGACGACATGTCGAAAAAAGAGCTGTTTACACCAACCAAATGTCAGGCATGTGAAACTTAAAGGCAATGCCTTTCATATGCACTGCACTTTTACCTAAAATAAAAAATGCAACATTTTTTCAACATGTTTGGTTTAATTCAAACGAGAAAGGGACAGGAGTGGGAGTAATTTTGAATGGGAGCGGGATGGGAGTGGGAGTCATTCTACGGGAGTGGAACAGGACAGGATAATTTTTTTTAATCTGGCCCGGGATTGAGACGGGACAGGATTTTTTTCTCTGGGAGTGGGACGGGACAGGAGTGAAAATCTGCTCCCGTGTCATGCTCTAGTTCACACATGACTTCAGTAAGTTTACAATAAGCATTGTCTTCACTACACTGGAATATTGAAAACTTAAAACTGCTGACAAACACATTTTCAGCATTTTTTTTGTTATTTTCTAATCTTCATCCAAGTGTTATTATTTTAAAAGCTAAGGTTAATAGATTTGCATGAAGGCAGGGTCCTGTGTGTGTGTGTTACCAGTGGTTTTGAGGGATGCTCTGGTTAATTAAACATGCTTTCATTCACAAGTGATAGAATAATACATGCCTATATTTAGATATCTGCTTTGCTACCTGCTGTTTTTCTCAAGGTCGGTTCTGTCTGAGCTGAATGTCTGCCTGACTGCTGAAATGAGTCAGAGGTAGGTAAGGTCAAGAATCAGAGGACCAGGCCAAGAGAGAGACCTCAGCTGAGTAAATTTGTGATCTGATTTATTCATTAAATGGACTGATTTATGCCTATGTCCAAACTTATTTAGCTTGTCATGCTTCCTCATAATATTTTGGCCACAGCTTGCCTTCTAACACAAGAATTTATTTTAACTCAATTTGAACAAAATATATGCAAAGTTGGTTTCATTTCTTAACTCAAGTCTGCAAAAAGAATAAATAATATTTGTTACAGCCAGAGTTTGGATCTTGCTTGTGATTCTTTATTTTAAGCTGCTTTACTTTAAGTCACTTAGAAATATGAGTTAAAGCCAAAACTCAAAAAACAAGTGCAGACAGTTACCCTGCAATTTTGAATTGTGCGCTGCTTTAAAGTGCACATACCTTTTCTAAGTCATGGGAAAATTTGTGAAGACATTAGATGCTGATTTGGGATATTTTGGGAGAAATTGTCGGAAGCCATAGTGGATTTTCTTCAGTTTGTTTCAAAATGTCCCCAATTGTTGACTTGCAGTTTTCCTTTTGATCTGGAGTCGAATTACTGGGACACATTTTTGTCCTGTTCAAATGTCCTTGCAAAAAATGGCTGAAATGTCCTTTTATCAGTGGAGACAATTTCTGCAATTATTCTTAAGTTTAGTTGCCTATCATTTCAAGCAATTTGTACAATTTCTTCAAAACTTTTGAATATTTTGACATGCAGGGCTCTCATGGCCTCGGACATACTCTCTGTCTTCATAAAATATTTTGTGCAAAAAACAAACAAAAAAAAAATATATATATATAGATTCAGATACATTCAGATAATGTGAAAGATCAGATTCACATATATTTAAGTGGTGTAAGAAAACACCAATATATTGCAATTTGCAAAATACTGTGGGATAATACTGTAACAGTACTTGAGTGCAACCTTGTGATATATTAAAATTCAATGATTTATGGCATATGTGACAATTGTTTTGTATTTTAGTGCAGCTTCCAGCAGTTAGTTGGCAGCAACAACAACAGTGCTTTTTTTCTTGTCTCTGTTAAATTTACTGCTCTTTTTTCTGTCACTGTGACAAACAAAGGTTAAATGTTACAGGCACCACGTTCTGTGTAAAAAATGGCGATAAGAAACTGTAATATTGTCCGACCGTCACTGGTGTATTGTGATACATATAGTTTCACCAGATACTTGCCAATACACACTCCTATTATATCTAAGTTTAGTGTGTACATTGAAAGACACATGCAAACATTCAACCCAGCTGTCACTGTTCAGTCCCCACTAACTATGTTCATGGCGGACCTTTATTATGAATGAGCTATACCAGGAAAACCTACACAGACATCTAGCATTGTGACTTATGAGAGAAGAAAAACTAAAAGACAATCAGAGAAACTACATCATTATGAGGCTTAATGTGATTAGATCCAAAAACAAAACTCTCTTTCAGTGGTAAACTATAAGCCCGTCATGGCATGGATCTAACTTTCTCTAGGAAGTTAAGCTCTTAGTTGTAAGGTTGAAGAGGACTGCATTCCCCATGAGTGTACTTGGTTTCAGTCCTTTTAAATGACATGACCACACCATCCTAGAGTACAGATTGATGCCTTCCTTTTTCATGATTTTATTTATTTATGCACACAGGGATTTTCTTTTATTCCTGAAGTTTAGCCTGGTGCTTCATTACACAATCCTCTGTTATATAAGAGAGTTACACTAGAAAATGGAGTAGTGTTAGCCTTTTTGATAGCCCTCCGTTTCTCTCAGATGCCGGTTCTCTCTTTTTTATTTTTTTTGGCAGAACTCCCTACCTGGCATTGAGTTGAAATATCTGGTTATCAAAAAGCCACCCTATCTGCCTAAGACATAGAACCTTGCCAAATGCGAAAAAAGGTAGCTGACATCTGGGCAGGAGTCAGGATGCAAAATAGGATTGCAGGGCAGGCAGAATTCCAACCTCTTAATTATTACTTGAAGTTGCATAATCCCTTATCCGTTAAATTATTCATGTTGATAGCAATTTTACACCTGGCCGACTTCCTGATCGTGCTTTGTGAAATATCCTCCAAATAAGGTTCTAAGAGAGGCTGCCAAGACAGGAAAATTGGAAAGCTGAAGCAGTGACTCTGTGATATATGTGCATGAGCCAACATTTGCTAACAGTCCAGGTGTTAGATGGTTCCTACAAGAAAGTAGGGCAATGCAAGGAGAGGGGAATGTTGCTACAAAAGCAAAAAAAAATTAAATATGCAGGTTTGTGGACAGCTGCAGGGTTTAGCTGAGCAGACATAACTGCTACTGTAGTTTTCCAGCTGAGTGGAGACGTGTTTCCCCTTTAATGTCCATCAGAATCAGGAAAAAGTAGCTTGGTTTTTAAACTATAGTCTGTTTTATTGCCAGGCAAACAGGCACAGAGATATATCTTTCTTTACAGCTCTTGTTCTATCTCCAGCACAGATTTGTGGAAAATCTCCAACACAGACAGCCCTTAGGCTCACTAATTCGCTATTAGTGGCATGCTGTCCCCATCTCTAGAAGCTTGAAAGGGAATAAAGCTGCAGTATTTTATCCTAAAACGACTGTGTGCTGCTTGATGTACATTTCCTTTCATGTATAATGTCCCTTTGGTATAAAAAATTACAACTCCTAAGTGTAAAAACTGTTACCCTTCTATCTGTACTAACTCACCAGCAACATTGGAAGACAAACAGGACATTACATCAGAGCGTTTTCTAAAGGCCTCCATCCATCCAACCCACTTCAGAGCTCCCCAGTTAGCTGCACATAGCACTTTGTAAGTTTGGTTGTGCGATATGGTTATCTCACAGTGCATACTTCGGGACAGTGCAAGCTCATGATCAGTTATGAGGAAATTAGCCAAAAAAGAGGCTGTCTGACCGTCTCTGTACTGTGTTCCACAATAACTTTGGCGAAGGGACGACAGTGGATGTTGATGGATGAGGTAAGAAAGCAAAAAAGAGAAAGGGATTGAGCTACAGGCCAGATTAGAGTTAATACGGAGTAGGCCTTTAAATGGTGGCAAGAGTTTCAAGATGCAACAGGTGCAAGTCAGGCAGTGAGCTGGCTTTGTTGCAGCTGGGCATGAGAGTTCAGTGCTTTTAAGGTTTTTGATTTGTGGATCTCTTATCGTGTCATGAAATCATTAACATTTTATGCTAAACCCATTCATTCTTTCTGAGCCATTACATCCTAAGTTTCTTGAAACTCTCCAAAACATGTAGCATGCTCCTTTTTGCTTGGTCACTGTCTCTCTGTTATGAAGATGACTTCCTGTATCTTTTATATTGTGTAGCAATACACACTTCTCACAAGATGGCTGAAGTTCACTGCCAAACTGACATAGCGTTATGTGCCAGCTCTGAGGGTGTAGGATTAATTCAGTTTCTCTTTTTAAAGTACTGCTATAAGTAGAGTGCCTTTGGGACTTCCGGCTTATTTTATGTTTAATTCTCACAAAAATCCCTGGTGTTGAAACTAAGCAATCACTACAAGCACTATGATACGTGGGATGACATTTCAGTTTATGTACTGTATCTATCCCAATATCTTCCAACTGAAACAGGCCAATGCTCCATTACTGTGGCTACCATCTCTCATCATGTTGACAATTGGGCAAGCTGAAACTGAGCATGCCATGTTGCTGTTGGATGGTCTTTTCTACTGTATTCTATCTGCTATCATGCTAGAAAATCATTATCTTGCCATAATAAACCTGTCTACACATGTTCTTTTAGCCACAGTTAACACAAGAGCACAGCCTAGAAAGATAACAAGACATTTTTAAGTGGGATGAATTGGGTTTAAAGCAGACTGTTGTGAAAGGGCGGAAAAAGTGGGTTTTATAGAGATGCCAAAATCGAGCTACTGTATGTAAAAAACAAAAAGTGGCGGACTTCTTGGTCCATGATAAAATCAAATAAAAGTCAAATAAGACCTTTAATTAACACTCAAACTTGTTCAGTGTCCATGTTGAAGTACTTCCCTTATTACATTTTTGTGCTTTTTTTGTGCAGTTTTCTGTGAAGGACATATGTTCACTCTTTTTTGAGAGAAAACAACCACAGATCTCAAAGAGAGTGGTTTGCTGCTTTCAGAGAAGTTTTTTGCCTTCATGGTTTCGAATGTTAAATCCTTGACTTCGGAATAGACAAGCACAAGTCGGTTTTAAGTGTTTGTTCACTGAAGAACAAAATCTCTGCAGACTCTATGACAAGTAAAACAGTACGTTTAATACAAAAAAATTACAAATACAGCGTTAAAGTATGCCCCTGGACATTTTATTAAAACACATTCTGAGAACTATTTTCATGCTCCTCACATAGAGCTGAAAAGTTGAAGTCACAGTGCCTGACAAAAACACCCTGCTTAATATCATCATACTCAGGAACACTTCAAAGGTTCTTTTTCAAAATCTGCCCCATATGTCAACCCTAAATCAAGGATGAGTTGATACAATTTTGGAGGTCTTCGGTAAAGGTCTTTATCTTGATGTTTTTCAAAAACTTTGTGAAAGGGTCATATGTGATTTTAAAATTCCCTTAAGAATTTGTCAAAAGCCAAAGGTCAAAAGTTTGAGGCCACTGTGCCATGGTTATCCCTTGTCTCCAGACATATATCAAAGATTTTTATCAAATATTACGCAACTGTTAACTAAAATTCAAATTTTTCTTACTTTATATCAAAGCTTGAGTCAATCACTTCTCTGTTCATCCAGAAATGTAATAACCTGACACGCCAGATGGACAGTTCCATATTGGAAATATTTCACAAATCCATCTGGGGAGGTGTCCTGTGAAAATGTTTTCAGGGCAGAACCTTCAAAAACAACAGCAGCTTGTGATTGGATGATCGTTTGGCTCATCACACTCATCATAGACCAATCCATTTCAAGCAGCGCTGCTATGACGTAGCATATGTAGCAGCTAAATGTAACGGCTAACGGCTTACAAAGGCAAACAACAGTTAACGGCATGAGCCGACAGTTAAACTATCTTAAGACTATCGTTTCACATTAAATTATACCACACAGATGTATTATTTAATGCTTATGAACCTCATCAAAGACAATAAACTTATGAGGAGAACCTATATCGCCAAGAATAACTGAGTAACCATGATGACAACAGGCTAACCGACATCAGCCTCTGTTATTTATACAACAAACTGACTTCACTTCCTGTCAAGTCACACCCACAGCTCCCGCTGCTCCCGCCTCTCTTCCCTGATTGGGCCATTAAGCATTTAGCCGACTGAAACCGTTGGACAGTGGAGGCTGGTAAGACGGAGATGCATGATTTCAGAATCAGGCAGGTCCGTCTGCTCTGCAAGGTTAGAAATGTAATACATAATGTCCAAAACATGTTGAAAAGGACTGTCTAAAAAATAGGAATACACTTTTCAAGTTTCTAACTCAAGGAAGAAATGATCATGTTTTGAGGATGTTTTTTAAAGTTGCCAAAAATGTCTACTCTAACAGAAGGACTTACAGTTTAGATTTTTTAGGGCAAAGATGAAGGTAAATGGGCTGATCCAGTTACAGATTTTCTTTAACATTTAGTGACCTATCTAATTCTTACATGAGCCTGATAGTTTTGAAAGTAAAAGGACAACATGAGCTGACACTATGTCTACTACTATAAACATCACCACAGTACTTTTCCCCCGCTCTACATGTCAGAGGATAGTATACCTTCTAGATTACTATAGGTTCCAAACATTTCTGCAAAAATCAAGAGGATAGTCAATTAACTCCCTCTGCCAAAGGTTGGAGAAACCATCATGTCTACTGCCTCATTATCAGTTTTAATGTCCCCACGGTCATGATAGCATGACCACTGACACAGACACCATACTTAACAACATGCCTGATTTAAAGGACTGCTAATGTGTCTCCTGATAAGCTGAATTTATCACCATGGCAGAGGCTTGTGTCACATCAGAGCACATCTCTTGACTGCAGAAAGCAAATGTTTTAACAAGCGTGAAACTGTGCTTCAACTTGATCCTTAATGGAAGTGAAAGGCGGTGGAATAATCTGACAGCAGCTATTACAAAACATGTAAACACACTTGATTGCAAAGGTTAGAGCAGAACAGCAGGGCCAATTTTTGATTGTGTTGTAGAGGAAAATAATCTTAGTGTTTTGAGTAAATTGAAATCTCATTCACTTGAAGATGTTTGGAGTTTAAGTGATGCTTGAATCGTTTTATGTACTCCCTACAAGCAGATGAATGCTTTGAAGTACTTTATGTGGAATCCATGCATGATTTAGAAATTATGAATGGTTTAAAGTCTAAAAGATGATAAAACATGAGAGAACCTAAATATGACAACAAAATTCTACTTGCGTGTGTAATGCACCAACAGATTCCTTTACAAACAACTGCAGAATTGATGACATTGATGATTGGCGAACTTCGTAGTCAACTTAAATGTTGAAGTTAACAGGCTTGGCTGAAAACAAGAAAGGAAGAATTGGATGTTTGACATTTGCTGTAAAAAGGCCTGGGATGTGGCTTGGTTCCCAAATAGGTCAAACCAAATGACAGCATTGGCAATATTTCACTTCCCTTCAGAAATCTTTCGGTTGTCTGTGTGGCCCCTTCGTATTTACGTATGCGCAGTACAAAGTTTTCCAATCCAAGGAACAAAAACGGATAGTTGGTTAAATGAATGTCTCAGAATGTAATAAGTCATAACCATACAATTGATTGTATTTATCAAAGGACAACTTTGTGATGATATCCTCTTTAAAAAGAAATTCTAGGTTGAAATTGGAAGAGGCTTCTCAGTGCATTAAAATATAAAATCTCAAGGCTGTTTTTCTCTACATTCATTTTTGACTTGTGATTTCTTCTTAATTGCTTTGGATGCTACACACCATACAAAGTTTTACTTATATAATCAAATCGACTTGTAAAAACAGAAAAGAACTGAGGATCCGTTGACGCATCAACTTGTAGGAACTGACCTTGATCAGTGTTGAGAAATCCTCAACATTTTGGTTAAAGTATGTTTGCAGGGTCAATGTTGCTGTGTTTAACATAGGCTGACATATCTAATCTAAAGTGGAGAGGAATGTTGTACTGGTTGACGTTTCCAAACAGCCCCTTGACTAATTGTAAATACATTTTAAACATTGGCGAACATGGGTAGAGCACACAACTTGGCCCAACAGAACTTGGTTCTGCTGAATGTTGTATTAACATATTTCTATGTCACTCAACCAACGCCATAAAAAGCAGACATATGTGCCATTTCATCTCGTGCAACTGCAGTTTGTCTTAGTATTTCGACAAGATGCCGAAAGACATCTGTGTCCAATAGGAAGTCCAGTCCTGAGAGGGAAGCAGCTGGCGCCAAAAGAGATGAATGCAGCAGTAAATAAGGGGACCAAAAGTAAGCTGAGGTCAACTCTTGCTGGCATTCCAAGCCTGTTGGGTCAAACACTGAGAATTTCGTAGCATGTGCAATGACATTCTACATCCCCAAAAAACATCAGTGTCGATGTTGACTTTGTGCTGCATGGCCTGACTCCATGTCCTGTCGTGTATTTTTCTATTATGGTCCAAACTATTGCAATTTTTATCCAATAACATCGACTGGTTGCAGTTTATCTCAAAGGAGGTGGTGGTTGTGTTCCATAACTAAATTTTAACACGAACATTTCAATTTAGGCTTTATCTTTTATTGCACATTCAATTTGATCATTTTATGGCGAAATGGGACACATGAGTCATGCTGTATGAGTCATGCTGAACTCTACATAAATGAGGACATGGCTGATTTGACAGCCAACCTTGACTCAACTCTTTGCCTGCTACAAAATAACTAAAATACTCAATGGAGAAGACTTGCAAGACTGCCACAACCTACCATTATATTTTAAAAAATCCCTTATGAATCAAAAAGGAAGGGTTGTGAAGAAAGGGACTTTGGTTGTGCAATCCTTTCTGGCATCAAATAGCATGATGATCAGCCTGTAAGGGATTGATGGTTTGGATTTAAACTGGAATTTATATTGTGTACCGTCACATGGAAACCTGGATGGATCCAAACAGATGCATCTTATGTCCATAATTTCTCCCCAAACTCCAAATTTCCACAACAGAAGAGCAAGAAATCTTCCAACATGAACAAGTTTGAATTCATGTATATAAAAGCAAAAGAAAATATTGGAATAAAAATGCCCACCAGGCCTGGAACATCCTGCCAACAAAACTGTTAACTTTCCAATTGACTTCTCATCCTACCTCTGGAGTGGCTGGGGACCCTTCGGCGTCCTGTGGATGAGCTGTGCATGACATGCTGGTAGTGAGACATGTCCGTTGGCGTGTTTGGGACACGGAAGCTGTCCTGGAACCTCTGCATCAAATCCTCCACCGACTCCGTGTTTGGGTCAATAGCTGTAAAACACAGAGATCCAAAGTGAGAATGGCAGCCGTGTCACAAGGCTTTAGAGCTCAAATCACTTAGCGGATGGCGGCAAACACACAGGATCAAGTGTAAAATACACACAAATACATCCGTGTACACGGATATGGCTTCGTCTTTTTCTGGAAAGATAAGACTTTAGAGTATATGCATCATGAGCCACCATGTCGCCCCATTTAAACGCACCATAAAGAAGCAGCACAGTATTATTTCTTCTCCATTTTTTCCCGCTTTTAAATGATTCCATCAATTCAATATTGCCTCATCTCTACAGGGATCCTGCCAACGCTTCCTCTGATGGCTCAGCCTCACTCTTCCTGATGAATGGCTCCAAAACAACTGACTGTAGGGAAAGAGGGGGCAGTGGAGTGAGGAGTTGGCTGCTTTTTTAATACAAAAGAAAATTGAAAAAAGGAAAAACGGAAAGGACAGGAAATTCCAGGGACTCTTTGAGATATATACTGGCTCAATTATGAAAACAAAGGGACCAATTATGTCTTCAGATATTTCCCTTTTTGTGTTCAACATATGCAAAAAGCATAACAATGTGCATTTCTTGGAGATAATAAATGTCACATGCATCTATAGCCTCTGGTGATAGATAATTCCATCCCATAAGTCCATCCTCTTTCTACAAACACAATTCTATCTAAATTTACAGCTAAATAACAGAGGATGTAATGGATGATATACTCCAGCGTCCAGCATATCATTATGGAATTTGTCAATACTGTAGTCATGGTATTCCATTAGCTCTTACAAGTTTCACTGTGCGCAGGACAAATCAGTCAAGTTTATAAAGGTAAAGCCTACTATTGAAGACGCTTGTTACAAGATGTAGAACCGTGAATTCCTCTTCATCAAGGAAGATAAATAAAAACACTTTAAGAGCTTTTAAAAAAGAGAATTAATTCACCTTTGAAATACTCTAAAACAATGGGGTTGCCAAAAATACTTGGTTTTGCAGCTGCTCTTTATCTATTCCATTCCTACTAGTTAGTTTTTCCAACACATACAACTCCTCAAAATGTTTTTGTAAAACTATTTTGGTTGATAATTTCTCCCTTTTTAATAGTATCCATTGGTACTGTATTTTGTATAGCATATTTTCTGGACTGTTAGTGACACTTTGTTGTTTTTGCAGTTTGGCTGGTCCTGGTACTTATAGCCATGCATGACTTGTATATCAAAATATACATAATAAGACATGTTTTTAAATGCTAATTCATACTGACTGACATGAACTAAGGAGCAAGCATTACCGTCTACAGCCGTGAGAGAGTCCTCCAAGCTAGGCTACACATAAAGAAAATGACCCCTAAATTGAAAATCCTATTCTGCAGACTGCAAGCTGCAGGTAGTAAAATATACGGCGATAATCCAGCAGAAATAAAGTTTGGAGTGAGTTAGAAGCTAGTGAGGGACTGGCAAAAAGCAGAAGTTATTTTTACTGCAATGAACAAAAATGAAGAAAGCAAATTGTGGGCCAAAAGCAAGATGGCAAGAGTAAGTGGAACGAGTCCACAGATAGGTATTGGAACGTGGGCTGCCAGGGGAGGCTTGTCAGCAGTGCAGTTACCTTCACTGCCTTCGTAGCTGCCAAGGAGATTAACATAAATGAGGCAGGTGGGCTTTCTTGGTGTTACTGCTTCATTCAAGGGAACCACCTCTCTGTCAGACAACTAAATAAATGTGACTCGTAGTCTGGTGCAACTTATTTATGCTTTTTTCCCTCTTCCGTAACGCACTTTTTGACTGATGCAACTTATGGCCCTTTTCCATTAGCTCTACTCTATTCGACTCTACTCTACTCGCCTTGTGCCCCATTAGCCCCAGTCGCCTGCCCAGCGAGGTGCAGTGTTGCTGTAAACAGCTGAGCGGCACTGCGGTGACGTCATTTTGAGCGCGACACAACAATCTGTGGCTTTTTGTCACAAACTGAGTAAAAAAGGAAAGCAGAAGAAGGCTGCAGGTGGTAAGAAGAAATACCCCTTGAGAAGCACAGAAGAGTTTTGGAAGCTATACAACAGAATGAAGCTGAGGACGAGAGCAATCGAGCTGCAAAGAAAAGACATATAAGGGTAAGCTAATGGTAGCTACCGCTAGCATGCTAGGTCGTCACGCTTATGACTTATCGATGACGACATTGTCTGACCAATCAGTAGCCTGCAGTCGATGACGCCATCTTTTAGTATCAACTCAGCTCGCTTGGAACCAGAGCGGAGTAGGTACTAGAACTAGCTTGTTTTAGGAGGTACCAGGCTAGTGGAAACAGGCCTGCTAGTAGGGCTGAGTAGAGTAGGGTCAAGGCATGCTAGTGGAAAAGGGCCATTACAGTCCAGAAACTCTGGTTGTTGACAAGCCTATCTGGTCCCCTTTACAACAAGGTACAACTTGTACAGATTGTCCATTCATGGAGTGAGTAACACAGCTTAACATGTGGGTAGGACCCAAAAGTGGTGCCAAAACCCCCAATTCCTACAGTTTCTCAGAGAAGCAAAGGCGAAGACCCAGTCCTCTTGGGGTCTTGTCTTACTGGGATGCCCACTTTGTGGTCCGTCTTGACCAGTCGCAAGAAACTTTTTGGAAACAGTACCAGGGCTGACAGCAAATAATGATGCCACACTGCATAACCTAAGTTTTTCAAATCTCTTATCTCTTTAATAAAATGTTAATTTAGATGTTTGAATATACTTATCAGGTATACATTAAAGGACAGTTACTGCACAGAGTTATTCATTTCAAACACCAACTGTGATTACTGAGCCAGTTGGCTTGGTCCATCATGTGATTTTATTCCAAATAAGACCTCGCTAAGGGATATGCTTCATGAAATGATCAGAAAGCATCTGGCAAAAGATCTACGATCAAGAATTTCCTTGGGGGTCTCTTGCATTTTTAGGTCATATAGAACATCTGTATCTTTCGCCTCATACCATGTTACGTACATCCCATATAAGCTTCATCTAGACTGCATGGCGTCATTGTTCCAACTGCTTGAAAAACTATAAGCAGCTCGGTCCCCAAACTTGAAGCAGCAAAGCCATCTCCAAAAAAATGAGGGCCATTTATCACCCTAACCTCCCCCGCCCCCACCTATCTCCACCATCTTTTGATCTGTCATTCTGGCTCTGAGGTGTAGTCTTTCCATGAATAATGGTGATGTGTGGCTCCCGGCGGAGGCCTCATCATGCATCCCGATGAGCGCCAGAGAGCCGAGAAGGAGGGTGATGAAGAGGAAGAGGGCGAGAGTGAAGAGGCAGAAGCATGGGTTTTGTTTTTGGAGATTAAAAATGGAAAGCTAACAATAACAGAGGCCCTGCATCTGTGTGTTGTGCGAGCAAATATTACCCTTGCAATAATACATATTTGTTTGGATTAATTCTTGGTCGCACTTGGCTCGCCCCTCCTCGGGTAATGTTCTCTCAAGCAGGGAATTGCTGCTGGAACGCGGATGGTAATGGGCCGCCGAAGCCAGATGTAAGTGATGATGCAAAGTGGTCGTGACCTCATTGCAGGGACAGCTGTTGGCAATCCAGTGTTGTATAAGGACAATGAGAAAACCTTGAACCCTGGAGGGAAAGAAACTTCACGCCCTCAGAAGTTTACAAAGTTTTTGTCTCACTTAACCACATGAACAAAAGACCGTGGTCCTTGAATAAACCTTCAATAAAAGAACAGATACAAACTCTTTTTCTTTGAAAAACATTCCTCTCTCTTTACACGCTCACAAAACCGTCTGATAACTTCAAATTGCTTTAGAAGCGGTACATTTGAGCTTTTCTTTTATGGGTTTTGGTTCAGTATGTCTTCAATTTGCCCTTGAAACTATTGCCAACTTTCATGCCACTTCTATTTAAAACATTCATTTGGAGCCAATTGAATGCATTTAAGTTCTAGATATAGTATTTCTCTTCTGGGGTTTGAATGGAACTCCAGCAACTGTTCAGATTTTAAGAATCAAAACTCTAATTCAGCCAAAAAGTTTAACACCGATTTATTTTTTAAGCACATGTGATATTCTCCACAGCCAGGGAGCTGGATATGTTTTTATCTAGAGAAATAAGTAGCATAAAAGTGCATGATAATTTGATATATTTCTGTTAAAACTAAAACAAAATGGTCAAGTGTTTGAACACAAGATTTAGTGAAAAATCTGTATGTGCACTTGTTCACATGCACGTCTTATGTAAGAGTGAGTAAGTGCTGTTTGCAGGCAGAGCATGTGCATGAAATGTACGGGAATATGGAAGTATCAGTTTAAAGGGTTATACTCATGGAGAGGAGCAGGGCCACTGGAAAGATAAGAGCTTTTTTTTTCTTTTGCTTTGTTATATAATTATAAAAAAAGGTCAAAATTTTGAAGTTATAGTTATAGTTTCAAAGAAAGAGATTTGTGTGTTTGACCTCGGAATATTTGAGAACACAGCCACTTTTCTGATTTCAATTTCCAAATTTGTGAACATTAGAATTCTGTCTAATCACATACTTAAAAACAAAAACAGCGGAGATTAAAGTTAAAATACTGATTTCAATGTCAGGAGTCTAAGGAAAAAAGACAAATTTTCTATATTTACAGTAGAATTTTAGGACAAAAATCAGACCACAGGGATTAAGATAAGAATTCTCTCCTAAATCTTGGAATCTGGAGCATTACATGATTCTGATCTAAATTCAAATTTATCAGAAAAAAGTTAAAATTTTGTCCATAATCTAATAATTTTGAAGAATCGGCAGAAATTCTGACTGCAAATTCAAAATTCTGAGAAAAAATTAGAATATTGAGATTAAAGTCGGAATTGTTTGAAAAAGCCAGAATTATGGAAACAGGTCAGAATTCTGCAAAAAGCCCTCTTACTTAGTTCTCAGAATTTTCATAATTTGCCCACAATTCTGACTTTTTCTCAAAATTCTGACTCACTCCACAGACTTAAAAAATGATATCTATTATTTTTTGTCAGCTTTTGTCAGCGGCCCTGGCCTTCTAGCTAAAATAGAGCCTCCAAATGGTTGATTTTTTTCAATAAAATTGATCCACTTCACTTGATTAAAGTTAACTAATACGTGAGATGTGATACTTCCGCATTTAAAACGCTTTTCTTATCCTGTATTAACGATGTGAAGCAACTCTGAGCATTGTCTTATACTGGGAATCAATGATTGAATGGAAATAAATATTCTACTCTTGATTTTAAGATTTATTATTTGAAAAAGTGTTGCCGTGCAACACCACTGAGGTCTGAAACATGACTTTTTAAAGTTAGGAAACGACTTCACACTGTTTATTCTGCCAAGAACAGTGCCCACCATTTAGGCTATTTTGTGTTATGATGCAACACAATATGGAATGCATGGCTCTAGACATTCATCATGCCACAATACAATCAATATAAAGCAAGAAAATGATACAGCTTCCCTCACCAGCCACTTTATTAGATATACTTTGCGAGTTGGACCTCCCTTTTCCTTCAGAGCTGCTCTGATTTCTTGTGGAAACAGATTCAACAAGTTTCTGGAAACATTCCTTAGAGATTTTTGACTGTGGTGACATGATAGCATTGTAAAGTTCTGATTTTGCATTATTTCAACAACAGTGGCCTTTTGGGATGAGGCGGGAAGAGTAGATTTGCATCATAGATGTGCAGTTGATGAATCTGCAAAAACCTTGTGGAATGTTTCCAGCACCTTGTTGAATCAATACCACAAATAAAGGCAGGTCTGACGGCAAAGTGGGTTCAACACATGCTTGGAGGGTGTACCTAATGAGCATCTTGCAAGTATATTCAGTGAAAACTGGCATCTGCACCTTAGATACTTTGGTGTGGTAGAAAGGAATGTGATGTCTTCCTTTGAATTCCCTCTCCCAAAGATCTTTGGACAGCAAGAAACAGAAATCAAATCATAAAACACGTTTTTCTAGGTGGTAAACTGGCTCTGATGCTGAAGCGGTGTTGCTCCAGGCAGTGATGTTGTAAACCGAAAACAAGCGTACACCAACCTGTCTGTGAGTGGGTAGGATTTGAACACAGCACAACAACCAAAACAGAGTTCCGGACTTCTTTTTTTTCTGTTTATCTCTCTGGCAGAAACTTACAAAACCTGTTAAATTCTAGATGTTCCTTTCAAACCATCCAAGTCAATTTTTCTGGGTGCTGGAAACAGCGATGCAAAGCAGGTGGCATCTTTATTTGGTTACATGAGTGTAAACTGTGTCTGTGGATTTTGGGAATATAACTGGGGAAATAGTCCCATTCTGAATGGATCAACAGCTACGCCAATTATATATCCAACTGTTTAGAGAAGGGGTGGGCAACTTTGATCACCAAGAGGGCCATATTAATTGTTTTTCAGTGTCTGAGGGCTGCACTGTTGCACATTGTCAGGCACTCTCAATGAGGAAAACAAATATAAAAGAACAGAAAATAGCAAATATAAAGCTTCAAAAAGGGATTATATAAACAGTAGTTTATTTGGATTTAAAGACAAATAAAGTTTCAAGATCAAATGAGCATAACACTCAACAGAAGCCAATTTAACCTTCTTTATAATGCAATAAAAATGAGTGTTTTTACCAGTTTTTAGAGCACCTTCACTATTCTTTTTACTAATAAAATATTCTCCATTTTAATGCCTCATAAAGTGTAAAGATAAAAGATACTTAGAAATACAAATAGGGGTGTAACGGTACATGTATCCGTACCGAACCGCTCGAAACGGACGTTCGGTTCGGTACAGTGCTGTACTCGAATGAGTACAGTAAGTTTATGTTAGCCGTTTATGTTTTTATGTTATGAAAAAATATAGCCGAAATGAGCGATTTTGCAGAGATCGCAGAGATTTGCAGAGCGCGGGACATAATCTCTGCAAAATCGTTCATTTCGGCTATATTTTTTCATCCATCGCCAGTGTTATCATAAAGTCAGCTCATCTACTGTCTTCAGGTGGGTCAGCTGACCTGGTAAACAAACTTTTGATGACGACATAGCCGCGCGACACAAAGGTACAGCTACTTTTAGCCGGCATTGCTGAGCAACATGGCAGAATATTTATCTGATGCCGAAGAGTCAGACTACGACGACCGGTTTGAGTCGGAGTACACGGACGAGGAGCTCCATGAAAGAAGAATGCGGAGGGAGAGAGACGAACAGCTGGCTCGAGAACAACAAACAGGAGCACGTCCACGACTCAGTGCTAACTGGTGGTGCGCTTGTGGACAGTGTTCGCCTATAGCAACAGAAGAGGAGTGTGTTTGCTGCTCAGAGTGGGACTTGAAACCGGCTGACAAGCATATGGATCTATCCAGGAATATATGTCTGACTACTATGGAGGATTTCCCTGCAATGACAAACTGGGCTGTGGTAGAGACGAGCGATTTTGCAGAGATTATGTCCCGCGCTGAAGCTCCCTTGCCGTGGCCCCCGCTAAGTGCGGCTAAATCGGTTGGATCTAAATAACTTCTGAAGGACTCCGAGCTGCACGATGTTTGTCTGAGTGAGTATATGAGCATGCACAAACCTAAAAATAAGGTCCAGGTGTCAAAAAACCGGAGTTTCCCTTTAAATATTCATGAGGAAAGTGGTCTGTGATTCGTGCTCTTGTGATCATGTGCATATCATGTGGACGCGACGTCTCACGGCGAGCCAATCAGAAGACGAATATCAAGGAGCTTCCGTAACCACAGGAGCTTGTGTCTGAATTGTGCATCATGTCTACTGCTAGCGACCAACCGGAGCTTGAAGAGCCTCCACCCTCGCTGAAATCTCCTGTTTGGGAACACTTTGGCTTCCTGGTGAAATATTGCAATGGAGAAAGACAGGTGGATAAAACGACTGCGGTGTGCCGATACTGTTCAATTAAGGTCGGGTATTTTCCAACAGCTCGTCAAACATGCTAACTCACCTGAACCGACACCACTCAAGGGTAAAGATTTCCACGGTAAGGAAAAAATAAAACACTGTAGTGCAAATTCAACTGCCGTCTGCATTCAAGCAACCTCTCCATGACAGTAGATTAGGCCAAAGTGATAACAGCATCCATCAGCGTTTTTATAGCATAGGATCTAAGACCGTATTCAGCTGTGGAAAATGCTAGTTTTAAACGCATGCTAAAGGTGATTGAGCCCCGGTATAAAGTACCCAGTCGTCCACATTTAAGCCAGGAATTTAAACAGAAACTCATTATTTTTAATTTCATACATTTGTTGTTTATTTATTTTATTTAACTTATTAGTATTACCAAGCAGCATATTGAATTTATTTTGGTTTTAAGTTTGTATAATGACAAATTTTTGGTTTAATAAATGTGCGTAACAATCAAATGGTTTTGCGTTGTTCCCATACTGCAGCGAACCGTGACCCCAAAACCGAGGTACATAACGAACTGTCATTTTTGCCGTTACACCCCTACAACCAAAGCAAAGTAAGTTATTTAATGACTCGTAAAAAAACAAAGCATGTACCAGCAATCTAAGGTTAGAAGAAATATTTTATCCCCTATCCTTATTTCTTCATTATGTAGCATTGGTTACTCAGCATGAGTCATCAATAGCAGCTTGTATTATGCTCTCTTGATTTTTTTTTAAATAATTGGTGGATCACAAATGAGGTGAAGGGTAGCATGCAGCTGTCAGCCCTTCAGTTGCCCACTCCTGCTTTAGAGTATCACATTTGTTTATGATCTTAAAATGTGGATATCCTCTTCAGCTATAGGCTTTTTAGCAGTTCTACAGGCAGTGAGGATACTTCTAAGCACTAACATGGCCTGGACCCTTTCTCCTTGAATGTTTTCACATGAGATGTAAAAAAGCCTCCCTTCCCTTGCACTTTAAGTGCATCAATTTATTGTGAAAGTCCTTGAAAAAAGCAAATAACATTTGCAGCTATAGTGGAGTATTTTTCTCCATTAGGCCCAGCAGAAGTGTTAAAAATGGAAGATGTCTTCAGTAAAGACACTCAGATTGCATTTTTCTGACCATCACATTGGGGTCTGTTTGTGTTTGGAAGGCAGTCTTCATGTTCCCTGAGGCATATGTCGATAAAACTTGTGATGCTGTCAGTTGGATAGATGAAAGAGGAAGATCCACACGCCAGCTCTGTAGCATAGACAGAGGAATCCGATCCATACCAGACATTATTTCATCACAAACTGCTTATTTGAGGGGAGGAGCCAGTCCCCATCAATGCTGTCTCTATACTTAAACCCTCTCTTGCAGTTCTGGTTTTGATTTTTCTACACATCACATCAGGTTTTGCTCTTTTATGTGCCAGTCAACCGTTTTTAGGAAGCATGCCAACAACTTATGGATGGATTGCTTGGATCTTAGCCACCGTATGCATTGAATCAGACAATGTATTTGAAGGTTTGAGATGCTCTTTGAAGCATTACATAAAAGCAAAGCATCTGATCTGATGACAAATGTCTACGAAAGTTAACTTGAAATAAGGCACAAGATACTTAGTGTAAGCTTAATGCAAGGGCCAGGCACCCTTCCACAACTATGCCTTTACACCCATTTGACCACCCACACTGTCAATCGTATGGCTTAACCAAGTGATATTTCAGATTTTAACAGATCCATGAATTGTGTGAGTCTACTACATTACCTACTGGGCATAGGGGGTTTGGTTAAAATCCTATTAATCTCTTGTTTTGTAATTGTTTATACCGTTTTTTATGTTTCACATGCCTCCTCACGGAGATAGAGTGCTTTAAAAGCACAAGACTATAAGGGTCAATCCCAATTGTACCCCTTAGACAATGGTTTTGCATGTTCACGTCTCATGAAGGGGTGTCCCAATCCTCTGTGAGGTGGAAGGAAGTACTTCTGAAATGAAGGCAGACTGGGATCTGACTTTAAAAGATGGGGTATGAGAAACTTCTCATAATACGCCGCGCCTGCTGACAAGATGGCAGAGCGAAGACCAACAGAGGTGTATAATTATAAGCACTTATTAAATTATTAACTAAAATTAATCATGTTTTAAGTTGTTGGTTGTATTTCAAAATTGCTTGTTACAATAAGCTAGCTTTCACAGCTATAGCTACAGCTATTGTCACATCTGCCTATGACACAGCCAGTAAGTGTTCTTGGGTAATGTTTTAACAATAAATCAAGTGGTGTCTTGATTCTTAAGGGAGTGTTTTCACACCTTTAACAGAGGCCAAGTGGAAGGGATAGACAAAGGGTAAGACAAATGGGGAGGGCTAAGGGGTACAATTGGGACCTACCCTAAGTCCACTCCATCAAGATGTCTCTCCCTCCCCTTGTTTACAGTACCAGTAGCTGCCTTTTTGGCAATCACTGTGACCTCCTACAACTGTGTAATCACCAGTTCAGAAAACATGGTGGCGAGCAGGCTTAAAAATCAAATATCTGAGTCTGAGTTGAGATATATGAGCTCTTTACATATTTAAGAACTCTAATTGCATTCTTTGGTCATTTTTTCCCTGGTTACTGCCTACAAAGTGCATTTAAGTGCTATCAGAGTTGGATATTGTAACTACTACTAGTGAATGGGCAGATGAAGAAGTAAGGTTGGGGCAATTCACTTACCAACTTTAATTAATCACAAATCTTAGGTGCCAACTTAATTTGAGAGTGTTTCTGACAAACAATTTTCAAGTTAAGCAAAGGGATAGATTATCTTATATCCATCTCCATTATATTTTAAAAACAATGCTCATCAGATGTCATGTAGTCAGTCTTTTATATCTTCTACCTTTGTTAGGAATGACTTGACCTTTGCAAATATTGTATATAATCTTTTCATGTATTTGAACATCTCTTTCTTGACTCTGTCCTAATGCTGTTATGTAATCATTGCTTAGCAAATGCATTCTTCAGCCCTTCACACACACTGCATGACCTTGGGCAGTCCACTCTTTGTTCCTTTCTTATCACCTGTCCGAAACTCGGTGCACCTTCGAGACCAGCTCCAACCGGCACAGACATGAGGAGCCTGTGAGAAGGCCACTCCACTTCACGACCCCCCCGCCCCCCCCTACATGTTACATACACACACATTCTTATAAAAGAGAGAAGACATTGTATTATCTTCAGATCAACATCTCAGACTGTTTGACACTCTGTATTGTTGTTCTCCTTGCTGCAAGTAAAATTCCATTTGATTGCATCCAGCTGCTTCTCATCATCTTTATTCTGAATTATGTCAGGTGTTGGTACAGACATTGAAAGCGCCACTGAGCAATCTTAGGACTGTAAGGGGAAAAATACTGGCAACCTTATTCCAACAGACTCATTTTGGAGAACTGTTCCAACAAATTCACTTTTATGTGACCTTCCGATAAGCATCTGTTGTCTTTGTTATCTCGGTGAGAAGTCCTACCCGACCGTCTCTGACTGGGTGTCTGGAGCAGTGACTAAATTCCTGACAGTGGCTACCAGTAGTACCCTTACATTAGGCTTGGCTCTTCTTTTCTCATTGGCTCTGGTCTACGTTCACTAACTTGAAGCTGGCACCAGTAGATCATTGGATTGAAACATCATCATTTGGTTTAAGTGGATCACAGCTAATGTTTTAAAGTTTCACCTCAGTAAACATGTTTGTGAGGTTAGCAAATGGGCTAGTTAGTTGGCAAATCAACTTTTGAACAATGAGAGACCGAGCCATTTTCTCTCCATTAGGATGAAACAACCTTTCCATGGTCAACCTAACAACCTTTCCATGGATAACACTGACCGACGGACACCTACTACTCTGATCTAACAATGTATTTATTTATTTATTGTTCAGTCATTAAGAGTTGAAGTGGATGGCAAGGAGTTTTGGCTTTTGAAGCAAATGATTCTAAGCAAGGAAAATCAAATAGGCATGCAATGCTTACCTTGGCTAGTCCCAGTTTATTGCTTATTGTCAAGAGGTGTTGATTAAAGAAAACTTACATGTAATGCTAAAGAACTGCAATATTTTTGTGTCTCAAATATTTTCTTCTTAAACCCTCTTGAGTATAAAATGCTAACCAGTACCGAGTATTCTGTAGTCTGATCATGCCCTACAAGCAGCTCTACCACATAGCCCCAGTGACACCCAACATCCCATTATGTGACAGAAGAACAGAGATAGGCAATTCATGTCCAGGATTATCAAAGGACATGCCCCCTTATTTATGTACTATCATATCAGAACATGAAAAGGCTAAAAATAAATGATTTATGGCCCATCTGTTAGAGTCCACCAGGCTATGATTTAGTGGCAGCATGACAGTCCAAATGAAGACTTTCAGAGGAGAGTGTAAAAAAACTCAAGAACTTATTTAAGTGATCTCCAGTCCCTGAGGGCATTTAAGGTAGAGCTCGGCTAATTCAATGTACTTGTGGTGAGCAAACAAACAAGAACAGCTGAAGTGGGTGGCACTTAAGCCTTGACCTGGCTTGACTGAGGAGGATGTATGACAGCATGTTTGAGGTTAAATGCCTGCATGCATATTTCATTGCCTCTTGAAGCTCTCTTTATCTCTCTGTCTTTGTTCCATTTCAAGGAAAGAAGCCAAGTGGGGGCTAAATTAACTATAGTCTCTTTGAGGTCAAGTAGTTACACAAGTACATCTCACAACTTGACATCATAATATGCAACATTATTCTAGCCCTCACCCTAAACCTAGCCCTTACCCTAATACCCAACCCTAGCCCTAAAGCATTTGATATTTTCACCTCTGCAATACACAGAAGAGGGTCGATTTAAAAAAAAGCAGTATCTTCATCAATTAAACCATAAGTCTGACAACAGGCTCTGTTCTTTGAATCTTTAAGTTTGCTAATAGTCATTTTCAGATGAAAACTATTTTATATTCCAATACCAGAGTGGGTAAAGCTTTTATGCATGCAAAGTAACACAAATTGCTTAGCGATGCCAGGCATACACAGTGTGATTTCAAGGCCATCCTGACCTGTATTTGACAGAGAGACAGTGGACAGAGTTAGAAAGTGTGCTTTGAAAACAGGGGGAGACATGAGGTGCTGCTGCCGGCTGGCTCGTCCGCGTTGACCCCTGACTTCCACTGGGTCGGTTGCAGGACTGTTGCACTATGATTTGACTGCGTGCCTCATCATCCTTCAACACCCACAAGCTGTGCCTTCAGTAAACATCAAGGACCAGCACTGCTGAGCAGCAGGAGCTAAGAGACGTGGAGTCCTGTGGTAATTACATGTGAGGGGGCATTGTTATACATTAACAAAAAATTATATGTCAAAATCTTCAATCAAAGGAAAGAAGAAGATATTAGCTTGAATTTTGCTCAGTCTTTTCAGAGGTTTGTTTCCAGTGTATGCATTAAAGTGGAAGAAAGTTTAATTGCATCCATTATAGTTCATGTGGAAGTTAAAACCATAATAAAACAAGAAAAAAACAGTGAACTACAATGTGCTTTTTTTAATCAAAAGTCAAAACGAGAGGGCAGCTTTTGGTAATGCTAAAAGGTGGGTTAGACCCCTTAAAGTCTGGTGTATCATATTTGAAAGATAAGTTTGTGATACCTCTGTCTAATCATTATGATCCCCACAAAAAAGACTTCTAAGTACAACTAGATAAATGATAAAAATGTCCCCAAGTGGATTATCAGTTGCCAGAAACATCCAATATATATAATGAGATACAAAAAAATTATGTTGAATTTCAGGGAAATTATGTTTTCTTTCAGATTTTAGCAGAAAGTTAAATGAAAGTTTCATCTCCAAAAAACTGGATTTTTTTTTTTACTATAATTTGTGTTTTTAGGCTTTAAAGGTTTAAAGGGAGGCAGGGACAAGTCCTGCCACTCATTGTCTTGTGCATAGAAGTACTAAATCAAACAGAGTTGAAATTAAGTCTAAAACAAACTAAAGGGCATATCAAACATGAATATGCATAATATATGCTTTTAACACAAAGAAGACACAGTGATTGTGTGCACGATGTTTACTTTTCTGCATATGTTGGTCATGTCAGATTAACTTCAATAGATTGTTTGTTGCAAATAGATTGTTTGTTTTCCATCAATGCATATTCTCAATTGGTTGAATAATGTGTGCCAGGTACTGCGACTGATACATCCAGCATAATGACCATCCCACATGCATACATTTGCTATACTAAATGATATATCAGTCAGGACTAGGGATGTATACCGTAGACCAGCACTTTCATGTACCGGTCCCTAATTGGATCGGTACCAAAATACCGTTAAGAATCTGGAAAAACTGTACTGTTATCGGTACTTAAACATCTCTTCAACTGTCACATAGTTATGACACTACCGCCGTCCGGCTCAAGCATGTCGGTGAGGGCTAAGCACTCGAAGGTTTGGGCTCACTTTAGCGAAGTTAATGAAAACTCGGCCCGATGCAATCTTTGTCAGAGAAAAGTTGCATCCAAGGGGGGAAATACTAGCAACATCACCAAACACTTGGAGTGTGTGCATAGTATAAAGCGAAGGAGTGCAGGCTGTATGATTGCTATAGCAACACGAGTAGAGTCAGCAGCCCGGCTAACACTAAAGACTGCAGCACTGAAAGAGACAGAGACTCTATTATCCGCCCCTTCAGTAAAGACCCTGCCAAAAACAACACAGTCACACGGGGTTAAACTCTTGACGAAGCGCCACTGCACTCAGCGGTATAACTTGGATGAAAAGCCGACGGTACAGCTCTCTTCAGATGATTCAAAGCTGTTAATGTCCACTTGGAACGGAAACTCTTTGTTTACTGAGGTCAAGAGAGCACCGGATGTGACTAACGGTCAAGCTGCGCTCACAGCGCCCTCTGTTGGATGAAACGGTCCACTGCTCCAGGCGCCCTGATGTGCGCTACACTCAATATTTTACATTCAAATATTTATTTACTATTTGGTTACGGATATTTATCCCCATATTCGAACTTTTATTCGAATGTGGAATATAAAGTGAGAGCCCTAGTAGTCATCATTACAGCATCGATTTTAGCACCACAAGATCTATGGGTCTGCATGTACATGCAGTCTGCTGGGCAACATGAAGAGGTTTTGCCATCTGAGAAGCATTTGTAATGCATTACTTCTATTCTGTTGAAGCTTTATTATTACCTTGTGGTAATAAAAAAAGGTTGAATCTTTTAATATCTTGTAAAGTCTTTATTTTTTACACAAAATTACATGTTGAAGCATCGATAAGAGTATCGATTCCAGTAAGGAGTATCGGTATCTGTATCGGTATTGATAAAATCATAACGATATACATCCCTAGTCAGGACTATATATCAGTCAGTCAAAACTCTCAATGGCCAAGAGGGTGCACACAATCATTTGACATTTTTCCCAAACAAGATGGTCCAAAAAGGCTTTCCGGATATTGTTAGACATACTATGTGTTTTTTTTAGTGGATTTTTCTCCATCTGTCTCTAACCATTTTGTTGTGGTTACCCACGCCTCTGTCTTTCGCCAGAAGCAACAAATACAATTCTTTATACTGACATTTGTTTTTCCCTCGACACCAAGTCCATGCCGGCTTCTCATTCTGAGTTCAGTGTCAGCCAAAGCTCTGGTGCCTTCATTTTCTTCCTTTCCATCTCCCTTATCTGCAGTTACCGCCTTATCAGCCCTGAGTATGTGTTAACGGTGTCTCGTGAGCAGTGGATGTCAACAGCATGCCGCCTCAGTCAACCTGCTCCTGGAGGTCTCACAGGGCCTCGTACGGCAAGATAACCCTTTTCAATTTTCACTTTTTGTTTTTTACATGCTTGTGCTTTTATGTGGGTGGTTATGGAATAGTGTTCAAACGTTTGCGAGAGATTTTCAGTGGTTGTAATTGCTTATGCATTTCTTATATCCCTCTGGGTTTGATATCTACCTTTGATATATGAAGTATCTTGGCTCGCAGCTTTGTAGAAAGCAAAGAGATTTACATCAAGTGATCTCAATATTCTCTTTTATGCCTATCAGATTATCAATGAGTCTTAAATTTGGCATCAGAACCCTTTTTCTGTTGTCTATCTGTTTATGTCTGTCCATCCATCTATATATCTGTGTCTCTGAACCTCCAAACATGGAAAAGGGCTTTTACAACATTTCAAAGTATGTAGCAATCTTCCAAAACAAGAGCGTTTCTGTATGTGCATGTATCTTTCTGTCACTCCCTGTGAGCCCTGCCTGATCACAGCAGTTAGCTGTTGATCATGTCTCACTCTGCTTGAAGTTCCTTCCTGATAATAGGAAATGTGTCCTTGGCACCAACAATTTTTCCTTGTTTGTAATTATGCCAGGTTTTTGGGAAATGGTGTAATAATGTTGCAGATTATTCAGTTTAGACATGCCCTTTTTGTAGATAGTGTCAAGGTTACATTTGCTTTGCACCCACATTCGACAAACTGGGATTTATTGACCAGATTTTTGGCTCACTAGAGTTTTTGGTTTTGAAATATGCCAGTGGGAAAATATTTAAAAAATATGTACTTGCTGATATAATCAGTCATTTCAATACTGGAGACTTTTTTTTTGAAAAGCCTGGTATCAGCACATCCAAATTATGGCAACCAGATCCTCTGCCAAAACATAGAGTACAGACAGCATCTGCTTTCATTCAGCAGCATAAGGCTGCCTTTAGCATCTGAATCAAGCTAACTTAGCCTTCAACTTTGACAGAAAGTCATCTACTGCAAACCAAACACAAATATATGTACTATACACAGAGTTAAAAAGAGAAAGGCTGGAAAAGGTTGGATGACATACACAAGTTTTAAAATTGAAAACAATAGGCCTATTCAATGAAATTTAACACTGAACCAACAACCTAATGTTTCCCCTAACCCTCACCCTAATCTCCTAACCCCATAGTCTCACAGGAAGCAGGCAAACAAAACAGACTCTACATGTTGAATCCATAGAAGACATTCTGACATAGAATGAGACTGTGCTGTATGAGACTGTGTTTATGGTCCACTCCAAACATAAAAAATACAATCTACCTTTTTGTCTGCCTCTATTTCCTGCGTCTCTTATACCCTGGCCTCCCCTGAGACCTCATTGGTGACTGCAATGCACTCATGCAGACACTCAGAGGTAAAGTATGCTGCTGTTTACTTTTTGATGTAGAGCGAATGTACTCAGCAGCCTTATTGTGGGTGCACTAAGGTGACGGGAAAGCCTCACTTAGCAGGGGGAGCCTTAAAAGGCTTAGCGTTAACAAGCCACCCACTGTTAGGCTAGTTAAATGCAGTGTTGTTGTACTTACATATGGAAGTACTTATCTTAGACATAAAATATACTGTGTATATACATGACTAAAAGCAACCTGACAAAATAAAAGGATTGTTTTGACTACACTAAATCCTCTCAGGGGCAAGCGTTATGATGTATTTGGATACATTACTTCTTAAATTCACGAGTGCTTAGTAATATAAAATGGAAAAATAGCAACCACAAGATTTAAGGGTTGGTTAAACTATCCATTTTAAATGTATCTGTTTATTTATTTTTCATGGACCTGTAAACAACCATACCATTCTTAGAGTTCAAACAAGCATATGGAATTCTATTGAGCATTGCAACACCCCTAAATAGACAAATTTACCTCAGAAGAAACAGAAACCATGATATGAATTTTAGTTCCACCTCTTCTCCAGCCTTGGTTGACAGACCATTAGCAGAAGAAGTGGTGGTAAAGAAAATATAAAAGCTTTCATTATTGTTGTTGTCAATAAATCGTCATTGTCAATGAATTATATTGGTGGGTGGAAAATATGATACACCATTGTCCTGATAATTTTAAAACCAGTTAACTCTGAGTGTTACACTGCCCCCTCCTGGTTGAAAGACAGTCAAGTGAGAATGTGCTAGCCAACTGCCATAAGAGAGCCTTGCAGAGCAGGCAGCAGATAGGTTCATCTCCCAAAGAATAAAATCTGCATTATTGCCTATTTGTCTGTAAGTATGGTGTTTTTTGAGTGTTTTGTGACAGAGGAGGAGGGTAATGTTTCAGAGTGTGCTTTGTTTTAGTGACTTTATACTTGTAGTGAGGATAACTTTAGCTAGCAGAGCTGTAAGCTAGCAGCATGACAGTGCATTTTGAGTTTGTTTTAACTGTGTCTTATTTTCTGTTTACCTTCTTAATCTTATTCGTAATTTGTGCTTCACTGCAGTTTTACAAAAAACATAATAATTCTTAGATAAATGACACAAAAAGTTATGCCAGCCTTGGAGGATTTCAAGTTGCTAGCTAATCATCTAGCTCTGAACATCGGCTGCTCATCGTGAGAACATTACAACCATAGTCTCACAACATTATGCTGATTACTTTAATTCACAGACACCACATGATATTGCTGTTGAGTCATTTGCAGGTGAGGCCAGCATACACAGCAAAATGGAGGAGTTTCAGTAAGTACGGTGTTGATTATAATCTGGATAGTCCCAGATTATGCCCCCGAAAATTTGTCACCAGAAGAAAAGAGTTGGATTAAACAAAAAACAAAAAAAAAGAAAAACAAACAAACAAAAAAAAAGGTGTCAATAAATCAAATATATATTGGCCCTTTTCCACCAGCACACCTTGGCCCTACTCTACTCAGCCCTGCTCAATTTGCAGTGTGTTTCCACTAGCCTGGTACCTCCTAAGACAAGCTAGTTTTAGTGCCTACTCCGTTCTGGTTCCAAGCGAGCAGAGTCGATACTAAAAGATGACGTCACTGACTGCCAGCTACTGATTGGTCAGACAATGTTGTCATTGATGAGTCGTGAGCGCAACGACCTAGCATGCTAGCGGTAGCTACCGTTAGCTTACCCTCATACGTCTTTTCTTTGCAGCTCGATTGCTCTCGTCCTCGGCTTCATTCTGTTGTATAGCTTCCAAAACTCTTCTGTGCTTCTCAAGGGGTATTTCTTCTTGCCACCTGCAGCCTTCTTCTGCTTTCCTTTTTTACTGTGTTTATGACAAAAAGCCACAGATTGTTGTGTCGCGCTCAAAATTATGTCACCGCAGTGCCGCTCAGCAGTTTATAGCGACACTGCACCCCGCTGGGCAGGCAACTGGGGCTAATGGAAAAGCAGCACAAGGCGAGTAGAGTAGAGCTGGGTAGAGTCGAATCGAGTCGAGTAGAATAGGGCTAATGGAAAAGGGCCATATGTGTCACTGCTGCATCTCTAATTATGAACCTGGTATAAGCAACTGTAGTGTCATCATCCCACCTCGCCCAAGTATCGTAAAATGGAGTCGCATCAGAATTCAAAAGGGACTCAAGTACCGTACTAATATCTTATTGAGAGGCCACTGTGAGTCCCACACAAACAAATATGTAAAAAAAGGCATTTTTTAAAGTTTTCCCCAAAGTTCCCTCAGATATGAGATCTTGGCACGACTATGAGCCCCTCTGATATTTGTGGCGCAAAGCAGGTCCAATGTTTTTGCCTGGATACCCTAACTCTATTTTCTCACAGCTTCTTCCACTGACATGGACAAGGAATGAGGAAAGATGAATTTTAACAAGGAGTTGGAGGAATTTTCCCTGTTTGCTTTGACTCTTCTCAGATTGTCTATCAATGTAACATGCAGGGATAGCTACAGATTCATCTATTTAAGTGAGTGAAATGATTTACTTTCACTTTTGACTCCAAAGGAGAAACTATGGCCCACAGAGCTGTGCACTTCTTGTCCATATTTTTCTTCAGCAATGCAGAAAAACACTTTATCTATTGTGTGCAAGAAGACATAAAGGCCAAAAATACATTTTAATTCTTAGAGTGTGCGCAGAACAGTGCTTGTGATGCTACTCGACATCTGACACTTGCGTGTAGTTAGGACACTGTGCTATCCACTCCCATCCCTATCCATGATCAAATCCTACCATGATTATATGGTGCTCCTTTACAACAGTTTGCAGCCATCTCTTCTACTTTTATACCCAGTCAGTAGAGTCAAATCACTAGTGAAAAGTGAGTTGTAATTATTAGCAAAGGAGAAATGGATCATTGTAGAAAGACATATTTCATAGCAAAATTCATTCGAAGAAGCAGTATCTGCAGATGCAGTGGTTTCTATAAATATATTTTTTGGTATCAGGAGACAGCCTGATCCAAAGATGTCTGTATCTGATGCCTGGAGCTTCACAGAAAATGATACCCGGCACCAGGAAGGACAACATTTGTTCTGTCAGCAAAAAAAATGCAGTGAAACACTGCCTACTCCAAAAAGCCAAACGGACAAGACTCGGCCGGCTTTCCCCAAACCGCTGATACAGCCTGTGGGATTTACTGTCTGTCAGAAACTGAAACCTTTGACCATGACTGCTTGTCCTTAAATAGTGCTTGACCCGTATTTATCTTAGGCTCAAGAAGATATTTGCCTTTCCCTTCGAGTTAGTAAGACAAGGGGAGATTCTTGGTCCTTTATCAACAATATGTGCTCTTAAGAAGGTGTTTAAAGAATGTTCTCTCGCTTGGAAGATCTACTTCAGACAGCTTTATCTACTTGTAAACCACTGGACTGGAATCCATTGAACGGCATACAAAATGAATGAATGTGATACAAGATGAAACACATGATTAGATAGTATAACGAGGTTTATATAATAAAAGTTTTCATACATTATTACACTCTACAAAACAGAATAATTCAAAACAACATGATAGACAAAAAAAGAAAAACATGACTTGGTTAGATGTCATAAAGAAATGATACATTTATGTGGGCACAATTAGAAAAAAACAACAACATGTCAATCAATGTAGTATAAAATGATATACTAGACACAGAACAATAAGAGAAAATACAATAAAGCACAATACTGTATTGTATGATGCAGTAGAAAGAGGTGCATTGTATTAAAAGCCAGCCAACAGTCAAGGCTGCTTTCTTGTGTAAGTTATTGGCCCAAATCTCACAACCACTCAATGCAGACTTACAACAAGGTTCCATGGGTGCAAATTCATGGCATGGGCCTTTGCAAAGGCTTAAGTTTGTGATCTGTCAACTTTGTTTGAAGAAATACCAGGTGTTTGGTGATCTTAATAACACAAACTATTCTACCCAATCTCTTGATTACTCGTCTGTTTATCTGTTAGCCAGATTACACATACACACACACACACAAAAAACTGGATGGATCTTGCCCAAATTTTCAGGAGAAGTTGGTAATGGCACGGCTTAAAAGTGGCTAGATTTTGGTGGTGATCCAGATAGCTACCATTAGTGAACATTCCTTTTTGCTCAATAACTGTCGAAGTAATAATGAATGTGTTTCCATTACCCTTGGATATGTGCAAATTGTAAATAGTGCAATAAAAAATTGGTAATGGAAACACCTGAATTTCGAAAAAGCACTAAAATATCGTTTAAAAGTTTTTACGCTTTCATGAGGTGGTTTTTCAGACAGTTCGATATTCAAATATATCGCAAAAGTGCAATGGAAACACTTTTCCCGCAATTATACGTCACAGGACGTGACATAACTGGTCACATGATCACTTTTCTTGCAGTAAATATGGCGCGATACGTTTGGACAGAGGAGGAGACCGAAACTTTTCTTGCCATTATTCTTGAGAGAAACACATACTAGACAGCAAACAACAGAGGAATGCAGAGTGTTATAAGGAGATAGAAACGGAAATGAGGGAGAAAGGGTTCGACAAGCCTTGGCATATTCATGCGTCCATCTTCCTGCAGTGAAATCTGATGGGATGATTTCACTAGAGTTATGACGCTCCTGCCTAGAACAACCTTCAATGGAAACACTTTCAAAGCGCAAATATACTTTGTCGAAATTTTAGGAATATCGCTTTTATTTTGCGAAAAACTGTAATGGAAACTGAGCTAATGATATCAACATAATTCTGAGTCTAAGATGTGGTCTTTCGGGTCAAGGGATCATATTATGATGGCAACTTTATCATGAAACCATTGCTTATAGATGCAACAGCAATATGTGAGCTACTTTGGCAGATGTTTGCACTCTCTGAGTGCTTTCTTGTTTCTGAAAATGTGCATATTCATTGGACACAAGGAAATGCAAGGACAGAATTTTGAGATTCATTCACTCTATTTCCCAGTTTAAAAAAAGAAAAAAGAAAAACATCTTCAAGAATCTGAACCAGTCCAGTTGTCACTTGGATGAGTTTTGGATACAAGTAAGCAAATAACCATAAATGCACATGAAGTCAAACACAAGGACAAAAGGCCAATATGTCTCCAGCCTTACTGCTCCTGTTCATCTGGAATTTGGACCCTGTGTCTCTTGCATTGAGAAACATAAAACAATCTAAATGATCAATCACACTGCATTTCACATCTAAAGGTCTGCGCTGGAACAAATAAAGACTTTCCTTTTGTTGTTGTTCACTTAAACTGTCTTCTGTACAGTGTTTAAGTGACAGACATCACTTGACAGACAAGTCTTTCTAATTCAATAACATTTTCTTTTGTCTGATTTAAGTTGCATACTGGGGCCCTGCACTTCATTACAGCAAAACTATTTGACAATTCAAGAGATAAAACAATAAAAGATCACCATCGCCAAGGCCAAGCCAGCACCATTTGAAAGAAAACTTTTTATATCATCTGCATATTGAAGTCATTTCAACTTGAGACAAGCAAAAACATCAAAGAAAGAGATGAATTACATGATATTAAAGTGCCTCCCTATTGCCAATTTAATAACATTTTTCTTCCACGTGAACATTTTAATAAGTGGTGCACAGTTGTGGACTCTCTCCCTTCAAAGCAATTCTGTCTAGCAGCCAAACATCATTCATATTCACAGGAGCGGATGTATCCACAAGGGAAACCATGTGAAAATTTCTGTAGATCTTTGGACCCTTAAAACTCCTGCTGTTTTAATTTGGAGAAAATCTGTGAGAAGGGGAAAAAAGGAACAGAGAGTCCAAGAAATTAAATTCCTGCTGACTTCTATTCTTTAATAAATTTCCTTTTTATGACTCACTTTCTTTTTCACATGTTTTTCGTCTGCCTGAAACACTTTCGGGTGCCAACGCACACACAGTTTCTCTTGTTTTTCCAACGCCTCCCCTTCACGGCTCGGGGAGCAAATGAGTGCAGAGGGGATCAGCGGAGAGGAAACGGGGATTCATCTCAGCTGATTCCC
Source organism: Scarus forsteni (assembly GCA_036419115.1). Lineage (NCBI taxonomy): Eukaryota > Metazoa > Chordata > Actinopteri > Labriformes > Labridae > Scarus > Scarus forsteni. Next base: position 12,981,278 of record JAZDUH010000359.1, on the reverse strand, counting down.
TCTGTGATTTGTTAAATTCGCGATTGCTTCAACAGGAGAAGTATGGTCTGAGCTCTCGGAGGAGGCTTTGACGGTGCCGCTTCTGGGAATGTGACAGGTACATGAGAGAAGAGTAAGAGGTTAGACGGATACAGAGACCGAGACAAAAAGTGCCGAGAGGGAGACAAAGAAGAAATCCTTTCATCCCTCTGCGCTGGTGGAAGTGGAGACAGGAGGCAATATGTTTTTGGATTATCTGTCCATACTCCGACCTATCCATTCAATGTTTGTTTCTCTTATTTTTGTAAATGCCATATTTCAAAAAACTCTGACAGGCACTGTCATCAAATTTGACAGCAAAGTTGAAACTTGGTGAAAGACTGACTGTTCAGTTTTGAGGGCAATTTGTCAAATGTCAAAGTCATGAAGCCTCATGTTTTCCACTCAATTATGAATATGAAATCTGAATGATGCAGTTTTTACAATTGTACATGATTATCCTAGAATAATCTTACACACCAGATGGATCATTTAACATATTTCACAAGCAAATCTGGGAAAGAGCCAATAGAAAATGTTTGGGAGTGGGCAGAACCTTTTGATAGCATATCTGGCAGGTGATTGGACAATGGCTCTGTCAGTCACATTCATAACAGGCTAATCAGGTAACCGTAATTTATTGTTTCTAACACGTACTCAATTATAACACGCATTCCCATATATTTTCACAGTTTTGCCTGGAAAAACACAGTACTGGAATATAACACGCACCCAAATGTTGCCCAAACCTTATGGCCCTTTTCCACTAGCACGCTTTGGTCCTACTCTACTCAGCCCTACTCGATTTGCAGCGTGTTTCCACTAGCCCGGTACCTCCTAAAACAAGCTAGTTTTAGTACCTACTCCGCTCTGGTTCCAAGCGAGCTGGGTCGATACTAAAAGATGACGTCACCGACTGCCGGCTACTGATTAATCAGACAATGTCATCATAGATGGGTCATGAGCGCGACGAACTAGCATGCTAGTGGTAGCTGGCGTTAGCTTACCTCACATCTTTTCTTTGCAGCTCAATTGCTCTTATCCTCGGCTTCATTCTGTTGTATAGCTTCCAAAACTCTTCTGTGCTTCTCAAGGGTTATTTCTTCATGCCACCTGTAGCCTTCTTCTGCTTTCCTTTTTTACTCGGTTTGTGACAAAAAGCCACAGATTGTTGTGTCGCGCTCAAAATGATGTCACTGCAGAGCCGCTCAGCGACACTGCACCCCGTTGGGCAGGCGAGTGGGGCTAATGGAAAAGCAGCACAAGTCGAGTAGAGAAGAGTGGGGTAGAGTCGAGTAGAGTAGGGCTAATGGAAAAGGGCCATTACTCTCTCTGACAACTTAAAATTTTATTTGAAGTGTTAATCAATGGAGTTTCAGCATTTTTGCAACAAATACACGATTTTCTCTCTCAAACAGATGCGGAAGCCTTTTGCTTTATGCACAGGTACTCAATTTCTGCCCGAGTATGCTCAGTCGTTATGTACCACCAATCAGAGAGCAGCTGTCAACTAGCATATGTCTTCAACCAATCACAGCACACCTAATTTGAGTTCTCTTGCTCACAAAATGGACCCTGTGTTAGCATGTGCTTCCGAAGGGAAAGAGAAATCTCGTCTTTTTGTATCAGATGTGTTGCAACTGCGATGTCGGCAAGACTAAATATTTTAAGTATTTTGTTCCTACTTATGTATAATACACATCTGAAAAATAAGAGTTTAAATAAAAGCAAAAAAGTGTGTTATAATCAAGAAATTATGGTATGTTCAATTGTGGTTTCAGATCTGTGAAAACTGCTACTGAAGCTGTTAGCATCTACGTAACCTTGATATGTTAAGAATGCTTTGATGCTTCAAATTTTCCACAAAACTCCACTCCAGCTCAAGATTTCTGCCCGGTTGAGACTCAGGGCTGAACTGATTTGATTCTAGAGTAAGAGGTAAAGGATCAAGGTCACATCAACAATATTTGTCCCTTGCTTGAGAAATTAAACAACTAAAGAATGTCCAAGATCTTTGCCAAGTCTTGCCAAGTGCCCACTCTTAATCTAGGATGGGCTGATTATATTCTGGAGATCTGAGGTCAAGGTCAGTGGGCTCTCTTGTTCATCACTTACCTCTGACTGCATTATTGAAATGCTTAAAGGGATTTTATCAACCGTTGCACACAAGCTAACTCTGACTTAATGTGTTTTCATTACATTTTAAAGTTAAGGTAATTGAACCACTTGTTCATCCATTGCTCATAAAAACATCATCCAATAACACTTCTAGGCATTTCAATCAAACTTAAGACATAAGCATTCTCCAATGACAACAATAAGATGAACCAATCAGATTTTAATAGTATAAAAGCCTCCACTTTTTAGTTTCATGTTCAATCCTATCTGAACAGCCAAAGCTCTACTTTTACTTTACTGTTACTTTACCCGTCAAGAACATGAAAAGGCATAAAACTGCTTGTAGTTCTGGAACTGGGAAGACAAGGTATCAAAAATGAAGAAAGGCAGTTAAAGTGATAGTGCAGGAGAACTGTATAGGAATAATGGGTTGATAATGGCAGCCGAGACAGGAGCGATTAATGGCTGGTAATGGAAGACAGATGGGATAAAAAAGGGGGTTAAGAACCTCTGAAAATGTGAGAACATGATGGACAAGGAAATGGGAAGCAGAAAGCTGATCACAGGAAGAAAGGAGTAAGAATGACACCCAAGAAGTGACAGAGAGACAAAAGCATAAAAAGAAATGTGCAAATGGAGACAATAATGAACCAGTCAATCAAAAGGCCAAAATCCTCAAATATTGCTGTCATTCACAAGTGGATTTATCTAATAAAGTACATTGTGAAGGTTAGAGCTCTCCAGGCAAAAAGTTTAATAATTTGGTCCCTACTATAGAATCATAATTCATATAAAGATATCATGCTTCCAGCTACCGTGTCTCAATTAATAACAAGATAAATCCTACACAGTGGGACATCTTGAATAGCTGCGCTTCAAATTTATTGGATTATATTCCAGTAAGACTGATACAAGGGTGAGGACTGTGAGTATAAGCCTGCCATTGTGGTAGAGTCCAATTTAATTTCACAGCACTGTCCTTCTGTTAGAAGTTTTGATGCTTAAAAATTCAATTTTTGGCACAACGCAACCCAAACATCTGATTTAATGTACAATATCTGACATCAAATAATTATTACAGCAGATACCATAAATATTCCAAATGAAAATATTGTTAGATCTTTCTTTTATGAGGAAATGGTGATGTAAACATGTTTGTGTTTGTTGCTCTCAGCTTTATGTTTACAATGCAGGTAATGCATTTCAGTTAGGCTGCAAAAGTTTTAATTGAAGGATAAAACATGTTCCTTCCTTTTTGTTTTCCACAAAAAAACCTTCATTATCCATCAACAAGTTCTGCAATAATGTGGAGATACAGAAACACCCCTGCCCAATCAGGGCCTTCGGTTGTAGAGTTTTTACAATTGCAGATTTTTTTTGTCTCAAGAGCATAAAAATTGCCCTTTTTCGAGCTCCACCAGCATCTGGTAAGTCCCGCTCTCTTAGCTATTGTTACTAGGTTAGACGAAGTTTGTTATTTCCTGTCTCTCTCCCATTTAAACAATTGAAAACTGCTCCCTTTTCGACCAGCTTCTATCCATATATAATTTGTTTTATTCATTTTCACATTTTGTCCAACTTAAATAATAGACAAAACTAAAATGGGGTGTATGCATAAAAATCCCATCTTTATGAATCTGTTAAATAATTAAAAATAACTCAATACAGAGGTTCTCTTTAAGTCAGGACAGTCCGTATAATCTCAGAGGGGTTTGCAAATTTACTGTACAAAAAGCTATAAAAGGTATGAAAGGGAGATGTGTCTCCATTATTGGAGTTAAATTCTGGAATGATGCCAACATGAATTTAAGAACGTGTCATTCTTTTTTTATTTTTAAGAAAATGGTTTGTAAAACTATCTTTGAAGCTTATAAGTGTGATTAATTATCTGTGTTGTTGCTTCTTTGCTTTTTTTGGAGGTTGGTAGCCTAAAAAAAGTTGACAATATAGGATAGGTCTTTATAAGCAATCTGCTTCTGCCAATGCCTTTCAGTCATTATTCAACACATGATTCTTGGTTTTGTGATTTTGTGTGAAATGTCAATACTGTGTACAATATTTGGTGTTGTCATGACAGAATAAAAAATTAAAAAAAAAACAGTAACTGCATTAATTTAGACCCTCAAGCGTCAAAATATAGGACGGATCACAACAGCCAGGAAGTCAGCCACAAAAAACAAAAAAAAAGAGCATCAGGTTGATTTATAATACAACTATGTTAGCAGTCTTCCACAAAGATGTCAACAATACTTGTCACATCAACCCTTAAGTCTGACTAGAGGTCATTTTTCACCGTGGATAATGAGTTATTTCTTTTGAAGGTGAAAAACACCAGATTCTGTATGACACATCATCACCTTACTACATTCCAAGACAAAATTGTCACAACAGAAATGACCGTTCGTCAGGCGAGGTGAGTCTTCTCTTTACTCTTTGCCATTTTCATGGTTTTAATTGCGTGATCTCTTGCCTGAATTTGTAATTCCAACTACGTTGTGATCTCGCGCTGAAAGCCTGGGCAGCACTCTGTGACTTTGCACAGGGCTCTGAAATGCTGTCGATGGGATTGGCGCAAGCCCCCAGGCAGCGGCCATGGCGCAGTACTCCCAAATTTGGAGTTTAAACTCTGCTTCTAGGATATAAAGGATTTGTTGGTGTAGTAATTTGTCCCACTAAACAGCAGTAGGGTAGCATTAGCTGGGCAATGGTTAAAACCTACAGATCCTCTCCAAAGTTCTCCAGAAAGATTTCATAGGTCAATGGACTCAACTTTCCACATTACTCAGGAGGGGCCTTTCAAATGTGGAGAAACTTGGGCTGAAAAAGATTTTTTCAGCTTGGAGTAAAGGGTTTTTTTGAGTTAAGGTTGAGCCAAACTTTGTCCTTTTCTTCAAAATTTTGTTCTCGTCTATAACAATCAAAGTTGAGTCTGAGGTGTTTTTGCCTTTCCATTTTTTCTTTTTTTTTTTGTCACATACTGCTTTGAGTCTGAATTTACTCCATTTTTTTTTGGCACGGCCAGCAGTCTCAGCCAAATACAAGCCAGAGTTGAGAGCAAAATATGGGCTCCTCAAACTTATTTGACTCGTGGAAAAAAACTAAAAACATCTATGAACTAAAGTTCCACCTGACCAATCAGAAAACAGACAACAGTTTATGTACTTACAATAATCGCTCTAAAGAAAAAACATGTTGCCAAAAGACATGCTGCCGTTGTGTACAACCAACAGAAGAAAATAAATCTGGCACAAAATCCCAAACTAAATGGAGATTACCAGATGAACAAGGCTAAAGCCGTTACCACAGCAAGTCAAAGCACACAATTCCCGCAATTTTGAAGAAGTCCCCAAACTGTGACTTAAGTTTAAAGGACAGCATTATAAAAGCTTGACAGGAGATTACAAAAATGATGGATTCCTCAAAATGGCTTAAATTGCTACGGCTACAGATTGTTTTCGGCTGCAAAAATGGAGAAAAACTCAAGAAGGGGAGTATTTTTTCTTCAAATGTGATTGCGAAGACAGAAGAAAATGGAAATCTAATGACAAATGATCACACTTTAAGAGATTGAAGGAGTGACAATAACATAAGTCCCCTTCCTAACCTTCTTTTCTCAGCAGGATTCGAGCAGTCTCCCCCTCATGCCACTGGAAAGCATGTAATTTCCAATCTTGAGTCAGACACTTGCCTCTTTCTGCCTTTTTTCCCTTTCACTTGTATATTTCACTGCTTATGCTGTTTGCAGGGGGGCAGGAATAAAGTGCTATCTATAGTCTGGGAGTTGCCACAGGCCTGAATAAAATATGGATGTGTCTCCCCGTGCTGCACCAGCTGAACGTCCAGAGCTCTGACCTCCAACTGCTCCGGAAAGAGGCTGAAGCTCAAGAGCGACAAAATGAGTCCAGGTCACGAGATTTAGATCCAACACATAAGGAAATTTCAAATGCTTGGAAGGTGACTGAAAAATGTATGGGGAGATAATTCCGCTTTCAATATTTTATCAGTAACAATACCACAGTGGCATGCAGCCTATTTATGGCAGGAAACACCTGAAACACCTACAGAAAAGCCCTTAAGTGTTATCATCGCCCAGGAAGATTGTCCTTTTTAAGTATTTAGACATGACTTTCTCACCGTGAAAAGTAAGAAAGAAAAGGGGAAAGACTTTATGCCCAAGCACGAGGCAACGTCAATCTGCCTGTGACTAACGTGGCTTTGTAAGTCCAATCTCCAACGCTTCTTGGAGCCAGCATTTCATGCAAAAATGAAATGCATGCAAAGACATTCCCCCCACACGCATTCAAACCTTTGAAGTGTGCGGAGCGACAAGAAAGGAAGGCAGTGGCATTCTCAGACTACTAACCAACACTTCCCACAATGCTTTGTTGACCATGCTTCAGTTCTTTTCTTTGAAAATAAGAAAAGGGAAATCTGTCACCAAAGGAAACCATTTTCTTACATATACATATCCTCACGCCCGACAGTTGTCGAAATGAATGTATAAGACAAATAGAACAAATAGTAACTATAACAAAGTCATAAGAGTACTAATATTGGTGTTTTGGTTTACTAGTACAATTAGCATTTTAATTTTTGAATAAATAGATAATTTACTGCATCTACAAGCATTGGATCAGTTTTGTTCTTAGAAGCTATTTCTTAAAGGTGCTATGAGGAGAATCTATTTCCGGCGACATAAAGACTCTGCTACCCATGAGCACGCGTGGCGACTGTCGTAAAGACGTGACCTAAGCCAAAGCGTGTGTTTGTTGTGATGCCAATGAATGCAGCTCGGACCTTCCTCAGAACTCTGCATTGCTTTACAACTTCTTTTTTCAACAACTTACAGGATGCAAAGCGACGAGGTAATGTATCTCTTTCTTGTTACATAGCGGTAGCTTTTGAAGTGTGACAACAAGCAATTTTTGGAAAACTTAGTTTTGTAGTTTTGTAGCCGGCTATATATCGCTACCTACAGCCCGGTGCTCTAAGACGTGTCCGAAAAATATAAATTTGCTCTAGTTTTAATTGTCTTGTTCCCGAAGTTGAGTATCCAAGCCAGTCCAGCCCTGTCCGACCTGACGCGAAGCTAAGGAATAGCACTTATAGATAACCTATTTTGATGCTCTAAAACTCATCTTAAAGTGTGTATTTCGATCAGGCATATATCTAAAAGTGAGACTTTTTTTTTACTTACTTACTTAGAAACTCCTCACAGCATCTTTAAAGTGGTGCCATTCTGGATTTCATATGAACTCTGAGTGGCGTTTTTCACTAAGACATCAGTCAGCTTTAGTGAGATGTTAATAACTAACGTGATACACCTGAAGAACTGTTCACTATATTTCACAAGTCCATCTGGCAAAGAGCTTGAAGAAAGTTCTGGAGTGTGCAGAACCCTTCAAAAGCATATCCAGCAAATGACCGATCAGTTCCACCAATCACATTCGTCACAGGCCAATTGGATAATGCAGTAGGTAGGCGCTACCGTCGCAATTTAAAGAACAAAACATGAACCACTCCAAAGAAAACATGTTAAAAAAGGAGCAAAAATATCATTTTTTGTCAAGAAATGCTTTGACAGTTGTTATTTCATGGCGAAATAGTGTAAAGATCTGATAAAACCGCTATTTAAGCTGTTAGCATCTATGCTAATCACTTCTGGCTGTTTTCTTGTGCATAGGACTTCCTTGTTCTAAAAGACTGATCGGGCCAGGCTGTTTTTGGCCGAACGCAGTCATGATAGATTGGAGCCTGGCAAAACGGACCTGCCTGATCACAGACACTGAATCACATGCATCCAACTGCACTGTTTGGCAAATAAAAGTCCAAAGTCACAGTAAATAGTACAGAAAATATTTAGTGGAAAAAATGTAGTCAAACTAATGTTTACAAGTCTGTGTGGATTGTATTTGACTCCTTGCTAACTGGAATTTGAATTTACGTTTTCAGATTGTATATCAGGCTAATAATGAGGATTCAAGGCCATAGAAATGTTGGCTTGAAGTCTTTGGAGATGAACAGCTGGAAACAATGTGAACCAGAGAAAAGAAGCTGAAGCTCTGAGAAGGAATGTGAGTATGTGAGAATTGGCCAAATGCTCATGCATAAACTCCCCCCTTACCCACTCCTATATATGTAATGTAAGTCCAAATTGAACCGTTTTTAACTTCCTGGACTCTTCTATAGGCTGAAGATGGCTTCAACTGGAACAGGCTGTATGTTTCGGGATGTTTTCTTGTAGCAGAATATATCTGAGGCCAATCAGATTGTCCTACATGATGGACAAAAAAATCCAGTTTTATTTCTCAGCTTTGAGGACTCCATTTATCCAGACTGAATCCCCAACTTCATTTTCAAAGTTGGAGCCCCAAACTTGCTAGGAACTCCTGCCATGCTTCACTGCTGCCTGAGGACACTAATTACTGTACTTCTCTCTAGCCCTTTGGTGAACAAACTGCCTTCTGCTACAACCAAATATTTCAGACTTTGACTCTTCAGTCCAGAGCACCTGCTGCCACTACTTATTTTGCCCGTCTTCTATGTTTTTATGCACAGCGGAGTTGCTTGGCCCTCAGAGTTATGGCTTCTGGCAAGAGTTCTTCCATGAAAGCCACTTTCTTTTTGTTTATGCAGATATCAATATAGTAGTACTATCACATTCATGGCTTTAAGAAATAGTGAAACAGTCCACATTGTCTTCAACCATCCAAATATGAGACTCTCGAATTACATGTTTGGGAAAACATTCATATTTTTGCAAGACTTTGGGGACTCTTGGTGCTTTGGCTTTTGCTTTTGGCACCTTCTGCTTCTTCAAGTCAATCATGCCAGCCTCACTGTCCCGGGCAATTCCTTCAAAACGTTGGTGGAAGTTTCAAGAGCAAACTCCAGGCTACACTCTGACTGAAGAGTCACACCAGCTGCAGTACCGGGGCCAGGTCCTGGGCAGGTTATATTGAACCATAACAGCAGTTTTCATGAGCTGCTTATCCATGATCAGCCCTGAGGATGTTTTCATTTTCTTTGGTGAGTCACCCTGCTAACACATTTCAGAGAGCTCATGCAGAGGGGCCTCTGACCAAACAGGCTCGGCTCAGATGGCAGGATTCCAGCTGAGCTCCGGGGGACACCTTGTCATGCAGCGACCAAAAATATCTGCCATGTATTTATCCCATTTCAGACACCAATTTGCTTAGTTGTTCCCTTGATTTGCACACCGTCGCCTTTCTAAAGGAATGGACATATTTTTGCTATGACCTGAATGAGTCTGAACATGGCTGGAGCAAATTGTTACACAATTACTCCCGCTAAAAGGCAATATGATTTTTGGCAGAGCGGTATAATTCAAAACACTTGTACCCCTAGTGTGTGAATAACATTTCTCAAGGCTCCATGTGAACTTGAAAAGAGCCTTTGAACACCATAAACACAGACTACAAAAATGAGTCTCCCCTTCTCACAAAATTATGATAACTCTTAATTTTCTGTGGTTCTAAATATGATCTTGGGAAGGTCAAATCAGATCATGATTACACTGACCTGATTTGCCTCTAAAAAACATCGTAATTTCTCAATTATAACATGCGCTGGATTATAACATGCACCCTATAATTTCATGATTTTAGCACAAAAAACACTGTACTCAAATATAATATGCACCCAAATTATGACCAAACCTGCAGACAACTCAAACATTATTGTTTTTCAAAACGTTAATCAATGAAATTTCAGTAGTTTCACAGCAAATACACGATTCTCTCTCTCTCTCTCTCAAACAGATGAAAAAACATCTTGTGCTTAACACATACGCAATTACTAGATTTCTGCCCGAGCATGCTCAGTCATAATGTACCAACATTATAACATGCACCCCATAAACAAAACAAAACACACTGTACTCGAAGTGCCTGAGAGTAGCTATCAGCAAGACAATGTTTTCGACCAATCACAGCACAGCTATTTAGCGTCGCTCACAAAATGGCAACACTCTATGTTTGCCAGCGAGTGGTAACACTTGATTGAATGATGATTACACAAAGTTAAATCAATTAAGACTAAATATAATTTTATTACAACAGTTTAACAGTCAGTTTAAAAGTGCTATGAGGAGAATCTTTTTCCGGTGACATAAAGACTCTGCTACCCATGAGCACACGTGGCGACTGTTGTAAAGACGTGACCCAAGCCAAAGCGTGCGCTTGTTGTGATGCTAATAAATGCAGCTCGGACCTTCCTCAGAACTCTGCATTGCTTTACAACTTCTTTTTTCAACAACTTACAGGATGCAAAGCAACGAGGTAATGTATCTCTTTCTAGTTACATAGTGGTAGCTATTGACGTGTGACAACAAGCAATTTTTGGAAAACTTAGTTTTGTAGTTTTGTAGCCGGCTATATATCGCTACTTACAGCTCGGTGCTCTAAGACGTGTCCGAATAATATAAATTTGCTCTAGTTTTAATTGTCCTGTTCCCGAAGTTGAGTATCCGAGCCAGTCCGGCCCTGTCCGACCCAACCGCAAAGCTAAGGAATAGCATTTATAGATAACCTATTTTGATGCTATCAAACTCATCTTAAAGTGTGTATTTCGATCAGGCATATATCTAAAAGTGAGACTTTTTTGTTGTTACTTAGAAACTCCTCATAGAATCTATAATGACAGTCATACAAATTTGGCGCATGTTGTAGTTCACTATTCTCCACTGACCAGTTCCAATCCGATGCTCTGGGATGCTATGATATTAATAAGGACCATGTAGTCAAATCTATGCCAAACGTAGATCCGGAGGAAAAATGGAGTTCAACTTGGTATTAGCAACGTGTGTCTGGGAAAGTGGCGAGTAAGTGTACCTACCTTTTGTGCTTTTCCTTGCCTTTGTGTATTAGGGGTGGGCGTATCTATCTCAATATTGATAGTATCGATACCAAGCTGAGTATTGGAATCGGATCGATACTAGCGTGATGAGATCAATTCTGCAGTTTCTCTTATGTTGTCTTTACTTTACTTTCCTTCGCTCCGACCGCCGCTTCTAAACGGTGCACCTCTCTCCCTCTATGTCAACATGTTACTGTTCCTGAACAAAAACCTATAAATCTGTTGTCAATATGGAAACGGAGCCAAAAGGGCAACCCAAGAGAGGGCTTTGTGAGCAGAAAGCCAAAGGTTAAGGTTAACTGTAGTTTACTCTTTATTTGTGTAATGGAAGATATTTTTATTGTGATGTTGACATTGTTATATTTTTATATTTTTTTACATTGCTGCTTTTTTGTTATTTTGCACTTGTGATTTTTTTTCTTAAACGTGGAATAATTTATTATTTTTACACAGTTACATTTTTTTTCTATTGTTGTGGTTCATTAATAAAAAGCATTTTTATTGCCTGAAATCTTTGTATGGTGTTTTATCATAATCACAATCAACCAACTCAAGGCAAAATTACAAAATTATTCAATGATCATTACATTTCACGTAAAAAGTATCGGTATCGGCGATACTAGCCCTGTATTTACTTGGTATCGGATCGATACCAAAATTCCCAGTATCGCCCACCCCTATTGTGTATAACTTTGACATAAACTGTCCTCCACCACCTCACCTTGGTCACAGAGTTGGACTGTTCCTCATCCTGTCTCTGTTACAGTTAATGACTGTGTCTCAACCGTGTCTCAAAACACGACTGTGGTAGGCAGTTTATCCACTTCCTCGTTCCCTGGTTATCGGGCACGTCCCCAAATACACTCACACACATGGCGCATGCTCCAGAGCCAAAGTTGCCAGGTCTGCTTATTATCAGTGATGTTCTTTTTTTTTTTCTATATTGAAAGGCAATGTTGATAAAAATTAACACCGGTAATGTAAATTTCTCTTTTTAAAAAAGTAGTATATCACATCGGGGAAGAAAATAGCTGGAGGTTGCTTATTTTGGGCTTGTTTTTATCGACCAGGTTGCTCATTTCAGAAGCAAAATGTGGAAAAACTGGGCAGGAGCTCTCATTCCACAGGGTATTAGGCCTGTGCTCAAAATATAGATATGGCAAAATATCGTATCGCACTCCTTTGGGATTCTACAGAATCGATACGGCCTAAATGTTTTGACAGTTGTTGTAAATACACTTTGGGTAATGTTAACAGTGGCACAGTTCAAGGTAGAAGACGAGCTACATAATGAAGCATATGTTCTAAATTTGAACTTAGGTCTACCATCTTTGAGGATCTGAATTTATGTCTCTCAAGTTGTAGAACCACTTAAAACTCATCCTTGTTCTTTTTCTTCTTATCAGAAAAAACTAAACTTATCAAGAATTTTGCTTAAAGCATAGTCAATGTTCACAATTTACGTGTATCCGGATACGTATCGTATCGTGGCCTTAGTATCAGGATACGTATCGTATCGCGGCCTTAGTATCGGGATACGTATCGTATCGTAAAGTTGCTGGAAATACCCAGCCCTACAGGGTATGTGACATTTTGTAAAATAAAGAGCACAAAAGAAATCACTGTTACGTTCTGTATAGTAGAACTTTTTGTAGGACTTCACATTTAGGCACAGATATGGGGTTCTGTCAAAGATCGAGCAATGTAAAAATAAAATACTTTTCATAGAGGGTAACTAAGTAAAGTTACGAGCTACTTTTTTCAGAGGTAACGAGCAAACACTACTTTTTAAAAGTAACTTCCCCAACATTTAAAGGATCTCCAAGCCCAGTGATGGTCCTTCCAGCCAATTGGCGACCTTTGTCCTGCAGCACCCATGCTTGGGTAAACTACCATGACATTCATCTTAAATACTCATGAAACGTTGATGCTTTCTGGCTCATTTCCCTCCTTTATATTATCAATAACTGTAACAAAGACAGTAAAAATGGCTTTATTACTGATTGACTATATAGATCCACTTGTCTTAAACAAGTCATGGCAGCTGGTAACATGTTTTTACAAAGTAAAACATGAATAAATCTCAAAGAAGTATAACTGCTGAACTCCTGACAGACTCAGAGTAAGAACTATTTGCCCCACTGTTCCTGCAGAAATTTCCGGCACATGCAGGAGTGAAAATGAAGCAGAAAAGACATTATGCAAATATAATTATGACAGGGTGCCAATTTATCACACACAGAGATAATTCATCACGCCCAGAAACAATCCAGTTAATTTAATAGACTGCAGGCAACAGTATTTTTCTTCCAATTGCACATTGACCAAGGGCAGGGTGAGGTGAACAGCTGCAGCAATAGATTGTCTCCTGGAGAAACCGGAAAATTAAAAGCTTTTGGTGAGGGTGGTCGCTGGGATACAGGTCCGGTTTATACATTATTTTAGACTTGTTCAAATAAGGGACAGGGGAGGTTACTTTTATGTTTACGTTTTTGTTATGCCATTGTCAAGAAATGTTTTTTTTTTTTTTATGGAATTGTTAAATTTATCTAAAATTCAAAGCAGAGACAACCTATCTCAGAACAAATATCAGAACTCTAAAGCAATTTAATAAGTATTTTTAAGCTTATTAAACCATTGTATTGCTGTGCTTAATTATGCTTTCATATCCTTAAAAATGAGTAAGATCAGTTGTTAGGTTGTTAAGTGAGGTGTTTTGAGATAACAGTTAAGAAATTGCTGGAAATCAAGGAAAAAAGAAAAAAATGCAAAAATAATGAAACCAAGCTGACTAACTTTTAAGAAAGTCTGTATCACAATATTAATTTGATGAATAATGTAGAACAAAATTGTAAATGTTTGATGTTCTTATGACAAGAAATACTCTGTATCTGATATGCTTCCCAAGAGGTGGTAATATATCATTTAAAACCTCTCTAACTAATATATTTAATCTAATAGGTCAGACAGTGTGTGTGGTAATTAAATTATTTGCCAAAACTTTGATTTTCTTTCCTTCAAAATAAAAAAAAAAAACGTGAATGAAAACTTAGGTATGGAACTTCTTATTTATTCTCCGGAGATACCGTGTTTGCAGCCAATGCAGATTTGACGCAAGGAAAATATTAGACCCTCCATCACTCAAAAAATTCTTGTCACACTTTTAAGTAAATTTCTGGAAATCTATCATCACTGAAAAGCTTCTAATTAGTGATGTGTGTCTGATTTCGGCAAATTAGGAGGAAAAACTCAAATTGAAAAGATGAATACTGGGATATTTTGTTTTAAGAAATCTGCAGAACTTACCCAATAATTATCACAAATTCCTCATTTGATTCATACAATCATAACAGAACAAGACCAGTACATCATTAAGCAACCAAAAGAGAACATGGTCTCCCTCTACGTTGGCACGAAAGAAAAAAATAATAATTCAAGGGACTTTTCTTGGTCATCACTTGTTAGAGCTGAACAACTCACACAAATATAAAACAAGGATTTCTCATTACCAGTAAAACGCTTTCATTTTTCAAAGGGCTCACTCCTTCCACAAGGATTTGTGTAATTTAGTAGAGAAATTCAGTTCAAAGGAAACGATCCCAAGGCCTAACAGCCTAAACATTTAAGGTCCTTCAGTGGCACCTGGCCACCTCTCTAGATATACCCCTAGATGATTCTTAAGACTACTGATTCAAATAAAGTGACTCAACTTAAAGTATTAGGTCAGGTTACAAGAGTCATAGACTTGAGTCATAGGCTACAGTTTGGAAATGTTATTTAGTTTGATTATTTCTCCTCTACGATGATGGCATTGTGTTTCATCGTTGGGAAGCCTAATTAGTTACCTTTACAAGGTAAAACCATAGACTGTAAAAAACATGGACGCCATGACACTGGGCTTAAATTGAAGCCGCCACAAAAACTGCTCCCCCTGGTGACTGGCTGCAGTATAGGTCAATTCTCCGTCTCCCGCATTCATCTGAACGGGCTGTAGTGAAACTTCAAAAATTATTACACCTCGTAGAAATATTTCTCCCATCCGTATGCTGTGGTGACATTAAAGTATTATTGAGCTGCGTGTTTTCCAAGTCCTCTTTTTTCTGAAAAGTTTCTTTTTTATTAGTTATTAGAGTTTAAAAATAACCGCGGTTTACGGCAGTTTCACAATGATTGTGTACGGCGTATGCTGCGGAGTGTTGCGACCGTTTACGGCAGCTGCGTCTGGATTATGGCCCAAATTCTCTACTGGCTGCACAATGGCAGCGCCCTGACGGAAGATATTCTGGCTTCAAATCCGTTACATGGTGGAAGGCAGAGCCACGCTATCCAGTTCTTATAATACATCCATGGGTAAAACATGCGGGTGGTGACCCCTAGCCTTGCTGAGCAGACGGACCTGCCTGATTCTGAAATCATGAATCTCAGTCTTGCCAGCCTCCGTTGTCCAAAGGTTTTACTCAGCTAAATGCTTAACGGCCCAATCAGGGACAAGCAGCGGAAGCGGCGGAAGCAGCGGGAGTGACGACAACAGGAAGTGACTTGACAGGAAGTGAAGTCACTTCCTGTTGTACAAATAATGGAGGCTAATGTCGGTTAGCCATCATGGTTTCTCAGTTATACTGCCGAAATATGCTCTCCTCATAAGTTTACTTTATAGGGATTGTCTTTGGTGAGGTTCATGTCACATATAAGTGTTAAATGATACATCTGTGTGGTGTTATTTCATGTGAAATGATAGTCTGAAGGTAGTTAAGCTATCGGCAAAGCTAACAAGGGCAAACGACAGTAAATGGCCATTAGCCGTAGAACCAACTAAAAACAGCCTCTGCGGCCAATAGCCATTTACTGTTGTTTGCCCTTGTCAGCCATTAGCCGTAGCAGCTAACGGCTAACCATTAGCTGCTAAGTTTATCCGCTGCATATGCTACGTCATAGCATTGCTCCTTGATATGGATTGGTCTGCGATGAGTGTGTTGAGCCAAACGATAGTCCAATCACAAGCTGCTGTTGTATTTGAAGGCTCTGCCCCTAAAAACATTCTCATAGGGCTCCTCCCCAGATGGATTAGTGAAATATTTTCAACATGGAACTGTCCATCTGGCATGTCAGGCTAGGTGTCCCCCAAAAATGTACCAAAATCCCCTGCAACTGAAGGCTGGTGTTCTGATTTGCAAAGTGGCAACATTATTGTGAGACTGGTGAAGACAAAGACAGACCTTAAAGTGGGCACCCCAGGAGAACAACACTTATTCCAGTTGCCAGTTGTGCTTTGTTGTTAAGGTGACTAATATGCTTTCCAAGGATATGAAATGCAATACCAGTTGGTATTATTAAAAATGAAGTAATTAGCATAATACCTTTTCCAAAATTGTTTTGAGGAGTACACCCTGACATGAATGATTTTTAGGATGTGAAAAATGGACTACCAAGTCTTTACAGGTCCAGGATCTGATCTCTCCCCCTTGCCTGAAAATGAAATGTAATGTTTTAACGGCTGCAGTTGTTAAATGCATTTTGTGCTTCAGTTGCAAAAACATGGAAAATAATTAACCTTTGATGAACCCTTGCAAAAAGTTATGATACCTGTGAGTTTATTCCATTTGCTGCTTTTAATTCCCCTGCGCTCCAGCTCTAAAGTCAGTGCATTTAAACCTTCAAAGACTCCCTCTATGTGAGCAGTATGAATAAGTAGCATTAATCACTCTAATGAACTCAGCGTCTGAGATTCTGAGAGCACGGAGAGAAGTATTGACCTTAACATGTGGGCAAGCAGTCCAAACCACATTTCAAAACAACCTCATAAAGAAGGCCTGCGAGTTGGCATGCGATCGATCCACATTTATTGATCTTGTTTGGCCTTGGTGCTTACAAAGCCATATAGTAGCATGTCTTGTTGTTTTTCACATCTGTATGTCTCTGACAAAGGACTGCAGACTCAGTGTGTTTCTAAATGTGGACTAGTTGTTTTCTCCATTCTTATATCTTTCTTTTTTTGTCTGCTGTATCATCTCATTTCAGCTGCTAAGTAACACATTTATGTGGCTGCTTCATGCTAACAAAAATGCAAAAACTGTAGTTTAAATACGTCTGACGAGCTGTTTGGGCAAGAAAGTCTAGTATTTAACCCTAATATAAATAACATCTTTGAAGAATATTCAATTTAATCATGTCAGTCACTCTAATTTAGCACTAAATGAAAAGTGTGCAAAAAGAAAATAAGTTAAAGGTGACAACAAAATATTAATCCATTAATCTATTTCCTTTAGCTCATCCAGGACTAGTTTGTAGCACCAAAAGCCAAGGCAAGATAACCCAAAGCAGTGTTTTCTTATGCCCTGCTATGTCACCCCAAAAACCTTTTTAACCCTGATATTTTCAGAAATATTTCAAGGTCAACCATCCAGAAAATTCCCTGATGTTCTTGGTCTTCACAGCAGAAGTCTCTCTGCAGCTTTCAAGTCAGTCAAGGGCAAATTGAAAGTGAAACATGCTAGCAGACATGGGTAAAGTCTGTGTTAAAAAAACATCTGCAATCTGCATCCAAACATGAAGATCCTTTTGGTAAATTTAGGACAATGTCAGGGTTTTTTTGGCATGTAAACAGGTATTAGGTTTTTAAGGAAAAGTTTTAAGTCTACCCCATGGTTCCCACCCAGTTCAACATGACCTAAATACCTCCAAAAGGAAATGTCCAGCAGACATCTTAAACTGATGCCCAAACCACCTCACTTAGCCTTTAAATTGCTGAGCCAACCTTTGCTCGAGACTCATTGAACAGTTTTCATCTATGCCTGGTCCCTTGCTTTAGAAGTAAACAGGAAAGCATCATCTGCAAAACACACAAGAACAATTTCAACAGGAGGACCCTTAAGCCTTCCCGCCCTTGACTGTGCCTCACAAACAGAGTCAAGCCCAGCTAGCATTGATGCAAAACTCATAAAAAACATAAAAAATCTCCTCAATTCATATATGTGACTGGTTAATGGCTGACATTTTCATCTCATTTAGGATATCCTCTAGTCTTGTGAAGGCCTACTATGAGTGCTAAAATAGCCCTTAGCCATTCTCACACTTGTTAGTTAGTACATGATGACGTGATGTGACTACATTGACATGCTAGTGTAAAGTACGCTTGGGTGAGATGATCAGTATTAGTTCTGATACCCCGTCAATTAAAACATTCTCACTTTGGCTCAAAAACCAACGCTCCTGCTGATACATTATCAGAAAGTCACAGTTTGTTATATATGTTTGAATCTGCGAGCAAAGCAAAACAAGGTATAGAAAGGGACGTGTGATTAGCATGCGCACAGAGCTGAGAAAAACAAGCTTAGGCACAGCAGGTAGAGCACATGCCTAACAGCAAGAAGGTTGTCAGTTCAATCCCTGAGTTCTGTTTGGAGTTCGCATGTTCTTCCCGTGCATGCGTTGGATCTTTCAGGGCAGTCCCGCTTGCTCCCATAGACTAAAATGAAAATGTCCGTCTCTCTATGTGGGCCTGAGATTGGCTGGTAACAGGTTCAGGGGGTACCATGTAGATAATGGATGGATTGATGGATGTTGCGTATTTTAACTCTCAGATAATTTGATGCTAAATTCCCTATTCTTGAAACTGTCAAAATATTTTATCTTCTTCTGATTTTTACATTGTTGTTGTACCAAGGCCATCTGTTTTAAATGCTTTTATATGCTATTTTTTTAATTTCCCCTGATACTGTTAAACATTCTGTGATTGTAAAAACTCCCCACTGCAGTTTTTAAGATTGTCTTATGGTCTTCATCTTGTTCTGTTTTGCTGTGTCTGGCAATCTGTCGTTACTACAGTATATTTGCCTGCCATACATTTGTGCATTCTGCAATTAAAAAGGAGAAAAAAAAAATGCAAGACTATGATTCAAACACGCCAAGCTCATTCACGCGCCAACCCACTCGCACATATGCTTCACATTTGTATCCCTAAATCACCGTATTCATCTCACTAAATTGCCCTCATTGACAACACACGATTTTAATGCTCTGCTCTGATAGGGCGAGAAGAAGAATGGGAAGTCTTTGTAATTAACTCCCGTCTATTTATCATGGGGGGAGGATGACAGGGCTGACTCGGTATTAATCAAAACATTACCCTGAGCTAGCTTGCACGTGCCAAGCTGGCAGCCATTCTTCATCAATGATGTCACATTAGTGATCTGGAGCTCAAGACTGGATTATTACTCTCCATTCCTGGGCTCAATTAGAGCTCAGTAAACACTTGATAAGCTTGGTAATGACAGTGGTCCTGTGGCCGATGAGAAGATTCCTTTTTTGTTTCCTTGATAGTTGTTAATTTCTCTGGAGAGTAACACTTGGATAATGAAAGATTTTGGGCACACACAGTGGAGATCATTAGACCAATGTAAGGCTTATAGTAAAAATAGGAGAGTAGTGCTGTTGTGGGAGTTGAAAAACTGCCCAGAATCACCTCCTCATTTCATCATGTGCTTTGCATCACTTCCAATACCTAGTCAGGGTGTTTGTTGGGGAAAAAATACATTCCAGGATGTAATCATTATTCTGTTTTTTGTATTTAATTAACCGTACATTTCTCCTCCATTTGTGTGGTTTTGTTTGTATTCTAGTGAAATATGTTAATTAACTAATCCTGGAACACCAGTATGAGAAGATATACGTTTTACTTGCCTGTTGGTAGAATGTACCCTGTTCTCCTTGAATGATCTGAATTGATGAAATAATAAAAATAGTACTAACAAAAGGACATTTTGTTACAGTGTAGGCAAGACAAGACTTATTTCTGATTAAATTATCTAAAGGCTCAACAATATGAAGCCTAAATGAGAGCTAGTCATCAATCAAAAACGTAAGGTATTTATAAACAGATAAAGGCAAAATTATATTACCATGAGATGTATTAACAGAGGACGGGTTCAGTTACTTTATCTATGAATCTGAAAACATTAGTGTTGTTTTATCAGGATTCAAAACCAACTTTAGCTCCCTCAGACTATCCTGTATAGTGTCAAAAGCTTCCTACATAAGACAGGTTCTGATCCTGAGTGGGAACAGATTCATAAACAACAGTATCGTCTACATATAATTCAATATTAGCATGAAGAACAGCATAGAATTTAGTAAAAAAAAAAAAAAAAAGCTATTTTACGACAGCCTTTGGTTTTCAATTTGAGCTGTGTGGAACATGTTACAAAATGTCCTGAATCCACTGTTGCCACGGTCCACCCTCCTCGGCTTCATATAATTTTTTAAAAACTGGTCAAGTCGAGAATAAGAGCTGTGTTAATAGCAAACCATTTGTAGGTGAACTCCATTCACTCGAACATGAAAAAACCATCCACAACAGTGTCCCGCATGCATTTCATTCCCCTCACAGCCAAATGAGAGATCCTGTACAGTGCCAGAATACTTCAAGCCCTGCCAGTAAAAAGCTGGAAAACTCAGACTTTTGAGCTGCCTTTTTTTCACACTGCAGTTATAATTGCAAAGAGCATGGAGCTACTTTAATGGACAATTCATCCTTTTAATGACCTCCCTCCCACAAGATCTATGGGGAATACCACTTGCATCTTGGAATTACTGTTCTGGTTTAGCTCATTTATATAAAAATTAAGGTAAAATTATTATTTCCTTAAACTGTTTCCTCCTCTGCACTTTAGCTGAGAATGAAACTAAGACAAAAAGGAACAAACAACTTGCAGATTTAAAATAGTTCTTGGACCCAGGAGGGAAATCCGAGGGCTTTGTTCAGCATATGTGGAGAAGCTTCACAGGAGGAGGGAAGAATTTTAAAGTCCCACTGCTGGTGAGGGATTTCTCTAACTGGTTTGCATAATTTTAAGCATTATTTAGGTACACATTTATGTCTTAAGAGTTGTAAAACTTAAATATCTCTCTGTAGATTCTCAGTGGGCTGCATGTGGAGCTCAAGGCACTATCCATGTTTACAACGCAGTATAAATACGCTGTAATTACATTTGACAAGCTCTAAAAACAGCATTATTTTACTGCAAGGCATAAAGGCACTACAGGGACGTCTTTTAGGGATTTACATGCTTACAGTGGAAATATACTGTCATAATTTAAAGGAAGCACTTTTTTATGTAAACACAAGCATGCAGGTAGTGTAATAATGGAAAAAATAATAGGAAGAATAACCAAAATCTTATACCACTTTCCCTTAATAAACCCTCATCCCTTCTTTTTATACTGTTTTATTACTTAATTACACTATTACTTCAGAAAATCGCCCAGAAGAAGTACAGGCCACTAATTAAAGACTTGTATCTGTGCCAAAGTAGCAAGTAGCTTCCTTGTGGAAGACCTGAATCCTACTGTTTTAATGAGTCAGATACATTTCCTCTTCGCCATAGTTGCTGAAAAGGCTGGTTTAATAAGTATTGACTGTCATATGGTACAAAGGAAAAGGTGACAATTACATTGAACGCAGCACTGTTCCAAAAGTCGAACTGATTTAAGTAAGGGTTGCTGTGAGTCCATTCGAGAGATCATTTCTGCACATGATCATGTGTTGTATAGTTTTACTACACACTTATTCTAGTCTAGAAAACTCTTGGAAAATATTCAAGCTTCTGACTTAAAATGAAACCCATATATCAGATTTTGGCAAGCCATGAAACCCTTCTGTTTGGATCCTGCTCCAAACAGGCTGTTTGAATGTAAATGGTTTAGTACTAAGTCTGACCACACTGCCAACAACTTAAGTATTGGGAGTGACTCCAGCTGATATGAACATCTAGACAAGATCCTTTATACGGAGCCAACTGAGGGCTAAACAAGCATCAGGTTCAAGGATTGTTTGCCACCTTGGGTAGTTAGCATAATCCTTAATGGCACCATTGAGGGGTTTTTTTTTCGGACCAACTGTTTGAGCACACATTTCTTAATGTGTAGAATATAACAGAGGGAGAGGAAGAGGTCTTTTTCTCATATTTAAGGGGTTTGTAGACAGGACATGGCCATGTATTTTGTTTGAAACCATTACAAAGTCTATTTTGCACAACATGGCATTTAAAACGGTACCGATGGCTTAAAAAGATTGTAACTTTTCTAAACTATAAAACACTTCAGATTTTACTTGTTGGCAAATTAACCAGACTGATTTGTTTCAAACATTTCTGCTAGTCTTTCAAAATGATACACAAATAATGATTTTTTTTTTAGGCAACTGTGTGCTTGTCTGACGATCTGTTCTACTCTTAGGTAGCCTTATGCTGCGTTCATATCAGACGCCACTTGTACTACCTCGGCGATCACTCTCCTTTCAAAGTCAATGTGCAGCCGCGATGGGGCGGGGCTAACCCTCCTGCGATGCGACAGCCGCGTACAAGACGATCACTTCACTCGTCTCGCGATGTCAAAGTAAAAAAAAAGTTGATCTATTCAGGCGATGTCGTGTGTGGCCGTGCGGCAACAGCCAATCAGCGGTGTGTGTACGTGTGACGGTACCCGAGACAGACAGTTATTCATCCGGAATGAGTTCCGTCTAGGCGGAACTAATGTCAGTGACGACATTAGTTCCACCTAGACGGACCGCGGTAAACTCTGATGCTGCTGCATCATCAGCTGCAGTGTTTTGTGGTTGATAAGTCAGTGAAAAGGATACAGCTGGAATAATGTCCACTTATACATCCTATTAAATGATATATGATATGATCGCCGTGAAACTCAAGCGGACGTGACGTCACCGAGCGATGGCCGACGGTAGCGGTTACCAAAATGAGGTATTTATGGACGCGCGACGCTACGTCAGTGGGCGATGCGATTTTGGTAGCTGGGTCGCTTGCGGTGTGAACGCAGCATTAGTCCCGCAGTGAAATTCACTTGTTTAATATGGTATGGGATAAAACTATATTTAAGAAATTCCCATTTGACACAATAATTTAACTTTAATAATGTAATAGTAATATAACAGAAATACGAACCCACAGCCACCTCAATAACTACGTCCACCCCTGCTAGTCACTTTTTTAAACTGTAGTGTCTTTTCTCTCAAAGCAGCACTCCTCAAAGTTTAACTAGACCACCTCATGCCAGAGTTTCCTTTAAGAATAGGGTATGATCTCATGAGGATGTCAAAACATGGCAACAACCCTTTCCAACCATATACTGTCTTTTCTTTTGTATTACAGCATGTTTTGACCAATGAAGTGGGGATTTTGAACATTAATGTGACCTCCATAATGGATGATTGTGGTGGCTGTCCCAGCCTTTTGTACTGATATATTGATCCCATCACTGTGCTGCCAACTTTTTTTTGCTGGGAAAGTCACTCTAGTGCATTTTCAATATTGGATTTATACTTCAACTTTCATCAACTTTTACAATAGTTTAGATCAAATCACACAAAAGTGATGATCATTTTTGCGAGGCATGCATTCCAGTTTGCCACACATCTACATCAATTTTAGCTTATTCAAGGTAAAAACACAAGGTGGGCTCTAAGAAAGAGACTTGGTGACCAGTGTTCCAAGTCTATTGTCATCTTCTACAAGCGGCTTGAGGCAGATTATTACATTCCTATAATTGAGGTCAATTCGTGGCCCCCTGAAGACCCTCTCCCCAGAGTTCAAACTGTGTGCTAAGTCACCCCCTGAGCTCTAAATTGATTTTGTTCTTCTGCCAGTGCATTCAAAGTAGAATAATGTGACCTTGAATGTCTCTATCACCAGTAAGAAACACTTGTGTCAGCACCAGAAGAGAAGCATTATTGTCGGTGGTCAAAGATGAATTGAAGCAGTTAAACCCATTGTGCTGCTTAAATAGCGTTGGAGTGTGTGTTAGAATGGACTGATGGGAGTTATTTTGTAAGAAAATTGAGAGGGGCTGTTGTGGGGTGCTGGATTAAAGACTAAGCTATGATCCCAGGATTCAGCAGTGCAATGTAGAACAGTCACCACATCACATCTGAGGAACTTATTCAGCTGTATGGACTTTTGATTGCACAAATACTTCAGGATTAAAAAGCCCACCAACTTTCTGCAGATTTGCAAACTACTGTTCATTCGGGTGAATGTGCAAATGATAACACTAAAATGAAATTAGCTATGAATAACTTGTCCAGTGTTGCAGCCAACAACCATTGGGACAATGGCAGCCAAGCAGAAGTTTTATGATTTTAAATTCAGCAATAATGCAGTGCACTATACTCCCACTGGCACTTATCCTCCAGACAGACACACTGAGCCGGAGGCCCGGGCCATTTCATCTCAGAGGGAGGATGTTGTGGACCATCCAGAACATTGTAATGGCAGCATTAGCTGTGTAACACTATTAGCCATTAGCTCCAGTTCCTGCTGCTATGATATGACCTGATATTTCTTTCTTATATATACCGAGCTCATAAACATCATAAGAAAATGTATTAAGACCGGCTTTGTTATGGGCAACTTCATGTTTTTCTTCAATGCACACTGAGGTAAACTGAAACTTGATTAGCCGTATGGTACTGACCCTTTGACATTTTAGTGTTATTTACAAGATATAACAACACAAGATGTCTTTATGGCCTACAGAATGGGGGCCTACAGAGGGTGTCTCGTATTGACTAAACATGCTCGATACTTTGCTTAAATGCAACTTTTCTTCCATTAAAGATGACATATTAAATTTTACAATACTACACTAAGCCAGACTTGATTGACTGGGGTGAGAAAATACTCAGGCATTAATGACGTCACAATTTATATTTCAGTATTTACTGAACCATTTGACAAACATCCTGTTTGAGTTGCAACATTTACCGTCACTTCCTCTGCTCTGGATTTGCCAGCTCTTCCCAGCATCAGTGATGCACTTGTGTAGGGAGTCCTTACCCCTGATGCATTAATCATCCACCACTGCATCCAAGGCATATGGTGAGTTTCACATACATCCAAACTTGGAAGGTGTGGGTGGGAATTAAGTCACAAGTCAGGTAGATGTGCTCCAGTTACCAGCAGGAAAAGTTAGGGTAGCTGAAGAACATGAAGTTGGCCATTCCTCGTGAGATTATCTACTTTGCAACTCAGACTTTTTCATTTTTATATCATTGGAATACACCATTTGTTGGAGGTTATTCAAGATATAATTAAACCCTTCTTAAAATCTTCATTACCCCTGCCAAGGGGGTTATGTTTCTGCTGGAGTGTGTTTTTTTGTTTGATTGTTGTTTGTTTGTCCGTAAGGTTACAGAAAAAACAACTACTGGAGGGATTGACATAAAAATTTTACCAGACATGTGGTTTGGTCCAAGGAAGAAGTCAAGTATTTGTCAGGATGAAAAACATTCCCAAAATTTCAAAAAATCCAACAGCTTAACATTGGGCATAGTTTAAAAACTATACATATCTCTGACATTTCTTAAAGGGACTGTGAGGAGAATCTATTACCGGCAACGTAAAGACTCTGCTACCCATGAGCACGCGCGCCAACTGTCGTAACGCTGCGTTCCAGTAACCTCGGAACTGGGAGTGACATCATCTCTGACTTATCAGCATTCCAGCTGAAGTCGGAAAAAAACATGTCGATCTACCAGGCTATTGTTAGCTGTTGTTTGCACACCCTGCGTTGTTGGTCACAAATATCACAAGAAGAATGTGATTATCACTATGGCAGCATTTTTGTAAATATAACTCTAACAATACTAAGTATACAGCTGATCTACAGTGACACACCCCAGTCAGAAGTGCAAATAAATTGATTATTACAGGAGCTAAATAACTGTTCACACTGGGGGCATCCATCTTTGATTGTCAACTCGGGAGTGGCGAGGTTTCACCAAGTTCCCAGTAGGAAAATTCAGACTTTGGGGGACGGTCCAGTTGCAGTTTCTTACTCGGAACTCAAAATTCCTACTTCTGACAACAACTGGAACGCACCAAAAGACGTGTGCAATCCAAAGCGTGTGTTTGTTGTGAAGCAGCTTGGACCTTCCTCAGAACTCTGCATTGCTTTACAACTTCTTTTTTCAATGACTTACAGGATGCAAAGCGACGAGGTAATGTATCTCTTTCTAGTTACGTAGCGGTAGTTTTTGATGTGTGACAACAAGCAATTTTTGGAAAACTTAGTATTGTCGTTTTGTAGCCGGCTATATATCGCTACTTACAGCTCTAAGACGTGTCCGAATAATATAAATTTGCTCTAGTTTTAATTGTCTTGTTCCCAAAGTTGAGTATCCTGGCCAGTCCAGCTCTGTCCGACCCAACTGGAAAGCTAAGGAATAGCATTTATAGATAACCTATTTTGATGCTATAAAACTCATCTTAAAGTGTGTATTTCCATCAGGCATATGTCTAAAAGTGAGACTTTTTTGTATCTACTTAGAAACTCCTCACAGTTCATTTAATGGATTTTGCATCCAGTTTTAAATGATACTATGGAGTCCATCCCTCTATCATAAAGGTAAATTCATCTGGATCTGATCCAGACTGACATAAAAAAAGAACTTTACAATGGGAAATCCAATTCAAAACATTCAACAATTAATACAAAATAAAAAAAATGAAGCAATGTTCCCAATACTTGTGTTTATACAGGATAACAGCCTCCATGCATTTCTGAGTTTGGTCCAGATCCTGGCTCTCTTCTGGATCTGGTGATCCAGAATTGTATTTCTTACAGGGGTTGTGGAAAAGCCACTAATTGAACTGAGCTGCTTGGCGGAGTGCTTTTCTAGTTTAAAATAATCTCAAAAGAAAGATGAGTTTTAAACTTAACACCCCAAACTATGTTCTACCACTACAATAAATGTAATAAACAAGCATAAATGTGAGCTCTCTGACTGAAACACATTTAACTGTGTTTGTCATGTATGGCATGTAAGATTCCACTTATCAACACATGCTTTAAAAGAAAACACACACCATGGGATGCAGCTCGCTGCTTGCGAGAGAGGTATGTGTGATGGTGATAACTGGTCCCTGAAGACTAACGAGATCTCCAGCGTGGTGCTAAAGCTTTTTCTGCTCCTGATTTACACCCTCCATGTTGTCCAATGCATTCCCAAAGCCACAGGAATCTCGTCTGCATAGTGAAATTGACGGGCCTCATTTGTTTGGTTGTCTGTGTAACAAAAAGCCAATGTCACGCACAACCCTGCGAGGCGTACCCACAATCCCGCAGGGTAATACTATTGAGTTCAGTTGAATGGGGGGTTATCTGTCAGCAAGGACAGACAGATAAAGGATGACTGGTGTTTGGAGACTTCTGGGATGTTAACAGGTGGGACAGGAGTTAATCAAGCTTGTATTCAAATGTCTCAGACCGACTGGGTAGACCCATCAAATTACATGGGCAAATGATAGTAGGATCCGAGACAAAGCAAAACACCAATTGAAGCCATTTGTCACATTAATTAATCATTTAATCCCCAGAGTCCCAGTGTTACTCCATAAACTGGGGTTTATATCTCCCTCATGACACCAGCTTGACCTCTGAAGTCACTGTCAGATTGTTAAATAGAACTGGGACTTAACTCAGCTTGTTAAGGACCCTGCAGCAAAACTAAATTAGCCTCGAATGATAAATCAGAAACACTGCCATAAGCTCTGTATTTTTCCTTTGTGGCAGATGTTAGCTCTTCTACTCCATCCAATCATCCATCCTTCAACCCTCCGCCAATTCATACTTAATCCACCTGCCCTATTATTTAGGCATTCATAGTAATGAGTGCCCAATTCCATGTAAATTGTATCATTTACTAGACAACAATTAAGTCATCTATCCAACAATGAGCAAACATCCATCCACTACTGGTTTTCAATCCATCCAACCACCCAGTTAATCCCATCATCCATCCATCAATGTAGTTAATCTATCTGTTCTTATACATAGCCTACTAGCCCATCTATCCATCCATCCATCTGACTTCTATCATTTAATCCAACCATCTGACCACCTATTTATGCATCCATCTATGTTATGTAATATAATGTCTTTTCAATGCATTCATCCATCCAATTAATCCCACAATTCATTTAGTTAATATATCTGTTCTTACATCTATTGGTCCATCCATCCATCCATCCATCCATCCATCCATCTATCCAATCATCTATCCAATTTCATTAAATCTGTCCATGTAACCATCTATTAATGCATCCGTCCACCCAAACAACCATACCCTGCATCTTCTAGTTACTATATCCATTCATCCACCTCTCCGACCATTCATCATCATCCATCCATCTGATTTCCATCAATAAACCTATTTTTACATCTATCCAATATATGTACAGTCCTGGTTTTCTATCCATCACTCCACCCAGCTAATCCCACCTTACATCCATCTAGATGATATATTCATTAATCCATCTATCTATCTGTATATCCTTCCAACCATCTGATTTCTATAATTTAATCAATCCATATATTATGCAATCCCACCATCCATCCATCCATCTGTCCACGCATAGAGTATATTCCACTGTCTCATATCATACATTTATGAATATGTGTCCATGAACCTCCCATCTCATCCATCTTATTTAAACTGATCCAACAATCAAGTCATCCACCCATCTGATTACATATCATAGCAGAGCATCCACTTATGCATTAGTCTGTCCAATTATACATTAGTCTGTCCTATCAGGCCATCTGTCCATCCATTAAAGACTCCTCTAATGTATTCACTTAGTCATGAAACCAGCCATCTGCCTGATCACCCATCCAGCCATTAATCGATCCATCTAACCATCCATTTGCGTAACCATCCATTGTTTTGGAAACTATCTCATTTTCATCAATCCATCCAACAGTATGTTTGTGCAATCATCCATCTGTTCTGGAATTTCCTTGTTTTTCATCCATCCACCTGCCCAGTAATTAATCCATTTATCTATCCATCCATCCATTTCATATCAATGGATCAATTTATGCAGATGTGTGCCCATTGATGCATCTTTACATCCCACTGAGGCATCTGTCCATCTACTCATCCAACTGTTTATCCATCATATATCCACCCACTTGACTATGTTTGACCATCTGTCTTTTTTATGATCCACTCATCCATCCACGACCCAATGATCCATCCACCTATCCATCAGTTTGTCAATCCATCCATCCACAATGTCTGTCTGTCCAGACAAATATACATAAATTTAGCTCTTTATCAGTTTGATTGCCAGTCATGGAAGTGGTTTGTCCTTCTTTGACCTATAATCATCCATTTATCCTTCCGTCCGTCCATCATTCATGTATCAGTCCATCTGTCCGATCATATGTCTGACCATCCACCTGTCTTTAGATGTGTATATCTATTAGGTTATGCATATTTCCATGTATCTATCACTTCATTCAATCCTCTTGCCACTAACTGATCTGACCGCCAGTCTCTTGTTTAATACTGTTTTATACATTTACTCATCCTACATCTATTGATTAGTTTGCCCATTCATCCATTCCAATATTTCATAAAATATGATCCACCCATCTATCAAGCATCCATCCATTCAATGATCTTGCTGACCATCTGTTTGATCATTAACTTGTCTGTACATCCATCCAATCATCCAACAGCACTGTCCCATCAATTGGAAACTCCCTACAACCATTTCTCTAATCATCTGTCTTTTGCATCTGTCCATCTATACATAAATCCTCCTATCCATCCATTTTTAAATCTGTCATTCAACCCATTTATCTTTGAGTAACCTCTCTCATAATAAACCAGTTGCCGTTTCATTTAATACTTTCAAACAGACAGCATACAAAGCTTATGTTATGTTGATGTCAAATAAAGCTTATGGGAGTTTAAAGACCTCGAGGTTAAATAAAATATCTTTAATTAAAGAATATTTATTCTGATTAGATAATATCTCATATTGTATGTTGTTTGATGTTTGGTGAACTACATTTACTTAATGAGGATTAAAATCACATTTCTTTAGATTTTTATGAAGGACAAAAAAATAGCATATGAGAGATGCCCTTTCTATCTACCTTGTACATGTGGGAGTAATTAGCTGTAATAACATTTATCTATATTACTGTATGTATTCATTGATGCACCTTTAGACAAGTCTTTCATGTGACTATACATAATTAAATTATATCTTGTTGTTTATTTACATTATGAGTATATGTTTTAAGCTAATTACTACTTTCCTTGGCACTATTGTTAGACCATATGCCACCAGCTATGACCTTTTTTGTTGTCTTGAAATAATGGCATCATTAGGTGATTAGCCCAAGAGGGCAGCATGCACAGCCAGAGCCTTGACCCCTCTGCCCTCTGTCTCAGTGTATTTTTCTCCTCGAGTTTAATCCCAGCACTCTGCCTTCCGCTGAGGAACAGAAAAGAAATTAACCTTCTCCATTGCCCTGGTTGCATAATTTCCTTCTAAATAAAGACTACATTACTACCAGCTGCTAAAATACTTTAGCTTTGGGTGTAAATAAGAATGTAGGAGGATTGTCAGTGGAAAGAGAAGTAAAGATGAAAATATGCCATTAAATAATGAGGCGTAAATGTAAATGTTCGGGTCGACCTTAACATAATTCACTTGTAAGATTAGCTCTAATGAGGTAGTTTATTGAACACCTGTGATAACTTATGAATCATCAATTGTTCTTGGATGTACAAGATAAACAATGATTAAATGTTAAAATGTTTACACTAGGCCCAGATGTTCCCAGAACACAATTTTTATGCCAAATAATCCACTAAAATATTTGATTTTGCATGTTTAGAAACTAGGGATGTATGATATTATCTGTATGATGTTTCACCTAATCATTAAGCCATCTGTGTCATTTATCTAATGACTACATATTAGCTATCTTGTTTCCAATAACACAAACTGTCAAAGCCAAACAAATAGTTTACTTTATGATTATGATAACTACTGTTCCCAGAAGAAGAAGAAGGAGGTACAACACACTGTATGGGCTGTATGTAAAGACATCTCTATCTAGCCTCTAAAGGCAGATTTTTGGTGACGTATATGAGGCCCCACCTGCCTCCATTTACTTAAGTCACACAGTCATCCCTCAGTTTGATAGCCACTGAGCCCAACACTACAGCCTACACTGTAAAGAGCTTGCTGTAAATTTTACAATAACTTATTGCAACAAGCTGCCAGTAAGTGTAAATGTCTTTACAGAAGCCTTACTCTATTAATTTACAGGATAATAAATGCATTTTCTATGATAGTTTTACTTATGTATTTTTATTTCAGGTACAATTATTTTGTTCCAATTTACAGCACAACTACTGTATATTCATTCACAGTATCGTTTTGGTGTTTTTCTATGACTTTTTAAGATGCACTTTAAAATACAGTGACTTGCTGTATTGTAGTTTATATTACCATCATTCTTTAACTATTTCACTGATCACTGATAAGCAATATATCTTTCTGTAAATAAAAAAAATCACATCCATCAGTTTTAATCCAATTAAATATATATTTATTCAAACATTTGTTTCACCATAAAGCAAGAAATACTTACTTAAATAAATAATCCCTGCCATTGATCAGTTTTCTTTGGATCAATTAGCCTTTTCAGTAAATTACTGCATGTACATTTTACTTTAGGTACTGTATCTGTAGATTTTATGATTAAAGGCTGTTTATTTTACAGAAATCAGTAAGTTTTCCCATAAAACATTGCCACATTGCCGTTTTATTGTAAAAGTGTTTTTACAGAATGTCGCTAATACTGTTAAGTGTATAGAAAAAAAGTTACAGTGTATTGTAGTACCTTGTTCCTCCCCTAAAGGGAACAGTAGTTGTAGGCATAACAGTACATTCTCTTTCAGTAGATTGAATCATTACAACAGATATTGCATGGGGCACATATTCACACCCCGCAGAGCAGCCACCGAGCCAGAGCCATACCTCCAGCGCTCCAGTGTGTTGTAGACCCAGCAGAAAGGACAGTGTGAGCCACAGAAGGGGGTGTCGTGTCTCGCTAAAACTGCACAAAGTGTGTGTGATGAACTGGCTGAAGCACATACACTGTAAAAAAAAATTGTAAATTTACAGGCGATGTTCTGTAATTTTTTACAGATTTTTCCTGTATTTCAATAAAACAATGAAATGCTAGTAGATTTACAGTAATTCTCTGTAATTACAGGTTTCATGTTTAAAATTACAGTTAGTTGACTGTAATTTTGGTTTACATTAATATTATGTTTTTTTATGACAACTTAATGTTTTTTTACATCTGTAATTGTAATTTTCCAAACCGTTTTCTGTATTTTTTACAGGTTTATTACCGTTTTCCATAAGACAATGCAATACCTGTAAATTCACAGATATTAGCATTAATCAAAAGACTAACCTTTAGAATTACAAGAAATTTACCCATAAAATATTGCATCAGTATTATTCTGGCTTTTTAAAGGTAATTTAACAAGTTTTTTTCATAATAACTTTTTTTTCTTACATAAAATGTGATGTCATTTTATATATCCTTCCTTTTAATGAAGAAATGTACATTATATTTCAGAAATCTTAAGTTTGTTCCCATACCATTGCAAGTCATTAAGTGTGCATTGTAAAGGTTATTTGTTTTTTTTAATAAGAAATAAGTATTTTACAGACAAAAATAAATTTACTGAACATTACTTTATTAAAGACAGTTTAAAATATCTATGTATGTATGTATATATATCTATCTATATATATATATATATGTATATATATACATATACATATATATGTGTGTGTATATATATATACATATATATATATATATGTATGTATATATATGTATATATATATATATATATATATATATATATATATACATATACATATATATATGTATATATATATATATATATATATATATGTGTGTGTGTGTGTGTGTGTGTGTGTGTGTGTACGTAAGTTCATTATTTGCTTCCTTCAATTCATGCAATCAGACTACAGTCAAATTTTAAAGTTTGCGCCTTTTTCCAGTTTGCTTTGTCCCGCCCATAACGACTAACCTGTTGAATAAACCAATAAGCGGCCAGTTAAGGGTTGGGATCAGTGTCCGTCCAATCAGGTTCACCGCAGGTCATGAGTCATCAGGTTCACCGTGGGTCATGAGTCATGTAGAAGACTTGCTGCTACTTGGACGGTTGAGCTGAGACTACGGCTCGTCTGAGCAGACATGTCAACCGAACGCCGTTTGAGGTAGGTGTCCCAGATAATGCGTGTGTGGAGAATGATAACTTTAGCATGTCATACGTGGGGGGAACAGCCTTGAAGCTAACGTTAGCATCCCTCTGATAAACTGCTACCGTCACATTGGCTATTGTTAGCAGGTAGCTAACGTTTTGTGACCAGGCTGCAAACTGTCAATTGTTAATGCCTGTTTTTGGTCAAAATGTTCCTTATCATGGACAGAAGTAGTTGTAATAGTGCTGTCCCTGCTCTCGGTTATACATGCTCTTAAAAGTTGTTAGTTTGATTTGAATTCTAGCATTGGCATGCTAAGGTAGCCTGCTCACTGCTGTTGCTAATTTCGAGCTCAAGCCACACACAGTTCATGGTGTCTGTGTGAATAACCAAAAGCTGATAGGAATAACAACGCCCTGTGTGTGTGTTACTGGGCTTGAACTGATCTTCAGCTCGATCCTCCATTCTGAGTGGATGATCAAAGAGCTGTGAGCAAATTGTTGCTGCTAAATGATAGAAATGCCTGGTGAATGTGAATTAATTCATTTATTCTTAAATGTTACTCTGAGGCAATGAAATGTGGGTTTTCAGGTTACCATATGACGTTTTGTTGCCTAATTGTTTAATCTTAATTAAACTGATGTCATTTTTCACCTTACTGTTTAAACTTTAAATGCTGAACAATTGAACTCAGAAGCTCTTTTTAGAGAAGCGCGTCTTTTTGTACTTTAATTTTACTGTGCAATATGTATTTTATATTGTAACATTTCATATGTTTAAAAGTCTTTTATGGCTCAAATTCAGCTCACAATGTCTTTGTGTTTCTTTCTGTTGCCAAAGTTGACTGTGGTTTACTGGAGTGGAATTGCTGCCTTATTTCCATGGAGGTGGTAAGTAAAATTTCGTTTTTCCTACTGGTAAAACTAAATAGATTGGAGCTTGCTGTTAAAGCCCGTGTTGATGAACATACTTCCTACCTGTCTCAGTGAAAATGCACTGACTGTCTTTGCCACCAGAGATGAAGCTGCTATGATGACTAGAAAGATACATTATGTTTCAGAAGTACATGATTTTTCGTACTTGTTAATTTGTTAGTTTTTATTAGCTAACTGTTTTCTCCTGTTTCCCCATGTGTGTGAGAGCCGCTTGTATTGATGTCATACCTGTAAAGAGGAGAGCTTGACCTGGAGAAGGTAAGACTGATTTTAGTCCTCTGTAAAACTTACTATATAACTGCATGAATGTATTTTGAAAAGAGAATCATTATTCAGATTCAGAATATAATGTTCATAGAAGTGGAGTAATGTGCAGAGTGTAATCTTTAAAAGGAATATTTCTCTCTCTTTATTTCTGCTCCTCTGTGTCTCTCTTAGGAAGAAAGGGACAAATTGTTGGCTTTGCTAGCAATGCTCAGTGTGGATCACAAGGCAGACATGTACAGCTGTAACTGTGCAGACCTGGAGTGAGTGATGATTAATGTGAAATATACTTTAAATTAAAAAAAAAATCCTAAAAAATCCTCTAATGGAAACAATGACCTGGTTCTCTCTTCTTTACCTCTGACAGTACCTGCTATAGAAGAGTCATCTGGCTAAGAAAACAAACTCCTCAATACTTCACCTTGTCACCCAGCCAAAGTGAGTACACACGCACACCCACACACACACAATAGAAGACAAATCAGATTCCCTCTCAAGTTACATTAAGTAAGGTCAGTGACATACTATGATAGTGTTTGTGTAATATTCATCCACGCTCTCTTGATGTGTCGTCATGGCCCTTGTAAGTTTGTAAAATAGATACAATGGGACTCCTTCAGTTTTTTAAGATTGTTGTGTTGCAGCTTTTTGCTAAAATCATTTAAATTAATTGTTAATCTCATCAATCTTAACGCCGTACCCCAGGGTTTCGGCGATATGTAAATGATTATGGTGCACCACCATGCCACGTCACGCAAAAATGTTAGCCACAATTCTAATTATGATCCATTATTATTTTTTATAGATGTTTCAAATTTTACTTTATTGTATAAAACACAAAGTATATATCTGCACATGTTTACAGACCAAAACATGAAACTAGAATTGTGCTCAACTCATGAAATGTGACACTGCTCTGCAAATAACTTAATTTAAAAAAAAAAAAACAAACTAAAACTGGAGTCTCAACTGAGTTCAACAGAACTCATAAACAGGATTGTGTCTAGGCACAGATCTAGGTAAGGGCTACAAACAAAGTTAAACATATGTTTGTTGCTGATTACAGCCTGGAGTGGCAATGAGGTCTTAAAATTTTGAGGTCTTTTAAAAAGTCTTGAAGGTTTTGAACTTCAGGATTTCTGCACATACTCTGGTAATATCTGATAAGAAAAAGCAACTTGAAGTAGAAATGATAATTTTAGTTATCATGAATGTTTGTCTGTTAAATGCCAAAAGGTTTACATGGATTGTTTAACCACTGCCTGTTTTCTCCATAGATGGACAATCGGAGTTATTCAAGGAGGCCCAAGCAGCAAGTGAACGGACAGTTTGAAATGATCTAACAACAGTTTCTCACACACAGTATATATTCTGTATCCTGACATAATTTCTATATTTGTTAACATTTGCAAGAAATAGTTACAAAGTTTAATGGCCATGGTTTTAGTTCAGATGTTGGTAATTGTCCTCAGAAGCTGCTCCTGTGCTCAAATTACCCCAAATACTCTTGTTGCAGATAACAGGCAATAAGTAAACTTTCATATAGCAAAACCCATGTCAGATTTTATTTCTCCACAGGGAAACGTTGCTTTACACTCTGTTGAAAAAATAATCCTTACATACACAACGTTTACTTTCCTTACAACAGATGTAGACATCCTCATTGGTATTATTTACATTCAGTTGATGATGATCTTCCACACAGCTTTACCCACCAGACATTTAGCTCTCTTTAGATTTGGTTTAGGAAATGGGATGTCAAGTGAAGTCAAAACATCTCAAATGCCCCCTGTCGTCTCGCTGTAGTATGAAACATAAAGCCCCCCTCTCCATGTTGTCTGGTTAAACATGGGCCAAACTCCAAAAAATTCATAGTACACAAAAATTCTTTATATATTTTAAAGATGGTTTCTGTCATTATAGGATTTCTTATGGTGTTACTCATAGATGAAAATAGTTTTGAGTGCTTGTTTTTGCATGATTTTGGGACTTAATTCTATATACTTAGATTTTTTTTAATCTTTCAAATTTGACACAGTGGACAATGACAGTTTTTTATGTGGTATGATAAACTTAAACATTTATTTTTTCTTTACACAGACTTTGATGTATATAGGGGTCTAGTCAGTGCATCTTAGTTGTAAAGCACAGGAGCAACTGCTGAAGAAGCAGCTCAATATTTTGGACATTATGTACAATAAAACACAACAGTTATCAGTATCACTTTAAAGGATACAATTGGTGTAGGGTTAAGTTATTGTCAAAATGACCTGTGAAAGAGAAAAGTCTGCAATTCCTTTCTGTCAGTAACCATGGACCATCTATCCAACACCAGAAACGTTCATGTTTATGTACCATACCATGTTTATCTTATTATTTACTTCATGGTGTTCAAAAATGAAACAAGTCTCATATTTGCATTTTTTCTCTGATCTCAATAGTTTTATTTATTTATTTATATTTTTTCAAACAATCATGTACAAGTTAACAGACTGATTACAGTATGATTATCCTGGTAATGTCATGTTTTGTAAAAGATTCTTAGATTGTTTCTTATGTTGATGTTGCTGCAGAATAGGAGAGGGCTTTCCAGTGTCACTAGACAGTCAGAGCAGAGAGCTATCTGGTTTCCACTACCAGGGTTCATGACTGAAAACATGTTTGGGCAAAGGGTTAGAAATATTGAAATATTCCTTTTTCTTAGTTGTTTCAAAGTGTAATAAAGTACTTTCCTTTTTTTGGGGTCAAATAATCATTTTTAACAATATCTGTTCAGTTTATTGTCTTAAATTTACAGATATTTACATATACCTGCTTTGTATGTATTTTGATGTACAGTGCTCCACCATCCAGTTCTTTAAAGTTACTAATACTATAAATGTGCAGACTTTCCCTTTTGATTAAAAGTCTATATTGTTTTATACATTGTGTCATTGTATTTTTACTCGGGGAAACCACAATTACTCAACAATTTAATACCATTCATTTACAACAGTTGGCCTTAAATAAAGTCATATTTGATGTATAGTTAATGTACTCTGTTTTTCCATTGTGTAATGAATATTTTTTAAAATCTCATAACTCTTTAAAATTGCAAATTAATTCTGTAAATGGTACATATTTCTTTGGCTTAATACATTTATAGCTTTTTATACATTATTTCACAGTCATTGTACATGTAAAAAAATATTTTTTTAATGAATTTACCGCTAACAGATTAAGCTGTTCTCCTAAAATAGTTCATTGATACAGTAAATTACAGGCTATTTTATGGGAAAAACTACAATATATTGTTAATTTACAGAGATTGGCCTTAAATGTAGCTACTTCTGATGTATTTCGAATGTATTTGGCTTGTTTTTCCAATGTCCATGGTTGTTTTTTTAACCTACGGATTGTCTAAATAGTGCATATTAATACTGTAAATTTGCAGACATTTATCTGTAATTTTATGATCAGAGTTTGGTTTTATACATTTTAATTTTGTTATTGTACATGGAAAAACTGTATTTTTACATAAAATTACTGTAGATAAATTTGACTGTTTCCTAAAATAAATAATTTATACTGTAAAATTACAGAGTTTAACTCGAAAGGAATCTGGTTTCAGTGTATTTTGACTGAATATATATGTTTTTATTACAATAAAATTGCATTTATTTACAATGAAAGATTGTATTTTAACGAATTTTGACTGTAAAATGTAGTCCTGTATTTTTACAGTTATTTTACGTATTTCTACGTTACGGTATTTGACTGTAATTTTACGGTATCCGCTTGGAAACTTTGCTGCCAGTGCTTTTACCGTTTTTTTACAGTTTTTTTTTTTACAGTGTATATCAGGAACAGACCAGACAATTTTTGTAGAAAAATTGATGACCTGTGTCCGAACACACCCTCTCAAGAACTGAATATGATTGAATGCTCTGATATTGGATTTTGGCATTTCTATAAACATCCTTGTTTCCACCTTGCCCACAACAGTCCACGTTATTTTTTGTTAAATGTTCCCAGATGGTCCAAGATGTTCCAAGAACATTTTTCAAGAATACTCTCAAATGTTTATACCTGCCTGTAAACCTCTCTTTTTCAGATGTGATCTGTACAAGCTGTAATTATGGAAGTCCTAATAAGTAATGCCTAACAACATCCCCTTAAGAGGTAGATATATGTTTGGCTGGCAAGGGATGACCTCTAATGTTTACAGTGGCTGTACAGACAACCTTGGCAGGCCCCTTCAACTGGAGCTGCATGTGGACAGGCAACTACCAACAAACATACATCCAAAAATTTTCAGGTTTCTCCACTCTTTTTTAGAAATTATTTTCCAGAATAGAATAGCACAATAAAACCCAGATTCTAGTGTCACATAACCAACTTCATACCTTAGCTTTTTCATATAGTTTTTTTTATTACTACATGCATTCATAGGCCATGTGCACATTTTTAACCCATTTGTCTTCACTTATGGCCCTTTTCCATTAGCATGCCTTGGCCCTACTCTACTCGGCCCTACTCGATTTGCAGCGTGTTTCCACTAGCCTGGTACCTCCTAAAACAAGCTAGTTTTAGTACCTACTCCGCTCTGGTTCCAAGCAAGCTGAGTTGATACTAAAAGGTGACATCACCGACTGCCGGCTACTGATTGCTTAGACAATGTCGTCATCGATGAGTCATGAGCGCGACGACCTAGCATGCTAGCTGTAGCTACCATTAGCTTACCCTTATAAGTCTTTTCTTTGCAGCTCGATTGCTCTCGTCCTCGGCTTCATCCTGTTGTATAGCTTCCAAAAGTCTCCTGTGCTTCTCAAGGGGTATTTCTTCTTGCCACCTGCAGCCTTCTTCTGCTTTCCTTTTTACTTGGTTTGTGACAAAAAGCCACAGATTGTTGTGTCGCGCTCAAAATGACGTCACCGCCGTGCCGCTCAGCTGTTTACAGCGACACTGCAGCCCGTTAGGCAGGCGACTGGGGCTAATAGAAAAGCAGCACAAGGCGAGTAGAGTAGAGCCAGGTAGAGTTGGGTAAAGTAGAGTAGGGCTAAGACAGCATAGAGAAGCAGAGGAGGGATAAGTAATTTTCCAGTACAATTCAAGCTTTTCCAGGACATTCTAGTTTTTTTTTCTAATTTTCCATGTTTTCCATTACTGGAAAATTGGTCAGTCAACTTACAGGTGCTCCAGATTGCATAAGAATCCTGATTTTAGTTTGTCTACACCTTTTCCTCACAGCACATGCTTGCTCAGACTTTCCCAAAATTGTACCGAAATGATGTCAGTTGGGGACATGCCACCTCCCCCAGATGAGAGATACTCTCTGAGGCAGGTGCTTGTTTAGTCTAAATCTGGTTCAAGTAGAGGAACATGACTCATTAGCTACAGTAAACATCAGAGCACAGCCCTGGGAATCTAAGGGCCAGATCCACCTCCTGGGAGAAGCTTAGTCAGACAACGTTTATGAGGATTTCCAGTAAAACAGCTCGTTCTAAGCAGGGCTGAAAGATTTAGCTTTATGGACTCACCAAAATTCAATGTTGAAGTGAATTTACAGGCAAGCAAATGGAAAAATATGTCATGGGAACATCTGGAAGTAGTTGAAAGGGAGTGAAATATGTGACCCTTGGAGCTCTATCGTTTCAATACTCCATATTCTTTCTATTTATGGAATCTAATGTGCACAGCTGACTCCACACAATGCAAGATTAGACTATAAAGTGATAAATCCTGAGTCTAAAAGAGCACGCAATTCTCACCCACTACACAAACCTCACTCATACATTATTCACAATGACATGGACCAGGGCACCCTCCACCTCTGCCAGCACCCTTTAATTATTTAAAAGTAGCTGTGAAGGGATGCACACCAGCCTCAACAGGATGTGATATCAACAACTGCAACACAGGCTGAGATTATTAAGTTTGGATGACTTGTTAAGATTATCTCTGCAACTGACAATTTTCAGGCCTCACAAACTGAATTTATGCTCACGCTGCGAGACCCCTGACTGTGTTAAGTACAGTTCAAAAGGACACCAGCTGCTGTTTCTAAGAAGATTATAATCAACACTGAAATTTTACGACACTGCGACATTACTGTTTAATGCTCAAGGTCAATGGCTTTGTTAACTGAGAGGGGAAGATGAAAATTAATGTGTTATAAGAAGGAGCAATGGCAGTTTTAGTAGGGGAATGTATCGCAGCCAAAACGCGTCCCCCGGGAATGGGAACTTTTCCCACTGTCATTCCCCAAAACATCTCTCTACCAAGCACTTTAAAACACTGCTGTCTTCCTCACATGATCAACAGCAGTGACAAAGAGAGACACCTATAGATAAGAGCAGGTTTTGAAAAGAAATGCAAGATAATGCCACCAAGAAATTGAAGAGCGCAGAGTCAAAATATCAAGACAAATGGGGAAGTGTTAATTTTGTTGACTTATTATTTTCGCCATAGTTTTCAACAACAACTCTTCTTTGCCTTGAAACCAAGTGCACATGGACAAAAACTAAAACAAAGTCAATTTTATAATTTCTGTTTAGCCAAAATAAAGTTGGGTTTATAGCCAATCACAACTGTTTTGTCAGTGCGGAAAGGTTAGGTGAGTTAAGAGGGACATCCAATCACAACTGCTTTAGCTTCGAGCTGCTGGTATCAGATGTGAGCGATTGAATCAGAGGTACTCTCTTTATGAATTAATTTATTCATGTAGAGGAGGTTCACTGTCTGTTGTCTATTCTGGTATTGTAACTGAGATACTCTATCAGGTAGCCGAAATATAGGTGATAACATTTCACACGAAAGTTAAACTTGTTTCTGTTAATTTCTACATTCAAGCTTGACTAGCATTTAATAAAGGGTTATTAGATGTTTCATTTTATCCAAGTGTAAAACATGACTTCAGAAATTCAAGGAAATATAAAAATGCCTTACACTTTACACTTCTTATATTAGTAGACTAAATTTACAGTGCTTTTCATTGACTACAACGTTGTGAAATTCCATCAACTACAACGAGGCAAATAATTAAGATGACTGAAGTAAGGCCAAAACTAAAATTAAATTAAATGTGCTGTCAAGATTAACACTGATCGATGTAGATGAAATTAAGATGTTTTGCCAGTTCTCGCAAATTGATGCTTAGTCCCAAAAAACAAGCAAAAGATTATAAATAAAACTTAATTTAAAAGTGTTAATGCATAATAATAACAATTAAAATAGTAATAACAATAATAATAATAATCATGATAATAATTAATCAATCAATCATTTTTATTCATAAAGCACTTTTCATACATATAATGGAGCACAAAGTGCTGAACATTCAAGTAAACAAATAAATAACTAGAAAAGCACTCGGAGAGCGCAGACCTCCGCCAGCGCCACAGTCCTCACCCATATTGTGATTTTCACCATAGATATTAGTCCTACCTTTATTTCATCGAAATGTTTAGATTCCTTGACCATGAAAACATACCATTAGCAATTGGATTCATCATCATATCTATTTTAGTTCAGTAGTTGTTTACAAAAATCACATTTTTCGCCATGGCGGCCAGACGCTGATCCGGATCAACACCAAAATTGAATCAGTTCTTTCTTTTCCCATGCTGAACATTTCCTGAAAATTTCATCAAAATCCATCAATAACTTTTTGAGTTATTTTGTTCACAGACAGACAGACAGACAAACTCTCCCAAAAACATAACCTCCTTGGTGCAGGTAATAAAATGACCGGAAAAACGCAGAACCAACTGTTAGTACAGGCTAGTACACAACACACGATACTGATATTGTAGGTTGTCCTTGACAGATAAGCCACATTTTATCAAATGCCATAGTATTCAAATGCCGCATTATATAATATACACTCTTTATGTTACAATGCAAGTCATTTATTAAAACCAAGTTCCTAAAAACAAAGTCTCCACTTTTATCCACAGAGCTAAAGTACTCATTTTTGTAAAAACCATACCACATGTAATACATTTGGCTGTAAATGGGACAAGGTAGGTATATGCCTGGTTCCACCTAAAATGACAGTGAGAGGATCTTGAGCAAAGTCACAGTTACAAACCTCAGAAGCATTTAAAAATACTGGACCAGAACAGCGCAGTTTGGACCAGGACCAGGATAAGCCGCCCAAAGCACCATCTGTTAATTTACATTTTAGTCAGGTTGGGGAGATGATTGGGTTAAAGGAGTGTGATTTAGTACAAGAATAATGGAGCCGTTTAAGCCCATTAAATTTAATTAGTTGGTGTCTGGAATTTATGGAACAGCTTTGAATGTTTCTGAGGTTAGATTCCTAGTTTTTTATTTACTGTCACATAGAGATCCTTCTTCTTAGATTCCTTAAATTCTGTGTAAAAATGAAGGCAAATGCTCAGAAAAAGCATCTAAGAATTTGGAGGT
This sequence comes from Scarus forsteni, assembly GCA_036419115.1. Lineage (NCBI taxonomy): Eukaryota > Metazoa > Chordata > Actinopteri > Labriformes > Labridae > Scarus > Scarus forsteni. Next base: position 12,938,527 of record JAZDUH010000359.1, on the reverse strand, counting down.
TAGTGATTTAGAGCAAGGACCATGCTTTATGAGTGTATGTAGTTCATTTATAGTTAAAGAAAAATTTGGTGTTTTTGTGAAGTAATAGTGTCTTGCCTTAAGTCAAGGGTAAAAGTGAGCATCAGGTAGAGCGTATTCGTCATTTAGTCGCAAGAAGGCTGCAAACATTTTAAAGAGACTGAGAAAAGAAATTACATATATATGATTTTTTTTAGAAAAGCAGAGCAGGAAGAGAGGTTTTATCAAGGTTTTGTTCAACTGCAAGCCATGGGGGAGTTATGGGGCTGACTGTGTTCCTATACATCAGTGCTGTATAGTTTGCAGTTCAATAATAGTGCCAGAAGTTGGGGAGGCCAAGACCTAAAGAGCTTAAGTTTCACCAAATGTTTGTAGGAAATACAATGTACTCTGAATTCCCCCCAAAAGGCAAGACAACAGAATCTAGCTGCTTGGAGAAAGTAGAAATATTCTGGAAAAGGTAAAGAAACCAAGAGAGAGCCATCATTTTGATTGCATTGACTTGCCTATCAAGGCGTGGTGGCAGTAGTCTCAGTTTCAATACTGGGTTTAAGCTTTTCTATCATATTCAAAACATTAATTTTGTAGATAAATATGGGGCATTTAGGGATGTCAATTCCTGGGTATCTAATTTTATAAAAAGCAATTTCAAAAGGCCAGCTATTTAGAAAGTTTGAGTTCAAGTCTTCAGCAACTGTCATAAATTCACTTTGTCCCCAGTTAACAGTAAAACCAGATAATGTTTCATTTTTTGGTGAGTTGACGATCGGAGGGAGATATTTTTCAGGGTTTGGAAAAGAATATAATAATGTCATCGGCAGAAAGCAAACAATTTAAGGATAATGGAGCAGTGGAAGGATGATTTCTGATACTAAAAGCAATTGGGTTCTGTTGTGATTTCAAATAAAAAGGGGCTAAGAGGACAGCCCTGTCTGCAGGATCACTCTTAGTAAACTGATAGTGACTATTATTCGTAATAACATATGCTGTTGGAGATTTGTGTAGCATTTCAATCCAAATCCTTTGTACCAAGGCGTTGTGGAAGGAAATCTGCGTCAGGTTGCCTTTCTCCAGCTTCTCTGGAAAGCCTTAAAAATTGGTTTACAGAACAACAGAGGATGGTAGAATAATAAAACCCAATCATGACAAATTAGTGTTGCCGTCCCTTGGGGATGTTTACTCTTCTCACTGTTCTTCTGCCGCTACACATTAGCATGGTAAAACTTTGGAATTCATATAGAGTAAACCTTTAGGCCAACTGTTGATCAAACATATTTGTAACAAATCTGCCTCAGCAAAAAAAGTGAAAGAGCATTGTCTAAATTCTAAAAGATTTGAAATATATGGTGTTGAAAATATTCATATCAAGTTTGATGCATACAGCTTTATCAGCTGAGATTGGTATGATATAAACAAAAGGTTTGTTGGTAAAACCTTGAATCACTAGCTGGACAATTAGAAAAATCCTTTAACGATCTTTACTCACCCCATTATCATTTTACTGCCACAAATTAGGATTTTAAAGTTTCTAAAAGTTGATACATTTAGATACCATGGCCAGATCCTCAAAAGGATTGCACTTGTTTTGTGACCATTAAATCCGTGCAAATGAAAGAAAAAAATATCCTGCAATCCACAAAGCATATGCAAACTGAACACAAACTGCACTGCCACTCCTCGCTATGCCAGTCCAATTTGCATGCATGTAAATTAGGGAATATTCATAAATTCAGCGCAAAATTGCCTCATTCCTCTGCAAATAAGCTGCATTGGAAATACCACCTAATCCTCAAAAACCAGCACTAATTGGCACAGGCAGTAAAGCGGTGCTATTTACTGCCAGTGAGACACGTGTATTAAATCCATGCAATTTCTCTTTTTCCCTCTCTCATTCTCTCTCTCTCACTCAAACTGATTGCAAATTGCACTGAGTTGGTGGTAACTGTGGAGCAGAGCCGAGAAAGGGCTGTCATGCCAGGACTGTCTGGGAATTATGGCAGTAGTGATTGTAATAATTTGTCTAAATACAGTCTGTTAAAAACCCCTATGACACCCTTGATCACTTTTTGGTCATTTGAGTTGTATTTTCTGCATTTATTTGGACTGTTTCAATAACAAATGCCAAAAAATATATATATAAATACAAATTTTATGCCCTTCAGTGTTGGTGCTTATTGTGCTTGTGCTGTTGTTTGCTTTTGCTGCTCAGTGTAAAGGTAACGATTAATCTCCCCGAAGTTTGCAGGGATAAAACCACCTTTATGTCATGCGGCTTATTGCAACCAGAGGCGCAAAGTGTGCTTGGTATTCAAACATTGTGGGCGTGTTAGCACCGGCATATGATTAAATGCCGGTGCTAACATATGATATGATTGCTCCTGCTAATTTTGCGCAAATGATGGCCTTATTAGCAGAAGCAGTACATTTTTTGTAGATCTGGCTCCATGTGTTTTAAGACAACACAATCTCTGTTGTCAAGCCTCTGTTGTCTATAAAATGGCAAAAATACTGTTTTGTGAAATTTCAACAACATCACTTACGAGTTTGCTGAAATCTTTGGTAACTGTAAACCAGAAGTATCCAACATCTCTTGTCACTTTTTGTCATCATCATAACCTCAAATCAGGATATTTTTTAAATCATTTTTCATTTGAGTTTTAGTAGAATTAGATCCCATTGAAAAACAAGCATCCTTAGCTGAGTGGCCACCCCCCGGTATCACAGAATACATGACCAGTACAGTTCAGGACCTTGGAGAGGACAATGAACACCCAGAAAAGCCTCCAATTCTTTGTTACCATTTCTAATCATAGCTAACTTTTGAGTGCCTGGCCTGAAAATATTTTGGAATTAGAATTCACAGTCTCCCAAGGTTGAGAGTTGTCCACCCACATCAGGTACCAACTCACGCAGGTCAAGCTGCAGGAGCAGGAGCTGCTGATCAAATTATTCAGCGGGCACTTCCATCACTGTCTCGTTTGGATCAGACACAAAACAGGAAGGGAACTGACAAAAAAGAGACTGTGCGGACTACAGAATGAATCACGGCTGCCAACCTGCACTCCATTCAGGACTTGGACATGTCAAGAGTCAGGAAGCTGACGGGAAACATTACAGCAGATTTTTCACACCCTTGACACAACCCAGTCTTACTTTTTTCTGTTAGTGCTACAGAGAGTGTACAAACAAGCAACGAGACAACAGTTGCTTCCACAGGCTGTCATTCTGAGGAACAGGAACAGCGGTCATAGTGTCAGGAACACTGGGGAGCAATAATCCTGGGACATAAACATACTCTGTACTTGGTGACAGTGCTTTGCACTGGCCCGTACCTTAGGGCAGGGATGGGCAACTTTGGTCACCAAGAGGGCCGATTTGAAAGTTTTGATTAAAGTTTTACCAAAACTTTGACAGTTTGGAGGAAACTTAAGGAATAAACATACAAATTCTCACACAAAGTTACCTCATCTGCATTAAGATAAATATGAACTGAAAAACAACACTAAAAACAAGCCCAGTTTGAACTACTTTTTGATGCAGGTTAACAAGGCATTTTTAGATTAATTTTTACTTATCATATTGTTTCTGTTTAGCCAAAAGCATGAATAATTACAGCCAACTTTGTCTCTCTTCTTGAATGTGATGGTATTTTTATAATGTTATCTCAGCAATATCAGTAAGATTTTTCTCTGTATATACCATTATTTATTAGCTTATTTTATTGAAAATTGAATTTTTTCACATCATTTTTATACTGTTGTATCTACTCTTTCATAGTTTTAAATAAATGTGTTTATTTTTGGTAGTCTTTCTATTTAGTTCATTATACATTTTGGAATAGCACTTTGATGGTACATCTATTTGTTTCATTACACATTATCAGGGTGGCACTTTGGTGGTATATCTATTTAGTGCAACAGACTTATAGCCTTGCAGGGCAGACAGACCTGCCTGATTCTGAAATCCTGCAGGTCCGTCTTGCCAGCCTCCGTTGTCCAACGAATTCAGTCTGCTGAATTCTTAACGGCCCAATCATGGAAGAGAGGCGGGAGCAGCAGAATGCGGACTTGACAACAACAACCGGAAGTTGAGAACCGGAAGTTGAGAACGGACATGCCGATTAGCCTATTGTCCTCATGGCTACCTAGTGAAACTTGGCAAAATCTGCCCTCAGAAGTTTTACTTGTAGGGATTGTCTTTGACGAGGTTCATGTCACATATAAGAGTTAAAGGAATCATCTGTGTGGTACAATTTTTTTTTTGCATGCACCTTGATTGTACTTTAATAAAAAGGGGCTTTAGCGGTTTTAGCGTAGTTTAATTGATAGCAATTTTATTAATCCAAGAGTGTAGATTTTTCTTTTGTTTTAAAATTTGAGTTCACAGTTTTAGTTTATCTTTAAGTGAGAGTGGAAATATGTGCAGTCTTACAAGAAAATCCTTTGAAACAATTATGAAATATAACATAAACAAAGAGGATACGGCTGGGTAATAAGGCCTAAAATATTTATTATTCCATTTTTTTTGTTACAAAGCTAGATATTTCAAATATCCATCCAATGCAAAGACGAAACATAACAAGTTTGATCTTAATTTGTGAAAAATCTGAATCTGAATAGAATTTCCCCATTTAGAATTTAAATGCATGTGCTTATTTAATTATATCAAACAAAGTTTGATGAATTTTGAATGCAGGAAGTCTTTTCTACATTGACACAGACAGCTGTATTATTTTCACAATTTATCGACATGAGATTCTCCTAAAATTATTTAATTTCATTGAAGAAAATATCTAAGCTTGTGAAAATTTGCAATGAAATGACTATCCCTACCATTGCGAAAACAGTGAGCATGTCTGCCTTAACAACTTACAAACTGCATATCTTGGAAGGGAACTTTAAGAAACTTTGAGGTTTAAGTCCAGGGTTGAGGAAATAAGTGATAGAATAAAGAAAAACAAGTATTTTTTAATTTAATCTTCAGCATTTAACTAAAAAAAAATAACTTGACCTTTGCCCTACAAAATCCAGTCAGTGCAACCTTGAGTCAGAGTGGTCATTTACCCAAAGTGTTTAAGAGGGATTGCATTTATATTAAGAATGAACACGAGGCCCATCGACTTGCTCTTTGACTGTGTCATCTTATGTTATTTTAAACCAAGTTAAAACCATACTTCTGCATCACTACAAAGGAAATCTTTCAAGCTTCAGGGCTGACATTAAGTCTGCCCCTGAATGTATGAACTCCATTGTCATCCTCCAGCCCAGTCCAGGAACCATAATCTGTCACTCTGCAGCTCATGACAGACAGAAAGACAAGATAACCTTTACAGTACTATCTGACATCAAACTGGGCAGAGACACAGTTGTACCCACAGGCTGAACAGAACACTGTGTTTCATTGAAAAGGTTGTCAGTAAAGCCGTTTGGATGAAACAGAACAGCATGGACCTCCGGACCACCTTACTCCCTTACTGTCTGAGACACTGTAGCAGCTCCTGTCACTACTGCTGCTTTTCCACTGAGGAGTCCAATTCATGGTGTTTACTGTTGGATAATGAAAAATGAACCAAATAATCAGCTTGTGCCATCCAAATTTTGGCACCAATCTGAAGGAGTGCTGAGTGTGCCAAACCAACCCTAAATGGTGGAATTAGAAGTGCAACAGTCTGGAGATTGGTCACAAAAATCCTCAATTCCCACACAACAGCAGCTGAAACAATAATACATAACATACCGTGTTTAAATATGCCATGATTCATTCACTGGTGCTGCTTTAAATAATTTGGATGAATCAATGTTCCATAGGGCACTTGAATGTTGGGAGTCCTCCACTGTTGCTCATTTTAACAGTCGTGCTCTACTTCAGGCTGCTTCACTGTGTCAAGCTGCTGTGACGTCACGCAATCACATAGCTGGCATAGTAACCCCCTCCGACTCACGTTCCCACCCTCAAGTGGAGGTACTGCTGGCAGTGGAAACATGTGATGATTACTTTAGTCATGATTTCTAATTTTAACAATCTATCAAACAAACAAACTTTATATGTACTGTATAGCACTTTTCATTTGAAATCCTGTTATAAAAAGTACTTTACATAAAAATAAAATGCAAATAAATAAAATGAACAGTAGAAAACGGATACAATGAAAATATAAGACCTCACTCACCCTCGCAATCCACAAACATCACACACACACACACAAATACATAAAGGTGAAACTAAACAGAAAACAGTATTAGAGGACTGATGTAGCCCTATCTTGCATCAAAAAGGGTAAACACAGGAGCAAAGACTAAAATGATGATCAAAAAAACACAAAAAGAAATTAAATATAAAATACTATAGAGAACAGTAAATAAATTCTTGAAACAAAATAAACTAGAAAAGCCAGCGCCACAGTCCTCACCCATATTGTGATTTTCACCCTAAATATTAGTCCTACCTTTATTTCATGTAAATATTTAGATTCCTTGACCATGAAAACATACCATTAGCAACTGGATTCATAATGATATCTATTTTAGTTCAGTAATTATTCACAGAAATCACATTTTTTGCCATTGCGGCCAGACGCTGATCCGGATCAACACCAAAATTGAATCAGTTCTTTCTTTTCCCATGCTGAACATTTCTTGAAAATTTCATCAAAATCCGTCCATTACTTTTTGAGTTATTTTGTTCACAGATGGACAGACAGATGGACAGACAGACAGTCAGACAAACAAACTGTCCCGAAAACATAACCTCCTTGGCTGAGGATGCATTTCAAACCTCCAACGACAAAAATCAGAAGCACACCAGGCTATCAAATATTTCTGTTGATTCGCTACATTTGAAAGTTCAGAGAGCATTTTAGGCGAGAAAGTCACCACGTAGAATACTAAAATGTGGTCATTTGAGCCATAAAACGCACGGATACAAATTTCATTTCGGCATTTCGGACATTCCATTATGAGCGCCATTATACTATCGAAGAAACCGGTCGGCTCAAAAACAAGAGCCCATTTACGAAAGCGTTAAAGAACTAAAAGGAGATAATAAAAGACGCGTTCATTTTGAAAACGTGAAGTTTGCTAGAGGCCGATTTTTAGCTGAATGACGGTCGGTCTTGCTTGGCGCAATGCATTATGGGGCGTTTGAGTGTGACTAGTATGCCCACCGCGCATACTTAAAATTTTTTCCGATATAGTATACATCCGGTTATTTCTCGCACATTCAATCTTTTCATACTATCTAATGTGAACACACTACATACTCATTTTGACGTCACACTTAGTATGAGTAGGACGTTAGTATGCCATTTCAGACACAGCCTCTGTGAAGGAAGGTAGGGAAGAACCACAAACACCCCCACAGCATCAGAGGGGAGGGGCCTTGATTGTAGAGAAAGATCGTAGCAAGGAACCAGAGAGGTGAAGAGGGTCAGGTTCTGACCACTGCAGATCGTTCTTAAATTCACATTCTGTTTTTTAACTAAATACAATTTTGTTCAAAGATTTCACAGTGTGTTTAAGAACTTTTTGAACATTTGAGTCCATTGCAGCATACCTAGATAATAATGATAATCATGATTATTTTGGTCACTAAAATCATCATATGAAAACTTCATGCTGTTACACCCCTAACTGCATTATAGGTGATGTTCGCACAGGTGTATAACACAACTGCTGTCACAGCTGTTTGGGCCTGAATTCACCAACCCATCAGCAGGCAAAAAACACAGAACTCCGTAAAACATCAGGAACCCAGAGTAATCTGACAAAAACAGGAGGGGAACATGTCAACTTCACACAGAAAGGTCCCAACATGGTGAGTGAAGCACCAGCAACCATCTTGATTAAAGTTCTTCCACCTTGCAGACCTGTCCTGAGACACTAACGTTCATTTACTGAAATTAAGAAACTAGCATGAGGCCAACCAGCCTTGACCTTCAGCCTATTATCTATAAAATCAAACCAGAAGAAACTGTTGTGAGTGGAAATGTGTCCAGAGTTTGATTAAAATCCTTCTGTCGTCTTAGGATATTACATTCTCAAAAGTAGCCTTGTGAGATGGGCAGACAGACAACCTGAAATTGGTGCCTCTGGCCTTTGCTGTGTCAAGGCATAAAATAAATTGGGCCTTGTTTTTGTGCATTCTTCACAGTCTGAAAGGTACTGCTGATTTTATTCTTTATCTTAGAAGTTTTCTTTTCCAGAAAACAAGATATTTTTACAATTAATTAATGATTTTGATGTTGGGAAGCCTGAAGAAAGGTTTTTAGAACAAATCAAAAACATGCTGATTCTATGTAGAAACAAGTTTATGGCCTTTAAAATGTTCTGTTGCTGTTTATTTGTGTTCTTATTGCTGTAAATAGAATGTACTGTTCAATTTATGCTCCTTTTCATGTAACTACTGTGAGGTAATGAGGTGAGTCATCCAAAAATGCTTATTTTTGACAAAATGTAAGCAATGCATGCTGTGCTACAGTATCAGGAACACGGGCGGGCTGGCCAGAGCTGGAGTGAACTGTCCAGGCTGGTCCATCTGGGGAGCTGGCACGGAGAGCCACAACGGATGTACAAATGATGCTCGCAAATAACAGGACAACTACCACTGAGCGGGACAGATTTTCTATGACAGGAAGTGTATGCTGCAGAATGATAGAGACAGAACCACAACAACACTGTTAATCCTCCAGCTATCACATTATCCATCTCCATTATGTGCACGCTGCGGTCTGGATTTCCATTATTCCAAACTGTTCATCAAGGAAAAGTATTTAGAAGAGAGGCTTACCTCGTTTGTCAAAATTATGCTTGATCTCGTTTTCCTTGCACATCATATCCGTGTGTCCCCCGATGTTGACTCCGTAGTCTTCCTGGCACTTCCCATCATTCAGCTTGTTGTGGAGCTGGTTGGGCGTGGAGTTGTGCGAGTGTCCGCCTTGGTCGTCCTCGTCGCAGTCGTAGTCGTCCAGGATGGGCGTCTCGCGGATTGGCATGCCGATGACAGAGCTGCCGTGCTGGTGAGTCCCTCGGGAGCCCCGGTAGCTGTCCCGTCCCTGGGGTCCCAGCAGCACCGAGGGAATATAGTGGATCTCGTGGGTGGCCTCGGTGCTGGCGCTCTTTTGAGGTATACGACGCCGCTTGCACCAACGGTGGCGGGTGTACAGGACGAGGGTGAAGAGGAGGATGAGGAGGAGGAGGGCGATGAGGCCACCCTGGGGAAACAAAAGAAGGAAATAAAAAAGACCGTCAGGGCGGCACAATGCCATGATGATCAGAGTTAATTGGGAGCGTCAATATTTCATGTGGTGCACAATAACACAAGCACATAATAATAGAAAATGGACTCCACCTCGAACAATAACAATTACAATCACAGCTCTCGCCCCAGTTCTATTAGGTTGAATGCCAATTAGCCCCATTTGCCAGCTTTTGAAGAGCGTTGGCAATCAGCACTTCAATATGGGAGTTCTCAGATTAATATGTGAGGCTGCTAACAGGGTCCCAAAGAGACAAAATCATTTTGGACTCAAACTAAACAGTTGCACTGCTCAAACATACAGCCAATTATCGAGTGTGAGACTTTTAAGGATAAAGTAGGGGAGAGTATTTGTGCCATCTCTAAAAATAAATGCAACCAAACACTCTGTTGACACTTTGTATTCTGATGTGTCTATCTCTCTTTCTCTAGGGGTTTGGGCACATTACTGTATAGACTTTAGTTACAGTGATTAAGTATCTTGTTCGTGTACTTGTACTTTTTTGAGTACTTTTCAGCTGGTATATTTTCTCTTAACCAAGACTTTCTTGTAACATGATGTACTATGTAGGGCCGTGCAATATGTCGATTAAAACGAATGTCATTCAAACTACATTATCAGCATTTTATGAAAATAAAACAGCATTCAGCTTAGCCATTAGAGTAAAATGCTGTTTATTCATTTTCTATACAAAGTATGCCTTTAGGGTTGCGAGAGGCTGGAGCCTATCCCAGCTGTCATTGGAGGAGAGGCGAGGTACACCCTGAATTGGCTGCTTTACCACTGTAGGGCAACATATAGAGGCAGACAACCAATCACACTCATACCTAAGGGGAATTTGGGGTCACCAGTTAAATAATGAGCATGTTTTTGGTCTGTGGGAGGAAACCAGAGTGCCAGGAGGGAACCCACGCATGCATGAGAAGAACATGCAAACTTCACAAAGGAAGGTCCTGCCCGAAACTGGCAACCTTCTTGTTGTGAGGCATGTGCACTACCTGCAGCACCACCGTGTCTGCCCAAAATTCTGTTTAGTTTCAGAATATATTTTTATAACATAGAAGCAAAACTTGATCCTAATTTTGTTGTGCCACTTTGTTTTTTTTGTCCTTAAAGGGGAAAAACACCAATCTAAAAATGTAAACGCCACTGGCGTACAGCGGCAGAAGCAGGTTCTGCTTACCAGCTGTGTTCTCATGGTAACAGTAAACAAATAGTTGCAACAGTCCGACTCACGTTGTCTATAAGATTAGTCTTTTCTCTACTGGTGAAACTTGAAGAAATATTTGAGGAAATGTTAGCTTTCCACAAAAATGTATCAGGGTTCTCACTCTTTTCTAGAAATCATTTTTCAGGACTTTTCCAGGACATTTTCCAGGACTTCTTCCAGTGTCACATAACCAACTGATGTTACATTGATGCTGTGGGCAGTTTTCAATTCTAGTTAGCCTTCTAAAATATAAGATTAGAGGTTGATGATCAATATCTCTAGCTATTGACCATATTGATCTTAGAATTTCTTTGTTTCTAACTCTCCAGCACGAACATTGTCTGTTTAGTCTGGCTTTTATGTGTCTTACTATTATAAATTTATGGTTATACATATTTTTAAATCTTTACTTACTTTGTTTTTTTAAGAATAGATTTTGTTAATTTAGCCTAAAAATTTTTTTTGTCATTTTTTTTTATTATTTATTTTTGTCCCCACTGTTTTGAGTTTTTATATTTTAACTTGCATTATTTTACCTACTCACATTTTCTGGCTACGTGTACATTAGTTACCAAGTTCATTTTTACTTAATTTCCTATGTTTCAAGCTAGAAGGAGGACAAATAATTTTCCAGGACAATTTAAGCTTTTCCAGGACATTTCACTTTTTTCCTCATTTTCCATTTGTTTTCTATGACTGGAAAATTGGGCAATCATTTTCCAGGTTTTCCAGGATGCGTCGGAACCCTGATGTATGTACCACAGAATCAGTGAATTTAGGAAAAAAAAAAATCATTAAATAATGTACAACATGTTTCACTACTGTTGTCATAATATCAAAATTGAACCACAGAACTGATCTTAAGTTTAGTCCCATGATAATAAAAATGAAACAGTGCATGAAACTGAAACAAAATCAGTTCAGATGATAAGAAACACCAGTGGTATCTCCAAATTATGGTGGCTGGTGCGGGATGTCTGCTGTCAGCCCAATCAGAAGTTGGAAACTGTGCCAGCATTGCGTGTCATAATGCTGTATATTGCACCATGCAGTGTTATAATGTAAAGCGGTATTGAATCATATATTTTACTGTGTTTTACTGTGTTGTAATACATCTTAAATTATGGGCATAACAACATATTGCCAGTAGCTTGAAATATGTTTTAGACATTAGGGTTTGGGGATTATCTGTAGGAGTATTTTTCTTTTTTTTTCCCTTTCAAAGCAGAGTTCCCGATGATTACAAAGAAGTGCATCAGAGATAATGATTTCCCTAGAAAGTGTCAGTCATAGTAGATCAAAAACAGTCTCTATCTGTGTGGTTTTGAAGGGGATATGACTCAGAGAAAGAATAGGCCCCATAGCCAAACCATCTCTAGGGAAGTGCTCTTCATGGTTTGAAATCCAAATTCATAAAGAACCGTATAGAGGTTGGTTAAAAACAACAATCATTTGTCACATGAGTACAGATATAAGGAGCTAAATAACTAATCGACCTGCTTTAAAATAATGGAGTACTTCAGAGCAAATTTTATGACAATTGCTTAAAAAAAATCAACATTAGATTTTTGCTGATGTTTATTTTTTGACCTTTGTTAAAATGTAGGAAGCTGCTGAAGATATCTCTGACTTTTAGAGAACAACAATGAAACACAGGACACCCTGAAGCATTGATGACATTGGCAAATAATTAAGGTAGGAAGGATACACAAACTTTGCTATAACCACGCAGAATAAAACTGCCGCAGTGCAGTTTTTGGAGTTACAGCTCTCAACTTCAGCACTTTGTCAGCACATAAGGCACTTTGAGTTGTTGGACATACAGACCCTGCATTTATCAAAAATACTGATCTTGAAAATTTATAAGTAGTACGAAGACTTGGTGTTGAAGTGAAGGAAGAAACAGCTGCATGGGAGTGAAGCCAGAGTACTTAGAATTGTGCCTGCTGAGCAACTGCAGTATAGGTCACACAATTCTGCCGCCTCAATGTTAACAGATGGGGCGCAAGTGGAAGTATACAGCTAATGTTCATAGCCTGAGGCAAAGATATGGCCCTCTCTGTACTAACACAATGTAATAATTTATTTTAAAACCTAATACTGTACTTTCTAAAGCATCCAAAGTAAACACTTTTTTTCCAACTTCATAAAAAACACTACTTTAATTGACAGGAGCCATTACTTTGAGTTAGCTTCATAAATTAAAAAGACACAAGCCCAGGCAATGAATGTAAAAGTGCTTTCACACTGAAAATTTGGTCTGGACTGACCAAACTTTGCTTTTTTGGAAGTTCAGTTCATTTTGGTTGTTGCAAAAGCTCACACAAACTCTGGTAAAGACCAAAGAACTCTTGTCTACCTGAGTAGAAAAGGATCTGGGTGTTTGGGACTGGTTTATGTGGGGGTAAAAGCAAATTGAATCGAACAAGGCCAAAACAATGCAAGCAAATAACTTGTGAAAAACAACATCAGTAAGCAAGCTGAGGTAGTATTCACTGGCAATATTAAACAGAGTTTGGCTAATGTTAGCTTAGCACCGCCAGCCTCCAGTCCTTTTAGCAAGTTAAACCATACTTATCTGTTAAAAATACTGTGACAGTTTTCTCCACTGAATATGAAAGCGCCCCCTGACACAGTCTAAAGGTAGCCTCATCTTTTTCCTACTTTTTCTATGGCACAGAAAAGTCCACTATGAACCTCCTGCAGACAAATAGGGGGAATGAGTTGACCTTCTCTTTCCTTCGTCTCCAGAGGTAGTAACAGATGTGTGATATTGGGGTTGGGAAACCATGAAGACTCGATGGGAGACAGGAGCCCATGGTACAAGCATCATGAATTGACCTAGTTCATATTGCATATTGTATTTGGTTGAGGTAGTAAGTCTGCCAAACAGCTATTATATGGTAGTATGCTACATCCAGCTAAGCTGATTCTTCTTTTTTTTGTTCTCAGGTAGCAGCAACTATCACATTAGGTGCTTTACTGCCACCTACTGGGTTACAGTTTGGATCAGAGCAACCATTTTTAGCAATGCAAAAACTATATTAAGGAAAATAAATAATCAAGTTTCGTATCATGAAACTAAAAATGTGTCCTTTTCCTGCCTAATCTAGTAATCTAGCTGCTTTCCATTTCTGGCCATGAAACCAAAAGTAAACGCTAGCTAAGATAACAGCTAGTGCTACCAAATGAATGCCCATTACTGGATCAAAAGAAGTCAAACCAGTGATTTATTTGTATTTTCTTGACGTTCACCACTGAAAAAAACAAAAGAAATGTACATCAATGACTTGTAATTTGACAAATTGGATATACTTTGCTGTATTGTTATATGACTTGTATCAGAATCAATGCTAGTTCTAACATTAATAACATTGCTGCTATGAACTAAGCTTATTTCCCAACGTAGTTTGACCCCAGGGTATTTCTGGCATACTGCAGATTTCACAAATGTTTTATATCTACAGACTATATTTTGGCAAAATCAATACACACTTGTTTCAAAGATAGACTATGGTACTGCATAAAGTCGGTTACATAATGGGTCAGCTCCAGCCCTAATGAGTGGCAGGTGGCTATATTACACATCATTTGACAAGCTTTACTATGCCTGATAATAAGCAGTGTGAAAGAAAACTGAACCAAACGGAAAATGAAACAATGTAACGTAAACTGTGGGTGTGAAAATGACCTAAAATTAGCAGTGAAGCAACTGTGCAGAAACTGCTGACATTGCATTATATGTGGACTGCTTATGTATCATTTCCCACATATTTCATCTCTCCAGCACTGATTCTCATATCTATAGAGTGTCACTTATGCCTGGGGGTTTTCAGCTTCTCTTTTCAACCCTACAATTCTTCTATAAGCACCCACTACGGTCCAGTAAATCCAACAAGGGGCATCACATTTCTCCATGGCTGGTTCTATATCCCGCCATCACAGAGGCATCTAACACCTCGCCACATATGGTGTAGGGTGATAAAGTTAATCTATAAGCACAGACAGAACGGCGAAAAGAAAGAAATGAAGGGCATGCCTCACTCTTTGATTTTTCTACAATGACACCCAATAGGTGAGGGATAGTATTTGATTCATCAAGACATGGCAGCCGAAAGGTGATATATTTGTGATGCTGTGCCGAAATGCAGCATCAGCACTTTTGCAGGAACATATTTAAAGATGTAGTCATGCCCGCAAATGCACACACACACACACACACACACAAACTCACACGTACACACACAGGAAATTCAGTCACAGAAAGGAGTCGGCACACACGCCCACGCTGCAGGAACTGAATCATGACAGAATAATAAATAAAATCCACAAGGGGTCATTCATCACAACATTTAAAATTCCATCTTCATGAGGAAAAACAAACCCTATTGAAATTATAACTCATGCACTGCCGGGTGTCCATAAATCAAACTGCGCTGAGAGGAGAGGCGGCAGGGAGAGGACTTGTGCCACGGACAAACTTGTTCATTAATCTCCGATGGGATGGCAGCTTTTCAGAAATGCAGTCCAGAAAAAAAAAGGTCCCCCTCAGTCTGCACTTCTACTCTAATTCCCCTCGGAAGAATAGCAAAGGCATACGAAGGCTTATGTTTCATTTTTTAGCAGGAGGGTGATAATGGATTGACAAAGGATTTTTTCATGGTGGCGCCGAAGAGTGATGATGTAGGATCAAAATAGAAAAGATGAAGTCTCAGTTTAAAGTAGTTCTCCTGTTAGGCGCGGTGGAGGTACTTCCTATTGCTCTGTGACGGCTTTGTTTATTTTAGCACTGTGGTTAATGTCAGCTAGACATGGAAAATATCAACCAGGACTTCTACATCTCTGTTATTTTGGCTGGTAGTAACGCACTGGCCACTTCAGGGCCCATTCACACATCAACATACAGCCATTGACTCTGACAAAGTTGAGAAATCAACACATTTTAGTGATTGTATGCTCCTGGGTCAATTTTGCTGTGTTCAAAGAAGAGAAAAACATTAAGGGGGTGGTGATGAATTGTAAAGAGGTTTTAAATGTTTGCTGATTTAGATGTAATGCATAGGTGGCATGTTCAACCTAGTAGAACTTTGGCCTAACAGAGGCTGTACAAACATATTGAGACATTACTCAATTGTTGCCATCATTTTACCATGTGAAGCTGCAGCTGCTTACAGTATTTTGACACCATAAAATGACAAAAGATGGCTGCCCTTAAAGGAGAGATGAGCCTCCCACTACTGCTGCTTCTCTGCCCCTCCAAGACATTGTGGAGAGGATGGTTACTATTGTCCAGGATGGCCTACACTACATTGCACACACGTCTCTTCACCATAAAGTCCAAACTCCTGCCAAGCACAGAGCCAGCCTTCTTCACCAGCCTGTCCAGCCTCCTGGTGTTCCTATCTGTCATGTCACCCCCCCCAGGTGACATGACAGAGCGGGGCGTAGACCTTCTTAAGTCAGTGACCATCTAATTGGTTTTGGAGTTTTTCAGCCGGAGGCAGTTCTTAGAGCCTTGACAGCCTTCGTCAGGTCCCTGTACTCCACTTCCTGCCCATTTTTGATGCATTCCACAATAACGGTGTCATTAGAGTACTTCTGAGCATAACAGGACTCCGAACAGTACTTAAAGACTGCAGTGTGCAGGGTAAATGGGAATGGAGCCAGGACATTTTCCCAGGTTAACAAACTATGGCTGCACCAAGAGGTAATCCACTATGGGACTGGGACATAGATTGGACTGATCTCAGTTTCCATGGCTAAAAAAACTAACTAATAGCATGTCAATTCAACTCAAATATTATCATTTCATTTTGTTTTAAAATTAAAGGGACTGTGAGTAGAATCTGTTTCCGCCGACATTAAGACTCTGCTACCCATGAGCACGCACGGCGACTGTCGTAATGCTGGGTTCCAGTAACCTCAGAACTGGGAGTGACATCATCTCTGACTTATCGGCGTTCTAGTTGAAGTTGGAAAAAAACATGCCGAGCTACCAGGCTATTGTCAGTTGTTGTTAGCACGCCCTGTGTTGTTGTATGAAGAATGTGATTAGCACTATGGCAGCATTTTTGTAAATATAAGTCTAACAATACTATCTATAAAGCTGATCTAGAGCGACACACCCCAGTCAGAAGTGCAAATAAATTGATTATTACAGGAGCTAAATAACTGTTCACACTGGGGGCATCCATCTTCAATTGTAAACTCGGGGGTGGCGAGGTTTCACCGAGTTCCCAGTAGGAAATTCTGACTAGGGGGACGTTCCAGTTTTAGTTTCCTACTCGGAACCCAGAAATTCCTACTTCAGACTACAACTTGAACGCACCACAAGCCAAAGCATGCGTTTGTTGTAATGCTAATGAATGCAGCCCAGACCTTCCTGAGAACTCTGCATTGCTTTACAACTTCTTTTTCAACAACTTACAGGATGTAAAGTGACGAGGTAATGTATCTCTTTCTAGTTACGTAGCGGTAGTTTTTGATGTGTGACAACAAGCAATTTTTGGAAAACTTAGTATCGTAGTTTTGTAGCCGGCTATATATCGCTACGTAAGCCCGGTGCTCTAGGACGTGTCCGAATAATATAAATTTGCTCTCAGTTTAATTGTCTTGTTCCCGAAGTTGAGTATCCAGGCCAGTCCAGCCCTGTCCGACCCGACCGGAAGGCTAAGGAATAGCATTTGTAGGTAACCTATTTGGATGCAATAAAAACTCATCTTAAAGTGTGTATTTCGATCAGGCATATATCTGAAAGTGAGACTTTTTTGTGATTACTTAGAAACTCCTCACAGTCCCTTTAAGTTCCCATAGCATGTATTAAAAATGCCCTTGTACAAATGTAGTAGGTGATCCCTGCAGTAAAGTATCTTGTACAAAATGTCCTTCTAATGAAAGCGAGACGACAAATCTGCAGCAATATTGACTGAAATTTCTGAGGAATGCTTCCAGCACTTTGATGAATCTGTGGCAAGAAGACTGAATCCATTTCTGAAGGTGAAAAGGGGTCCAACACAGCTCTGGCAATGCTTACCAAATAAAGCTGCACTACTGGCTACATTCCGAAAAGTTCCATCATCATCTGCTAATGACAGATGACTGTGATCCCAAAGTTAAAATATAAAGGTCCTTTGTCATTTAAATTCAAAGTAACCGCGCCTTTAACTACCCATCCATGCAGCAGTTTGACATTTTAAACCTCAGTGCCCTGCTTTGTGTTTCAATCTGAATAATGCAACCTTGGTACCAAAGTACTGTTACACTGCAGACAGTCTGGAATCTCTGCAAAGTGCAGGCACAAGCAAAATCTGTGTCAGCTTTTGTCAGTTCATATCTCTGTTTATTTGACTCTGTCTCTGCCCTTAAGATTCCCTCAATTTTCCTTTCACGTCTCATCTCACCATGTTTTTCCCCTGCACTTGCCTCCCCTCCCGCTTTTGTTCTCCCTCTTTCTCGATTACTTTGTGTCCCTCAGTCTCCATTCGCCTTCATGTTTGATCACATCTGTCGTCCACTCCTCAGAACAACAGCCATATAAATTTGCAGTGGCAGATGTAGCCGTGAGGGAAAATGGCTTTTCTGTTCATCTTCAGACCCTACAAATCCCCGCTGCTTTAGTCCCTAAGTGACTTCACGGGGGAAAGGGAGTTGCTGGAAGCCCAATAATTTCACTCTTCTCTGAAGTATAGGTTTACTTCAGTCTGTGATTATTTTCCGGGGCTCCCCCCTGAGAACTACGTGATGTGATCATCAATCAAGAATACCCTGAGTCGACCTTATATCATCTGTCACTCTTGTTTTTTAGCTGAGTCATTATACAACAGAGAAATGCTGGAGCAATAACGTGGTAGGCTGTGAGCTTGAATCAAAATACAAACTGTTATAGAAGATGGAAAAAAGTTTCTAGATATGCAAAGGACTTTGGATATATGTGTCTGTTGTTTCGGGATAGTATTTCTCTCTCATGGACTGGTATTTAGGGCAGGATGTGAGGAAGTGGAGCTCTGTCTCTACATGCTGGGTTGCCAAAATGTGGGCGGCCCATTTAGATATAACCTTGCAGAGCAGATGGACCTCAACCAGACAGGTATGACGAACAGTTCCGTAAACCCGCCATGGAAATATTTCACTTGTCCATCCGGAGAACAGTCCATAGAAAAAGTTTTCAGAGGGAAGAACCTTCAAAAACAACTGCAACTGGTGACTTGATGATCTTTAGCCAGTCAAACTCATCGCAGACTAGTCCATATCAAGCCATAGTATGACATCGCAGCTACACCCTGTTGTTAGCCGTCAGCTTAAACTATGTTTCAGTCCTCAGACTATCATCTTACATTCAATTATACAACACAGATGTATCATTTACCACTTATATGTGACATGAACCTCATCATCAACAATCCCAACAAAGTTATCCCAGTAAACTTCTGAGGAGAGCATATTTTGACAGGTATCGTTGAGTTACCATGACTCAGGACGACCATAGATGAACCGGCATCATCCGCGGAGGACTTTCGCATCCCTCCCAGTTTCCCAGCAGTGATCCCCAGCTTCCCAACTTCTCTGATTTGATCAGCCAACCAAAAAAACATAATTTCCCTTAAGGAAGCTTGAAGCGACGTTCTTTGCAATGCTTTCAAAGAAGAAATTGAGTCCAGTTCTGATTAAAACCACAGATTTCGTGCACCCAAAGAGACCACTTCAGATGCCACATTGTTATAAAACATGCCACTTCCCGCTGTCGTCACATTGTCAGTTCTATCTGTCTTCCCAGATAGGGCTGTCTGGCTTTTGGCCATCAGAGGTTGGAGCTTGGCAAGATGGATCGAGCGAAACAGGCAGGTCCATCTAACCTTGCAGTGTAGTTGGACCTGCCTGATTCATTATCTGAAATCACACAGATTTTTTGGTTGGTTATTTAATTGGTTTGGCGTAATTTATGGTGTGTTATAGTCCTAAACCTGATTTGGTTGTACTTTTGTATGTAGTCCTGAAGCTCTCTTGGCAGGTTCTTGTGATTTGGGTGTAGCCTGTGGACCAGAAGGTTCAGGGGATTCAACAGCTATGTAGTATGTAGTATGTAGTCCTGAAGCTCTCTTGGCAGGTTCTTGTGATTTGGGTGTAGCCTGTGGACCAGAAGGTTCAGGGGATTCAACAGCTCAGGATGATGTGATGGTAGGATCCAGATCCTAGTACTTTCCTCTTGCTTTATGTTCTCCTTTCCCGAGAAAAAAACATTACAAGTCTTTTTCTGTTCCAACCTTTGTTCTATTCCTAATTTCATTCCCATTAGCCCTCCCTTGGAAAGGTTTTATCCCTTTCCTTTCTGCCCTAGCTTTTACCTCGCACTGCCTTATTTCCCATTTCCCCCATTTTCTCCCTTCTGACAATAATGTTGTCTCTTTCCCTTTTATCAACCCCGCACAACTGTCTGCCTAGCTCACAACCATTTCATCTTTTCTCGTGTATTCTCTTTTCTATTCTTTGACAGACTGAATGTAGAACTTGGCAAGAAACATTATGGGATGAATTATTCAGCAATTTGGCAATGTTCCTTCAAAAGATACAACCAGCAAATCCTCAGGTAAGACTATTACCCCAGTTTAACAATGAAAGTCACACTAAACAATAAAAGATGGGTTGCATATGTTCCTTTCTATTTTTATGGTTTACTAAAAACAACCTGTCATACTCTGGATGAACTACTGTATTGCATTATGAGAGGAAAATTATGTAAGTTACAGGGGAAAATGAGTTCACCCTGTTTCCACTAGGATCTGTTCACTGTGTTACTCAACGTCACTGTTGTGTTTACTAAAGTCTCTTTCATAAATACATCAGTACATCAACAGTGTGTGATGCAGCTTTGGGATGGATGAGATCAGAAATCAATACAATGTATTTAGAAATACAAGCAAAACATATTTTTGCAATATCTCTCCACCCCAACACACGAAACAAAACCATACCTACCTTTATATATGGCAGCAATAAGCAGAAATTGCTTGGATGGATGGCAAAAAAATAACAAAATAATGTGTTTTTTTCAGTGGTAAATCAAATCTGATTTCAGTGAAAGACAGTCACAAGATAAAATGTAAAACAAAACAAACCATATATTCTTCCTCTCACCTTCTTCATGCCTTGATCCCACTTCTATTTACAAATGCGAGTCATCCATTCATATGGGACTTTGACTACATTTGAAACAATAGCTCTTGGGAGGGATTTCAACAAGATCCACAACAGTCAGTGGGCTAGCTTACAGATGCAGCCTTTGCAATTTTCCCCTTACAGCAGAATCCCTGCTGAGTTCCAGCCAATTACCAGCCACTGGGAGTCGTCCCATCTCTCCGGGGGTGTGCTAAGTCCCCCCACTAACAAGCCTTTTCATGCAATTGCTGATCTTCCTCATGAGATGGCATTTCAACCACAAGATTGTTTTTGTCTAGTGAGCTTCAACCTTTGCCCCCATGATGTGTCACATTTGACCTCGAAGGTCTCCTTTGGTTGGAATTTCTACAAGGAAGTCAGACAATTTTCATGTACCAAACTTTACCAGCTCCCACCTGAATGTATTTATGTCAAATGTAACATAATTGCCAGTGTCCATATCCAAGTTCCAAGGTAAATCAAACGCACTATGATCGTTATAACAGTGTTAGTGTTCAAACAGTCATGTCACGTCGTGGGGGATCTAATTACAGCCACATTGGACAGATTTCAAGACCCGACTCATGACTCAGTCAAGGGAGCAGGAAGTGGCCATCTGTAGCTAGAAGGCTGCAAATTGGATTACAGGCTATAATAGCAGAGCTCAAGGAACTCAGACCCGCGAAAAACACATTTTCAACATTTTTGGGTGAGAATTATCAAAAATGTTAGATTTCAAACCTCTGAAGTAATTCCTGGATGGACATTCAGATTTAGATTGCCATCAAACAGGATATAAAGTTATTGAAGAAAAAGTGGAAAACTGTCCAATTTCACCATGTCAACAAAATCCTGCTTACGGATACAGATCCCAACTACTTCCTTGTGCAATGACCAACATCCCCTGTAAATGTTATCAAAATCCATTCATAACTTCTGAAGTAATCCCAAACAAACATAAGGCCGGCAAAAACAGAACCTCCTTGGTGGAGGTGACAAGTTTGTTTTTTTTGGCATTGCAATACCATGCAGTATTGGTATAGCTGAAAGCATTACACATAATACTTTAATACAAGTGCTCTTAGTTATGATTATACAGCACTAAAGGAGCACTATATTTCAGCATAAATATGATTATAAGACATACCACAGAAGTGCTTCAAAAGGTGCTACCCAGTTTTCCCTTGTACAGGAGTTAGGTTTGACCAGGAGAGTCCATCATTTTACTCCAGATTTTTTTTTGTTGGTCTTTGCTCACCCCTTAACATTAAGTCTTCTAACCAATATTTGGCCTCCTCCAAAATGTCATTGGATCACCTTAGCATTAGAACCAGCAAAGAAAAAAATCCTCGAAGTATGGCTCCAACAATCAGACAGCTGTACTGGTATCTGGCCATGGCTATTGTCGTCCCAGAGGCATCCGCCCATTAAAATGTCTGAGCTTCTGAGAGGTTTGTTAACAAGCCACAGGAAATACTGTTCCATCAGTGTTAACACAATGCTGGAGGCAGCAAGCTCAGAGGGAGTCTGACTCCCCTAGTTTATTAAAAAGTCACTCCTTGATGGTGGACTTAGCTTGGATGCATTTGATTTTAACTCAATTAATATCAGTCTTTATTTTGGTACATTTAAGAGCTTTAGTTAAAATTAAAAAGGCAGAAAATAAACAGAAAACTGAGGCCTTCCCACCACAACAAAAGAAAACCAAAGCAGCACCTGTGTTGCCTCAAAAGAGGCAATAATAGACTCAAACAATTAATTTCCACGCTTAAAATTGCTCATATAGCGGTTTACATGGCCTCCTGAGTTTGAGTCACTTTGCTGCGGATGCACTATTTAAAGTGAAAGAGAATGAAGAGGTTAAAATCCAAAAGTAAGCCTGATTAGGCCTGACCATTAAGCTTGATTAAAGTGTGGGTGAATTAAAGCTATTCAATCTCTAATTAAGTGAACCCCACCTCTAGGGGGTTTGTGAGGCTGTTAGATGAGTCACAAAATGGAGGAATGCAATAAGTTGGTTAAAATGCAAACTAAAGCTTGGATTAATAACTAGATTTAGTGGCTTCCTGTTAGTATTGAACTGTTTGTTATATTTCATTCAGCTAGAAGGGCAAGAGTTACAAAACCCATGATCCAACACATCCCAAATGACTGTTTACTTTTTTTTAATTTCAGTATTTTGACTGGATACAATAGTCAAATGTTGGATTTCAACATCATACACCTTATTCTGTGATCCAGAGAAAGTAGCCTTTGCCAAACTGGAGCTCATTTTAATGCAGCATATGATTTATTCTGAGAGCATATATCTGTAATCTTTTCTTGGGTGGTGGATCGACGGCGAGAATTGATCTACAGCATATTGTTTAAGACGTTCTTTTATAGACTCAATGGAAACAGTGCCAAACTCGCCTGAATTAATTGGTCTCCTCAGTGTTTGGCTCCATCCTGAGTGTCTGTGTTGGTGTTTATCTTTGATGTCATTGCTGAATGTTAATGCAGTTGCACTTTCTTCTTCAAAGTGACACTTAGTTTGATGGCTTTAGATTTGTTGAGGACAGAAATAAAACTGTCACCATGGATTTCAGTGATTTGTCACCTTTCTTTGGCCCATTCTGAGGGAATAGAATCCGTAAATGGGTGCTGTTTATACAGATGTGTTTTTATCATTTTCACAGAAAACAAATAGAGAACACAGAGCCAAGACGGTGATTCTAACATTTATGGTAAATATTATGACTCCTTCTGCGAATAGAAAGTAATTTAAGCCTTACTGATAACTCATAATGCATCACTTAAATGTTGTTGTTTTTTCAAATCTATCAGTCACAGGCAAACAATTTTTATATAACAGAGCAAATGTCGCAACTTGGGAAAAGTTTGAGAAATGTCAAGGTTTTTGCAGTAAACAAAATAAAATAAACACAAGGAGAAAGAGAGGGAGTTCTGCATGTTTTGTAACCTGTAAACAAATATTAGTGCTTATCAATTAGACATGGGAATCAAAAACAATTAGAGTTGAGAATTGATAACTTCCCAAAGGAATGCCATTAATGCAGTCATCAGAGGCAGTCAGTGGAAATAATGAAAAAAAAAATCAAACATGCTTAAGTTAGTAACTTTTCTTTTTTGCTGTTGTCGTGTTTTGTTATATTTATTTTATTTTATTCCCTTTTTTCTGCCTGTATGTCTTGTTACCTCTTGCTTTCTCTAGTATTTTTTCTCATTTCAGTTAGAATTGTGCTTAATTTTGTGATTTTCTTTTGTTAAAGGATCGTTATTACTGCCATTTTTGTCATGGAGGTAATTCATCCTTTTTTTCTTCATATAACTTATATTTTTATAAGAAAATGACTTTGATGTGCCTTGAGCAACAAGTTTGAAAACCACTGTGAAGGAGACTGAAACAGGAAGTATAAGTGAATGATAAATCAGACGAGGTCAATGCACCGAAAGAGTGAGTCAGGGTTACAAAAATTGTGAAGAGCTTTCGTCGATGACTCACAATTTTTACTTTCAACTTCCTTTCTCCTTTAAGGCTTGTATCTTTTTTTGTTTGTAACCAGTACAATTATAATGGCATTACGTCTTCATTTTCACTCTAGTTTGTGCCGTTTCTTTCCGATTAAGATGAATAAAAACTCACAATGATGTCCTCATTCACTTAGATTCTTATGGTTTCCTCAGCTTCCGATTTCTCTTCATTATTATAAATGCTGCTGTTATTTTGTGCTCTATTGAGAAGAGTTAACTATCTTTTAATTGCTCGTTGTGACTGTGTGGGTGGTTTATTTAGTGCGAAGCATTTTACGATGCACTAATTGAATGAAAATCCACTACAAATAAAGTATAATTGGAGGACTGATTGCAATTAATTTTAATTTACTATTGTGCAAAAATGGTCATCTAAAATTGGGTGACTAAATGAGGATTTAATAAAACATTGCCCCTGTCCTCATTGTCCTTGGCAAAACAATTTCCTTTTACCTCTTTGTACATGCTGCATGTAAAAGAAGACAGCATGGAATCTGTCAGAAGAAATGATTAATAAAAAGTAAAGTTCCCATCTATTGAGTTTGATTGGTAAAAGTGTGTCTAACTCCTAATTTGAAATCTCACATTTTTTATATGGATCCACTCCTTGGATTTACCCCAAAAACTCCTATCTAAACTAGAAATATTAATGAAAATCAGCTTTAATAATACTGTGGCTGAATAATGACAAACTAATAATTCAAATAACCACTTTTTTCTTTACTAATATGGTGAAAACAACATGACTCTGAGTCAACCCATCGGACACATGCTCTGTGGTTTAGCCACCATCTGTGCACAGCGGAGTCCACCGCTCGCTGAACCCTGCTAACAAACCACCTCCTGCTTCCAAGGGAAGAGTGGACAACTGCAGTCTTCCGGGTAATCTTTGGAGAAAATACTCACTTTGCAAATGTCAGAAGGAAAAGAAACAAAAAAGCAGGTGGCTGCTTCACAAAAAAGCCACAGCTGACAAACCAGCAGGGTTACATGCCACTCAAATGTAAGAACAAACATCATCTGCATAAGGCACAAACCATTATATACATTCAGTTCCTTCAAGCCAGAAAAACATCCACCTCCTTCTCTTTTCAACTTTCTTTTCTCAAGTCTGTCACCTTCGATCATGTGTCTACCTCCCACTCACACCTACCTTACCCTTACCTCTCCCCCCCCCCGCTGTCGTTGTTGTATCTGTTTCTCCCGTCCCTTCTCCCCTCAGCAGGAAGTTAAAGTGGCATGTGCTCTAGCATCTGCTCCCCATTCTCTCTGTCCAACTAGAAGTCGCAGCGTGAATGACAGGACTTGGCTCAACGGGTAATGTTTCTGCCCGACTAATTCACCTTGGAGAAAGCATCCCTGTCCATTATCTGGTCACATACCGGAGAGAAGTAACGACTAACAGCTTCAGGAACAGTGTGGACACTCTAAGATTAGCTGTTTATGATGTGTCATCTTGAGAGGGTGGATTTCAGGGCACAGGGATGGATTTTTACATTGTTAAAATATTTTAGGTTGCTTAGTATACTTCTCAGACATTTCTAAGACCCTAATCATCCATTTTCAGTCAACACTGCACTAAGAAGACATTTATATTATGTGTTTTGTACTAATGATGTGTCCTGTAGCACTCTGTAGGGTTAGGGTAAAAGAAAAGGCAAACATAGTCTGTCCAATAAAGGTTTTAATAAGAGATTTGGATAAATGAAGCTGTTTGGAAAATATTTATCAAAATATGTGGCATCCTATAATGGTAAACATTTGATGCTCTTTCTAGTCTTTTTAACTATCTAAAGCCATTTTGCACTACAGATAACATCTTCCCATTGACTCTTATGTTCAGTGTTAATGTTGACTAATTATTTTTCGTCGTAGTTTTCGTCAGCACCTTTTCCCCTGATGAAAACTAGACAGTAACTAAAAAAACAAGAGCACATGGACAAAACTAAGCTTAGATAACTGGATTTTTTTGTCCGCAATTAAAAGCTAGACTGAAATGTTTGACAGAGACTAAATCCAATCAGACCAAATTTTGTCATGTAGAAAGTAGGAACAAGTTAGAACTAGAAAAGCACTCGGAGAGCGCAGACCTCCGCCAGCACCACAGTCCTCACCCATATTGTGATTTTCACCATAAATATTATTTCTACCCTTGCTTCATCGAAATATTCAGATTCCTCGAACATGAAAACATACCATTAGCAATTAGATTTGTTCCTTGTCCCAATCCGGACATTTCCTAAAAAATTTAATCGAATTCCATCCTTAACTTTTTGAGTTACCTTGCTAACACTGAAACAAACAAACTAACAAACAAACCAACAGAATAAGAACAAAACAAACAGAAGCCAGCCATAACATAACCTCCTAGCGGAAGTAATTACAATCACTTTGGTTGTGAGGAAAGGTTGGATGAGTTATGAGGAAAATCAAGAGACAAATGCCTTAGCTTCGTTGTGGCGGGATAAAATTTGGGAGTGATCCAATCAGAGCTACTCTCTTTATGAGTTTATATATTCACGTAGAGTAGGTTCACAGTTTGTTGTCAATTCTGGGATTATAACGGAGATGATCTGCCAGGTAGCCTAAAGAAAGGTGATAGCATTCAATACAAAGTTCAGTTTGTTTATTTCAATTTACACATTCAAATTTTACTAGATTCAATAAATGATTATGAGATGTTTCATTTTATCCAAGTGTAGAACATGACTTCAGAAAGTCAAAGACACAAAAATGCCTTGCCCTTTACACTTTATATTTTAGTTGGCAAAATTTACAGTAGATTCCATCAACTAAAACGTCACAAAATTTCATCAACTAAAACTAGACTACAATTAAAACGATTCCAATTATTAAACTATGACTAAAACTAAAAGATATTTAAGGCAAAAACTAACTTAAATTAAATTTAAAGAGTGCTGTCAAAATAAACACACTGCTCCTATTCACCAAATGATAGCCCTGGGTTACTATACAAATTGTCTATCAGTATCAGCAATTGCTTCAACGCCCTTTTTTTTTTTTTTTTTTTTTTTTAAATGTATTTTTGGGGCATTTTGTGCCTTTATTGATAGGAGAGAGAGACAGTGGATAGGCTTGTGAAAGGGGGTGAGAGAGTAGGGGAAGACACTCTGCAAACTGGTCACAGGCGGGATTCGAACCTGGACCGGCAGAAGCATGTACATGGGGTACCTGGTTGCTAACCACTCCGCCAAACCAGCACCCCTCAACGCCCTTTTAATACCATTTACATGCCACTGCCACATAAGCAGTATCAGCTAGGGGTTTAGTGTCTTACCAATGGGCACATGGACATGTGTCAGCCAGAGCTGGGCTCAAACCTTTGCCCCTTTTAATTGATGGAAGAACATAGTATCAGACCAAGCCACTGACGTCACTCTGCCACAATGGTCAATCTAACAAGTAAGATCCACTGAATAAATCAGAAGTGTATTCATGTCTAATTCAAAGGCTGAACAAATACAAAACACCCTCTTCCTTAGATTCTCCTGGCATCATCTCTCATTGGCATTGTCGTCAGAGCTATTATCATTTATTGGCTCTTTATTCAAACAATGTTTTAGTTTTGCAGCACAAATAAAGAACATGTCATGGCTGGAATAACATTGACACGCAAACACACAAGTGAATGGGACAATTTCATCACTGATTGCACCATTTCTGTTTGTGTTGGTGAAAAGGAATTCAAGAATGAAAAATAAAAAAAACAAGCAACAAGCTAATGGCATTGTATTCAAGCTCTGCTGCTTAAATTGGCCCAAAAAATCATCGGGGTACATCATCAGGAAAACAAAATTCCAGTTTTGTTCCACATTTCTGCAAAATCAGCCCTGTAGTTTTAATGAAAGACACATGTTCATCCATGTGTTGTAATTCTAAATGTAATAAGACACTTGTCTATGGGCATGAATCGTGAACATTTCCTCATTATCAATCAATCAAACTTTATTAGAATAGCACTCCTCATAAAATGTAATGTCACGCAAAGTGCTCAACAGCAAATACAACAAACACAAACAGATTAGTGAAAAAAAGGAAGGAGAAAAAAGTACACAAAACATAACCCCATCCCAGTCCACATTCAGCATGCATCCACAATCACACTCACACTGAGAGGGACACAAAAGACAGGTAAGGTCGACTGACGAAATGCTAACTTGAATTAAAAATGACACAACACAGAAGCTACAGCTACAATGATAAAATCCATGATGATAAATCAAACATTGTTGACAAAAGAACAAACAAAACAAAGCACTGAAGACAGAATTAAAATTAAATCCACAGAAAAAAAGAATAGAAGTTGATTGTGATGAACCTTGCTAAGATAGGATAATCAGAAAATAAATAGAAAGAGGTAATTAAATGCAAAACAATACACCTGAAACTGAAATGTAGAAATGGAAAATAAAGCACATGAGGAGTATTAAATAAAATCAGCTAAAAGCCAGACTAAAATGAGGTCTTGAGAACTGTAGGTGTTGCTCTCAGGTTTTCAGATGGACTTTGCCACAGATGAGGGCAGTAATAATGCAATGACCCTCACTGTATGTTTCATTTGTTACTTTGGAACTATTAAAAACCCAACCTGAGGACCTAAGGGCTCTACTGGGCTCATATGATTAAAACAAATCAGATAAATAAGAAGAAACAAGACCATTAAGAGATTTAAAAACCCTTGTGTTCCTTGCGAGAAGCTGCTAATCGACTTTGTTCACCCCTAAACCATAGAGAAAATAAAGCAAAAGACTGTATAGTAGTCTGAATTTCTTGACTTTAAACATTCCACTATTTTTTAAAATACATTTCGCCTCTATCTCGTTTTTTATTTATTTTTTTTTACCACATATAGCTTACCTATCAGTCAGATTTCCAGGTTAACAAACTTCTCCCATTGGTCAGCGGCTTTTTGGTAAACTCTCTGAACTTTTATTCTTTAAAAGTTTCCAATAATTTACTACTAAGGATGCACAAAATTATCAGTTTGATATCAGTATTGGCTGATATCACCCTAAAAAGTTGAATTTCTTATCGGCCAATATTTATTTTTTGCAGATATGTCTGATGTGATATATCAGCCGCATGTATCGTCCATATATTGGCTGGAATATCTGCAAATTACACAAACACGCAACACTGATGCACCTTCTCATCACTGCATAGGTACATTTCAAAACTAAGGGGCTCATTTTTGCAAGAGCTAAAAGCTAAAAGTTGTCTTATTTTACATCTGTTCCTCGCAAAAACAAAATGCAATACTAAAAGAAACAAGTCAATTTTTTTGGTAAAAGACAGAGCTTGAATACTTGACCAGAAATGTCAGTATTGGAAATAATGAATTAAAAAATATCGGCATATTGGATATCGGTAAAAAACAATCGTTGTGCATCCCTATTTTCTATTGAATCAATCCTCCTTTACCACTAAACACAGACTTTGTTTGTTTACCCTTGACCACCAGCTCAACTGTTTAGCATCAATAAATTAGGGTTATTTAACATTTTAAATCAGAACAAATAAAAAAATTGATTCTGTTAACATCTCAGGGAGCAGAGAAAATTAAAACAAACCAAAAAACAGATATTTTCTTGGTGTGATTCAAAGCTTTAAAAGTTAACAGCTGATTGTGATGACACAAAAATGCACAAATATTTTGGATAAAAAGCAATTAGAAAATGTATTTGTAAATAAAGTAGCAATCAAAAATAACTTACAAAGACTAAACTATACTGAGTTTTACAAAGGCACAAACATTTTTTGATAAATTTTAGACTACATGTAAATCATATTATTAGCAAATGGTTAAGTATTTAAAATAATAATGATGGTTATAATAATAGTAGCTTTTGCCTTTTTAAACCTTAAAATCCTACACAAACAAAATATCACTTATATTGCTTCATTTGCAGATTTTTTTTTTTTTATCCTAAATGTGTTTTTTAAGACATTAAACATATTTCTGAATGTACTGGCTTCTGCCAAGCAGTTGAGCTGTGAGTTAAAGGGTTAATTGTGAAGATAATTAAAAATCATAATGATAAAAAGATATATTGGAAGTTGTCTGCCAACCTGTGTGAATCATAAAAACTTAGATGTGATGAATAAAGACACAGTAATATGGGTTTTCTGTTTTTGGTGCCTTTTTTGCCTTGTTTGTTTTATGCCTGCGTTAAAACCCAACATGTCTTCATGCTGTGTCTCTGTTTCTGAAAAAGCCAATTTATTTTTTTGGGGGGGAAAAATATTGAAAACGTGTTGTGTCACACATATTTGTATGTACTTCTTTTAATATGAGGGAAATAATTTGCCCTGTAGTGGCTGGGAATAATCTAAAAAGTCCAACATCCCGGCTATCTAACTCACCAGAGAAATTACACTGACCAAAAGCCCGTACCTAATCATAAAATCTGATTACTCTGTGATTGAAAACTGAACGAAAATCTCCCAGAGCTTAACTGGAAAGCGCCAGGTCGACCTTTCCATTTTGTTCCCCCTCACCATGGGAACTAATACATGTCTCCATCATCTCCATGGACTCCTATCCCTTCATTACCCCACCACTCCGTACGCCCCTTTTACACGCCGTGATGCACCAACCCCGCGATGGGGGAAGATTTGAGGGCTGATAATGCAGTGCTCAGCTCTGGCTGTCTGAATTATAACACAGAATTAGGGCTGATTTGCTAGTGCGCTGCTCCCACCCACACTTAATACCTTTCTCTGAGGCTTTTTCTAGCCTTCGCCCCTGTTCTCTACACCCACCACTTTCTTCTCGAAGCCAAACAAACAATAAGGCTGTTTCAGGGTCTCCAAGCTTGGGGCATATACAGGAGGTCTGCATCAGCACTATATATTGCAGAAAACAATAACATGTCAGCTGTAAATGAGATTTTTTTTTTTTTGTCATATATGCAGCACTTGCAGGGAAAAATGAATGCCTTCTCTACAATGTGGAGTTACAGGTCAGCGTGGCATGTTAGCTTTGTTATTGATGTCAATAAAGCTCTCTAAATGTCTTGGATGCAGTGTATTTTTTAACCCACAGTACAATTGCGAATTTCCATAAAACAAGCAGTTTGTTTTACATTTTTCAGTCAGAAGCAGCAAACATTTTGCAAACTGCTGCTTACAGTGTTTGCTTCAACTTATCACAAACACCCACAACAATGTGCCTTGTACTGACAACTCACTGTGAGCGGAACATAAATATTAATTCTATCTCACAGTAAAAAGAAAATCACTCACTTTTTTTCGGTTTGTATTAGAAGTAATTTTTCTTTACGGCAGGGAAATGTGGGCACTGTAATCAAATCAGGGTTTGACGAATGGGACTAAAGAATAATTGAATCATTTCACACAGAGTTCTGTAGCACGCCCTTACATGTATAAGAGCTGCAGAGAGCTGATGCCAGAGAACAGTCCCTGCAAGCCACTGATCCAAAGGCTTATTCCAAATCACATGTCCTGGACCTGGAGAAAACCAGGACCACAGCAACCACCCCATTCAACCAAATCAGGCTTAGGATGCAAACACCTCACAAATAGGAGTAAATCAATTCTACAACATTACGATTTAGCAAATGCGCTTGTCTATGTTGTGTTCACATGAGATGCAACCTCGTTAACAAATCCGTGCAAAGTCCATGATCAGGCACAAACAGATCTCACACGATGTGACGAACGTGATCTGGGTGAGTTGGTCAGGCTATCCGGTAGGTGTGGGAGAAAAAAAACGATTAACATAAGTATCAGGATTTTTTTGTCTGGCAGTTTTTAAATGCTGTTAAAATAGTGCTGAATAGTGTTACTACTTTTCACCAGCAGATAGTGGACAGGTGACAGGTTTCTATCTCACCGACCTCCACTTCTCCTTTGCATCCAGCGAGCTAACATTTAGCTCCTCGATCCTCCTCCCAGCTGTTTTGGAGTTTGATTTTTGTCGTGAGTGTCGGACAAGTAACATCGTATATATGTTTGTGATTTCGCACCAGCACACACAACTTTTTCTTTGAAGAGCCCGCCATATACTTCTTCGTTTCTCTCCAGGAGTAGTATCAAAGTGACAATATACTTACTGCCCTACGGTTTTCAGGTGGTACTGCTCCGTCTGGTCGTATCCGTAAGCTTCAAGGATGCAGCGCAGAAATCTGAGGGCGAAAAGAACGCCAAGCACGGACAGAGAGCTCTGTCCGTATCCGGATCCGTATTTAACGTTGAGCATAAATGAGCCTTTAGCGGGAATGAGAAAGACTGCGGAGCTCTGGGCAGACGGGGGAGAAGCCGGGGTAAAAAGCACAGTGAAGGCAGCAGAGGTGTTCATGCTCGGCCCGTTAATTACAGTGATGATGATGGCTGGGTTTACTTGGGGATGAGGAAGAGTACCACTAGTGGATCAGAGATTTTGATGAGCCTATTGGGTATTGTGGAGAAAAACTGACTCACGTGATGTGTATATTTCCCGATATAGTCTGTAGGCATCATTATTGTTCATCTTTTTCACTGGTGTTAAAAAAGCTAACTAAAGATTGCAAAAATCAGCAGTATCATAGAATCACAATCTAAATAGAATCAGCACCTAACAAATCGTAAAAAAAAATGAATCGGGAGAAAAGTTAATCGTCTCAGCTCTACTATCCGGTCGCTTTGGCGTGCAACCAGGCATGGGAATTGATACCCATTGCTATTAACAATCCTGCTAATCAATCCAATTCTTTAACAGTCACCTTATTGATTCCTGCAGATTTTCCGTGTGGGCAAATGTCTGCCTGTACATTTTCAGTGGCAACAATGTCAAACACATGTCACAGCAAGGATATCCGCTTCTGCAATTTGCTGGTGTTCCAACTTACTTAAGGTTGTGTTGTAGGCTCCATTTGTAAAAACTTAAGCTACAATTCTGACTACTTCTAAACCCTGCCAGCGGAATAAAATGATAAGGGAACTGATTAACAAAAGGATTCATTAAATTAATACTTTGATGGGGCTGCTAATGATTCTCAACTGGAATTGGTTTTCAGTTCCCATCCTTGATCACTTTGTTCACCATAGTTCAAGAATTTGAACTTTTCAGGTGACATTATGTGTAATTGTGCCACAACAACTAAATAAATTGAACTATCCCTTTGGAGTGAGGTTTTTTTTTTTACACGTTTATAGTATAGAATACAAAACAGAGGGATACAGTGTAAATTTTGACCACACGTTTAAATTTAGTTTTAATATTTTGCCCCAAATATATTTTAATTGTAGTCATACTTTAGTCATCTTTATTGTTTTCATTTTATGTCTAGTTTTTTACATCATTTTGGCCGATATAATCTACTTTAAATTAAGTTAACTAAAACATAAAGTGTTAGGTGTAAGGCATTTTTTATGTTTCATTGAATTTCTGAAGTCCTGTTTTACACTTGGGTCCTGCCTCCACCGAGCAAAGACATTGTGATTGGTTGTCTCTCCTAACTCATCCAACCTTTCCACACAACCAAAGTAGCTGAGATTAGATATATTCCTAACTTGTCCCTACTTTCTACATGACCAAATTAGGTCTGATTGGATTAGATCTCTGTCAAACATTTTAGTATGGTTTTTACCCGTTGACCAATATGTCAGTTGATGAAGCTTTAGTTCATGTGCACTTATTTTCATTAGGGGAAAAAGGTTGTTGATGACTACAACATTAACACTGGAAGAACAGGAGGCCGTTTTGTACAAAAGATGTTACATGATAATATTCAATAGGATATGATGCCATTGAAACCATACTCTTTAGATAATGACCATCATATAAAAATATACTCTTCAGCATCCTCTGATCATGATACCCTAACAGCTGTTTCTGAGAGCACAACAATTACATAGCTTTTGTTCAATAATAGAGGAAATGGGACCCTATCATTATGACTCATGCAGCGATGGTTAAAGAAGAGCAGTATTTACTGGCAACCACAGGGCATTCAGTTAAATATTTCCTATTATACCACCTAATGGGCAAATCAAAGCGTAATCACAAAAATAATGTTTTTGGCCTCCTGCAATGAGGAGACTAGTTTTTGTATTCAGTGCATCCAGATTCAAGATAAATGATGTTAATTCTTTCTTTGGATCGTGTATTCTTTTAAGTTATGACCTCAAACTGAGTATTTTTTTCACATTAAAAACAAAAACAGAGCCCCCCACATGGAATCCTGCTATGGCTTTTATTTGATGTAATTACACTCCATGAGTTGAACTGAAAACACAAATTGGCAACTGACGAGTGGGAAAATAAAAGCGGATGATTAAATGCATCCGTTTGCAACCCATGAGGTCAGCCCCTGAGGAGACTTGTTTTAAATTCAAAATCACACACAATACATGAAAAAAAATAAAACACTGTACATTAAGATCATTTGTTGGGTTGTTTATTCAACTACTGAAATGGAGCCTGGAATATTCCTCACAATAATGACATCCCATGATGCTCCCTGTTTGCATGGTAACCAAATATAATTGCCTGATGACCATGCACCGCTGCTCACTCATTACTGTGGCAAATTAGTGCTGCTGAAGAAGACGAGTCCGCGATGGCCCCACAGCCCGGCGCCATCCCCTCCTCCCACCTGCACTGCATTACCGCCTTTTCATTTGCTTTTGGAAGAGATAAATGATATCATCATATTGGGGCAAATGCGAGCTAACTGTAGGCCCGCGCCAGTGACATTTCAGAGGGAGAAAAGTGATTAGAAAGGTAATGCCAATATTTGCAGTGGCGTCGCAAGGGGGCTATATAGGTCTGCTACAGCTGTTGATAACAAGGCAATAAGAAGGTCCTGGACAATGAGGCCCTTGGGGTGACTTTGATTGAGAAAAAGGGAAGTGCTGAGGATCGGAAGGGAAAGGGAATGGATTTTTTTTGCTTTTGTAAAGATACAGGCACCCGAGTGTGGACAATGGAGCATATTTGTAAAGAGCAGCCTAAGGGGGGAAATAACCATGGACACGGACAAGGTAGGGCTGGAAGATGTATAGATAAAAAACAATTTTGATGTTTTAGCTCAGTGGCTTTATACAGGGACAGGGACACTGCCAGGATTGTTTCTGCCCTTTAAAAGCATAACACATAAGGCACGGAATCAAACCAGCTTTACAACATGTCAAACCCAGATTTGTAAAGACATTAAAGACAATAAAGAGAAATTCAATGCAATAAAATACTTAAAAATGGACGGCTTAAAATCATTATGGCCGAGTTTTTCAAATCAAATCAAACTTTATTTATAAGGCACTTTTCATACTTAAAAGCAACACAAAGTGCCTCACAGAGGCTAAAAACAACATAAAAACAGACCACCCCCGACAAATACAGAGACATATCCAGACACACACTCGCAGACATCAACATACACACACACACACACATCCGCCCACACACACATACCCACACAGATTCATACGAGCTGTCATAAAAGAGAGAGAGAGAGAGAGAGAGAGACATGGCTGGGCACTGAGGACTAGGGCCCCACACCACAGTGCAGGGGCCTCCAGCCAAGCAGGCAGAGCCATCCCCCAGCAGCGGCCCAAGAGGTGGACCAGGAGCAGCTCCCAGTGTGGAGAGTCCCCATGAGGAAGCACTGGAGCTAAAAACCATTATACTAAAACAGTAATAAAAATATAAGAAAAAGGGGACATAAAGAAGAGAGATAAAATAACAGAAAATAACGTAAAAAAAATAAGAAATAAATATAAGAAATTTGACTAAAAGAATAAAAAAAGTTATAAAGTAATAGAAGAATAAATAAAGGAATAAATAAGTTGATTAAATCAAGTAAAAGCTTGATTAAAAAGGTGGGTTTTTCAGTTTGAAGAGACACAAAATGGTGAATCACTCATTAGCATGTGCATTTAAGCATGATTTTGTTTAACATTTACATTTAAGGTGCAATCAGCTGTCAATATCAAACATTTCTTTACTCCATAACCTGTGGAAGACCCACATTTTTCAATGTAACGTTTCAGTGCAGCTGGATCCACCTGATTAAATGACTTTCATCAGGCAGATCCATTTTGCTAATCTCTAAATTGTGAAGACTGTATTCAGCACAAAGTTGCACAGCCTAATATATGCGTGAGACAGTGGCAGAAAGCAACTGCTCACACAAAGATCAGCATAGATGCTAACAGCTTCAGTAGCAGTTTTGTCAGATCTGGACTGCATTTTATAAAATGAAACGAAAAAAGAGTAAACAAGACTCAAGCATGTCTCGACAGAAAGGATGTTTAAGCTCTTCATCCAATATGTTTTGACAAGATTTTGTTTTATGAAGTAGATTATGTTTTGTACTTTACAGCTACAGTAATGCCCACTTAGTGGAAGTTATCCATCAGTGTACGTTAATGCATTCCCTCATTCACTTGCCACCGACAAAGCAGCCGGAGCAACTCAGGGTCAAGTATGCCCAAGAAAACATTGGCATGTGATAACCAGAGCTGGACTTTAACCCTCAGCCTTTACACTGATGTAAGAGCCACCAGCACACAAGGCATTATCACTTACCAGTAGCTTTCACACAGTAGCATAAACCAGGCTAATGTGGAGAAAAAGTGGAGGTGTAGAGGCAAGATTTTTTTTTTGGCAGAACCTTGTTTCTTGTTATTGTACTACTTTTACTTTCACAAACACTTCCTTCCAATGTCCCAAGCTGCATTACGTCAGCATGATCAGTCCAACAACTGTAGCTTGAGATTAAACAAAAGCTGATCCGATCTGAGCTGCCTGCGACCCTCAAACACCAGCCCACTGTTGTAATGTTAATAACCTGCCTTAACCAGTGGCCTGCACATGTAGTTAATAGACCATCTTTTCAGTCCATGCACTGACAAATCTTTGGACAAGGTGTTTCTGATTGCGGGGATACTTTTACTTAAGGTCTTCCTCACAAAAACAAAATAAGTAAAAATAAAAAAATATAGATGATAATACTACCATTTTGCAATCCAAGCTATAGTTATTTTGGTCTATATTTCCCATCTCTAACACAGGGTCATTTTGCTCCTTTATTCTACCCACAGGGCCTTAGTAAAGGAAAAATGTTTTCTTTGGCTTACAAGGATTACTGTGATTGTTCTCTTTGCAGACAGGATTGTGTCGTATTTAATAGAAACAGAATAAACACAAAAAGCAGAGAAAGGCCCGACTTTCTCTGTGCTATGCCAAAGAAAAATCCCTGGCTCAAAAGCCAGCGGGTACAATGAAGCAATGTGTGATTAAAGGTGTTTTTCTATGTGTGACTGCTTGCTCGGATACCTCCATCAGAGGCAGCTGGGGCCTCAGCCCTTGTTATATTCCCTGTCGTTTAGCTCGAAAAAGTGAGGCCTTTATTTGTGTCTGCAGCTGCTGGCCAAGTGTCACCACAACAGCTTGTGAGAGTAGAGCTGTCAGCGAGCACCAAGAGCTGAAGAGACGGGGAAGGTAGTCTTTGTCCATTCATGCCAGATGCAATCAAAAACTCTCTTTCAGCCTCTCTCCAAACCAATCGCTGGTCTGTCGTAGTGTTGCTCATATCACTGAAATGTCTCCTCACTTTACTGGCAGCTCTACAACACACAATCCAGGCAGTATGGGGTGATTCAATTGACACTTTCTCCCAGAGAGGGGCATTACTAAAACAGGAACATGTAGGAAATATGTCCATCTGAGTGACGGCAAAAACTCTTGTCAGGAATTTGAAACCTTTGTAAGAATCCTGAGCTCACTTTGTATTGTATGTTATTATATGTATGTTTTTGTGTCTGTTAGGCCTGTCACGATAATCAATAAATTATCAACCGCACAATGAATAAAAACATCCTCGGCAAGTCTGCCGGCCTCGATAAGTTAACACGTGCATGCTTGTTTGTTTTCCTCCTCTCTTTCTACCAAACACGCTGGATGAGAAGATGGGTCACTCTGTGCAATTGTCTCAACACCAGGATGCTTTGGTTCTATAGTGGATTTAACAGAGTGATCCATCTGTCATTCATTCAATCGTTGGAGGGGGAGGTGGGACCGCTCAGGTGTACACACAGGGCGGCAAGTGAGCGTGGTGAGGAGTAACAAGGCAACAAACCAAATATGAATGATGGCAGGAAAGCTATGGTTCCTAAGCCGACTGTCATTGCCCCGGTGTGGGAATATTTGGTTTTAAACAGAATGAACAAGGTGTGAGCCCATGAACAACTACAAGTCGATATCTCGTATTTGTTTGAAAGTAGTGACGACAAAGAAGGGGAAGTGTAGCGGAGCCTTCGTCCTGACAGTCAACGCTTACTGAGGCATTTGGTCGGCAAAGTAAATAGAAATAAACAGAGCAAACTGGTGCGCGCTCACAGACAGTATCGTTCGCCACATTGCAAAAGAAATGCAATCCTTCAAAATGGTGGAACAGCCAGAGATGTTACAGACGTTTGACAGAGAGTACGAATTGACTGGGAGAAAGTACATATCACAAACAATTTATGAACTGCATAAATTCTATTTTATTCATTGTTTTTTATTGTGTGTGCTTTTATTGGAGTTTTTTTTTCTTTACATGGACAGGGTCTATTTTTTATTGTTTTTTGATTGGTATAATGACTTTTATTTACATGCAATTTTTCCCAAAAGAGAGTCCTTTTCATTTTCAATGTTTTTTGTCTGTTTTTGTTTAATTTATTATATTGTTTGTTTAATCTATTTTAATTAAAAGCTCTTGACCTTCCAATTACAGTTAAATACTCTTAAGAAATTAAAGTTTACTGCTTTTGATACAGTATAGTAACTTTATTATGACATATTATGATTATATTAATGAAAAATAATGTTTCAAAACAATATTGACAATAATATCGTGACAGGCGTAATGCCTGTAAGTGTTTTATGTCTGTAACTATGTAAATGTGCTACTGCCAGTCTTGGCCAGGACACTCTTGCATAGAGATTTTTTTTTAATCTCAATTGGGCTATTCTAGTTTAATAAAGTTAATATTTAGCAATAGCAGGAAGCCGTATAAACACGTCTTCTAATTCTTCTGTGACCACCCTTTGTAAATCACCTTCA
Source organism: Scarus forsteni (assembly GCA_036419115.1). Taxonomy (NCBI): domain Eukaryota; kingdom Metazoa; phylum Chordata; class Actinopteri; order Labriformes; family Labridae; genus Scarus; species Scarus forsteni. The sequence continues at coordinate 12,899,286 of JAZDUH010000359.1, read as the reverse complement.
ATCAAAGGTGTGATTATATCCCCTTACCCGTTTTCCTAAAGACAAAATATGCTTTTCTACAGCAAACTGTCAACCAAGTAACAAGGGACCTTTTAAAACTTTTTTTTAGCTGGATTAGTGTGCAGTAAAAAATATTTCTTTGAAAATTGCAAGATAAATGTTTTTTTTTGCTATTTGATAGCTTTTCTACCTAATTTTGCCGTGAACATGCTTTCCAGTACAACTGTTATGCATTGCCCTAACGCTGGAAAGTGGGCTACTGGATAAATTAAAATATTGTCTTAATTCAAAGTGACATATGTGCATGCAGGTCATGCTAGCCTCTTTAGCTTATGGCATGTGTCCCTGCATATGATGTGCAGGGGTACGCAAAAGCCACAAGCTAAGCTATCAACTACACTTTAACAGTTTTACTCCCATGGTTTTAATAAACACGCTTTTGGAGGGAATTGTATTTTATTAATAAACTGGTGGTTTATTGCAAGGTCAAAATTACATCTCATTTTGGGCCGTAGTTCCCAACTACTTTCAGCCTTGAAATGTCCTTCATAAAACAACAGAAGTATAGAAAGATAACGGAAGCCTAATGTAAGAAGCCAGCACTGATTTTTTTTAATAAATCCAACATCTAACAAGGCTAGTAGCCAATCATAGTGCACACTTCTGGATTGCATCTGCACTGGGCAACCAAAATTCCAAGGAGCACAGGACCCTTATTATCCATGACTCTGCCAAAGCAAGCCATGGCCCCTATTGGCTTCTGACCACATCCCCAAGAGGTTCTTGCCCCACCATTTGAGAAACAAAGGTTTAAAGCAAAATCTGGCCTGGCTCTGGATGCTGGCCTCTTTGACACTTAGCTTACCTGTTTAAGCATTTCATGCCATAAGCAGGGAAGCAGCCACATATATACACTGGCATTAAACTAGCTTTAAGCATTGACAGTGATGTCAGTGATACCACATCGGTTAAGATCATGGTTATATTTTGCTTTGACCTGCAATTTCAAGATAATTAGTGTCTCATTGGATTGATTTAAAGTGAAAAGTTCGCCATGAGGGCAACCCAAAGGCAAAATGAGGGAGAAAAGAGGCACAAAACTATGAGCCTGTGGCTAACTTGCCCTTTTCCAATTGTTTGCAATGGCCTCACTGCACAAAGCATTAGCTCAAAGATTTGGGGAACCTCTTACAACTGCCTTGAACCCTTATTTTGTAATAAGCATGTATCCGAAAGAAATACTGACAAAAGGTTCTCAGTTCCCTCTGTAGAAAAGTATCTTTTTCTCTCAGGAACACTGGGAGGTGGGAGCAGGGAGGGGAAAAGAAAATGGAATCGCAGCAGTGACAACTTGTAATGAATTCAAATTGCTCTCTAGAAATGCAAATAGATGACACAGGTCTGAAAAACACTTCCAAGGCCAATTCAAATAGCACAGATGTTCCCAATTGGTGCTTGAGTCATTAATGGCTGCTAGCAAAACACATCTGCTATCATTAGCGCTAAGGGGAGGGGAAAAACAAGCAGTTCAAATATACATTAATGGAAAATTTCCCAAAGACTTTAATCACCGTGCTTGGAGGGCCATTAAAAGAACAGCAGGAACCAGGATGAATCAATAGAGAGGTATGGGAACAGAATTAGCCGCCCGCCTGCCAGCCGAGGATAGTTAGTATGGCAGAGCTGGGTTTTGTTATCTCAAGAGTTTATCGAGGTTAATGAGATATGCAGTGGGGATGGTTGAATTCCCAACGGTAAACATCTCTGTTTTGATTCATCAACATATAAAGAAGCAGCTAAGTATACTCATTTGCCAGCCCCGAGTGTCCTATGGTTATAAAACTTAGCGCCTACTCCAGAAATGATCTTGTAGTTTCAGCTCATTATTGCACATGAAAGTTCCAGAGGTAAAATAAGAACAACCAGCATGTGGAAAGAGATATATAGAGGTGAACATGATGATAGGTGACAGGAGCTGCAACATGACTAAAAAGCTAACAACTACAAAACTTTTTCCCACATTCTGTCATGTAGAAAATAGGCTTATTTATTACAAAAAAAATCTGTAAAATGTGCTGTAGGGAGAACTTAATTACACAAAAACCCAATTACCCATATTTCCGAGCATGAGATGTACTAAATTTAAGCTCAAGGCTGCAGTGTTAAATGGAGGTGGATGGCTGGTGAACAAATGGCCCAAAACAGTCTGGTTTAATGTTTAAGCAGACACATATATTATTCTTTCGAAAATGTCAAAGTAAATCTCAGTGTCCATGTTATGGCTTACATTTAATCACTAGTAAGGTAACAAAAGACTGGAGGAGACAGTGAAAGACAGTCAAAAAGCATTATTTTGGGGAAGATACTAATGCTAACCTGATAAAACAGACAGTCCCGTATATGTATACTACTGAATATAAATTTCACTTGCCCATCAAGGCTAACCAATCAATGTCTGGCTGGTTCATCTTGCCTCAAGATGAACCTGCATCTAGCCTATTTCCAAGCACTTTCTATGGGATGTTGCCTAGATGGACTAATGGAACATACTGAATTGTCCATTCAGTGTGCTAAGCACTTTCTATGGGGCAACAGTCCATAGATAGTACTTGGGGAGCACATGACCTCTTAAAAACATTTCCAGAAGGTTACTGGACAATAGATTTGTCAATTGCATTTATTGTTGCCAATCAGAGAATGTAGTAGGTGGGCACTACTGCAGATGTAAAAAGTACAACTTGTGAGATGATTAGCACCACAAACAACATTGGTCAGAGTTTGTAATTTACCTCAAGACTTTAACTGTAAAGAAAAAGAAATTTATCCTATTGTATTTACTTTGCACTTTGAATATTCCAGATTTTGGAAAGTTAGGGGCAGGATTGACATGATAAAAGTCTGTGCGGTGCAGCTATTGGTCAGATGATCTTCCACTTAATCTTATTTCAGTCTTTTTTGTTTGGGAGTGGGTCAAGCACATGACTCTGTCCAATTCTTTCAATACTTAGTGGCTAAGACTTCCTTTCAAATGGATACTTTTTGAGACTGTGCTGCACATGTTCAAGGACACTTGTTTTCAAAAGATTCTGTTCTGCCTGCGTAAACAGTGAAAAATGAGTGCTGTTACATGAAATTGCACCCTGGAACCTATTTACAAATCTTCTTGTATTCATAAACCAAAAATCTTATTGCCATAGTAAAAGACAAGTGCATAACTCAACGCCATGCACACAAGCATTGGTGGCAAAATCAGGTTGATTACACTGAATGTTTGCGTTCTGCTAGGAAACAGCGTAGGTCTGGTTAATTGCTACTGCCACATGGTCATGAAGGTCTTCTACACAAATGTAAACCAGCACAGTGGAAAAATATGGGATCTTGCTAATTTGACAGTGAGTTTAGGTGCTTGGAACATCTCTGAGAAATATAACAACTGAATTATGAGAAATGCTGTAAAAAATAGGTGTAAAACCAGATCATTGTCTTTGGTAGAAGACACCTTTCTGCCCTACACAGAGATAAAGACCAGTTTCCAGGCTGTAGATAGTTTTGAACCCACCAAGGAGTTTTTTTTTTTTTTTTTTTTTGTGGCATGTTTGTCTGTTTGTTTGTTAGCAAGATTACGCAAAAACAACTGGACGGATTTTGCTGAAATTTTCAGCAGAAGTTGGTAAACAACTTAAAAATGCTGGATTTATATATTTGATTTTGGTGATGAAATCAACATGATTCCGAGTTGTAGGTACATATTATGATGGCAACTTTATCTTTGAACTATTGCTTATAGATTTAACAGCAATGTGTGAGCTACCTTGGCGTGCTTTCTAGTTTTAAATGGCAATGTTGGCTGTGGTAAGATATTTATACAGTCACATTAAGCATTACTGTTGTCCTGTTATATGAAGCCTAACTTCACAATTTCCACAAGTTGCTTAATTTGATTTTCCCTGAAAAATAAATAAATTAAAAGGGAATTAATATCCATCAAAAAAGACACACATAAAAGCACACAAACTGCCACAAATGAAAATTAATTCAGCCATTAAATTAACAACATTCCAGGGTTTTTAAGTGGATGAGATAAATGTTTGACTTTTTTCCCCCCCACACACACACAGTAAAAGCTATTCTCACAATCACACATATTCAATAATCCTCTCACTTCAGATTTTCTTGTGTTCCTCTGATCTTACAGACCATCTGTAACTGTTACCCCGGCAACAGAACAGCGGTGAGCAGGTAAATGAGTGGTCAAAGGAAAATAAAGGAGAAAGACTAAGAGGAATGACATGAAGCACTTCTACTTGAGTTTTCTCTTTTTTTAGTGTACTCGTCTCCACCTGCACGACTACAATCTAAAGCAAACTCATTTGCTTTGGTCATGACACTTGGCCAGTCAAACAAGAGCTCTATTACAATAGTTTGTGTTTTCAAGTATGAGCGTGCTGTGAGTGTACAAGAAGGAACAGACGTATTATGTATGAGGCGCACATCAGCAGCTGAATGCTCTCTGAATGAAGAAGAATGAATGCTTCGGGAAATATCTAACTGTGTCACAGCACTCGCAACAAATTTTTAAACAATGTCAATTTCAATAAGTTCAAAAAAGGAACATAACACAGGGGACTTACAGGACAGCCACTTTCTTCTTACTGATGTGCATACAGTGGGTACCATGAATTGGTTTCAACAGTTGACTAGTTGCCATACAATGATTTGCAAATTCATTTGAATACAATACAACAAGATATTTAAGGTTCAAACTGACACACTTCAATGTTTTGTTGCAAATATTAGTTCATTTTGAATTTCATGTCTGCATGCTTACCACTGTGATGCATCCCCTTTCCTTTTAACAACACTCAATGAGCATTTAGGAACTGAGGACACTAACTGTTGAATCTGTGAGTGGAATTCTTCCCCATTCTTGCTTGATGTACGGCTTGAGTTGAATATGGTCTCCCATGTCATATTTTGCCCTTCATAATGCCCCAAGCACTTGGAGGACAAATGGACTGTCTGGGTACTAGACTGTCAGCAGACCAGTCTAGTACCTGCACCCTTTTAATACAAAGTCATGCTATTGTGACAAATGCAAAATGTGGCTTGGGTTTAGTCTTGCTGGACTAAGTGGAGACATCCTTGAAAAACAAGTCACTTTGATAGCAGCAGTTGCGCCAAAACCAACATGTACCTTTCAGCATTAAAGGTGTAGTCAGCGATGAGGGGGAAAACGAGTGGAGAGGTTGTTTATAAATGAATTTAGACCCGCCTCTCCCTTCATACCTGACCCCTGGCTCCACCCCCAATAGCTGATGGATGTGCATTGTCATGGAAACGGACGTAGAAACTGCGTAGCTGACCAACGTAGCTAAGGTAACCCTGATTCCTCAGACAACTCGACTGACAATATTGATAACATCACAACAACAGTACATTTTGGCAGATTAGACAATAAGATGAATGCCCGACAGCTGTTACTGTTATGTGAAGCACCACAAAGCTAATGTTGCTTACCTATCCAGCAGAAAGATGGCAACATCCGCGTCTGTTTTCAGGTCTTTCAATTGGCAGAGTTCCCTCCACCGTCAGAAAGCAACACCAATGTTGACCCGGGTCTTCATTCTTTCATGGTCATAGCCCTTCTTTTTCACTTTCTGCTCCTATGACCTTTTTCTTTTGGGCTGTTTTTCAGCCATTGCTACTGCACATATTGTAGCTCTCTCTTAGGCTAACTGTGCACGCTACGCAACCTACGACTCCCCCTCCCCCCTCTGTCTGATCTGCGCATGAGTATGATCGTTTCCTGGGTGTGGGGACGATGTTACCTGTTTTGGTAACTAGGCCCGAGCCACAGTATTTACCTGCTGAAATTCAGAGCCAAGGCTGTGTATTGAAACCGGACTTTTTTTTCCAACATGCTGTCAGTGGGGACATCTTGTGGATGGAGAGGAGAAATACGGTGAATTTGACAAATACTGCATTAGATTAGAAGATTAGAAGATCGCTGACTACACCTTTAATTGTGTCCTCAGATATGTACAAGTTATCCATGAAACAGGCACTACACATCCTCATACCATTACAGACTGGGGCTGGGTATTTCCAGCAACCTCTCGATATGATATGTATCCCGGTACATGTAAATAGCAAACACTGACTACGCTTTAAACAAATTCTTGACAAGTCTATTTTTTTCTTATAAGAAGAAAAAAAAGAAGGTAGAGTTTTAAGTGGTTCTACAACCTGAAAGCCAAATTTCAGATCCTCAAAGATGGTAGACCTAAGTTCAAATTTAGAACATAGGCAAGGCAATGCAAGTTTATTTATATAGCACTTTTCCTACAACATATGTAACTCAAAGTGCTTACAACATACGCTTCATGATGTAGCTCGTCTTCTACCTTGAACTGTGCCACTGTTAATATTAGCTAAAGTGTACTGACAACAACTGTCAAAATATTTAGCCTGAACGATTCTGGAGAATCCGTATTGATACACGTATCCTGAAGGAGTGCCTATCATAGACCCTGGCTTTTGAGCTTGCTGTTGATAAATTCTGGGTGTTCCTTTTCCACTTCAGCCCAGAGACGCGACCATGATTTACAAAACTCTTCAGACCACAGAACAGTTTTCAACTTTGCATCAATCCATCTCAAATGAGCTTGGGACCAGAGAAGCTGGCAGTGTCTCTTGGTGTTGTTGATATTTGGCTTTGCATGGTAGAGTTTTAACTTCGATTGTAGATATAACATCATACTGTGTTGACCGACTATAGTTTGCTGAAGTGTTCCTGAGCCCACGTGGTAGTACCCTTGATAGAATGATTCTCAGGATTCTCTGAACCTTTTGATATAATGGACTGGAGATGACGAATTGAACATATTGCAAATATCCAATGAGAAACGTTATTTTTAAACTGTTGCAGTATTTGCTCACATAATTATTTACAAAATGGTGAACCTTACCAGGTGACTGGCTAAGTTTTTCTGTTTCAACCTGTTCACCTGTGGAATGTTCCAAACATAAGTTCTTTAAGCTTTCCCACCCTTATGTTGCACTAACCCTAACCCTAAACCTAACCCTAACCCCTGTCCCAGCTTTTCTGGAACATGTTGCAGTCATCAAATTTAAAATAAAGCATCCCGTTCATATTCTGAGCAGAGTAGGGCCTGTAAAACATGAACAAATACCACTAATTGGAAGTAAAGGGGTTGAAATGCTGCCAGAGAATAAAAAGTGTTAGGAAATGGTGGACTTCGTTTGGACATCACTTCTGTATTATCTATTGTTTTCCTGTCATTATTGGCTGTTGACTTATTTCACCTGTACATCCAGAAAGACACTTGAAAACCTTACCTACATTTGAAGATGCCCCTTGATATTCCAATAACATCTCAGGAAAATGGATTTTTTTCATTGATCTTTTTTGACAGCACTTAAAAAATGAAAGGAAGGAAATTATGAAAATTAAATCAAGATTTTGGGGAGAAAGTTGGGCTGCTAAGAAAAATGTCAAGATGCTTTTTATGATTCAATCAAAATGTCAAAGAAAAAAACAAAAACATCTACGCAACAAGACTACAGTCCAAATTCAATTTTAGCAATGAAGAAAATATTTTGAAACTAGTTCAAAAAGTCCATGTAATTGTCTCTGCAAAATGTTTTGTATGGATGAATTCAACCTTATTTTATTTCACATAAAAAGAATGGTAATTCGTACTGGATCTTTAAAGAGTCTGTGATGCTCAGAAGAATGAATAACACAAGCTACAAAGGGATCAATATTTGACCTTTGTTTAGACATTTTGATTTGTTCAATCAATTTTTGCTTTCTTTCCAGAAATTGAAGGCTACAATTAGCATTACTATCAGGATTTATGAAATTTTCCCAAAGTGCACGACATTGCCACTCATTCTTTAATTTCCCTGCCATACTCTGCATCTGTATGCCATGAGATCATGTTTGGAAGCTTTTAGATAATGATGCCATGGATGCTCCAATCATTTTAAACTAATTCCTGCAAATGCATTTATACATTCGTTTAGCTTATTTATTGCCACCAGTCTCTTATCTGTTATTGTAATTCTGCTTTTATCCATGTTTGAATTCTTATCACTGTTATTCGATCATTTTAGCACAATAAAGTTGAACTGTCTATCCTTCTATCTATCTATCCGTCTATCTATCTAATCGTCTATCTATCTAATCGTCTATCTATCTATCTATCTATCTATCTATCTATCTATCTATCTATCTATCTATCTATCTATCTATCTATCTATCTATCTATCTATCTATGGGTGGGTGAAAACACTAATGTTTTCTATTAAAAAATTACATCAAAACTGCACTCGTATGGTTACCTTTAAGCTCACGCCAACTGCATAAGTAGCACTCATAAGGGGGAAGCACTGGGTGTTTACTTTTGGCCTGTGCAGTACAAATCCTGGTCAATTACAAAACTGAATTATCTTTGGTAGACCTTCCCTCAAAGGGGAAGTGAACAGGTTAGCTTTTGGCGAATCATCAAACTGGCTTTAAAGGAGACATATCATGCTTGTTTCTCCTTTTCACTATGCCAGACTAGGATGCCTGTAAAGCATTTCTGCCCTCAGTACAAGTCATTTAGTTCCTTCATTGCCCCACAATAGCGTTCTCAAAATCCTCATTTTAGGCCATTAACAAGGTCTCGTTGAAATGCTCAGATCTGAGAATGACCTAAAGTTACCTCGCAACGACACAGCCCTTTGTGCTCTGATTGGTCAGTTCTATCGGGGGTAGAGCCAGCCTGTCCTTCTTCTTCTACTGTATTTTCCAGCAGGCTCAAAGCAGCGACCGCATATTGAGTCCCCCTACAGGCCAGAGCAGGTAATGAGTGAGTGTGAGCTAGGGAACTATAAACCCCTGCTGGACGAATGTGTTCCTCGGTGACGGTTTTGTGGCTAACGGACATCACAGAGGAGGAAGTGTTTTATCAGATTACTCCAATAAAAAGAAAGGTACCTCGTGTCGTCACGACGTTTGAAATCTCGCGGACATCTCGCAATGACCTATTTTCAGAGGCATCAAATCTCGTTCTAGGATATCAGAAAAAATACAATATCTCATTTTTTGAAAATTAAGGGGGTGTAAGGTCTTGTTTTCAAATTTATTATATTACATGTAAGTACTAAATCATGCATCAGCATGATATGTCTCCTTTAAGTAGTTGTTTATGTAAAAATTATACATGTTCATATCCAGAAGGGCCTAAAATATCATTGACTAACTGAGCTAAATAGGCAGATGAAAAACTTGACCAATCAAACATATTTTCTATGATCCAAATAAATAAAACACACAATTTTTTCAGTACATTCATTAATTAACTAGATGTATTAAATGAATGGATACCTTAAAATAGGTTAACATTTGCAAATTAAAGTTCAAGCTTTAAGTAAAGTGAAGTCAAGGGGTCTACACTTGGGATGCTCGATATTAATGTTTTAACAAGATCTAATATAATGACATTGCCAAACAAAATTACCAATGACACAGATACAGATAAAATCATTAGCTATGTTATTGACCTGCAATGTTGTTCGTCCATGTTAGCTAAATGCTTCTATTTTTTTGTTTTGGATTGTTTTCTTTACTTTAGAAAAGGAACAGCAATACTTAAAAAGTTTCTCTCTCAAATTCTGGATATTTTTTATGCATCAAGTTTTGTTTTTTTCTGAACCATTAAAGTATTCTGATTTGGTCTTCTGCCTACATTGGTGCTGGTTTTTAATTGGCACATTTTCACAAGATTCTAAAATCATTCATTTGAATACTTGTATCAATGTAGCTTGAGGAAAAGTCTTTTTTCTGTTCTTTTTAAGAGAAGCACTTTCTAAATCTCTCCTTTTCCCTCTTTCCCTGGAAGCCCTCTAAGATTAACTTGACAAATGGAAAACCTGTTCACATTTGGTGCTCAGTGGGTCTGTATTTCAGAATCTGGAAATGGACCCTGAAAATAGTTTTTCCTTCGAGGCACCTCCTGAACTTTTAAAACTATACGACAGGGCGAAATTTGTAGCAGCTGTGTTTCACCAAAACATTATAATGAGGTGAAGATGACTTTTGACCTTCTTAGTAGAAATCTTTTAATTTCTAATATTATTCTCAGGAATATGTGTGGTCAAGATCATTGTATGAAAAACCAAATAAACTTAATTAAATGGAGTTAACTCAGTGACTTAACGTTGACCTTGACGTTGTTTGTAAGATTTCACATTGGCTGGAATGAAACCACATGGTTGACTGGATGACCAAACAAAGGAATGCGACTCTGCAATAACTAGAGCATAGAACAAGAAATCCCACATTTTGCTGTGAGCAACGGAGACGTGGGACAGACACAAGAGGGGTCAGCAGAATGTGGATTTCTTGGGTTCTTGTTTCTTGTTCTACGCCCTAGTTATTGCAGAGTGCGATTCCTTTGTTTGGTCATCCGCTCCACTGTGAGGGCACCCGTAAGTGTATCATAGAAATGCCAAGTAGTACTGTTTAGGCTATAAACATGTGCTAAATGATGTCGTTTCTAGTAAATGGTGGACGTTACCCGCTCAGGACACTTGGATTACAGCGCACGAGCAGTATGGAGGAATATTGCCGACTTTTTGTGGACTTTTTGTGGACTTTTAAGGACAGTGTTTGTTCAGGCTCGTATCTAAGTCATGATATCAATGGCAGTGGACAGCGAGTATACCCCCAGATCTCCGGCTGCATCCTAGATGTTCCAAAACTACTCCACGGTGTTGTTCAGCATGAGGGTGAGTAGAAAATGAGGTCAAATCGTTGTTTGGGTGTAGTGTTCCTTTAAGTGTTTATTGTTGTTACGGCTCTTGTAATAATGCTTCTGTTGATAGAAACATCCATTAATTTAGCTTGAAAGAAATATTGGACATCTGGCAAAAATTAAAAAATGATTATGCATTTTTGGCTCTTGCATGTAGCAATGGTTTTTAAAATGATGAACCAAACCTGTTTTCATTTGGTTTGGTTTGGATCAGTACCAAACTGGTGCCAGCTTGTGCTACCAATGTCTCAATGTGCAATTTTGGCAGGATTAATTATATACTCTGGATAGAGTCAAATCCATAAAAAATAAATCCTTTGAAATTGAGTTGGTGTCGTGAACAAGTGAAAAAATGTGTTTCAGTAAATCAAATTCGCAGGTGTCACTATAGGATCTTCTCCTCTGAATTTTTCACTCTGAACCAGACAACTGGACTCGAGTCATAGAGACTCGGACTCAAGATGACTTGAGCCGCTAATGAGACGACTTGCAACTCGACTCGGACTCGGGAGAAAATCTCTCCAGACTCAACCCAACTTGAGACAACATGATTCGGAAAATTAAACGCACTCAGGCTTTACATGAAGAGCCAGATACGATAAAACGCCGCTCTTTCCTTTTAGGTTCACTTTACTGATGCCCCATTCACAGTTCACTTGTCCGTCACCTATTACTGTCCCGCACACAACACCGTACTACACACTTAAGTTCCTACCACACACCTGCTTCTGCTACAGTGATGATCAGTGGGCAGGGTGCGCGGGACGCTGGTTTCAAATTGGCAATCGCTATGTCTTCTGTGCCCAAAGTTATTTTCTTCGCATATAAAGAATTTCAATCAGATGGAAAACGTAACCACGCCAAGTGCACGACCTGCAATGCTTCAGTAAGCGAAAAAGAGGGCACAACATTGGTCAATACAGCAGGAACGTTAGCCCAACCAGTGATCAATATGAAGCTAGCAAAGCTAACATTAGTATGGAGGGTGTACGTGTGTTGTATATGTGGAAAGATAAGGTTTCTCTCTTCAAGATAAAAATCTGAGTGCTTTTTGGATGGACAGGGGAACAATGGTAAGGGACTCTACGCGCCATAACCTGTGACTGGAACAGAAAAAACTTGTGACTTGCTTGAGACTTGGATTAAATGACTCGAGACTTGCTTGGGACTCGGATCTGAGGGACTTGGGCAATTGTCTGCTCTGAACCCTAAATCTATATGTGAGTCAATCACTCCTGCCCCCAATTTTTGGCCAGTTTCAAGAAATGCCACACCACGTCTTCCTTAGCAGCCTTACAGAACTCAAGAGAGACACAAACCACACATTCAGTTGCAACTACAACCCATAGGGTGTTGGAACCAAGCTTAGCATTTTAATGTTTTGTATACATTGAGTTTGATTGGTTTTGGTTTAACAGTGCAATTTTACAAGCAGGCAAATAGACTTTTCATGACAGACAGAGATCATATTGCAATCAACTACGCAGGTTATGTGTCTCCATATTTTTCATCGATTGGTGTGTTAGCAGGCTGATGATGTCAGTATGTTTTTAATACGGTATTATTGTGTTATCTGGTCTGTGTTTATATATGATAGATGAAAGAATTCATCATTTTGCCACTGTATTTACATGACAGGAACTACAAGCTACACAGCAGGGTAATCTGATTTCGCAGTATGGTTTTTGTGAGTGAAAACTTTATCGCCAATAACAGGAAAGGAGGAGAAAGCCGAATGCAACTTTGTAGCTACAGTGAAGTTGTGTCAGGAGAGAAAGTAAGAGTATCTCATCCCTTTCATCCTCTCTGAAAACAACTGTAAAGTCTCAGCATTCTCATGTGGCTCTTCGAGTTGGTCTTCAATAAAGCTGTCAGACCAAATTTCAATCAAACAGTTGGTCTCCTTCTCTACCCCATCTGTCCCCACAGCTCATTTTACTTTGGAAAAAGATACAGTACATCCTTTTTCTGGGTTAGCTGTTGGTAACTTTCAGTCATTGGTATGAAAGTCCAGACCTTGGAAAATAAGGATTTCACACTCGGCACGAACCAAACCATGGTGCAGTATGATTCAGATCGAGACAGAAAGACAGTCTCTTTCAGTTTGACTGTTTGATCGGACCATGAATTTATCAACTGCCATTTTTGGTCCAGATCAAACTGAAAAGGCCAAAGGGTGCAGACATGAAAGCATCCAAAGAAAACAGAAGATGTTCACAAACTCAGCATTCCCTGACCTAATGCTGAAATAAGTTGACTGTGGGGTGCTGGTCTGGTGGAGTGCTAGGCAACCAAGCACAACCTGCAAACGTATTTTTGCCGGCCTGGGCTCAAATCCAGCCCGTGGCCAGTTTGCAGTGTCTCCCCAACTCTCTCTCTCGTTCCATTTCACAAGCCTATTCACTGCCTCACTCTCTCGAATATCAATAAACTAACAATATCCCCCCAAAAAATAATCTTTAAAAAAATGTTGACTGTACGCTAATTTTACATGATAAAATAAAACATACCAGCCTTCACAGTGTGCTGCGACCATTAAGCAGCTCTAACTAGCCTTCATATTGTCTTTTCCATGTAGTACCAGAATCCATTATTAAACTGGTCATGAGAAATCACAGCAGCCTTTCAATGAAGAAATGCACGGCCTGCTAAATAAAACTGAATGTTTTGATGCATACTGAATGACAAATCCATTCTGTGACATGCTGTGCATCCAAAAATGCAGATGGCCGGCAATCAGTGTGAGCTGGATAATCGCCAGAGCATACCCGGACAATCACAGAAAAGAAAACTCATACCTTAGAATAATTGACAGTGAATTATTATTAATGACAGGCGATAGACGGGAGGTTGTGGGCTACATGTAAACAGTGGGTTTCCCTGCAGATATGCGCAAACGTGAGATAATTAACTGAAAAGACAGAAAAGAAAGTATTTTATCTTCTTCCCTCATGTCACGGATGAACCTGGATCAGAGCCATGACGACAGCGGTAGAGTCCTTGAATCAGCCCTCACCACCTCACCATGTGTTTAGTGCTCTGCTAAAATCTGGGAGGAAAGCAGCGATGAATGAGAACATGTGGGATCCTTGCCAGACAGCCTCCATTACGAGCTGCTTGTATCATTCTCTCCCCTATGCATACAAGTGCGAGAGGGAGCCTGAGTGGAGCAGGACACGTAAAGAACACCTTGACCTTGTGTGCACATATGGTGTCACTCTCTGTTCTCTGTTAGAGATTATAGTGAATGGTGGTTGGTAACAAGGCTACTTTCCCCCTTATGGGATAATTAAAGGAAATTAGACTTTATGCACTTTCCCCAAGTGTACAGCTGACCTCGTATCTGTGCTCAGAGGGAGAGGAAAGGGCTGCATGGACTACTGTACAACATGGACAAGAACAGTAGTTACCTAAAGTGTTTTGAGCATTCACTTTGTTCTCTAATGGATAATGTCCTCATAAAAGGGATGAACACAACTGCAGGAGATCATAGAGAGAAGAAGAGGGGCCCTGTTTACACAACAACGTTGTCACCAGAAACAGAAACGTTTTTCTTTTGTGTTTTCAACAGTGCTCCAACATAGGGCTGTCACTTTATATTCGATATTCGAATAACCGATCAAATATGGGGATAATTATTCGTAATCGAATAGTAAATAAATATTCAAATGTAAAATATTGAGTGTGGCGGCACATCAAGGCACCTGGTGCAGGAGAGCGCAGCTTGACCCTCAGTCACATCCGCTGCTCTCAGTAAACAAAGAGTTTCCACTCCAAGCGGACAATGACAGCTCCGAATCAACCAAGGAGAGCTGTGTGGACGTAGTTTTGGTTCTACACTGTTGATGGCAAACTTGAAATGAAAGACCAGGCTGCATGTTATGTGAAATACAGTTTAGTCACTCGTCCTCCATTATTTGTGGGCTCAGCCGTAGGCTTTTCATCCAAGCTATACGGCCGAGTGCAGCGGAGCTTCGTCAAGAGTTTAACCCCGTGTGACTGTGTTCTTTTTGGCAGGGTCATAATCGAAAGGGTAAGAGAGTCTCTCTGTCCTTTACCACAGGTGTGTGTGGGCGGGGGGGGGGGGTATCTTCAATTATTTGGGTACATGTCTGAAAACCGTTCGACTTCGATTTTTAGGAAAAGTGACAGCCTTAATCCACCATAGACAATGTGAAAACGATGCCCTTCAGACAAGTCAAAGAGAATGACTGAAAACACTGTAGTGTGCATGCCAGGCCAGTAGTTGGCGATGTAGGTTTGTAGTGCATCTGTGGTGTCACAACATGGGTATGTTACCAGTGAAGACAAATTTCTCACAAAGAACAATGGCGAGTGGATGCAGGAAGATGCAGTTTTTCATTGTTGTCTGGATTACAAATCTGTCTAAATATTTTGTCTGGATAACAAACCAAGCACAGTAAGCAGCACACATGTTGCTCGGTAGACGGCTGAAGTGGTTTTTGTTGTTCCTAGTTGTGCGCAAACCATCATCTAAAAGAGTCCTGTGCATGTGATGGTGATTTCTTGCTTAAAAAGAGAGTTACCAAATTGTTTTCAAAGCTTCTCACTCTGGACTCTGGTTTCAAAAGTTTGCAGGTTAAGGAACTACCGGCTAACGTTTTTCTGTAAATGGAAGCTAAAGAAGCAATGAAAAACTCAGTTTTTCGACCATTTTCATCATTGTGTAAATCGAGCCTAATTTAAAACCTCGAAAACCCCCTCATTATTGGGTTTTAAGAGATGAAACCAACCAAAAGATACATTTTAATTTAGTTAAAAAAAAATATCTTTGCAAGAAAAGCCTTAAGTGTCAGCTTTGCCTCGTGATCACACTCTCAGTGGTTTCAGTTGGAAATAGTTCAACTTCAGAATAGCCCTTTGTTTGCCAATGTCACTTTTTCCCCAAAGACCAATCAATATCAAGACAGGGTGGAACATCTTATATAAGCACATTCAACAAGAGTGTCCAGTCTCATGAAAGAATAGTTGGGTTGTTTTCCTCTTTTGTACCTCCAGTTCTCTTTGATAGTCAGTCAATCATGGTAATACTTCAGACTCACTTTTAAAGTTAGCTGCAATATGGTTTTGTCTGACATAAAACCTTTGGATTAGATGTGACTTTAGCAGTAATTTGGTGGTGGTATGTGTTTTAAACCCCTGCACCAAATTTACAAAACATGGGGGACCTGTTGGAGCCATAATGTTCCAAATTTTATCCACTTTTGATAATATCATGGAGATCAAGAAAATGTCCACATCCTATTCACTCTTAGCAGAACTGGTGTTACATTCATAGTGCTAAGTTATGATGATTTTCTGCCTTTTTTCAACTTTAAGACTAGTCTGTAAGGATTAAGTTTGTGTTTATTCATCCTTTGAATTTGTTACCCAAACATTCTTTAATTTTAAGGGATTTGAAGATATGTCCATTAATCTCAGCGAAAGTAATGATTAAAAAGATTAAGAATCAACTCAAACATTATGATAATTTATGTAGCAGGAGGAATTCAATGAGAAAATTGAAAAACAACATGATCCTTGTCCCGTCATTATATCAACACTCTTTCTCACAGCGGAGAATCACTGCACTAATGGCTCCTGTTAAGAACAATTACTGAGACAAGTTGCTCAGTTAAATGATGGACAAGTGAGAAAGTGCCAACTAATGTGTTGGACTTAAAACTGTTATTTTATCTGATGATTAATAAGAAGAGCTAAAAGCCTCAAATGTGGCTGTAGACATTTCAGTTCATTGTACCCCGTTCCAAAAGAGTTGGGACTGTATGTAAAATGTGTATAAAACAAGACGAGGTATGCTTTATTGAATAACTTGTTGTTCTGTAGAATAAACACATTGAATTCCACCAAAAAAGTCAAACCACAGTTCCAAAAAAGCTGCGACACTGTAAATAAAAACAGACAAGACTTGTTGTCTTGGCAACTTAGGGTAAGGTGGAATAGACAAGTTACCAAACCACCGAACAAAGTCAAATTTCAAACCCTCAAATCCAAGAATGGGAAAATTGTGCAAGCTATGAATTTATTAATCTATTGAATTTAAGGGCATTATGTTGAATAAACCAGTTAGCCAACCATAAATGAGTCAAAGCACACATTTCAAAATATCTGGGTAGATTAAATAGCAAATATAAAAGAAGAGACTTGTTTGATTGATCATTCAGAAATAAATTAATGGCAAACAATCTAAGAGTGAACAAAAAAAATAATTCCAAAAGAGTTTGGACATTTTATAAGCTTTGAATTGAAATATTGGCAACATCTTTTAATGAATGTCTGGGTATGGCATTAAATAAAAACAGCTAGTAAATCACAAAATAAAATCCAATTACAAAGTTTCTATTCTTAAAAAGCTGGAACACTTGTAAGCTGTAAATAGGATCACTTGAGACATACTTAATTGAGTATTTAGGCATGATTTTGAGCGTAAAAACATTGGAATAAACAACATAATATTGCAAGCTCATTTGTTCCATGAGTTGGGACAGTGGACTTTGGATAAAAAGGGATAAGACAATAAATATATTTGGGCATTTTGTAAAATATACCCACTAAGCAAACCACCAAGAGTTAACACATTGTGTTAACAATGAATGAAGGCATTTGATCAAATAGACCAGTCAGCAAAGCTGCCCAAACAATAAATCAACCCCACCAAAAACTTGGGAATTACGTTTACTGTGAATTAAAATGGATTAATGATGTTTCATTACATATTTTGGCTTTGTTTTATTTAAAGCAGTGAGCAAACCAATAACGAATGTAAAATTACTTTTGCTTAGTTTCAAAAAAGTTGTGACAACTTGTGAAATGGGCATTTAAAGGTGCTATGAGGAGAATCTATTTCCGGCGGTATAAAGACTCTGCTACCCATGAGCACGAGTGGCGACTGTCGTAAAGACATGACCCAAGCCAAAGCGTGCGTTTGTTGTGATGCTAATGAATGCAGTTTGGACCTTCCTCAGAACTCTGCATTGCTTTACAACTTCTTTTTTCAACAACTTACAGAATGCAAAGTGACGAGGTAATGTATCTCTTTCTCGTTACGTAGCTGTAGTTTTTGATGTGTGACAACAAGCAATTTTTGGAATACTTAGTATCGTAGTTTTGTAGCTGGCTATATATCGCTGCTTACAGCCGGGTGCTCTAAGACGTGTCCGAATGATATTAATTTGCTCTAGTTTTAATTGTCTTGTTCCCGAGGTTGAGTATCCAGGCCAGGCCAGCCCTGTCCAACCCGACCTCAAAGCTAAGGAACAGCATTTATAGATAACCTATTTTGATGCTATGAAACTCATCTTAAAGTGTGTATTTCAATCAGGCATATATTTAAAAGTGAGACTTTTGTAATTACTGAGAAACTCCTCATAGCATCTTTAAACAAACTAAAGTCATTTGCAAATTATTTTCAGCCAAATTTGAATGAACTAATTCTGGATGTAAAAAGTCTAAACCAAGGGAAAATACACAGCTTCATGCCTGTAGCACATTCATAAACATTAAGGATAGGGGTAAGGAAAGACTGTGAATGTTTTAAATGTCCAAAAAAAACTGCAGCATCCATTAGGCGGGGTCGACAAGAGATGGGAATAAATTAACCCCATCTGAAAGCCTTAATTTTCCACTGTTGGATGGCTTGAATGCTTGAACTTGGTGGATGATTGAGGGAAAATGGTGCAACGGTTTGTACATGATGTTCTTCAGCATGATACTGCAAGTGTCTAATGATTTTTTTATCTACAGAACATCATCATAAAATCTGGTGAAATCTCTGCACATAGGGGGCAAGGCCTAAAATGAACATTAAATGACCTGACCTCCAGTCTCTTTGGTTACACAAGATAAAGAACTGTATTATCATGTGATAGACATTTCTTCCATGTAGATTGCGAGAGGGATTTTAATTTGCATAATTTCTGTTGGCAATAGTGTATCATATTCTAGGCCAAATTTGCAAAGAACTATCCAGGACACAGCAATATATCATGCATAAAAAGTACAAAACATCTAAGATCTTTTGACTCGTTCTAGCTGCATTAATGCTAGTTTTGCCCTTTGTATAGAAGTGCAAGATGAATGATTCCAGGTGTGAGGACAGAGAGTCCTTTTAAAAAAACACTGTACCCCTCAAAAAGCTACACCAGGAAAAGGACACTGAGGCCTATTCTTGCAACAATGCACATTCACAGTGTCCCGGTGGATAAGAGGGTCATCCCGATGTGACTGTATGTTTTACAAAAAAGAAAATAGGAGCTTCAGTATCCAGTTGAGGAGCAAATAACGGCAGCAGGTACTTTGCTTCCTCAAGGATGGCTCTTATAGATCTTTAGTCATACTTGAACACATAAACGGAGACATTAGTGACTCAAATGCCTGAAGGACTATTACCAAGAGGGATACATCCTCTGTTTAGCACACATGTTGTGCATTGGTATCGACCATCTCGGCTCAATGTGAAGTGTCTGTAATGAGCACAAATGCAAGGAGGTGAAAGAACGGAGAGACAATTGATCGGAGAATAGAAAACACACTTGTTGTGCAGCTCCTCAGAGATAAAATCCGTAGCTTTCACGGGCTAATCTTTACGGACACATCTGAGGGGTTCATTTCTGTAAAGTTCAATCTTATCATGGGTGGAGTGTCGTAGGATCAGTATGGATAGGGTAGAGGCTTGGAGGTGAATATAAAGATTAGGGGAATATTGGATTCCAGTGTATCCCCTGGTGCATGGAGTGGGAAGCATTACAAAGATTTGGACTGGAAGGTGACACCGTCATACTGAAGACATTTCAATTGACTGTGGCATCAAATTACAATCATGACCAGATAAGTAGTTTAATAAGCCCATATTTATAATAAAAGCTAATTAAGTGGGATTCTGTCTCCAGCAGCAGCACCAGTACCTGTGTTTAAGAATGTTTCCTTGATGAACTTCCTATGATTGGAACTATGGTCCACAAATTTTGGGAATGTAAATTCAGTTGATGACTTCTCCACTTTAATAAAACTAAAGGTGCTTACACACCGCACGCTACTTGTACTACCTCGGTGATCACTCTCCATGCAAAGTCAATGTACAGCCGCATTTGGGCGGGGCTAACCCTCCCGCAATGCGTTTGCCGCGTACAAGACGATCTCTTCACTCGATGCACGATTTCAAAGTTAAAAAAAGTTGATCTTTTCAGGCGACGTCGTGTGTGGCTATGTTGCATCAGCCAATCAGCGGTGTGTGCGTGTGTGACGGTATCCTTGACAGACAGTTATTCATCCGGACAACAGAGTAACAATCCATGTCCGTGTAGGAAACATTAGTCAGTGAGGACATTAGTTCCGCCTAGACAAACTGTGGGAAACTCACAGATAATGCTGCTGCAGGGGCATCAGCTGCAGTGTTTTGTGGTTGATAAGTGAGTGAAAAGGATACAGCTGGAATAATGTCCGCTTTTACATCCTATTATGTGATATATGATATGATCGCGGTGAAACTCAAGCGGATGTGACGTCAACGGCTGACGGCAACGGTGACCAAAATGAGGTATTTATGGATGCGCAAAGATACTTCAGTGGGTGACACGATTTTGATAGCTGGGTCGCTTGCGGTGTGAATGCGGCATAATTGGTATTGTATTTCATATATCTAAAAAGCCCGGGTCCCGTATACAATCAGGTACAACTTCCACGGATCTTGCATTTGTGGAATAAGCAACACACTGCTAAGCATGTGTATGCAGAGTGGCAGCACTTTTTGGTGTCAATCCTGCTGCCATTCCCAAACTTAGGATAAAGTTATGTAAGACTGTTGAAGTCAAAGACAGACAAGGAAAACAAAACCCCAATAAGACTGGTTCCTAACTCTTCGGTCACTGAGGAACTGTTGCTCAGTTCATGGCTACACCTTTCTAACAAGATGTACGGAACTGTAAAAGTGACTAATCGGGCTTTCCAACAATATACACTGTACCTATTTGAATTATTCAACAGGGGGAAAAAATGACCAAATAATGTTTTCAAATTTTTTGAAGAGTTTAATGACTGTAATCGAGAGCTTACACCTATGGAGTGCTGGTAAGAGGATAACTCTCCATGCACCACGGTCTCTGAGTGAGCCTAAGAATCGCATCTGACAAACCTTTACTGTTAAAACTTAAGGAAAAGAGTAGAGTTCAATATTTGGTGTGTCAAACAAAATATAAATGGCACTACACTGTGGCACTACTAGGGCTGGGTATTTCCAGCAACCACACGATACGATACGTATCCCGATACTGAAGCCATAATACAATACGTATCCCAATACACATCAATTGTGAATACTGACTGCACTTTTACAGAATTTCCAGTAACTTTTATTTTATATTACAAGAAGAAAAAGAACAAGGATGAGTTTTAAATGACTCTACTACTTAAGAACTTAAGAACTAATTCAGGTCTCCAAAGATGGTAGGCACCTAAGTTTAGATTTGGAACATGTGCTTCATCATGTAGTTTGGCTTCTACTTTGAACTGTGCCATTGACATTACCCAAAGTGTATTGACAACAACTGTCAAAACATTGAGGCCATACTTATTCTGCAGAATCCATATTGACCCATACCTCAAAGGTATGTGTGGAACTATTTCGCTGTATCGATATTTTAAGCACAGGCCAACTCGTCATATGTTAAGCCGTGTTACTGATTTCATGAAGGCCCGAAAGTTGTACTGATTTCATGAATGCCCAAAAGTTGTACTTTGTTTTAAAGGTGGCTAATAAGGCTTTGTGACAATACAAAATGTAATACCAAACAGCATTACTTCAGGGGAGAACTAATACCAAAATGACATTCCCAAATTTTTCGGAGTATATTTTGTGTTCCAACATAAGGGCTTTGTAACCTGCCATCAATGCATTGGTGGATAGACAGCAGCAAAGCAAATCCTTTCCCCTGTGCATGTACTTGATTTTGCTCAGACTTCTCCTTCTGTTGGCTAATTATTTTTTTCAAATCTTGATGTCACTGTAAATGAGGGGGAGCCTTTGTGATTTCTGTGACTTAAAGGTTAAATAAATGTCCCACACACTGTTTTATTAAAGACTGTCTTTCTACGAAATGTTACACTGCATAAAAATATCCTGACAAAAAGGTCATAGTATATAAAAGCATGTGATTTCAGATGAATTATTATGAGGTAAAATGTTCGAAAAGGCTGTTTTTTTAACAATCACAAAAATTCATAGTCAAAGTTGCCATTAAAATGGTAATACTGTATAATATAGGAACATTTGAGGACAGTTGTCCAATCAGATACTTTTATTTCTGCTTGTTGAAATCAAATAACCTTGAAAACAATGCTCATCCCTTGTGGTTTATCATTTTTGGCATTTCTGATGATCTTTTGTTTTACTCCAAGGTTAAAACAGAAAATAAACCTCCAGCAGGTTCTGGGGCAGTGGCTGCAGCATGAGTTTACAAAGGTTGACTTTCAGAAGACCTTAATTGTCAGAACGGGTGTGGAGAACACCAGGGAACCCCCCTTAAGATAATAAATAAACCCTCTAGACCGAAGGCGAGGGATTCATCAACATGTCAGTGCTCGTTGGGTTTGAAGAAACGCTTTGAGAGGAAGGCTCAAGGCCCTGGATATTGTTGGGCTGTCATGGATTTGAATGTTGCTTCAGTGTAGTGTGAACTTGAGAACGTTCTGTGAGCTGCTCTTGGCAGACGGCAGCTGTAAAATAGCCAAAGATTGCTTCACGTCTGCCAGGGTTTGGTGCCATTTTGGTTTGAAGCCAGTGAGCTCAATCTTCTCAGCTGAATACTCCGAACTAATACTTTATTGCAAGTCTTTAAGTGGCTGGGGAGAAGTGGACTTGGTCATTGTCTGGAGTGATGAGCGAGGCACACTGCCACATGGAGAGCTGTTTGCTAAGTGAAATGTGTTAGCTCACTGTTGGCAGCCAGGGAGGAAATGACTTCCCTTATGCTCAAGAGGGCTAAAATTGAATAACCAAAACTAAATCTGAAAAAGAAAAAGTCACAAACTCAGCATCTTTAAAACGGGATTTCATTGGAAAGGTTACATTAAAATTTGGTTCTGAATTAATCCACCAAATTTATTCTCCAGTACAGATGGGAACTTGCTGATGGAAAGTTTGTGGCATTAAAACTGTTTCCATAAAAGTTAAGTGACCCAACAATCACCACCCATCCAATCGCACACACATACTGACACTTTTTGCAATTGCAATAAACTCATTCCCCTTCAGAAAATGTTGAAAATGTTGGATAGTGATAAAACCGAATTAATAAAACACAATATAACACAGAAAGAAGAAATTCCTCATTTGCACAAGTGGGAAGCCAATGAATACAAAATGAAAACAATAAATAAATTAAATAATCAATGAAATTTGTTTTTATTGGCTCACAAAAACGGAAGAAATTTAAAATACTGTAGTTGCCTGATCTGATGAGTCCCTACAGCATCCAGATGGCATGGTCAACAACATGAAACAATAGATCCGTCCTGCTTTATATCAAAAATTCAATCACTCATGGTGGTGTAATATTGTAACTTATTCTCAAACTGGTTCCCTAATCATGGCATTTATGCCGAGTTAAATTTACAGCAGAATTGCCAAGAGAGTAATCAGCATATTCAAGTTATCAGCGCTTCAGTTACAAAGCCTGTAAAAAATACTCACTGATCTACCAGGTTAGCTGTTGTTAGCAGTAGGGTAGTAACTGAAACACGTTGCTAAATAGTGCTGTTTCACTGTTTATCTAGCCCAACCTAGCAATGTGCCCAATATTGTCCCTTTTTGACCACCATAGTTTATACTCGTAGATGCACGGACGGCATCTTCAGCTTAATGTTCCCTCTTTTACTGCCGTGAAAGGTAAGCAGTGTGAATAGGTGTCCACAATATAATAAATTAAAATAGTTCAAATGTTAATGTCACAGAACAGTTTTAATATATTTAAAACTGTTCTGTAAAGTGTTAAGGAAGTATTTAGCTGTTTTTTTTTAGTTTACAGCTTCGGTATTATAGTTGGAGACATTGTTATACATTACTTTGTCAACATAAATCTTCCTAAAACACTTTTTTATAAGCATCAGAATCAGAATCGGGTTTTATTGCCAAGTACGCAACACATACAAGGAATTTGACTCCGGCAGTTGTTTGCTCTAGTACAAGGAGGTAGACACAAACATGACACAATAAATATAAGATAAATAAAATAGATATAGGTGTAAAAAAAAAAAAAAAAAAGAGTTAATCCACATAAGTCTTTTTATGAACTTTAGTTTTTTTGTTTGTTTTTTTAACTTGGTATTAATACAAAAATGTCCCCTTTTTTTCCTGCCGTAAAAGGAATGTCCTAGCACCCCTTTAAATTAAATTTGAGTCTCCATCACTATTTCCACCTCTGATGTCTGGTAATATTCTCTACATGACATCCCGCACCCTAAATGCCAAGTAAAAACACAACGCAGAGCTTCGTAGGGTTTGTGGAGAGTCGTCCCACGCACAGCAGACACTCAGAGTAGTTTGGATTACATAAGAACAACCTGCGTTGTAGTTCACACATACCACATGAATAATTGAAATAACACTATAGCAGCATTTCTATATATAAACATCAAACGATGCTATGTATATGGCTGATTTAGTGTGGCAAACACTGGTCAGAAGTGCTAATAAAATCAGTTTTATTATCTTTGATTGTCAACTCAGTGGTGGAGAGGATCCCCCGACCTCCCAGTAGAAAATTCTGCCCTTAGGGGCGTTCCAGATGAAATATTCCCACTCAGAACTTGGAAATCCCAACTTCCCAATACCACTTGAATGCAGCATAAGCTCCTGAACTTCCACAATCATGAGATCTCAGTCCAATAGAGCACCATTGGCCATGGTTACGTTATGTTTTTTAATGCAGGATTAATTATTCAGAATTATGTTATTCGGAATTAAGTTTTCTCCTTCATGTTTACATAGAAATAATAATTCCGAATAAATGTTTACATGGAACACATGTTTATTCTCCTTTATTCAAGGCCTGGTGGTTGGGAAGAGTTCGGATTGAACAGGGGGCGGGCGTGATGTAATGACGTATTTACATCTACCGGAAGATAAATTCCAGCATAGCGTGTTTGCTACAGCTTATAAAATGTCCACATTTTAATGCTTACGTCCATCCACACTTTCATTACTTCCAAATCTTCTAAGGCTCTGTTTAAAAAGACTGTTTCGGCTTGCGTGGAGTCCCACATTTGCTTCAGGCAGCCATCCTGTTCTCATCAGCGTCCCGTGCCTCATCGCTGCAGGACAAGGGAATGCGCATGCGCAGAACTGGAATTTATCGAAAGCGGAATGAACGTGTACATTATCGAGGAATTATTTAATTGGATTTAAAATCAGAATTAACCAGCCACTTACTTCAGAATTAAGTTGTATTTGGAATTATTTCCATTTGGAATTAAATCTTCTTTTTAAAGAGGATTTACGTTTTATTCGAAATTAAAGAGGACTTAGAGTTCTTATGTAAATGCAGCAATTGAGGTGTGGTGGAATGTAGGAGATGCGAATAAGCAGCAACTACAAGTTGTCATCATGTCAATATGTGGCAAAATCTCAGAGGAATGTTTCCAGTATCTTGTCAAATATATGCAATGAAAAATTACAGCAGCTCTGAGTGTTTGATGGCGTATCTAACAAAGTGTCAAGCAAGCGTATGATTGTCCAACTCCATAAACATCAATTCATAGCAAAAGGGGCATCAAAGCACAATCCACTCACTTCCCAGTAAAGCCTCTTCTGAATCCTAAGCATTGTCTCGACAATTTCAGGACATCCAAGCTCTGAAATCGAACAAAATTGCCACCAAACCTGCAATCGCAACTCGAACTGGCACAGTGTAAAAAAGGGTTTAGCCGCAATGACAACCTCAGCATGCTTGAATCCCAATGATTTTGCAAGACATCAAAGCCTAAGTCTACCACAGACGTAACAATGAACGGCCAAAATGTTTTTCTCACAGATAGCACAATGAATCAGAGCCTGACTCAAAATGCTGCTCCTTCTTTCAGCCATATTCCAGCTCCCTAAATTCTTCACATTGTTACTTGTGTATTTTGACATCTCTCTTGTATGAGGCTGTGGCATGCCCTTTTCAGCACACCACTCGCTGTCACAGTGGGCAAGGGAAAGCTTGCAGTGAGGTTAGAAAATTTTGGCATGTGTGACCCATGGCCATTGTTGTGTAAAAAGTAACAGCTTATATAGATGTCTTCAAGTGATATTGTTGAAACACTCTCCAGGGCTAGAAATCTAAGAAATACTTGTCTCAAAGCTCAGTGCTGATTTGAGCCTGAGGCAAGAAATAACACTGTATGTGTCATACAAGAGGCTGCTGCAGTTACTGGTACACCAATTTTCAGGGGGTCATATGTTCCCATTCCCAAGGTCTGAGCGTTGTGATCCAGTGTGATGGAAGGACTGTTCATGTTAGATTTATACGGCATGATAGGACAAGTAATGCAGCTGATATTTGTTGTTTTCGGATAGTGTTCTTCACGAGCTAGGTACTAAAGGTCAAGCACTTTGCAGCCTGGTTATTGTGAAGCTACAACAGCTCTCTTTCAAGCTGTTGGAGTTTGGTTCAGGACATTAATGTTTGTATTAGGGCAGATGATAACAATCACAGGAAAACACAATACTCTAAAGAAGGAAAAATAGCTGAATCTGTTACTAAAAAGCTAATGCTAACAACATTCTAATAAGGTCATATTACGGCGTGTTCCCACCGAAAGCGTTGAAAGCGTGTGTATTCGCGTGTCAAGTGAAATCGCCGCGCTAGACATTCGAGTTTTGACGCTGGTACAAATATGCAGAAAAACGCTCACCGCTCGCCGCGGCATTGTTGCATGAAAAGTCTGCCATTATCATTTCATCATATTTCATCGTCGAACATGGCTCTGATTACCACCATCGCCGCTCTGTACCTGCTGTGGAGAAGTCAGCTGTGGCGAGGCGCCGACATCGGTACTGGATGCATGCTACCCTACGGAGGTCGGTGAGTTCCACCATCTCTTGCAGGAGCTGCATCTGGACCACAGCCGGTTCCAGCGGTACTTCAGGCTGACTGTTGCCCAGTTTGAAGACCTGCTAGCCAGGGTTGGTGCCAGGATCTCCCGCCTGGATACCAACTACAGGCAGGACAGTCCAGCTGCAGCTGCGGAGCGCCTTTCCATCTGTCTCCGGTGAGTTTAGCAGTTTGTCAAATTAGCAAGACTCTGACCCCCAGAATGCCCTGCGCCAGTGACGATCTCCACGCTGATAGGCTGTCCCGGCGCGTCAACACGCTCGCTCGCACGCTCGAAAAGTTCAATTATTTCAACTCGAGGGTCAAGCGTTGAGCAGTGAGCGGCGAGCGTTTTTTCGCTGGAAACGCTCGCCGCTCGCCGCTCACCGCTCACCGCTCACCGCTTCAGCCTTTGACTGCTCTATGCTAGCCCCGATGCAGCTTCAATTTGCGTCTTTAAATTGACTTTGTATGTAATATCAACGCGTGAAAAATTTGCGACGCTTTCGGTGGGAACACGCCGTTAGTCTTTTCATGTCTCTCATGCATGATGGAGTACATGGAAGGCAACTCCAGTTATGAACAACAGCAGCTGCCTGAAACTGCTGATTTCCTCAGCACCCTTAAAATACATACCTACCATTGTGACTTCTACCACTGTTACATCACTGGTTCAAGCCCATTGGCTCAAAGTGGAAAGCACAGTGCAGAACATTGATTGTGGAAATAATAGACAAATACTGAAAACATGATGCTCAAAGGTCCAAATTCCACATAGCAAACATGTAAACCAACTGGGCTAAACAAGAGGAAGGAGGCTTTAAAGTGACAGGAGCCCCTACAAAGTCTCATACAGAGTGAGAACAGGGGTGGATCAGTCTGTAAAACGTTTGGTGGAAGAAATATATTTTCAACCTTAAACTTCTTATTAATTCTGGTTTTTGGAATTTTAATTTGTCTTAAGTTTTATGTATGTTTAATTTAATTAGTATTCAGACATTAATGTCAGAGCTCTAACTAAAATTAATACATAAAAAATTTGATTAAATAAAAAAAATCTGATCAGGGACAGATAGTGATATTTTTAAAAAGACCAGCTCATTTTAAGTCTTAGTTTTCACACAGAGACTAAAATGAAAGTTAACTGTTAATAAAAGAAAACCTTGACTTTTTCTCATAAATAATAATTTAGATTTAGAGCTCTAATTATTTTCCAATTAATTCTGACTTTATTCAGAATTCTAGGACTAACCACATTTTTGATAATTTCCTTTTTAAATTTTATTTCAATGCTACCTAGGGTATCTGATGTTTCTTTTCAGAAATTTGGAAATTAAACATTCAGAACATAATCAGAACAATTATTTATTTTCTCAATATCTCGTAGTTAAACTCAAGAGATCTTACTTTGTGTCTTGTTGTTTGTTTTTCTTTTTCAGAATGTGATCTTTGAAGTCAGCATTCTGGGATTTAAGAATTCAGTTCTAAAAAACTGGTTTATTTTTCTAACATTTTTCCAAAAAAACAACTTAAATGCAAAAACTCTGTCTTGAGTTTAATTTCACATTTTTATTTTTAAGTTAAATTTTTGAAATAAAAGTCAAAATTCTGCCATATTTACCCCAAAAGCCTTCAATTCAGAGTAAGAATTCATATTAAAAATGAAGAGGTTCAAAACACGGTTATGGTTTCTTTGAATTAACTTTCCTTTAAATTGTTTTTGATGCCAAATTCTGAAATAATAGTCTGAGCTTTGCATTCTCTCATTGAAAAAAGACTGACAGATTTTTTTTCTATTACTTTTTTACTCAATATACCGTTAATGACTTTACAATGTGTTCCTATCATTCAGTTTTGACTTAGATCATTTGGTGCACAGCCTTATTTTAATGTTTTCATAAAAACATTTTGCTATGGTCCTCTCAAATCAGGATTCAGTTGGGCACTGACACAGTTTTAAAGTATCCATTTATACTCTAAATTCCAACAACACTCAATCATATCAAAGAGACAATAATTATTCCCATCATCAGCTCATTTACACTGGTACAGCTTTAGGTTCAGCATGCTGCCTGGTGTCACATCACAGGAGGTGTTGAGAATCACCCCACTGATGATGTAATTAATGAGAGACCCACTGTTCATCCTACACCACAGTTGACAGTCATCTTACAAACAGAAAACAAATGAAAAATCGGAGAACATGAGTACTGCTCACTTGACATCAGAACTGTCATAAAGCCCTTGATTCATTACATCTTAGTGATGAATGAATAAATAACAATAATGAATACTTTCAAATGCAAATTATCAAACAAAACACATTCATCTTTTAGAATCTCATTTGGGCTGAATCAAGAGCGATGACATTTGCTTTCAGTTTGCATTTGTATTTTCACACAGCATGATGAAGTTTTGCATTCCTCAATATTGTCAGAGTTTCATCTGTGAGTGTAGAGCATTCCTGATTAATGATCCAGTTAATTTTGAAGAATTATGTGTTTTTAGCTCCTGCAGTAATTATATATTTGACTCAATAACATCAGATTGAGCCATGGATTTTCAAGTGTTGCCATTTACTTCTTCAATAGAGACCTGGTCAAGACAGGAAGCAGCAATAAACTCAAGGTTACAGACAGAAATATAAAGAGAGACAAAACAATTTACAAAGCACATCAATATGGAATATAAACAGAGACATCTATCTTTGGATCAATTGTCGACAGCCTCCCTGCCAGACGCAAAGGGTATTTTAAAGCTGCTGCTGCCGCGGTACGAGCAGAGTCCGAGACGGCAGTGACAGAGGCGATTTGGTGAATGTCACAGCAGAGCCCGCCCAAAAGTCCTTCACAACACTCCCTCCCCAAACAATCTGAAGTGAAATGCTGTCTCATACCAAGTTTTTCTCCTGATTATCTTTATATGAAGGTAGAGCCGTTTGGTAGAGCTCATTTAATGTTTGCTTTGACCCGTGAAGCCTGCTATTTCTGGGTTCTCTTCCTCCTTCGATGTGATTGGCTGCTGCCAAGCGGCTGCCGCTAGAAAGTTTTGGTGTGGCAGGACAAAATCCACAGACATTATATATGTAGATTATATTATATGTATTTAATACGCATTTTATAGGTACACGTAGGGGTGGGCGATATGGCTAAAAAATATCATATCACGATTTTTTAAAAATAAAATCACAATCACGATTTTATCACGATTCTTTTTTACTTTGATTTTTTTCTGGACGAATTTGCATGTTTGACCATTTTTTCCCTATGTTTAACATATAAAACATGTAAAACCTTAAAGAAAAAAGACAATTAAAGCCAAAGAAACTTTCTGAAAAGGTTTTAATTTAAATAGTGCCGTTTTTTACAAAAAATGTGCAATAAATGTAAACATAAAAGGTAATGAACAACAATATCAACATTATCTCTTACAGTGCAACAATTTAAAACAAAAGTTATCGTACTGTAATGTCTATAATCTGAGTGAATAATACAGCTGCTTTAGAACAGATTTTTGTTCACATCTTCAAGCTTTTATCTCCTTTTCTCTTTCCACCATGGCTTCACGCTACATAACCAAACAGGAGATCCCACCATGCACTGTGCGTAATGTGCTACTATAGGCTAGTCGGGTGAGCGTCAAAGTCTCTGCGCCCACACAGACGATCTGATGATCTTTCTGCTTTATGAGATCATCCCCACGTTATAATCCTTAACGATTTAGTATCGTCATATCGCACACCCCTAGGTATACGTAATATATTACACGTCTATAAATTCTATGACAAAATCTGTGTGGGCTCAAGTGGGCGCTAACCGCTTCTTTGTCCTACCGCCGTGGTTAAAACCTCTTCCCGTCTGCCACCCGTCCGTCATTAAAATGACTGGAGGTGGCGCGTTGCCTTGCGGCGGTGTGAAGGGAGCTATATAGTTGTTTATATTTACGTCACGTCCGTCTCGCATTGGAGGTGGCTTCCGATTCACACTGGAGCAGCCGTTGGCCAGCTGAGAGTGGAGGTCTGCAGCTGGACCCCTGTCGCAGCCAAGCTAAAACATCAACTTCTTCGAAAATCTGTTTCCATGTCTTTCATTTTCAATTACAAAAAAACATTTAAACTAGTGACCCTCTTGCTGATACCACAAAATGTATCAAATTTATTGCTAACTAAAATAAATATGTGAAGTGTTGGTGCAAAACGTAAACATTAGAAAACATTACAAAAAATGCAATTGATTTATTAGGGCCTGTTTCAGAGCACAAAAAGCTTTCTTTTTTATTAATACAGGACTTTTTCTAATCAAATCGTTTACATTTTTAGGGTCATTTGGCTTATCATTACAGCCCTAAATGTTGGAATGTGTACTTCTATTTTAAAACCTGAACAAATTTAATGTTGGAAGAGAAAACAGGAGATTAAACAGGGGAAACAAGGGGACAACGCCAAAGAGGTGAACATAGCCAGAGGAAAGCACTGGTGCTTCTTATGGGCTTACACAAAATCACATCTGTAAAGGGCCCCCATCAGACATTTCTCAGTACGACCCTGTATGGAGCCACCGAAGCCAACTAAATCTTAGCCTGCATAAACAAAGTTTTTAAAATGGACAAAACTGAACAAACATACTGACACAGAGACAGAAACCAGCAGACGGTCAGCAGACATGGCCTCAAAAGAACTACTCGAATCTAACCTCAAAAGTTTTTCCAAGGTTCTGAGGCAAACTCTTCTAAGGTGGAATTGGGAAACCTTTGAAATGGTGGTGGTACAGTGGTGTAGAATTAAAGGTCTGAAGGACAGTCTGAGAGAGAAATAAAAGCAGCATTCAGAAAAATGTTTTAAGCAGACAAAAATAGGTCTGAGAATGTAACAACCCAGGTTAAAGACCTGTCTGAAGATTCAGACTCTTTTGAGACCTGTGCTTTTATACAGTTGGCCTTTCTTTCTCATCTAATAAATGTTTGTTTTTAGGTTAAAATCAAATCATTTTTGTGTTTAGTTGACCATAATGGTAACAACAGGCCTATTTAAAATCTTTTTCTTTTCTTTATTTTATGGCAGACATCCCCAGACCTTCCTTCAATTGTCTTGTGGCCCTCTTGGGGGTCCCTCCCTGCCCTTTGGTAACAACCGACCAAGAGGTAGGGGACTACTTAAACAAGCTCACTAGGAAACTTGTAAGCAGGTGTGTCCAAATGTCTTTCACAAACACAATTTAATAGCAGTGCAATTCCTACATTGGTCAGACAAGTTTTCTGCTTGTTTGAGTATGGAAAACACAGCAACTGAAACCGAGCATCTAATGTTGAAACTGCTGCTGATTTGCAGTCCTCGCCAGGTATTTACACTGAAATATTGCAAAAAGAATAATTATAAAGAAGCGAAACTGAAGGCGATAGAATGCTCCACCACTAAATCACCTGATAACGCCAACCAGGGAAATTTCTGCCTTTTTCATGCCACTGAGAGACGGATCGTAAGATGATTTTTCAGTATTTTTGTAAGTAAATTTTCACTTCAGATTTATGTTTTTCAGCTTTGACCCTAGACTTTTTCAGAACCTGGCAGTCAAACTTGGTACCAATCAAAAGGTTTAAGTAATATGTGATTTTGAAATGTACAGCAGCTGTACCAGTGCAGTGTAGATAAGATCTGTTGGTGTATGCCAATGTTTATTTTAATACACAGGAAAAATCAATCTTAGAGCTAAGAGTGCTTGCTTCGATGCTAGCATTAAGAATGGTCTCTGCCTTGAAACAAGAACAATTTTTGTTAAATGAAGAGTAATTGTTTATTTTTTTAACTATGGGGAAAAATAATCTGCTAAGGAACAAAAACATGCAAAAATGTCTCAAAAAAATCTTAAAAAAGGAAAATGTCTCATTTTACAAGGTGTACCTTCTTTTGACTTGTCAGTTGAGCCACTTGTGAGTTCTTTTATTGTTAAAAATGTTATTCAAAGGAATAGCAGTTTCAATATTTTGCATCAATGTGAAATAATTGAGTCACTAAGATGACTAGCATGTAGCTGCTGCCCTGCTATGTTAGCTAAACTATAGTAAACTTGTTTCAGGCAGGGCAGAGTTTGTTTATCTGGTCCAAACCAGAGTCCATGTGAGCCTTTACGCACCCTTAAATTCTTCAAACTCTCTAAAAGTGCCTATCAGAGTTTGTTTGGTGTGGACCAAACTTGGCAGATATAAAAGCGACCTTATATACAGCACTGACACTGACATTCGAAGGTAAATGAAATGAAAAATAAACAAAAGTGCTGAACTTTTCATGAAAGTGAATTGCTCTTTTCACAATTGCACTCTTGAAAAATTAAAAAATGAGTAACCTTTGTGAAAATTTTTCGGTCACACTTAACAATAGCAGAAAAAAAGCTTTAGCACATTTTGCTTGGCTGACACTTGGAGGCTAGCAGGAAAAATTCAAGGTAATATCCCAGTAAAAAATCTCACTGTGTGCATTAATACATGCTGATTACCAGGGTAATTTTTCCATTGGCGTGGTGCATGTGTGAACAGGCTTCATCAGAGTTGTTGTATTACTCTTTATTAGTATTCAATGATAACATTTTGTTCAACTTTTCTTTAAAAAAGAACATTTACCTTCTTCAGTGAATCACTTTTCTTTCAATTCTCAACTCTTAAAGCTTTATGTCAGTCTCCAAAGCCAGTTATTTTAATTAGTGCTGATTTCATATGCAGGCTATGATAGCACCAGCGTCTAAAGTTACACAATCTGAAAGGTGACTGAAACAATTAAAGCAGGAGCAATTAAAATGTTACTCACTTGGACTTTAATGTAATAATTGAAAGCGTCCTCGCCCACAGTATGGCATTATGCCTGCCAGTGCCGAGGTCTAGTTTAAATTAATTTTTGCACCCCCCTTCTGATTCAGCGGGAGTTGCGGTTGCCTCAAATGCCTTGATGACCCATCGCTCTGATGATCATATATCACCGGCGACTGCTTAATTATAAGGACGCCAATTCAAGCATGTAGGGTGCGCCGTATCTCCGTGCATATCTATCAAGGGTGAGATAAGAATAGTCGGCACTGGGCTTTCTCTGGGCTTGAGAATATTAAATGACCCCCGGTGTATGCTCAGATTTAAATTAAAGGCGTCCTTTTCATTATACAAACCCTGAGCCAAAGGAGTTGGGACTTTGTGAATTGTAATGTGCAAATCTGTTTCAGAAGATATTTTAAAGAGGGTATTTACTTTTTGTAATGAATTTTCAAGCACATTCACATTCGGAGTTTGCTGCTTGTGATGTTTTCCTTCATAGTTGGTATAGGAGCATGTTTATCTTTTTTCAACATCACTCTGTGAGGGCCTTGTAAAAGGGCACAAAATGTAGAGGTATGAAAGTGATTTTCTTTTCAAACCTTCTTGATGTACACATTCAGTTGCTCAGAAATGCTGCGTTTCTGTTATTGTATTTTGAGCTTTACATTGTGCCATGTTCTTAACAATTGGGGACAGGTCTAGACTGCAAGCAGGTCAGCCAAGTGTGTGCTCTCTTTTACTGCAAAGCCATGCTGCTGTTGTGCAGACTATAGCTCATTATTGTTTTGCCATTAAAAGCATAAAAACAGATAGACCATTTCTTTACATTGTTAGCTTGGTAATTATGGAAAATGAGGCAAACTGCTCAATTGTGCAATGTTAACTAATCTTTTAAAGATTCGTGGATCAGCATCTGTATTCAGACCATCACCAAGATCACTTCTACTTTGTGTCATAACCAACACTTGTTGAAAATTTCAACACAATTCCTTGAAAATCTTTTTCACTATTATTGAAAATGTAGCAAGGTGCCTTATGTCCTAAAGGTACTAAGGTCTGAACTACACAGATATGGATTTTTTTTAACCGGATATCTTCGTCCTTGTTTAAAAAAAAAAATAAACTCTGTCCACACCACAGAATATCTCTGTCCATAGGAAGAGTCAAAACTGAAAACAATCGCCTCTGAAGCCTGCAATGCTATGCCCGGCTGATAAGTGGCAGGTTAGCAAAATGTGAAAACCACAGAAGAAGAACATTATGAGCATGCATAGTCAAAACAGGAAAACAAAGCAGACTAACAGTTTAACAAAAACAAACAAATGGCGGAAGTTACCGTTAATTTTCTGCATTCATTTGTAGAGCTGTAATGAGGACAAAAAGTGCAAAGCACACAGAGATAGTGCAATACATGTGGGCAATCGTTGCTGTTGCTGACAACCATTGCTACAGTGGCTGGTTGCTAGGTGCTTGACATCATCGCGTCAACACCAGGTCCGTTAAACATTGCGACACGGATCCACTCAACTGCATATCTTTTAATTTCACCAATTTTTTTTATCCCTTTTAAAATATGTTTACTTTATGTGGGTAAAATTGCCATGTTCGTGTGGTTGAGCGGTCCAATTGGATGGAAAAATGTGCATTTCAGAACATATCGTATTTGTGTGGTCTAGGTCTAAATAGCTTAAAGCAACATGTGAATTTGCATCCAAATTCAGTTCAAATCCAAAATTGAATCATCTATACCTTTTGCTCCAAACAGCTGTATGTTACAAAATCTGGGAATAAAATTTTTGGTAATCTTTCTTACTGACAGGTGGACAGACAGTAAAACAAATGCCAGCAAAAATTAACCGCTTTGGCTGAAGTAAAGATGATTAAAAAGTGGATTCCAGTTTATTTTTCTGCTTTGGGTGTAGTGTTATTAAATGTTCCCTGGCCAAGAACAGTTTTGGATGCTGTTGACATTTGGTCAGGCTTTATGACTGGCAGCCATAAGGTCAAATACACCATGAAGGCAAAATCTGAGAGGCCACATTACCCACCAAGCATTCATAAAATGAATATATGAAAGCAAATCATTCAACAAAATTTTCAGTGTGAGGTACCTGCCGAATAAACCATCTCACTTTATTCTTATCCCAGTTGAGAGTTACTGAAGCACAGAGTGGATCAAAACAGAGGTTCAAAGTAGTAGCCCTCTTTTAAACCATGCTTTGCAGCCAAGTTTCCTGAATTTTGTCCACACTAAAATGAAAAGTGGGTGGCAAAAACCGGCAGTTTAACTCTGCCTAAACTGCAAATGATCTATTTTTCTGCCAACAGCCAGAAAGCCACAGCAGAGAGAGTCACAGCTTCAGTATGTGTCATGAAAATTAGCATAGACAGGGAGAACATTTACAAAACCTGAAACAGAAGAAATGCTTTCTGGCTGAAGAGATTGATAAAGGCTTGCTTAGGGTTTGTGGACATCTGCCATTAAAAGCAGATGTCAAATGTCCTGAAATTTGACCCTTTTAAAAACATGCTGAATTACCTTGATATTTATATGTAGGTGTTGCTTTTAATGGTAGATTCTCTTTTCACATTTAGACACATTAACAAGCTTTTACATGACAATATTTGTTTACACTTTTTTTCTGAATTTCATTTTAATTGTTCCCCAGATAAATATCATAATACTCATCAGAGAACAACTCTATCTATCTATCTATCTATCTATCTATCTATCTATCTATCTATCTGGCCAATTGGTCCATTTTTTGATAACTTCTTGTGGGTTTCCTGTTGAAAAAGTCAATCTACAGTGGTCTTCCTGTCGGTAATGTCAGACACGTGGCACTCTTTATATTGTTTCTGTGTTGACAAATGTCTGATCAAGCTTGCTGTATTACAGACATTTTATATTGCACTGTTAATGTCATTCTGCATAAAATTAAGCCTCACACGAGACTGCTTTTGGTGTCTACCTGCCATGATTATATCTTTGACTCACTTTTGCTGTTTGTGCTAAATGCCCCGTAAAAACTGTAACTATGTTTAGTAAGGCCTGCAGAACCAAGTAGTGGGTCAGTCTCATGTTGAACAGCCACCTGCTGAAGGGGCCCCTGTAGGTCATGGGCTCTTAGAATCTTTCTAAAAACAGCATCTCCAAAAGGCTCAGTCATTTACAAGCAACGAAGGGGCAAAGCTCACCACTTTGTGAACAATAGTGTAAGCAAATAGTCCAACAGTTTGACAACATCCTTCAACATTCAGTCACTGGGAATTTAGAGATTTCATTATCTACAGTCCATAACATCCTCGAAACATCCAAAGAATCTTGATAAAACATTTCATTTGAGAGAAAAGGCCAAAACCAACAATGGATGCCCATGACTTTTGATCCTTTAGGCAGCACTGCAATAAAGACCAACATCATTCTGTAAAGGACATTACCACGTGGCCTCGGGAACACTTCAGAAAACTCCAGTCTGATAGTGCAGTTTGTTGCTACATTCAGTGCATGGTAAAACTCAACCATGCAAAACAAAAGCCATATTTCAACGACACCCAGAAACACTGCAGGGTGAATCCTTGAAAAAAACTTCCTGGATCCACATCTGGATTTGAATCAACACCAAAATCTAATCATGAACAACATCCGCTGGATATGTTATTGAAACATGTTTAAAAGCTATTGGATTATCCATGAAAATGCAGAAAACTGCCCCATCCTGAAACGTTAACTAATCTGAGAAGTCCTGGATCTGCTCCTGAATGCTGATCTCCACCACAATCAAACTGATCAATCCTTTGCTCATTTCCAACATTTACAGAAAAGGTCTTCAAATTCTGTAAATATCTTTTTGGAATTATCCTCCTCACAAACAAACTAAAAAAGACATGCAAAACATCTTTCTTGGCAAAGATAACATTATTGTTATTGTAAACCACAATAGCCCCAGAGGACCCAATTTGGGGTCTGCTGGGGCACAAGTGAAAAGTTCCTCAGCACCACAGCACAACGCAGTATGAAATATCAACTATTATATCATTGAATTTTGCTTTTATTTGACAAAATACATATATTTCCAACCTTTGGTTCAATACGCACTGTTTTTCAAAATTCTTGCCTGACCATATTGTTAAAAAAAACCTCTGTAATTTTGCTATGCATCACTTTATAACACTAATCCTTTGCAAAGATGATGTTAACAAGTTTTATCATATATTTTTTAGATTTCTACAGCCACTCCAGAATCATTCCTATGAGATATTCACAATGAAAAATTGTTTTTGTTTTAGGCAAGGATGAAATTTTCAAATTATTCTGCCATCCATCTTTTCTGTGCCCCAGTAACACATATATTGATAATTACACATCTGCAGAAATCTCTCAAGTGTTACTTACATTATGACACCAAAATGATTCAATAGACTGTGTGGTTGCAGAGATACACTCTTTTCATTATGGGTATGTCATTTTCAAGCAGAAGGCTTAAAAAAGGGGCTGGGGCTGAATGGGTTTTAAAGAAATGTCGACACTGATTTTGAGACAGGTTGTTTTTTGAAAGTTCTGCCCTCTGAAAACATTTTACATGGGCTCCTCTCCAGATGAACTAGTGAATTATTTCTGTGGAACTGTGTGTCTGGCATGTCAGGTTAGGCGACTGTGAAAGGATAGATGGACAATAGAATACGCCTGCTGTTTACATTTTCATTTTGTCGGACAAAATGTCCCAATACCTTAAGAAATGAGCATTTGCAGGATGACTTTCTTTGTTGCTTTGCTAACTGGCGTATTTAACATCTTGCCCAAATATTCAATAAAACATGTCTATCTGGGATTCTGCCTGTGTAGGATCATTTACATTATTTCAAAGTTATTCTGGCTGGGCCCATGGCGATTCACTCTGGACAAGGTGACACTGAACTGCCAGCCGTTATTGCATCTCATTTTGGTAAAATACTACCTGTCCTCCCTGTGAACTCAAACACACCATTCCTTTGAAAAATCCTCCCCTGTGTAACACACAATATGACTGATTGCCATTCCCCCCTGAACTCGATATTCAAATCGCCCCCCTGCGTTAAATCATTCCAAGTGCTGAAGAGAATCAAATGCAATTATAAGTCAACTATAATTCTTTTTTTCAGCAGGAAAAACCCTGCACTGAAACATGCATTGTGCATCATGGATGGTTTCCAGCGCAGGCGTTGCATTGAGTGGAGGAAATTGCTTTTTCGCTGTGATCTGTCTTAGCTGTGGGATGGGAGGGGGTTGTTTAACAGCGACTTGGGTACATCTCTGAGTTCTGATCAAACCCACTGCTGTGACTTCTTTCCCGAGGCGACCTGTCTGGTGTTAGATGTTAATAATTCCATGAATCACATTATTTTCCTCCCTTTCATTCTCGCTTGCTACAAGGCTGGGGAGGTTCTATCTGAAATATTCAATAAAACATGTCTAATTTCCATCTCCTGTTGTCCTACAGACACCCGCCTCCCTCAGAAGAGATGATTATGTCCCCCTGTAACGTGGCATATGAAAGGCTCTGAACTGCCAGCCGTTATTGCATCTCATTTTGGTAAAATACTACCTGTCCTCCCTGTGAACTCAAACACACCATTCCTTTGAAAAATCACTCACAATGTAACACACACAATATGACTGATTGCCATTCCCCTGAACTCGATATTCAAATGCGCCCCCTCACGTTCGTCATTCCAAGTGCTGAAGAATCAAAAATACAATTATAAGTCAACTATAATTCTTTTTTCAGCAGGAAAAACCCTGCACTAGAACATATGATTATAGAGATGTGTAATAAGACCAGATGCATACAAACCAATAAAGTTGGGGCATTGTGTGAAAGGTAAATAAACGTAGAATTGAACATGTTGACAATAATTTTGGACCTATATTCAATTAAACTACTACCCAACTACGACAAGACATTTAATCTTTAAAGTGAATAACTTCATCCCTTTTTGTACAAACTGACTAATTTTGAATATGATATCTGAAACATTTTCAAAAAAACTGAGATAAGACTGGAATGCTTACAGGATTTGTTTGGGACAGAAAATTATGCTACGGCCACACCGGACGCGAATTCGCCTGGACGCGCGTCTAGATTACATACAAAGTCAATGCAAACACGCGTCTTGACGCAAGGCGGCGCGTTGACGCTTTATCTGGAGCGTTGACGCGCTTTGGCGCGGCGCTTGAGCGCCGAGGTGTTTTGACGCCCAAATGCCTCGACGCCGAAAGTTGAAAAAACATTGAACTTTCGACGCC
Source organism: Scarus forsteni (assembly GCA_036419115.1). Classification (NCBI taxonomy): domain Eukaryota; kingdom Metazoa; phylum Chordata; class Actinopteri; order Labriformes; family Labridae; genus Scarus; species Scarus forsteni. The sequence goes on along the minus strand of JAZDUH010000359.1, from coordinate 12,859,291 downwards.
AGTTCGCGCGCGCAGCCAATCAGCGATGACATTCCCCCAACGCTATTGATTTGATGACGGTGACACTCCTGACTCAAGCCCCTCTCAAAGATGGAGGAGAGGTTTATCGGCACTTTTTTGTACAAACTGACTAATTTTGAATATGATATCTGAAACATTTTCAAAAAACTGAGATAAGACTGGAATGCTTACAGGATTTGTTTGGGACAAGAAAATTATGCTCTGACCACGAATGGTCGCCTGATTTAATGATGTGACGCTCGCCTCCTGCTCTGCTTAAACCCCTCTCAAAGATGGAGGAGAGGTTCATCTGCGCTGTTTGCTATCATCCGGAGCTAAACTACTCGGGCGTGTGTCCTCTACAGAGACTGGAACAAAAGGAGCAGGCTTGGGTGAAAGTCGCTGAGGAGACAGGTTTTGAAGGTAAGTTCTGTAAATATTCGTTTCCAGCTGGATTTGCCTGCACGGGTCATCACTGAGTCCCGACCGCTCCGGCTCTACTGCGCATGCGCTGACGCACGCCGCCCCACAGCTTGTCAAAATGTCCAGCGCCCAGCTTGGCGTTAAGCGCGCGTTACAGGCTTTACGCTGCGGGCCAAGGCCCGTGGCCGTAGCATTAGAGCGGGGAGTCGGTGGCGCAGTTGGATAGTGTGCTTGGTCAGTGATCGGGAGGTTGCAGGTTCAAGCCCAGCTCCAGGCGACACATGGCGATGTGTCCTTGGGTAAGACACTTAACCCCAAGTTGCTGCGTCAGTGGCGTGTAAATGGGCATGAAAGGAGACAGGATACTGATGTAAGTTCTGTAAATATTCGCTTCCAGCTGGATAACTAACATAGAAACTCTGAACCATCAGTGAGTGAATATGAGAGTGAATGGGTGTGGATGGGTAAGTGTGACCTGTGGTGTAAAGCAGCTTTGAGTAGTCCAAGACAAGAAAAGCGCCATCTACCATTTACCATTCACCATTCACCATTCATAAAAAGACATCATATTGAGCTTTGTTAATGAGGAACACTACACAGTTTCTAAAATCAATCATTTTTAAAGCAAATTTTAAAAAATGACAATCTTGATTAGGTTTTTATTTTTCATATCATAACTGCTGAATAATTTCTGTCTTTAGAACCATGTAAAAGATTAAAAACATGGGCAGATAATACATTCACCCTGCTATATAACCTTGTTTTCCAAAGATTAAATTATTTTAACAATGTATTAAATTATTGTTAATAATATATACATTTAATATATATTGTTAACAATATAACAGTATGTCAAACAATATATTAAAAAATAATAATAATAATGTAAGAGTCATGGGCCTGTTGAAACTTCCCAGATTTTCCCCTCTTGAGGCCTCCCTGCAACGAATTTAGGGATAATAGGCCACTTACGTCCAGTGTCAGCCCAAAACCAATACTGAATGCCCGCAACCTCCAGTCCTTCAGGCAGTACAGCATTTTAAATTTATATCATTCTGTATAGTATAGTACCACCACTTTGTTGCTACACCCACAAGTGAAAGTTAGAACTCAAAAAGAAAGCCATTTATCAACAACACCCAGAATCACCACAGGCTTCACTGGCCCTGAGGTCATCTAAGACAGACTGACATGAAGCGGGAGTGTGATCTGATAAGTCCTCATTAGAAATTGTTCATGGAAATCATGGACATCACGTCCTCCAGGTGGACAAGGATAAGGACCATCCACAAAGTAATCAGCATCAAAAGCCAGAACCTGGGATGGTATGGGGGTGTGTTAGTACCCATGGCATGGGTAACTTGCTAATCTGTGAAACCAACATCAATGCTGAGAGGTACATACAGGTTTTGGAGCAACATATGCTGCCACCCAAGCAACATATTTTTCCAGGATGTCCTGGGTTGTAACAGTAAGACAATGTCCGGCAGCTTAAAATCCCCACCAAGGCATTCCCATCATAGCCGGCTGAGCTACTGTCAAAAATGTGGGAACTGCCCTATGCTGCAATGTTAACAATCTATGAAAAAACCTCCTGGATCCACAACTGGATTCGGATAAACACCAAAAATCCAACCATCTGTGCCATGTGCCATGACCACCATTTCCTGAATATGTCATTAAAATCTGTTTAAAATGTATTGAGTTATTTGTGAAAATGCAGAAAACTGAACAATCTCCCAGTGTTATATCCAAAAAGTTCTGCATCTGAATGCTGATCAACACCACAATGAAACTGATTTGACCTTTTCGATAAATTCTGAGGTGCACAGAAAATGACTTTAAGTTTGGTTTCTAACAATACAATTATTCTGCTTACAAATAAACCAACAAACACCAGCAAAGCAAAATCTCTTGGCAAAGGTAACAATAGTATTGTCAAAGTCCCTTTAAGCAATGTTCACACTGATATTTCAGACAATGCAAAGACAGGACATCAAACATTTAGTGTACTGAGCATTTCTAATCTGTCTTAAATTCTAGAAAACCTTCTGAAACAGATTATTTCATCAAAGCTCAAAATCACCCCTTCCTCAGCTTAACACAACTCAAGACAAATGGACATCTATGTTCTTCACTAACAGCTACCACATACTGTGAATCTAATTCAAACACTTGCAACAAAAAGGCTTTATTTGATGTTATGCAAAGACATGGTTATATAATCACAGGCTTGTATAAATGAAGGGGCCACGATGCAAACAGCAAAAGGCAAAAATAATGAGGCTTAGAGATCAATAAATGATTAAAAAAACATACTGTGATGTGATATTTAGGTCAACTCACTCTCATCTACCTTTTCATTATTAATAAGTAGTTATCAATGTACTTGTATGTTAGAAGACTATCTCTCCTCGCTCCTAAGCTCAGTTTTATGAGTGTTTTTACAGTAGTTTGCCAAAGAAGAGACGATAAACTTTAAAATTTGACTTCATGGTGTTATAACTGATAACTAAATGTGATGTTACAGCCATCAAAGAAACATCAATCCTCTAATTCATACCTGTCACTGTCTTCCACGTTTTAGCCACCACCATTGGATCAGAGAGTATGAAGGCCAGCTTCCTGGCCTCTGTTAAGTATGCTGCGTAAACAAGTGTTCTCAGTCTTAAAACATTTCTTATAAGAAAAATGCTGCTTACATTTTCGGAGGTTAAAAGCAGGTGACCAGGCATGCTGTGACAATGGGATGGTCAACATTTTCCTTTGGAAAGTCAAACTGTCAGATTGACTTTGAAACTGGTGTTTCAAGGCCAACAATTATCATTTAAGGAATAGTTTTCTAATTGGCCATGATAATCATGAGGTAAAAACACAACATGACAGCCCTAGTTCTTATATAGGTGGATGTTAGACTACTAGAGGTATGTCCAAACTATGGTCCAGAGCAAAAATGCTGCCCCATGTCCACTCCGGTTGACCCCATGCATTTGTTCATGATTAAATTTATGATATTTGGCTTGAACTAGAACTTGGAGCTTATGCTATACTCATGAGCAAGACTGTACTGATTACAAGGTTTGAAGAACAGGATTAATTGCCCTCATTTGCTGTCTCAAGGTCATATATTTGCAAAGATAATAATAAATTAAATTAAAAGTGCCTTTCAGAACACCTAAGGACACTGTAGAGGATAAAAAACAACAATAAAATCAACAAAACAAAACAACTATAAAATCAGCAAAATGCAACAAGACAGCGAAAGACAAGTGGATGAGAGTGGAATATTCATGGTAAGAAGTATGCAGTTTGGAACAGGAGGGTTTTGAGTCTGGATTTAAAAAGAGACAGGGAGGTCAGGTTTCGAATGTCTGGTGGGAGAGAGTTCCAGAGCTGGGGAACAGAACGACTGAAGGCCCTGCTCCCCATGGTGCTGAGGCAGGTAGAGGGCACAGTGAGGTGGGTGGAGGAGGAGGATCTGAGGGAGCCGGCTGGAGTAGCGATGTGGAGGAGGTCAGACAGATATGGAGAGGCAAGGTTGTGGGTGGCCTCAAAGGTGTACAGGAGCAGTTTGAATTTATTTATCTATTGATTGATTGATTGATTTTAAAGAGGGAACAGCGCATATTAATGAACATTTTTACAAATGTAAATATGCCAGATTATAGCCTTGGGCTAATTTCCATCTGCAGACCCCCTGGCAGGTTGATGGTAACATATACATACAAGACACTATGCAGACTAAATACAGTAGGACAAACCCAAGGACAATAGACAAGTATAAAAAGAAACATAAACATAAATATGGCACATCCTCCCATCACACAGAGTCCATCAAGCATTTAGCAAATGCAACTTTTATTGCACCAACCCCTAATGCACTGAATGTTATTGCATAGATATGTTACGCAGACCCAGATCATATTGCACTGAATATTTTTGCACCTGTTTATATTGCACAAATCACTATTGCACTGAATATTATTGCACCAGTTTATATTGCACAAATCCCTATCCTCTTGCAAATCATCTTCAAGCATCAGCACCCGTTCCGAGTTTTTAGCAGTTTTGTGCATTTTGCTCTTGTTTTAAGGCTGAAAGTGGATATGAGCTGTCAGAAAGAGTCATTCTCAGTTTTACTAGGGACAGATCCAGTGGTGGCATGGGCTTGTGGTGGTCCCCTAAAATCAAATTGGCCACCCCCAAATCATTCAAAACATGGACTATAAACCTAGTGGGTTTATTAAAGGATAGCTGTAATAGAGGATGTTCTTTTTCATAAAGCATTTTCAATATTTATTACATCATGTCATGCACTGAATCAGTTTAATGATTCTTAGACTAAAGGTAGATATGACTATGTGGCTAAGTCAAGTCAGTCAGTGAAGTTTCTTCTTAAAAAACAAATTTTTGAGAAAAATGTGCTGTCACTCACCAAAAATATGCTTCACAGAGGGTTTAGCTCCAAAGACAGATCTGGTACAAGATCACTGCAACCTCACACTGAAGTCATGGAGGCTGTTGACACCAAAATTGAATCAGTTTTCCCATGACTTTCAGTTCAGGTTTATTTGCCAAAATCAACAAATTTCCTTCAGAGCCGTCCTGAATTACTGCGCACACAAGCCTTGAGGTCAAAATGTCTTTGCTTTGAAAAATCGTGGGAGTATATTACCAACAGTTAAGGTCAAAAGTTTAGGCAAAGCTAAAAGAAAATCCCCTCGACTATCTTGAAAAGTTGCTCTCAAATTCAATTCGAGGGTGTGATTCCCAATCGACCTATGTAACTCAAAATCTTAACAGTTCCTTCTAAAGTCAGGGTGACATTTGTGCAAAATTGTAAAAATACTCCCTAAAGTTCTTGATGTAAGAGCAGCCCAGACGAGTGGATGGACAAAGACGTTTATAACACAAGCCTCTGGCCTTGAAAACTGTTGAGAGGCACCTTCTTGCAAAATCACAAACTTTTCTATATAAACAGAGTTTGTGACTGAAGTTAAAAGTGATAATAAAAGCAATGAAGTACCTTACTGATACAGGAATAAAGAATAGTTCATCGCCTCTGATTTACTGACTCAGTTTAGCTCGTGACAGAACATCATTCAAGAGGCATAAATCAAAGAACGACTTAAAGCAGCCTGACAAAAAGCCAACCCAAACAAATAAAACCCTGTCTAAATATGCCAATCTCTAAAGAGTGTGTGATGGTTTTATGGACAAAATGAAAAGCAAACAACTTTCAATCATCAGAGGTGTTTCCAAGGGTACCTGGGAATCATTTCAAAGCCTGTGTCTCCTGGTGGTATTCAGGTTTTTGCTTCTTTGACAAGAGATGGATTGGTACCAAGTTACTCACCATCACTGTCCTTATTTAAATCTTACACAACAACTTATATTCAGCAACACACCAATCATGAAAAGTGGAAGTAGAGAATGAAGCAGAGAGTCTTTGCAATGAAAACTACTTGTTGACACTTCCATCGTCTGCTTTGTGAACTGGCAGACTACTGCTGAGAGATACATCCCAAATAATACTCCTTTCCTCCTGGAAGAAAAATCTGCTTAAACACGCAAACAATCAGTTCCTGTCGGCAGTGGAGAAGGCTCTAATCAGCATCCCAGCCTCAACTGACCCTGCAAGGGACACAGATTTTTATCAGCTCACCTCTGATCGGCTCCACTGGGAACATCATACTTAGATGAACATGCTAGGTCACAAGGGATGACAGTGGCATAACGTGCCTACATCATAATATTGCACCCATAATTAGGGCCAAGAAAAGTACAGTGAGGAGACCATTGTTGTCTCTTGGACTCAGGGTATGAGATTTTTACTTGAAAGATGGTGCAGCAGAGAGCTTCTATTGATCGGCGGAGTGCGCTGAGCTTGTATATTTTGAAAGAGGGACAAAAATACAAAATACAGAAAACAGATGACCACCATATCCTTGGCTTCTACGTTCCTTTCAATTGTTTACATGGTCGTGTTTCGGTGTATTGATGATGTCATCAAAGTGATGACATCATCAATACACCAGAGAAAAAAAAAACAGCCACGCAGCTCATCTGCGACTATTGGACCCGGTTCTGTTGGGAAAGAAAGGAGACACTTGCCAGTTGTTAGCGGGTTTACCCACCTTTAAAAAAAACGAGTTTCAATGCTAATTTCAATGGGAAATTGTGTAATAGTAAGTTTCAATTTATTGTGTTGAAGACTCTACCTCGAAACTGAACTTAAAGAATAAAAAGCAAATCACGTCAAAGCAAAAAACGTTAACTCTTAGGGCGTGTACTCACTGAAAGCGGTGAAAGTGGGTGTATTTGCGCGTCAAGTGAAATCCGACGCGCGCAATGCTCTAGTTTTGACACTGGTACAAATACGCAAAAAAACGCTCACCACTCACAGTGGCATCGTTGCATGAAAAGTCCGCCATTATCATTTCATCATATCATTCCATCATCGAACATCAAATGCTGCTCTGTACCTGCTGTAGAGAAGTCAGCTGCGGTCTAGGCACCAACGTCGGTACTGGATGCATGCTACCCTACGGAAGCGGTGTGAGCTCTGAGTTCCACCGTCTCTTGCAGGAGCTGCGCCTGGATGACGGCCGGTTCCAGTGGTACTTCAGGCTGACTGCTGCCCAGTTTGAAGACCCGCTAGCCAGGGTTGGTGCCAGGATCTCCCGCCTGGATACCAACTACAAGCAAGACAGTCCAGCTGCAGAGCGCCTTTCCATCTGTCTCCGTTGAGTTTAGCAGTTTGTCAAATTAGCAAGACTCCGACCCCCAGAATGCCCTGCGTCAGTGATGATCTCCACGCTTGCTCGCTCGAAAAGTTCAATTATTTCAACTCGAGCATCAAGCGTTGAGCGGTGAGCGTTTTTTCGCTGGAAACGCTCGACACTCAATGCTTGAACGCTTGACGCCGCTTTCTGCTCGCCCCGATGCAGCGTCAATTCGCATCTTTCAATTGACTTTGTATGTAATATCAACGTGCAAAAAATTAGCAGCGCTTATGGTGGGAACGCACCGTTATGGCCTTTGTGCACATTTAAAATGCTTTTTCTTCTTCATGTTTTTAATAATTTTGGATGTGTTGATGTATACGACACAGATATTGAAACAAGTGTATTTTTATTCAACCTTGTTATTTCCAGCTCAGCTTTTATAGTAAGTTTAAAATACACAAACAAGTTTATACACTCGGATCGTTAAGCACAAAATGTTCAATTAAAATCCATTCGAACTGCAGTTTTTGTTAAATAAATGGCACAATATGCTCTTTGTACCTTAATTTGGAAGCAAATAAACCCACAGAAATTGAGTCTGATTGGTGCTGTGCTGCCATAATGATTTTGATTGTATTCATCAGTTAAGCAAAAGCAGCCATAATCATCTGCACTTTGGAATTTGCTGATTTGGGTTTTTTGAAAATGTGCCAAGGGCCGCATTTGGCCTCAAGGCCATAGCTTGAACACCTCTGATAAAGAGAGAAGGATCTGCTTGAAAATATTACGTCACTCTTCAAGATGCTAACCTCTCATACAATTATATATTTAATTAAAAATTCACTTATTTGACATTGTTAATGTCCACTCAGATGCTAGCCTTGGAGTTTTTATAGAATTCAATTGTTACAAAATCCAGCATGCAGCAACACAAAAAAACAAACCTTATTTGAGCCATGCTCATAAAAACTGCACTCTACATAATCCAGTGTAGTGTGTTTACAGCACCAATGAAACACTGCCCTTTTAAGCTTAATGACATACTATTAAATACAGTATAACAGAGTAGGTGTATGAGAGCATATGCCTTTCTTTAAGTAGTCATTTCATTTCAACATTTATAATCCAACAAGCAAACTGAATGTGACAGGCCGTAAGTGACTGATAATGAGAGCCAATGCAACAGCCCACACTGCTTTGATTCTTTATTTCATCCTCTTTAGAAGGCTGTTTATGGAGGAGGTGTATTAGTCAGAGAGGGTGATTTAAACTCGCTTACTAACTGACATGTGAGTAGATGTTTCATAAAAGGGTACAACATCATCAATACTGTGTAAAGCTTTGAGTTCTAAGGTTTGCTACCACATAATGTACTGTATTAGTGTCTTTTTTAGAGCAATATTGTGGTTGCAGTTTTTAGTGGACTAAGAGCAAACAAACAGAGTATGTCGTGTATTTATACAAACAGCAGATATTTGGATAAAACACATCTATAATTAAGTTCAGATGAGGGTTATTTTGAAGGATTTTGGTAGAAATAAAACTGCAAGGACAGCCAAGAATCATGAAGAGTGGAATAAAAGCCTCAGTTTTGATAGTAAACATCTACTTAAGAGTAAAAGGGTATTTTTTTTGTAATTCAAGGCCAGTTACAGCTTTTTTTATTAAATGTCAATAACCACTCAAGCTCATTTTCTGAGGATGATTTGTGTTGATGTGTGCCCGGATCAGATTAATAAAAATAGACAGCGCTCTGAGCGGGGCACGACTATAAAAATACACAAGCATTTACAGCAACATGTAACTTTTCACCTTAAAAATAGATCTGAGGTCAGCCTCAAAGCACAATCATTTTCAAAAGGCAGACTATTGTGCAGAACTATGTACTTACGTAGCTATTTATGTGGGTGCAAAGTGAGCCAAACCAGATTCCTCACAAAGGTATGCCAACGTCAGTGTGCACTCAAACAGAGCACCTATAGATAACATTTATTCCGATAAGTCTTGGCAGACTTCGGGAGAAAAGATGCAGCATTGAGCAAAATGTAGATGACTATAAAAATAGAAATTCAGAAGTAAAAAAAATAAAAGAATAAGTTTAATACATTTCTTGTGTTGGAAGACAACTGATGAGTAATGAGTGTGAGAGACATTTAAAAATCAGTTTGCTCCATCCGTCAACTGTCATTTTTAGCCTTTGTTGAAACAAACACCTGTCTCCGTCTGCTGCTCTCTGGTAACAGAGACACACGGACGAGTGTTGGGAAAGGACAGAGAAAAGCAGACGAGGGTTGGGGGAAAAAAATGATTGCTTGAGTGAGTGAGTGAGAGAGCGAGGAACTGACAGCTCAATGCCAGAAGAATAGAGTGCTCAGGCTTCAGCCCCGGCCAGAGCTGACAGCATCAGGCGTTGTGATGTTCACTGAAAGCGTCAGGAGACACCTGGAGGCCTCGGGGCCAAAGCGCCACACCTCGTCCTCGCCATCCTACCTTGATCGGCTCAGCTTTCCTGTTTAGTCTGTATAATGTCTATTTTTAGACTCTTGTCAACAAACAGGATTAGAAAAAATACAACTGCGGGCATTATTTCCTATTTAGTTTGCATGTGTGATTGTTCAATACTATGATTGAATCAGAAACTTTCAATTAATTCAATTTTCTTTACAGTACAACCCATCCTAGAACATACAAAGACAGTGACATGCATAGGAAAACTGTCAGGTCGCCAGCAGAGCAACGCCCTGTTTCCTTAGATAGGAAAGGGGAGACATCAGGGGGAGAGGAGGAGAAAAAATGTCGGCCTCACATCATGCCCTGCTTTGTTTTCATTTTAACATGATGATATCAACCGGTGATAAAAAAAAACATATTAGGAATTATTGCTGCGTTGATCTCCCCTATCCATTGGTCTTCTTAAGTGTCCTTCCAGCAAGGAAAACATTGAGAAAACAGATTGCAGATAAAACTGTTGCTCTGTGCACTGAATAACTTGAAGGCTATAATAGAAAAACAATGAGAAAAAGCTCATGTAGTTTGCATTGTATACTGTTGAGACAAACACTCCCTAACCACTTTATAATGTATGAGCAAGGAAAAGTCTACGGAGCACCCTTCTAGACCACAAACGAACTAACTGGTGAGACCAAAAGACTTGTAACAAGAAAACACTACAGTAAAAAGTCAGAAATATCCCTTTACAAAGTATTTTTTGTCGAGCAAAGTCAACTAAAGGACATTTCTGAGTTCTAACTGAATATGTTTTCTTTTAACACTTCATGATCTGCATCCATTCAGTTCCTTGTTCACAAATGGAGTGGTGCAAAGGTGACATATTTTTGTAGGCCAATATAGAAGATAGTATCGTGTAGGTTTCCTTGACTTTAATTGTTCTGTTCTTTGTGATAATCTTAACCAACGGACATTTTCACGATTTTTTAAGTTTAAACATAATAACAAAAGTGAGAAGCTTTTCGACACTTTCTATGAAACAACACAGCAGTTTGACTAAGAAGGAACTACAATATTGTTGTGACCTGTCCTAAAAATTGAGTGACCTGACAAAGTTGGGTTCTCAGGCCATTTTTGTAGTTCTTATTAGCAGTTAGTTAGCAACCATGGTCTTAAACACGCAACAACAGCTTGAGATTTAACAGCAGGCAAAGTCAGATGCATTTTATTATTTCCCATGAACATCGCATGTTTATGTGTTCACCACAAACCTTACTTCAGGCACTTGGGGTTGGGAACCAGGAAGTGTTAAATGCTAACTCACTTCTTATTTTATGACTCATGCTGTGTTCCAGGCAACCTGTAACTCGTAAATTTCCCAGTTGAAATCTCCGAAGTCTGACCTGAAAGTGTTCCAGACAAATTACGTCTTCGGTTTTAAACAAAAGAACATGACAGCCATCATAAGAGTTATGCTTTAGAAATTTGCTCATTCAAGTGAAATAGAGGAGAGGAAATGGCGCATAAGTTAACAGAAGTTTATACTTAACAGTATTTATCATTATTTAGAGGCTGCCATATTGTTTAGGCAGTGATGTGACATCACAAGTCGCAACTCGGAGTACTTGGAGTATTGATCTGGTACGAGTTTCTGGCTGGGAAGTCACGAGTTTGACTGCTGTTCCTGTGCACTTTCACGAGTTACAGGTGGGAAAAACACGAGTTACGGGTTGCCTGGAATGCAGCATCATTCCTGCACCACTGTATAGCTTAATAGCTGATCACATGGGAGAAACTCAACACATTTTGGCATTTAGACATAGTCAAAACAGATGCTGAGTTCCCCAGAAACTGCTGATCTTCTGGGATTTTCACCTGCATCAGGGCTTGCGTAAGAAAGAAAGAGTACTAAACGTGTTGCAGTTCTCATAGCAAAAGTGCCTTGATGCGGACAGAGGTTAGAAAAGAATGAAAGGAGTGGTTCAAGATGATTGAAAGGCCACAGTAAGTCAAATAACCACTTGTTAAAACCAAGACCATTTTCAAATGCACAACACAGTAAGTCTTGAAGCATATGGGCGACAGTATGTAGTGGAAAAATACACTTTATGCCACTCCTACCAGCTGAGAAAAGCAAATGGAAACTACAATTCCCATGGGCTCACCAAAATGGAGATTGAAAAGCAGATTGGCAACATGTTGCCTGGTCTGATGAGTGTGGATTTGTTGTAACATTTCTGCTGTAGGGTCAGAATTTGGTGTAAAAACATGAAAGCAGGGATCTACCCTGCCTTGTATCAATGAATGGGGCTTCTAGCAGTGGTGTAACAGTGTATGAGACATTTTCTTGGCACAGACTGGTACCAATTGAGCTTCATTTTTAATGCTACAGCCTCACTGCTGCAAACCATGTCCATCTTTTTACAACCCATCATCTTCTAGCAGAATAACACACCGTGCCGCAAAGCTTAAATCACCTGAAAATGGTTTTATGAATATAAAAATGGATTGACTGTAATCCAGTGGCCTCCACAGTCAACAGATCTTAATCCAACAGAGCATATTTGGGATGAGGGAAATGAGGGATTTGGATAATGGACGTGCAGCCAACAAATCTGCAGCAACTGCTTGAGTCTACCATGATGTTATGGACTATAATCTCTAAAGAATGTTTGAAGCACCTTGTTGAATCCATGCCATGGGGAGTAAAGGCAGTTCTGAAGGCAAAAATCAGGTCCAAATCGTGCAAATAAAGCAATACATTAGTGGCTCATTCCATAGTACACAGAGAAATCAAAATAGGAGATAGGAAATAAGAAAAATGACCACTTTACAGATACAATGTTTAAAAATAATAATCACAAGTGAGGTAAAATGTCTTATCTCATGAGAGCTTTCTGTTGGGCACTGAGCGATAACAGACTCCATTTTAGACTGGGCAACATTTCACTCACAGATTGACAGATAACCACATTAACACTCTCATATGGTCATTTTCAAGTGCTAAGTCAAACTAAGCTGTATGCTTTAGTCTGCCAAGAAAAAAATGAGATTCCAGGCTATGAGGCTACAGGCAACAAAATCTACAAATTCAACTATGGATGAATCTGAAAAAAGACATTTAAAATGAATTAGTTGAATGTCTCTGCACGGAGAAAACAGGAAATTTCTAACATTTTTTAAAAATTCTCTCAGTTTATTTCAGCTATAAACAGTCCAGGCTTAGAATATGTTTTTTTTTTTATTTGATGATTAAGTGCCACTTTTTGTTAACACAGGTTCATTCTTGATTACCACTCAAACTACACACCTGAAGTTGGGATAATAGAACAGAACTAGAAAAGCACTCGGAGAGCACAGACCTCCGCCAGTGCCACAGTCCTCACCCATATTGTGATTTTCACCATAAATATTAGTCCTACCTTTATTTCATGTTAATATTTAGATTCCTTGACCATGAAAACATACCATTAGCAATTGGATTCATAGTGATATCTATTTTAGTTCAGTAGTTATTCAACAAAATGACATTTTTCATCATGGCCACCAGACGCTGATCCGAATCAACACCAAAATCCAATCAGTTCTTCCTTTTCCCATGCTGAACATTTCCTGAAAATTTCATCAAAATCCATCCATTACTTTTTGAGTTATTTTGTTCACAGACAGACGGACAGACAGACAGACAGACAAACTCTCCCCATTACTTCCTTGGCAGAGGTAATGATTTGCAAATTCAAATTGTCTGTTTAAACTAAAAGACCTATTGTTTTTTTGCAAATATCTGCTTGTTTTGAAATGGATGGCTGAAACATGTTCCAAAAAAGATGGGATGGAAGCATGTTTATCACTGTGTTACGATACGATACGATACGATACGATACGATACGATACGATACGATGTGATGTACTTTATTTTCCCCTAGGGAAATTTGTTTTGGACTCGCCTGCTGCTTACAAGTCTCCACAGTCTGATAAAACAAATAACACAAAATTACATCACCTTACCTTTTAACAACTCTAAATAAGCATTTGGGAACTGAGGACACCAACTGTCAAAGCTTAGTAGATGGTCTCCATTGTCATATTTTGCAATACATAATGTGCCACACATATTCAATGGGAGGCACGTCTGGACTGCAGGCAGGCCAGTCTAGTACCTGTACTCTTTAATTATAAAGCCAAACTGTTGTAACATGTACAGAATGTGGCTTGACATTGTCTTGCTAAAATAAGGGACGTCCTGTTGCCCTAAAACTTTCATGTAGCTTTCAGCATTAAGTTTTGTTAACTATACACCCTCCGAAAAAAGAATCAAAAGCACCCCAAATCATACCCTTCCAATTCCCCTATTGCTTCTTTGATAAAATCTCAGTTTTCTTCCATATTCAATATGCAATTTTTAAAACACTATCAACGAGATTTTTCTATATTGTCCAGTGGATGAAGTCTACAGGTGTAAGGTCAAAATCGTCACACACTCCTTGTGGATACGTTGATCAATACGGATTTGACAGCATCTATATGGCTTCAGTGTTTTTGACTGTTGTTGTTAATACTCTTTGGGTAATGCTAACAATGGCACAGTTAAAAGTAGAAGCCAAACTACACGATGAAGTACATGCTCCAAATTTGAGGATGTTAATATCAGTTTATTAAGTTGTAGAATAATTTAAAACTCATCCTTGTTCTACTTCCTTTTTTAATAAAAAACAACATTTGTTTGGAATTCTGTTAAAAGCGTAGTTAATGATCACAATGTATGTGTATCAGGACACATAACATCTTGTGGCCTCACTGTCGGGATGTGTATCGTATCGTGACGTTGCTGGAAATACCCAGCCCCATCCCCCTGACTCAATAAAATAGTGGATAGCAAAAAATAATCTATTCCAGAGTAGCTCTTGTGTGGGTGTGAGAAAAAAGTCAAGTCTTTTTTTCTTGGGTGGAGCACTCTCCAAATATCATCAAGGCTGAATCATTTGACCATTGTTACATTGCCTTGATACCAGTAATGACAAGTTGGAAGGGTTGGTAAGTCTTATCCATGCACAAATATCTCAAATGATGAATCCTCCTCTAATACCACAGAACTATAACACATATTGGCAAAATAATCTGACTCTAAAACATGGGGGGCATAGATATTAGCAACTGTCGTTTTTTTTGTTCCTCTAGTGTAGCATCTAGTACCACCCACCTACCTTCTGTATGAGCTGCACTTATGAACTTGAAAGTCAAATTATTGTGCATTCTCCTCTTTTCCTGGGGAGAAAAGTACTGCGATATTCTTGGTCAAAGCAATCTCCTTTAAGCGGACCACTTCCTCATCATTAAGGTATGTTTCCTGTATCTCTGCTTTCTTTTGATTTGAATAAGATTTTTTTCTCTTGACCACATTACAGCACCCAGACATATTCCATGACTCAATTTTGAAAAAGTGAACTAGTTCATCATTTGCTATCATCATATACATATCGTTGATGGATAGGACTGAAAATAGTCTTGTTGCACTGATAACTTACCTGCATGAGACAGCCATGGTTAAATGAAAAATAACCAAAGAGAAGATGAGAAGCCATCTGCAACTGCAGAATATTACAATATTTCCCAACAAAGAAACTTTCCATGGAAGACTTAGCTCCTCATGCAGCTTCTTCTCAGCCAGGGCTCCAGAGTGCAACCATTTTGAGCGCACATGCACCCAAAATTTGTGAGAGTGCACCTAACATTTTTTCCTGGGCGCACTGGTGCACAAAGAAAAAATGTTAAGTGCAGTCTTACAAATTTAAGTTGACAAAAGTAACGGAGGTTAGTAATCATCCAACCAGCTGTTAGTATGCGAATGAGCCCTGACAGAACCTGACTGTGGTGTCAGGTTTCAGCATGGAGTGGTAACTCTGAAGAAGCAGCGAAGCTCTGACAAATTCATCTGAGTGACTGTCAGATAATGAATAATTGCCAACAAAAACAAGTAAAACAAAGTAACTTTAACTATAACATCTATACTCATTCAGTCCTTTCTCAGTCACAAAGGCACAGAGATGAGAGTTTACGTCCACTGAGGACAAATGACCTGTCTGACAGACTACAACTGTACACAAAGCTTTAAAGAAAAAAGCCACAAAAACAGAAAAAAAATTAAGTAAAAAAGTAATAAAAAATGCTCTGTCCTGTATGTCGTTTTTTATAAATGAGTTTGAGATTTTTTTTATTATTATTATTGTTATTTACCTTAGTTGCAGTTTTGTAAATATTGACTATAGTGTGTCAAGTCTTATTCGAGGTTCAAATTTATGGGCAAGTAAGACCATCCAGTTAAAGGGACTGTGAGGAGTTTTAAGTAATTACAAAAAAGTCTCACTTTTGGATATATGCCTGATTGAAATACACACTTTAAGATGAGTTTTATAGCATCAAAATAGGTTATCTATAAATGCTATTCCTTAGCCTTCCGGTCGGGTCGGACAGAGCTGGACTGGCCTGGATACTCAACTTCAGGAACAAGACAATTAAAACTAGAGCAAATTTATATTATTCAGACACATCTTAGAGCACCGGGCTGTAAGTAGTGATATATAGCCGGCTACAAAACTACGATACTAAGTTTTCCAAAAATTGCTTGTTGTCACACATCAAAAACTACCGCTACGTAACTAGAAAGAGATACATTACCTCGTCACTTTGCATCCTGTAAGTTGTTGAAAAAAGAAGTTGCAAAGCAATGCAGAGTTCTGAGGAAGGTCCGAGCTGCATTCATTAGCATCACAAGAAACGCACGCTTTGGCTTGTGGTGCGTTCAAGTTGTAGTCAGAAGTAGGAATTTCCGAGTTCTGAGTAGGAAGCTACCACTGGAACGCCCCCCAAAGTCGGAATTTCCTACTGGGAACTTGGTGAAACCTCGCCACCCCCGAGTTGACAATCGAAGATGGATGCCCCAAGTGTGAACATTTATTTAGCTCCTATAATGATTAATTTGATTGCACTACTGACTGGGGTGTGTCGCTCTAGATCAGCTGAATACATAGTATTGTTAGACTTATATTTACAAAAATGCTGCCATAGTGATAATCACATTCTTCATACAACAACGCAGGGCGTGCTAACAACAGCTAACAATAGCCTGGTAGATCGGCATGTTTTTTTCCGACTTCAACTGGAACACCGATAAGTTGGAGATGATGTCACTCCCAGTTCAGAGGTTACTGGAACGCAGCATTACGACAGTCGCCACGCGTGCTCATGGGTAGCAGAGTCTTATTGTCACCGGAAAAAATTCTCCTCATAACACCTTTAAATGTTATGTTGTTAGTTGTTAAAATCTGTATTTTAATTTCATTTTTTAGTTCAGTATAGCACCTTAAACATTAGCTCTTTTTATTTTTAAATATTTCAAAAGATTCATTTACTGATGGACTTTAAATGCTGTTTTTCTTTTAATATATAATTGTGCTTAAAATAAAGACAATTATTTCTTTACATCTTATTCTTGTTTAACAATCATGTACACGATATAAAAGTTATGAAGAGGGATTAAATGGTGACCTTATGGTGTTAAAATTGATACTGTAAAATTTGGGTGCGCCTCATTTTTGTACTGGTGCACCTTAAAGAAATTTATAGGTGCACCATTGCAACCAATGCAAAAAGTTAGTCTGGAGCCCTGCCATCAGCACTCATATTCCCAGTTCAAAAGCTTATTTGAGTGAGAAAAACATCACCTAAAACACTCTGTTCAGTTCTCACATAAAGGTGTTTAAAAGTCCACACCTCTCTCTTCTCGGGAAAATTAAGGGATAATGAGGAGGAACAAAGACAGAAAAAGCAAAATGAAATGTTACCAGTAGATCGAGGCATTCTGATATCAAGTATTCTGTTTGGTTACATTTTACACAATGTCCCAACTTCATCGGAATCAGGGTTTGTATGTTTTATGCTAATCTCACCTGGGAGATCTGTAACCCCCAAAGGCAAAAAATCTGTATGAGAAAAGGCCAAATAAATATGTATGTAACTACGATAAAACAAATGTCAAATGTTCAGGCAGTGATCTCCGACTTTCGTGTCAATTCGACCCTAAACGTGACAGAAACCACATGACAGAAATATTTACTTGGGATGTTTAATTCATGTTCATGTCAGCTTTCAAAGTGTAGCTGCAGCAGAGCAACACGCACACGCACACACGCCCTCAAATATGTGTCACCCGCCGAGCTCAGAGCCTGACGGAGGCTGAGGTGGAGCGCTGAGCAGGAGAGGTGAGAGGATTCAAGAGAGCGTGGAGGTGTGAGAGAGCGAGGAGATGATGTGTGGAGGAGAGGAGAGCTAAAGAAGAAGAAGGAGAAGGAGAAGAGGAGAGGGGGAGGGACAGGAACAGTGATGGTGGTGGGATGTGAAAAGGAGAGGTGAGGTAGGAAAAGTCAGAATTGGAGGCTGAAAAGTTTGAATTTCAAAAGTAGGTGAAGGTTAGGTGGAGAAAAGTGTTCAAGGAGGAAGGAGCTTTGGAAACACACAGCCGGGGGTTCACATCGAGTTTCCAGAAGAGATGGCACACTTTGTAAAAAAAAAACCTCTGTGATGGTGAGATGATGGTGCCAGATGCGAGCAGAGGGAGGGGATTGACAGTTTTATCAAGAAAGGATGACATCGGGGATTAAAGTTGTTACATTTTTGTGATACTTTCAGACTTTTTGGATCTTTCAGGGTGCACTGTCAGGTAGTAAAACTGCTTTGTGATGTTTCACCTTCACAGTAAATACTGATGTATAAAGGGGGGACAAAGTGATAAGGACAGGAGACAACTGGTCATGAACACAAATGGCTGGCACAAGCTAGGCATGTAGACACCACCAAGGCGACCTGATGAACTTCAGACCAAGAAATGTGATTTAAGTGACTTGAACTTGGTGTGGTTGTTGGTTGGTTTGGTCTTGTAAAACCATCTCCAGCCCTCCACTACCCTAACCAGGGTCTTCATCCCATTCCTACCCTCCCTCCCAAACCCACTACCCGAACCAGGGTCTTCATCCCTCCCCCACCCCCCTTCCCTCATCCACTACCCGAACCAGGGTCTTCGTCCCTTTCCTACCCCCCCTCCCAAACCCGCTACCCGAACCAGGGTCTTCATCCCCTTCCCACTCCCACCCCCCCTCCCCACACCCACTACCCGAACCAGGGTCTTCATCCCGTTCCAACCCTCCCTGTCCTAACCCACTACCCAAACCAGGGTCTTTATCCCTTCCCTACCCCCCCTCCCACACCCACTACCCGAACCAGGGTCTTCATCCCTTTCCTAACCTCCCCTCCACCTCCACTACCCGAACCAGGGTCTTCATCCCACTCACCCCCTCCCCCACTTCCACACCCACTACCCGAACCAGGGTCTTCATCCCACTCACCCCCTCCCCCACTTCCACACCCACTACCCGAACCAGGGTCTTCATCCCACTCCCACCTCATCCATACATGACTACCCTGACCAGGACTGTAGCCCCACCAACCACAGACTGGCCCCTTTTTACACCAACGTGGGCCCCCTGAGGCACTGTCCGGATCTTAACTCCCCGTTGGAACGCAGGCAGAGAACAGCACCCATTGTCTCCTGCGGGGCCCATTAGCCTAACTAAAGTTTAGCCTCTCTTTCTGGGTGGTGACCACAGGTGGCCCCCATCTTTGCCATTGTCCCCTTGTTTAGCGCAGTTGAGCCAGGATTTGAACCTGGGACGTCTGGGTCAGGATCCATCACTCTACACATGAGCCACCCTCTTCATACACACCACATACTTCCAGTATGGACTTGCATCAGCACAGCACTTGAATTACTATCTTAAAATAGCTACAATACCTGTTTGTTCTTCTCCCAGTTGTCTTGTCTTGTCTCGTCTTGTCTTGTCCTGTCTTGTCTGTCACTATTTCCCCTTCTTTCACACTGTGGTGTTGCACGGCCCTCCCCTTCAGCTCCCATCAGGGGTTAAATAAAGTTTTATATGATGGAGTAGCCTACAGGGAGGGCTGGTGATGGTCACTATAGCAGTGAATCATATTCACATATCTCTCACTGCTCGAAAAAAAAAATGCATTAGTCTTTCCAACGCTGCCACCGGACACAGTGCTCAGCTGTAAAGATAATGCAGACAAGGGGAAGAGCAAAAAAAAAAAAAAAAAAAAAAGCATCTCCAGGGTTTATAGAGAAGATTCTGAAAAAAACAGGAAATATTCAGTGTGCTTCAGTTCTCTGGGCAAAAATGCCTTGTTGATTGTACAAGTCAGAGGAGAATGACCTGAATGGTTCAAGATGGGGGAAAGGAAAATAAATCCAAATGCCACTAGTTACAACAAAGTAAGACTGTGGAAAGAGATGATTCACTACTTTTTAAGTAACAACTCAATTATAAAGAAATTATTTAAGCTTACAGAACAGAACTAAGAACTAGAAAAGCACTCTGAGAGCATAAACCTCTGCCAGCACCATAGTCCTCACCCATATTGTGATTTTTACCATTATTATTAGCATTGCCTTTATTTCATCAAAATATTTAGATTCCTTCCATGAAAACATACAAATACGCTCAAATGCTGAAAATGGTCTTATCTCGTAATGTTAAAGACTTCTTTGAAAAATTCCTGGCTCCAGACGCTGATCTGGATCACTCCCAAAATCTACTCATTCTTTCTTTGTCTGGATCAGGACATTTCCTAAGAATTTCCTCAAAATCCGTCTATAACTTTTTGAGTTATGCTGCTAACAGAAAAACAAATAAACAAAAACAAACTAGAAAAGCACTCGGAGAGCGCAGACCTACAGTCCGACGCCGTATTGTGATTTTGACCATAAATATTAGTCCTACCTTTATTTCATCAAAATATATAGATTCCTTGACCATGAAAACATACCATTAGCAATTGGATTCATAATGATATCGATTTTAGTTCAGTAGTTATTCACAGAAATCACATTTTTCACCATGGCGGCCAGATACTGATCCGGATCAACACCAAAATCAAATCAGTTCTTCCTTTTCCCATGCTGAACATTTCCTGCAAATTTCATCAAAATCCATCCATTACTTTTTGAGTTATTACGGACAGACGGACAGACAGACAAACTCTCCCAAAAACATAACCTCCATGGTGGAGGTAATTAATAGACGCTGGCAAAAACAAAACCTCCTTGGTGAAGGTAATCAGCTTTTCAACCCAGGGTTCCAAACAGTTTATTCACAAAACAGAAAATAACTGGAAATACCATTAAAAGTAATTTTCTTTCTATTTTAGTTAATTATTATGTTCTTGTCATACTGAACTATATGTTAACACAAATAATGATGATCCTTATTTTACTATTTCAACATTTTGAGCCAAAACAAGATAACACACAAGCAGTTATGACAAAAACTTTTTTGTGTACAAAATAGCAACCTTTAAGAATTTACTATGAATGCGTAGTTGATTGTAGTGACTTTTCCCTTGGCCGAATTTAACATTGAATTTAAAACTTCTTGCAGGTATTGCGTTAAAGTTTACATTTCCAGCATCTCGACAGCCTTGCAACCAAGGTGTGAATTTGTTTAAAGGTAAATGGATTTGACCTGATTTAGTGCCTTTCTGGTAGATTTGACAACTCAAGGCAGCTTTACACGGCAGGTCACATCTACTCATTTACACCTATCCGCTCCTAAATTCTCTTACTGATGGCTGGAGTATCAATGTTAGTTGTCCATCAGTATTAACTCACATAGCCACGATCTTTCATACCCATTTACACACCACCTACACAGCAGTGGGAGCAACTTTGGGTTGGTTGTCTTGCCCAAGGACACTTTGCTTTGTGACAGCCAGAACTTGGCTAAAACCTGTAGCAGAAGACCACAATGACTGACACTTCAGTCGACCAAGAACTGGAAACTAAGACTGCATTTCACACAGGCTCACTTAAGTGGACCCTTACACCTTCGAAAATATTGCCTGGCCTTCTTGGTCTGGATTTCTGGATCAACACTCAAAAAGTAGGGTCCCAATCTGGGGTAAAAATCATGAAAGCATGGATCTGTATTGCCAAGGATCAGCAGTTCTAGTTGATATTATAGTGGCGGTGTTTCAGGACACACTTTCTGGTACCAGTTGAACACCACCAGAGCCCACCTGGGTGTTGTTGCTGACCATGTCCATTGAGGCCGGGTATGTCCAGGAACCTCATCATATGGTACGGATTCTGATACTGAAGCACTGATACGATACGTATCCTGATAAGTGTAAATTATGGACATTGTTATGCCTTTATCAGAATTCCTGACATTTTTAAATTTAGATTTCATTGCAAAAAGAAAAAGATTGCTATACAACTCAAGACACTTTAGTTTATGTCCTCAAAAGATTTTAGACTTAAGTTAAATTTTGAACACGTGCTTCATTCATTGTCCTTGACTTTGAATGGTGCCATTGATAACATTATCCAAAGTGTATCAACAAGAGTTCTCACAGCATTGTGGCCGTATCAATTCTGTAGAATCTGTATCAATACACATATCCGTAAGGAGTGCATGACGATATTTTGCTGTATGGATATTTTGAGCACAGGCATAATGTCCATCTCTGTATGGCCACATATTCTGGCAGCTACTTCAAGCATTCAAAGTAACGCTAAAAAAATCTGCCAGGTTCACAAAATTCTTCTCTAGATTTCAGCATTAGAGATATGTATAATGGATACACTGCCAATAAATCTGCTGTGACTGCTTGACGCTCTCATGTCAATATGGACCTAAATCTCAGGAATGTTTCTACACTTTCCTTTAATCTATGTCATGGAGTATTTTGGCAGTTCTGAGGGGGAAAAGGTCCAAGTTGGTGCAAGCAAGATGTACCTAATAAAAGAACCATCACAATACATTGTTGTTTTGTACCTTGACTGACTTGACTCAATAGTTTAAGGTTTTCGAATTACAAGAATAGAAAGAGTTCATATTCTCTGTATTAATTGTAGTCTGTTCTGTGACCAGCTACAAACTCATGACAGGAGCTTAAGCTTTAATAAAGCTCCTCTCAGAATATAAACTGCTTTTCAACAGAGCAGTCCACTGTACAAATGTCTTTTTCACGAACTGACGGATTGTTCAATTAAAAGCCTCTATAACAAGCCCTGCCACTTGTTTTAATAAATCTCTTTGAATGACATATATTCCTAAGAACAAAATGCCACAGGGCACTAACAGGCACTTTAAAATGGCAATAGTAAAAGGCTCAAGGCGCTGTTGTGACTAGTGAAGCACTTTATGGCTGGATGGTGTGCAAGCCTTACAGTAGACGTGGCATTCCCTACATCATCAAGATATGTGGGTGACATTTGCTGTGCCTAACTCTGGTGTGATTTTGCTTCAGTTTGATAAGACTTCACATGACAACTATCAAATGAGGGGATATTTCCCTTCAGAGAATAAAATGTCTGCTCCGTCCAACTGCAGCTTCTTTAACTGAATGTCAGATTGAAGTTTGGACATGCTGTGAAAGGGATTCAAGAAAAATGTAGCTCCACAATCAGCAGCTAAAAGTTCCATTTGACACTTTAAATACCCAAGGGAGGGATATTTTCTCACAAAATATGCTCTGAAAGTTGTGTTCCTATGTGCCTTGACATCTTGCACATTTAAACATACAGTGTATGCTGGTATAACAAGAGTCTCTAGCTGGAACGTCAGGACTTACCATAACTGAGATGTGCAGCAGATGCATGTGCTCATGCAGGACGTGAGCAGGCTCCCGGGCAGTTGGTTGTGTTGTCTGAGGCAGAAGCTCAGACTCAGTCATAGAAACGTGGAAGTATAATGTCCCATTTTCCAACCACTGCTGTTTCCAGTGAACCTGAGAAATATCCTCTCCAGTGCCAGACATCTCTGTGGAGAAAAAGGACAGGGAAAAGTATGAGTACATTTTTTATTTACTGACAACAAGCTGAAATGTAGGAGCTGATAATGCGACGTTGAGTAGGCCTATATGAGTATGTGGCTGCCATTTGCACAGTGTCAACCTTGTGGTGCATACCAGTAAAGACAGGAGCTAGTAATGTTTTTTTTTTCTTAACCAGGCTCTGAGCTGGGTAATTTCGGCTGTCAAAATAGTCCCATTAACATAGGACTTAACTGAGCAATTTCGTTCCTTTGAGGGCTAACCTCGAGTGGACACTCAGGGAACTACAGGTTTTTGTATTTCTATATGGCTTCACATTTCAACATAACATGTCACTTTGTTAATTTAGAGTAATGGCTCACTCAACAGAAAGTTACAGTATTCATACAAAAAGAATTGTTTAAACTTCAGTATAGTCCAAGTTAAAATGAAATCTGGAACTCTCTCCCACCTGACCTCCGAAACTTAAACTCATTCTCCGTTTTCCTAAATCCTGACCCATAACCCTGCTGTTCAAGACTAAATACCTGATTTAACAACAACATACCACCGTTTCCCCATACCTGTTATTATCTGTTGTTTTTTGCTATTGTTGATTATGTTTTTATTGTTGATAATAATGATGTTTCGATCCTGTACAGTGCCCTTGAGTGTCATGAAAAGAGCGTTCAGCTAAAATGTGTTATTATTACTTTCATCATTATTACTATTATTATGTCAAACCAAAACCTGGTTACAAAGATACAAGACCCATTACTAAACAATCCCCTGCTTTCTTTCATTTAACAAAATCATCAAGCAACGCTGACTGACTCAACCTCACAAACAAGTCAGCAGCTGTGTTTGCACAATCAGTCTTAAACTAAAAACTGCTCAAAGTTAAAAACATGATGGAAGCTTTAATATATATTTTGTTTAAATCTATGGCTCTTTGAATATCATTAATCTGTTAAAAAAATACATGTTACTGTTGTTTTAATCAAACATTTCAACAAATTTCTGTGTTTCAAGGTCCAATGGGAGGATCTATTCCAATTTTCCAAAATTAAATGCAAGTGGGCCTTGCAAGACACCATGTGGCACATCTTAGGAGCTACATAACAAAAAGCAGAGCAGTAGTCTTGTAAAAATGAAACTATTTTGCGATTTGTAATGTAAACAAAAATAAAGATCCCAAGAAAAGCCAATTTTTCTGTTTCTTTGCAATACTGACTATTAGGGGTGGGCGATATGGCAAAAATATCATATCACGATTTTTTTTTTAATAAAATTACGATCACGATTTTATCACAATTCTTTTTTACGTTGATTTTTCTAGACTAATTTGCATGTTTGACCATTATTTCCCTATGTTTTACATATAAAACATGTAAAACCCTAAAAGAAAAAAAAGGACAATAAAAGCCAAAGAAACTTTCTGAACAGGTTTTAATATAAATTGTGCAGTTTTTATAAAAATGTGCCACAAATGTAAACATAAAAGGTAATGAACAACAATATCAACATTATCTCTTAAAGTGCAACAATTTAAAACAAATGTTATCTAACTGCAATGTCTATAATCTGAGTGAATAATACAGCTGCTTTAGAACAGATTTTTGTTCAGACATCTTCAAGCTTTTGTCTCCTTTTTTCTTTCCGCCATGGCTTCACGCTACATAACCAAACAGGAGATACTAAAACAAATGTTATCTAACTGCAATGTCTATAATCTGTGTGAATAATACAGCTGCTTTAGAACAGATATTTTGTTCAGACATCTTCAAGCTTTTGTCTCCTTTTTTCCGTCATATCACACACCCCTACTGCCTATCGATAAAATAACATTAATTACATCCCTTTTGCACATTTGGTTATAGTGCTACACAGTGGCGGCTGGCCAATAGAGGGCGCTAGGGCGCCGCCCCCCCAGTGGAGAGTGTGATATTAAATGTATTTACTTTATTTTGAAAAAATGAATATTACCAAAACTTACTTATTCAAATGTGTGATATAAACATATATATATAACATAATATATATCCATTAATATATAAAGTAATTAATTTCATTAATGTAAAACAAAAGTCAGCCTTCTCGTCTCTGTCTCCGTGTCTCAGGGGCGATAGAAAAAGCGCCCCTGAGACAGTGACGACTAGCCAATAAGCGACTGTTGCTAGAGCAAGATAAGCGCCTATCAACGTGAATTTGGCCAATCAGCGTAGTTGAAAATAATCTCCGAAGGGCGCTTTTTGAATCGCCCCTCGGGTTTATTCGGGTTTATTCGGCTCGTGTCGGCGTGCCGGTGTGCTGAATTAACTGGTGACCGTCCAGGCAGATGTCAAGGGGGCGGGCCTTTGAAGGACCCTTTTGTTTACTATCCAAACACCTCCTGTTATTACATTATACTCAAAAATGATCTCTTTACATTTATTTATTTACTTATGGTGAAAGTGACTTCACAACATTTGCGTGACAATGAAAGATTGTGAAGACTTACAGACTTATTTGACTGCGTAAATATATGGAAGGTAATATATAGGTAACTATCTTAGATGCCTGATGAAAATGTCAAACTTTTGACAGTGAGTCCACTTGTGATAGCCCCGAAACCCGCATTTTACCGTCATTTCTGTGTATCAACAAACAATTCGTTCATGTTCAGCGTATAACGGAGTCTGGAGGACTTGAAAACAGGTAAAGAGAAGTAGGTTTTTTATGTGGAGGAAAAGAAATGTGGACAATTAGACACATGTTGACCTTACTAATTACTGTGTATAAAGTTATTTTTAATTTACACATGCACACATGTTCCCCTTACTAATTATTGTGTATAAAGTTATTTTTAATTTACACATGCACACATGTTCCCCTTACTAATTATTGTGTATAAAGTTATTTTCAATTTACACATGCACACATGTTCCCCTTACTAATTACTGTTGATAAAGTTATTTTTAATTTTATACATGCACACATGTTCCCCTTACTCATTTCTTTCTGTGTAGGTTATGTAAGCTTTTCGGCAGTATATGGTTGACCATTTGTATGTAATTATATGTGTGTGTGTCTGATATGTCTGTGCATCATTCTGTAATCTGTTATTTTTATTTGGAATCAATAATAACAATTTTATGAAGCACTGGTATCCTGTAGTTTGCGTCGAATCGTAGTGGGATGGTTGTTAAAAACTTAGTGCTGCGCAGTACTGCCCCACCAAGAATATTTTTCACCAGCCGCCACTGGTGCTACATATTAAAACACTTCTTAACTATGTGTGTAAGTATCTCAATTACTCAAAATAAGGCTTTTTCCACCTTTCAAGGTTGGTTGGGATGGTGATGTGACTGTTTTGTGCAATCAAAACACAAGAGGGCCCGGCACATGTCACCTTCTGGCTAACTCTAACTGATGAACAACTGTGAAAACTCTTAGTGAAAGGAAGAAACAGATAATTGAAAGCATAGACACACAAATGTTGCTTTCTAGACTGAAAAAATGACTTTAAAAGGGACCTCTGAAAGATTCATTTGGCCGTGATTGCTTGTGTTTGTATTGGTCAAAGTCATTGACAGGGTACATTTTCTCCCAGACTAAATATTTTCCAAACCAGATTCTAAATAACCCATCTAAATGGACAGTGAAGAACAAACAGTGGCTCAATGCGACTGTGAATTAGTATTCTGGTTCGGTTTGCCGTCTCGCACATCAGCGCTGAGCTCCAACTATAAACCCTGAACTCCCATTTAGCTGGACAGACTTCTTAGGCTGTCAAAATGTGATGTATTTGTGCAGTTGGCTCAGCGAGGATTACTGTCAAGGCCATGCAACGCTTAACTGCTTTGATGAAATCTTTATAATGACAACTTTTTTTTGCACTGATGGTATTACTGGGAGATTTGTCTAAATTCAAAATTAATAAGTGGCGAGCCTCACAAACGTTTAAGCCATCCCAATCAATACAGCACTTCAATTATTGACAAAATGAGTCACTGGAGAATCGTACTGACCCAAATATCTATTTATTTATACTGATTTTTGTGAGCCAGGGGACTCAAAGAGAAAATCACCAATAGAAAACCACACATTTTTAAAGCTTGACTGAGTATGGGTGTTTATAGTAGAACTGAGATATATATCAAGTTATTGGGACAAACTGATGGACGAAACGATATATATACTTCTCAAGTCAAAACAGCAGCATTTTTTTTAAATGTTATCAAATATGCTTATATGTTTTTTTCAAGTTATCTTGCTTACTTACAACTCACATACACAAGCAAAAACATAACCTCTTTGGCGAAGGTAATGAGAGCATGGATCCACCTGCCTTGTTTCAACAGTTTAGACAGATGGAGATGATATGAGCCACATTTTCTCAAGACAGTCTGGCTGCAGACCTGCACTGACAGGACCCAGCTTTGCAGACCTGCACTGAGAGGACCCCCTGCACTGAGAGGACCCGACGTCACGTTTTTTTTCTCACATGCTCTGGCTGCAGACCTGCACTGACCGAACCGGAAGCTGATTTGAAGTCTTTCAAAATAAAAGCGAATATACCGGAAGCACGTATTTTCGTCAAAAGTTTATTCAAAACCTTTTAGAAATAAAAGCCATTACACTGGGAAGAACGTTTAAATGCCAACGACAATGAAAGCCCTCTCATGTCAAACTTATTTCATATATATATCTAAATAATACATCCATGTCTAATCCTAAAGTTAACCTAGTTAGCCCTAGCCACTGCTACCCTAACTACAATAACAGCGCTTAATTTGCTTTTAATACTTAAGCAGTCTGCTTACAGTGATCACTTTGGGTTTTTTCGTACATGTTTAAATGCCACAGGCAGTGACAGCCTGTCATGTCAAGCTTATCTCATAGATATATCTAAATAAAACATCCATGTCCAATCCAAAAGTTAGCCTAGTTAGCGCTAGCCTCCGTTAGGCTAGCGCTAACTAGGCTAACTTTTGGATTGGATTGCAGCGCGAAAAACACCCAAAAGTGCAAAAGTCATTTCTTTCCAATAAATATTATGACACAGAGCAGTATATAATGGAAAAGACAACGTTTGTAATGGAATAAAGACTGTTCCTGTTTCTTCGAAAAAAAACGAAAAGTAGTCACTCGACTATAACTCAGCTTCTCTCTTCACGGGAAAAAAACACACTGGAGCATGTGATGTGAGAAAAAAAACGTGACGTCGGGTCCTCTCAGTGCAGGGGGTCCTCTCAGTGCAGGTCTGCAACGCTGGGTCCTCTCAGTGCAGGTCTGCAGCCAGACCCCTCTCCATTTTCTTGGCACACACTGCAAAAAACTCTGATCTGTGTGAAAGTATTTGTCCAAGTTCAATTTAAATACAGTATACCTGACTAGACTTAACCTGACATGCCAGATGGACAGTTCCTTATTGAAAATATTTCACTAATCCATCTGGGGAGGAGCCCTATGAGAATGTGTTCAGGGGCAGAACCTTCAAATACAACAGCAGCTTGTGATTGGACGATCATTTGGCTCAAAACACTGATCGCAGACCAAGCTATATCAAGCAGCGCTGCTATAATGTACCACATGTAGTGGCTAAACATAGCGGCTAACAGCTAACCGTTAGCTGCTACAGCTAATGGCTGACAAGGGGAAAAAACATTAAATGGTCGTTAGCAGCTAACTGTTGTTAGCTGCTACGGCTAACAGCCAACTGTTGTTTGCCCTTGTTAACTGCTAGCCGTAGCGGCTAACGTCCGCTAGCTGAAAGCTTAACTACCTTGAGACCATCATTTCACATTAAATGATACCACACAGAAGTATCATTTAACATTTATGTGGGACATGAATCTTGTCAAAGACAATCCCTACTAAGTAAACTTATGAGGAGAGCATATTTCACAAAGTATAACTGAGTAATCATGATGACTATCCGACATTAGTCTCCATTATTTGTACAACATGAAGTAACTTCACTTTCTGTCAAGTCACTTCCTATTTTCGTCGAACCGTTGGCCAGTGGAGGCTGGCAAGACGGAGATGCATTATTTCAGAATCAGACAGGTCTGTCTGCTCTGCAAGGCTAGACTAGACTTCCTCGAAAACACAATTTCCTGAGATGTCTTGATTAAGATCTTATTTGAAGACATAAAAAAGTCTGAGTTGGTTATTTCAAGTAGACTAATTTGCCAATGAAAAAAGACAAATTTACCTTAAAGGGTCTTAAAATACATATACTCCTATCCAGAACAAATTTGATATCTGACTTTACCCTAACTGAGTCAAACTTGTTTGTTTCATTGGCAGATATGCATTAAATGCCTTAGTTTAGCTATGTAGTAAGATATGTATCTGGATTGCTTGGTGAATGTGGACTAGAATAAGTGTTTTGGGATATTTCCGAGTTATAAATAGATTAACACACTTGCTGAGATGTGAGTTTTTGCGGTGCATTAGGGCCCTAAAGTACTAACTGAGCATCATTTGAACCCCACAACCTCCCTGAGTATTGCTGCTGAACATACAGATCACTTCATGACCATGCATTTTTTGATGACAATGAGTTTTCCAGCAACCTCCAGAGTCACCGATCCAAGAGAGCACCATTGGAATGCGGTAGATGTGCAGCAAACAAATCTGCTTCAACTGTATGAAGCTACCATCAATCAATCAATCAATCAAACTTTATTTATATAGCACTTTTCCTACTGCATATGTAACTCAAAGTGCTTGCAGAAAAGAACACAAGAGGAAAGGAGAGGGGTAAAAAATCAATTCCAAACTAGGTACCTGTCAGGGGAGCACAGTGTGGGATTGGAAAATTAAACACCTCAAACACATGAGACAACAAACACAGATACGAGCACATGGGGGGGGGACCAGCCATGACAACATCTGTGAGGAATGTAGCCACTGCCTTTTAGAATCTACGCCATAAAAAAGTACAAATAATCCAGTTCTGAGGACAAATGGGGTCTTAACAAGTGCTACAAAGGTGTACCCAAGTTGTAGCTGAGTGTATTTTTATAAGTACAAGTAAAACATGCCATTGAACTTTTTTTAAAACATTTTCTTCTGTTTTGAGGCCTTCCTGATGGGTTTGACCTTTAACGTAAGTGACCACTAGTATATAAATATGGTCACAATCTCAATATGACGAAAAAAGGCCTCTGTTCTTTTACGATTTAGACAGTAAGTATGACTTTATCCATACTTTTGACAATTACAGATGAGCTTTTTCCATAACTGGACTTGAGATTCTAAAGCTTCTTTCTCGATGTCAGCTCCTGCCAAAGCCTTTTAACGCAACGCATCATCCTTATGTTTTCATGCCCATTCACATTCAATCTCACTGATGGTAGAGGCATCTATATAAACTGTTCTTATGTGACAGCTCAATACATTAGCAGGTGCAGACTCCTGCAGACTCTACCACTGATCCAGTGTCATCTTAGGGCTCCTTGTGCTTTCAAAAAGGTGATGTTCCATTATCTATCATCCTGCTAAAAGACATCAAGATGATTGATTTGGTCCTCATCACCCAGCACAGACCAAGGCAGTTGTAGAAATGCTGTATCACTATGCAGTGTCCTCCTCTATCTGCATAAATAGCTCTGCGTTTTCTACCAATATAAACCCAGTAGCTTGGGGCTGGTGCTGGCATTAAGTATCAAACATCAAAGAGAAGCTGGAGAACAGCAAAAAGCAAGAAAAAGCAGAAAAAATGTGCTATAGAAAAAAAAACTCAATTCAATATACAAGGGAATGGAAAGAGGAGATGAAAAAGAGCTGAGGGATCACCGCTTTATCTCGATATGGATCATGGCACAAGGATCTAATGCTATCAAGTGGGAGTGGTTACTCAGCAGACGAGCGCTGAGGAGCCTCGGGGAGCCTCAGATTGCGACTCTTGATACAGTATTTGTCATGAGGCCAGTGTGACAAGGGCAGAGACGTGTGCTGACATCTTCTATCAGCGGCAGGTAGCAAATGACAAATGGCTTTTGCTGCGGCTGGTTATTAACCCACCGACTTTGGGTCAGAGGACGTGGACGGCAGGGGAGGGTTATGTGAGCTATGTTCAATAGTGCCGCAGCCCTGACGGTGCAGGGTGAGGAGAGATGGTGGCTGAGACATTGGCAGATCTCATTAAAGCTCTTTAGCTGGTAATGAAACAGACTGAAATTAATACTGATGCCTCTCGAGGACCTACAAATGCAAAAGAGCCCATTAGCGAGGAGATATCTTGACTCTGTGTGATTCCATATTCTGCCTTTTTTAACCTGCTGGGGGGGGTAGAGGTGGGTGATACAACATAAAATTTGCATAATGGCAAGTTTTTTAAATTATTTGATTTTTTTAAATCTATGTAATAGAATATTAAACAAGATAATTAGATCTGAGTTCAAGTGCTACCACCCATTCCTGCCACTTAAACAGGACTGTGAGGCTATTTTTAACTATTTTGTGTGTTCAATAAGATGCTATAAGTATGGGATTTGGAGGGTTTGAAGTTCTGTTTATATTATGTGGGGCTATTTAAGATTTAAAAAAAACAACACACTTCCTGATATGGCTATTTCAAAATAATGTATTTGAATAGTATAAGAAGTGAAGGTTTTAATTATTTAGACCTTTGGGAATGTCATATGTTTCTTACTGGTAAACAGGACTTTAGCAACCATTTACACAGTAAATACTTAAATGATGCAGCAATACCTGTGTCAGTTTATTGTGCAATGTCTTTGGATGGGAATGGCAAAAAGTGTCCTCCACATAAACACCAAGGTAGACACACTCACAGTGCTCCTGTCCCTAAATAAGTCTGTGTA
Organism: Scarus forsteni; assembly: GCA_036419115.1. Taxonomy (NCBI): domain Eukaryota; kingdom Metazoa; phylum Chordata; class Actinopteri; order Labriformes; family Labridae; genus Scarus; species Scarus forsteni. The sequence goes on along the minus strand of JAZDUH010000359.1, from coordinate 12,826,992 downwards.
CCACACTTTCACCAATATTATGCCTCTGATGCTACCTTTGAAGACGTAGAAAAAAAGGGGTCCTTGTCCCGTCTCCCAAATATTTAGGGTGTCTGCAAAGCATCACAGAAGCATAAATATTACAGCCTGAAACAACAGCAGGAATGGGGCTAATATGAGACTCAAGAACTAAAAATTGAGTCTATGTTAAAAAAACAGTCCCTCAAGTGCTAACTAGAGGCTGCCTCAAAAGTTAATAAATTCCCAATGGGTTCTCTGTTGAAATGCCCATTTTTATGGAAGGAATAAAATTTTTACAGCGCAGCATCAGAAACTAATTTGGTATCAAGAGCTCCACTCTTTATTGGTTTATATTCTCCAGAAGTTATTCATTTTTATGACTCATCCATTTTAGTTTTATCAAGTCGTGAAGTTTTTAATTAAATAGCAAAATCACAGGATTAATGAAACTGACTTTCAGACTGTTAGGTAGTTCAACCTCTGCCTCAGCTCCAATATATGTATTTTTTCTTGACCCATTGAAATTTGGGATGAGACAGCATTTCACACGGAACAACAACCATCGTTCGGCTTAGAAATACCTATTCAGAAACTTATGAGTGACATCACTGGGTCTATATTCTATACGATCCATGCTTTAAAACCCTTCTCTCTGGGCATGGTGAGTTCATTTCTGCTGACTCCAGCTCATGATAAAATCCTGGAGGGTGTGAATCCTTAAATACCATAACTGCTGGCTATTCAGCTCTCTATGTGTAATCCTTAAGACGAAGGCACACTGCTTAGCCTTTGACCTTGACAGGCGATAGAGCTTTGTCTGTCGGGGCTTTCTTCCATCTGTTTTCCACAGCGCTTATCAGACTGCTGTCATATTTACCTCAGCTGTTCTCTCACATGCTTTATATGTATTTCATGTAGCTTTAAATAATTCCACTTACACATAACAATGACATCGAGTTTGATCCAAATTAAAAGAGATGTTGGTGAGGTAACTGTAAAGCGAGTCTTGTGGTAATAGAAGCAATCACATGCAGGATGGATGGATGGTAATAGAGTTTCTAGGGCTGTTAGCTACCTTTGTCCGATTGTTATGTAGATGAGGAAGCGCAGTAAGCATGCTATTTAAAGACAAAAGGGCTGTATGTGTGTGTGCGGCGTGTGTCCGTCCTTGCTTTTGTGCGATGAGGCTTGTCATTGGGCGCCCAGCCAGACATTACTGGGATATAGGTGTATGGCCTCAAGGTCTGCTTGTAATTCATTATGAGGAACATTATTAATGTGTATATGGGCGTGAATGTGTGTGTATGTGTGGAGGTATAGCAAGTATGCTTCCAGCAAGGGTGACAGCACCATACTGTATGACTGAGTCCAAGGACAACATAGCTAGGGAGAGAGGGAGCCAGTGTGAAGATTTCATAAACTCTCTTTCTATGTCTCCATTAACTGGAAGGATCACAAAGAAATGGTGACACATATGCAGGCTTGGACCCTCACAGGGTGGAGCGGCGCATTTCAAGTGCTTCTGTTTTTCTTCTGGGTTTTCACAGCTGTGGCCATAAAGCTCTAGGAGAAGGCAGGCAGGGACATAATGGCTGTCACATTATTCAAAACAGGCTCAAATAACAAAAACCTGGGAGGGTGGTGTTGCTAGAATCAAATATTTCACTGAGCCTATAAAGGAGGGCACACCGGTAGTTTTTTTTGTTTTAGCTATTTAATAAAACAAAGGCACTTTCACACCAGAGATGCCAACCAGTCTTTTTCTATATCACATTTGTGAGCCTGAAAATTGTTTAGGTGGATCAAATTAAGGTGCAGTGCTACAAGAAACTACTAAAATGTTATTATCCTCTTTTTCTGGCTGGTAGGCGCTAGATTAACTAATCCATAACAGGGTCGTCATCTTATACTCAATATTCAAATATCCGTAAGAGCGTGGGGATAACACTTTGTACTCAAAGTGTAAAGAAACATTCAAATGTAGAATATTAAGCGTAGCCGCACATCAGGGTGCCATTAGTCAAATATGCTGCTCTCTTGACTTCGGTAAACCAAGAGTGAGTTACAGTTTAATACAATGAACGCACAATGCCACTCCAGAAAGACAATAACAGCACTGATGGCAAAGTCAAAGACCAGGCTGTGTCTGATATGTGTAATGCAGCTTATTTAATTGTCCTCAAAAACAAAATTTTGGAGTCGCCACAAATAAGATTACGAGATTCATATGCAAGAATATGCGTCCCATTGGTGTGGTTTAGGGCTGAACAATACGTCGTTAACATATCTGTATTTAGATATGAACATTCAAGATATTAATACAGAAAAGCAACAATATAAACGATGTTGATTTCTTAGAAATAAAACTGCACTTTCCACCTTCTTTTGTATTTTGGTGTATTTATTTATCTGAAAAATGCTTGGTTTTGACCGAACCAGTCGTCATATCATGTAATATCGATATCACAATATCTGGCATGAGAAATCGAGATATAAAATTTTGTCCATATTGTTGAGCCCTAGTGTAGTTACAGCAGGGGTGGGCGATATGGCAAAAATATCATATCACGATTTTTTTTAAAAATAAAATCAGGATCACGATTTTATCACAATTCTTTTTTTTTACGTTGATTTTTCTAGACTAATTTGCATGTTTGACCATTTTTGTCCCCATGTTTAACATATGAAACATGTAAAACCCTAAAAGAAAAAAAAGGACAATTAAAGCCAAAGAAACTTTCTGAACAGGTTTTAATTTAAATAGTGCAGTTTTTACAAAAATGTGAAATAAATGTAAACATAAAAGGTAATGAACAACAATATCAACGTTATCTCTTAAAGTGCAACAATTTAAAATAAATGTTATCTAGCTGCAATGTCTATAACCTGAGTGAATAATACAGCTGCTTTAGAACAGATTTTTGTTCAGACATCTTCAAGCGTAATGTGCTACGATTGGCTTGTCGGGTGCACGTCAAAGTCTCTGCGCACACACAGACTTTTTAACGATCTTTCTGCTTTATGAGATCACCCCCACGTTATAATCCTTAACAATTTTATATCGTCATATCGCCCACCCCTAAGTTACAGGAGAGCATTTTCAAGATTCAATGATAGAACTGGAGCCACGAAACACCATTCAACAATTTTGAACCCCAATGTAAAACTGTATGACGCTACATGGGCAAAAATTGGGACGAAATTAAAAGATTAGACTCTCTCCCTTCCTAATATCATCTGTTATTTGTGTACATGTTTAAAAAACTGAGGTTGATTATCGGAAAAAGCGACAGCCTCAATCCATAAAACATATTGTTGGTATGCATTTGATCATGTAGACAAACACTAGAAGCTGGCTTAATGCAGGGTTGGCTGAAAAGGACATGACAATTGTGTTGTGACATTTACTGGCACTAAACTAAAACCTAACAAAGCAAAAAGAAGACTTTATTTGAGATTTGGTTCACAGGTTGAGATTCAAAACTCTGATGATTTATAAACCAACTGGATTTTGTTCAAATGAAATGCTAAGTGAATATTTGAGGATATTGTAGCTTAGTTGGGAGGAGGGTGAGCAGGTCAGGGAAGGCCAATCGTCAACAGATTGGGGAAGTTCTTGATATCAGGAAACTGTACCTGGGTCTGGAAAAAGTTGGACTTAAAGACAGCACAGTGGCATGAACAGGTCTGTGCACAAGAGCAAGAGAGACCAAGTCCTTGGGCTGTGCAAAGAGGGTTCTGAGGCAATCCAGCCATAACAGTGAGTCATGAAATGCATGCAGGCAAGGCATGTATGATCTGCCATAACTAAGTGGCTGGCATAGTGTGAAGGAACAGCTGTGCCAAGTATAGGCTGGAAGTCCCAAGGTTAAAAGGGAGACATCCCAAAGTGGTGGAGACTGACCAAGCCAAGATCCTGTTAGACTTTCAGATGCAAGTAATGGTAATCCAACTGGACAAAGGGTTTGTGGACTAACACAAGAAGAAGGCAGTGGTGGTAGATTTGGCAACCAAAAGTCACAGCATCAGGAGAAGCCGGAGTAAAACCAAAGGTGAAGAAATGTACAAAGATGAAAAACCAAAGGCAGGACCCAAATTTCACCAACAGAGATGACAGCAAAGGTGAATGGAGGCCAACTCTTGCTGGTGTTTACAAGTGTGTTTAATCAAACTTCCACAATGTTTAAGCATGTAAAGGTTTTTGATGCGTCGAAATAACATCAGTATTGCCCATCTAAGGCTAACCTAGTCTCTATCGAGTGAATTAGCTCAACTTAGTACATTTCCATATACTTCCACTAAAGTTGGCCAAACCATCAGTGTGAGAATTGGGCAAAGAGCAAGGAGCTTGGCCAAGACATTTCTAATGGCATATGGAGAGGGAGGTCTGGGTTAGCTTGGTTAGGAATCACGCCCTCACACTGTGGTAGAAAACAGATAGCTGGAAAGATGAGTATTTTCTTTCATTTCATATACAGTGATTTATATCAGCTGTATGGGAAGATCACTACTTCCTAAATAGTTGTTTTATTCCATGTTTACACTCTCTTTGATTCTTCTCTTTGCTGGAAGATCACTTTGTGACTCAGTGCAAAATGCATAGCATACAATGTAACAGTAATTTACGTTTTTTTCTGAGTTGAGTGAGTCAACAGAAAATACTCTAGTACTCCAGTGGGTGGACTTTCATTTTCTATCATTTACTGAATGGTTTAAAAATAAAACAGGGGCAGAAACAAAATAAAACCTTGATTCATCTGTCTTCCCTGTTTCATAAAGTTTGCATAACAGTTGGATAAGAGTTCCTGAAAGCATGACCTAAATCCTTGATAAAAAACCTCTTTTACTCTTTGCTAAGACTTATCTAGTGATGCTTAAGACGTAAGTGAAATCTAGTGAACATTCAGTGTCACTAGGACTCAAAACTACAAAAGACAGAGATTGTGTAAGTGTTTTCTCTACTTTCTTCTTTATACCATTTCTCCTCTTTATCTCTTTGTGCTTCGGTTCACATCCTTCATCCTTTTTCATCATTTTCAGAGCTTGCTGTTGAGCTTGTTTGGAGATCAAAATGTAGTTTCACATGTTTGAAAACCAGCATGTAGCAGCAGTGTTTTCCACTTAGCCCAGTCACTCTGCCAGATTTGAGATGAGATGAGGTTTTGCCCACAACCACAGTGTGAAAATACAGAGGTCTGGGAAACACCTCTCAGCAAAGATGAGCCAACCACGCATCCGAAAATCAGGCTGACTGGCATTAGAATACTGGTGAATACTTAAACAGCTTTGCTCCTGAGAGCAGGTGAGTGTCAATGTGGAGTCATTTGGTGAATATAATCAGAAATGTAGATATGTGGGAAAGTATCACACATTTGTAGAGGATTACGTGGATGAAACGGAACAAAACTGTACAGTTTGCAAGTTGCAAAGCTATCAAAAGAAGACCACTACGGTTAGAAAAACACCTGTCAAACACTCAAACAAAAAAAATGACAACTACACAATAAGGTTAACCCTTACCCTAATTATGATCATATTTATTACTAATAAATAGGGGTGAGTATTGGCAAGAAACTCACAATACGATACGTATCACAATACTTGGGTTACAATACGGTAATATCACAATATATCATGATAGCACACAGTAGTGTGATATATTGCAATATTCTACAAGAAAAAACTAGAGATGGTGTGTCTGTAAATCTCACATTACTCAAAACTACAAGTATTCCATTTTGTTTTTGAAATATTTCAATTGCAGTGTTACATACATACACTTAACTTGAAACACAGAGTGTATCAAGTTGCCTAAACTTGTGTTGCAAAGAAATTAATCATATTTTCCCTTTAACAATGTATTAAAGCATCCTAACCCGCAGTGCAGTTCAATGTAATGGGACACTTGAGGAAGAGAATGACAGCACAACAGTAAGTAAAAAAAAAAAATCACATATTTCTTTTGTCACTGTCTGAACTGAATAGACTGCTTAAAAAAATACCTGTACATAAGCATTTATAAGTTGTGTTTTATTTCTAACTCTGATAAAATATACGTTTTTGCTTTTACAAGAAAATCTATATTAGGATTTAAAGTATCGATATTGCATCAGTGGTCATACTATCGCAATAGATTGTTGCATCGATATTTTTTCACACCTCTACTAAAAAAATAACATAGCTCACAGCTCGATCTCCAGCTGCCACTGCAACTAAAGTAACATTGCTACCTTCAGAACCACCTGATGAGGACCATGACCTAAAACACTGATACAACAGTATGATCTGAACCATGACTTGAGCTGATAGAGCAGCAGATCTCATCAAATAGGAGAGGAACAGTGCAAATGAATGCACTTGTCAGTTGGCCGGATAGAGATTTATCATAAACAAGTCTTTCTACATTCGATATAAATCACTTAAAGCCTTGGGGATTGTAGGAAAAAAAGAAAAATGCAAAGCAAAAACTGCTCACATATTTATTCCTCCAGATGTTTTTCTGCCTCATAGAGGTATTGGTGCCACACTTGGATGAATCTTCCATCTCTAATGTTACAAAAGGTCTAATAAAATTACTCCTTCATTTTTAATTATTTTGTGAAGTGACAGGTAACCACCTTATTTCTTGTTGACCTTTAGCTGCTTGAATGCAACTGTCAAGAAAACAAGAGAGGAAGAAAATAAGCTCGCCCAATTGGTCTGTAAGGCTGACAGGAAGTTGTCATGTTCTCTAAACATCAAAATAGAGGTCTAATAGCATCACTGCTAGGCTATTATTTAAGAAAATGTGACATAAAAAAATCACTAACGATGGATTTACCGCTACAGATAGAGAAATTAATTTCTGAAATAAAACACTCTACTTTAAAGTGAAATTTAAAAGGGCTCAGTAGGGACATATTCAACTTGAAGCCTTTTTTGCATTGATAGAAGTGTGATCTTTCAAATAGTTGTCTCCATAAAGATTTGTTAGGTTAAAAGTTAACAATGTTAGTGTAGGTTCTTGAGGAAGCCAGCAATCTTAGCTGGAGGGGTTAAATGCCAATTGGACATTCAAAGAGGAGGAAAAAGGTAAACAGGTAAATGCTAACGTGAGTATTATCCAGCCGTAGCCTTCCTGAGACAAAATAACATGTAAATACTGCTATCAAAAATAGCTAAAAGCACTGTTTTTGGAACTAGATCTAACAACCCTAAAAAAAGGCATTACAATGAAACTTAAGGTGCAGTGTGTAGAAATTGGCATTTTAGCGACATCTAGTGTTCAGATTTTGAAATGAACCGTCCATTTCTAAAACATAACACTAAGCAACAAGAGCTGGTGAATACCAAAAAGGATTGTGGACAGGTCATCATTTACAACAGTTACAAAGTAAGGTTTTTATTTTGATTGATTATAGGTCAGTTAAGATGATGATTATAGGCTTAACTTTTGTAGACTCATATTTAAAAAATGCGTTTTGCTCTTTTGGCCCCCAAAACCCACCAGTAGACAACTATGCAGGTTATTATGCCAGCCTCTACAAAAGGGAGACCTGTGGTACATAGATATAAAAAGTTTTTTTCTAACTTAAAAGAATAACACAAAGTTTTATGAGGGTGATCGTTGAAATGGCGAAAATGTTGGCGAAATGCTGCCAACTTCTAGACAATACACCTTTAAGTTAAACAGGTAAATGCTAATGTATTATCCAGCTGTAGCCTTCCTGAGACAAAACAACATATAATTAGTGCTATTAAAAATAGTTAAAAGCACTGTTTTTGGAATTTTATCTGACAACCCTAAAATAGGCATTTCATTAAAACTTATAGGTGCAGTGTGTAGAAATGGCATTTTAGTGACATCTAGCGTTCAGACTTTGGAATGAGCCGTCCATTTCTAAAACATAACACTAAGCAACGAGAGCCGGTGAAGACCAAAAAGGATCGTGGGCAGGGCATCATTTACAACAGCTACAAGGTTAGGGGTTTAATTTGATAGATTATAGGTCAGTTAAGATGATGATTATAGGTTTGACTTTCATAAACTCATATTCAAAAATTGTGTTTTGCTCTTTTTGACCCCAAAACCCACCAGTAGACAACATGGCAGATCGTTATGTCAGCCTCCACAAAGGGTTGGACTGTGGTACATAGATATAAAAAGCTTTTTCTCACTTAAAAGAATAACACCAAGGATGCATTTGAAATAAACTTGAGTCAACATTATGACAACCAATTCCAGCTGAGCAACACAGTAATGGCAGACACAATCATTGTCAAGAACTGAGTCCAGGGCCCCCTCAGTCTGACAGACAGCTGACACGTCCACATACATGACCATATTAACCAGGGACTTACATATGCATGCACATACATTACTTCTGCCCGCCCACACAGCAACACATGTTCCCCCATCGCTGGCACTCATCAGTTTAAAGGTGATCAGAGCAGTGCGGAGTCAGTGATTGTTGAAACCCGACAGCTCCATGGCAGTTTGTCAGCTCGGCAACAAGCCTGTGTCATCAACATTTACAGTGATGTAAGCCGGCACCCTACAGGCACTTTGCTGCCTGTCATTACATACGTGGCTGAGCACCCACTGCTCAGGCTGCATATAACGTGGACGCCTGGTGACAACACGACAGGCAGATGAATATTCAATAATTCATGTGAGAGAATACAGATCCTTTCATTGGTTTGAAACTCCAGTGATAAAAATGAAAAAAAGGACAAAAGAGGAGGAACAGTATCTAAAATGGGGAAATGTGCACATGAGGGGGAAATGCAGGATGGAGAAGAGGATTTAAAAAGTCTGACACTCATCAAAAGTGTTCACCAATATTTGCATACCTCCCAGACATTTAAATTCTGCCTGTCAGCGGTGACAATGGTACATTTCACATGCTTTCACTTTTCAGCTTTAAAATACTGTTGGCTGTTGACAGGAAGTGTTGATCTGCCGAGAAACAAACAAACAATATACATGCTTGATTAACTACCTAATGATCTGAACGTCATCGCCTCCCATTTCCAAAATGCTAATTGTTCCGTTAGCATTTATTATGACTGGAATATCTAGGAAAATAATGGATAAGGCAGAAAGGCAATTAAATGTTGTATAACTAAATGCTTTCTTCATGCTTCTTAATGAACTTTAATGAAATGGCTGTAATGGGAATTAATTCTTAAAATGCACCATGGGTCTTATTTTTAAAACTGTAAAACTTTATTTACACAGGCCTAGCACACTGCAAGGCTGTGTTTGTTTTGACATGAAGAGCTCCACATCATTAATCAATCACTCAATCTTTATTGACAACAATAGCCAATCCATTTAGCCAATCATGAATCCCTCCATCATGGAGGCAAGAACAAACCTCTATGCAAACACTGGTACAACAAAATATACTTTTTAAACAATGTTGCATAAAAATGATACTGCAATGTTTGTTTATAAATGATATAATGATGATTTAATATTTTAAGTCATTATATTTTAGTCCCATTTACATTAAGGTACAAGTTGTAAAAATAGTGCAGTCCTGGAATGAGAAACATGGACAAACACTGTTTGTTAAATTTTAGACTATTAGCCTTGGTAGCTGAATTGCCCATTTTGGATACATAGAAGGTCTGAATCACTTCCAAGGATTGTGGTCTGAAACAGCTTAGAAGGATTGAATTAAAGCAGCCTTCTCTGAGCAGGGCTAAAACAATGGGTTTATAAGTGTGCCAAAATCTACTATCTGATTGGATCTTTAGGCATGGCTCTGCAAAAATGCTATACATGTTCTTGGGACATCGTGAACTGATTTGCACCTTCCAACTAGCAGACGAGTTCTTTAACTACCAATGATCCTACGAAGGTTTATTTAGAACAATGTAATATTTTCTTTTACTGAAAAACATTCCTGGGACATCACTAGGACAAATAACAACAGGGACTAATTGACAAACCAGGTCCATGATAAAAATCCTAAAAACATTCTCCCTAACTGGCTAAATTCAAGGTGGGGGCCATTTTTCAAGATGGCCGCCAAAAAGTCTTCCAAAAGTAACTTTTCTCCCCTCAAAATTGGTGTTTTCAATTCTGGACAGGTGAAAATAACATTTACACATCATTTACGCACCAAAAAACACTTGATACAGATTGCTAGCTAAAGGTTGAATTGAGCATTGAATGGGTGCATGGCTGGATCAGTGGGCTGGAATATCAATACGTGTAGAAATAACATCAGTTCATATGTTTTCTGTTTTAGACCACCCAACAACCACCACCAGTACTCCAACTCCTTGAAAAGATATATTTTTTACCCTTTTTGCCAACTTTCTAATTTGAAAAATGTGCTTAAGATGTACAGTTATAGTATTTTGTGTTTTGTGAACTTCTTCTAAACTCTCAGTGTCTCTAAGTGTCTTTAATAATTTAACATCCAGCATTAGGGATTTGATTTCACACTCCGATCTTCAAATTAATAAAAAAACATTCAAAGACTGCCAGCAAGTTCCTGTCTTGCTCAGACTTTAAAGTACTGCACAGCGCTGTTCAAAAACTTAATCAGCACCGTGGAATCCAATTCTGTTGACTCGTAGCCTCTTTGTCTCAGTGACCTGTTTTTCACCTCACTTTACTGGAATAGGCCCTTTATGCAGCCTTTCACAGGATATTATTCAAAATGAAATGTATAAGTAGCACTTGGGGCCACTGCTGATAACCTAACCAGCGAGTAAATTACATCAAATATAGAATGAATTGCATTTGTTTAAAGAATTAGATTTATTCCATTCTATGTTCTGATTTAACATGGCTGATACAATCGCTCTTGTATTTCTTATCTTATTCTGCCTCTACATTAGTCACTGACAGACTGTCCTGGAGGTATTTACAGTGATGAAAACAGTCATTGAGAAGGAGGGATATTAAAAGACCGGAGAGAGTGACAACTAGAGCATCCGCCTGGCAGTACTTTCCAAGGTGTACAATCACACAGCAGTGGGAGTATTGTGATCATATGAAAAAAAAGGCTGTTAGTGGCAGTGTGTTTGGCAAAGGCTTATGACAAGGAAGAGATGGATATGAAGCCAAGTGCTTAATTTAAGCTATAGCTACTAATCTTTTCAAGTGTTTTTAGTGTGTGAACGATGGGTAGATGTATTTTTCTCACAATTGTGAATTGAATACATCAATTTTTTGGGGGGAACGTTTTCTTTTTTGGAAGGTATGTTGGCGGCCATCTTGAAAAATGGACCCATCTTGGATTTCCACTACGATAACCCTTATCCATGAAACTTAGATGATATTCATGCAAAGCTGAACAATAATGTTCTCTTGTATTATTGCAATATCACATACAAAGGTGAGATATGATCAGCAGGTCTGATAACTTTTGACCACTGGCTTACAAAAATTATACAAATTAAAGGTGCTATGAGGAGAATCTATTACCGACGACATTAAAACTCTGCCACCCATGAGCTAGTGCGGCAACTGTCGTAATGCTGCGTTCCAGTAACCTCGGAACTGAGAGTGATATCATCTCCGACTTATCTGCGTTCCAGTTGAAGTCGGAAAAAAAACATGCCGATCTACCAGGCTGTTGTTAGCTGTTGTTAGCTCGGGGGTGGCGAGGTTTCACCGAGTTCCCAGTGGGAAATTCCGACTTCGGGGAACGTTCCAGTTGCAGTTTCCACTTCTGACTACAACTGGAACGCACCAAAAGACGTGACCCAAGCCAAAGCATGTGTTTGTTATGATGCTAATAAAGCATCCAACTCGGACCTTCCTCTTTACTGCTTCTTTTTTCAACAACTTACAGGATGCAAAGCGACGAGGTAATGTATCTCTTTCTAGTTATGTAGAGGTAGTTTTGATGTGTGACAACAAGCAATTTTTGGAAAACTTAGTATCGTAGTTTTGTAGCTAGCTATATATCGCTAAATACAGCGCAGTGCTCTAAGATGTGTTTAGTATCCAGGCCAGTCCAGCCCTGACCGGAAGGCTAAGGAACCGCATTTATAGATAACCTATTTCAATGCTATAAAAGTTATCTCAAAGTGTGTATTTTGATCAGGCATATATCTAAAAGTGAGACTTTTTTGTAATTACTTAGAAACACCTCACAGTCCTTTTAAGTACTGCTTCAGAGTGGACCATTCAGTGTTCTTGATATATCCATCCACAACAAGGGATGACCCTGAGGCTCCATGATCTTCACTTTTGACCTACTACATCAGATTCAAATCACTTTATCTGAAAGACATGGCATTGTAAAATCTAGCCAATTATTCTCAAAGTCACAGGGACATCTTAAAGTTTAATAATATCTCTTTCAAACAGTCAGAATAAATCATGTTCACTTGTCTGGGATGATGACAAGGCTTAATGACCATGATATAAAAATTAAAAAATAAGGCACAGATGAAATTAAAGCAAAGTTCCGGGAATATGTTTTGAAGCCTTCTTCAGGTGTCCTGAACTCAACACTGACAGAAGTCCTAATGGAAAGATAGCAGTTGCATGGTCTGAGATAAGGACAAATGTAAACACAACTCAAAAACATGATGCCTCCAGCTTCCTCTGCCGCCAGCCTGGAGGCATAAAAAACCGTCTCGTGAGACCTCAGCATGTTTCTCTGAAGGATCTCCTGCTAACTGAAAGCCTGCTCTGCCACTCAGCTCTTATCACCACGTCCACACCCATGCTGACTCCAACCGCGCTCAATCACAGCGGCAGCTGTTCTGCCGAGCGCTGACCACCTCCCACTGAATCCAATCATTTTTTTTCTTCCAGAGACACAGCATGGAAGAAAAGGTGACTTATGGCTTCTAAACACACCAAGGCATGCCTAACAACATTAGGCAGTCACAGAGAGCGTTTAAAAGAAAGAAGATATTTCATTGTGATAGCCAGGCAATAAACCTCCCAAAAGTTAAGGACAAATCCCACCTATTCACTGCTTCTCAACATGAAGATAATTAATACTAAAATCTTACTTAATAGCATCACTGGAAGCTTTGTTTGCAATTCCAGAAAGTTCCCTTTAATGTTAGCTACTTAATAGAAAACTGTGATTATCGAGAGCATGCACATGATGTCATTGTCAAGGCAGGAGGGTGGAAAGTTATTCACTGAATGGCAATGAGTTCAGACTGACAGCAAAAATCAAAGGAAAGTAAGCTATCCTTCCCATAAATTCATGTTGTTTGCTATTGGTATTTAATAAGATTCACCATGGGCAGTGTAGATCCTCAGTTTATGCTGAAACATTTGTAGTCGTAAAGTCACGTTTATAATGAAGACAAAGCCATGATGCTACACCAAGTGGTGTCAATGCCCACTTCTCTTTGGCCTCCGGTTTAAGATGCCATTTTTTCCATTAAGTCAGACACCAGTAGGGCTGGGTATTTCCAGCAACTTCACGATACGATACGTATCCCGATACTAAGGCCACGATACGATACGTATCCCGATACACGTAAATTGTGAACATTGACTGTGCTTTAAGCAAAATTCTTGTCAAGTTTAGTTTTTTCTTATAAGAAGAAAAAGAACAAGGATGAGTTTTAAGCGGTTCTACAACTTGAGAGACATAAATTCAGATCCTCAAAGATGGTAGACCTAAGTTCAAATTTAGAACATATGCTTCATTACGTAGTTTGTCTTCTACCTTGAACTGTGCCACAGTTAACATTACCCAAAGTGTATTTACAACAACTGTTAAAATATTTAGGCCGTATCGATTCTGTAGAATCCGTATCGATACACGTATCCCAAAGGAGTGCGATACGATATTTTGCCGTATCGATATTTTGAGCACAGGCCTAGACACAAGTACCTTAAATTATGTCAATCAATCAATTGATCAATATTTATTTGTATAATTACAATTCATAATCATAACAAGTGCTAGCTCAAGACACTTTACAACAGAGCAAGCTGCAGACAAACTCTTCAACTTATAGATCCACATATATGAATACATCCAACACCCAACATGAATCCATCATAGCAGCAAGAAAAATCTTCTGGTTAGCAGTAAGAAATAAAAAAGGATCCCAGTCTCGTGATGATGTGGCACTAAGGACAAGGGATCCAGTTCTCATGCTTGTAGATGACATGAAACACAGATTGTAATGGCTGGTTTGCCAATAAACAATTTTAAAAATGTTAAGCCTTTAGATTTGACACGGATTAATGAAATCATTAAAGTGATATGACCTCCATTCAGCCCACAATTGATGCTATTTTCCATGAGTTTAGAGTATCGAACCTGTGCTAACAATGATGTGAAGAACTAACAGTTATACAGATGGTAAAAAAAATTAGGGATGCCCCAATTTTTTTTTTTTTTTTTTTTTTTTTGTCCATTTTAATATATTTATTTTTTATTTTATTCAGTTGTAGAATATGCTTATGTTTATGTTCAACACAGTGTTTTTTTTTTTTTTTTTTTTTTTTTTTTTTTTTTTTTTTTTTTTTATGTTGTTTTTTATTATTAATTTTTTAATTTTTATTATTTTTTTTTTTTTTTTTTATATTTTTTTTTTTTTTTTTTTTTTTTTTTTTTTTTTTTTCCTTACCGGTTGTTTTTTTTTTTTTTTTTTTTTTTTTTTTTTTTTTTTTTTTTTTTTTTTTTTTTTTTTTTTTTTTTTTTTTTTCAATCAGTGCATACTACAAAATAGGTAATAAAAGTCTGTATGATTCCTGCTGATATCGTATCGGATTGATATCGGTATCGGTCAATACTCAAGGCTGCAATATCGGTATCATATCGGAGGGGAAATAGTTGTATCGGGACACCCCTAAAAAAATACACCATTAAAGCCTGTATACATTGATTTTACTTTGGATCAACACAGCATAACAGAGATGCACATTTGGAGTCACTACAGGGCTTCATCTTTTAACTCGGAATCATACAGGCTGCACTTTAAATAAAACTTTATGACTAGAAAAGTTAGGTTTCGGGTGTTTGTTTGGCAAAGTAAGCAGACAGACACAATCCATTTCCATCCTAGGGACTGGGTTTAAATCCAGCACGTGACCTGTTTGTAGTGTCTTCCCCTACTTTCCCCCATTCTCCTATCCACTCTCTCTCTCTGTCCTGTAAATAGAGGCCTAAATGCCCCAAAAGAAATCTTTAAGAGTTTAACTTTGTCTCCTTTAAACATTAATCAGACAAGAATCCACATGTTCCGTAACAAACATATTCAACATTAATAGACCTACTAATGATTACTAAAAAACACTTATTCAAGAGTTTCCTGTTTCTTACTACTGATATCATTACTTTCTCTGCCACTCAGTGCATTTATCCTAAAACCTGATGAACTATAAACTTCATATAGCTGTAATATCATATCCAGTAGTGAGAGAAAGAGAGAGAGAGATCCAGCTTCACAGCTAAACTGTGGCAAACATCATCTTCCATTATACTTTCATGGATAAATCTGGAAGCTCCACGTGGTTCTGAACACCAGTTGCCTCATAATGGGCCTGGCAAACCTCTTGGAGTAGTGACAATGCCGTGGCAGTGTAAATAGAATAAATGAGTCGCTGGGTGCCATTGGCCCCTTTGTGGCACAGTGGGACTTGGATTATCGCTCATTAGCAGTGAGCACATTGTGTCATTGTGACATTGCTCATTGGTCCATTTGCCTGTGTGGGTCAATGACAGTCTCCACGTTCACACCAGCACCCATTTATACACTGTACATGTGTGTCTATGCCTCTATTATAACCAAAGGTCACCTCATTTTTAGATCATTTTCACTAGAAAATATATCCCCTTTCAGATTTCAGCGTGCAATTACGTAAAATTATGACTCAAATTTGAAAACTGGCCTCATTAACCCACTAAAAAGGCCGTTGAAGTATAATTTATGTGCGGATCTTTAAACACATTGTCCCCAGTGCTTTTAAGGATTAGAGAGGCAGAGTGCCAACCACTGGAAAAAAGGAGAGAGAAAATCAGGGGCCCTCCCACTCCTAATGTATTTAAAGTGACACATTAACAGGATAAACAGTCCCCTTATCTGCTGAGTGCATAGGCTGCTTCTAAAACACTACAATCCCATTAACAGGACCTTTTCCGATTTCACATCTCTGTCTTACTAAAGTGTGAGGCCTTTTTTCATGGAGGTTGTCTGTCTGTGCCAAAGAGGGAGGTTCGGGTCTTATAGTACTCGCATTAAGATTTAGTAATCCTTTGTTTGGACCCGTTCAATTGAGACAAGGTCAGTCAGGGAGACAAAATATATTGACATGGAGGTGTTAAACACTGGTAAGGTAATTCAAAAGCCCTAAAAGGTGCTGAATTAAAAGAAATATGAATATGTTGCAACAAACAAAGCTTTACTCTTGGGATACATAATGTGGCAAGACCTTGTTCAATTATTTCTTCACAGCATTTCAATAAAAGCTCCATCTCTTTCATTTTTTAATTTACTTCCAATGTTGGTGCAGAGATTAAGTTATAATTTTTTTTGAATCTATTTTACTCAGCAGAGTTTTAGAGGTGATACATGCAGTTGTGGACAAAGTACTCAACTTCATCACTTGAGTGAAAGCATACGTTGTTAAGTCAAAATTTTTGTTAATTTAAAATTCTGGAGTTACTGCTTTGAAACTACTTAAAAGATGATGGCTACAAAACTACGATTCTAAGTTTTCCAAAAATTGCTTGTCACACATCAAAAACTACCGCTACATAACTAGAAAGAGATAAATTACCTTGCCGCTTTGCATCCTGTAAGTTGTTGAAAAAAGAAGATGTAAAGCAATGCAGAGTTCTGAGGAAGGTCTGAGCTGCATTCATTAGCATCACAACAAACGTACGGCTTGGGTCACGTCTTTACGACAGTTGCCGCGCGTGCTCATGGGTAGCAGAGTCTTTATGTCGCCTGAAATAAATTCCCCTCATTGCACCTTTAAGTTCCTTTTTCCCATTAATGTTAATGCTTTATTGTAATGCTACCACAATGGACTTACAAACCTAACGACTGAAACAACCTATTGAATAATTTGACCTGGTTATAGAAACTGTAGAATAAAAAGCTCATAAACACGTAACGAAATCTTTGGAAAAGTCAATTGAAACGCAACTGAATTGACAAAAGGACAACCATTGTTGTTGTTTTTTTTATTTAAACAGTCCCCCTTCAGATATGGCCATTTGTGCTGCTGTCTGTATTGGCTGTAGCCATCATTACTGCCATGATGAACTGTTATCTGAGCAACATTAGCTCATGGTTTACCTACCCGATCTGAGTAGCCCATGCATCAGGTAAAGGTACGGCATCACCCTTAAACAAATCACATGCAGATCGCAATTTAGAAGACCGACTTCTGCTGACTTCAATGCTTTACTTAAAAGAAACAAGTAGCAAGACCTTTTCCAGAAAGGGCTTAAAAATATTTTTTTTCAAGTAAAGTACTGATACTGAAAAAAAAATTCCTAAGGACAATACTCAAGTAAATCTACTTTGTTACTGTCCAACCCTATATAGAAAGGTCCTTATGGTTTTAACTAGATTCATATATGCTAAAACACTGTGATGATGAAATGTCTTTTTTATCCAATCAAACAAGGCTAAAAGTAAATATACATGAAATAAATGAATTGCTTCTATTAACACAACAAAAAAACATGTTAAGTAAGGTTTTAGGAAGGTGTGATAAAAGCAATGAAGCTTGAATGCTTCCCAAATAGAAGCATCAATAAAATCTGATTTGGATTTAACTTTTTTTTCTTGTTTTGTTGCACTTTCACTTTCTATGTATGAAAATTTTATACTGTATTTTTAAGTAAATTACTACTAAAATAATCACAAGTTCAAAACACAGGAATAGTCACTTGAGAGACAGTGAATAAATGAATATTAAGAAAAAAAATATATATATATCTATTTCTTTTAAGTTCTGTTGATAGAATGAATAGAATTTAGTTGGAAAGTTATTAATTATAGATCTAAGATACAAAGTTTTGTTTGAATGCTCTGTTATATTTCTTATGTTCTTAAAGAGTTTACAATTTTTTTCTGGAATGCTAATGCAACGGTCATCGACAAGGCAACTTCAGGAAACCCCCAAGGTATGGCTCACTTTAGTCGGCAAAAAACTAGGGACAATTTTCATCCCATTGACGAGACTTCATTGGTACATAAATTAAAAGAAAAATACTCAAAATATTGCCCAGGTACCTTGAATTTAAGATGTCCATATTCACTGTGATAAAAGATCCCTTTTCAAAGGGAGGTCAGCCCCAGTCCTTAGTCGTCAAAAACAATTATCAAGCTAGACTGTAGAATGTTAATGGTTTGATTTGCTGGACGGCAAAAACTTGACTGGACTGCATATTTGGTTTTAAAGAATCTAATACCTCAACTTTGGTCCAACAGCATTCTGAAGCTCAATATCTTTCTCCTGCGGATGCTACTGGGTGACTGCAAAGGGCTGATAGTAAAGGTATGGTGGCAATAAAAAAGAATGTCCTTGTAATAACAGACAATGTGGCCTTGTAATGATAGCACATGTTGTTGTAAGTGAATCCAACTGGAAATACACTGCTCAATGATATCTATAATGGGAATTCAATTGGGACTGCAAAAGAGAAACAGAAATAGCTTGGTCAAGGTTTTGATATGTAATGGGTCATGCCTGTCATGGGTGGCCACATTTGCTGCATCCACACGGGGCTTATTCCCTCGTTGCTCAGGCTTCATTTTGTCATGCCTCTATTGTTTTGCTGAAAATAGAGTCCCTGCAAAGAACTAAATGTACCAGAGTTTTATTCACAAACAGGGATAATGATGCTTTCTTGACTTTTATAAAATGCAGTAGCATGACAATAAAGGCTTTTGTGCCCGATCTTAGTCAGCTCTGCCTCTTTTAACAATCCGGGAAAGAATCACATCCTCCCCATGACAGACAGAAGTTTTGTGCTGAAAAATGAGTTTAATTTGGCCTGCCTAATGTAAACACACATTCAGGACAATGTTTAGTTTTTGAGCTATGTTATGTTTCTTTTTCTCCCAGACTTCGATTTCTGTCATTAGTTTTGTATTAAGTTGTTTTAGCTTTATACACTATTTTGTGACAGTACTTTTTCAAAACAAAGACTTTCTATCAATACAAGGAATGGGGTCTTGTGAGACAAATTTCCAGAAAATATAAAGTATCTACTATCCACCACTCTTAGATTGCTTTCATACCTAACACATTTGGTCCAGACAAACAACCCTGCTTCAAAGTATTTAAAGTTTAATTTGATTTCAGGTGGGGAAATTACTTAAACAAACACTGTTCCATTGAAAACAGGGGGGGTTGGTTTGCTTCCAAGCGAACCAGAGTTTTGTTCAGAGTGGGAAGATTCAGTTTTGCCTGATACAACCACAGAATGGAAGTTGATGTAGAGCTAACAGGCACTGTCAGACAGTGAGGCTAACACTAGCACCTCCAAACTATGGTCCTCCTAACGGATTAACGCCTTCAAGTCTGGGCTGGATATGGCTAACATAGCCTGAACAACATTATCTTTATGTTATGGCTCAAAATACTGCTTCAAGTTAAAAAACGTTATTTCTACAGAAAGAGCCTTAAGAAAGAAGAAAGAGACTTACATTTTCCCCAACTTTCCTTGCAAAGTCTAAGACAGGGAACGTGCTTAGACCTGCCCACACTAATGGTTATAATTAAATCCACGTAACTATGTGATAAACACGTGACCATTACCACTCTTATTTTATAGGATATATGAACACTTTGTCTAGCATGGAACATGTTACGGTGAAGGAATTTAGAACCAAACCAAGCCAATAAACAAACTCTTGTTTAGACTCCCAGTGGCTGGAAGATGGCTGGTAACTGGATGGAACTCGGCTGGTATTTTGCTGGGAGGGGAAAATGAACGTGGCAGCATCTGCACATGCCCTACTTGTATTTCCAGTTCATAGTGCACAACAGGCTGGAGACAGAAACAAAGATGGGAGCAACAGCCGCAACAAGTAGTAGGTGGCTTCATTACACTGCATTGGACCCGCTTTGAGGAACGAGACAAAGTGAACTGTGAAAGCTGACACCCAAATACAAAGCAATTTTGCAACCTCATACCTGAACAAACCCAGACTGCTGAATTAAATATTTGGAAGCATTTTTAGTTTAAGGGCAGCATGTTAAAGATCAAAAGATCTATTTTTTTTGCAACAAGTGGCTTGTATTGAATCACCCTGGACTTCATTCTCAAAGGGAGACAGAGACATCTGGAGTGCAGGCAGACCAGTCTTATACCTATAGGCTCTTTTACTTAGAACAATAGTTGTGAGCATTCCTCACCTTTACCAGTCTTTTGTTGTTCCTGGATCAGCTTTTTTGGAGCGTGTTGCAGGCATCAAATTCAGAATTAAAGAAGAATTGAAAAGAAACAATGAAGTTTATCAGCATTAACATTAAATATCTTGTCTTTGTAGTGTTCTTAATTGAGCATAGGTAGAAAATGGATTTGCAAAATAGTGTAGTTTGGTTTAAACTTTCAACTTTCTTCATGTGTTTACAGTGACTTTCTTCATAAGGTGTGGTTAGGTACATATTTTTGACTTTTTACCTCAAAGGGACTTCCAGTGCATCCAGCTAAAAATGTGCTAGTAAAGGGTATCTATGTTGGAACATCATTGGGGACCGAGGCATGCTGCTCGGAGGCAGGATAAAACCAGAAATAGCTTGGTCAAGGTTTTGCTACATAATAGGTCATGCCTCTCAGGACTGACCACTTGGCTAGTGCCTGCCCATGGCCCATTCTCACTTAGCTCAGGCTCCTTTTTGTCAAGTGTCTATCCTTTTGCTGAACTGAAGCTTTTCTCACCTGAAATAGGATAAGAAATCAAGTCTTGCTCTCGTAATTGAGTGAACCATTGAGGATTCTGCGAAAAAAAATAAAAAGCCCTGACTCAGTGAGCTCTATTACTCCCTCTCTTTTTGATTTTCTCTTTGTCTGCATACTAATTACTTGCTCCTACAGTACTCCCTCCCTGCTTTGGGATTTTCCAATTATGTGCGACTATGACCTCCTTCCGGGCGTGAAGTTGCACTTTAGATTGCTCTGTTCCTTTTAGCCGACCAGAGGATGACATTATCCCAGGTGTGTTGGCATTCTCCTGTCAATCCGTCATCATTGAGACGTATCAAAGTTCTCTTGGCACAGGCCCTGGATCTCTCTTATGTCCCTCAGGCTGTTCCGTCCCCCTCTAATGGATGTTGTCAGTGTGTTGGCGCTGAAAACTTTTTTTGGAGGTAAAGGTAAGTCAGTCTCAACCTATTTTTCTTTCAGCTGAAGGTGATCTAGCTTGACGTTTGGTGCGTGACAGTTGCCAGCTGCTGTTTTTAACCAAGAGATATATCATTAGATGCTACTGTAATGGTCACAGTCAGGGTTTCTTTGGCATATGCTGAATGCTTGACACTGTTATTGACTAACTGCTTTGCTCTGGACAACTTATTCAGTAAAATAATGCAGTTTTTCTGCTATCATGTTTGAGATTTGATGGGTCCATAGCAAATACTGAACGCTGAAAAGTTTGCATGCACATCCTGGGCAAAGTATGGCAATAATTCCATGTATACAAAGCAATTTAAAAAAGGCCTTCATAATTGACTATGCACATGTATGAATGGACAGCATGGTGGTGCAGCAGGTAATGCTGGTGCATCAAAGTACCGACTCTCCAGATGGATGAAGCCTTCCTGCTGAGTTTACATGCTGAACCCATGCTTTCACTGGTTTCTCCAGGTGATCGAGTTTTCCATAGCAGATCAAAATAAAGCTCATTAGGTCAATAGGCGAATATCATTATCCCCATATCAAATAATACAAATGCACATCACGTTCTTGGGCAGGCCTACTAACCAGCGTTTGATTCACTCACTGTAATGTTAATGCAATGCAGTAAATGCTAATTCTACCAATGCTAATGCACTGCCAACATTTGATGGGTTGGTGCTTTGAATGATCAGAAACAGTGAAGTAGCCCACTCTAATGTATACTTTTAATTTTCCAGAATCAGTAGGCTATTTCAGTATTTTGGGCTTTCCTTGGGCTTCACATTGCATTCGTCCACAACCTATAGGAATGCTGGAATAAAAAGGGGGTTTTAATATTTTTTTTCCAGAAATTTTCAGCCAAATCCGAAGCAGTCTTTCTTGTAACGACATCTTAGCAGGTGTTTTGTCTGAAATTGTTCATTCTCCTCTAAATTTAGAGATGTGCAGGAAGTCCATGTCCATCATCGTGTTTATCTCGGATCTGACAGCCTTTTGTGACTCACCCCCTCTGGAGGTGTTCTCGTTCAAAGTGAGTTTTGAGTTTGACAACCTCTTGCCCTACATGCCCTTTAACAATGACTCTAGTCACCACTACTTATTGTCTGTCATCTTAGATCAGCTCTATGTTTGGCAGTAGGGCTGAACAATACTGGAAAAATGACAATGTAAGATAGTATACAAGTTGTATTGTACTTAAGGGAATCTGAACTAGGCAAATGCATTGTCTTCTTGTATAAATCAATCACAGCTTTATCTGAAGAATAAAACTTATTTTATGTGGATATTCAACCCACTTTTTGTAACAAATTTAAACTCCCTCTTACTTCCATCACACACTGCAGCCTTCTGAAAGTGACATTCATACACAAATAAGTAAAGAAGACATGCTGAGAGAAGAAGAGCAGAAGGAGTGACATGTTTATCAATGACTTGCACAATCAACTTGTAGCTTGGGCTTGTTTATTACTACATCAACCATTTCTCACATTTTGTTAAGTCCGTATACCCCAATTCATCGTGCTGTTTCATGGCATAATGTTCACCCCTCTGCTACGTTTCGTCTCCACTGTGAATGTCATGGAGACAGGACTGGGGTAACAAGTTGAATCCCTCTTGTGTCCTTCTCAAGAGGTAGTAGAGATATTGAGATATTGGAGCGAGGGTGGCACATGGACTCAGCGGGAGACAGGAGTACTGCAAGTGAACGTTTCTGTATATGTTGGGAATTTGTCAAATTGTGGCATGAAATGACAAAAATGGCTGAGTGAATGTGAACGTCTCAAGGTGTAAATATAGAGGAGCTTCTGTGTCTTTCTGTAAAGGCACTGTGAATAGGCCTGTCTGTTCATTTGTCTTTACGTGAGCAAGATTACTCAGAAGTCCTCAACAGATATGGATTAAATTTTCGGGGAATAATGGTCTTGGCACCAAGACATAATATGGTTTTTCACCTGAAACTTGATTGAGGAATTCTTAAAAGATTTCTAAAACAGTAGATCCAAGAGTTTGGAAAAGATCTGTTAACATTGTGCCATACAGGCATTTTCCACATTTCCAATACAAACTAGCCATATAAGAAATACCTTGGAGGAGGTTTGTATTATCTAAGCACTCGTAGCTTCTTCCATTATGGTATTAATCTGAATCTGGATGTGGATCCAGAAATGTATAAAGGATTTGTTAACTGGAATTCCTTGGTGGTCGTACGTACTTCTACTTTAATTTAAAACTCACACTGACAAACCCACATTTAATATGGTGACTATGCTATGCACTCTTTCGTAATAGATGTAATACCCAAGAGGCAACTATTTATTTATTCTATGCTGACTTTGAAAAACGCATGTAGAAAAATGTTAGCACTGCATAATCAAAAGGAAAAAAACAAAATTAGATGTCAGAGGAGGGAATGAAGAAATGAAGGACACACCCATTAAGATTGTCCTTGGCCAATGCAGGCTGCATGAGCTTCCAGACAGACTTAACCACTGGATTTAGCTGGGCACACAACATGTTCAACACTGGCTCCGACTGCAGCCATCCACTCCACAACATCACACTAAATTCATTTCCAAGTCCTTGAAACAATCACATTTTCCTCCTGAGAGGGAAACGTCTCTGCAAGAAATATTGCCAGAAATGATTTAGAAATAAGACCTGGCCATGAAATTGGATCCACGGTGTTTTATTGGTTATTACAGGGTCATGGCTGAGGGCCAGCCTGAGGGGCTATTTCTCTATTGTTAGGGAAGTGGTGCCATTTCATGTCCTGTGTTATGCAGCCATCCATTTCATGGACAGACGTTTCGGAGTGAGTTCTAAGCTGCTGAAACTGTTCATCTGGAGCGCTGACAGCTATTTGGAGCTGAAAATTCCTTCACTAATTAAAAATTACCAAAAGACACTTTATTGACACTGGCTGTCAAAGAAAGTACTCTTTTTTATTTCCTCTGATCCTCCATCCAACTGTCTTCTACCTCTTCTTACACAATCAAACTCCCCGGTGAAAGTTTATATGGTATGCATAATCCTGCCATAAATTAGCCTCTATAAATAATGAGCCTGCGCTGATTTTTAGGAGTTAATTAATTTCCTGTGGGCATGGCAGTGTCTCGCCTGATTAATGATGGTAATACTGTTGGCATGCTGAGTTGGGTCCCCTGTCACAGGATATAAATCAGAGGTGCACTGGAAGGCGTCATGCCCCAGCTGTGTCCAACATGGCTTCCTGACCTAAGACACAATGGAGGGCGACAGTGGCTGTACATGATCATAAGTCAAGTATGTTCTGACTTATTAGACTTTAAGGTGGTGGACCAAAAAATAGGCCTCATCCTTAATATCTAGATAAAATGATAAAAACTAGGGCTAAAAGCACTAGGGAAAACAGAGGGTATATCCTTCAATACTTATCTAGAATGTTTTTATCATTTCTAACAGATTTTTTTCCATCAGTTAGATTAACAAACATGTCTGGGTCCGTGCTGCATCAATCGTACATTCTTAAAGCAGGGTACACACATAAACATTATCGGGCTGTTTTTGTCATGACTTTCCCCCCTCTAAACCAGGGACAGCTTGCCCAAATATCTGGTGTATTACAAGATTATCCTGTGTTATTATCCTGTGGTCTAAGGTGTATTATAGGGCTGTCACTTCATATTATATATTGCAATAACCGATCAAATGTGGGGACAAATATCCGTAACCGGATAGTAATTAAATATTCAAACATAAAACATCGAATGTAGAGGTACATCAGGGTGCCTGGAGCAGTGGACCGTTCCATCCAATAGAGGGTGCTCTGAGTGCAGCTTGACCCTCAGTCACATCCACTGCTCTCTTGACCTCAATAAACAAAGAGTTTCCACTCTGAGCGGACATTAACAGCACAGAATCATCTAAGAAGAGCTGTGTGGAAGTAGTCTTGGTTGTACACCGTTGATGGCAAACTTTAAAATCAAAGACCAGGCTGTGTGTTATGTGAAATGCAGTTTAGTCACTCGTCCTCCACTTATTTTGGGGCTCAGCTGTCAGCTTTTCATCCAAGCTATACAGCCGAGTACAGTGGTGCTTTGTCAAGAGTTTAACCCTGAGTTCCTGTGTCTTTTTTTGGCAGGGTTTTTACCGAAGGGGCAGAAAATAGAGTCTCTGTCCCTACTAAGGGGGGGTATCTAATATCCTCGATTATTTGTGTGCATGTCTGAAAACTGTTCGAGTTTGATTTTTAGGAATAGTGACAGCCTAAGTGTGTTAACAGTTAATTTATCCCAATAATTGGAGACACAACGGGTCAGGGCCGACCATCAAACTTGTTCAATAATTATGACCACAAATCTTATGTGTGTGGACTCCCGAATGAGGCAGAAGGACATAAAAACAAGCACGGCTGACCAGAAATACATAGTTAAGCGGACCTCAGAAAAGGAGGAACAGTTCACGTCTCCAGGATTCTTTCCACAGTCTTTTCTCTCTTAACAAGTATGCGATTTTTCCATCACAAACAGTCCACAGACCACCATCATCATCCCTTCTTCTGGTATGTTGATGTCGTGTGTTGTGTTTCCTGATTGTTGGCACAGACATACAAGATTATGGTTATTGCTATGTT
Source organism: Scarus forsteni (assembly GCA_036419115.1). NCBI lineage: Eukaryota > Metazoa > Chordata > Actinopteri > Labriformes > Labridae > Scarus > Scarus forsteni. The sequence goes on along the minus strand of JAZDUH010000359.1, from coordinate 12,801,084 downwards.
TTCTCTACTTCGTTTTAGTTCGATCACATTTGATCAGATTGTTTGCTTGGAGGACTAGATTCTAGATCGGTGGTGGGACAGAATGGTTATGTTTGTGGTGTGCCGTGTTGAGATTATCAGATCACACCACACACAGTACAATCACTGTTTTAAGTTTGATTTTTTTATCTTCATGTGTGGGGCCACTAACAGAGAAAAAAATCTCTTCAGATTTAGAAAACTCTTTTGTGTGTACCCTGCTTTAGATGACTTTTTTTTTTTTATATACGTATATTTTTGGGGCATTTTGTGCCTTTATTGACAGAAGAGAGACAGTGGATAGGCTTGTGAAAGGGGAGAGAGAGTTGGAGAAGACACTGCAAAGTGGTCACAGGCTGGATTGGAACCCGGGCCAGCAGAAGTATATATATGGTACGTGCATGGTTGCTAACCACTCTGCCAAACCAGCACCCCCTTAGATGACTTGTTTAAGTTTTTCCTGATACTGTGTTGACTCTGTGATTTCTTTTCTGTCTCTGCACTGATCCTACAGTCACATTTGAGCTGCAGCTTGCAGCTGTTGTCTGGTTGAGGAGCACAACCAATGTGCTGAACTGGTGCACAGCGGCCATAATATGTTTGAATAGTTAAGAGCAAGTTTATATCCAGCCAAGCAACCATGGTATTTAGTGCAGTGGTTCTCAGCCTTCTCTTCTCAGACACTAAATCCCCAAACGGTACCACAGAAAAGTGGAGTCTCCTGTGTGACCTTCACAGCCAAATACATGATACATTACTTGGCATAAAAAATAAAAATTTAACTTTATTTCATTAATAAAATCAGGATAAATTGGGCATTGTACATGATCAGAAATCATGGTGGCATGCGCTAAGAGTGTAAATCACTGTCTTATTTGGTCTATGCAAATAATATCTTGACAAACACAAAGCTGGCAGAGCCTTGCAAGATCCTTAGAGGAGCCCTGACCCCAGGTTGGGAACCAAGAACTTTCAACATTCTGTATTTCTTGCTGTTGCATTCAGAAGGCAAGGCGATTAAACAAGGCTATAATAGTGAGAATAAAACCCAGTCACACTTCCATAAATAAAAACAATACAAATGTAAATGATCTCCAAATTTATTCAGTATCCTCAACATTCTGACCACCTCATGCAAAATCATTAAAAAAAAAACTCATGGGCCTTAATCCCCCATAATTCCTTTCCTTTGTTTCTTCTCCTTTCTAGATAAATAAACACGTGGCGACTCAGAGTCAACTTGGCATGCTGTACTTTATTAGCGTAAGAGGCTTATCGCCAGCATATGAACCCCTTCCCAATATCACTCAGTACTGTCTAAGCTTTCAGTCCCCACGCCAACAATGAAAAATGAAAAGTAAAAGAAGATTAGGAAAAGCTGCTGAGGACCACAGAGACTTCAGCTTCGAGGCGGATGGAAAATGACAGCTGACATTATGAAAAACTTTATGCAACAAGTACAGTAAAAAAAAAAAAGGGTCAACGTGACAATCTGCTCGATGATAAATACCCACAGTGACATCTGTTCCGGAGGAGGAACTGGCGAAATGACTTTCACGTAATAACTGCCGGCGATCAATCAGGAATTTGTCTGGTCCAATTCAAACCCCCTCCATTACAGCTGATGATAAATAATTGGCATTGTGAGGGAAAGATAAATTTAAATCCATTCCTCAAGCTCTCATTTGAAGCATGGAAAAGCGATGATTCACAATCTTATCTTCATTTGATGTCGACTCCTCTTTAATAGCTCTAACCTTCCTTCCCTCACTTGATTGCTGCAATAATCAGCCCATCATCATTTGTTGTATTGATTAAATTCATTATGTCCTCCATGCCTGTGAGCCAGCAAGAAAACAAACATCTTTAATGAGCCAACAATCTCAACCATATGCCAGTTACTTCCCAATTTGCTTCCCGTATTTTGAGTTTCTATGCATTTGGTCAGCGGTTAATTTTTGAAAGATAGAAGTGACAAATAAGAATAAGACTTAAATAGATGTGATAACACCAGTACATTTTTAATAGGGCATTTTTCCAGAGATTATTGCTTGATTCATATACATGTGGTAAGCACTGAATGCTGACAGAGCCCCAGGCTAATATGTTAAACATGTCCCGCTTGAGCATTTCCAGGGCTTTTGCTCTGGGAAATCCCACTATTAGGACAAATTATTAGTGTTTTATATAGATTTATTTACTGAAGAACATTCAGAACATATTTTTACATTACAGACAGCACATATAATTTGATCAGTTAGTGGTTTTATGTGGAAATGTCACCATTTTGATGTAACACAAGATACAAATAGCATATCAAAAGTACAAGCCTTCCATGAAGATTCATGTATTGTGTTATCATCTCAGTACCTATATTTTATTTATGAGTTACATTGCCTTGCATTGCCCTCTGTAGTCTATGGTGACTACTAAAGAGCTTCAGGTACTGCCAATGCTAACAGCAGTCATGTGTTTAAGATGGTCAAATGAAACATCAAATTAGAATGATTATTGTATCCATGAATGTGTGGTTGGGTGGATATATGATAGATGGTTGGATGGATGATGGACAAACAAGAAGATTAATCAGTTTTTGGCGGGATAGTTGGTTCTATAGATAGATATATTGGTAGATGGTTTTATGGTTGGGCAATGGATGGTGGAATGTATGATAAATGGTGGATGACTCGGCAGATGGATGGATGATGGAAAGAGAAAGATTTATCAGTACAGGAATTTATGGTTGAAAGGATAGATACTACAGAAGGATGGATGGATAGATGGATGGATGGATGGATGGGTGACTGGACAGATAGATGGATGATGGATGGACAAATTGATCAATCCAAATAAAAATGGGTTGATGGAAGAATAACTGTACATAAGGAAGGGCAGAATTGATCAACACATGAATAGCTGGTTTAAAGAATGGATATACTAATGGATGGACTACTAGATTGATGGCTGGATTGATGGATGAATGGTGAATGTAGAGATGAATGGCTGGATGAAGAGCTGACTGGACAAAACAATGGATGATGGATAGACGGAAAGTTTGATCAATAATTGATGGGTGTGTTGATGGGCTGTCTAATGGATGGATAGACCAGAGGGTGATGAGACAGGTCGATGGATACCCATAAAGATTAAGACATGAAAGAAAAACATGGTTCCATTAACAGATGTACTAATTGTAGATCTAAAATATGGACCTGCAAGTAAATTTCTAATTTGGTAATTGCAACCATTGAGGAAAAAAAAGTTTCAAGTTTTATTTTGGTCTACTTTGCCACCTCAACACCAAATTTAAAATGCATTACTACATAACGGAAAATATTTCCACCAAAGTCTGAAACAGTTTGTTTCAAGCTTTAGTCTTAAAGAATTAGTGGATATGATTTTCTATTGAAGTTTCTACAAAGGACTTTCATATAGGGTTTTCAATAACGTTGGGGGAAAAAAGAGAGACAAATGACCTGAAATTTCACTAGCTAGTTTCGCTGTCTGGTTTATTGCATTGGAAAGGTACCTTTAGTTGGCTTTAATTTGATGTTTTAAGATTGGTTATGAGCTTGAAAATACAAAACAAAATTATAATGAGCCATATTTTCTTAATTTCAGTAATATTAAGGTATGTTTTAGTGCCTTACTGATCTTTTACCTTGAACATGTTTGACCCTCTGAAATTAAAAACAATGAAAACATGGCAACTGTTGTAGCTAAAGCTGCCTATCCTGATTTAGAATCTAAAAAATAAAGTTGTATGGCCGCTGTGTCTGAATGAACTGTCATAAAAAACTGAAGTGACATGATTCCAGCATAGACATGTGGGCATTATCTTCCAAACAGAACACAAGGACAGTGGTGCTAGCAATTTGGCTGCTACGCACGTAAGCGAATAAATGTGACACTTTTTACTTGCAGATACTGTATCATATTTTAGGCTGCTCTGTTCTTTTTTGGCGACTCTTTACCAATTCTCTGTCTATTTTCTGACCTTAAGATTATTTGACAGTTTGAAATTAAATTTGCTTGACCAACCTTGAAATTAATTGCCAAGAAAGACCACATTTGAGAAGTACCACAACCCATCCCAAAGTCATTAAAAGTAAACATATTTTTAAAAATACACCTTCAAGCAATAGTTATTTCCATTCCCAGGGCTACTTGAATATTAACATGTAAGGGATTTAACTTAGCTCTATCTCTGTTTTCCAGCAGTGCAGAACAAGACTAGTGATTAATATGTTAAAATTGCAGGTTGTTTTAAATAGCAGTTCTTTACCCATCCACACACCCAACAAATTACACTGTCAGTCCTCTCTGTTACACATTTTAGACAGGTTAAAATTAGTCCCATACACACCATCAGAGCTGACTTGTGGGTAGGCACATGAGACCGACTATTTTGATAGCCTGTTCCATTTCCTAGAAAAGTGCATGAATTTATGATAATTAAGCACTTAAAGAGCCTTGCTGATGCAGACAGAGAGCCTGCCTGTGGACTACTGAATAGACATGTGGTATTGAATGTTGACTTCCAATCGCACTTCCACCTGAAACAGTAAGCAGCAGACAGCAGAGCAGAGCTGCTTGGAGGCTATTCAGCATCGATTGGTGATAAATGAATGGGGTTCTTAAATGGGATGTTGGACATCTTTCAGAAATGATTGTGTCTGTGAATGTTCTTTGATTGTGAGTTGTGCTTTCCAAGCAACTTATGCATGTGCAGTAGAGGGTATGCACTCACATAAAGTGTTCAAACAGAAATGAGAGCTACTTCCTGCACAGGGGGAAACATGCTGGATGCTGAAATCACAATAGTGGTGACAAGAAGGAAGGTGTCCTTCAGGAATTAGTGCAGTGTTCAAGGAAGCTCCTCAGAGTGTTCTTAAAGGGATAGTTTGTATTTTCTGTTTTTAAAGAGACTATGAGGAGTTTCTAAGTACTTACAAAAAAGTCTCACTTTAAGATATATGCCTGAAATACACACTTTAAGATGAGTTTCATAGCATCAAAATAGGTTATCTATAAATGCTATTCCTTAGCCTTCCGGTCAGGTCGGACAGGGCTGGACTGGCCTGGATACTCAACTTCAGGAACAAGACAATTAAAACTAGAGCAAATTTATATATTATTCAGACACGTCTTAGAGCACCGGGCTGTGAGTAGCGATATACAGCCGGCTACAAAACTACGATACTAAGTTTTCCAAAAATCGCTTGTTGTCACACATCAAAAACTACGGCCACGTAACTAGAAAGAGATACATTACCTCGTCGCTTTGCATCCTGTAAGTTGTTGAAAAAAGAAGTTGTAAAGCACGACAGAGTTCTGAGGAAGGTCCGAGCTGCATGCTTTATTAGCATCACAACAAAGGCACGCTTTGGCATGGGTCTTTTGGTGCGTTCCAGTTGTAGTCAGAAGTAGGAATCTCCGAGTTCCGAGTAGGAAACTGCAACTGGTACGCCCCCTGAAGTCGGAATTTCCTGCTGGGAACTCGGTGAAACCTCGCCACTCCCGAGCTAACAACAGCTAACAATAGTCTGGTAGATCGGGATGTTTTTTTCCGACTTCAACTGGAACGCAGATAAGTCGGAGATGTCACTCCCAGTTCCGAGGTTACTGGAACGCACCATTACGACAGTCGTCGCACGTGCTCATGGGTAAGTTGGGTTGCTCAAGGCCAATGGCACAAGTAAATATAAATGTTGATGAAGCAACTTGCAAGCTTGGTCCCTAGTCTATTGTTAATCAAAACATAGCAGTACACGGTTCCAATGAAAGCCTCTACATTAACCCATTAAAAACAACTTAAAAACAACACTGACACGAGTAGGCACTACAGCGTTTCACTTTTCCTTGACAAAGCCCCCTTGTTTAGAGCTTTGTGTGTCACGATGTAGGGTTTATGTATCCCTCAGCCATCAGCTGGGACACAAAACACTAACTTCCCCAAAACTAAACTCGAGTGACAACATGCCTTTAGTTGTGGATATGAGAGAATATCTTTGTGAACTGCAGCACACAGAAAGATAACTTCTGCAGATGGAGTCACAGGTAGAAGTAATGGTGGGAGGAACTGTTCTGGGAGCAAGATAGTTCATGAAGTACCTGATGATGCATGATGTCTGAGCCCATGCCTACGAGCCTGGAGTTCCAGTGCTGTCAAAAAGTGGAACTTTGTAACAATGCCTCTTTTGGGCTTTTTGGGTTTTCAAGTCTTCAAACTGTGTTGTAGTCCAGATCAGTAAAATGGATACTGCAAACACGCTCTGTCATTGCAGAGGGGGAAGTCCTGATGTCCATACTTAAAACAACAAGGTTGCTACGGCCCACATCACATCACAGAATGCGGTGAAATTGAAATATTGGCACTGTCTTTAACTGTTTTTACATGGAGGATAAAAACAGGAGGAACCTGTTTTTTAATATCCAGGGACTTAGATTTATGTCAGTTTAAGCTCAGTTAGACCCCACAAAAAATACCTTGAAGATATTACATTAACAAGTAAGTAATTAACATGAGACTCAATTATCTTGACATTGGGCCATAAAAGTAAAGTACTTTCATTCTTGATTTACAATGGGCATGCATTTTCATCCAAAAGAATCACTCAAGCTGTTCTCAAGACATACTTTTCACAAGGTACAGATTATCACAAGACTGACCAATGATTGAAACTGATCTAAGAGCTTTTAAACCCAATCCCGTCATTGCTGAATTATAGTTGGCATTCCTTTGAAATTTGAAATGAAAGCGCTCAGAGTGTTCTTGAGATATTCAGTTCACCAGAATGGCCATGGATGTGTGTACAAAAAGGCACCATGTAAATAAAAAGGTTTCTGTCTCTGCTGTTCCAATCATGGAGGCTTAAAGGTTTTAACAATTACAACTGGTTATTTGAAATGGAGAAAAAAAAACATAATTTCATCAACATTACATGTTCCATAACAGGTGTGAGAAGGTGCATAACGGAAAAAGTACAAGATCTTCTTGAGCAGACGGTACTCCCTGTTTTCTCAGGAGAAAACCACGCAAAGAATAAAAAAACACAACAGAAATAAGTGGCTGGAAATAACAGCCAAACAACAGTGACTCACAGACACAACTAGAAATCTCATAAAGGTGTCAATTCTTTGTCTGGCTTCCAACGTCTTCATCATTCCACTCTGGCCTCCTACTGCAGCAAGGTATCAATTATTTTCTATGGCTGACGGCCTCCTGGAGAGGTTTCCAGCAGACTCTACTGGCAGGATGGAGAATCAATGGAAGCCAAGTGTTCTGGCATGAAGTGAGAACAGTACAGAGAAGTTATGTGGAGTACCTTTAGTGAGGGAAAGTAAAGGCTGTTGTGAAGACACTCTCCTCTGTGCATGAAACAATGCTATAATTTATGTTATGGATGCTGAGTAGATCTTTTCATACTGACATCAGATCCTTATCCAACCATCCATTCACTTAATCCAACCATTAAGTGTAAGGAGATAAGATGAAAGTGTGATTTCATTGAATGAGTTGTGCACAGTTATAAACATGCATTGTTCCATTGTCATCAAAACTTTCCTTGAAGTCCTCTGTAGCTTATCTACATCAAACCATGCTGTTGCTAAACAAGCTGGTTTACTTCATTTAAATGTATTTAGATGAGGTGTATTGGACTTTACCTGATATCCAGAAAACCCACACCCTTAATACACGGATTACTTATGGTGTGAATCACTTCTTTTAAAGAGTCAAATCTTGATTCACAGATTCAATTGGGTACACAATACAAGACAATCATCCTGAATTTCTGTCTCAGATCCCTGCTACCAACCAAATTCAGCAAAGGCTTGACTGTCTGGTGGCCTGTCTGGTCTGGTTAGTTAATATTTTCAAGCATTATCTCAGAAGAGAATAAAGACAGCCTACCTTGAAATTGTAAATGTAAAATATGCTTAATATTTACAATCAAAAATTCTGATGTGGGTGAACTGGATGTGGTTGTCCTATGGAAAAGAATAACAGTAGGACCCTACAAAATCTGCTATTTTTTGCCAAATTCCATTTTGATAATCCCATATTCAATTTTTTTTCCATTTTTTTGTATTTTATGCAAATTTAACCTGGCCTAGCTGCAGTACAGTGCTCCTCTGTTTTCCTTAGGTGTTTGCCAGTCTAAAGGTGGTCCTCACACGTACCTTTTCAGGTTCAGTCAACAGTATGTTGACAAAAATTGTACATCGTTTGATCACCTGACACATACTAATCATTGGGGACTGCTCTGACCTGTACATGGAGTTAGCCGAGACTTTCATGGCTACTTTGCCAGTTCAGGGGTTCACTTTGACCTGTTTGCATTGTTAAAGAGGGGAAAGGGAGGGGTTAGTGAAGCATGCATTGTCCCTAGCCTTAGTGACCTCCTCTGAGCATTTTCCTGAGATAAATGTTCCTTTTTATTCTAGAAAGAAAAACGTAAATGTCGGCCATTTCAAGAGGTTCTGCATTTATATATAATTCCACTATTGTCCAATTCCGTGATTCCGGCCGCGATTCCATGATTGTTGACTTTATAGGGCCCTGCTAATCACGGACCCAGCTGGCTAAACCAGAGACAAAATGTAGCTTTGGCTAGGTTAGTCAAGGTAAAGCATAAAGTTCAATTAATATTCCATACAGTTGTATGCATTTTTTTTAAACTTTCTAGCTCGGAGTTGCGTATCACAGTGTTACTTCGAAACATTTCTCTAAAGCATACAAACAGATGAACAGTTAAGAGTACTTGAAAAGCAGACCTCATGTGGCATTCCTTGGTTTCTAATGACTGGTGAGTATCAACGTGAATCTCATGCAAAGGTAAGAGGTGGACAAGGATCTCACAGGCTTGGAGTTGCTAACAGGAGGCAGAGTAGGCTCTCCAGAAGAGCCACAGTATATTCAGATTTTTATGTTATAACAGAGCCAACTGAATGATTCATGCTGGATTTATACCAATGCAGGGTGCCATGGGCAGATGCACTAGAAACGTTACTGTCAATTCCACACTGTTGGGATTCAAGTTCCCTGACAGTTACTAACAAAACAATGGTCTGCGTTACTGCCAACCATATTCATAGCTACTCAGATTGGGCAGGGAAACATTGCACTAACGTTGCTCTGATAATGTTCATGATGGCTACAGTTAAATAAAAAAAAATGAAAACGGCTATGGTTGTCCTTTTGACATTTCAATCATGTTTCAACAGACATTTCTACACAGCCAGCCTGGACGTATGCGCTTTTCAATTTCCAAATGAACTTTATTTTTTTCCACAGAGATGGTTGCACCTCTTTCTCATGACCGTCTTTTGCTTTCCTTTCATATTTTTGGCATTTCATATTCAGACGTTTTTCCCCTCTCTGTTGGTGTGATAATGTACTGCATTCTCCTTGTTCATTTTCTCTTTTGTTGTTGCCTTTCACTGCTATAATACAGTTTTTTTGAAGGAAAAAAAAAACGACTGCACTGTGCCATTTATTCTCTCCCAGCACACCAGGGTACAAAACACTGGTGTTCTTTTATGTATAAGTGAACCTGAGTAGGCCCAAAAGACGTTAAAGGATTCTCAGTAATAACGCTCCATGACTTCTGACGCTCTCAAGTAGCGATCACATCAGAAATGTCACCCTGGTGTGCTCTCCTGCTGACTTCCTCATTGCAAAAAACGAGAATGTTTGATAACTCAATATCTGGGGTGAAGTCTCATGTAAGAGTTTCCATTAAGAGCATCCAAATTTGACAGCTTATGAGACATAGATCGTCCACTGAGCTGGTATTTTCTTATTTTTTACACCTGCGCAAACAAACCCGAGGATCACCAGCAGCACCTACCCAACCAAGACCCCATGCTAGCCGCAGTCTGTCCATGTTAGCCTCTGAATTCAGCCCCATGTCTTCTTCCCTGAGCACCAGCAGCACCTCCCACAGAGCAGCCCGCTGAGTCAGAGATGTAATCTCCTCTGCTTTCCCTTCCACAGTCGTCCCCCCATTGTGCAGAAGCTCGGTGTGTTTTTTTTTCTCTCTGAAGCAAAGGTAAACGTGGCTTCATGTGGTTTGTCTGCTGCTGATTGTGATCACAGGTCTGTAAGTGGATTTCTATCGCACCTGGATTCACTTAGCTGGTACATTGATTCGTATCGAAACTGGAGCCGTTTCAGATGAGGTGATTTCGGATTGCGTGTGATGGATGGGTGAAAGAAAACCTCTTTGTTTGCGTTTTGATTTTTACTTTTTCATGTGTACGCACCTGTGACAGGCAGATGATGCAAAGAAAATCAGTGTGGTGAAGAATCTGTTTACTGTACCCCAGTGGATTCCACAAAAAATATTTCAATCCAGTAAAGCACCTTTTTGATATCACGGAGCAGACAGTTTGGCATCATGGATGAGCAGCCAGCAAATCTGCAGGAACTGTGTGGTGCTATCATGTCAATATGGACAAAAAACACTGAGATATATGTTTCCTTGATGAACCTATACCATGAAGAATTAAGGCATCTCTGTCACTCTGTCACTTTATATTCAATATTCGAATTACCGTTCGAATATGGGGATTAGGGATGGAACGATTTGAAATTTTTGTATCACAGTTATTGTGACCAAAATTATCACGGTTATCATTATTATCTCGCATTAGTGTCCATGTTACAGCTCGTCATATTAGACCATGTCATGGCCTTTTATTTTTTTTACTGGCGATAGTTCCTGAAGCAGTTAGCCCCATTCATGACTGTCCTCTGGTCTCCCCTCTCCATGGCAGATATCCTCGATATTTTCTCCTCTAATCTTTCCAGAGTACGATCGAGTAAATCCATAAAGCACAAACTTTGACGGAAAAAGACGATCAATTTCAAAATACGGCGAATACACAGCAAAAGAACGGCAAGAATACACTCCAGAATGATACTAATGCTATTATTTACAAGATTTATACATTATTTAGACAGAAAATACTGACAAACCACCTGTAATTCTCTCAGGTATGGCTCATTGAATCTTTTCTCACTCCCCCGCTCTCTCTCTCTCTACCTCGACGGCTCGGTCAGCATAATTAACTCGAGGAGTTACAGCAGTTTTAATCATGCACATCTTTTTCTTTCGCCGCAGCTTAGACAAGGTGACTGTCTTCTATCAGTTTCCCCTCGGCAACCTTGTTAAATCCAAAATTTAACCAGACTTAAGAGTCTGTTTCCAGAGGGAAATGTCTGCTGTCTCTAACTTTCGCTGAGGCCAAACAATGCAAACTGCGCATGCGCGCTTCCCATGAGGCTGCTTCATCCAGGAACAGACTCGTAGTTCCGGCTTTTCTAGGCAAAGAGTGGCATCACCGTGCGTTTTTGACGCATTGTGGTTATCAAACACAGTATAACGGTAATTTTTGTAGGATGCAGTAATTTTTACTGTGGAAATTTTTTTTTTTAAATGTATTTTTTGGCCATTTTTTTGATAGGAGAGACAGTGGATAGACTTGTGAAAGGGGGAGAGAGAGTAGGTGAAGACACTCTGCTAACTGGTCACAGGCGGGATCTGAACCTGGACCGGCAGAAGCTAGTATATGGGGTGCCTGGTTGCTAACCACTCCGCCAAACCAGCACCCCACCGCGGTTTACCATTTTACCGGTAACAGTTACATCCCAAATGGGGATAAATATCCGTAACCGAACAGTAAATAAATATTCGAATGTAAAATATTGGATGTAGCGGCACATCAGGGCGCCTGGAGCGGTGGACTGTTCTGTCCAACAGAGGGTGCTCTGAGCGCAGCTTGACCATCAGTCACATCCGCTGCTCTCTTGACCTCAGTAGACAAAGAGTTTCCACTTCGAATCATCTTAGGAGAGCTATGTGGAAGTAGTTTTGGTTCTAGACCATTGATGGCAAACGTAAAATCAAAGACCAGGCTGTGTGTTATGTAAAATGCAGTTTTGTCACTCGTCCTCCACATCACATTTGCGGGCTCAGTCACTGGCTTTTCATCCAAGCTACACGGCCGAGTGCAACGGCGCTTCGTCAAGAGTTTAACCCCCTGTGACTGCATTTTTTTGGCAGGGTCTTTACCGAAAGGGCGGATAATAGAGTCTCTGTCCCTTACTATGGGGATGGGGGGGAATAATCGAATATCTTTGATTATTTTTTGGATGCATGTTGGAAACTGTTCCAGTATGATTTTTAGGAAAAGTGACAGCCTTAATCTCTGAACACAAAGGGGTCCAATCAGGTACATATAAAGTATATCCAAAACAGTGTGTGTGTGTAAAGAACTGGTAGCTTCTTTTTTACAGTTCCTTTCAATAAGGTTATCTAAACTGGATCCATTTTTAGCTCATGAATGGGATAAATGACAAAGTATCAGTACTAATACTTCCAAAGCTTGTTGAAAGACTGACAAAGTTTCTACCTAGCATCTTACCAACGTAATCCCTCCTCAAAAGCTGTTATTTTCTCAAGAATTTCAGTAAGCTTTCAATTAAGGAGTGAGTCTACAAAGTGAAACAATAAAAGCTCCCTCACTTTCTCCCCAAAATGCTGTCAATACCTTCATTTACAAGAATTAAACACATTCTTCATTATGCTTCAAGATAACTAAAATAATTTAGTCCGTGTTAATGTTAGGTAGGTAAGTCAGAAATGTGCCCCAGATATTTTATGTAACTAATCACAATGTTCAACAAAACAAACAAACAGATGTATGCCGTCATAATTCAAAATGTGACACCAATCTTACATGAATAAGACTTTTGTCTGTGGGCTTAACCTTTACAAATATTGACTGCACTCCAAATTTGTCTGTAAAATGAAGCATTCACTTGTTTTCTAGTGCATAGAAAACTGGTTTGTCGTCTTCTCACACTAAATCTCTGTCCTATTTCCTGCTACTTTCACATGAGAGGGAAATGTGTGTGCAGTTGACGCCTGGCTCAGTCGTACAGTAATTGGTATATCTACCATTTCAAGAAGCAAATTGTTTGAAGATGAAACGGCAAACACACTGCTGCTGCTGCTTTCTTTTCCTTGGTGGCTCACAGGAAATGTTTGCTTTGAGTGTGTTACAGATGTTCAAAGACTGTTGTTACCTTCTCTACTGTAAAATCCTGCTGTATTTAGGTTACAGAAGAGACATGACACAATACAGGATCCGTCTAAATGATTAATCAGTGTTAATGAAGTGAAGTTGATAAAAAAAAAACCCTGTGTTTGCTCATCTTCTTAGCATCTACAGCGCCAGTATTCACAAAAGATCCATTCAAATGAAAATTCTTGTTAAATATTTTCTTTCCTATTGAGCTGTGATGGTTAATCCCTTAATCTGGGGTATTTCAAAGTGGGAGTCCAGACCTCCTGTGGGCTTCCTAGCAAAGAGATTTTGGACACAAAGACATATTAAGTATCATCAAGGAGAAAAATGTAAGGGATTATATCAAGAAGTATGCTGATTTTTTTATACCCATTGTTATTAGTGTGTTTTAAAAGAGGGGCTCAGTGCCAGAGGCTTTTTATTTGCTAAGACCCCTTGATAAAACATTTGTATCAAATACTGGTATTTTGTTTGTTTGTTTGTCTTGTGATTTTTAACACAAAAATAATTTAAAAAGCTAGTTTAAGTTATTCGAAACAGAAAAACTGGTTACAACTTCACAGAGGCACTGAAATCATTAGACTTTTTCCGAACAATTCCCTTATCAAGTCTTTCCACTGGTGGGTCAAAAGTGGTACCAAATGTGGCTTAATTTTAAACAAATGACCCTCAACTTCCAACGCCTTAAGGAAGCAACACAGCACTACATAGAATCAAAAGTGTCATGTGTTTGACATTGTTGCCACTTAAAAACTTAATGCTAAAATATAATCATTATTGTTGTACATGAATTAAAAATTGTTTCCCCCAAAAAACAGGAAAAAGTAAAGTTCATTATTGATTCTTGATCATAAAGTTTTTAACTTGCATTCCTGAGCAGAGAAAAATAATTTTAGTGGTTGAATGTTATGTTTGAACACTGAGCTGCTCTCAATTTGGTATAAAGTTCAATTCAGTTTGAAATACCTCATTCCTGATTAAAATGTATGCCCAATAAGAATAACATTTCCAGTTTGTGACTATTTAATAAGAATGCACAGAATATTCGGTGGCAGAATATATTTGGCCAAATAATGCAAAAAAAGCCATATTCGGCCTTTGGTGGAGTGAGGTGATAGCAAGGCCGAATAGTACGGTGTGACGCAATGACGAAATCAATTACGTCATTGCGTGACTGTGGCTAAGAAGACTAATGCTGCGTTCACACCGCAAGCGACCCAGCTACCAAAATGGCGTCGCCCACTGAAGTATTGTTGTGCGTCCATAAATACCTCATTTTGGTCACAGTTTCCGTCGGCGGTCGCTCGGTGATGTCACTTCCTTTAAAGTTTCACCGCGATCATATCATATACCATATAATAGGATGTATAAGCGGACATAATTCCAGCTGTATCCTTTTCATTCACTTATCAACCACAAAACACTGCAGCCGATGCCCTGCAGCAGCGTAATCTGTGAGTTCCCTGCAGTCCGTTGAGGCGGAACATGTCCTCACTGACTAATGCTTCCCGCACGGAAATAAATTGTTCCTCTGTAGTCCGGTTGAAAAATTGTCTGTCACGGGCACCATCACACACGCACACGCAGCTGATTGGCTGCTGCCGCACAGACATACACGACATCACCTGAAAAGATAAACTTTTTTAAACTTTGACATCGCGCGACAAGCGAAGTTATTGTCCTGTATGTGTCAAACGCATCACGGGAGGGTTAGCTCCGCCCCATCGCGGCTGTACATTGACTTTGCATGGAGAGTGTTTGCCGAGGCAGTACAAGTGGCGTGCGGTGTGAACGCAGCATAAGGCTGTCACTTTTCAAACTCAATCATGCACCCAAATAATCGAAGACATCCGATTACACTCCCCCACCCCACCCCTTCGAAGGCTTTGGCCACAAAATTTCATTTCGGTGCATCCCTACTTATAAAGAATTGTTTCTTAAATGCTTCTGTGTCCTTGTTTTCTGACAAGTTGTCAAATTGTTTTAGCAACTTGCCTCTTAAATTCAGAATGTCAAGACAGCTCGTACTTTTCAGTTTCATCTTGAAACATATTTTGACATGTTGGCTTTTAATTCAGTTTTATCATTTTATGGTCTCTGTTTACAGATTAAAAGTTGACTTTTATTTTAGCCAATATGTTTTCATGTGTTTTCATGTTTTATTGCATTTTTTATTATTTGGTTTTCATAGTTTTATTTATTCTACTTTATTGTATTCTTCTCTATTTTATTTCTACTTTGTAGTCACTGAGCAGCACTTTGGTAAACTTAATTGTTTCCATAAATCGTTGTATATACATAAGATGGATTGGATAAGTTGTTTTACCTTTAGTTTTGGATAAAAACATGTTTGTTAGAAAAACTACTGTTTTTATATATGAACATAGAACAGCTGTAGAATTTTAAGAAATGGAAAGAATCCCTTATAGATACAGCGTTGAAAAGGAGGACTATGTAGGTGTTAATGGTCAAGGAAACAGATGGAGCAGAATAGCAAATGCAAATAAGTGAATTTATATTAGAAAGTGCAGTATGACCCTGCATCTTTAATATTTGAATTACAATATTTTTGCTGCTTCTGTTGCTCCGACTCCATTCTCCTTCTCCTCCTAAAATGTTTTTTAAAATTAAAAAGTGAGCAGAATGTTTGTTATAATACATATCATCCCAGCACAAGCAAAAGTTAAAAAAAAAAAAAATAGAAGCCAGAAATATCAAGACTTAATACTGTATTACCCATGATTTTCCATTTAAAATGGCACATACATGACAAATTTTACATAAAGTGATTAAATTTGACACTTGCAATCAGAAAACCTGCAATCAAGTTATTAAAATGAACTGTTGATCCAATAAAGATGCTATATGATTATAGCATTTCAGGCTTACTTTTCTGACATCTAATAGAACAAATAATTAATGAAAAAATGCAAATGTGTCTAAAAGAACTACTGCAGTACACGATGCATGATACAGTCTTACTACATGTTCTAATAATGAAAAATGAACAACTGCAATTCTTCCTCAGCATGCAGCTGTGTTTCTTCACATGGACTCGTGAACGCATCGCATCTATAAAGCATACATCCTTCGCTCAGAGAGTGTATCACATGACCGCAACAGACGGGCTCTGTCAGATGTCATTAGCGATCAGCTCTGTTTCCCTTAGACAGCAGACAGTGTGAAGATGCACACACTGTGAGAGAAAAGAAACAGACACCGCAAACATACAGAAACAACCACATGCAAACAGGGAGAAGGCGCACACACAGCTGTTTTTGTGCCTCCGTGTGAGCAGCAGCCGAAGACAGGGGAATTATGTTTGCAGACTATTCGTGCATCCACCCATGCTATTCATGTAAGCACAAGATTTCAAGAAGGCTACGAGGGATTCTTTTCAAACTTAGTTCAGATTTTTAATGAGATTCAACAATTATATTAGCAAAGTTTGGAGATCATAGGTCCAAGGTTGAGTTTATAGAACTTCACAATAATCCGTCTGATTTTGAATTCAATTTATCACAAGAATGATGTACAGAAATTTCTTAAACTTTGTCCAAATGTCCACTCTAAATCAATGATGAGCTGATATGATGTTGAGTAATATGCCATGGTGAAAGTCACAGAGCACAATGTCCATCCTTTTCTTCTAAATAGTACCCAAATAATGCTTTTACAGAATATCTTCAAACTTTTCACAAATGTCCATCCTGACTAAGGGGTGATACTGGCTTATTTCGGAGACCTTAGTCTTATAGCTGGGGTAATGGGGCCTCATATTCATCCTCCAATTTTACCTAATATGTGAAGAATGCTTTCAGGAAATTTCTTCAAACTTTACCCAAATGCCCACTCTGATTCAAGGATGAGCTGATATGATTCTAGAGGTCATCTGCCAAGGTGAAAATCGTTTGGCACAATGTTCATCCTTTTCAACCAAGTACCTCAAGGTTGCTTTTACAGAATATCTACAAACTTTTTACAAATGTCCATCCCGACTCAAGGGTGGTATTAGCTCATTTTGGTGGTCCTAGCCATAGCTATCAAGTCTCCCGTTTTGGCCGGGACATTACCGTATTTTATCCCTCTTTCCCGCCATCTTACCCATCTCATGGGTTTTCAGATTCAATTACTCATATTATGGTGATAACTTTATCATGAAACTATTGCTTATAGATGTAGCAGCAATATGTGAGCTACCTTGGCAGAGGTTTGACCTCTCCAAGTGGTTTCTAGTTTATGGTTGCAACTATATTAAAATGGATTTCTGTTGAACTCATTCTAAATTCCACTAACATATAAAACACCCCAGTCCTTCTCCTTGAATCACTCTTGCACTTTCACTGGAGCTCATGGAGGCACCAAAAAGCCCGTAGGAAGTTCCGTCTCCTGCTTGGACTTTCACACACAGCAGGATCCATGTACCGAGTCAAATCCAAAGCTGCTCTCTTTTTTTTTTTTTTACCACGTTAGTTCACCACTCTAACTCAAAGGAGGGAGTCAGACATTGCTTTTGTGCGACACAGAATACACACAGCCCCAGCCTCTCCAATGACACAGACTCATTTTTCCATCCCTCTGATAAATGCCCTGAAGGCTAGCCTTTGGAAACATAGCTCACGGTAAGATAAATGTGTGTCTGAAAGTATTTCTCCCAGCAATGGAAAATAACTTCAGCCAGAGTTACCAACTTTTTGTAATTGGTTGTAGTCGAGCATGTGTTGACTGTGTGTAGTATGGCAGGCTTCGAAATGCATGTGAACATTACTATGCTTCAGCGTTTGTGAGTGCCAGGCAGGCTACTTAAGCGGATGTCGACCACTTGGATTATCCTCCTTTTTGGCTTCACTGAGCTTTTGGCAGGGTCCCTCTCCTTCTGTTTTGCTGTTTTTGTGCCGACGCCTTCGAGATCACTCAACATTCGAAGTAAACATTTTCATTCTGTTGATGTCTTAACAAGAGTGCATATGAGGTCCCTCACACAACGTCTCTCCTGAAATGGTTTCTTGCTATGAGTACAACAATGTGGAGCCGCAACAGCTAAAGCGTTATTCTATGTTTTAAAATAAGATGCATTGTATTGGATTGTTGCTGTTATCTGATATTAGGATATTTCTGAACTCAGTGCCAATACATACAAGAGCACAGAAACTCCATATTACCCAAAATCAACCTGTTTCTTCTAAGGAGACAGTCGATTTGTGTTGGAAACTAATGTGAAGTTAGAAAATAACACCTTCTACTTTCATGAATGATAATTTGAATTACCAAAAGTGAACATTCAGTGGGCATAACATAAACTATTAGGGTATTAATGTTACATTTGTACATTCTACTACTGCTCCAGGCAATTTACAGGAGATATATGGCCAAATGTAAGGCTAAAAATTCAGCTTTAGCTCAATGTTAGCATTGGTGGTACAGTGCTTTGTTCCATCATTTTTTGAGTTTAGAGTCCAAGTTCATGTTCAAATATTGAAATAAGCGAACTTGCTTTTGTTTGAATGAAGTTGCAACATTTAAATTTTCATTTGGTATGTTTTTATTTCACACTGTGTTTTGTCAAGCAGACCAAAGCGTAATAAATGTTGTTTAATGTAGCCACCCGACACTAGTTAAGGGTGCCGATGCTTTCTTTGTTCCTGCAATCTGGCATTGAGAGATGACCTTTTTTCTAACTCCAAGATGTTCGGTAGTATACTTTATCAATATTTTTAGCGAAATATTGTTATAGCTTATCATGTAACAGTGTATAGAAATTCTAGAGAGCTGTTTTGCACTGCTGCCTACTAACACAGTTGTTGTTAGTTGCAGCAGACATTACAGTAAAATACCAAATAAACGCCAAGTTCCAATCAATCGCCTGTTTCCAAATGTGTATGAGTGAAGCAGTACATTTTGACAAAAAGACGCCCATTCCAAATAAACGCCGGTTGTAATTTATTAACACTAGGGGTGTAACGGTACACAAAAGTCACGGTTCGGTACATACCTCGGTATGGGGGTCACGGTTCGGTACGTTTTACGGTACAGTGGGGGAAAAGTAACAAAAGGTCACAAATGTACCAGAATATCTTTTTTTTATTAACTATGAGCATACCACAGCTTACTGTAAAGCTTCCTACCATCTCCTGCTATAAAAGTAAAAAAAATAAATAGAATAAAACATAAAAGAAACGTTTTAGGAGGGCTCTTTTAACATATATTCGTGTTCATACAGAGGAAAAGTAAAATAAAATCATACAATAGTGCTTTACTGAGGTAGTCAAGTATAAACTGGTAATATTAGTTTCCTTTGTTAATAGTTACCAAACACTTTCATTGTTGTTATTGCACAGTTGGAGAGATCCTAATTGCCTTCGTCTTTTTTCTTGCCCTGTCAGTGTTATTACCATGGATTTTTTTTACAGTCTATGGTTATTACTCAGAGTCTGGTTAAATGCAGCGGGGATACGCTGTTGCACTATAGACGTTTTTTCCTCACAACAGTGACGGACATGTCGGGATGATGTTGCCTCCTGTATGTAATGTGTGTCAGCATGTTAGATGCATTACCCGCGACGTACGTCACCTCCGCGGAACATCGCCGACAGACGGTCGTTGTCCAGTCCACCACTCTTTTGCCATCGTTGCTGTATTGCACTGGGAATCCAAACTTTTCCCACACAGCAGATTTATACGAGGCTGGCGGTCTTCCAACTCCACACACTGCATCTCTCATCCATCATTTAAGTTTTGCACTGCTGCCTACTAACACAGTTGTTGTTAGTTGCAGCAGACATTACAGTAAAATACCAAATAAACGCCGAGTTCCAATCAATCGCCTGTTTCCAAATGTGTATGAGTGAAGCAGTACATTTTGACAAAAAGACGCCCATTCCAAATAAACGCCGGTTGTAATTTATTAACACACATGGGAACGCTGACCTCACACCTGACAGTGCACGTTTGCAAAGAAACATTATCAAACTGTACCTTATCAGTCCACATGGTTTATTTGTCTCTCTGGGCGTCCTGTCGGCTCGCTTCTCCTCCCTCTGTATGTCAACAAAATGCATGTACGCCACTCTGTTTCACAACAGTGCAGTTACACTCAACGTCCACAGAGGCCACTAGAGCACAAAAAGCCGGACTCTTACACACTAGGGTTCACAAATCCAAAGAAGAAGACGTTCCCGCTGCTGCGTGTTATTTACCTTTAATGTCAGAAGGCTGGACACGCTGTAACGGTACAATGCTGCTTATCTCCATGGCCCTGGTGCAGCCAAGAAAGGAGTAAGACCTTAACTACTTACTACTGGTAAGGTAGTTCCATACCAGTTTTAAGGGTGTTTGGAGAGGGCTGAGCTAAAAGAAAAAGACTAGGGTATAACTACAGTACTGTAATCATGCTGTAAGAGTGATAGTCATACTAAATAATTTGATTACATTTACCATATTTTTTCGTTTTTTTGCGGGAAAGGAATTAAACACCTGTTCCAAATAGTCGCCTGGTCCCAAATAAACGCTCAGTGATTGAAACAAATAAACCCCCCGGCTATTATTTGGTATTTTACAGTAAGCTATTTAATTTTCCTTCTCTCTGTTACTTTTATTGCTATTATTTCTGTCACTGGGACAAACAAGGTTTACAAATGTTGCAAGAACTATGTCTTATCTGAATAACACTGATGAAAAAATAGCGTTTTTGTGAAAAGTAATGATAAATAGAAATGTACCGGTCTACTTACAATAATTGTTTTGTATTGTGATGCATTGTATTTTCCCTTAAGTATTGTTAAACGTATCGCCTCTCCAGATTATTGCCAATGCAAAACCCTACCATACGCATTTGAAAATTAATTTTAGAACCTTTAAGATATCTTAGATAATAATTTATGAATGTATTATGTCATTTCCCCATTACAACAGTCTGTCCTTTCAGGCTGCCGCATACAAGGGCAAAGACATGACTCAATCCACTTTGGAAAGCTTTTGGCACTTTGGTGTCAAGGAAAGCACAATTCAACGGAAACCAACAAACAATCTGAATCAAAAACAGACATCATTCGGCCAAAACTTGCTAAAACATTGAGTGAGATTAGTCTTGGCATTTGAGCAAAACACTTATTGATGGGTAGTTCAGGAAGTCTTTGAGACTGAGGCTAGATGAACAGAACTAAATAAAATTCACTATGCATGGTAATTTTGCAATTTCATATACAACAGAACATAATACACAACTGATATTTGGCACCAGTGTTTTGTAATGTCACTAGAAAAGGTTATGTTGTATAGCCGGACTTGCTCCACTGCTAGTGTCGAGCACTTAAAATAGAGCTGATAATCTTTTTAAAATGCAGTCTCTCAGGGAAGAGTGTTTGTGTCAAGCCCACAAACAGTTTGGATCTAATTCAAAGAGTTATGTTCCCTCCATTAATATCCCAAGGCTTAAAAAACACTGGGGGATGCAGAGGCGTCCCTGCTATAGAGCAGTGTGCATCCTAATAAAATCCAAACGCACCAGATACAAAAATATATAAAACTTTTAATGGTTTTCACACAGAGCTGCCAAAAAAATCCACAGAACAAGAAATCTCTACAATTAGGGAGTCATAATGTTTCCTGCTGTTAATGTGCCAGGCAGAATCATCATCAGCACTGCGAGGTTGCACGGAGCGCTCTGAAAAAAATGATTAAATATGCATTAGCATTAATAGTGGCTCTGTGTTTTTTCGAGGCTCCACATGCTGAAGGTCCCTGTCATTAGATAATCTGACTTTAGTGCTATGGTGTTCGGAGGGAAATGAGACTGCAGAAAACCCACACATGGAACCACGGATGGTATGAGACCATGACACCTGCGCTGCATTAGCTGTGTTACATGTTGGAAAGTGTCAAATGTGGGAGTAAAACCAAAACCAAATGGAAAATGTTCACTGCTTAATACTGCTGGCAAACGAATTGTCAATACTCCAGAGTTTGTTAATGAACAGCTGACAAACTCTGTATGAAAACATTCCCCTCTCTCTGGTTGTAAGTTTTGTTGAAAGACAGAGAGAAGCAGACTGAGGAAGTGGGTGCGTCGTGGTGTTTGGTATTTACTATAAAACTGGAGCAAATAAAGGGGGTCAACAGATGTCAAAGTTTAGATCTAGGGGGGTCTAGGGGGTCAAGAGAAGATATGACTTTGGGGATAGAGTTGGCATACAATTCATGACAAATACACCAAAAGAAACAAGACACTGGAGACAATACGAGATTGAGTTTTCATTATTTGGCTTTTCAAAATATGACTCCACTACAGGTTTAGGTGTACAGATGCAAGCACTACATCATTTATTAAGCTAAAAACTGAATTCACACATTTTTAGCTACTTTATAACCCAGGGTAAAGAGCAACTACTGTCTTTAAGAGTACATTTAACATGTATTTCTGTCTTCATTAGTAAAATGCAACTTTTACAAGACACTGGAGGCAATAAGAGATTGAGTTTTCCTGATTTGGCTTTTCAAAATACCACTCCACTGCAGGTTTAGGTGTACAGATGCAAGCAATGAATCATTTATGAAGCTAAAAACTGAATTCACACATTTTTAGCTACTTCATAACCCTGGCTAAAGAGCAGCTACTGTCTTTAAGAGTACATTTATGTGCATTTCTCTCTTCATTAGTAAAAATGCAACTTTTAATGTGTATTGAGTTCATCACAAATTGTTACAGATCGGTATTGCTCTATATTCTATGAAAAATTTGATTTTTAATGTTAATTCACACTTTCTCATGATGTTGACTTTATTAACATACTTTCTTTTTCATTATTCTTTGAAACTGACTGGCAGGTTGCATTATAGGTACAGGGGGCTGCACCCTTAAGTGCTAATGCAAATATTATTGCAGGCATCACTAATATTAGCCACAGGCACTGAATGTCGTACCAAAAAAGTGATGTGATGCAGCTTGGCAAGTGAAGGGTGAGTTTTTGCTGAAATGCATCGTCTCACCCATCCCTCGTTATAGTTTTACAGTGACCCCAGTAATCCTGGGGATGGCCTTGTATGTTCAAACCGTGAGTTTGTTTTTGTACATGAAAATAAGGAAAAGAGAAAAATACTGAAATCATATCAAAGTATCAGTGACAGACTTTTAAATGTAAGAAAGACCTACACTTTGAAAATTAACCAAACCCTTGCACAGGCTAAGCTCTAACCACCAAAGACTGGTTAAACAAAGTTATAAAAACATGTTGACTTCTTCAGTGGACTTCAGTAGCCAAGGAGACAGACATCTGCCACTGACACATACTTTCCAAAAAGAAGAGCTGAATGGTTTATTTTCTGCTGCTCTAATGCATATATGAAAAATGTACGAAATTCAGAGCCAGTGTTTCTTTTTAGACACAATGTACCCCGTTCTTGTAGATAATTCATTGATTTCCTTTCAGTGGGCTTCATACAGAGACCTATGATGTCTTACAAATTCTTTCAGAATACTTTCTGTTTCAACTTAAGAGAAATATGATCCTCGCAAAAGAAGAAAAGCCAAAGAACAAATGATCTGTTCTTCTTTGTACGTTGTGTATTGTTAACTTTTGGTTTGAACTGCTGATTTTGAAAGACAGTTCTTTCTTATTTATTTGGTTAAAGCAAGGTCAGTTTTTGTAGAGCAACTTTTGACAGAAATGCTGTCAAAAGAGTGATATGAAAGAAAGAAATTTCCTTGAGGAAAAGTGATACCACACAAAGTGATATGTTGTACAAAACCACTTTAAATCATTTTAAATATTTTTTTAAAAAATAAATCAGATATAAGAAAGACAAAAAATGTAAATAATAAACACTGATATCTACTATATGAATATTTGTTGTTCGCTTAAAAGATGCAGTAGTGAACCGGAATTTTTTATGATGAAGAATTAAACCTCTGTCAGATACCGTGGTTTTGTTCTCGATTAGCCTCCACCACCTATTCCTCTTTGTAAGACAATTTCAAAGACACATTTTATCACTACATCCTATTTGGAGTAAAAATTTGGATGAGACTTTAAATCCTGTTATTTGAAAAAAACACAAAGTACTTGTGCCCAAACAAAAAGATTATCACTCAGTAAAAAGACCCGAACCCATATAGCAGCAAGAGCCAGAACTTTACTAGGGTCATCAAGTGGGGGCCTCCCGCCATAGGTATTTGTCCAATTACCTCTACCCATGGCAAGAGACCAGTTGTGAACTCTGGTGTCCAACACACACCAACTCTCACCGCCACCATATTGGTGCTAGTTACTCATTCATCTAACCTGCCCTTCCACATGTCCATAAAAGCCAAAATAACACGTCAACTTAAACAAACCCAAGCTCCACACATGCAAGCTCCAGGTAGTGACATGCCAACACTATTTTGGTACATAGTTCAAAACAATAAGATTCTGTATCAGTTTGAAGATTCTCTTCCTCATAGTACAACATGTTCAATTTGAACAGAGGAGGCCCAAGGACTGTGCCTTGGGGGACACCCCATGTCAAAAAAGGGAAATTACCAATCAGCAAAACAAGTCAAATTTCTTGTAGTTGTGGTTTGTATGACTGCTGCTTACTACTGTGCAGGAATGTATATTCTGACTTCCAATCTTTTAAGCAGTGATGTTTTTTTTCCAACAGAGCACTATGCAGTAAAGTGCTAACCTGATCTCTAGTGCAATAAGTGACACACAATGAGAACAATGGCTAAAGCATTCTTAACATGTGAGCTAAGACAAAAACTTTTTTTTTTTCCCCTTTTATTTGAAACTGCTTTTTTTTAAGAAAAGCTGGTTTTCCTATGATGTGGTAATTTCTTTAGGTCTCTCTTAAACAGCCAAAATGTACATGTTATTGCAGAAAGCAAAATTAAATAAAACTATACCCTCCCGTGCCCAAAGTAGCAACGTGTTCTTAAATACAGGTTTTCTTTGTCCTGCTCCTTATTTCAGTTTCAGTTTTATTTTTTTCTGAAGTCTGGACAGCAAAATCTTTAATATGTTTGTACTGGATGAAAATTTTTTGAAATTTTGGTCAGAACTTTTCATTAATGAGACAGTGTGGGTCCTGAGGCTGTACTAGTTGAGAAAACTGATCCAATGGACTGAAGAGTCTCCACTGCCCCTGCAGAACTGGACAGGATTTGAAATATAATAAAACATGTCAGGTTGCTATGGTGTGGTCTTCATCCAGACTGCGGGGTATTGAGGGTGCTACACTGTTGAAAAGAAGCCATTTCAATTAATTTCCTCAACAATAGAGATTCCACATGGCCTATTATTGAACATGAACAACTTGTCTAGAACAGTCTTTATTAAGAGCACTTTAATGAATGCAGTTTTTCAGGGCCAGTGGGAAATAGTCTGAGAGCTGAGCACAATACAGTGCAGTGAGAAAAGCTCTCAGATGCTGAAACGGCGCTAAGTAATGTGTGTTAGGGAAGTTTAAATGGTTGGAGACAGCATGTGTTAGCAGGGTTGAAATTAAATGTGTTGGCAGAAATGTCCAATACTGGAAAAAAAGCTGCTCATGAGCTGCCAGTGGTGATAAAAAGAACTGCGTTAATGGATTTATATAATTATGTAATCATGGCTTGATCATTTTGTTCCTTTCTTTAAAAAGCAGCCAGTAATTGTCATCAATCCTGCAACTTTCCAAAAAATGTGGGAAAGTCTGTGCAGAACTTGAGTTAAGTCAACATATTTTGGCACACAACGTCCCAATGGGAGACACTTACATCCCATATGGGCAAAAAAAAAGCACACACACTCACATAGATTTCTCGATGTGGGACGTTATCAATCATCTTTTTGAAAATCCGTATTGATAGGGAACAAAAGCCTTAGCTCCCAGAGGCCATGCAAATATGAAAAAGGCTAAGACTATAATAAATGCTCCTTGTCACAACTTGGATGAGGTCACCACTCCAGATCACTAAATTATGCAGCACCCCCTGAGCTATGCAGAACGAGAAAAGAAAAGCCATTCCCATACTGCAAACCTGGCATTGCAAATGTAGATGGGGGAGCGTGGAAGTCCCTGGGACTTAGTGGGAACAAAAAATCCAATATGTGAGCATAATGAGGGGTGAGAATATATATTTTTATTTTCATAGCAGAGTAAAATTGGAGAATAAGAAGCATTTAAGAGACCAATTTGCCAATAAGCAGTAGATGTATAATGCACTGCATGGCCAGAAAAAAATTCCTCACAAAAACAAAAAAGGTCACATACGCTAATACTTCGTCGGACCCTCTTTAGCTTCGATGACAGCAAGCCCTTGGGGTTGTTTCAATAAGCTTCTGCAATGTCACAAGATTTAGCTCTATCCATTGATGCATTCATTTCTCACCAAGATCTTGTACTAACAATGGGACACTGCGCAAAGCCTACTCCAGCACATCCCAAAGATTCTCAGTGAGGTTAAGGTCTGGACTCTGTGGTAGACAATCAATGTTAGGAAATGATGTCTCATGCTACGTGAATCCCTTTTTTACAATCTGAGCCAGATGAATCATGGAACTGCCATCTTAGGGCACTTTCATATTCCCTTTTCCCGCCGGCTTGCATTCACACTTGCAACATCGAACCGTGCCTGGGCCTACTTGTGTATTTACTCAGTTTGAAACAGCAGGGGGCGATATGCACGTAACTGGTTACCAAACCTGCTACGGAGGAGAACGAATATAAAAGGCTACCATGCTAACCTTTTCTTACAGCAAACAACCAGTGTTTACGTTTCGCTCTCTTCTACATTTTCTTTCAAATGTGGTTTTTTTCTCGTGGTTGAGACGGCATCAGCGACCTTCTGGACCCTGGTAAATCATTGTAATCCTCAACCAGAATAAACAAATTGACAAATTGAGTAAGCAAAAGATTCAACGGCGGATGAACAGGAAGTAAATAATGAAGGACTTTAACCATAATTCAGTGCTTCCAATACCTACAATGCATCAAAAGCAGATCGGTTCGGACCACTTTGTTTCACACCAGTGAAACTGCACCAAATGTAGGGAGATGGAGCGGATCGAGACCACCCCTTTATAGAGGTCTCGGACCGGCTGATTTGGTGCACATCAAAGTGTGGTGGTTGCATTCACATTGATACTAACGTACCAAACCCTGGGCCAAAACTTCTTTGGTGCGCACTAAATGTGGTTGGTGTGAAAACGACTTTAGATTTGCCTGTGCCATTTGGGTAGAAAAAATCCATTGATGGAATAACCTGGTCATTCAGTATATTCAGGTAGTCAGCTGACCTCATTCTCTGGGTCATAATGTTGCTGAACTTGGACCTGACCAACTGCAGGACCCCCAGATTATAGTACGGTCTCCACAGGCTTGTACAGTAAGCACTAGGCATGATGGGTGCATCACTTCACCTGCCTCTCTTCTTATCCTGATGCTCCCACCACTCTGTAACAGCATAAATCAGGACTTATCAGACCACATGACCTTCTTCAAGTCCTCCAGAGTCCAATCTTTATGCCTACCAGCAAACTGAAGCTTTTTTTTCCAGTTAATCTTACTGATAGGGGGTTTTCTTAAAGCTACACAGCTGTTCAGTCCCTATCCCTTGGGTTCCCTTTCAATGTTCGTGTGGAGATGCTCTTACGTTCAATACTAAACACACCTCTGAGTTCTACTGTTATTTTTCTTCGATTTGATATGGCCAAATGTTTAAGTGACCACCAATAACAATCATTCTGACCACATTTCTTCCTCGAAGATGATGGTTCCCCACTGTCCTTCCAGTTTTTAATAATGCGTTGGACAGTTCTTAACTTCAGAAGTTGAAACAGTCTAAAATCTTTTCCGTGACAACAAGATGTGACTTTCTACATGGTTGTTTAAGAAATGAGAAGCTAATCATTGCATTGGCTGGGGTTAAAAAAAATGGTAGGTATCTATTTGCTTCCTTAAATCCAGGTGGTGACCAGGTAGTGTGTAATTCAAACCTCCTGGGACTTTAAAAAAGAGAAAACCAACCCCCTACTGCTACAACAGATTTTTTTTTTTTACGTAAACATCATTACATAAGTTCAAAATTGCCAGCTTGCAACAAGAAATCTTGTGTCAGATTACTTTTGGAATTCTTGATTCAACAAAAACAAAAAAGATCATCAACAACACAACTGATCTATCCATGGTTTATTTTTAAGTGGATGCAGAATACTTCCTTTTTAAACTCTGTGAATATGCTGCTGTATTTGTGCAACACATCTTCTGTGGTCTTACATTGCTGTAGCCCATTTGCTTCAAGGTTTGATATGTACATTCAGAAATGGTTTTCAGCATACCTTGGTTATAATAAATGGATGTTTTAGTTAGCAATGCCTTTCTGTCATCTCAAACCAGTCTGTTCATACTTTTCTAGCCTCTCATCAAGGCAGTTTCACCCAGAGAACTTCCACTCAATTTATTTTTGGACATATCTCACATTTCTAAACTTCAGAAATGGTTATGGGTCAGGTCAGTCCACTTTGCACGAACGACCATGCTACAATTAAAAACCAATCAAATCCTTCCCTGCTTGAAATTTAAACATGTCTACATGCTTAAATATGTTGATGCCATGCGACTGGCAGATCAGCTATATATATATACATTAACAAGCAGTTGTGTACATGTACCAAACAAAGTGACAAGCGAGTGAATAATTTATTTTTCAAATAAATGATTGGAAAGTGATAGGTCATGTAAGTCTGTGTGGACTTTAACTAAATATGAGTAAAATTGCGTCTTGTGCTTTATATGGAGCTGAACAATTGGAATAAATTTAACATGTTTTCAACCTTGAAAATTGTTGTTTTCAAAGATTTTATTTGATTTTAACATTCTGATAGAAAAATAATAGTCTAATCATATCGTCAAAGCTAACAACAATAAATCAAATCCGATTTACAAAAGTTCCCATTTTTAACAATCAACATCACGAAAAAGGTTTTTGCTTACATTTGACCAAGCATAATTATAGACAAATTTGTTGATTCACTAGTTAGAGAGGGTAAGTGGAGGTTACAGGTACACAAATACAAGGCCTGAGCAGAAGGTGAGTCAGAGTTTCCTGTTTGATTTCACTATGTTATCCCCAGAGGCCTTACCTACTCCACTATTTGTTGCACTACAAGGCTCAGAAAAGGAAAAAACACCAGTACATGGTCAAAGTGTCTCATGTGTTACATAAAAATAACAATTTTTGTAGCCAAGCAGGGCAGCCGTTTGGCATCCAGCAAACGTCTCTTTGCCGCAACCATCAGCAATTTAAATGATGAGTTCAAACACTGGAGTGCACACAAAACATATATACAATACACCACTGGATGAAATTCAAATGCCACACAGAGGGTGTCACTTCCTCTTATTGAAATCAACTCTAAACGTAATAAGCCGTGAGCGGATGACAATGGTGTCATGTGAACAAAAATTCACTTTAAAGTGTCAACAGCTGTAAAGCCTAGGATGTGCGGGGACTGGAAATGTGATGATAAGGTGTGTGTCACATGGAGATCCAAGCATGAGGCAGATAAGGAGTTATTAATTCAGGACGTGTTAAAGAAACAGGGATATAGGTCGTGCTCCTCATCATAAACATAACAAGAGCAATTCGTTTTAGGTATTATTGTATGCTGAATGCTAATTCATATTTCTTCAAAATGTGAGGGGAAAACAGTCTTTCCTTGTGATGTCTTGCTAATAAAAAATTAAAAGAACACTAGTCAGGGTTCCCATTCTTTTCAAGAGATCAGGTTTCAAGACTTTTTTTAGATTTATCCACAACATTTTCCTTTTGTACAGTTGTACCTTACATTTTATCCATTTATCCAGATTGCTATGTTTATGGCTCTTCTGCCCCAAAGGTTTGATTTAAAAGCTGTGCAGTCTATAGCTGTATCAACTCTATGAAATATCATACATTCTCTGACATTCTTGGAAATTGTGACAACTTGTCATAGAATACAGCCACAGAGTTCAGTGCCACATAAAACAACTGAAGTTAAAATATTGGTGTGAGCAATTCTCAGGTTAAAGAGACTGTGAGGAGTTTATAAGTAATTACAAAAAAGCCTCACTTTTAGATATATGCCTGATCGAAATACACACTTTAAGATTAGTTTTGTAGCATTGAAATAGGTTATCTAAAAATGCTATTCCTTAGCCTTCCGGTCGGGTCGGACAGGGCTGGACTGGCCTGGATACTCAACTTCGGGAACAAGACAATTAAAACTAGAGAAAATTTATATTATTCAGACACGTCTCAGAGCACCGGGCTGTAACTAGCGATATATAGCCGGCTACAAAACTATGATACTAAGTATTCCAAAAATTGCTTGTTGTCACACATCAAAAACTACCGCTACGTAGCTAGAAAGAGATACATTACCTCATCGCTTTGCATCGTGTAAGTTGTTGGAAAAAGAAGTTGTAAAGCAATACAGAGTTCTGAGGAAGGTCCGAGCTGTATGTTTTATTAGCATCACAACAAAGGTACGCTTTGGCATGGGTCTTTGGGTGCGTTCCAGTTGTAGTCAGAAGTAGGAATTTCCGGGTTCCGAGTAGGAAACTGCAACTGGAACAAATTTCCTACTGGGAACTCAGTGAAACCTCACCACTCCAGAGATGATGTCACTCCCAGTTCCGAGGTTACTGGAACGCAGCATGACGGCAGTCGCCGCACGTGCTCATGGGTAGCAGAGTCCTAATGTCACCGGTATCAGATTCTCCTCATAGCACCTTTAATCAAGCCTTCTAAAAACAAGAGTAAAGGTTGATGATCAATGTCTCAAGCTAGTTCCACTATATCATACTTAACTTAAACTATATTTTATTTCTAACTCTGGGGCATGAACATTGAATGCTATCTTTTTAGTCTAGCTTTTACGCAGTGCCTTACTTTTATAAATGTAATGTTTAAACTTTTTTTACTACGTATTTACGTAAATGTATTTTGTTGATTTACAGTTTAAGTAGCTTACATTTAATTACCGAAGGAAAAATGCTTTCTATAGTCTTCATTGTTGTTTAGAAAATACCAAAAACAATAAGCTAAATTGTAAAGGAAATTGCAAAAATGTGTCATTATCTGATTAATCGACCATTCATTTAAATAATCGCCCGATTAATCGATTATGAAAATAATCGTTAGTTGCAGCCCTAATTTGAACTTTTTTTTTTTTTTTTTTTTGCCACTATTGTTTTAAGTTTTTATATTTTATTCCTCCTCTTGCACGATTTCATTTACTCATTTTTTACGGCTAAGTGTGCATTAGTTACCAAGCACATTTTTACTTCATTTCCTATGTTTGATTTTGTCCACTAACAAAACAGAAAGAAGATAAATCTTTTTCCGGTACAATTAAAGCTTTTCAGGTGCATTTTACTTTTTTTTCCACATTTCCCATATTTTCCAGAACTGGAAATTGGTCAGTCATTTTCCAGGTTTTCCAGGACACGTGAAAAACGCTGTCTAAACACATTTTAGTATGTAATTTTTATTCTTTTTCACCCCAAAATAGAAAATATCAATGCCTGCAAGGGTATTTTAATCAGCAAAAAATAAAAATCAATAACATTGACCTAGCATGTGCAGATTCTATTAGACTGAACAGTGATTCACTGCATTTTAAAAAGCATGCAGTACAGCAACTAGAACCATATGACCTGAGTATGAGAACATTTTTATCTCTTCAAGCATTCACCCAATTAAAATCCAAGGAAGATCAATAGGGTGCAAAAAATCTTTTAGTCATATGTCAGTGTGTGGGCTTTCCTTTTCTCCATTTGTAAGAAAATAAATATGTCGACTGAGCAGGTTGATATAGCATTCAAGTCAACACATCTCTGATAATTCAAGCTCACATATTCACAGGCCCATTTCGTCTGAATGGGTTAATCATTTGCCAAACAGAGATCCACGAAATGTCATGAGCGGGACATGATTGAGGCGCTTTCCCTTTCCCCCCGTCTGGAGAATTTATAGACATTTACGGGTGTCTTCTAATGGCTGATTCGACCCTCAGTGACAGCTTATTAAAGTGGCTGCCCAATACTCGTGGGGAGAGTCTATAAAAACCATACACAACACATCATTAGGAATCTGTCCGACCTTAACTGGGAGATGGCCTCACAGCTAATCAAATGACTTCTGCCAGTCAAACTGACCCAGTGCTGCACTGGGGATGTAATCATGAGCCAGGGAAAGTGGTGTGCAGCACAATTAAAATCAATCAGTCGTGAGGGCTAGGTATGAGGACTTGGAACATGAAGGGAATAACAGATAACAGAACTCGCAACTACAGTCATTTGGTAAGAAGACGTTCTGAGTGTTGGGGAAAAGCAAGAGTGTTGCCAGAGATCAGTGATGTGGCTGCTTCACTTGCTGTTTGGTGGTAAACACACTGTTAATATTATTTACTGGATGTTCATCACAAACGAAGCTGATGATGGTTGCAGTATGACTAGTAAAAATCCAATTTCTTATAAGGTGTAAGTGCACAACATACAATAGACTTTGACCCCCAACTACCTTTGTTATCCAAACTAATGCATGATATAACTGTCAACCACATGTAGGGACTAGGCCTGTCACGATAATCAATAAATCAATTAACCAAACGATAAATAAAAACATCCTGTTGCATGTGCATGCATGTTTGTTTTCCTCCTCTCTTTCTACCAAAAAGGATGAATGAGAAGATGGCTCACTCTGTCCATCTTTCTCAACACCGGGGTGCTTCGGATCTATAGCGGATTTATAGCGGAGTGAGCATCTGTCAGACATGCAATCTTTGGTGGGGGGGCAGGGCCGCTCGTGATACACCCGGAGAGAGCTGAAGTGAGCATCCTGAGGAGTAACGAGGAAACAAACACTTACATGAGTGATGGCACGAAAGATACGGTTCTTAAGCAGGCTGCCAGCCTGCCACAGCCCCTGTGTGAGAATGTGTTGGTTTGAAACAGAATGAACAAGGTGTGAGCCCATGAAAACTGACGAGCCGATATGTCGCATTTGTTTGAAAGTAGTGGCGACGAAGAGGAAGAAGGGGAGGTGCAGCGGAGCCTTCGTCCTGACAGTCAGCGCTTACTGAGGCGTGGTCGGCAAAGAAAATATAGCCCATTGGTGTGGTTATTTGATGATTGTTGGATGGAATTCTCTTGTAGCATGCTGCTTATGTCAATGAGCTAATACTGCTAGCTGCAGCAGGAGCTCCACTAGGTTGGTGTTGATAGATTAAGCATGCCATAACTTAATTCAAGTGCATGCCATAACTTAATTCAAGTCCCAAGAATATAAAATCTTTGGAAAAGATGCTTTTGTTGTGATAGCAACAGCTGTTCATGTACAATCTAAATTAATGTGAAAGTGCTTTCCAACTTTTATGCATGGGTGAAGCTCGAACAAACAATAACTCAGATACACATGAGGACAAAATTGTTGGTACTGTTATGTTAAAGAAAGAATAACCCACAATGGTCACTGAAATAACTTGAAACTGACAAATGTAATCATAAATAAAAATTTACTAAATCAACTAATGGAAATCAGACATTGTTTTTTAACTGTGGTCCAGCAGAATCATTTAAAAACAATTCAACTGGCCTGGAAAAATGATGGTACCCTTGTACCCTATATGTAGTTGCACAACCATTTGAGGCATCCATGTAATCAGGCAATTTCTGTAACTCTCAGTGAGATTTCTGCATCTGTCCACAGGTATTCATGAGCAAACTGCTCCAGCTGTCTCATATTTGAAGGTTGTTTTCTCCAGACTGCATGTTTCAGCTCCTTACAGCTGATTTAGATCAGAGCTCATAGAAGGCTGCTTCGGATTAGTCCAATGTTCTGTTCTTAGCCATTCTTGGGTGTCTTTAGCTGTGTGTTTTTGTTCATTATCCTGTTGTCCATCTGTGTGGTCATCCACCTCCATCCATTTATTGTCTTGGAGAGCAGAGATCACCAACTACAGGGCCACAGACTGTCACTTGGCCATAGATCATTTGGTACTGGGCTGCTGGGAAACCAAAAATAACACATTTGATTGCTCTAGAGTCAATTATTAAGTTAACGGAAACCATACACTCTATTTTGTTCATAAAAACTGATAATAAAGTCCTCTTTGAACGTCCTCCCTCATGTAAAATGCAACATCTTGGATCTAAATAATTGTCCTATTCAAATCACTTTTCAAACTGTCCTGCATATTTCCCACTGACCTTTAAAGAAAGCTATTAATTCTTGCAGTTGACTTTCTGATCCACTCATCATTCTGATCATGAATGCTTGTGGAACCTCATTGCTAGTCCAGCATAAGTAAAGAGAGTGAAAACAAGAGCAAAGCTGGCTCTTCTCTTTCCTGTTTAGTCTGGGAGCCATCCCTGCAGTGAGGAAAAATCAATATACTAAAAATATGTTTCTTTTGATCCCTGTATATTAGATGTTGACTTTTTTTAAGCCATGTAACCTTTAACAATCTAAGGATCGATAAGTTGGAAACAAAAGAGCCTGTTTAAATCTACTGACAAATCGCATTAAGTAGTCAAAGGAAGCAATGTCTTCTCGTTTTTATGTACGTGGAGACGACAGAAAAAGACAGCGCTCCAGTTGCAGTTTGCACAGGGAGGAAAAAACACTGGCTCAAATTCAATTACGTTAAAGAGAAGAGAGCCCGCCTGCAAGCAGCTATCATCCATTAGGCGGCTGTAATAATGACATATAAATGCAATTAATATGAGTGATGAGTGGCAACATCCTGACAATCATTCCTCTACTTTGTCATAATAGTCAGACTGGAAAATCCCATTAGATCAGGGGATGTAATAGTGAAAGCACAGAGGGATAAATCTATCATTGAGATGTTGGAGGGGGTGTATTAATGTTGAATTGTCTGGTTTTGACAGTACCCAGAAAGTGTAGATGGATATGATTATTTTATAAAAAGTGAAAATAACTTGTGACTAATCCTCTTAATACATTTGCAACATCTTTTCAAACTAATTGAAAATCATATTGTGAATTGTTGGCTTAATCCTTCTTTTCTACTTTCTTTGCAGGCAAAAGGTTCGGATACAATTGATAAGTTTTCATTTATATGCTTCCAATCAAGACAAATACTATAAAGTGCATGAAACTAAGGATGCACCGAATATTTGGTGACCAAATATACTCGGTAAAATATTGCAAGAAAAGCCATATTTGGCCTTCGGTGGAGTGAGGTAATAGCAAGGCAGAATAGTACCGTGTGACCCAATGACGAAATCAAATACGTCATTGCGTGCGACTGTGGCTAAGCAGACTTGTGTCAAAAGGACAATACTTCATCTGCTGTGGGTTTATTCACTTCATGCACTTTAGTTTGGTTTTTTTTAATGCATGTTTTGTTTTGTTTGAAGGCCTAAAATGAATGAAAAACTTGTGCTTTTTTCGAAAAGCAAAGGCTACTGGAATATTAAAAAGTGTCATAAAATTAAATAAAAAAAGACTATCTTTTAAAAACATGTCTAAAAATGTACTCTAAGCTATTTAGATATGCGTTGTTTGGCCAAGTGTTTATATTTTATTAGGCTTCGACCACAAATTTTCATTTCGGTGCATCCCGACATAAAACATAGCTAAAACCTTCCCTTTACACTCTTTTAAAAGAAAACCAGGGTTGATCCAAAATAACTTAACTAATACAAGTAAGACACTCCAGTTTTGACACTCAAACACAACAAGTATTTTGTGTTTAGAAAATGACTACTCATTGATTCACTATTTTCAGCGAAGCGGCTAGAAATGCTGTTTCTCAACATTGCATTACTCATGTCCTTAGCTAAGCCATATTTTCAATACAGTAAGTGAGATAGCATTTTAGCATTTTCCATTGGACGAGAGTCAATACATTTTTTTGTTTTTTTGGATACATTCCTGAAATAAGGTCA
Source organism: Scarus forsteni (assembly GCA_036419115.1). Lineage (NCBI taxonomy): Eukaryota > Metazoa > Chordata > Actinopteri > Labriformes > Labridae > Scarus > Scarus forsteni. Next base: position 12,765,051 of record JAZDUH010000359.1, on the reverse strand, counting down.
TTAATGAGCAAGTGCAAACGAGACTGAAGTGTTTCATTCGTAACATAAAATGATTCTGACATGGTCTTGCTTTTGAATTCTTAAAGTGCTACTGCCATTGTTAAAAAAAAGAGCTGCTAATCAATTGCTAAGAAGGACAACAAAAATGGTCATAATGGCATCATGTCTTTGCTTGCTTTAAATTTGTTATAAACGATAATACATCCACCATAACCAAAACCATGGACACCAATTTGATTTGAAAATTCTCAAGAGGTCATAACCAGGTATAAAATGGAGCAGGGACAGTCATGTGTTAATATAATTTAAAAAAAAATCATATCTCTGACATTACTTGATGGATTTGCTTCAAAATTTACAGGATAATGTATATAATACGACTCCATTATCAAGGTAAATCTCATCAGGCTCTCATCCAGACTGACATCATTAAAAAAATAAAACATTTAACTTTATAACAGCAAATTCCATTTATTTCTCCAAGGCTCCTGTGCATGTCATTATGGGAACTGTAGTTAAAAATGACATTAGCGTTGTATGTAACAACATTTCCCAGCTTCCCTTGCATTGACAGACATAAGCAGAGACTCGTTCGTCCAATTGGAGCACGTGGGGACCCAAAATTGTACCATTTACAGGGGTTGAGGAAAAGCCACTGCTGTAACTGAGCTGCTTGGCGAAGGTCTGTGCTCTCCGAGTGCTTTGTAGTCACTTTTGCTCAATAGTAAGATTGATTAAATTTTTTTACAGTTTTTGACAGGAATAAATGGTTGGACATAGCTAGCTAGCTAACACTAGTCCCTTATCATTAAATCTGCCTTTAACTAATCTCTTTGTTTTCAGAAAAGTTGATTCACTGATGTCTCCTTTAAGCAAAATGCTCTTTAAAGCAGAAAATACTGACCTATTCATATCTATTCATTATAAATTATATGTTAGTGCTGCTACTTGCAATAGAGCAATAAACCATTTAGTTCCACCTCCACAATAAATCTCAAAATTGCCCATTTATGTTATAGAGATTATCTAATTCCAATATATTCTAAATTGAGGAAAGCACATTGAGATCATCATATGTGTCTGCGTGTGTGGAGTGCCTCTCACCAGTTAATCCAACAGTGTGATCACTGTTCCGTAGCATGACCGCAATCAGGACAAATGCACTATTAACTCTGTAATGAGACAGCTCAACAAACAGAATTAATGGGTCCATTCAGAACAGCACTCTCCAGCAATCAGCACTTAGTTAGGCTTGTAACTATGGCTGTCAGAATCAGGGAGAGCACTCTGCCTGAGCTCAAGAGGAGACAAAAATGTTGATCGATTTTAGCTGTTTTCCAATCTCAAGACAACTTCGAGAGAAATGCTAGAACTTACACTTTTGTGCTTTAAAAGAACTGAGTGAATCCAATACAAGGACATGTACAAAATGTTCACAGTCTCTACATAGTTCTACAACTCTGAGAATGATTGCTCACATTTCTATCCTCCCTTTTCAAACATTCATATAAGTTAGCCTCAGGTTGTCAAATTGCAGTTTTATCAGCAGGGCTAAATGACTTAAGAGTATTTCATTTGGTTCTCAAACTGAACTGTTTGTTCTCATGCTGATAAAACAAAAATGTGTCGAAACACCTGCTGTATTAAGTGTAACAAGAGCAGGCCTCCACCACCTGTCTCTGCAGTCAAGATGGCGTTGGACGACGTGTGATCTCACACTTTTGTTTTAACAGTAAACACTCGAGACATTCTCACCTCACTTGTTATTCAAGTGCGATGTACTGTACTGAACGCTGCAGTGTGGTCCTGTATTTGTCTTAGGACTGGGAAAGTAACTGTACAGGGTTTTTCCCACCAATTATTTGGAGGGGTGGACCTGACCAGCACAAGAGCACAAATAGCACAAATGATGTCAATCCATTACAGCCATTCTTCACAAAACTGAGATTGTGTTTCAGAAAAATCCCACAAAATAATGACCTGGATAGAAGGGATAAGGAAAAGATCATCCATGGATGATCACACTTGGCTAATGATTAGAATGAAGAATAATGATGCATTGTACATTTGAATAGACAAAACAAATGAAAGGACAAGTGGATGATCACTCTTTCCTGTCCAATCCATGTTTGTTTACAATATTTGTTATTCTAAATATGTGTCTACAAAATGTGAATATACTGTGACTAGTGAGTGACTCACTCCACAAAAGTTGAGTCCCTGTCCTGCACTTTTTGGCTTTTCTTTCAATAGGAGGGTTTCAGTCACGTGATTATTATGACATATGAAGAGTGCGTGGTTTCAGATGGAGGGCAGGAAGTAAACATGGAGTCTATGAAGAAGACCGGCGAAAGTTCGTATTGTGTTGATCTAGATCCAGTTTCAAGAAATAGATATTAGCAGTTAATCAACAGATACGGTGGGCATGATCCATATCTCATGAAGATGAGTGAGTTTTCAGCAGAGACAAAACATTTACCGGCAATTGAGGCTATCGACATCGCAAACTATCTGGTTCCTCAAACGTCGTACATTACCAAACAGCAGATGAAAGCCTACAAAAGTATGGAGGCATACAACTTTTTCATCAGCGGGTGGGTCCACAACCTCGGTACCAAACTACCACAGGATGGTTATTGTTTGGTCTTCGCAAGGGTGAGTCTTTCTTCTTTTTTATGTGTTAAGGTGCTAGCAGCTAGCAGTCGCGGCTATGATGTACACAAACCATGGAAACAAACACGCAACAAATCTGAACAGCGACGTTAGCCCAACAGTCAAAGAACACAAGGACGTTAATTTGTGATATACTTAAAGCACCCGTAAACAACACAGAACATTGGCATCTTATCACCGCAAGTTCTAAAGTTACTTTACCTCCTGCCCTCCATCTGAATTGCACGCTGTCGCTATGCGACAATGTGACGTCACGTGAAACCCAGCTATTAACATTGCCCATTGTTTTATTAACAGAGATTGATCAATCCTGCAATTCCCCAGAATAATTCAAAGGTCCCATGTCTTGAAAAATACATTTTTTATGGTGTCCGTAGGGGCTTTTGGAGCAGAAGAGACATATGTAAAATCAGAAAAACAACATTACAGCCAGTACAATGAATACATATGGTTGATATATCAGTTTTAAATAGCTTCAAAAATTTAATCGGCCTCAACGGATATTCAAGTTTTGGTTCTAATATCTGCAGATGCTGATAACATACCATAAAAAGTGTGTATCCTTGTTGTGTTTATATACCCACAGGAAACAATCAGGCCACAAACTCTAACAAACCATCAGAGAAACATTGTTTTATCTCATAATATGATTAATAGCAAATGTTGACCCCAACTGCCTGCTTTGAATCCACTCAACTACCCAACTACTAACTATTAACTATTCATCCAGCCAACTACTTTGTTTTACTTTTCTGCCCAACAATTTAACAAACCATCCATCCATCATCCAACTACTTATTTAACACTTCGACTACTTAATCATTCATCCATTTATTTATCCATCTATTCACATGCTCACCCATTTATTAATCTGTCCATCCATCCACCTACACATCCACTGATCCATATATCAAACTGTCCATAAGTCAATCAATTCATTATCCATCCATCCATCAAACTGCTTCAGAAATCAGAATCAGAAATGCGTTTTTTAACCCCCAAGGGGAAATTTGGTTGTTTCAGTTGCTAATATATGTAGCATTGCAGTTGCAATAGCTGTGAAGAACAAAGAGGGCTTAATTTTCAAGTCAGAATATTTAAAATTCTGCATCAGTGCATAGTTTGCACATAAGACACAACATTGCACTGCACATGTACTATGCATTACATGGATTACTTTGGGTATAAATAATTAAAGGTCCCATCAAATCAGTAAATTACATGTTAGCTTGTGCAGCATGAGTGAGTCAGGTCGTGTCAGTGGTAATCATGTTCTCCGCCTTCTGCTACATTTACACAAACTGGTTGTAATCATTGATGGGTCATTAATTATGGTAATTACAGAGTCGCCTCGAAGTCACAACATCCGAGAGTGATGTCTTCATGTCTTTACAGAGAGGGGGGAAATTTATTACACAAATCAAAAGTATTAAGTTTATAATCATACTGAATAGGTACTAACATTTAATGTGAAGTTTGCACAAGGAATGTGTTACTGCTTATAAAAAGGAAAAACTAAATGTTAATGATGATTCTGATATGATACTTCTTCATGATCCAAGTCCTGATCAACCTCACAGTTTGGGTTGTACCTTCCTTTTTTAAATGAGAATTGTGGGATAATTCAGTTTTGAAATCTTTGAGAATTGTAGTGTGGATTAATTCAATTCAACACTGAGGCATATTTGCACTTTTACAAGAAAAGCATGGCTATTAAAGGAAAAAAGCGATATATTTTCTTTAACTTTAAGTCGGAAAAACTCTTTCCCAAAACAAATCTGAAGCAAGAAACAATCTTTTCATGACATTTTATTTACTAGCTATTTATTTTGGATTTTAAATGCTGCAAACAGTTACCTCGCAGTGGTTTTTAAAACAAAAAACACTGTTTTTCTTGTGAATATATTTGAGCAAATCCAGATGACAAATTTAGTTATTTGTCTAATTGTTATTTATTTATCAACTCCGACTTCCTTCAGGCTCCTTACTTCTGGGTCATACAACTTGGATGAGACTGCAGTGGATGCAATTTTACTCCCCCCTCCCTTATATGATTCTGCTACTAGCCACACCCCTTCCCTTATGCTCAACCAATCCACTGTGTTTGTGTGCCTTTGGCTGCCATTAGCATTACGCTAATGTAATGTATTTGCGGCCCTTTATATATTTAAAACACATTTAAAGAGACCGCTCTCTCCTGATTAGAATGGAGGTGGGCATAAATCTCCATCCTTATTTATGAACTACAAAAGCAACAAGACTTTCAGCCACAACACTGACAGCTATTTTTATGTCTGTAGGTGCCGCCACCTGGGAGGGTGTCAGACAGGACGATTAGCCTGTTGCCAAAACAGCCTGTTTACATCTTCTACAGCAAAGACTTAGTGCCAGTCACACTTTTGACTGATAAACAAAGCAGAAGGGTTTATTTGTTTTATTAATAAAATACAATAAACACATATAAAGGCAGGAACAAGAAAGACAGAGGACCACAGGTATGCTAACAGTTCCTAAAACATCCCATAGACTCCATAAACTAAATAATAACAAATAAATAACAATGATTCAGACTGGATGTTTTATATCAAAGTTAAACGGGTTAAACTTACTCCCAAATCATTCAAATCGAAGTATAAGTATTGGGAGAACTTGAGTATCATCCTGTCAAAATGACTTTGAGAATGATGGTAAAACCTCGGCAAAGTAGACACATTTTTGCTAAAACTGACTGTCTGGGTTTTCTTCAAAATTCTTACATCAGAAATGAAAATTTAGGCATAAAGCAATGACAAATGACTATATCCTTTTACTTTCTCCCTCTGGCACTTTTTAACCAAGGATAATGAAATTCATGACCATCACAGGGGTAGATTGACACCCTCAGGGATCTTTTATGTGCAGTGATTTCGAAACTTTATTCACAGGATAAGAAAGTCACACTGTCTTAACTTTGCATGACTTTTATACCTGGAAGTGAGAGATGTTGATGTCTTTGACTGTAGGCATGACTGTTAAAGCTCCTGACAAGAATCATTCTTTAAACCCTATTTAATCAGGAAAAAGAAAATCATTGGGATTAAAAATACCAAACAACTACACAAGAACTAGAGAATTTGCATTTCCATGAAGGAAATGCGTTGAAATGCTGAGTGTGACTGCTGAAACTGTGAAATGAAATTGCTAAAAGTAATACAAAGAAAGTTGAAAATGTGACATGAATAGTTGTAAGCAGTAAATCACGGCTGCAAATGTGTGAAAAGTGCAATAAAAATGTTTGCAGAACATTATAGATACTGGAGCTCAGGTCCACAGGTCACGTGACCATGCTCTAACTAACTTCAAAGAAAAGTGCAAAAGTTGATGCAGCTTCAACAGTCATATCTCAGAAACTGTAGCAGGTAGTGAAAAGTGCACTAAAAACTGTTTGCAGTTGTGAAAGAAAGCAGAAAATGAACAACTGTTTTGTAACATGTGTTGATACTTGTAGATGTACCTAATAAAGATAGATGATAGATAAATGATAGATGAACCTTTATTGTCCCAGAAAAGGGAAATTTGTTTCCACAGCTTCCCATATCATGTTGCCAAAGCACACCATCACACAGAACATGAACAGAACAATGGACAATCACAAAGAAATTCATATAAAGTGGCCAATCAGTGTAATACGTCCAAGGTAAGGTTGAGAGTGTAAAGACAAGCATGATTACGCCATTGTAATGAAGAATCTGTACTAGATGGAAAGAAAAGTACATCTCCTCAGCGTGGATTTGAACCCAGGTCTCTCGCTCCATAGTCTGCTGCTCTAATCTTTCAACCATGGAGCTACGTTGCTGACTCATGGTAAGCACGGTATTTCTACTGTTTGTCTCATAGAGCACTCTAATGACGCTCAGTACTTCCGGGTAAACAAACGCTCGCTGTGTCTAAACCGGAATAGATATCAGGAAAAGGATTTCACCGTGAGCATCCCAAGAACCTGCTAAAACGTGTAATATAATTCTCATATCTGTACTGTTCCAAATGTTAACACAGTGACGAGTTAAAAACGCGCTTCAAACAGCAGCACTCGGCTGTCCGGGGCTTCGGTCTGAAGTCACGTGACACACTGAACACACACAGACTTCCTCAAAAGTTGGTCTTGCTTAAAAATCATAATTAAAAAACTATAGAAGCCAGCAAAAAGCTGTAAAAAATAGCCGAGAAGTCAGTGCAGCTTTTAAAGCATGAATGAAGTCTGTAGGTGGAAGCATGCCCAATCTGTGGAGCTTCAAAGTTGCTGAAGTTTTCAGCAGACCTGCGGAAATGTCCCATTGATTTCAAAGTAAAAACACATGCAGAAATTATTTTTTACTGTAAAAAGTATGACTGTTAAACCTGTGAAAAATACAAGCGCACTTTTCCTGAACATGCTGCATATATCAATTTTTTTCTGTGAAAATATGTGCAAATTTGAAGCCTGTGAAAGGTGCCAAAATCTTAAGGAATAAGATGAAGAAGAAGAAAAAGAAAAAAAAAGAATACATTTTAGGAAGAACACTATGTTGAAATGCTGACTCAGCATTTCAACATAATTAACACAATAAATTCAAGATTTTTGCCCTCGTCTACCTTTGATACATTAAAATACTTGTCTAAATACTGAAATGAGCTTGAGTCCACACATGTCTGAAATTAAAATCTGCTAAATGCAAGGACTGGAGAAGCCCATGTTATCTGTTGATTTAGGTGAATAAATCATAAGTTTATGTCGTCAAAATTGATAAAATAACAGCATGACTATGAGTAATCTGTTCAGGATGTTCAGAATACTGTCTGCAATAAAACATTCTTATCTGGTGTGCAGCTTTCAAAACACAGAGCCTCTTTCTTTAATGGACTAGATTCAGTTTTATGAACTCCAAGGTCAAAATAGGGGCGCTGAGTTAAAGTTCTTCTTAAAAGTCAGTATTTGGCAAACTGATTATTTTGTCAAATAAGAAGCCACATTTTTAACAAGTGTACTTAATGATAGTGCACTATATATTGTGTTGGGAGCAGTGTTAATTTTGACAGCACTTTTTAATTTATCGTAATTTCTCATTTATAACACACCTTTGTTTAGAACATGCACCCCATATTTTCTTGATTTAAATATAACATGCACCCACATTTTACCCAAACCTTTCTCTCAAAGTTTTAATCAGTGAAATTTCAGTATTTTCACAGCAAATACTGTACACAATTTATCTCTTAACCAGATGTGTATACCTTTTGCTTTTCGCATGGACACTTACTTGACTTCTGCCAGAGCATGCTCAGTTGTACTGTACCGGCCAATCAGAGAGCAGCTATCAACATGCCAATGTATTCAACCAAGCTATTTGAGTCCCCTTGCTCCCAAGATGGCAGCGCCCGGTGTTTGTATGCGAGTAGTGCCGTGACACTTGAGAATTACACGATCATTACAGGCAATTAAACTAATAAAGACCCAAAATAATGGATTAGAAGAGCTTCACTTAACGTTTTATAAGAATTACAATAGTTTGGAGGTAATGTTTGGCAGAGAGAGAGAATATTTTGGCTTTTGGTATTGGATGTGTTGTTGGTGAGATGAAATAATTAACATATTTTGCTTGTACTTGTGTATAATATGCACCTGAAAATTTCATTTTATTGAAAAGAAATTACAGTAGTGTCTGTTATAGTCCTTGGCTAAAGTATCTTTTAGTTTTAACAGTAATTCATCAAAAAGCCATCAGTAAGTTGCTAGTTTTCATCAGGGGAAAAGGTTAATGAAAATTATGATGAAAATAATTGGTCAACTAAATGAACACTGGTTGACATGCTAATTATTAAACATCCATTCATTTACGTAACCTTTACCTGGGATGAAGCATTGTTAATGTATTCGGTAAATTTCAAGTCCGAACTTGGTTTGATTTTTACTCTGTTGCTGGTAGGATATGTGGCCGCGCTGTATCTCAAAATAGTGCGTTAACAAGCCGCCTGGTCGTGGAAAAGGAAGTGGAAGTAAACAAATAGTTTGTAGCATCTGATGACCCCATGCTGTTTTATAGCTTCTTTTCACACACAACTATTTTATTTATACAGAGGTGGTGGCACCATGTACAGCAAGACACCTCTTTCTGAACAGAGAGGGAACTGAGCTGTGGCGCTGTAGCACACATCCAGGCTCATGTCATGTACATCACAAAACTCCAAACCAAAAAAAAAAAAAGAAAACAGAACAATCCCTTTAATTTCATAAAACATTTGGGTAAAGAAAGTCAGTGCCTGGCCAAATGGGAGTCTTACTGGTTTAACTATTTCATCAACTTGTTGTTAAATCTATGAACTTAACTTTTTTTTCAAAGCTTCTTGTCAAACCAGCCATTTTAATCAGTTTTAAAAAGCGCTGACTGAGAACCAGTATTGGAGAAACCTTCAACAATACCAGCCTTAATGACAAACCCAGCAGGTTCTACTCATCCTTTTTAACTATGCCAATGTCCATAACCTCACCACTTGTCACTCTCACCTTTTTGTGACAAGAGCGACCTTAACGCCTCTTATTTGACACAAACTGCCTCCTTCCTGACTGCCTGCTTGATTTATTCATTCAGAAAAGGCTTACATTTACATATAAAAACAGACTGTCTATTCCTGTCTCAGTCTGAATGTGTGATACTGTAAAACAGATGGGCTAAGGATATGTCTACATGCCTATTTGTGTAAGCTCTCAACACTTGTCTTATCACCATGAGGTCTGTTTGATTTAAATGGTAATTATACCTTCTTCAACAAATCTGCTGCAATTTCCACAGCTTCAACGCAGCCGGCCCCCCTATGTGAGAATGAACAAGGTGGACAACGGCATAAACAACAAAACTGCTTCTTATTAAAGCACTGCACATCCCTCAAACTGACAATGCTCTTACCAAGTCCGAAGACGCATCACCTGGCAGTGACCTCCCCGAGCATGTTATGCCGTGTTACACTTCCAAGGGTAATTGCTGTTAGATCGGAGCTAATCCAGAGCCAGACAAAATAACCCGGGAAAAGAAAAAAATGCACGCTGTGTGCTGCGCCTCTGAAAGGAGTCGGCGGTGGTGGGGGGTGGGTTAAGGGGGATACAGCCATGAAATACCAATGAGCTTCTCCTGGATAAGCATACAATGTGCGAGGCCAAATGCTCATTTTCCCCTGAGGCTTATCACAAGTGCTGGGTTGTACCGAAAATGCCTCTATTCACAGTGTTATATGTTGAATGAAGGGGCCAAGAAAGTGTGGATAAAGACTGGGAAACATGTTGCATACTATGAATATGAAAATAGACCTTATAGGCACTTATTCTTTGATATCTACAATGGTCAAGGTTGTCAGAAAGTTCAATACTTCAGTGCTATCTGTTAAATTAATGGTACTGATAAGTGGGAACATTTACTAAATCGTTTATCACAAGACCGGAATGTAAGAGGGAAATTGGTTCATCAAACCTAAGCAGAATTCTTAAGAATCTGCCCAGAGTAGTTAATACAACACAAGAACTTTTCAATCAATCTATTGTCCTTTCTGCTTCAACCTCACTGTGATCACAGGTAGTTAGTCTATCCCAGATGATGCTGTGCAAAAGCCACTTAAGCAATCTGTGATTGGACATTTACTCACAGGCAGCTCCTCTTTGTCCCAGCTTGTTTACACAGGCACACGCAAATAGGACAGGGAATCCAAAAAACAATTCCGGTTGAGAATCAATAACAACTACCTCAATGAATCTATAACATTAGCTTTTCGCTTATCAAAACCCTGATCACTTCCTTCCACTTTGGTCCGTGTACCTTGTAAATCAGTCTCCTTAAAGGCAGTCAGCAGAAGTGATAACAAAGAAGTCAAAAATCATGGCAAGAGGAGGCAGAAGTGAAGATAAAGACAATTGGTGCTCAACTTTCAGTAAGTGGAAACACCAGCAACTGTGTTTATCAGCATTTATCTCTGCATTATGGCATTGAAGATCAGGAGTGCCATGTGTTTGGCATGGTTGACACTGAAAACCTATGCAGACCAACTTTGCCCACACAAACAGAACATAGCAGAATCATAAAAGAATCAGATATAATGTAAAATGTTGGGATGCACAATATTATTGGAGCTATGTCAGTATCTGCAGACAGTTGCCAGAGATGTTGATTATTGAAGGTATGAATATTTTGGCTGATATTCACAGCCAATGTTTTGGCCAAAAAGATATCCCATATGTTGACTGTAATATCGGAAGAATTTAAAAGTGTATCATCAACAGTGAACGTCCATTTTTATCAATCAAAAGTATCTTTAATCAAAGACTAAAATGTTGCATTCCTTGCCTTGTATGTGTTTCTAGCACAAAAATCCTGTCACTAAGGGAACCGACTAATTTTGGTTTCAATGAAGCTTTGTGTTCTTGATCTAAAGCAGGGCTCCAGGCTAACTTTTTGCAATGGTTGCAATGGTGCACCTTAAATTAGGAGCACCAAAATTTTTCATAGTGTCACCTTTAACACCATACGTCACCATTTTATCTTTCTTCATAACTTATATACATAATGTAGATGAGTAAAGAAATGCTTGCATTTATTTACTTTGTTGTACTTGTTTTTGTTGGTGTTCATTAATTATCTGACAGTCACTAAGCTTCTTCTGAGTTACCGCTCCGTGCTGAAACCTGACACCACAGTCAGGCTCTACCTGGGCTCATTTGCATACTAACAGCTGATTGGTTGATTACTGAGGGCTGTGTGTGTGCGTATGTGTGTGTGTATGTGTGCATGTGTTTGGGCGGGTCTACAGCCTGCAGCCTATGAAGATGCAACGCAGAGAGGAGCAGGTCCTGTGTCTTGTCATTTTTGGTGGATTTTTCTGCGACTGCAGATACTTTTGTCAACTTAAGTTTTTAAGAGTGCGCATAACATTTTTTCTTGGTGCACCAGTGTGCCCAAGAAAAAATGTTAGGTGCACTCTCACAACTTTTGGGTGCATGTGCGCCCAAAATGGTTGCACTCTGGAGCCCTGTAAAGTGTTAATATTGTATCTGAGGAAATTAATTCAGAAGTATTGGCTTATCTGATTTTTACAAAAATCAAGTATAATGCATCCCTTTTGTATTTAGACTAGTCATATGAGAGAATGAAAATACAGGGTAAATTATATGTAGCATGTTTTATCAAAAAGTTGAATAACATCAGATGTAGTAACATCCCTTTCAGATTTCAACTGAAGCTTAGGACACCTGTATAGTGACAACCTTAAGAAATGCCACTATAGTCTTATAGAGGAATAGCAAATACCTTCTCATTCATATCTGACTTCATGCAAAACTTTCTCTATTACAGTATAAAAAATGTTCCACTCACAGAAAATCTACTTTTGCGTCTGTTCCTGGCTTTTCAAATATAAGCATAGTCCTTCATAAAACCTCGACAGTAGCACCATTATCCAAAAACCCAACAAATCCATGAAACACAACTTAATCTCCACTACCTGAAGTCTAACACACTGTTACCCCACATCTTAGCGAGCACTCAGAGTGGAGAAAATCTCTATGTTTTGTTAGAAATCAATGGGCCGATTTTATCCACGCTGCCGTCAGGGGGGGAAAAAGGAAGAGCTCTAACATGTGTCTGTGTGCAGATAAAAAGCCGCTCCACCTGGAACTAGTACAGATGTGCATGACAGTGCATAACAAAAAAAAAAAAAAGGTAATGGTGGAAGGTAGATTAATGGAGCACATTCTCAATCTGGAAGGAAATCTTAGAGATTGTGCAGCTCGCAGGGAAAATGCAAATGGGTACAAACACACCAGCACAGATAAAAGGTTTAAAATCTCTCTCTTTTTTTAAGGGGGGGAGGAAGTGAGGGGATATTATGACGCTGGTGAGCTGTGCAGCGCTGGCTCCTCTCCAAGGTGCAGAGCAAATTCTAGGGGGAATCAAATTTTATGGGTCTTAAACATCATTGTGACCAGCTTATATGAACAATGCTGCTCCTTCTGCTTCCTTTCAAACGCACACGCTGCATGTCATGTTTGCAGAATAAGACCCTTATGTGATTTCAATAATTCCATTAACTAGGTTAGCAGGGGCTATTCTGCTGCACTATACGCCCCTATTAAGCTAAAAGGAAACATTCTTCTGCACAAAAACATGAAAAATACTCTTCCAAGGCTTTAGACTGCGAGGAAGAGAAAAAGAGAAACATATAAGTGGAGTTTTGTTGGGATAGTTTTTCAAAAAATGACATTGAATCCAAAAAAACTATTGATAAATAGAGCACACCATGTTAGCAGAGAGGAAAGAACACAGTATCACGAGTTCAGAATAAAAGGTGGATGAACGAGAGAGTGTATGAAAAGAAGCAAGGACAAGAGGAAGAGAGAGACAGAAAGGGAGCGAACGGAGGCCAAACAGAGCTTTTTATCTTGCCTATGATCTCCAAGTCTAACCTGTCAACCAGTGGGAGGACATTTACAGGCTGTTTGGCCTGTTTGAAGATGGAGAGAGAGGGCTGAACCAGGCTCTGGGTTAACCATACTTACTATTTGATGCAGACTTTCTCATCTAGGTTCTCATGTATCTTTATCATGCTGGAGGGGAGGGACTTAAGGCAGAGTGAAATTTTGGTGGACCAGTCGATGCATCTCTTGGCTAGAACATAAGACATAACTAGGGATGTAACGGTTACCGGTAAAATGGTAAACCGCGGTAAAATTTCCCATGGTAATCATTACCGCGTCCTATAAAAATTACCGTTTTACCGTGTTTGATAACCACAATGCGTCAAAAACTCATTTTCCGTCAAAGTTCACACCTTATGGATTTAATCGATCGTACTCTGGAAAGATTAGAGGAGAATACATCGAAGATATCTGCCATGGAGAGGGGAGACTAGAGGAGATTCACAAAGGGGGCTAACTGCAGTAGAAAAAAAAAAAAAGACCATGACATGGTCTAATATGATGAACTATAACATGGACACTAATGCTGCAGGCAAACAAAAATCTGTGAGTTTATGTAAAATAGGTTTTTTGTTGTTGATTTTCAATTGTTCATGAAGAGAATCCTGTTTAAAGTTCAAATCTGTTGTTTTCTTTTCTTGTAATTACACACTGTTCAAGCATTTAAAACATAATAATGAATTAAAGCCGCAAGCGGCGATGATCGGGCCCTCGCCCCCCATGCGCCCGTTGGAACCTGCCGCCACCGTCACATATTGCTTTCGAAAAATGCTGTTGTTTAGAAACAATGGTGCCACTAAATGTTGTTTGCGTCGCATGTCGCAACCCCTGCATGTTGCTGCCACCACATGTATGTAATTGATGACATATCCAATGCTTGTAGTGATTGGAGTTGCAGAGAATTGAGCTTGTAGATGTGTTAGGAGGTGGACCTTTATCATGCTTGTGAATTTTGAAGCAGATTGGACCTTAAATGAAGGAGTTACAGTGATTTCCATGTTCATGGCGATCAGTGAAGTTTGAGTCTTCGCCATCGCCACAGTGTTTCACCTCAGGACACGACCTCAACAGTGATGCGTCATGAAGGTGTGAAGACCCTTTCTGAGAATATTTAAAAGAAATATGTTGAAAAACAGAGGAGATTTTAATGATCGAGTAAAACATCAGACTTCCTGTTACCAGCAGAGGGTGCTATATTTGAGTGTGAAACAAAGTACATAGATTAAGTCAGGCAGAGACAGTGAACACTTGTACTTGTTTTGGTCCAGATCTAACATGTTACTAGAGAGTTATTAAGGTTTACGTGTTTTCCAAAAATAGTCAACTTTGGGCGTCCTTCCTGGCCACGCCCATTGACTTACGAAATATCTTTTAACAAGTTTTCATCATCCATGTGTCTAGTATACACAAACCAAATCTAGAGTTTATTCGATAAAAAACCTAGGAGGAGTTCGTTGAAATGCGAGCCTTAAAATCACAAAAATCGTAATTTCAACGTTAATTTACGAACTTCCTGTTTGGAATTCCCTATGACAAATTATATATCTGTGATCGGCTTGGCCTGGGGGTTATGCCCAAAAAATTTCGTGCAAATCGGAGTTAGTCAAAAATTCGCCATATTTGGGCGCGGTTTGTGGCCACGCCCATTGAGCTACGAAAATTCTTTTAACAACTTTTCATTGTCAAGGTGTCTAGTATACACGATCCAAATCTGGAGTTGATCCGATAAAAAACCTAGGAGGAGTTCGTTCAGATACGTACCCCGCAAATCGCCAAAATGCGACTTTCAACGCTAATTTGCAAACTTCCTGTTTGGAATCGACCATGGTCGTAAGAGACTTTTTTGTAGGTCTGGGCCTGATAATTATGCCCTAAAAATTTCAGGTCGATACGTGAAAGTAGCCGGAGGGGCTGCAGTTTACGGCCACTAGGGGGCGCTGTGGCGCACTTTTTTTTTTGCAATCACTGGAATCATAAAATTTTCACCATGCCTGACAATTTGGACTAGGCGCGGTCGCGTATAACTGAAGTTGAGGGCACGCAATTTGGGGTTAAAGAGGCTGGAGAAGAAAAAGAAAAATAATTAAAGCCGCAAGCGGCGATGATCGGGCCCTCGCCCCCATGCGCCCACTGGGCCGTGTCGCTACTGCCGCATATTGCTTCCGCCAAATACTGTTGTGAAGCATTGGAACCTCCGCCAGCGCAAAAGTCCTTAGCCATATTGTGATTTGTAACATAAATATTAGTCCTACCTTTTTTTCACCTAAATATTTAGATTCTTTGTCCATGAAAACATACCATTGGCAACTGGATTCATAATGATATCTATTTTAGTTCTGTAGTTATTCACAAAAATCACTTTTTTTGCTATGGCTGCCAGACGCTTATCTGGATCAACAACAAAATCGAATCAGTTGTTCCTTTTCCCATATTGAACGTTTCCTGAAAATTTGATCCAAATCCACTTTTTGAGTTATTTTGTTCACAGACTGTCAGATGGACAGACAGACAGACAGACAGACAGACAGACGGACAGACGGCCAGATAGACGGATGGACAGACAGACAACAAGTCTCCCAACATTCTTGGCAGGGAACCAAAAAGAAAACGTAACCCCAACCCCAACCCTAACCCTAACCCTAACCCTAACCCTAACCCTAACCCTAGGAGGATTTGTTGAAATGCAAGCCTTAGAATCGGCAAGATCGGAATTTCAACGTAAATTTCCGAACTTCTTTTTCCAAATTTCCTAAGACAACTAAATATATTTGTAACATCTTGGCCTGGTGTGTATGCCGAAAAAAATTTTCGTGCATATCGGAGTTTGAGAAAAATTTGTCCAAAACGGGCGTGGTTTATGGCCACGCCCATTGACCTACAACAAATCTTTTAATAACTTTTCATCGTCAATGTGTTTAGTATCTACATTCCAAATCTGGAGTTGATTCGTTAAAAAACCTAGGAGAATTTCGCTCAACACGCATTCCCTGCAAATCGCCAAAAATGCGACTTTCAACGCTAATTTGCGAACTTCCTGTTCGAACTGATGGTGGTCGAAGAGACTTTTTTTGTAGGTCCGGCATGATAGTTATGCCCTGAAAATTTCAGGTCGATCCGAGAAAGTAGCCGGAGGGGCTGCAGTTTTAAGCCACTAGGTGGCGCTATGGAGGAAATTTTTTGTGCAAACACTGAATCATAAATTTTTCGCCATGACTAAATTTTGGGGCTAGGTGCTCGTGTTTATCTCAAGTGCAACACACACAATTTTGGGCTAAAATGGGTGGGAATTCGCTGGTCGATTAGGTCTTTCGGGCTCAGGCCCTAAAAAACTTTGAGGCTTCGCCATTGCCAGACCGTTTCACCTCAGGACACAACCTCAACACTGGTGCTTCATGAAGATGGGAAGACCCTTTCTGAGTATATTTAAATAAAAATATGTTGAAAAACAGAGGAGATTTTAATGATCGAGTTAAACATCAGACTTCCTGTTACCAGCAGGGGGCGCTATATTTGAGAGTGAAACAAAGCATATAGATGAACTCAAGCAGGGACAGTGAATATGTGTACATGTTTTGGTCCGGATCTAACATTGTACAAGAGAGTTATTAAGGTTTACGTGTTTTCCAAACATGGTCAACTTTGGGCGTCCTTCCTGGCCACGCCCATTTACTTACGGAAAATCTTTTAATAACTTCTCATCATCAATGTGTCTAGTATACACAAACCAAATCTGGAGTTGATCCGATAAAAACCCTAGGAGGAGTTCGTTCAAATGCGAGCCTTAGAATCGCAAAAATCGGAATTTCAACGTAAATTTACGAACTTCCTGTTTGGAAATCGCAATGACAATTTATATATTTGTGATCGGCTTGGCCTGGGGATTATGCCCAAAAAATTTTGGTGCAAATCGGAGTTAGTGAAAAATTTGTCAAATTTGGGCGTGGTTTCTGGCCACACCCATTGACCTACGAAAAATCTTTTAATAACTTTTCATCGTCAAGGTGTCTGGTATACACAATCCAAATCTGGAGTTGATCCGATAAAAACCCTAGGAGGAGTTCGTTCAAATACGTACGCCCAAACGCGATCCTCAACGCTAATTTGCGAACTTCCTGTTCGGAATTGACCATGGTCATAAGAGACTTTATTGTAGATCTGGTCATGATACTTATGCCCTAAAAATTTCAGGTGAATACGTGAAAGTAGCCGGAGGGGCTGCAGTTTAAAGCCACTAGGGGGCGCTATGGCGCACATTATTTTGTGCAAACACTGGATTCATAAATTTTTCGGGCGGACTAATTTTTTGGCCTAGGCGCGTTCGCGTTTATCTCAAGTTGAAGGCACGCAATTTGGGGTTAAACAGGCAAAAGAATAATAATAATAATAATAATAATCCGAGCGATTCCAATAGGGCCTTCGCCGACCCCTACGGGTCGCGGCTCGGGCCCTAATAATAATAATCTTAGCGATTACAATAGGGCCTTCGCCGGCCTGCGGTCGGGCTCGGGCCCTAAAAATACTTGCTAGAATTGTTTACTTTTATTTCTAATGAAAGAAGGGCAAAAAATGTACTCAAAGGGCATTTCTAGAAATATTTATTGAAAAAAAGACAAAAAAGAAATGTTATGATTATAATATTAAAGGGGTTAAATGATTTCAAGACTGTGTAAAAGTACTTTTTGAACATTCTGAGCAAACCGCAACAGTACCGCGATAATAATGATAACCGTGATCATTTTGGTCACAATAACTGTGATACAAAATTTTCATATCGTTACATCCCTAGACATAACTGTCTCTCTGTTAAAGATGCAGCCACGTGAAGCTTCTCCACTTTCCCTGACAGGGTGTTGGCTGGTACCTAACAGGTCTGTGACAGGGCCTCTCCACCCTTACAGAAACAAAAAGTAAAGTTTACACCATGTTTGTGTAGCTTGTGGTGTCAAGTTTGCGCTCTGTTGATTTGACAGCTACTTTATTAGCCAGGGAAAAGACTCAGGCAGTGTAATCTTGTGAGGGAAGCACCATCTCAGGGAGACACCCTTCAAATGCATAACTTGATTTTAGGCACAACCCCACAGGGTTTCCAGGGGCTGGAAGTTAGCTGGAAATTGGTTGGAAGTTGGCAGGTAGCTGGCTTGGAGGGGAAATTCAAGCAACTGAATCTGCCAAGTGCTTAAATGTTAAAAATTTTATAACTCAAAGATGGTATATCATAAAGTACAACAGTGCTGGTTTTGTTGTTGTGACATCGTAAAGTATCTATGCCATTTGATTTTAGGCATTGGCTAAGGCTGGAGGTGTTATGTTTTTGCAGTGTCTTTCTTTATAGTTCACGGCATCCAAGAATTTCCTTTAAACTTCCTCCACATATCTAACTATAAAGTGATGAAATATGCAGGATAATAGGCATAAAATGGTACCGATCCAGATGATTGAATTTTCCCCTTCAAGCCAACTGCCTGCCAACTTCCAGCCAATTACCAGACAACTTCCTGCCAATGGAAGCCCTTCTACCTTGGTTAATGCCATGCTGATGCATTGAAATCAAATAACATGGATACTTTTAGGATTTACAACAATAAAACCAGCACATGATACCATAAATCACACAAACATGGCCTAAAATTTACTTGTACAGACCTGTCAGGGACCAGCCAAGACTCTATCACGGAAAACAGGGAGGTTTTAGGTTGCAACTGTAGCTCTAGTTAGGTCTTGTAAAAGACTCTATGGGTCAGTTTATACATGTTGTTAAATAACCAATTAAAATGGGCTCACCAGCAAAAACATAGCGCTGTTCACATCAGTGTACGTCCCCCCAAAGCTAATTTTTTATTGTTCTGACAAAATTATTTCTGTTTCACACTGTCTTTAGCTTCAGTTATTTGTTTTTAAACTCTTTTTGTTTTGTTTTCTAATACTTGTAATCATTACTTACTGATATCCTTATAAATTTGATGGTTCTTTTTATATTGTATTTATTAAATGAAATGCTCATTTTCTAAATGTCAAACGATAAATTCCTTTTGGAACTGACTTTATCTGCTTTAAATGTGTTTAAATTGCCAACTATTTATGCATTCTTACGTATATTTTTATACCTGTTTATTAATTATTATTTGCAGCTAATCCTACTTTTTGCTGGTTCATCTCCTTTCCCTCCAAATGTTTGTCCTTGCATTCAGAATAGGAGAAATGTCATAAAACGTAAAAGATTAGAGACTTTTGTCACTATCATGCTCTATAGTATCTGCTGCAAATTCACACAAGTATTGCTGCTGCTCCTTCTTTTATTAATAGCTTGTTTTGATGCTACCGCACTTTTTGATGAACACATCAGCTAGCTTAAATAAAGAAAAGGTATTCAATTCAAAAGCAACAAATAGCAAACTACGATTGTTGCTTTTTATAGTGACAATACAGCCCAACACAGTTTTTCTAGCAGCGTTGGGCTGTTCAAAGCAGTCTAGTTCTGGTCGGCTCAGTAATAGCAAACCCAAATAACTTAGCCATGTCTGTCCCACTTCTGCACGTTAGCTTGTTGCTAATTTTACAGCTGACAAAATTGCAAAATTGCTCTTTATCAGCCTGTCATGGTGGCTCTTTTGTGATGTATCGTAATGCAGTGACAACTTCATCCTCCTTTAGCTTTGCGGTTTGGTTTGTTTACATCTAAGACTGGTGGGCATTCGGGGTGGAAGAAAAAATTGATTCACATAAGTATGGGGATTTTTTGTTTGAAAAATCGTTTTTTTTTCCAAATGTATATGCTTCATTTTAGTCTGTGTTAATAAGACACTTTTAAATGCAATCCAGGCTTTTAAAAAGAGAGAATAAACAGCTGGTTAAAATACATTGCTGTGTAGAACCTAAAAACGGACAAACATGTGATGTATATTTTTCCTGATATAGTCTGTAGGCATCATCATTGTTCAACTTTTTCGCTGATGTTATAAAAGCTAGCTAAACACTGCAAAAATCGGCATTATCGTAGAATCGCAATTTAAAATCGAATCAGCACCTAAAAGGGGGAAAAGCGTATCGTCCCAGCCCTAGTGGGTATGAGGGGCTGTCTGTCCTATCACTGATTTTGGTTTAGAAAACTAAAGCAAGCTGCATCAGTTTTTCTAACTTGTCCTTACCAAGGTCTTTAGAGTTGCATTGACACTCCAGAGTGAAATACAACAACCGATTTCAGGGCCAACAGGTCCTGGCACCCTGCAGCTTTAAGGATTAGCTTCAGCTTCAAATGCAAACATCCCATTTTTTAATAATTAAAAAGCTAAAGAATCATCCTCTTATTTTCCAGACAGTATGTTTTGATTCGTAACATTTTTATTTCCTCTTGGCTTCAGAATGCTTCTTACAGTAAACTTCCTTCACCACAAAAATAATCTATTATTGAACAGGCCATAAAATTCAACATTAACAGCTGCTGAAACTGGAAAGTGGAAAATAATGGATAAAAAAGGCTGGAAAACAGAGTGAACCACTTAAGAGTCTATTTTTAGAAGTGTTCTTTTCATACTCTGCATTATTCTTTTTAATCCAGACAGATTGAAATGGTCTTTGTTGGCTTTTTGTTACTGGAAAGAAGCGAAGAAAAAGCAGCTTTGAGAAAGAATTGCTTGTGATTATAATAAATGGTTTTATTTGCACCTAATTACTGTGCTTTAAAATTGAAGGAAATCCCTAAAAAGTCAGAAAATGCACAAACAGTGTACGAAAAGACATTAGCTTTGGAGAATATTCTGTAAGATGTGAGCAGCCTTTTTCTGTGTCACACTCAGAGCAGTCTGCATACTGGCTCAGTATCAGCAAGGCAGGTACGCATGCAGCATTTCCAATACATTTCCAGCAAGATAACTTCGAACTAGCACACAAGTGAGAGCGCTGGCCGGGTAAAGAAATCCCACCTGCTTTTGAAAACTTCCCCACCCCCTGATAGCTCTCACATGAGGATGGAGTTCATATTTTCTGAGCAACACTGCAGCCTCAGAGCAGGAATCCAAAATGTGAGAGCAGACCGCCTCGAGGAGCACACGACGTCCATCGCACACAAAATTACCCCGACTCTTCTCCAAGTCTCTTTTTTGGCCCATGTTTCATTTAGGGGTGGAGATATTAGCATATTTTTGTTGATTCATGACATGTGGTTGGTCAGAGTCCCCATGCTGTCTCTAAATGACTTCCCTACTAAGAGAAACTAGAGCAGTAAGGCAGAATAATAACTGGTGGACCCTTTTTCATTCATGCATGCAAATTAAGATTGTTAAAATTTTAAACACTTCGAAATGGCAAGTCAATATAAACAATACTTTTTTACTGTTTTAAATAAATGAGAGGTTTAATTAAAGAAAAAAATGACACACTTTCAGCCGTATCTGAACTGAAAGATACTTCAAGCCTAAAGGGATAGCTTTTTTGTTTGTACGTTTTTTTAAGTGGGGCAGTGTAAGGTGTGTTGGCATGAGCCTGAATGTTTGCCACAGTGTCACAGCTCAGTTCTCCCTCTGTTCAGAAATCTCAGCACAAGCGCTAATGCTATACATGGCGCCAAACTCAAACTCAAACCCTTGAATTGTTGGAATTGTGGGAGAAAACAAGCTGCGAAAACAGTGTGGTGTCATCACACTATTAACAGTTTGTGTACATCTACTTGCTTTTCCAACACCACGCCGTGACAGCCTACATTGTCCTTCCGCAAGCAGCTCTGACTAGTTTGCGTCACAAGAGGCAACAACTGTTAACAAACCGGATAATTGTTGTTTTTAGCAGAAAATATGACCACCATTTACTAAGGAATACATATGTTAACTGGAGTACACACAGGAGAAACTTCTGTAGATCTGAATTGCAAATGGTGGATTCCGATATGGAAACAGGAGGACCAGATAAATCCACAGTGCCTGTTGATTCCAGGTTAATAAACTGTGAGCTCATGTCGTCAAACTGGATGAATTATGAGAGTGACTGAAAAAAAATCACTTTAGTATGTTCAAGGCCAGAAGATATGATCAGCATTTACATGAGCAGCTCTACTCACGCAGAGCCTCATTGCTTTAATGGACATTTATAAATGTTACTGACCAGATTCACTGTTATACAAACTCCAGAAACCAATCAGAGGACCAAAATGAAGGTTCATATTCAACGTAAATATTAAACTCATTCTAACCATCTATTTTGTAAAGACAGAAGCCACAGTTTCAATGATATATATATACTTCAAGATAGAACATGGTATGTTTGAAGTTGAGGAGGTGGACTGAGCTACAAAAACATGATCTCTCATAATCACTGTGCTTGGTCAGCAGGATGATTATTAAACATTTGTATTATAAGGCTAAACTTTATTTGAGATTAAGTATTATTTGATATCATTTCATATATATTTGACCAGAAAAAGAACGGCTTTAGCTCCAACTGGTGGCTGG
Organism: Scarus forsteni; assembly: GCA_036419115.1. Taxonomy (NCBI): domain Eukaryota; kingdom Metazoa; phylum Chordata; class Actinopteri; order Labriformes; family Labridae; genus Scarus; species Scarus forsteni. The sequence goes on along the minus strand of JAZDUH010000359.1, from coordinate 12,742,467 downwards.
AGGCTTGATTACTTTGCATTTGACAGGGCAAGGTCCACTGGGCATTGAGTCAAAGAAAACCAAACTAAGTCAAAATCACAACAATATTCCAAGATTATCCTCGACTGTACAAAGTTACAAAGCCTGCTAAATATTATATAATCAAGTGATGCGACAAACTTTGTTTTTGCAAGATTACAATCTGTACAACAACACCTTGACAACAACATTATTATGTAATCATAAGTTTGTGATATAAAAGTGTAGAAAAGCACCTTTTAAGTAGATTGGAAGCAGGGATACACGATTTCGGATTTTTGCTGACATATGATATTTTTTTAAGTCAGCATTAGTATTGCTGGTACCGATACTGATACCGATATTTCTGGTGAAGAGCACAAGCTCTGTACTCAACAAAAATGGACTTGGGATATTTTTATGAGGAACAGACATAAAACAAGAAAAACAGAATTTAACTCTTGCAAAAATTAGTTTTTTTGTTTGTCAGTTTGTTTGTTTTTAAGTGGGGTTGTGTAAGGTGTGTTGGCATGAGCCTGAATGTTTGCCACAGTGTCAGAGCTCAGTTCTCCCTCTGTTCAGAAATCCCAGCACAAGCGCCAATGCTATACATGGTGCCAAATTTAAACTCAAACCCTTGATTTTAAATGTACCCTTGCAGTGATGAGAATGAGCATCAAAATTGTACATTTGTGTAATTTGTTGAGATTCCAGTCGATATATTAGCTGTAATTATACATGCAGAGATTTCAGTATCAGTGAATACGATTCTTAACTTTTGGGCTCATATCTGCCGATGCCGATATCAAACCGCTATTGTGCTTCCCTAATTGGAAAGTCTGAATCACATTTTAGATTAGGTAACAGATAAACACAAATGACATTAAAGGTGCTATGGGGAGAATCTATTACTGGCGACAGTAAGACTCTGCTACCCATGAGCATGTGCAGCGACTGTCATAATGCTGCGTTCCAGCAAATGGGAGTGACATCATCTCCGACGTATCAGCGTTCCAGTTGAAGTAGGAAAAAAACATGCGGATCTACCAGGCTATTGTTAGCTGTTGTTAGCACACCCTGTGTTGTTGTTCACAAATATTCAATGAAGAATGCGATTATCACTATAGCAGCATTTTTGTAAATATAAGTCTAACAATACTATGTATACAGCTGATCTAGAGTGACACACCCCAGTCAGAAGTGCAAATAAATTGATTATTACAGGAGCTAAATAACTGTTCAAACTGGGGGCATCCATCTTCGATGGTCAACTCGAGGGTGGTTCCCAGTAGGAAATTCAGACTTCGGGGGACGTTCCAGTTGCAGTTTCCTACTCGGAACCCGGAAATTCCTACTTCTGACTACAACTGGAACGCGCCAAAAGATGTGACCCAAGCCAAAGCATGTTTGTTGTGATGCTAATAAAAATGCAGCTCAGACCTTCCTCAGAACTCTGCATTGCTTTACAACTTCTTTTTTCAGCAACTTACAGGATGCACAGCGACGAGGTAATGTAACTCTTTCTAGTTACGTAGCGGTAGTTTTTGATGTGTGACAACAAGCAATTTTTGGAAACCTCAGTGTCGTAGTTTTGTAGCTGGCTATATATCGCTACTTACAGCCCGGTGCGCTAAGACGTGTCAGAATAATATAAATTTGCTCTAGTTTTAATTGTCTTGTTTCTCGAAGTTGAGCAACCAGGCCAGTCCAGCCCTGTCCGACCCGACCGCGAAGCTAAGGAATAGCATTTATAGATAACCTATTTTGATGCTATAAAACTCATCTTAAAGTGTGTATTTCAATCAGGCATATATCTAAAACTGATACTTTTTTGTAATTACTTAGAAATTCCTCACAGTCCCTTTAAATGTCTATGACTTGTTTTTACTGAGGGAGCAGAGACTAAAGCCCATCAGATACAAATATGATCAAAACCTTTGACTTCTTTCTTTAAATTTGAATTTTAACTTCTGTTTTGATCCCACCAACTATACGTCTGGAAGTTCCTTTTCCGTCTTTAATCGAATCTTTGTTCGAGAGGTTAGATCTGCTCCCCTAAAACATTTATTGTCCACTGCTGTTGACCTCGCTGATCTGTAGCCATAGTTGAACTTTGTAAAATATTCAGCGGGGTCTGTAAATCACTCTCAGTATTTTAAAGAGATTTTGTGTGACTTGATGGATTTCAGCTGAACTCCCTGCGCCCCAAACGTCTGGCTGGCTTTATAAAAAGTATTTTACTAAGAGAGAGCAAATGCATTACACAGTTTTTTGTTGTCACCAGGGGCCTTTTATTATGTGGTGGGGGACATGGCAGAGGAGCCCAAGGAGCAAAAAGAGCAACTAAATGGAATTGCTTTTATAAATCAGTGTCAAATTATGCATTCAGTGCACAGACTAGAGAGGCCCTCTACCACATACAAGCTGAAAGTTTATGAATCTTGGGGGAACCAGCTTGAGACAGGCTCTCTTGTTAAGTTTTGTTGGATGTTGTTGGGTGCTCGGACCAAAAAGACTTCCTCTTCACGCTTTTATGCTAGAGTAATGCTGGCTGCTGACTGGAAATTGCACTGAAAAAGAGCAGGAAAGTAACAAGACAGGCAGCTCAACATGTTTTCCAACACATGAGATTGTGTTGATGATGATTAAACACGTTTGCTTTAATTTCACTCCCCTGATTTTAATTAAGCCAAGCATTGTTCTTATTATTCTTGACAAACCAAAGTAATAATTTGAGATTTTGTGGTTGTCTGACTATAAAAGTGACAGCGCTAGGGTGTAACAAAGTGTTTTGAATCTTTTATTATTTATGACATGAGCGGAGGATTTTAAAACAAATCCCAAATCAAAAACGGTTAAACTCCAAAAACAAGGCATTCATGCAAGTAAGCTGCAGTCTGATTTTTGGGGTCTAAGAAAGAGGAAAGGCTTCAGCTGTATCCCTGTGGAGATCGCCAAGGCTGTACAAAACTGGATTTTGCTGATATCCAATATGGCAATAATTCAAACTCATTAACCGCACTGTTGATTTTTTTTTTTTTGTCAACAGAACAAAGGTTCAGCTTTACTAAGTTTGACATGTTCCTTTCATTGTGGCATTCTATCTGTTTTAAAAACACATATAAACAAGAAAAGCACTTGGAGAGCACAGATCTCCACCAAGCAGCTCAGTTACGGCAGTGACTTTTTCACAACCCCTGTAAAAGATGTAATTCTAGATCAGCATGCACACTGGTTGGAAGGCCAAGTCTCCACTCATGTCTGTCCATGAGGTGAACTCCTCCACTGGCATTGCAAGGGAAGCTGGGAAACGTAGTGACATGGGCTGGACAACATTGACGTCAGTTTTCAAATAAATTCCCATAATGACGTAAAAAGGCAAAACTCTTACAGCAGCCAGGGAGAACTGAAAGTGGTTTGCTGTTATAAGCTTTGTTTTTTTCTAAAGTCAGTCTGGATTGGATCGATCCAGATGAAATTTACATTGATGACAGAGTTATATATATATATATATATTATCCCGTAAATTTTGAAGCAAATCCATCCTGTGATATCAGAGATATGACTTTTTTAAAATAAAGTCCAATGTTAAGTTATGGGATTTTACAGAAATTTTGGGATTTTTTTTTGCATCTAGACAAATATGCAGATCACCACCAAAATGTACAGGCTTCTCCTTGGACCAAACCACACCACTGGTAAAATATTCCTGTAAATCCATCCAGTAGTTTTTGTTGCATGATCCTGCTAACAGACAAACAAACACACAGACAAACAGACAGACAGGCCCTTGCTAAAACATAACCTCCTTGGTAAAAAAGTAAAACTTAATTCCATTCTAAGATAAATGATACTGGTTGTTTTGAATGTATACATAAAGAGATAATGAAATGGGGGTCATGCATTTTGGTGCATTCAAAAGGTATAGTTAAAGGTGTAGTCAGCAATCTTCTAATCTTCTAACCTAATGCACTATTTGTCAAAATCAGTGTATTTCTCCTCTCCATCCACAAGATGTCCCCACTGACAGCATGTAGAAAAAAAAGTCTGGTTTCAATGACGTCCTTGGCTCTGAATTTCAGCAGGTAAATACTGTGGTTCGGGCCGAGCCACCAAAACAGGGTACACCCCCCACATCCAGTGGGCGATCATACTCATGCGCAGATCAGACAGAGGGGGGAGGGGGAGTCGTAGGTTGCGTAGCGTGCGCAGTTAGTGTAAGAGAGAGATACAATAGGTGCAGTAGCAATGGCTGAAAAACAGCCCAAAAGAAAAAGGTCAGAGGAGTGAAAAGTGAAAAAGAAGGGCTATGACCATGAAAGACCGAAGACCCGGGTCAACATTGTTGTTACTTTGTGTTGCTTCACATAACAGTAACAGCAGTCGGGCATTCATCTTATTGTCTAATCTGCCAAAATGTACTGTTGTTGTGATGTTATCAATAATGGCAGTCGAGTTGTGGCTACTATTGTCTGACGAGTTGGGGCGACCTTAGCTACGCTGGTCAGCTACGCAGTTTCTACGGCCGTTTCCATGACAATGCACATCCATCAGCTTTTGGAGGTGGGGCCGGGGTACAGTTAAGGTACGGCATACATATAGCCTTCATGCACGGCTGCTTTATTAACTGTAATACTGTCATATTCATCAATACTGATAAGTAACTTTATAGCTATTATCTGCCAATACCAATAGTGTGATGATAATATAACTTACATTGTGTTCGGAAAAGTCCACAATGTGAACCCATTTTTTTGCATTTTTAAGCTCTACTTAGAAACTTTAAAATATTCAATAGTGGAAAAAGCATATTTGTGCAACTTTTCAACTGAACTTATGATTTTATCGAAAATTCGTCTCAAAACCATGTTGGGGGTACCTTGTAAAATATGCGTGGACTGTCTCTGTAACATTAATATTCATCAAAATTTCTGTTTATTTTCTACAATATCTTTTTTAACTGTAATCTCACATATTACAAACATTAAGTTTAATGGAGCTTTAACCTTTGCCTTCCACACAAAAGTAGATGAATGTCTATTTTAAAAAACTGGGGCACTGATTCAAGCTGGGAGTTTAGAGTTGAAGACGTAATTTCTTTGCAAAGCTGAAATGAGAACAAATCATGTAAAATGTTCTTTTTTGAGAAACACTTTTTGGATGTTATTTTCATTACTTATAAGCCGTTTTTATTTTTTATGACCAGTTTAATATTTATGATAGGTTTACCTATGTGAGAAATTCCCCTCTGTAATAACACATTAATAAGACGTAATGCTTCTTTCTAGCATTAAGTTTAACCTCCATGAAATATAGATGGCCTAATCAGGTTTAAGAAGCTTAATGCATTTTTGAATATTACAGTTATTCAAAATTTGGTCTACTAAGAAATGGTCTGTGGTTAAAGGGTAAAGTAGATATCTAATTTGTTTGATACTCACCGCTCAACTTTGTGTATAAGGGAGTCCAAATACTTTATCAAGATGTGCTTTTCATCTACCCAACCTCAGCAAATCAAACCAAATAACCCATCTCACTGACGCATCTAAAACATAAAATCCATGAAAAGAGGAGAAACCTTTTATCTTGTCTGCCAATTAACACAACAGGAAAGAAATGCAAACAATTCTGCATTATTTTGTTTGAATAAAGCTGAGAAAATAAGAAGAGGCCAGACTGCCCGAGCTTGTGCATTCATTAGGAGTGTTTACTTTGTTCAGTCGTCATAGAGGTAGACAATGAGCCTCTGAGCATCGGTAATGATCAGATTATTATTTCAGGATCAAAGCTGGACGGCACAGACAAGAGACACCGATAGTCAAACAAAAGATTTTCAAAACAGACTGTCTGCAAAGGAGAAGAAGGAGTGAATGGGTCACTAAACACAAGTCATTCATCCTTTCCGTGTCATTACTTTGTCCCATAACCATTAAACTAAATGAGAATCATTCTTCACCCTGTATGTCAAACCAAGAGTTGCTCATTGGGTGAAGTGAAGCAACAGAATAATTGGTTTGGTTTTTAGGGTAACACTTTCCTCAGTGGTTTTCTTATCACAACAAACAGCACTTAAAGTGTTCAGACTACAGACAAATATGGGGCTGCAACAACAAGATAACTTAATGTTGTGGCTCGTAGGAGTGAGACGAAATATCAAGATAGCTATATAACTGACCCGACTCATGTGGTGCAGTTACTTAATAGCTGGTGCCAGACAGGGATAGGTTTGAGAATCTGGTATGTATCTGGCACAAGTTCAAACACATCCTGTGTATTCAAAGTCAAATCACGTATGGGTTTCAGTGCTTATTTTTGGTACTCTTTAGCTGGGTTTCCACCAAGCAACCCAGTTAAGTTCAGCTCTACATTGCGTACCTTGTGGGCAATTACCTGTTACGAAGACAATGTACAAAAAAAAGCTGTTTAAGTTTACTCATTTACAGAGAAACGGCACAAGAACCCTGCACACATCTCGATAATATTCATTTTTTTCAGTTATTAAATTATATTATGAGGCCTATCGACGTTATTATATTTACAAATCTTTAAAACATTCCAATGCAGAACAACCTTGATGCATTTCTATCATTGTAGACCAGTGATGCCTAAACTGGGGTACGCAAGGTGACGTACGGGGTATGCGAATGCTTGTCAGGTTTAAAATGGCAAATGTTTGCATTGTGAGATTTGATAAAGGCCTAAAGTGTAAGCAGAAAGGCTGGAGGCCAGATTTGTGAGGCCTTTTGGAGACGGAAATCCGTTTCAAATTGTATGAGATTCTTACATTAACATAAATTCAGTAAGACAGCCTGCTCAATAAACTTGTGGTGAGTTTGTACTTTACAGTTCAAATTCATAAATGACTATGTTCCGTAAATGTAAATTTCTCTTTTCAAAAGTAAAGTGGTGTTGCCCGTTGAAATTACTGGTGAACAAATCTATTTAGTGAGTACGGAAGAGTATTAGGGTCATTTTAGATGGAAATTTTTTTTATGGCAGGTCGAGAATAAAGTCGGAATTACGAAAATAAAGACATAATTTTGAGATAAAAGTCCAAATGATAAGATTAAAGTTAAAATGTCGAGAAAAAGTGGAAAATTGAGAACCAAGTCGACATACAATTTATTTTGACTGTATTTCACAACGTGCCGTGACATACCGAATTTTCTCGACATTTCGACTATTATCACGAAATCCAATTTTGACTTTTTCGTCACTTCAACTTTATTCTCGTTAATTCAATTTTTTTCTTGAAATTTTGACTTTAAAGGTGCTATGAGGAGAATCTATTTAAAGACATAAAGATTCTGCTACCCATGAGCACACGCGGCGACTGTTGTAAAGACGTGACCCAAAAAAAAAAAAAAAAAAACTTACAGGATACGAAACGACGAGGTAATGTACCTCTTTCTAGTTATGTAGCGGTAGTTTTTGATGTGTCTCAAAGAGCAATTTATGGAAAACTTAGTATCGTAGTTTTGTAGCCGGCTATTGATCGCTACTTACAGCCCGGTGCTCCAAGACGTGTCAGAATAATATAAATTTGCTCTAGGTTTAATTGTCGCGTTCCCCAAGTTGAGTATCCAGGCCAGTCCAGCCCTGTCCGACCCGACTGCGAAGCTAAGGAATAGCATTTATAGATAACCTATTTTGATGCTATAAAACTCATCTTAAAGTGTGTATTACGATCAGGCATATATCTAAAAATGAGACTTTTTTGTAATTACTTAGAAGCTCCTCATAGCATCTTTAGAGTCATAATTATGAAAATAAAATCAGAACTTTGACATAAAAGTCCAAATGATAAAACTAAAGTTAAAATGTCGAGAAAAGTGGAAAGTCGTGACGTACCAAATTTTCTCAATACTTGGACTATTTTCACTAAATTCAATTTTGACTTTGTTGTCTTTTCAACTTTATTCTCGTTATTTCAACTTTGATCTGGAAATTTTGACTTTAATCTTAACTTCGCCAAAATCATTTCTTCTTTCTAACATGGGCCTTATACTCTTCTTGAAGTGAGAAATAATTCTCTTTAAAAGATTTTATTTGTATGTTATGTTAAAAGTGGGAGGTGGGGGTGGTGGTGGTGGTGGTGGTTTTTCTAGCTGCAAGTGTCTGAAAGTTGGGGGTACATGGCTGGAGGCCAAGTGTCTGAAAGGGTACAGGCTGTGAAAAGTTTGGGAACCACTGCTGTAGACCATAAATTATAAAATTATAAAATCATCACGCAATCTTTTGTCCACATGGATCTGTGCAGATGCAGGATTAAAACTGCAAAATCGCCAAGACCATATCCACACATGACCTCCTTCCACTAACAAAGCAGGCCATCTTTTCATTTTTATTTTTTTGGGGGGGAAATATTTGTCATCACCTTCCTGTGCAAACAAGCATGATTTTCATTTGTAGAAATAGCAGGGTTTTTCCACCAGTGTTGGCGGACCAGAGAGTCCCACTGGCCTGAGTTACCACCCGCTGGGTCTGAGCATCAAGGCTTTTCTTTCAAAATGTATTTTTAGGATGCAGACTACAGAACAGCTGGACCACTGGGAAACAGATATAGTGGACGGAGAGGTCGCCATCAGCTTTTGGTTGAAACAAGAACACAATTCAATTCAATAAAACAGAATGTTTGTGATCTGGTTTAATGTTGTTTTTTCTAGGGGAAAACTTGGTAAGCAGTTATTTTTTGTAGATATAGAATCAAAGTCTATCACTGTTCTTTAGTTAAAGGGTGATACATGAAAAATAGGTGATCCATTCGCCCTACTTTTAGTAGAGATGTAAAAAAATGTTTGTCACAATAGCAAAATTACAAATTCAAAACATACTATATTGATGACCATTTTTGTACATAGCAACAAAAACATCAATCAAACACAGGGCCGTCATCTAGTACTCAATATTTGAGGGCATAAAGATCTGAACTTCAATTGTAAATCTAAATTTGAAGATAGAATATGCACCTCTGCATGACATTAGGGGGGCTGAAAAACCTGATTAAACAGAGGGTGTTTCCAGCATAACCTGGCCGTCAATTACTCTCTTGACTCAACAATCGGCTAATATTTATATCGGTCTTATGAATATTGAGCATCTCTTGGCAAAAAAAAAATAAAAGGTCTGTGTTTCAATCATGCGTGAAGCAAATGGTCCACTCCTCATCTACATCAATCCCTATCTCCCATCTGCTGCTCTTCGTCCCACCACAGTCCCCTTCCAGAGATGCAGAAAAAGCCACCATGGACACCGATGTGGCCTCATGAGAGGTAAATGATAAAAAGATCAGAGTGCCTTGTGCCTGTGTTGCAGCCAAGATGGAGGAGAGGTTTGAATATCTTTGGTCATTAGCATGTTTGCTTGAAGTAAGTTTATTTTCTGGGGGGGTGGGGGGTTGTGACAGTCCTAGTCCAAGATGCCAGATATTGGGCGAGTTCCCATTTAAAACTTTCAGAAAAGTAAACAAACTCCTACACACAGTTGAAATGGCACCAAACACTGGCAGCATTTCTATTTCCATGCTATGCCTCAATTTGCAGTTTTTCCTGCAGGACAATCACCAGTAAAGGTGTTGGTGGTTTGGGGATCATACTCTTTCCCCTGCTCGAAGTGAACGCTCCTTCAATACAGCACTTCCCCCTGCACATATCAAGCAACACCACAGAGAAATGTCTCACACTGTAGAGATATTCAGGGTTTAATGCTCATATTTTTTGTCATTTTACAGCGAAAAGTTCTTTAAAGCAGCTGGATTTGCCAGACTCCATCTCTGTCATCAGACAGATTCATCACTCAAAGCTTTAAGATGAAATACTTGTTCTCAGTCAGAAAATGGCAACAGGCAAATCAGCACCCTTTGAGGAGAAAAGGCCAGATCTATGAGTGTGGTTTCACTGTGCTAAAAAGCAAAAGCTGTAAACCTTTGACTGGCCCTTGATAAATGTGACAGAGCATTTATTCAGTCACCTTCAGATTTTATTAAAAAGGGTCTGCCTTCTCAATTACTATGTATGGGCTGTTATCCAGACTGACATGAAACACCATTACACCATCAGGCACCACAAGACCTCCTGCCACTTTGAACTGGTCCACAGCTATACAGCCCCATATATGAGAAACTGCCATGAACTGCACATTTGAACACTTTTCTATTAAAACCAGTATGAACTCCACAAACTTGGACAGATTGTCTGTTGGATTGGAGAACACAGGCCAACCTTTGTTCCTAGTGAGCTTTGGCCACCCTTGACCCTGTTACAGTTCCCCACTGTTCCTTAATTGGAAAACTTTTAAAATATACTGAGCACTGCAGACCAGGACACCCAACAAGAGCTGCAGTTGGGGAGATGTTCTGTCCCAGGCATCTAGACCACCACAGTTTGGCCCATGCTAAACTTGCTCATGCTTAGGGCTGGTTGATATTACCTAAACTCAGATAAGTTTAAGCTCTTACCTCGATTACAATCAATGACAGACTATTTTATGCTATGCTGGACCAAATTGGCTGTGTTGACATTCACAGATAATGCTGCTGCAGGGTCATCAGCTGCAGTGTTTTGTGGTTGATAAGTGAATGAAAAGGATACAGCTGGAATAATGTCAGCTTATACATCCTACGAAATGATATATGATATGATCGCGGTGAAACTCGAGCGGATGTGATGTCACCGAGCGACGGCAATGGTGACCAAAATGAGGTATTTATGGACGCGCGACGCTACGTCAGTGGGCGACGCGATTTTGGTAGCTGGGTCGCTTGCGGTGTGAACGCAGCATAATGATAAATTCAAATATAAACACCAAAGAGTGGCAACATTTTAAACTTCAAGCTTACTTGTGGTTTCAATACTAATCCCATCTCTGTCCGTTAGGGGAAATTTTGGATTAGCACCTTGAGTTGCCTATCAAATATGAAGGGTGTCCAGATTATAAATCTAGCCATGCCCTTGTTGAGACCAGCCACGTCCCATTTCAGGTGTTGCCATGCCACCTTCAGGTTCACACCCCACTTTAATGCGACATAAACTTCATAGTAGAAAACAAAACTGTCTTTTGTGACTCAACATTTTAAAAATTGTCTCAAAAACTTGATTTGCTGCCCAGCTCAATACATAAGTCCTTGCAAATCAAGCTGTCCTCAATATTAAGACCTGCTGCCAAAGTGAACAACGACCAGGTTAATTTAACAACACAAGAACAAACTGACAAACAAAGGCTAAAGAGTTAATTAATGAAGAAACACAATGTGTTATGTCTCGATACAATGGCTACAGATGAGAACAAAAACTCATTTGTTCCTTTGTAGCCGACTTTCCTTACTTCAATCTGAAGTCTTTAAAATCACTCTGGACAAATAAACCAGACAGTGCTCCACAGTATCATGAACAAATTCAAAAAGGGGATATATTTTGGACTGATACCGTTCCATTCCCCTACAGATGAACAGAATTCATGCTGTGGACCAGTGAAGCTGATCTCGCTGCTGATAGGGGCCCGGCACCTTTCTGAAACACTCTGTCGGTTTTTCCTTTAATTTTTAACACGTCTGGTGTCATCTGCAGCCCTGATACACAACCACCACACAAAGCTGTGGATATGCTTCACACTTGGAGTCATCTATCCTTCACACCTGCTCCTGGGACCAGTCACAGACATCTCTTAGCTGCCAGTTCTCATCAAACCTGAGAGGCATGTAATGGTTTGAACATAACATTTATTGCTTCATTACTGTATGCATGCAGACTTTGAGACATGACAGCGGCTCCAGTGATATAAGCTGTTTTGCTCAACATCTGATTCTACATCACTGTTGCACTCTTCCTCCTGAACTTAAACAGGGTCACACTGAAACATGGCCTTGAGTTAAATGCAAATTTTGGCATTTGGAGACCAAGTTACATTTTCATAAATGCATGTTTTGTGTTTGTTCATTTCTGTGAAAAACTGTTACCTCGGGACAGAGGACTGTTTCATGTTGTTTTAAAAAAATATCATCTCGCCAGTAAATTATAAAATGACTGTGTTCAAACAACATTTGTCACAAAACAAACTTTGAAAACATGGCTACAAGTCTCATATAATTCGGAATGCAACAACGTTCTTAACCCACAGCTCTGCCTACGTTTTGTGGTCATTGTTTTCTGTTAAGTTCAGTTTTGACAGCCTTGGCCTTTGGAGTGCTTTTTAGAATAAAAATATTGTATTTTGAGGCATTTAAGCAACTGTTGACTCCTAAACAATCCCTTTGTTTTACTTACAAACTCCATTCCAATGAAGTCGTGACTTCATATTAAATGTGATTTAAACAGAATGCAATGACTTGTCAGGCTAAATTCAACTGAATACACTACAACAGCGAGATATTAAATGTTAAAACAGGTAAATTTGTTGCAAACATTAACTCACATTAAAGCGGAAGCCTGCAAAAAGTACCACATAAGCTGTGACACTGGAATGTTTACAACTGTGTTATACCACCTTTCTATTAATCAACACGCAATACACATTTGGAACTGAGGACACTCATTATTAAGACATTGTAGCTGGAATTCTTTCTCTTTGCACTCTTTCACTACAAATCCAAGTTGTTGGAACATGTGCAGAATATGGCTTGCCCTCGTCTTTTTTAAATAAGCAAAGACATTGCTTGGATGGCAGCATATGTTGCTTCCAAAGTTGTATGTACTTTTCAGTATTAACGGTGTTTTCACAGATGTGCAAGTTACCCATGTCATGGGTACTAATATGGCCCCCATATCATCACAGATGCTGGCTTTCAACATGACAATCTGGATGGTCTAGAGCAGGCATGTCCAAAGTCAGGCCCGGGGGCCAAATGCGGCCCGTGTTCAAATTTTCACTGGCCCACAGTCTCTGTTATAAAATCAATTACATGTGGCCCTCTTGCACCGTCGACTGCTGTATAAAATACTTGTGTATAAAAAAAACTATTTTACATTTTACCAGCAGTATCACTGTGGCCACATCCTTGTGGCACTTGACACCTGACCTTTTGTCATCATTTCAGCCCATCCCATTTCAAACATGGCGACTGTAGCTAAAAAAATGAAAAGTTGACAGCGAGTGCCGCCGATTCCAGAACAAGTGGATATTGGAGTATTTTTTCGCCGAAATATGAAACAACTGTGTCTACCTAATTTGCCACGAGACTGTGGCTGTTTTCAAGGAATTCAATGTCAAGCGGCACTACCAGACAAAACATGCTATATATGACAAGCTAACTGGAGCCGAACGAGGCGAAAAATTGAAACAACTGGAAGCTTTTTTAACGGCACATCAGCACATTTTCACAAGAGCCCGGTAGTCAAATGAAAATGCCACAAGGGCTAGCAACGAGGTGGCAACACTGATTGCCAAGCACTGCAAACCCTTTCACTGAGGGTGAATTTATTAAAGACTGTGTGCCGGAAATAGTTGAGAAAATTTGTCCTGAGAAGAAGTACGATTTTGCCAATGTCTGCCTGGCTCGTAACACTGTGGTACGGAGAACTGAAGACATTTCATTAGATATTAAGAGACAATTAGAGTCAAAAGCTGAATGGTCGGCCCCCGCACATTTTCACCTTACCAAATCTGGCCCTCATGGCAAAAAGTTTGGACACCCCTGGTCTAGAGGAAAGGGTCTAGAGGCTATTTTTAGCCGAGAGGAAATGACAAGCATGATTTTCAAAAACAGTCTGAAATGTGAACTCATCAGACAATAGCACACTTTTCCACTTTGCCAGCCAATCACAGATGAGCTTGGATGGTGGTGTTTCTGTGTTGTTAAAATTTGGCTTTGTTTTTTTGGATATGCAAGCAAACTGTGTTAACTGGCAAGCGTTTACCAAAGTCCTGAGCCCACATGGTAATACTCTTTACAGCAGTGATTCCCGAACTGGAGCACTCGTATCCCCAGGGGTATGCAAGGTGACATAGGGAGTATACGAATACCTGTCAAGTTTCAAACAGTTGTTTCTGTAGTAACATTACACCCACTTGTTTTGGGTCAACCTCTCCACCTGTGGAATGTTCCAAACGTATGTTTTCGGAGTATTACTTAACTTCCCCAGTCTTTTGTTGCCCCTGGTCCAGCTTCTTCCGAATATAAATGAGTATGAATATCTTTTCTTTGTCGTGTATTGAATTGTATACAGGGTGAAAAGGATTTGCAGATAATTTATTTATTTCATGTTAACACAATATACCTACTTTTAGAGCTGAGTCAAACTACATTTTTTCTTTCTTGAAATTTTATTCAGACAAATCATGATGACATTTTATCTATTTGTACTTTCTTGGAGCTGTCATTGAACTCACCATTACATAACTGACGATGACTGCTAGTAAAGGGTTATTAAGGCTCATTAAGTTAATACAGGCTTGAAAAGAGCGGTAATTTTAGAGCAATGCTACATTTTTAAGAGACCAGTGACTCCTCTCTCTAAGCTCCACGCTGTGTAATAACTCCCATCTCTCCCGTTGACCTTTTCCCCCTCTCCATTGTTGGTCCTGCAGTGCTAAGCTCAACCCCTGACATAAGACGGAGATGTAGTGCAGTGCGGACATGTTTCCATGCCACAGGGAACTCAGTGGTCCGCTGCAGCCTCTCTCTCTCTCTTTCTTCACTTCACCACTGTTGCTTTTAATCTCCCATCTCTGAGCGAGCAGGTTTTTACTGAAACTCCTGCTCGGGATGATACAGCGAGGGAAGCAGAGGGAGAGGGAGAGGAAAAGGCTGGCTGACATGCCTGACTTGATAAGATGTGGAGGGAGAAAAAAAAAGCAAGATGTGGTGGAAAATGAAAGCGTTAAGATTTATTCTAGTACGATGGACAGGGCCGATACAGGATAGGGAGACATTTAAATGTCTTCGATCCAGCCTTACATGCTAGAAGGTTTTTATAAAGGTGAGGTCTTAATGAGGTGTTTACAGAGTCAGCCATGTTACTAACCACATTGATTTCTACCTTGTCCCATAACATCACTTAAAATGAAGGGAGATGAGCAGCATAAGGATAGTCTCCTTGGGATTCTGCAGCAAGATGAAACAAATCTGTCTTACATGTTTAATGTATTGTAGAAAAATGAAGTGGGATTTTTGTATCTGTTTTTACATAACGTGTCGGAAATACATTTGCAACAAATATTTTTCTGTGTCCCTGACTCTTAATTAGGCAAAATTTCAAGTTTTGTTTTTTAGATTACCCAATCATGAAGGAGATATGTTGGGTCAACCAGCTGGTTGTCTTGCCTGTTATGGGTTATCCTAGGTGCGAAATAATTTATTTCATCTCTTTAACAAAATGTTTGTTTTTTGGCATGAAAACATCACAAAGAGCAAAATTTATATATTTAGTGGTTAATACGGTTTTCTGGGGAATCATATTTACTTTTTTCAAGTGTCACATTTAGTAACTGGAAATAAGTGAAAATATATCGTTTTACTCCAATGTTTGCTCTTACTGTTAGATTTTTAAGGAGCTGTGCAGGAGCAATTCATTTTTGATTTTTTCTGTTTTTCTAACAGTATTTGTATGTAAAACAGAGGCTACATATTGGTGTTATAATTCAATTCAGGGGTGAATAATGAAAATAATAAGGAAAAAGGAAAAACAGACCAAAATGAACTTTAAGAGTTTTAAATACAGTTGTACGGCAGCAAAAAGTCAACCACACGGTTACAATGCCAGTCAAAGGGTTAGAAAGCCATCAAAATACTCGTTTTCTATTTTATGATTCAAAGAAAACACACTAGTTCACTCCTAAACAACTGTATTCATTCATGTTTAAAGAAAAAAATATTTTTGATGCCACACGGGATCCCTCCTCTAACTGTTTTCTTTCATTCTCATCAGAAAATGTTAGATCTAACAGTCCGTATCAAAGAAATCCACTCATCATGTCATCAGGGAAAACCTCCCACAGACGGAGATACTCTCTGAGGCCACCAGCCAGCTCCAGAGGAAAAAACATGTCAAGGAATGTCCTTGTAGTCACAGTAAACATAATAGCACACTGCAGAAAGCTAAGCCACATCCATTTCTTTAGAAGTGCATGGTTAGAAATAGCGTATGAGTATTTACACTAAAATGGCCTGTTCTGAGCAGGGATAAAACAGAGGGGTTTAAAGGGATTCTAAAAATTCAATATGTAAGATGATTTAATGACAGATTTTCAGACCACCCATGTGAGACCTCTGGGATAACCCAGGACAGACTGGAGGGACTTTGTCTCTCAGCTGGAGTGTTAACCTGCCTCTGCCTACAGTCATCAGATAAACTCCTCAGCAACTCTAAACCGTCTTGTGTGCTTGTTGTGACTTGTTTCTTTTTCCGTATTATGTAATGTTATCTATTTTCAGACTAAGATTAGCACTTTGTCATTTTCAAATAATTGAAACAAACCAGAGCCTCAAGGCGCATGTGCTAACCACCCTAAACATGCTTGTGAGTAAATCAACAAAAAAGTGAGTAGAAGATGACTGGTACTAAGGATTATGGCTGACTTTGTAAGAGAGGACAAGGATGGTTTCTTGGAGGAATAGTTTCGCAAAAATTACATATAGATGTTAATCTTAGTCTCTCTGAACTCAGTAGGTAGACGCAGGCTAACACTACCCATTGACTAGCAGTGTTTGAGCCAAGCTAATTAATGGAGGGGCTCTACTCGTCTCTTCCTTGTCCTTGTTACTGCATGCAATGGTGTCTATCTGCTTGTCATGGATTCAGTAGAGAGGCAAACACAAAAACATTTTCAAAAATACATAAAGTGGTAATATTAGTCTAAAAACAGATAACACAACATGACTTGGTAAAAAGAAAGTCACAAAAAGCCCGCAGAAACATATAGAGTTGCTGAGAGTATCTGATGACTGAGGGCAGACGCAGGCTAATGCTACCCATTGACTTCTAGTGTTTGAGCTAAGCTAGTTAGAGGTTGGTGAGCTCTACTCGTCTCTTCCTTGTCCTTGTTTCTGCATGCACAGTCAAGAGAATGGTGTCTATCTGCTTATCATGAATTTGGTAAGGAGGCAAACACGAAAACATTTTTCAAAAATACATAAAGTGGTCATCTTAGTCTAAAAACAGATGACATGACATGGTAAAAGAGTCACAAAAAGCCCACAGGGCCATTTAGAGTTGCTGAAGAGTATCTGATGACGGTAGGCAGATGCAGGCTAATGTTACCCATTGACTTCCAGTGTTTGAGCTAAGCTAATTAGAGGCTGGTGAGCTCTTCTCGTCTCTTCCTTGTCCTTGTTTCTGAATGCACAGGTGAGAGAATGGTGTCTATCTGCTTATCATGGATTTGGTAGTGAGGCAAACACAAAAACATTTTTCAAAAATACAGAAAGTGGTCATCTTAATCTAAAAACAGATGAGATGACGTGGTAAAAGAGTCACAAAAAGCCCACAGGGCCATTTAGAGTTGCTGAAGAGTATTTGATGACTGTAGGCAGACACAAGCTAATGCTACCCATTGACTTCCAGTGATTGAGCTAAGCTAATTACAGATTGATGAGCTCTACATATCTCTCCCTTGTCCTTGTTTCTGCATGCAAAGTCAAGAGAATGGTGTCTATCTGCTTATCATGGATTTGGTAGTGAGGCAAACACAAAAACATTTTTCAAAAATACATAAAGTGGTCATCTTAATCTAAAAACAGATCAGATGACGTGGTAAAAGAGTCACAAAAAGCCCACAGGGCCATTTAGAGTTGCTGAAGAGTATTTGATGACTGTAGGCAGACACAAGCTAATGCTACCCATTGACTTCCAGAGATTAAGTTAAACTAATTAGCCTTTGGGCAGAAGAATGGTGTCTTTCTGCTTGTAATGCATTCAGGAGTGAAGCAAGACATGCAAGGGAAAGCAAGCTGCATTAATGCACTGTTACACTAACAAGAATAGAGGTGTGGAACATCTAATGAAAAAAAGCAGGTGTTACTGGTGAACCATTAGCAAAAAGTTATGAATATGTGTTGCCATTAGTGTGCTTCATCAACCCTTTTATCCAGCTTGCCTCAATAAGTCAACAGAAAATAGTCAAAGAAACATTAAGATTATATTGAGCATAGAGGTCTCAAGGCTTTGTGCACATGGCCTCCTCTCCACTTACTGTATTATTATTTACCTACTAGAGATGAAGCAGAGCCCACAGAAGAGCACAGCGGGGGAGGGGAAGGAGCCCTGCACATTTCCTCCGCACTGCCCTTTCCGCTCATCCGTTCTCAGCGACACTTTAAGGTAATAAATCAAAGCAGAGCGAGGAGGCCGCTGTTAGAAGAGGGACTTACTGTCCTTTACCCCCACCGCTCTTCCCTCACCCCTGACTGGTCGCTTCGACAAAACAATCGGACATCTGACAGGATCGGAGGAATCAGACACGAGGCTGTGCTCATTACGGGGCGGATGGCATTTGGCTAATTAGGAGATCTCTGCGGTACCCTTTTCAAAAATTAGGAAGTGGATTGAGTTATAGGAAGGAATTACTACGAGCTGTGCCAGGAAAAACGCTGGAAGTGCTGACTCTTCCGGCACATGGTAAGGTAGAACAGTGAGTGCACATTAATCTGTTTTAAAAATAGAGGCTGAAATATGTTATTTTCAGCATGATAGGTCAAAATGTTCAGAGGAAAACAAGAAGCGCGCGAGGACACGGCAGACATCTTTCAATATGTAAATGCTCTGCTATCACAGCGAGGGGGAATGTGTTTGAACCAAAGCTGTTTACATTGTTTTCTAGAACGTTCTGCTCTCAAGATCAGATGACAATTCTGGAGGCAGAATTTGTCGTTGGAGTTGCGAGACAGTTTTGTCATTATGTTAACAGCTTTCAGAGAGCTCCAGAACAACAACAGCTGAATGGAGTAATGGTGGGTGGATGCCTCTGTCTCCATATACAGTCCCTTATATCAAAAAATACATAATAAAGGAGCACCAACAAAGCTTTACCCCACAAAACATGTGTTTTTTGGTTGTTCCTGGAGCACCGAATTCATTTTTGACAGAGGAAATGATCCGACGAGGTGCAATATTGATGCTGCAAATTAAATCCTGCTAATAAAAAGTCGGCCGTGTTTTTGTGTGATTCACTCTGTTCATTTTGTTCCACTAAATCAACAGCATTGTTTAATTTTACGACGCCGGGGACAACATTTCATTTCACAAGAAGAAAACCGCCACTGATACATCCATCAAAAGAAAAGCTGTCAGTGTGACTGTGTGAAGGATGCTGCTGGATGTGTGGCACACAATCAGGAAGAAAGGTGACAGGAAAACATCTATTGAATGTTTCTTTTATTTGGGAAATGGAGGTCGCTGTGCTTTTAACCTTCAATGTATGGTATTATTTAGTTGTGCTGCACAACAGGGAAATGGTCCTTTTAAAAGGTTTCCCATTTTGTGGCTCATGTACTTGGGTCTGGTTTTTGTTTTGTAGGTTGTCCCAGATTGTTAATGTGGATGGCCTACTACTGTGGACTCTGCAGAAGCTGCATAGCTTTAGACCAAGTCAAGAATAGGAAAAAAGGGCTTTTAAAAGCTTTTTTTGTTTTTATTTTTGCTATCTGTACTCGTCTCTGGTTTCTGCCGTGATTGATTCAGATTGTTGTTGTGGACAGCCTGCTGCTGTGGACCTGCAATGCTTTGGACAGAAATATGGTGCTTTTTTGTACTATTGTACTCTCTGGATTGTTGTCATGTACACCCTGCTGATGTGGACTGGAGAATAATAAAAGTGGGCTTTTTAAATCCTTTTTTTCTTTTGCTTTATTAACTCATCTCTGTTTTTTGACATACAATTGTTCCGGTTTGTGTAGTGACCCTGCTGCTGTGGACCTGCAAAGCTTTAGGCTAAAGTGCAGAACAGGAATATGGTGCTTAATAAATAGGTAAAGCTAAATAGGGTAGGAATCAGATGAAGTAATTCGCAGCTCATTGCTGAAATATCATGTTTGTATTTCTAAAACTAGTGATATATTTTAATTTTTGAAAGAAGTAGGATGAGATTTTGAGACATGCTTAAAGTCCGTCAGTGAAGTTTTAAATCAAGAAAACTATGCACACTGTGATGTTCTACATTAGGGATGGGATTAAATACAGTTTGGCAATATATAGATACAGTACGTGACGAAATGCAGCGAGTTTGAAAAAAATGGATCGCGAAATAAAGACGTCACGTCCGGTAATAGCGCATGTGACCAGAAGTGACGACAACAGACATTAGCACCAACTACCTTGCCTCCAAAAAACCGAATGATGGAGTCAAATGAGGTCGAAATTGAGGACGCTACTCCTGGATACAAGTCATCTGTCTGGCAGTATTTTGGCTCTCTCATTAAAAAAGATGAAGACGGTGAAAACGAGCCTACCGCTCGTTAGCATACACTCTCTCTAACCTCTCTAGGGTTAGAGAGAGTGTTATTGTTTGTGTTTGGCCTGTTCGGCCTTGTGTTTTCCTGTGTGCAACTCAAACAAAAACAAATAAGTTGTAATTACACAGTATTTTTTTTTCTTTTTTACTTTTTTGATATTGTATAGTGACGTATTGTATCATGACCCGGGGCATATCGAGGGTGCAGCGTCTCATGAGTTTAAGGGCGTTTTCACACCAACCACATTTAGTGCGCACCAAAGAAGTTTTGGCTCAGGGTTTGGTACGTTAGTATCAATGTGAATGCAACACCGCACTTTGGTGCGCACCAAATCAGCCGGTCCGAGACCTCCATGAAGGGGTGGTCTCGATCCGCTCCATCTCCCTACATTTGGTGCAGTTTCACTGGTGTGAAACAAAGTGGTCCGAACCGATCTACTTTTGATGCATTATTTGATTTGTTTATTCTGGTTGAGGATTACGATGATTTACGAGGGTCCAGAAGGTGGCTGATGCCGTCTCAAACACAATAAAAAAACACCAGAAGCAAAATGTAGAAGAGGGCGAAATGTAAACACTGGTTGTCTGGTGTAGGAAATGGTTACCATGGTAGTTTCTTCTTCGTTCTCCTCCGTAGCAGGTTTGGTAACCAGTTACGTGCATATCGCCCCCTGCTGTTTCAGACTGAGTAAATACACAAGTGGGTCCGGGCATGGTTCGATATTGCCAGTGTGAATGAAAGCCAGCGGGGGAGGGGAAGGGGGGCGAACCCATGGCAACCGCGCCGCAGCACAGTTCGAAACAAGTGGACCTAATGTGAAAACGCCCTAAGTGTATCGTCCCATCCCTATTCTACATGTAGATGCAGTCTTTTAGATTTCCCCCTCCAGCCAAATGCCAGCCAAGTTCCAATCTAGTTAACAGCCAACTTCCAGCCACTGAGAGTAAAAAGAATTATTTTGTTGGTTGTTGTGCTCAGTTTCTGTACACAGTAGCACTTTCCATGCGAAGCAAACATTTCATTTTCATTTATATATAAGTGATAAGGATTAAATAATCATCACATAACTGCAGGGGATCTCATAATAACCATTAGGGTGGGCAGGTGGGAATGCTTTCCTGTCACAGACCAGCCAAGATTCTGCCAAGGAAATTGGGTAAAATTTAAGTGGCTCCATCTGTACAAATGCTGTCGTAACAGGATGCACTTATCTATTTTTATTAGAGAATCATCCTGATTTAAGACATGAAATAAAAGCAGAAAAGTGCACCACAATGTGGTCAACACGCTGGTATTCTCTTACAGCTCTACTTCCCCTCTTTATCCTCCTTTAACCGGAGCTTTGTAGGCGTGCACTGCGAGGGTGAAGCATCAAATTTGCTAGCTGGCTGACTGGGAGGAGGACAGAGAGGCCTTTCTCACCAGTCAACGGTTGTCCTTAATGAGAATAGAAAGTGATTTACTGGCTTAATGCTCCATCCCTCTGCCTGCCTGCCTTTTCCTTCCCTGCCTTTGCTTCGGGCAGCCAGTTTACCCGGCACTCCTGATACTGTGAATGACACCAAGACCGGGTAAAGAGAGAGAGGCAAAAAAACGAAGCGAGCAAACCCTGGTCTTAAAATGCAATAATGAGACGCAGACTCTCTCATCGCTGACCTCTACTGAGACTTACATCTTTTGTAGAAACGGGTTTTTCTATTGTGCTGAGCAAATACAGCAGCTTTTAAACAGAGCTGGAAAACATTCAGCATTTTGCAATTACTGCCCACCTTGTGCGGCTTATTGCCTTTAACAAACAGCACTCTGAGCCAAACACACTCTGCACTTCTACACTTTCTTGGCTCGCACACCAAAGGGGAGGAAGTATCAGAACATCCATCTCCAGTTTGACTCGATGTCATAAGTAAAAAAAAAGTGAATAAATGCAAGCTAAGCAAGTCTCTTTCATGCGTGCTCTGCCTTTTCTCTCAAAGTAGATATCTTTGCTGTTGCTGTCAGGCAGGTAGGGGCACTTTCCTGCCATTATGTCCACTATGATTATCCAATCAGGGAAGCTATCCCCACATCCATTTCAAAGTAAATGGCTTCCAGAGAGAACTCCCGATGACCTGTCAGGCTGATGTGGGGCCATGTGAATCTCATAGTTATGTACTTTTTAAGGACCTTTTCTTTGGTTTTTAAAGGGACTGTGAGGAGAATCTATTACCGGCGACGTAAAGACTCTGCTACCCATGAGCACGCGCGGCAACTGTCGTAATGCTGCATTCCAGTAACCTCGGAACTGGGAGTGACATCATCTCCGACTTATAGGCGTTCCAGTTGAAGTCGGAAAAAAAACATGTGGATCTACCAGGCTATTGTTAGCTGTTGTTAGCACGCACGCATTGTTGTTCACAAATATCACATGAAGAATGTGATTATCACTATGGCAGCATTTTTGTAAATATAAGTCTGACAATACCATGTATACAGCTGATCTAGAGCGACACACCCCAGTCAGAAGTGCAAATAAATTGATTATTACAGGAGCTAAATAACTGTTCACACTGGGGGCATCCATCTTTGACTGTCAACTCGGGGGTGGCGAGGTTTCACCGAGTTCCCAGTCGGAAATTCCGATTTCAGGGGGCGATCCAGTTGCGGTTTCCTACTCGGAACTCAAAATTCCTACTTCTGACAACAACTGGAACGCACCAAAACATGACCCAAACCAAAGCGTGTGTTTGTTGTGATGCTAATGAATGCAGCTCGGACCTTCCTCAGAACTCTGCATTACTTTACAACTTCTTTTTTCAACAACTTACAGGATGCAAAGCGACGAAGTAATGCATCTCTTTCTTGTTACGTAGCGGTAGTTTTTGATGTGAGACAACAAGCAATTTCTGGAAAACTTAGTATCGTAGTTTTGTAGCAGGCTATATATCGCTACTTACAGCCCGGTGCTCTAAGACGTGTCCGAAAAATATAAATTTGCTGTAGTTTCAATTGTCTTGTTCCCGAAGTTGAGTATCCAGACCAGTCCAGCCCTGTCCAACCCGACCGGAAGGCCAAGGAATAGCATTTATAGATAACCTATTTAGATGATATAAAACTCATCTTAAAGTGTGTATTTTGATCAGGCATATATCTAAAAGTGAGACTTTTTTGTTATTACTTAGAAACTCCCCACAGTCCCTTTAAAGTTTTTTCTTGACATGTTGATTAAAATTTCTCCCTTTAATGTTTGTAAGTGAGATTTCATGTTTAAAGCGACCAAAATAAACTACACTAAACCAAACAAGGGAACACGATTTATAGTGACAGATAGAAATTTAATTGAATAGTAAATTTTTCCTAACTACCAAACACCTCAGCCTTGAGGTTAAAAAGTCTGCTCCCTAACTTTCTGCACTTTTCTTCCCACAAAAGTTCAGATTTCGTTTCATGGACATCAGAGTTTTTTTCTGAAATATTGATCCCTTGCATAGTTTTTTAACTTCTGTCTTAACATCTTTTACTTTCCTCCACAACTTGTCATCTTTTTTCTCATCTGGTGTGGTACTGCATGAGCCACACAATAATACATAACACAAAAATGTGTATCATAGGTAGAAACGGGAATCAAAATCTGACTCCAGTTGCGAATCAGAAGAGGTCAGAGATGTGATCATGGCAGGCAGCTGAATGGCAGAAGTCAAAACTGTGAAATTTGTTTAACAAACATCACAGGATTAAGTATCAGGAGTGATATGTTTGATATTTTTGCCAGTAAAAAACGGTTTAGGCCAACTTCTCACGCAGAAAATCCTCAAGGAATCGTTAAGAGAACTGATAAAAAATGGAATTGATAAGGAGAATCATTAATGGCACTGGAATTGATACAATCTTGACTATTCTCATCCCCATCTTAGGGCTGGAAATTTTAGAACAGTTGGGATACTTCTATCCTTTCAAACTAGAGTATAGTAATAATTCATAATAATAAGCTAAAATAAATCAAAAAACAGATGCTGGACACAACAATCATTGAATCAATTCAACTTTTTTCATAATTAGGAGATCAATTTTGGATTTTTTGTCTTTTTAATTTACACAATTAGCGAGCTGTTAATAAAATTAACTGTGCAATATTTGGCCTGAGAGCCATGTCAAACCTAGTACAGATGAACAATACTTAATTCTTACCAATATTTCTAAACTAGGGATATATGATGTTATAGGACCAATATGGGTATCTGCAAATAATTATTTAAAAAGTTGACTTTTGGTATCAGAACATATTACATCTTTGTAAATATACTGACCATAGAAATTGGCTATAGATATCTATTGACTGTAATATTGGCAAACTGTATAGTGTACCATTATGATGGTTTACCTCATCATTAATTTATTTATTGAAGAACAACATGTTGGTTTTCTTGTTTTACATCCATTCCCAACACCGTTACCATGACAGCAGGAGGTCAATTTTAGTTTAGTCGGCACTCCTGACACTAAATATTGATATCAGTCTCTCAGCCATAATGAGTTTAGAAATACTGGCATATTGGATATCAGCAAAAATCCAATATTGTGCTTTCCTACTATAAACTCATTATCACCAATACTAATATCAATCTCAATATTTTATGTCAAGAACACCAAGTCTCTCCTTAACTTAAAAGGGCCTGTTTCGTTCATAGTACCAGTCTATTTGTGTTCGAAACAGACGTAGAGCAAGAAAAACAACATGAAGTTATTAATAAATGTCACATTTGATTCATAAAAGTGGGAAAGGTAAACCATCATTGTGGATTGTACATTTTTCCAATATTAAAAATGTCCAAATCCAGTCTTAAAATATCATGCAACCCTAGAATTTGCTTACACTTAACTTTATTTTTTGTTTCTTTGTGAAAAAAAAAACAAAAAAAACCTAAATGATAAAATATGAATTGCTTTTTCTCTTATACTATTAACTTTACATTTTCCATTCTATGGAACTGTGTACATATCAACTTATTGAAGACCATATTTTTCTGACTGTAGTAATTTATCTTGTATCATTTTTGTTATCAAAGAGAAACAGACCCTAGGCGTGGGGGTGGGGGGTTATATATATATATATATATATGATTATTGCACATTTCTAAGTCTAAGTTGTCATAATGATCAAGGTAATGTTACTTTATGAGATGAATAAAAACAAAGGATAACCAAAGAAGAAATAAATAAATAAAGAATTAATTTTTTAGCCATTATTACCCAGCCCATATGTGCAGTTCTGTAGTACTTCACTCAACCAAACTTCTCCCCCCAGCGAGTGCATGAGCTCATGTGAGGATGAAACAACAATTTCATGCCTATTTGCAGGGCCAAATTGCACCTCTTGATTAAGGCGCCATACTCAGGGTGAGCATGAAATTTGAAGTCATAATCACGTTTAACAACAAAATGAGAAACTAGACACAGGGAGAGGAGGTAAATGGAGAGTGACACTTGCACAGACGCGACAATTTTGGTGTTATGCATCCTCAACAGAAGCAGAAGTTCTTTGGGTAAAGCGGGGGAAGGTAAACTTCTGTTTCTACCTGGATTACTTGTTGCACACTATGCTTAGTGATGCTTTAGCTACCAAAAAAGACCAGTGCATGAGGTCCAAAGCAAAGGAGTAGGAGTTGAAAAGTGCAAATGGGAAGTTGATGCAGCCAGCAGATTGAGCTGTTCTACTGAGTGAAACTACAGAGTGGTTGCATTTTGGAGGGAAAACAGAGCATTTTAACAGAGCAGGAATGCTGGATTCTAATAAAAGTACTGATTTTTTAAGTATAATTTGACTAAACTAGTTCAAGCATTTGAAAAATCTAGACCTTTTCAAATAAAACAAGATATACAATAGAGCCAAACGATTTCAGGTAAAGATCTAATTGTGAATTTCTGGCAGATATTCATTTATCAAATTACATTATACATATTCATTTTGATTAATGATTTTCCTCCAATCAAACTCAAGTGCAATATTCACTATGTCTACAGTATAGACCAGGGGTGGGCAACTTTAAGTACCAAGAGGGCCTCATAAAACCATTTTTCCCAGCCTGAGGGCCACATTGTTACAATTTTAGAAACTCTCTATAAAGGAAAAGAATGTTGGACAAACAACAAATGAGAATATAAATTTGTCATAAAATTAGTATACCAATATTCATATATTCAAACATAAATACAAGTTATTTTGCATAATCAAATGAACTTGATACAGTATTCAAGCTAATTTAGCTAATATACATGGAATTAAAGCAATGAAGCTTTTTTCAGATCAATAAAAAAATGTGTTTTTCAAATTTTTAAAGCACAAATATTTTGCTGCTGCCATTTTATAAATATAATATCGAGTAATACTTGATATAATGTTAAAGGCTTCATGAAAGAGATTTAGACACTATAAGAGCAAAGTAAGGTTGTAAATAACTTACATAAGATTATATAGAATTATTTCTATTGGATATCTGAGTTTTCTTCATATTTACAGCTGCTGGTTTTTGGGAATGAGTGGCGGGCCACATTTAGTGATGTGGAGGGCCGCGTTTGGCCCCTGGGCCACCACTTGCCCACCCCTGGTAAAGACGATAGTAAAGAAGTCAATGATCATAAGTACATTATTTAATAAGAGCTACTCCAGCTTCTACTTCTATACAGAGGTTTTGAGTTGTTGACCTGTTTACCTGCACTTTCATGTTAGACATGTGACATTTGAGAGCAAGTCGACTCCTTTTAACTGCTCATTTAAGTGAACAATGAGAAGCAATTCATAGCTATGGGTAAGCTGTTTGTTGTGAGACATTCTTAAGATTGGAGCTTCATGGAGCTGAGAAAGTATTTGCGCTTTGGAAAGTATTAAAGTATCAACATGAAGGAATTGTGTTTGGTTCACTTTGGCGCCCACTAAAGGTCTCAAAGTGAAACTGCACAGTCTTCTGTGTTTTGCTATTGTGCCATCTCGTCATACAGCATGCATCTGCTGACAAATCAAATGGTGAAGCCAGCGAAATGTTGTAAAAAGTCAAGTTGACTGACAAAGCGGCGTAATATGTTGTTTGCTGCATGCTAGCATAAGAAGTATACGGTTAATCCAACAGCCATGAGGTGAATAGCCTATGACTAAAAAGGGATAATCACATTGCTAAGGGGAACTAGAGCTATATATTGTTGTTTTTACTCACAGGGGGAAGAGATGGAAGCTAAATGAATTACTAAAGCAGGAAGTGATCACACTCAAGGTATTAGCATTGATGCTAAGCACCTCAGAGGCAGTTTAATCAGAAAATCAAACACAAATGACACTGAAAGCATTTCTCGACAAAAAGGAACTTTAAGCTCCACTTCCAAAATGCTTTGGTGAAAGATCCCATAGAAAGTGTTTGGGAAAGGGCAGAACCTTTCAAAAGCATATCCCACAGGTGATAACACACTTGTTCTGTCAATCACATTTATTACGGGCCAATCAGATAATGTAGTTGGCTAATGTTAAAGCTAATATGCAAAATTTGTCTTCAATGGGCACACTTAAGAAATCGGAAAGCAAAATGAAACAAGGAGCAACTTAAGACTCGTAAACCAACAAATCTCATCATGCTGTTAAATATTTTGTTGTTGCTCCAAAGAACTTGCAACTGCAGCAGTGTAAAGGACAAAGAGGAACTACTTCGTAAAACAAAGTCTTGCCAAAATATGTTGGAAGTGGTCCAAAAAAATCTTTTGTCTTGAGAGAATTGTAGTGTTTGTTTTTAATTTCAGAAAGAAATACAGTTTAGATCTGGTCTAACTACTTCTGAAGCTGTTAGCATCAATGCTAGTCTTGAGTGGTCACTTCCTGCTGTCGTCTCTCCCTCATAGTCTTCTTGCCATGAAGGATGCCGATTGGCCATGCCACTTTGGGCCACTCAAAGTTTGTGGATTAGAGCTTGGCAAGATGGATCTGCCTGATTACAGAGAGTGAAACGGGGTTACAAGACGACTAAAGCCATACAACAGAGCCCGAGGTCTACAAAAGTGATGCTGAAATTGACTGTTCCATGATATTAAAAACTGATAAGGCTCGACTTATGAATGCATCTGCTGTAATTAAATGTTTTTGAATTCATAACTGTGCTTGAATGTCTGCCCATGAAAGAACAAAATGCTTATATTTATGTTTGGATATCATACAGTTCATTAAAATGACCCCCAATTTCCAGTTAATTCCCATTAAAAGTTTTCAATTTGGATTTTTTCCTTAACTCCCCAGCTTAACCAACCATGGAAGGTCCTGGAAAGTTTCTGGAAATGTTCTGCCTCTTTGCCACCCTAGTCTATCATAACAGGAGTCACTGTGACAACAATAAACAAATGGCCGTCATTATCCAGCATGTCCTCTGTAAAATTGGGAATATCTGTCTTTGAAAACTTAAGGAAAAAGTTGAGTGATTTCTAGCTTTAAAAAATACACAGAATGAGTTAATTTAGTACAAAAATGAACAATACTAATGCCACATTTTACACACTGTGCCTAGTCTTGTCATTTTAACAATTTGCTTTGACATTTCTCTTTTTTTTCACATTTTGGCTCTGGCCCTGCTTTGACATTTCAACTTTTCTTGACTTTACATGCCAAATATTACACTTCTCCCTTTTTCCCTCCTATTCCAGACCCTGATACTCCTCCATTCCTCTCAGAAGCAGCAGAGCTTAGAGAAACTAAAAGCATATTTACCTTAAACTTAAGCCTACTCCATGATGCTTTAGGTAACTAAGAAGCTACTTAAAGCAGAGTTAAGTGTCAAGTGGAGGAATTAAAGCATAAAAGGGGGGCCTGGTGCACTTATAAAATGTATCATGTCCCAGAGTATGGAGCTGGGTTCGATGGAGAACACTTTTGAGGGGAAAAACATCAAGCAGCGCAGTTTTCACAGCAGCCAGAAGGACTTTCTTACCCAGCGTGAAGTACGGCAGCGCGGTGTTGTCAAGATCATCCATGACGGATATTCGCCCAGGTAGGTCGGTCCTGACGAACACCAGGAGTCGGGATTCCCCCCCTCCACCGCCTCCACCTCCTCCTGCTCCTCCTCCTCCTCCCCCAGTTCCTCCTCCACCGCCACCTCCAGCACCACCTGCACCAGTAGAAGCGGCGGCAGCGGCTCCTCCGGCGCCCCCTCCTCCACCTCCGCCTCCCCCGGCCACGCTCCCCGAGGCTCCGCCGGTGAAGCTGAACTCGTTCTCCCGGAGTACGGGCAGCGTAGACACGGTGACGGATTTCACCTCACATGGCGTCTCCGCGTCGCCCTCTTTGTCCCGCTCCTCGTCCGGTAACGTCGCCCCGCGGCTGGCCCGGGCTGTCAGCGGGTGCGCGAGCAGCAGAAGCCCCGCGAGAAGGACGCGGAGGTGCGGCAGCGGTATCCTCGCCATGCCCGCTCCGTGCTCCGTGAGTGTGTGGTTCTCCTGCTTTGACTGGGGCTCTCTCTCAGGCTGTCCGCTCACTTATACCACAGTCACTGCAAACGAGACGCGTCCGTCCAGGAGGCGGCAGCACAGGTGTAGTGAGGAGGATGACATCTCCCGGCAGAGCGCGCTCGGTGTGGGGCAGCGAATAATCCCGTCATGGGCAGGAGCAGCTGCTTTTTAGGACACTAATGAGGGGGAGTAATGGAGGAGAGCACTCTCTGTGGCGTGGTTCATCCCAAAACACAGACAAAGAGGGAGAATAACACCATTTTATGATTTTGTCAATGCATTTTTAAGCAGTTAAATAAAGTAGAATCCTTTTATTTTTAACTAAAATGATAAATTGGGAGTTGTTCATTTGGTTATTTATTTGAACATAGTTAAAAGAGGAGTCTGAAAATAGTGAATAAGATAAACTTACATGTGCAAGTGAGGTTGAAACCCAATGTGGGCTTATTTACAAACCTCACCTATAGTAAAACAAGCAGGAAAAATACATTAAATCCAAGTCGTCAAGGAGACTATACCAACACAAAATCAGAATATAACAAAAGAAAGTGATATATAATCCATATTACAAAGTCAATTTTTTTATGACACAGATTATCATTAACAAAAAGTATTTGCCATCAAAACATTTTTTAGCCTCAATCTTTATCATGGACATGGACAGAGACTCTGTCAGTAAATAAGAAAAAATACTTGTTCCATAATTGAACACCCTGTTATTTTATTGAGCACTGACCTCGGGATGTATGATACAGTGGTAGGAACAGGTTATTGTTTTGTCTTCTTGAATAAAAGTTCACTTGAGAGACTGGAATAAAGAACATTTTAAAGCTTTCTGGTGATTCTGTTCTTGTGTATTTGGCTTTATCAGTAAAAGTACACATTTAAAGTGTGTTTATATCAGAATTAAAAGTCAGATATACTGTTCTAGTGGATAAATAACTTACTCAATATTCCTATTTCAGGCTGTTATTTGAAAATAAACAGTCGTTAAGCCTATAATGAAACATATTATACAGCAGCCCCACTTTTCATTGTTAACGTGACAGATGCAAATTAGTATATGAACATCCCAGACATCCAATAATAAACAAATTTGACATACAGTCTAGGAAGCCCATGATATATGACAGTGATCACCAACTGGGGGCCCGGGGGCCACATCAGGCCGCTCCAAACTTTCCATCCGGTCCCCAAGCACACTGTAAAAAAAAAAAATCGTAAAAAAAAAACGAATTTTCCGGCAACTGGGGCGCCAAAAAAATTACGTGAAATAACAGAAAATTGCTTTCTCATAAAAATACAGTTTCTTTCTGTAATTAAAATACAGTTTGTAGTTGTCATTTTTTACAAGATTTTGCCTTAATTTAAGGTTCTTTAACGTTTAATTACAAACATTTCACGTTAAAAAACAATTAAATTACCCATAAAGGTGGTAAATCGACATTGTAATACGAAGAATTATGCTTAAATTTACAGGAATGTGCTGCTAATAGCTGGTTTTGACGACATTATTGTTATTTTTTTAATGTATTGTTTGGGTCTTTATTGATAGGAGAGAGACAGAGGATAGGCTTTTGAAAGGGGTGAGGGAGTAGGGGAAGACACTCTGCAAACTGGTCACAGGTGGGATTCGAACCCGGACTGGCAGAAGCAAATACATGGGGTGCCTGGTTGCTAACCACTCCGCTAAACCAGCACCTCTTAAAGACATTGTTTTATAGAAAAGGTTTTTTTTAGAGTTGTAAAGTTGAATTTTACAGTTTATTCCCTTAAATAACAGAAAAAAATTGTAAAATTACAATACACTTGTTAACGTATTTTAACAATAAATATTGGTATTTCTAACGGGGTTTCTTTGTAAAAGGACAGAAATATTGTGCTTTTTCACAGTTGCAGTAATTTCTTGTAATATTACATTTGACATGTAAAATCACAGTTTATTTTTGTGAATTACTTGGCATTTTGAAAATACAGAAAAAAACTGTAAAATAAACAGTTCAATACTGTTGTATTACTATTTTTTTTACAGTGCATGGGAAAAGAGCCAATTCAATGAAGTTCTTTTTTTACTCGTTTTGTATGACTGTTAAAGAGATTTGCAGATATTAGTCAGAATTTTGAGAAAAAAGTTAGAACTCTCTTAGAATTCTAAAATAAGGTTTGAGTTATTTCTCAGACTTTTTGCTTTTCTCCTCATAATTCTTACTTTTATTTCAGAGTTCTAACTTTTTTATTTATTTATTTCTAACTTAATCTTAGAAATCTGAGTTTTTTTCTCCCAGACTTAATTTCAGAATTTCACATTTTTACTGCAAAATACTAAATTTAATCTCAGCAGGATCCCCCACTCTAACCCTGAAAATAGTACATTTAATCTTAGAATTTAGTTTTTTACCCCCAAAAACGACATTTTATCTTCTTAACTCTTTGGAACATATCAAAAGTAAAATGTTCAAGCAACATATACATTTACAAAATATAGTTTAAACACAAAATAAATGTACGCATAGATTCATGCAGCTTATAATATAAAAAATATGATTTCAAATTATAGTGCATTCTTTCATAAAAGTCTTGATTAGAAAAAAAAAGAGAACTTTATTATTCTTATTGTATAGCCTTTACAGACAATACCAGACAGAATGTCATGTTCAGAGTAAAACATATTAGGGTCTTAACAGAGTCCAGTAATAACGTTGATGCACATAATAATTTCTAATACATGACATTTATCACATGTGTGTAAACCCTTGTGGGTAATCAGGGACATTTTTGTCCTTACAGACAATTTTTTGCTCAACTTTTGGCCGTAATTTTGGCAGTGTTACTCAGTATTGAATGACTTTTTGTAGGAAGGTTTTTTTCATGGAAAGTCTTAAAATTCAAAGTTTGATTTTTGTCAGAGGTCAAAGGTTACCGTAGGACAAATTTACTACCCTTTGAGGTTATCAGAGGACATTATTGTCCTCTCCCAAAGCTGTTATAAAAACATAACAGTTGTAACCTCAAAGGGTAGTAAATCATGAATTGGGCACTGCACAAAAATTAACAATGCATGAAAATCAATTTTGTTATTGATCTTACGTATATTTAAGCCTGATCTTTGAAAAAAAATTCTCAGCCCTTCAACATTTATAATATTGATAATAACTCACTTTTTGTGTTTTTTTTTTTCATTAAAATTCGTACATCATGTAATCAAGTTGGCATTTAAAGGGTTAAAATAAGATGAATAATTATATATTTGGTATTTTTTATTAGAGCTGAAGTTGACTGAATGATTTGAGCACAAAAATGTAAAAATATATATTAATCTGTTATGTTTTTATAGCAGCTTTGGGAGAGGACATTTATGTCCTCTTCTAACCTCAAAGGGTAGTAAATTAAAGCAACCCACAAGGGTCAAAAGCATATATTGTTTATACAGAGGAGAAGATGCAGACTGTAATATGCACAGTATAGAAGTCTTTGATTTCAGCGCTGTTCTTCTCAGTTACAAACACCTGATCAGCCTTTTGTTATTATCTATGATTTTTGTGACAAAAAAACAGCTCTAATCTTGTGTCGTTAAATAATAAAGACATAAACAAGCAAACCGGTACAACTTTAACCACCTGCCACTTGTTAACGTTTGATCACACAATCTTTCTTTCTTTTCTTTTTTTCTTTTGTTTTGCTAGTTTTTTACCAGTTACTACTGTCAGAGTCATTATCTATTCCCTCTGGAGTGCTTAAAACAGTGTTTTTGTAACCTGAATTGACAGGAACTCTGAGGGTTTATTGACATTTTCATCCTTTCAACCATCAGCTGACAGAAGAGTTTTACTTCAGTTCAGTGTGTTACCTGAATTCTCACATTTCAAATGTAGCCGTCTTTGTTTTTGCTTTGTTTAAAACAAACTGAGTCAATAACTTCAGTTGGCAGCCCAGGGCACTGCTCATAATTTATCAGTAAGACAGAGAGAAGAGCCTTTTATTTTACCTTGTGTTTGTTCTGAAAATGTCAAAGTCAGAAAAAAACCTGTTACGTACTTTCACCTTTAAAGGAAAAAGAAAAAGTAGCAAAGTAAAAGAAGAAATTCACAACCAAGGTCTGGGATTTCTTTTTATAGCATTTATTTCAAGTCACCAAATGCTGGCAAATTTTAACCTTGTAGTTAAATTTATATTAAAATCTTTATTTTATTTTATTTTTTTTACTTTAATGATGAATTAGGTTTAACTTTCTGCTTAATCATCCTGGGACCTTGTCTTGTTTTAATATCCATTGTGTCTACACTAACATGTTATTTTTATTATCATTTATCACTAGAGCTGCGTTTCTAAACAAACTGCACAACAAACTGAGGAGAATTAAAGTTTCAGGGATGACAAAAGATTTGATTAAACCCTGGATTTAGTCAAATCTCTGAAAATGTACTCTAAGTTGAAAAGATTTGGTTTTGAAACAAGTGTGAAAATGATGTTTCAATAAACTAAATCCAAATGGGCCACTGTAGGATGTTTAACATCCTCCTGCCAGTCCTGTATTAAACAGGTGCCACAAACCCATGTCATTAAAACTGCAGTGCATTTAATGTTATATAAATGTTATATAAATATAAATATACTATGTGATATGGAGTAAATCTTCCACTTTGTTGCGTTAATACAGTTAACACTTACATAATTAAAAAAGATACCCTGAGGGTGTATATATTTAGATTATGTTTACATATTTTTAAGATTATTTTTGGGCATTTTTTGCCTTTATTTATAGAATGGATAGAGACAGTGGATTGGCTTGTGAGGGCGCAGTAAGAAGGAGTAGGAGAGGACACTCTGGACACTGGCTACATGCTGGATTCATACTGTGGCAGGCAGAATCCTGCATGTGCCTAGTGCCTACCTCACCGCCAAACCAGCCCCCTGTTATATTTTAACTCCAAAAAGCAATAGTGTCCAGCTGCAGCCCCCGAGACTGGCCCCTTGCTGCACAGCCCCCTGGTTGCAAACAATGATAAAATTTGGTGCAGAAGCATAAACTTTGGATAATGTTACTGCCGCAGTGCTTTATCAAACTTTGCAAATTTGCCCAGGAAGCCAAACAAAGAAAGATTATTTACTTACTTATCCATGTTTTGATTTGCATCTCCACACAGTTGTTTCTTGACCCTCATCATCACAGCCAGGAGCATGTGCAGTAAGAGGGCTGTGCAGCAAGGGGTCAGTCTTGGGGGCTGCAGCCGGTTGCCACTTTCACAAAGAGTTGAAGTGCAAAAAAGAGTGAAAACAACACTCTGTAGTGTACACCAATATAGAAATTTGCATCCATCTTCTATACTGCTTTTCCATTTTGGGCTTGTGGGGGGGCTGGAGCCAATCCCAGCTGTCATTGGGCAGGAGGGGGGGTACACCTTAAAGGTACTATGAGGAGATCTATTTCCGGTGACATAAAGACTGCTATCAACGAGCACGCGTGGTGTCTGTCGTAAAGACTTGACCCATGCCAAAGCGTACATTTGTTGTGATGCTAATGAATGCAGCTTGGACCTTCCTCAGAACTCTGCATTGCTTTACATCTTCGGCTACGTTAACACGGACACTCCTGACTGAAAGACGCAAAAATTTGTCCTTTGCGTTTTAGAATTCTTCTGCGTCCAGACGACGATGCTCGGAGACGAGTTAATCCACTGTAGTATGCATGCCGGTTCAGTAGATGGCAGTGTAGATCTGCAGAGAGGCAGCGCTGCTACAACAAATGAACAAGGAAGAAAAACTTTCACAAACAACAATGGCGAATAGATGCACAGAGACGCAGGAGTTTCTTTTCTGGACAGCAAATCAGTTCGGACAACAAATCTGTCTGGATAATTTTGTCTGGATAACAACCTGAGCACAGTAAGACGCTCACACGTTACTCGGCAGACGGCCGAAGCAGTTGTTTTTCCTGGTATACGCATGTAGCCTTCATGTGAATGAGTCCTGCGTATGCAGTGAGGGTTTACACGGAGCTACATGGAGAGCGTATTCAAAGCTTTCCACTCGGGAGCCCGTTTTCAAAAGCAATGAAAACTTATCGGATCTGACCGTTTTCGGTGTCATGTAAACGCAGCCTTCTTTTTTCAACAACTTACAGGATGCAAAGTGACGAGGTAATGTATCTCTTTCTAGTTACATAGCGGTAGTTTTTGATGTGTGACAACAAGCAGTTTTTGGAAAACTTAGTATCGTAGTTTTGTAGCCGGCTATATATTGCTACTTACAGCCCGGTGCTCTGAGACGTGTCCGAATAATATAAATTTGCTCTAGTTTTAATTTCCTTGTTCCCCAAGTTGAGTATCCAGGCCAGTCCAGCCCTGTCCGACCCGAACCGCGAAGCTAAGGAATAGCATTTATAGATAACCTTTTTTGATGCTATAAAACTCATCTTAAAGTGTGTATTTCGATCAGGCATATATCTAAAAGTGAGACTTTTTTTGTAATTACTTAGAAACTCCTCATTAGCATCTTAACCCTCAAGGGACTGACCTCCCGCCGGCGGCCCCGCCCACCGCGCTGTCTACATAGTTCTGCTTAAACTGATATAACTCAAAAACGACATTAGCTAGAATGCTCATTCTTTTTGCTGCTAAAAGCATAGACTTCTGTCTTTCATGTGACGTCTCCATTTACGTCATTACGTTGTGTTACTCGCGTAAAATCACCCGTGAAATTTCCCGCGTCACCACTGTGTGGCGCCAAAGGACCTTTGTAACATGTAGGTTGGAAAGAGCAGGTCATATAGTGAGAGAGCTAGAGATTGATTCATTGATAGATTGACTGATTGATTAAAATTGTGATGGGGGAGTTAGGTACTGTATGAGTGTGTGATTTAGGAAGAGTAAGTTGTATGATTTGGTGAGAGAAAGTCGTGTGATGTAGTGAGAGATTGTGTGTGAGAGAGAAAGTTTTGTCTGCCATGATAACTTCCACAATGGTTCTTTGTAAAATAAAATATAGGCTATGTAATGTGTATTGTGTAAAATGTACAATGTATATATGTTTATGGAAAATGTATATTGTTGAAACAATATTGTTGAGAAATATTTTGCTCAAGTTTGTATGTTCAGTATTGCTTTGGTTCTGCAGTAGTGATCAAACTTAAAAAAAAAAAAAAAAACGCCTCTGTAGTTTTTACATAAAAATGATCATATCTCAAAAACTAAAATAGGTATTTTGTTCAAATCACTTCTGGTGTGTTCAGAAATATTTTGTTTATTTTTCTACATTTGGAAATCATTTCGATCAATGTGTTTTGTGTGCATATTTAGTAAATATAATGAAAAAAACATATCCGATTTTTCTATGTTCTAATTTATAACACAATTTGAACACCTTTACCTAATTTTTATGGTGTATTTATATGTATACCATTTTAGATTAAGTTGTAAGGATTCTAGGGACATTAGGTATTTGAAGATATTCCAAGAAAAGACATCAGAATGAACAAAAATACAAATGTATTTACTGGCGAACCCTTACAATTGCAGTCCCTTAAGGGTTAAACTAATTGCCCAGCCAATCGCAGGGCCACATAGAGAAACAGACAACCATTCACACTCATACCGAAGGGAAATCACCCTGTTTTTTGCCTTGTGGGAGGAAGCTGGAGTGCCCAGTGAAATCCCACGAATGCACAGGAAGAACATGCAAGCTCCGTAAAGGGTCTGGGAATCTTGCTGTGAGGCATGCGCACTACCTGCTGCACCACTGTGCTGCCCTTTATAGAGATTTAGGAGGTGTTAATATTAACTC
Organism: Scarus forsteni; assembly: GCA_036419115.1. Taxonomy (NCBI): domain Eukaryota; kingdom Metazoa; phylum Chordata; class Actinopteri; order Labriformes; family Labridae; genus Scarus; species Scarus forsteni. Next base: position 12,704,861 of record JAZDUH010000359.1, on the reverse strand, counting down.
TGATAGTTGTCTTTGCAGATTTTGCTGTGTATCTTATTTCCAGTGCACATCAACAATACGGGCTTCCCTCAGGGTTACCATTTTCTTGTTTCCAGCTTTCCAGTGGGCACCCCCAGGCCTTGAGACTAACTCACTGGTTCAACCCAAAATCAACCTCTGACTTTAAATATTCTCACAGATTATGAACAGTGCTGTCGAACAGATGCACGCACACTACTGTTGCTCACTTTAGCCTCGGGTCTTCGTTTAGCACGCCCTAAAGACCTAACAGGAACATTTCCTCACTCGTGTTCGCACCAACTGTCAACCTAAAACAGCTCTCTTCAAATCTAAAAGCCACATTAATTTGTCTGCTTCAGCCGAAAGTGAGATTTCACCTGGAGGAAGAAGTGAGTTCAACCTGAATGAAATTCATCCCACCTTGAAATAAATCACCTTGGGTGACTGCACCTGAAATGAAACTGAGCCAATTTGCATAAGAGAATCACACAGTGTTCTACATCATATTACAAAGGTTACATTTAACAAACAAGAACCAAGAGGTAGTGATTCTGTCATATAGGAGCACTCTGCATGTGTAAGGTTTGTTCAGAATGAGATGTAAGTAAGATTGGAGTGTTTAGAGAAAGCAGCCCATTCAAGATATGATATAACTATGAGTATTTATTCTCCTGTGGATATTTTTTTAGATGTGTTATTAATTTGTGAATGTTTTGGATCAAATATTTTCACCTGAATGTTTGAGAGGGGCGGATTGAACAGCAACCAAGCCTAATGAAAAAGAATCATTCACCACCAAACACTATCTGAGTGGGTTTTTGGAATCAATATAACTTTGCAACCAATAAGAAATTATAGCCATTCAGATAAATGAACTATGTCACAAAGCATATTAATATATTTTTTAAAGGCCTAGTCAGTAAATTACTATCGGGCTTTTGTATGTTTAAGTCATGATGATTGAGTTCAAATAAAACCTTAAAAGAACGACTTTTTGTTTGGCTGTGTAAGGGCAATTTGACCAAGAAGGAGTGTGATGGAGTGCTACTCCAGATGACTGGCCTCCACAGTCACCGGACCTGAGCCCAATCGAGATGGTTTGGGGTGAGCTGGACCGCAGAATGAAGGCAGAAGGGCCAACAAGTGCTAAGCATCTCTGGGAACTCCTTTAAGACTGTTGGAAACCATTTCAGGTGACTACCTGTAGAAGCTCATAAAGAGAATACCAAGAGTGTGCAAAGCAGTAATCAGAACAATGAGTAGATACTTTGAAGAAACTAGAATATAAGACATGTTTTCATTTATTTCACATTTTTTGTTAAGTACATAATTCTACATGTGTTCATTCATAGTTTTGATACCTTCAGTGAGAATCTACAATGTAAATAGTGTTTAAAATAAATAAAATACATTGAATGAGAAGGTGTGTCCAAACTTTTTGCCTGTACTGTATATAATAATAATAATACATTTTAAATGAGGGTGGAAAATTAAAAAGAATATGCAGTTTGGAACAGATGGATTTTGAGATTTGATTTGAAGTGGGGGAGGGAGTCAATATTTCTGAGGTCCGGGGGGAGAGAGTTCCAGAGTTTGGGAGCAGAGCTCTGCTGAAAGATATATATGCTATATATATATATATATATATATATATATATATATATATATATATATATATATATATATATATATATATATATATATATAGATATAGATATAGATATGAATATAGATATAGACATATATATATATATATGTATATATATATATATGTATATATATATATATGTATATATATATATATATATATATATATATATATATATACACATATATATATATATAAATGTATATATGTATATATATAGATATAGATATATATATATATAAATGTATATATGTATATATATATAGATATAGATATAGATAGATAGATAGATAGATAGATAGATAGATAGATAGATAGATAGATAGATAGATAGATAGATAGATAGATAGATAGATAGATAGATAGATAGATAGATAGATAGATAGATAGATAGATAGACAGACAGACAGACAGACAGATAGATAATCATAATCAGATAATCGAAGTGGGGGAGGGAGGTCCGGGGGGAGAGAGTTCCAGAGTTTGGGAGCAGAGCGGCTGAAAGCTCTGCTACCCATGGTATGACACATATATATGTATATGTGTGTGTATATATATATATAAATATATATAAATATATATATATATAGATAGATATATAGATATATATATAGAGAGAGAGATATATACACACATATGTACATATATATGTATATATATATATATATACACATATACATATATATATATAAATGTATATTATTATTACTATCATTTGTAGTAGTAGTAGTAGTAGAAGTGTTACTATTACTGTGGTTGCTGGTTCTGTTTCAGTGTCCTGTTTCCATGGTCTCCTTGTGCATGAATGGGTTCTCCTAGGGCACTCCAGCTTCCTTCCACATACCAAAACAAGCTCACTGGGCTAAATAGTGACTCCAAGCTGATCTTAGGTATGAGTGAGAGCGTGAAAGACTGTTTCTCTCTCTGTGATTGGCTGGTGACAGGTTCATGGTGTTCCTCCCCACTTAACGAATAGTTAACAGCCACTTCCTGATTTGTTTGATTAGACTTTTGTAATGTTTAGCCATTTCAGTGGACTCACAAATAATTGCTCCTTTGTTTCTTGGGAACTTTTGTACTGCACTGTTGATTTAAATTAGTAAAAGTATGTTATTGACGTAATCAATATTATTTTGTTTATTATTTCATCAGGTTATGTTGCCACCTATGGGAGCTCCAAGAACACTTCAAGCCGATCAACTGCCAAATTGAAGAACCAATTGATTGAATTGACAAAATCTGACCATCATTGGTATCAGTAAATACTTACCTCACTCAAAGATTAAAAAATGGATTGGAACAACCCAAGTTAAAGAACAAAACAATACATTATCATTGTAGAAGACTTTTTATAGCACCAGAGACATGGAAGGAATCAGTAAAGCCTCTGTTAAGATTTGACTAACAAGTACAGACACAAAACATGCCCCAGAAAACATCCTGAAATCCTGACTCTGAAAAGCACTTGTCAACAAACTTGATGAAAGACAGAGAGAAATGTCTCACACAATATTTCATTCTTTATTTTAAGCCTTCAGAGACACATCTGAAGCTCTCCGTCTGGTCTGAACAGTTTTTTCTCATACCTGTGAGCAGCTCAATCACTACTCTTGAGCGCCGCATTGTGAAACGAGTGTCCATCAACACAGCAACTCACAAAAAAATCAAATTTTGCACTCACGCTTGAATCACCGAGTCTACCAATCTGTCAATTTTTGTCGTGAGCACACAGCTGTCTTTTTTTATTTTGCCCAGGAAAAACATGGGGAGAGAAGGCTTTTTCTTTTCTTTCCTCTCCATGGTGCTGAAATATTCAAACCCACTCTCCCTTTTGGTCTCTCTCCATGGTGCTGAAACACTCTCCGTCTCACGGTCCGTCCCAGCACGCTCGCTCACATCCTCACTGATTCACACACCACCTGCTTTGTGAGCCCTTTTAAACACAACATGGCTGCGTACTCACACAAATAGGGTAGTCACAGCTGTTTGATTAAGACTATGAGTTCATGATCACTTTATTTAATACACCCTCTAAGCTGCTTATTAACAAGTGGCAGTTTGGGTCAATTACATGGGAGCAACTCAGTGCATTAAGATACGTAGACATGGTGAAGACAACAGGGTAAAGTTCAAGAAAAGCATTAAAATAGAGAAGAAAGGCATTTTAAAGTTATGTAACAACATATTGTTTTTGTTTTTTTGCTTTTTTTCACCCACTGCTAATTAGCTTAGCTCAAACACTAGGAGTCCATGGGTAGTGTTAGCATATCTTTGCCTACAGTCATCAGATATACTCTTTAGCAACTCTAGACAGTCCTGTGTGCTTTTTGTGACTCATTCTTATATTATTTAGCACTTTATGTAATTTTTTAAAGGAATACATTAGAAACATGTGCAAACCACCGTGGTCATGCTTTGTTTGTTGACCCTCTTACAAGCATGTCGGCAGTGGTTGTGCATGCACCCTGTGGTTTAGTTAAGTTTGTATTACTTTCAAGCTCAAACACTGGGAGTCAGTAGGTGACGTTTGCCTGCATTTGCCTAGAATCATCAGATAAACTTTTTAGCAACTCCAGAGAGACTAAGAGAGATGACTAAAGAAATATTTACAAAACAAAACTCCAAAGAAATCATCTCAGTCCTCTTCTATAAAATCGGCCATCATCCTTAGAGTCTTCTTCTACTCATAAACAGAACCTTTGTTTTGTTGACCTACTTACAAGCACCTTTGTGGTGGTTTGCGAACACACCCTGTGGTTTAGTTTTGTTTGTATTTTTAGAAAATCACATAAAGTGCTTATCTTATTCTGAAAAATAGGTAGTGTAAGGTAATGCGATAAAAATAAATAAATAAAACAAGAGTCACAACAAGCACATAGGACTGTTTAGAGTTGCTGAGGAGTTTATCTGATGACTGTAGGCAGAGACAGGCTAACGCTACCCACTGACTCCCAGTGTTAGCGCTAAGCTACTCCAAAGCTCTGTCTATCTCTTCCTTGTTAATAATAATACATTTTATTTAACACTTTGCAAAATACATAATAAGAACACACTGCATTGAAATCACAATTAAAATAAATAAAAACAACATACAAGAGTGACAGAGTTAAATGAGGACGGAAAATTAAAGAGGATATGCAGTTTGGAACAGATGGGTTTTGAGTTTTGATTTGAAGTGGGGAAGGGAGTTTATGTTTCTGAGGTCCGGGGGGAGAGAGTTCCAGAGTTTGGGAGCAGAGCGGCTGAAAGCTCTGCTACCCATGGTGCTGAGCCGGGCGGAGGGCACAGAGAAATGGAGGGAGGAGGACGACCTAAGGGAGCGAGAGGGGGTGGCAATGTGGAGGAGATCAGACAGGTAGGGCGGGGGCGAGGTTGTGAATGGCCTTGAAAGTATACAGCAGGATTTTGAAGTGTATTCTGAATTTAATGGGGAGCCAGTGAAGCTGCTGGAGGACGGGGGTGGTGTGATGAAAGGAGGGGGTTCTGGTGATGATCCGGGCTGCGGAGTTTTGAACCATTTTCAAGTTTATGGAGGGATTTGTGGGGAGGTGACGAGGCTGTGGACCAGGATGGCCGTGGTGTGAGGGGTGAGGGAGGGGCGGAGACGGTTTATATTACGTAGGTGGAAGTATGCAGACCGGGTGATGTTATTGATATGAGAGTGAAAAGACAGAGAGCTGTCGAGGATGACCCCCAGACTCTTAACCTGAGGGGAGGTGTGGAGTTGTCTATGGTGAGGGAGAAACTGTACTCTTGTTGCTACCTGTACAGTCGGAAGATCATGTCTGTTTGTTTTGGACTTGCAATTGAGGCAAGTCACGAACACAAAGAAAATGTTGGCATATTCCTTTAAGTTGCCTTAAGAAATACAGTCATTCCTGAGGTTTTAAACCAGGAAGAGGCATGTGATGTACAAGACAGGCTCACTGTTATGTTGATTCCCAGGAACTTCAAACTGCACTCCACCTCAGCTCCACTGATGTAGACACAGTTATTTATGGTTGTTTCTGCCTAAAGTGGTCCCATCTTCTAATGGCAAATCCAAGCAGAGTAACACACCGTGTCACAAAGCTCAAATTTTTGTAAAGAAACAGTATGACATGAGAAATCTGAGACACTCTGATGTTGTTAAAAACCTGTTATTTTAGCAAGACTTGATGATTAGAAATGCACTGACACAAAATCCCTGCAAAATAAAAGATTTCTGACTAGCAGAATGCCTCAGACTTTTTATGTCACACTGTTTTTTTCAAAGCACTGTTGTTTTACAGAACCAGGAGTCTTCAGCCTGTTATTGAACTGTTTCTCTATCCTTTATCCTTGAAGAGCACCTGATTCTGTGTTTGGTCATTACACACCTTGACCCAGTGCAGCATTCACCCTAACATGCTTTATCTCAAATTGGCTTCATAAACATGATGCTGAGTTCACCGTACTCCAGTGGCCTTAAAGGTCAGCTGATCTCAGACAAGTGGAGCACCTTTGAAATGTGATGGAAGGGAAATATGTAGCAGCTGTGTAATAATAGCATGCCAATATGAGCCAAAGTATGTTTCTGTCTACTTATTGAGTCTATGCCACAAAAAAATAAAGAAATAAAGCAGTTCAACGTCAAAAAAAGGAACCAACCAGTACTAGTAGGAAGTAACTAATGAAAAGGCTGTTAAGTTTATATTACATTTCATGTTTTATAAACAGGAAATACACAAAAACATACACAAATATGTATTTTTGTCTCACTTTGGCCAATAAGAATAGGTCAGACTTTAAGAAAAGGAGGAAGAAAGGAGTAATTGTTGATCCAACAACACCAGGAATCACCTGGTACTCTAAGTGAATGCAAATACATATGCCTTAAGTTTTACTGATACTCCCTGTTTTGTACATTTAAACCCAATTCTGTTGTGTTTTGACAGTAATCACTTAATTGAACAGCACAATTTGCAAAAGACAAGATTAAGGACACACAGTAATAGCCTACATGTTTGATGAAGTCATAAGGCAAGAAAAACCTTAAAACTCTAAAAATCCAAATAACAATGATCACTGGGGCATGCCCAGACTCCAGCACCACTCTTAAGCTTTTACTCTGACTTTTAAAAAAAATCTGCAGCCTTAAAGTCACAGGAAAATCGGCTGGGTGTTAGACCAGCATAAGATGCAAGTGAGGGATGGAATCTGGGAAAACTATGATATACAATGTTTAAAAAACAGCAGGTTTTCCAAGTTTTTACAGGAAATTATTTCAATGAGGCCTTCCCAGTGCATGATGGATACATTTGTAAAACTGCTGTATTTCTATGAGGCATGCATGCAGTAAATTAAATTAGTTTGTCGTCAGTTAACAGTTTAATAATATGTTTTCACGACACTTAACTGTGATTTTACTGTGATATGTTTATGGGTCACTGTCAGATTACATGAAAGTGTTGTCAAATCACATTAAATTGGAGTGAGTTCACAATACTCTTGTATTTTAACAGTTTGATGGTGTGATTTCCCAACATTTGACCGTAATTTTACTGTGATATTATTTTTGGGTCACTGTCAAATTAGTGGAAAGTGTAAAATCACAGTAAGTTGTAGTGAATCCATCGTACTCTGTAGGAATTCAATAGTTTAATGTACACATTTTTCTCTCAATTTTACAGTAATGCCATTTGTGGATCACTGTCCAATTACAGGAAAGTGCCATAATATCACGGTAAATTCTTGTTAATCCACTGTGCTCAAAAGTAATTTTACAGTATGATACTGTGATTTCACAACACTTTCTGAAATTTTACTGTTACTAGATCCCTTTCAAAGTACAGGAAAATGTTATAAAATCACATTAAATTGTTGTGGATTCAAAGTGCTCGGTAGTAATTTTACAGTATAATACTGTGATTTCACACAACTTTACTGTAATTTTAAAGTATCTTTATCTCTGGGTCATTGTCAAATTACAGGAATATATAAGATGCTTTAATACTGCTATGGATCACTGTTTACTGTGATTTTTTGCTGTCATTATACAGTTTTATCTGTAAAGGTTGCATTAAAATGCAACAATTTATTCTAATGTTCATCTTTGGCTCAGTAAACAAATTATCTCTAGAGTAAAATTACTGCAGTTTTTGGCCAGTGGTTGAATTACTGTGATATTTTAACAGTGTAGACTGCATGAGGCAGGTGAACATAAAAGTAAATCCGCTTTAGCTGTGTATCATTCATACAAAGAAGGTATTTTGGGGGTCTGTAAACGATCATTTTTGAAACCAGGTTCCAGAGTGGAAAGACTTTGAAATGCCGTATACGCAGCTCTGTGATTACTGGCTCTCCGCAAGTTTTCAGATACACTTACGTCATAGTTTCATATCTTCATTGACACGCATGCGCTACACGCAGCAACGACAATGGCGGCGTATGTGAAGCATATGTGCTGATGAAGCTAGTGACCCTACTATCCCTGTTGCAGCAAAATCTCCTTTTTCTCAACCACCACCGAGTTGAACAAACAATTATCGAGGACACATTACGCCACTTTATGATCACTTTATCACAATCTCTGTTTACAACTTTTGCCGCAAGTGCGCATGCCCACTGTTTTTTCGTCTGTCTCCGCTTGTTTCCGTCATAGCGTTACAGCGCCCCTAGAGGTCGGCATGTGTTTTACAGCGTTTTGATGCGTATCGAGTGCATTCATATAGACGCACACATTTTCTGAGACGCCTTTGTCTTTATGATGATCGTTTTTGAAACTGTTAAGCGTTTTGTCTTTGTGTGGATGGGGCCTTAGTCAGTACAACATCTACTACCCTACAGTCATTTGCATAAGTGTTATCTTCCCCCCCTACATCTCTCTTGAACACAGGAGCAAAACTGTGATGCTGAGTTTTGTTTGAATGATGAATGAATGAATTGATCAAAGACCAATGTGTTTTATATTGACGCCTGCCCTAAATAAAGGCAGGGTCACTCCACTTGAATCCAGAACATCCGTGCTATTTATTTAAGTTTGGGTACAAAGAAAAACATTAAAGTTTATTAAACTACATAGCATCTTATTTTCAAAAAGAGCCAAATGTAGAAAAAAAAAATCTTTTTAATAAATGTATGAATTGCCTGGAGGCCTTGGGAGCTGGGAGTGAGAAACAAAACTTAATAACCTTTTTTTTTATGTGTAGACAGAATTTACATTTCCAATTGATCCATTTTCACTCTAAGGCAGAGCAACTACAAAACTGTTGCATCCATGTAAAAACACTTTGGTCCAGACTTTTCTCACTGTACCCTAAGTTTACTCTAATTATCACTGTTTTTTTATTATCTTATATTGTTTGCTTGCTGGTCCGCAGTTCCAAACATGTTTCATAATGGCTGGAGTACAAATCAGATCAAAAAACCCACATATAAGTTAAGAAGCAGTGCCAGAGAAGTAGCTCAGCAACTGTAAGGTCTCATTAACCATAGTGAGGTCCAGTTTATCTTTAAAATCCTACACAACATATTTCCTAAATAGTGCTTGCATTTAAATTTAGAATCACAGGTGTGGGTATGCAAATGGCTGATTCTCTCTTTATTCATGCCCAACATTTTGTTTTCTAAACCAGTCCAATTTCTCTGTTAGCCTCTTTGCTTTCGAGCTGTTCGTTCAAATATTAAACATTTTAAGGCATGAAAGGCGCCTGTTTTATATTCTGTGTTTGTGGCCAAGCTAATTCAAAAGTACCTCATTTATACCTTATTATTTGGACAGTGTATCCCAAATATTCAACTCTAAACTGCACTTTCACTCAAAACGCAGATCCAGTGTCTTTTGTATCATAAGCCATCAAGTCTTTCTGCAACTCTGAAATGAGAGGATGTGTTGCCTCTGTTTATTGTCCTTAGTCTTATTGTATCTCTTGCAAGCATTTTCAAATAGGAGGAACCAACAAGAACAGAGGAAATGATGAAAGTGGGGAGGCAGGATAAACAAAGACGCTGTGAATGAAGACAAATGAGAAGAGCCCCCTGTGTACTCAGTCGTAAACTCGGCTCTCTGTGCTGTGTTGAAAAATTTCAACCAGTGTCTGTCTGTTTATCCCGCTAAACCAGCTGTAATCCAAAACACACACACATCACACTCGACATGAATCAAACACTGCGTATACTTTGCCTTCTAATGCCTCATACAAGTTGAAACACCCAGGAAAGATTTTTTATCTTTCTGTGATTTTAAAGAAATACAAAACCAAATGGTAACGCTTCATTTTAAGGTCACAATACATGTGACTGTCTAACTCAGGGGTGGGCAACTGGCAGTCCATCAAGTTCATCAATCATTTACATAAACACTAAAAGATCAAAATGTAAATATGATAAAAAAACAACTGTTAAATATGATTCATCATCCAGTGCTACATAATGCACAAATTAGGACTACTTATAGACTGCTAGTACATGGTTGTTTTTTCAAGTCATTGCAGAACTTACTTTGCTATTATAGTGTTAGTAAATCTCCTTTATGAGGCATTAAATATAGTATATATTGTTTTTAAGAACTATATTTGGAAACAATGGTAGAAGTTATGTATTTGTGCTTTAAAAACTAGAAACAAGATTGTTTTATTGCATAAAAAATCATCTTAAATTGACTTTTCTTATGCATCATTATTATACTGGTAACATTTTTCATGTAAAAAAAATATACATATATATATATACTGGTATGGTATATATTGGTAGAATGATTTTTGAAGCTTTACATAAGTGCACATTTTGGTTTATATTTTTTTCCTCATTGAGAGTGCATGACAATATGAACAGAGTGGCCCTCAGGCACTGAAAAAAAATGTATGTGGTAATGTTTGTATGTTAGTAATCAAACTTTTCCGCCCCTAATCTAGCTGCTTAATAAATTAGATCAGGTCAGGTAGAAGCATATGCCACGTTGGTCCTGTATGACTCCAACCTTCTGATTGCCATGTAGTTGTGCCCGTGCCAGGCCTAAGGATGGGAAATGATAATATTTTACTGATACCGATGCCATTAACGGTTTTGCTTCTTGATCTTATTCTTAAAAAATGCTCATCAATTCCTGAAGATTTTCCAAGGATGGAGGTTTCAGTGGTAACAGTGACAAACACATGATACCTCTGATGTTTCATGCTGCAAAGACGACGCTACTTACTGAGAGTGAGTTTCTTTTGGTCAAAAAATCAAGTCACAAATAAGACCAGTTCTGCGCCCTGTCTGTCTTGATCTTTCCTTTCTTTTATCATTTTTGCTGATTTAAAACATTAAATCTTTGATTTGCAAAAAAAATTGGCAAAAAAAAAAAAAAAAGACTAATGATATTGACTTCCTGAACAAGTTGCTATGAATTCCCAATTGTAATTGTTTTTGATTCCCACCCTAGGCAGGCCCATGCCCAAACTCTCTAGAGCTGATCCATACACGATGCACATGGTCGCTCCAGTGCCCATCCCACCGGGTCTCGGCACCCAGTATGCTAGTTCCCATAGAATAGTAGTGGCTGCTCCTGTCTCTAGCAGCTGACCCTTACATTCCTGTCCTGATAAGTACATCAGCACTTGACACATTATCCTGCCAATGACATCCAAAAATGTGTCAAGGGGAAATCATCACGAAAGAGTCCAATGGCCTCTCCGTACTACCCAGGGCTCACAAGAGGATAGCAGGACTGGGAGGACCAGGGACCCAAACACTCTGACTTTTCGCATGCATGCTCAGATACCATGACCACATATTGTGAGCTTCTTATTAGCATGCTAATTAGTAGCTTACCAGCTCTTATCAGCCAATATTGGGAGCTTATTAGTGCATGATTCCACATGAAGCTAGAAACACAGTTATACAATATAGCAGTTTGCACAGAGTTATTGGTCCCATCTGCAGCATTGTGTAGCCTATAATGTCAAGCTGGTTCTCTCCTTACAGGGGCAGAGCTGATCTAAATCACTGTGGTACATGTGTTTACTATTAAATGGACCTTACACAGGCCCACTTCAAAAATACTGAACTATGCCTTCAACTTGTACCTTAAAGACACTGTTTTAGTTTGCTGCTTTAGTCCTTAATCGTATGTTAAGCACTTACATAAAAGTAAATCCACTTTAGTGACTACAAAATCCACTCCCCTGCAGTCATTTGCATTTGGGTTGTGTTCACCTCCTTCATCTCCCTCCTGTGTTTATTTGACATTTGAGTCAGCCTGTCATAATGATTCCCTGATAGAATAGTTGGCTACAAAGATTAGCCTAAAGGGCAATTTTGACAATCTTTGCCGTTCCAATAGTAGAAACCCTTACACTTTGGGGAGATCAAGTGAGTCCACGCTGTAGTTCTGCACACCCCTCCAGCGATAGATTTCATTGAGCACTGTCTGCCTGTCTTTAATGGGCAAACAGTAACAAGGCCTTGGATTGGATTCATCGACAGCGGTGTGTCCCGGGAGCTCCAACTTAAACAAGGGGTACGGAGAGGACAGCTGCTTTGTTATTAGCCGATGGAGAGCCGCTGGTTGGTTACATGAGATTTATTGCTCAGGAAATTGCTTCGACCTGAATGCTGCCGTAGCCTCTCGTCTGGCACAAAATTGAATTTGATGGACAACAAGCCAGCGTCCAGTGCGCTTTGACAGAGATGGTTAAACAGATTTCTGGGCATAATGAGCGAAGGACCTGACCTATTCTCTCTCTGCTTCTCTCGGAGTGTTGTTTGATGTCAGTAAATGATTGAAAAGTCTGTCTACTGCTCTTTCCTTTCAGAATCAGTAGACAGCAGACACAGAGCGAGGTTGTGAATGGAGTCGTTGTCTGAAGACTATTACACTGAAGAAAACCCTGGGAGACTAAATTTGGATTGAGAGTGGAAATGGTTTTGCACTCCTTTCTCAGTTGCTTAAAGATGCACACTTGCCTAAGCTTCTGAGCTTTAAAGGAATGCTTCAGGATTTTAAAGCAGGGTTATATGAGGCAGTGTATGAGCACAAGCTTGAACATTAGCCACTGTGAGGGAGGTCAGGGCTGCATCTGTACAGAAATAGCCAGCACAGAGGCTGAGGATGAACAATGCTGTATATGTGACCACCATTTTTGTGTACTTTAAAGAGCTTTAACCTTTATCTAATGTACGGACAATAACTGATTTTTCCATTAACAAGCTGCTTTATTTTGGCACTGTTTGTCCTTCCACCAGCAACCAACTGAAATGTTTACAGGGAAAATGGCCGCCATTTACAGATCCTGAAATGTTAACCAACTGACACTGGTATTTCACTGGCAGTGTATGAGCACCAGCCTAAATATGAGCTACTAGGAAGGAGGTCAGATCTGCATCTGTACAGAAGTAGTCACCACTGAGGCTGAAGTTGAATATTGCTGCACATGGGGTCACATTCTAGCGTGCTTTAAAGCATTTTAGCCATGGAAACAGCACAGGATGGTTGCTTACTATTTCTAATATACTCCAGCTTACTTTTTCGCTATCAAGCTGCTTTGTTTTGTCACTACTTGTCTGCTTCACATATGGGAGAACTCACAACCAAACTGGATATATTTTAAATTTTTGCCATGAATATGATCACCATCTTCTGATCCCAAACATCCTGAAAGGTTTTTACGAACTCACACTGGTATTTCAGTAAATTTGAAAACATAAACCCAAAATTTACCCCCCTCTCCCATCGACAGGGTGTTCTCATGTCCTTTGCCATTTATTATTCAGTCTCACCAGGTCTCCATCAGCAGACATTTTTACAGTATGTACTCAGTATTCATACAAGTATTCTCCTGTATATAAAACATCTGTTTTCCTGAAAAAAATCAAAGTTTCGTACTATGCAGTGGTTGTTTTTCCTCCTTTTATCCTCCCTGTAAACAGCCAATCTGCAAAATGTCTGCTGCGATGCCCATGTTTTTCTGTATGTGAGTCATCTTAGGGCAAGCAAACTCATCTGACAGCTTCAGTGACATTTTTGTTTCATATGAATAATACTTTTGTTACTTTAGTGGCTCAAAAATTCATTGCTGCAAAAAGCAAAGCAGTAGCAACATAAAATGGCTTCAAAGTGGAAATGAAATTAAATATGGCATGCAATTATCCCACACTGTTTTTGTGCCTTGTTTTCAGCTAAAGTTTTATAAATTATGCAGAGATGGTGTCACAATCTGCAAAAATCCTTAGCTCTAGCTTACATGCCTACTGTTTATGTACCACACACTGCTGATCTCAGTTATTAAGGCTGAAGTTTAGGCTATGGCCTTGTAGCAAAAGAAAACTCACCTAAAAACATCCCAAACTTGCCCTTTAAATAAACAATTAAGTATTTCAAAATGGGTACAAATAGGTACATAATGGACTTGACCCAATTCTAATCAATCGCAGGTGTTCCATCAGGAATATAACCCGGCACAGGTCTTTAGGTATCACCTCTGTGATATGAGCCAAGACTGAATTGTTATGGTGTTGCACTGCTGATATATCATCAACCAGGGAACCTTTAACTTTGAGTACAAGCTTTTTATTTAGCCTTTCAGTTTTGAAACTTCAAATCAGGTGACCCTAACCCACATGTACATGTTTCTGGTACCAATACATATAACAGATCTTAGCTGATAAACAGAGAGGGATATTTTCTTCTCATTTTTTAAAAAAAATCCAAGAACAACTCAGCTTAGAAAAACTGTTGATTTGTGTTTTTCATAAAATGTTACAGCTCTTATTGGACTACTTTGGCAGACCTCAGGCTATAAAAGCTGGAAATTATGGCAGTGGGTCCCTGTCAATATGCAAGTAAAAACAACAAATACATAATAGAATAACACTTACAAACCAGAGCTTACAAACTCATAACACAGCTTGAAGGCTTCTGAAAAGACAAATAAATGTGCATACAAGTACATATGTGGGGGGTGATAACAGCTCATTGACCTGTAGATTTGTGCGAGGCACAGCCATGAGCGCTTTCCTACCGGCTACACAGATGAACCAGTTGGCCGCTATTGGAAAAAGATCCCAAAGGTATCACAGGAATAGAACACATGATGTGGGAGGTGGATATATTTGCTCTACTCCAGGTGGAATTGGAAGGTTGGCACGGACTTTACAGGCTGAGAGCTGAATGTCTGCATATATGAATATGCAGAGCTTGCGTTAATGTTGTAAATACTTTTAGTATGATTTGCAGCAAAAGAAAAAGTGTTGGTATATGTCTTAACAAACAAGAAACTGTAATAAGAAAACAATCTAGAAAATCTTTCTTCATGGTGATGTCACACTTTGCAGCATTTCCACTGTTGTTGACGTGCTGCTGCAGGCGTGGCTAAATGCTTGTTTTAGGAGTTGCTGACAGGACTTTACTGTGTGATCTCTCATACTTACAACTGCTGTCTCACAATGATGCTGCTTTAAAAATTATCTGGTTATACGAATTCTGCTGTTGCTTTGGATGCTTTTGTTTACAAGTGACCGTGTTGACTGGTGACTCGGCAGTTATTGAAGCGACAGGAGTACACAGGTAAGGCCAGGTTTAGGAGCACATGCTGTGTCAAAACTTCTACATTCCTCATTTCTGACAAATCATCCGCACCATCAGCAACACTAACCCTATTTATATGATAGGTGTTTTACAATGAAGTTCAAGGTTTGCAAAGCTCGCACCTGAGGCTCTGGAGGCAAGGTAGGCTAATGCCTTTAGCCATGTTACCAACTTCTTGTGACCAGTAGTAATGCCCTAGAATTACCCCAACTACCAATTTCTAAGCATTGGGACTTCAACTTGCCACCCTAAGGTCCCTAACCCAAGCCCTGAAGGACTGAGCTGCACTGCAAAGTACTCAGAAAACTTTGTAAAAAGAGATTTTTTTTCCCCTTGGCACTTAAACTCATGCAGACTTTCAAAACTTTTGACAATGTTTTCAAGTAATTGTATGGGTTTTTTCCAACTATAAGGCATTTAAAATGTCAATAAAAAAAAGCATGAAAACAAAATTAGCTCATGAAAGTATACAGGAGGATCAATATGTATTTTCACATTTTCATTGAGTTAAATGGGTTATAACAGGGGCCCACATCCACAGGTAGACATACAGATGCAGTTGTAGCTTATGCTGTTAAAATTTCCATACATTTTACTTCCCTGAGTCTTTGTCTCCATCAGTCCAACATCGGTGTGGGGCTTAAACCAGTTTGCTGTTATGCTTTTGTGAGCTATTAACAGGGGAGCTCTTATTACAGCTTCTCTCTCTTTCCCAAACCCTTCAAGTGTTGTGGCTCTAATGGTAAACTCAGGTGCAGAATCTTACAGATAGCAATGGTGTAACTGGTATATTAATGTGCCATTTCTCATTAAAGGAAAAGTTCGGTTCCTGCAGCTTTTACATTGTTTATAGGATGAAGAACAACAATATACTCACCCAGAAGGCTTTCCTGATCCAAACAGTGCTACGGGAGATATTTAGATCCAAAATCGAATTTCACCAATAATTCATCATGATCCCTCCTGAAACTGCATGGTCCTCCATGTCTCCACATTTCCATCATGATCCGCTCCGTGTGGAGAGACACAGGTGGACACAGGTGGACACAGGTGGTGATCCATCTCACCAAGCTCCGATCTATAACAATTGTAAGCAGCCCAAGGTGGGTCAGGTCAATCAGAGTCCTTTAGAGCAGGAGGAGGCATGAGCTAAGAGTGAGATGACAGCAGGAATTGACTGATGTACAGGAACTAGCATAGATGCTAATAGCTTCACTAGCATTATTTTTCAGATCGTAACCTCATTTCTTCATCAAATGATAAACAAATACCATAACAAACGACTTTATTGTGAGGATACTTTCACTCCACATTTACATGTTTTGCCTTGAGTTTGCTGTGCAAAGCAGCTTGGAAGTGCAGTAGCACTGGACAATGACACAATCAAATTGGCCTGTAGTAAATGTTGGTTGACTAAAGATTGACCAATCACTTGTGAATGGTAAATCTGAATTTTTGAAAACAGAAGAAGAATACATTTGTTCTCAATTACCCGCTTACATTTATACTTTTCATAAGACAGTCCTAACAGCAAAAGGGGTCAAACCCAGCATGAACAAGGTGTATGTAATGAAGTCATTGTGGTTGTTTTTGTTTTTTTTTGAACTACCTACATCCATTTTTTTCTGATTTTTGTAATTGCTGTGAAATCTGGGTTGAAATTCAAACACCCTTAATGATATCTCAAGTTTATATAAAGTTTTATGTCTCAAGGAGACCAATGCCTCCATGGATGACTAAAAACTGTCATGAAATAAGAAAAAAAAAAAAAGCACATATTTGAATATATATACCATCAGTGTCCTCGCCACAACTTGGATGTGTATTTAAACAGCACTGAGAGCTGCTGCAGTCCTGGCAGTGTTTTCCTGTGCTATCTTTGCTAATTGATTGGTTTAAGTTATCTGGAGACTGCCCCAGTTCTGCAGGTGTAAACAAAGAACCCCTCAATTAGAAACTGGGTTACACCTGCAGGATAAACACATGTTCTTGAACACCCAGAAAAACATACAGAGAGCACTGCAAACACGGTCTTAACAAATTGGTTTAGAGGCTGCTGAGCACACATTCCAACAAATATAAGCACAGTATGCAACTGATAAGTCATTCTAGCTTTAAGTGCTGAAACTTAACATCTGTTCCTGTAATTTGTAGAGTGACGTAACATGAGCGGGGGTTGGATCTTGACAAAATTCTTATTTCTTCCAAATGGCTCCATCGGCAGTGGCTTGTTTCGTGAAATTAGGAAAGATAAGTCTAATGGGGGGTAATTAAGTGTTCCAGCTCAAATAGTGTATTTTTTTTCTCTGCACATATCAGGAAAACTAGGTCAGTAAGATTTTTAAAGCACAGGATGAGCTTTTGTTCACCAGTAAACATGATTTTGACAGTGTTCTTCACAAAGACACTCAATTAATATCTATTGATAATGTACAAGAAATCTTTCCAAACAAAGCTCTACATATTAGGGTCGTGCAGCTCGAGTTTAAAGAATACTAAACTGCTGAAGCTTTGAAAGGAAATTTTTAAACATGACAACAAAAAGCTGAGAGATTTTTCAACACATCACACAAAAGATAAAAAGTTTTTTCATATCTTCAGTAATCACGGTGTTTTGTTGTCTTTGTGAGTTTAGTTTGAGAAAGATTGCACGTGTTAATAGAGTTGAGTGTCATCAGCCTAACAATGGAAGTCTGTGCTGTGCCAACTCAGACTTTTACTCATTTGCATGGCAACGGATAATTTGGGAGTCCAAAGTATGTGTTGATGTCACAATAGTGCCCTGAACCAGCGGGTCTACTCATTGAGTGGCAGAGAACAAAATTTAGTAATTGAGATAAGTGGTAAAAAATAACGAAACACTTTAACTCACCTGAAATGTGCAGTGTTTTTCGTCATTTTTGGTATGCCTAATGAATTTTCCATAAGGTTCCATATGGAACATGTAGATTCTAGTCTGAACGATGTGTAAAATTGACAAAATAACAATTCTAGAGACATATAGTTATGTTACAGATGCAACATTTATAAACCTGAGTTATAGGGTTAACTAACTTTAACTATTTGCCATATGATTTTGTGTTTATGCAAGGTGAGATTGGTTATTCATTTATCTATATAATTCATTTATTTAAATAGGGCTGTGCATTTCAACAAACCAGTGCTATACATCAATGTAAACATGCTGGAATTAAATACAAAAACACAACACAACCTAAAAGTTATATATAGATGACAGAACACAGTACAGTGCACTTAACACACTTTAACAGCCACAGTGGATGTTGTCTATACGGATGCAGCCATTTAAAACTTCTCCAGTCTCTCTAATAAGGTCTTGACTGGTCCCAAGCTGGTCTATGACAGGGCCTGTCCATTTCCACAGATACAGATTGC
Organism: Scarus forsteni; assembly: GCA_036419115.1. Classification (NCBI taxonomy): domain Eukaryota; kingdom Metazoa; phylum Chordata; class Actinopteri; order Labriformes; family Labridae; genus Scarus; species Scarus forsteni. Next base: position 12,686,289 of record JAZDUH010000359.1, on the reverse strand, counting down.
GAAGTTTGTGCGAATATTTGGTGTCAATTTTGCTCTCTTATTTGGCAGCTGCTTGATCAACCAGGGAAAAGGTTGAGGCTGCGTGATCTTGTGAGGGAAGCACCATCTCATGGAGACACTCTGTAAATGCATGAATGGATGTGTTTTAATTGGATTTTAGGAACAACCCCACAGAGGCGGAGGGCTTCCAGTGGATGTAAATTGGCTGGTAATTGGCTGGGAGTTGGCAAGCAGCTGGCTTGAAGGGGAAAATTGAAGCAGCTGGATCCCTAGATTAAATGTAATAGAAAGTAAAATGAGAGAAATCCCCCTGAGTACGAGCATCAGATGAGTAGGCCGTGTGTGATTTACTTCATGCCAGTGTTTAACTCTCCTTCTACAAGTCCAATAGTTGTCACAGTCTCTGATATGTGCCATGAATGTGTACCTCTAAATCAGCTGAGCAGTGTTTTAGAACATTATAGCCTTATATTTTTTTAGCCCTGTTTTTAGCCATTTTTTACTGGATAAAATCATGGAATAGAACAGAGCAAGTCCATTTAACACTAAAAATAATCAGGCATGAATCTGTAAACATTTGGTAGCTGTCAAAATCAAGGATTATATACGTGCTTATGATGTTTCAATATGGAAAAAGGCTTCCCATTCAAAAGTGTCTTCTTGAAGAGAGATCTGATTGGTCTTAATGTACTTGCCTTTTTGTGGGACCAGGTGTTGAAACAATATTGATATACCCAAATTTTCTAATTACTTTGACAAATTGCCATTTTATTATCAGCAAAAACATGTTACTTTACACACTGATGTCTGAGTAATTAACAATCTAATCAGGTCAGAACTACATGAAAGTTTGCTAGACACAGTGGTAAAAGCAGAATTTTCCTATAAGTTTTAGCTGTACTTTCAATATAATAGCCTGCTTATTAAAGAGTTATTACATAATTCCATCATATTACATGTATGTATTGAGTAATAAATGGACTGTAAAAGGAACTGTTTTCTTATTTTCATAAAATTAAAGTTTAACAAGTGTTTTTCAATAAATCTATGTAACTAGCATAGAACAATGCTAAGCTAAGTCTATCACCTTTCACCAATATGCTAACACAAGCTCTTCTGGATAATGTTAGGTGTGCAGAATATGTAACCAAGGGGGACATCCACTTAAAAGAGAGCCAACTCTGTGACACTGGAAACTTTTGCACTTGTATTTTATGCTTCCTGCAACAGAACCGTGAAACTAATTCATGTCTCTGCTGCTCCGGGGCCATGGACTGTTGTCATTCAGGGCCATGTCCCAGCTCACCTCCAGGTCTGTCTCTCTCTAAGAGACTCTGAGTGTTAGCAAATCTACCTCAAGATGACTACCCCCCCTCCCCTCAGCTCCTCCACCTTCCTGCTCATATCCTCTTCCATCGTCCCCGTCGAGGAACTGCCAGGTCAGCTGTCACCCGTGTTTACCGTCCACATCCCGGCCCCACTGACTCACCCATCCGTTAGACTCGCCGGTGACAGATGGGGTAGGGGGGGGTTTGGTGGGACAGTCAGGCAAGGTCAGAAGAATGGTCCTGCTCTGGTTTTCCGGCCTTGCTAACTGCCATTACTCTTGGCTCCACCTGCCACCCCCCTCTCAATCCATCTGTCACCAGCATTAATAGCTGAGCAATATATTCTACCTACCCCCGCAGGTATGTTTTATGATGGCGTTTAAGCGTCTGAACTTGGAATCAACAACAGAAAGTTGCCCAGAGTTTATAGGGAACTCATATCTGTCCTTGGAAATTCTCAACTTGCACAACCTCACCCTCATCTTTCTGGTATACAATGATTATTTTAAAGATGTCTTTATGAGTTTATCACAAATAAATCACTTAAATAATGAAAGTGATAATAAAGTGTTAATTAATGATGGTTGAAAAAATTAGTTTCAATTATAATCATGGCCTCCCACAACCATAAAACAGGATAATCTGCATTAGATGATTATAGTGTTGTAAGTCTTGCTTGTTCTGTAATCTGTGGCAGAAGCGAACCCCTCCCTTATCTTACAGCACTCTGCAAAGTTAAGCCTAAGTGTGATGAATAAACTCAAGTTGTTGATGGACAGTGGATAAAACTGTTTAGTTTAGAGTCATGGATGAGACATGCATGTAGTTCACTCTAGAGATAAAACACAACAGTTTAAAATTGAATGTCGGAGCTCATTCAGTGTACGCATGCTCTCTTTCTGGGCCTTAAAGGGCAACTCCGGTTTTTTGACACCTGGACCTTATTTACAGGTGTGTGCATGCTCATATACTCACTCAGACAAACATCGTGCAGCTCGGAGTCCTTCAGAAGTTATTTAGATCCAACCGATTTAGCCGCACTTAGCGGGGGCCACGGCAATGGAGCTTCAGCACGGGACATAATCTCTGCAAAATCGCTCGTCTCTACCACAGCCCGGTTTGTCATTGCAGAGAAATCCTCCAGAGTAGTCAGACATATATTCCTCGGTAGATCCATAAGCGTGTCAGCCGGTCTCAAGTCCCACTCTGAGCAGCAAACACACTCCTCTTCTGTTGCTATAGGCGAACACTGTCCACAAGCGCACCACCAGTTAGCATTGAGTCGTGGACGTGCTCCTGTTTGTTGTTCTCGAGCCAGCTGTTCGTCTCTCTCCCTCCGCATTCTTCTTTCATGGAGCTCCTCGTCCGTGTACTCAGGCTCAAACCGGTCGTCGTAGTCTGACTCTTCGGCGTCAGATAAATATTCTGCCATGTTGCTCAGCAATGCCGGCTAAAAGTAAGTCAGCTGTACCTTTGTGTCGCGCGGCTATAACATCATCAAAAGTTTGTTTACCAGGTCAGCTTACCCACCTCAAGACGGTAGACGAGCTGACTTTATGATAACACTGGTGATGGATGAAAAAATATAGTCGAAATGAGCGATTTTGCAGAGATTATGTCCCACGCTGAAGCTCCATTGCCGTGGCCCCTGCTAAGTGCGGCTAAATTGGTTGGATCTAAATAACTTCTGAAGGACTCTGAGCTGCACGATGTTTGTCTGAGTGAGTATATGAGCATGCACACACCTAAAAATAAGGTCCAGGTCAAAAAACCGGAGTTGCCCTTTAACATGAGCCAGCAAGACTTCCTTTATGGTTTTCGAAGTTAAAACCTGCCTTATTTTACTCCATTATGAGACTAACTGCATTTTCACATGGTGCCTTCAATGTAAATGCATTTCCTGCCCTGTTATGTGGTTATTTAAGCAACTCACACATTTTTTCAGCACTTTGTATTTGTTTCTTTTCCAAACTTTCTTCCCAATTAAGCATATTGTTTATAACATAATGGTAATAGTACATAACCTGACACACCAGATGGGCCATTGAATACACTCCCGATGAAAAACCCAATTATTACCACACAAATGAGGACCTCCAGTTTAGTTAGAGAATAAAATGTTCTTCCACTTTTCAATGCAAAATCCAAAATTAGCCATTTTGTGCTGTTGAAGGAGATTTAGGCTTGGAAGATGCATTTTATTTTATAAGCCCTTCCCATACAGATGCTGTCTCCACCAGGAACGGCCTTAATTTCGGTTTAGCATCATCCCGTGTGCAGACAGACAGCCAATTGGTTCCTCACGCTCAGCGCTGGTGACATTGTTTAGGATCTATCACTTGACTTTTTTGTTTTAACCCTCGGGATCTTTCAAGGAATTGAAAATGAGTGTCTTACTATGTCCTGTCTCAGCAGTGATGGTGCACTGTGAAAAGCTTGCCAATGCAGCACAACAATCCTACCATATTAAAAGATTATTGCTTTAACCATCAGTAGGTCATGACATGTTGAATACCTGACAAAAAATGACATATAAACCAATTTTTTTGTGCAGATTTTGGCTTGAAAAGGCTCTGTTCTTAACTTTTGATCAACTAACTAAAGTGTGATTTGAAATGGAAAGACTGAAGAAAGTTGTTACTCAGAAAAGTCTTAAAGTTTTAGTAAAGTCCTCTTGAGTAAGGCCTGTACCAATCACAATACATCACTGAATGTAAGTCTTGTTCCTCTTGTGTCTGAAGGAAGAGTAACACATTATTTGTCATTATTATTGCACAATACAGAGATCACATGAGGTAATTAAGAGAAAAGAAATTAGGTTTCCGGCCTGTGCAGTTCACTCACGTCAGCAGCAAGTACCAAACCAGCACTTTTTGAGACAAGAAGGGATTACGCAAACATAATAGACACTTAAAAATGCAATTTCACATCTCACATTTCATTGTCACCCTCTTTTATCGTAGTTTTAACCTCTCGGCGACTGATACGACGGAGAATTAGATGCAAAGTGTAACAAGTTAAAATTATCACTCTGCCGCAGAAGCACATATCCCCTCGAGAGAAGCAAATCTCCCTTTAAACAGAGCCCAGAAACAACAATACATATCATATTGCTTATCTCCAGTGTCCAGATCTGCTTATGTAACTGTACTCTTGACCTGAAACAGAAACTAAATGTACCGTGGAGGATTTCAAAAAGAGGAGGAGAGAGGGAGAAAACCTGAGTCACTAATATTACAGCAGCAGCAGCAGCAGCACGGGTTATTAGAGCTCAGTACTGTATCTGTTTCATCTGCTATCTGCTGAAAATGGGCCCCCGGCTCATTGGAAAGACCCAAGACCTAATTTGCATCTCATGACGTGACCCTCCCTCACTGAGACTGCTGTGAAGTATGTGCCTTTAGACTCATTAAATGGACACTGGATGCAATTAGAGCAGCTGATAATTAATACTGTGACTAAATACCAGCCTGGAAGTTTTATTTTGGGAAACTCAGTTAATCATGATGTGACCGTGTTGTCTTTTCGAGATGTGGAAGTACAGTAGAAGACACATTTTACGAGTTACTCAAAAAACCCAAGTCCAGTGAATTTGGAAAACAGAACACTGTTATTTACACATCCTTCTGGCCCATATTCAATTGAATATACTTTACAGTGCATTTCATTTTTAAAGTTCAAACTGACTACCTTAATTTCTTTTTCTTGCAAATAATCACTTACTTTGAATTTGATTACATTCCATAGAACACATTACAAAAATACTGGGATAAAGGCATGTTTACCAATGGAACCATGGACATTAGTTTTTAAAGCATCTTTAGGTGGAATTCTTTCCCATTCTTTCTTGATGTACAACTTCAGTTGCTTTAACGTCTGAGGTCTCCACTGTTGTATTTTGCACTTCATAATGTGGCATACATATTTAGTGGGAGACAGATCTGGACTGCAGGAAGTCCGGTCTACTACCCACGTAATACACACAGTGTTGTAACACAGACAGAATGTGGCTTTGCTTTGCCAAATTGCAATTACTTCGTGGATGTGTGAATAATTGTTAAAGTGCTTTTTTTAGTTTTATATTTCCAGTCTTATTTATATATTTAATAATGTACACACTGTGTGTTTGTACAAGTCTATTTTTCTTAAAATTTCCCGTGGGAAACAACTAAAGATTTATTCTAATCCATTGTATTGTATTGTATTGTATTGTATTCCATTCTATTCTACTCTAGTCTATTCTAAGCAGAAACACCCCTCAAAAAGTTGTTGCTTACATGGCAGCATATGTTGCTCCATGCCTGACCGGTGCCCTTACAGATCTGCAAGTTGCCCATGCCATGGGCACCAACACATTGAAATATCCTCATAGATGCTTTTTAACTTTGCTGTAATAACAATCTGGATGGTCTGCTTCCTCTTCCACCAAAAGGACACAACATCTGTGATTTACAGAAGTAGTTTGAAATGTGGACTCGTCAGACCGCAGCACACTGTTACACTTTGCGTCAGTCCATCTCAGATGAGCTGGGGTCAGAAAAGCCAACAGCATTTCTGGCTACTGGCTGACTTTCACTTTGCATAGTAGATTTTAACTTGCACTGGCAAAGTTTATTAAAGCTATGGTCTATGATTTGGAAGCTTGGTACATCTTAATAACACAGTTTATAAGGCCGTTATGGTCCTATGGTCCGATCGACGCAATATAAAGACCAAACATAATTTTAAAAAATCCATTGAGTATATCCGCTGCAAAGCAGCAGAATAGTTGACCAATACGAACTGCCGGGAGAATCGTACGGTGGTAAAAGCTGCAAAATGATTTGGGATTGTTGAACACTGCGCCGGCCTCCGGCTACCGAACGGCCAGCCAAACTGGTTTTCAGATCGTAGACCCTAGCTTTAACTGACAATGATAATATCCTTTACAGAACGGCCCTAGTTCTTTCCTCGCAATTTTACATGAAGAAACTTTGTACCTTCACCCTTGGTACATCTGCTGATGCAGTTGTTTGACTGAGCCTTTCAGGGATGCTTCTTTTATACCAATCATGAAACTCACCTTTTTTTTAAATTTACCTGTTCACCTGTGAAATATTTTAGAGCATTCTTTAATTTTTCCAGTCTGTTGTTGTCCCTGTCAAAGCTTTTTTGGAATGTGATAAAAATTCCAAATAAATGAGTATTTGCCCCAAAACTACAATGTTTGTAAGACTGAACATTCAGGTGTTGGTCTTTGTTGTGCATTTAATTAAAAATAGATGGAAATGCATTTGCAAATCATTGTACTCTGTGTTTTTTATGTTTTACACAATGTCCAAACGTCAGAAGAACTGGTGTTTGGATACAATCCTTGTGCTCAAAAGCTTTGAGAAGTTACTTTCCTCTCAACAGATATCTTTATCCAACTGAAATCTCACAATCCACTCCAAAAACCACCAGTTTTGTTGCTTTGAAAGGTGCTTGTTGGACTGTCAACTTCCTCCCCTGAAGTGCCATTGACTCTTACACAGAAGTGTACATGAACTACTCATACTTAGAATGAATGTGCTGCACAAAGCAGATGCAGACATTATACACCTTGTTGATCTTTTGTATTAATACCTGCCTAAATTCTCCCTGCAGTTATAAAAGAGATATGGAGCAGTGATAGACTGGCTGTAGATACCAAGAGATTAATCAGCACGACTCTGGTTCAGATATACTGTGGCAGCCATAAACATCCCAGCAGGGGACCAAATCAACATCAAAACTATGAATCAATATCCTGCAACCAACACAGGATGTTGCACTGAGCCATATAAAATCCTTTTTACATGGCTGTTGATGTATATATATTTATATGTGTATCACTGCAGGAGGCCCTTCATGCGGAGCTTTGACAGGCCCCAGGCTTATAGAAGAAGGGACGAGCCAGCAGCATGAAAACGTCCCTCAGGTGGATTATCTCCTCAGAGCAACACTCGCTGAGTCACATGGATTAAGAATTAAATCAAATGGTGCTGGCTGCAGTGCTTTCATGCCAGTGTGAAATATGGTTGGTGTCTCAAATATGTCCACTCACATGTGGGTAAAAGTTAGAAGTGGGGATGAGAAAGTGGGAAAAAGAGGATGAAAAGACAAAATTTAAAGAGTAAAGTTATAATTTTTGAAGGAAATGATCAACCTTGTGTTAAAAAGAATGTATTTTTTTAACTTTCCTGTCATTTTTCTGGTTATTTCACCTGTCATGCTCCTGCCAGCTGCTTAAAGTCACAGAGTTTCATGTTCATCCATGATTTTCTTAATTTATGACATGTAAAGACATTCATGATGATTTTCTCCATGCTTTATCCATGTCTCTACTTTGACATAAGGTGGTTGTATCTCAACTTTTTGAGGAAGATCATCATTTTACAGGCTGTTTTTCCACTGCTATCTTTATCTTTTTCGTGAAATTTTAAACATTTTCTTGTATTTTTACCCTTTTCCTGAGGCGTTTGACCTTTAAAAAAGTCAGTTTCTTTAGAAATTTCATCTCTTAACCCTGCATTGCAACCCTTTTTTTAAATATGTTTTAATACTCCCACCTTTCGACATTTTTCCAGATTTCTAGACCGTTAAAACATCCTTCAGACTTAATGTTTCAAATGTTTCCAACGTTTGTACTTTTATTTTAACAATTTACACTTAACCCTTTCGTGCATGATGTCTGCTACAGTAGACAGATATTTGAAATAAATTTTATACCCTTTAGGTTGTAGTACAATGCCCAACTATCAGGTGGGGAACTCCCAAACACTTATCTCAAGTTTCATAAAATATTAACTCAGCACTTTTTTTTTTTTTTAATCCATATTCAGATATTGCTTCATAAATCCAAAACAGCCGATGAAGGGCAAATTTGGCACTACACTTGTACTCAGATTTGACATAATTTTGTCTTTTTTATGTTAAATTTTGGTGAAAATTACAAGTGAATAGTTTGATTAAACAGCAATAATACACTTCAGACTTTACCTCTAATTGTATTACTCTTAAAAGTTTGTCAAAGATGTTTGTGGATGTATATATAGTTCCACTAACTTACCATTTATACCATTGATGCATGGTAAAGTGGACAGATGCATAACCCTCTGAAAATATAACTGGTTAACATGGTTTTTAACTTGTTTGAAAGTCAAAACAAAAATGAAAAGAATATTCCTTTTTTATTTTATAATCACATCACAGTTTTGTTTTTCCTCATATATTGGGTTGCTACTTTAAATTAGTGTAAGTGAGCCTACCTAGTCATTTGTCTGCATATGTCAGCTCTGTGATTGCCCAGTAGTAACTTTGATAGGCTATAGCCCCTTGCATATTAAGTAGAACAGATAGATTACTCTTTTTACCTTAAGATTTTTGCACATTAAATTCTATAATCTCATTCTCATTTTATCTTTCTCATTAAATACAGACCCTGCTACTCTTCCATAAACATGAATTACACTTAAATATAAGAACACTTACAAAGATAAACTCCAAAATTTTCATAGCAATAGCTTGTTAGATGAGGTTTCTCCTTCTCTGAGCCACACCAGGACTTTGCGTCTCTATTCTGGCTTTGGACACATAATGTCCCACAAAATTACGTCCATTACCGGGTAAAAGCACACTAAATGTCCTCAATATTGAAGACACGGTCAGGCTTTCCCCCCTGAACATACACCTTTATCTGTTTTAATGCGGGTAAATGGAAAGAGGCAGAGTGGAGGAAGAGCCCTGGCACAGACAGTCAGTGTTTATTCTGAGCCGTGTGTGCATTTGCAAATTTAATTTCGCCTTCCATTTTAAATTCCATGGAAATGCCAAATGTCATCAACGAGGAAGAGCACGTTTTAGCAGAAGGATCTAAAGCTTAACCCTTCCAGCTAAATCTTACTCTATTTCTGCATTCAGAGCACTCTGCTGCACCGGATTTAAAAGGTTAGTTAAATATAGTGAGGAGAGTCGAGTATTGTAGGTGAGCAGCAAAGACATTAATCCAGTGATAGAAAATAAGAGATAACACATGTTTTCATTGTTTTCTGTCCTGTGAACTGGCTCATGATGGCACCATTTAAAAACACAAGTAATGCTATAGCTCTGAGATGGAGATAGATTGATTCAATAGCAGTCATTCATATATGCAGTTCGGTAGGAAGCAAATGATTGTTATTCCAGCCCAAGCAGATCCTATTGATTCATTAAGACATGATACAATATTCAAATAGGACGATAAGATCCTCCACATACAAGGTCACTCTTTAGTTTTGCATTTCTCTCGCAGAGTTAAGTCATAAAGCAAACCAGAGAAGCTGATGGATGAGCTGAATAAGAGATATAGAGAACATGGTTGGTGCATGTGATTCAACCTTCAGAGAAAATGACACCAAAGGGGAAAAAAGAGCATGAAAATTCTGCATTTGATAGAAAAACCACAAATAAAGACGCAAAACAGAAAAGCAGACGGAGACAGGGGGAGGCAGAAACAGGTATTGATGTATTTGTTTGGGAGTAAACACACAAAGAACACAATACTTGTATTTTAAATATGTAAAGTTGACTTTAACTCAGAGTTATCTCAGAAAGGTTGAATACTGTTCAGCGTTGGAGTTATTTGGATGTGTAGATTCATCAGTGTTGACCTATCGACTTAATGGTGAATGGTTCATTTTCTACACCCTGGCAGGAAACAGAACTTGGTTTCGGTGATAATGTTTAACAATTTTAATAACAATTTTCTGGCAGAAAAGTGTAAATCCAAGTGAACATATGACAAAGATTAAAACTGATGCTGTAGGAATAAACTGGCACGGGTCTACATGCTTGATTATACACTTAAACTACGACAACAAGGAATATTTCTTAAAAAAACATTTAAATACTCTACCAAAATAAGTTGTGAAACTTAAAAATTTTGCTTGATAATTTCCCCCCTTGAGCAAGGGATGTTCTGGCACAACTTCACCAACTTTCTCGGCATGTGAAGAATAAATAAAGTCTTCAAGAAAGCAAAAGAGCTACAGCAACACTTCAAAAAAACAACTTTATTACACCAACATGTTTCAACCCAGTGGTTAGAAAAGTTGTCAAATCTTGCTGGAGCTCTTCCCCTTCAACAATACCAGTTGGTTATGAAGAAACCCCTCAAATGATTCCCAAAAAAAGGTGATTCTAAAGGAACAAATAGAGCACATGAGTTATTTTTGGTATTTTGGAACTGGCTTTCTCTTTTTGGAAATCCGAAGAGTTTTTTTGCATATGCGTAGGTCCTGTTCTAAAGGAACTGACCTCCATCTGTGGAGTGGCTGAAGCACAAGAGACTCCTACATCATCTGAATACCAAGTGCTATTGTATTTTGTATTATTGGAAACCCTGATTAATCATCCTTACAACAGAGCACAGCTTGTAAGGATTGTGCATTTGATGATTCAGCAACAAATCTAAACATGGGGGAGTCTCCTAAAAAAATCCGATATGCCAATATTTCCAAAGTTATTCTTCAAGATACTGAAACTGAAATTTCATGGCAGGGTATAAAGTATTCCCTTAACTAAAATTGACCTGTTCCTCACATTATAACAGCATGTTGGAAATAGGTTGGGAGCAAGGGAAACAACACTAACAGAGGACATATGTGTTTTTAAAATGTTACCATTTAGCAATTAGAGGGTGAAGTGGTGCTACATTCATACATCATGTGAGTATTATAGGCAATAAATGTCATATTCATGGCTTATCTTGATGACTAGAATATCAGCTGTAAATCATAACGTAAATTTTGATGTCTGCTGATACTGATATTCCACCTTTTAAGCTAATATCTGCTATCTTAATGTCATTCTGACATTCCTAAAATACTTAAATAATGCAAAAACATGATCCGAAAAAATTAAAGTGGAGTAATATACCCATTTGGGAGTATCTACATCCTACAGTTGAACCATCAGAATCAACAACAAAGAAGCTTCAGCCTTCTGGACATATATTGGAAATGTATGCCAGTGAAAGGTAAAAGGTTCCTTCCATACATTGTATGTAATTACAGGAATATCAAAGACAAGGTGCCTCCTTTTTTTTCCAATAATCTCATTAATTCCTCCCCACCTATCTGCTAAAGTCATTACATGGGAGCTTTATTACAGCACCTGCTCTGTATTTCCTTCAGATGAAAGGCTACAAATGTGATAGTGAAATTATAATAAGCATACAAGGTCAGTAATAAGCATTAACAACCAAAAATATGGGGCGACAAAGTGGGTAAGTGTGGTCTCGGCATACATATGACTGCTGCACCTGTGAGCCTCTTATCAGCTTTTCTCATGTGCGACCAACAGGGGGCAATGTGGCTCTGTGATTAAACCCAACACCTCGCTGTAGGACTCCAGTGCTGACAAATCTATGGAGCACATACGGCGCAGTGGGAAGATTCACGAGGAGGAAAAAAAGAGAGAGAAAAGAAAATATAGCAAAACAAACGAATAAAACCACCAGAGGAGATAAGTCCCCAGCAGAGCCAAATGACTTCAGGCAGCTTCATTTAAAGCTCCAAATCGGATTTTATGCCAAAATTGTCCAATAATTAGGGAGTACAGTGAGGCTATCGTAAATGTCAGAGCACATATATCAGAGGAAGGTGCAGTGCCGTGAAAAAAATGCTATGTGAGTTGTTGCTGGGAGCCTTTTCTCATGTTTTCCTTGACCTCGCTAGAAATTCCATCAAGAAATCTGTTTACTTGAGGCTGAATGCATGTTTTGCTACTTCTGCATTAATGTATGTGTCCACATGTAGGTGTGTATGTTCCCATGTTTGATACGTGCATTTTAAAGCAGGTGGATGTGATTATATAAGCTGAGTAATCACAATGTAAATGCTTTAATGAAATTATTTATCAGACTTGAACGAGGAGTCTCTGCAGTGTAAATACCTTGATTCAATTTGATGAGTACCTTTAGTTTTCCTTAAGATGAAAAACATCAACATTAGTTTAATTTGTGACTCCAAAATTGCCCTAAGGTATGATTGTGAGTGCAAAAGGTTGCCCACTTCTTTATGTGGCCCTGCAATCATCTGAGAAACTAATTTGTATATAAGGGAGAGCAATTAAGAGTAATATGTAAAACTTTTGTCCATGAAAAGACATTTGAAGTCGATCAGATCCCACCAATTCATAAGAACACGTCATTTATACATGTTTACACTCATGGCCACTTTATTAAGTGCACGTTGCTGGCACAAGTTTGGATCTCTTTTGTCTTAATTCTTTGTGGCATCAATTCAACAAAGTGAAAGGAACATTCCTCAGATTTTGGTCCCAAACTGACGTAATAGCACTACATAGTCGCTGAGGATTTGGCCCATGCACATCATGATTTTAGCTTTGTAACATGGAGCGGCATCCTTCTGGAAAGAGCTACCAGAAGATTCATATCATAGAAAAAGTTTCACCTTTTTTGGAGTTGGGTTTGTCATTTTGATTAATACCAGTCTATAGCTTCACACAGTTACTAAACATTTGGCACATGCACATCCATGATGCAAATCTGCCATTCATTAGCTTTGTATCCTGCAGGAAGTAGCCATCAGAAAGCATGAACAGATGCAGCTGCTTTAATTTTCCCCTCCCAGCCAAATGCCAGCCAAGTTCCAGCTATTGGGAGTCTTAACAAAATGTATTTTTTGTTTGTATGTGTCCCCAATTCAAGTTCATAGTGGTATTTTCCACACTAAGAAAAGAAATATCTTATGAATGCTATAAAGTGTAAGTGTAAGGGCTACATGTTGATCACAATAGTGCAGGGCATCTCATGTCAACCATTAGGGATCGATCCAGGCACCGCCATGGACCAGTCAAGACCCTGCCAAGGAAACGTGAAATTTAGTTGGCTCCATCTGTGCTTGATAAGGTGCTAACATGGTCAGCAACAATCCTCAGGTAGACTGTGGTATTGAAATGACATTCCATTTGATCTAGTGTGTAGTTTTAACATTACCACTGCAATGTGCACAAGTGCAATAGTATAATCACAAGTGTAATGTCAGTCACGTCACTTTTAAAGTTCTATAACACTGATCATTTCATATAAACGTAGCTAGAAATATGAAGTCAATGAACTTTGAGGGAAACATTTTCCACAGAATTGTTGAGTACTATGAACATATTTGGGTTTACAGTGTAGGCAGCAGATTCTGAATACTTAAAAAAGCCCATCTGGCATCCACAACCATGCCACACTCACAGCCACTTAAAGGTGTAGTCAGCGATGTGGGAGAAAACCAATGGAGAGGTTGTTTATAAACAAATTTCCACGAATTTCCCTTCATACCTCACCCCTGGCTCCACCCCCGAAAGCTGATGGACGTGCATCATCATGGAAACAGCCGTAGAAACTGTGTAGCTGACCAACGTAGCTAAGGTAACCCCGACTCGTCAGACAACTCGACTGCCATTATTGATAACATCACGACAACAGTACATTCTGGCAGATTAGACAATCAGATGAATGCCCGACGGCTGTTACTGTTATGTGAAGCACCACAAAGCTAATGTTGCTTACCTATCCAGCAGACAAACGGCGACATCCGCGTCTGTTTTCAGGTCTTTCAATTGCCGGGGTTCCCTCCACCGTCGGAAAGCAACACCAATGTTTACCCGGGTCTTTGCTCTTTCATGGTCATAGCCCTTCTTTTTCACTTTTCACTCCTCTGACCTTTTTCTTTTGGGCTGTTTTTCAGCCATTGCTACTGCACATATTGTATCTCTCTCTTACGCTAACTGCGCACGCTACACAACATGCTACTCCCCCTCCCCCCTCTGTCTGATCTGCACATGAGTATGATCGCCCCCTGGATGTGGGGGGTGTACCCTCTTTTGGTAACTGGGCCCGAGCCACAGTATTTACCTGCTGAAATTCAGAGCCAAGGCTGTGTATTGAAACCAGACTTTTTTTTCAACATGCTGGGGACATCTTGTGGATGGAGAGGAGAAATACGGTGAATTTGACAAATAGTGCATTAGATTAGAAGATTAGAAGATCGCCGACTACACCTTTAAATCCCCTTTCTTTTCTATTCTGGTGCTTGGTTTGAGTTTTAGCAGGCTGCCTTGGTCATTTCCACATCCCTAAATGCATTAAGCTGCTGCCATGTGATTGGTTGATTCGGTAGTTGCATTAGCAAGCAGTTCAATGGGTTTATCTAAGAGAGTGACTGATGAGTGTCTGTGAATATACATGCTTATTCATTCATTCATTTATTCATTTTCTACACTGCTTATCCCTCTCATGGCCATGGGGGGACCGGAGCCTATCCTAGCTAACACTGGACCAAAGGTGGTGTAACCCCTGAGCTGGTTGCCAGCCAATCGCCACGGGCCATGTTGAGAAATGGACCACCATTACACTCATACCTAGGGGCAGTTTGGAGTTACGTATTAACCTAAGAAATGCGTTTTTGGTTTGTGGTAGGAAGCCGATTGCCCAGAGAGAACCAATGCATGCATGGCAAGAACTTCAAAACTCCACACGAAGAGGTTCTGCTTGATCTTGGGATCAAACTGGCAACCTTATTGCTGTGAGTTAATATACCCTCTGCTGCACCACTGTGCCACCCTATATGATTACTGTTTGTTCAAATATGTATATAAAATACAGTACATATTCATTAATGTGCCTGGACACCCAAAAATCCTTGAGTGGATCTATTATTTACTGAAAACAAAAGAATTGTCCACATAAATTCTATTAGCATTGATAAAAAGAAGTCCTTTCAGCTCCAATTATTTCCCCTGCAGTGTGCTAAAACAATGCTCCCTAAGCTGAAGGTGAAACATTGACATGAGGCTCGGCAAAATTTGTGCTGGTCCAACAATGACACTCCTTATCTTATGAAAAGTGCTGAAGCTCTGAATAAAACATGAGGTCACACTTCTTTTCTTTTTCTCCTTTAGAGCCTCTACAATACCTCAAACATGGCTGGAATAGCTAACAATCACAGAGTCAAGAGATGGGTTCAGTTGGGAGTGACTGCCTTTTGAAGTCTCCCTGGTTGATTCAGAATTTCTTCTTTGAAAAGGCCAAGGGAATATTGGACCACAGCATGTCCGTCCCCCCGCGGAATGCCTCTGTTTCTACTGTATTTATCTATTTACTTAATGGAAAGTGGACAGCCTCTGTATTGGAGCCAAGAGGATGGACTTTGTGAAGGTTGATTTGCACATCAATGCTCCCTCTGACAGAACAATGTGTTTCTTCTTCAAAAGCTGCCAGGCTGCGTGATTGAAATATCGTCTTATTCCTGAGGGTTGTGATCGATGTTGGAATGGTGTGAGACATGCAGATTGTGGATGTTCTTTGTAGATTTGTCTCTTTTATGTCATGTGTACCTATTTTAAAAGTCGCCGTGAGTCTCTGTAGGCTTTTCTCTTCACCAGAGCAGAAGACTTGTGCACAATGGACCATCTTCTTTTCAATAGTCCATAATCTCATGGCGGCCACGTTCTTGTAATGTCGTGCTCAGGCTTGGATACATGTACAACAGCTATATTCAATGTTTTCTCAAACAGATTTCAAGATTCTGACAAGTGCTTTGGATTTTCAAAGCCTTGGATGTAGTTGTGCCTACAACACAACATATTTGGGAGAAAACAGCTTTGGGTGAGGTGATGGATCACTCTTGAAACTGCAAATTTGAAGCAAAAAATAAAGCGAGGTACAATTGCGAATGCTGTGATATGGGACATTAAGAACCTTCATGCTTTGTTTGCCCCTTAAATGTTGAAATTTTACTTGCATAATTAATCACAAGTCATATTACAAGTTATATAGCAAACTCTTTCTGCCACCTAAAAACAAAATGGAAATTCATTTAAGCAAGAATAACAATGAAAAAATCGAGATGCTGAAGTTACAATGAATACATAAGGAGTCCTAATAATGAGATACAAAGTCATTTTATGAGATAAAAAGTCAAAATTATGAAGTAATAAGTCATTAAAATGAGACAAGTAATTATAAGAAGGCAAGAAAAGTCGAATTAATAGAACCATGTCAGAATTATGTATAAAAGTCATTAGTTGTGATATAAAGTCAAATTAATGAGACATAAAGTAAAATTTATTGTAGGAACCGTCATAAAAAAAAGGTACAATTCTAAAATGAAATGTCAAAGTTGTGATAAAAAGTTACTGTTATGGCAAACTCATACACATGAGCTAAGTCCAAACAGTAAAACTATATCAAAATTAATATCCTAAAAAGTCTTTGCTGTGAGATCGGAACTAAAAATCGTTAAATAAAGTTATAAGAATGGCATTTACCTCCTTTCTATGAGTCTGGAAATTCCTGTGGGACCAATAAAGGTATATCTTTTCTGATCTTGGAAGAAAAAAAGTCAAAATTAAATGCAATAAAAATCATACTGTTAGAAAATTTTAGATTGTAAGATAAGTGTAAAATTTATGAAAAAAACAGTTTGAGAGAAAAAGTAAAAATGCAGCTTAAAGTATCACCTTGAAAAAAAGATTATGAGATGAACAAGACAAAATTATAAATCGCGATTATGAAATCAAGAGTCAGTATTCTGAGATTAGAAAGTTAAACTATAAGTAAAAATGCATTTTTCTTGAGATTAATAGGGAGAAATTAAGAGATAAAAGTTTTTAATCTGACATTAAAAAGTCAAAATGACACGATGACAGTACAAGTATGAGATACTTTTACAACAAATTACCTCCCCTGTCTGAATTCTTGATAAAAAATGGACTGTCATTTTACAGAGGACAACTTCATAACTTATTTACAGATGATGAATGACTATATTTTCAAGCAGACACACTAGAGACTATTAAGCAAACACACCTTCGACAGGGTTTTAAGCAGGAGGAATCCCATACTTATGACTTTGAATTCTCCTGTTTTTAACTAGAGCTTAGTTT
The DNA here is from genome assembly GCA_036419115.1 of Scarus forsteni. Classification (NCBI taxonomy): domain Eukaryota; kingdom Metazoa; phylum Chordata; class Actinopteri; order Labriformes; family Labridae; genus Scarus; species Scarus forsteni. The sequence goes on along the minus strand of JAZDUH010000359.1, from coordinate 12,669,022 downwards.
TTTGGTAGAAATTAGGTCCCATACAGAAATAAGGGGGCAGTAGGAGATACTCTATGTTGTTAAGCATGGGACTCCACAGGGGTCTGCACTGGGCCCACTGTTGTTTTTAACTTGCCCAAATCCTAAGATTTTGTGGTTGTCTGGGATTGTGTTCTGTCGTTACACAGATGATTCGCTGTTGTACATGAGAGGGTGTAGGGTCTGTTGAGCTACTGTACATCACCATGTGATAGTCATTGCCAGTTGCTACATCTACAAGTGCAAGTTGCAACTCAACCACACAAGCCATTTAGTAACAACACCCAGAATACTGCCAAGTTCTCGGAGCTCATCTGTGATGTACTGATACAAAGTGGAAAAGTGTGCCACTGTCTGACGAGTCCACATTTGAAGTTGTTATGGACATTGTGTCCTCCAGGTTGTATTTGCTTTTTGAAAATCATACTTATCTAAATAAAACTTCAGTAATGTTTTTCCAGAACGTGAGTAGATGACACAACAGCCACATTAGCATAGATTCTGCATAGCTCGTTCAGCAGCAGTATGTAGTAGTGGTTTTGAATATAGACCTGGTCTTCAACAAACCCAAGTTCCCCTGCTTTGTTGTCTGTACTCTTGGCTCAGGGTCACATAAACCCATCAGTCACCCATATGATGCTATTTCATGGTTTTTATACACAATTCACAACTGGAGTGTAACAGAACATTGGCTGAGCTTCTTTTACAAGATTGGGGCGAGCTCAACAGGTGACAGAAGTCTTATATTAAACTCACAGATGAATTAACACAAGAGTCTGACAGGGTGAAACACAAGGTCTCAATGGGGAATGGGATTCTGCGAATGAAACCACAAAACCAGAAGGGGCAGGATGAAAAAAACAGCGTTTCATGCCAAAAAAGTAGCAAAAGATCAATATTTCAGCTCAAATCAAGAGCTACTCCTGGGTGGAGATTGTGTCCAGAGTGTCGTCCATGGAATACAAAACAGGGTGAATATGAGTTTCAGGTTGTGGAGAGTGTGTTCGTGGGGTTAAGGGCAGGCAGAGGCAACAGCAAGAGCTTGGAGCGTGCCGAGACATTCACAATGGGTCATGGTGAAGAGGATTGTGCGGATCAGATTGGTGGAGTGCAGTAAAGTCTAAAAATCTTCTCTCTGAGCAATACCGGAGCCAGTGTTCAAAAAAAGAAGGTACAAGATACAAAGCCAAGTACAGAAGGGACATATTGTACAGGATGTGTGCAACTCGCCATGTCCAAGGTCAGTAACAGATCAGGATATAATACTTTGAACATTTCAGACTTTTTTTTACTCATGCTGCTCTTACTGGGGCTTTGGAGAAAGTGAAAATCTATTGATCTTATAAACTGACCCCATGTAAAAATATATCAAATAATACTTTAAACTGTAAATGTCAAAGCTCTTGTGGAATATTTTATCACCTTTGCCAAGGTGGTTATTATTTCGTCTTTTTTTTTTTTTGGTGTGTAAACTGGATTACTCCAAAATTTAAAGATTTTGAATACATTTCCAGATAATGCTGCTTATAACACAAAGTCAAAGAGAGTAAATTTTGGTGGTGATCCGAATCCAGATGCAGATCCAGGAATTAAGGGGTTTGTTGACATTGTCAGATAGGGTAGTTTCCCACATTTTCACCAATAACTTGACAGTTATTTTTGACATTTTTAGGGGAAATGGATGGATGAATATATGCTATTCTGATGTGCATATCTTTAATTTTAAAGTTTGTTTAGTAGTTTTGCACAGTCTTGTTGGCAATGCTGACTGGCATGACTCGTCTTGTTAACATTAGGAAACACATATCACGAATATTACTTATGTTTTACAATGAAATCTTATTTTTTTGTGTATCAGCTCTGGCAAGTGTTGCTACAGCTTTCACACAGGATCAGGCATTTCCTGCAGCTTCAGTGCATCTCCCTGTTGTCGAAGCTCCTTCTCTCTCCATATATGTCACCCAAATATTAAGCTTCTATTTAAAGTTAAGGCAGCATCACATTTAGTGTCCCCAAACGCAGAAACAAATTCATTGCATACCTGAACTGGAAAACATGCAGGTAGAAAGAAGTCTGGCTAGCATGGAGAGTTTCTCCACAGGGGAGGAAAATAGAGCTTCAGTTCTAAAAGTAACCAAATGACTTATATGCTTTTCTGTGACATATTCTATCCCTGTGGTCATACAGTGAAAATGCCTCTATCTTGATAATTTTCTGTCTTGTGGGAAAATGTTAGCTTGGATGTCAGCAGTGTTTGTTCTCACCTGTACTGTTAGTTTTAGCTAGTTTTCATGTGCCATTATATGTCAGCATTTCCTCTATGGTTGATTAAAAATTCTCTATTTCTGTTTGCAGCACAAGACGAATCCAGCGTTGAATATTGAAGGGAACTGTGGCTCCCTTGCTCTTTGAAAAATGCTTATAACCTTCCCAAGGAATGACTAAATGACGCTAGGCTGCCGTCAGCAAGATAAAGTGGAATAGCCAAGATCTATAGTGTACCAGCAGTGAGCATTGATGCAGAGAGCATTTATGATGTCCTTTATTGATTAAAACCTGCAGCAGCCCTGACAACATTATTGATTGGTTACAGTGCTTAACACATTTATTAGACCACCTGTCAATAAAAACATGATTTTAGAAATCTTGTAAAAATTAGTTTAAAACTGAAAATGTTTTTGTTATTGAACAACATTTAGAATTTTCAAACTTTTTAGTGAAGATTTTTTTTTCCAAGCATTATGTTGCACAGCTAATTTTTAAGTAAGCTTTAGCGTAGTTGGCAGCAAACTTGAATATTAGGTACAAAATTATTTTAAATATATTTTTAATCAAATTAGAGAAAAGAGATTGCTCAGTATGGCTCAAGTAAAGTATTGAGTGATATTTTATCATCTTTCAAAAACTTGTTTTAAACTGAAAATGCTAGTTATGGGACACCAATTTTGAACAGGAATAACTTGACTGACATTACTTTTTTATAGCAAAATTTTTGTCGACCTAGTTGGCTTCTCTGAGAACTCATAAGTTAATCAAGCATACAATTCAACCAATAAAACTTAATTTTCTGTTCAGGAATGCAAGTAGAAAACAAAATTTGTCATGTTAATGAAATAATATTGATGTGCTTTATGTGTAATTTAGGACTTCCACAAATGTGATTTTTCAGTATTATTGTAAAACAGTACATTTGAAAAGTAATTGATAATAATAAATATATTTTGGCATTAAACATACAATTTTACTTATAAAGCTTCAACATACTGGTGTATTAACCATCTACAGAAACATAAAAATAATTTGTCTAATCACCCTGCTGTTAATTTTAAGCATTTTTGGATTATATCATACATTAGTGGTGGTCTAATAAGTCTGTTAAGCACTGTACAAACAGGCAATTCAGTGTCCAAAGCATAGTGAATGATTTGATGTCCTATTCCAGCCGGCTAAAATAGAGACAGGGACAGTAAGAACTGGGACTGTGTGCATTTTTGCTGGGACACAGGTGGCAAGGCCTAAAAAGAAGATGGTCCTGGCTAAATCGGGATGTCTGGTCACCCTATTTCAAGGGTACAGAAGCTAAAGTTAGTATGCTGACATGATAAAAGTCTGTGGTGTCCTTTGGTTTAATGCTTTGTCAAGGCCTTTAAGTTTTTCTCTCTATAACTAGACTTGCGTAGCATATTTGCAGTTCTCCCTTCATCCCTCTGAGAAGTGAACCAGCTTTCTTCAACACGAGCCTCCATCCAAAACTGATTTGATTCCTCTTCTTTCATCACAGCCTGGAAATAAAAGTGACAATTGCAATTTCCCTGGAGAATTTCCACATATGGCTCATTTCCTGATTGTGCTTCATGCCCTGTGTATATTACAAGATAAACAAGAGGAAAGCTGACAACATAACACCCTGCGTGGGTCTCTGAGCTGGTGGATAACTAATCTAAAGTCATGTTTCATGTAAGTAACAAACTGAGCTCGGTAAGATACCTTGGGTCTATTTTATTGAGCGTTGACATTCAGATTTATGAGGTTTGCCTGTGTTAAAAGCCCTGCAATAGGAAAACAACAGCTTCCTGATGACACCGCTGCTTCTCTCCAGGTGTTTGCCGGCCCCATGCAAAGGCAGAGCATCAGCTTAACTGCAGAAATGCAAATTACGGGGTATCCAAAGGTCCTCGCAAGCTGTTAGAAGGCAGTGGCCTGATATCATTAAACTTCACCCGGGAAGCTGGGATTATGCACGACTTTTTAGAAAGCAGAATTTCTCCCTGCAAGATTTACCTCACAAGACAGAGCAGTGGGAGTACATCAGTGCACGGCAACCTATGGTGTCAGCTGTTTATTGTCTAGCAGCAGTCAGCCATCTTGCTGTCCTTGCCGTTTTTTTTTTCTCCCTCTCCTTACCTAGGGTGAAATGCTGATGTTTGTTCCTTCCATTGCCCGGGATGGAGTTGTTCAAATCTGCAATTCAAATGCAATTATTTCCTCCGCTCTATTCGTCACCGGCAACTCGATTAGCCAATTACTTTTGCAGTAGGCTATCTTTTTTTATTGGAATTGCTCGCAAGTGAGGAACGAAATGTCAGTGGCTTCCAATGAGAGATAATTTCATTTTCAAAACATAATTGGACACAAGCATGAGTGTGTTGTCACCAGATGTGTTTGGGTCATGGAGGAAAAATTGAAACCCTTGAAACATAATCTAAAACAACAAAGGCAGAATTTGACTCCTTTTTCAAAGTGCATGTTAACACCTCAAGCTTTTTTAATGTAATCTCATTTCTTTAATTCCTCACTTTCATCATTTCAGACATGCAGCTTTGAAACTACTTAAGGCTGCAATCTGTATAATTTCTGCAGTCATATGTCTTAATTAGCTGAAAAATAATTTAAGCTTATTACCATACTCATCTCAATTCTCCACAAAAGTATTCAAAGCCAAAAACAAAGATAAATTGTTTTGATATAATGGGCAAAATCGACATAACTGCCATCATGACTGATCAGCCATGACAAGACACAGCCTAGTAAATGCTGCCCTAAGAACACCAGATGTTAACATCATGTTACCAGATTTCACCACCCAGGACATCTACTTTTAAGTCATCCACCCACATTATAAGATATTAAAACATAAAACAGCCACATACTTTTTTATACAACTTTTGGACTGCTGTTGGCAGATCTAAGTATCTGCATGCCAGCCTCTGCACTCATTTGACTGACAGTCCCCAAGAGTCAAAATGTACACACTTTGGGTTTGTTTTTCATTTGAGTCATTAGCAGTACCTCATATTTATTTAACTGATTTTATAGCCAGGAATCCTTCATCTGAAGAACTCATATTTTGCCTTAAATCTGACCGAAACAATCAGTTTTGATGGCTAATGGTTGCTTTAAGGCCCTCCTCCCCATGTTAGCCCAGTTCCCTATTGGTCAACTAATCTAGTCTGTGGTAAACAGCTAGTTCAGTTCTTCAGAAGCTATTTTGTCAACAACTCCAATTTCATTCACCATTTTTATTCTCTACACTGGGCCACTATAAGCCAACAAGCCCATCTACTGATGTCACACTTGTAAGTCTTTTCAGGGGGCGACAAGACATTTTAGGCAGCTACTGGTGCTGTAAAGGAGGTGGGGATCCAGATGCTGTGAACTTTTGGACTTGTGTATAGAAGAACTCAATAACATGGAAGAGACAGAAAACACACTGAAAGGCATAGAATTCTTTAAAGACCAGAACATGGACTCTTTAATATAGTTGTTGTGCTCTGTGACAGAGACATAATCGCTTCAATGGCAGTCTTTATATTTAAATATGCCATGTCTGGTGTTGCTAGCTTCCGATGGACAAGGATTACCCTTTGCTGTTAGCTGAACTTTATGTCACCCAAGTGCCCCCCGTGTCGTATTTAAGATCAAGTCAAAAACAATGAAGTCCATGTGGATCGTTTCTTTTCTGTCTTGACAAATGGTCAGATGTCAGATGGATAGTTTTCAAATTTGACTGTCTTTAAGGTTCAAATAACAAGAGACTTCTTAGCTAAGTGCAAGTGACCTTTTGTCAATCCCTGCCTTTTACAAGAGGAGACTCTCTATCAAGATGCACCCTCCTTTTGTAATAGTTAGTAGGTCAGACAAATGTGTTTCTCCTGGTATATTTCCCATTTGAAGCAATCAAACCCACCAACAGCTGCTTTGAGAGGAGTCTCTGATCCTGATTGGTTTGTCATTGAATCAATAAAAGAGCAGATAAAGGGTCATTTATGTTGGGTTAAGTTATGTTTATGAGTAATCTGCCATGGAGCATCCCAACTATATGCCTGTACACCTTATGGAGAGCAGTTTAAATGGATAGTAAATTCAGAATAAGCACCTTAAAGGGACTGTGAGAAGAATCTATTACCGGCGACACAAAGACTCTGCTACCCATGAGCACGTGCGGCGACTGTCGTAATGCTGCGCTCCAGAAACCTCGGAACTGGGAGTGACATCTCCGACTTATCAGCATTCCAGTTGAAGTCTGAAAAAAACATGCCGATCTACCAGGCTATTGTTAGCTGTTGTTAGCACGCCCTGCGTTGTTGTTCACAAGTATCACATGAAGAATGTGATTATCACTACAGCAGCATTTTTGTAAATGTAAGTCTAACAATACTATGTATACAGCTGATCTAGAGCGACACACTCCAGTCAGAAGTGCAAATTAATTGATTATTACAGGAGCTAAATAACTGTTCACACTGGGGGCATCCATCTTCGATTGTCAACTCGGGGTTGGCAAGGTTTCACCGAGTTCCCAGTAGGAAATTCTGACTTCGGGGGTCGTTCCAGTTGTAGTTTCCTACTCGGAACTTGGACATTCCTACTTCTGACTGCAACTGGAATGCACCTAGACGTAACCCAAGCCAAAGCGTGTGTTGTGTTGTAGACCGGACCTTCCTCAGAACTCTGTATTGATTTACAGCTTCTTTTTTCAACAACTTACAGGATGCAAAGCGACGAGGTAATATATCTCTTTCTAGTTACATAGCGGTAGTTTCTGATGTGTGACAACAAGCAATTTTTGAAAAACTTAGTATCGTAGTTTTGTAGCTGGCTATATATGGCTATACAGCCCGGTGCTCTAAGACGTGTCCGAATATATATATGAATTTGCTCTAGTTTTAATTGTCTTGTTCCCGAAGTTGAGTATCCAGGCCAGTCCAGTCCAGCCCTGTCCTGTCTGACCCGACCAAGAAGCTAAGAAATAGCAATTATAGATAATCTATTTTGATGCTATAAAACTCATCAATAAGTGCGTATTTCCATCAGGCATATATCTAAAAGTGAGACTTTTTTGCAATGACTAAGAAACTCCTCACAGTCTCTTTAAGTAGCGGAGGTGAGCGGAGCTGACAGCGTGTCTCCACGATAATCCTTCATTATTTTGATTGAGAACACTTTCAGCAGAATGTACAAGCTGTGCCTTTAAGACTGACGGTGCATTAAAAACAGTGTGTCTTCTACCTTGACCTCTCGAGTCACATTTATATTAGTACATATGATGTACTGGAGCAGGTTTATTGTCTCAGCAGCAACACTTATACTCATATTGATCCAGATGCACCTCCGTCTCTCACAGCATGAATCTGCAGCAGCGTCACATAATAACCCTTTCCATCTCTGTCAAACGCCATGATGACTTAACCTTGTCGCACTGGGGACTGCCAGCAAACTCCTTAGCCAGGAGAGAGAGCGAGAGATGGAGAGGGAAGTGTGTTTATGTGTGTGTGCGTGTCTGTGTGCGGGGGTGGATAGTCAGTGGAGAGAGTGACTGCGGCTTATGAGCAAGTGTCTGACAGTGAGAAACACCGAATCAGAGAACAAGTCCTCACTCAACTAGCGGCTATTGATCCAGGTTCAACAGGCCATCCAGAAGAGCATTGATCTGAGCCGCGTCACCTCTCATTGGTCATCATCCCAAGAGGCAGTGACACAGTGAAAGAAATTGTGGCCTAACAAGGGCTGCTTGGCTCCTGAACCCGCACAAAATAGAGCAAATGGATCAAAAGGTTCTGTCTAATTTACACGACAGACCCAAAAGGTTAAATGATCTCAACAGTTCCACATGGAAACCAGTCCTAGTTGGGAATACTCAAAAGACCATTAAGAGTATTAACAAACCCATTCTATTTTCATTTCTGTTGCTTGAACTTGAGGCAAAAACATCTAATTCTTAAACAGTTATAGCTTTTTACCTAAACAAGTGATTATGTTCTCCTTTTTTAAAAAGATACAGTAATTTTGAACAAAAATAATGGACTCAAGGCCTTTTGGGTGAAATTTCTCTGTCCTGGTCAACTGTTTCACACTGTATGCATTTAGCTTTCACGAGGCAACATGTTTTCATTCATGAGCAAGTTATCAAGTCAGGTCAGGTTTGGGAGCATGTTGGGCCGGAACTTCGCCATCGATATTCTTGTTGAGTTGTCTGCTCCACCAGGGATGTTAGCCCTACTTCAATCGTAAGTTTTTATGTGAAATGGCATTTAAGAACGCAAGTGTGCAAACCTTAAGCCCTTATGCCTAGGCTCCAAGGGCAAGGGATGCCAACTCCTTTAGCTGCATTACCAACTGCTTGTATCAGAAAAGCAATCTTCAAGCTTGGTTTGATTGGTTCTTAAACCACTCAACCTCCAGTCCTCAGCCCAAGCTCTGACAGACTGAGCTCCACTGTCTCCAGCGCCAAAATCTTGAGAATACGTGGCTCTCCTATTTCTCTGCAAGCCATAATTGTGTCTCAGCCAAAATAGACAGAAAAATCAGACAGAGCCATGTTTCAGCAGAGATGTTAATAAGTAAAATACATCACAACTAGACAAATACACCTCCTGTCTGACTCTTTTAGAATTAGAGCTCAGTCCTTTCTGTAAGTAAACTCTCCTTGTTCATACAGTAACTGACTTAAGTGTGCATTCAGCTGGCTCAAATGTCAGCCTAATGCAGACTGTGTTATAATGTTTAAAAGTTGGTGATCCATTCACCATGGTACTGCAGCCTGGAACACAAAAATGCAAGATCAGAAGGGATAACAAGATTATAACCTGATATAACATATTGACTATTGTATACACTGAATGATAATTTAGACAGTTGGTGTTGGTTTGGCAGAGTTGGTGGCAACCATACATGCATGATGCCTGTTGTGGGTGGTCTCGGTATGATTCACCCAGGGCCTATTTAATGCCCACTCTCCCTACCCCTTTCTGAATCTATCTACTGTCCCTCCACGATCAATAAAGGCCTAAAATGCCCCAAAAGTAACTGTAAAAAATTTGAAGTTTGTAGCCAGACAGAAGTCTGCATGTATTTGGCTTTGAGTTAAGTAAATCAGATTCACAGGCTATGGCTTAAGTTTATTCTTTGAAAGAGGAGGAAAGAATGTCACTGGGAGAGAACGCGGAAACCCTGCATGGACATGCCGGTTAGTCCATGGTCGTCATGGTTACTCAATGATACTCTGTGAAATATGCCCCCCTCAGAAGTTTAGCGGAAAAACATGGTAGGGATTGTCTTTGACAAGGTTCATGTCACATATAATCGTTAAATTATACATGTGTGTGGTATAATTTAATGTAAGATGATAGTCTAAGCAAGTTTAAGCTAATGGCTAACAGCAGCAGGAGCTACCTCATGCATAGTATCATTGCTTGGTATGGATTAGTCTGTGATGAGTTTGACGAGCCGAACAATCATCCAATCACAAGCTTCCCTTGTTTTTGAGGGTTCTGCTCCTGAAAACATTTTCAAACGGCTCTTTCCCAGATGGATTAATGAAATATTTCCAACGGCGGATATAAGACATTTGTTGTCAGATGACCCTGGGGCTCCTCCCTTGACCTACACAAAGTACAGTCACACATGAGGTAAGCAGTACTTAGCTTCCTGGGATCATTGAGTTGTCTGTTTGGCTCTGGAATCCTTGAACTTGTGTATGAATGATGGTATTTCAGTTGGTTTTCTGAAGGTTAAACTTGATAGACTTGACTAGTGTCTTTCTGTGTGGTGTTTGCATTTTCTTGTTAGGTTGGCTGGTGATTCTAAATTGCCCTCAGGTATGAATGTCAGTGTGGATGGCTGTCTGTCTCTCTATGTGGCCCTATGATCAGCTGGTGACCGGTTCAGGATATACCCCACCTCTTGCCCTGTGTCAGCTAGGATAAGAATCAGCCCCTGCGACCCTAAAGAGATGCATGATGGATGTGGTGTTTACATCAGGGAAACATGCTATTCTATGGCTAGTCATGCCAATGAGGCTAGTGTAACATTTTGGAAACTCCTGAAATAAGTTGTCAAGATCTCAGCAAACAATTAGAAATAAACAGGTTGGATAACAAAAGAAAAAAAATGCAGAATGTCCCCTCAAAGCTCATGGATTTATTTAGTGATTTACCCTTGATAGCATGGCTGCCAGCGATAAAAAAAAAAATAACAAAATGTGTTGATTAAATTCCAACAGCTATAACCAAAATGGTTCCGAACTTAACCAACATGACTTCTGTGAGTGCAGATATGTCATTGATATTCCTGCACTCATACGTATTCGAACATGTTGGTGATCTCTGCATATTGAAATTTTCTGTATGATGGCTTCTGCAGTGAGTTAGCACTCTGATTTCTCACCATTGCTTCAGGCTTTCCTCGTCTACTTCAAGGTCTAGATTGGTTCTGGCAGGGTTGAGCACGACCTCAGCTCATCATGATCATCTGACTTTGAAAATCCCCACAATGCATCAAGTCAAATTACGTTCAAGCGAAACAATATCTCAGTGTTCATCACTTCAATCACCTCTGTTCATTAAAGCTGCTGTTTGTGCTGCTTCTCGGGATGATTATTGATTTTTAGCAACAGTTTTTCTTTAAACAAGCGTGGCGTTGTCCATCTTCGTCTAATTGAGTCAAAGTTGTGCGCTTATTTTTATAAATATGTCCATTTCACAGAGGACATGTTTTGTTTGTTCTGCAGAGCTCAGTGCAGCTGCCAACATGGCACGACTTTGAGATGTTAATATCCAGCCTTCAAACCTTGGAAATTGCTGCTGGCTCGCTCAGTAGGAATTCTGAAAGAGGGACGATTGCATCTGTTTAAGTCATTTATTACCTCGGTGTGCTCACACAGAGATACCAACCTCACAATTTATCTCAAATAGGAGACACACGGCAGTAAGAACACATAAGCATTCAAACATGGATGGCTCTAAACTTAGTTTGAACTTCTCTGAATGGCGATGTTACATCAAATACTTACACTTAGTGGCAGCTACTTTGGGCACAGGCATTCAGTTGCATGCATATTTATGAATATTTACTGTATTTTAAATATACATATATGAAAAACAGTCTTAATATGAATATGTGTATTCATAGTCATATACACTTAGAAGTCACTGTCTTAGATAAACACTCAACTGCTTGGTAATGCAAATATCTAATCAACCAACCATAAGGCATCATTTAATAATTCATTACCAAGGCAGCCTGCTGAAACTCAAACCAAGCATAAGAATGGAAAAGAAATGTGATTTTAGCATGGCATGGTTGTTGGTGAGTGTCCAGAAAAATCAGCTCCCTGAACAGAAATGCTTTGTCGATACCAGAGGTTATGCCTAAGTCACACATTCCCGTTTCTCATGACGATTGTGCGTATTGTGTACACGATTGAGGAGGCTGGTGTGATCGCTATGATACGGGATGAAGTGACTATCTCACCCCTGGACACACCCCGTATGTACACCGTCAGTAGCACTTCTGCAGCGCTTCCGGGGCGTTTGTCCCGCTCCAGTTAGGTTAATACAGTGATATGATGAGGATTGCATGAATATCCATCCCGTTGACACGACGTCAGCCCCGCTCGAGCTCAGTTCGCGTCACGTAAGCCCCGACTGAGCCCCGTCGCTTGCGTCGTCTTGAACGGGACACAGTCGGGGCACAAACGGATACATCCTTGTCAGTCGTCTTCATAAAGCTGTCCGTACACACCACGCTAATACCGTTCACCTTAGGACTGCATTAGGCTTCCACTCCGCTATACTGAGAGCGGCGATTCTCCACGACAGTTTTGAACAGTTCAAAACTGTCGGGACCCTTCCACATTCCCCGCCGTTCATCCACGACTATACAAGGGTGATCCAGACCAAGTAGCGCATGCACCACGACCAGAGCACGTTTCATCAGGATTATGACAATTGTGCACAATCGCCCTGAGAAACGGGAATGTGTGACTTAGGCATTAGAGGAGAATGGAGTGGTTTGAGATGACCACTCATCACAACTGAGGTATGCAGGAGACAATTTCTGAATCCCCAACATGCCCAGTCTTGAAGCAGATAAGCTGTAGCTACACAAGACCACACTGTGTTCCACTCCTGTCAGCCAAGCACATGGAACTTAGGCTACAGTTTGCACAGGCTCACCAAAATATGATGATAAAAGGTTAGAAATTGTTGTCTGGTTTGTTAATAGGGTCAGACTTTGGCGCAACAACATCAACAACTCCGCCGCTGGTGGTTATGCAGTGGTGTGGTGGATATTGAACATGTCCACCCTTTTGGGACCACTTTAAACTTTAACTTTTTTATCCATGGGCAGACCAGGGACGGAGCCATCACCGATGAAAATTGCAAACAGTGATACAGCTGAAATCAAGCAATCTACAATGTTTCTATGACGTAATTTGCATTCCAGCAGTAGCATCCACCTATCAGACTGTCTGATTGGCCTGTAATGATTGTGATTGACACAGCTATGGTCCAATCACCTGCTCGATGTGCTTTCGAAAGGCTCAGCCCATTCCCAAACACTTTCATTGGGGCCTTTCCCTGATGGACTAGTGAAATATATCGAATTGCGCATCTGGCATGTCAGGTTGATTATGTTTTGTTGAGGCTAAAATTTAAAGGCTGAACTCATAATTCTTTGTTTACCAAATATCCACTAAAGCCACTCAGATATAATTTTGTAAATAAGCCCAGAATTAAAAACCACCAAACACATTAAGACATCATTTTTTCCATTAATACTCAGTGGCCTTTAAAGTTACTTTATTGATCTTTTCGGAAGTAGTTTGAATAAACACGTACATTTTATCAGGAGTGTGTGAGTGTTTTCAGTCCTCCAGTGTTTCTGTATTGTTATCACACCTACTCAACAGTAAAACAGTAACTGCAGTGGCCACAAGAGTCTTAGGATAATTCCGGAGTCTGTTACGTTTTATTGGCTTCACTGTACGTCCAACTTTTATAATGCCATTTGTCATAACATTAACAGCTGTAAATACTGGAGAGTCCTTTTATGTCCCAGGATCGATGTGAGTGGTGTGGTCCTATCGTTAATCATGGACGCTACCTTTTATGAAGCAATCTCACTTTATTCATAAAGGATAACTGTACGGCTCCATTAAGGTGTCACGCTATTTATCTTCCTTATAACCTGCCCATGGCATTACAAAGTGTCTTGGCTTGCTGGGCTCTTTCTCTTTCTCTCTTTCTTTCTCTCTCTCTTTCTCTCTCTCGTCTCCACACCGTTTGTCCCTTTGCCCTCTTTCACATATAAAATAATTGGAAATACATGGAGGCAGTAACAAGGGGGCAGTTTACTGGTGATAACAAGGAGGCAGTAAAAGAGAAAATTGTTCATTTGTGAAAGTTGTGTGTGCGTGAGTGTGTGTGTGTGTGGAATGGATGCAGGCTCTATTTGAAAGATAAGGGGCTCATAAGTATGGTGGAGCAATGAAAATTTTTAAATACAAGACAATGACTAAAGGAACTCACAAAATGTAAATAATGAAAAGTAAAAGTCATGCTTTTAAAAGGTTTAAATGCAACTATTTGCATTTAAAAAAATAAGGCCTGAATCGACAAAGTGGACCAATTTTAACCAGTTATTGTAGCAAGAACATGGTAAATGCAATGAAATGGTTTTTTGATGGTCCAAACTTTTAGATTTATTATTCCAACGAGTTCTACACTGCAATAATAGTGCTACCAGAGGCCATGACATGTATGTGCAAACCCTAATAAACAACTCACTACACTATAAAACCAGACATTTAATGTTTCAATTGATTAAATGTACTGTTTTCTATAAACATACACTCATTTTCAATTTAATGCCTGCAACACATTACAAAATAGGACCGAGGCACATTCAGTGTGTTACATCACCTTTCCTTTTAACAACACTCCTAAAACTTTGGGGAATGAAGGACACCAATTTTGAAGTTGTGTAGTTGAAATTCTTTCCCATTCTTGCTTCATGTACGACTTCAGCTGCTCAACAGTCCAGGGTGTCTGATGTCATATTTTGTGCCTTATAAGTCACCACACATCTGGGGGCCAAACTGAGAAAGATCTGGACTGTAGGCAGGCCAATCTAGTACCGCAACTCTTTACCAGAGAAGCCAGTGACATTTCAGGTTGTTAAATGGTTTACACTTTGCATAATAGAGTTTTAACCTGCACTTGTAGATGTAGAGATGAACTGTGTGAACTAACAATGGTTTTCTGAAGTGTCCCTGAGCTCACATGGTTATATTATTTTTACAGAACAATTTCTATTTGAATGCAGTGCAGCTTGAGAGATCCAGGGTCACAAGCAATCCATATTGTTTTTTAGCCATGCTGCTTATGTCTCTTGACGATATTATGGACTGTAGGTGATGAAATCATTTACTGGTAATTCCTTCCTTGAAATTCTCAAACCGTTGGACTATATGTCCGCCTCACCCCATCCTTGCTTGTGAACAAGTAGCCTTTAAGGAATGCTCCTTTTAATCCAAATGACTACACTCATCTGTTTCCAATTGACCTGTTCACCTGTAATGTTTGAAATAGATGTTTTTAAGCATTCCTCAACTTCCCTCATCTGACAAGCCAGATGGACAGCTAAAAATATCTGCCACAGAAATATTTCACTAGTCCATCTGGGTAGCTGCTTTTAGGGGCAGAACGTTAAAAAAAACAAAAAAACACAAGCTTGTGATTGGACAATAATTTGGCTCGTCATATTCATCACAGACCAAACCACATCAAGCAGGGTTGCCTCCTATAATGTGGCATACATAGCGGCTCATGGCTAACAACAGTTAACAACAGTTCATGGATGTTAGCCATAGCGGCTAACTTAGCCGCTAACAGCTGATAACAGTTCATGAACATTAGTCGCTAACTTAGCCGCTAACAGCTAACAGCCTTTAACTATCATCTTACACTAAATTGTACCACACAGATGATTCATTTAACACTTATATGTAACATGAACCTCGTCAAAGACAATCCCTATGAGTAAACTTCTGAGGAGGGCAGATTTCGCCAAGTTTCACCAGGTACCCATGAGGACAGTGGGCTAATAAGCATGTCCGTTCTCAACTTCCGGTTGTCATCACGTCCGCAGCTCTCGCTGCTCCCGCCTCTCTTCCCTGATTGGGCCGTTAAGAATTCAGCCGAGTGACTTCGTTGGACAACGGAGGCTGGCAAGACGGACCTGCAGGATTTCAGAATCAGGTAGGTCTGTCTGCTCTGCAAGGCTACAACTTCCCCAGTCTTTTGTGGCTTCTGTCCCAGCTTTTTTGGAATGTGTTTTAGGCACTGAATTCAAAGTGAGTGAATATTTACAAGAAAGCAATGAAGTTTATCAGTTTGAGCATTAATGTCTTGTCTTGTAGAGTGTTCAAATGAACATGGGTTGAAAAGGATTTGCATATCATAGTATTGTGTTTTTATCTTCTCGACTTCATTGGACCTGGGCATTATACTTCCTCATATGTGACCCTACTAATTTTTCGACATCTCGAACATCCCAAACTCCTGCTTTTCCTTTAGACTGTGCAAAATCATCGCCACTATTTAGTGTCCGATAAAGCCCAAGCTGACTTTCTTTGAGCAAAGACAGAGGTTCCTCCTGCAGGGCCCTGCCAACACGCTGTGATGATATTACACCCAGCCCTTGCCAAAGGATCAAACAGCGACCCACCAGTTCATCAAATACTCCTGAGCTGGACATTCATAAAACATGCCTTCCCCTGCTTGCTCTTGGCTTTGGCTCAGATCTAATAAATCACACACTGTATATTTTATAAGCTAACTGGTCCAGGGTAGTGTGGGGGGTTGGATTAAGATACTTGGATACTGAAGGCCAGATCTGCTGTATTTTTAATTACGGATTTAATCCCATATTAAAGACCCTCATGACCACCACCCTTATTCAACACTCAGTGCCGTATGTATTTCAAATATATTCGATTTAAAGAGATGCTTCAATCTGTGCTGTGGGTACTGTGTGGTCCTTCTGATGCCATCAAGGACCAACATGCTTTTTTAAATGTTTGTGTTTTGGATTGTATAATGGTATTGGACACTATAGTGGATAGAAAGGGATGAGGAGCCACACTGGACTTAAATCTGGGCTACTCAAATCAGACAACAGCCTCCATATAGTATATACCACGAACAGCACCAAACAATTACATTTTCAAGCTGCTTTAATACTTCATACTTTTCCTTTTAAGGTCTTTCGTAGTTTCGTTTTCATGGTTTAGATAAAACTAGAAATCTCTCAAATGAGCATTTTACCATTTGAAAAAGAGACGAGGACAGTTGTTTTGACTGTTTTTGCATTGCTAAATTGATGAGCGCAAAGTTTAATGATAAAGGTTATTTATTTTCCTTGATTTGTCTTACATTCACCTTCTACTTTATTAGGGACATCCATTTTACTGCTAGTTAATACAAAAATGACAATTAGAAAAGCACCATGTGCTCCATTATGTCGAGTCTTTGCTCATGTCTGTCCATGTGGTGAACTCCACAGCTGGCATTGCAAGGGAAGCTGGGTAATGGAGTAACATAGGCCTGAAAAATGTTATTGTGAGTTTGCAAATGTACTACAATTCCCATAATATCATAAAAGGGGCAGAACCCTCACAGGAGCCTATAGGAAAAATTAATGAGTTTGCCATTAAACTTCAGTGTTTGTTTGTTCTGGCAATTTGAATCAGATCCAGATAAAATTGACTGCAATGATTAAGTTATGTCATACATATTGTCCTGTAAATTTTGGAGTGAATTCATCAAGGGGTGTCAGAGATATGATTTTTTAAAATATGGCCCAATGTTAAATCATGGGAATTTCGCAAAATTTAGTAAACTCTTTGCATCCAGACAAATATGCGAATCACCACCAAAATGTAATGGCTTCTTCCTTCAACCAAACCTCATTTCTGGGAACATTTTCTTCTAAGTCCATCCAGTACTTTTTGCGTTATCTTGCTAACAGACAAACATACAGACACACAGACAGACACTGGCGAAACATAACCTACTTGGTTGAGGTAATTATCATCATCATCAACTTAATGCATCACGGCATGTAGACATGGTCAAGACAACCCGCTATTGAAATATATATGCATAACCATCTCTGGACTATTCTGAAATTGCCAGAAAAATGGAAAAATATCCAGTTGGAGGCAGTTCTCTGGGTAAATGTGCCTTGTTGATGCCAGAAAGCACAGGAGAATGATACTTAACTATAGAAAGGCAAAGAAAATCCACTTATTACAGCTAAGGTATACAGAACACCATTTTAGAATGCACAACACATCTAATATTGAAGCCTATGAACCACACATGGTGCCACTCCTGGAGTCACTCCTGTTAACTAAGAACTGGCCCACATGCAATCCAAGTTTGAAACTCCTCCGTACTCGATACTTCATATTGCAAGCAGGAGGTGCTGTGATGCAGAGGAACTAGCTTCACAGACAACCAATCTGGCCAATATTTCTACATACCATATGATATCAAGTTTAAATGCAACAATGTGCAACTGATTACATTTTGATTTTTTATCATGAAACATAATTATCAAGACTGAAACCACTCCATTCTGAATACTTGTATGCTGATATGATAAAACATTTTTTGCTGTTTGGACCATGCAATTTTATGTGTAAAGGAATTCCTCTTTCAGACATCAAAACTGAGCTGCTATGGCCATGCCTTTTGGTTTCTGAGCACCAATTTAATACATTTTCACTCACAAATGTCTCCTCTTTCAGTTACACAAATTTCAAGTGGATCTGATGAAGCCTCTTGGAAAAGTTAATACTAGGAGCCCCACTGGAAAATGCTTACATTACTGCTCTTGCGCTCTGGCTCTGTTGATTTTGGAATATGGAGAATGGGTATAAACAGAAAATTTGTAACACTTTGTGTTACTGTGGAGAAACATCACAGACAAAATACAAATTCACCCCTTTATTTTATTTAATAACCACTAACAGTTTGTGAATTATTGGCATGCTAATATGTTTACACAGACATACAAATTGTCCCTAAAAAATAAGCTGTTTGTACCCTGTATACTGGAGTGACAACATTCTCATTCTTGGCTTTATATTAAAATCTCTCAAGCTGCCATGGTTTGGCTTTTCTTAATCCCATGAACAAATTTAATACACTTTTAAAAAACATAAATGTGCCTTTCACATAGTAGAGCTGCCTTGAAGGAGTTTCTCCTAGAAGTCCATGTGGAAAATTGTGGAACATCTTGTCCTTTCCCCCCCCCAAAAAATCAAATGGCAGACACACGGTGCAGTTGGTAAAAAACAAGAGAACTCCTTGCTGGTTTTGCAGGGAACATATGCCTCCCGAAGTTTGAAACCCTAAATTTGTTGCAGATGCTGCTATACTTTTTCTTTTTACCAGAGTTCTTAGTTTTTGGCACTGCTTCCCATTGAACTTCCACTGTTAGTTTTTGGCATGTACCAAAACAAGCCAAAAAACCTAGAGAGCATATGTTCAGTCTGTCCAGAATAAAGGACACAAACAGCTGCTATATCTCTCTGGTTATTACAAGTACTACATAAAAATAGATCTATATAACCTCTTTTTACATGTAAAAAGCAAATAACAGATCAAGAACAAAGACTGCTCTGCTCCTGTGAGTGTTTTTATGCATGTTTCAGTTCAGATTTTTATCAATCCAAATGATCATCCATCATGCAATTTCTTATTAAATTGTTTTTCTGGCTGGCTGAGCAATACAAAACCCACAGTGCTCAACTCTCAGTTTGTTTGTGAGCAGGGACAGATGTGCAGTGGCTGATTTCTCCAGAGGAAAATAAAAATAATTCTCTCTGTATGGGGGATTAAAGGCTATTCTGGCTGCTGACGGCTTAACTCACTTACAGTCCACAATAAGTAAATCACTCTCTATGTTCTCTTTTCTGTGTTTTTATCAAGGGAAAACAAAGATTCACTTTATTTTGATGAAATCTTTGTCATAAACATTCCCCTTACACATGCAGTTTTGTGAAGTAGGGTTTTTTTTCGGAAAGGCAACGCAATAAAAAGCTGTTTGATCGACAACCTGGTTCATTTTTTACATTTTAGTACATTTGATATTTTCCCCCCCATCATCTTATTTTATCTACTGCATTCTAACTTTGCTATATCTAAAAGAAATTCTTCAACGTCTGTTTGAATAATAGAATAGAAAGAAGAGGCTGGTGGGATCCTGTGAGAAGAAGATTGATTGAAAGGCTGACATTTCTCATTGAGTGAGGTCCTCAACAGATCCTGACAATTTTTCTACTTCTCTTTGAGGGTGGACAAGACATCAGGCTTGAAACATTTGAAAGATCTGTCTCACATACTTGTAAGACAGCTCATGTTTGAGGATAGTGGGCTGGGTCGACTAAGATCCCAAATAACGAATGCAAAATTGCGTCTGCAAACTAAAAAATTAGTGGGCGTGTTGCGGGTGATTTATGACTTGATGACAGGCGCAAAAGTGGTGCGGACCACCCTCTTTAAATGAGGATTTTGTGTGTGCGCTACTGGCTGTCATCATGAAGAGTTTGGGAGAGCAGAGTGGCTGTAAATGAAAAAAAAAACAGTTTGAAGCCATGGAGTTTGAGGTAAAAAAAAAAAACACACTAGTGAACTCCAGCAGAAAAATATGAGTGTTGCCTGAAGAAACGCAATGTGGGAGGCCATCTGTGAAAAGCACACAGCTCAAAAGTGGCATTGCTGGATTGACAATGCCTCTATTATCTTTATTACGCACCAGTTTGTGTTAACCTTTTGCTGCTGTCTGTCATTTTGATGGACAAGATTGTCACTTTTCCCTCATGCCATATTTATTCATCATTTTTAATTTTCCTTGTCCTATTCCAATTAAACATGATCTAAATGACAGCATTCACATAGTTCCACACAGTGTGCAAAATACCTGTCAATACTGTTGCACTATACAGATCCAAACTTTCTCAATATGCAGTAGACCTATAACGTTACAGTGTATCCTGGGCAAAATTAAAAACATTTATAATATCTTTTGCAAATTTAACTTAAATTTTTTTTCATTATATATATTTATATTTTCCACCCATAGTGCAGATAAATGCTAGCTGTACAGAACTTGGAAAGGCTCCCGAAGAAAAGTCTACTAATTTAAGGACTTCTCTCCACCACAATTACCTTTGTTAGCAAAATTGCCATTGATGAAGGAGGATTGCAAGGATTCAGTGACAAGGGGAGCGTAGCCATAAAGCATATATTTAAACCGGTGGCAGACCAAACTGTCAGCAGTTCTGGCATTATTTAGGCTAGCGTATTCTCTAATGCTGATTTCAGTCAAAACCTGTTTGATATAAAACTTTTTAAAAAATTGAGTAAGCATTGGATCTTAACCCCTTCAAGACCAGAACCCATTCTTGGATAAATGTCAGTTTACCATATAAGGTTATGATATGTAAGGATTATATCCTTAAAAAACAGAAAAATCCATTTAACTTAAAGGGGCTCATATTATTCTTTTTGGGGATTAAAGTTCTTTAAGTTGTTATTACATGTCTCCTCTGCACAATAGAGCAATTCTGTTACCAAGACAAAAAGCCCGTGGTATCTGGATTTCTCCCTCTCCTCGTTTTTATGGTACCAGCAGCTGCCTTATGGTGTGTTCACACCGGACACAAATTCCCAAAGACGCGCGTCTAGATTACATACAAAGTCAATGCAAAGACGCGTTTGGATGCAGATTCGCCCCGGGCGGCGCATCGGACACGTTTGGCACGGTGCGTTTGGAGCGTCCGGCGTGTTTGGGGCGTCAAACGCCTCGACGCTCGAGTTGAAAATATTAAACTTTCGACGCAAATTGGTGTGACGCTGTGGCGCGGCAGCCAATCAGCGATGACGCTCCGGCCTCCTGCTCCTGCTCAAACCCCTCTGAAAGATGGAGGAGAGTCTTATCTGCGCTGTTTGCTATCATCCGGAGCCATACGATTCAACGTGTGTACTCTACAGAGACCAGAACAAAAAGGAGCAGGCTTGGGTGAAAGTCACTGAGGAGACAGATTTTGAAGGTAAGTTCTGTAAATATTCGTTTCCAGCTGGATTTGCCTGCACTAGTCATCACTGAGTCCGACAAGCTCCGGCTCTACACTGCGCCTGCCAGTGATGTGCGTCGCCCCTCAGCTTGTCAAAATAGTCCAGCGTCCAGCCTCGGGCGTTACACGCGTTTAAATTCGCCAATTCGCGTTCGGTGTGGCCATAGCATTAAACCTTTCACTCTCCCAGCCCTCCTGTATAGGTCTACTTGTGTGATGTCCTATCACTGCTACATTGAAAGTTTAAGCCCATAGGTTAGCAAGTCAGGTCCAGAGACAGAAGAGTGAAATCAGAACTGATGACAAAAGAGAACCGCACTAAACAAAACAATTACTAATTTGTACCGTAAACAAATCAGAACTTACTTGGCCAACATGTGGAAGAGAACCTGGCAGCCAAAAATAATGAACTTAAGAGCCCAAGATAAGACAAAATTTGGGATCTTTAGTAAATAGGATGCTATTTGGCATATTTTTCAAAAAGAAGACAGGCTTCACTGAACAATACATGAATGCAAGTTTTAGTAAAAGCTGGTAACAAAATGTTTTGTATTTCAGGTTTGATATTGAAAAGATATTAATTATGAAAGATGAATGTTTATACTGTAACTTATCCACACACATCTCATAATAAGTAGTAACGTGTTATTGTAGACAAGTCATGCCATCTAACAGTGTTTTTGGTGCAGATTTAGTAGGAAAAATGTATTTCCTTTTTTAGGATGCTTAAGCTCCAAACTTTCTATTCTTATTCATGCTATGAAGAGCGCATCACTTTTGAAGGTCACCGAGACCAAACAGTACAGTCTACTTCCTCAACCAAACATCAAGGGGAAACTGTGTACAGTTTGCCAAAGAGGCCAAATGAAGAGAGACTCTCTTGTGACAAAGACATGACAGGTTCAATCAGCAGCTCTTTTCATCAACGGCGATGTCTGTGTTCTTTGAAAGTGTCAGGCTGCAGAGGAAACTTGAACTGCTTGTTCTTTCTGACTTGTTGTTGATTTACTGGAAATGGGTCCTAGGTTACGAAAAAAAAATTCTTTAAGGTAAGTAGAGTGACCGTAAACTAAGGCCCTGTTTAAATGTGTTTTAATATCCTTTTTGGGCAGACAGATTCAGTGATTTGTCCATAACTCTTTGTGTATGTTTGAAGCTAAATGATTGGATAATAGGTGCCTCAGACCATATATAAAGAAGGCCCAGGGGGTGCCATCTATCATTCTGACATACCTCAAACACCGCACCTTTCACCAAAGTAACCTGCTGATGTCAACAAACCCACCCCCTGGTCCATCAAAACTTGAGTGGTGAATGTGCCAGGACACATCATTCTAGCATTTTCAAGAGCTTGGTTAGCAATGTTGCCCCCCAACTGGGTAAAAGTGGTACAAACATGATGGCTGGGACATTATATATAGAGGGATCATGCAAGTAAATTCTAAGTTGAGGCTGTTACAGGATACGGACTTCCAAAGTACAAACAGGTTGGAACCTGAAGGCCCAAATGGATATTAATCCATCTTACTACATTGCAACAGGTTCTTACCAACAACCTACATTAAGTCACAAGTCACATACCAGCTGTTGTTTAATGAACAAACATAATTTAAAAATATATATAATTTGTTATAAGTAGTATAAACTAATTTGCTAAACGTGACCAAAATATTAAGTAAATAATATACTAAATACCAATTACAAACCACTTACTTACTGTTGAACTAACTAGCTTGCCAGGAAAAAAGAAAGGCAGCTAACAAACTAGCTAACTCACTAAATAATGGATAAATAAGTTAACAGAAAAAATGTAAAGGAAATACTTGGTGACGTAAAAATGACTTAACACAAATTTTCTCACCAACTAACTGACTAGATCATTTTCTGAACAGCAAATACAAAAATAGATAAACTAAAAAAAAAACTAACCAACTGATCAAAGTACAGACAACAAGCTCACTGGCATTCAAACTCACCAGTTAACAAACCATGTTTTTTTACTTTTGAAAAGTCAAGAGCAGGCTAGCTTACGACTAAAAAGAGCCCTCTCCCCCCCAAACAAAAAACAAAACAAAACAAAAAACTGTGAAACAAACACACAAATCAGCTAGCTTACAAAATAGCCGGTTAGCTTACCAACAAACTAGCCAACCAACTGACTTACTTGTTAATAAAGTTTACCATAAGACTGCACCATAGCCATATCATGTTTCAAGTACGCTGTTACTACCATTTTTGGCTGTAGGCTATACATGGTATGTATACTATGGCATTTTCACCGTCCTGGGGTACTTGTTCAGTGATACTTAGACAGTACAGTGGTACATGTACAATGGTACTTTTGAAAGTATATCATGTACATTAACACTATGGTATGTAACATGGTATACCATTGTGTACCGTGGTACTACTGTAGTTTGTACCATGGTACAGTGTGTACAATAGAGGACCATGGTATAACACAGTACATATGAGGTAAGATGGTATGTACCATAGTTTGGAACTATGGTACTACTGCATACTGTTTCAGCACCTGGGGTAACTGTACATACAATAGTACGGTATATACCATTTTATGTACCATTGTACCTTAGTTATATACAGTAGCCTTTGACTTTTTAAATATCGTTAACAAATTTCTCTGCCAAGCTTCTTGTAACTGTTTCATGTGTCACCCAGTGAGCATTGTTGCTGTTCCTACCCTGTATCAGCTAATTTGATAACATATGATTATGACCAAATTAAATCTCTGTAGGAGCTTCATGACAGATTTAAACAAATCAAACTTGATTTTTCTGATTTATTTTACAGTACCGATGTACATCCTTAATGTAGCTCCCAATATCGCATCAGTTTATATTTGTTATGGGTGCAATTGTCACTTCTCTTCATCTCCTGGTATCTCTTATTAATTTTACACTCTGTCAAGAACCTCGAATAGCATCACAAACATGATATATATTATTATTATTATAAAGAACACCATGACAAGAATCAAAGCTGTGTCATTTAAACGTACTCATCCTGCCCGCTCTCTTCATATCTCTACACTTTATCTTTGCACACTTGCCAACTTGAACAGCTTTTTCATTAAGTCCTTCAATCATGTCTATCCAGATGTGAGTGTGCCATGATAGTGATGGAGGTTAAGTAAGCCTCCTGAACTCAGATTATCAGACGAAGCTCTTTTGTGTTTATCGGAGCATCTTTGGCGACTCTGTAGCTTCAGGTTATTATATTACTGAGCCTCCCTCACCTGATTAAGGTTTATCTCCTGGCACAGCTGTTTCAAAGATTATAGACACTATCTGGAGATATTATTTGAGTCATGGGGCAAAGTCTTCTATCCGTCTGAAAAACAACTATGCCTGCTTGTGTATGTTTGAATTAGAACTGTGGAACAATTCAATTTTTACAAGGTGATAAATAGCTCAAAGAGCCCACATTTTAACATAACATGGCTTATCATATAATCAATTCAATATTTTTATGACTATCAGAGTTAGTTTTGTCTAGTTTTCACATACCTGGGACCCCTGATCTGGCTTTATTCTCTCTTTCTTTTGCAAGCAATTTAAGAATGGCTTGCAAATGAATGGCTCACTCACAACTGCAAATTGGTTCTCATCTCTCACTTAAAAGAGCTGTGTAAAAGACTTGACTCATTCGCATCTCTAGCGCAAATCACTGTGGAAGTAGCTAAACAAATCAAAGCCTCTGTTTATAAGTAGAAGAAGACAGTGTGATGATAGAAGATAATGTAATATAAAGTAGTAAAAAAACACCGCAAAAAGCATGCAGGACTGTGTAAAGTTGATAACGACTTTATCTGATGACTGTAGGCAGAGGCAGGCTAACACTTACCATTAACTCCCATTGTTTGAACCAAGCGACTTAGCAGTGGGCGAGCTTTGCCCGTCTCTTGTAAGCACAGTTGCAAGACTGTTGTCTATCTGCTTGTCACAGGAGCGAGGCACAACATGAAAACATAGATAGAAATGTTGGCATTTCCCTTTAAGGGCTCATCCTGCCAGTGAGTAGCCTTGCAGAGCAGACGGACCTGCCTGATTCTAAAGTCCTGCATGTCCGTCTTGCCAGCCTCCATCGTCCAATGACTTCACATGGATAAATGCTAAACAGCCCCATAAAGGGAAGAGAGGCGGGAGCTGTGGATGTGACTACAACAGAAAGTGACTGTATGTTTAAAAAAAAAAAAAAAAAAAAAGGCAGTCTCAATCGCTGCCTTTTTTTAATTAGAAATGGACTCATTGTTTTTCTTTTAAAAAAGAAGGAGGAAATTACGTCGCTCGAAGCTTGTCTTAAGAGAAATCCTGTTTTTGCTGTTTTCCTCACAAGGGATCCCTGTTGGGAAACTGGGAGAGAACATGGAAATCCCCCACGAACATGCCGGTTAGGCTATGGTCACCATGGTTACTCAGTTTTACTTAGCGAAATATGCTTTCCTCAGAAGTTTACCAAGAAAACTTCAGGTTCATGTCACATATAAGTGTTAAATGATCCATCTGTGTGGTATAATTTAATGTAAGACGATAGTCTACAGTAGTTTAAGCTAATGGCTTACTGTTGTTAGCTGTTAGCCGCTATGTATGCTAAGCCATACACAGCAGCATTGCTGAATATGATTGGTCTGTTATTGTTGTGATGAGCCGAACAATTGTCCAATCACAAGCTGCTGTTGTTTTTGAGGTTCTGCCTCTGAAAACATTTCTGAACTGCTCTTTCCCAGATGGACTAATAAGAATTTTTTGTGGCGGATATATGGAACTGTCCATCTGGCATGTCAGGTTACCAGGTGAGTCCTGTTCTCTCAGGTTGGTTGACTGGTCTACTCTGTAGTAATTGGGCAGTTTATTGCTGCTCTATGCCATATTTTGACAACAGTACATCAATTTACAGTCCTCGCTCTGCAACAGATTTCCCAGTTTGAGCCAGGGGAAGAGGCTGTTTCAGGTAGCTACCCAACTAAACGGAGGGATCCCTGGCATTGCACAATCTCATTTTTTCCCAATTTTCTCATCATATAAATTCATGTCGAGGACATACATTTTGATCAAAATATGGCAATGTGTGTCAGTGCGCATGCTCCCTGCTTAGAATTTACACAACAGCAGAAAATAAAGGCAATTTAAAAATCTGCTGCTTAAAAACAAACCTTAATCTTAAGCCAACGACAGATTTAACACTATTAGCTCCGTTTTTTACAAAAGAAATTTGCTTTGAGATTACTAATCAACATGTTTGAAAAAGCAGACTCTGTTGTGTACAAACCTTTGTTCTTTTGCTCCATTTGCCGCCCGTTCTGTGAATTGAGGGTCTCTTAATCCCTGATTCCAGTGGTCAGCTCTTATTCCCTGTCTCTAAATCTAAAGGGCTTAAAGGCTCCAAGGCGCTTTGTAATTATTTTAAAGGTTTATCTCCCATGATTTCTGTTGACGTCTTCAATTAAACATAAGCCTTGTTGTATTCCGCCGAGAGATCGCTGGAGTGTTTACATCGGCTGAGCTACAGGAGAATGAATGTTTGACCTTGTTTAAGAGTTACAAAGGTAGTTGAGTACATGTTATCTAATAAAAACTTGCGTGCATTCAGCTTTTATGCAGCACATTGAGCTGCTTTTTGAATGTCAAGCAGGATGTTGCGAGATGCTTGTCAGGCAAGGCTCGGCTCCCACGGAAGTCACGGTGAAGGAAAACAAAATATGGACTGGAAATTAATGTCGAGGGTCACTTAGAATTCATTATTATGTTATATAATTGTGCTTGTGCGGTGAAACTTTCTCTAAAAAGGTGGAATAGATACATGTCTGAGGAAGTGTCTGGGTTTAGGAATATATGAATAATAAGACTGCACACTTAGATGTAGAAACACACTCGGACTTACTTTTTTGGTGTTTGTTTCTGCTCTTGGGGAAATTATATTCCATAGAATCAAGGTCTGTCCATGTATCTGTATCCTACCACTGCTCCACAGATAAAATAAGTATATGTCCAAAACAACCACATAAATCATGCATGGATTGGACCTCAGCAGTGAATTTGATAGTTGAGTTAGAATTCTTCATGTCCTGCTTCGCCAGCACCCTAAATTGCTGAGAGGACTATTTAAGGAGGGAGTGTTGCACATGCTGACAGCTGAGTGACTAAAACACTCCATTTTGCACCTTTCAGAGGAGGTGACGGGCGTTGCAAGTTGCTCAAAGCAGCATTAGCTCATTATAATGGGAGAGGGAGATGATGTCCTGGATGGAATTGAGTTTAGTCCGAAGTCTACCATGTGCTTTTGCCTTTGAGGTGTCCATGCGCAGATGCAGCAGAGGTCAAGTTTTTCAATAAAAGCTCCTATACAACTATATTGATCTACTAGTGTTGTTTTCTGTTATAGTGAATTCATCAGACTGAGACGACTGCTAGGTGAGTTTATGACCCTGCATTTCACAAAGTTTGGATGAAATCACTCAGAGCATTCTTGGATGTAAAATGTGCAAGAAGAGATTTTTACCTTTGACCTGCAACCACTAAATATGAATCAATACATCCAACAACAGGGGAAACATATTTACCGAGTTATCATGCTGACAAGAAAAGGATAAACATGAGCTCCATGACCTATGGCCTCCAAAATAAAATAATTTTATCCTTGAGTCTAAAAAAACACATTATGCAATGTTTGTAGACATGCTCTCAAAGCATTTTTTAGTTACTTCCATCACTAGTAAGGGATGATAACCTCGAAAATCATGCAAGTTTATCCTCAATGGATAGCTCAATTTTGTTTAGGTGTGGTTTTATGAGATATGAGCATTAGCCACAGTGGCGGGGATCACCTCACATGTACAGACAGAGCTTGCATGAGGCTATGGTGGTTTTGCCTGGCCAAAAAAAAAAGTTGCCACCAAAAAACAAGGCCGCACACTCTGATATTCTGCTGGACAGCCTTTGTCTTTGATTACAGCACACATTCAATGTGGCATTGTTTTGATAAGCTTCAGCAATGTCACAAGATCTGTCACAGACCATAGCACTGCCCCCACAGGCGTGTACAGTAGGCACCAGGCATAATGGGTGCATCACTTCCCCTGCCTCTCTTCTTACCCTGATGCTCCCATCACTCTTGAACAGGGGAAATTTGGACTCATCAGATCACATGACCTTCTTCCATTCCTCCAAAGTCAGATCTTTATGTACCATCACAAACTGAAGCCTTTTTCTCCAGTCAGCCTTACTGATTGGTGGTTTTCTTGCGGCTACAAAGCTGTTCAGTCCCAATCCCTTGAGTTCCCTTCACATTGTGAATGCAATTCACTGAAATGCTCTTACTTTCACTATTAAACATACCCCTGAGTTCTACTTTTGTTTTTCTTTATTTAGATTTGGCCCAACATTTAAGTGATCGCCTATCACGTTCATTCAGGATTTTTTTCCAACTGCAATTTTTCTTTGAAGGCAATGGTTCCCAGCTATCCTTCCAGTTTTACTAGAGTGCTGGACCTTTCTTAACACAATTTTAGTAGTTTTTGCAATCTCGTTAGATTTTTTCTCTGCTTGATGCATGCCAGTGATTTGACCTTTCATAAACAGAGTAACATCTTTTCCATGACCACAGGATGTGTCTTTTGACATGGTTGTTTAAGAAATGAAAAGCTACTCATTGCATCAGCTGGGGTTAAATAACTTTTTGCCAAATGAAAGATAATGGCTCATGCAGTAATTTTCCAAGAGGAGACCCGTACCTATTTGCTTAGTTGAATCCAGGTCGTGACCTATTTTTGGCCAGGTAGTGTATGTGGGTGCAGAACCATCACTGTGGCTAATGTTCAGGCTAATGCCAAGAACCTCTTACAAGGTCAAACTCACTACAATTGGGCACAGCTCAAGCAGCATCCTTCATCAGAGCAAGAAGGCATGGGAGCTATGAGAGAGATGACAGAAGGAAGTGACTGCTCTTACAGAGATTAGCATAGACGTTAGCTTCAGTAGCAGTTTTATCAGCTTTCAACCACATATCTTTATAAGACAAAAAACAGATAACAGAAGAATTTTTCAATAGAGGCTACTTTCGCTCTACTTCAGATGTGTTCTGGCAAATTTGTTCAACGATGTGGCTCTTGCTTTTTACTCTCACTACATTATCTGATTGTGAATGTGTTGAAGCTGATTGGAGAACTATGGTCCAATCACCTGCAGGCTTTTGAAGATTCTGTCCTCCTTAAGCACTTTCTTGGACTGTGCTGTCGTGTCCCCCATGCAGGTTGAGTGGGAGGTTAAGTGAGAGACAAAACAATCTTCCAGACATGTTAGCCCAAGTTGGCTAGCTAGTTGTTATGGCTTGTTTTTAAAATAGTGGAAGATGTAACAGGTCTCTCAAATGAAAAAGCAAAGTGAATTACTAAAATTTGCAGGTAGTTTGCATCAAGAATGGCTTGCAATTACCGGCTCACCCACAAATGCGAATCAGTTCTCATCTAAAAGAATCATTCTAAAGACTCGACTCGTTCACAAACATCATCTCTGTGGTGCAAATCACAGCGGACCTGCTTGATAGTAGGTCAACAGAACTAAGCCACTGGACTTTTTAGAGCTGGAGAGTTTATCTGATGACTGTAGGCAGAGGCAGGCTAACACTACCCAGTGACTCTCAGTGTTTTAGCTAAGCTAATTAGTGGTGGACAAGCTTTTGGCGTCTCTTTGTTGTTACTGCATACAGTTGAAGAAAATTGTCTATCTGCTTGTCATGGACTCAGGAGTGAGGCAAGACATGGAAACACAAAAAAAGTTGGTGTATCCCTTTAAGAGCATAAAAGAGACCATTTAGCTCATACAAAAACAGAATTCTATAGATGGGAAAAATGTTTGAAACCTCAAAATGTTTTTTTCCCTACTTTAACAAGTCTTTACCCACTGATACATTTCTAAATTCTAAAAAAAGCAAGATGAACTGATGTGTGAATACAACAAGTAATGCTCAGGAAAGTTAACCTGATATGGGCAAGAGGGGGCAATGACTAGTTTAACAGATAGCTAGTGAACACGCAACACAGCAACTTCATAAATGCAAATATGTATAAATAACTCCCACGATACTCTATGTCTTGGTGTTAGTGTTCCCCAGTTTTGATTTCCAAAGGCTAATTCTCTTTACAACAAAATTTCCTGAGCAGCCTTTGATAAAGATATTCTAAAATTTTGGATTACATGTGTAAAAACTGCTCTTATGCGTCCTCAGGTTACCCTGCAATGCTGCCCTGCAATCAAACATCCTGCAGCCCTCTCAGGTAGTGTGTAACTCCAGGAAAAAAAAAACAAACTGTTATCCACTCCCTCCCCCTGCCTCCATCTCTGCGAGCTTCTTCTCCCTGAGCAGCAGCAGCCTGATGGTTTTGAAAGCTTTGGCAAAAATCAAAGAAGCTCCCGGTCTCACCAGGTAGGAATAAGCCCCTGTGAAGTTATTATATCATAGTCCTGCCTATCTGGGAGTGTTATGCAAATTCCAGTTGGGAGTAATAGAGTAGTGATTTTTTTTCCTCATTCTTTTTTTTTTTTTTTTTAAATGAAGGTAGTGAAGGCTCAAATGTAGAGGTGGTGCCTACAGCAGCTTTGAAAGCAAACTGTTATCCGTCTGAAGCCTCCACATTTTCTGGTGCACCTGGTGGGCTTTAATAGGCGGGGGAGAAGGGAAATGAATGAGTCACATCTTGGACCAAAGGCTGGGGCATGTCTTCTGAGCTATGAGGAGATATCACGTCAGACCCTGTTACAACTACCATAGTCAATGCTGAGATATGATTTAAAGAAAACTACGGAATATTCTGATGATTAACACAAGTAAAGCTTTTTTTTTTTTTTTTAGAAAAGTCTACTGCAGTCTTCTGTTAGTTTTGATATCTGTTTTTTTTTTTTAAGTCGATGTTAATCATGGCCATTATTGTAGAAAACAGCACTTAAAACTTTCAAGCAGAACTGTACTCAGTTTTGATTTCAGTCATTTTTGCCACTTGAAGTCACTTTTTAATCAAATGTTTCACTTTTTTCAGGAGTGGTGCTTGACATAGAGTGAAGTGAACAAAAGCCTGTGGGAGATTTTCAAACTTTGAGCTTCTGACTTGCGCTGGAGCAACAGTGTAGTGCTCCATGTTTGTTCACTCTTGGGTTATGTGAAAAAGAAGGATTCAAACCCTGCTTTCATAATGTAAGACTGACTGAACAACCTGAACAAGGGCATACCACCTCTTGTACTTCAGGGAACTTGTTAAACAATGGCTCAATCCAAAACAGCACACTCGCAAACTAACAGCCTTGGACATGTTCTTGGTAGAGTCATGAGCCTATAGCGCTGTTCCATGGGACTTCAATATTTTCCTGTGGACTTACCCAGAGTTCTTTGCAAAAACTGAGGATGTAAAGGAGAAGGTTGCCCAGCCCCTTGCTAAATACAGTACATAGAATGTTGATGTGAATCATTCAATGAAAATGAAATTTTAAGTAGATTTTCTTGTTTTCTACAGAACATTCAAAAAAGAAGCTTTGTTTTGTGTCAGATAATGATTATGATAGTATCCTTTTTTTAATACTACACCTTTATGCTGCGTTCACACCGCAAGTGACCCAGCTACCAAAATAACGTCGCCCACTGACGTAGCGTCGCGTGTCCATAAACACCTCATTTTGGTAACCGCTGCTGTCGGCCGTCGCTCGGTTTCACTGCGATCATTTCATATATCATATAATAGGATGTATAAGTGGACATTATTCCAGCTGTATCCTTTTCATTCACTTATCAACCACAAAACACTGCAGCTGATGCCCTGCAGCAGCAGCATCTGTGAGTTTACCGCGGTCCGTCTAGGCAGAACTAATGTCCACGCTGACATTAGTTCCGCCTAGACGGAACTCATCCGCCCTGTAGTCCAGATGAATAACTGTCTGATTGGCTGTTGCCGCACAGTCACACTTGACATCGCCTGAATAGATCAACTTTTTTTTAACTTTGACATCACGTGACGAGTGAAGTGATCGTCTTGTACGCGGCTGTCGCATCGCGGGAGGGTTAGCCCCGCCCCATCGCGGCTGTACATTGACTTTGCATGGAGAGTGATCGCCCAGGTAGTACAAGTAGCGTCCTTCAAACAGAAGTTGCTTCATCAGAGGCAGAAACTTATGGAAGAATCAAATAAAACCAAATTAATTAGGCTAAACAGAACAGGTAACAAAATGTTAACAATGAAGAAAGATGGTAGGAAAGCATAGCTGATGAAAGCTAAAATACAAGCTAACACATCTGAAAAGACAGTTGAAATCTATGGTTGGAGTATTACATTAAACTTGAGAAGGATAACAGATGAGACCAGGGAACAATAAACACAACAAACACGTACATTGTGAGCTTTCTTTCTCACATTATACAATCTATTCCCAGGAGCTGTGCAACGACATCTCAGTATGCCTCAATACTCATGTTTTACACGATCACAAGCCCTCGTGGGCACACAGATTCACACATGGCACCAGATAGTCTGTTAAGGCTCAGTTATTAGGCTTTAGGGTGAACACTGGGTCTAAGCAAATGAGAGTTCTCTGCTAAGTCCCAGATCTCAAAATGGTTTCTTGAACACTGCAATGAGTTCACTGTCTTCCTATGGCCCTTGGTCACTAGATCTAACTCTAGTAGAGCATATTTAGTACGTGGTGGAACAAAAGACTGACATCATGTGCAGCCAACAAATCTAAATATATCACGTCAATAAAGATAAAAATCTCTGAGAATTGTTTTTAACATCTTGAGAACATAAGGCAGTTCTGATGAGGTACTGTACCTAATGAAGTGGACAGTGACCCTTTTTGACACGGGTTAGATGTGCAGAATCAAAGAACATAACTCCATCTCACTGATCCCCCGATGATAATTGGTCTGTCAGATGTCTGAAATCTGATGCACGGTCACCACCTCCAAATCCTCTAGGTGGCAGCAGAGATCCACTCACATCCCCTCCGTCCTCGACTCAGCTGATGGAGCTCCTCTGCACCACGCTGAGAGTCACAGTGAAAAGGTTGCGTGGCCACATGGAGCAGCAACTGTGCATAGACAAAGACATGACAGAGAAAAGAAAAGGCGCAAGGAGACCTTTGATTTAAGCAGATGTATGCTGGATTAAAGCGTCTCTGTCTGTCCGTGTCTTTTACCTTTCATTCTTCAGTCTCCCCTCTGCTGCCCTTTCCCATTGTTCTCACCCAGCCACCGTGCACTGTTTTAGAAAGTCATCCTGCTTTAGTGTCCTTATTGTCGGGGTAAGTGCTGAAAATGAGCAAAAAAGCACTTCTGCAAAGGTTATTTAGGGATATGGTGCATTGTGTAGGGTGTTTTAAGGTGTGGTCTTCCTATCAGTGTTCAAAATTAGATTGTTGCCTTCCTGCTGGGTCAAAAAACCATTACACAAATGACTTTTTGCCCCGAGCTGACTTTGGAAAAACATTTTAGGGTACAGCGTATACTTTTAGAGCAAAAGAGCACAGTCACTTTGTTTTATCTGTTTTTCTCCTCCAGGCTGTGCTTGTTTCTGGGTTAACATTTGCATTAGGCTGTTTTAGCACTGCTTTTTTTATGGGAGAAACATTGAAGTTGTGCGTTTCTTTTTTAAGGTAAAGGTTTTTCGGGGGTCGGGTGTATTTTTATTTTTAACTTTTGTCTTTGTTGGATCATTGCATTGCATTATTGCAGAGAGATGTTATATTCACATTGAAAGAGCCAGCTTTAAGGGACAGACTAAGTTTTTTCAGTCAGTTAAAGCTCCTGTGAGGACATTTTTTGCGCGTTATAAAACAGCCTGAAATTGTTACTGAGGCCTCTCAAAGGACAACAAAGACAACATAAAAATCAGTGTAGAAAATAAAACACTTCCATGATTTTATTTTTGAATTATGAAACTGCATCTGCTAGGGGTAGGTGTCATTACAACACTACAAAAAAGATTATAATATCCACACGGAAAAGATTGACAAGAAAGTTGCTGATTTGACTGCCTGGTTGGAGCGGGGTCCCCATCCGTATGAAGTATGTAAGTAAATTTTCTCTACATACGACAATTTTCTTCCACAAATAAATAACATGCTTGTTTGGTTTAATGGTGACACCAAAGTTGCCCTTAGGTGTGATTGCATTTGCCAATGGTTTTCCTTCTCTCCATGTCAACCCTGTGATTGCCTGATAACCGGATATACCCTGCCTTTTGCCAAACCTTAGCAGCCCCTTTGGACCCTACCAGTGGTAAGCAGTGGGAAAAAAAATGATGGGTGGATACTTACTGTGGAAAATTGACAAAGATGTTCATAAACTTTGTCCACAGAGGGCGCCAAAACTGACCCTGACTGATCTTAGCTGGAGCTTTAAATCAGTAACATATTTATGAACATGAGAGAGGAACAAACCAAGAACTACATTTCCAAAAAAGTTAAATTTAATAAAAAACAAACAAACAAGCAAAAGAACTATCTATTGGCCCTTTTTCATTAGCCCCACTCTACTCTACTTGCCTTGTGCTGCTTTTCCATTAGCCCCAGTCACCCGCCTTACGGCGTGCAGTGTCACTGTAAACAGCTGAGTGGCACTGCCGTGACGTCATTTTGAGTGTGACACAACAATCTGTGGCTTTTTGTCACAAACTGAGTAAAAAAGGAAAGCAGAAGAAGGCTGCAGGTGGCAGGAAGAAATACCCCTTGAGAAGCACAGGAGAGTTTTGGAAGCTCTAAAACAGAATGAAGCCGAGGACGAGAGCAATCCAGCTGCAAAGAAAAGACGTTTGAGGCTAAGCTAACGGTAGCTACCGTTAGCATGCTAAGTCATCGCGCTCATGACTCATGGATGACAATGTTGTCTTACCAATCAGTAGCCGGCAGTCGGTGACGTCATCTTTTAGTATCGACTCAGCTCACTTAGAACCAGAACAGAGTAGGTACTAAAACTAGCTTGTTTTAGGAGGTACCAGGCCAGTGGAAACACGCCGCAAATCGAGTAGGGCAGAGTAGAATAGGGCCAAGGTGTGCTAGTGGAAAAGGGCCATAAGTTAATGTCATGAGAATTTCTATCGCCTCTGCCAGGAGGATAGGTTTTTTCTTGTTTCTCTTTTTTTTTTCTGGCATTTGTATGTTTGAGTACAAGATAACTCAGAAAGTTAATTTTTTACAAATACTGTTGGTCACAGCACAGGGAAGAAATAAAATGATTGGAGTGACCTAAATCGAAATCTGTATCCACGATTTTTTTGAAGGATTTCTTCACATTACTCGATTGGACAATATTTGACATTTTTGCTTATTACTCAGCTAAAAATGATGGAATTGCCTTGGTGGAGGTTTGTGCTCTCTGAGAAAACCTAACTCTATATCCTTATTGACTTACCAGTTTGTTTTCTTTTTGTCAGTCTCTGCCTCCAAAAAGGGATATTAGCCATATACCACGAGAGAATGTAAATAAACTGCATTTCAAAAGACAATTGAAGATATTCGTTTTACGTAATAAAAAACATCTTTTATCTTTTTCATAGAATAAGTGAATACATTATTGTTTTTAGGTATCACCACATGGTTATTTTGGACTGAGAAATGGATACAAATTTCAAATCAACAAGTAGCATATCAATTTGAAGAAAAATTATGTTTTATAGGGAATATAATATTAAATAAGTGCCTTCTCTGATTTTTCCCTTTGAGTGGTTGGGGAAAGTCCAATCTACAGTCTCTTTGCTGTGAGGCACTGTCACTAGGCTGCACCACCCTACAGTCAGATAGTAATAAATAAATTGTTTGTAAAAATTAATGTTTATATAATTATAATTATAACAAAAGCAATAATACATTTATCCATAGATATATTTTTAAAGCAGAGGATTACAAAATGCTTAGACGTACATGCTTAGGCATTGAAATTAAGTCCATGAACAAATAGCCACTTAGCAGCCAATAAACATTATTAAAAGAGGAATAGCAACAAAATAACTATAAAATCAGCCTAAATATCAAATCCAGATATCATAGAAACCCATATGAACCTGTTAGAAAACCCAGAAACACAGGAATACAGCCACATATTGAGACCTAGCTCTATGATGATACAATCAATAGAAATGAAATTAAAAAATTTGAAGCATGAAGCCCTTTTTAATCCCAGCCACAAAAAATGTCTGCTGTGAGGCACAGGTGTGAACAAGGAGTTCAAAATGGCCATTCATAGAAATAGGGCTGTGGATTTGAATTTTAATTAACTAAATGAAAGTATAGGGGTCTTCATGTGTTTCCAAATGCAGCAGGATACCATGTCTACAGTTTTGTAAAGAATAAAAGTAATGATCACCACTCGTCTGCAACATTTTGCTTCCATTAAAAGAAATGCTAAAATAAGTAGATTCCTTTTTGTTGAGTGAGAAATGCATGGAGCAAAGCCAGGTGTTTGTTCATTGTGTATTTTTATCAAACAAAGAAACCATATAATACAAAAATTGGCTGTAAAATATTGTAAAACTTGAGGACTTTGTTTTATCGCGCCAGCCCCCACACTCTCCTTCAAACACACTTGTGCAAGAAGAAAAAAAGCAAACATAATAAGAACACAATTTCTTCTCATACATTACGCCTCCCTGCTTGTCAAAGTGAATTTGAGACTTGTTTCATCTTGGAAATATCACTGAATCCAAGTAATCAGGAGACTGACAGAATAAACACAACCAAATTTATTTATATAAGCACCATGGATTTCAAAGAGTTGTAAGGCAGCAGTGAACATCTTCTGTTTTTCTTTCAGGGAGTTTTGTATAAGTGGGGGCAGTGTGGAAAGGATAGTTTTTTCAGAGTCCATTTGATGATGGAATAATTTTTAGCAGGAGGAATTTTGTCCTTCTTTCCACCGAGAGCTTTGGTAGACTGTTTTCGCAACAGTATAACTCTGATGATGAGTTGCAGTACTATTTTGCACACCATCCTTCAGTTTATCTGTAGTTGCCCGTCTCAGCTGTTTAATACAACGGCTAAGGCAAACAGACAGACGGTGACATTTATGGATGAGGCTGAGGCTGGCTACACTGTCAAGTTGCATGACCTGAAACCAGACCTGTCACAACCAGATATTTGTCCAAATACTCCTCAGCTGTGAGGTGTCAGTGCAATTATTTGACTGTGTCTGATCAGGTCAGAGGCTGCAAAAATGGGTATCTAAAGGAAAAAAAAAACATAATCCCAGCATCACCCACTGGATGTTGCATTCTTTCATATCTTACGTACATATCAAAATGTTTTGATATTGGATTCCTACTTGAAGTAGTAAATATTATGACCAGAAATCTTGACGTGAATGAGAGCAGCTGGGACAGCAGAGCATGTTGTCTGTGTTTTGTCATATGGAATGGAGCAAAGCCAATCATGCAGTAAGCTAGCTGAAGCAGGAAGCGAATGTAACCATGGTAAAAAGAGCAAAGGTGAAGCATGAAGGAAAGGAGGATGCCAGAGTTATTATGTGTAAATTATTTACAAAGGATGTTATTTATACAGGATGCTAACAGCTAGGAACATTTTGCTTCAATGCCTTTCCACATTGACTGCCATGTTTATTTATACTGATGTGGTGACTGATCGTGTGAAAATACAAGTTGCAAGAGTCAAGGTTGTTGGAGTGTTCCTTGGTTGGGCTGCTCCGACTATCGTCTTGTGGCACACAACACACCACAAGAACCAAACAAAACAATAGGTGCAGTAACGATGGCTGGAAAACAGCCCAAAAGAAAAGGTCATAGGAGGTGAAAGTGAAAAAGAAGGGCTATGACCATGAAAGAGCGAAGACCCGGGTCAACATTGGTGTTGCTTTCCGACGGTGGAGGGAACTCCGCGAACTGAAAGACCTGAAAAAGAGCGCGGATGTCACCGTCTTTCTGCTGGACAGGTAAGCAACATTAGCTTTGTGGTGCTTCACATAATAGTAACAGCCGTCGGCATTCATGTTATTGTCTAATCTGCCAGAATGTACTGTTGTTGTTGTGATGTTATCAATATTGTCAGTCGAGCTGTCTGACGAGTCGGGGTTACCTTAGCTACGTTGATCAGCTACGCAGTTTCTACGTCCGTTTCCATGACGATGCATGTCCATCAGCTTTCGGGGTGGAGTGAGGGGTGAGGTATGAAGGGAGAGGTGGGTCTAAATTCGTTTATAAACAACCTCTCCACTCGTTTTCTCCAACATCGCTGACTACACCTTTAACTGTAAAAAACAGATTTCATTTTCAAAACCTTTATATGTGTGGTAGGCCTTATTCCAAATCCACAATGTCTTGTTTAATGTTCTAAACGTGTTGTATAATCTGCAGCAAATCACCATGTGTCTCTTCAGTCTGTTTCCACAGCCTGTGCCTTGATCCATCATGTCAGTTGTGCTGCTCTGCACTGGTTCGCTGGAAATTTGTAATGAGTGTATTTTTAACAAGAGCTACTTTAACTCCAATCTTTCTCAAGATCAAACCAACACAAGAAAACAAATGCTCAGACATTCTGGGTCTTTTCAAAATACAGCAAAAACAATGGAAAAGCTCTTAATACCTGCAACAAAT
This sequence comes from Scarus forsteni, assembly GCA_036419115.1. Lineage (NCBI taxonomy): Eukaryota > Metazoa > Chordata > Actinopteri > Labriformes > Labridae > Scarus > Scarus forsteni. Next base: position 12,629,975 of record JAZDUH010000359.1, on the reverse strand, counting down.
CAATGCCAATCACATTCGTTACAAGCCATTAGATATTGTTGTAGATGGGTGCTACTGCTGCAGTGTAAAATGCAAAATGTAAGTCACTTTGTATAACAAACTTTTGCCAAAACATGTCAGAAGTGGAGTGAAATTATTCTATTGAGAAATGCTTCAAGTGTTGTTGTTGGTTTTTCTTTTAGATTCGATTACCCAGAACTGAATGAATGAAGAAATGTGGTCCAGATCTGATTGAACTAGCTACTACTGAAGCTGTTAGCATCTATGCTAATCTCTGTACAAGCAGTCACTTTCTGGTGTTGTCTAATTTTTAGCTCCACCATCAAATTTGAGGTTTGGCAGAGGCTTTACATTTTGGGTTTCTGTACATCAGTGTGGACCACTATTGTAGATGCAATATCTAACACTAGAAAACCCCTCAGAGAGCCAGACCTCCGCCAGAGCCACAGTCCTTAACCATATTGTGATTTTGACCATAAATATTACTCCTACCTTTATTTCATTGAAATATTAAGATTCCTTGACCATGAAAACATACCATTAGCAACTGGATTCATAATGATATCTCTTTTAGTTCAGTAGTTATTCACAGAAATCACATTTTTCGCCATGGCGGCCAAACGCTGATGCGGATCAACACCAAAATCAAATCAGTTCTTCTTTTTCCCATGCTGAACATTTCCTGAAAATTTCATCAAAATCTACCCATTGCTTTTTGAGTTATTTTGTTCACAGACAGACAGACGGACAAACAAACTCTCCCAAAAACATAACCTCCTTGGCGGAGGTAATAAACTTTGAAGGATTTCCTTTAAACATGGCATAAATATCCACAATGAATGAAGGATTCAATTGTTGAGTTGTGGAGTTGCATGGTCAAAGGTGACTGGACCTAATGATCATCTTTTTCTAGTGAACATGAAAACTCAACAATACTTCAAGGGATGTTCTTCAAACTTTTCAAAACATGTTGCCTGTGACTTCAGGTTGAATTGACTGTAGTTCCGACTTAGTGAAACATAAGTGAGGTAAGTAAAATTATTTGATAGTTTAAAAACATGATGATGACAGAAGAAAGAGTCTAAAACATCTTCCACCATGCCACAAATTAAAGGATAAAAAGAAAATATTATTTATCAGCCCTGAACATGAGAACCTTTAATATTCTCGTAGAGCTAAGAAGATGAAATTAGAAAAAAAAGGTAAGAATTTATTGGCACATTGGTTCAGTGCTTGCAGTTTAAGTTATGCACAAACCCATTTCCAATAAGTCTAATATTCTACTGCGAAGGAAATTAGGTTTATATTTCAGCCTGAAATTCTGGCAACAGAAAAAAAAAGTGAATTAGGCAGACCCACCTCAGACTAGAGAAGACAATATTTTATTACTTACTTGCTGGGGCATTTGAAGCTTACACAGCCAAGCAACAATGGCCCTTCTTTCTAACTTCATCAAAAATGTAATTCTCTTACAGCAGGAGACATGCTGCGTGTCTGTGTTCTTGTGCCAGCAGCGTTATGTGCAAGACCAGGTGATAATTCACGCTTCACAGGCCCTACAGCTTTTCCATTATGCTATGGGTTCAAAAAGTTCAGGGTGGCATATTGCGGTGCAAATTGCAGGCGAAAGCATGACAGAAGTGAGTGGAATCAATTACTGCGTGGATGACACACATCAAAAGAATGAAGGCGGTAAGCTACCTTGATAAAAAGAAGTCATGCGTTGGATGACAACTCGCATTCTACGAAGACAAGCTTCGGGACATTTAGAAGTTAGTTCTCTCTCTTTCTATGAAGGTAATCTTTCAAGGAGGAGATATGTTGGGGCAGTAGTTGTGGGGTAAGAATAGAAATGGAGGTTGAGTTAATTAGGCGTTACATACGGCTGCAGGAAAGGGTTAAGAAGGCAAAATGTTTGAATAAATTCTGAGATATACAACATGATAGTGAGGGAATTCTACCAGATCACTGCAGCGTTCACCTTACCTCTTGCTTTTCAACATTTCACTTGTAGCCTGCTGGAAATGTCTTGGACCCAGTAATGGTGTTTCCTATGAACATTAATGACTGAAATGTCATCCACTGGCCTAATGGATGAAATTCAACTTGGGTGCTAAAAGTTGCATGTTGGGAAATTTTTGTAGTTAGCGTAATTAGCGTCATTAGCATGGTCTTCTAGCATTAATTCCCAGCCGAATTTATGATAATTTCCGAATAGTTAAGTATGTGACGGAGGGGCCCCGTCACTGCGAGCGCACACACATGCTATGGGCTGCGCACACACGCTACATGCTACACACTTAAACGACACACACCCAACATTCCCTTGCCACATTCTGATTCACCGCAGCGGTCATCATCGTCACAATAATTCACAACTCACAGTTATTGTAGTTCAAACGAGGGTGCACACTCGTCGTTCTACACACACACACGTTCATACATTACACAACACTCACCAGAGACGCCAAGTTGTCCTCCCCGCTGCCCGCTGTCGGACATAGTGTCGGCCAAACAGGGGCGCACCTACGTCCTCTGTTTTAAGGGCACTCGGCGGGAAAATGGTCCCCACATTTATTTTGCCCCAATTATGATTTTATTTCCAGTAAAGCAGACTGGGAAATAGCGTATAAATTGGGGGGAAATGGTTTGGGAATATTTTGCAATATTTCCATTGGTCATATGTAATTTTTGATTGTGTTGATAAAATGTTATTGCTTAAATTGTGTTTAATTAATTCTTTTTGTGGCACGCCTACTAGGAGGGGCTTATTAGATAAAAGGCAGCCATTTTGGACTTGCCGCGTGGGAGAGTTGACGATACAGATTGAGACTGAGTGAAGCAGATTGAGTGTTTGAATATTGGCTGTGCTGCTGTTGTTTTTTTCTTTTTCTTGAACTGGAGTTTGGAGGGTTGGCGAAGAACCCAGCAGAACCCAGAATGCCATTAATAATTTTTGTAAATAGGTTTTGTAAAGAGTTTTTTTTTGCTTGGTCATTTGTATATATTTTGCCACTGTTGGGAGATTGGTGCAATAAAAACCCTGAAACGTACCTTTCTGACTCCGCCATATTGTTTTTGGGAAGAGCCCCGCGACAAAGTATTAAAGACGGATAAAAATATCGAGATGACAAGATAGTAAAATGGAAAATGGTACAAATGTTAACTTTACCTTTCGAATATGGGTCCAAACTGGTTGCCAGTCGATCGCAGGGCAGGGATAAATTACATATTGAAAAATAAAAAATAAATAATATCTAACACCATGTGGCTTGAATATGGGCTTCGATCCTATTTTTGTTAATAAGGAATGGTTGCATAAATTAGTTAATGGTGAGAGATGAACCGAACCGAATTTTTACATAATATATGTAAATTATGCTAAAGAGGAAAGGTTGCATTACAGCACCATGACAACAGAATAATTTCTGGATACCACAAACATGGACTTAGGCTTTTAGATCACTTTTCATTATGCTAATTACTCAAATTGCCCAACATGAAACTTTTAGCAACCAAGCTTAATATCCTCTGCTAAACCTGCAGATGGCATTTTGAAAATAAAAGTTTATAGGAAATAACATTGCTGGGTCTCATATAGGCCATATGGGAGTTTCCAGTAGACTATTGCACATGTTCATCAAGCTACAAGAATTGGAAGGGCTATGCTAATGCAATCAGATCATGCATAAATGGCTGTGGGGATCCAAACCAAAAGGACTTCGATTATTTGTTAAAGCTGAGACCATAAATAACTAGAGATGGCCCAATCATTTTATTTAATTACCAATTTTCATTAAAAATACACGATTATTGGATCAGAATTAATATTTTAAGTCATCAGTCTGTTCATCTTGTTGATCGTGTAATTAACTCTGCCAAGGAGGTTATGTTTTTGCCAGTGAAATTTGACAGGAGTGTTGGGCATTGTACAAAGATGAAATAAATAGATTTTATTGGCGATCCAAATCCGTTGGAACTTTTTTAAGGATGATGTGTTTAAAACAGAATAAATCTATTTGTATTGACATTAAATATGTTTTTTTGGTAATAAAACAAATATTGCATCTGTTGTATATTGATCATGTACTTTTTGCATGTTAGGTATATGACAGTTTTAGCTTACATTTTCTCAGATTATTTCAGATCCTTCATTACTTTGAATTGAAATCAAAATAATGAAGGATCACTCTTCTTTACTTAGCTGTTCTCCTGTTGGATCCTTGTTGCATTGTTTCTTATACTTTTGGTTGGCTTTATTCAAAATTTTACTTTTGACTGAATAAACTTGCCTTTTATGCACCACCTGTATGAAGTTACAGATCATAAAAAGGGAACGTGGACCTATCAGCTGTAGAAGCTGAAAGTAGTCAGACATGGTTGCAATGAGAAATAACCTATTGTAAATATAATTTACACAAAATTAAGAGGGATACAACTTAAAATAGTGATCTCTCACTCATTTTTTAAATGAGAGCAACACAGCAAGAAAACAACCAATAGTGCAATGGAATTAAGTGTATTTGAATTCAGTTGAAATCAATCCTGAACACAGATGCCCTGTACTGGCAGAGGTTGAGACGACTCTTCTTTCTCCCACAGACCCCAAAATATTCAGTAGGTTAAGTGGTGACACTATTGACCCTTTTCCACTAGCACACCTTGGCCCTACTCTACTTGGCCCCACTCGATGTGCAGCGTGTTTCCACTAGCCTGGTACCTCCTAAAACAAGCTAGTTTTCGCACCTACTCCGCTCTGGTTCCAAGCGAGCTGAGTCAATACTAAAAGATGACGTCATCAACTGCCGGCTACTGATTGGTAAGACAACGTCGCCATTGATTAGTCATGAGCGTGACGACCTAGCATGCCAGCAGTAGCTGCCATTAGCTTATCCTCATTCGTCTTGTCTTTGCAGCTTGATTGCTCTCGTCCTCGGCTTCATTCTGTTGTATTGCTTCCAAAACTCAACTGTGCTTCTCAAGGGGTATTTCTTCTTGCCACCTGCAGCCTTCTCCTGCTTTCCTTTTTTACTTGGTTTGTGACAAAAAGCCACAGATTGTTGTGTCGCGCTCAAAATGATGTCACGGCAGTGCCTCTCAGCTGTTTACAGCAACACTGCACCCCGTTGGGCAGAGTAGGGCTAATGAAAAAGGGCCATTTATTGTCGTCAGGTGTAAATGTGAGCACAAATGATTGTCTGTCTCTCCATGTGGTCCTGTGGTTCAGGCATACCTCATCTCTCACCAAATGTCAGCTGGGATAAGCAGTAGATGGTGGAAGGATGGACTCAGAATTGGACTTGGCATAAGAACAAAACAAGACCACAAAAGAGCTTTGGATTTTGACATAAAGAGATTTACATGCAACCAACACTTGGTTCTGATTTCAACCCAAAAAGGGCTCTTACAATACAACTGTGCCGTTGTTTTATACAACTTTTGAATTTTACTCTTGCCTACTCTGTATTGATGTTGGACCAATACTACAATTTAAGGTTAAGAAATGGTCGTGTTTGTCAAACCACTTCAGGTCTAACTAAAGTAGGGTTTTGACATCAGCGCAACAGAAGCTCTGTGTCGGGTTTTGATGTCAAACCAATTTTGGGTTCTTGGGTATATTACAACACTGGATCTTGGTATTTGTTTCAATAAAAAATTGTCATGTACACCCAAAAATGTGTTTTAATTTCCAATTTCCAATTTGGGTTTTATCATCTATTTCATGACACTTTTTGACACTATGCCAGTAACTAGTTAGAGCTTCAATCCTAAGCCAGGTTCAAAACATCCAAGTGACATTTGGTTTTAACGTCAACCAAATGACTGAATGGCACGTCAGTCCGATGTTGGCATTTGATGTCAGTTGAATGTCACGTTTAGACATCAATTAAACACTGGGCTGTGGTGTCATTTAAATCAAGGTTTGGACTGCAATTGACTGTCATGTGTTGACGTCAATCCAATGTTAACACTCAGCATCAATCAAACGCTGGGGTTTGACTTCAAACCAGTGTGGGGTCAATACAAAGCATGGGCTTCAGTAAACCATGATGTCAGGGCTGTGTTATGCTTTGATGTCAATCAAATGTCAGGGTTTGGAAACAAACTAATGTGGTTCAAGCAAAATGTTCAGGCTTGATTTTGACAGTGTAACGAGACTCTAAAGAGAAAAACTTGGGTTGATGAACTGATGAACTGGACCCAGACATTAATGATATGGACAGGGTGTGTTTTGGGGTGGGGAGAGTTATTTAAGTCTATGCTAAAGTGTGAATGACAAAGGCATAGAGGTGAGCTTGAGTTCTAAGCATAGAATGAGCATAATGATTGACTAAGTGGTGAGGCAAATATATCAATCGATCAGTCAATCAATCTTTATTTATATAGTATCAGATCTTAAGTGTTTGACACTTTACAATAGAGCAGGCTGATGTCATACTCTTCATTTTATAGATATACATATATGTATGCATATATTAAATGCACATATGCACATGTATACATACAGTATACATATATCCAGAGATGCATCTTCCAGACAGAGACAAAAGGACTGAAAATAATCATATGTGATAATGACAAGCCCATGGATGCCCAGATGATAAATCTGTCCTCATCACATTTGCGTCTGCTGAATATAGATGTATTTGAGGTTAGCCCCCTGAGAAATGTCATCTCTATTTTAAAAGGGACCTCAAGGGAATAGAGAGAGAGTGTGTGAGCAGCATATATGAACATGACTGAACTTGCCATGAGCATCAATTCATTTTAGTCTAAAATCAGGAAAAGTACAAACAAACACTAGGTTTTGATGTTGGACTTATGGGGTTTAGACTGCAATCCAAAAAGCCAGGCTTTGACATCTGTCCAATGGGACACCAAGTCATTCAAATATTCAAACATTGTGAATGTAAAGCATGTCTGCTACATGATGGTCAAAACTTCGGTTTTGATGTGCTCGTGCCTTGATGTCAACCACATACCTACGTTTGGATATCAACCTAGTGTGGAGTTAAAAGAAACATACTTCATATCACTGCAGTGTTTAGGCTTCTGCAATAAAACTCCAGATGTTGGTATTACTATAATTTTGGTTTTTAAGGTTGTTGTATCCTTTAGATTATAATTTGGTTTTTGAACCCACAAATTGGACATAAATGACAAAGCTGTTTATCGACTGATGTTAAAGCGTGTTTATCAAAGGTATTGGTTATGATGCCACACCAATGTTGTAATGTTGTAGTTTTAGTCCAATGTGATGTCTTTACATTAGTGTAGTTAAGTTCTTACTGTATTGTAACAATAACTTAAGACATCAATGCAAAACTACATTAGACATCATGTCAACATCTGGAGATTGGTTTAGTTCCAACATTTTGATAGTTTGAGCAATGTTTGATTAGGAAACCAACATTGGGTTTTGATGTCTATTGAACATCAGTTGTTGATATCAACCTAATGATTGGTTATGCATATATCCTCTTATTGCAATTGTATGAACTAGGTTTAGGAACATAAACCAGACCAAAACACATCCCATTCTGCTGCCAAATGTGTGAAAGCATGCCTTTGACAATCATATCACCCTAATGTGTTTTCACTCCCCTCCCTTCCACATCCCCTTCTTTGATTTATTTTTTGTTGCTCTTGAAATACATATGGCTCTATGGGGATCCTTGTCCAGCCTAACTAAAAGTTTTTTTGCCCACACAGAGCCTCAATCCCTAGTTCCTCACATCAGTCCAACTTAGGAGGTCAAATGTCAATCATCAGACTCCTAGATTCATCCAACCTTGACCAGCTCCTCTCTGTGCCAACCCCTGACTTCCTCATGTTGCATGAATGCTGACGTGCCCCAGTCAACCTCCTGCCAGAATCAATCCGAACTCATACACAACTCTTTGAGTCTTTACCTTCAACTGTCAATGCTCTTACAATTCCATCCCTCCAAGCTTACTACCAACATTCATCCCTCTGTCCTTTCTCCCTTCATCTCCCCATGCCCTTATCCATCCATTTCATTCAACTTTCATTTATACTGCTTTATCTTCCCATTCTTTTTGTCTCATCCCCTTGCACATTGATCCACTTACAACAGTATTGAAGTATCTAAAATCCATTTATTTATTAGAGTGCCCTTTGCTAGTATTGAGTTTTCACATCAGTCAGATCTTAGGACATGATTTAGTTTGATGTGACACCAAAGATTGGGTTTGACTATCAATCCAGGTTGGGTTATGTTGCGTGCCGAACATGAGCTTCTGAGTCAAGCCAGTGAATAATTTTGGAATCAAACTGTCAGATTAATGACATCAAGTCAATGTTGAGTTTTGATTTCAGTCCATATTTAGTAGTCAAGTCATTCCAACTTTAATTTTTGATATCAAACTAACATTGTGTTTCAGTGCCAAATCAACAGTTTGCCTTGAAGTGACTCCAGTTTTGCTTTGGACTGCTTCCCAGCATGTTTTTTAATTCATTCTCATATGGAAAGAAACAATACAACTTCTTATTTTAGATGTTAAACTGAATTTGAGTTGTAAAGAGCTCATATGGTGCTTTAAATCTGGTTCATATATTCATTTTTGATAACTGCATCAGAATATTCACAGTCACCGTTATTCAAAAGAACTTGATCCAGCAGTATTCTCTGTCTGAGATGCTCTGTTTGAGCTCCTGCATCTTCAAGACTCCCTTCCCCGAGTAGATAACTACTTAGGGAAGTTCAAGGGAACTACTAGGGGAAGGTCAAGTCTGGGATAATTGCTTAGCTCAGTGCTGCTCACAACCATATTCTCAACAACTCTGCTTTATTGTCATGTCTATGCTTTGCCATGGGCCTGCTTCTGGGAGTGTAAACTGCTGATGAAACAATGAGAGGTAGACTAAGAGAAGAAAAGTCCACATGCCGCAGACTTAATTCGGGGGAGATATTTAAAACACACTCGGGCATATAAAACCTAAAAAAGCATAGTATGGGCACTGGTACTGACATCAATCTGGGAGGGTGTTCTGGTCTTAATAGTCACAGTCACACACTAATAGTTTGGTTAATTTAGCCCATGGTAAGACAAATGTTGAGCTATGTCAAGCTAAGTCAAGCCACACAGAACTGAGCTGGCATCAGTTGGATAATGCTGTCAAAAATTTTAACCCAAGCTAAAAAAAAATGAGTTTCCCTCAAAATGCTTGTAAATGCCAACAAGAGTTGACATCCACTTACCTTTGCTACTCTGTTACAGCTACATTCATTTCTGTTGGCTCTGGCTGCTTCCTACTCAGGACAGGACTTGTGTTTTACGACCAGAGGCATCCATTTAAGAGCAGTCGTCATCTGTCCTGCAGGCATGGTGTCAGGATACTGAGACCAACATTCAGCAGCACCAGCCTACATTAGGCCTGAGTCCCCCGAAGTTGCGCACGACACCCACATTGATAACCGCTTTAAAAACAATGAGTCAGGAGGCCTTTTGGAAATGTCATACTCCACCAGCACAACAGTTATATCCACTTCAGATAAGTTTACCTACATTGGACACACAAAATTGACCCCAGAACATACTTTCACCAAAGTACTAGTGATTTCTCATTTTGGTCAATGCAAGCTACTTCATGTTGAGTAATGGGCAAAAACCAAGGTTTGGATCCAATGCTGTTTGAATAGTTTTAAGCTGACATTAAAAAACAGGTTTCAACTCAGATCCAGAGTTAGATCTTGCCCTGGTCTGATCATAACCCTGTTGTCACCAGAACCACTATCAGCTTGGTCTGTCACCAACTTGAACATATAATCATGCTCGTCACTTCTTCCACCTTGTCTGGATAATTGGCCACCAGAGGTGATGTAATGAATATTGCTATCTTTCCATCCACTCTGTGCACATAAATACTGTAATTAAATTGAGGGGGAGTTATTAATAGCTTTGAATTTGATAGCGAAAACAGATTTTGTCCTGATTTTGTAGCAACCATAAGTGTCCAGGGCGAATCAAAAAGCCCCAAAACATGGAACACTCATGTTAAAAATGGTCTTAAACTTTCTGAATTGACATATTGAGCAAATGATAAAGCAACTAGCGTTATCTGTTGGGATAAAATCATCCCCAGGTCCACTTAAAGGGCACATTCTCATTAATTAGCTAAACTGCAATAGCAGTGAATCACACCTTGGCTCTTAATGTGCCCATTCACTTTTCCATGACCACTGTGCTGAAACAACTTTACCCTCTCCCTTGATATATGATGACAGCAGCCACTTTCACCTCTGTCTACTGTGCTCCTGTGCAAAATATCAGGTCACCTTACTGCCTAATGGTGTGGGGAAAATAATGGATGTCATGTGTAAACAAATATCAAAACAAGAACAATGGCTGGATAAGGATGATGAGCAATTAAGAAGGTCTCTGAGGGCTTGGCGCTTAACTAACGATGAATTTGATAAGGAAATACAGATCTAACACAAGATTTAATCTGTTGTGACTCCTAAAGCAAAGAAAAAGTAGTGTGTAGAGCTGCTTTTCATACATAAAACAGATAAAATACCCTTCAAAGAAAGCTCAGACTTCTGCCAAATACAGAAAATAGCTGGTCGAGATGACAGCTGACTTTGTCTTAGCAACTCTACTTCTGTTTTGACATGCACAGATCCATCAGTCCATGAAAGAAGTGTCAGTGTCTAGTCTGGCATGAGAGAGTGAAGAAAAAAGACTGACACAAGGGTAGGAGGGCTGCTTTTTCCTTTGCATGTCTGGATTCTTCTGCATAAAATCTTTGAAAAGGCATCAACGCCATCTGGCCTCCACAGATCCCCACATTCAGAGACACTTTGGATAACAACAAAAAGTTCATTTTCTAAATATTAAATATCTCACTTTTCTTAACAAGTTAACACTGAACCTGATTTTTCCAGGAGATGTTTTTTGCTAAAAGTCCACTCATTTATTGTGGTTAAGTGAGTCTATAAACCCCTTTACTGCAGCCCTGCTCAGAACAGGCTGTTTTAGTGTAAACCCGGAACTGTCTGACCACACCCATCGTTGGAAGTAGATGTGGCTTCAGATCTCCAGTGTGCTTAGTGTTGCTAGGTTTTAAAAAAATGACCTGGGTAGTATCCATAAGGTTATTTGAAAATACTGCAATCAGAAAACATGAAAACAAAGTAAAAGAACTATGTACAGGCAATAGCAGTAGCTGCGGGGTTTGTTTCCTGGAAAAGACGAGTCAGATCTCATTCTCTTCTGCTACCTTTGATGGCAAAGAACATTTAGAGTCCCACGTCCTTGATTTGATTAGTCAGCAAGTGAGAGATAATGCGGATAACAGTAATGCTGCCTCAAAAGTTGAACTGTTCTTAGCTTTAGTGGTGCAAGAGGGCAACAAAAATAGACAGCAAAAACAAGCAAACCAACAACAAAAATGTGAAATACTAAATGAATGTCAATGTCAAGCCTTTATTATCACTAATGCTGCTGCTTATATCGCCACAGCAGTGTACTGAGTTGTCTTATCACCTGGTTGTGCTGGTTAGTGTGTTGCTTACATCCAAATAAACCTTTTAATGGGCAACTGGGGCCAGGCAGGACCACCTCTTACAAATGATCCCTCTGCAGTTGATTCATACACAGGGTTCAAACAAATCCCTCAAACAAACCAAATCCCTCTCTTGACTCAACAAACCTGGACAAAGGGTGTCAGGATTTTTCCCTAACAGTCCTAAGATTGCTCAGTAGCGCTTTCGATGTTCGTACCAAAACCTGACATAATTCAGAATAAAGATGACGAGAAGCAGCTGGATGCAATCAAGTGGAATTTTACTTGCAGCAAGGAGTACAACAATACAGAGTGTCAAACAGTCTGAGATGTTGAACCGAAGCTAATACAGTGTCTTCTCTCATTTATAAGGGTGTGTGTGTGTGTGTGTGTGTGTATGTAACGTGGGGGCATCTTGAGGTGGAATGGCCTTCACACAGGCTCCTCGTCTCTGGACTGGTGTGAGCTGGTCTCGAAGGTGCAACAGGTTTCGGACAGGTGATAAGAAAGGAGCAAGGAGTGGACTGCACAAGGTCATGTAGTGTGTGTGTGTGGGGCTGAAGAATGCATTTGCTAAACAATGATTACATAACAAAATTAGGACACAGTCAAGAAAGAGATGTTCAAATACATGAAAAGACTCAAATCACTCCTGACAAAGGGAGAATGCCCACTAGTGTCAAAACAACTCGACTCAAGGATCTAGGACAAGGGTGGGGGGCCACATGCAGCCCTCTATCTCACAAAATTAAGCCTGAAAGTCATTTCCAAAATCAACAGATATGAAGAAAACCCAGATATCTAATAGAAAGATTCTGTATGATCTAGATTAATATCGTCATTGGTTTTGTAAGTCAATGAAGAACTTACTTTGCTAAAATTGTGTCTCTAAATCTCTTTCATAAAGCATTACAATGTTATATCAATTAATACTCAGTACTGGATTTAGAAAAGGGCAACAACAAAATATTTGTGCTTTAAATATTGCAAAACACTCATTTTTTTCATTGATTTAAAAAAAGCTTAACTGACTTATTTTTTGTGTACATTGGCTTAATTGGCTTCAACTCCACGTTAAGTTCTTTTAGCTCTGCAAAATAAATTAGTTTTGTGTCATAACATATGAATACTGGTATACTATTTTATGACTACTTTATAGTTGCACATTTTGTTTATCAAACATTATTTTTCCCCATAAAGAGTATCCACATCGCCTTCAGGCCGGGAAAAACAGTTTTATACGGCCCTCTTGGTAATTAATGTTGCCCACCACCTTTAAGCTTCATGAGAGATTCAACACAGAAACAAGTACACTTTTTGTGTGAATTATACTGCAACAAACCTGATTTTAGCTCTTTTTGTATGTGTATTTCTAAAAAAAAAAAAAAAAAGTAGAATTATATGAGACTTTGCTCACTGAGTTGTCATGTGTTTCTTGATCATAAGTACAAACAGTTAAAGCCAAAGCTGTCCAGTGAAACAGCTAACAGATGGGCCAAAAAATATTTGTTTGCCAGTATCTTGTGTTTTTGATGTTCTGAAGGTAATTTCTCTCACTATTTCATACTTTAAATGTAGATTTTAATGGATATTTGATTGACTTCCAAAGGAAAACCATTGTTTTAGGTATCTACTGCACATATGTTTCTGTTTAATGAGCTGTTCATCCTCAATAACCTTCCCTGAGTTTCCAAAATACATCATTTCCAATAACAAAGCTCATTGTAATTGTTTTATTCACTAATGAAAATTAGTGTGTTTCTGCTTCTGAAATATTTTGTCGGAGAAGTGTCCTGGATGTTTTAGAAAACAGTGGGCCCGGATCCAAATTACCCACCGGGCATGGAGCGACAAAACAAGCTGTGCTCTGGAGAGAGCTTGTAATAGATTGCCGTGATTCCCCTCGGACATGCTGTTGAGCAGGTGGTGCCTTAGCTGGTGCAACACACGGCAATGAATTTACCATTTCCTACCCCGCCATCTGACTATAAATCATAGCATCGGAAAAAAACACATTTTTTAATAAGCAGAGGCAATTAAATAAATCCAGATAAGAGTGGAAGATAGCTCTCTCGGCAGGTTATTTTTCTCATTAACCTAACACACACACTCATGATCAAACCATGACACGTGAGCTTTTTTGCGTACCTGATTAGTGTTGAAAATGCAATTAAATTTATATAGCTGATTATTCAATTATGTTTGTATAGGCACAGTGGTACAAACATACAACACACACTCAGTTTAATGTTAAATAGTCCCTCTGGAGTCTTCACAATTCAAACAAAACAGCATTACTCCATGTTCTTGATTAGGCTTTAAATTAGCTTTAAATGTTTTTGAAGCATAGAGTATAAATGTTATACTAACATATGGTGACAATATCAGTTGGAAACAGAGGCAGCTCTGAATTATAGTTGAGGAAATGTACACTGGATTAAATTATGAAAGTTAAGCAATTTAAGTAGAAAGGGAAATCAAACATTTCCATTCAATGTCCATTCATCCAACATTTTAACCTTATACCCTTTTGGGGTCCCAATGGGCTCTGGCGCCTATCCCAGCTGACATTGTGTGAGAGGTGAAGTACACCCTGAACTGGTTGCCAGCCAATCACAAAGTCAATCACAAGTCACAAATAGAGACAAACAACACACATTCACACTCATACCTGAGGGCAATTCAGTGTACCCAGTCAACCTAATGGGCATGTTTTGGTCTGTGGGAGGAAGAACATGCGAACTCCAGACAGAAAGGCCCTGACCAACACAGGGGTCAAACTGGTGACCTTCTTGCTATGAGGCATTTGCACTACCTGCTGTGCAGTTGGATAGTGTGCTTGGTCAGTGATCGGGAGGTTGCAGGTTCAAGCCCAGCTCTGGGCGACACATGGCGATGTGTCCTTGGGCAAGACACTTAACCCCAAGTTGCTCCCACTGCTGCGTCAGTGGTGTGTAAATGGGCATAAAAGGGCGTGAATGTGTTAGTGATACTGATGGATAACTAACATAGAAACTCTGAACCATCAGTGAGTGAATGTGAGAGCAAATGGGTGTGAATGGGTAAGTGTGACTTGTGGTGTAAAGCAGCCTTGAGTAGTCAAAAGACTAGAAAAGTGCTATACAAGCTCAAGTCCATTTACCATTTACCATGCTGCCCCTACATATTCATACATACAGTATAGATCTCGGGCGGCCCCCTGCTCTGATTTTTAACAGTCCTGATTGGTCATCAATGAGACGAGGGGGGCTCTCTGTATCTCTTGTGTGCTCAACTAGCAAACCGAACAAGAGAGTTTTAGTCTTTCCAAGAGATCACCTGGAACTGCTCTGAAGCCTATTTTGCCATTTATACATTTTTGCTTGCCATCTCCAGGGGCAACTCTACATTGCTTCCTACATATATCATTGCCCCCTGATATACTCTTGGTATAATATATCAACTAATTTTTCCTGTTACCTGAGTGTCAGGATTTTTCCATTTATAATCCTAAAATAGCTCAGTTGGTTCGTACCTTTACCTGACATTTATTCAAAATAAAAATGACGAAAAGCAGCTGGATGCAATCAAATGGAGCTTTAATCCCTTCTTCTTCTTGTCCGGACAAGAGAGTTACAACCAAAGAGTGCCAAAGCAGTCTGAGAGTTAAACAGAAAACTAGTACAGTGTCATCTCCTTTTATAGCATTGTATGTGGTCACGTGAGGTTGTTTTTGGTGAGAAAGATGGCCTTGCAGGTGCAAGAGGTTCAGCGAGTTCATGGGAATGTCTCAGTTTGTGGGAAGAAAAGGTAACGAGAAGGCCAAGAGGTCTATGTACGGTCATGTAGTGTGTGGGAAAGCAGTCTCTAGCAAGGAGGGGGCTATGCAAAGTCATGTACAGGTTATGTTAGATCATGTCACGAAGCAATGATTTTACAGCATTTCAGGATAGTTCAAATACATAAGAAAAAACTATGTACAATATATACAAGAGTCAAATTGTTCCTCATACTGAGGCTGAGAAAAACCCTTATTTTCCATACCTAATTAACCTCTGTAATCCTATGAAGATCTCTGCTCTAAATCAGCTGATGGGTGGACACTGTTATCAACAAGTAAGGCACCGGAAAAGAGCAACTTACTATCTCAAGACAAGGATTAAAATGAAACTCATGGATCATCCTTATTCTTCAATGAAGAGATTTTATATTCTTAAATTCAGGCCAAACTAGTTTTTCCATAGTCTATTTGTCAATTGTACAACTAACTTGTGTCTGACTTCTGTTTTTTTCTGTTTTCTATTATTTTTTTATCATGAGTGTCTTGTCCAAACCTTTAAAAGTGGCAATGACCATCTAAACTAGCAGCTGTCATTTCCTGCACCTCTGTGCCATATCAGTAATAGAAAAAAAAAACATATGCCTCCAGTCTGAAACGCCTCCTCCCACCAGTCCAGCTGATACAATCATTTCTCTCTGCCCTGCCAAAACCACCTGCAGCAGAAGCCACTTGTCCATGACTGGCTGTTATCCTCTTTCTGTAAAGTCACACCCTCACAGGTGTTTAATCCCTGCAGACCGCGGAAGCTAACCTGTGATGCTCATATTTTCCACTTTCTCTGACAGTGAAGCATGAACGCCATTAGCTGTGGAGGCTAACACTGAGCGAGGGAAAAGTGGAATTGCTTCATTTCCATTAGCAGGGGGGGAAAGGTGAAGGGAGTTGGTTGTTTGCTTTAATTTAAGAAACTGTTTAGGTTGGGAAGTTCTGGCTGACTCACTCAACGGAATTTCTTTAATAATTACAGATGCTGAAAATGTAGGAAACCAAAGATACAAAAACAAAGAAAGATTAAAGAGTTTTATTCTTGTACAGAAGTATGTATGACCTAAATAGCGAACTACAAACCAACCAATAATCTCATGAAGCTAGAGTCTTGAATTTCACAGCTGAAAATCTTGCACACATGTGAATAAATGAACATCTTGAGTTTTTCAGGTGGATGCCGTTTATATCACCAGTCAGCAGGGTCACTTATAAAACAATAATACTTTGACAGCACTTGTAATGAGTGCTTTAAGCTAGCATTATGTGTAAGAGCACTCACACATTCTATGTGAGAGCAAAGAAAGTATGTGTTAGCATGTAAGAAGTCCAGTTATCAATGCTTTAATACAGCAGTTTAGCACTGTCTGCCTCAACACATGCAAAGACCAGAGAAATGTTGTGTAGTCACCCTGAAGATAAAGTTTGATGTTTCAAGCCCAAAATGGCCTTTTTACCTGTTCATACGGAGACACCCAAAGCATAATTTTCAAAAATCACCATTTTTGACAGTTTTCCAAATCATTAATTTTCAATAACATGATGACAGAAGGGCAGAACACACAGAAAAACCTTTGTTTTAAAACATACTTGGCCATTTGTGGATGTGGCTTCGGAGAGAAGATGGTACAAACTTGAGGCTCATTGTTTTGGAACCATATTGGGTGCATCCATAATGCAAGCCCAAAAAAAAAAAAAACTAGAAAAGCACTCGGAAAGCGCAGACCTCCGCCAGCGCCACAGTCCTCACCTATATTGTGATTTTCACCATAAATATTAGTCCTACCTTTATTTCATCGAAATATTTAGATTCCTTGACCATGAAAACATACCATTAGCAACTGGATTCATAATATCTATTTTAGTTCAGTAGTTATTCATAGAAATCACATTTTTCGCCATGGTGGCCAGACGCTGATCCGGATCAACACCAAAACCGAATCAATTCTTCCTTTTCCCATGCTGAATATTTCCTGAAAATTTCATCCAAATCCATCCATTACTTTTTGAGTTATTTTGTTCACAGACAGAAGGACAGACAGACAAACAAACTCTCCCGAAAACATAACCTCCTTGGCGGAGGTAACTAGCTTGTCGAAAAGTTAGCCAGAATGCTCAATTCAGCATTTGGCACTTTTTTTAGTGGAAGGTAAATTTGTTTAAAATGGAGCAGAAACCTCTGTTTTAAAAATACCTCAGAGTAACAAAAAAAACTCAATTAACAAAGTTGCAAAAATTACTCAGCCCTTTAAGGCCCAAGACCATAGATTATTGCCAGAAAAATCACATTTTTTGGAGCTGAAATGTTTGTTTCACTTCCTTGCTAAAATCCTAAAAATATCAAAATGACCATAAAATTCAACATATAAATTTTTCATATCTAATTTAATACGTTACATGTTTTTGGCAACTGATAATCCATTTGAGGACATTTTTATCATTTATCTGATAGTATTCAGATGTTTCTTTTTGTAATGTGTTGATCATATTGAGTAGATAGAGGTATTATAAAAGAATGTATTAAATATGATACAATTGGCTTTATAGAGTTAAGCACTGAAGCCAATACGAGGTTAGTAGATTATATGTTGTTTACAGAATATCTTTCCCTTTCCTCCATGAGAAAAATGAAGTCAAGAATATGTTTGAGAAAAATGTTGGACACTTGAAAGTTGCTGTTATCAACATAGATTTTGTAAAATATCATCCAAGTTTAAACATTTGTAAGGAAAGTCCATGCAAATGATAAATGTTAAGCAAGTGGCTGATGTCCGACCAGCTTTGAGTTAAAAGTACATTGTCTCAGGTAAAAGTAGAAAACAAAGTGGCTTTTCTTTTCTGCCATTTGTAGATTTTCTTCACTATCAAGGGACATCTCTACACAAACAGTCCAGGGATGTACTTTGGGTTCATCTTGGATAGAGTCCACTGTAATTAGTTCCTCAACAGAGCCGATGCATCCTCGGGCTTAATGGGCAGTGATCAATGCCAACACAAATAGCGCCTCTCTCCCAGTGTGTGGCTTCAACTGTTTAGTGGATAAGATTACTGAGTCGTCTTAAACTTTCGCATTTAGTCCTCCTGCCGCTCTGAATATACTTATGTAAATATAACAGCGCACGCGTTCGCCCTGCTGTAACCACATCCACGCCTATTCAGTGACACCCGTTCAAGATGTCAGAGAAGTTGATGTATGCAAACACTATAGCTATCTCTGTCTCTCAACCTGCTGCCAGGGGTTAGACATATAATTGTGTTTAAGGCAGCACGCATTCACACAGAAATATTCCACCTACACGCACTTTGAAAATCTCATTTATTTTCCACGGCCATCTGCAAGTACTTCACAATGAACCTTCTGAACCAAGTGAATCACTGTATTTGCAGGCAGCGGCACACAACTTTTCCTCTTAAATGCACAAGTCTTTCAAATTGGAAATGCTCTTTGCTTAAGAACCCTCCGCTCAGGCTTTGAATGCGCCACAAAGGTATCCTCGTGTGCAATAATGATCAAATTAAGCTTTAGAGTATTATTTTTTGTGTAGCCTTGTTCTAATATAAAGTAGAAAAAACTTGTCTTGCTTGAAGTGTCTCTTATGAAAAATCTCTTAACTTTGCAATTTTTATTCTCTCTGATTCTAAGTTGTGCATAGATTTTTTTATTGAATGCTTACATTACCTTAAATATGTCCTTAAAGAGAAACTTTTCTTTGTGTGGGTTTGCTTGAGTTCCATTGCACTTGTAAAGAAAATTTTAATATATTGCTGCCAGTAATAAACCGAAAAGTACAAAGTAAAATAAGACTATGGACAAGCGAAGGAATTTATACTATTAACATTTACAGTATGTATTATATGAAAAAAACATGTCAGAACTTTGTGACAGTAGACCATTGTCATTTGTGTATTAGACTGTATTTTATGTTTGCTTATACATGCTTATTAACAAAACTCAGAGGTAGGGGTGTAACGAAATTTTGATGAAATGACGAAATAAAATTTAAAGGCGCACAAATTAAAAGCATGAAATAAAAAATGCTAAGACTGAGACTGGCGATTTTTTACCCTTCTCACCTACTGTAGCAAAACACTTGCTTCAAAATGGAGGAATTAGGTCCAGGAATTAGTTGGCGCTTCTTCGTCAAATAAATCGGTTGTGTGGACCTATTTTGGCTTCCCATGTAAAAGACGAGAGAACAGTGAGAAGATTGTAGACAAAACAACAACCATGTGCAAAATATGCCGCAACAGTTCGCCGCATACTGTCGCAAGTACAACTACCAACTACCAACTACTTTGAACTACTTTCTACTGTATGTTTGTGTAAGTCTGCATAAAAAACAATATTTGATTTTGCATCTACTGTTGAGTTGACAGAATTTGATCATACTTGAAGATCAGAAGTATATGCACTGTTATAGGCTAAATATTAAAGTTCACAGTTCAGACATTTATAGGTCTAAACTGCAGCTCTGAGGACTGCTGTTTGTTTTCCTTTTCATTTAAGAATGTAGTTATCCTGATTGTTACAACAGCAAAGCACTTTTTATTGAGATTTTATGTTTGTATGTGCACTGTAGTCTAAATAAGGGGAAAAAACTATAATTTTGTTTCTTTTTCAAAGAGCATTTATTTTGTACTAATGCAGCAATATTTTTTGTATGTCTGCATAAGAAAGAAAATAAAATGAGATTTTTGTACAATTTCCTACTGTTGGGGATTTTCTACCATCTTTATTTTGTATTGTGAGCCCTGTTTCGTATTTTGTATTGTTTTGTGAGTTGACCATTTTGTTACCTGCTGTGGAGAAGTCAGCTGCGGGCTAGGCGCCGACGTCGGCACTGGATGCATCCCTACGGAGGCGGTGTGAGCTCGGTGAGTTCCGCCGTTTCATGCAGGAGCTGCGTGTGGCGGCGTTGCCCAGTTTGAAGACCTGCTGGTCAGGGTTGGTGCCAGGATATCCCGCCTAGATACCAACTACAGGTAAGACAGTCCAGTGGCAGCTGCGGAGCACCTTTCCATCTGTCTCCAGCGAGTTTAGCAGGTTGTCAAATTAGCAAGACTACGACCCCCAGAATGCCCTGCGTTAGTGGCGATCTCCACGCTGATAGGCTGTCGCGGCGCGTCAACACGCTCGCTCGAAAAGTTCAATTATTTCAACTCAAGCGTCAAGCGGTTTTTCGCTGGAATCGCTCGCACTCGACGCTCAACGCTTGAACGCTTGACGCTGCTCTATGCTCGCCCCGATGCAGCGTCAATTTGCGTCTTTACATTGACTTTGTATGTAATATCATCGCGCGAAAAATTCACGACGCTTTCGGTGTGAACACGCCGTTAGAAAGAAAATAAAATGAGATTTTTGCACAATTTCCTACTGTTGGGGATTTTCTATAATCTTTATTTTGTATCGTGAGCCCTGTTTCGTATTTTGTATTGTTTTGTGAGTTGACCATTTTGTTACACCTCTAATCAGAGGTGACCCTCAGTGAATGGAGCAGTGATTCTAGAGTTACTAATAGAGAATGTTATAGCATTGTGCTACTGACACAGTGTAAAATAAAAAAACGTGAGCCACAGTGAACCAAGCTGTTAGCCAAACATGTCAAAAGCTGAGCTAAAAAGTCCTTTCTATTGTCACGTGCTTCAACTGTCATCTGCTACTGAAGCTGTTAGCATCCGTGTTAATCTCTGTACAAGCAGGCACTTCCTGTTGTTGTTTACTCTTAGCTCACACCTCTTCCTGCTCTAAAGGATGCTGATGGGGCTGTGCCACTTTGGTCCACTCACAATTGTTGTAGATTCGAGCTTTAGCAAAATGGATCTGCCTGATTACAGAAATTAAATCAGGTGGATTGAGCTGCTGCGCAAGGTTAAGGTACTGCTGGTCAGGTCAGATCTCTGAAGTGGGGTCAGTCAATGGTCGCTAGAGTGCAAACTTATATAAATATAACACAGATTAATATTACAATGGATTGCTTCCTGTATTATTAAAAAAATTGACAAAGCAAATGATCACATCTGATCTATCTATCTATCTATCTATCTATCTATCTATCTATCTTTGAATATCAGGATTCCCCTCTCTGGTACAACAGAGCACAGTTTGCAGTGTAGTTTTTACCCACCAGGGACAAATAAAACCTCCATCACATCACGCAGAAGTTCTAAAAAGAAGTTTTGTCCAGAGAATGTGAAACACTATAAATATTCATACTTTCACATATAATTGAGCAAACATTTTTGTTCAGTTTCCCCCTAGTAGCCAGGTTATTATGAAGCATTCAGTGGCACTGTTGTATCATGTAGCATCTGGTGCTACAGTGGTAATGTTAATTATTTGTATTTTAGTTCTATTATACCGGACATTCTAATTTCTGCTACACTGTAAAGGTAACTTATTGTTTGTAGTTTATTTATGCTGGACATTTCAACTGCTGCTAAAATGTACAGTTTAATTAATTGTACTTGGCATCTATCTATCTATCTATCTATCTATCTATCTATCTATCTATCTATCTATCTATCTATCTATCTATCTATGTTAGATTCCCATAGATACAGAGCTGACCAGTTGCTTTTTTGGCCTTTATATTTGGTATTGCCATGAGCCTTTAGCAACACCAATTCAAAAAACTGAACCATCTCTTTAAATTTTCAAAGACAAACAGATTGTTAATATTTTATCAAGAAAAAGCTCTGAGAGTCTGCTGGACAGTTAGGCTGTTTTTGTTCTTCATTCATATTTTGTGTTGCTTACCTGTGATGGATCACTGTTATTCTCTGCCAGCTGACCCTGCTGTCACCCAGACTTCCTCTAGTTCCTCCATCCCCTGACCCCTTTAATTAGAAATTTACATGTTTAATGTCTCCTTCATCCAAAGGTTAATAAAACAGCACCTTGTTATGTGTATTTACTTCAGAGCTAACAATGTTTCAGTTTCACAGACAAATTTCTAGTAATGATGGAGAAAAATAAACCGTTTATATTTGGGGGAAGCCATGACAGCAATTTGATTATCATGTGGTGTCTGGCATCAAAGGAGCTTTTGGAACATCATGGATGTCTTTCAATTGATGCTGCCATACTAAACATGTCATCTCAACCAAATTATACCCACTAACAAATAGGCCATGTTGAGGTGGGACTTAAGTCTGGCCGAACATTCCCCCACAATGAAAGCGCAGAGATGCATTTTAAATTTACACCAAGTATGTACTTTGAACCTAGCTGTAAAAATGTTAATTCAGAGCTTAAACAAATCTGTTTCCAATCATGTGGGTATAGGGATGTGAGTCAAAAACCAATTCCAGTTGAGAATTGTTAACAGCTCCATCAGAGTACTGATATCAGGAGTCTTTTTGCTAATCAATTCCTTCCATTAACAGGGTTCAGAATTGTGGCTTAATTTTTTACAAAAGGCACCTACTACACAACCTACTAAGTGAGTGGAAACACCAGTAACTTGCAGAGGCAGTTATCTATGCTGTGACATGTGTTTGACATTGTTGCCAATGAAAATCTACAGGCTAACATTTGCCCACACGAAAATTTGAGAGGAATCATTAAGGGAATCGTTAAGAATTGGATCGATTAGCAGGATCGTTAATAGCACTGGTATCAGGAATTCTTATCAAATCCCATCCCTATGTGAGTGTCAGGTTTCTGCAGCCAGAAACCTGAGGCTACTACAGGTCTTGGCACTTCCACATAGGCCTCCATTTAAGACGTGGAGGTTGCCGAGGTTGTCATTTTTGAATGTTTTTTTCTCTCTCCTCATGCAAAGTCTTTCAATGAAACAGAAATGTTGGTCTTTCCTGTTAGTAAATATAAATCATGGAATTCAGTTTTTATAGAATAAAGTCCTCAAGCTAAACAACAGTAAACATTGAGGGGGAACTCTGGGACAGCTCAGTCTTTGGTCTTGACTCACTGGTAGTTATTTTATTTAGTCTGAAGCGTCCCTGGAGGGATAGTTTTACATACTGTGCCTTTTACATATTTCTTTTTACACAAACAGAAAGAAGAATCTACAGTAATCTTAAATGTGAGACCGTGCAAAGGTCAGGTCAGATTTGGGAGCCGGGGTGGCCCTTCACCATTCATTATTCCTGACGACTTGTCTGCACCACCAGCAATGTGGACCCTAATTAATTGGAGGGGTACAAGGTTGCAAGGGTGCAAACCTTACGCCCATCTGTCCCAGAGGCAAGGGATGCCAACACCTTTCAGCTGAACTACTAACTGCTGCAATTGATGGCAGTGCCCCAAGAAGTCCCGTACGGTGTACATTTTAGGACATCCTCAGTCTCAGGATGACCTCTGTCATTTCTCAGACCAGACGGACTCAGGAAAACCTCCATCAGATAATACGCCCTCAGGCTTCAAAATGAAAGCCATCAGACAAAATACTGGAAAACGGACTCAAATACAAAACAGCGTCAGGTCGTAACAATATCATAATCATCGTAATATCACAAATGTGAAATCGTCTTGAGACGGCATTCAGCTAAAAATCAGCCACTAGCAAACTTCCCGTTTTCAAAATAAAAGCATTCTTTATTATCTCCTTTTAGGTCTTTAATGCTTTTGCAAATTGGGCTATTGTTTTGGAGCCGACCGGAAGTTTCTTCGATAGCATAATGGCGCGCATAATGCAATGTCCGAAATGTCCAAATGAAATTTGTATCCGTGCGTTTTATGGCTCAAATCACCACATTTTGGTATTCTACGTGGTGACTTTCTCGCCTGAAATGCTCTTTGAACTTTCAAATGTGGCGAATCAACAGAGATATTTGATAGCCTGGTGTGCTTCTGATTTTTGTTGTCGGAGGTTTGAAATGCATCATGGGAAACTTAGAAGTATACTACAGTGTCAACGTTGGCATTCTAATAGTCATCATGTCATCATGAGCTGAATGCCGTCTCAAGACGATTTAACATTTATGATATTACGATGATTATGATATTGTTACGACCTGACGCTGTTTTTTATTTAAGTCCGTTTTTCCAGTATTTTGTCTGATGGCTTTCATTTTGAAGCCTGAGGCTGTATTATCTGACAGAGGTTTTCTGATGCCGTTTCGTCTTAGGCCGTTTGGTATTTTGGTATTGGTCAGTTTGGTCTTAAAAATGTACACCGTAGTCCCGGCTATCAAACCAACTTCCAAAAATGCTTCTATCAGGGCTTGAAGCAGACATCCTCCAATCCTCAGACCAAAGACGTTACATTCATCTGTGGCTGTTGGAAGAGTCCTGACTTAGTGTTGCTATGTGTGTGTGCATGTGAGTGGCTGTGTGTGTTAAATGTGGGTTGGGAGGTTGGTTGGGTGGGATTTTGTATTTTATTTTGTATCCCTGACTCTTATCTGCTTGTGTACTTGGATGTGCACCACTTTGTTTGACATTTTATGCATGTAAAGTGCTTTATAAATTAAGTTTGATAGATTGATCGATACAGACTGAGCTGCACTGCTGCTGCAAAGGGAATTTCTACCGTCCGTGTTGAGAAAAAATGTAACCAAAAAACTATTTCCTATCCAGCCATCATCAGAAGATTATCAAAGTTAACAACCCAAAGTGTAATAAAAGTAATTATGTGCCAGCCTTTTCCTTCCTCTGCCAAAAACAAGTTGCTGAGACCACACAGAGCCCCTCAAACAACAGAAATCACTCCGACAGCTTGTGTAGCACAGAACAATTGTGTTGTGGCAAAATCAATCCACTCTGAGTTTGAAAAAGTAAATAATTAATGATGCTGAACATGTTTTCATGAATGTTACCACAACATTATCACACCAGCGCTGCTTTTATTGCCTGGGCATGGCTTTAAAAACACACTGAAAGAACGGTTATTGTTTCCTCAATGATTTTCTAAGAGGGAGGAAACATTGGCATTAGAAAAACTGGAGCTCATAAAAAGAAGAGTCTTAATTTTTTCACAGCCGTAGCTAAGGGTTTTGTTTTTACAGGTCAAAGAGGAGAGACACTGAGGCTGGATTCTATGGGAAACACGTGGGCTGATGCCTCGTTTGATTAATGATCCTGCTTACCTAAATCAAGTCACTTTGAACGGGTCAGAGATGGGTATCATGGGCAGTTCTTGAGTTGTCTGACGCGTATGCAAATCCTGTTGTTGGCTTACCTTATAATTTGTTCCGCTGGTACATTAAACGTGGTAATGTTATGCTCAGTCAACTTTGTTGTCTGACTTACAATTTGTCCTCCATGTGTTATGCATTTGAATCCACTTGTCTTTCTTAAAATATGCTCCCAAAACAACATATGTTTATGCATTATAACTCTTGTCCCATGGGAGGCAGGGTTGTTTTAATTGTGTCTCCGTCAACTTGTTAATTTGCACATTTAAGATGCACATAAAGAAGCCAGAAAAGTGCATTTTATATACCACAATGTCACATTTTAATGAAGCACTTGACATTGCTTTGACTACTTGAGCTACTTCTAATTACCACTACAAACTTTTCTGATTGCTTAAGTCACAAACAGTTGCCGGTTTGAATAAAATCAGCACTGGATACCATTAAAATTACACTGTTTGTGGTCTTTGTATTGATTACTGCTTTTTTAACCTTGTATGCCAATGCTCAGTTTAAGGCCCTGTGCTAAACTCCTTGAAATTTAACAAGTGTAAGAACAAAGTTTCAAAAATGCTAGAAAAGCCAAACTTTTATTTAGTACAGCAACAGTCATTATCTACATTTGTACAATGCCGAACCTCCACCCCCGCTTTTTTTTTTTTTTTTTGCTTGACAGACAGTAGGAGGGCTGGATTTTAAAGACAGTGTTGTGATCTAAATCTTTACATCTAACTTGCATAGAGGTTTTTCCTCTCTGCTGTCAGCATCAGGAACAGTATCCCAACCACCACTCTATAAAACACTCTTGTAAACCAATGTAAGCCACCTATCTAATACACACTCATTGTATCTATATCTATATTTATATCAGCTTAGTTCCCTTAAAACAATCAATGCTCGTACATACAGCTCCTTCACTGCATCGTTTGAAGATATTCTTGGGTTGTGTTTTTGTTCTTTTTTGCTCCTTTTGTATATTTAGCATATTTTTGATATAGCCCCAGTATATTTTGAGCTATTCTATCTATTTTTATACTTTGATTCCTTCCAACCCTAATGTTAATTTTTATTCTAGCTATATGTTGTTTGTTTTTGCACCAATTTACCAAGTCAAATTCCTTGTATGAGCAAATGTACTTGGCAATCGATACCATTTGTGATTCTCATTCTGAGATGCAACCATTTTAATGCTCAACTTCCAGCCAAGTGTCTGTCGAGTTCCAGCTTTTGTAAGCCACTGGGAGCCAACCCATCTCTTTAGAGGTGTGCCTTAATTTCACCACAAGAATGCACATTACAATAGTTTTTGGCTTATACCAGTACTTCTCAATTATTTTCTGTTAAGCCCCCCTAGGAAGAAGAAAAAATTTCCTGCACCCCGTAATCATATAATTTGTCAAAAGAATTGTTATGAGTACACCTCTGCATAAGATAGTATCCTCATTAACATTAAATAATACAAAAAAGAAAAAAGAAATAAATATGGATCAACTAAAGACAAAGAACAACTTTGTTAGCATTGTTTTTTAGTCTGTAACAGAAAAGATTTAAAGTGCATCATTTGCCTGAAATTTGAAAAAAAAAATTCTTGTTTAGTTTAAACTGTTAAGCAATGCATAGTGTCTTTACTGACAAAACACACCAGTCTTTCTTCATCTCCAACCAAAGTCACAGTGAAGCCAAGCGCTAAGTACGCTATGTCATATTTCCTCATCTTGGATTTCGGGAGACTTTCGTTTGTATCATTATCTCTGCCTCTCTTTTCATTCATGTAACATTTTTTTCCATACTGTCTCTCGAGGGTTTGTTTACTGCTCTTTATATTTCCTGCTCTGTGCTGTGTTTGTGCATGCTCAGTGCAAACACTTGAACAATGACGGCGACACTGCCACCTACTGAAGTGGATGTGCAATAACGCTTTATTCTAGTACGGCCCAAAAACCATGTACCCCAGTGTTACATGCCCCCCTGGCAATTATTTGAATTTCTTTTTGGATATGTATCCATTCATTTTTCCTCAACAAAACCCCCCCCACAATGTTAAGAAACAGACATACATGAACTCAGAGACGGATGACCCTTCCTCCTGCCAGCCTCTTCAGTGCAAGTTTCCACACCAGTGTAATGTCACTGAGTATGCGACACCTACTTCTGCAAATCAAGGACATTTTTGGAGTTACTGGTCTGATCAGCACACATCTGATGAATCAGAGTATGATCTATCTTTATGGGTTTTAGCATGATGTAATGAAGGGAAAAAATAGAAATCCTCAAAAAATCCCCATTAAAAATAAAACTGTGATATTGAAAAAAAATCACTGCCCTCAGTTAGAGCAAATAGATGTATTGTGTAAGCAGGAGACATTTTTTTAACCAGGCTAGAAAGACATGTGTTAAGGTTGTAAATAAAGTTTGTACCCTACAAACAGTCATTAAAGTGTAAGGTTTCTGCAGCCAGCCTCAAGTGGACACTTTTGGTACTTCAGCTTTTGTCACCTCTGCATGGGCCTCCATTTTCAGCCCTGGTACTTTGCCACCCGTTTCCAGAAGATAAATCCAACTAAAGATGCTGGTGCAGTATTGATAAGCTACATTTATCTGATATCATGACATGTAGTGTCAAGACAGATGATTTGTGTGCTTAAAACAGAAGTTTTTGACTCCCATCCTGCAGGTAGTGGAAACGCCAAGCTTCGATTGCCCAAACACTCTTTCTAATAGCTTTCCTCTCCACCATAATTTATCATTTAATGCTTGTAAAGTGAAAATCAACTAAATCTCTTTAGTCTAGAAAAACAGTACTGGTTCTTGCTTGTCCCGTAGTAACAAAAAAAAAGATGTGAGGCCAAAATTAATTGCTGACACTTGCTGTACAGCCCTATGCACTTTATATTTGGCACTTTACTTTTTTATAGGTACATTTCATGTTGTTTTGTCAATTAATTGATTTATTTTTTGTCATAACAAAGTAGTTTGTCCAGAAAGATGGATTTATTCCTCAAGACATTTTAAACTGGCGAAAACTGATTTATTATGATATGAACTCAAGAGCCACTATCTCAAGGCAATGACATAAAGAATCAATAAGCAAAAGAAAAAACATGAATTTACTTATTAGAATGGGTCAAAGTAGTACATTAAATGTATTTATGTTCTTTTGGTGCTTCTGTTCCACCTATTTTTTTTGCAGCTGAATAAATCAGATCCATTGTTACATTATGCCAAAACAGAATTTAATATATTCAACAAAGTTTGCTTGGGAGTTTAAAGAAAACAAAAAATGTATTCATGTCCCCAATATGGCATTACATCTGAAAAGCTTGTGTATATAGTTCTGGGCTGCATAAACAGAATGTGCTATTTGTCATTTAATTGATAGGAGTTGTAAAACATTCTTTTTGTTTTATGAAATGCAATATGTTGGATGCTTTTTAGCATATGGAGAAATAAAAGCAAGACATAAAAAGCAAAACAAGCCCATTAAAATAGCAGTTAAATTATGCTGTGATGTGATAAAGTGAACTATGATGACATCTGCGAGGTAGGCAATTGATAAAAAGGCATTTTACTACTGTGTTTATGAGCTTCCACTGCAAGCTTTGTCAACCTTTTCAGGCCCGTGACTCCAACCCTGGTGTATTTGATAATCTTTTGAATACTGTAAGTAATCCGTTATGTCACCAGTAAATCCCAGAGCACCCCGTCTCATTGATTTTTCTGAATGTTTTGGCAAGGTGCCATACATTCTGCAGAAGGTTCCTAGAAGTGACAGGCGTGACCTTTCTTTAATTGCCTTTTGCTTCATCTGTTGGCTGATAATGAGCTATAGAAATCGGGACGACTCCTTGGATTGTCGCTGCCAAACATCTGATAAAGCAACACCAGCATTTCCTGGGTTGGTAGGAAAGAGTCAAAGGTTTGAAAGCCCTGTGGGATTTTCTGTTACGTGGCCCTCCAGGCACTGAGTCCCTGTTCATTAAAATCTTATACAAGGGAACATCTGTTAAGGAGAATCTACGCTTCCATTTTTTTGTAGATGTGCAAAAAGTAAATACGTGCAATCTGGTGTTTTGTGTGTTGCTGTAAAGCATCCAAGATTACAGGGCTGAAATCCAGGCCTATCAGAAAATATGAATAACAAGTCTGTGGTCTGGTTGGTCCCTTTTGAGGATGAATATTCTCTTTATACATATAGAATCAATATGTGTGTTTGTAATTTAACAGAACTGACTTTTATCTTTTTCTCTTTTCCACCAAATGTTGCTATTTCAAAGGTAAAAATCTCATCCATCTCATTTAATCCCAAAATAAAATTCATCCCTTTATAACCATAATGGGTCCTATTTTGTTATGTAAAGGACGTTGATGAGGACATGTGACGCATTGCGGCTTGGGAGTGCGCCAATCTTTATTTGCTGTTTTGAGGACAAATGTTCACGACACAAAGCCAGGTGTAGGGTGCAAAGAGAGTGTATTTTGTGAATGAAAATGTGAAAATCAAAGAAACACTCTGTACCACAGACTTTGTAATTTAGACCAGGTTTAAAGTTCAGTCCATTTGTGCATCCTCAGGTTAGAAACATGTAAGCTTTTCGTAGGACCACCCCTTGTTTTCAGACAAACATGACACTGGTCACAAACAGGTTCTACTCCGTAATAGTGCTTGGTGTGTTCAGTCATGCTTAGACCTTTCTGTTAGGCTAAGTTCACACTGCAGCCTTTAATGCTCATTTCCGATTTATTGCTCAAATCCGACTTTTTTTGTTTGGCTGTTCAGATTACACCTGTAAATGTGGCCTGACTGCAGACTGTGATGTGACCAGCTCACGGTTCAGAAATAACATGCATGCTAAGTTCAACATTAACGACAATCAGGCAACAAACACAGACCAAAACTGTGCTTCACAATGCTGGAAAAGTTTGTTCCCATAATGCAGAACCTGATGTTACAGCAGCTCACCTTGAGTAAGCTCTTATTAAAGAAATTATGGCTATATTTCATCTCTTATAAACCTTGAGGCGGATGCTCTTTCCTGCCGATGACAGATGAGCCAAACATCTCAGGGCCACAGCGCAATGAGCAGGTTAACAAAGAGGTGAAAACTTAGTTTTGTCCTCTGTTCTGGTGTTTTTTAGTTTGTCTGAGAGCAGATCAGACAGGAGCAGACTGTTCACTGACTGACGCTGTCTCGTTGAAAAATAGAGCAGTGCAAATGCACACTGATGTGATGGACAGCAGTGGATCATCAGTGTCTCTGCGTCCTGTAAACTGTTATTTTAGCCTGATTAATCCATTCAAAAAGTCGGTGCAGTGTTAATAAACTAAGTTTATCAGATATCATAATACAAATGTATGATTCATTCATGTTTATCGTGCATGTAATGGAGAAGTCAGTCGATCGCCCCAGCGCTTTCTTACTTCTCATTACTTACCCCTTTATGCATGCTTTAATCATGCTTGTGGATGGAAAAACAACTAAAACTCTTTATTTTAGGCTAAAATGCATACACTTTTTAATAATGTCTATATTAACCTCTGATTTTATTCTGTCCATGAAGTGACTTTAAAAACATTTGTCCCAAGGTAAACTGCTGCTCTAATGACGTCAAAGTTGCATTGAATGTGACCTGACTGTTCAGACTGTGGTCGCATTCAAGAAAATCGGATGCGTATCTGATTTAGTACCACATTTGAAAGTGGCCTGAAACTGATTTGTAAATATCAGATTCAATGTGACTTGGGCTGTTCACACTGTCAGAAACAAATCAAATACAGGTCACATTTGAGCCAAAAAATCGGATTCAGGTCACTTTTGACTTCGTTGTGAACGTGGCCTCAGTGTTTCCATCCTTAATGCAACGTGGAAATGTTGATATTGTCTTTCTTTTAGGCCTGCACAATATATCCACAAGGAGTGAACAAATCAACCATGGGACCACCTGCATTTCCAACATATTAAAATTATCAAATAACATCCGAGGTGGGCCTGATCACAGTGAATGGAAAAATGGATGCATCAGGCTCAGTTCGAAAGCCTTGTGTTATCAAAAGAACATAAAAACAGTAGACTTAGTATGCAAAGACCTTAAATGTGCAAAGCGTAACTTCCTTTGATTGGGACCTAAGGGTTATACTGTTTTTGGATGAAATAAAGAAGGTTAGAATAAGTTATGTCTAATTAGGACTTCATTAATCACCACTGTATTAAATTGAGCTGCAATAAGATGGTGCACACATTCATCCTCTACGGACATGCTCTACAATTTGTGTCCCCTTCACAGGGCCAAGCAGTGCTTTGCTGCCAGAAGACGTTCCAAGCAGCATATTTTCACACTTGAACACACTGCCACCCAAGAGTTCAGTGTCAGCTTCATTAAGATGCAGGGCTACTCGCACAGTTGCACCTTGTGTATGCACAAATTAACATGAGTGATTTTGCTCAGTGTTATCCCAGTTGGAGACCCTGCATGACTCTAATGTTAACAGACTGAATTCATTCAAGGCAGAATGGACGTGCAGTCCAACGGATGAAGGGGTGATGAGGCTTGTTATTACATCTACATTTAGACTTAACCGAAGACAAATGTTTCTCTGTTTTTGTGGACTTTTGTGATCATGAAAAAAAAATCTCTCAATGCAGTGACTTCAGTTTTATGAATGTCACACTGCTAATTTTTGGCAAAGCCGGCAGACATATCCCTCAATTAAAGCATTTCTTAATGTCTGCTGTAGACATTATTAGAATATGTCCAGCAGACTGAAACGAGGAAATTGAGTCAACTCGAAGTATCTGTTTCGCATTTGGATGAGCTAATGCTAAAAGAAAAAATATTCATGAAGGTGTGGTTAGGTTAAATTCCTTGTTTGCCTACATATTAGAAATAGAAGGACATTTTTCAAGCTTTGATCTCAAACTATTGCTATGCCCTTTACCTAAAATGGAAGCATTTGATACATTGCATTGGCCAAGGTGTCTAAAAGGGTTTTATTAATAACTGAGTTGTTTGTGAAGCTATATTTGGAAATTAAAAAAGTAAAATAACTGCCTTCCTTTAGGTTCATCATGATTTTTATGGGTTGTATTGGTATTCAAATGTATACCAATACTCATGCTGGGGAAAGGACACTTAATGATTTTTCTTTTAAAATGCCAAAATCTAGAATTGCTAATATAGCACTTTTCTTCATCAGGCCATTTCCAACATTGTCGAGCAAGTTATTGTCAAATATGTGGACGACTTCCCAATCCCAATCTATTTACACATTTTTGAAAAATGTCCTTTATCCACATCTGGATTCAGATCACCATCAAAATCTATTGAATTCTACATTGTGCCATGAACAACATTCCCTGGAAAATGTCATCAAAATTCTTTCATAACTTTTTGAATGATCTTGCTAACAGTCAGACGAACAGAAAAACGCTGTAAAATACACAACCTCTCTGATACCTAACTGTTTGGTCGGGCTTCTTGTAAAACTTGTAACATTTGAAGTAGATTGAACTTTGCAAATCAAAGTCACAACAACTTTTTTAAATTTTGCAGTTTGTCACAGAAATGCTGTCAAACTTTGCTACCACGTCAATATCATGTTCTTTGATAAACACTCAAGCTTTTCATAGCTTTTGTTTTTCAAGGTGTCTCAAATTTAGTAGACAAGTTATAACCTGAAAAGATGAAAAGTGGAAACTATGATTGCTGTGACAAGCCAAGGTTGAGATTTATTTGGTAATTCAAATCATAATGGCAGACTTCTAGTTGGATTTACGTCATGATGATCGAAGACCTTTGTGTAGGTATGAGTGAGACAGACATGCTTACCAATTTTTATGTTTGTAGAGCAATTCCCCTCCAAAAGCTGAAGTTTTAACATTTTAAAAGGGCACGGTTAGCACACCCATGCTCAGATGCACAATATACACAAGCTTACACAGCCTAATGACAAGACTGTTACAAATGTGAACCACTTCAAGAGTAGGGGCCCTAAATTCTATAAAGAACTTATAGTTTTGATTTGCTTTGTGTGTTAGAAAGATGCATCAAATGTGTGCTTCAATCTTAGAATACTTCTAAACATGCAAGACTTTCCTCTTTACAGCCAAGTTTGATGTTAAAGGACAAATGTGGCATCCCCTATCAGCACTGAGTTCTTTTATTCCTCACATTAAAAAAACGAACATTACTCAGAACAAATTTTGAAGCTTGAACAGTGGTTGTTTCTCAGGAGACAGCACGAGGTCAAAGCTGTCGTCCATGCAGATCATCAGGAAATCTCTGTCATGTTTTATTATTCCGAAACCATCCTTTTTTCACCTAACATTGGACCAGCTACTAGACCGACAGACGACCGAGGACACGGCCTCTCTTTCAGGGTGGCTAATTTGTCTTTTGGAGAACCTCATTTGCATTGCAATTACCTGAGAAGAACCTATAAGTGGATCCCGCTGCCTCTGACAATTGAGATAGAGTGGGCATTTTCTGCTCGGTGTGATGGAATGAAAGGAAAATCAATTGATGGGGGGTGTGGAGACCTGGAGTTGGGAATTTTTTCCTATACAGTGCAATTAACTAGCACAGGATCCTAATAGGGAATAGTCCATTACATTATCTTTGGAATATATTTCTATGGTAATATGTTCCAACATTTCTGCAAGTCCATTGAGTTCATTATGTTAATGCGAGCATGCTAAAGCAGGCTTTGCATTAAGTGTGTCTCAAGTTCTTCTGCACAAGGCAGAGAAGATAAATGGAGATACCAAAGCAGATCAGCAAAATTCATGGGTCAATAGGTTAAATTTAATCAACCTTAAATTTTTCAGTCTTAATGGAAATTAAAACTGTGCAGAACTACCATCAATTAACTGGCATAGCTAATGGAGCAATAAAACACAGTGCAACGATTGTGGGCTAAACATAGACACCTAAGAGCTATACTTTGCAAAAAGTTGCAACATTTTACTCTGAAATGGTACTCCCTTAAAGCCTAAGCTGATTAAACCAGTCTTGCCTTGTTGATAGACGGTACAAGCTTATTAGTAAGCCATACCATCTCTCATATATAAAAAAAAACACTTTAAATGAAGTGTGGATGATGTGCAAAACATAAACCAGAATGCAATGATTTCCAAAAGCTTCTAGACCTTTGTTAAAAAATACACTATAAAGACATAATATTCAATGTTAAAACCAACATTTCTTTGCAAATAATCCAAAAACACCAGTGTGGAACATTCCATAGGTGAACAAGTTAATCGTAAACAGGTGAGTGTCCTGATTGGGTTAGTAGTTCTAGCATCACGAAGATCAAAACTGAACTCTGGAACTCATAAGATCAAAGCTGATTTAAAAATCCAAATGATCAAAAGTAAGTGTAACAGAACTCTAAATTGGTTCTAGAATCTTTATTATTGAAGACCAGTCATTCTAGTATCATGAATATTGAAACTAAGTTCTGGATCTATTAATACCAAAGGTGCGGTCTGTACAGTCATGTTGATCACAAGCTATGGGTTCTAGAGTCAGGAAGATTCAGGAACTCCAATATGAGGGTTCTAAAATCAAGAAGATTGAAGGCCTGGGCTTCCAGAATCATGCAGATAAAAACTGAGTTCTAGAACCCTTAAGGTAAATGGTGAGTGTTTTGGAATCACACAGATTGAACATTGATTTTTATTTTGAAATCATGAGATCCAGAGTTGAGTTCTTATCAAAGGCAATGGCTATAGAACTCTAACTTACAAAATATTCAATATCAAGTGATTCTAGAACTATGAGAAGTTCTTGATTAGTGAAGATTAATCTTAGTTCTAGAAATTTTAAGAGGCATTATAAGGAACCTGGAATCATAATGACCAAAGACTACGGGTTCTAGAATCAAGAAGATCAAATCTAAGCTCTAGAACTGTGAAGATTCAAGGTAAGGGTTCTAAAATTACACAGATGGCAGGCCTTGAGTTCTAGAAACAAGAAAATAGGAGCTGAGTTCAAGAACCAGTAGGATCAAGGGTGAAAGTTCTAGAATCAGGAAGATAAAAGGCCATAGGATCTAAAATCATGACAGTCAAAGCTGAGTTTTAGAATTCTTAAAATTATAGGCAAGGGATCTAGAAACATGATGCTAAGGAGACAGGGGTTCTACTATCAAAAAATTTAAAGCAGAGTTTCTGGAATTAATGAGATCCAAGGTTACAGATTTAAGAGCTTAGGCTTTAGAACCATGAAGATCAAAGCTGAGTTCTTGAACCCTCAGGTTTCAGGCCTGGACCACACGAATATGGATATATTCCTAAACGCACATTTTTCTGTCCAGTTGGGCCTCTCAACCACTCGAGCACGGCGATTTCATCCACATAAATGAAGGTTTTTTAAAACGGATAAAAAAATGAAATAAAAAAATATCCGGTTGAGTGGATCCGTGTAGTGGTGTTAAACGGAGCTGGTGTTGACGCGATGACGTCAAGCGCCAAGCAACAAGTCACTGTAGCAACGGTTGCCAACAACAAGAATGATGGCCGACATTTACCGCGCTATGCCTGTGTTCTTTGCACTTTTTGCCCTCATTACAGTTCTACAAATGAATGTAATGTTGTTGCATCAAAGGCACTCCATTGATGCGCAACGTCGGTGTCTGCTGCACGCAGTATTATTACATCGTCCTAGG
The DNA here is from genome assembly GCA_036419115.1 of Scarus forsteni. NCBI lineage: Eukaryota > Metazoa > Chordata > Actinopteri > Labriformes > Labridae > Scarus > Scarus forsteni. The sequence continues at coordinate 12,593,880 of JAZDUH010000359.1, read as the reverse complement.
TGTTTACTCCGTTGACTGCTTCTTCTTCCTGTTTTTGAATGCCATGCTCACAAGGTTCTTCTTCTATGGTTTTCACATTTTGCTAACTTGACACTTATCGGCCAGGCATGGCATTGCAGGCTTCAGAGGCAATTGTTTTCAGTTTCGCCTCTTCGTATGGACAGAGATATTTCTGTGGTGTGGACAGAGATTTCTTTTCAAACAAGGAGAAAGATATCCGGTCAAAAAATATCCATATGTGGTCCAGGCCTAAGAGGTAATGGTTCTAGGGTATAACAGAGATTCAAGGTCATGGGTTTCAGAATAATAAAGACTGAAGCTGAGTTCTAAAACTCATAATAACAAATGGGAGTGCTCTGGGTTTCAGAGCTGAGTTTTGGAGCCCATCTGATCTCTTGATGATTCTCTAATGACTGTAGAATGCAAAAGGGAACCGGAATATCTCTTTCATGGTGTTTTAGTGAAGAGGTGGCAATGAATAAAGGATTTAACAGGCAGAAACTGTTTGGATAACTTTTGCTGTATTGCAGTCGCTGAGCTTGCTTTTTTTTTAACCACAAACAATTGAGCGACCTATTTAATCCGTCACACGCTCTGCTCATTCTCTGTTTCTTTTGCTGCCTTAGTGGTTTCCTTCGAGCCACCCCCTCTTTTTCTCTTCACTGAACCCTGATAGCCATTTTTCCTTGCCTTGAATAACACTTTGAAACTAGAACATTTTGAGAACTATATCATTTCTCTTACTCTCATTAAAATGCTTTCCAGCAGGACGTAAGTGGAAGTTTTTCATCCATCACTTCTGTAAACTCCAGCAATTGTCTTCCTATATATTGTGAAATAATACTTTTAACACCTTTGTGTAACCTTGGTAGAAAAAATGAGGATGTGAAATTGTCTTTTTTAAACAATGAGAGTGTAAAAAGCTGGAAAAACGAGAGCATTAGGATCCTTTGTATGCTTGACCTCATTTAACCGCTGCCGTGCACACACATTTGTTAGGTCGCATACGCCACTTTGTTGAGGAAGAAGGTGTGTATAGTGTGAAAGGAAAGAAGGGTGTGTGGTGTTACCCTTAAATAAACTTTCTTTTAAAAAGACTGTTTGAAAGCAGGGTGAAAAATAATGATGGTTATGGAGCATTTATAGTGGCAAGGACGTGGCTTTAGAGCTCTTATGCAAAGAAAAGTCTGCTAATAAGAAGAGTCATGTGTGCTAACGAATGTGCCTGCCACCCTCCGGGGATTTATGCACAGCTGTTTCCACCTGCTGAGTATTTTCTCCCGTTGCTCATCTTTGTCTTGTTCTTTTGAGCACAAGAACACCCTGATGGCTATAATTAGCTCCGTCACTCCACACTCATGAGCACGGAGCACCCTGCCATTCACTTCTCCATGCTCCAAAAGCCACTCTCAACCGCCCCAGCAGTTATTTTCGAGCTTTGTGTCACTCTCTTTGCATTACCTTGCCTCAAATCTTTCTTGTTCCCTTATTTAACTTTTGCCCACTATTTCTTGTTATAAGTCAGTCTGGGCTACATTTACTTTATCAAACATTGAGTCATGGGTTATAGTTTATGCTCTGTGTCACTGATGTGTATGACTCATGCCAGAAAATCATATACAAGTTTTGCTAGTAGCATCCTGTTAAAATACAGCTCAAATTTGTTTCAACAGACCCATATTTTACTCATTTTCGGCAAGCTTACAATGATTTTTTTTTTTTTTTTTTGCAAAAATCCACTTGTCTGTTGGATTTTGCCCGACCTCTTAACTCATCTGTTTAAGCCCCACTCTGAAGCAGGAATACACAAGGCTTTGAATACAGGTGGTGGTTTAGGCCAAGTCAGGGACAGACAAAGGGGACAAGGATCTGGAATCTTGGTAAGAGACAAGAGGTGGGGTAGGGTGGAAAGTTTAAGAAGAGGGTGGGGTAGGTGGGAAGACAAAAAGATCAAAAAGACAAAAGGACTTGGTATCTCCTGGTGTATCGATCTACAAGCATGGCTGGACTTTGGGCTTCTCTTGGCTCAGAATGTGTCTTCAAACTGTGATGGGTGGCTCACCCCTTAATGACACCATTGAGGGGAGTTTTTTAAACACACTGGATGAGCATTTGTATTTTGTAAGGTTAAGCAATTAACAGAAAGTAAGGGGGTATTTCTGTCATTTTGAGGGGTTTGGAGACAGGCTATGGACCAATGCTTACTTGTGCAAATACAAATACAATGTGTATTTTCATAAAATAATGCCTATTTTCAGCATGCGTACAGTCGATCACAGTGTAGGATTGTGGCTTGACACCATGGGGGACCAACAGATTTCAAGGGAGTGAGCTCCCCATTTGGCCAGGCTTCTGCCTAGACACTCATTGCCCCCCATTTAATGTTGCTTTGTGAAATCAAAAGCACTGCCAAAGCCGATTCAGCAAGACTGTAAGACCAAACACTTCCAGCTTGTTAAACATGTTTCAGAATGGATATTCTAGAGACTGAAGAACTCAAGGAGTGTCAACAGTCAGGGTATCTGATGGGGCTTTTTCATCTGCTCAGCTTGGCTCAACTCTCCATGATGGTCCACTATGCTTTTAATTGTAATATATGGATTGGTGGAGTGATGGCAACTCTGTTGGTGGATTTTTTGTCATAGAAAGGAGCCATGATTTGGTTGCAGTTGTTTTTATGTTGGCTACCATGGTTGTAAGTTGCAAAAGTACAAAGTAGCTTGTTATGCTTTGCTGTATTCATTCAAATTAGCTATATCAGGTGTTACACTGTAGGCAGCCAAGGTTAAATGTGTGAGATATGGGTGGCAGTATTAAAGAAGTTTACTGAAACTGATCTTAAGGATTATTTGGACTCTGAATCAGTTGCCACTAGCCTTAAACTAGATGACGCCCCCTCTGATCGTTGAAAAGGGCAAAGCAAGTGAAAATCTTTGGCTTGTTTCCATATATTTGGTTGCCTTTTTCTCCCACAGTATCTGGCAACCCTGACGATAATGGTCCAGTGTTATTCGCCACTTCCTTCCACACATTTGTTTCTAAAAATGCCTCATTGTTTTTACTTCTTGCTTCAGATGATAGAAAGACTTTGTGAATTTGTGCTGCAAGAACTAATGGCAGTCATTACAAAATCAGTGACCCGCTTCATATTGAGAGGGTCACTTGCTTTCTAAGCTGCCAGATGGGCTTCTATGAGATGAGCGAGGTGTTATTCATGAAAAAGTTTGTGCAGTGAAAGTTTAGTGCATGTCTGTGTTTGAAGTGTGCACAAACCCCCGATCAAAAAAGTGAATATAGATGGACATATTAGAATTTATTTTTATTTATTCATGAGGACTTATTGAATACTGCTCCTCTTAAGGCTGAATAGGATACATCTTTGTCAAAAGTCTTTTCATTCAATTATTCATTTTTTACCTGAGAGATACTTTTTATCCTCAGATGTTAAGTGCAACCCACGCCTGTTGCAGGGAATGATTGTATTATAATGTTGTTGCGAGGGAGAGGAACTTGCGATAAATTGAAAGAAATATGTTCCAACTGAAGTGAAAAGACAGTTCCTGTTGCAGATGCTTTCAGTGCAGGTAATTGAATATTCTGTCTCATAGTTTGAAGAAGTTCAATTTTTGTCACTCTAAATGGAGTTTATGCCGAGTGTTTGGCAGTCCAGTTTTTATTTTAGGAACATGAATTTAGTCACCAGCAAGTTGTTAAGAAACATGGAACTTTATCCATGCATTCATATTTTCCAGGTTAAGTTATTCTAACTCTCTTCTCCAGTATCTCACTCTCATGCTTCCAACCTGTGCAGTTCACATCAGCTCGGCTTTTACTGGCTTTAACAGACGGCATCACGTTGCTCCTTTCCTTTGGTCTTTCTGCTGCCGCCCTGTCCATTAGAACTGATCTTCAGATTTTCCTGATCACTTTAAAGCCCTTACAGATCTGCCCCAACATACATATCAAAACTATTTTACTCCATATAAGCCAGACCATAGCCTTGGATTCTAAACTGGGGGCCTCCTGGCTGTTCTAGGGTCATGGCTTTGGACTAAAGGAGATCAAGACTTTTCTTTCAGAGCTTCTCAACTTTCCTGCCTGAGGAGATATAGTGTGCTGAATCAGTGACATCTTTTAAACTTCCTGAAACTCAACTGTTTTAGACTACCTTTTACATCAGGGGTGGGCAACTGGCGGCCCAGGGGCCATATGCGGCCCTTCACCTCGCTAAATGCGGCCCACCAGTCATTTCCACAAAAAAACAAAAACTGGAAAAATGAAAAAACAAAACAACAGTTGCTAAGTATGATACATCATGAGCAACCAGTACCATATAATGCATAAATCTGGATAGGTGATTAAATATTATTACTAACCTTAGGTCACTGGTACGTGCTTCGTTTTTACAAGTCATTTAAGTTCCTACTTAGCTATGATTGTTCCTCTAAAATTATTTTATGAGGCATTAAAACATAATTTATAGTATAGGTTAAAGCCATATTTGAAAACAATGGTAATGGTAATATATTTGAGCTTCAAGTACGTAAACATTTGTTCTTTTACTGCATTAAAAAGAAGCTTAAATTAGCTTTAAATATGTTTCATGTTCGTTTTGATCATTTTTTATTGTGTTTGAGTTAGAATATTTAAGTTATGATATAATCCTTGGTTAAGCTTTGTATTTTTTTTGTTAATTTATATATTTTTCCTTGTTGACAGTGCCAACAATATGTAACAATGCGGCTCTGGGGCACTTAAGAAAAATTAATGTGGCCCTTTTGGTATTGATAGTTGCCCATGATGCTATATTTATTGCTTCCATACTTATTTGTCAATTTTAAGTTATTTATTGTATGCTATTTGTTCTATGTATTTCACATGTACTTATTAAGTATTTTTTTTTATCCAGGCTCTTACTCCCCTCTTCAGTTTCTTTTCATTATTGTTCTACTTTTCATGGTTAAATCCACTTTCTTTTGTATTTGTCCTCTATTTAACCTTATCCCTCACTCTTCCAGATGAGATGTCATCATCTTTCCATTATCGTTGTATCAATCTGTTTTCTGTTTATTGACTTATTGTCCCCTGATCATATATATATATATATAGATAGTGAAAAGCATTCTTTGCTAATGTTAATGATGTGTACATGTTAAAACTATATCCATATGCTGCAGTTGTATTATTCAGTGTTAACTGAATTTGAATTCAATGTGATTATTATTGATGATACTTCTATAAAACTATCACTAAAATCATACAGACACGAGGACCCCCCTGAAAACAAGATGTGGCATCTCAAATGGGCTAACCTCGAACAAATTTGTATTTAGCAGAAACGATAGGTCTATGATTGGGCTATGGATCTGTCACTTGCTTTAGTTTTACTTAAGTCCACTTGTCTCCATCAACCTCCCTTCCTCTGCCCACACACCGAACACAGCATAGTATGAATGGCTGTTCATCATGAGACTGGGATTCCCATTCAAGATTTCCTACTGCTAAACAGAGGGTTTTTTCTTACCGCCATGATGAGGGACTCCTGATTGGCTAGTTGATTCATGTTGGGTGCTGGATGTATATGTTTGTATATATGTATATGTGTATTTTACATATGTATGTACTTATCAATGTGTATCCGTAAAATGAAGTTTGTCTTTAGCCTGCTCTATTGTAAAGTGTCTTGAGATAACACTTGTTATGAATTGGCGCTGTTTAAATAAAGATTGATTGATATAGAACATCAGTTGTTTCCAGTTTACTGTTTTCATTCCTTTTGTTGCTTATTCATGAACCTCTGTGCCCTCTTGTTTGACTCTTTTGGTTTCAGTTTGACCTAATTGTTTATTTATTGTTCCCAGAGTCCTGCCTTTTTTCAGACTTGCCTGTTAGAACACTTTGTACATGCTTGGACATATGGTTGGATCAGGATCTGTCTTTTAGATCACACATCTCACATCCCTCCAACAAAATGAGGCCCCAGCTTGGTTTCCTTTACAGGGACAAATCTTGCCTCACAGTCAGAAAATGAAAGAAAATTGTCCAGATGACAATAATGCCAGTTTTAGACTATGGAGATACTCTTTATACTCACGCAGCTGCCTCTGTCTTGCAGCCACTGGATGTCATTTATCAAAGTGCTCTCCGTTTTATCACAGGTGACAAATTTAGATCACAGCACTGTGATCTAAATCGCTCTGTTGGCTCATGTTTATGGCTCAACAGAGAAAGCAGCACAGTTTCTGTTAATTTAAAAAGCACTGGTGGGTAAATTACCTCCTTATCTGGCTACACTCCCATCAATAAATTTAAAGCTGTACAAAAAGGTCTATGTTACGTTAAAAGTATCAAAATTAGAACTGAATGGGTTGCTGCAACCTATTATGAGGAACAACTTTCAAATGAGAGCTAAGCTTTCCTCCATTGTTGCATGCAGCATTTTTAAAGAGGTACTGTCAAAAATACTCAAGGAGGGGAATTGCAGCTATTTAAATTTGAAAAAAACTTCGAGAGAGGTATGGTAAGCAAAAGTAAAGTTATGAGACTACAGTAAAATGTAGCATTTGCAATATTCATTGTTCTCATTTGTTATGTTTTCCTTTGTGTTGCACAAGTAGGTCCTCTGCTTAAAAAAAGGTTAAATTCAAAAGAAAACATATCTTTTTAAAGGTCTTAATACTGTGATCAAAAGAATGTACTTGCATTTTTAAAGTTCAATGAATTTAAGTTCAATTGGAGCCAAGATGACTTAAATCTCAAATGACATAATACAAGTATCCTTGCCAGACACAGTCATAATGGTTCATAAAGTAGTAAGCACTGTCAAGTACAGGAGGCAATATACTCGCCCAAGTTGCTGAAGATCTAACATGTGTGTTGATTGTGAAATAATTGGCTTAGTGAGTTTTCTTTTTCATGTAAAATTGGTGGTGGTATACTTTAATATTGTGATATATTGCGATATTATACAGCAGATTGACAGTGAATATGTAACTTTTCCATTTTAGTGTAACTGAAATAACTTGAAAACTTGAAAACACAGAGTGCATTGACACTTAAATTAATGTTGCAGAGAAATTATTCCTGTTATCCCTTTTACAATGTATTGAAACCATTCTAACCTGCAGTGCAGCTCAAACTGTAATTGAACATATGAGGAACAAAGTGCTCTGAGTTACTGACAGCACAAAAAGATAAAAAAAGTCACATATTGTCTGTCTGAACTGAATAGACTGCATGAAACAAAACCTGTGTATACATATTTATGTGTTGTATTTTATTTCCAACTCTGATAAAATATGAGGTTCCAATTTTACAAAAATATCGATACTAAGATTAGAAATATCAATATTGTATCAGGAGTCAAAATATCACGATATATTGCGATACCGATATTTTTCACACCTCTAGAAATAATAATACTTTTGCCCCCTAGAACTGGATAGACCCAGTGCTATAGTAAAGACACACCCTGCTTTAAGGTTGCTTTCACTCCCAAAGTGTTTGTTCTAACATTGTAGTGCAGCTGTCTTCATCTGATTCAACATCTGTAATCAAGCAGATCCAATATGCCAAGCTCCAATCTACAACTGTGCTCAGTCCAAAGCATCACAGCCCAAACAGCATCCTTTAGAGCAGGAGGAGTTGGGAGCTACAAGCAAGATGACATCAGGAAGCTAATGCTCATACAGAGATTAGCATAGATGCTAACAGCCTCAGTATCAGTTTTATCAGATCTGGACTGCAGCTTGTTAGGTTAAAGGATATTCACTCCACTGTTAACATGTTTTAGCTAGAGTTTGTTCTATGAAGTAGCTTGTAAATGGTAAATGGTAAATGGACTAAAGCTTATATAGTGCTTTTCTCGTCTTTGACTACTCAAAGCTGCTTTACACCGCAGGTCACACTTACCCATTCACACCTATTCACTCTTACATTCACTCACTGATGGTTCAGTTTCTCTGTTAGTTATTCATCAGTATCTCTAACACATTCACGTCCTTTCATGCCCAGTTACGCACCACTGACGCAGCAGTGGGAGCAACTTGGGGTTAAGTGTCTTGCCAGGACACATCGCCATGTGACGCCCGGACCTGCAACCTCCCGATCACTGACCAAGCGCACTATCCAACTGCGCCACCGACATCTTGTACTTTACCCCACAGCAGTAGCTCCCCCAACTACATGACCTGTTTAGCCTGTAATAAATGCAATTGACAGAATGATTGCCCAATCACCTGCTAGATGTGGATTGAAAGGTTTTGACCATTCACTGCCCATATGTAACAGGGTTAATAATATGTTCATTATTTTTTACATTTAATTACAAAAATTATGCCTGTGTTTGTAAGTATGTATTTTAGAGTCTCCTTGTAAATTTCTGGGTATTTTATTTTGTAGAACTCGGTCCTTGAGTCAGTTTCTTCTACGTTGCTGTATTGCCCTTTAGATTTGGTTTGACTCCTTTGTCCTCCTCTTTTTGTGTTATCCCTGGGGAGAGGAAGGTGTCCATCGTCTAACTTTATTTCTTTTTCTACTTTTTTATTAATTTTAAGTATGCTTTGTATTTTTGTGGTACTTTAATGTGTTTCTGGATGTATATTTTATTTTAAGTCTGAATTTTGTGTCCAAAAAGTTATGTCCGTAGTTAGTCGAGCTAGCTGTACGAACACGATTTTTTTCATGCTAGCTTGTGTTCATTGTGCTCTAAGTTAGCTGGCATGTGTCTGTGCAGGAGCGGATATGGGCTGCATATTTGTGTACCAGATGCTGAGACTCTTAGCCATATTTTTTGTACAGAATAAATCCTGAAAAGAGAGCAAGATCCTGTGTCTGTCATCTCTGTATGAAGGAAAACTACACAACGCAGAGTCACACAGGTTACACATACATACTTTCAATCAGCTGTTGCCATGATGGACAAGTGAAATATGTTCTGATTAGTATCTATTCTGGTCCATCCTGGTGCAAAGAGTGCAGATTCTAGCGAGGGAATTTATGTCAGTAGATACTCCAGATGCTGTACAAGTGCTAAAATACTCAAACACTGACATTTATTGGTTGGCTCCCTTTAAAGAAAAAGAACTCCAATTTTTTTTCTACTGCTGAAATTTTCTGTTTACAACAACAGAGGAAAACAAATGTTAAACCAGACACAATTCCAATGTTTTTCGTATAATTACCGCATTAGAGCAGCAAGGTGACTCAGACACCAGAGCTGTCACCTCACCCTTTTAAACGCCTTTCTTCTTCATGCCCCTGGCTTCCTCCGAGGCCAAGGACATCCCAGTAAAGCAATTTGGTGACTCCAAACTGGCCGAGAGTGTTAATGTGTTTGTCTGTTTACACGTGTTAGCACTCTGACAGGCTGACGACCTGTCAAGGGTGCACCCCCCCCCCCCCCCTTCACTCCCACCCAATGTGTGCCGGGAAAGGCTCCAACAACTGCTGGCCAGCACAGGACAAACGCTGCAAAGAATGGACGGACTGATGTGTTTATGTAGACACAGGATGATACAATTAAGAATGTATCAGTGTCTTAATACACTCTGACTGTGCTGTATGTTTTGTCTGTCCATAAATAAAGACAATGTAAGTAGTTATTTCATTTCATTACAAGGAGATGTAACATAATAATAATCATTCAAAGGCCTGTATAGGCTGCATGATTAACAAGCTTGATTCCCACTGTGAAGGGCCTATAAAGACAGCCAGGGTGAGATGTTTATTGAAGTGTGTTTTAATCTCCCTCAGCTCTACTCCATAAAAACGGACTCACTTATAATAAAGAGATTAAAATGTTTGTGTATCATTGCTTATGATTACTGTATTGGTTACCTGTTCTCCATATTGTTGTCTTTCGCCGGGGTCTGTCCGTTTGTTTCTATGTCTGTTTGACTGTTAGTAAGATTACGTAAAAACTACTGGATGGATTTACGTGAGAAATTTACCAGAGGTGTGGTTTGGCCAAAGAAAGAAGCCATCTCATTTTTGGTGCTGATCCAATCCAGATTGACATCATTAAAAAAGTTTATAACGGCAAATCCCATTTATTTCCAGCATTAAAAGAATTGTTGTTTGTTTGCAAACTGACGTCTAATTTTTCAAGCTAATGTCCCTACATTTCCCAGCTTCCCTTGCAATGCCGGGGGAGGACTTTCTGTCATGGAGTATCCCATAAAATTGTGGTTAGATTACAATTTACATCCCGAGGATACAAATCAAAACAGAGAACTTTATGCAGAATCACATCGTCTGCATAAAACAACTTTAAAATAGCCACAACAATTAAAAGGAAATCACTGTTTAATTAAACCCAGCTAACTGAATGAAAGATAGAATAGAGAACAAATAATATATGTAACTGACCCCAGAACAGTTGTTCAGAACATTACATTGATGTTTTTGTTTCTAATTTTTGAATGCTGTGAGGAGATTAGTTACTACTGCTGCTGCAAGGTCTACACAGTCATGTGAGCTCATGCCGGTAGGAAAATATTAACCAATACTTAAGACTTATCATTATAGGATCAGACAAACTCCAATTAAGTTGAGATGTGTCAAACATAAAAAGGACTTAAATAATTTACACATTATCTTCAACATATATTCAGGATATTGAATACACCACAAGGAGTTTTGCAACATGTTCCAGAATAGCTGGGACAGGGGCATGTTTATCACCGTTACATCCCTCTTCCTTATAACAACACTCAATAAGCATTTGGCAACAGAGGACAGTAATTTTTGAAGCTTTTTAGGTGGAATTCTTTCCCATTCTTGCTTGATGTATGACTTCAGTTGCTCAATAGTCTGAGGTCTCCATAGTTGTATTTTGTGCTTCGTAGGGTTTCACAGATTTTCAATTGGACACAGGTCTGGACTGCAGACCAGTCTAGTGCCTACACTCTTGTACTACAAAGCCACATGTTGTAACGTGCAGAAGGTGTCTTGGCATTGTCTTGCTAAAATAAGCAGGGATGTCCCTGAAAAAGATGTTGCTTGGATGGCAGTATGTGTTGCTCAAAATCCTGTACCTTAAAGGATAAGTTCGGTTTTTACAGCTTGCACATTGTTTATAGAATGAAGTAGAACAATATACTCACCCGGAAGGCTTTCCTGATCCAAACAGTGATTTCGGGAGACAGATCCAAAATCGAGCGGCGGACATCCGTATAATGGTAGCACACGGGGCATGTATAGCGCCGCTCCTAAAACTGCATTAATCGTCCAAAAACTCATTAGTTTCACCAATATTTCATCATGGTCCGCACGCGCTACTCCTCCAAAACAGTGGAGTCGCTCCACCCATGTTTTCATGACTGTGCTGACCTCTGAACTGAAAACTTTCTTTACGACTGCCATGCATGCGCAGTACGGCTTCCTCCTTTCGATGAGCTCTTCATCTGTAAACTCTGGCTCGAAACTGTAAGGACACCCATCATATTCAAAGTTCTCGTCAACAACATCTTCGTCCAATAGATATTTGTCCATTTTGCACAAAACTGGAAGAAGAAAGTCGTTGTGTAGCCGGCGGTCTTCCCCTGAAACAATGAGCCATACTGCACATGCGCGGAGGCAAACATAAACAAAGTCTTCAGTTCAGAGGTCAGCATAGTCACAAAACATGGGTGGAGCGACCCCGGACTGTCTTGGAGGAGTAGCACGAGCGGACCATGATGAAAAAAATTGTTTTTTGGACGATTAATGCAGTTTTAGGAGCGGGGCTATACATGCCCCATGTGCTACCATTATACGGATGTCCGCCGCTCGATTTTGGATCTAAATATCTCCTGAAGCACTTTTTGGATCAGGAAAGCCTTCTGGGTGAGTATATTGTTCTACTTCATTCTATAAACAATGTGGAAGCTGTAGAAACCGAACTTACCCTTTAAAGCTATGAAAGTTGTTCAAAATCCTGTTATGGTATGTTTCTGTGAGGGTGCTTTTAAACAGAACACATTCTAGATGGCTGTTTAACTCAAACAACCGACACCAGCAGTACATTTCGTCTCTACTCTCCCTATATTCGAAAATTCTTTTTATTCGTTTAACATTTTCATCGCTCAGGATTTAAACAGAGACAAAGAAGTCATCTTTGTGACAAAAGGGCAGTGAATAATAGCTGACTGTAAATCACACAGCTGTCACTTCACCTTTCATGGAGAAGCTGGGTTACATACTGTGAGGGGTGAGGGGACTGTGCCCTTTGAGTCAGATGACACTATTCCCCTGTCTGCGATGTGTCATGCTCTTCGTGTCGACTCACTGCTTCTCCTGCAGAGTCATTAGATTGAATTCTCTCTATAGCTTATTTAATACAGCTTGAAAAATGGTCTGTCCTAGTCTCTTCTCAGGCTTTTTTCTTTATGGGCAAAAGGGGAAAGTTTACAAGCTGAAGTCATGGAAGTACTTCTAAACCTTTTTGAAAGCTTGACGTGATTTATCTCTCCTATAATGTAGAAATTCTGACCAGAGATTTACACAGTTGTACAGTGTGTAAAGTAGCCTAAAACACAAAGCAAAAAGAACTCTTTGGATTAGAAATTGCATTCAAAACATTATATTATTATAAAATGGACAAGACTAGAATATAATTCAGGCCAACAAATAAATAAATAAATAGATAAGGATGCTGAGTTCAAAACTGATATGCATTACTAAACACATCACCATTTAATAGATTCTTATTCCTACCAGGGTTGTTATGTTTTTCCATCCTTTGTTGGTCTGTCTGTCCATCTGTCTGCTAGCAAGGTGACTCAAAAAACTTCTTAATGGATTTTGATTAAATTTTCTTCAATGATGATCATTATGTAAAAGTGAATACATTTTGGTTATGATCAGAGTCCCAATGCAAGTCAAGGAGTTTTTTTAATTATTGAAGAACATAGCTCGATTGGGCAGTTTGCCACATTTTGCTAAAAATTTGGCTAAAGATGACATCACTCTAAACGGTCATGTTGCATTTCATCCAACTAGATCGTAACTCTGGAGGATCGAAACATTATCGTCATAAAGTCATACTACCAAGTCTGGTCGGCTGGTAGCTGAAATGTTGTTAATATAACTACTACTGCTTTTTACTACAATGGCGTGATGAGTTAACTCATCACCCTGTTTGTGTTGATTCTTGAGGTGACTGCATTCTCTCTGCAAACAAATCTCTCTAGGTGCTGATTGAAACAAGCTAAGAAAACCTATTGTAGCCAATCTTGACATAGTTGTTTTTGCCAGAACAGGGATCGATTGCTGTGTTCATGTATATTCCAACAAACTCAGCAGAGCATGTAACGGCCACTTCACAACGACTCTCCCAAACAATCCAGGTGTGAAAACAACCCTTGTTTCACTGGTACAGTAAAAACACACGTTAGCTGAAATGATGATATCCTGTCTGGAAAGGTCATTCTTTACCTCCACCTAGGAAGTTATGTTTTGACTGGCATATGTTTGTCTGTTCACTTGTTTGTTAGTAAGATTATGCAAAAACTACTGGACAGATTTTGCAGAAATATTCAGGGGATGTTAGTTATGGTCCAGCTAAAAAAGGATTAGATTTGGTGTTGATCCAGATAACCGCCATTTCTGAACAATAATTTTTGCTCAATAACTGTCAAATAATAAAATCAACATGATTTTGAATATGGGTTTTCAGAGTAAAAGAATTATATTATGTTGATAACTTTATCAAGCACTATTGCTCATAAATGTAACTGAAATATGTAAGCTACCTTGGTGGGGTTTTGAGCTGTCCGAGTACCTTCTAGTTTAGGCCTCATCCACATGAAGACAAAACGTTTCCAAAACAATTGTCATAAAGATGAAGGCTTCTCAGAAAATGTGTGTGTCTATATGGATGCACTGGATATGCATGAAAACACTGTAAAACATGCCAGACCTCTAGGGGCGTTGTAACGATATGACAGAAACAAGCAGAAACAGACGAAAAAACAGTGGGCATGCACACTTGCGGCCACAGTTATAAACAGAGATTGTGATAAAGTGATCAAAAAGTGTCGTAATGTGTCCTCAATAATTGTTTGTTTAACTCGGTGGTGATTGAGAAGGAGATTTTGCTGCAACAGGGATAGTATAGTCACTAGCTTCATCAGCACATATGCTACACCGTACGCCACTATTGTTGCTCCAGGAACTACACAGTGCCAGATCCACCCAGCCTGTTTGATGGCCACGTCTGGCTGATGAATCTAAAACACAAGAACTTGTTGACGTTGCCACGTGTGGCGCATGCTTGTCAATGAAGATATGAAACTATCGGCCCTTTTCCAGTAGCACGCCTTGGCCCTACTCTACTCGGCTCTACTCGATTTGCAGCGTGTTTCCACTAGCCCGGTACCTCCTAAAACAAGCTAGTTTTAGTGCCTACTCCGCTCTGGTTCCAAGCAAGCTGAGTCGATACTAAAAGATGACGTCACCGACTGCCGGCTACTGATTGGTCAGACAATGTCGTCCGTTAGCTTACCCTCATGCGTCTTTTCTTTGCAGCTCGATTGCTCTCATCCTCGGCTTCATTCTGTTGTATAGCTTCCAAAACTCTCCTGTGCTTCTCAAGGGGTATTTCTTCTTGTCATCTGCAGCCTTCTTCTGCTTTCCTTTTTTACTCGGTTTGTGACAAAAAGCCACAGATTACTGTGTCACGCTCAAAATGACGTCTTCGCAGTGTCGCTCAGCTGTTTACAGCGACACTGCACGCTGTTGGGCAGGCGACAGGGGCTAATGGAAAAGCAGCACAAGGCGAGTAGAGTAGAGTCAGGTAGAGTCAGGTAGAGTTGGGTAGAGTCGAGTAGAGTAGGGCTAGTGGAAAAGGGCCATAAGACGTAAGTGTATCTGGAAACTTGTGGAGAGCCAGTAATCACTGAGCTGTGTATACGCCATTTCAAAATCGTTCCACTCTGGAACATGCTTTCAAAAATGATCGTTTACAGACCCCCAAAATGCCATCTTCGTATGGATGATACGCAGATTCGGCAAAAAATGTATGCGTTTAGACCTCGGTTTGTCTTTGTGTGAATGGGGCCTTAGTCTGTTAAGATCTGCAAAGGGATAATTTATATGATAGACCAATACACATGTGAGCAAATCATGCTAAACTTCATTAGCAAGGCCCTTTTCACACTATCACTGAAAGTAAACTGCTCCAATACATGAGAGGAGTTGTGAGTTTAGCTCACTTTTCAGGAGTCAAGAGCGAGTCACCTCTGATTCTAATTGACTGTACTGCTTTAATATTTATACAGCCTGAATGAAAAAGGGGCCCTGAGGGGAAAACAGAGCCGAGTATTTAACAGAGAGCGAGAGTATTTAGAAAGACGGTTCAGGTCATGTCTCTATATGAGAGCTCGAGACATTTTACACTTCCTTAAAATAATACGTCTTTTTATTCCCTTTCAGAGGCTACAGGAACCACCCACAGGGCTGGCGAACAGAGGGAAGAGAAACTCCTGCCGCATCCTGGAAGTGCTACAGGATGATGGACGATACGCTTCGACCTAAACATCACATTAATCCTCAGGCCCAGTGTGACTCCCCCAAGGACGCAGCAGAGGTTTCTCTCCTCCACCACGAGTGGCAACGGGCCGATTGTGAAGAGGAGGACACACTAGTTATGAAGCATGAGGAGCCAGACGGGGGCCGGTGTAGCTCCAGGAAATGGAGAGGAGTGGAGAGGGGTAAGAGGGGGAGAGGACTGCTGGAGCGAGAAAGGAAGGCATTAGAGAAAGAGAGTGAAGAGGATGGAGGGCAGAGAGGGAGGACGGACGTGCTACTGGGCAGCTGGAGAGTGAATACAAGGATCTGTGCGGCGAGGAAGGACAGACTAATGGCCACTGAGCAGACACTTTAAGCTCACACATGGATACACAGAGTGCACACTGTGAGGATCAGACTTGTTTTTATGCTCTTTGGTGTAGTTTTGCTTTGTCTTATCCTCAAAGAGTGCATTTCTGATATATTATAACCTTAACTCAGAGATAACATTTAAAATGTGTATGAAACTAGAGACGTCCCAATTGATCAGCATCTGATTGTTAATGGCTGATTATCATAGGACAAAAGTGTGTGAATTGAGGCTTTTGTAATGTCCCTTTATAGAGGATAGCCGCCAAACAAGGAAACAGATACTTAGACACTGAGCTAAAACAGGCAAACAATTGTATCAGTGACTGATCAGTGAGTGATTTTAGCTGCTTAACATGCACCACAGTGCAGAAGGAACATGAAGATAGAGCACTGACAGCAAAAGAAGAGTGACTGTTACTCACGCTATATAAAAGGTCAATGACTTTAGCAATGTCCCAATTCAGGGGCTGTATCTTTTGAAGTGCTGAAATGAAAACAAAGTCAGCCCTCTGTTGACAGCATGAAAAATATATTTTGATATTTTTGCAGCGCAAATACTTGGAACAAAGTCAGGCGCAGAAAGCAAATGAATGGATTGCATGCCTTGACGAGGCCTGTCACGATAACAAATTTTGCTGGGTGATAATTGTCCAAAAAATTATTGCCGATAAACAATATTACTGTCACTAAATTTTTGAAACATAATTTTTTCATTAATGTAATTATGATATGTCATAATAGAGTGAGTACACCGTATCAAAAGGAATAAACTTTAATTTCTTAAAAGTATCTAACTGTAATTGGAAAGTCAAGAGCTTTTAAATAAAGTAAATTTAAAAAAAAGAGAGAAAAAAACCCAATGAAAATGAAACTGACTATCTTTTGGGAAAAATGGCACATAACTAAAAATCATAATACTAACAAAAAACAATAACAAAATAGAACATGCCTCCGAAACAAAACTCCAATAAAAACATTCACAACTAGAAAAGCACTCGGAGAGCGCAGACCTCCGCCAGCACCACAGTCCTCTCCCATATTGTGATTTTTACCATAACTATTAGTCCTACCTTTATTTCATGTAAATATTTAGATTCCTTGACCATGAAAACATACCATTAGCAATTGGTTTCATAATATCTATTTTAGTTCAGTAGTTATTCACGAAAATTGCATTTTTCATCATAGCGTCATGATGGTGATCAGGAACAACAGTAAAATTGATTCAGTTCTTCCTTTTCCCATGCTGAACATTTCCTGAAATTTTCATCAAAATCCATCCATAGCTTTTTGAGTTATTTTGTTCACAGACAGACAAACTCTCCCGAAAACATAACCTCCTTGGCAGAGGTAACAATAAAAATAACAAATAAAATGGAGTTTATACAGTTAAGGAACTGTTTGTGGCATGTAAGTCTTCCCAGACAATTCTTACAGTCTGTCTAATTTTTGTAACATTTCCCGAAATGGTGGCTTTTCAACCATATTGAAAGGCTGCATTTCTTTTGCAATGTAGCAAATATTTATATTTACTTTGCTGACCAAACGCCTCAGTAAACGACGAAGGCTCCGCTGAACCTCCCCTTCTTTGTCACCTCTACTTTCAAACAAATGAATCATATCAGCTTGTCTGTGTTCATGAGCTCACACATTGTTCCTTCTGTTTAAAACCAAAATATTCCCACACTGGGGCTTAGGAACCGTTGCTTTCGTGACATCATTCATGTTTGCATTTGTTCCCTTGTTACTCCTCACGACGCTCACTTCAGCTCTGAGTGTGTGTGTACGCGCGAGTGGCCCCGCCTCCCCCCAAAGATTGAATGGCTGACAGATGCTCACTACACTATATATCTGCTATAAAACGAATGCACCCCGGTGTTGAGACAGTTGCACAGAGTGAGCCATCTTCTCATTCAGCCTCTTTGGTGGAATGAGAGGAGGAAACAAACACACATGAATGTGTCAATTTATCAAGGCCGGCAAACTTACCAAGGACTATTTTTCGTACGGTTGATTAATTTATTGATTATCGTGACAGCCCTAGCCTTGACTATACAGTACATGGACGTGTTGATCAAACCTATCAGTTCAGCTCCCATTCCATTAAGTTGGTGCATGCTGGCTGGCTCGCATTTTCTATTTACACAGCAGATAATAGCATTTGGTCTACTTTTGGCTGTATTGTTCAACTTGTTTCTTTTTTTAAAATTTAATTAAATTATCTCTGCACTGGTGGCTTGGAAAAGGTCTGCTTTAATCACACATCAGTTTATAAATAAAAAGATAATTCCATCAGAATTTGCGAGCTGCAAGCTTCCATATGTAGTCTTCACATGGAGGTAACAAAAGGTTTATGGTAGACACTTTAGGAAATTTGTTCTGGAACATTCAGTTTGAAAAAAGGAGAATACTCAACTTCAACCCAAACTGTACACACTCTTTGACCCAGGTTTTAGGTAGCCAACAGCTGGCTCCAGTGAGGGGAACACAGTAAACAATAGAGCACAGAGCTGGAGGGCTACATCCACTACATAAAAGGGCTGTGACACGGCTTATGAGGATTTGCAGTCTGTTTTAAGTGGGGCTGAAACAGAAGGTTTACCAGAATACAGTATCTGAGTTGGTTTCTTGGCAAAGAACATAAAAAAGATTATCTTTATGTCTGGTACCAGTATTAAGTTGTTGTGGGGTAAAACAGAGCACCTTCAAATAAGTATGTTTTCCTTTTTTTTAACTCTGCCTGTGTAACTTTTAATAGTGTAACTAGTCTAACTTTTATGGACCAGCTAACACAAAATGTATTTATTGTCAATTAAGATTGGACGGTTTACTCTCAGGCAGCTGAGTGGTAGTTTTTAAATGAGAGTAACTAAATTAGATTTACTTGTGTGGTGACAGCAAGAGTTAGATAATAAACTGTTTCTTTAAACTGCACAATTTATCTGAAACACTATGTCAAGTTGTGTGATACTATGTTATGTAGTTCTGGCATCCCTTTGGTGGTTGCTTGGCAGAAGAGAACTTAATAAAAGTGTAAGGAATGATCAGCTGGTGATGCAACCTGAAAATGTGCAATGCTGAGCTAGGTGTATTTATGCCAAAAGCAATAAAAAAACGACAAAAGAAGCAAATAACAAATGCAGACTTTCTCAGCGAGAGACAGAAAAGCTAAAATCTCTTGGGAACATAGTATTATGTTATCTCCTGCCATGTCTTAGTGTTAACTGCAGGATCTAGGAATCATACTTCACAAACAGGTCAAAATAAAGAGTCAATCATTCATCATACACACAGCCTGACGCAAAAATAAACTGTAAATATCTGTAGGGTCATGTGTACGCTCATTGCTGTAAATGGCCTTACTCTTCAACACAGAGCGCAGAAGCTTCCTCTCTCCTTTGTAAACAATTTGATCCTATCTCCCCTCCAACAGCTCTCCAAAACACCTCGAGGCCGGGCATTTATTACTCTCCTCTAATATCAAGGACCCAAGGAGATGAGCAGTGCAGTTAATCAATCAAGTCAAGCTGTTGCAGAGTGTGTGGGATAGAGATCTCCCTTTGTTGTACTGTGCTCCTGCAGCTTCAGGCTACGTTCTTTATGTATCTGCTTTTTTACTTGGAGGCTCTTGAGAGCTTTTTGTCTCTTGATGTCACTACAGAAGCTGGAGATGCTGCAAAACAAACTGGAGGGTTGTGTTTAAGGAGGAGATGCAATGAAAAACAAACAAAGCTCGAGTTTGATTTGTAGATGGATGTTCGTTTGAATGAAAGACGTGGTTAACTTCTGGGTGATGTTTACTGCTTGTTGTGAGTAACTTTCCCTGATCTGAAGTGTTCACGCTTAATACAGACAACACTAATTAGAGCAACTTAAAAATACAAGCCAATGACTTCTTTTATAGTCACAAACAAATATTCAGTTTACATGTTTAATTAGCTAAAGATTAAATAAAATGCGGACCCATTACTTCCCATGTTCTATCAGTGAGCTGCCAATAAAAATGCAATGCCATTTACAAAAGGAGGTCCCATACAATGCTTGAAGATTAATTAATTTGTGTATACAGTGACAGCCACTAGCCAAAAAGGCCTGGCACTGCTTTGTCTATTGCCTCTCTTGTTTGTCCATCTAATCTGTAGGTTACTGGTGGGTGATGTGCTTCTTCATACATGCTAGCCTGGCCAGTTGAGTGTATTGAAGAATATGGCAGCAACCCTCTCTCTCTCTTAGGTAAGGGGATCGAAAGATTTTATGGGTACCAATGCTATTAGCAATTATTATGCTATTATCAGATTCTCTAACAATTTTTAATTCCATTCCCGTGGATTTTCTATGGTCAACGTCAACCTCTGATAATCATGCATGCAAGCTAAGATAAATGCTTTTGCAAGTTGCTCATGTTTCACTCTCTAAAAGTTGTGCAATGTGTAGTTTTGTTGAAGAGATATGTCAACTTTTTCTTCTTTTTGTGTCTTGCCTTACTCCAGATAGACACCATTCTTTCAACTGTGCGTGTAGTTACAAGAAAGAGATCGCCAAAGCTTGCCCGCCACTAGCTAGCTTAGCTTAAACACTGGGGGTCAATGGGTAGCGTTAGCCTGGCTCTGCCAACAGTCATTAGATAAGTTCTTCAGCTACTCTAAACAGTCCTGTGTGCTTGTTGGGACTTGTTACCTCCGCCAAGGAGGTTATGTTTTCGGGAGAGTTTGTTTGTCTGTCTGTCTGTCCTTCCATCGGTCTGTGAACAAAATAACTCAAAAAGTAACGGATGGATTTTGATGAAATTTTCAGGAAATGTTCAGCATGGGAAAAGGAAGGAGTCGATTTTGGTGTTGATCCAGATCAGCGTCTGGCCGCCATGATGAAAAATGCAATTTTCGTGAATAACTACTGAACTAAAAAAGATTTTACGAATCCAGTTGCTAATGGTATGTTTTCATTGTCAAGGAATCCAAAATATCTTGATGAAATAAAGGTAGGACTAATATTTATGGTCAAAATCACAATATGGCTGAGGACTGTGGCACTGGCGGACGTCTGCGCTCTCTGAGTGCTTTTCTAGTTTTTTACTGTGCTATGTTACAGTGTCTTCTATCATCGTACTATCTTCTTCTCCTAAAAAGATGCTTTGTTTTGTTGGCTACTTCGCGGTGGTTTGCACTACAGATGTGACACTCAAGAACAAGTTGGATCGAATGAACAGCTCTTTTAAGTGAATTATGAGAACCAATTCGTAGTTGTGAGTGAGCAATTCTTAAATTTTCAGGCAATTTGCAGGGAACCTGGTATACACATGGTGTAACTAAGGAAGTGGCGAACAGTACAAAGCATTGAGACCTACACCTTTGTGTGA
Source organism: Scarus forsteni (assembly GCA_036419115.1). NCBI lineage: Eukaryota > Metazoa > Chordata > Actinopteri > Labriformes > Labridae > Scarus > Scarus forsteni. The sequence continues at coordinate 12,572,663 of JAZDUH010000359.1, read as the reverse complement.
AAATGATAAAGTGCAACTACCTATCTTGGTTAGTTAATTCTCATTTTAAGGCAGAAATGTATGGTTTGTTTGCTGCATTGGTAGATATTTTACTGTATTTTAAGCAAATTTAGCTGTTTTTAGCATGTTGTATTTGAAATGAGATGTTTACATTGAGTGAATGTGGCTTCTGATTAAAGTAATTACATTTTGTTCCAGGAAATCATGTAGTGTTAGTTTTGTGTTTTTGCTGTGTTTGTCTTTCCCATGATTTTGCATGTGTTTTTTCCCCAGAGTGTGATGGTGAAAAGTTAAATCCAACTCCTATTTTGCATTCATGTCTTATATTCTCTTCCATTGCGGCACAAAGAAAAGAACAGAAATCAACTGAGTCTCCTCTGTGAGGTCAACAATGTCGTCTGCTTCCAGGTCCGCCTGTGTGACGCTGATGTGGCGGGCTGAGCACGGCAGGGCAGAAAACAATGAAAAGGCAGAACGACTCGTACTACATCAACCTTTCATTTTCCATTTCATTTAACAAACTCATTTATTACCCCACACCATTTACTTCTTCATTATGTTGACAAAACACCACCATTATGGATGTTAAAATTTTCAGGGGGACCAATGTGACTTTGCCTAAATTAATTCCTGATTTTAACCCTCAGCAGAGTTTATTCCTCCAAAATGTTGTACTGAATGCTTCATTTGCTTTTTCTGTATCTTGTTCTGAGTCTTAATTGTAAAAGTAAGCAGTGCTGGCCAGAGAAAGTCTTGTTGTGTTTCCACGTGCGCTCCTGTATGCTCATGCCGAGTTTGGGTCATAAAATCTGTAGAGATACACGTTTTAAATCTCAGAGTTTATTCCCAGTAGCTGAGTTTGTTTTCCTCATGACAAGAGGTGCATAGGTTCAAGACATACCTCTGCAAGGAGTGCACTCTGAGTGCTTCTATAGCCTCCCAGAAGACATGCATGCTGGATTGGAAAAACCCAATAGTTCATGTGTTTTTGTGCCCTCTGTCCATAAGCCTGAAGTCATGAGACCATGAAAATGTAGTAAAAATGAATTACATAATTGGATTTACTTGTCCTATTGATTTTCTTACATAGATCATTAAGAGTAGCCAATGAGCCCAAAGGGAGGTGCTGTTGGTTTTAACACATATTAGTTAGATGCTTGAATCTGTCAGACAAAATCAATCAAACCCTGTCTACTATGATTTTTCAGTCCAACACAGCACAAGTTTTATCTGGTGTCAAGCTCAGCACAGTGCCCTCTGCTTAGACAAGTGCCCCCATTCTTCTTCTTCTTCCTTCTCTTCTGTTGTTTAGCAGGAGCTCAGCATTGATAAATGTCTCTGTAACCTTGGCAAAAGTCGTGCTGGATGCATCCCCGGCAAGTTGTGTTGTCAGCTAAGAGGTTGAAGTCAAACACACAGGCTGTTCTCTCGACAGGGAAAACTGTGGTTTATGCTGTGTGCAATCTGTGCTTCATCCCTCACTGACAATCGACTATCTGAGAAACAAAGAGGGCTCTATCGTGGTGATATTGGTGACAAACTCCCAGAGAAATAAATCAGTCACTCTGAACTCTGCACCTGGAAGTCACACTTGTGTCATTCTGTTCCCACAGACTGGAACAGTCCATGACCTTCTGTATTTTAGAAAATATGCAACATCAGACCATGACCAAGGTGCTTTCAGCTGAGGATGTGCTGTTTTTACTTTTTGATGATCATTTATGCATACTGTGGGGGACAAACTGATGAACTCACGGTGCTCTGCAGTGATCAGCTCATTTTATCAGAACTAATTTGATGAAAATGACCTTAGAGCTACATTACTGTTTGATGCTTTAGAAAGTATTTCAAACTAGAAAAGCACTCGGAGAGCGCAGACCTCCGCCAGTGCCACAATCCTCACCCGTATTGTGATTTTCACCATAAATATTAGTCCTACCTTTATTTCATCAAAATATTAAGATTCCTTGAGCATGAAAACATACCATAAGCAATTGGATTCATAATGATATCTATTTTAGTTCAGTAGTTATTTACAAAAATCACATTTTTTCATCATGGCGGCCAGACGCTGATCCGGATCAACACCAAAATCGAATCAGTTCTTCCTTTTCCTATGCTTAACTTTTCCTGAAAATTTCATCCAAATCCATCAATTACTTTTTGAGTTATTTTGTTCACAGACGGACGGACGGACAAACAAACTCTCCCAAAAACATAACCTCCTTGACGGAGGTAACTAGAAAAGCACTCGGAGAGCGCAGACCTCTGCCAGCACCTCAGTCCTCTCTCATATTGTGATTTTTACCATAAATATTTGTCCTACCTTTAGTTCAAGTAAATATTTAGATTCTTTAACTATGAAAATATACCATTAGCAATTGGTTTCATAATGATATCTATTTTAGTTCAGTAGTTATTTACAAAAATCACATTTTTTCGTCATGGCGGATCCAGACGCTGATCCGGATCAACACCAAAATTGAATCCTTTTCCCATGCTGAACATTTCCTGACAATCCATCCATAACTTTTTGAGTTATTTTGTTCACAGGCAGACAAACTATCCTGAAAATATAACCTACTGGTGGAGGTAATAATTCTGGTAAAAATGGTTCAAAATGAAGTTAAATAACAAAACACAGCATTTTTTTAATCTGCTTATGCAGCCATTATAGCAATTATACCCAGGGACTAGTTACATCTTTTAGAATTAAAGAAAAAAAGTTGCTTAAGTATGTATTTTTTTTATTTCTCAATAATTTTTTCTTGCCTCTTTGTTTACTTTTGTAGATCAATAGGAAGCTTATCTGGACGGGGGGTCAGAGGACCAAAGAATTATTATTTTCTAATTTTTAGTTGTATTTTTATTTGAGTTTTACTGTATTTATGTATGCATTTCTCTGCAACTCAATTTAAATGAATATATTTGCAAAAATGTAAGTTTCTGGACAAATATGTGAATGCTTATATATTTGTCATACTCAATGCACCTTGTTGCTGGATTACATAATAAAAGTGTATGGATAAGATTTTTTAATAAAAGAAAAAAAAAAGAAAAAAATGTATGCAGCCATTATAGCAATTATACCCAGGGACTGGTTACATCTTTTAGAATTAAAAAAAAAAGTTGTTGAAGTATGCATTTTGTGCTTACATTTTTTTTTTTTCTTGCCTCTTGGTTTACTTTTGTAGATCAATAAGTAGCTTATTGTACTACTTACTCAGTTAGTTATTTGTTTGTTTGTTCCTATCCTTTTTTGTCTGGAAAGGGGATCAGAGGACCAAAGGATTATTATTATTTTTTATTTTTTGTTGTATTTTATTATGCTTTACTATTTTTATGTATGCATTTCTCTGCAAACTCAATTTAAATGAAAATATCAGCTAAAATGTAAGTTTCTGCACAAACATTTGAATGTTTATATATTTGTCACACTCAATGCACACTGTTTCTGTGTGTGGATAAGATTTAAAAAAAAAAAGAAAAAATAAGTTTACGCTTTTTTTTTTATATGTCTGAGCAGTGAAAAGGTCTCCAACCTAAAAAGCCTCTTTTAATAAAGCCGTTGCAACAGGACTAACAACTGAAAAGAACACTACCAAACAGAAAAACAGAATTCATGGACTTTAAGGACAAATTTGTAAACTTCATTGAGTCCAGAAGTCATTCAATAGCATCGGACACGATGATATGTCATAATGAAGCCCAGCTCGTCCATGCAGTCTCATTCGTCTGTGGTTGAAGAGGAAAAAAAAAATCAATCCCCTGCTATTTAATTAAAGGCCAAGCTCACATTGCATCAAGTCCTCTCAGCCAGGCGGGGCTCTCCCTGTGTGTGCAGCGAGCCTCTGTTTTTCCTGAGTGTTTGTTTAGAGGGGGAATACTTTGGCATTGTTGGCATTTATTCGGATGTGTGACCTTTTTAACATGCCTTCAATTGGGGGGCCACCGTGTTTTCTCGCAGAGGCAAAGGTTTTGTGAAAATGCCATCGAGCAGCAGCGTATAATGAGAGAGTAATGGGGTGGTAGTTAGATGTGTCTTTCAAAGACAGATAAGGGGCACATTCAGAGAGATCCTGCTCTGAGTTCAAACCTTGGTATTCGCCTTTTTTAAATGAATGAGTTCTTATAGATTTTCGCATGTTTGTCAGTGTAGGCGTACACTCACATAAAAGGTGCAAATCATTATTCTACTGGGTTTTCTTAACTTTGTTCTGTGAAATATGTATCCACTCTGTTCTCCCACACAGTCTCGTGTACTGAGTCAAATTAGAATTGATTCAGCTTTTTAAAGTGACAAATTTTGTTTTTCATTCACATCCAAACCAATGCTCAGACAGAACTTGCCTTTTTTGGTATCCTTAAGTTCTTTGTTTTTTCACATTCGTTATTGTGGACATAATAGAAAAAAAACACTGAGGAGTTTTCTACGAGCTTTGCTAATATGTTTAGTCTGACCTTAGGACAAATGATTCTTTAGTTCATCGGTCAACAGTTATGTCAAGGTTTAAAAAAATGGTTCTTACAGTCATCACTCGCTTTTGAGTAATATATCTTAGGGGCACACTATCAAAAAACTCTGCAAGCACTCCTCTCCAATGTATACCTTATATAGTAGTAGGTAAGTGATAGTTACCTCAGTCAAGGAGATTATGTTTTCACAAAAACTACTGGATGGATTTACATGATAATTTTTAGCAGAGTTTTTGGATTGGTCCAAGGAAGAAGCCATTACATTTTGGTGGGGATTTACGTATTTCTCTGAATTCCCAAAATTTTCTGAAAACCCCATGAACACTTTTGGCTCTTGAGAAGCTGCCCGTCATGACTGAAGGAATGTGCAGGGCTGTCAACACTCAGATTCAAGCGATTTGTTAGCTCAATCGCAAGCTTGATGCGATTCTCGAACTCGTTTGCAAGCAGGACAACACCTTGGAGAAGTTGACAGCTCGGCTCAGTTGAATGGGCCCACGGATTCGTAACATATGGTGAGAGACCACAAGGCTGGAGAAGGCTGATGGAAAATTACAGTCTGTCTGACCCAAACTATTCCCTATCTCTTTTTGTTATGGCTTCCCGTCTGTCCTTGAGCAGAGGTATCTACTCTCCTGGAATGTTTTGCAAACAGAGGCTCGATCCATCCCCTCCACTCCTTCATCCTGTGAACTTTGCCCTGGAACAGAAACTCTCTCTCTCTCTCTATCAAGACCGTAAAGTCATCTTATCCGACAATAGAGACTTTGTGTGGTCTGAGCAAGGACAAGGTCACTGGACTCCTTTTCAAATCAACGCCCCCACTGGCTCCCCCCGACCCCATGTGCTCATCTCTGTGTTTGTTGTCTCATGTGTTGAGGTGTTTTTTTTCCCAATTCCACACTGTGCTCCCCTGATAGGTGCCTAGATTGGAATTGTTTTTTTTTTTACTCCTCCCTTTCCTATTGTTTCTCTGCTGTAAGCACTTTGAGTTACATATGTTGTAGGAAAAGTGCTATATAAATAAACTTGCCTTGCCTTGCCTTAACATTGGGCCATATTTTTAAAAATCTTATCTCTGGCATCAGTTATAAATCAACCAATCAATTACTTTATTGTCATTGCACAGGTCACAAGTACAGAGCAATGAAATTTCCTTTCCAGTATAACACATCCAAGAACATGCAAAGACAGTCACATGCATGGAGGAGACGGGATTGGAAAGACCATTGGGTCGCCAGCAGCAGTGCCCTGCTTCCTACGACAGGAAAAAGGGAGACATTGGGGGAAGAAGAGGAGAATGGATATGCTTCAAAATTCACAGGATAATACATGTAATATAACTCTATCATCAAGGTAAAATTAATCTGGATTCTATCCAGACTGACATAATAAAAAACACTAAAGTTTATAATGGCAAATCCCATTCGCTTCTCCTCGGCTGCTGTGAGGGTAGTGCTTTTATGGCAATATGGAAATTGTAGTTTATCTAACAACTGACGTCAACGCTTTTCAAGCCTATGTCACTACATTTTCCAGCTTCCCTCGAAATGCCAGCCGAGGAGTTCTCCACATGGACGGACACGAGCGGAGACTCTTTCGTTTAATTGGAGCGTGTAGTGATCCAGAATTCTCTCTTTTATGAGGGTTGTGGAAAAGCAATTGTTGTAACTGGGCTGCTTAACAGAGGTCTGCGCTCTCCAAGTGCTTCTCTAGTTCTTATCTGTTTTTCCTCTCCACATTTCTGTCCTGGAAATTCAATTGAAGAGAAAAACCCTTCACATTTTCCCACTGCAGTGTTTGGATCAATCTCTAACAGTTTAATTTTCAGCACTGACATTAATAAGTGTGAGAACTTTCAGTTTTCTTTGAGTCTTCAGCTCATTAAAAAGCTACACCTGGTTTAATCAACAGTTGGATTAACACATCTCTGTTTTATCAAACGCTGACACTAACATGAGTCATGTTTGCACGACTGTGGTGCCAGTACCTCTGTTATATCACATCCTGATACTGTGGGACTACACGTCTGTAGATGTGTCATATGATTCAGGTTTCTCTATTTGTACAATAGTCTAAAAAAAGCTGAGTGCATCATGAATGTTACCCTGCCAGGGAACATCCTTTAGTCATTTCTGTTCTTTGTTGTGTTATGTTTCATTCAGTTTTTTGCTCTTTGTGTGTCTGTTCGCTATTTGCAAGTTTTTTCATAAAGAAGAAAGGGTCGAGAGTAAAAAGAAATTCAGTTGTCATTGTTTTGTGGAGGCAGTTCAAGGCAAGAAAAGAAAGTCTAGACTCGTTTTTCATGCAGTTGAAATACTTCAGTTGAAACATATCAGTGTTCACAAAAATAAGCTGAAGAAAAAGTGGCTTTTGAGATACTTGTATTCAACAAAAGTTTGTGTTTACTAAGCTGAGCGAATAAAAACTGAGGGTAGGCTTCACAAAAGGATTGCACGCCAGTTGTGTCTTGAAAAACCTGCATGGAAAATCAAAAGACTACAACAAAAAAGTATGTGAGCAGGTAAATGGGTCTTTACAGTATCTGTGCTTCAGAGCAAACTACGTCTTCATGCCCTAATTTAGCGTGAAGTGCATTGTCAAAGCCTGTTGGTTTAAGGTTGCTACAAACCCTTTTTCCAATGAAGCTGGGAAGTCGTGTAAGATGCAAATAAAGACAGAATGCAATGATTTGCTAATCTTTTCAAATTATATCCAATTGGATACACAACAAAGACAAGATATTGAATGTTTAAACTGGTAAACTTCATTGTGTTTTGTAATTATTTACTCATTTTAATTTGATGCCAGCAACTCTTCCAAAAATGCTGGGACAGGGGCAATAGAAGACTGGGCAATGGAAGATTCTCAAAAAACTCCTATTAGGAAGGTTTCACAACCGAACAACTTTATTTGAAACAAGTGAGTGTCTTGATTTTGTATAAAAAGCTTAAGAAATAAAAGAGGTATAATAAAAGTATATGCTTGCTTTTCATCTGTTCAATACATTAACAAATCACAGGGCCAGACGTTCACAAGCAGAGATTGGTGAGGTTCACTACTTTGTGAACAACTGCATGAACAAACAGTCCAACAATTCAGGAAGAATGTTTCTCAAAACGCAAATGCAGAGAATCAAATGGTGAAGAGTATCAAGAGAAATCCATGCGTGTAGTAGCAAGGTCAAAAAACAACACTAAATGCACATGACTTTTGATTTTTCAGGTGGCACTACATTAAAAATATCACGATCTGGGCTCAGGAAGACGTCCGAAGACCAGTTAGTTATCACAGAATGTCGCCACAAGTGTAACTAGCTAAAATCACTGTGGTTAATGTATTTACTTTTGAAATGTAACTCATATAGCCCCACTAAAATAACCCTGAAGTAATTCCTTTGAAGAGACATATTTAATCAATCCATACCTTTTCAATGGCATCCATAATAGTGAAATTAAAGGTGCTATGAGGAGAACCTATTTCCGGTGACATAAAGACTCTGTTACCCATGAGCACGCGCAGCGACTGTCGTAAAGACTTGACCCAAGCCAAAGCGTGTGTTTGTTGTGATGCAAATGAATGCAGCTCAGACCTTCCTCAGAACTTTGCATTGGTTTACTTCATTTTTCATCAACTTACAGGATGCAAAGCAACGAGGTAATGTTTCTCTTCCTAGTTACGTAGCGGTAGTTTCTGATGTTCGACAACAAGCAGTTTTTGGAAAACTTGGTATCATAGCTTTGTAGCCGGCTATATATTGCTACTTACAGTCTGGTGCTCTAAGAAGTGTCCAAATAATATACATTTTCTCTAGTTTTAATTGTCTTGTTCCCGAAGTTGAGTATCCAGGCCAGTCCAGTCCTGTCCAACCCTACCGCGAAGCTAAGGAATAGCATTTATAGATAACCTATTTTGATGGTATAAAACTCATCTTAAAGTGTGTATTTCGATCAGGCATATGTCTAAAAGTGAGACTTTTTTGTAATTACTTAGAAACTCCTCATCGCTTTTTTAATGATCTCTTCGTCTCCTCTTTGCTTCTGTTCTGAGAAAGAGAGAGGATTTTACTGTTTTGTTTTTTATTGTTAAACTTTCTTGGAATAAGTTTGTGCACAGGAATGGATGGGTTAATATATTCCTATTGAGTACATAGTTTAAACCTTCAAAATATCAAGGCAGCACTGCTCCTTAATAACTAATATTTTGGACATAGGGTATTATGGATGTTTTTGTTTTTCCACTTCTGTAAGAAAAATCCTATGCAGAGCAGAAAACAATTAGTCCTGACATATTGCTGAAAATTCTTATGCAATTTTAATGCATGGTGGAAGATACAATGCTTTAAGAGCCTGAGGCAGTACATCCCAAGCCAATACAATTCAAATAAGTATTCACTCAGAACAGCCTATAAAGAAGATCTTTGTGAGGCTTCCTTTATAATAAATCTATTATTTAACCAATCAATATCTCCAGCTGAATTTTCTGACTCACAGAGCCATCTAGGCTAAGAACAACACTGTGTAGGTCTTAAGGATATAGTATGAGCGTACAACTCCAGTTTCCCTTTATCCAAGTATGAAGTCAAAGCTCTGAACCAGGCTTCTTTATGGTACCAAAAGGGGTTTTCAATAAGACAAGAAATTCAACCGTCCATCCATTATTTATAACAGTGCCCTCCAACCTTTTCTGTTCCATAACCTGGTTTATGTGGTACAGTATAGTCGTGGACCAGCCTTTGCAGTGGTGGCAAACAAACACATATGCTGTGCATAATAAAATACACTTTAAGGCAGGCTTGGAGGGAGCCATTGTCTTGTTTCTAAACTCTAATAAAAAAAAACAGTGATGACGCACACTGTTTATCAGCTGCTTCCCGATGACATTTAGGAGCATAGTTGGCTGAAAATCACCAACATGAAAACTAAACTATCTGTCACACTCAGTATTGAGGAGAATGCTGTAAAAACAGAATGCGTACGGTGCTATCAGTGTATTTTTTGTCACCCATTTGTCATCAGCCTGAGCCAATCTAATGTTTCTATTGATTATTCATAGGTATTTTATCAGCTCTGACCTCTGTAATGAATCCTTCCACATCAGGAAGTTGAGTGCTCTAATGGGCCTCGCCTGTCCTCCAGTTACACACATCGTGCAGGTTTGGGCACACATGTCGGGTCTGTGTCTCAGGATTTATCATTCCTGATGGCTCGTCTGCACCACTACCAATGTTAACCCTACTCTATTTATAGGTGTTTACGTGCCCTGAAGTTCAGGGTGCGAGGGTGCAAAACTGACAACTGACCTACTGTTATACCTCAAACATATTTACAGCTACATTTTTTTCCTTCTTTTTTCCCCTTGTCTGCATTATCTTTACAGCTGAGCTCTGTGTCTGATGGCAGCGTTGGAAAGACCAATGCATTTTTTTTTCTAGCAGTGACAGATACAGATTCACTGCTATAGTGACCATCACCAGCCCTCCCTGTAGGCTACTCCATCAAACCAAACTTTATTTAACTCCTGATGTGAGCTGAAGGGGAGGGCCGTGCCACACCACAGTGTGAAAGAAGGGGAAATAGTGACAGATAGGACAAGACAAGACAACAGGGAGGAGGACAAACAGGTATTGTCATTAGTTTAAGATAGTAGTCCAAGTGCTGTGCTGATCAAAGTCCACTCAGGAAGTAAAGGCTGTAAGAAACCAGCTACAGCTACATTTAAGTTTATCTCAGGTTGTAGTCTTTTAGTCATCACGGGGATGACGGAGTCAAATAGCCTGAGTGCACAGTCCTGTAAAGCTACACGGATAGATATGCAAGGGTCTGGTTGTTCTTTCAAAACAGGTCTCAGTACAAAAAGAGTATTAGAGTTGTTGTTTTTTTTTCTCTGATGATCAACAGCCCCGCACCAATCTGCAACCTGTTGTTTTGGGGCATCTGATCTTTGCAGGTGTTGCAGTGGGCTGAAGCCTTTCCCATCTTACAATGGGCAAGAGAAGGGGTACAACCTGGACTGGTTTCAATCAAATCACAGGGCCAAAACATTCACGTACACATTCACACCTTAGGGCTATTTAGAGCTGATATGTACCAAAGGTACACGTTGTTTAGTCTGTGCGGGAAAACCGGATAACCTGGCAAAAACCCACACATAAAGCAAGAACATGCTATCTCCACACAAATAGGTCCCACTGGGAGTTGAACTAGAAACCTTCTTACTGTGAGCAATACCTGCCACAACTACCACAAGCAGAGTCCAAAAGCAAAACTGAGACTTTTAATAATTTCCTTGTTTAAAGTATTCCTCAAAACAAGTTACGAAAAGTTATTTTGGTTGATTATTTCTCCCACTTAATACCCATTGATATTGTAGTTAGTGTTCTTGGCAAACCTGATCATCTTTACAACAAGGTACAACTTGTAAGGACTTTGCTTTCATGGAATTAGCAACACAGCTAAATATTTTGGCAGCATTCAAAATAAGATGTGCCAATCCCCTGCAACTCAGCTGTTGTTCCATCATGCAGAGTGGCAGCATTACCTTGTGTTTCCAAACTTAGGACTGGTGAAGTCAAAGGCACTGTGAGAAGCTGTGGAGCTAATTCCAGAAATGCTCAATCCTTACAAGATGTACCTCATTGTAAAGGTGACTAATCAGTCTTTCCAACAGTTTTAGTAAAAAGGGAGAAACAATCAAGTGAAATAACATTTCCAAGCTTTGATTGAAGAGTTTTTATTACTTCATGGAAGACAAATTCATTTTCCTTTACCGTACTTACTTCCACCTATAGTCATGAGTAGGTGATGAAAAACGACACATTAACTTTCTTGTTTAAAGAAATAAATATGCACCACTACAGCCATTATTCATTTCTGTGCTTCTTCTTGTGCTCTGTGATATAGCCTGCAGCATAGATCCTGTACACTGTTGAATTTATCAGTGTTTGTCAGAGCCGCTGTCCACCTCCACACCTGCAATCGATGCGTGGGAGTCAAGCGCTTCCTCATAAGCAATTTCAATCTTCAGATGTCATTTGTGAATATGTAATATAATGCGCCAATGTCAAGTAAGTTATTCAGAAAATGTAAAAATTATCTTGGATTTTTTTCAGTGTTGAACATATTAGTCAGCAGTACAACAACTCCATCTGACTGATATGAATTTACATGACTTCAGGGGCTTTGTCCACAGTAGGTGGGAGGGCACAGTAGTTATGAAAATGAAGCTTTTTGTGTTCTAGCATAATTATTTCTAACACCTCTAAACTGATGCCAGGGTGAGGGTTTTAAGAAACTCTGCCAACAGTGTTACACTCTGGTCAGTAAAACACCTTTTGAGGACCTAAAACATCTCACAGTGCAACAGTCTGTCATCTGTGTGATGTTACTTTGCACCATTATCACTTCACTTTGTGTTAAAGTTGTACTGTGGTGTACTAGCTTTTCCTGGCTGATAATCCAAGCTCTTCACATGGGACCTGATGTCGAGGCTCGAGGGGTGACCAAGCTAGTTGGTGACCTATGGCTACCTGTTTCATGGTTGCCATCGTCACAACAGATACTGAAATTGGGATATGTACTGAGAAAGGAACCTTTTATTTCATTCATTTGGCATCAACAGCTGCCCATCAGAAATATCTGGAAGGAACAATACACTGAAGAACTTTGACAATGAAAACTAGATAGCACCAGTTATCACGGTCACAAGTTAAACCCCAACACTGTCCAGGCTGCAGATCAATGGCGCAGACTTGAAAATGAAACAGCCTAAGGACGGATTAACGGTTTTATATGTCAAGCACTTGCTTCAGAGATAATATATTTATTATCCTGTACAGCACTTTGTTTCAACTATGGTTGTTTTTTAAAGTGCTGAACAAATAAAGTTGGATTGGATTGGATTGGAAAGTTAATAATTCTGTGAATTCATTTAAACTGGCGTGTTGTGGTCCCATAATAGTGTAGTCATAGCATAGCTCATGGCATGTTAGTTTTGTTTGTAAAGATTGTTATGATGAAGAAAACGTGTGACTTTCATGAGTGTTTGTACACCACAGGGCTTTTTTTTTGTTAATTGGCCAAAAGCACATTGAAAAATTCCACAGGTTCCATGTTGAGGAAACCAGGGCAATGGTAATATAGATGTAAGCTCCAGTCTACAACTACCGTGCTAGGCTAGAACAGATGATAGCAGCAAGTAACTGCTTTCACAGAGATTAGCATAGATGTTAACACCCAAAATACATGCTTGACCAGATCGGGGTGCGTTTCTTCATTAAATGACAAACAAACTAAAGTTGTATATACATATATACTTGGGGTGTAACAAAATTTCGTGCCACAAAATTTCGCGAAATAAAAAATGATGAAATAAAATTCAAAGACGCACGAAATCAAAAATGCGAAGGGGTGCCACGCACCACTTAGACTGGCGATTTTTTACATTCCTCGCCTACCATAGCAAAACACTTGCTTCAAAATGGAGGAAGACGAGGTCGAGGAATTAGCTGATGCTCCTTCGTGAAAATAATCGGACCTATTTGGCTTCCCATGTAAAAGAGGAGAGAACGGTGAGAAGATTGCGGACAAAACAACCACCTTGTGCAAAATATGCCGCTACAGTTCGACGTATACTGTGGGGAGTACAACAACCGTGTTTGTTTAAGTCTGCATAGAAAACAATATGTGATTTGTGCATCTACTGTTGAGTTGACAGAATTTGATCATACTTGAAGATCAGAAGTATATGACCTGTTATAGGCTAAATGTTATAGTTCACAGTTCAGACATTTATAGGTCTAAACTGCAGCTCTGAGGACTGCTACTTGTTTGCCTTTTCATTCAAGAATGTAGTTATCCTGATTGTTACGACAACAAAGCACTTTTTATTGAGATTTTATGTTTGTATTTGCACTGTAGTCTAAATAAGGGGAAAAAACTACAATTTTGTTTTTTTTAAAGAGCATTTATTTTGTACTGATGCAGCCATTTTTTTGTGTCTGCATTAGGAAGAAAATAAAGAAATTAGATTTTTGCACAAGTTCTAATATATATAGTTTCTTTACACAGTCCAAAGTCTGTTATCTTTATATGGCCATCTTTGTAGAGCATAAGGTTGTCCAGCTTCTTCTTGTTTGACAGTGGGTGGCATCCAGGAGTGTGAGCCAAAGGTCCCTATTTCCATTAGGAAAAAAAATAGGAAAAATATTTACTAAACTAAATTCTGTTCATTAATTTAAAAAAAATAAATAAAAAAAGTGCTTTATATTCTCCCTTTTCCAACATTTAGCTCTCACCTTGAGGGGTAAAATGACGAATGCCATAAAGCAGTTAAAGCTGTAAAAATTTGTAATTTTTAGTGCAGAAGTATTCCTACCATCCACATCGAAGTTACAGTGTGGCACTGGAGGCGATACAGACCCCCTCAGACCATAATAGTAATGTACCATCACCATGACTCAAGAAATAATATTTAAAGCTGTGGTCTACGATTTGAAACTGCAGCCTGCCCCCCCTTCCCTCCCCTCTCCCCCTCCCGTGTTCCAAGATCCCGCCCCCAGCTCGTGTCGCCTCATAAAGCCCCCTCGGACTGAGCTACGAGCGACTAGCACAATATATAAGCAGCAAACTCAATCAAAAACAGCTCAGCTCAACTGAAAGTATCAAACACGACAGACATCCCCCTTGTAACACACAGCAGTAGCCATTTCAATTGGACCGGCGGCAATGCGGGTTTGGCGCCGCCAGAGCAGAGCCGAGTGTGGGGGAGGATTTATCTTTCTCAGCCTGTCCTCCCCAGCTCAGCTTACAGTGCAAACGATTAGCGGCTAACAGGCTAACCCGCTCCCCTACAAGTTATTAGCCCGTGCAGGCACAAACTAACCAGAGTTATTCAGCAGACATCTCCCACTGTAGTAAACACAGCCATTACCTGATCAACCAGGGGCGAAACGGCTGATGCTGAAGGTCTGACGGCCGGCTGAGGCTATGCGTTAGCCGTTAGCCCGCTAACAGGCCTCAACCCGCGGGCAGAGCTCCGTTGGGCCCCGCGGGAGAGGGAGGCGGCTTTGGTCTTGGCGCTAGGCTTTTCCGGCTCCATGATAGTTCAGTAGCTAACGCTGCTAGCTGCTCACCGGAGGTAGAGGGGAGGAGACGGGACCATGACGCACTACGCATGACGCTGCGTAGTGAGAGAGACAGGGGATTGGATGGACTCATGGACCAACTCACGGACCAATTAATAGTCGCAGGTTCTTAGGTTTGATTGGTCAGCTAGTATGCAGCTTTTCAGCGGATATACTGAATGGATTTTTTTCGTTCTTTTTGGCCTTTATACTGTGTAGATAGGACCATAGGACCATAACAGCCTTATAAACGGTGTTATTAATATGTACAAAGCTTCCAAATCGTAGACCATAGCTTTAAGGGTGGAGAAAACTACATAGTGTTAAATGTTCTACTCTAACAAATGCTTGCAGCTAACAATTAAAAATCAATGCACATAAATTAACTTACATGTTTGAAACCCCCATTCAAAATAAAAGAACAAGATATCAAACTTTTTCTAAAGGAAAACCAAGATCCCCAGAGCTCAGAACTAATGTTTTCTTCCAAACTTTGGTCTTTGAACTGATGTATTATGGCAATATTTTCAGCATTTGGTCTGTGGCCTTGTGCCTAAAACTGAATCAAATCAGTCGTATTCAGATAATTTTCTTTGAAAAAGTGATGCTGAAAGCATGAGATTTTAATATTTCTTCTATTCATCTTCTGCCTCTAAAGTCAGCCCCTTTTGACTAACAAGCTTGTTTTATTCATTGATTTTAAAGAGATGGCAACACACTCTCAAACCTGTCTGGCATCAGTCAATATGTTATGTGATACGTTGCTTCAGAGTCAGACAGTCTTAAGTCAATACTCGGCAGACTCAAATATTTGCAATCTTTTCTTTTTGCGAGTTATATTTTGAATGAAATATCTCCATACCTCATTTTAAATCAAGTCTAGTGCTGTGTTAACGATGGAGGCATTGAGTGCAGGTAGATGGTTAGAAATAAGGCAAGAAAACGTTTTTTTCATGATGTAAATATTCCATAAATTTGATTATTGATTATTATTCTTTATGCTTTAAAAGCTTAAGGTCAAAGCCATTAGATCTCATGTTAGTCCCTAAAGGCCCAGTCACACATTCCCGTTTCTCATGGTGATTGTGCACAATTGCCATAATCTTGATAAAACGTGCTTGGTCGTGGTGCATGCGCTACTTGGTCTGGATTAGCCTTGTATAGTCATGGATGAACGGCAGGGAAGGGTCCCGATAGTTTTGAACTGTTCAAAACTGTCATGGAGAATCGCCGCTCTCAGTACAGCGGGATGGAAGCCTAATGCAGTCCTAATGCAAACGGTATTAGCGTGGCATGTACGGAGCTCAGTCGGGCTGATTGTGGCTCAATCCTGAAAGCTTTATGAAGACGACTGACAAGGACGTATCCGTTTGTGCCCAGACTGTGTCCCGTTCAAGACAGCGCAAACGACGGGGCTCAGTCGGGCTTCCGTGACGCGAACTGCGCTCGAGCGGGGCTGACGTCGTGTCAGCGGGATGAAAATTCATGGAATCCTCATCATATCGTATTAACCTAACTGGAGCGGGACGAATGTCCCCGAAGCGCTGTAGAAGCACTACTGACGGTGTATTTACAGGGTGTGTCCAGGGGTAAGTCTGATTAGTTTTTGTGATCAGGTCAAATATAAAGGACACTGAGCCTCATGTTCATCATCTTCTAACTCAAGGATAATCAGAATAGTTTTGGAGGACGTAGGTCTCAGGTTAAGGTCATTTGGCCCCATGTTCATACCTTGCATGTAAATATGACATTTCAAAAATGGTTTGAATAATAACCTTCAAACTTTGCACCAAGTTCTACTCTGATTTAAAGGTGCTATTAGGAGAATCTATTACTGGCGACATTAAGACTCAGCTACCCATGAGCACGTGCGGCAACTGTCGTAATGCTGTGTTCCAGTAACCTCGGAACTGGGAGTGACATCATGTCCGACTTATTGGCATTCCAGTTGAAGTCGGAAAAAAAACATGCCGATCTACCAGGCTATTGTTAGCTGTTGTTAGCATGCCCTGCGTTGTTGTTCACAAATATCACGTGAAGAATGTGATTATCACTATGGCAGCATTTTTGTAAATATAGGTCTAACAATACTATGTATACAGCTGATCTAGAGTGACACACCCCAGTCAGAAGTGCAAATAAATTGATTATTACAGGAGTTAAATAACTGTTCACACTGGGGGCATCCATCTTCGATTGTCAACTCGGGGGTGGCGAGGTTTCACCGAGTTCCCAGTAGGAAATTCCAACTTCGACGGGCGTTCCAGTTGCAGTTTCCTACTCAGAACTCGGAAATTCCTACTTCCGACTACAACTGGAACGCACCAAAAGACGTGACTCAAGCCAAAGCGTGTTTGTTGTGATGCTAATAAAAATACAGCTTGGACATTCCTCAGAACTCTGCATTGCTTTACAACTTCTTTTTTCAACAACTGTGGTAGTAAGTCAAAATTAAGCTCACTGGGTCACATGCTCATCTCTTGCTTGTAAAGGTGCTATCTCAAGACCAATTACATGGATCATTGTGAGTCATTGTTGAAAAGTCTCTTAAGGATATTCTGGGTTGTTTTGGAGGTCATGGATCAAAGGTAAAGTTCACTGAGACTCAGTTTTATACCTTGTTTGAAAAGCTGATATCTCAGGAACAATGAAACTGATAATCTTCAAACTTCCTACAAAAGGCCTTTCTGAATCTGGGATGGTCTGATTGGTTATGAAGCTCATAGTTCAAATCTCAACATCATCAGGGCTTATGTTTATCCTGTGCTTGTACGGCAATATCTCAAGAATTATTTAGCAGATAATCTTCAATTGATAATCTAGTAAAGATAAAGATAATAAAGTCAAGGTCACATTACCTCATTTTTTATTGTTTGCTTCTGTTTGCTACTCTACAACAAGCCACCCCAGAGTTTCTTCCTCAATTGTTATTTTCACAGTCTACTTCATTATTTGCAATGTCTGGCACCTGAACACATCCTACAGTCTCCAAACCAGCAGTATTCATACATCTCATCTTACTCCAAGACACATTTGGAAAAAAACATCAATATTACCTAAAACCCATCTTGGAGGGAGACACTGTTTTTATTCCTCAGTGCAGTGTGGTCCACCTTGTAAGGATCAATGTAAACATTTCTCTTAGTATTTAATCAGACTCACCTTGAATTCCAATGCTGCATAAAACATCAATCCCATTAGTTCTAATTTGTACAGAAACTAATAAAGAACTTTAAAAATGTCACTTATTATAGGCATCGAGGCTCTGTTTTGATAAAGACAAAGCTGCGCAGTTAGTGCTCGGCAGGAAACAGCGTTGACTCCCCATTTATCAAAAGCTCTCGCAAAGACAGACATTATTGATTTGAGATGTGGAAAGGTAAAGCCAGTGGGAATCTAGAGGCAATCTCTCTTTTATGCATCCTCAAACCTGCATTGCAGCATTTTTTTTCCCTCTAATGGATGCCCGGGTGGTTGTCAGATCTGTCAAATCAGAGCGTGAGTGTGTGTGTGTCTCTGTCTCGGTGTCTTTCTACAGAAATAGGCCCAGGTATATTTACAAATCGAGCGTCTGATCATTTGTGAGCTGTACTTCTTGGAGCAACACTTTTGCACTCAGTATTACAGATAATTTGCAGGGTATCTCAGTATATTAGTGATCCAGCCTTGAGAACTGATAGTTAGTGCTGCAAAATTAGACATGTTGCAGTATTGTACCCTAATTTGCCCTAATTGTCTTGCCAAGGACACTGCAAACATGGTGCAGCTAATTTGGTCATATTTTGGCTCTGTGCTTGACGAAAAATGCCAAAACCTCAGGCTATGAGTAAAATTGGCTCACCGACAAGGTCAGACAAAAATTGATTGTCAATTTTACCATCTTACACAGGTGGATGTGTACAAATTCTGCTCATTCTTGAGCTAATAGGTCCCACACTGCAAAAACAGCCCCCGTAGAACAAAGCAAAACAGTCCAAAACATTTCAAGACTGATTCAAAGCAAGTCAGTCCTGAATCATCATCTGGGCATTATCTGGCTTCATGAGATGAGCAGTTGAACCTAGATAGTTAATTTTTGCTATGTCCGAAGATAATTCCTACTCAAGTTCATGATATTGCAAGTAACGACTGATCATACAGTATGGCTCTATGATCTTGGCATATAACCAGCGCCCACTAATCTAAAAGGTTTATCCTTTAAGATGCTATGAGGAGTTTCTAAGTAATTACAAAAAAGTCTCACTTTTAGATATATGCCTGATCGAAATACACACTTTAAGGTGAGTTAAATGAGTTTTATAGCATCAAAATAGGTTATCTGTAAATGCTATTCATAAGCTTTGCGGTCGGGTTGGACAGGGCTGGACTGGCCTGGATACTCAACTTCGGGAACAAGACAATTAAAACTAGAGCAAATTTATATTATTCGGACACGTCTTACAGCATCAGGCCGTAAGTAGCGATAGATAGCCGGCTACAAAACTACGATACTAAGTTTTCCAAAAACTGCTTGTTGTCACACATCAAAAACTACCGCTACATAACTAGAAAGAGATACATTACCTCATCGCTTTGCATCCTGAAAGTTGTTGACAAAAGAAGTTGTAAAGCAATGCAGAGTTCTGAGGAAGGTCCGAGCTGCATTCATTAGTGTCACAACAAACACACGCTTTGGCTCGGGTCACGTCTTTATGACAGTGGCCGCGCGTGCTCATGGGTAGCAGAGTCTTTATGTCGCCAGAAATAGATTCTCCTCATAGCGCCTTTAAGTTTCAATGCACATTGTGGATCAAAGCCTGCCAAATGTTGCGTAATACAGCCATCCACAACCAGCTGGGACTGTAGCTGCAGTCTCTGTTTATTTATTTATTAGGATCCCCATCAGCTGCCAATTTAATGACCTCTAGTCTTCCTGGGGCCATTTAAGATATTTCATTTACAAAATTTACAATATAAAAAAGTGTGTAAAATGACACAGATTACACAGATAACACAATACAAGAAAAGTAGTGATAATTACAACTTGATGAAATTACTCCATAATTACATTATAGCTATAATACAAAAATTTGAATTTGAGCAGATTTAGTTAACCGTATCACTCTAGTTTTTGGAGCATTATTTTATGTTCTATCAGGTCAAATGTAGCGCTGAAATCTAACATGACTGCACCGACCAATCTTTTTCCATCCATTTCCTCTAACCACTCGTCTGTCATGGTACTTGGTGATTGACTGATTGGAAAAAAGTTATTTATGAATTTGTTTAAAAGCAATTTTTCCATTATTTTGCTAATTTTGCTGTCCCTGCTATCCAGCCTGTTGTAATATCATGACCAGGGAATACCAGCTTTGATTAAAAGAACCATTGAGCTCAAGGATTATCAGTTCTTTGATTAATTAAATAAGATGAGGTTGTACTTATGCCAGATGGAGCTTGCACTCTGACCAGAGCCATAAGTAACCATATTTCACCTGAATTTGTAGAATCTATCCTGTTAATATACCTGGATTCTGGTGGTGCTAGCCAATGTGCAAACTCTTCCACAGCTTGGGGGGGGCTCACCTGTCTGGGAAGGGAGGAGTGCCTCAGAGACATGATTTAGGCCCCATCCACACGAAGCCAAACTGAGGTCTAAACGCATACGTTTTTTGCCGAATCTGCGTATCATCCATATGAAGATGGCATTTTGGGAGTCTGTAAACGATCATTTTTGAAACCAGGTTCCAGAGTGGAAAGATTTTGAAATGCCGTATACGCAGCTCCGTGATTACTGGCTCTCTGCAAGTTTTCAGATACGCTTACATCATAGTTTGATATCTTCATTGACACGCATGCGCCTCACGTGGCGCGGCGTACGTGAAGCATATGTGCTGATGAAGCTAGTGACCCCACTATCCCTGTCACAGCAAAATCTCCTTCTTCTCAATCACCACCGAGTTGAACTTTTGCCACAAATGCGCATGCCCACTGTTTTTTCATCTGTTTCCGCTTGTTTCCGTCATATCGTTACAGTGGCCCGAGAGGTCTGGCATGTGTTTTACAGCATTTTCATGCGTATCAAGTGCATTCATATAGATGCACACATTTTCTGAGACGCCTTTGTCTTCATGACGATCGTTTTGGAAACTGTTAAGTGTTTTGTCTTCGTGTGGATGGAGCCTCAGTCAAAACACATTTATTATTACAAGCCTATATGCCTGCTTTGCCTTATATCACATATAAGCACATATCACATCCAACCTCTACACGCATCAAATCTTAGTCCAAACAAAAACATGCCAGTATGGTTACATGATTGAAGTTTGCATGAACATGCGCAAATAACCTGAAATACCACAACAGGCATCAACAAACCAAATAATGACACCACGCACGCATGACCATTATAAATTAAAGAAATCGGCTAGGCTGTCTTGAAGAGATCCAGTCTTCAGATACATCCCATACAACATAGTGCTAACAATTAATGATACAGTCTGATTAGCTCTTGCCTTAAAATAGAGGCGAATGTGCAGGCCTGGAACCAGACATCATTTCCAATGTTTCCTTAATAGTGGTGAATCACTCAAATCATACGTTAAAAATAGCCTAATTTCTAAGGTTCTGTATTTGGGAAATCTATCACATGATACTATTTTAAAAAAAGGTGAGCTCCTTGTTAAAATAGTATTATTGGCCAGTAAAAAAGTAATTACCAGATTGTGGGATAAAGTAGAACCATCAACTGGGGAGAAGTGGGTGCGCACTGTCAAGGAAATATTTATAATGGAAAAAGTCATGCACATGAAACACAATTCTTGGAAAAGTGGAAAAATGGACTAACATCAGGATGGCTTTCAGTCACATTTTTTTTCATTTTCACACTGTAACTGTTAAAGGTGTAAAATCCATTGAAAAATAAGTTCAAAAATAGCCTTATTTTACACATGACCCATGATTATGACAATATAACAATACAAAAAATAAATGAAATGCATGGAGAAACATTTTTTTTGCCCATTTTACTTTCTTGATATTCATTTTCTGCAGTGTGTTTGACAGGTGGTTGTCAAAATCAGTGCAGCTGCAGGCAATGAGGATGAGCGAATCTGTGGGATGTTAACATTTTATCAGTTAATTATAAATCATGTTAAGAATCACCTGCTGCTTTTTAGTGTACCTCTTTTCCCATGTTTCAACATAGTTGGTGCACTAACTGCTTCATTAGAAGGCACAGCTTGTGTAGTTTTCCATACATTGAAAGGCCTCATTTCAGAGAAGCATGGGAAAAAGCTTACAGCAAAGGGGAGTGTGCAGTGGCCAGACTGATTGGTAATGGTTTTGAATTCAGAAGAATAAATTAGCATACATTGCATTTCAGTGGGTGTGTTACGGATTGTTAGGGACCGGTAACAATCACATCAGCTCCACTCTTTTCCCTTCTTGAAAAGCAGCTCTTTGCCAACAAGGACACACTGGGAGTTTAAAATTGAGTCCAGAAGCTAATA
This sequence comes from Scarus forsteni, assembly GCA_036419115.1. Classification (NCBI taxonomy): domain Eukaryota; kingdom Metazoa; phylum Chordata; class Actinopteri; order Labriformes; family Labridae; genus Scarus; species Scarus forsteni. The sequence goes on along the minus strand of JAZDUH010000359.1, from coordinate 12,550,574 downwards.
TCGTCCACACTCAATTTTTTTGTAGTTAATAAAAAATATGCTCATTCGCTTTCCGGTCCACTCTCGCATCACAAATCATATAGGCAGGGGAAGTGAGGATGGGGTTAGCTTAGCTTAGCACTAAGGATTGTAGAAGGAAAACCTGTAGACCAACTCTCTCTGCTGTTGTGGAGTCCTATTAAACTCCAATTTTACTTACTTTAGAGTAATTTATATGGAATTGAATGATTTTTCAAAACATTTCATACCTGACACACATTAATATGACATGGCACATACATTAATATGACGCACCAGATGGACTGTTCAATATATTTCATCAGTCCATTTGAGCAAAAAAACCATACAAAGTATTTGGGATTGGGCAGAACAGCTCAAAAGCATATCCAGTAGGCAATAATGATAGTGTAGATAACATAATGTAAGAGGTGAATGCAAGGGTTGCGTCATAATATGCAATACTTGAGCCACAGAAATGCTTTCAGAGGACAGCAGTTGATTTTTTATTGAACCTTTTTTTAACCAGGAAAATCCCATCAAGATTAAGAACCTCTTTTTCAATAGAGTCCTGGCCAAGAGGCAGCAAAGTTACAAAGTAAAATTATGGCAATTTACAACCAACAATTAATATTACAAAAAACAGTTACAATTTGAGGAGGCTGTCTCAAGTGGTCTTAGACTGGATTTAAATGTGTTTTAAGAAATAAGCTCAGTCAATTTCCAGTCTTTTAATCACAAACCATAAGAATCGACACTTCTCTGAGTGATCAAATTACAAATGTAGGAGGGCAGTAGTCCAAGCATGGCCTTGTAAATAAAAGTGTACCAATGTCCCAGTCTCCTGGTACACAAAGAAGGCTATCCCACTCCAGAATACAGTTCACATTGATGGGTCGAGGGTCTACAGTTGATAATGAATCTCAGAGAGGCATGATACACAGCGTCAATCTTTCGAGGACATTGATCTGAGGTAGTCATATACAACAAATCTCCGTAATCTAAAATCAACAAAAATGTTGCAGTGACAAGGTGCTTTTTTGACTCGAAAGAAAAACACATTTATTTTGTAAAAAAATTCCCAATTTCAGTACGAGTTTCTTAACAAGATTGTTAACATGGGGCTTGAAGCTGAGGGAGTCATCAAGTAACACTCCTAGGTATTTGTACAGATGAACCTCCTCTATGACATTTCCCTTAAGAGTTAACACTGTGGGAAGAGTTTGAGATGTCTTTTATATATATTTTTAAAACAACACTAGCTTAGTCTTATCAGCATTAAGAACTAGTTTCAGCTCTTGGAGTGTGTGTTGGACAACATCAAAAGCTTTAAAACAATATATAATAGTGTCATCAGCATAAAGATGCATATTGACGTCCGACACATTTTGTTCTCATTCATTAATGTACATAATGAATAGGAGAGGCCCTAATACTGAACCTTGTGGAACCCCCTTGTGGACACTCACAAATCTTGTAATCTTGCATAGCCATAAAACAGCCAGCCAGTTGTTTATGCACTGATTCAGAAGCACTGTTTTAATCTAGAAGCGTCAAACTTGATAAAGATTGCTGCATGTTGAAACACTTCTTCCTTATCTAAACTAACTGCATAAAACTTCCATTGGGGTTGTACACAGCAAAACTCAAAACTTTTGGGGCAGGCAAAGACAGACTGGGCTGATTGAAACTTTAATACCCTCTTCCTTCAAGCCTTAACTACAACAGTCACACAATCCTACATGCTAAATTAACCTCTTCATTAAGTTATGTAGCACTTCTATTAGATGCTTTACTCAAACATAAAACATCTTAAAGTTAGAATGTGACTGTGGGCTTCTTCGGGGATTCAGATCATGCTTTGGCTGAAGAAAACAGCAGTAACAGTCCCGGAATACCTTTATCCAATTTTCTACTCAGATGTGCTGAAAGCCCACAAAGAAGTCCACATATAGAGAGAAAAGACATCCTTGGTTATTAGAAAATAGCAGGCTGTCACAGCAACCAGCCATTATAGGGAAAGTATGGAAGCTATTATGATGACTGTTGTGTATTACAGCTCTTAGCACTGAGAGGAAGGACATGTGACTCTGCCATTACTACAGTTTCAATTGCAGTGTGAGCAGATGTGCTAAAAGGCCTGCCAATATTCATATGACATAGAATGACTCTATTACTCTAATAATTGTCAGTTTTGATGAGCATCAGACTTCTGTATTTTTCTCTGAAGGCTAATACTGCATATACAATGACCTGGAAAGTATAAGAGTAAGGCCACTACTGGTGAAGGGAGGGCTATAGGGGGCCCGAAGTAAAGTTGTTTGAAATGTTACCAGCATTGGGGGTCCCAAACATTGCATAATGCTCTGTGATGTTGTGGACTGGGGTTTCAAGATGTGGCATTCAAGCTCTTTTAAAGAGGCACAGAGATCTTCCAACATGTAGGCCCAGTGGCATGGCTGTAGAAGATAAATGATGAAAGACACAGTATGATTATGTCCCTTCTAATCTGATTGATATCCAGCTGTTAGAAACTAGTAGAACCCAGATACACCCATCTAACATCTGAAGAAGTCCGGCGCCAGAAGTGGACATCATGGAAATATTGCTACCACAAAGTCATATAACTGTTGGGGATCACAGACTGGGGATCAAGGCTCTGGACCAGCAGTAAACAACAGGTTGCCCACTTGCTTTTGAGGTGCCTGCAAGAACTTTGTAAACAAAAACAAAAAACCCCCGTCATCATCATCATCACAACGACTGTCTCTTAAAGATGCTATGATGAGTTTCTAAGTAATTACAAAAAAAGTCTCACTTTAAGATATATGCCTGATCAAAATACACACTTTAAGATGAGTTTTATAGCATCAAAATAGGTTATCTATAAATGCTATTCCTTAGCTTCGCGGTCGGGTCGGACAGGGCTTGACTGGCCTGTATACTCAACTTCGGGAACAAGACAATTAAAACTAGAGAAAATTTATATTATTTTGGCGTTCTTAGAGCACCGGGCTGTAAGTAGTGATATATAGCCGGCTACAATACTACGATACTAATGCCCCTTTTCCACTAGCACGCCTTGGCCCTACTCTACTCGGCCCTACTCGATTTTCAGCGTGTTCCCTAGCCCAATACCTCCTAAAACAAGCTAGTTTTAGTACCTACTCTGCTCTGGTTTCAAGCGAGCTGAGTCCTAGCATGCTAGCGGTAGCTACCGTTAGCTTAACCTCATACATCTTTTCTTTGCAGCTCGATTACTCGGCTTCATTCTGTTGTATAGCTTCCAAAACTCTCCCATGCTTCTCAAGGGGTATTTCTTCTTGCCACCTGCAGCCTTCTTCTGCTTTCCTTTTTTACTCGGTTTGTGACAACAAGCCACAGATTGTTGTGTCGTGCTCAAAATGACGTCACCGCAGTGCCGCTCACCCTGTTGGGCAGGAGATTGGGGCTAATGGAAAAGCAGCACAAGGCGAGTAGAGTAGAGCCGTATAGGGTCGAGTAGAGTAGAGTAGGGCTAATGGAAAAGGGCCATAAGTTTCCAAAAATTGCTTGTTGTCACACATTAAAAACTACCGCTACGTAACAAGAAAGATTTACACTACATTACATTTGCATCCTGTAAGTTGTTGAAAAAAGAAGTTGTAAAGCGATCCAGAGTTCTAAGGAAGGTCCGAGCATTAATTAGCATCAGAACAAACACACGCTTTGGCTTGGGTCACGTCTTTACGACAGTCAGTGCGTGCTCGTGGGTAGCAGAGTCTTTATGTCCCTGGAAATAGATTCTCCTCATAGCACCTTTAAGATAAATAGCTATTTTTTACTTGAAATTTCTTGTTTTACAAATAAATCATACTTGTATCAGAAAAACAAGACATGTAGCATGTGCAATAAATATTAACATTTTGTAATTTCTATTAACTTTGACCTACGTGGGGTAAGTCTGTTGGGAGCACTGATTCCACCTGTCTATCAGCTCTCTTTCCAGCCAGAACCCTTACAATGTCACATGTTGAAAAAAGAAATCTCAAAAGTGTAAATGTTGTACATATCAGATAAGTTAAAGAGATACCTACATTTTCAAAGATAAATTTAAGAACACTGTTCTCATAATAATTACTAATGATGATTGTCTTCAGGAATCATTACAGGTAATTACATTTTTCTGGTAGCTTCCAGGCTGAAAAAGGTTGGTGACCCCTGCTCTAGACTAATGAGCCAAAATGTACCATTGTAGGTATGAGGCAGTTTTTCAGGACTGGAAAGTAATGCAGTGAGGTGCATCGGCAGGCAACAGTGAATCATAGAGGTGAGAATTGAAAACCAGTTCCAGTTGAGAATCGATTACAACTGCCCCAAGGAATCAATATCACCAGCCTTTTTGCTTATTAATCCCCTTAGCAGTTCCTTGGACTTGACTCTGCATTACACTTTAATCAGAGGTCGTATGCAGACTTTGTGCTTCAAAACTTTGACCTCGCAGTGCAGATGGATCTGCCTGATTCATTGTCTATAATCAGTCAGATCATCCATCTTGTCAAGCTTCAATCTACAACAATTATGCTCAGCCTGTAGTGGCATGGATCATGGAACAGCTTTCAGATATGAACCACATTTCTTTATTCAATGAAAACAAAGAAGAACATTGTAGACAAGTATGTCCTGAAAGAAAATATTTTTTTGCTACACTTTGGACATATTTTTGTGAAAGTCTGTCCAACAAAGTGGCTCAAATTTTGTACTGTACACTTCATCAGTAATGCCCACCTATGTAGCCTGATTGGTCCATAGTAAATTTTATTGAAGATTATCCAATCACCTGTCAGATATGCTTTTGAAAGGTTCTGCACACTCCCAAATACAGTACTATCTATGGGCTGTTGCCCAGATAAACTAATGAAAAACAGTACCTTTCATATAGTTTATATGGAATCATTCATTTAATGTTTTGGGTTATCAAAATATAGGATTTTATCATTGAACAGTTTGTGTTCGTAAAGGTGCCTACACACCAAAAGTGACTTGAGCGTCCTCGGTGATCACTCCTCATGCAAAGCCAATGTACAGCCGTGATCTGGCGGGTCAACCCTCTCGCGATGCGACTGCTGTGTTCAAGGCGATCACTTCGCTTGTGAGTGGTGATGTTGTGTGTGGCTGTGCTACAACAGCCAATCAGCGGTGTATGCATGTGTGGCGGTAGAGTTTTCCTCCCGGACTACAGAGTAACAATCAATGTCCGTGTGGGAAACATTAGTCAGTGAAGACACTAGTTCTGCCGAGACGGACCGCAGAATACTCATAGATAATGCTGCTGCAGGGCCATCAGCTGCAGTGTTTTGTGTTTGATCAGTGAGTGAAAAGGAAACAGGAATAATCCTATTGATTAAATGATACATGATATGATCTCGGTGAAACTCGAGCGGACATGACGTCACCAAGGTTCACCGCAATAGTTGGCGGTGACCAAAATGAGGTTTTTATTGACACGCGATGTCTCTTCAGTGGGCAACACAAAAATTGATCTCAAAGTCGCATTCGGTCTGAACCCAGCTTAAGAGTCAACTTAAGGCCATAATATAACAAGAACCATTTAAAAATGGTATCTTAACTAAACCTCCACCCATTCTTGGAACAAGCAGAAGGAAGGGCCCTCACTCTCTTGACAAACATCCATCTACAATTCCATGAGCCAAACCCTGCATTATGCAATTAAGATGAGAATAAGATCAAGACTTAGGCTTTAAATTAAAAAAAAAAAAAATGGGTTACTGAAATAAAACTTCCTTGCATATCTACATTTGTGTTGTAAAAAAAACTGCAGTTGTAGCAAGGGACCTAATGAGGAATCTGGTACTTTGGCATCCAGCCCCCTTGTGGACACTCACAGAATTGCAATTTTTGCTATTCAGCACTGGTGTAAGTTTGAACACATTCCCATTATTTAAATTTTGTGTTATTTTGGGATCAAGAACCTGTGCAGACTTTAAAAATGGAAAAGAAGAACACCACTTTGTCAAAGAAATAGACCTGATAAATTGGTGATGTGCTTGTGGTCGTATTGATCAAGTGAAAAGTGAAAGTAAACAGGCTTCCTCTTCCATGGAGTGTGTTTGTGCAGACCAGTTCTCTCTATAAATCAAACCTTGTCTGTAAATAGTGTGGGACCTCGCTTGTGGTTAAGCGTTGCAAATGCATTAAGGTGTGATTGAAGCGCTTTCCAGCTTCGGGAACATCTGTCATCCGTCCACTCTGTCTCTGCAACAGCTGCTGTCATTTACTCCTCACTTAATCCGCCTTGTGTATCTCTCCACAGCAAATATTTTAGAGGCTATTTCTCTGCTAAATCACTTCATCACCAACGTCACTGTTTGGAGAGAGAACTTCACTGCCTGTTTTCCATGTTAGAAATGCTCGTGGCTCCCACTGATGCTGGTATTAAATATATTTTTACGAAAGCTTATGATCAAAAGGAATTAATTCCGCATGGAAAAGAAGGGGAAATCAGCATCCTCATAGCTGTAATGAAGACTAACTACTTCAGCGGATTAATTAATTTCCCCTCACTGAAATAATTACTTTGTTATTTCTTCCCCTGCATTAAAAATCACTTATTAAAATGTTTGACACAGGTTTAGTGGGAGGTTTGAAGAGTTTCATGCACATTCCCTATTCCAAAAAAAGTTGGGACAGTGTGTAAGTGAAAACAAAACCAAACACATAACATTGCAAACCCCTTTCAACATATATCTGACAGAATATGGCTTGAAGATGAGATATAAAGGGTACTTTTTGACATCATGTTTTTTATAAATGTGATTTACAGTTGTTCAGGGTGACCATACATGATATATTGCGACCCTGAATTGCATAACAAGACAACTAGAAAACATCAATTAAATTAGGATTGCAATCAAAATACAATGACAAATAAACAAAGCAAACAACTTACAACAATAAACAGACCAACAAGTAAGAAAAAAGCTGCAACCAATCAAAACCACAGCAACAAAAAAGCAATCAGACTTAAGAATAACAAAGAAAAACAGAAACAACACAAGGACTAACAAACATATAAGACAATTGCCAAAAGGAAAAAGTAAGAATGAAAAAACAACAGAAAATAGAAAAATACATGAGGAAAACCAAAATATGTATACAGTGGCAAATAATAGAAAGCTGATGTTTTAGAAAAACAAGAAAAACAAAGTGCACCCATAAATACAAAATGAAAAACACAATTACAAGTCAGTAAAGACTTGCAATAGTCAAGAACAGTCATTAAACTAAGTGTATTACCAAATACACAAGAAAAACAAAATAAAACTAACTTTTAATAGATACAGGAATTATGGATAAAACAATGCTGAAAAAACACAGACACAGAAACAACAACATAAAAACACAATGGCTTATACAAAAAAAGTAATAACAGCTACCAGAACAAGAGACACAAAAACAAGTGACACAGAAGCAAACAAAAAAAATAACAATTTAAATTTAAAACACCCAAAACCCACAACAGTGAGGTCTGTTTTGTTTGTTGTTGAGTGTTTTTTCGTTTGTCTTAATTTGTTGTTGTGTTTTTCTGTGAATTTCTATGTTTTTGTAGTAATTGTGTTTCAGACTAGCATTGTTTTATTCATGATCTATTGCTGTTTTTCTCTTTTTTAATGTTATCAATAATTTGTTCCCATTTTTTTTTAGTTCTTCTTATGTTTGATGTTTTAATGTTTTATGTCTTTCAATTATGCACTCATTCTGTTTTTACATGTAACTGTATTAACGCTTTAATATTAATCTCCGCTAGGGGGGTTATGTTATTGCTGGCGTCTGTTTGTTTTCTTGTTAGTTTGTGTGTTTCCCTGTTAGCAACCTAACTCAAAAGTTATGGACAGATTTCAATGAATTTTTTTTTTAGGAAATGTCCTTGGATTCTTTAACATTGCCAGATAGGACCATTTTTGGCATTTGTGCATATTTGTATGTTTTCTTGGTCAAGGAATCTAAATATTTAGATGAAATAAAGGTGGGACTAATATTTATGGTGACAATTACAATATGGGTGAGGACTGGCCCTGGCGGTGGTCTGCACTTTCCGAGTGCTTTTCTAGTTGTTTTTGTTGTCTCATGTTTTTGCTTTGTTGTTGATTTTTTTGGATTAGTTACTGGACTTCTTGGTCTCTTTACTTTGAATTTTTCTTTTTTTGCAGATGTAGCTGCCTTTTCAAGAGTTGCTGTTGTGTTCATTATTGATATGTATCTGTAACTGTGTTATTAGTTGTTGTTCTGTACACGGATGGTTTGTAATCTTTCCATAACTATTTTTTCAGCTAAAACCAAACCTGCTGTTATGCCCCATCTAGGGGTGGCCAAGACACAACATGAAGTAAACCCGTTTCTACCAAGTTCAAACAGCCACTGGAGCCAGTCAACAGGTTAAACGGTGACATAAATCACCTCTACATTACCAAAATACAATCAATCAAAATCGAATCGCTCTCAGCACCAAGCTGACGTAGTAGTTTGAACTGCAGTCGATCCGGGGATACCCTCCTCGTCACAGTGATGTCAGCGAGCGCTTTTTATGGGCCTTTCCCTCCTCCGAAACCAATCACCGGCGTCGGCATGATGCCAGCAGTCCAACCAGAGGCAGGGGCGGCACACCTGTTCAGGACAACCTGACTCACACACGCCCACACGCACAGAGGGCGCAGGAGAACCCTCCCAACACCACCAAACAAATAAAAACACAATACAATACAAAATACGACCAGGGCCGTAACACCTGCATTTTCTTATGGTTGATAAACACACTGGACAGCCTGTAAATATCTATGAGCATGATGATCAGAGGCTTCCATAATTATGTGAAAAATGCCTCAACATTTCGTCAGAGCTTTTAAGAGTGTATTTGTATATTCATTTGCAGAAACTTAAACTATTTGTCCCTAAAGTCTTTTAAAAAGAGCAACTCAGCTTTTCAGGTGTGCCTCTTTCATACCTAATCATGATATCTCCCACTAAGCTGTGAAATGTTCCAGTGTATCAGGTGTTTTGAGCATGCTCCAGCTTCTGTGATCTCTTCTTACCCCTCTTCCTACTGCTTTTGAAAAATGTTGCAGGTACCAAATTCAGATTGTGTGAAGATATTTTCAATAGCATAATGGCGTATCAGAAATAGCACAAATCTGGTCTTTGTTCTGTTTTTATTTGACTAAAGGTTGAAAAGAATGTGCAAATCATCGTCCTTTGTTCTACACAATGTCCCAGCTCTTCTGATAATGTAGTTTGTACAATGACGAGGTGAATATCTGCACCTATAGGGGAGAAAACAGATGCTCAAACGAAGTGGGTTTGAATTCAAAGCAGACTTGCACCAAAGCAAATTTGCAATATTTAATGAGAAATGTAAGAAAGTGTTTCTCTCACTGCTACTTAGATGTTTTGGCCGGAGGCTGCGTCTGTAATCCCTACAATGGCTTCTCAGTTACGGCGAAAAATAAGAAAAACAGTGTCTCCAACACTCAATTAGGATTAGACCTGGGGACATAGATTTACATTAAGTGTTCCCTTTTAGAACTGCAAGACATCAATACGATGTACAACCCAATGACTTAATTCCTTGTGATTGACACGGATGTTTGGGGCACTTGGCGTCAACATGTTTGTAGGATATTTTAACACACTTCCATCTCTATTTTCAAATGCAGAGAAGGGCTACTTTGAAGGGGGAAGTTGTTTTTTCAGCATGGGGCTGTATGTCCTTTCAAAAATGGTTTGTAAACATGTCAGTTTGAGAACTAATATCTTTGGTGATTTATGCACACCCACATGCAGACAGAAAAACTTGGACGGAGGCATATTCCTTAGAACTGAATGAATGCTAAACAAATGTGTCCAATTAGCGTGACACACCAAGAGGCAACAAATTAACACTCGTCTCTGCGGATTTATATTGTCAAATATAGCTTATCATGTGCGCAATTTGCAGTATAATACAATAAATCATTCATAGCAATGAATAATTTTTACACTTATAGTGTCAGAAAATTTACAGTTTTGTGAATGCTTTGGCATCTTATGATCACCATTTTTAAGGGCTGGCTGTTCACACTAAAAGCCCAATTGCACACCTTTGCAATTCATTTTGGTCTGCAGTACAGGTGGCTTTCCTATTTTCCATTTAGTTTTTTCAGCTTTTGTCTGCTGCGTGATCACATCTGAATAGCAAACAAACATGATCTTACTTTTGCCAAGGGTGTGTTCATCCGTAAATAAGGAGAGGTCAGGTGCAAAGCTGGCAAATTACTATTTTACAGGCAGGAATTAAACAATTGCACCTTACACCACCAGATACTGAGATATTAAAATATAGCGAGCCCGCTAATGATTCCCACCCCTAGCAGTTCTTGCTGCTTTACATCAAGATTATCATGCTGAAGCTGGCCAAGAGCATGTTTCAATATAAAACTCCCAGCTGATTATGCATCATGATAACATATACACAATTTGTGCAACAAACAACATGTTTTGCTGTTCAAATTGCACTTTTTAATGATATTGGGCCTTGGATCAAATTTGGTCCAACTCTTTTTCATGCTCTTTTTTCCTTTTGTAGGAGTCAACCAAACAAAGTCTAAAACAGAATTAATATGAAAGTAATATTTTGACATCAGAACTCCAGACACCAGAATTGTTTTTTTCTTGTTCTTGTCTGAACGGGGCTGCTGAGGAGTTCAGAACCCAACTCCTTGTAGAGAAGCATAATCTAAAAAAAAAAGAAAGCTTCATGCAGCCAAGAGGCAGGGCAGATGTCTCTGGAGGTTTAAGCAAGGGCTAACCTTCCCTATAGGCAAGCACGGAATAAAAAAAGGATGTCCTCACTAAGAAATTATTTTTATTTATAGGCCAGGAAGGATTATAAGTGTCAAATGAAGGATTTTTTGAAAGATGAAACATGGCTTAGTGGTGACTCTGTTTCAAGCCATGGTCTTATTATAAAGAAGTTGGAGGACATAATGGCCGTGTTGAGGCCTAGTATAGCTTTTGGTATTCTTGAAAGCAAATGTGGATGTTTAGATTAAACTTCATGTCCTGTTTTCAGAGATGATAATTAATTTTGAGACATTTTTAAAACCCCTTCAAATACAAACATAAATTGCAGAACTAGGGCCAGGGAACCCTTGAGCACAAAAAGATCCTCTGATATAATTGCTGTCATATGTAAACCTGAATGTAAGATAACACATCTTCCATTTCAGCATAAATCTTGCCAAACAAGCATGCTTTTCATATAAATTGAACTGATTGGATCATGAAAAATATATTTTGCTGGTACATCTCCGAAAGAGTACATAGAAAGCGACCTTTTTGATCGATTGAACAATCATTCCGTCAATCACATTCATTACAGGCCAATCAGGTAATGAAGTAGGCAGGGGCCACTAGGGCAGTGTAAAGGACAGAACATTAGTCACTTCTTAGAACTAAGTCTCGCAAAAGCATGTCAGATGTGGAGTGAGTTGTTCATAGAGAACTTTGTAGTCATTTTTGTTCTTTTCATTTGATAAATAAATGTCAAGGTCAGATGAAACTGCTCTTGAAGCTGCTAGCATTTATGCTAATCTCAGTGAAGCATGCACTTCCTGCTGTTGTCTCATTTGGAGCTCCAACCTCTTCCTGCTTTAAAGGATGCTGGTTGGGCCACTTAGTCATTGGCCACGGTTACATGATGTTTTCTAATTAGGATTTCAGTATTCAGAAATGAATAATTCTGATTAAAGTATTTTTTTTCGTATTTACATGGAAATAGTAATTCTGAACTGAGGTTTGCATAGAAAAACATACACAGTTGGATGTATTGTAGAAAAATAAATCCAGTTCAGCGTCTTAGTCAAGAAATCCTTGTCCAACTTGAACACTACAACTTTAAAATGGTTTGCATTTTTCCACTTAAGTCCATCCACTCTTTTCAATATTTCCAAATCTTCTAAGGCTGAAATCAACTTGTCTTGGCTTGAGTCCAACACTTGCTTCAGGTGGCCATTCTGTTCTTGTCAGTGCAAAATATGTGCATTTTCTTGTGACATTACAAGGGAATGAGCATGCGCAGAACAACCAATATTAATTTCAAGTGGAATAAATAGTTACATGATTGAGGAATTATTTAATTCAGATTTAAAAACAGAATAAAACCACTTTGGAATTAAGTTTAATTCAGTATGGTCACTCTTATTTTGAATTAGGTGTTTACATGGTCATTATTAATCTTTCCAAACTAGTTTTAAGTTTCATTCTAAGTCAAAGGGGAATTAAAGCTCTCATGTAAATGTAGCCACTTTAGATTGCACGATTGATCAGCCTGATTTCAGACAGTGGTCAGGTGGATCCATCTACACTGCAAGGTTAGCATAAAAAGTTAAAGAAATTGAACCACAAACAGATACCCTTAAAAGCCTCCTCACATTTCCTGCATTTGATTATATATATTGAAGGATGGATGGGAATCTGTGGGTCCTTATGTGGCCCTGAACTGCAAGGTGATTATCGTTGCTATAGCTAAGGGCTGTATCCAGTTAGCCCATATATGAACACTTTAACTGTTCTTATTAGGCTTATTTACCGCTGTCTTCTCAGAAAGTTTGAGCAATCTGTTGTAAATTATTTGGTGACTAGTTTCACATCTTTCTGTCGAATAAAAGAAGGATTAGCTTCAGCAGCTCATTTGTACCAGCTGTCCCTAAACACGACTGTTTCGGTGTTTTAGCATTCGCTGTGAAATTGAGAGTAATAAAAAAGAAATGGTACGGAAGTGTCAGATCAATTGCCAGATAGAAGTGCAATTATACGAAATCACATCACATTGTACTTCATAACATACTGAAAACTAATTGCTGGTAATGATTCCTTTATGACGAAGTGCCTCTATTTATATGCAAATATTCCAAACGGTGTTATAATGCCGAAGCACCTGGCCCTGGTTTCCTCTCATAGATTAGCTTAAATGTTATGAACTCACGTGTTTGTGAGGAGAAACTCATTATTGTCCTTGGAGCTGCATCTAATCATGCTTCTATGCTGCTCAAGGTGAAGAAGTATTGATCCCTGGACGAGCTGTGTGTTGAAAGAGCGGTAATGAAAGCAGCTGTGTGGATAGAGACTCTTTATTGTACATGCAGCCTGCTATAAAGGGCCTTGTCAAATGCATACTGTAATTCAACATATTCCTGCTTTATCTTGAATCAGGCTCTTTAAAATCCAATGCATGCAATAAAAAGCAAAAAAAAATGATCACGTGTTTAACTGATGTGCTTCACACCTCAAGTTTGCATGCACTGTCCTCTGGAGGATGCTGCTTGTTTGATTAATCTGCATAATTGTTTTGCTTTAAGACCACACAGGCTTCAGGACAACTATAATCCATGGACAAAAAACACCTTAAACACAAAGAAGTGCTTCATTCCATATCTCAGTGGTAATTTCTGTAAAGCACAGCATCAGTGCGATTACTTAACAGTCATCAGTGAACAGGACACATTGCACGCTAATGTCATTAGTGCTAACAAGCTGGTAGGTGTTGTGCATCACGATGACAATATCAGCTAGTCAAGCTGCTGAATTAATGGCACCTAGAATAGCACAAATCGACAACGTGGCTCTGGTTGTATGTTCGAAGAGGGCAAAAAAGGTATGTTATTATTCTAAACCCTCAAGTGACACCATTAGTGTCAAACATCACATCTGGAATCAATGCACCAAATTGATTTTTACACCTTTTAATGCCTTTAACGACAAAGCTTCAACAAATTGTGACACAGTTCTTACAATTAAGGGTGGGCTAAAGAAACAGCATGTCATCATTGGAATCTTTTAAGCATATTGAGAACTTATGACTTAAATGACATCAAAAGTGCACAACTTTTATTTCTGTGTTCAGTCTAAAGCATTGTGTACCCTCTTCTTGTCAACGAGAAATGAGAAGTGGATATACACTGCAAAAAGTCCTGTTTACAACTACATTGTCTAATTTAAAGTTAAAAAAAATGTCTGATCAACCATAAACTGGAGCTTTAAATTTAAATCAGGGTTTTAAACTTGAAATTATTTGAAGCAATTTGGTTAAGCTTTGCGTTGTTAGTTTGTAAGCTAGTTTTGGCACAGCAGTCAAGTTTTTCTAAGTGATAGTACCCGTGCCTAAAATAACTCAAAAACTACTCAGGGAGTGAAAACCTTACTTAGCCTCAAACCTCACTTTAACTCGGCAAATACATGGAGGTTGTTATCCTATATGAACACATAAAGTTTTGGGAACATCAATTAATATTTTGATTTAATATGAATTATTGAATTTTGTAAATGGGATTTCCCATTATAAAGTTCAAGGTTTTATTCTTTGTGATGTCAATCTAGATCGGATCCATGAAATTTTCCTTGATGATGAAGGCATGGACCCCATATTGTCCTATAAAATGGCAGCCGATCTCAGTAAAACATGGCAGAGATGTGATTTTTTGAAATTCTGACCAATGTTATCATACAGAATCTTTGGAAATTTGGGAATTTCTTTTGCATACAAACAAATTTACATATCACCACCAAATCATTTCTTAGTCCGGCCATTAGTACTTCCTGAAAGTTTTAGCAAAATTAATTTGGTGATTTTCTTGTAGTCTTGCTAACTAACAGACAAACAAACATACACATACAAAAACACAACCTCCTTGGTAGAGGTAATGCCCCAGTCACACATTCCCATTTCTCATAGCGATTGTACACGACTGTACACGATTGGTGACAGCTATGATACGGGATGAAATGACTGTCTCACCCCTGGACACACCCCTTAAATACACTGTTAGTAGCGCTTCTTCAGCGCTTTGGAGGCATTCATCCCGCTCAAGTTTGGTTAATATGTTTAATACTGGCACGACGTCAGCCCCGCTCAAGCTCAGCTTGCGTCATATAAGCCCCGACTGAGCCCCGTCACTTGTGCCGTCTTGAACGGGACACAGTCGGGCACAAATGGATACATCCTTGTCAGTCGTCCTCAGAAAGCTTTCAGGATTGAGCCATGATCGGCCCAATTGAGCCCTGTACATGCCACACTAATACCGTTCACCTTAGGACTGCATTAGGCTTCCATCCCACTATACTGAGAGTGGCGATTCTCCACGACAGTTTTGAACAGTTCAAAACTGTCGGGACCCTGCCACATATCCCTGCCGTTCATCCATGACTATACAACGCTGATCCAGACCAAGTAGCGCATGCATCATGACCAAAGCACGCTTCATCATGCACAATCGCCATGAGAAACGTGAATGTGTGACTGGGGCTTAAATAGATAGCAGGACAAAAACCATGTGGAAAAAATAGGTAATCCCTGGTGGAAAATATGTGTGGTCTCACTTCAGATTGGCCTGTGTTGTATATGTAGGCTATTATGGTTGTGTCCTTTGAAGGTTGGGTCCTCTGAAAGATGCAGCCCCTGAAATGGGACACAACCGCCATGCATGTCCTATATACAGTCTTTGCAACACTGAAGAGTAAGGAGTGCATGATAATATTAAGTAGACTCAGCATGTCATGAATGGTTTGAATGTGACACCGCATCATATTTAAAGAATTTTTCTCCCATATTATGAGGCCTTATCAATAAATGATTCCTGTCCTTGTAATCAGAAATCCAGTCAGACTCCTGCATAAATGAAATGACTTCATCTATTCTTAATAGAGCGGTGAATTTGTTGCTCCCCCGTGAAAAATGATCGGCTGCCAACAGATGATGCCGTCTGCTCCCGACCTTGGCACATCTACTTTAACTCTGGGTTGTTTAATAATCAAGGTTGTCATTTATCTTTGTCATTACCCTCATGGCAATTTATAAATGCTGAGCTAAGCTGTGCTCAAATGGAGGTATGAAGTCTTTATCCAAACTCTG
Source organism: Scarus forsteni (assembly GCA_036419115.1). Classification (NCBI taxonomy): domain Eukaryota; kingdom Metazoa; phylum Chordata; class Actinopteri; order Labriformes; family Labridae; genus Scarus; species Scarus forsteni. The sequence goes on along the minus strand of JAZDUH010000359.1, from coordinate 12,534,637 downwards.
CCTTGCCCCTGACTATAATAAAATTTGAAGATAAATTATCTGCTGGCTTGGATACAGTTAATTTCATAAACCTTTATTCAGTTTTCATTAATACAAAAGGTATTATGTACTGTTACGATTAGTATAAAATCTTTATCTTGGGTCCATACTCTTCCTTGGTTGAGCTGCTTTCTTTTGTTACAACGATAGTGCAGCCTGAAAAGTCACTCCTATGTTGTCTACAAGATTATGGTATTCATGAGTCTACCTCAAATTTCTGTTTCAAGTCTCAACATTTACCCCCAGTGACATTTTGCCTTCACTGTGAGTGTCTCTGAGGCAGAAATGGATGATGAGTTGACCCCCTTTTTGTTTTATCTCAGGTTATATCATAGGTGTGATGGAAGTCAGAAAGGAGCACATGGAACAAATGGGGGAGGGCAGCTCTATCACTCTCACCTGATCAGATTTTGAGTTTCACAAGACAGAAGTGCTGTTTGGCATACCTAGGCCTTCTAAAATCTCGACTGTGTGCCAAAACTTAGTAGCTGTGTTGGAAATGGCATACTAATGTACTACTCATACTAAGTGTGACGTCAAAATGAGTACATAGTGCGTTCACATTAGATAGTATGAAAAGACTGAGTGTGCGAGAAATACCAGGATGTATACTATCTCGGAAAAAAATTAAGTATGCGAGGTGGGCATACCAGTTACACTCAAACGCCCCGTAATGCATTGCAAACCCCATAATGCATTGCAATACGTCACATCGAGTCCCGGAGGCGATGGATGGATTGTCTTCATTTTCCACGGGCAGTCAAAATTTTATTGTATTTGGGAAGTTACTGATTATAATATTATTAATATCATAAATGTTAAATCGTCTGACACCAGCATTCAGCTAAAAATCAGCCACTAGCAAACTTCCCGTTCTCAAAATAAAAGCTTCTTTTATTATCTCCTTTAAGTTCTTTAACGCTTTTGTAATTTGGGCTCTTGTTTTGGATCCGACCGGAAGTTTCTTTGATAGCATAATGGCGCGCATAACGGAATGTCTGAAACGCCGAAATGAAATTTGTATCTGTGCGTTTTATGGCTCAAATGACCACATTTTGTTTTTCTACGTGGTCATTTGAGCCATAAAATGCTCCCTGAACTTTCAAATGTGGCAAATCAACAGATATATTTGATAGTTCATGCTTCCGATTTTTGTCATCGGAGTTTTGAAATGCATCATGGGAAACTTAGTAGTATACTACAGTGTGAACGGTTGGCATTCTAATCATATTTATAGTAGTATACAGTATACACACATAAGTATGTAGTAATTAGTACGTTAATATGCCATTTCGGACACAGCCAGTGTGATCTGATTGGGGTAAGCTAATGGTAGTTATGCTAACTAGGAGCATATCACGGCATGATGATAACCTTTTTTAATTGATGTGAATTTTTCATGATGACAGTTACATCGTTTTGGTAATAATTTATTATTTTTCCCTGTCTGTTATTTTTGTGAAATGTATTCATGGTTTGTTAGACTACCTGCCTGATTAGATAAAAAAATGTCTGATCCAGATTCCCATGGCCCATCAGGAACTTTCCAAAACAAGCAACTAAGCTAAGTATTGCTCTAGAAATTAATGCAGTAATAGCATTTTTGCTGATTCATTATTCACCCCTCATGGCCCCCTCTATGACTCTGGGTCCCGGAAAGCTTAACCCTCTATCCCACCTTATGGGCAGCCAAGAAAAATCCAGCATATTTTGAATCCTCTCTCTCTTGGTGGTTACCCTTTAATTCATTTTTTTCTTTTTTTCAGCCATCATATGTTAAAAAACAAAGCAGTGTTAAAGGGCTGTATCAGAGATGACAAATGAAAGTAAGCGCATTGAAAAAGATGCTAACAGGTATTGTCATATGGCCTAACCTGACATGCAAGATGGACTTAAACATATTTAATAGTCCATCTGGGATAGAGCTCATAGAAAGTGTTTGGGAATGGGGGGAACCTTTCAAAGCATATCCAGCAGCAAGTTGGTGCTACCACTGGAGTTCAAAACATAAGCCACTTCACAGAACCAACTCTGGCCCAGACAAGTTGGAAGTACAGCAAAAACAAAAACCTATTGAAACATACTTTTAGTGTTGCTTGTTTTTCATTTGATAAGGAAATGTTGTCTGAATCTGTTAAAACTGCTCCTGATGTTGTTAACATCTATGCTAATGTCTGTACAAGCAGTCACTTCCTGCTGTCATCTTGCTTGTGCTCCCACTTCCCTTCTGCCCCAAAGAACTGAGTGGGCTGTGGGATGCTCACTGTTGTTGTTGATTGGAGCTTGGCAACATGGATTTGCAGACAGAAGACAGAAAGCCCTGCAGGTTTGATTTTTGTCTCCTACCTTTTCTCCCCTCATGTCAGAGACACTGACCCATAAAAACAGTGGGAGCTTGCATGTCCAGCAGACACTGATGTTGCCTTGGGAACAACGGGACCATTTATTAAGCTCTGAAGACAAAATTTCAGCCTTGGGCTAGCCTTGCTAATCCATGTGGCATGTTAGAGGTCCAGCCATGTCTGTGGACAGCCCTCTCTTTATGGTATTTATCTGGGTAAAACATGGATGCTTCTGTAGTAAATTCAGTGTGTATGCAATCTAACCATCACAATGAAAACAGGAACACTTATCACATTTACATGAGAACTTTAATTCCCCTTTAAGTCTTTAAATCTTCTTTTAAAAGATTAAAAATGACCATGTAAACACCTAATTCTCAATGAAAATGATAATTCTGAATAAAACTTTATTCCAAAGTAAGTGGCTGGTTTATTACCTCAGCCAAGGAGGTTATGTTTTCGGGAGAGTTTGTTTGTCCATCTGTCCCTCCGTCCGTCTGTGAACAAAATAACTCAAAAAGTAATGGATGGATTTTGATGAAAATTTCAGGAAATGTTCAGCATGGGAAAGGGAAGAACTGTTTCGATTTTGGTGTTGATCCGGATCAGTGTCTGGCCGCCATGACGAAAAATGTGATTTTCATGAATAGCTACTGAACTAATATAGATATCATTATGAAACCAATTGCTAATGGTATGTTTTCATGGTCAAGGAATTAAAAATATTTACACGAAAAGGTAGGACTAATATTTATGGTAAAAATCACAATATGGGAGAGGACTGTGGTGCTGGCGGAGGTCTGCCCTCTCCGAGTGCTTTTCTCGTTTAATTCGAGCCTGGGAAGAAGTAATGAAAGTGTGGATGGATGTAGGCCCGTAAAATGTGGACGTTTTCAAAGTTGTAGTGTCCAAGTTGGATGAGGTTTCCCTGACGGCGACGCTGAACTGTAATTTTCCTTGAGGTAGATGTAAATATGCCATTACATCATGTCCACCCCTGTCCAATCAGAACCATTCCCAACCGCCAGGCCTCGAATAAAGGTGAATAAATGTTTTTATCCATGTAAAACTTTATGCGAAATTATGTTTTATGTAAACACAAAGGAGAAAACTTTGATTCCGAATAATTCAATTCTGAATAATTAATTCAGAATTAAAAAACATCACATAACCGTGGCTATTTTGATGTTATTGTGGAAGCATCCATTGGTGATTTAATTATGTTAGTAAATCATCAAAGGTGAAAAGTGTAAAATGTGTTAAACACTACTGGGCAATAATATAAGCTCCTAAAGGTTTATATTCTCCTTTAAAGTCATTTTTCCCATAATGCTGTGTGATATGTTTGAGGAAGAATATAAACAGCAATGACAAAACCAGTATGGAAAATTAAAAGTCATGATAAAAGACAACTAAAGCCTCATTTCACAGTTTGACACCCAAAATAAGGTACAGTGAGAGCAATAACTGCTCTCTGGCACACGCTGCAAACTGCCCTTGGCGAAATATGAGTATGTCACAAATTACCCCTCTAAATGAGAATGCCATTTGGTATTTCACTGTGAATGTGTGCATGTGGACTGTGTTTTTTATGCCACCACCTGGGCTATAAGAGCCATGCAGAGAGCAGTTTGTATATCTGGCATTTTAATATCACGCACTCCAAAACTCCAACAAAGACAGAAATCACAGCTATGAAAATCAGAGGCATCGCTGCTGGAACCGCTCAATAAACACTTTACATGATGTGTCGCCCTTTGTGCGGTGAATCCTCTGTGCAACTCAAATTGAAAAACATATGTACACAAGCTGGTGGGCCCTCTCCGCCAAGAGCCACATGTATTTGACAAAAGACTTTAAAGCTAACAGCTGCTGATTAATCACGTTGGGAGCAAATTACTGGCTGCCTCTCAAGCGGGTGCAGAGCTGGATGCCCAGTGCACTAAGAAGCTCCTTTGCATGTACTTGACAGCTGCATAGACTAAGTGCCACGTCTGAGTATTTAGCTGCATATTCTTACTCCTTCTTCTGTCTAACAAAATAGATCCTAAACAGAGTGTGTATCAAAAGGCCGTTAAACATCAGATTGCAATCAATTGGCACCATGTTGCATTATTAAACCTTCAGTCCCTACAGTGCTTGTCCAATTGTATGGAGCAGTGTTTCTCAAATAGCTTGGCATGATGCCAGTTGTCTGAGCAGAGGCATGGACCAGTGATCATCAACAGGTGGCCTAGGACCACATCAGGCCCCCAAAAGCTTCCCAGCTGCAACCCAGAACATATTTAAATTTCTGAAATGTGAAGTAAACAATTATGTTGTCATTTTTAGGATATCTTTTTTGTTGTAACATCCCTATAACACAATCAGTCTTTATATGTCCTTAAAGAGGACATATCATGCTTGTTTCTCCTTTTCACTATGCCAGACTAGGATGCCTGTGAAGCATTTCTGCCCTCAGTACAAGTCATTTAGTTCCTTCATTGCCCCACAATAGCGTTCTCAAAATCCTCATTTTAGGCCATTATGAAGCCCACGTTGAAACACTCGGTCTCGAGGCTGACCTAAAGTCACCTCGCAACGTCACAGCCCTTTGTGCTCTGATTGGTCAGTTCTATCGGTGGTTGAGCCAGCCTGTCCTTCTTCTTCTACTGTATTTTCCGGCAGGCTCAAAGCAGCGACCGTGTATTGAGTCCCCCTACAGGCCAGAGCTGGTAATGAGTGGATGTGAGCTAGGGATCTATATACTGCTGCTGGTGGATGTGTTCCTCGGTGAGGGTTTGGGGCTGACGGACATCACAGAGGAGGAAGTGTTTTATCTGATTACTCCAATAAAAAGAAAGGTACCTCGTGTCGTCACGACGTTTGAAATCTCGCGGACATCTCGCAATGACCTATTTTCAGAGGCATCAAATCTTGTTCTAGGATATCAGAAAAAATACAATATCTCATTTTTTGAAAATTAAGGGGGTGTAAGGTCTTGTTTTCAAATTGATTATATTATATGTAAGTATTAAATCATGCATCAACATGATATGTCTCCTTTAAGCTAATATTTAAACAGCCAGTTGAATAAATGAGCCAAAACTGAAAAGCACTCTGAGAGCGCAAACTTCCACCAAGGAAGCTCACATATTGCTGTTGCAAAATTTATTTAGCAAAGTCCATTCATTAGTTTTCGTATAACCTTGCCAACAAACAAATAAACAAACACATGCCAACAAAAACACAACCTCCTAGAAAGCAGCAATAAAATATTGGACAGATTGTTTTAAGCGTAAAAAGCATAAAATTGAAAAGATAAAAATAGAGTGTTTGTTAACCAATAACAGCATACTATGGAATTTAGAGGTGGCTGGCAACTGGCTGGTGTTTGGCTGCCACTTGACTGGAAAGGGAAAATTAAAACAATTGCATCTGCATGTTATTCAGACCTAAATTTTAATCATGCAATTGTTTTAAAATGAACCATTAACTGCACCAACCCCCTTCTGGCCATCAACACCAGCCACTGTGCTCCTCCACGCACAGCCACTGCAGCCAGACCAGCCGCATCCATGTAGGCAACATAAAGCTACCACAACAAATAAAAAATGTTTTTAAAATCTGTTATCCCCAACTACCTCCAACCAAAAAAAAAGGTCCTCGTACATAGTAGATAACCCCTCCAGTCTTAGTGGCTTACAGTCGCAGTGGCAAGAATAAACCTCTGTTATCCAGTTGCTTCCAGAAGGGAAAACATCCCAAACCACATAACTACATTTTATCTTTTATTGCTCTCAGTTTGAATTTGACATAAAAAAAAATGATTTCTCATCTTGTGGGTTTTCTGTGCTTTAAACTCCATGGCAGCATTTTCAACCTTTTAATACTCACAGTTCAGTGGTCCGTGAATTTGAGTTCCAGCAGCTCTCCAAAGACTCTTGTTTCTATTACAGGTCAAATGTTTTCTGCCTACTCAGTCCAGAGCGATGGGGGGCAGGAGTGCTATTAAGTTTTGAGGAAAGCTGAACGAGTAGCAATCAAATCATAAGGACTTTTGCCCCCTTGTGGCTGGAGTTTGCCTCTGGCAGAGTTAAAATCTTTAATAAAGTGTTGTGTATGTAGACTTTTGCTTATCAGTGATAATTCCTAGATGTTTTTTCCCAGTTTTTTCATATAGCAAAAAATGTTATTATTTTTTGGAATAGCTTGTCACATAGTAAAAAAAATAACATTTTAAGGGTCAAATTTCTAACTTTGTTCTCCCTTCCCCTCCTCTGCCGCTCCCCATACCACTAATATTATTGTTGTTGTTGTTGTTTGTGGTTATTATTACCATTATTATTATTGTTATTATCATTTTAGTATTTTCTTTTCTTTATTACTAATGTTGTTCTTTCTGACTGTTGGACAATTGTATTTTTTTTCTCTCTCTTCTTAATTATTGTTATTATTATCCATGTCACAGTAACAATGCAACTTTTATTATCATCCAATTAATACCACATCTTCCTCTGTAATAATGAATATCATCAATCACATTCGTAGCACATACAACCACAAAAATTGTGTTGTTCACACCTGGTATGTCCCACTGTCAGGGTTCCCACTCTTTTCTAGAAATCATTTTCCAGGACTTTTCCAGGACATTTTCCAGGACTTTTTCCAGTGTCACATAACCAACTGAAGTTACATTGTTGCTGTGGGCAGATTTTAATTCTAGTTAGACTTCTAAAAAACAAGATTAGAGGTTGATGAACAACATCTCTAGCTATTGATCATATTGATCTTAGAATTTCTTTGTTTCTAACTCTCCAGCCCGAACATTGTCTGTTAGCTATCTAATTAGTCTGGTTTTTATGTGTCTTACTATTATAAATTTATGGTTATACATATTTTTTAATCTTTATTTACTCTGCTTTTTTTATGAATAGATTTTGTTAATTTAGGCTAAATTTTATTAAGTCATTTTTTTATTATTTCTTTTTGTCCCCACTGTTTTGAGATTTTATATTTTATGCCTTAACTTGCATTATTTTACCTACTCACATTTTCTGGCTACGTGTAAATTAAGTACCTAGTACATTTTTACTTCATTTCCTATGTTTCAAGCAAGAAGGAAGACAAATAATTTTCCAGGACAATTTAAGCTTTTCCAGGACATTTGACTTTTTTCCTCATTTTCCATACGTTTTCCATGACTGGAAAATTGGACAATCATTTTCCAGGTTTTCCAGGTTTTCCAGGATGCGTGGGAACCCTGCACTGTATTGTCTAATTGCATAATAAAAAAAAAAAAATTAAAAAATTCTAAATTTATGTTTTGATCTATTAAATTGACCAAAAAAAAACCATCATAAAAAGACATTTTTTTAATATAATCACTAACATATGCTAAGACATATTGCATAAAATGAAAAAAAATAAAATTGACCTCAATCACAATGTCAAGACCGTCTATCCTTTGCTCATGAATTTTTAATGGATAGAATAATTTAGTCCAGTTCAGTTTTACCAATACCGGTCAGTTCAGACAAAAGGGGTAGAAGTGGGGCTTTCAATTCATGATAAAAGTATTTATTTGACTTTATTTACTAAAGAGACTTATAAAGTCATACACCAACAAATAATCTGATAGTATGGTTGTTGTTCTTTTCATCATGCATTCCTGTTAAGGGGATTCAATTTGACATTTAGTCTGAAAGATAAATATGTTTTTTAGTCACAAATGATCAAAATGATGACGTCTCTGAACTACTGAAAACAATTACAGTAACTAAAAAAAAATTGTTGGGTGAAAAATTTCAGTCTAGAGGAAAAGTCAAAATTCTTAAAATGAAACGTACTCAGAATTTTGGCATTGTTCCCAAAATCCTTACTTAAATCCCATAATTATGGCATTATTCTAAGAATTTATTTTCAGGTTTCTGACTTAACTGTTAAAAATCTCTCTTTAATCTCAGAATTATAACTTTTCTCTCTGACTTTTGAGATCAGAGTCAGAGACACAAATTGTAGCCAATTTTACAATTAAGTAAGATTTAGAAATGGGAAAGAGCTCTGTCTGCTGAAGTAGAAGAATAATGTGATAAAATGAAAGGACAATAAATGGAGAGAAAAAACATGCAGTTATACTAATTTCAGTAGGTCTTTCATGTTTTTCTCATGTTTGTAAAAATTAAGTCTGTGTTTTGTTCAAACATCAATATCTCCTCTTGCTTTTTACAGGAAACATGTTTAATTCTAATGTGACACTGTGAAATGCACTCAGATTTCACATGATTGAGCTCAAGTCTAGTGCGTCTGTTCTGAATTTAGCCACTCTTAAAACCACGAGATGGCTACAAATCCCACAACTGATATGGGACACTGATGTGTTAATTAAAAATCTGCCTAATTTGTGATTGAGTAAGAAGATTAATAAAACATTTCTTAATGTTCAGGTGAGTTTTATCATTTTGTGCTCTAGTGACTGTTAACTGACCCCACTGCAGCACTTTGACGTGAACAGCTGATGAGGGCAGCGAGTGTCTGGCGGAGGGATACCTAGCTCATATATTACAAAAGGATTTGTTTTGATATAGTTTCAAACATTGAAGCTTTGCTTTAAGGAAAAGTGAAATGTTCCAAAGAATCTTACTGGAGTGTCTAGTTGAGCAAACATTATTCTTTGTGTAGTTTTACCCTAAAATTAGGGTATTAACAAGGCTTATGTTGTCAAATTTGACTGGTATACAAGGGTCAATATCTGGCTATCTCCAGTCAGGGGATGGCCAGGTTATGCTGTTAATTTTTTGGCAGTGATTACCTCTGAGAAGGGGGTCATGTTCCTGCCAGCACATGTTTGTCTGTTTGTTGTTAGCAAGATTACACAACAACTACTGGATGGATTTCCAAAAAGTTTCAGCAGATGTTGGTAATGGCTCAATTTAAAAATGATTAGATTTTGGTGGTAACCCAGATAACCACCATTAGTGAATGATCTTTTTAGCTCAAAAACTGCTGTTATATTTATAAGCTTGTTCCATGATAAAGTTACTATCATAATATGATTCCTTGACTCTGAAACTCTTGCATTCGGAATCATGCTGATATTATTATTAGTTAGACAGTTAGTGAGCAAAAATTATTGTTTGCTGATTGCGGTTATAGTTGTTTTTTATTGTAGTTTTTGCTAACGTAAAAAAAACCCAGACAAATAAACATATGCTAGCAGAGTTTGTCTTCGGCAGAGTTTGTGTTGAATTTACCTTGTTGTGCTGCTGGATCCGCCTGATTCTATGTCCATAATTAGACAGATCCATCTTGCCTAGCTCCAATCTACAACTACTGTGAGAGGCACAACTCAATTAATGCTCTTCAAGCACGATTAGATGGGAGCTATGAGCCAGACAACATCAGGTAGTGACTGCTATGAAGAAATTACCTAAGATGCTAATAGCGTCTCAGGATCAGGTCTGGAACAAATTTCTTAATAAAATGAAAAACAAGCAACACGAAAAGTACTTCTTGATATATAGAATATTTTTTGTGTCACTTATGATCATTTTTGGCAAGAGTATGTTCTACAGGTGGCTTACTTTATATATTTAAACCATAGCAGTAACGCCACACGTTTTCTGATTTACCCAAAATGAATGTGGTTGACAGAACAATTATCCAATCACATGCTGGATATGCCCATTCCCGAACACTTTCTTTGGTCTGTTCTCTTGATTAATTAGTTGAATATACTGAATAGTCCATCTGGTGCGTCAGATGAGTGTTGCTTGGTCCCAAGGCAAGACCACTTGAGAGCCACTAAGTACAAACATGTGATACTAAAGGCAAAAGAGTATCATCTGTTTTGACAGTCTTACTGATAATGTTCTTCCCACTTAGTCATGAACTAATTCCAATTTGTACACAAAATCATTATGACTCTGGTATGAATATTTGCTGGAAAAAGCCTACACAAATTGTTTTGTCAACCGCAACCAAATAACTATGTGCCTGTCCTTGGAGCACCTGTCCTGTAGTTGTCAAATTGTAACTGAGTGAGTGTATGCATGTGGACGCTTGTGTGTCCACACTGCAGGAGTATATCTTGATCCACAACAGCTGCCCCTCAAGCACAATGACAAGCACGCTCATTCAGTCTTTGTGTGACGCGGAATCAAATCTGTTCTATTTTCAGAAGCAGCCAAAGCCGATTTGTTGTGTTTTTTTCATCTAAACAATACGTTAGCCTAATCACATTAACACAGACAAAGTGAAAAGTTGAACAGACAACAAAATAAATACGTTTTTTCAGTCAGCAGTCCTGCATGAATCATTCTCTCTTCACAGTTAATGTTGGGTGTACTGAAATGACATTTGTGAGGCCGGCTTGAAATCACATTTCCTTTATTAATGGAGCTTTCTTTTCGGGCATCCATTTTCTTATCGCACTGGCATTTTCATTATATTTCAGAGTGTTTATTGAAAATAATTCAATCATACGTCTGAAGGCCAAATAAATGTAACTGCTCTTCCTGACAGCAAATTTGCTCACCTCTAATTGGTCAAAAAATGTTAGGTCAAAATCCCTAAATCGCGAAAGTCTTTCCGTTTGAGTGTCTCTTTCAGCCGGAGAGAATATGCTTCACAAAGGAGGCATAGTTGATGCATCCGTTGGCGTCCTCCTGCCCAGCCATCAGTCTGTCCACTTCATCTTCCGTCATCCGTTCTCCCAGCGTCGCCAAGACATGACGAAGCTCCGCTCCCATAATTGTGCCGTTGCCCTCCTTGTCGAATACCCTCAGGCCCTCAACGAAATCCTCAAAGTTGCCCTGATCTTTGGCACGAGAGATGTGCTGCAGCATGGGCAGGAAGGTCTCAAAGTCCACCATTTTGGAGCTCATGTCTTCCGGACGTGGTTTCCCAAGCACCTTGAGGACATCTGCGTTGGTTGGGTTCTGGCCCAGGGCTCTCATCACGTCCCCGCATTGCGCGTACGTGATTTTCATCTCTCCAGTTGGCGTGCGGTCGAATAAGGTGAACGCCTCCTTGAACTCCTCGATCTGGTCGGAGGAGAACTCGACAGTGATGCTCTTGGGGTCAAAAACAGGCTCCTTTGGTGGCTCTGGAAGCGGCTCAGGTGGTGGGGCTGGTTTCGCGGCCGGAGAGGGGTCCTTCTTCGGCTCTGGCTTTTTAGGCTCAGGCTTTTTTGATTCAATCTTCTTCGGTGCCATGATGTTTTAGGGATAAACAAAAGGAAGGTGGCTCACTGAGAAACAAGAGTCTGAAGGGATTGGAGATGATTTCAGAGCACAGAGGGTCACCGCCTCTCCCAAAGCTTTTATATGCCCCTTCTCTGGAGAGCAACATAGCAATTTCCAGCAGCACACTATAAAAGGAAGAAACCTGAAATAGACGCCCATAGCAAGTGATGTCAACATTAAGTATTGTTCTCAGCTGCTGTCATCTGGCCGACAGGGCTATTTGCTGTCATTAGCCAGGGTCCAGTTGCATTAAGCTGAAAATGCTCTGTCTCTCTGATGGACAAAGGGATCAGAGCAGAGTCGGTGTATCAGCCCATGAGGTAGACAGACTAAAATAGCTCTGCAGGGGAACTGCTGAGAGTCTGAGAATCACTACTTTCCGACAAAATGCACTTAGAGTGGTCTGACGATCTCTGTCAAAGTCAAGTCAAAAAGTATCATTCATTCAGCAAATTTAATACGAAGCAACACGATGAGTTTCAAATTCAATCAATCAAACATTTTGTCTTTGCACAGTGCCATCTGAGCAGGTTTTGTCTTTACAACAACCCCTAAGCATGGATGCACCATACTATCTTAAAATTGGCATTTGTCAACAAAAGGCTAAAGCAGGGGTGTCCACACTATGGACTGGGGGGTAACTGTGTCCCACTCCTTAGTCCAAATCCTGATTCCAGCGAAGTTGGGACAATGTGTGAAACATGAATAGAGATCACAATGATTAACAAACCTTTTGACCTATTCCATCAATAATCAAATATTTAATGTTCAAACTATTCAACCTTATGCTTTTGTCCTTTTGTTGCACATATTCACTTATTTCAAATTTGATACCCACAACTTATTTTATCAAATCTGGGACAGGAGTGTGTTTTTCACTGTGCTACTGAATGTTGTTGATATATGGTTTTTGCTTTGAATGGCAGTTTTAACTTGAAGTGATGTGGAAGAAAATGAGGGGAGAAGTTGTTGATAAATGAATTCAGAGCCGCCACTCCCTTCATACCTCACCCCTGGTTCCACCCCGAAAGCTGATGGATATGCATCGTCATGGAAACGGCCGTAGAAACTGCGTCACTTACCAACGTAGCTAAGGTAACCCCGACTCGTCAGACAACTCGACTGCCGTTATTGACAACATCACAACAGTACATTTTGGCAAATTAGACAATAAGATGAATGCCCGACGGCTGTTACTGTTATGTGAAACACCACAAAGCTAATGTTGCTTACCTATCCAGCAGAAAGGAGGTGACATCCGCGTCCGTTTTTGGGTCTTTCAGTTTGCGGAGTTTCCTCCACCGTTGGAAAGCAACACCAATGTTGACCCGGGTCTTCGCTCTTTCATGGTCATAGCCCTTCTTTTTCACTTTTCACTCCTCTGACCTTTTTCTTTTGGGCTGTTTTTCAGCCATTGCTACTGCACCTATTGTATCTCTCTCTTATGCTAAGTGCGCACGCTACGCAACCTACTACTGCCCCTCCCCCCTCTGTCTGATCTGCGCATGAGTATGATCGCCCCCTGGATGTGGGGGGGTGTACCCTGTTTTGGTGACTCGGCCTGAGCCACAGTATTTACCTGCTGAAATTCAGAGCCAAGGCTGTGTATTGAAACCGGACTTTTTTTTTAAACATGCTGTAAGTGGTGACATCTTGTGGATGGAGAGGAGAAATACAGTGAATTTGACAAATACTGCATTAGATTAGAAGATTAGAAGATCGCTGATCTCACCTTTAATGTTGTAGATGTAGCCATAATCCATGTAACTGAAAATGAACTTCCTAAGTACCCCAGGGTTTACATGGCAAAAACCTTTTATTAATACAGGTCAGATCCTGAGAGATAGTAAGTTACAGCATTTATTTTGGTTTTCAGCATTGCAGATTTTGCAGAGAATCCTCTCAATCTCAGAACCTTTTGCTGATATGGACCACAGACAGTGGTGTGCGGTCAGGGGAGGCAGGGGAGGCAGTGCCTCCCCTAGGCTAACAAGAAAAAAAAAAATATATATGTTTTTATAAAAATATTTTTTTTCAGTTGTTCATATACAATTTGTCATAATTAAAGAATAAAAAAAGGATATTGCTGATTTGTCAATAAGAGGGAGGCTAACAGAGGAAACGGACAGCGTTTCGCGCTGGCTTCATGCGTGTAATGTGTGTCGGAGGCAGAGCCCAGGTCTGCCTCTTTGACCGTTTACTTGAAATCACAACGTTTTGCAGGTTCGCGCATGCGCACTAAGGTCTCACGCTGATTAACGTGGGCATCGATGAGGCACAGCGCTTCTCTGCCTCTAGAGGTTGTCAGACCGCACCCTCTTTGAGTTCTCGCGATAGTTTGTTAGTGCAGACGTTGCTAGAGTGATTCTTGCCTAGCTTGAACATTAACTCAGAAGAAACCAAACTTTAATCTTCTAAAAAAGACACACATTGAGATCACAAAACCCAATGCCAGAAATCCAACACAAAAGTTCCCTTTTCAGCAGAGAAACCAGAGGGATGGCTTCTTATTTTTTGAAACGTCCTCTTTCCATGCGCTTCCAAACATTTGCGTCCTCTGCTTCGCTCCTCACCTGCCAAATGACTGATACTCGGCATCTATTGTCTCTAGAACTCGGCACACGCTGCTGATTTCACAAACTCCATTCACCCGCAGCAGCTGAGGAGCGGGCACTTACGGAGCGCGCCGTTGAGCAGCGCGCAGCCGAGTGCTGCAGAGCGCGCTTGGAGCAGAGGGCAGGGGAGCATAATGACTGATTTTAGGAGGCACACACCCGCACTTCCAGACGGACGAACACAAGCCACCGCTGCGGCCGCCAGCCGCCTAATTTTGTCAGCTGCGCGCCGTGATGTTCGTGATCGAGGTGGCTTGTGTTTGTCTTGCTGGAGGCGGCTCCTGACTGATATTTTCAGTGGTGCGCGCTGTGACCACTGGCCGTCTAGATGTGCCGACTGTTTTTGAGCTTTCCCGGTTTTCTCTGATTGCCAGCACGCCTCTGTCCCTTTTATATCAGTTTTTCAATTTCATCTGGCGGGCCAGATAGTATTGGAGACGGGCCAATTTTGGCCTGCGGGCCGTTAGTTGCCAAGCGCTGCTAGTGTATTTCTCCCATCTCCACTTGCACACAACACATACACAGACTGTCACCGCGTTAAAGGGGCAGGGCTGGCCAGTAACTGTTTGTATTTGCAAATGTGAGCAGTGCACCGTATATATAACACACACATATAGAAATTTCAACTTTAGCTGGCTGCCTGCCTCCCTCGTCATGGACCTCACCGCACGTTACTGACCACAGATGACAAAATCCTTCACTTACTTGGTATTAAATGTTGAGCAAGTTGTTCTTGAACTGGTGGATGATCCCAACTTCAATGGAATTGGGGCATGTACATACATTAAAAAGGTAAAATAGTGGATTCATGAATTTGGACTTGGTGTCATAATCAGAGTATTTGATAACGTTTTTTAGTTAAATAAACAATGTTATGCACTGATAGGAAAACATGACATTATCAGCTCATATGTAAACCTGTTAATATGGTTTAAGTCTGTTGAAAGAAGACTAAGTATCTAGAAAAACCGAAGCATGCATGGGATGAACACAGAAAGTTTCCAGCAGACCGTCTGACTCAGAGTGACTATAAGCCTTTGGCACCAAAGTGCAGCCTGCTGTTTCTAATACATACTTAAAAATGGATAATGTAATTGCGATCACAGTACTGAATTAGTCCAGAAATATAAGAATATAGGATTTTAGAAGAATTCAATCCTCAGCAACTCCAATGACCACAAAACTAATCAACCCTTGAAAAGTTACAGCGACGAGTATAAAAACCTTTGAGGTCTGAGGACTGACTGGTAGACTTCTGGAACCTGTAGACACATTATTTTTTCCAATATGAGCCGACTTTCTTCTTTGAGAGAACAATATGTCAGAGCTTAAGGGAATTTCACCCATCTGCCCTAGAATTTATTCCTTGGCTTTACAGGTTTTAAGAGACAGAAGGTCTGCTTAACTCCTTTTCAATGAAAGATGTGCTCGGATTGTATCATCGCTCAATGATATATCTGAGGATTCTGGCAATTTCTTATTCAGGCATAAATGATAGCCTGCCATTTTCTTCCCCTATATTCTGCAGCTGAGAGTGTTCCTCCATATTTTGGAACCATGTAGGCCCTCATGGATCCTGAAGAGACTCTTAATTATTGCTTTATTAAAGGCTGATGTGCTGGAAAGGTCAACCGATTAAGCCCATAAATGTTCCAAATCCATTCAGTGCCAGTATCAATAGGAAGATAATGTGTTGTCTGGAAGAGGTGCCTGACTACAGCGATCAATGTGCTTTCCTATTATACTGTAGTTATTTCTTTATGAAGAGACAGAACAGAGAGGCAATTCTGATTTAATTTACATGATTAAATTTGTTTTTTTTACGACAACAATAGCGATTTTACAAAGAAGTTCTTGGAAGTCAAATGTTCAATGATGTGTACATAACTGTCATTCTCAATATGTTTTTCCTTCAAACAAATCAAAACTTTAAACAGGACTCTATGATTGTTGTCTTCTCAATGGCACCATGTCTTTGGCAAACTGGCAACACAAGTGTGATCTACCCAAATGTGCTGTCGTCGGCACATGATGTGCTGGGTCAAGCAGTCTCAATCTTGGCCATGAGCTCTTGATACTGTCAATAATTAGTCCATCCATTGTAAATTATATTTTACCCCAGTTAGGGTCCTGGGGGCTGAAACCGATCTTTGCTTTGAAAAATATGGTCACTTGTTCAACATAAGAACACAACTCAAGTTACACTTCTCGACAAAAACTGTTTCGATTTAGTTCACAACCTTTGCCAATGAGATGATTTGTTTTGTTCCTGACCATTTACACAGTAAAAACAGTTATTCCAAAAAACAGAGAGACAAACAGCATTCAAAGATAAGTGAATCTTTTCCCCATATATTTAGTTAAATTCACCACAAAGACAATATATCCATCGATCGAGCCATTATCTTTGCTACTTATTCCTTTTCAGGCCATAGTGGGGCTGGAGCCTATGGCCTCTTGATACTGTCAATAATTAGTCCATCCATTGTAAATTATATTTTACCCCTGAAAATGCATTAGGGTCCTGGGGGCTGACAACCGACTTTGCTCTTGAACAACTGATGTTGTACTTCAAGCAAGAATGAGAAAAAAATTCCACCACAAAGCTTCAACAATTAGTGTTCATGCTTCCCATTTGCTTACTGAGTGTTCTTTCAATGAAAGGTGAAGTAAAAAAGTGGTAATTAGCCTCTGTTCCAACTTTTTAGGAACATAATTCTGGAATCAAATTAAAAAAAAAAAAAAAAGATATATATATATATCAGTTTGAACATTAAATATCATATCTGTCGACGTGGTGACCAAAGGAAAGCCTGGTCTTTGTGTTTTGCTTTCTGACAGATTAAAATGCCAGACAGAGCAACTTATTTTTCTTCTTACGGTGAACTAACCAACTAACACATCAATTGGATTAAAGCTTTTCTAGTTATGGCCTTACTCCGGCAATAACCACCGAGATATTATGCAGGTCAGCTTCATTTGCTCCACTGAGTTTGGAGTGTGAAGCAGAGAAAATTGTTTTAGAAAAACACACCGACTGTCAGTTTCCACGTGTAAATCCTGCTCTGCCATATCAACTCAATCTGCCCAAAGTTTTTTATTTAAAAAGTTATTTAAAGATTTTATTGCCATCCCATTTTGAGATTCTAACTTTTATGGCCTGGCTCTAACTAAGATTAACTTCATTCTGTTTATACGTAATAGTTGACCTTTTCTGTGAGTATTTCCACAATCCAGGGACAATTTCCACAATCTAAACTAAGCCTACCTGCTTATTTCAATCACTTTTGGTTTGTTGACAAGGTCCAGTTCCATAATGACTTAATGGAGATAACTACCATGTTATTCCTCTCCGTAAATTATAAATGCACGAACTCAACATTTATTTTATTTCTGGAAGGGTTTTGAGTGAAATGTGATGTCCCGTGCCACATATGTCAACATAGTGACTTTAATTTCACGCATGCATCCGAGTTTATCAACTCAGGTTAGAAAAGAATGTCGCATGAAAATCACATTTACCCTTTTTATCTTCACATCAGCCCCCCTTTATCCATCACTCAAGAGCTTGAAGTCCTTGGACAGTGCGGTTGAAGTGTTTGTGTGTGCTGGTTGCCCTTAGTCTAAGATCATTATCTCCCTTCTCTTTGTTTTTTAGGTCACATGGCCAGTAAAACTGACAGCTAATTTGTCGTCTTTTTGTGTGTACTCGCACAGGGGAATGTGAACACTTGTGTCAGACAGAAACAAAGGAGTTAGACCTGCAGCAGAGGCCGCATGACATTACTCTACCAAAACCCCTATTTGTAAGATTTCAGGTCTTTCCCTCATGGCTGACACTGCTTTAAAAGAAGCAACAATGTTTTACTCCTTTGGTTTTCCTCTTCACTTGGACGGCACTTTCTGGTAATGGTACTGATATTTTTTTTTTAGGCAAATCCATGTAAAGAGCTGATAAATATCCAACTTTTAATGGCTTTAAAATACCAAATAATGCAGTACAGTAGCAGTAGCATATTTTATAAATTCACTCCCTTTGATCAGCAATTAAAAGAAGCCATGAGCAACACCTGCTTAATTTATTGGTTGGGGCTGTTACTTTACTTAGTTACCCTGTATGAAAAATAACTTTTGACGTTACTCGTACTTTTATGTTACTTTTACATTGCTCGACCTTGGACAGAACCCTATATCTGTTCCTAAATGTGACGGCCTACAAAAAGTTTTACCGCAGAGAACGTAACAGATATTTCTTTTGTGCTCTTTATTTTACAAAATGTCACACACCCTGTGGAATGAGAGCTCCTGCCCAGTGTTTCCACATTTGGCTTCTAAAATAAGCAACCTGATCAATAAAAACAAGCCCAAAATAAGCGACCTCCAGCTATTTCCTTTCCTAATGTGATATACTACTTTTTAAAAAGAGAAATCTACATAAAGTGTGTTAATTTTCGTCCACATTACATGACAATATCACAGTGCCAAGCACCTATTCAAGGAAAGAATGTCGCTTATAATAAGCAGACCTGGCAACTTTGGCTCTGGAGCATGTGCCATGTGCGCGAGTGTGTTTGGGGACGTGCGCGATAACCAGGAAATGAGTGGACAAACTGCCTACTGCAGTCGTGTTTTGCTTTGTGTTAGGACCTGGAAGAAACAAGCCCAAAAAGCCGCGGCCCGTGGCCGTGACTCATTTTTACAGATTTACGGCCCCTAGATGCTTATAACGAGCGGACTTGGCAAAGCTGCTCGTGTCTAGCTGTCAGGGGGAAAAGTAACGTTGCGCCGCATTAAAGAAAAGGAACTACGTTTCGTTACCAAATTTTCCGTAGTGTGCGTTACTTTACTTTTTACCCAAAAAAGTAGTTACGTTACTGTAACGTGTTACTGGTTGGGGCTATGTAATTTGCTGATTGGTCATCTCCAGTCACAAGCTGTTGAATAAGTGAAATTCAATACGTTGGTGGTAAGCGTATATGGAATTTTTTATTGTAATTATAAACGAGATACAAAAGTATTTAGTAGTATCAGATTGCAATGTCATTTGCTTATCTTGCCAAGGTTTTAACCTCCTTAGCCCGATGTATGTTGTCATTTGTGCCGACTGCCAATGAACAGTACATAAGGGCATGCAATACAAAGTGGAGGAATGATAAGGGAGTTGTTAAGCATTAAGGCAAATTATATCAATTCCTTAAGTCAATCCTCAACGAACCTCAACTGGAATTGTTTTTCAAGTCCCTCCTCTACCTATGATCCATGTTAATCACAACAGTTTTCAAGATGGTGCATTGTGCTAGGAGCTATTCAATCCAATGAAGTCCCCTAAAAGTCAATGAAAAATCCTAATAACAGCAGGTTCTGGATGCCACTTTCAATTTCTGTGCTAAAAGGACCAGTGTGAGCACCATGATTTCAAATAATAGCACCACAGTGGAACAAACCATCGTAAAGCTACTCCTAGCTGTGGCTTAAAAACAAGCAGGATCTCCTGGGCTTTGTCCAGCTGTCACTGGGCTCTGTGTAGATGTAATGTTGGCTGGTTGGGTCGAAGAGGGACAGACTTGTTATTGTTCCCTGTTTTCCATCAAACTTCTCAAATGCTGCTTCAATCAGTACACTGCCATTGCAATGATTGAAGCAGCGGATTACTGCTTTCAGCTTCTGACCTTGCACAAGTGGTAATTTCATTGGTCCCTAAGAACTTTAAAGACTTGTGTGTACTTAATGAACTGAGCTTTTTTGCTTCAGATCTTCAAAAACCACACAGAAAAGACCCAATAAACTGTCAAAACTACTTAATAATTGCATGGACTTGTGATCGAGAGTTGTGATGTTTAGACAGAATTTCTCGGCTTGAGTGACATGCAGTTAATGGAAAAAACAATCAATATGGGAAAAAAATAAATGGTCTTCATGGTAAAATGATGTTCTGACACCAGAGAGATAATAAGATGATGTTGTTTCTAAGAGCCCCCTTTTCCATGACTGGCATGACTGATGGTGAATAATGTTAAAATGAAAGTATCCAGAAAAACAATGATAAGTTTCATTCTTTGTCATATCTTTTTTCAATAGTACAATCTGTTATGACAACCAGTCAGGGGCATGTCCTGGTGTTGGCAATACATAAGCTGTGTTCAAAATCGCTCACTATGGATATAGTGCACTATATAGTGTGTTCGCCATTTTGTAGTGTTGTTCAAAATCGCAGCGGTTAATTTCATTCACTCTATAGTGCACTATAAAATACCCACAATGCACAGCAAAAGTGAGTGTACATGCGATGTACCCTCTTTGTACTCCCGTATACCACAATGCAATGCCGTTGTGTTTTTCCATAGAAGAAGAAGAGAAGGAAGGCTGTTAGGCGCTGCTTTCAATGTAAAAAAAATGTTGAAGTATCTTTAACATGTTGGTAGCGTAGCCCTTTAACGTCTTTTAGCGGCTGTAAACACCTTCAAAATTTGCTACTTATCCTCCCGAGTGCCCGGTTTGTTTACGTAAATTTTGGCACGTCTACGGCTCATCTGCTGACGCTACAACGTTTAGAAAATTTCAGTGTAGTGTCCGAAATGTCGTTTGGTCATTCCCTATGTAGTCCACTATTTCATTTACAATACATAGGGGATAGTGAGTGAGTGAATGAGTGGACAATTTTGAACACAGCTTTAGGCTATGTATGGAAGGAATTTGAGTAAAGGGATGTTTAAAAGTTAGGATACTGTTTGTATGATATCAAATAATGACATTTTGAATGACACCAACAGTATTCATGTAAACATGGTCACAATACCAAAAATGAATCACATGATAATCATGACAATACATGGTTGATACAACCCATATCATATTATGTGGGCCATGATACAATACAAGTGGCAAACACACATTTGCTATTGTAAATGGTTCAGAATACAAAGACTACTTGGACGATAAATTAAACACTAATTTTTTTTTTTTTTTTTTTACCAAATTGCACAATTATCCTACATAGTTTTGAGGCTTAGTTTCACATAAAACTAACACGGTTATACGAAATCACGTAAACTGCAGTAACATACCGGTGGTCACAGGTTGTTCTTCGTGGGTTGCAGTAGAATGGTGCAGGGCTGACATATTTTTCTATGCTAATGTAGAAGTTAGCATTTTGCTGGTTCCCTCAAACTCAGACATACTAAAGCTTACAGGATTTTTACTGTGTTACAGATCAGCAGGGATGGGAAAAGTACTCACATTCTGTACTCAAGTAAAAGTGCAAGTACTTGTGAAAAAAACAACTTTGGTAAAAGTAAAAGTACTTATTCATATAATTACTTTAGTAAAAAGTAAAAAGTACAGGCTCTGAAATGTACTTGCAGAGTAAAAGTAAAAATTACTTTTAACAGAGCCAACTTTGACCTCACATCATTATTTGAAGGCTTTTAAATTTTATATGCCCACCAAATCTTAAAACTGGCCCCGGATTGGTTTCCAAGGTGATGTGATGCATCATAAAGTAGACCCATGCCTTGAAATCAAGAATTGTTTTATTCTGCAGAGTCATCCTGACCAAGACATTTTTCACTTCAAGCAGACAACTTTTTTACGGTCATAACAGTCTGTTACAAATGTTCAACTGAAAAATAAAACCAAAACCACAGTAAATTAAGTGACTAAAAGTGAATAAAAGTGACGTCATACAATTGGCGAAGCCTGGAACAGCTATCGATGTTTTTCCCCCAGATTATTTTAAAATAACCGCTTATGCATTAAAGTCAAAAGGCTTTCCAAAATAATGTACAAGCCTGTTTTGAATTGTAACGGGAAAAGTACAGATACTTGTATAAAATGTAACAAGTCAATGTAGAAGTTACTTGTGGTTCCTCAAACTTGTACTCTTACATATCTCTGCAGATCAGTGCTGATAATAAGCTCTGTGGTGAACAAAAAATAGGAAACTTACATGTTCTGTTCTCTGAGATATACATTTTTTAAGCTTAAATGTAATAAGCGGAAGTTAAAAGCTATTAATAAGCCAGTATGGAAGTAAAACATGGTGGTTCAACCTCAAGCAAACTACAGCAATTCCAGTGAATAATATCTTACTTGAGAATTTCCTCATCATCAAATGACCTTCTCAAGTTGGTCCTTGTGTCCGTCATCGGATATTAAAACATGATCAAAAATACCTGTTGTTGGTTCAATGGTCATTTTGTTGTCCTATTTGGCAGGAAGTTAGAAACAGTCCTTTTATACACATGGCAATGTTCAAAATGAAAAGGTGGACAATATCAGATTCAGCTTATTTCACACGATTAAACATTAAAATCTTGTATGTGTGTATTTGTAATTAACTCTATTTTAGGCATTTATTCAAAACCACTATAATAAAGCCCACATAGTTTCAGGCTGGAGAACCAGGAAGTGCTAAATGCTAACTAGTTTCTTAGTTTGTTTGTTTTTTTTTGTTTTTTTTTACTTATTCCTCTCCATACCATGAATACAGTTGTATTGGATCAACATACTACATGTGCTATGCTTTTTGAGTCACAGTATAATCGGAATCATGTTTCATGGGCAACAATACTACAAGTATGATGACACATTGGTTACAATACTAAGTGTGATGTGATACTGTTGCCACAATATGATAGTTATCATGATATATGGCCCAGAGTACTAAAAGTATCAAGGATCTTGGGTCAAAATACTAAATGTATTATAATACCTGGATCACAGTTTGGAAGGCATTACTGCATATCTTCTATTGTGATTCTTGGATCCTAAGATTTAACCTTAACAATCTCATTGTCACAGTTGAAATGACTGTTTTCCATTTATAGAACACACATTTTTAAGATCTTAAGAAATATTAATCTCATTGTCACACAAAGAAGCACTGTATCCCTAAATTATTTGATTTGACTGATGTGAGATACAGGGAAATATTTCAAAAATGAACTTTATTGCCTGACTTGACTGATTTGAGATACCGAAAATACATTTAAAAAAGCATATCAATGGGAAATACTCAGTTGTTTATAAATGTATTTGTTCCCTCTGGATACTTAGCACAAAGCAAAGTGGGAGGACATTCTTAAATATATAGTATATACACTAACAATATAAAAATTCAAGGATAATCCATCATAATAATTACTCTCGAGTGCACAAACCACAAAGATTAATACCCCATTCTAAATGTACGGGACCTTCCAAAGAGTTTGACCAATTGTTTTGATTTTACAGCCTGTGAATTCCACTTTTATCGGCCATGTTTGCAGGTAGTAAAATAGATATAATACATAAGAGGACTTTTGGTGCTGGCAGTGTTAATGAGCCTGCGGTTTTCTCCTGCAAAATCCAGGAGAACGAGGATATGATCCGAACCCTTCCTCTTCTGTCAGAAAATATGGCCGACAAAAGCTATTCTGAGATATTTGGAGCACAAAAAGGGGAAAAAAAAAGCTTGACTTGATCCTCTAAATCCTTACATAAAGTCAGTCATTCCCATCAAACTCCACTGGGTGAGTGTGTGCTCCATGTTTTATGGGGGGGTCTTCAGCGCGTTTGTTTATATCTGTGTGACCAGGCGAGGAGAGGGTGGTCAGAGAGAGCAAGCCCTTAATCCCAGAGATAACACTGGGAATGAGGGCAGGCAGACCACTGGTCTGGTCTGGGCTAATAAAAGAGAGGGTTCGAAACAGCGGCTACATTCCTCCTGTGGCCCTGACAGGGTGTGACTCAGACTTTAAAGAATCAGTGTTTTGTTAGGAGGCTAAAAAGGGAAGCTGCCCAAAGCCTCTTCTTCCCTCTGGAGCCCCATTGACTGTGATTCATGTGGAATCATTTCACTAACCTCATGCACTGAAAAGAATACTCCAAATACAAACTCTCCTCCTCTGAGAGCCAGAACATCTTCTAAATGCCCAAGTGATGGACCAACACTTTCCCTTAAGTGGGTCAGAAATTACCCATGGAATTAGGAAATTATGTTTTACCATCATTTTTTATCATTTGGTAAAAAAAAGGGACACTTATAGTATTGAACAGCCTGTGATAATAGTGTCCACAGCAGAAGACTTCACATTTGAATTTATTTTTCTTTTTTCAGTGTGAAACTTTAATCCAACTAAAGAAAACAGAAAGGAAAAAAAAAAACAGTCCGTCTTAAACTTATCCAGGTAATTCACGAGTAAGGACCACACCATCAACAGGATGAATTTGACAATTTTTATATTGCTGACAGTGGATAATAAGCAACATAGCATGAAGTGGATAACGGTTTGGGGAAACTAGCTCCCAGGCACGACGAACCCCCCTATATAAGGCCCTGAGGAAAGAAGGAAGGAAGGGGAGGGAGGGTTGCGTCGAGTGTGCGAAACAAAAGAGGGAATTTGCAGGTTAGAATTTATAGGAACACATGGAAGCGGCGGCGTGGTTGAGGTGTGGTCCTGCTCCTGAAATTCTGCTTAAAGCTCCACTAAATGGGTGCCCCTGGGTTCCGCTGGTTTCTGACAGCTCTGAACTAATGGCTTGTAGATACATTCTCAGATTTCAAAGCTTCCTCAACAGACCTTGAACAGCACACCTTGAAACTCAAACTCTTTTAAAATCTTAACCAGATAGAGACCTTGCTGATGTAGTTTAACTACCTTGTGTCTCAAAAACACTTCTGTCTAGACTTCTGAAGGTAAGCGGATGAAATACTTGAAGTTATCACATTTGTGGCGCTTTTAATATATCAACACATACCCATTGGAGCACCAGCTTCAGTTAGCATTGTTAGCTCATAAACAACACAACCAGCATGCTACAAATGACTCAGAATCGCAATTATGTGCTCAATGTGACTGATTTCAATGCATAGACACAACCCTAAGATGCCACCTTCGGTAATAATGCACTGCTTTTAAATCCCATTTACACACAAGTAGGACCTCCAACTGTTAAGGGTGCTCCAGATGATTTTATCAAAGTGGGACGTCTGACTTCTGACATAAAGGGAACACTTCATGAATCTTGCCATGGTGTGTGACCTGGAATATGAAGTTGTTTTTTTTACAACATTACCCTGATAGCAGAGTTTGGCCATTTCTCACTCAGTTTCATGCCTCTTACGCTGCTCTTTCTGTTTCAGTTAATGACTGTGTTCTCGCACACATATGATGATGATCTTTGCCACCTTTGGTATAACTGGTCACTCACTTTTGGTGTTGTGGGAGCTGGTGCCCATCTCGGCTGATATTGGCATGGGTGGATGTGGGTTAGCTTTCTTTAGTATAAACTAAAAGTATAAACTAACCAATGTACTGTGTTCATTGAGACAACGGAGGGAGAGAGCAGGGGTTCTGTCTACTTTAATTGGAAACCCATCAAACTCCTCCAGGTAAGTAACACCCAAGCTTGGAAGAAAATGAGAGCAACTCTATTTTTAGATTAATGATGTTGCACCCCAGACACGCATGCATAATCAGGTGACTTAAGCTAACATCTTTGTGTGGCACTTGTCTTTGCACACAAATTGTGCAAAATGCTTCCAACTATTAAAATAGGGACCATAAAGTAGTGCAGGGATGACATATTAATGTAGGCTTCCCTGGGGATTAGCATTACACTGGTTTCCTCAACAAAGTTGCTTATTCATGGAATTTTTTGATTGTTTCTGATAATAAGATCAGAGTTTATAGATGGTACACAACTTGTTGAATGTGGTAATCATAACAAATTAACACTTCTTTCATATTTTCTGAAATTTGAAAATAATCTGAGTAAGTAAAGTTAATGTTGTAACATGAGTGACAGAAATATTACGTTACTTTTAAACTGTCAAATTTCAACTCTTATTTCATGCTCTTACATTCTCTGTACATGAGTTCTTAATATTAGAGTACCTGATCACGTTAGTGCTCATAGCTTGGGTAAATGTGAAGATCATACATGATCACTTTTACGGGCCTTTGGTAATATTCGTGACAATAACATTTCTATCAGTGCCACTTCACAGGACAAGACACTATAGCAGTTACTTAAATTCTGCTATATATATATATATATATATATATATATATATATATATATATATATATATATATATACACACACACACATTATATTAGGGTGCTGTGCCCTGAAATGCTGCGCTACATTGATTCATTCACCTTTGCCTGATTTAACCAAGGCGGCTGTAAAAGCATCATAATGTAATGATACATCATTTTGTTAAGGCTAACTAGCTTTTGGTCACAGGTGGGATTTGAACTTGGACCAGCAGTTTATATTAGCTGTATTGCTTATATTTGACTTTGTCGGTATGGCTCTGACTGCTCATCCTGTATTTCCACACGCTAATAGTTGAGGACCAACACACATCCCTGCCTTCCTTTTGCCTACATAAAAAGCATGAGGCAGGGGAAGAAGCAGCATATTCCCCCAGAACCAGCATCAGTGTCAGCTGACACTGATTAAGTTGGAAAATTGCAAAAGGGATGAGCTGGGGTGCAGGAGGGTTACAAAGCTGCTTACAGTGGCAGCAGCAAAGAGTAAGTAGGCAAGAGCAGCATAAATAAGGTGGTTCAAATGCATTTGGTCGATGCTAGCTTAAAGGGGATCAGCTGTTTAACAATGGAATGCTGGCACAATAACAACCTTGACTCCATATCCTGCCAGAACTGTGCTCAATGTGTAGTGGTGAATACAGTAAATATGTCCCATATAGTTAGAATTTACATGAAAGGTTCCATGATGGCCATGGCCATTTTAGATCCACTAGTTCAACAATGCAGTAGCATTACTAAATGTAACTATCTTGTTTCTAAATAGTATCTTTTCAAATTCAAACAAAATAGCAAGGACCTCTTGTGAGAAATACTTTGAAGATTACACGACAGCAACTTACAATTGTGGAGACATTGCAGAAAAGGGACCTCACTGGGTCATTTTTACCACTTAAAATTCAGTTTATTCAACTTTGTGTTTAAAAAAACACTAATGAGCTCTAAATTTGGAGATAGCACTATATCAGCATGTGAGTTATGCTAAAAGGCTCTTAATTTATGGAAACAATGTATTCAGAGGAGCCATAAACAGTAAGCAGCTACCCATCAACATTCAATTATGTGTTGACAGTGAGGTATTTATTACATAAACATCAGCGCTCTCTCCTCGTTCAGCTGCCTCTCCAAAGAAGCACTTTCAAAGCGACTTCCACAAAGATACAGCACTCATCTGAACGTCCTCATCACAAATTCATACATTTATTTCGCGATGACCTACAGACAGAAGTAAACACAGAACTTTCTCCAGCATCCAGTCATAACATTGCATGAGTATTATGGAGTGACTGTTGCAGGAACCAGCTTGCAGACATCTGTGTAAACAATTTAATTAAGAGCATGTTTGATGAATTATAGCTGGTGAAGGCACTGCCTGTTCTAATACTTCACTTTCTTAATTACACCAGACATCCATGTGTTCGCTCGCTTCTGCCCCGTGCTCCCCCCACCCCCCACTCTCAATGATAGAAATTGAAAAAGTACAAAAGGGAAAGTGCATTTCACACTCTACTGAAGCACGGCAAGCAATTTGAAATTAATCAAAACAAAATAAGTTACAACATGATAAAGAGGTGCTGTGTATGAGACAAGGGGAGTCAATTTGTGATACTCAGCTCTTTGCTATAAATTACCACGTATGAAATGGTAGTTTATGAGAATTACATTAGTGCTAAGGTGAGAAACTGGAAACATTTACATTACAAGATGACTCAGAGTGTAAGTCTTCGTTACCCAAATTGAATTTTCCAAATGTTCTCTGCACACAATAATACCAGACAGTACGTGTCCCTGCAAAAAGCCTCCAAGCTTGGAGAATTTTGGCACTTTCATGCAGACGGTTATATATAGAAGCAACCTTTATCATAAAAAAAGAAGAACATTATCATGAAGCCAAGTGCTGAATGTCAGCACTCCTAACAACAATAGCACTGACTTAACCCTCAGAGCTCTGAATCAGAGAGGAGCACATTTCGTGCTCAGGGTCAGATTATCGTGTGTGATTCAGACAATCAGGGGATCCTGTTTCCTGCGGGGAAAGGGAAGGGGGGCTTAAGATCAGGTCAGACGAGTTCAGAAATAAAGCAGCAACCTATGCAGGGCAATTCATCTGAGCGAAATAGGTTATGAAGAGAAATGTAATGTGCTTTATGGAATATTCATTTGTTAATATTAAAGGGATGGTTCTGTAATTTTTAAGTTACGTTGTATGTAATGGATTTCAGTGGTGCATACTAGGGATTTGATTACATGATTAGGCATTGGCTAACCTGACAATCCAGATGGACAGCTCAATATATCTGCCACAGAAATAATTCACTAGTCCATCTGGGTAGGAGCCTTTTGGATTGTTTTCAGGGGCAGAACATTAAAAAAACAAAGTTTGTGATTGGACAATCGTTTGGCTCATCACATTCATCACAGACCAATCCACCCCAAGCAGGGTTGCCTCTTATAATGTAGCATACATAGTGGCTAATGTAGCGGCTAATGGCTAACAACAGTTAACAACAGTTCACGGATGTTAGCCATGGTGGCTAACTTAGCCGCTAACAGCTAACAACAGTTAGTGACCGTTAGCAGCTAACTTTTACTATTGTCTTACACTAAATTGTACCACACAGATGATTCATTTAACACTTATATGTGACAGGGACCTCGTCAAAGACAGCACTACAAGTAAACTTCTGAGGAGAGCAGATTTCGCCAAGTTTCACTCGGTAGCCATGAGGACAATAAGCTAATCGGCATGTCCGTTCTCAACTTCCGGTTCTCAGCTTCTGGTTGTCGTCACGTTCACATTCTGCAGCTCCCGCCTCTCTTCCTTGATTGGGAATTTAGCAGAATGAATTCGTTTGACAACAGAGGCTGGCAAGACGGACTGTTTTTCAGAATCAGGCAGGTCTGTCTGCTCTGCAAGGCTAAGTATTGGCATCAGCAGACATAAAGCTCTGAAATCCAAATATCTGAATATATTAAAAAAATCCACCAACACTTACTGTAAATATTAGTGCTGTCAGGCGATTAAAAAATTAATCTAATTAATTACAGAATCTGTAATTAATTAATCTAATTAATCGCATTTTAATCTCATATCTGCTTAATGTCCCCACATAAATAATTTGAATTCTAGGACATTACAAAACTGTAGTGGATGACTAATCAAATGAATACACTAAGAAGAGAAGATTTTATATCTACATTTTTATCGGTGACTAAATAAAACCAAAGTCAGGGCAACTTGTCCAGAAAATTCTAAGCTCAATCAGGCAACTCAAATTACCCTTAAAGTGCGTTTCATAAATCAAATTCAAAATAAGAAAAAGGTCGAGGACATCCAGCAAACCAATTAGGCCTGATGCATTATTAAAGAATGTAGTACAAATATAGATAAATAAATTCAAAAATAAAATAAGACTAAGTCTTAAATATGCCATTCCTGTTGTCATCTCGGCTTTGTTTGGTTTGGTGAGCAACACGTGTGAAGTGACATGCCACTGCCATTTACGGGTCGTCCAGCTGGCCAATATCAAAATGTTTGTGTGCTACGATTAATCGCGATTAATTTTTTTAATGCATTAATTTGCGTGTAATTAATTAATCTAATTAATGCACTAAAGTGACAGCCCTAGTAAATATATATCAGCCTTACATACTGGTCATATATTTTCCCTATATTGGCAGAATGTCTTAACTGAACATAAGCATTCACCTCAATTTCCACTCATATCTAAATCAAGACAACATTATCGGTTTCTGGGGAAAAAACTGTTGTTTTTAGTGTTCTTAATTCAGTTGCCAACACAAATAAAATGTCAGAGAATGAAAAATGTCCATTTTAGTTAGGTGATGTTTGCATTCTTCAGTCAAAAAAAAACATCTATGTCCACAACAGCCATAATGAGTTAAGAAATGTTGTCTTATGGCAAAGATCCAATGCTGTGCATCCCCAGGTTATACATTACCCACAGTGATTTTGATCAGCTCCGCCCCTGTAATAAAAGACCTGGTGCAGAAGTCAGCTTCTGTACTGCTCCAGATGGGGCCAAGAGCTTTGTGTAACTTACATAATTTCAGGTAAAGAAAACATTTAAACAACAGCACTAAGACTATATACTGTACTGAAGACCTCTACAATGCTTTGCTCCTTGGTAAGTCCCTTTGTTTTAGTGTGTTGTTGGTAGGCTGCTCAACCTTCAGTCAGATGAGTGCAACATGTCTTTGGTAATCGTCGAGAGGCAGCTGAAGGGGGTAAGACTGCTGATGTTTACGCAATAAATACCTGACTGTCAACACATAAATTGAATGTTGATGTGCAACTGCTTACTGTTGATGGCTCCTCCGAACACATTGAATACATACAGTGAAAGCCTTTCAGCATTTCAGGTGCTGAAAGACAGTGGCAAGCTTAATGTACTTACTATCAAAGGCAACACTGGCTTTGCTGTTGGCTTTTTGTATCTTAAAAGAAAATCTGTATAGTAGGATTAGTAATTTTGAAGTACAGTTGTATGAGTTTTATTTTGGTAGTTACAACTTACAATAATCCACAGTGATAATGTTCAACTATGCCCCTGTAAGAAGGGGCAGAAGCTAGGTTTCTAATTGCTACATTTAGGTCCATCCTTCACAAAAAAGTAAAAATAATAAAAAAAAAAAATGTGTACAAAGGCTCCAATGAAGCTAGTTCCCATTCAGGTGAGCTGACCTGAGAGGTGCAGCATGGTTCAGCGATGGCTTCCTTACTTTTGGACAATAATGTAGATTCTATTGACAATAAGTTTATCACTAGAGATCTTAAGATTAATAGTCTGGAATTTACTTTTCCCCATCAAAAAGAGAGGTGATGAAGATTTTTTTGCCAACACTGATCATGAACATTACACAGATTGCATTGTTTTGCAGATGATATTTAGATTTTTACATGTGTTAAAATTAATGTGTTATAGGAATGGATTGAAGTGGTTACAGAATCAAAAACCTTACATGGAGACAAATTGTAACAAAACAATTAAATAAGAAAAATGAATAAATTCTGCTTAACATATGACTTCTGTACCTTGGTTAACACTGACTATTTCAATGACAGAGGTTGTATTTTTCTAAAACATCTTGTATTCTCAAGTAGCAAGATTTTGAAATTGTCACAACTTCAACTGCAAAGATGCGGCAGTTTTGAAAGTTACTACACTGACAAAAAAAATGTGTGATTTGAAAAATTAAACAGAACAATATGCTTTGATGCAAAAAAATGAACCCAGAAACCCTCATTGTGACCCCATTTCCTCTTTAAACTTTTATTTATGTCCCGTCAACTCCCCCTAAGGTAACAGAGATAGTTCCGAACAATAGCTGGGGGATCACAGTGCACCCCCACCTCCTCCTTTAGCAGGAATGAGCACTATGCCTCCTTCTCGCAAGCTTGGCGAGGAATTCTGACGGGGAGATTAGGGAAGTTTCCAAGCTATTCACCCCCTCTACCCCCCCCCCCTTCTACCCCCTTGTCTATTCTCTCCAGAGTACTTGGCTCGGTGGCAGAAATCCTCTCTCCTGTTCAGCTGGACCGGTCTATTTCCGATGTGGCTCTGATGCCGTGTTTGGAGCGTGTCTCTGAATGGCTTGTACCTGTTTATCCCAGCAGCACACAGGCTTACGGGATGTTTTCCTCGAAGCTTACCAGGTGCTTTTCTCAGCTGGAGGAGGGGAAAAAAAATACCCGGTATGTTTAATTCAGGCCCCTTAATCCTAGCGAAAGTGGACCAAACATGTCTTTCAGAGTGATTTAGCTATCTCGCACAAAAACATGGACTTTAAACTCTGGGTTTTTGCATCCTCCAGTTTGACTGTTTACTCCTTTCCCCTGGGTAAAATGCCTTCAACTGAAGTGCTATGACAAAACAGAAAATAACAACACAAATCAGTGCATGTTTGAGGCAGAATTGAGCTGGCGATCACAATAAAATGGATTCTACATCTACAAAAAGCAGCTGGAAAAAACACGGCTCAGCAGCTGGTGAAATATTGACATGATTCATTACTGCTGCTATGGCTACTGAGGCAATTACATGTGAAATTGCGGGTCAGCACTGAACCATCTCCGACTCCTTTCACCAGTTTGCCATTAGCCCGAGACACTTTTTCGCCAGTATGTCATTAACTGGACATGTTTTGTTTGACAGATAGCTTTTTTCTTTTGCAACTAAGTCTCCTGCAAGAGGGCTCTTTTGATATTGAAATATATCTGAAGCATTAAGCAATGATTCATTTGACCTTTTCAATTAGTTTTCTGCATTTCATTATGGGTACTCTTTGATTTAAGAGTGCAGTTTTGATGTTTTCTAATCCTGAAATTAAAGCTTTTTTTCTTCATTGTCAAGCTAAAGGATCAAAAACCTGGAAATAACAATTGGTTTTCTCATTCACATCAATAATATTTTTTGGAAATGTGCATGTATGTGAAAGAATATTTAGTATATTCAGAGTGATTTATTATAAAGTTGGCTTTTGGCATGATTGGAGGTATAAAAGTTTCCATTTGTGATGATAAAAGACAAACATAAAGGTTAAAATAGGGCAAAACTATAGAAATACATCACTGGAGATATATTTTGGACACACCCAATTCTAGTTCAACACCTTTATCATTCAGATAAAATGTAGGGATGCACAATATTGGACTTTTTGCCAATACTTAATATGCCAATATTATACAGATACCATTACCATTATTTTTTGTTAAGAACAGAAGGTCTCAGCATTACAAAACTTGTTGATTCCAGTGACAGCCTATCTGTGTAAGGGACATTTTAATAACAAGAAAAACATTTCCCTCTTGAAAAAATAAAGCAGTTTTTTATCCCATTATATTTCGGGATTGCAAAGTTATATCCCTGAGATGTGTTGTCTTTTGGGCCAGTCTGCTTTATTCCCAAAGGTTAAGTCTAGATCTCTTACTGTAGGTAGATTATACCCTGGAGTATATTAGGGCAGGTATAGTGCATACTCTAACAGATCTTATACTTTAAAATACATAATTGGGTCTGGGGTGTACTTAAAGTAATATGAATTTTCCCAGTTATGATAAGGTATGGTGTCTATTGGGTGCTCCAGTCCCTGGCACTGAACATTGGCCAGTCTTTTACCTTGGAACTTAGTCAGGCAAGTCAACTGTCAACCTAAATATGTTTTTTGGCTTATCAAGTGGAAATCCTGGGGGATTTTTGAGGCTAGGTCACTTCATTTCTTGGGATAGGTTGGGGGTAGGGATGTAAAATGGTAAACCACGGTAAAATATCCTATGGTAATCATTACTGTGTTCTATTAAAATTACTGTTGAACTGTTTTGATTGCCACTCTGTGTCAATAACTCGCAGTGATGCTGCTCTTTGCCTGGAAGAGCCTGAACTGCTCCTCAGTAAAGCAGCCATCTGACACAGACAGAGGCGCGCATGCACAGTTTGCAATGCTTGGCTTCTGAGAAGTACTGTATAGCAGTTGGAGCCTCACTCATGCTCTTACAGGTTTATAGACAAAGTCAGGAAATAGACAGTCTAAACTCGAAA
Source organism: Scarus forsteni (assembly GCA_036419115.1). NCBI lineage: Eukaryota > Metazoa > Chordata > Actinopteri > Labriformes > Labridae > Scarus > Scarus forsteni. Next base: position 12,500,820 of record JAZDUH010000359.1, on the reverse strand, counting down.
TGTGGATTTTACAAGAATGCCGAGCTGTGGTGAAAGACAAGTGCGCGTGATTAAAACTGTTGTAACTCCTCGTGTAAATGAGCAGACTGAGAGAGAGAGGATTCAGTGAGCCATACCTGTGTGAATTGTAGGTGGTTTATCAGTATTTTCTGTGCAAATAATGTATAATGGTTGTTTTTCCGTCATGGTTTGTTTTTTCTGGATTTGATCAATCGTAATTTGGAAATATTAAAGAAGGAGATTTCGAGGAGATCTGCCATGGATAGGGGAGACCAGAGTAGTCATAAAGGGGGCCAACTGCTTCAGGGACTATCATTACTAAAAGAAAAAAAAAAAAGGCCTGGACATGGTCTAATATAACGAGCTGTAACATGTGCACTAATGCTGTAGGCAAACAAAAATGTATGAGTGTATGTAAAATAGGTTACATTTAATTTTGGTCATCTCAAAACTTTGAACATGTTCATTAAAAATTGTTTATAAAGAGAATACTCTTTAAAGTTCAAATAACTTATTTTCTTTCTTATAATTACACACTGTTTAAAGCATTCATAACATTACAATCACAAATACTTGCCAGAATTGTTTACTTTCATTTCTCAATGAAAAAATTGAAACAAACTTACTTATGGGACATGTGCTGACAAAGTTATTGACAAAAAAAGACAAAAGCTCTGTTAAAATTTAAATATGAAAGGGATTAAATTCAAGACTGTGTAAAAGTACTTTTTGAACATTATGAGCACACTGCAACAATACCGCGATAAAAATGTTAACCGTGATAATTTTGGTCACAATAACTGTGATATGAAATTTTCATACCATTACATCCCTAGTTGGGGTTTTTCCAGATTATATTCTTCCCACATTTGGAAAATACAATCCCTTGAACTGAGCATGTGCAAGTTTAGTTTAACCATGAATATATGCTGAGCTAATGAAGCCCTATAGGCCAGTCCACTTTGATGCCCTGGGTTCAGTTGGGTTTTGTCGAGGCAAGTTACATCAATACACGGGACTATCTTAGGTCTACATGTGTTCCTACCCTGGTGTATATTTTGGGCTTTGTGAGTCCACATCCTTGAGTATGGTTTCAGCAAGCCTGGTCTGTACCTCAAGGACTGTAAGAATTAGTGCAGAATTTACCCTTGGTTGCATTTTTGGCCCGTTAAAAAAATATGGGGGCTAAAATGGAATGTCCTGGTTATACCTGGTGCTACTTTCAAGTCCATGGACGTAGACCAGGCTAGCCCAGTGTATGACCCTTGAAGTGCATGTTCGGGATTTCTACTTTCCAGAAGTCCAGTTTATACCCTGGCATTGAGTTTAGAGCTCTCCTAGCTCATACATGGAGTTTATGTCTCAGGCATATGGATCTCTCGATTATAACTCTGGTATATCCAATATACTTCAGGTATATAATTGGGGATGAAGGATGCTTGCCTAGTTTTTAACCTTGGATGTAATTGGGCTTTGGGGCATACCCTGGGGTATATTTTGGGTTACCTATAGTCTGGTTTGCACAAATATTAATGCTCAAAGAGTGTACTTCAAGCTTTGGTCGATAAAATCTGTTATTAGAATCTTACTAAGAACAAAGAAAACAAGCAGCAAGTGTGAAAAGCCCCCTTAGAATATTAAGACCTGTGAAACAGTACAGCATGGAATAGGATCGAGGGAATATCTGCTTTTTATTCAGGCAGAATCCCATCATCCTTTTCAGCCAGATGATATGGTAAGTCAAAGCCCATGCTCTCCATTGACCGTCACTGTAAGAAGTGCTTGTCCTTCTCGAACTGCCACGTCTGGCGAAGCATGCAGTGATGAGAGAGGGTCAGTTGCTGGGCAACGGAAGAAACAATCACGAACATAAGCTGCTCTTTGACAAATCTGGGGCTTCGTCCAACAAGGCCAGTGACTGTGTTCAGCTGTAGATGTGACCACAGAGCAGGATAGAGGATAGTCACGCTTTTATGGTGGAGATGGAATATTTATCAGACTGTGGCTGATTGAAAAGAGGGGATAAGTGGAGTGAAGCTTCAGAATGCTTATTCCTGTCACTGAGCAGATACAGATTTTATTGGTTTCTCTGGAATGAAAGTGGAAAGCTAGACGTCGGATCTTAGAGTGAATGCTCCAAACAGTCTTGTTTTTTGGCAGAAACCCTCCTAATTTTGCCTCAATTTGTGTTGATTTTTAACTAGTCTTTGTTTGCCTCCACTATTTCAAAGTACTTATTCTTTGCAGAACTGTACAAGACTAAGGCCAATCACCACATGTGTGGTAATGCATACTCAGCCAGTTTATGACAGAGCTTTGCACATAGACGGAAACACAGCCCTACACTTGTGTGCAATTTAGGGTTTCCAAATTTTCTAACAAGCAAGTCCTCATAGTGAAGTAAAAAAAAAAAGATACCAGGGGAAAACTCAAATGAAAGACATGTGTTATTCAAAGAGCAGGCTTGACAGGTAAAGGGAGAGTGAATGCAAATTATCCTCCACAGTAAAGTGGATACTGGACCGTAGTGACTCTCTGGGCTGTTTTTATAAGACTGTATGGTGAGCGACTCTAGGTCCATGTTAAGAATGGTACATCTCCTATGACGGCTGTAATATATGCACTGAAAGGAGTTTGTCAAACTGCACCAACATATTGTTAGCCTGCCTGTTATGGCTCATCTGTAACATGTAACAAAAGGAGCTGGATAGGTGGGGGAAGGCTTTCACCTCTGACATGCCAAGGGAACAAATGACAGAGGCACAATGAGAGGAAGGTGGTGTCAATATACCATGCTGGAGACAAGTGGGCTACACCTAATGCTACATCTACTCTTTCAGTGTTAGAGCTTAGCATGTAACAATACACTAGGATGATCATCAACCTTGGGATGGACTTAACTGCTGCATATAAACCAAGATAAAGTGTACAGCCTGACTCAAACACAGGCATACCTACAACCTAGAGTCTTTGCATGATTTAAACATTGTGTTAAAGGATAAGTTCAGTTTCTGCAGCTTTCACATTGTTTATAGAATGAAGTAGAACAATATACTCACCCAGAAGGCTTTCCTGATGCAAACAGTGCTTTGGGAGATATTTAGATCCAAAATCGAGCGGCGGACATCCGTATAATGGTAGCACACGGGGCATGTAGCGCTGCTCCTAAAACTGCATTAATTGTCCAAAAACTCATTCATTTCACCAATATTTCATCATGGTCCGCTCGGGTTACTCCTCCATTACAGTCTGTGTCACTCCAGACATGTCTTTTTGACTGTGCTGACCTCTGAACTGAAGAAGAAGAGCGCTTGCCTCCGCGCATGCGCAGTACGGGTCATTGTTTCACGGGAAGACCACCGGCTACACAACGACTTTCTTCTTCCAGTTTTATGCAAAATGGACGAATATCTATCGGATGAAGATGTTGTGGAGGAGAACTTTGAATATGATGGGTATCCTTACAGTTTCGAGCCAGAGTTTACAGATGAGGGGCTCATCGAAAGGAGGACGCAGAGGCAAAGAGAAGAACAGCTCTCCAGAGAGTACTGCGCATGCGCAGAGGCAAACATTCTTCTTCAGATCAGAGGTCAGCACAGCCACAAAACATGTCTGGAGCGACACAGACTGTAATGGAGGAGTAGCTTGAGCGGACCATGATGAAATATTGGTGAAACTAATGAGTTTTTGGACGATTAATGCAGTTTTAGGAGCGGCGCTATACATGCCCCGTGTGCTACCATTATACGGATGTCCGCCGCTCGATTTTGGATCTAAATATCTCCTGAAGCACTGTTTGGATCAGGAAAGCCTTCTGGGTGATTATATTGTTCTACTTCATTCTATAAACAATGTGAAAGCTGTAGCAACCGAACTTATCCTTTAATACTGTCCACATGTAGGCAGTTATTTTAAAAACAGAAGTTTTCCCAATTTAAGCAGGTTTGCTATTAAAGCTATGGTCTACGATTTGGAAGCTTTGTACATATTAATAACACCGTTTATAAGGCTGTTATGGTCCTATGGTCCTATCTACACAGTATAAAGACCAAAAAGAACGAAAAAAATCCATTCAGTATATCCGCTGAAAAGCTGCATACTAGCTGACCAATCAAACCTAAGAACCTGCGACTATTAATTGGTCCGTGAGTTGGTCTGTGAGGCAGCGCCATGCCCATGGTCTCTACCTCCGTGAGCAGCCTCTGCCCGCGGTTGAGGCCTGTTAGCGGCTAACGAATAGCCTCAGCCGGCTGTCAGACCTTCAGCATCGACCGTTTCGCCCCTGGTTGATCAGGTAATGGCTTTTTTTACTACAGCGTGAGATGTCTGCTGAATAACTCTGGTTAGTTTGTGCCTGCACGGGCTAATAACTTGTAGGGGAGCGGGTTAGCCTGTTAGCCGCTAATCGTTTGCACTGTCAGCTGAGCTGGGGAGGACAGGCTGAGAAAGATAAATCCTCCCCCACACTCGGCTCCGCTCTGGCGGCGCCAGACCCGCATTGCCGCCGGTCCAATTGAAATGGCTACTGCTGTGTGTTACAAGGGGGATGTCTGTCGTGTTTGATACTTTCAGGTGAGCTGAGCTGTTTTTGATTGAGTTTGCTGCTGATATATTGTGCTAGTCGCTCGTAGCTCTGTCCGAGGGGGCTATATGGGGCGTCACGAGCTGGGGGCGGGATCTTGGAACACGGAGGGGAGAGGTGAGGGAAGGGGGGCAGGCTGCGGTTTCAAATCGTAGACCCTAGCTTTAAAATATATCCAAATATATAGTTAAACAAGTTCATTGCCTTGTAGTTAAGTCCATGCTTTGTGTCGTTGCAGGCAGGTAGTTTGCATATATTTTGATTAAATTTAAGACATATCTGATTATCTTGATCAAATCTTCTTATTATATACTTTTGTAGGTACTCCTGTTAATTTCAACAACTGCTACAACCACAGAGCAAGCCAAAATAGGTCACCAGTCAACACAGTCACAAATAGAACAATAATCTCATCCAAACCATCAGCAGTGAGTGTATTACATCAAGAAAGTATAAAACAGGAACAGAACAGTTTTTGCGATGTTCGCTGTAACACAAAAACAGAATGTTGTATAGAGTGACAAAATCCCACAGAGAAGTTGACACAAGTATGATGTTTCAGGCTCTGTTTTTTTTCCTGTCCATATAAATAGGTCAAAAAACAAACCACTCAAACTCACTTATTCATGTATCTCCAGTGTCTTGCATGTTTGCATCCTAGTGGTGTGATGTCTCAGCTTTATCATGCATACATTGTGAAAGTGTAATCTCATCTTTCCTTATAAGAATAGATCTCTCCTATATGTGAGGAAAGGGGGATAACTCACAACATGTTAACTTGTTTGTCTTATTCATTCCATGACCGGCTTACTTTTTAAGTAAAATAATCCAGTAAGTTGGTTGTGGGCTGTACAGGTTAAGAACCTGCAACCTAAACCTTGTAGCATAGCTATGTGTTAAAAACATTTAAGTCAACTTAGTTTGCCATTTGTCTTGGGTGAAGGCATCCATGCTTTCTCTCCCTTTCCTCAACAAGCTATAGGGAATGAATTGACCATATTTATTTTAAGCATAGGTATTTTACTGAAAATATTGATTAAAAGAAGAAGGACAGTTTAACCATTTAAGAAGAAATGGTCAATCAAATTACTTTAAACCTTATTTAAAGACAATATCTTCCTGTATTTACTTTTAAATAAATTATTGCATGAATAAAAGCACACGTATCACAGTCATCAAACTGGAAACAACACAACATGTACAAATCCGTAGTTATATTTTAATCTAGAGATGTACAGGATTTGCTGGCTAAATAATTGTGTTGCATTTCGATTAGATATTAGATCGCATTAGATGATACCAGGTTAAAAACAAAAGCTTACAGTTTTAATGCAGGTACAGAAACCTGCTCAATCTGTCTGACTAGACTGTGCAAAAGCAGCCTTCCACTATTCGCTGCCATAGCTCCAGTGAATGGCTGCCTTGGTGATAAAATGTCTTTCAACCAAAGGACAAAAAGCAAGCACTGATGGCAGCTCGTACGCACAGAGGTTTGACAGGCTTTTGATAACAGAAATAGGAGTGTATGTGGATTTGTCAGAAGAAGCATCATCACTGGTTTGAAACACATACAGTACATACTTAAGGCTGTTCACCTGCAAAGACATTTACTGTTCCTGTAGGTGACGAACAAAACAAAAAAAGATGATCATTTCTGTTAGCTGATCATACATTATATGATACCATTTTCAATTCTCATGCCTTCCTGTCTGTGTGGATTTAAAGCACATTAGAGTTATAAATTCAAACAGGAACTAATCAGTCCTCCTGCCCTTTGCTGAGCAGGACATGGACATTATAAATGTCACAAAGATAAAACACTTTAATTATCTCTGACTTTAAATGAATTGCCCAATTCATCCCAAATAATTGAATGTTTCTCTTTGGGAGCCACAATGCTTTTGGCAAATCTTTACTCATTCTCTCTTTGGTTTACCTCAGAAAATTTGAGAAACTGAGACCCTGGTGTGTGTTTATATGAAATGTGTTCACAATTTGGCTATGCTCAGAGGTATGGTGGCTCTGAAGTGCAAAACACAAGAAGAAGAAGAAAAAAACCAACACAAATTAATACAAAAAGACAAACAAAAACAAACAGAATCCAAACATAATGGGTGAATCAGTGTTTCACCTTATTAGCCCTGTCATGCATGTATTATTAAATCACAAAGGGGTACTTTTTATTTTTTTTTTAACTTTTAAACACGTTAAAATCATGGTCATTTTTTTAATGTTGTATTTTGAGGGAGTTATGTAGCAAAGGGATAAATAGCAATCTAGTGGAACTTAATAACGATCCACAAACACATCTTTCACAAGCATTTATTATGAGTAAATAAAAGAAAAAAAATTAAAAATACAAATATTATGTGAAATCTGAATTTTGCCCTTTGTCTGCAATTATGGATTTGTAATATTGTGACATGATAAAAATGTGCACGGATAAAAATTTAAACAAACTTCAGACAAGGGTTTGAAAATATACCACCTGATAGTTGGACATGGTACTGCAACCTAAAGCATAGACATTTTTTTTTCCATTTTTGATGTCTACAGTAGTGGTAGCCATGCATGAAAGGTTTAAAATAACAGAAACCAATAAAAAGATCCAGCAACACACATAACAAAAATCCAAAACAAATCAACGATCCCAGAAAAACACACATAAACTATGACAAATACAAAAATAACTTAATGTACAAGAAAACACACCAACATCACAACTGAAAAACAAGACCAAAGTGAAAAGACCAAATGCAAAATACCGTGACGAAGAAATAAGAAAAATCACAAAACACAAAAAAGATAATGGCAAGTAAGAACATGTCAACAAATAAAACACAAAAACATTTTCAGCATGCTGACAAATAAAAATCACAGCAACAAAATAATTAAGGGACAATAAAAACACCAAAAAACTGAATGTTGCATGCTTTTCCTGTTTTGTTTTGTTATTTTGTTTTTGTGGTTGATTTTTTGGTTTCATATTTTTCTGTTGTATTTTCTAATTTTATTCTTTATTTGTTGAGTTTGATGATGCTTTTCTTTAAAATTGTTGTGTTTTGTACTCACACTTTTGGTTCCTGCTTTATTGTTGTGATTTCTTAATTGCTGTTGTTTTGCACTTAAGGGCCATCCAGGGTTACCCATGCTCTGACTACTTATGCCTTACTGAAGACTTGTTACGAGCATGAATGGAATTTAGGCCGCGCTCACATTGGCTTGAGAACGGTTGCAGTCCAGATTCGGTGCGGGTTTTCCACAAGCTGCCACTCATATCAGCTCCAGATAAAGGCTGCCCCATATACAGGAACTACATGGTGAGAGAAGAGATGCTGTGCTGCTCACTTTTGTGACCTCGTGTCACCGGGTTTGATGTTAAGTTTACATTTACTACTAGCGCGAGTGTGCGGTCAAAGAAGAGTCAGGTTACATTTGTTTGTACACTGATTTTATTTTGAAAATCAACGTATCATCATGCCGCCCGGCATTTCACTTCCTGTATAGCTCGTCATATTTCATTCAGCTTGACGCAGACCCTCTCCGGCGTCCAGAAAAAATAGACTTCTTGTGGATTGTTTCCATTGTGCCGTACTCCTCCCGCAACCGAACTCCCACCGCGCGGAGCTAATGTGAGTCTTCAACGGTGATTTTAATGATACGGATTACGTGCGGAAGCCGCACCGGACCCGCACAGGATTCAGTGTGAGCCTGGGGTCACTCTTGTATAGGAAAACATGCATGGAATGTGTTTAAAATATAAAATTTGTGTTTACATTCTGACATATTTGAGTTCAAGTGTATGATTATGAGCCAACCACTGACATTTTAAAAATCCTCAGAGATAAGTCCAGATTAACTTCTCTCTTTCTGATGAAAACTCAAAAGGATGGCATCACAAGATGGAAGTAATATTCCCATTTAAAGAAAACAGCTACACTGACTTTGAAAAACCTAAGCCTCAGATAAAACATCAGAGTGCCCAAAGCCAAAGGACATTGAACTTTTAAGATAACTTTTGAATGAATTTATCACAGAGTCCTGCAGTCAGTGTTGAAATATTCATCATGTTGTCTGCCTGCTAGATAGAACTGAAGATGAAAAGGTTATCTCCACCGCTTTAGTGCACACTCAAAAGAAGAAAAACAGATATTAAAAAAAATCCAGGCTTTATTTTTAGATAATCATGCAGGCATAAATTTTACTCATCATTCCCCTGGTGTTACTTAGGCTCAGGCTCACTTGTCAGCGACTGTTTTAACTGTCTGAAATGTTTGCTTGGTGCCAAATCCCTTGGAAGCTCTGTAGCTTCATTTGTACCATAGCATACGAGACAAAGGGGAAAACACCATCCTAAAAGATGCAACTCAAACTTCAGGGGTCACAGTCGGGGCACTAGGTTGACATTTGAAGCTCTTTTTTGATATTTCCTCTTTTGCAATTTTATGTTTTTCAGGAGTGTAACACTTATGTGCAGCAAAGCAAAAATAATCTACTAATAGATTAGCATATAAGAAGTTCAATAAATCACACAAAAAACAAAGAGAGAGAAAAACAGCTTTAAACCAAACACAATTTAAACACAATGTTGATAATGCCAGTTTACTGAACCAATCCAAGTCTGACTGGTGTTGTGGAAATGTTAACCAGTGATGGCTGGCTTGCTGAGTAAATGAGAGGGTAACGGCTGCGGCCTGCGGGAAGGCAGGGCTGGACGTCCAGCCCCGTCCACAAAGGTCCAGCCCCGCCCAACAATTCCAAATATAGGGTTAGGGTTACCGTAACCCCACCCCCAACCCTAACCCTAACCAGTTTGGATGTGGGCGGGGCTGGACTTGTGACGTAGGTGACATAGGTGGGGCTGGATGTCTAGCCCCGCTTTCCCACAGGTTGCAACCGTTAGTACTCGGAGTAAATACGTCTTTGTTTGTATTTCAATTCAGACATATCTTAACAGAGAATACAAATAGTCTAAACCCACAGTTACATAAAATTAAAAAAATAGAATAAATACTATCATGGTAAAAAGATGTAATGAGATAGGAGCGCTGGCTCCTAAGTTTTTGGCCTATATTTAATTTTTTGAGATATATATATATAGCCTCCACCTAAAATGTATTAAAGTTACACAGTATTTTATGCATAGATGACATGCAAAAAATGAAAAAAAAGCAATCTTACAAAAACAAGTAACTCAGAAGTTATGACAAACTAATAAAACACATACCACTAAAATTAAAAAGAAGAAAAAATTAAAAGACTATGAGTGGTCTGTATGATCGTGTGCGAGTTCTATAAGGGATCGTATTGCCAGTGACTCCAGACATAAAATGACCATAAATGAAAACAAAAAAAATCAAAAAATGTACACATAACTGACATGAAAGAGAGAAACTTTTTGAAAACAGTAATTAAATGATCCTTTAAAGATCTTTTATATTTTTGAAACTCAATCCAAGTATCCTTAAAAGAAAATGAGGGCTTTTATGGCCCTACAAGTACTTGATTTGAAATTTTGTAGATTGCTAATCAGTTTTTTGGAAAAAAGGGGCAGATAATATAAGATTATTCTTCTTTCTGCACCTTTTCATTTATGGTTTTGCTTTCTTTTGTTTTTGTGCTTTCTTTCATCAATAAAGGAACTAATTGAAATTGAAATACCTGAAAATAACAATCGAGTCCTGTTTTAAGATGTTTTTGTGGATGAGCTGCAACAACTGTTGTTATCACAACAACCACAGAGGGGGTCAGTCAACACGCCCTCTTCTAAAACTGTGACACCGGGTCTTGTCCAAAATGGTATCTGTTGTGTCCTCTGAGTGTTTTTAATCTTGTATCACAGGGAAGGACGGACAGACAGTCAACGTGACCATGTTAATCGGCCAGTTATCAACACTGTAATAGGACAACAGTCCAACAATGCCTGGAGCAACACACACTATTACCTATTTTTTACATCCACATGGAGGCCCTAAAAACTGGATTTTTAAGTCTTTACCTTGGATGGAATTGTCCAACATATGCATTATCAGTTACTTAAGTTCAGTTTGCAAACAAATGTACAGGCTTCATTTGAATACAGATAGGAAAATGAATCTAATCTGAATAACCCACATTTAAGGTTTTCCTCATTTCAGTACATACTTTAAACATACTTCAGGTTACAAGGTAGACATGCTATATATATGAAAATAAATGACAGAGCAACCAGATAAGACACATATACACATGCTACTGATGAGGCATTGTGACTTTGGCATGTTCTCGTGCTACATCCATCATTTAAAGCGCGTGGATTTTTTGCTTTAAATGATATGAATGAGGAACAGCTGGGCCCACTGCACCAAAACATAATGAGTGCATAAATAAAGACGGAGATGATGAGAAATACAGAGGCCTGCTGGGATGTTACACATCTCCTAGGTAACACAGCTGGATACTTGTTAATATTTGCCGTGGGTGTGTGCTCAAGAAAGTATTCCAGACAGTTTTAAAGGAAAAGACACGTCCGTAAATCATGTGGTCAAAAAATCCCCTAAAAAAAGTTTCTACTGCTCAGGTTGAAAGTTCCCATTCCAGCCTGATAAATCATGCAGTTTTGGCTCGCTGCTCTGGCCTTTATCATACAGCTTTACACTGAGAGTGGACATATTATGGGCTCGCTTGTTGGAGACAGTTTAACCTGAGCAGCTGGTGAGGGCAAGGCTGAACGCAAGGGGGGAGGGAGAAGCAAAAAAGCATGACTGAAGATGAATAAATAACTGAAATGGAGTTTCCAGAGGGGGGTTTCTCAATTATTCTGCCTGTCTGGAGTTGTACGTCGCAATACAATACAATACCACACAACAGAATTCAGCATGACATTATTAGCTACTGCTTAAAGGTGTAGTCAGCGATCTTCTAATCTTCTAATCTAATGCACTATTTGTCAAAAACACCTTATTTCTCCTCTCCATCCACAAGATGTCGCCACTGACAGCATGTTGAAAAAAAAGTCCGGTTTCAATACACAGCCTTGGCTCTGAATTTCAGCAGGTAAATACTGTGGCTTGGGCCGAGTCACCAAAACAGGGTACACCCCCCACATCCAGGGGGCGATCATACTCATGTGCAGATCAGACAGAGGGGGGAGGGGAAGCCGTAGGTTGCGTAGTGTGCGCAGTTAGCGTAAGAGAGAGATATAATATGTGCAGTAGCAATGGCTGAAAAACAGCCCAAAAGAAAAAGGTCAGAGGAGTGAAAAGTGAAAAAGAAGGGCTAAGACCATGAAAGAGCGAAGACCCGGGTCAACACTGGTGTTGCTTTCCGACGGTGGAGGGAACTTCGCGAATTGAAAGACCTGAAAATGGACGCGGATGTCGCCGTCTTTCTGCTGCATAGGTAAGCAACATTAGCTTGTCGTGCTTCACATAACAGTAACAGCCGTCGGGCATTCACCATATTGTCTAATCTGCCAAAATGTACTGTTGTTGTGATGTTATCAATAACGGCAGTCGGGTTGTCTGACGAGTCGGGGTTACCTTAGCTACGTTGGTCAGCTACGCAGTTTCTACGGCCATTTCCATGACGATGCACGTCCATCAGCTTTTGGGGGTGGAGCCAGGGGTGAGGTATGAAGGGAGAGGCGGTTCTAAGTTCGTTTATCAGCAACTTCTCCACTCGTTTTCTCCCACATCACTGACTACACCTTTAAGGAACACCCATTCAACTGATCATCGTAGCAAACAGCTCATGAGCCAATCATATGGCAGCAACTCAATGTAGACTTCGTGAACAACTTGTTCAGTTCAAACTACAGTAAGTATCAGAATGAAGAGGAAAGGTTATTAAGACTTTGAACATGACATGGATGTTGGTGCAAGGCTAGCAGATTTGTATTTCAGTAGCAGTTGCTCAACTTGGATTTTTGCAGACACATCTGAGTGGTTAAGAGAATGGTCTGGATTTGAGAAAATGCCCAAGGGAGCAGCAGTTTTCTGGGAGAAAAGGCCGTGTTAATGTCAGAGGAGAGCAGACAGAGTGGTCTGAGACAATAGAAAGGTAGCAGTAACTCAAACAATCAATTGTTACAACAACAACGATGGAGAAGATCATTTTTGAATTCACAACAAGTCAAATCTTGAAGCTGATGGGCAATAACAGAATAGGATAACACTGGGTGCCCTGCTTGTAATCAAAGAATGGGAATTTACAGCAACGAGTCCACTGCACTTCACCAATGGATCCAGTTACTATTGGTTGTGTCGTGATGGAGGGGATGTTTTTGGCCCTTAGTACCAGTTGATCATGTCCATCCTGTTACGATCACAGTGTACACCATGACACAAAGCTCAAATAATCTTAAACCGTTTTCTTAATTATGACTGTGTTCTTCACAGTCACAATATCTCAATCAGTAGCAGCAGCATCTAATTATTGCGGATATTACTGTTAACTGCAATGAAGTCCTGTTTGGAGTACCCAGCAAAACCCTGGACAGGCTTCAGTATGTCCAAAACTTTGCCTCTAGAATTCTCACCTGCACGAGACCCTGGCAACACATCACTCTGACCCTCATCCACATCCACTGGCCCCCTATCAAGTTAGTTCAACTACAAAATCCTACTTCTCACATATAAACTTCTCCATGTCCTGACTCCTCAGTACCTTTCTGATCTCCTCCATCCATGCACACCACCCTGCAGCTTTAAGTCTTCAGGACACTGGCATACTTTCCATTCCCAAAACCAAACTCCAAACCTATGGAGACAGAGCCTTCAGTGCTGCAGCCCCCACCCTCTGAAACACTCTTCCTGCAGACATCCGGAGCACTTCATCCCTGGACATTTTCAAAAAACGTCTCAAGCACCAACTGTTAACCTCAGCACCACCGCCCCTTACACTCATCCTACCCCCCATCATAGTTTGCCCATGTCAAGTAAAGTGTCCTTGGGTTTCTGGAAAGGTGCTATATAAATTCAAGATAATATCATTATTACTATTATTGTTGCCACTGCATTCAGTATACATTGGCTATTAAGGCAAATTAGTTTGAAAAACAATCTAGTTTGACCCTTTTTTGCCAGGCAAATGTTTTGTTGACATGCCACAGGGGAAAGCCACTCTTAGCCAACATAAATAGCATCAGCAACAGTAATCTTTTACAAGATTTTGACAAGTTTTTAAAGATGCTAAGCCAAGTTCCTGATGCACCAAAGTACAGTACCTGAATCAAAATTTTTCCACCAAGACCAAGCTTTTAAAAGAATAATATCAATCCTCAATTTCTTTTTATTTGTGAGGGATCCAGTTGATAATACATTGTCACTGTCATTCGAGAATGATTAGTGGGCGGGGAGCACATGAACCCAGTGGGGGATGCAAGTGTATCACATTTTGACAATGACAAGGTTTTATTGTGGAGCATTTGTGAAAATGCACTGTGGCAACAGCCATGAAAAGTGAATTGAAATAATGGGAGGCAGGGTTTGAAAAAAGAGGCAATGGATATACCTGTAATTTTAACTGCAGCTTGACTTGTTATTGAAGTGCTTGTTTTCTACATTAAAGAACTTTTTGTAGAAGATTTTCCATAAAAAAGTGCCCTTCTGAGCTATCTAGATGCTTTGTGTACAAGCTTGGCCCAGTCTTCCCCAAGGTTTTCCCTATTATCCACTCCGACATGACACAACACACTTTAAAAGAGACTAAGCCATTGCCATGCTCTCCCAGGTTTGCTCCCCTAGCCATATATAAAGTAAAAAATACATGTGATGAGAGTGCCATCATGTCTCATTCTGTCTCAGGGATACATTGATATGCTCCTGACGATACCTGATGAGGCAGTCATGCTTCACCGTGGGGAAATCTTTTGTGGTGCAACCTGGCTGCGGCCTCCAGGTGTCAAATTTGTGGCAATAGCCATGAAGATTGACAGAAGGGACGGCAGGAGGGTATGTGCTGTGCTCAATTTTGGTCTCACACTCACAGGAAGACTGCACATAATTTAATAAATTCTTCAGAGAGAATCTGAGAAAATGTGAACAGGTGTGTCTCTACAGGACAGTCAGCTCAATCCTCGGCAAGGCCTGGAAGCCACAGCAAAATAATTCAGTTTGCTTAATAAGAAGCAAAAATACTCCACAGGATTGGGTTTGGTCGCTGCAGCACTATGAGCTCACTTTATGATCCCAGGAGATAAAAAGTTTAGTATCTCCTGAGAAAACCATCAAACCGGTGGGGTTGGCTCCTCTTGCACCTTCAACAGCCTCGATCATTTTACGACTGCGCTGCGGACTCCCAGTGTTGCAGTCAGCGCCATTAACAGAATATAGCCATGCTGTGCCCTGCTGCAAAGCACACAAGCGCCTCTGCATCCATCGCCACACGTTGAATTTTTTATTAACGGAGCACACACATCCCAAAAAGTCCCTCAGCAGGCTTTGTGGCCCACATGGTTAGTGTTGTGAAATACCTGCACAGTTCAGCAGCACTGACAGCGTTTAAAGCACTCTGGAATTTATATCAACAAATAAGCAGCAGGGCCAAGCACCCGCAGTAAATATTTTTAATAATATGCCTCGAAGAAATGGTTCAGCAGTACAACTGTGACAGCAGCCTTTAATATCAAACTCAAGTTCAGATATATTTGGCACATTACATAAAGAGGATATGAATTGGGGTGTGCAACGATTGCTAAGGGTGATAATAGACTCAAATATTCAGGCGCCTTTGTGAGAGCAGACATTACACTCCGCCTCTGACACAAATAAATCTCATGCAGTCTGCAGACTGAGACACAAAACAAACAACAAAGAGGGTAAATGCCATACATGATGCATGCATTGCTGTTTTGAGTATCCAGTGGATATACTTAGGTTTGTTTCATTCAAAGATTACACATTAAAACAGGATAAAATTGCACTCAGTAGATAAAGCAAACAGTTTACTCAGTTGGAAGTGAATGTGAGTGGTAACTGGTATCATAAAAAACAAATAATAAAAAAAAACTACCAAAAAAGCTTTATTTTTTTTTTTTTAATTTTGACTTGAGTCTTAGGATGTAATAAGGACTTTAAAAACATTACACATGGGTCTGTGTTAAAAATCTGAGTACATCTGGCCATGGTTGGGGCCAGGTGGGTGGCCAAGGGTAGCCCAACTGAGTAGCTACCCAAGCCAAAGTCTGAACGTGAATAATCATTAGGTCTGTCACCAGTAACTCCCTGCTAATTCTTGTAGTCTTCAGTAAACAGCTTAAAACAAACATGTTTAAACACTGTGGCTATTCAGAGAGAGGCTTTTAATTTATTTCAGAAAAATATCTTGATCCTATATCATCCACATGCTGCATTTTCACAAATCTAAGTTGTTACCTCTTTTTACCAAATTCAAAATCACAAACTTTGCAAACAAATATTACCAAAGATAGAGACTGAACTTTTAATCATTTTATAATTTCTCTCGATCTGCCCCTGCATCAAGCACAAAGCTTTTTGGCATGCAGCACAGGCCTATTTGCTATTTTCCACATGACAGAGTTGTCATTTATTTGCAAAGTGCTTATGCAAATTAACACGTCTCCTGTTAGCATATCTCAAATAAGTGGTCAGTTGTAACACGTGTGTGTTCTTATCATGAAAAACAGACTTTAACAACACCTTATGACAATCAGAATATTATGGTACTGGTTGTATGCTTGTTATACCTCAATATGTATGTATGAAATAGCAGCTTTTTCCTCATTTGGCATTTTTGCAATTATGCTAATACGTGAAGAGGACTCCTGACAAGTACCATGTGGAAATCCTTGTTTTGATTTGAGTTAACATGTTACTTCTGCTCACTATCACAAGCATCTTCTCTTGAGCATTAGCCCACGGTACAGCCTTATACAACCTAAAACCTGAACTTGAGTCAAAGATCTATGGCACAACCAGGTTTTACTATTTAGAGGACCATTAGTAGGATCTGTAGATCTGCAAGATCATGACATACATCCACTTCCAAGACTCTTCAACATACAGAGTGCACAACAGAACAACTACCACATGGTACAGTGTTGGTGTGCAAGGTGATGGGTTTAGATCAAGTCTATCATAAAATATAAGGTTTCCTTTCTTATCATTCCAAGCACACTTTTCAGAGCACAGTTCATACATTCAGAAACATAAGCGGAAGCACACACACTCAAAGGTTTTCATGCAATACAGAGTTACATTTGTATTTTTTATTTCTAATTCAAAGGCGAAAAGTAAGGCGCAAAAGAGAAACTTACAGCTTGAATTGGGTCACAGGAGTGAGTATTTCAATGATCCAACTGTAGTTTGGGCTAAGCAGTGAAATCCACCTTGTAAAGATCATTAGCCAGCAGGAAAACACTGCTTTTAATTGGAGTGAGAGTTAACACCCATTTAATTAATTTTACACCAAAGCCCACCAATGTAAAGCCAAGTCATATAATTCATTTTGGGCTCTGTCCTGCTTTGCTCCAGAATTCTGCACTTTTTAGATATAAAAAAAATACAAAGACACGGATGCTTATAGATAAAACACCTTAGGTTATTGGAGCCGGGCTTGAGGTCTCTTTGTACAAATTATACAGAACATACACAGAGGGTGCCTTTTTCAGATATGTCCAGTGGTCATGTTTCCATGTTGGAAGTCATAGGTGATGGTTATGGAGATGTGTTTGTCAAGAATCCACAAGATACAAAAAAGGTCAAAATTCAAGTCATCATTCCACATGTTTAAAGTATGCTTGTCAACAAAATGCTCTAATAAATACAAATATCACTATGACCTCACACTATTACAATGCTGCTTTTCTAACCCTCCTATGTACTGTCACTTTCTGGCATTTGGATACATAGTACAGGCATTCAACAACTGTGCTGTAGAATCATTTAAGACCTTTTTTGGTTTATTTGAAGTGTTTGTCACAAAGTTTTCTTTTGTAGAAGGATGTAGGAGGTTAAATTAAAGAAGAGGTATTATGCTTTCACTAATTTCTGCCCTATAAATGTTGTTACACTGCCGGATGTGGATTACATCTCTTATTTTTAACAGTGTAGTCCGAATGATAATGTGTGTTAGACTCCTCTAAATGGTCATGGCCAGGCATATGCCCTCCTTCGGAAGTCCTTAGGTGTGACCAATCACAGTGGAGTGGGCTTGGCGGGAGGTGTACATAGAGAAGGGCCATGCTGTGGAGTCAATTACACAGACAGTTTTCGCGGGGTGCAGGAAATACAAGGAAGTAATGCAGTGAGAGGCACAGCATCCCGTGGATGTACAATATCTGCGGGGGCTATCATTTGTAGCTGCTCTATAGGAATTCAAAAAACAAATATAAAGGCCCGGAAATTAGTACAATAGCTCGTCTTAAATTAAACACACTGACGAAAGTAAGGTTATGCTTATTTGTGCTCAAAATAGGTCTTCTTGGATCCAGTTTTTCTTCCTCTAACTGGAACATATCTTCCATAAAAGAGCAGAAAATTCCTCTTGTTCGGCTCTGGCACGTTTGAGTGCAACACGTTGCATCTGCAGCTGCACAAAATGTCCTATTCACCATCCATCTGCAGCTCTCAGGAAGCTTCCATTCACATTAGGGCGAAGTGTTCATTGTGGCAAGACCATTGTATGTGACACAAACACACATTACAGGAAACAATTACTATAAAAAATACTAAAGCAGGCGCCTTTTCACAAAGCAACAAATGGCTAAATATGAGTGTGGGCTCATTTGCTCTTGGGGGGTAATTTAGGGCAATTTAGTAATTCTGGGCCAAGAGAAAGGCCGCCTGTGAGGCTCCTCTACTGATAATATTCATACTAATTATTGTTGGAAAAAGATAAGTGGCTGAAAATCTGATGTTACCACACCAGAGTGGAGGTTCTTTCGGCTGAAGACAGCATTATTTTTTTTAACATAAAGTTGGTCGTTGAATGGTTACTTTCCCTTTTATGTCTTTTGGTTGATTTTGTAAAAAACACAAGAAATTGTTCAGCTGTAGTCTAAGAAATATCTCTCAAGAGGCAATCCCATAGCTGAGGTTTTTCTTGACTTTCTCGGTCAAGTCACTGTTTTGGCCAAATGGCCCTTTTCCATGAGCCCTACTCTACTCTACTCGCCTTGTGCTGCTTTTCCATTAGCCCCAGTCGCCTGCCCAACAGGGTGTCGCTGTAAACAGATGAGCGGCACTGTGGTGACGTCATTTTGAGCGCGACACAACAATCTGTGGCTTTTTGTCACAAACCGAGTAAAAAAGGAAAGCAGAAGAAGGCTGCAGGTGGCAAGGAGAAATACCCCTTGAGAAGCACAGGAGAGTTTTGGAAGCTATACAACAGAATGAAGCCGAGGACGAGAGCAATCGAGCTGCAAAGAAAAGACGTATGAGGGTAAGCTAATGGTAGCTACCACTAGCATGCTAGTTTGTCACGCTCATGACTCATCGATGACAACATTGTCAGACCAATCAGTAGCCGGCAGTCGGTGATGTCATCTTTTAGTATCGACTCAGCTCTCCTTGTTTTAGGAGGTACCAGGCTAGTGGAAACACGCTGCAAACTGAGTAGGGCAGAGGAGAGTAGGGCCAAGGCGTGCTAGTGGAAAAGGGCCAAAAGATTGAGAATTGGTGCAAAAATAAACAATGAACTAACAAGTCAAGTCCTTTACATGAATAGTTTAGTGTCCATTTTGTTTTGAATAGACTAATCAATATGCTGATTGGTAGATGAAACATGTATGAGGTTCAAAACAAGGACCATGCTCAGTGATAAAAAATAAAGTTAATAAGATAATTCAGAAAAGGAAAAAACTGAAAAAAAAAAATCTGCAGTTCCTTAGGTGTCCACATGGGGCTCGTTCCAAGTCTGACGAATCCAGATTTGATTTCTTATCAGGATGCCAAATTTTACAGCAGAACTGGAACAAGTTTAAAGCCCAATTCAGAAAATACATTTAGAAAACAAACTGTGCCAAGATGGATTTCTATAAAGAGTTTATTCAATCGAGTATTCCTAAATTTGAATAATCGCGGGCATGAATAAAGTCAGGTAGATAGATGCGATAGGTGAAAGAGTTAGAACTGTTTGCCAGAAGGCTTATAAGGCCCACACCAGCTCAACATACCCACATAGCAAATTTGGTCTGGCTCAGCTCTGTCCCACATTATGCACTTTATCTAGCCCACATACCGCAAAGAATGACGGTCTTTTACTGGCCCGGATCCGGTTTGCCATACCAGCTCTTGCCCACATCAGTAGGCTTGCTTGATGCCAGATCTGGCCCAGTCTGATCTGCTATGTGGGTACCAATTCTTGGACTGGTTAAAATCTTAAACAGTGATAGCATTTCAATATGGCAGCCACCACTGATGGGTTGGTAAACACTGATAAATAAAATACAAAAAACGAAACAAAAAAAGCATTAAAAAAATTCAACCTATCTCGCACTGTTGAAAAATATTTTAGAATCCACATCAGGATTTAAATCGCCAACAAAATTTAATGTTTTTTTTTCTTTTTACCATAGCCAGTACTACTTGAACATTTCAACCAAGTCCGCCTGTCCCTCAAGAGCTGCATTGTTTCTTAGTTTGCAAAACTTTAGATTTATTAGTTCAAGAATATGGAACAAAAACTGAAGCCAGACTCTTAAATATTCACACAGTATGTGGGCGCCAATTGAATATTTTCTGCTATTCCACAAGAACTGAAATCTTATTAGAACTTTTGCACAACTTTCTTTGAGTAGGAGTGTCATATTTTGAGATGAATTCTCTGACTCATCCCTGCCTGTGGTGTTTTCTGTTAATGGTTCTGGTTGGATGAATGAAGTTTCTCACTTCAGTGCATACAAACAGAAGCTGTACCCTCCTCCTGATTAAAAAACTCAGATAAGAAGCAAACATTTATACCAACGCAGAAATACTGTTTAAGAAAGAACATTATATCCTTGCAGTGGGATGCATTCTAACTCCATCAGTCACAGGCCTCTGTTGTGTTTCATCTGTCTTCACAATGCCATCTTGTGGTGCAATCCTATGCAAAACATAAACAGCATTAAGGCTGGAGCTTCAGTGCAGCATTGCAGTTGCCCTTGATAAATACTGTAAATCTACCAATATTTCAAGAGTTTCACAGTAAGAAAAGGTTCATTACAATAATGTTTTAATGTATGCTACCTATATTTAAAATGGTAATGATGGCAGGGAGAAAGGAGGCACATTGTGCCCCAACAGAAGCTGTATTAATGAAATAAGGTGCAGACAGCTCGTTGATGCTTTAAGTTTTATTCATACTTTATATTTTACCTTCTAATGTATATAAAATAAAAGTCATAAATCTTTGAGTTATGCAGTAGTCAGAATAAGAAAGTAAATTGGTATGCCAAAAAAAGAGCTAAGGTGATTTGGAAAAACGTCATAAAAGGACTGAAATTATGCCCAATGATATTGACCTCCAAAATCCTTAGATATTTCCAAAAAAGAAAGAAAATCCTTTGAAATGATCTTTGGTCAAAAATGTTCAAAATAGGATATTAACATGAGGCTCACTATGGGGTGCAAAGGAGTGGAAAATGTCAGTCAATTTCCAGAAAAAATCCCATGGAAATTAAGCCTGAGAATTCTGGAAATATTCCGAATTGGAGACTTTCATGTGAATTGTTAAGATAATAAGAATTTATGGAAATAAACTGGATAATGGGGGTAGTTAAAATGAACTGTATCATAAAGAAATATATGGATTAGTGCTGTCAGACTATCAAAAAAAAAATTTAATTAATTACTGGATTTATAATTAATTAATCTAATTAATCGCATTTTAATCTCATATCTGCTTCAAGTACCCAAATGAAGAATTTGAATTCTAGGATATCATAAAATTGTAGTGCATGACTAATTAAATGAATACACTAAGAAGTGAAGATTTGTAAATCCACATTTTTATTGGTGACTAAATAAAACCAAAGTCAGAAAATTCTAAGTTCAATCAGGCAACTCAAATTACACTTTAAGTGTGTTTCATAAATCAAATTCAAAATAAGAAAAAGGTGGAGGACATCCAGCAAAACAATTAGGCCCGATGCATTATGAAAGAATGTAGTACAAATATAGATAAATGAATTCAAAAATAAAATAAGACTAAGTCTTAAATAGGCCATTCCTGTTGTCACCTGGGCTTTGTTTGGTTTGACTAGAGACGCATGTGTGAAGTGACATGTGCCACTGCCATGTACGGGTCCTCCAGCTGGACAATATTAAAATGTTTGTGTGCTATGATTAATCTTGCGATTAATTTTTATAACGCATTAATTTGCGTTGTAAATAATTAATTAATCTAATTAATACACTAAAGTGACAGCCCTAATATGGATTTTTGTCATAGGCAGACATCACATGAAAAATAACAGTTAAAAAACAATAAAATCAAACATATATATTTGTAAGATGAACTCTATCAAGCTTGAATCATTTACTTTAATGTCAATTTCAGCTTTGATAATGTGATGGAGGAATAGCTATGCATGTGACTCTGCTTCCACACTTAAAGTTGTAGGTCAATGGCTTATTTTCCTCTGTTGTGTCAAGCTGATCTCATCATGTTGATGACATCTAAACAATGGGAAGGAACGTGGAAGCCGTGGACATGGTGGTTACTGTTTTCCATACTTTGTACTTTGATCTCTGTTTAAAAATGTACAAACTTGGTGCAGACTGGATGACATTCGAGCGCTGATGATATGATGGTGGATGGAATTTGTTGCTGAGATGGCAAAGAGTCAAGTAAGTTACAGATGGAGGAGACGGATGGGATATTATGCCGTGGGCACGTTACGCCAACGTCCTGATGTAAATTAGCGGGTCGACCCAGGTGTGATGTTCCTACTGAAGTTAATCGGAGGAAAGCCAACAAAAATGTGGCGCTTGCAGGGTCAGTTGATCTGGGTCAAAATGCCATCTCGACCCTTTAAAATTGTCGGGCAGATTGTTACCAGATTTAATGGTGTTTGTTGGCCAGTCTGAAAGGGGTGTAAGAGGCATGTCCTCAATACTCCTGCAGTTAGTATGAAATCTGGTAATTTTAGATTATGCTAAACATTGATTTCCCTTAAAGGAACACGACACCCAAACAACGATTTGGCCTCATTTTCTACTCACCCTCATGCTGAACAACACTGTGGGAACAAAAGTGTCCTTAAAAGTCCACAAAAGTCCACAAAAGTCGGCAATATTCCTCCATACTGCATTGGCGCTGTAATCCAAGTTGACCAAACAAAGGAATGCGCCCTCTTCAATAACTAGGAACGTAGAAAAAGGAAAAAGAACCCAAGAAATCCAGCACGAACCCTACCGAATTCACATTCTGCTGACCCCTCTTGTGTCTGTCCACGGCTCCGTTGCTCACAGCAGAATGTGGGATTTCTTGTTCTACACTCCTAGTTATTGCAGAGTGCGATTCCTTTGTTTGGTCATCCGCGGCTCCCGTAGGCACCCGTAAGAGTATCATAGAAATGCGAAGTAGTACTGTTTAGGCTATAAACATGTGCTAAATGATGTCGTTTCGAGTAAATGGTGGACGTTACCCGCTCAGGACACTTGGATTACAGTGCACGAGCAGTATGGAGGAATATTGCCGACTTTTTGTGGACTTTTTGTGGACTTTTAAGGACACTGTTCTATGGGCTCGTATGCAAGTCATGATATCAATGTCAGTGGACAGCGAGGATTCCCCCAGATCTCCGGCTGCATCCTAGATGTTCCAAAACTACTCCACAGTGTTGTTCAGCATGAGGGTGAGTAGGAAATGAGGCCAAATCGTTGTTTGGGTGTAGTATTCCTTTAAGATAACTGTTAAAGGCAAACGTTGAGTTTTGCAAATTCTTGGAATATTGCAACTCTAGGCCTTCGACCTCATAAGTAAATCTAAGATGGTCGTGAGTCAGAGTGGACATTTGTAAAGTCCAATATAAATCCCTCAAATTGTCCTTGAGATATAATGTTCTCAAGCAGAGTAGACCTAAGAGCTAAATCTGTAGAAAATACTTGAGAGCATTCTTAAGATATTAGATTTTTACAAGAAAGTTGGAGTAGAGGAATGAATAACCCAAAACTATAATGGCTTAGGTGTCACGAAGCTTGGACTACAGAAATACGAGTGACCAAATGTAAATTCCAGACTATAGAACACGAAAAATCAATTACAGTAAAAAAAAAAAAAAGATGTCAAAATAGCTTAATTGATGATACATTGCCACTGATTGACACAATTTTGTATTGCACACATAAAACATTAAAAATTAAATATTTTCCTTCTGCAAGTGGAATATAAAAGCATGCACCAGCTCTGTTTATGTGGACAAAACAGCACATATGGCAAACTTGCTGTTCACTTTTTAATAATGTAGAGTTGTTATGAACAGATGATGATGCACATGCTTTTTACACTCAGCTGCCATTTTCCTCTACATATGGTGCCATCTTGCTGGAGTGTTGTATTATAAAAACAGCTGTTAGTACTTTAGACTGTTGGAGTGCACTACTCTGTTTTGCTGTTGCTGGTTTTTGCTCTTTGTTTTCCAAGTTAAGTTATGTTTAACTATCCTGATACCAGATTAAATCTGACAAGCACAAATAGCAAAGACATCTTTACCCTGGAATAAATATACATCAGACAAATATAATTAAAACCAAATGAGCATGGCGTTAAATATTGAGGTGAGTTTTCCAGACAGAGGTTCATCTGAGGATCTTGCTACTTCTGTGAAGACTAGAAGGACCAAACAGTATCAGGTTATTTCACTTCAAAAAGATTAGAATGTAGGAGGGATGTGTCAAGATGAAAAGTTCAATCTCAATCACCCACTCTGAAAATACTGAAAGGAAAATAAACATTCAGCATGCCTTTTTGTTAAAATGTGAAGTATATAATGCTTTAATGACTGCAAAGTGTGGGTGACTTTAAGTTTTAGAATGACATACCGCCAAATCAAGTCATTCATCACAATAGTCTGCCCTCACTATCCTAGTTTACATCCAGGTAGTAGAGTATTATAGCAGTATAGCAGTGGCTACTTGAACACATTTTTCAGGCATCTTGGACCTGAAGGATCTAAATATTGGTCATTAGTTCAGCTGCCCCACAAATCTGATCCTATAGCATTCAAACATTTAGCTAGTT
This sequence comes from Scarus forsteni, assembly GCA_036419115.1. Taxonomy (NCBI): domain Eukaryota; kingdom Metazoa; phylum Chordata; class Actinopteri; order Labriformes; family Labridae; genus Scarus; species Scarus forsteni. The sequence continues at coordinate 12,476,072 of JAZDUH010000359.1, read as the reverse complement.
TACTGTAACGATCCCTAGTAAAGTGGGAATTTCCGTAACTGTTTTCACCACTGCAATACTGACAGAATGTTTCACAACTGTGATCATTAACTAGCAGCCTGGTGGACACATCAGGCCCTCCACAGCTTTCAACTGCCCCCCAAAAATGTGAAGGAGAATATTTTATCAAGGTTTTATGGGCAACTTTTTATTGTTTTGTCCATGAAGTATATACAAAACCTAAAATAATTGCATTTTTCACAGGAATGACTTCATGTTCGATCTGTTTTGCAGTTAGCAACCTGTCTGCTGCTATTTAACCAGGTGCACAAGTATTCAAGAGTCAAACAAAGAGATGGAAAACATGATGACTCAGATTTAAAAGGCCAAGATATCTCAGTTGGCCTCATGTGGATGGCAGCAGTAAAGGTGACAGGGACTGATCTCTCTTTGAAATGCTAAGAGACCTTCAATAAGACAAAAATATTCCTACTGGACCAAATTATGTAATTTTTTTTTGTTGTTGTTGCTTGTTTTAAATCAAATGTCAAGACTGTGCCATGAAAAATTACACTTGTACCACTGGTTTTGACTTGGATGCAGCACAACCATCTTATAAGACAGTTTGTCAGTTTATTCTATAGAGAAAAAGATAAATAGTTGTTGGAAAGTTGTGTCTGGCCAAACGGCTGTGTTAACAGGAGCACAGCACTACTTTCATGAACCTTCAGATATAAATCTGCAGGGACAGTTGAGAATCTTGAAGTGCTAGCACTGGTCAAAGTCCAAATAGTTTTTTATAATAAACGTTAGATGTTAATTATGTGTTTCTGCTGTAGACATACACTTCAGTAGATTAACACGGATGCCATCTCAAGGGGAAACACTGTATGATAGTGTTCTACATTAGCTATTTAAAAGGATGTTTAACAAGCACAGGCATGCAGATGGTAATTTGAGAGATAGACCGAAGACCCGTGTCTCTTGCCAATAGCAACCCTAATAAAAATATAATTAATGTCTGTTCATGGTGGCTCTCCATGGATATGTGTTGCATGCATGCAGTGCTTACTATAGCTGTGGCTGTCGTCATTGACTGGCCATAGATCTGACCATGGGGAATTCTGTCTGAGCACAACAGCCAGCACAACTGCTAAGCAATGTTTTGATCAAACAAACAGGAAAATTTACATTAAGGCCTTGCCAAGTCAAACTGGCATATCAACAGGACTTGTGATTTATCACATCAATCAAGCATGTTTAAGTCAACCTGCAAGAGTGACAAACTGGTGGGAATGCAGGCACTGGTTAAACTAGATCATATATATATTTATGTGTTGGTCCTCAATGCCGATTTAATGCTATGTCCAAGCCATAATGCAGTGCCTCAATATCTGAGATCGTATTGATTATTTACATGGGCCTCCATTTATTAGGCCTCCTCCTTTTGCAATATAAATCTTGCAAAGTCTGATTACAATGTCTGGTTTGACAATAAACTAATACAAAAATAGACTAGAAAAGCACTCGAGGAGCGCAGACCTCGGCCAGCGCCACAGTCCTCACCCATATTGTGATTTTCATCATATTAGTCCTACCTTTATGTCATCGAAATATTTAGATACCTTGACCATGAATACATACCATTAGATTCACAATTACCTCTGCCAAGGAGGTTATGTTTTCGGGAGAGTTTGTTTGTCTGTCCGTCCGTCTGTCTGTGAACAAAATAACTCAAAAAGTTATGGATGGATTTTGATAAAAAATTTCAGGAAATGTTCAGAATGGGAAAAGGAAGAACTGATCCGGATCAGCGTCTGGCCACCATGACGAAAAAGGCGATTTTTGTGAATAACTACTGAACTAAAATAGATATCATGATGAATCTAGTTGCTAATGGTATGTGTTCATGGTCAAGGAATCTAAATACTGAGATGAAATAAAGGTAGGACTAATATTTATGGTGAAAATCACAACATGACTGAGAACTGTGGTGCTGGCGGAGGTCTGCGCTCTCCGAGTGCTTTTCTAGTGATATCTGTTTTAGTTCAGTAGTTATTCACAAAAATCACATTTTTCATCATGGCAACCAGACGCTGATTTGGATCAACACCAAAATCAAATCAATTCTTCCTTTTCCCATGCTGAACATTTCCTAAAAATGTCATCAAAATCCATCCGTTACTTTTTGGGTTATTTTGTTCACAGACGGACGGACGGACGGACAAACAAACTCTCATGAAAACATAACCTCCTTGGCGGAGGTAATAAGACAGTAGATTTAATCACAAATGTTTAAATAATAAAATCAATGTGTCTTCTATGTTGCCAATTATTAACGTTATTTTGCTTATCTTCTATAATATGAAAGTAAGAAGTTCAGGTGTCACATTAAAAACAACAGAGAGGAAACAATACTTGGATGTACATAAAATCTCACAGATAGGACGTATTATCGCAAATGCACAGCATCCTATGTCTCATGGTAATAAGTTCTGCATTAAAAATGTGACTATATAGCTCCAACAGTTTCATTAACTCATTTGACATAAATCAGACTAAAATCAACTTTTAAACAAAAATAACAAGGCCTACTAAAAATGACTAACAGTTCATCACTTTTGAGGTGAAATGAAGCATCAAAAATATATCTTAATAAACGCCAATCTCTGCAGGAGGAACTGCCAGTGAGATGTACAAATTTTGACAGACAGTGTGTTCCGCTTTTCAGCATTGTTATATAAATTCTGCTCAAGTGTCACAATGCTCTTTGTGTTTTCATTACCTCTGATCATCACACATATGCTGTAGATTTCTCTTTGCATTCAGGTGACAGTTAAAGTCGTTTCTTGGCTCTTTCTTAGAATACAGGCTGACCACATTCACTGCCCACGACGCTCAAAGCACACCTTAGCCTTAACCCTAACCTAACCATGATCACGACCCTATACCTCAGCTTACCAAGATCTATAGCCTTTGAGTTTGAGTCTATCAGATGCAGTGACAACCCACAAGGACAAACACGGTCTTCTTCCTTATTCATTTAAGTGGCATGTCCCAAAGGTTTGTGACTTCACCCCCATGACCTTAATCTGATTGTAGTGATTGGCTTATAGGTCTTCCCAACATTTAATGTGTACGCTGCAGCCTTTCCAATCAAGCCTTAACTGCTCGCTGGAGCTCACTGTGACCTTTGAGTGGCGTCTACGTGAAATTCTGTTAATAAACACAGTAAATTGTTTGGTGCAGCCTTCAGTATGCAGATAAGCACCCTCTGTTCTGTGTGGAGCCGTGCCTTCTCACCTCAAACTCCAAGACCTCGTCTCTGCTGCCTACGCCAGTCCACCATTTCATAGTTCAGTCTACATAACTTTTTAATTGTTCGACGAAGGCAAAACTTCATGTGCAAAGTTTGTTTTAAGGTTTAGAAATGAGAGCAATAGCTCCTGAGAGATTTCAGTAAAGCCCTCTACAATTATGAGCACATAGGCCTACAGTTTATTCATATTCGTCCTTTAGATGTTAGCTTTCTCCAAACTGACACAAGAGTTTCATGACACAAAGGCAAAGTTACTTTAAAATTCTGTACATTATTTTCAAAAGGTAGCTCCGCAGGTACCCGTGCTTTTTGATTTGCAGAGGCATTATGAGGTACAAGGCATAGCCTGAAGCAGAGATGAGCGGGGTGTTCTCTCATCAAAGAAACCGCTAGCTTAACTAGACACACAGAGAAGTCCTTCAGCACACTAAAGTCAATCAATGTTGGATTACTGGGGCACCACAGCCTCTTACTGCCTGTATGAGAAAAAGGAAGAAAAGACATAAAGAAACTTAACTACAAAACTTATTTAAAGCGTTTTCAGCATGAATCAAAGTAAGGCTGGGAAAGAGAAATTGGATTAAAAGATGATTGTTCCACACAATAGGTTGAATTTTGACTTTTATCCATTATTATCACTGTCATTTTTTTGAGATATTGGAATTTTACACATATATTTATAAGTATTACTTGTTCGTAGTGCCTGAAAATTAGCATCAAAAGCATATGTACATGTTCAATGATAGCATGTGGTGCATACTTCAAAATCAATGAGTAAACATGTTTCATAATCCTGATCTCAGTATATTAGAGTTAATGGTATCATATTTTTGTCATAATTGAGTAGCCCCACTATCAATGCACGAAAGACTGCAGCTAACTTCTTGCTAATAGCCGTTAACAGCTCGGATTACATGGATCAATTTTAGAAGACATTTTATATTAAAAAGTACTGTTATTCTCAAAAATTGTGCTTCTTTGGTTGACATAAAATTAGGAAGAGCATGTTTTTGTTTAGCAAAATGGTGCGGTTATCTTCCAATCTGAGTCCTCTCAAGGCGGTCATTTTGTTTGAACCGGTACACATCAGTACCAGCTACTATGTAAAGCTTACTGGCTGCACTTTCTTCAATTTTAAGCTAACTCTGAGTAGAGGTGGAAATTGATAAGATTTTATTGATACCAATGCCTGGAACAATAATGCATTCTGATTGGACTCCTAAGCATTTCCCTTATTGATTCTGGTTCATTCTGGAAGTTGTACAATGTAGGTTTCTTTAGTTGCAACAATGTCAAACACATGCGTGATTCAATGCCATAATGCAACGATACAAGCTTCCCGAAGCTGATAGTGTTTCCACTTGCTGACAATGTCTTTGCTTTGACAATGAAGCAACAATTTTGACCACCTCTGCCCCCTTTTTGCGACAATTTTTTAATACTTCTTTGTTATAATTTGTATTTATGTCCTCCGATGAAAGTGTGGCATCTTTGAAATGCAAGGCTCACAGAACAAACTGGAAAGAATTGATGAGCAACTCGATAAGCAGAAAGACTCAGGCCCCATCCACACGAAGACAAAATGCTTAATGGTTTCAAAAACCATCGTCATACAGATGAAGGCGTCTCAGAAAATGTGTGCGTCTACATAAGTGCACTTGATACACATGAAAACGCTATGAAACACATGCCAGACCTCTTTGGGCGCTATAACGATGTGACGGAAACAGACGAAAACACATTGGGCATGCGCACTTACGGCAAAAGTTGTAAACAGAGATTGTGATGAAGTGATCATGAAGTGCCGTAATGTGTCCTCCATAATTGTTGTCGTTGTCGCGTGTGGCGCATGCGTGTCAATGATGATATCAAACTATGACGTTAGCATATCTGAAAAGTTATGGAAAGCCAGTAATCACGGAGCTGCGTATACGGCATTTCAAAATTCCACTGTGGAACCTGGTTTCAAAAATGATCGTTTACAGACCCCCAAAACGCTGTCTTCATATGGATGATACGTAGATTGGCAAAAAACGTATGCTTTTAGACCTCGGTTTGTCTTCGTGTGGATGGGGCCTAATACCGACTCTTAAAGGATAACTTCGGTTCCTGCAGCTTTTACATTGTTTATAGAATGAAGAACAACAATATACTCACCCAGAAGGCTTTCCTGATGCAAACGGTGCTTCGGGAGATATTTAGATCCAAAATCGAGCAGCGGACACCGATATAATGGTAGCCTGTAGGGCATAGATCGCCGCTCCTAAAAACTGCATTAATCGTCCAAAAACTCATGTTTTTCACCAATATTCCATCATGATTCGCTCCGAATGGACCGCCATTGCAGTCTGTGTCTCTCCACACAGCGCTGTGTGGCTGAACTGACGAGTTTGTTTACGTGCCCTTTGCGCATGCGCAGTGCGGCTCATTGTTTCAGGGGAAGATCGGCAGCTACAAATCGACTTTCTTCTTCCAGTTTTGTGCAAAATGGACGAATATCTATGGGATGAAGATGTTGTGGAGGAGGACTTTGAATATGATGGACGTCCTTACAGTTTGGAGCCAGATTATACAGATAAGGAGCTCATAGAAATGAGGAAGCGATCGCAACGCTCCAGAGAGTACTGCGCATGTGCGAAGGGCATGTAAACAAACTCATCAGTTCAGCCACACAGCGCTGTGTGGAGAGACACAGGCTGCAATGGCGGTCCATTCGGAGCGAATCATGATGGAATATTGGTGAAAAACATGAGTTTTTGAACGATTAATGCAGTTTTTAGGAGCGGCAATCCATGCCCTACAGGCTACCATTATATCGGTGTCCGCTGCTCGATTTTGGATCTAAATATCTCCCGAAGCACCATTTGCATCAGGAAAGCCTTCTGGGTGAGTATATTGTTGTTCTTCATTCTATAAACAATGTAAAAGCTGCAGGAACCGAACTTTTCCTTTAAGTCACATCCTCAACCATGAGCATTTTCCCCACAATTCAATTCAAGACTTGTTGCAACCTTGATCTTTGATTACTTGATGGCTTTGCATTTACATGTTGTTAAATATCCAATCAAAGTCATGACATATAAATGCTTTAAATGATGGTAATGAGAATTGGTTGGTAAAACACAAAATACACCAGGGTACACAAAGGTGTGTAGTAGCTGCATCAGTAGTCCTTTGCTTCTTCTTTTCACTATTTCCATCAATAGCAATAGCATCATAGGTTAAGAAACGGCAAAAAAGAGCCCACAGGAGGTCAATAGAACTGTCAATCTCTGTTGCTGTATTTATCTCACCGAGTCTCAACTGAACTCAGATACTCAGTGAAAACTTCCATTCTTGTTTCCCTCAGTCTCTTCCCTTTCCTTTTCATCTTTGTACATTTGTAAAGTTTATTCAAAAAAGCCCAAAGCAAAGCCGTGTTTTCCTCGAGCAATGACATTCGAAACTCAGTTGGACGCATGTTCTCTTGTTATGTCTCCCTGTTGAGGTTGTAGATAATTGTGTAGCCCCTAAAATCAGTCCCCGGTTCTGTCAGAACATTACCCCACACACACAAACAGATTATTTTCACTTTTAAGCTTGTCGTCTTCAGGCTAAAGAGACATTGCCTTAAGTTACATCTCTTGAGGCAAGCTAAGCTCCCACTGATCCGCCAGAGAGCAACAGATACAAATGTTCTCACATATGCAGAAGCTTGTAATTGCTGTAAACAGACTGTGATTTTTAATCTGTGATTTAGTCTTCATGGAGCATAGAATCTTTATTTTTTGTTAATCAGGTATAGGAATTGAAAAAATGTGTAAAGAACCAAAAATGCTCTGATTAAATTGGATATAGCATCATGATAAATTCTTTAACTACTCTTTTAAATGAGACACAGTAATTATAAAAGAAGCTTTTATGAATCAGCCTTTAGGTTACATAAAAAAGACTTATTATTTAGATTATTATTTCAGTATCTTGTAATGTTTTTGGAAGGGGTTATGGGAAACCTGACATCTTTTACTAAATGCTCAGCTCACAGAGAAATGCCCTTTCAAGGGATATTTCAGTATTTTGAGGATGGGTTATGTCTGATTCTAGACAAGTGTCAGTGAAGTGGCTGAACTGCCTCAAATCAAGGGCGACCAGATGTCCGAATTTGTCTGGGATGGGCTCGTTTCCAGGCCTTGTGTCCCGTTTCCCCACAAATACCCAAAAGTACTATTATGTCCTGATTTGGGTCAGTCCCACCCCCACTTCAACTGGAAAAAATTTATCAAAAATTTTAACATGCTTGCAACACCAATTTGTCTATATATGTTATTGATATGACATCCATTATCCATCCACCCATTACATCAGTCCCAACCTGCTACAGGTCCACTGGTTCACCATCACACACCGCATCCAGTACAAAATCCTGCTCCACATATACAAAGCCATCCCCCCCCATACCTTTCCGACCTTATTCACATCTCTGTACCTACCTGTACCCTTCGTTCCTCTTCTTCTATCCACCTCTCTGTCCCCTCTGCACGCTTCAGCACCACGGGGGGCCGAGCATCCAGCCGCTCAGCTCCCCAGTTATGGAACTCACTCCCCCCTAACCTCCTGAACACTGACTCCTTACCGCTCTTTAAAACAAGACTTAAAACTCATCTGTTCAGACTATCATACTCCCTCTGATTATTTGCACTGTCTTTGTAATGTATGTTTCTTTGTATACTTGTTTTTTTGCCTGCTATTAATGCACTTTTTTATTTATACTTCATGTGCTCTTTGTTTGTGACTCATGTAAGGTGACACTGAGTGTTGTGAAAGGCGCCCTGAAATAAAATGTATTATTATTATAATTTATTAGAATGGTAAATATTGGTCTCAGTCAATATTGACATTGTTGCCGATATGTACTGTCCATGTGTTGGCCATATACCTTCAAAAGACACAAATGTACCATGATGCTTCACCCTTAACACTGCATGGGTACATTTAAATTTAGAGCTCACAGTGGAAAGATGTGCTCTTGATGAAAAGTATTGGTATCGGTGATAATGAGTTCAGAAATATCATCAAATCCAGTGTTGTGAATTTTTGGAAAGTTTGCCGCAGTTTTAAGGAGGATGACAGGAAGATGATGTCAGTGAGTAAACATAAGGTTTATCCACAGGTGATTGTTGGTAGGTACTAGGGCTGGGTATTTCCAGCAACTTCACGATACTATACGTATCACGATACGAAGGCCACGATATGATCCCGATACACGTAAATTGTGAACATTGACTATGCTTTAAGTAAAATACTTGACAAGTTTAGTTTTTTTTATAGGAAGAAAAAGAACAAGGATGAGTTTTAAGTGGTTCTACAACTTGAGAGACATAAATTCAGATCCTCAAAGATGGTAGACCTAAGTTCAAATTTAGAACATATGCTTCATTATGGAGCTCGTCTTCTACCTTGAACTGTGCTACTGTTAACATTACCCAAAGTGTAATTTGACAACAACTGTCAAAATATTTAGGACGTATCGATTCTGTAAAATCCGTATCGATACACGTATCCCAAAGGCGTGCGATACGATATTTTGCTGTATCGATATTTTGAGCACAAGCCTAGTAGGTACCAGCGTTTCTTTAGTGCAATATTGTAAATTATAATACTGTGTACACCTACACTTCCATATAGATATACCCAATACTGTGGGGCAAATATTATAAATAGTTAATACCGTGTATACCTCCATCTCAGTCAGTCTAATGTCCACTTAAATTTTTACTTCTTTTCCTTTTTAAGGAAGTTGATATTGCTAAAAGACTCATGCTCTTTTCATTTATTTCTATTTAAGTTGTATTTTGCTATTTTTTATTTTTATTCTAATTACTGATATTTCTCTTGTATCCTGCTGCTGCTGTAAATCTGGAATTTCCCCCTGTGGGACCAATAAAGGTATATCATCCCTTATCTTATCTTATCTTATCTTACAGGCATTAATTTCGATCAATCAATTGATGTCTGAAGGGGCATTTAAATAAACAAAAACAAGCAACAAATGGAAGCAACATAACCAACAAGCAGGGGGGAAAACAATCAAATATACAAAGTACAAAGACAGAAAAAAATGAGGGGAAAATAAAATGATCAAAGAACAAAAATGTAAGAAAAATATAAAAAATGGCATTAGGAACAACATCAGTGGAGAATAAAAAAAATAAGTGTTTAAATCAAAGACACACATGGAGCAGGGAAGAAAATCAAAGATTGAGAAAAACAGTAAAATATGTGAGCATGAAAGGAGAGAGAAAAGGAAAGAAATAAGAGAGTCAAAGCATTAACAAAAAAATACAGTGAAATTAAAGCAATAACAAAACCATAATTGACAAAGTGAGAAACCAAGACAGAGTGAAACACAAGAAAAGTCAATTCTAATTATGATGCAAGAAAAAACAGGATGAAGAACAGAAGAAAGACAGTAAGAGGTGGGATTTAATAAAAGGTATAACACTCATTAAAATCAACATATGGCCACCAAAACCCAGCATTCTCTAACCTCCTGTTTTCCCACTATCCTCTAGTGTGCAGAGAGTGATGGCCGTGATTCCAGGAAGAGCTCTGTCATTTGTAATTCTGCGGTCAAGATGTTGACAGTCAGCGCCTGCAGGTAAAATGCCGAGCCTGCCATGCCGCTCACGTAGCCGTTCCACTGGCAGCTCCTGATTCTCTGTGGGGAGATAGTCTGACTGAAATGCTTTGTGTTGATTTGTGCACAAGGCTGGACAGATTTAAGCGAAGGAGCTAAGCTAGTGTAGTGCTCAGGGACATCATTGTGAACAAATACATAACCTATGAAAATGTCCAAGCGTGACCTCAGTTACTAAGCAACCGCTACAATCCCATTGATTACTTCCTTCCTTTCAGCCGAGGACAGAGCTGGCATTTTCAGAGCCTCGACATCTATTTTTGTTCGATAAGAGGCTTCTCTGCTATCATTTCTGGGTTCACGAAAGGAAGTGAACTTTTAAGTGAATGAAGGCTTATAATGTGGAGAGTTTTTTTTTTTTTTTTTTTTTACAAAAGTAAGTGAATAATGAGAAATGAACGGGTAATAGTTAAAATGAGATAAATATGTTTCCTCCAGAGTGTTTCATTTAAGTGGTGGTGGTCAATAGAAGGTGCCAGAAGGGCCATCTGACCTGGATGAAACACACACTGAAAATAAGCTTACTCCAAATCTGCAAGGCACATATCTGCAACATTTAGTTATTAATATGTGAAAAACTGCGTCATCTCCCAATTTTTCTAAATCCTTTAAATTAATTCCTGGATCTTCATCAGAATTCAGATCACCATCAAAATCTAATTACTTCTCCACGGCGCCATGATAAATATCCCCTGACAATGATATCAAAATCTGTTAAGAACTTACTGAGTTATTACCAAGAAAATGGAAGACTGCTCTATCTTGCACTGTTAACCAATCGTTAAAAACATCATCAGATCCACCTCAAGATCATCATCAAAACTGAACCACTTTTTCCTTTTGACATGATTAACATTTCCCAAAAATGTTATTAGAATCTACAGAGAGCTCATTTAGTTATTCGCGAACAGTGGGAAACTGCCCGACCACACACGTTAACACATCCTTAAAAACATGCCTAGATAAACATCCAGATTCAGATCAATACCAAATCTGATCACTTCTTTTTTGTTCCATGACCAACATTCCCAACAAATGTCATCAAAATCCATTGATAGCTTATTGAGTAATAAGCAGAAATAGAGAAAATTGCCCAATGTTGAAAGATCCTTAAATAAATTATAGGAAACGCATCAGAGTTTGTATTACCACCAAAACCTACTCATGTGTTCCCTGTGTCATTATCAGCAATCCTTGATTATTACCTCCGCCAAGGAGGTTATGTTTTTGGGAGAGTTTGTTTGTCCGTCCGTCCGTTTGACCGTGAACAAAATAACTCAAAAAGTAATGGATGGATTTGGATGAAATTTTCAGGAAACGTTCAGCATGGGAAAAGAAAGAACTGATTCAATTTTGGTGTTGATCAGGATCAGTGTCTGGCCGCCACGATGAAAAATGTGATTTTTGTGAATAACTACTGAACTAAAACAGATATCATTATGAATCCAGATGCTAATGGTATGTTTTCATGGTCAAAGAATCTAAATATTTCAATAAAATAAAGGTAGGACTAATATTTATGGTGAAAATCACAATATGGGTGAGGACTGTGGCGCTGGCGGAGGTCTGCGCTCTCCGAGTGCTTTTCTAGTTATAATTAAAATCTGTTGACATCTTTTTGAGTTATTCTGTTCACATGTACAAGATAATCAATCATTTAAAGGCATTTACACATCAAGGTTAAATATAAGTTGATATGTAACAACACTGACTAATCATCAAATTGTCAGTTAAAGTGTGTCCCTGGTTTCAGTTTTGCAGTGTTAAATGCAGGTCACCAAATCTATAGTGTATAGAAAAGTGCTTGTTGGGTTAGTAATTTCCCAATGCTCCCCTGATGGATTTTAAATGTTCTCTACCATCGATGTAGCCACTTCAATTTCCCCTCCCAGACAGCTGCCTGCCAACTTCCAGCCAGCTACCAGCCAATTATCAGCCACAGGAAGTCCCACTCACCTCTCTGAAAATGCACCCATTTATGCATTTGTAGGGTGTCTCCTTGACATGATGCACATAGAGTTCATAGAGTACCTGCCAAAGCAACTGAGAGCAAACTTGAAACCACAACCTGCCACGGAACAGCCAAGACCCTGTCAGGGAAAGTGTGTAAGGTTGAAGTGTCAGCATCTGTGCTGTGATATCACCCAATAAATGCCAGAAAAAGTGAAAGTATATGCCATTTCACCTCAAGCAGCTGCAGCTGGTTTTGGTATTCTGACATCATGCCTAGAAAGACAGCTGTTTCCAAATAGTGCCAAAAGTGGTACAACAGGAGTCCAGGACCGAGGAGGAAGCAGCTGAAAATGACTAAGCTGTTGCATGTTGAATAGCACATGTTTGGAAGGCGCTTTTCATAAATTTAGCTTTGTTGCATATTCTAGGAATCCCTAACAAGTTAAATTGCATTGTAAAGTTGACTTATTAGGCTTTCCAACCATATAAAATACAAGACCAAAGGGTAGAAATAGTCAAACAAATTAAAGTTTCCAAACATTTTTGAGTATAAATCCAGCATACTGTATATTTAACTGTCTATCTGGCATGTCAGGCTAGCTTTATAAAGCACCAGCAATCCTATGAACTGTACTGACACAACAGTTTGTGGCACAATCATCTCGGCTTTTGAGTAAAACAATTACACAATTAACATGAAAGTTTGGATAGTGATTTCCTTTCCAAAAGAGAAGCATGTAATGTATTTAACAAGTCTGATATATCTATTGAATTGTATTCATGAAAATTGAAAGTGCTTATCTTCCAGTGAAAGCAGACAAGGAGATATTTTGATTTGATCTGTACAAACGAAGATGATTTATTGCTAAGCATCCTAAAAATGAGGAATTATTCAAAGCATTTTTGTCGATTCTCAGGATTACATCACGATCAATAACTCTCATCATTTTCTACTTCAAAAAAGCCAAAGTAAAAAGTCTGATGTGCTTCCAGGCCAAAAGATTATTGAAAGAGGAATATCCAATGCCATTATTGCAGCAAAAAAAAAACATTAAGTGCCAAGAGTAATGATGAATGATGAAAGTAGATATCAATTTGAAAGTTATCGCAACAGCATCTTCAGAAACCTGACCTATGTTCACCAGAATCATGTGATTCATGCTCTTAAAATCTACACAGAGGGCCAGTCTGCAGGGCAGCGGGGCAGCCTGAGAGTGATGCAACGGGGAGGCAAACATTTAAGATCAAGCTTTTTAATATAAAATCAGTCTGATTGCAGGTGATACAAAAATACCAAAGTTACATAATTTTTGATGCCCATGATACAAAGAAGACTTTTGCAGGTTTTTTGCTTCAGTATTTAAATTCATTATGGTCAAATGTTCACATTTATTGTGCTGTTCCAATGTAGTGGAATCGAGCTCACTTATCTTATCTTTGGCCTATTTTTAGCGTGAAAGTTCTGGGAATTCCCAAAAAGTGAACTGCCAAATGGGATGCTTTCCCAGTAAGTGTTTACCCTTGAGGGCATACCGTCGATTTGCACCCACACAGCAAATAAGTATGATGAAGTAAGGTAGGCCAGTTAGAGGTTGGTGCTGCAATAAGTCATCCAAAAGGAAAAAATAAATAAAGGGGACACACTGTGGAGAAAAATGTCACTGTATCTGTAGTTTTGTTCATTTTTGGGGAGTATCTGGAGTATCTCCTACACAAATATAAAACCTTTTCTGTTCCAGTGGCTGACTGTTAATGCTAGTGTTTTTTCTGCATTTGTGTAGAAGTTGTCCTACTTCATTCAAATACAGTTGGCAACATATGCATGCTTGTATATGGAAAACTACCTCATGACTGTTACATAGGCTGAACTGTTGTGTTGCTATTGGCAGCAAAGTTCCTTCCAGTGCAAGCATTCTGCAGTACTTGTGCAAACATATGAGAGGAGATTTTAAGTTTCACATACACACAAAGACAAAGGCCCTCCTCACACAAGGACGGCCTCGTATTGTCTTGGCGTTGACATCAAAACATGTATCGCTGTTTACATATCGTATTGTACATAGGCTGGTGCATTTACATGACAACGCAAAATCCATGCAAAATCCTGTTGGGTTGCCCGTCTGGTTCTACCCCGAGGTGGATTCCATTCAACAAGTGCTCATGCGCGCATAACATGCCGCGTCTCTGCATGAGCACTTGTTGCTGTTGTTGTCGTAGCTGGTGTTGTTGGTGTGCTGTGAGCAAATGTTGGTATAAAAGACACAGCAATATTTGTAGCTGCTGGAACAAGATCAGAATCAGCCTGGATGCCGCCATTGCTGTTGTTGGTGTGTGTGACAGCGTGGGTTTGGGGGCGGGGAGGAGGAGGGGTGCTATGAGGTCATCGTCTTTTCCGGACTTATCTGTTTATACCAACTACGGCATGAAGACGAATATGCAGAAATCCACTTGCAGACCCGTTTTCAAAAAAGATGCGGAATCATGGACAAATACACGTCTCTGTGTGTCTATATCACCAGATCGGTAGTTTATTTTACTGGAGTCTTACAAATTTGTACTTGTGTAAAGCCCACCAAACACTTACTGTCCTGTGCTCCCCTGCTGGCTCTGTGTGCTCCCATATCACCAATATAATGTTTTTGATATGACCTCTAGAGATTGAACATATAGGGTTCAAAATGTTTCCCAAATTAGCTTCTTGGATGTTCATGGTGAAGATGAAAAGTCACAGGGTTATTAACTAGGGCTGGGACGATTCACTTTTCTCCCGATTCGATTTATTGCGATTTTTTAGGTGCCGATTCGATTTAAATTGCGATTCTACGATATTGCCGATTTTTGCAATCTTTGGTTAGCTTTTTTAACACCAGCGAAAAAGATGAAGAATGATGATGCCTACAGACTATATCAGGAAAAATACACATCACATGTGAGTCAGTTTTTAGGATTTATCCAGCAATATATTTTAACCAGCTGTTTATACTCTGTTTTCAAAAGACTGGACTGCATATAAAGTGGCTTATTAACCCTTTAGGCACCAGAGTTTTTTCAAGAAAATATTCAATTTTGCTATGAAGATTTTAAAAAGGCTACAGTCACAAAGTGGTTAGATTTCCCACCTATCATCATCACTGTAATTTACGGGCCGACCATGAACGCCTCTTGCTGCCCTTACTGTGCTTTTTACCCCCGGCTTCTCCCTCGTTTGACCAGAGCTCCGCGGTCTTTCTCATTTCCGCTAACACCGTCACTTTTCCCGGTGTTATGAGCTTCCCTGTATCCCAGACCAGTCCCCTCCTCTGCACTCACCGGCCACAGAGAGGCAAAGCATCGGCCTCGGTATGTGTTGCTCGGGGACTGACACGCGCCGCCAGTTTTGTCCTCATTGGACAACTGACCGTCATCCTCAGAGAGTAAATATTCCTCAGATTCAGAGTCAGCCAGTACTTGACAAAGTACTCAAAGCATTATGAGTACTCTTACTCTATAACTCTGTGAGTCTCTCTTTTCCTCTCTCTCTCTGCTCCGCTCTACAGCCACACTTGCATCCCTCGGTCCGGTGTGTGTGTTTCAAAGTAAATATCTGCCAAAACTTTGAATAGAAACCTGTCACCTGTCCACTATCTGCTGGTGAACAGTAGTAACACTACTCAGCACTATTTTAACAGCTATGGCCTGTTTTATCCAGCAATTTCGCTTGCCGCAATTTTGCGACTTTGGCGCCTAAAGAGTTGGGGGGGGGGGGGGTTGATTTTTGAACAAAAATCGGCAGACAAAAAATCGCGATACTTATGTGAATCGATTTTTTCTCCCACTCCTGTTATTTACACAACTATAAACAAGCCTAAAAAAGGCTGTTAGGATCAGGTTTATACAGAGTCAAAAACTAGTCATTGTTTTTTCTTATCAGAGGGGATATTGTTAAAAGTGTATGTATTAGTTGCTGGCGTTGGGCTCTGGAATAATGAAAAGTTGGAAAAGTGCCTTGAAAAATTAGATTTATCTGCCACTCACCACATTTTCAGATCTCTAAAAAGCTTAAAAAAACAATTAGTCACATAAATTTACAAGCATAGCTGTTGCCAGTTACCCCTTTCATGATTTGAAAGTATGAATGTTAAGAGCTAATAGTTCCTTAAAGCAGCACTGTGAGATATGCAGCAATTTGCAAATATGCAGAAAAAACAGCAACTACAAACTATCTCAACTTAACTGGCCACTGACAACTAATTTAGTGCGATCATCCACCTGTACAAATGTACCTTTCTGTCTGTGATTTATTTTTCAAAGACCTTCATTAGTACCAATGACACAGCTGTTTATCAAGTTTTACGCTTTAGTCCAAGTGCAGCCAACATATCATTCCAATATCTCCAGATCTTCACAGTTTCCGGTCCTTGCCAAGTCAGAGCTGGCTATCGCTCACTGGCCGTGCACACAGAGCTGAAGTGCCCCTTTATCTAATGCTGACATGTCCATTTTGTTTGAGGAAGGAGCTTTCATTCTGTTTGACAAGAAGCCTGATCAAGCAGATGTCCTGATGGATTAGTAGTGGCTTGTTTTAGTTTGGTTATCTTGCAGATGTATTCACTGAGGCAAACAGGCTGTGCTGAAAAATGCAGGGTGGACACACAAACAGCATTACGCAGCATGATAGGGCTACTTTGGTGTTTATGCTTCATCTTGGATATCTGAATAAAGGTTGAGCAAGTTATACATATATTCATTTGTTGAACTAAACAACAATGAGATAAGAAAAGTTCGGTACTTTATGTAAGAGCCTAGTGTTTGGCATATTGCAGAGTGCCCTTTCAACAATGATATTCCTCCTACACAAGGGCTTTATGTGGTATGAGAACTGATAAGCTTCTCTCTGCAGTCTTAACTTGTAAAGGCTTTATTCAACATTGCAACACCACATTTTGCTTGCCTGATACTTATTCATCTATTGCAATCCAAGAACTGCAGAACAAGTACACTGTCTGAGCATCTCAAGTAGGCAAAAAGTGCAGGCAGTCATGATTTAGTTAAGTTATAGAAATGCTTCACTCACAGTGAGAGAGTGGTGGTAGACAGATTGGAGTCAAGCTTCTCTTTAAAGGAGAGTTGTTGAAGTCCAATGTTTTGCAGCAAAACACTTGTTAAGGCTAAGTTCAGGTGGTGTGCAGATATCAGATGTACACATATATATATTAAGTACTATGACAGATCATAAGATTCCGCCTTATTAGATGAAGCTGTATGGTCCTTTCTGTGCTTTTCATTGTGGGATGAAGCATTTTAATTAGTGCTGTCAGACGATTAAAAAAAATAACCTAATTCATTACCGGATTTATAATTAATTAATCTAATTAATCACATTTTAATCTCATGTCTGCTTAAGGTACCCAAATAAAGAATTTGAATTCTAGGATATTATAAAATTGTAGTGCATGACTAGTCAAATGAATACACTAAGAAGTGAAGATTTGTAAATCTAAATTTTTATCGGTGACTAAATAAAACCAAAGTCAGGGCAACTTGTCCAGAAAATTCTAAACTCAATCAGGAAACTCAAATTACAATTTAAGTGTGTTTCATAAATCAAATTCAAAATAAGAAAAAGGTCGAGGACATCCAGCAAAACAATTAGGCCCGATGGATTATTAAAGAAGGTAGTACAAATATAGATAAATAAATTCAAAAATAAAATAAGACTAAGGGTGAATTCAAATTCCTCCCTTAACCCTCGATCTTAACCCTCATTCTCAATCTCAGTGACACTCAAAACCAAGTGTTAAGGGCTATTTCGTGATTTACAAATGGGACACCCCTTAAATGCAGTTACGTCTTCAGACTGTGGGGGCAGCACTCTGCCCAAGCTGCATTCAGTCTGCCAATTTAAAAAAATTAAGAAGAAGCCATTTCTGTCATCCATAGTCCATTTCCGCCGACTCCAGCAACAATGACGAAATGTTCCATCCATCTCCGCTACCGTAACTTTAGGCTATGAAAATGAATGTTATGCAACAATGAGGTCAATAATCCGTGAAGAGGGCTTAAATAAGATGACACAATGGTTTTCGTAGTATATTTCTATTTCATATTGACGAAAATACTTACATTTGTAGCTCGTTTTTTTCGCCGCTTTGGACGCCATCTTGGTTGTGGTGAGGCTGGTGAAAATATGCAATGCATTCTGGGTAGCCCTTACTCCCGAGGGTGGTGCCATACAGCCCTCAAACTTGTCCCTCAACTTAACATTCTGAGAATCGGGACAGCACTGGCACTTCGCGGGATCGCGCATTTTTGAGATTGAGGGTTAAGATTGAGGGTTAAGGGAGGAATCGGAATTCACCCTAAGTCTTAAATATGCCATTCCTGTTGTCACCTGGGCTTTGTTTGTTTTCACTAGAGACGTATGTGTGGTGATATGCCATTGCCATGTATGAGTCCTTCAACTGGCCAATATCAAAATGTTTGTGTGCTTTGATTAGTCTTGCGATTAATTTTTATAACACATTAATTTGCAGTGCAATTAATTAATCTAATTAACGCACTAAAGTGACAGCTCTAATTTTAATCTATATGTAAATTATTTTTATCACGTGATGCGGTATGGTACATCCTGTAAACATTCAGCTGATATGCACAACTATGTGTTGCAAAAAAAAAAACCACCTGCAAATAAGTGCTTTATCTGCCAATGCAAATATTTTGCTAAAATAAGTATTGGGCCAATTGGCACTGTTTACAAAAAAAGATGAATAACTCATTAAATGTACCTCACTTTGTGTTGGCATGTGCGTGAATTTTGCTTGATAATTGTTCGACAGTAATTGGCTATGTGGTTCAAACAGAGACTCAAGGATTAATTCAAGTCGGCTAAATAACAAACAAACCTCTCACTAGGGAACCAGTAGTTTCTATTCAACCCAAGTCACCAACTTGAATCCATGAAGCTTGTTTATATGGATGAGACATACACCGAAATTAATTGTCAGTTACCTTCATGTTATAAACATGACACGCAGCCTCTTACATGTTCTGTTGCTGTTCATAACTAATGACTACCAAAGCTATGACATGAGATAACTAAACAAATAGGGTCACTCTGCTCAGATAAGATTTAGTCCTACCATCAGCAGCAGCACTATTAGGGTTGTGAGTGTACAAATCTTTGACAGCAGGGAGGTCTGAGGCCTCTTGGCCCCAGTAGCGGCAAGCTGTTCAAGTACTTTGTGTGATGTTCTAAAGGGCCTGACAATGCATGCAAATCATCGTGAGTGTCTGGGTTGCTAATGCGCCCGAATCACCGGAGAGCTGTATCCTGCCAAGCTGAACTTTAACCGGCGCTATACCTGTAATCACAGGGTTTACTCCCTCGCTGTCTCTTTGGAGAGGAATTAAATGCCTCGTGGGACCTTAACAGTCAGATTGAATGTTTGTGTTGTTACCACAGAGCACAGGCTGTCAATCATGACAGATTGCCCAAGGTGGAAGGGCAGATTAGGAGACACTTTACGGGTTTAAATCAGCTTCTTGTCAGAAACGAGGCATCTGTGAATTAGTCTGGGGGGTTTTAATGTGTTTCTTAAGCTCTTTATTTAAAAGTGTCTTTTACATTGATTGGCAAACTTTTCAGAGGCAGGATGGCTGTAATTACAAGCAGTATCTCCCTGCTTCCAAAGCCCTACCAACACATTTGGTTCTGCCAGGACGAGGTACTACGTTTTAGGATACGCATCCATCGATCTGCTTGTCCGTTATTCCATCTAGCTTTCTGTCCTTAAATCCAATAGTTTCTCTTTCCATTATTGTTCATACCATATCTAAAGAAAGCTTAGGAGATATGTATCTGGAATTAGAAAAAATACAGTGATGAAAGATTGAGCTGATTAAAATTTGGAAAACAAAGGTCAGCAGCAGTGGGTGTCGTGCTTGGTAATGCACCATCCGAATGAAGACTTGAGAAATGTTCTTCAAATTTTGCATGGATGTCAACTCATATGAAAGGATAAAATGATTCAAATGTGGTTGCCAAACGTCAACTTAGGGCCACATATCATTCCCTTAGCTGTGAATGAAGGGTTTCAGGGTTATTTTTCATGGTTTACATAACATTATAGATCGACAAATAGATTACCTGGTTCTAAATTTAGGGTCAAAGTCAACCATGGCATTCATGTTTATCCTTTACATGTAAATGCACAATCTAAAGAAACATTTCTTTAAATTGTGCAAATAAACTGATTCAAAATTTTGGGGTCAAAAGGAAAAAGTCACCTCAGAGTCTCGTGTTCATCCCTTGCTTGTAAACGCACTGTTGAAAGAAATGCTTGAGGAAAACTCTGCAATCTTATCGTATATCTATTGCCATTCAGAAAAAAGTTGTATCTTCATGTCATCATGAATGCCCATGTTTATTTATAACTGGTAATAAAGATGGTAAACACACCATCTAAACACAGATTTAAGAAGTGTTCTTCAAACTACTTACAGTTCACTCAGGCAAAAGGATAAACTGATTATCCATCTTAAGGTCAAGGGAAGAATGTCAACGTGGAGCCCCATGTTCATCCCATATTAATAACTGTTATTCATATGGGGGAAATGTTCATGAAACTTAAGATATCCACTCAGACAAAGGGATAAACTGATAGGACTTTAGGAGCTCAAATGTCAACTTGGGGCCCCATGTTCATCCTTTGCTTGCAAACACACAAAATACACGGAAAAATATTCAAATGAATATGTATGACATATTCTTTAACCATTATGTAGATGTCCACACAAAGGAGATGATAAACTTCCTTTGCTTTTTGGAGGCCAAAGGTCTGCGTGTAGTCTTGTGTGCTTACCTTCCTTATACATGCCGCTAATGACAGATTTAGGGAATGTCTTAAGACTGAGACTTTTGCTAAAGCAAAAATTTCTAGGTTTTTGTGTAGCTGTCTACTCAGACCAAAGAATGCAGTGATAAAAAGTTCAGAAGTCAACTTGTAGCCTCATGGTCATCTGTTGCTTGTGAACACAACATCCAAAGACATAACTTCTTCAGACATTGCATTAATGTTCACCCTGACAAAGGATAACCAATTTAAATCTTTGGAGTTAATGGTCAAGGCCTCATGTTCATCCTTAGACTGTAGATTAGATTTCAGGAATAGTTTTATGAATTTTTCTCAAACCTTTGAGCTAGTTAAAGGTCAAAGGCGAAGTCCAGCCTTTAAGGACTTGTCAGGGAGCTGGTCTAGAAGCTGGAGAGGTGAACCCTGGCTTCCTGGGCACTGCATAAATCCCCTAAGCAAAGCACTGAGCCCCAAAAACTCCTCAGGTGGACAGCAGTCATCAATATGACACATTTCCATCAGTGTATTATGATGGGACCTGTTTGTACATGTACTTGAAGCTATATGTGTGTAGCATGATTCGACAGCAGAGTTTTAAAAATCAATTTCTCCTTTCTACTTCATGGCAAGAAATGACAGATGGCTGGTAGTTCTAGTTTATGCATGTATTAGGTGCTTATTTTCACACATCTTCAAGTTGAAGAATGATATACTCCATGCAGTATGATGCAACTCCTGACACAGTAACGGTCTATTTGTCAAACCAACATTACAAAAATGAGAAGAGTCATAGCTTGTGACATGTCTTATCCTGATGAAAGTGTGAAGTTAGCATGCTGAGTGTGAACATTTTTCTCTCACCCTTTTCCATCAAGCTAGAGTCAATTTCACCTTGGGGGGATGCAGAGCTGTGGAGGCGGGCTGTATGAAGTATCTGGTTGATGTATGACTGGCCTGCATCATTTTTGACTGCCTTATCGTGCAATCGCTCAGCAAGATGGAGATGCACAGGCAGACTGGTTAATGGATCCAACCTCTACCCCAAGTCAGGAGCAGGTAATCTTTCCCTGCATGTATGTGCTCACAAATAGGTCACTGCTAAGAAAGCCCACTTCAACTTTAATGTGGGTTCTTTAATAAAACTACAACTACCTCCTGATGGTAGTTTGTCTCCTTGAGGCATACCAACAACCTTGCACAGCAGCTGAATCTGCCTGATTTAATGTTGGTAGTGAGGTAGATCCATCTTGCCGATCTACTACTACTGTGTTTGATCCAAAGCAGCCTGGCCCAAGGAGCATCTCTTAGAGCAGGGGTTACACAACAAGGTGCCTGCGAGCACCTGGTTGCCCACCAATGAAGGGTTCTCAGGGATATGTTTAAAAATGAAACAAGTTACTATAACAGAACTTTAACTAAATAGACATTTTTTTTTTACAAATTTCAATTGTAGGTTTTGCTAATAAATCACACTTAATACAAAAAATAAAGAACACAATATTGATATAATAACAATATAGATTTGAAACTACTTAATCCTCCTAAACGTTGACCTGTATAGGGTCAAAGCTTAACCTGACAAGCCAGATGGACAGCTCCATATATTTGCCACAGAAATATTTCACTAGTCCATCTGGGTAGGAGCCTTTTGGATTGTTTTCAGGGGCAGAACGTTAAAAAAACACAAGTTTGTGATTGGACAACCGTTTGGCTCGTCACATTCATCACAGATCAATCCACATCAAGCAGGGTTGCCTCCTATAATGTAGCACACATGTAGCAGCTAATTTAGCGGCTAATAGCTAACAACAGTTAACAGCAGTTCATGGATGTTAGCCATAGTGGCTAACTTAGCCGCTAACAGCTAACAACAGTTAATGACCATTAGCTGTTAGCCACTAACTTAGCTTCTAACAGCCTTTTACTGTTGTCTTACACTAAATTGTACCACACAGATGATTCATTAAACACTTAAATGCGACATGAACCTCGTCAAAGACAATCCCTACAAGTAAACTTCTGAGGGGGCAGATTTCAAGTTTCACTGAGTAGCCATGAGGACAATAGGCTAATCGGCATGTCCGTTCTTAACTTCTGGCTCTCAACTTAAGGTTGTTGTCGCGTCCGCATTCTGCTGCTCCCGCCTCTCTTCCCTGATTGGTCCGTTAAGAATTCAGCCGAGTAAATTCGTTGGACAACGGAGGCTGGCAAGAAGGACCTGCAGGATTTCAGAATCAGGCAGGTCTGTCCGCTCTGCAAGGCTAGTGCTGATGAAAAATACATACATACATACATACATGTAAGTGCAGTATATTGTTCTCAAATAATGCAACAATCTGTGGTAACAGTTATTGTCAGGAAAAATTAAAAGTAAAAAAGTAAACATACAGTGTCACATGTTCTCTATCAAGTGCATAATATTGATATTTTTTGTTAAATAACGTTTTTACTACTCAAGAAAATTAAATCAAGTAAGTAGCCATCCATAACACTCCTCAACAAAAAAAGTTGGTGACCCCTTTTTAGAGCTTGAAAGGTGAGAGCTTCAAGCAAGACAACAACAGGAAGTTTGCTCTACATACTGGCCCAAGTTTTGGAATTTAAATTATAACAGTAGTGCATGCATGATGCATTATCTGTTTGGCCTGTAATAAATGTGATCATCATCATGATAGTCCAATCACCTCCTGGAAACGGGGTCCAGCGGGGGTATTTGGAAACATGTGCCAATATTTGTCAGACTAAAGGCTTAAGACCAGGTATAAGGAGGATTTGTCCTCCTTTGTCCCTCGTGCCATCAAACTGTATAACTCTACACTTGGAGGGAGGAGGAGGGGGAGTGGAAGGACAGAGGAGGAGTGAAATAGATCTGAATGGACCACAACACAATACCAATTGTCTGCACTAATAACTATAAGTTATTGTTAACATATAAAACAACACAATTGCTATATTACTGCCACTGCTGTAGTTTAATTATTCTGCTTTGGTAGTTTTATTTATGCTGACATTCCCACTGCCCAATTAAAAACAGATTGCATTTTTTGCTCTTGTAGTTCAATTTAAATGTCTCACTGTTTAAATGAGTACAGTTCAACAATTTGCATGGTAGTTCCCACTGCTGCTAGAATGTGCAGTTTAATTATTTGTATTTGCTGTATATAACCTGTGTTTTTATCTTTTTTATTTCTATTTTATCTGTACTATGATGTTACTTGCTGCTGGAATCCGAATTTCGAGAGGGAACCTTCCCAAGGGATTAATAGAGTATCTATCTATCTATCTATCTATCTATCTATCTATCTATCTATCTATCTATCTATCTATCTATCTATCTATGCTGTGTGCCAAGAAAATAGTCAGGATGGTTAGCCCTGTGCCTGACCACTCCTCATTTTCATACAAACACACTCCTGGGTGCCAACAAGAGCACAAGATCATCTGCTATCTAAACAGCATGAGTGCTGGGCATAATAAAGACACCTGCATCAGCAGGCAATTCGAGAGGACACCTGGCAAAGCACTCTGCGCCAGGCAATGGACAAGGCCATGAAACTGTTATCATATTATTCATAAGTTAGAGTGGAAATTTCTTCAAAGTTTGAGGAAAACACTCCAAACTGTCTTGAGATAACCGATTCACAGGCGATGGATGAATATGGTTCCCAGTGAGATTCACCTTTGACCTATAAATCTAGTCAGTCATAGATGTTGGTAGAAAGTCTGAAGCACAGCTATTAAAGTACTCTTGAGATATGCCCTTCACATCAATGCCTGGGTCAACACATCAGCAGAAAATCCCAACACAGATGCCTCTGGCCTTGGCTGTTGCCTGCAGAAAGGTATAAAATTCATACACAATGACACACATGACTTTAAAATGAGATTAAACACTGGGGTTTACTATATCGAGGGAGCTTTCTTTTGCAGGGATCACTTGTCATTTACTTTATTAAATGCTCACCTCAAAACCATTTAGATTAGATATATGAATTTCCAATATGCCCCAACCCTGACTCATCCGCAAAATATAGTCGCCAGTGTGTGTATAAAAGTGATTGAGGTTGGAGTTGAAACGGTCCAAGGTCTCCCCGTGTCAGGCTTAATCCCACTGTGTATGCCAATCAGATGCAACGAGCCTTATCCCTTATGCAGTTTTGACCCTCGGAATAGACATATCTGAGCGTATGTGTCCGAGCAATTTTGCAGCCTCCTCAGTATTTTTTCGTCCATAATTGCCTCCTGTCAAAATGTCTGAGTGAGCTGATTGCAGGAAATAGGACAGGACATGTATGCCCCTCATTAACCCATCAGTGGGAGCAGCAGATGTGGCAGATTGAAAGATAGGCTAACATGGGCAAATATTACCCCTGTAGAGCATGCCTTTTTTCTCTCTGCAGTCTGTCATTATTTTTGAAATCATGTAGCCAAGAGTTAAACCATGCACTGAAATAATGGAGAGCTGAGGGAGTGATGGCAGAGCTTCTCCTGCTGTAAGGCAGTACCTGCATGACACAAATAACAGTATATGCAGATAAAGTGATTATGTTGTCATTTGAATGCTGATAACATTTTGTAATGTGTGTCTAACATTTTGTTTCCAAAAGGCTGTTAGATTGTTTTTTTTCATAATCAGTAGGTGTTTCTGCCATTGATAGAGCCCATGGAGATATGTACTCATGCTGAAATCAAGGTTGAGCAACAGTTTTGAGAAATAAATGTTACTCAAAGTCAAATAATGTCATAAGGTTATGGCCTTTTGTGCGACTTAGAACAGTTCTGGTGTAAGTTAGCCTGGATCTATCCCTGTTATAAAGACTGTAATATCAACATATGATCCAAGCAAAACACGCAGATTTGTAGAGTTTTTTCAACTAAAATGAACAACGCAACCAAGCTGTAAGAAAAAAACACTCTAGTCATTATGACTCTAAAATCAGTGTCCTTTAGAGGGACAGAGTTTTATTGCTTCTTTCAGACTTATTTAAACAAACCAAGCCAAACAAGCATTGCCCACTTGTGTCAGAACCACTCTGCCAAATGATTTAGATGTGAACACACCTTTAGATGCCTCATGCCCTTTGCTTCTTCGTGTCTCACTGTATTGATGGATCTGCTCTGTTCAGCTTGATGTAAACTGGAAGAGATCCCATCAAATATAAACTCTGCAGGAATTTTAAGTAGAGCAGAGAAAGTGGTGCCTTTGGGGTGGGCCAAAGATGGACTGTGATGCTTCTGAGCATTTATTAGAGAGGCTGCAATAAGTTCTGGGAAGTCAGGGAGCAGGTAGAGTCAAATGCAGGGGTGTTCAGTTGGGATTACAGTACAGTTGGAAGAGTTCACAAGACAAAAAAGGGAATGAAAGATGGTCAGGCCTCCGAGGGACAGAAGGTAAATCTGTCTTGTCATAGTCAACACAGAGCTGAAAGCAAATAAAATCATACATACTGTATGTTATACAAATCAAATCTAACTAATGAAGAAAGCAAAGGAGGCAGAAAAAAGGTAAAATGTCTGATAACCTAAGGTGCTGATTACTTTTGACTTGTCCAATGAGCATTCAACAGTTTTTTGTTTGTTTGTTTGTTTTTTATTGAAGCAAAGTGAAACATTCAAATGGATGTGCCATGTCCTAGGCTTCAAGCTTTCTTGCAACTGGAATTGCAAGTGCTTTGCAAGCAATGAAGAACAGTTTGCATTTTTTTTTGTTCTTGTTGTTATCCCTTGGCTGTGCGCAGCCTTTGTGGTTTTTGGCCTCCTCTCTGGGAATCAGTGGACCAGCAAATTATTTCCTGTTAATAGATGGAACTGTCAATCTGGCATGTCAGGTTAGTCTGACCTGCCTTGTGCCAGAGTTAGGGGCTTTCTGCATGGTCTGTGTGCTTGGTCAGCCAGCGATGTAAGTGATTTGACATAGTCTGGTCAAAGCAAACGTCAAACCAAAGAGGACAATTTTATTTTGGTTCTGCAGATTTTGCCAAACATATGACCCTTTCTGCAGGCCATTATCAATACATCTGCTGCATGGCTTCCTAATATGCCAGGGAACAGACTGGGCCAACTTGTATGTGTTTTAACTGCGCTATCACAGCAACGATATTTATAGCAGATACAGAAGGACCTACCTAAATTTCCCCACTATCCTTGACTTTCCGTAACTGGAATTTGCTTGGAACTTCACACCATTGCGGAAGCAGGGAGATTCCCACCATGATGTGACAAACATAGTTACTGAATGATGCTAATGCTGCCCTAATAAGAGCAAAGGTTAAAGCCCACGGGATGGATTCTTGGGAGGGAAGCACCATCTTATGGGGACAGCCTGCAATAGCATGAATGAGCGTGGTTTTGGTGGACGTTGAGCACATTGCTAGAGAGGTTGGATAGAACTTCTAGTAGCTGAAGGTTGACATTCAGTTGGAAGGGAAAGACTGATGGACCTACATCTGTGAAAACTAAATGCTAGAATAGCTTTAGGAAAATGGCATTTTATTTATTTAACAGGGCCATTTTTGCGACTGACAGGCAAAAGTGTTCATACACATTCAGTTGATTGATTTTTGACATTTTGCTAAAACAGCTAGTTAGATGCCTAAGTTAATATTTTTATGTAAAAGAAAAAAAAAAAACCAAGAACACGCTGAAGAAAAACATGGCATAGAGGAACAGAGAAGGCATCTATACAACTTTTTGTACCAACCAGTTCTAAAACCTCTTACAAGAAGTCCTGACTCACTGTCTATATTCAAATCAATCAGTCTCCTGTGTGTGATGGAGATTTCTAAATGAATCCAAACAGCATATGAGATTCTGAGGGAGTGCATTAAAACTACAAGGAGTACACAGAAGAGGACCCAGAGGGTATTTATCACTGAGATGTGGGACATCCATAATGCACAAGGCAGGAGACGCCATCTCAAGTATGGTAATAAGGCTGTGGAACAGGAGGGGGGAGAAATCAGACGTATAGGCAGCATACATGATCAGAAGATTGAGAGTCAGAGTGCAGGCTTGTTGGATTATTCAGGCTGTCTGACTGACTTGTTTGAATGTGACTTGTGATTGTGGGGGTCAGCAAGTACTTATCAGCTAATGGCAGAAAGACTTCACAACAACAAAGTCACACATTTTCTGTCAGATAGGTCTGAGAATTTTAAATTGCACCAAATGACATGCAATTGTTCTTGGCATAAGGAGCATTTTGCACATCTGTGCCTTTCACTCCATTAAAACAAATAGAAAAGAGGGGAAATTGCTACCCAAAATGACAGGGCTAAACCCCTTTAAAGCCTTATGTAAGCAGATAAGCTTTTGTTCATGGAGGACACTGCTAGTCTGCTGAATTTGTTGCCACTGACAAGTGTACATACATGTTGTGATTTTGTTGGTTTCCTTTTTTTTTATTGTCAACTATAAGCCTTGGTAGCTGTAAACTGAATGGACTGTTAGGGATAAAGAACCAAAATAACACTGAAAGCACTTCTCAATGGATATTTTCTCTCTATTTCCAATATGTATTATCAAGAGTTTGTTCTACTTTACACTGCGGTAGTAGCGCCGACTAAAACATTACTTGAACGGCTCGTAATGAATGTGATTATCAGAACAATTATCCAATCATCTGCTGGATATACTTTCGAATGGCTCTGAACATTCCCAAACACTTTCTATTGGCTGTTTCCTGAATTTCTGAAATATGCCAAATTACCAATCTGATGTGTCAGGTTACCAGTTATGCACTATGGGCCAAATCAGAGAGTGGATTGCTAAATGCTATTAGCACTAGGGCTACTGGACTAAGGCAAAATCATATGGCACTACCAATTTGAACATTAAAGGTGCAGTCAGCGATGTGGGAGAAAACGAGTGGAGGGTTTGTTTATATTCGAATTAAGACCCGCCTCCCGAAAGCTGATTGACGTGCATCGTCATGGAAACGGCCGTAGAAACTGCGTAGCTGACGTAGCTAAGGAAACCCCGACTGGTCAGACAACTCGACTGCCGTTATTGAAAACATCACAACAACAGTACATTTTGGCAGATTAGACAATAAGATGAATGCCTGATGGCTGCTACTGTTATGTGAAGCACCACGAAGCTAATGCTGCTTAGCTTACCTATCCAGCAGACGGACGGCGACATCCGCTTCCGTTTTCAGGTCTTTCAATTCGCGGAGTTCCCTCCACCGTCGGAAAGCAACACCAATGTTGACCCGGGTCTTTGCTCTTTTGGTCATAGCCCTTCTTTTCCACTTTTCACTCCTCTGACCTCTTTCTTTTGGGCTGTTTTTCAGCCATTGCTACCGCAACTATTGTATCTCTCTCTACGCTTAACTCAAGACGCCACATAAACCACGACTCCCCCTCCCCCCGCTGTCTGATCTGCGCATGAGCATGATCGCCCCCTGGACGTGGGGGGGTTTACTTTGTTTTGGTAACTCGGACCGAGCCACAGTATTTACCTGCTGAAATTCTGAGTCAAGGCTGTATATTGAGACCAAATTTTTTTTCAACATGCTGTCAGTGGTGACATCTTGTGGATGGAGAGGAGAATTACGGTGAATTTCGCAAATACTGCATCAGATTAGAAGATTAGAAGATCGCTGAATGCACCTTTAAAGAGCAGATAATACATAGAAATATACTTGTAAAGACACAAATACCTCAAAAAATTTTAACAAAGAGTAGTCCTTCAATCTTGTTTACTTAGTTTTTATTATTATGAAAGGAGGTAATTGTAATTGGGATTAAATTTGAACCAATTTCACTCTATTTAGTATATTCCCTTTGTGAAAACAGTGTCTGCAAACTGCATCATTTTAGTACCTATTCCAAAGAACTATTTACTCTAACCATAGCTCATCACCATGGTTCACTGGCACTCTTTTATTGCCTATAGCAAATAGAGCTGATCTATTATGATAAACTCCTGCTTTGCAACAGGGTGTATTTGCATGAATAAGAGTCTATTTAAAACTCACAGTTTGAAAATTCCATCATTTGCCGGCAATGCAAATGTCATTAGCACATCTAGGATGCCATGTGCTCAGCATTTCACTTTGTAAGCAATACGCAATATGCATTTTCCATTTGCACATGCATTGCTGTTCTGAATAATCAGAAGTGAATGTGACAGACTGTGTTTGTCCAACATCTGAGGTTTTTTTTATGCATGGTTCTGTCATTGCTTGAATAAGGCATACTGCATATTTCACTCAAAAACAATCAATATCTATTGCTAATTTAGCAGGTTGTTTTGAAAACAGTCATTGCATACCTGACACTTGACTCATAGTGATAGAAAGTCATTCAAGTGGCCTGAAGGCTGCAGCAGTATTATACAAATGCAGTCTTGTTACAGTTTAACAAGTCTTAAGTGGGTATTCACATGAGGATTTTCTAAATCTGAAGACATTTTTTATCTGTTAGAGACCCCACACACGAAGATGAAAAACAGGCATTGAGCAGTTTTGATCGTTCTGTGTGGTGTGCTCTGATAATCTCAACACAGCACACCGCACACATATTGATCTCTCCAGCTACCAATCTAGAATCTAGTCCTCCAAGCCAGAAATCGCACATGATCAAATGTAATCAAACAAAAATGAAGAAGACACTTAATAGCAACCATTAATCTATGGCAACAACGCCACAAAACACAACAAGCAACATAGAAGAGGACATACGAGGTGTATCGGAGAAGTTCCATGACTGGTGTCACGAAAGATTTACTTCAAACCCAAACTTCAAACCAAGAGTTTTTCACTTCAAAGTAATTCCAGTATGTCTATGAAGAGGTTTTGCTTTGTTCAGTGCACGAGAAATGGTGAGAGTTCTGGCAGGACAAGTCGTGGCTTTTACCACGAGAACGCACCTACTAACAATGCCCTGCGCATACAGTTCCTGGCTGAGAACAACATTGCAACCTCCGTACTCACCCTACCTGGCTCCGTGTGACATTTTCCTCTTCCCCAAGCTCAAGGGGGTCATCAGGGGCACCCGTTTTGAAGAAGCGGATGACATTAAAAAGGCTGTGACAACGGAGCTGCGGAGGATCCCAGAAGAATCCTAGGAAAGTGCATTAGACTCCAAGGGGATAACTTTGAAGGGGATTATTTGTAGTTTCTAGTTTGGGTTCTCCAGGCCTGGAACTTTTTTTTTGACACACTCAAGAAGAGAGAATGATGATTTTGGGACTATTTTGACGGAAAAATCCTGTGAGGAACAATTTGACTCTTGTACATATTGCATAGTTTTTTCTTGTATTTGAACTATCCTGAATTACTGTAAAATCATTGCTTAGTGACCTTAAATAACCCGTACATGACCTTACATAGCCCTCTCCTTGCTAGAGACTGCTTTACCACACATACATGGCCGTACATAGCCCTCTTAGCCCTCTCTTTGCCCTTTCTTCCCAAAAACTGAAGTTATTCCCATGAACTTGCTGAACTTACTGCACCTACAAGGCCATCTGCCTCACCAAAACCAACCTCACGTGACCGCATACAATGTTATAAAAAGGAGATGACACTGTACTAGATTTCAGTTCAACTTTCAGACTGCTTTGACATTCTGTATAGTCGGAACTCCTTGTCCGGGCAAGAAGAATAAAGCTCCATTTGATTGCATCCAGCTGCTTTTCGTCATCTTTATTCTGAATAAATGTCAGGTGTTGGTACAAACCTGAAACTGAGCTATCTTAGGACTATAAAGGGAAAAATCCTGTCAAATCCTAAACTAAATAAAAGAAAATCTGTGGAAAAAATACTAGGGACTGATTTTTGTCCCAATAATCGGCTCTGAAACGGGTCAGGGTAGATAATTGTAAATACTGAGCAAGTATATTATTTATAATTGTCTGCCTTGACCCAGAGCCGATTACTGGGACAAATTCACTCTTAACACACCTCAGAGCAGAGGATAATCTCATAGGATTATCTCATAAACCATAAAATAATCTAGTGTTTGCTGTTCTTTGTCAGGAAGAGGGTAAGTTGGGATAAAAATAGCCTGATAATTTTTGTGTGTACCTCACTTTGGGGGGCCAACTGCCTCATCAGTTGTTTTTCCAAACACACCCATATTGTACTTCTGAAACCACAGTAAGCTCTCTGGCCTGCTCTGAGATTTTGGTTGGTGGAAACCTGCCCCCTCATTCTGGCTAAAACCTTGCCAACCCAGCTTGGATGACCTCCTTCTCCAGCTTTTCAGCCTCTGTCTCTGCTGGTTTCCATGCTGTGGGGTTTGAATGGGGATCAAATGCTCTCAACCTCTACCTACAATAGTGGGAGTTCGCTTGTAGGTGAAATAATTTGGATAGCAATCATCACTTATGCAAACCCAAACCTGCGAACAGAGGAACACAGACACATTTAACATTCCCCTCTTCACCGTCTGATCCAAATCACTTCCAGGTGGGGATCAGTTGACAGCTCCGCCACCCCCCCTCTTCACCCAGGACGTAACACCTCCAGCCTAATGAGACAGCTACAAAATCCGTCATTGATCCTTGGCCCAAAGTGCTCTGTGACTGCCAAATGAACCTGTTTCAGAGTTTAACACAGAAGCAGAGCTGATTTTGCAGATCTGCGTGATTGTTGCTGCACTTTTTGGCTCCACATTATTCTCCACACTTCTGCATTTGTGAACCTCTTCTAATCACAAGTGCAAAGAACAGTTTGTGTGGCAGCAGTCAGATGGAAAGAACAAACATTTCTGTTAGACTTACTTCACAGCTACGGCTTAATCTTCCTTTTAGTACACCAAATCCAATTCTTCTTGCATTTGGCTCGCTGGAACACAAACACATTGAGGTCTGCTGGTTCTTATGGCCCTGCAGTTCACACACAAGATGCAAATTTGGTTTGACAATTATTTGACTTTTAGGCTATTGCAGGGTTAACAGTAATTGGGCTTGTTTTGGGGCAAAATCCTTCTTTCTTACCAAAGATAATGGAATTAAGCAGAGCCCACATGCACACAAATGAGCAAACACTGATGTAAGATGCAAAAACACCTGCATTGCACTTCACTCCCAATGAAAACGGGCAATGCAGTTCCTTACTCATTACCTCTATTGACTGTATCCTATAATGCACATGGCCCATGATCTATGATCCTCAAAAATGTTTGGAAACATTACTTTAGTTGATTATTTATCCTCTTCAGTAATACTAATAAGAATATACTTTATATTCTTGAAAAGCCTAATTAATCACCTCTGCAACAAGGCAGAACTTGTAAGGATTGTCAATTTGTGGAGTTAGCAACACAGCTAAATGTGTGGGTAGCATCTCCCCCCAAAAAATAACCAAAATCCCCGACAACTGGAAGCTGGTGTTCTGGTACCTCGAGTGACAGTAGTATTTGGTGTCAGCCAGTGTTATTTTTCTTGTCTTTAAACCTTTTGTTCCCTGACAAAAACTAAAAGTAACCAATAAATGCAAATGCACATGGACAAAAACTAAGGCCGCATCCACACGAAGACAAACCGAGGTCTAAACGCATACGTTTTTTGCCGAATCTGCGTATCATCCATACGAATATGGCGTTTGGGGGTCTGTAAACGATCATTTTGGAAACCAGGTTCCAGAGTGGAAAGACTTTGAAATGCCGTATACGCAGCTCCGTGATTACTGGCTCTCCGCAACTTTTCAGATACACTTACGTTGTAGTTTCATATCATTGACACGCATGCGCCACACGCAGCAACGACGGCATAGCATATGTGCTGATGAAGCTAGTGACCCTACTATCCCTGTTGCAGAAAAATCTCCTTCTCAATCACCACCGAGTTGAACAAACAGTTTTCTAGGACACATTACAATCTCTGTTTACAACTTTTGCCGCTGGTGTGCATGCCCACTGTTTTTTTTGTCTGTTTCCACTTGTTTTCGTCAATTGTTACCGTGCCCCTAGAGGTCTGACATGTGTTTTACAGCGTTTTCATGCATATTGAGTGCATTCATGTAGACGCACACATTTTCTGAGACGCCTTCATCTTTATGACGATCGCTTTTGAAACTGCTAAGCGTTTTGTCTTCGTGTGGATGGGGCCTAAGATTGACATTTTTTCCAACACATAAGAAATAGATTAAAAGGTTGGACAGAGACTTAATCCAATCAGACCTAATTTGATCATGTAGAAATTAGGAACAAGTTGGGAAAAATATATTGAATTACAGCTGCTTTGTTTGTGTGAAGGCTGGATGGGTTAAAAGGGACATCCAACAAGTTACAAGACCCAGGTCACTCTATTGGAAGATATTTATATCAACAATAATCACAGTTCTTGCAGATTGTTTTTTTTTCCACTCGAAAATGTGTGTGTAGAATAAATACAGGATTATAATGTTGGGTGGTAATCACAATTTATCGTTGGAACCGAGCTGCTTGGTGGTGGTATGTGCTCTCTGAGGGCTTTTCTAGTTTGCAAGTTTTACATGGCACATATTGGTCGTAATTCCCGGTGCATATGACCCTAACAGCTTGCAGCATGAGCGACTTAAATGTGTTATTCTGGTTGAAAGATAATCACAACCACCTTTATGTGAGATCTGAAACTAAACAGAAAAACAAGAGAAGAGAAGAAAAAGAACAGACTGCGTTTTCAAATTAAATCCCAAAACAAAAAACAAAACAATCAAAATCTGGAGTGTTTTTCTTCAGTCTCTATTCATGATCCCAAATGGCAATGCGGAAATACAATCAATTATGGTCCAACATTAAATTATGCTTTTGCTCCTGGACTGCAGCCACATTGAGCTTGTTCACTCTGAAGTTGTGTTTGAAAACAACCCTCGAGTATCAACGTCACATCCACTCACTACAATCTGTCATAAAGCTTAGATTGATCTCGAAATGCAAAAGCCAGTGTACAAAAATGTTGCTTTGTGCCAGCGTTTCTGTTGTAAAGAAAGACTAGGAATAAATTATCTTTAATGTTGTTCTAATTGTATTAAATCCCATTTAACAACTCTCTAAATTTATGCATATTTTATAACCGAATAATAATTGAATGGCCTAAATCTCTCTGATCTAAAAGATGATTATTTGTTTTCATAACCATATATTTTTTGAATAATTTACATTTCTCTTTATTTTCCTCTGGTGAATGAAATATTTATTTATGTTTTTATTTTCATTATCATTATCCAAATGACCACTGCTGTTGCCTCGATGACAACATTAATATTTAACAATGTACTTACTGCCGTCTGCCAGGGTTTTTAGTCAGACTTTGTCATCAATGCAAAATTAATGATGTTGTTAAACAAGGGAAAAAAGTAAGCTCTGAAATGTTGTCTCAGGGTGCAGCAAAAAGAAGTTATTGAAAGGCTTCTGGCTATAATTCTGGCTGTGTTAAACATTTGAATGTCTTGGAGTGAACTTAAACTGGATGTTTTGTGTTGCACCTATGAAAGCTTGACCCCAAAAGTCCAGTCTGCTTGACCTCATAATCTTACGTATAAAGGGGTGGGAGGGCTGCATGTGGCCCCTTGGCCTCCAGAAATTGTGGTGTGAAGCTCTGCTTTCAGCACAACACAATACATTGTCAATTTTATGGACAACTATGCGGTAAATATTAGAAACCTTCAACCAATATCGGCAATACTGTGAACAAATTTCAGGAACTGATGAAAGAGCTCATAGAAAGAACTTAGTTGTGGGCAGAACCTTCTGGACACATTTTTTATGAGCCAAACACACAATGTCATAGGCCGGGACTCCTGCTGTGGACAGAATGAAAGCTACTTCGTTAAACAATCTTTCTACAAAAAATCTTTAAAGTGAAATGAAAATATCCTTGCCGTGGAGAAGTGCTTTTAGTCGTTTGTCAGTAACTTTTTCTTTTGATGAAGAAATGCCGTCCAGATCTGATAAAACTGATATTGAAGCTGTTAGCATCTATGCTAATCGCTTTACAAACAGTCACTTCCCGTTTTCATCTTGCTCCCACTTTTTCCTGCTTTAAAGGATGCTGGTTACAATTGTTGTAGATTGGGCATTGACAAGATGGATCTGCCTGATCATAGACATTGAATCAGGCAGATCCATTTGCTATTCCATTTTTAATATGAAAATAGTAGTTTGACAATTCTGTTATGTAAAGACTTAATAATTACTTCGAATTTGATTAGAGAACAGATCAGTCATCTTTTTCTCATAACGAAAACAACATTACTGTATATATGTTATTGTCCAAAGGGGCACTGTCCAATCAGTGTCCCTTAAAACTGGGAGAGTGGGGAGCTATAAGCAAGACCACAGCAGGAAGTGACTGCTGTCTTTATTAAGTGAAAAACTACGGACAACACTCGGAGCACTTCACGTTAGAACATGTATATTTTCTCCACTTCAGGCAAGTTTTGGTGATAATTTGTTCAATAAATCTTCTCGTGTATTATTACCTCCGCCAAGGAGGTTATGTTTTCGGGAGAGTTTGTCCGTCCGTGAACAAAATACCTCAAAAGTTATGGATGAATTTGGATGTAATTTTCAGGAAATGTTCAGCATGGGAAAAGGAAGAACTGATTCGATTTTGGTGTTGATCGGGATCAGCGTCTGGCCGCCATAGCGAAAAATGTGATTTCTGTGAATAACTACTTAACTAAAATAGATATCATTATGAATCCAGTTGCTAATGGCATGTTATCATGGTCAAGGAATCTAAATATTTAGATGAAATAAAGGTAGGAGTAATATTTAAGGTCAAAATGACAATATGGCGGAGGTCTGCGCTCTCCGAGTGCTTTCTAGTTTAACACTGTGGCAGTAGTGCCCACCTACTGTCTTATCTGAGTGGCCCGATAATGAATGTGACTGACAGACTGATCACCCAATCCCCTGCTGGATATGCCTTTGAAACATTCTGCCCTTTCTCAAACAATTTCTATGGTCCGTTGCCAAGATGAACTACTGAAATCTACAGTGCAGTCCCTTTGGTGTGTCAGGTTACAGCTGGGGTTGGTAATCTGATTTAGATACACTTTTTGTAATACTGGTTAAAATGGTCTTTTTGACCTGATTGCAATCAATTCATAATGTGTTCTTAAAATAGAGCAAAAAATGTCCGCTATCTTCAGCAGGAGTAAAACAGGGAAAACACCAACCAATAAAACCTTTGGAGCCACATTTTTAAACCAATCTTATCGCTGTTCTGTCCGCCTCCTGCACGTACATTTTGCCGGCGTGCACAGACTCTGATTCAATGCGTGAAGCTGAGCTGAGACGGATCCAAGTCCGCTGGAGAATGCTTACCTGTCAAGTTTTGGCTTTAAAAATGAGGGAAGCCTGCTACGAGCTGTCCCACAACCCCAACCAAGCTCCAGTATCCCTCACATTTTAAGACAGGTGTACAAGAAATCTAAAATAAACACTTTCTTTTTCTTGGTTTGTTCTGCTGTTGGCTCTAATCTTGCGACAGCTGCCACCCAGACTACTGCAGGTGGACGTTCTCGCCAGGCTTTTTCTTCTTCTTTCGTTTTACGGCGGTCGGTGTCCATCATTTTGGAGCATTACCGCCCCATTATATTGTCACATGGGAGATTACTAATGCAGGAGGATAAAATATGTAAAATACGGTAGTTACATGGCCAAAACAGGAGACTTGACAGCTATGTGGTGAATAGCAGAGGAACTACCTGTACCCCGATCAAAATCAGGCTAGGAGTACTAAATAACTTCCCATGTTTGTTTTTTTAACTTTACTATGATAATGTTTTGGTGTTTTCTTACCGCTGACTGAGACATGACTTGGTGTAGTGTAAAGTAATAATGTGCTGGGGGCCGGTTTGGAGTTGAATCAGTCCTCTGGTTGTGAATCAGCCTCGTGTGTGCATGTGAGCAGGGTGCATCATTTTGGAGGAGGGGTGGGAGGGGCTAGACGGAGCCTTGAGGAGATGCTACATTCAATACATACAATTACCGACCCTAGCTTGAACAGTTATTAAAGTCTTTTGACTACGTCCACAGAACTGAGTGACGTCATGTTAGTTACATATCTAAAAATTCTCATTAGTACAGAGCTTTTTAAAGCATGAACTGTAGGCCACATCACACACTTCTGTCTTTATGAGTCATATTTCTTCTTTTAATTCCAATCTGTTTTCCAACATGTTCATGGCACCAAACAACCTGCAATTTCGTCCGACCATATGGACACGAAGACCTCTCCACTGAAGGCTGCCGCATCACGGAGTCTGACATTTATTTTCAGATCCATACAAACAAACAGTCACACTGAGCGAGAGACAGACTTTCCTTCAGTCTTGTTAGAAATGACTCCAAAGCTTTTAAATGAGTCAGACGTTATGGGGGCATGGGCTTCGAAAAACCAACAGACACAAGAAGAAAAAGAGGCCCCCCTCTGATACACTCGCCAACTCCAATCACTCACCTCAAACAGACGGCTTGTTTGTGCACAAACAGGAACAATATGTGATCTAAATATTGTCAGGCTGGGGGCTTGTGTTCCTCAGGATGTCACTGCTTCCTTCAAAGAATCCCTCATGTCTTGATGTTAGTTTTTACCAAACAACAGTCAGGATGTATTTCTTTAAACTAAGAAAAGATCAGAGTCATAACAGACCTCTAAATTAACAGGCTCACTTCACACAATTAAAACAAAGCCAGGTGTGAAGAATGGATATTTACGTGTTAAAGAGAGAATCAATATGCTACAGTATCTCTTTTCACAAGTCCCCTTGCACCTCTCCTGAGCAGATGGCTTGTAAAAGATGAAAAAAAAAGGTATGCCAACCAGTAATCATATGTGCAATAAATGGTGCTGGTTATGTTCCTGCGGAGTGACTACAGATGGTGTGGTGTTAGTGTTGCCTCAGAGTGCATGTGCACATTTTTCGACACATCCTTGACGCCGCCCCAACGGGCATTTTAAGCAAAGACCGTGTCACTGCCTACTGCCGAGGTAAATATCCAAAAGAGCAGTAAATCAGGATGTGGAAGACTTTTATGGTCGGCAGCAGACCAGATGCCAACCGGGAAGAAGGGATCATTGTCTTTGGTTTATTAGGAGAAATCAAAGCAGCAGCCAAGACTAGAGTATTTTCTGCAAGGGTTGCATAATTGTGCTTTCTGAATCAAGAACAAACTGATTTTGAAGGTCATGATGCAAAGTTCAAGGTCAAAAAGGATTTGTTCCTTTTTTACTTGGGGCAGTGATGTCTTTAAAGGCAAACACGAAAACAAGGAGGGCAAGTATATTTTAAAGGTATAGGTCAAGGTCTTGTAATAATATCTTGTTTAAATCACTGCTTGTGATAATGATACCTTGAGGCTATTTCAAGGACTTTTCTTCACTTTAAAGATGATAGGATGAAATGTTCATCAGATGCTGGAAAAAAGGAAAAACTTCTCGAGACATGACTGGGGATGGTCAGGATCAATCAATCAATCAAATAACTTTATTTATCCGTTAGGAACTTCATTTGTGCAGAGCATCAGTGCGTGTACAATACAACATGCATTCAAAACAGTCAACCCCCATGCACACGAATACCCAACAATCGATCATCAATTGACGTGCCAGCACCATAGAAAATAGCATGATTAATGAATGGATGAATAAATAAGTACTGATGGAGGACAATTAATTAAAATGAATGAATGAGTGAATAAATAGTAACGATAAAAAAACAGTTGATTAAAATACAGAAGGTATATAAAGAGGTAGATAAAAACCCTAGTCATAGACTCGTGCAAACACACATGGAATAGGATGGTTTATTGGCACAGTCTAGTTGGACTGACACTTGATGGATTGGCGACTATTGATATGTTATGGTATGGATATGGTGTGATATTCACTTGCTTATATGTGTTCACAAGCATGGGGCAGGTTCTGTATTTGGTCAGTGTAACTCTGCACATGTTCAGTGGTCAGCCATTCTTAATTCAATTCAAGAATCAGATTTATACAAGACTTAACATATGTATAAATAAATATATAGGTAGGAAACCTTAAATGGATGGATTAAGAACTGAAAGAATGCATTCAAGACTGAAATTCCTGCTAACAAAAGATTTTCTTCACTTTTCATAAACATTCGGACTGTTTCAAAGAAGGGCTTGGGAATCGAAACCAGTTCCAGTTAAGATTTGATAACACTCCCTCAAAGAATCAATATCATCCATGTTTTTGCATGTCAATTCCTTTTACTTTGTGCAACATGCTTTGTGAATCAAGGACATCATGCTCCCAACAGAGGCAGTCATCAGTATTGATAATCATTGCGGATAAGGGAAATAACTGATCTGAATTGTTGCTTACTTAAGTTTAAATACACATACTCTAAAACTGACTTCACAAGGTTGAGAGGCTGGAAATGCCAACTACTTTCATGGGTATTTGTCTATGCAGTATGTCACTGAATATAAAGGTGTGTTTGACATTGTTGCCACTGAAGACCCATGTGGAGCAACTATTCCCCGCTCAGAAAATCCACAGCAGAATTTAATAAACAGAATGAATTCTGGAACTGGTATCAGTTCTTATCAAGTCCTATCTCGACTCGAGAAGGATGAAATTACAGCAGATTATGAACGTCATTCACCCTCAATTAATTCCTGACATGTTTAAGTAATTCCATTAACATTCTTAAGGACCATTTTCCAGACTTCTCAACAATGTCCACCCTGACTAAAAGACTACAAGATTATAGTTCAGAGGTCAAGATCAACAAAGTCA
The DNA here is from genome assembly GCA_036419115.1 of Scarus forsteni. Lineage (NCBI taxonomy): Eukaryota > Metazoa > Chordata > Actinopteri > Labriformes > Labridae > Scarus > Scarus forsteni. The sequence continues at coordinate 12,435,604 of JAZDUH010000359.1, read as the reverse complement.
GACCCAAGGCTAGTTTTTAAAAAACATTTTGCATCATCTGTAAAAAGCTTCTTCAGCTCTAAAGAAGACTTAAAGAACCTACACCAGCTGCCACTTGAATCTACTATGACCTGGATGACTGGGAACCTACAAAGTACGAAGTAATTTTGCTTCTAATTCATGATTTGCTCGTACAGATGAACTGACAAAGATTTGTTTCCAATCAGACAAAAGTTCATTTTATCTATTACTTACCAAAGAGATAACTCAAATGTCATGGCCAGGATTTTCTTTGACATCCAAATAACTGTAAACTGGTTTTTCCTGATCCTTCACTGTGCTCTGTAGGGCACAGAGTGGGATCTTTCTTTTTTCTCCTCCTCTGTTGTCTGTTTCCCATCTAAGAAAAAGGGGCGCTGCTCTGCTGGCAACCCGACATCTGCCCCGTCTTCCATGTCTTTCTATTGGCCCTTTTCTATTAACCCTACTCTACTCGACTCTACCCAGCTCTACTCTACTCTACTCGCCTTGTGCTGCCCCAGTTGCCTGCCCAACGGGGTGAGCGGCACTGCGGTGACGTCATTTTCAGCGCGACACTGTGGCTTTTGTCACAAACCGAGTAAAAAAGGAAAGCAGAAGAAGACTGCAGGTGGCAAGAACAAATACCCCTTGAGAAGCACAGGAGAGTTTTGGAAACTATACAACAGAATGAAGCCGAGGACGAGAGCAATCGAGCTGCAAAGAAAAGACGTATGAGGGTAAGCTAGCATGCTAGGTCGTCACGCTCATGGCTTAAACTAGCTTGTTTAAGGAGGTACTGGGCTAGTGGAAACACTGCAAATCGAGTAGGACCTAAGTAGAATAGGGCCAAGGCGTGCTAGTGGAAAAGGGCCATATGTTCTTTGACGGGTTGAGCTGTAAAGAAAATTTTGTTGATCTGTACTTGTGACATGTGCAATGACTATTAAGTTTGATTCCAATTCTGATTGATAGTTGAATTGCATAGATTTTCTGGGTAAAAGTCAGGGTCCATTGAGTCTCAAGTTTATCACTTGTTTGTGATATCTAAATTTTTATGAAGGATAAAATAATTAGATTGTGGGGATCAAAGATGGCAGTTATTTGTCATCATGCTTCCCAAAACATGAACATGGACATGATGTTTGACTTTTTTGAAGAATTTTGTCCAATCTACAAGTGAACACATCCTTAGATGCTTGCAGACTAATCTACTGTAATGTTTATCTGCCAAGTACCCCTTATTCAATCTGTTTTGCACTGAACTGCCATCTGAATTTAATTTAAATAAGGAAAAGAAGCACAGAGTGTGTCAGAACTTGTTTTAAATATAATTTAGTCACAAACCTCTAAAAGAGGAGCATTTAATATGATTTAGTTAACACTTTTATGATCTACCCTCTTAAACATTTTTTCACGTAATTAACTTCTTTATTTAACCTTAGCTATTATAAAACTTGAAAATGGTGACCTTATACCTGTTTGGTTAATTGGGCAATTAGTCGAGCTTTTACATACAGCAACATGCTGGGTAGAATATTAATGTTGAAAATGAAAGAAGTAGAGCTGTTCTTGAGACAGAGCAACGAGGTCACTCTTTGAAAAGCTGATTGGCATAAAGACTTTGGCAATTACTGGCTCATTGTTTGGCTGCTTGGCAACCACCGAAAAAATAAAACAGTATTTGTTTATGATTGACATGAATGTACAAATTCTAACTACCAAAAGCCCTGTTTTTAAAAAGGTTAGAATATTGTGCGAAATGTTGATAAGAACAGGTACATTTGTCGTGGAGGTAATTCTGATGTTTGAACTTGGGCAGCTACTGTGCTGTAAATAGGGGAAAAGCCCTGATGCTAAATCTATGGAGAAAGGTTAAACCCAGTGACAGCTAAAACTTGAAAAAGCACAAGATGGTTTCTTGTATACTCACATGTTCATTTATTTGGGGCCAACATGAGATCCAATCCAAGCATAATTTTTTTGTTATTGTTTCAACAGGACAATGCTGAGCCATATTCGGCTCAAGTAGAACTCAAGATGTAAATGAAGCAACAATGGGAATGATTCCCACTTTTCAGACACAACAGATAGTCTTCAGTCTCAATGCCAACAAAGTAATGGTAGAGAAAAAGCAAAAGAACAAGTGAAGTTTTGTAGGCATCAAGAAATATAAAGTGTTTTCCCAAATATAATTAGCTCTATCATCTCTATGATCAAACATCTTGTCTTTTAGCAATAATAATATGAATATAGGTCAATTAGAGTATAAAAAATCACTTCTTCACTGCTTTTGAACTGGAACTGAGTAGTTTGACACCATGATTTGAAAGACATGTGCTACACTTTTGATGTTCCTAATCAAATGATGATCCCATGTTGAAGCTTGTGTCAATTAGAAGGATTACATCTCTCAGAAACTTCATCTTTGCTGTGAAGATTCCTTCAGATCTACCTCAAAGAGCACACATTCTTTCTAAGATCTAAACATAAAACCGTTTGCTTTGAGGAGTCAGTTCCTTGACACAAGTGCCTCCAAGTTACCCACCTCTTCTCAAATATGCAGCTGTTGTGATTCGGCACTTACACATTGCATCAGAGTCTTATTTTCCTCTCTCTGCTCTGCTGAGTGGGTGAATGCTCATTCTTGACAGCTGCCTTCTACTCAGAAGCTGCTTGATGGCAAGGTGAACAAGAGGGCATAAAGAATTGCTGCCTGTGACTTGATCGCCCGTTACATCATCGCCATCTGCTGCTGTTTGCTATGCTATGGAAATCTATTGACTGTCCTCCCACAACTGCTGCCGCTGTCTGATTCACCCGATTTACTATTAATGCTGTCTGCACAATGCTCCATATCTGAGGCAGAAGTCTTCCCTCAATGTGCTGCAGTAGCAAAAGGGAGAACTGCATGTCAATGTTACTTAAGGGTAAGACCTTGATCCGTGCATCTCCAGCCAACCTAATGCCTCTATAGTGATGGCGCCTCCATTTCAGACTTCATTTGCCTCACAGGCCTAAGATTTGACTGTGGCACTGACTCATGATCAAATGTGAGGACATGCATTTAAAAGTGCTGATATGGAATTGCATTTTTGCTTGAATATCAGAAATTCAGAACATTCATCCATCATAGGATATGGCTGCCAGCATCAAGCTTTCGATGCAGTTTGAGCCCCACATTAATGATTATATGCCTCCATGAAATATTAAACCACCTCAGAGAAAGTACAGTAGTGTGGTCAAGAAGTTTGTGGTAGAAATCTTGTGTCTTTAATGGGTTGGGTGCTTGCAAACAAGTTTTGAGGTCACAAAGATCTTTACCTCTAAAAATATGATAAGGTCACCCTTGAGTCACAGTGGAGAAGTTGTGGAACAAGACAATTAAAACTAGGGCAAATTCATATTATTTTATTATTTATATTACATGTCTTAGAGCACTGGGCTGTAAGTAGCGATATATAGCCGGCTACAACTACGATAATAAGTTTTCCAAAAATTGCATGTTGTCACACATCAAAAACTACCGGACTGGTACGTCCCCTTAAGTCGGAATTTCCTACTGGGAACTCGGTGAAACCTCGCAGCCCCCGAGTTGACAATGGAAGATGGATGCCCCCAGTGTGAACAGTTATTTACCTCCTGTAATAATTTATTTGCACTTCTGACTGGGGTGTGTTGCTCTAGATCAGATGTACACATAGCAAAAATACTGCCATGGTGATAATCAAATTCTTCATGTGGTATTTGTGAACAACAACGCAGGGCGTGCTAACAACAGCTAACAATGGCCTGGTAGATCGGGATGTTTTTTTCCAACTTCAATTGGTACGCCTATAAGTCGAAGATGACGTCACTCCCATTTCCGAGGTTACCGGAACGCAGCATTACGACAGTTGCCGCACGTGCCTGTAGGTAGCAGAGTCTTTATGTCGGCAATAATAGATTCTCCTCATAGCACCTTTAATGTGTTCCTGAAATGAATGTTCACAAACTAAAGATTATGAGTAAAGTCCATGGCCTTTTATGGACAAAATTTAACCAGTTTATCTTTGAAAAAGATTGACAATTTGTTCAAAACTGAATTAAATTCTTAGACATGATCCGAACATCATATCAGTAAGCTAGCAGCAGCAGCGGCTGGTCCATAGGGGGCGCTGGGGCTCCGCCCCACCAGTTGTGGAGTGGAGAAATACTTTTTGCGTTTCTTTAAATCAATGTCAGTTTTACTTGCTACTGTGTATGTCTGTGCCTACATGCAATTACATCATTTAAAGAACATTTCCACCAACTGACACTTATTAAACAGTGAATTTACACTGACAGACAGTGTATCATTATCTCATGGGGCGCTCGGCAAACTGCCCCTGACTTGCAGCTAAATAGCCAATCCGGTTATGGTTGCTGGGGGGAAATGATGAATAATTGGCCAATCAGCGTCGCCAAATTTAAAGGATAACTTCGGTTCCTGCAGCTTTTACATTGTTTATAGAATGAAGAACAACAATATACTCACCCAGAAGGCTTTCCTGATGCAAACGGTGCTTCGGGAGATATTTAGATCCAAAATCGAGCAGCGGACACCGATATAATGGTAGCCTGTAGGGCATGGATCGCCGCTCCTAAAAACTGCATTAATCGTCCAAAAACTCATGTTTTTCACCAATATTCCATCATGATTCGCGCCGAATGGACGGCCATTGTAGCCTGTGTCTCTCCACACAGCGCTGTGTGGCTGAACTAACCTCTAAACAGACGAGTCTGTTTGCATGCCCTTCGCGCATGCGCAGTACTCTCTGGAGCGTTGAGATCGCTTCCTCATTTCTATCAGCTCCTTATCTGTATAATCTGGCTCCAAACTGTAAGGACGTCCATCATATTCAAAGTCCTCCTCCACAACATCTTCATCCCATAGATATTCGTCCATTTTGCACAAAACTGGAAGAAGAAAGTTGATTTGTAGCTGCCCTGAAACAATGAACCGCACTGTGCATGCGCGAAGAGCATGTAAACAAACTCGTTGGTTCAGCCACACAGCGCTGTGTGGAGAGACACAGACTGCAATGGCCGTCCATTCGGCGCGAATCATGATGGAATATTGGTGAAAAACATGAGTTTTTGGACGACTAATGCAGTTTTTAGGAGCGGCGATCCATGCCCTACAGGCTACCATTATATCGGTGTCCGCTGCTCGATTTTGGATCTAAATATCTGCCGAAGCACCGTTTGCATCAGGAAAGCCTTCTGGGTGAGTATATTGTTGTTCTTCATTCTATAAACAATGTAAAAGCTGCAGGAACCGAAGTTATCCTTTAATGCCTGTGGGGCGCTAGAAAAATAGCCCCAAGGGCTACGTAAAATACGTGAGGGGTTAAGGTGCGTTCACACCGCAAGCGACCTAGCGACAAAAGTCGCATCGCCCACTGAGGTAGCGTCGCGCGTCCATAAATAGCCTACCTGTTTGGTCGCCTGGCGTCGGACGTCGGTCGGTGACGCCACGTCCGCTCGAGTTTTACCGCGATCGTATCATATATCACATAATAGGGTGTATAAGCGTACATTATTCCAGCTGTGTCCTTTTCACTCACTTTATCAGACACAAAAGTCTGCAGCTGATGATGCAGCAGCATCATCTGTGAGTTTACCGCGGTCCGTCTGCAAATGTCCTCACTGAGATTAGTTCCGCCTATGCGGAAGTCCTCCGCTCTGTAGTCCGGATGAATAACAGCACCGTCACACGAACACACACCGCTGATTGGCTGATGCTGCATAGCCACGCACGACATCGCCTGAATAGATCAACTTTTTTTAACTTTGACATCGCGCGACGAGTGAAGTGGTCGTCTTGTCGCCAGCTGTCGCATCGCGGCAGGGTTAGCCCCGCCCCATCGCGGCTGTATATTGACTTTGCATGGAGAGTGATCGCCGAGGTAGTCCAGGTAGCGTCCGGTGTGAACGCACCTTTAGGAATGCTAGAGCTACGTGAGGAGCCAGCGAACGTTTTTTTCGTAGTGTGACTCCCAGACTCCGTACGGAGGGAAAAAAATGCGGCGACGAGGAAGAGAGATGATGGCGGTGACAGTAGTTCAAGTGCAGTTTCCACCAAATACGTCTAGATCTTTATTAATTTACCCCTTTGAGAGACGGACGACAGAGGGAAAACTTCTCGTTAAGGCGCTGGGACCCGACAAGCCCGAAATCAACACTTCACAGCAAACCAAAGAGAAAGGTAAGTCATAGAAACTGAGTTTTTGCATGGCTGACAGGTTGTGGCGCAGAGGAACACACAGAGGCAGCAGTGTTGTGATGTAACGAAGTACAGATACTTCGTTACTGTACTTAAGTCGAATTTTCACATATCTGTACTTTACTTCGTTATTCATAGTTCTAAAAACTTTCACTTTTACTTTCACTCCACTACATTTCCTAAATAAAATGTATACTTTTACTCCAATACATTTTGGAGAAGAATGTTAAGTCGAAGCAAGCTCTGTGACTCTCAAAAACCTACCGTACAATTACAAGGACATTCAGAGAGCATGACTGACTTTTATGACATTATATATCACGTTGTAAAAGATTGTCTAGAAGCCTCACTGAAAACAAACACATTCTCGTCTAATTTTGAGCCTTTTTTTCTTTTGGAAACACTTTAAAATGTAATTGTTACCTTTAAATAACAGACGTTGACGAAGAAGATTTTGTATTAAAGACAAAAACAGATCCCTCTTTACATTAAAGACAACCTCTATTAGGGTTCAAACACTTCAGTGCTGGATGTACATGCTTGCTCACTACTGTGCCAAAGCAGAATGCCAGAAGCCCCAGTCTTTATTTAACCTGTATGTGCAGAACATGGCCTGACCCTGCTTTACCTCAGCTGATTTCAACTAATTGTTTTAAGAGTTTTCAACTTAAGTTATGAAATGAGAACAAAACCTGAAGAAGCACACCGAGGTAGGTTAAATTTGATTTCATTTAGTGAAAATTAATGTCAGCTCTATTTAAGTTATCATAAGCATGAGGCACCTGGCCCCTTAAAGCCTGTTGTGTCATATTTGATAGCCTATATACTGTATATGTATGACACCTCTATCTAATCAATATGATAAACAAATTATTCAGAGAAAACGTTTGAATACAATCAGATAAATGACCAAAATATTCTTAAGTGGATTATCAGTTGCAAAAAGCACCTAATGTACCAAATGAGATACAAAAATATGTAGGATAAATAAAATGGAAATTTTAATTTTGGGATTTAATTAGAAAGTGAAAGAAACATTTCAGCTCCAAAATATTAGAATGTTCTGGCTATCATTTGTGTTTTCAGGTTTTAGAGGGTAAAAGACCACATTAGGTTAACTGGCAGTTTACAGAGGAGCATTCAGGATTACTCACGTCTACTACAGCACCATGTGTTTTGTTAAAATTTGGGATTTGCTTTAAATTAATTTCCTCAAAACTCCATTTTTAGGCTGATGTTATATATTGTAAATGTAGGCTTACTGTCAGGATATGACTTGTTCTGCTATTCCATGTATTGTCTCCTGAGTTGTGAAGGGTGTTTCTTGTTTTTGCTTTGTTTTTTGTTATGACTTTGTTTGGTATCTTTGGAGCTTCAGTTACTAAGTTTTTTTTTTGACTTTTTTTGACTTTTTAGGACTGAGATCCCATTTTTTTGTTTTAAAAATTATGCCTTTTGTAGCTCCTGCAATTGGGTCCTGCACTTTGTGTTTATTGTTAGTTTCTTTTGAGTTTTATTCCTTGACACTAAGATTATTGATCATAGTTAAAGTGCTTAAATATCCACTCAAGTTTTCTTCTTTGTTGGTCACCACCTAGGAACAAACTGTTGATAAATGAATTCAGTTCAGGCTACACAACTCAAACAAAGCAGTAAATAAAAGTTAGTAGTGTTAGTGATTAGGTGGTAGGAGTGGCAGTCCATGAGTCTTTATAGTTATTTAAATTACATACAGATAATAATAAATAATGGTCATTTAACTGTTGTTGAATAACATTTACACCCTGTAACTTAAGTTGTTTTACTTCCACTTATCATTGCTCAATCTTACTGAATTTGTCATCCAGCAATTATTTTGTTGAATCAAATGAAATAGATTGTTTTTAAACAATGGTATTTTGTCTTTCATCACAGGTTCAGTCCCTGCTGCCATGAGCCCAGCTGCCCAGGCAACCAACATCCTGCAAGCAGAAGCAAATGCCACAGTGGGTTGGCAACTTCCAACCATCAACCTGTTGACCATCCAACTTAACAGAGTCAAGTTGCAGCTTAAGTACTGCAGGCCTCTGGTGGATGCTATACAGGTAACTTTCATGACTGTATTTTTATATTGTCTTAACTCTTTAAATGATTTCAATTATATTTATTCAAAATATATTTAAAGGGTGAATCCACAATCAAGTAAGACATCATGGGGATAGTGTAATGTGTAGATTTTGAGTATCTCCAAGTTATACATCTGTGGTTTCTAATTAAAAGATCTTGAATTATGGATGCATGGATAGTATATTAAATTAAAATGACAAATGTTAAATTTAAAGCTAAAATTAAAGAGTTATACATGTCAGAGTTGCATTAGATCTATAATTTATATTTTCATTGTCACTATTTCAGGAATTGACTACATCAGACATCAGACACATTGAAGAACCCTTCCTTCAGCTAGCAGATGCCAACCGGTCTATTTCGTCTGATGATGAGGACTTCTCCTCTGCCCTGCAGTCATGTCAAGCACAAGATGGTGCCAAACAACTTGATGGATACTTGGCCTGTTCATCAGATCACATGAAGTTGCTGAAGTCCTTCCCAGCAGTGTACAAACTCTCTGTGAAGCTGAACACTCCTCTACCTGCCTCAGTAGCCTGTGAAGCTGAACTGCATCGCAGGACTTGTCTTCAGCCCAAGAACAGCAAGACTGAATTCTCGCAACTTTGAAAACCAACTTCTGGAGATGAACAGACACCTTTTCAGTTTCAGACAACAACTTCATCCCAGTTGAGAGATGCATGTAGTTTGTCCATGTTGCTCACAGGGAGGTTGAGAGAGAGCTGGTCCCCAGTGATGATGGCAGAGGTTTAATTTTTAATGTTGAAAAAGTTCAAGCCTCTTTCCCTGTGCCTGGATATTGTGCTTTTGCTGCAAGGAAGCCACAATAAATTAAATAATGAAAATTCTAACTGATCACTAAAATACTTTTACTTTTTATACTTAAGTACACTAAATATCAGGGACTTCAAAGCTTTTACTCAAGTAATGTTTTAAAAGGTGACTTTAACTTCTATCAAAGTCATTTTCTGGTAAGGTACTTGTACCTTTACGCAAGTATTGCTTTCAAGTACTTTATACAAGACTGCACAGAGGAACAGACACACAGAGGAAGAGGGTGTCTTTAAGTTTATTTTACATTCATTGGACAATATGTTATTATATAGTATTTTATGCAATCATAATATAGTTGTGCAGACTGCTTTGTTTCTCTCAGGCTTTGATATGCAATGACAAATGTTGCTGCTCCTATATGGCACTGATGCTGTTTTCTCCAATTAAATGTTTCATTTTTTCTTTATTAGAGAGGGTATTAAAATCGTCTGAAATTAAATTATTATTGTGGAACTGTATTCATTTTCGGACTGTTCATTTAAATGCTTTTGCTAGATTAGGCAGGGAAATCTGTTGGCACACCAGCCCCACCAAAAAAAAATGTCACCAGCCGCCACTGGCAGTGAACATAAGGCTCAAAAGCCTCAAACATTGAGGTTTGATCTCTAAAATTCAAGCACTCCTGAATTCAGAATTGCTACAGAGTGGTGTAGAGTTATCTTGTAGCAACTCCTGATTCCTAAGATCGAAAGTATATGGAATTTAGAATAACCACTTTGTATAAATATTTGAATAAAATAAGTGATGAACACACAAGATCCATCAATTCATCATCTACAGTGCTTATCCTTTTTTTTAGGTCTGGAGCCTTTCCCAGCTAACATTAGGCAAGAGACAGGGTACACCCAGAAACTGTCGCCAGCCAATCACAGGGCCACATACAGAAATAGACAACCACATACATTCATCGAGCATTGTGGAGTCACTTATCAGTCTTAAGGGCATTAGTAGTTTTTTTTTCTGTGAGGGGCAGCTGAAATGCATGGAGACAACCCACACATGCACAAGGAGAACATACAAATTTCAAATGTTCTTGCTGTGAGGTATGCACAACCTATCGTACCACTGTGCTGCCCAAGACAAGATTTTGATGTTAAACCTGATATAATGAAATGCAGTTAATATAGCCCTCTGTCTTAAAGGGTGATATTGTGTTCAAAGGACAGTTGCAAACAAACTTTAAATCAGGACTTTTGGAAAAAGCTTTTTTAAAATTATTTTTACATAAACGATAGTTCATACACCATTGCAAAAACCATGAGGACCAACTTGATCAGCTCAGTTGATGGAGGAAATATCTAACAAGAAGTTTCAACATAATGAGGAATACATGAACAGGTTACATTGAAACAACCCCCCTTGCATTTCACTTATTTTATTTATTTTGAATGGTAATCTGAATTTAATTTGATTTGATATTTCCTATTGCAGCAATTAAAGAACAGAGTGGAAATGTTACTCATATTATTGACATTAGTCTGGTAACTGAGGAAGTATGTAACAGAGATTCACAATAAACAGCTCGATTTGCAGTGTTACACAGAAATTTAGTCATAATATACTCAGGCAGGCAGTAGCCAGGGCAGCTAAACGCTCGCGATGCGAGGCTCGTAACCGAGCAACCACGGGGTCCTTAGTAGTTAAGGACCAGCTCAGGTAGCGTGTTAAAGTGATCGTAAGCCATGTGTAATAAAGTGGCCATGTTTCTGTTTTTGCAGGTGAGTAGAAGCAGACAATGAGCATGAAAAGTATGGGATGAGGTACGAGGTGAAATATAAAGATTAACCAGAAAGTGCATTTGTGAAGTGATGTGTATGTGGAATGCATGTTTACCGCGAGACGTAATTACGATAAGAAATGGGCGCCAAGATGTCCGCAAGGTAAAGAAGTATGTCTGTAGCTGAGAGAAAGAAAGGAGTGTGAATGTAGGGATGTGTGTTGTGATTCATTTGAGTTATCGACCAGGTTATGAGGTCATAGACTAATTAAATTGCTGTATTTTGTTAGAAGATGAGGACGTGAACTAGAAATACCAGGGATAAGATATTTTGTGATTGATATTGCTAATTGTGTTTATTTTCTATTTACAATTGTCTGTACATTGAAGAGAGGATTTCAGCTATTCAAACAGAGGATTTGTGTTATTAAACATTGTTCAGATAAGAATGTATATTCTACGGGGGGTTTTATTCTCTCTGTGTTTGCAGAATAAAGCTGATCCTTCAATACCCACACACTGGGGACTTCTCTTTCCCATTCCAAGTGTGTAACAATAAGGTTTTTTTTTGGAAATATTGTAGTAGATTCTAACTAGCTGGAACTGAAATGTTGTAATTTTTGTATTTTTGTGGGTTCGAACAAGGAACTTTAACCCAATTGGTCTTTGTCTTCCCCCAAATATCTTTTTACCATCTGCTTTCAAATGTTGGTCAACTGGAATGCTTACAAATAAAATACCTGAAAAGAAACATCTACACAACTTTGACTGGATTAAACACAAAGCTATCTTAAACCAATTTCAAACATTGTTCAACCTACTCAGGGAAAGACAAAGATCTGCAGATACATGTCTGTCTCCTTACAGCCATGTTGTTTGTGTTGTTTTCTATAATTTTAAAGTTACATTTTTTCATAAATTAAAGAAGCCATGCTCATGAAGCCCACATACGGGGGCTGCATTGATGGCACTACTAGCTAAACCTTTGGTCAACCTGGAAAAAGGTAAATAGATGCAGATAGAATATGATTGTAGTCTTTTAACACAGCCTGACTGTATTTTAAGTCTGCCCCTTCCAAGCAGAACTATTGGCTTTTAAGTCATTAAATGTAGTGACTTGCAAAGAAATTCAAACCCTTCAGTGTATAAGACATTTACTGTGGCTATTCAAGAGGTTTTGTACCAGGATGTAAATCAAAATGGCTAACTGGTTTAAATAAGACTTCCAATTTCTTCACAAACACACTCTCATAATGACTTTGGCTTCATTTCACAAAACAAATTGCATCCTTTCCTTCATCATCACAGAGCTTCTATATTTCTCTTAAACTGGTCACCATGTTGTTAATATTCATTCGATCCTTGAATCCAGATCAAAGCTGCTCTTGTTTCTTAGTCCAGTTTTATTTTCTTCCAGTGAACTTCTTTAAAGTCGTGCCTTACAAGTTGTTTGATCAGTGCAAGCAATTAGAAAAAAAATCTTGATTTTCTTTCATGTGATCTGCCGGGATACTTTTACAATGCTTGAAGAAAGACATTACCAACAGCATTTGTGTATCTTCAAGTTTTGTTGTATATGAGAATCAGCCACCACTGAATGCAATCTGGTTAAAGAGTAGGACTGTTATGATACCAGAACCCTGATGGCATACTAATAAGAATCAAACAATAATGAAATAGTCATGACATCATAAATTCTTATGTATGGTGTTATTTGTATTGAAAGAAACTTTTGCTTTTGATATGCTTTATGATCATGAACTGATAGAAAGATGCTCAATGATTCTCCACAAATGCTGCTCAAACAGCTTTGGGTTGTCAAGAAAGTGAGCAGAGCAAAAGGCAGCAACACAAACTCAAGACTTTCTCGAGTAAACAACTGCCACCGAACATGATCTGACATTTACCCTGTTTATTTTCAGATCTATTGTTTTTTTTGGCCCCTGCCATGTCTGTGATTACCTTATGTGTTTCCCTTTTGCTGATTGTCTCCCAATCCTCGAGTATTTTGATATTTATACATTGCAATAGTGGAGAATACTTCCCCTTACTCGGTTGAAGGTTGAATATCTTAAATTCGAATGGTTTGATGCACTGTCTATGAATTTTGATGGGGGGGGGGGGGGGGGGCAAGAGGACACTATGATAATGTCTCATGTACTGCACTGATTGGCAGTCGAAATGATGGCTAATGGGACAGACGAGGAGAGGTTACAGGCCACAGAGCAGACTTTCAAAAGAGTTGTGGCTACTGCCTGTGAAAAGCAGTTACATGCATGTAAGTGGAGGCTTTACAGCAACCAAATCAGGAATTCCAGTATTTAAAGGGGTATTTTATTTAAAGAGGTAGAGCACATTTTTGCATGGATTCAGAATATAAGTAGCATTCAAACACTGGCGCTTTGGCAAACTTTTGCCAACATATAGGGTAACAGCAAGCAATGTCGAGCTTAGTTGTTGGACCATGGACATCTAAGCTGTTGGGAAAAGCAGAAGTTTACATTAGATAATCGGAAAATGTGCAGATGCTAATAACATTCATTTGGTCTGCCATGCTTACAAACCCCAGCAACACTTTACGTCTGTCCATTTGCTTCCCTCAGTTACAACTTTTGTCATCTGTGCGGGTGAACATTGGGACCTACCTGCCTGTAATTCAACATTCATCCGCCCTGTCAAGTACAGCTGCTCCCTCCTCAGGCCTGGACTTCTCTCATTTGATAGAGGCGCCCTATTGGGGACAACCATTATTGGTCCTCTTGGCAAGGTGTCAGAATACTGAGACTAGCTGCAGGTTGTGAAATGGCATATGCTCTGCTTTACATTGGGTTCTTTGAGAAACGACGTAAAACATTTGTGCAGTGATCACAGCAGCACCAAGTTACGTTAGGCCAAAGTATCCCTTGGCTGAGTGCAAATGCACAAAATGTACACTGGCGAATGTTTAAAATCCATCAGAGATATATTAATTCACAAAGTTGGTCAATGTCAGCTACTGAATGTGGCTTCAGCAAAGAGTGGCATGTTCTACTGCTACTAAACCCCGTTCTAATAAAATGAAATGCAAATGAGATGGATTTTGAAGGGCATGGCCTTAAAGAGAAAATGTTCTGATTCTGATTTACAGAATATTTTTATTGAGGAAAAACTGTACAATGCAGCATCAGCATTGAATCTTGTACCATGAGGGCATATTAGTTTCCACAATCTTTTCGTCATTCTGATCACCTTTCGTGGCTTTATGTAACTGCTTTATATCAGCAGCCTGCAGTTGAGCCTGATGTAGCCTGGAGCAGTGACGGCCCTGCTGCTGCTGAGTCAAAACATCGAACATTGATGTTGACGGGTGACGGCAACCTTAACTCTGCAACCAAAGCAGTCAACTTAAGGAGACAGTTTGCATACATCCTGTCAAACTTTGGACTATTTTTTTATTATAGAGCACACAGCACTTTAGTTATAAGTTATGAGAGGGAAGGCAAAGTGTTGGCTCATCAGTTCAGAGCAGCAGCTGGGGAGTTCACAGGCATTTAGAGCTGTCAGTGTTCCCTCATTAAGGTCACTAGGGGGCTTATGTCATCACTTGTGACCTCTCAAGGACAAGTCGCAGGGATGGAAGCCTTAATAGTCGCATTAAGTTATGGGTGAAATGGTGTGAAACTGGGGGAAATGGCTTTTGAGTTGTGCTGGTAAGTGCTGCTGCAGGTCTTTTTTCCTTCTTTTGTTCATGTTTGACAAAAGATTCTGTCCTTTCCTCTGCTTTGACACTCTCTCTCATCATCACATGTCATCAGTCTTGCACCCTCACTCTGGCTAGATAAAGATAAAACAGCATTGTCTGCACTCCATCCTGAACAAGATATTCTAATGCCATTCGGCTTCAGGGACAGCGGCTGGTCCCACCCTCCCGTCTGGTGCTAGCGCAGGGCCAATCAATACTGGATCAATGCTCTGTGGATAATTTGACAAGTGCTTTCGACTCGACGTGCCCCAACCTGTGCTTTGTATCTTGATTAGTGATGGAGTGGAGGCCCTGAGGACCTGACCCTTAGTGGAACGATTGCACAGCGGCGTGGACTGAGGACTCAAGCACTTGTAAGCCCGGCAATTGCCCTATTAACTACTCATCTCTCACTCGCTGTGATTTCACTTTCCCTGCATGTCAAGCTCCGCCTGACCATAAATTACTGATGAATTTTAATTAAGGATTTTCAGTATTTGAGCTCTGACCAGACGCACTGGGGAAAAAACAGTCCCCTGTACAAAGCAGGCACATGCAGCCCTCCTCTTCACCCATTGCACCCCGTTCATGAAGTCATTACAATGAAAACAATCTACCAAGAAGGATTTAAAGGATAAGTTCGGTTTCTTTAGCTTTCACATTGTTTATAGAATGAAGTAGAACAATATACTCACCCAGAAGGCTTTCCTGATCCAAACAGTGCTTCAGGAGATATTTAGATCCAAAATCAAGCGGCGGACATTTGTATAATGGTAGCACATAGTGCATACAGCGCCGCTCCTAAAACTGCATTAATCGTCCAAAAACTCATTAGTTTCACCAATATTCCATCATGGTCCGCTCGGGCTACTCCTCCACGACAGTCTGTGTCACTCCAGACATGTCTTTGTGACTGTGCTGACCTCTGAACTGAAGAAGAAGAGCGCTTGCTCCGCGCATGCGCAGTGCGGCTCACTGTTTCAGGGGAAGACAGCCGGCTACACAACGACTTTCTTCTTCCAGTTTTGTGCAAAATGGACCAATATCTATCGGATGAATATGTTGTGGAGGAGGACTTTGAATATGATGGGTGTCCTTACAGTTTCAAGCCAAAGTTTACAGATGAGGAGCTCATAGAAAGGAGGATGCAGAAGCAGTGCTCCAGAGAGTACTGCTAAGGCGCGGAGGCAAGCATTCTTCTTCTTCAGTTCAGAGGTCAGCACAGCCACAAAAACATGTCTGGGGCAACACAGACTGTAATGGAGGAATAGCGTGAGCAGACCATGATGAAATATTGGTGAAACTAATGAGTTTTTGGACGATCAATGCAGTTTTAGGAGCAGCGCTGTATGCCCTATGTGCTACCATTATACGGATGTCCGCCGCTCGATTTCGGATCTAAATATCTCCGGAAGCACTGTTTGCATCAGGAAAGCCTTCTGGGTGAGTATATTGTTCTACTTCATTCTATAAACAATGTGAAAGCTGCAGAAACCGAACTTTTCCTTTAAGTCTGATTTACCTCCATGACATAATGCATGGCCTGGATGCAGTCTTACTTTTAAGAGAGGGAGCAGTGTACAAGAGTGGGTGATAAGTGTTCCTCCTTAACCATATGTAATATAGGAGTGCCTCAAGGGTCTATTCTTGGTCCAATTTTATATAGCCTGTATAAAATGTTCTTCTTTCAGTTTGCCCTGATGTTAATATGCAAATGTATGCAGATGATATGGTCATTTTCACTGATACAAAGTCCAAAGAACAAGCTGCTGCCAAATTGACAGACGCCGTGAGTAGTGTCAGATTGGCAAAACAACTTCTGTTTAACTTATAACTTGGCTGAAGCAGTCTGCATTTATTTTACAGCAATGGTATAAAATTCACTTTATCCTTACACCAGTGATGCATGATAAGTATTAGGGCATTATGCTTGACACAACCCTGTCCTTCAGAAAGCCTTTAAAAGGATAAAAACTAAATAAAAAGTCAAGTTTATTGAGAAAATCTTGAGAAATTTCTGCTTCTGTTGTCTTAATCAGCTTCAAAGTTTATTGTGTGTGCAATGATAGTGCAATGATAGACAACATGGTCACAAGAAAGCGTCACTTCATGCAAGCTTGTGCACTCTCTCCAAACAACTTCCAAAAGTATTGGATAAAAAAAATCAAGGGATTATCATCACTAGAAGTTTTTTAGGAAATACAGTTTTCTTAGCTTTGATTACTCCTTTTTTTATGCCTGCCTGATGGTCAAAAAAGCCTTCCAAAACAAAAAACAGTCAAATGAACTTGACCATCAGTGACCCACATTTTCATGACTGCTGCCTTGAACAGGTTACTTTTGGGAAAGAAATTTTAATTTCACAGGGACTTAATAGGTCGAATTAGGGGGAAAATACAAGGATAAATCTTGGCCAAGACATTTCCAAAATTGTCAGGTGAGTTACTGGAGAACAAAAGAAGGAAAACTGTGCCAATTCTTACAGTCCCTCATCACACAACTAAGACTTTGCTTATTATTCCTGGTGCAGTGAATGACATTTCTTGAAAATGTAATCATCTTCTGTGAGAACATTTTGAGTGACTGATGTAAATATTGAGAACTGCCCCTTCCTACAATGTTGACGAATCCTTTAAAAACTTCCCAGGTCTGCATCCAGATTTGAATCACCAAAATCAGGGTTCCCACGCGTCCTGGAAAACCCGGAAAATGATTGCCCAATTTTCCAGTCATGGAAAACATATGGAAAATGAGGAAAAAAGAGAAATGTCCTGGAAAAGCTTAAGTTGTCCTGGAAAATTATTTGTCTTCCTTCTAGCTTGAAACATAGGAAATGAAGTAAAAATGTACTTGGTAACTAATGTACACATAGCCAGAAAATGTGCATAGGTAAAATAATGCAAGTTAAGGCATAAAAAATATAAAAGCTCAAGAATGGGGATAAAAAGAAATAATAAAAAATGACAAAATAAAATTTCAGCTGAATTAACAGAATCTACTCATAAAAACAGAGTAAATAAAGATTCAAAAATACATATAACCATCATTTTATAATAGCAAGACACATAAAAGCCAGACTAAACAGATAGCTAACAGACAATGTTCGTGCTGGAGAGTTAGAAACAAAGAAATTCTAAGATCAATATGATCAATAGCTAGAGATATTGATCATCAACCTCTAATCTTGTTTTTTAGAAGTCTAACTAGAATTGAAAACTGCCCACAGCAACAATGTAACTTCAGTTGGTTATGTGACACTGGAAAAAGTCCTGGAAAATGATTTCTAGAAAAGAGTGGGAACCCTGAAAATGCAATCACTTTTATCTTGCACCATGACCAACATACCCTGAAAACTTCATCAACACTAGTACATTACTTGTTAAGTTTTCCTGTTCACAATCTAAAAAAAAAAATCCAAAAACAAATGACACAAAAACATCACCTCCTTCGCAGAGGTAATATGAAACATATATACTTGTTTCTGACACAGTGCCAAGGCTATGACTAACTTCCTCTGATTCTTCAAGTGAGGAAATTATTCCTGTTGTTTGACAGTAAACAACATTAGGTCCAAATTCACCAGAGGGGTAATGCAAGGATATGCCAGAAGAAGACAAATGTAGAAAGAAAGATCAATCATCTTGAAATTTGACTGCATGCCTAATTTATTTGTCATCCAACTGAGTGTCCTGGTTTTGCAGTATTTCATCCTTTTTCCATCCACGATGGGCGAAGGATCCAAGTCTACAGGAAACAATAAATGTATGGATATAAAGCTGCACTTTCTGTAAAAGTCTGCAGCCTGAATACAAAAGAATAACTGGGAAACAATCCAAGAAACTTTCAATCAAAGTCAGACAATAGAACAAGGACCACAATGTATCCAAAAATATTGGCTGAGTCACTTCCTAATGAATTATATTGAGCCTTCAAATGACTTGAGACTGCATAAAGCATTAGAGGTTCAATATTTCCCTGTGTGATATTGACCGGTTTGTCTAATTTCTCTGATTCTAGGACCAAAGATTAACTCATAAAGTGCTTGTGCCTTTTCCAATCCCCATTCCAATAATGATAATCACCTCATCATGAAACTGTGACCTTTGCATATTCTTGTAACAAGAAAGGCTGCCCACGCCGCAGCGTTTCATCGTGCCTAATGTTCCTGCATAGAAAGAGAGAGTTTCTATACTTATTTTTCTTAATGTGACCTATACCTAACAGAGCAGACACAGTCGCCCTGCATGCCAGGAATATCACCCTGCCTCTGGCTAAATGACCTGCCCACAGGCCGTTTTTTCCATTATCTCTTTCTTCATTCTTTGCGTGTCCTTACATCAGGGACTCCTGGCCCTCCAAGGGCAAGGTCAAAAACTTGGGTTGTTGAAGCTTTTGCTGTTATTTTTTCTCTACAGCCTGGCAATCTGAGAAAAACAGCACATATTAAATGTTAAAAAAATAAGAAATCAGTCACATGAATATAGCAAAATAAAAAAAAAAAACATGGGGCGTTCACATCGACATGACAGCACTTCATTCAGCTTGTATGTGTTTTGCTAGGAGGCGAGAAGGGTCCAGCTGCAGACCTCCACTCTCAGCCGGCTAACGGGTCCTCCAGTGTGAGACGGGAAGCGGTTTTAACCGCGGTGATAGGACAGCGAAGCGGTTGCCGCATGCATGAACATGCACAGACTTTGCCATGGACATTAAATACATATATGTCTAAAATAACATTATATACGTATATAATGTCTATGGATTTTGCCCTGCCACATCGAAACTTTCTAGCGGCAGCAGCCAATCACATCAAAGGAGGAAGAGAACCCGGAAATGGCAGGCATCACAGGTCAAAACAAACATTAAATGAGATCTACAACACGGCTCTACCTTCGTATAAAGATGATCAGGAGAAAAACTTGGCATGAGACAGCATTTCACCTCAGAGTGTTCGGAGAGGGAGTGTTGTGAAGGACTTTTGGGCAGGCTCTGCTCTATTGGACCTTTTCCACTAGTATGCCTTGGCCCTACTCTACTCGGCCCTACTCGATTTGCAGTGCGTTTCCACTAGTCTGGTACCTCCTAAAACAAGCTAGTTTTAGTACCTACTCCACTCTGGTTCCAAGTGAGCTGAGTCGATACTGAAAGATGGTGTCACTGACTGCCGGCAACTGATTGGTCAGACAATGTCATCATCGATGAGTCATGAGCGCGACAACCTCACATGCTAGTGGTAGCTACCGTTAGCTTACCCTCAGACGTCTTTTCTTTGCAGCTCGATTGCTCTCGTCCTCGGCTTCATTCAGTTGTATAGATTCCAAAACTCTGCTGTGGTTCTCAAGCGTTATTTCTTTTTGCCACCTGCAGCCTTCTTCTGCTTTTCTTTTTTACTCGGTTTGTGACAAAAAGCCACAGATTGTTGTGTCGTGCTCAAAATGACGTCACGGCAGAGCCGCTCAGCAACACTGCACCCCGTTGGACAGGCGATGGGGGCTAATGGAAAAGCAGCACAAGGCGAGTAGAGTAGAGTCGGTTAGAGTCGAGTAGAGTAGAGTAGGGCTAATGGAAAAGGGCCATTAGTTCACCGAATTACCTTTCCGTCACTGCCGCCTCAGACTCTATGCTTGTACAGCGGCGGTCGCATTAAAAAACGCTTTGCATTTAGGGGAATCATCCAGCAGGGAGGCTGTTTTTGGGGCGGTTGCCGCACAGGGGTGTGAAGGGGGCTGAACTAATAAAACCTTGAACTGATGCTGCTTTTATCCCCGTAAAACAGCAGTGACTGTTAACAAAGAGGTTGTGATAGGACTGTCAAGCAAATAAAGCAATTGTGGACCTCTCTGGGAAATGAAAATGCTCGAGATCATTACACCAAACGCAGGTGCCCACACACTTATGTTGCTCTACTGATGACCTGCATTTTAAACTTAGTGTTTTTTAATATAACACAACTGAGGAATCAAGTTAACCAAGGTATCAAAATTCAGATAACCCTAAAACTACAGGACGGAGGGAAGATTGCCCCATTCACTCAGGCACACTCAACCTAGAAGCATAACTGAGTTGAACTGCAAGGCACAACAGACTTTCATAACCAAAGAACAGACTTTTAGAGACCTTAAAATTCTACTCACTGGTAAGAAGGAATTATTGAAAAATTCAAAAGTGTTGTTCAAATACTGCTATTGGACCAAGATTCCAGACCCTCTCAGTACAGATTATCTTGAACATCATATGTATTTACATATGTTGGGAGGCTGTTCCTGCTTTGTCTCTGATGTCTTAATTTTTCTCACAATCTGTGGCAAATGTTAAGGTTGAGTGTTTTATTGTCTGTGGGATAAATGTTAACATGTCCTTGTTTGATTTTAAGCACAGTTGACATTTCTATTTATTGAGGCAAGTATTATCACCTTTCAAGTTATCAAAGCTTCCTTGAGAGTAATTTGTTTGCATACATGTACATGATGGTACACCCCGATGTTTGGTCATGTAATTCAAGGTGCCTAAATTTTTTAAGTCCTTAAAGGTGTAGTCAGCGATCTTCTAATCTTCTAATCTAATGCACTATTTGTCAAATTCACCGTATTTTTCCTCTCCGTCCACAAGATGTCACCACTGACAACATGTTGAAAAAAAGTCTGGTTTCAATACACAGCCTTGGCTCTGAATTTCAGCAGGTAAATTCTGTGAGTCGGGCCGAGTCACCAAAACAGGGTACACCCCCCCACATCCAGGGGGAGATCATACTCATGCGCAGATCAGACAGAGGGGGGAGGGGGAGTAGTAGGTTGCGTAGTGTGCGCAGTTAGCGTAAGAGAGAGATACATTATGTGCAGTAGCAATGGCTGAAAAACAGCCCAAAAGAAAAAGGTCAGAGGAGTGAAAAGTGAATAAGAAGGGCTATGACCATGAAAGAGCGAAGACCCCGTGTCAGTATTGATGTTGCTGTCCGACGGTGGAGGGAACTCCGCCAATTGAAAGACCTGAAAACGGATGCGGATGTTGCTCTCTGTCTGCTGGATAAGTTAGCAACATTAGCTTTCTGGTGCTTCACATAACAGTAACAGCCATCAGGCATTCATCTTATTGTCTAATCTGCCAAAATGTACTGTTGTTGTGATGTCATCAATATTGTCAGTTGAGTTGTCTGACGAGTCGGGGTTACCTTAGCTACGTTGGTCAGCTACGCAGTTTCTACAGCCGTTTTCATGATGATGCATGTCCATCAGCTTTCGGGGGTGGAGCCAGGGGTGAGGTATGAAGGGAGAGGGGGGTCTACATTAGTTTATAAACAACCTCTCCACTCGTTTTCTCCCACATTGCTGACTACACCTTTAAAGCATGCATCCCTTGTATATATCCTTGTACATATCTATATCAATATATGTTTTTGTACACTTGGTTAAAGGTCAGACGTGCTGCTGCATTCTGAATAATCTACAAGATTTAAATGTGCATACAGGAGGCCTGCTACTCAGGAGACGGAGCAGTCGATGTGTGAAATCACCAGAACCTATACCTGAAGCTGTGTTGCCTGTTCTGAAAGGTAAGATGTGATGAAACTGATGTCATAGGGCGTATTGACCTGAGCAATGATGGACACATGAACCTTAAAAGTCTGTTGGTCATCAATCAATGCCTTACAGTGTCTTCTTTAATTATTTATATGTTTTGACCAATGCCAAATAACATGTTGACGAACCTGAAACCCAAAGTTTTTAATACTTTCACCTTCTAAATTCTGCCTTGGTTTATGATTTCAAAGAACTTTTTACTTACTGCTGTTTCAGTTATAACACAAAATCAGATTACAGTTCTTGTGCAGTCGGTTATTGCTCTCATGCTGAGTCTCTTTCCAATAATCATTTAGGATATCTGCCAATGAGTCTTATCTGCTGATCCTGAAGCTTCTGAAACCTCCTCTGTCACACATCATTATGAAGATGATAACTCCTTAACTTCTTCCATTTATTTAACTTGTAAAAGATGCTAAAGTCTTATCATCGTCGGCTGGCCATATCTGAACTCCCCCCTGCCATGTTACTAGAAAACGATGTTTGATCCAGATGCTCTTTTCTAATCTTACCCATATTTTCTCTTAGCAGACTCATTTTTGCTCCAGCTCTATCTTCTTATTCATTCGTCTTGTTTTTTTCTTACCAATTGCGGTCCATTTTTCTCCTTAATTTAATCTTTCTCTGTAATTCTCTGCCTCTGTATGCCCTATCTGATGTGCTCGCTCTCTCGGTTCAATTTCTCCATTTAAAGCTATTTCATTCTCTCTTTGTAATTCTCGTTCCATCTCCCCTGCACCTTCATGAAGTCGATCAGAACCCCCTCGAACCCACCCCTCCTCAGTGTAATCAGGCTATTCAGTTTGCCGTGTCTCTGTGTCATTTTGCCTGATTAAATAATCAAACAGGCATCTCTTTAATGCCTCCCATTTGTATTCATATTCTAAGTGTAGTCATATTTTGGAATACACAGGGGGAGGCTGGTTTATAAGAGGGGCGGGGGTCCGTTTCAGGGGTGTGGGGGTGGGCGGGGTGCTCATCAAAGCTAGCTGCTGATAAAAGTATCGCTCCATGGAGGCATGTGAAGATTTCTGACACGGTTTGATCATTGCTAACATGATTTACAAGTACCACCCACATCTGGTGTTCCTTTTAATAATTTACCCTGCACCTGATGTTACAAAAAGCAGCATAATGAAAGGTCAAGACGAGACTTGATCAGAGGAAAACTGTTTTTTGAGATCTGAGAGTCATGACAAAATTGAAAGAATAGGTTACAATGATGGCAAATTTGAGGAACGGTCTGGAATTTTGGGGTATTTTGTGGGTAAGAGGTTCCTACCAGTTACAGATATCTTGGAGGTCTTGTTCGGGAGTGAGGGTAAAATAGACATTTAAAAAAAAAAGGTTTGGTGCAGAATCTACAGTGCTCCAGGTGTTAAAACCATAAAAACCTAAAACCAAAGCTCTAAATTTGCTGCTCTATTTTCATTCTAATATATCTAATGCATATCTTTCTAATGGTTTGGAGACGGACGTAAGTTGAAACTTGCTGTTTGTGGCCGATTATGTTGCCGTTCGAGGGCAGCTGCATCCTTTTTTATCAGCATCTGCCCAGATGTGGACATGATGGTGATATTTCCTCAGTAAGGAAAGTAGCTATTGGCTGTCCCAAAAGTCGCTAAATGACGTCATCACCTATTTTGCATAATCTGCAATTTGCATGAATTGTAATGGACGCTGTAGGAGAGAGGAATAACATCATGGGAGAGACAAAAGTGAGTAAAAAACACCCTAAATATGTTTAGAACTACAAATAAACAAAATAACTTCAACATTAACAGCATTAAATGATTTTAATGCTCGTTTTGTCCTGTATTGTTAAATGTTATAATATAGCAAATTTAATCACATGATTGTTATGTGGGGTGGAATTGCTAGCTCTACAATCAATCCTCCTCCTTTATCCGGGCTTGGGACCGGCAAAGTGACCAAAAAAAGACACACTCTGGCAGTGAGTGACATGCTTGCAGCGATAGAGTGATCCCGCTCTGCAAGCCAAAAGCGGCTTTGCGCATGCCCATTTCATTTGCAATCTGGACTCGGAGGGCTGAGGGTCTCCTCTCTGCTCTGCCTGCAGCTGGGACTGCTGCACGAGGCTGTGAGACGTCACTGCCTGGGAGTGATTTGGGACGGGGGAGGGGCTCATGGCAGCGAGCGCCCGTTGCTCGTTGAGGACAGTAACTGCAGAACGATACGTTCACGTCAGTCTCCAAAACACCAGAAAACTCTCCACTAACACCAGAAAAAGTCGCTAGATTTGTCGCTAGTCGCTTTTTTGAAAAAAAGTCGCTAAAGGAGTCTGAAAAGTAGCTAAATCTAGCGACAAAGTCGCTAAGTTGGCAACACTGCCGCTGTTACTAAAAATATTACCACAGTCTGGTATGAACACGTCCTTCATACTCTGCTTTGTCCTCTCCTCTAACGTATACAGCCATGCTGAACAGCAAGAGCAGCTGTGGATGTCACTCTCCTGCGCCACTTTGAATTGCCAATTCCGATTGAATTATGGACCACTTTTTGCGGGGCGGGCACGAAAGCAGAAAAGCAATGTCCTCTTTGTTTTCTTTTAGTTGTATCATAAAATGTGGAGCCGAAAGAAGAAGAAGAAAATGAAAATGCAGTTTGGATGATTTAGTGTTCATTTTAGTTGAGTCAAAAATTGTAGCCAAATCCTTCAAATGAAAAAGCATAACTGCTAATGCTTTTTCATTTTCAAATTTGACAATTCAGAGTGAATTTTGGTAACTGTGTGCTGGGGCACCTTTTGAAAATTAAATCTTAAATATATTTTTCTTTTCCTTTTAATTAAGTCACAGAATGAGCAGTCTTAAACAAGAAAATGAAAATGCAGTTTGGATTACTTGTTAATCTTTTTTATGAGTCAGAAATTCCGGCCATTACCTTGAAGTGAAAAAGCATTAGCTCTAATGCTTTTTAATTTTCAAATCTGACAATTCAGATTGAATCTTGGTAACTATTTGCTGGGGCATCATTTGAAAATTAAATCTTAAATATATAGAGTTTTTTTCATTTTAATTAAGTCACAGAATGAGCAGCCTTGAACAAGAAAATGAAAATTCAGTTTGGAAAATTTATTATTTGTTTCATTTATAAGTCAAAACCCCCCAGCATTATTCTGAAAATGAAAATGCATTTCTGTTAATCCATTTTAATTTGGATTTAAGTACTCCTTCTCTTCCATAATCCTTGGCCATGGTATATGAGTAATGACTGAAAGAATAAGATCACAGTGGACCAAAAAGCTGTTGAAATGAGAGTTTGGGCTCAACCTTTAGGATTTGTTGGGGACATTGGACACCTGCAGGAACCCCAAGCTTGCTGTTCCCAATTACTTTAAAATGAGACACTTAGGGGTGGTTGTGAATCTGATACCCATTGATCATCTCTGTTGGGGGTTCAGGGCGTTTCACCTGGGAGGAGACTCCAAGGCAGACCCACAACTTGCTGCACTGACTAGATATCCTATCTGTTTAGGGAATCCCCCAAAAGGACCTGAACAGTTGCAAAGGGAGAGGGATGTCTAGGTTTAACGTCCTTGCCCTGGATATGCAGTAAATGGATGGATGGGTGGGTACATGGTTGGACACTTGGATGGATAAATGGACATCTGATAGTATCACTATCAGTTGTTCATTCTTGTGCAGCATGCTGGGCCTGGCTTGGCCACTATTCAGTCTTAGAAAGTAAAAATAAATACCGTAAAATACCAAATAAATGATGAGTTCCAATTAATCGCAGGTATCCAAATAAACACAGAGTGTAGCAGTACATTTTGACAAATAGACGCCCATTCCAAATAAACGCTATTTATTCAGCGCAGCTTACAAGCTACTTTCAAAGTTTATTTGTCCCTCTGGACGTCCTGTCAGCTCGCTTCTCCCTCTGTATGTCAACAAAATGCGCATTGGTGTACAGTGCTCTGTTTCATGACAGTGCAGTTACTCTCAATGTCCACAGAGGCCACTAGAGTGCAAAAAGCCAGAATCTCACACACTCGGGCTTCTCAAATCCAAAGAAGTAGACGTTGCCACTGCTTGGTATTTGCCCTTAACGTCGGGAGGCGTTATAACTACATGCTACGTATAACTGCGTATAACTACAGTACTGTAATCTTGCTGCAAGGGTGATATTCATAGTGGTGTAAATAAATAATTTGATTACATTTACCATATTTTTTCATTTTTCGCTAAGCAAGATTTTCGTGGGAAATGACTTAAACGCCTGTTCCAAAAAGTTGCCTGGTCCCAAAAAAATGTGTGGTCTGCTCAGTGATTGAAACAAATAAAAGTCCCAGCTATTATTTGGTATTTTACGCTATAAACTAATATGACAACAGTTACAGACAAACACAGGTAATGGGTCAGATAACCATTCACATTCTGACTCTGGCTAGATTATACCTGGTGGGGCCAATCTGAATCCAAGGGTGACTTTTGCCAACTGGATCTTGTCCTACAGCAGTAGATGAAGAATGGATGGTCCGTCATAAATGAAAAATAGTGTTCACACAGTGATGCAGAGCTATTCTTGGTCTTTACTCTTTAAGCAAAAGCTCACTAAAGTGCTTAAATAATGTCAAACACATATAACTGAACTTAAACCATGATCTCAATTAGTATGCATCACAAAATCAAATGTATCAAATATAATAACATTTTCATCTAACATTTTATGTTAGAACTGACAAATGCATGCAGTTCACACATGCAAGTCGAATGCAGCTACAATAACAAGGCAAAAAGATGATTGAGCTTGAAACATGATGAAAGTTTTGTTTGTTGGTGAGGATCATTGTGACAAACAAAATATGTTAGATTCATAAATTGACAGAGCTTATTGTCTAATCTGACACACATGAAGGATTGTTTAATATATTTGCGAGTTTATCTGGGAAAGAGCCTTTAGAAATCATTTGGAAAGGGGCAGAACCTTTTAAAAGCATGTCCAGCAGATGATTGGATGATCATGCCATCAATCACATTTGAGTTTGCAGTGTTGTCATTTGTTTTTTATTGAATAAAGAAATGTTGTCAAGACAAAACTGCTACTGAACCTGTTAGTATTTCTGCATGAGCCGTCATTTTCTGCTATCTTACTTGTAGCTTCCACCTCTTTCTAGATGATGCTGATTGAGCCAAAGACAAAAAATTGCTAGTCAAGTAAGTTTTAAAGGCAGCCAATGCTTGCAAGCCTATTTTTGATTTGAACTGATGAAAGCAGACGCAACAGAGAAAGCAAATAACTGTTTCTGAACAAGTTTATTTTCATTCCAGTTTCACCTTGCTTTCTGTCATTTTTCTATATTCAGCTGCCTTTAAAAACAAGAAATAAATCTTCCAAGAGAACTGCCTTTTGTTGCATCACTTTTCATTTCTTTCGAGGGTCAGATGTTCAGGTTGAAGCTTCTTTCTTGTTCTCTAAAAGGGTTCCAAAAGTTGAAACTCAAGGTCGCACAAAAGACTTTGTTATTAAAATTCTAAACACGATTTAAGAGTTCCTTAAAGCCATTTTTTTTTTTTTTGCTTTATGCTTGGGTTTATTGAGCCATTCTAAAATGTTCAATGCTTTAATGAAATATAAAAGTAATATCTATTCTCAGACAGGTCAGTCTTCTCTTAAAGATTTTTTTTCCTTTAATGCAAGTTGCAGCGATGCCAAGAGTGCTCAATGCCTGGCAGACCTGAGTGATGAGAAGAGCCTAACAAGCACATGTCTAATTCGTAAAGAATAACACAGCTGTCAGTTTCATTGTTGTGTCGCCTTCTGATATTTGGAAGACTCCAAACAACTCGAGAGGCAAATCTATAAATAATGTGAAAAAAAAATATGCGTGGCTGCTTATTGATTCTTACTAAATTCGTTTGATGAAGCTTTCAGTCTGTGCCAACAGTATTTGTTTGCCTCTTTCTGCCGGCATCACAACAACAACCCTTATCATCATGTCATACACGCTCTGTCATTACGCATTCATTTAACTGACAGCTTGTACATTTTGTTTCTGGAACAATGAGAAGGACAAAAACGAACTTCTTCAAGTGTCATGGATGCTGCGCAAGGGGAATGTAGGGCCCACTTTTGGTAAAACACAAAGTGCTTCTGTGTGATGAAGATGCAGGTGTTCTAAATAATTTACTCAGAATTGTTGGGATTCTCCGCTTGAGTTTAAATCTGAAGGAGGATGTGGTTGGATATTCTTCTGGAAACATGTCAAAGGAAATGTTGTGGGAGGATTTGAGGCGGACTGCATTATCTTTGAATCAGCCACTGTGAAATTTCTAATCTCAGCCACATGCAGACGTGTGATACTTCTGACTGGACGCCTTGTTTTCAATGTTCCCCTCTCAGCTAGTCTTACGGAAATTTCCAAACACCACACATAAGAGTGTGGGTCTGCACCAACACTTATTCTTATTTTTCACTGCTGCCTTTTTCTATCTTTCTATTTATTTTTCTTATGGAGAGAGAATTTAAAGAAAACAAAAAAAGTGATCTGCAAATTAATGGCAAGATATATTTGCTTTATACTATCCATACAACTTTGCTAGACAACCACAAGCACGCCCTTAAATTTGAGGCGATAGAGTGCAACTTGACACAATGCAGTGCAGTCTGATGTGAGGCAACACAACTCAATGCAATGTGAAAAAATGACTCTTAAAATACTGCAAGACATGCAACAGTGAGACTACTAATAATAACTCAACTCGAGGCAACATAACATGATGCAATCGCAACATAACCCATGACAATCACAACTTAACCCACTGCAACTCAGCTTGATATAACTGAACACAATGCGGCGCAACATGGCCCAGTGCAGCACATCACTATGAACCACAAGCCAACACAACATATCAGACATCATAATACAATTCCATGTTACTCTACACAACTTGACACACAACAGCATGGCTGAGTTAAACAAAGCATTCAAATAAGCACAACATAAGGAACACAACACATGCAACCCGATGCAACGCAACATAAAACATTTCAATGCGGTTTAACTCAGCCCAATAAAATGCAACTAAAGGCTACACAACATGATGCAGAAACACCCTGGAGCACTGAAATGCAACTCAATGGAACTCAAGGCAAACTCAACACAGATTGCAGCAGACATAATACGGTGTAATGTAACACAATGCAATGCAGCACATGGCAACACAGCATATCCATGTAAAATAACATTCAGCACATTTTAATATGAGTACATTTCATTTTAGAGCCATTAAACAGATAGTTTACTTACTACAAGCCAATAAGGCTGATTTTTAGATTTGATATTTTTAAATGTGATGAAAATCCAGACATGTCAGGAAATTGTGGCATGGAGTAAGTCTAGAAAATTGTATTTGTACTTGAAATTGGAGAAATGAGCTTGCCTAGATTATAGTTTTTGCTGCACGGCAAAATATGAAGAGCTCTTTTCCAAAATGCTGTAAAAGCCAAAATTTAAAATACATATATTACTCAGTGCTATTCTTTTTTATACTGATTGTACTACCTGCCCTATCAGCATTTATTGCCAGAAAGCTGTATACTCCTGTTTAAACTGTATTTCAAAGTTCAGTTCCCCAGCCAACCCAATGGTGGGTCTGGGTAAATAATGTAAATAATTCCTAAATGAAAATGGATTTACAGCATTTTGGAAAAGAGCTCTTCATATTCTCCATAAAATTAGCTGATAAAATTCAATCCATCCATCATTTTGCTATCAGTATTTGGGTCACTGGGTGCTAGAGCCCATGCCATCTGTTGGAGGGCAAGGGAAAGGCTGCACCCCAGACTGGGAACTGAACTCTGCAGTGAAAAGACCCCAACCAGGGACCACCTTGCAGTTCCACGACAACAACAATATTGCCAAAACTTTTGGAGGAAAAACTAAACAAGAGCCAGTCCTACAAAGAATGCATTCCTTGGGCCAATAGTACCTTATTTTGTGCAAAATTGCCCACAATCTGATCCTTCTTTTGCATCTAATATGTTAAGTTGGCATATTTAGCAAGTTGGTATCTGAGTTCAGTTTACACTTTTGTTGTCAACTAGCAAAGCTTCAAATTAGAGGCTTTGGAACAAAATCGAAGCAAGCACAACTATAATATAAAATCAAACAGCAAAAGGAGAAGACAATATTCTTTCATTTTAAAAACCAACAAGGTGCCTACATCCAAACTGAAATCAAGAAATCTCACTCTCCCAAAGAGAAACCATAGTATGGAACACTGGCACAAGTACTTGTCAGCGCCAAGGTTTTATGACTTTTACTTTTTTGTGTTGAAGAATGAAATGTTCACATTTTTGCTTCCAGTTTAGCAAGTAAAAGGATATGAATGCACAAACACACACACAAGAATATGTGTAAAACAGTCATTTAAAGCAAAAAACTTGAGTAGAAAACAGGGTAGACAACATTTGCACCCTGACACCACACACTGGATCCTCTTAAAGCTGGAGAATGCAAGTAAGTTTAGACCCATATGTGTTCATAAACATTTAGCTGTCTGTGTTGCTGAAAGTCAGTGAACCATGACTTTCCAGCACCGAGCTGCTTCAAGCCTTTAATGAAACAGATATGGTAGAAAATAAAAGTTTATCTGAAGACACACATGAGCAATTAAGAAAGCTAAAAGAGAGAAAAGCTGGGTTCATCCGATAATGGGTCTCAATGGTGTTTAATAGCATCACTGAAACTGCTTGTTGCAATAAGTACTTGCCATGAGGGTTGTTATATGCACAGGAAGGGGGAGGGGGTTCGCGAAATTCATGAATATTACCTGCTTTGTATACATGCTAATGGGACTCGGGATTCTGTCAGCTTAGAAGAGCAGTTTTGGCACCTTTCACCTTCTTTGCATTCATTTATCATCCACAAAGCAGCATGATCTGTCAGTGAATCAGCCTTGAAGTCTGTTCTCGCTTACAGCTATATGTCGTTTCAATGTCGAAAAGGATGCAAAGATGCATGTCAAAGTTTGCATTTGTCTCATTATAGTTAATCATTGCTACATATTTGCTGAATATATTCAGACATAATGGAATTCTAAAGTAAGAGGTATGTATGATCTGTACCATTTTAAAACAGCTGGTGCAACTAAATTATGGCATATGTAGACAAATTTAGGACCCATATTAATAGGCCTGACACGATAATAAATTTTGCTGAACAATAACTGTCAAAGTATTATTGCAGATAAATGATATTATTGTCAATATTACTTTGAAACATCTTTTTTTCATTAATGTTATTATACTTTATGTCATAATAAAGTAAGTACACCATATCAAAAGGAATAAACTTTAATTTCTTCAGAGTATTTAACTGTAATTGGAAGGTCAAGGGCTTTTCAATGAAATAAATGAAACAAACAATATGATAAATAAAAAAAAAACAATGAAAATTAAATGGACTCTTTTGGGAATAATTACATGTAAATAAAAATCATTACACTAATCAAAAAAAATAGACCCTGTCTCTGTAAAGTAGAAAAAAAAACACTCCAATAAAATACACACAACAATGAAAAAAAATAAATAAAATGAAATCTTGTCTTTTCAACCGTATTGAAGGGCTGTATTTCTTTTGCAATGTAGCGAAAAACACTGAGCGCAACATTTTGAGACGTTTTATTCATCTTTACTTTGCCGACCTAACGCTTCATTAAGCACTGACTGTTGTGAAGAAGGCTCTGCTGCACCTCCCCTACTTCATCGCCACTTCTTTAAACAAATGCGACGTATCGGCTTGTTGGTGTTAATGGGCTCACTGCTTGTTCATTCTCATTAAAACCAAAATATTCCCACACCGGGGCTGTGGCTTCCAGCTCAGGAACTGTCACTTTCATGCCATCATTCATGTTAGTGTTTCCTAACTACTCCTCATGACGCTCACTTGCTTCTCTGTGTGTGTACATGCAAGCGGCCCGGCCTCCTACCTAAAGATTGAATGACTGACAGATGATCACTCCGCTAGATCAGCTATATAACCAACGCATCCCGATGTTGAGAAAGATGTACGGAGTGAGCCATCTTCTCATTCAGCCTGTTTGGTGGAGAGAGAGGAGGAAAACAAACATGCATGCACATGTCAATTTATCCAGGCCGGAAAACTTATCAAGGACGTTTTTATGTATAGTGCGGTAAATTGATCTATTGATTATCGTGACAGGCCTACATATTAAGAATACATTAAGACATCAAGGGTCCATATTAAACTGTAGAAAAGGAGTAAAATATCGGACCTTTAAGTGGCATTTTTTTTTTTAAAAGAGCCATCGCACATTTCTCCAAGAACTTAGAGTTTGGTAAAAGGTGTTATGTTTCTCCACTCAAGCCCTTTTGAATTTTAAAACAAAGAACATTTGCAGAACATGGGACTTTGAACATTTTGGTAACCTCCGTGATTGCTCTTATTTCTGTTATTTACAGCCTACATTCACTCAACCTTTTGCACCTTGCTGAATTTTATGCCACACATACTTCAGGCAGTTCTGAAGGTAAAAAGGTTCCCAAATCAGTAAAAGCAGTACCTAATAAAGTCGCCTGAAGGCTTGCACAGTAGTTGGGCTCTCTAAAATGCACTTTACATATATCATCATAAGTCATACATGTAATGTATAGCCAAGTGGATTTACATACTTCTGTGTTGGCTGTGTATATAACAAAGGTAAACAGCAATTACCTTCAGCTTAAGATGCATCTTTGAAGGTTGGTACGTTAATGTGACCCCTTTCACATGAAACTGAACCTTGGATCTATCCATCAACAAGATTATTATTTTTCACAGCAGTTTTAAAATGTTTCAGTATACAAATGAGACATTTCCTAAAGCAAAAACCAAAGCAAAAATACAATGTGAAGGCAAGGTCATGCTGTATGTGTTTGCTGTTGTACACAGAACATTGTGAAAGCAGCAGTTCCAAACTCAGTCACACCTTTCAGTAAATATGAGAAAAACGTCTATCATACCTCTGAAGATTTGTTTTCCTTTAGAAAGAAGGTCTGAATCTGTGAAACTGAACATACAGCAACAGAAAAAGTTAGAAGAACTAAACTGGAGTTGAACCAAACTTTAGAAAAGAAAATATCCCTGAACAACAAAAAGCAATCGCATCTAGTGGAGATTTTGACAAGTGAAATGACCAAATAGTAGAAATGTACTAAATGCAGATGTGATGTAGAAGTGGGAAGATCTTTAAAAGCTATTACATATGTTTGTAAGAGTTAAATGCTTTTTTCTAAAGTTTTCTCACTCTTACGGTGAGATATTTTTGTATGCAAACTATGTCAGTTTTATTCAAATTTAAAAAGACAGAAAGAAAGATCTCGGGAATATTAGAAATGCAAGTTTTAATCCTGTCCAGATGGAGGGGTGTGTGGAGGTCCTTGAATTGATGAGGAGCAGCCGGCAGCTGCCAGTGTTACCCCACAACAACAAGAGTGACAGTAAACAAAGTTGCACTGTAGCCTACATGATGCATGCAGACAGATGTTGGTGGTGGTACTTAAGCCAGAGTGCTAAAAAAAAGTTCCTATGGCTGATATGGTCATACAGCACTGGCCCACAAGTCAGAAGTCAGTTAGTCCATACTGTTTGACACAATGATCCAGACTAAAAGGAAGAAAGGATGGCGTTGGAAAGAGCACAACAAAAAAAGGGAACTATGATATGGACAAAAAGCAACAACTACCACAACACATGTAACTAAAATTCCATTTCTTAATCAACAACAATTTTAGGACTTTCTGGTAGGGCTAAAGCTCATCAAAACACACAGACTGCTCCAATTAAAGTGAAAAATTATTTGATCTTAGACAGTGGACTCCTCTCTGTGCTTGTCTTGCTAGATCTTAGTGCAGCTTTTGACACCAGAGTGTCACCACATTCTACCACAGAGATTAGAGAGATTACTCAGGATTACAGGGACTGATTTAAATTGGTTTGAAGTCCTACTTATTAGATGGATACCAGTTTTAACAAGTAAACAATACGTTTTGCACACACTAAAGTGAGCGATGAATCTCTGCTAGCTCTAATTCTTTTCTCTTTGTATAAGCTTCCCCTTGGTGGTGTCATCAGGAAACACATTCAATTTTCGTTGTATCAATATGTCAATCAATATGTATCAATGGGTGAAATGAATCAGTTTTCTAAGCTAGGAGTGTGTCAAAAGGACATGAGGATCTCATGGCAAGGAATTTTCTGCTTCTTTTTGCCTCAGACAAAGATGTGGTTATTGTGCTTAGCCCTTAATGCCTTGGCAAAAACAAGTGCACTTGAATCAGCAGCTGGCAGTGAGCTAAAGATGTCACTTAGTGGAAACTTACAGCAATTTAGCGTTAATAATACCCATCCTTCAATATATCAAATTTTGGCAGGTAATGATCTGCATTCATCGAGGCACCTTTAATTTACATTACAATATTACAGTGTTACAATTTCATCCATCTGACACTTTTCCAGAGTGACATACATTTAAGAGCTATATATATAATATGTATGAAACCTCAAAAACCTGACTCAGTTACAATGTAAATAATGAACTTCTCCAATGTAGACATGTAGCTACACACCAAATAAGCTAAAGTATAAACTGGATTAACATTCATATACTCCACATGAAAACCATTTGGCTCCTGACACAGTATCTGCTGATACTGCACCCTGTTTATCAAGAAAGTTAACTTGTCTATACATGAATGTAACAGAAATGTGCTTTATGACATTTCAGTTCCACCAAGATGCATTAAGAGGGTGCCACCAAACGTATTTTTTGCTTTAAACCGCTAACCATGCTTCTTCACAGTCTTATAATGTTGTCATTTGAAATTCTAGCAAAGAGCAAACAAAGACAAATACAAAGTCTCATTCAAGATGTGTTTTGTTGAAGCATATTTTCCATCTGCTTGTTTGTATGCCTTCTTTTTTTTACATTTTTATAGCTCTTGCTGAGTGAATTATTTAGTCTTAGTTTTACAGCTGTGTTATTTAAGAGACACAAAGTGCTTTGTGATGCCTGGGGCTTCAGTTTTATGTTGTTTAAAATACTTTAAATCAAAACTTTCTGACTACATTCTCGGCCTCTGTCTGTCTTTCTGTCACCCTGCTCATCCATCAGACCCTCCTCTCAGTCTTCCTGTCTGGCGCCTCTCTCTGTGCCTCCCTCCCTGTCGTCTCCTTGTCTCTGTCCGTCTGTCCGTATGACACACTCTGTCAACTGGTCACTGTCTTAATGGTGGCTCCTGTCACATCAGTCTCGGTTTAAGTTATCTGGCCCCACTCCGTCTGTCAAATGGATGTTGTCATCGGCAACTTGCGTTCTGGGATTTTTTACCATTTATGTGACCCCTCTTTGAATAGTTCACGCTTGTGCACTTTCTCCTGAGGACAGGGATGACATCTGATGGTGACGGTGCGGAATATTGTTCTTTTAAGGGGGGTTGAACACAAACTTACAAAAGTACATTATATTGTCTAAACCATAAGACACAATCATAGTTGATTTCCTGAACCATTTTTGTCTTGGACAAAATTGATTTAGATTTTTTAAGGAATGAAATGGTACTTTAATATGCCATTTTTTGTTTTGTTTTGCTTTTTAATAGCTATATGGAATATCCACTATTTAAGAATAATTTCCTGGGTGGTGATGTGGGTCTTCAACTGCAAATTAATGTTAACAATTTTGTATTAAATAATACACTGGTATGTGATTTTTAATTATTAAAAATACAATATGAATATTAGCTTCACATTTTCTCGACATATATCATGTTATGTGCATTTTGAAGCATAAATGCTTATTAATTTCCATCTGTGAAATAATTTCGACCAATTAAACTTATTTTAACACATGGCTCCACTTGAAAAATTGTCCAGCTCCAATTACGAGCCTATTGTCTGTCCGTCTGTATAGAACAAAATAACTCAAAAAGTTATGGATGGATTTGGATGACATTTTCAGGAAATGTTCAGCATGGGAAAAGGAAGAACTGATTCAATTTTGCTGTTGATCTGGATCAGCGTCTGGCCGCCATGACGAAAAATGTGATTTTTGTGAATAACTACTGAACAAAAATAGATATCATTATGAATCTAATTGCTAATGGTATGTTTTTATGGTCAAGGAATCTAAATATTCACATTAAAAAAAGGTAGGACTAATATTTATGGTGAAAATCACAATATGGGTGAGGACTGTGGCACTGGCGGAGGTCTGCGCTCTCTGATTGCTTTTCTAGTTTGGTATGAATTTATTAAATAATTGAAATTTAAAGAACTGAAAACAAAGATGGGGAGGAATCTCAGTGGCTATGTTGGTAAAAGTGGGTGTTCTTTCATTTTGAATACATACGGTTTTCAACTTAAACTGTAAAAAATGTTTCTTTTTTTACTGAAGTGTCATTTCTTTTCCAAAGTTGAGATAGCATAATGAATAATAGTGTGCTGATAATCACAGACATGTCCCAGATTTTGTTCATCCCATAAAAATATTTCCCTACATGTTGAAACTGGAAATATGTTACTTTTGTTGCAGACAAAAACTTTTTTCTTACCTAAAATATGTAAAAAGCAGATGTGGATAAACAAAATATATTAAAAAGTAAACATTTTATGGCATTCCTTAGAGAGGTGTGAATGTTTCCTTTAAATAGGACATAAAGGTTACTAAATTAATTAAGCAGCAGATCCACATAATGCTTTCACAAATAAATTATCCTAAAAAGCGACAATAACACCATGGATGAGATTGGCACGACAGTATAAAAGATTTAAAGACTTACTTTTTCATGACTTGAAAATGAAGTTCAGTGCAGGCCTCACTGGTAGCTCCAGGAGTTGAAATGCTGCCATTTTTCTGGTCCAAAAAAGTATTTTAATCCTTAACATGAAGGTTTTCATTTTCAGATAACTCCAACTTTGTACATCCATTAAATGGTGTTGCTGCTTTCTTCTTCTTGGAACAGAAAGATCACTCACAGCTTCAGTTGTGGGCCAGCTTGTTGGTTGTAGTATTGCATGGCAGTGGTGTGCCCCAGCATGTTGGTATTCACTCAGAACAAAACCCACTCACAAAGAGGGGTAGAAGTGGTCGTCTCGCTGTCATTTGAAATTATTTTCAACAACATGTTGCTTTTTTGGCAAGACAGTCCTTTCTTTGATCGAGAAAGTCTGCTGTGTCTTCTTTAACTGTCCTCTCCCAGTGATACTTTGTATTACTCTCCATGGCACAGTGTTTCTGGTATGGTGGGGCCTGCCCTCAAGAGCCAAGGATATCAGCTGAAGGTGACAGAGTTCACCCTAGAAAAACATACATTTAGCATCTGAGAGAAACAAGTGCTAACGTTTCAGTATTAACACAGAGCTCAGATCAATAAATCCAAATTCAAGGGGTCTAATGTCTAATATGAGTTCAGGGACTTGGGTTTCATAAAGTTTGTCCAGAGGAATAAACACTAAAATCAAATGTTTCCACCGGAGAGGGGAGAAAAACAAGGTTCTACCAAGCCAAATCATAAATAAGAGCTCATTGAGCTATGGATGCCATGATGCTACTATAAACTCTGCAAACTAGTGAGAGCTTAAGACGTTCATATTCAAACAAACATCCTAGAAATTCTACAGTCACTCTCTCTGATGCTTAGACTGTGTCAGCAGAGTGAAGCAACTCCAGAGTACATATATGCTCACCACACCTGAGCCAAATCAGCCAATCAGCCTCACACACCTGTCATGCAGTGAGATAATCATTCTCCCTCACTCTGGCTGCATTCAAGCTCTGCAAACTCAAACCTCCATTGAGTTCATGTTGTCCTTGCATGTTTGTCCCTCCCATTAGAGAGGCCTGAGATCCATGAAGAGAGGACAGGGGATGATGCTAAAAGACATGAGATGTCCTTCCGTTTATTCAGCATCTGTTTGTGATATGATCTGTCTGACACATTCAACTGTTTAAAAACAACATTTTAATAAGTTATTTGGTTTTTATTTGAATAATTTTGAGTGAATCTGTCTGTTTGGAGCACAGTTGTTGACAATTAAAGGGAAAAAATAACCTTGCAGCGCAGTTGGATCAGCCTGATTTATGTCTGTAATCACATAGATCCATACTGCCAAGCTCCAATCAACAAGATTGTGTTGGGAAATCATGTGCTGCAATCAGGCTAGAGTCACAGAGCTCCTGTCAACTACCAGACAAAAATTAATCATGTGCTCAATGTATATCACCAAATGCTCTGCTGTGCTTCTAGAATACCATTTAATTACCACTAGGCCTAAAACAAATCAAAATCACCTGGAAATCCATCTATCTATAATGGATAGAGAAGAAACACCAGCTAACTTCAGCACAGCTAACAAGCAGCAGAAGGAAAGAAAGATAGTGAAATAAAAATCTCAGTTCAGGCAACATTTTAATAGGTGAAGATTTCCAATTTTACCTTGGTTTTATTATTGACAGGTCATCACACATTGATAAGACAAGGACCAAAGCAGGTTAATCTGCCCTCGCTTAAAGGTGGAGTCAGCGATCATCTAATCTTCTAATATAATGCAGTATTTGTCACTGTATTTCCCCTCTCCATCCACAAGATGTCCCCACTGACAGCATGTTGAAAAAAAAGTCTGGTTTCAATACACAGCCTTGGCTATGAATTTCAGCAGGTAAATACTATGGCTCGGGCCAAGTTACCAAAACAGGGTACACCCCCCCCCCCCACATCCAGGGGGCGATCATACTCATGCGCAGATCAGACAGAGGGGGGAGGGGGAGTTGTAGGTTGCGTAGCGTGCGCAGTTAGCGTAAGAGAGAGATACAATAGGTGCAGCAGCAATGGCAGAAAAACAGCCCAAAAGAAAAAGGTCAAAGGAGTGAAAAGTGAAAAAGAAGGGCTAAGACCATAAAAGAGCGAAGACCTGGGTCAACATTGGTGTTGCTTTCTGATGGTGGAGGGAACTCCACCAATTGAAAGACCTGAAAACGGACGCGGATGTCGTCGTCTGTCCGCTGGATAGGTAAGCAACATTAGCTTTGTAGTGCTTCACATAACAGTAACAGCCGTCGGGCATTCATCTTATTGTCTAATCTGCCAAAATGTACTGTTGTTGTGATGTTATCAATAATGGCAGTCGAGCTGTG
The DNA here is from genome assembly GCA_036419115.1 of Scarus forsteni. Classification (NCBI taxonomy): domain Eukaryota; kingdom Metazoa; phylum Chordata; class Actinopteri; order Labriformes; family Labridae; genus Scarus; species Scarus forsteni. The sequence continues at coordinate 12,396,246 of JAZDUH010000359.1, read as the reverse complement.
GCTACTATTGTCTGACGAGTCAGGGTTACCTTGGCTACGTTGGTCAGCTACGCAGTTTCTACGGCTGTTTCCATGACAATGCACGTCCATCAGCTTTCGGGGGTGGAGCCAGGGGTGAGGTATGAAGGGAGAGGCGGGTCTAAATTCATTTATAAACAACCTCTCCACTCGTTTTCTCCCACATCGCTGACTACACCTTCAAATGCATGATCAAAATCTCTACGATATCTGGAGGAAATTACATCCTACAGCTAGAGAATATTCTTCTTATTCTTGTCTCCATAAGAGGATAGATTAATTCTCAGAGTTTTGAATATTCAGTATTTGCCAAGGATAATTTCTAGCCACCCTCCATATGTCTCCATAATCAGTATCAATACCTGAGAAACCATCATTTTATTTTTTGCCAAGAACAAATTTAGCTTTTCTGTAAGATTAACTATCCTTCCTCTTCTAATATTTTCACTGTGGGACACAATGAACAAGTATTAGAGAACATTTAATTTCCTTTTGCTTTGAAAAAAACACACTGAGATCAATTAACTGGAAAGGGGATACCAAGAACAAGAAGAACAACATGAAAAATCATATTCATTGAAATTTTTCAAACAATGAAACATAAAAAAATGAAAGAGTAATTATTAAATACCTGCAAGATAGAGAAAAACATACTAAAATTCAAAAGAATTACAAGGTTCTGGTTTGGCAGATTGACATAGAAACTAGAAATGTATCAGTAAGAGCAACCTTACAGAAATAAATAACAGTTTAAAAACTACTTTTCCTCATTTTTCTCATCAGAACCTCCAGAAGTTTTACTGCAGCAGATACATTTTAGCATCTGTTGAATCACCAAAGCTAACTAAGGGAGAGCATGAGGGAATAAATCACCCTTTTACTGTCAAGGAAATTGAAAAGAGCATTCTTTCTTTACTATCTAACATCACCAGGAGAGGATGGATGTCCTCCTGAATTTAAAGAACTGCTTATTCCTCTTTGTAGGATGTTTTAAATCTTAAACAAGAACCTTGCCGAAACTGTCTTGGATGGCATTAAAAACTTTTATTTACAAGAAAAACAAAGATCCTCCAAAATGCTCCTCATATAAGGCCAATAAACCTTCTTAATGCAGCTTTTAATAATCTCCTAAGTCCTAAAGCAAAGAATACATGGACTCTTCCCCAAACCTATCAATAAAGACCAAACAGGTTCCATATGTATGTTCACATTTTGCATTTGACAATCTTCGTAGATTATTTAACATAATTCAATCAGCAAATACGAGGGACGATTTTTGTGTTACATTATCGATAGATGCACTTTGGGCTCTTCCTTGGATTGACAAGAGAAATGTTTTGACAGGTCCAACTGGTGTGTCAAGGTTGGGGAAAATAACCTTTGTTTGTGATTTGTGATTGAGGTTATTTATCATACCTGTTACATTTTATGATTGTGAACCTTATAATTAATTAACTCAGGTGTCTTTGGAACGCTGTATACTATTCGTTAGGCTTTCAATTTCATTAAACCTTTGCATTTGTTATAGATCAACCTTGAAATGAAACCTTTATGAAATTCTAAAAATGCATGAACTGTTTCCAAAAAACAAAACAAAAAAAAAAAAAACAGACCTCAATAGGTCTTACACTTAATTCATGGTTTTATAAACAGAAAACAGAAATAACTTGTATCTTATAAGATAATTATATTAAAATTGTGGTTCTTTCTATAAATAGATCTAAATTAAATAGACTTCATCTTACAAAGTGCTTTCCAGTCGCTATGACTACTCAGAGCAGCTTTACATCTACCCATTCATACCCCTTCACTCTCACAATTACTCACTGATGACTGAAGTTTCTATTAAAAATGTCCATCAGCATTACACGACCGTGCCCTTTCATACCCATTTCCTGACAAGCAGCGTGAGCAATTTGGTATTAAAGGAACATTTCAGCATTTTTAAAGTTGAGTTGCATCAGGTACTTGACAAAATCTATGTGACGTGGTTAATGGGCTCCAAGCAGTGCTGCCTCTTTTAGAAGAACAACCTGAAAGCAACAGTAAGATTCAATGCTGTTAACAGGTATAGTTATTTTCTGTAATTGTTAAATGTAAAAATGAGCCACAAAAATGCATTTGGTCGAATGTACAATTGGGCAAAGCATTTCAGAGGGCTTCATCATTCTGCCAGGTAGCCTCTGTGTTTTGCACTATTTTCTGATGCAGTGTGTTCATATGTGTTTTCCACTTGTGTGCACGATAAATCAAATAGCTCTATATGCTTGCTTTCATTTGAAGCTTATGACAGGAACGATACGGGTGGGCGATACTGGGAATTTTGGTATCGATCCCATACCAAGTAAATACAGGGCTAGTATCGCCGATACCAATACCGATACTTTTTACATGAAATGTAATGATCATTGAATAATTTTGTAATTTTGCCTTGAGTTTGTTGATTATGATTATGATCAAGCTCAGCACAAAGATTTTAGGCAATAAAAATGCTTTTTATTAATGAACCACAACAATAGAACATTTTAACTGTATAAAAGTAATAAATTATTCCACGTTTAAGAAAAAAAATCACAAGTGCAAAATAACAAAAAAAGCAGCAATTTAAAAAAAAATATAACAATGTCAACATCGCAACAAAAAATACCTTCCATTGCACAAATAAAGTGTAAACTACAGTTAACCTTAACCTTTGGTTTTCTGCTCACAAAGTCCTCTCTTGGGTTGCCCTTTTGGCTCCGTTTCCATATTGACAACAGATTTATAGGTTTTTGTTCAGGAGCAGTAACATGTTGACATAGAGGGAGAGAGGTGCGCCGTTTCCAAGCGGCAGGCGGAGTGTAGTAAAGTAAAGTAAAGAAGACATAAACGAAACTGCAGTATCGATCTCATCACGCTAGTATAGATCTGATACCAATACTCAGCTCGGTATCGATACTATCGATATTAAGAATGATACGCCCACCCCTAGATTGCAGGCCTGGACTTGTAGTTCACATACATAGACTCCACAGGTATACATGGACCTCCCCTGCTCCTCAGATTTCACGAAAGTTTGTCTTCTCTCTCTTTCAGCGAGGAGCTTGCAATAAGTCACTTTAGTCATTCACTAGCTTTTCCTCTGTCCTTATCCCTCCAGCAAAAGTTTTAACATTTAAATAGAACCCGTCCTATCCTGTCTGGAAATCCTGATGATTTAGAAAGTTGTTTTTTCAAGTAGGGGTGTTCAGTGGCCCATTTTGGTTGTTACTGATGTTGTGGGAATGCTTCAGTGACATTTAACTTTACTTGGAACATCAGCACATTTCATTACGTGTGTTTTGTGTGCTTTGTACACAAGGCTGCACAATAAAACTTGACCATTTGTTGGGCAGACTGGAGTTCAGGCCAAGTTCACAATTCAATCTTCTGTATAAACAACAGGCTAGCCATAAATTTTAGTCACCAAATTGACCCTCAATGGACAATCTTGTGCAGCCAAGAATAATAATAAGAAAAACAGGGTGACAAAGCAGGTAACGTGTTTTGCACAGGTTGCTGGTTCAATCCCAGAATCAGTCAGGGCTTGGTTGTGTTGAGTTTGCATGTTCTCCCAGTGCATGCACGGGCTCCTCCCACAGACCAAAAACATGCTTATAAGGTTGATTGGTGACTCTAATGCTGCTTTTCCATTAGCCCCAGTCGCCTGCCCAACGGGGTGCAGGGTCACTGTAAACAGCTGAGCGGAACTGCGGTGACGTCATTTTGAGCGCGACACAACAATCTGTGGCTTTTTGAACAAACCGAGTGAAAAAGGAAAGCAGAAGAAGGCTGCAGGTGACAAAAAGAAATACCCCTTGAGAAGCACAGGAGAGTTTTGGAAGCTATACAACAGAGTGAAGCCGAGGACGCGAGCAATCAGGCTGCAAAGAAAAGACGTATGAGGGTAAGCTAATGGTAGCTACCGCTAGCATGCTAGGTCGTCGCGCTCATGACTCATCGATGACGACATTGTCTGGCCAATCAGTAGCCGGCTGTCAGTGACGTCATCTTTTAGTTTAGACTCAGCTCGCTTAGAACCAGAGCGGAGTAGGTACTAAAACTAGCTTGTTTTAGAAGGTACCAGGCTAGTGGAAACAAGCTGCAAATTGAGTAGGGCCGAGTAGAGTAGGGCCAAGGCGTGCTAGTGGAAAAGGGCCATAAATTGCCCTTAGCTGTGGATGTGAGAGTGACCACCCCCCGCCCTGCCTCACCCCTCAGTGTTAGCTGGGATAAGTTCCAGTCCCAGCATCCTCAAAATGGATAAGTGGTTTAGATAATGGATGAATGGATAAGAAGAAGAAGGAAATGTAGGGACATCATTTAGAAGTTTAAGATTTTTTTTTGTTTGTTTTCACTCTCACCATGAAAAGTGTTTTTTTTTTTAAATATCAACCAGCTGACAGGGACCAAAAAATAATCACCATAAGACACTCAACATCAGCCTTTTTTCATTAATGACCTTCTGATTGGTACTCATCCCTAATTGCACCCTTCCACTGGTGTTTATTGAAAACACACAACATAAAAGCAGATATTGGCCTTTGACACCCGCCACCCAACATGAAGAAAATAGTCTGGCAGCCCTGAGTATGGAGAGGGCTGTTTTTATGCATTGTCTCCTGACATGCTGGAATGATTATATATTGAAACAATTTGTGAGGAACATGGGCACTGGCCACAACAGGCTGGGACGACAAATCTTCAGGGGCAAAGAATTTATCCTCTCACTCAGAAATCCATTCATCAAGCTGTCTCCGGAGAAGTAAACAACAAAGCCTAGACTCCTCCAGAGCAGTCCTCACCAGGGTCTGCCGGGTGGATGCAGCTGACAGTGGGGGCAAACCATTAGGTCCCTGCATAGTCCCTGTCACCGGGGAAGTGACAGCACCCCATGGTTCCCTCGCTTTTCCATGTGACATCCGGGAGGTGGCTAGGGAGAGCCGGAGCACCTTGAGCTGCTTTATTTGTGCAGAATATGTGTTGTCTGTCTTTAAACACCTGCTGGATGGCTAAAGAGGAGTTTCTGACCACTCAGTGCAGTGGTAAGTGCTTTCTCACCAGCCTCTTACCTTTGGGATATCACAGACTCTGACCTGGAAGGACCTTGGACTCGGCTGTTGGGCTGAAGGGGAAAATAAACCTGGAAAGGTAAAACAGGGCCTCACAATACAAGGATTAATAGTTATTGATGCTGTTTATTCATGCAGTGAGCATTATTAGGGCTATCTATTCCATTTCTGTGAAGATAATATATAAAGACTGCTTTCAGGGAATGTCTTTATCATATTCTCAAATGTCCACTCTGACTCAGAAATAAACTTTTTCATTTTTAAAGGGTAGAGGTGAAGGATTGTCGTCTCTGGATCTCAAATTCATAGTTTGTTAACATATCTCATTAATGCTTAAAAAAATAACCTCAAAAACTGTTTTAATGTCCACCCTGGTTCAATGATGAGCTGATCATATTTTTAAGGTCAAAGATGAACTGGTTTAGGAATTGAATGTCAAAAGTCAAGATTACAGTGACCTAAATCGCATGTGCACATATTTCAAGAGGACATGGATGGATTTTTTGTCAAATCTGATGGACACCTACATTTCAGGAGCTCATATCATTCTTAAAATGACTTTACATGCCATTTAGGGTGTTCTTGTCTCCTCTGCATAGGAAAGACACTTCTATGGAAAGATGTCTGAGCAAAAAAATGATATATGTGATACCAACAGTAGTTCAACTCTACTAGTACTCAAATTTGCAGAAAATGTACATAATTTTGGTCAGCTAGTCCTCAGTTAGACTTAATTAGTGAAGCAAAAGTGTCACTTGTAGTACCAGTGAATCAAAAAAGTGTCACTAGTACTACTGGTAGACTGTTTTGGGTCAACTAATACTACTAGTAGACTTAACAATGCTCACTAGTACGACTACTAAGTCTGATACGCTTATAACAGGGCAGGGAAAAGCAAATTCAGGATTCCCATTGGCTTTCAAATGTATTACAAACTAAAAAAGCACTCCAAGAGTGCACACCGACGCCAAGCAGCTCAGTTAGACCCATAAATTGTGATTTCCACCCAACATTATAGTCCTATATTTATTTTATATGCACATTGTGGAATATAATATATCAATATACAAGAAGTGTGATTATTGTTGATATAAATATCATCCAATAGAGCGACCTAGTTAGTAATGAGTCTTGTAAGTTGTTGGCTGAACTGATTTGCTGCAGCTGGTACAGATGTTGGGGTTGCCTGTTGAAAAACCATGGTTCCCTTGCTCTATGTGGAATTTGGAGGTTAGGTTTTTACACACACGCACAGGGATTTCTACTATGATTGACTATTTCTGTATTGACATTGTCAGCAACCTTGTTTTGAGTGATTAGGTCTCGCTGGAGGGACTGTGAGCGAGCAGAGCGGGAGCGTATGTTTCTATAATGTTAATGGGCTTACAGTAATGATACCAGTTGTGAGCTGTAGAGGACTGGGATGCTTTTCACAATTTCAGGAGAGTATGCTGCCTTAGAATCCAAGGCTCCAGGAACAGCGCTGGGCTTTCTCCACTGGCAAAAATGTTCCTCCTCGCTGCTATGTCTGTGAGTAGAACTACAATGCACAGCTTTCATGCAGAAAAATATGCGGATCACTACCAAAATTCATTGGCTTCTTCCTTGGACCAAACTGCACCTCTGTTAAAATGTTGATGTAATCCATCCAGTAGTTTTGCATAATGGTGCTAACAGACAAATAGACAAACAAGCAACGCTACAAACAGACAGACGGACTCTGGTGAAACATAACCTCCTTGATGGAGGTAACAATCAGTGTGCTGGATATGGTTATAATCCCTCCTTTTTATTTGTATTTGGTCTGCTTGTACTACTCCTGAATCTTTTAACTTTACTACTATTACTAGTAGACTTAAAACTGTCTACTAATACATTGAGTAAATGCAATCCAAGTTTGAGTATGTGCAGAGCTTAACTATGGTCAATATCATCAATATCAATTTCATGCCCAATGGCATTCCATATACTTCTGTGAACAAGACTAACCATCTGCTGTAATGGAATGGGCATCGATGTCCCTCTTTGGGCCCAAGTATGCCATCCTACCATTGCTTTGTTGCCAGTTTAAGCGAGCCCTGTGCAGAACAGATATGCAGATTTGTGGTGCATAACAGCACTATATTGGAAAGTTACCACATGGATTTCAACCAATCAGAGTGCAGTGAGTCAACATGGGGAGGATGGCATCAAAGAGGCAAGAGCAACAGAGTGTCTTAGATAGAAAGAGAATACAGCTGGATTGGGAGTACTCTGTAAAATGTAAATTAATCATATTAACAGACAAAATATGAGTTCTCAAAACTTGAGCTGTATCACATCTTGAACTTTTGACCTGTTGGCAAGAGGTATAATAGACACATTGTGCTCCTAAACTGGTCATTTACAGCTTGACTAGCCTTTTGAAGGTAGTTTAATACACAGTACATCATGTTCTTTTGCTAAATTTGATTAAGATGCATTAGGGCTATTAAACAATACATTTTCAGAACTGTGGTTGGGTAACTTGGATAGTTTATCAGAGTTATTGCAGTCTTGTAGCAGGCTGAAATTAAATTATTTTCACCCCATTGTTTACCAGTCATTAACTGTGTTATTTTCTTTATAAGAGCACTCTTTTTCATTTTGAAAATAAAAAAAGAAATATACCAGATTAATCTGTGTACCCTGTTCTGGTCTGGGGGACTTATTTTCAGTGTTTACCAAAAGAAACTGCTGCAAGCATTTAATCAGTCCTTGATTTGTTTAGTTTGAGGAACATGCAGAGAAACTTGTTTTCTTTGAAATAACTCTGTACATCCCCACCACACATTTATATTGCATAATGAGGTTATTGGGTCCATAGATGTTGATTTTTTTGTGTTGTACAGCATTTTAACAGAGGAAATAAAATGTATTTCAGGTGTTAACACTGTAAGTATTTATGTTCTAAAAAAAAGCATAAATTTTACATGTGTTTGTTTCATGTATTTAAGAACAATGTTGTCACATTGACAGCGGGATTCTTTTTGATGTTGGGGGGGATTTTCTGTTACACTTTTTCACACAGATACAAACTAGGGTGGGACACATTTGTTTAAATGAACACTTCTAAGGTTTCTTATCCCTGTCAATCTGATTGATAAAGATTCTCTGTTCAAATACCCTAAAACATAACTTTAACAGAGAGAGGAAGGCTGAAAAATGCTTTGAAAGATTGCTCCGACTGTGAAGCTGACGAAGAAGTTACAATTAACCAACTCCAAGTAGCAACATGAGCTTGGAAGCAGGCTTTATGAAAGAGAGCCAACCTGCATGGTTTCCAGTATAAAGGAAGCAACACCAAGGTTTAATCTGATAGGAAAACTACAACAGCAGCACGTTTTCCCATTTTATTTTGCTGCTGATAACTCATATGTTATTTGTCAGGAAGCTAATATTTGGGAAAGTTTGTTCATAAGAGAGGCCAATGAACAGGGACAAGCCCAGTCATTTGCATATTTTAGTGATAAAATGATGTTCATTGACCCATCAAAGGATTTTGACACAGCCAACTACTAAATATTATTGAGTGGGTTTTATTTTGTTGGTCTTAATTGTTTGTAATTAGTTTCATTTATTTATTTTGCCTAAAGGTCAATTCACACATGTTAACCACTGTTGATAAATCATCAAACTTTTGGTGAAAGTAAAATCTGTGGTTAATTTTGCTGTATTCAGTGTAGGCTAACATATTCAAAGAAACATCATGCTGATGGAGTATGATGTCACCCAAAGGCCCCCATGCAGGGCAGTTCAAGCTGACAGTGGGTGGGGCACACCCTGAACCAACCACAAGTTGATCACAGGGCCAACATAGAGAGACAGAAAACCATTTACACTAGGGATTGGACAATACACTTAAACTCACGATACGCTGCACCTCGGTCATGATATGATACGTCACATTACAAAATAAAAAAAGAAAAAAAGAAAAAATATTACTGTGTAATTACAACTTTTTTTTTTTTTTTTTTAGTTGCACACAGGAAAACACAAGGCCTAACAGGCCAAACACAAACAATAACACTCTCTCTAACCCTAGAGAGGTTAGAGAGAGTGTATGCTAACGAGTGGTAGGCTCCTTTTCGCCGTCTTCATCTTATTTAATGAAAAAGCCAAAATACTGCCAGACAGATGACTTGTATCCAGGCGGGGCATCCTAAATTTCGACCTCATTCGACTCCATCATTCGGCTTTTTGGAGGCAAGATAGTTGGTGCTAATGTTTGCTGTCATCACTTCTGGTCACATGCACTATTAGCGGATGTGACGTCTTTATTTTGCGATCCATTTTTTTCAAACTCAATGTATTTCGTCACAATTAGCCTAACAATTGTAGTGATTGGTCCATGGGAGGAAGCAAAGGTGCCTGGAGAGAACCACACATGCATGGGGAGAACATGCAAGCCCCACACCCTGACTGACACGGGGACTGAGCCAGAAACCTTCTTCCCTTCTGATGTTGACAAGAACAGAGCATATTTTACAGACTTAGCTTTTTTTGTGACATGCATCTTGATAATGCAAATAAACTATTACAACAAAATCTGTTTGTAATATATGTGTGTGTGTATATATGTATATATGTATATAGATAGATAGATAGATAGATAGTTAGATAGATAGATAGATGATAGATAGATAGATAGATAGATAGATAGATAGATAGATAGATAGATAGATAGATAGATAGATAGATAGATAGATAGATGTATATATATATATATATGTATGTATTAATACTTTTGACGACACTGTTTGACCAATATCCAATCCGTTAAGCCAAATGAAGTTTGACCTAGACTACAGGAGCTATTCTGGCTTCACACCCAGCCAGCTGTCACCTAGTCCATTTTAATATACAGTCTACAATGTGTTTAACCCTTTAAAGGTAGGGTCTGCAGGATTTTCCTTAAAAGATAAAATACCATCTTTTTCAGGAAAAATCCTGCTCCATCGTCTCCTGTTGGTCTCTATTGATGTGTGATGGTGTCTTTGGTTACCTCACCCCCCTCCTCATCCTGTATTTTGATGTTTTGATTTCCCCGGGATGTTTTTGGGCTGAGAGTAGGCACAGAGAGCACAGCCAATCACAGTGTGCCCAGTGCATAAGTCACTTTGAGAGTTACAAAGTACACAGAACACTATACAGACCGGCAAAGATCGCAGACTCTACAGTGAAGTAAAGAAGATACAATCAGGCAGAAACAAAACGCAAAGTGGACAAAGCTCGGTCTAAAACCAGAGTGAACCTAGGGTTGGCTTTCACCTCCTTCTGAGCTCTGAAGGACCGTCTCAGGGTGAAAAAGTTCAGAGGGAGATGCTAGAAATGAATGAAAATGCTGTAGTGTGCATGCCAGTCCAGCAGATGGCGGTTTGCAGAGAAGCAGTGCTGTTACAAAATGTAAAAAGGAGAAAAACTTTTCACAAACAACAATGGCATGTGGACACATGAAGACAAAGGAGTTTCTTGTGTGGACAACATCTGTCTGGATAGTTTTGTCTGAATAAGAAACCGAGCACGGTAAGCAGCACATGTTACTTGGTGGATGGGCGAAGCTGTTGTTGTTCCTGGTATGTGCGTGCAGCCTTCATGTGACAGAGAACTGCACATGCGGTGATGTCAGTCTTTCAGATGAAATGAGAAGTTCAGGTGGAGATGCTTCGTTTAAGGGTTCATTTACAAACAGTAACAAAAAATCTTGCAAACCCTACCTTTAACCCTATAATGCCAGTTGTATTATATTTGATACACACTTTTATAATACTTCAGTCTAAACAATATGATTAACAAATTACAAAGAAAACATCTGAATACAATCAGATAAATGATAAAAATGTCCTCAAATGGATTATCAGTTGCCAAAAACACCTAATGTATCAAAGGAGAAACGAAAAATCTATATGTTGAATTTTATGGACATTTTTATTTTTGTAGGTTTTTAGCAGAAAGTGAAATAAAAATTTAATCTCCAAAAAAAGAATATAATTTTCTGGCTATAATCTACAATCTTGGGCCTTAAAGGGTTAACATAAGTCAGTAGCCCTGTAAAAATAACTTTGAACAGTATAAAAGATATATGATCATGCCAAACATGACCATGAATAAAGGGAGTGGGAATTCTAAGGACCACCATAGTATGTATAAAATATATACTCTAATCATCATTTTATTTTTATTCACCAAATTTATCTGAAAACTTAGATTTCTTCGAAGACAGAATTTTTCATTCGAACTTTCTCTGTGCTTAAATATTAAGTTTTTTATAAATAGCAAGTGTTGTGAGTGGGCTGATTTTTTTTTCTTTTTTCTGATACACCAACCAAAACACAGTAAGCCTTCTCAAAAAGTCTCATGGGGTTAGAGTTGATTGTGCTTATTTTTCAGCGTACGGCGAAAAATGCACTTCAAGGAAATAGATTCCAATCCACGACGAACCCAAGGACAGGAGCAAATATAAAAGCAATAAAAGATATCCAGGAGATAGGCCCTATCTGCAGTCATCACACTGCAAAGCATGCATCATGCTTTTGTCCTTGAGACATTTTCTTCCCTCCATCTTCCCTCTAATGCTTACCCTATCATATGAAAAATGTGATTAAACTGTTCTGCTGCTGAAAAACTACAACGATTCACAGAGAGCCATTATTTCTTTTGAGGCTGCATGTACCTGCTTGACTGTCCTCTCATGGATTACATCTCTCGTCCTCAAAATGCTATTTTATTTTATTACTTTTTCTGATGGTGTTCAGAGGGAGAGGTTTTGGTTGGGGTTGTCACTGCACAACATTTTACACAGTCCATCTGAATATAATAAGGAGAATGAATGAATTGAAGAAAGACAAAAATCTAGGAAAGTTTACGTTTAAATGATCTTCACAAGGTAGACATTTTTTAGACAATGAAGTTGAGTGATTGTTCATAAAAGGTTTTAAGGTTGTGGGATTAGTATAAATCTTAAGGTGCTTTCACACGAACACATTTGGACCTGATCAAACAAACTCTGTAATTTTTCTGAAAAGTTGGGTTCTTTCAGGGTGGTGTGAAAGCACATGTCAACTCTGGTGTGGACCAAAGTTTCAAACTCTGGTAAAAAAAAAAAAGAAAACAGGCATCTTGGTTCACTTCCAAGTGACCCAAAGTGCTAGTGCTGCTTGCCCCATCCACCCACCAAGCTCATCACCAAAAGGGGCGTCGGTGGTGCAGTTGGATAGTGCGCTTGGTCAGTGATAGGGAGGTTGCTGGGTTCAAGCCCAGCTCTGGGCGACACATGGCGATGTGTCCTTGTGAATGTGAGCGTGGGTGTGAATGGGTAAGTGTGACCTGCAGTGTAAAGCTGCTTAGTCAAAGACTAAAAAAGTGCTATACAAGCTCAAGTCCATTTACCATTTATCACCCATGAAGTTCACCTTGTCCTTCCAGGATTAGTACATTTAAAATTTAAGAATTTTATTTTTCCAGAGTTAAATGTGTCTTTTCTTGTTCCTCAAACAAGTCAATCATCACATTGAAATCAACAATTACTTTTCATACAGTGAAGACTCAATGTTCTTGACATAAAAATTGACATTTTACATTTTTTAACCAAGAATCCCTGCACAAACATAGAAAGTAATAGAATTGAATCGCCATTGTTATACACAAACATAGAATATGTCTCAAATTCTAACCCTCATTCTAGTGCGGGGTGACATGATCTTAAGAGGAAAATTCTGGATTATTCATTAAAAATCTTAATTCAAATTTAAATGGATATATTTCCCTCTCAAAAATAAAAGACATAATAATAATAATAATGTTATTCTTATTATTATTATTATTATTATTATTATTATTATTATTATTATTATTATTATATTACTTTTACTATTATTATTATTATTATTATTCTTATTATTAATAATAATAATAATAATAATAATAATAATAATAATAATAATAATAATAATAATAGTATTTATTATTATTATTATTATTATTATTATTATTATTATTATTATTATTAAAATTATATACATATAATAAAGCAAAAGTTTTATAGTTGGAATGCTTTTCAGAAAATCAAAAACACTTTAAAATTGCTTTTAAGATATAAAATAAGTAAAGCAAACTAGTTACAACATTAAACGTCACATAACAACTCAGTAAAATCACACAAAACATGCATACATTGATACACACCCAGACACAAACTTACATGGTGGGTCAGTGCAATCTCATATATGAGAGGGGAGAGAGTTCCAGAGGGACAAAGAAATAACATTATACAAATTTTGGCTTAATTTCATCAAATTAACTCACACAACACAATGAATTTCCCTCTTAGAGTTAGAGTGCAGGCTATGATGTATTACCCAGCCCTGACACAGTATGTCTTACAAAGAATTAAACAAACATACAAACAAGCAAGCAAACAAGCAAACAAAAACCTAATTGTCAGCTAACTACTCAATTTCTTTCAAGACTGAAATTAAAGATATAAGTCTAGAGACACAATTTAAAGTTTTGTCGAACTAAAAAGTTTTACATTAAAAAAATAAGCTAAGAAACTGACTTTAGCCTGTTGTTACATGCCCTCATTGATATTTATTTTTTGAAACTCACCTCCTACATGGCATGATAGCCAATCAAAGTGCACAATTTTGGATGGCACCTCTCCTTGGGGGTCACAGCTCTACCATAGAGGAAACACCAGGTCAGTATAATGCTCTTTTTTTTAGATAGGCCAGCATTTGAAAGGAAAAAAATCTTGGTGGATCATTTTTGTGATCAAGATTGAAGAGAACATAATTAGCAGTCATCACAGCCAAAGAAGTCACAATAGATTTTTGTGCTTGTATGAACTAATGTCCTTTTAAAGTGCCTTCTAACTGATATTTGTCTGGTGAAATTTTCTAAGACCCTTTCACTGGCTCCACGGATTTGCTGCCATAGCTTGGGGGGAACACTAAGAAAAAACACCTGTTCTGGTGTTAGTCTGAAGTCAACCAGTCCACATACACACACTCTAATCAAAAAGTGCAAATCAATGTGCTTCGTCTGAGGACTTTCATGTCTCCTAGCAACTGTAAACATCCAGACAAAAACCACCCTCTGACGGTGGAAGCAAGAGGCAGTGGGGAGGGGAGGGAGGGGAAGTGGATGAAGGGAAAATGGGATTAAGGCTAGAGTAAAAGGATGGGCTAAGGGAGTGATGGATGGAGGGAGGGAGGATAAAACGGAGGCAGGAAAGACAGAGGGGATGAAAGAGAAGGAGACGAATGGCACGGTGTTGCCGGAGCCTTCCCTGGCCTAAAGCTTTTATGATTGATGACATGTTTTTCTCATTCTTTTCTTGCGAGCTGTGTCTGACCATTTGCTGTACGGTTGTTTGGAGACCCCTCCAGGAAAGTACAGATGGCCGGGCATCGCTTAAAAGAAAGGAAAGAAAACGTCCAAATGGCTGTGCCCAATTTGGAGCAGGGAGTGTGGCCATAAATATGAGATCAAAATGACACTCAACTATCTTTACTTATGTAGACCTAATTAAGGATGAGAAGTACAAAGACATTGATGGTATGATTATCATATAAATTGCATTTTAAATGTTTAACACAATTCATATGCACTGCATCCGCCTAACCATTGATACTCATTGGGTCCGATGGAATTGCGCCAGCCCAGGAAATGCCTTGTCCATACTTGAACCTCCCCTCAAACTCTCTATGAAAATCTGATGTCAAAACAAAGTGAGATTCTGAGTTAGACCAGCAATTTGTGTCGGTGGTCTGGACTTGGCTTAATAAAACCTCTGCTATCATGAAAACCAAAACTGAGGCATTATGTCGAGATGTCTCTGTTTGGCCACTTCAAATACGATATCTAAAGAATATTTTGAGGAATTTTATTACTAACATACCCAAATGTCCAGCTCAATTGAATGATACACTGAAATTTGAAGGTTACGGATCTAAGGTCAGCATCACATAGCCTCATGTGCATCCCTTTGCAATGTACACGTTATTTCAGGAACTCTTTGGGTCAGTTATCTTTGACTTTTGTGCAAAATCCACTGTAATAAGGTGAGAAAGATTTCAAGTTTGTCATTTAAGTTATGGTAATTTAGGCTTTCTCGAACTAGTTTTAATGATCCTTGGAGGAATTCTTTAAAGGAACTGTGAGGAGTTTCTAAGTAATTACAAAAAAGTCTCACTTTAGATATATGCCTGATCGAAATACACACTTTAAGATGAGTTTTGTAGCATCAAAATAGGTTATCTATAAATGCTATTCCTTAGCTTTGCGGTCAGGTCGGACAGGGCTGGACTGGCATGGATACTCAACTTCGGGAACAAGACAATTAAACCTAGAGCAAATTTATATTATTCGGACACGTCTTAGAGCACCGGGCTGTAAGTAGCAATATATAGCCAACTACAAAACCACAATGCTAAGTTTTCCAAAAATTGCTTGTTGTCACACATCAAAAACTACCGCTAAGTAACTAGAAAGAGATACATTACCTCGTTGCTTTGCATCCTGTAAGTTGTTGAAAAAAGAAGTTGTAAAGCAATGCAGAGTTCTGAGGAAGGTCCAAGCTGCATTTATTAGCATCACAACACACACTTTGACTTGGGTCACGTCTTTTGGTGCGTTCCAGTTGGAGTCACAAGTAGGAATTTCCGAGTTCCGAGTAGGAAACTAAAACTGGAACGCCCCCCGAAGTCAAAATTTCCTACTGGGAACTCGGTGAAACCTCGCCACCCCCGAGCTGACAATCAAAGATGGATGCTCCCAGTGTGAACAGTTATTTAGCTCCTGTAATAATCAATTTATTTTCACTTCTGACTGGGGTGTGTCGCTCTAGATCAGCTGTATCCATCGTATTGTTAGACTTATATTTACAAAAATGCTGCCATAGTGATAATCACATTCTTCATGTGATATTTGTGAACAACAACACAGGGCGTGCTAACAACAGCTAACGATAGCCTGGTAGATCTGCATGTTTTTTTCAGACTTCAATTGGATGATGATGTCACTCCCAGTTCCGAGGTTTCTGGAATGCAGCATTACGACAGTCGCCGCACGTGCTCATGGGTAGCAGAGTCTTAATGTCGCCGGTAATAGATTCTCCTCATAGCACCTTTAAGGAATGTCCTTTAAACTGTGCAGAAACATTCATTCATCTTCACAGGTAAAAGGTCAGGTTACGGCTTCTCATGTTCATTCATTACTTGTGAACAGAAAATCTCATGAAAGTTTTAAGGGATTGTCTGCAAACTTGCCAGGGTGCACAGTTGTTGATTGTGGAATGGTATACTCTCAATTTACTTGTCAATGAGTTTTGTTTACACTTTTAAGTATTCTAATTTTCACAAGCGAAATAACTGAGCCCCATTCTTTCAGTGCTTCCATTGTAGATTCTTTCATGTTTCTTTCTTCATTCCTTATTAAGGCCTGTAAGCATTTTGTGATTTTAGTATATATGGCAAGAAGCATTTCCAGGCTGCCTGTTGTCTGCCCCTGATCTAGATCTTTAGCTCAATGTTCATCTTTGTCTTACAATATTCTAACGTAACACTCAGCCTTTGTTTTAGGTTTGAATTTAAAATTTTCCACTTGCTTTATAAACTATACTGGCACAAGACTTCTTTTTCTGACCTTTTAAACAACTGCCTTTAATTGTGAATACTTTCAATGACCTTACTTAGTGGATCAAAAGCTTTACTGCTGTGTACATAAAGCAGCCGTTATACTGCTAAGGATGGCTCTATAGGATGGCACACCATTTGGCACACTGATCGGCCTCCACATATACTTGAGTGTGAAAAAGTCACATGGTGTTGTGATGAATTAACCATGACTATTTAAACTGTGGCTGATAGTGGCAGTGTATAATCTTCACATCCCCAGTCTCAATCCTGTCTTAGGACTTCCACATTTTAATACCAAAAATGTGTGTGTACTCAGATTTGAAACGCAAACCTAAGCAAAGTCTTGACTCTGCACCACTTAGGGGAAATTGAGAAATTTGCCTGTCATGTAAGGTAACGTTACAAAGTGGATTATTGCCACCGCACCCTGGGGGAGAAAATCCTATTTAAGCCACTATCTGTTTATAGGGTGCAGTAGCAGAGACAATGCGGAGAGTCACGGTGTCATCAAAGTCAAAACCACTGAGGTCGCTTTAAAAAGTGAGCGGCAAAAACACCAGAAGGATAAGCAACCTTTATCCAGACTTTGAATTAGGATCTATGCTAAAAGGCCATTAAGTAAGCAGAGATTAAAGTTAAGCACCAATGAGTTTATCAGCCTTATAACTCTGCAATTATATCAATCTATTTTCTTAGGCAAATGAGCCGTGCAGCGCCCTCCCCTGCTGCTTATGTTTCCTTCAACGCAAGAGTGAGGATATACTTCTATAAATATTTACAACACCGTCGTCTCTCATACAGAGCTTGTAAAAAAATACCCAGCAGGCTTGCTCTTCCCTGGGGCCACATCTGGTCTCGAGTATCCAAAACCACAAGAGGATTTTTAACAGAGACGTATGCTTTGTCAACCACAAGATGCTTTGCCCATGATCCGCTGAGTGTGCATGCTGTCATCGCCAATAGGGTGGTTAATTTAAGACGTCAAACTCTCCCCTCATTCCCCTCTGCTGGTACTTATTCTTGTCAAACCCTACTGCTCAATTATCCACCTGCTGGGTTTAATACCTCAAGGTTCCCTTACGGAGGGCGGTACTGGTTGTCTCAGGTTTGATTCTTAATGGATTTAAATTAATTTTTATTTACAGACCAGAAATTCGACAACTAATTTGCATTGATTATGAATGTTTTTTGGGACTAGATAAAAGGAAACCACAACAAAGTTCACCAGTATGTACACTAACAGTGACCATATTAAGTACAGCTTGCTAGTGCCAGATTGGATCCCTGTTTGCCTTCAGATCTGCCTTAAAGGAATAGTTCTGGATTTCTGAAGTGGGTTGTGTAAAGTGCATGGCAGGAGCCTGAACGTGTGCCACAGTGTCCCAGCTCAGTTCTCTTTCTGTTCAGAAACACTTGGGGCAGATGCTTATGCTTAACATTGCAGTACATGGTGCCACCATCAAATAGAAGTATTGAAGAAAACAAGCCATAAAAGCAGTGTGGGGTCATCACCTGCTACAAACAGTTTATTTACATCAACTTATTTTTTCACTATCAAGCTGCTTTGAAGAGGCACTATTTTGAGACATGGCACAGCCTATGTGTTCTTCCACCAGCAGTGCTAACAAGTCTGTTTCACAAGAGAAACAACTGCTGTCAAACAGGTTAAATTGATGGCAAATATCACTGTTGTTTCCAGTCACTTCAATTTTCCCCTTACAGTCAGCTGCCTGCCAATTTTCTGCCAACTACCAGCCAACTTCTAGTTACTTGAAACCCCTTAACCCCTCTGGAATTGTGCCTTAAATCCATTTAAACACTATATTCGTGCATTTGAAAGGTGTCTCCATGAGATGGTGCATTCCTCATAAGACTACATAGCTTAAATGTACCCATGGTTAAATTAATTACCTGCCAAATGAACAGAGAGTAAAAATTCAAATTTGCACAAACATAGTCATAACTGTTCAGTTTGTTACAGTCAGGGTGAACGGGCTCTGTCACAGACTTGCCAGGCACCAGTCAAGATCCTGGGATATTTTAGGTGGCTGTATCTGTACTTTCGATACTTGTACTTGTACTTGTAGAGGAGATTACTGTTTGGACATTTATGATTTTACAGACAGGTCCACGGTTTTACAAACTCCAAGGACATAGCAGAGGAGTTAAATGAAGGTTTGTCTTGTTTATATGAAGGTAAACTGAGCTCAAAAATCTTTGCTGAAAAATAGTTTGCTTTGTGAGCCGAAGAATCCTTAAACATTGGTGCACAACTTTATTTGGGATGAAGTATTATTCGTCTATTTGGCAAAAACAAAGTTTGATCACACTCTATTGGCAGAATGACATGCAGGCTATGTTGTGTCTAAAACTGCGTCTATAAAAATGGCATGATAGTGAACAGCAATGTATAGCATAAACATCTGTTCTGATATTCCTGAACAGAGAGAGAATTGAGTGTTGACACTGTAACACACATTCAGGACTATGCCATATACCTTATACAGAACCATTTGTAAGTTCCCAAACTATCCCTTCAAGACAGTTCTCAAGGCAAAAAAGGACCCAATTTGGCGCTAGCAAGTTGTACTTAATAACAAATCCCAACCATCTCTTTAATTCTTCATGGCATAGGATCAGCAGGGTGCTTGAAACATTCCTCAGAATGTTAGTTCAAAGCATCTTGAAGTTGGAGGGATATTTGAACATTAGTAAATGTGGACGTACTCTAATAATCTTCAACACTTCACATATGATCCAGAGAAAAAACAAAATATAGGATCTTTAAGACAAACACATTCTTGAGCATTAAAGAAACACAACTTCATTAGACAATTGATATTGGTGTTTAATTTAAGAACTGTGTCAGATGATAAACAGGAAAAACATCTGCAGTTAAAATGAAAACACGTTGGACTCAGCATACACTACTGCACTAGGCCCAAGTACCTATAGTCAATCTACCCTGTCATTTAGATAGCTAACAGTCTTAGGATATTCATCATGTCATGTATGATTTAGAAAAAGACCGATTGGGACTGTAAATACATTTTGAAAGATGAAAAGCAATGAAGAGGCAAAAAGCTTACAGAGCCTGAAATTTGAAGGCATTTGTAAGATTACTTTAGACACTGCAGAATCAGAGCAGAATTAGACAAATTGTGTTCGAGGAGAGGTTAAAGCCACAGGCTCCTGAATCAATCTAATTGAGGGGAAGGGTCTTTGCTCAAGAGCCCTGGAGCACATTTAAACATCGCTCCAGTGCCAGCATTAAGAAGAGTGCTTCCTGCAGGTTTCTCTCAAACCAATCCACTCCAGCACTCACCCTCCCTTCTCCCCACTCCCTCTAAATCCCTGAGCTACCATGATGAACTGGATACATGGGGGGCTTTGTAATGAAAGGTCACAATATTCTGCAGACAAGGAGGAGGTGAAACTCTGTTATGTCAAATTATGTTGTGGCCTGTGGCAGGCCAATACAAAATTACACAGAGGATGGGAGTGAGCTGAAGCCTTGGTAGCTGCAGGGCCCATGCTCCAGAATCAAGATAAATCAGAGAATAGGACAGAATACTAACAATAGAGAGAGGATAAAACTACAAGTACACAATGATGGTAAAACTTACCAAGCTGCAATTTGAAAAAACAGTTTTTTTTACAGGAAAGCAAGCAGAAAGAACTAAAAACTTATTTTCCAGCAAAAGTAAGTGGATCATGGACGAAAGGTCTGTAAATTAGAGATGTCACTTTTCCCAAAAGTAAGAACTGATCATTTTCCAGCATATTGGCTGATAACCAAAGATATTCAGTTGTATGCTTGTTAACCCCTTGGCTGCAACACACAAGGCCTTTTCAGTAGATCAGTTTTTTCTATTTATCTCTTCCAAAGCCTTATGTCCTTGTCCTATCTTGTCCTTGATGGTCATTTTCCGCAACTTTGGCTGGGGGGGTTGTCAAGGAGGAAGTGGAAGCACTGGGCTGAGTGTTTGACAAGGCACCTCAAAACAATGGTGAGTAAGAGTCAGACAAGATGATCAAGTTGTTATAGTGAGCCAGCTGGTTTGCATATTATCAGCACACTTTGGAGGCCAGAGTGCTTCCACATAGAGCTTCTCAAATGTTTCAGTGTTGTTATTGTCCTGACAGAGTGGCTGTGCTGGTACTCTACCTCCTCAAGCTGTCTTCTTCTTCCTCTGTTGGTTTTTGGCAGACAAGATGCAGCTGTTGTTGAGGTTAATTAAGCACTGGCTGTATGGGTTGTGCTGGGAGTGTCCTATGCTGGATCAAGAAGGTCACTGGTCAAGGGGCCCTAATATGATGTTCAGCTTTTTTTTTTTTTTTTTAATATTCAAACACTGATTTACACTTTATGAATGGATTTTATTCAAGGACATCAGTATTTGAAGGATCTATGGGTAGGCCTGGGTGTGTTGAGCAGTGTTGGGCACATTACTTTAAAAAAGTAATTAGTTATAGTTACTAGTTACTTTCCCAAAAAAGTAACTGAATTACTAACGGAATTACTCCTTCATAAATGTAATTAGTTACCAGGTAAAGTAATTGATGCGTTACTTTTTTAAAAAAGCTTTTGCTGCTTGAGCTGCGTGTCTCTGTCTCTGTGTCCTTCCTTGTTGTTACCTGCTGTAGCAGCTCTGACATCAACAGTTCTCCAAAAGCGCGTGCAGGGGAATTTGCCTGATAGACTAGAATGGGAGCGAAGTGCTCCGCAGTAAGCTTCACCGACGCAGCGAGCCAGCACGCGCCAAGACGCTGGAGATTCGCTTCAGATCTATTTACTGCGCAGCCGCGTCCAAACCTGATATTCACTGTCGTTAAGAGAGCACCAGACAGGAAGTCAATGTGTGGAGTATCCGGAAGTTTCAAAATAAAACAGAATGCACAGACTCTCGAACGTAAATTTCCTCAATTGTTTGTCATTATGTAAAAACCAGAGGCACAAGCATCAGGTCAGCAGTCGGTCAGAGGGTCCCAGAGGCAACACGACACCATAGATGAAGAAGTGAATCATAGAGGTACAGAAATACATAACATTGTAAACATGACAAAACTTCTTTTCTACAAGGATATAGGCGGATAGAAGTTAAATAAATCACAAATCTGTGTGGTTGAGACCAGCAAAGGGACCTTAGAGAAGAGAAGTGAGGTGTTGGTTATTTCTTTTCTCAGTCTATAACATGCTCTATGAGCGTGTGACATCGCTGTGCTCATCATGAGAGCCTGTGGCTCTCAGAGGATCAGCCCTCCATCTTCGGGGCTGCACTCCGCGGCGCTGCTCGGTGCGCCCTTTCAGTGAGTTTTGTCTGTCAGGGCAAGACCGTGGCATGGCGCTTCCATGTGCTGTGGAATTTGGGGGTGAGGCAGGTCGGATAACAGCTGCTTGACATTGGTGCAAAGTAACGCGACACATTTCCCTGTTAGTAATGGTAACAGCGTTGTAACGCATGAAAAAGTAATTAATTAGATTACCTGTTACTGAAAACAATAACGCTGTTAGTAACACCGTTATACTCTAGCGCCGTTATTATCAACACTGGTGTTGAGGCACATCTGTATTAATTTTTGCATTCACAAAATGTATTTTAGAAATAATGGGTTAACATGAGTCTTCACAACTTTTTTATTTTATTTTATTTTTTTTTTGTAATTTTATTGCAAAAACAAACAAACAATACAGACAGAGACAAAGACATATAACATGTCTTCACAACTTTGACCTTGGACCCATGACCACCAGAATCTACTTATGATTTCCTTTCATCTGGACAAACATTTGCGCTAAGTTTGATGGAATACGCTCAAAGAGTTCTTGCATCATAATAAGTGTGTTTCCATTACCCTTGGATATGCACAAAATGTAAATAAAGCAAAAAAAATTGGTAATGGAAACACCAAAATATCGCTAAAAAGTTTTTAACGCTTTCATGAGGTGGCTTTTCAGACTATTCGATATTCAAATATATCGCAAAAGTGCAATGGACACTTTTTCTGCAATTATATGTCACAGGACGTGGCGTACCTGGTCACATGATCACTTCTCTTGGAGTAAATATGGCGCCGAACATTTGGACAGAGGAGGAGATGGAGACTTTTCTTGCCATTATTCTCGAGAAAAACACAACTGCCATACTAGATGGCAAACAACAGAGGAATGCAGAGTGTTATAAGGAGATAGAAACGGGAATTAGGGAGAAAGGGTTCGACAAGCCTTGGTTGGCATCCATCTTCCTGCAGTGACATCTCGCGGGATGATATTTCACAAGAGTTACGATGCTCCTGCCTAGAACAACCTTCAATGGAAACACGCTCAAAGTGCAAATATACTTTGTCGAAATTTTAGGAATATCACTTTTATTTTGCAAAAAAACTGGAATGGAAACCCAGTTAATGTTACCTAGCATCCAAGCACCTTATCCTTGAACCTAAGATGATATGTGGTGAAAGTTGGAAGAAAATACCATGACATAAAGTTCACAAGATTTGACATCTAGGCATGTACACAAGAACTTCATTCAGAAAATGCTATACCTCCAGCCTTGCTTGTCGCTGGCACGGGGACATAATAAAGGTTATTATAAGATAATGACAAGACTTTTTGACCATGGCCTTTGACCAAAGGCATCCATATCCAATCAATTCATTCTTGAACTTAAGTGAACATGTAGCGTCCTGTAAGAACATACCTTGAACTTTCTATGATTCAAGATTTGACCTCTAGGGATGTACACAATTACTTACAGAAAAAGATACTATACCTCTAATCTCACCTCTTGATGGCACGGGGGCATGAACAGGATGAAAAAAGGAGGGGTGCATATTGTCAAGAGAGAAACTGTTGATGTGTGGTTATGCTCCACAAACTGAAAACTGTGCTATAAGCAACCCAAAGTCATCTTCAGTTTTATTTTCTTCTTAAGTGTGTAGGCACTGAGTATGAAAGTAGAGGGTGGTTAACCTGCACATTGTCTGCTTTAAAATTATATGCACCACACAAGAAAGCAGTATCAGTACGCATCAGACAGTTCAGTATCTCTGTGCACAATATATTCACATAACTTCAGAGCACCTGAACTAAGCAGCTACCACTGGGGGGATAAATATGTATATATCAAGAAATCTTAAGTCTCTTTGAAGGTGTGTGGGTGATCTCAACCGTCTATTGCGTTAACATCCTGTGGAAGCTCCGTACTGATTCCTGAGATCGATGCCAAAGTAAAAGATATGATCCTCAAAGGGCAACCTTCAAAGGGCCATCCTCAAACGTAATTGCACGTCTTTTTCACAGCTGGGCCGAGGAGGATCGTTCAGAAGGTAGCTGTATGTGGTTTTGTATCAGTCTGGGATCAGAGGAACCTTTTAACTCCTTCATGGTGTTCCTAATCAGCTGGAATTATACATTACTCATGGTGCAGAGTCATCCATGTTGGATTGTGTTACTCTTCCAGATTCAACATATGTCAGTGGAAATGCATTTTCTTATAGGATAGTTTGAATTTATAGAGGCTTTAATGTTAAAATTGTATATGGTTGTATAATCTCTCCGAATTTAGTCAAGCAATACCTCACTATGTTATGTCATTCAACCTATTACCATCAAGAAGAGTCAACATAAGCACTCTTAAGAAGTTTAAAGAACCTATTTTGTGTTTTTTAAAGTTTAATATGCCTCCTTTAAATGATACAGTACTTCTGCGCACAAGTCAAAAGTCTGCAGCATCTCCCTCTCTCTACAGCACCAGTTGCTGCCAGATATGCGTATAAACGTGCAGGAAGGCAGTCTTATCATTAAATGTGACACTTTGGGGTTATGTGCATGCTGTGGAAACATGATATAGACCAAAGAGGGAGGAAATTGCTGTGATGTTTGCAGTACCTATGGATACTGTGGAGTCTGCAGGCAAGACTAAAAGATAACTAAGAATTAGGTTGAGGCAGCCTTGCCAATATGGAGTCCTTCATCATGGACCAACAGAGCTACTCTCTAGACACCAGTGGATGGCAGCACTTTGACCTTGTCCTTGATTTCTGCAGTCTATTTTCTAACTAACACTGTTGCCCTTCCAAACTCTTATGCTGCACTTTAAAGGGACAGTTTGGTGTTTTTGAAGTGGGGTTGTCTATAGACCTCATGCACTAGTAAATATGATTGCCACTAAGCAAAAGGCCAGTTTTGAGAGATAGCTGTGTACTGAAAGTAAATGATGTGTATATATGTAGCAGTCAAAAGCCTCAAATTAATCAACTTCTGAGTTAAAACTGCTAAAAAAACAACAACATTGGCTCAATTAGATGCTACAATAAGATTATTTGCAGTGTTTCACTTGTGCTCAACTTTGGGATATGGTGACATAGGACTTATGTATTAGGCTGTCAGAAGAAACATCACTAAAATAACAATGAAGGCACTAGTCACGATATTTGAGTGAAAATCAATCACAGTAACAATGACATGCCATTGGTCCTGATCATGAGAGGATATCTTTCAGAACACAGGGCAGCAAGAGGAATAGAAAAAAATTTGGGTAACAGAGAAGCAGGGCAAGTTAACAGGTGTTGCAGATGCAAAAATTGTGATCTAATGTCCATGAACCCTGAGGCCTATTGCTGTCATCAGTGGAACTTAGTAACACTACTTCTTTTAAACCTCTCAGCAGAGCTCTTTTTTTTCTGTAAACCTTTAAAACTGCTGCCATAATTGCTAAACGGTCATGCTAACACGATTTTCTGTTGCTGCAAATATGCAAAGTTGGCAAAGGCCCACGTCACGCTACCAAATCCAGTGAGGTTGAAATTTTCCCTATTTCTTTTGCCATCTTTGTAATACCCAGGCGGAGAGTTTTATACCCGTTTGTGCACCCGTGACCACTACCTGACTCTGCTTCAGCCTGCAGCATTCTGACTTGAATATGCCGCTGGCAGAAGGATATATAGCCCATAGGCTGCATCAAGAAATAGTTTGGGGCTTTGTTGGGGAAATGTGACATGCTGGAAAGAAATCTTACTGTCGCATCTTGTCGAGCCAACATCGGGTTTTGTGTAGTTTTAACCCAAAAGTGGTTAAAATAATGAGGCTGTCAGTGGCTCCATTGACTGTGTAGCACCTATCATGGTTGGCTGGCTATCTCCTGCCAGAGTCGAAGCTGGCGGGGTGCTTTAGTCGTAATTGCACTTACAAGTGCCATGGCCCTCAAGCAACCCACTTTAAAAATTTCTTTACAGGTTATTGCCTATGTTGGATATGTTTGTTTTTTATATATGGAAAATTTCATCTAAAGTTAGAGCCACTTTGTCTTCTCAGCATGCTTAAAAAAGTAGCACAGAAGACCGCAAACTAGGGCTGGGACGATTCACTTTACTCCTGATTTGATATTTTACGATTCTTTAGGTACCAATTCGATTTAAATTGCGATTCTATGATATTGCCGATTTTTGCAATCTTTAGTTAGTTTTTTTTTGACACTAGTGAAAAGATGAACTATGATGATGCCTACAGACTATATCAGGAAAAATACACATCACATGTGAGTCTGTTTTTAGGATTTATTCAGCAATATATTTTAACCAGCTGTTTATACCCTCTCTTCAAAAGCCTGGATTGCATTAAAAGTGGCTTATTAACCCTTTAAGCACCAGAGTTTGTTCAAGAAAATATTCAATTTTGCTGTCAAGATTTGAAAAGGATATAGTTTCAAAATGGTTAGAGATAATGACAAACTGTCAAAAGACCAAGGCTTAAATTTGTCAGAATTCTGTCTCCACATTACCCAATAGGCTCATCAAAATCTCTGATCCACCTGTGATGCTCTTCCTCATCCCTAAATAAACCCAGCCATCATCATCACTGTAATTTACGGGCCGAGCATGAACGCCTCTGCTGCCTTCACTGTGCTTTTTACTCCCTGGCTTCTCCCTCGCCAGACCAGAGCTGGTCTTTCTCATAACACCGTCACTTTTCATTGTGTTTTGAGCTTCCCTGCATTCCAGACCCCGTCCCCTCCTCGGCACTCGCTGATTACTTCCACCCTGGCCACGGAGAGGCAAAGCATCGGCCCGCTTCCGCTGCACGTACACGCGCCGCCAGTTTGGTCCTTACTGGACGACTGACCGTCATCCTCAGAGAGTAAATATTCCTCAGATTCAGAGTCAGCAAGTACTTGAGAAAGTACTTTCAGCATCGTGAGTACTCTTACTCAGTCTATAGCACTCTGTGCGTGTCTCTCTTTTTTTCTCTCTCTCTGCTCCGCTCTACAGCCACACTTGTGTCCCTCGGTCCAGTGTGTGTGTTTCAAAATAAATATACGCCAAAACTTTGAATAGAACCTGTCACATGTCTGCTATCTGTTGGTGAAAAGTAGTAACACTATTCAGCACTATATTAACAGCTATGGCCTGTTTTATCCAGCAATGTCTTGTCCCAATTTTACGACTTTGGCGCTACTATTAAGCATTTAAATTTGGAAGAAAAAAAAATTTTGAACAAAAAATTTGATTTAAAACCGTCAAACAAAAAACCCTGATACTTATGTGAATCGATTTTTTCTCCCACCCCTACTGCAAACAGGGGTTAGCCTTCAACCTGAGACACTCACAGGCTTTTTACTGCATTACAAATCATCTTACACTTAAATCAGATCCTTCAATGTTAGTTTCCTCTTCAAAAGTTTCTTTAGTTAGTTTCTTTTTTGTATTGTAACTGTCATTATAGGGCAAATTGCCTTTCAAAACATGCATACACAACCCTTAAACCTTTAAAAGGTTTGTGGGTGCACATCTTTGATATTTTAAAGTGCATAACCCAGAATGGCAGAATTTTGTTCTGTGCCCTTTCATTTGGCACATCTCCTCTTCGGTATGGAGGCAAGGTTTCATGGTTACCAGACTGTACCTGAAAAAACTCAAATATATTTTTCTTTTACAGACCTATCAACAGCAGAACAAAAGTAATTCCTAAAGTGTCATTGCCAGGTTGGGGATTTGTTTGAGCTGTTGGCTCTGCAGGTGAGTGACACACAATAGACTTCTGAATAAGCCGTGAGGCCTGCAGGTACTAAAGACATTCAATGATGGCCATAGTTTCCTGCACAGCCAGCACTCTTTCATTCTTTTCATGGCTTCTTTTCTGCCCTGACATCTCCCAGGGGAAAACACTATGTACTGTGTTGGTTAGCATTTCCATGGAACAGCTTCTACCTTTCCACCAGGTCACATGGCTAGCTGTCTTCCTGTCCACAAAAATGTCATATTGACTCTAAAGGAGGCAATTAAATGTGAAGATGGAACATGCGTTCATGCTTTTTTTTTTTGTATCTGTTTTTAATGTCCTCCGCCGGGAGGTTATGTTTTCAGTTTGTCTGTCTGTCTGTCTGTCTGTACTTGAACAGAATAACTCAAAAAGTTATGGATGAATTTTGATGAAATTTTAAGGAAATGTTCAGCATAGGAAAAGGAAGAACTGATTCAATTTTGGTGTTGATCCGGATCACCGTCTGGATCCGCCATGACGAAAAATGTGATTTTCGTGAATAACTAACTAAAATAGATATCATTATGAAACCAATTGCTAATGGCATGTTTTCATGGTTGAGGAATCTAAATATTCACATAGAAAAAAAGTAGGACGAATATTTATGGTAAAAATCACAATGTGGGAGAAGACTGTGGTGCGCTCTCCAAGTGCTTTTCTAGTTTTAAAAAAATAGCATTTATTAGGGCTAGCCTTGTTGAATTTGATCATTAATAAGGGCACATGGCCCAGTGATGCCCCTTTGTAATTATATCAAGTCCTGGATGACAGACAACTTTTTGCAGCTCAACCAGGAAAAAAACTCAGGTTTTAGTCATTTTACAGAGCCACCGAGAGACAACTGGAGAACAAACTTCAAGCATTTTTCTTTTAATAGCTATATGTATCTTTTACACATCTGTATAGTTGGAATTTATCTTTATTTTGTTTAAATTTGACAGCATTTTCTTGCTGCTATTATTTAGCATTTTCTACTGCTATTTAAATCTTGCTATAATTTTCTTACCTCTTGGCTGATATTCATTGTGGACATCACAGTAGAAATTTGATTTTGCAGGGAAACACATTTCTTAATGTGCAAATGACAATAAACACTTTGAATCTTGAAATGAATCTTGAAGCATTGCCTTTAAATCCATGCAAACAAGTGACAAATGTGGGTATTATGTTTGATCCAGACTTGAATTTTCAGCCACACACGAGATGTGTTACCAAGAAAGCAAACTGTCATTTAAGTTCCCTCTCAATCCAATGCAGAGTGTCTTATTAATGCTTTTAGCACCTGTGGAGTTGATAACTGCTAGCTCTACTTTCTGGTCGTCCTAAAGAAAAAAAAACATTTAAAGCTCCAACAAAATTAACTGCAAGAATGCTGACAAAGCCCAGAAGGAGAGCCCACATCACACTGATTTTAAAATGTCTGCATTGGCTAAACATGTCTTTTTTCATTCATATTAAGGTTCTTTTAATGGTCTTTAATCTCTTAATGGTTTTGGTCCTGCTAATTTTTCTGATAGAGCCCTAAGATATTCAGGTGGTGGTCTTTTAATAGTCCCCAAACTAGAAATCAAATCATACGGTGATTCATCTTTCTGTTATTACAGCCCCCATCTGCGAACCGTCTGGCTGAAGACCTGAGAGCAGCACCTACTGTTCATATTTTTTGAAGTAAACTCAAGGCCCTCATGTTTAGTCTGGCTTTAAGCTTAGTTTTGTTTTATTCTGTTAATTTGCTGTAAAAATCTTTTTCTCTAGTTTAGTTTCAGAGTCATCGTTTTGTGTTTCATTACCTCTCTTTGCTATTGTATCTCTTCATGGTTTATCTGTTTAGTCTTTGCTCCTGTGTTTTCTAGTTTGGAATTCAAGATGGTTTGTTTGAAGGGTCCTCATTTAGACTTCTTATATGTCTGTGTAGATGTGTGTGTATGTGCGTTGAATTGGGTTTAGAAGGGTTGGTTGGGTTTTGTATTTATTTTGTATTCTCTAACACTTATCTGCTTGTGCTTTTGAATGTACAGCATATTGTGCTGCATTTTTGGTATGAAAAGTGCTTTACAGATAAAGTTTAATAGATAAATTGATTGTTTGGTATGGTGACATATGAGTTGGTTGGTTGATTGATACAATTACCCTTACAATGAATACAAGCTGTGATAATAGGGAACCAGGAAGGGAACCATATGGCCCCCAAATCTAATGTTTATTTTGCACTACTGCTTCCTACATCTTTAAAGTGGCACATCAAGACCAAGCCTTGGGCTAGATTGCATGCTACATATTTGCCTTTGCCTTGCTCAGCAACCTACTTATCTGAATTTACAACAAGTTGACAAAGCACTTGCTGACTTGGTTTTCACTAAAGTCATTGCTTTACTCATTGGCCTACTTCATTTCATTGATCGCACTGCTTCTGTATTACAGCAAAGTCAGTGTTCATTATGACAAGCCGACTTGTAGTCAAAGTGTTTGGACCCAACAACATGATACTTCATTAATTAATGTCAAATGGTACACTCAGACTCTCACATACACACACAAAAACAAAGTTGCACAGTAGGTACCAAACACTTGCTGTTGTTTACAAGGTGCCGCAGGAGGAAGTGGGACATGTCATATAAAATGGATGGCACAGAATCTGCTACCTACAGTGTTCAGAGTGAGGCTACATTTTCTACTTCTCTACATTTTCACACAATAAGCAATGTTCTCATCAGCCTGAAATGTCAACCAACATACCACAAACTAACAGTGAGGAGGGTGTATCATCTGGACACTGTTTTTAATGGTTTACTGTAATTATAGGGATGGCAATAGGCAATGCCTGAGGTGTGATTTCAGGCTATCCTGCTATTTGTCCAACCATCTGCACTTGTTGCACTAACCTTAACCCTCGTGAACAAGATAACACAAGAATGCAATGAAGGGGTTATCTTTGGTCAGAGTCATTCAGTGTCATATTACTCCCTTGAGTTTAAATATAATATCTTGAGGATGCCTGAACTTATTTAAGTCTGCCTCATATTGTGATTGGAGCCAATTCCTGGAGAAAACCTAGTCAAAAGGACAACATTAAAGCTATTGGCAGAACTAAATTACAACCTGGGAGGCATTCAGCAGGTCTTTCGTGGATGCAGCCATTTCTGTGGGTGGGTCTGCTGTAGTTACATGATAAGCTGCCGAATGAACAGTGTCCTTAAAAGTCCACAAAAAGTCGGCAATATTCCTCCATACTGCTCGTGCGCTGTAATCCAAGTGTCCTGAGCGGATAATGTCCACCATTTACTCGAAACGACATAACAGCAGAATGTGGGATTTCTTGTTCTACGCTCCTAGTTATTGCAGAGTGCGCATTCCTTTGGTTTGGTCAGCCGCGGCTCCCGTAGGCACCCGTAAGTGTATCATAGAAATGCGAAGTAGTACTGTTTAGGCTATAAACATGTGCTAAATTATGTCGTTTCAAGTAAATGGTGGACGTTATCCGCTCAGGACACTTGGATTACAGCGCACGAGCAGTATGGAGGAATATTGCCGACTTTTTGTGGACTTTTAAGGACACTGTTTGTTCGGGCTCGTACCGAAGTCATGATATCAATGTCAGTGGACAGCGAGTATACCCCCAGATCTCCGGATGCATCCTAGATGTTCCAAAACTACTCCACAGTGTTGTTGAGCATGAGGGTAAGTAGAAAATGAGGCCAAATCGTTGTTTGGGTGTAGTATTCCTTTAAAAGTCAAAGGTTACAGTGATTGTGTCTCAAATTCACAAGATGCTAGTTAGTGCAATACCTTGATGACAGTTGAATACTTTAGCCACCACAACAGATTAATTGATAAGATATCCAAGGTCATCCATACTGGTTCAGATCATAGAGCTCTATGTTTACATCTGCCAAGGAGATATGTTTTCGCTGGCTACTGTTTGTCTGTCTGTTAGCAAGACTACGCAAAAAGTCCTGGATGGACTTACATGTAAATTTCATCAGATGTGGGGTTTGGTTCAAGGAAGAAGCCTTTTTATTTCGGTGCTAATCCAATCCAGATTAGTGTCACAAAAATATATTGAAGTTTATCATGGCAAATTTCAATCATTTATGGCATTATGGGAATTGTAGTTAATTTGCAAACTCACAAGGTTTTGGAGGCCTATGTCACTACATTTCCCAGCTTCCCTTGCAATACCAGCGGAAGAGTTTGGCTAACACCATGCTAACGATAGCCTGGTTCATCGGCACGTTTTTTCCGACTTTGTCACTGGAATGCTGATAACATGAAGATTACGAGATCACATTATCTACACTCACCTCTTCCCAGCTCTGATGTAAATGGAATTCTCCAAATGGACAGACATTAGCGGGCACTCGGCCATCTTATTGGAGTGGAAAAACCACAGCTGTAACTTAGCTGCTTGGTGGAGGTCTGTGCTCTTAAAGGGCTTTTCTAGTTATCCATAGCTTGTTCAGATCCTTCAAAAAACATCTAGTTTTTCGTCTGGACCCATCGATATACTTTCAAACCTCAGCTATTGCTCACTTTGCAGATGCACAAAACACCAGGCAATGCTCCTCAGTTTTGTATGTTGAATTATTTAGCAAGACCGACATGGTGTTGTTTTGTTTCTCAGCTTGATCACCAAAATACAACAAAACAAGAATCCTCACTTTGCCATGACTCCTTGTTTTGCAAAAACTTAAAAAGGTGTTTGAGTCTTTCTTTCCTCCTCGTGATAGCAAAGCCTGATGCAGATTGCTAAGGACAAGATATGAGCTGCATTATTCTTTTTAATTAGGGGGCCGATGTTTATAAGCCCCAAACAGTAACTCTAGATAATAGTGTATTCATGTCCAGTTAATCAAAATCATGTTGGCAGATAATGGCTGCCAGGGGCTCCACCAGGTTTGCAAAAATTTAATTAGCAAAGCCATGAATCTCTGCTCTACTTTGCTCGCTCAAGGGTGAAAAAGGCCTGGATGCAACATTGAGTTTGTGCTTGAGCGGTTTAAAAAGTTTAAGGGTCGTCTTTTAGGCCAATTGGGGGAGTTTTAATGTCTTCATTTTAAGAGCAAAGGCAAACACAGATATTTCTGCTATATGTAATGACTTTAAGTGCACCAGGGTGTGATTTGGGGATAATTAGCCTGGTTGCAGTTGCTCTGGTGGTGGAAGTAGGAGGAAGAACTTGCAGACACAACATGTTCAGATATAATAAGTTTCCTGATTTCTGCTGTAGAGTGGAATGAGGAGGGCAGTCAATCTTTAAAAATAAATTAAACAAAAGGAAAGGAAGAGAAAAGCAACAGAGGCAACCGTTCGGACAACCTGATGAGTTTTATGGCTGCAGTTGTGCTTGTGAGGTGTTTTCTAAGGCTGAAACTGACTTTATGGTGCTGTATATAATACGTAAAACAGGAAAAAAGGGAATATATAAGCTGCTTTAAACTTATAGAAAGCTTTTTTGTGTACAACGGTAACAGAAGACAGAAGACGGGAAAGAGAATTTGACATTACCAATGAAATTGTTAAAATTCCCAAGTCTGCTCGAGCCTGCAATGAGCTGTGAGCAAAGATTTAAAAAGGCATAGATATTTGACTAAAGCTGTTTAAAGACACATCTTAGAAAAGCATTATGAAATTCAGCCTGTTAATCAATCCAAATATCATAACTAAAACTGTTTTAGCTCATGTTTGACATCAAAAGAAGCAAGATCAGATGATTGAATAATATGACTGATAGAGCCCTTCTTGTCTTACTTTAAAACTTAAAAATGAGAAAACCATGCCTTTTTACATGCATATCCCACATGGCCTGGAATGCAACTTAATCCCTCAGCAGAAGATGTTTCTGTAAAGAGCGCTATATGGGTTAAACAAATTTGGAATCAACCTTTAAGATGGATAATAGAACTATAGATGGATGGAATCAAAGATGTTTTTATTTAAAGATAGACTGAGGAAAACAATCTTTGCATGGATGGATGGATAAGTTATTAAAAAGATGGAAGTATGGATGGATTAATGAATGGAAGGAATGGTGGATGTATGGATGGAGGATGGAAAGATGGTGGATACATGTATGCAAAGACGGATGAATGGGTGAAAGAATGATTGACAGAAGGAGGGATAAATTGACAAATGGATGGGTAGATGGATGGATGGGTAGATGGATGGACAGGTTGGGGCCAGATGCAGTGTTAATTTTGACAGCACTTTAAATTGAGTTTTAGACTTTTGCCTAAAATATCTTTTAGATTTAATCATAATTTAGTCATCTTGATTGTTTTAATTTCAGTCCAGTTTTAGCTGATGAATTTTCACATTGTAGTCGACGACATGCACTGTAAATTTAGTCAACTAAAATAAGAATTGTAAAGTGGAAGGCTTGTTTTGAAGTTTCCTTGAACTTCTGAAGTCATGCTTTATGCTTGGATCTCACCAAGCTAGTGCACTTTTATGGTGCTATATAGATCGTAAAACAGACTGCCATTATATATAACATCACAACAACAGTACATTTTAAATTAGACAATAAGATGAATGCTGTTACTGTTATGTGAAGCACCACAAAGCTAATGTTGCTAACCTATCCAGCAGAAAGACGAATTTGACATCCAATGAAATTGTTTTCCCAGGTCTTTCGAGCCTGCAATGAGCTGTGAGCAAAGATTTAAAAGGCATAGATATGTTGACCGGTCTTCGCTGTTTTCATGGTCATAGACACATCTTCTTTTTCAGCCTGTTAATCAATCCAAATATCATAACTAAAACTGTTATCTTAGCCTGTTTGACATCAAAAGAAGCAAGATCAGATGATTGAATATATGACTGATAGAGCCCTTCTTGTCTTACTTTAAAACGCTTAACTGCACACATGCCTTTTACATGCAACCTACTCCTCCCACTCCCTCAGCAGAAGATGTCTGAGCTACATGGGTTAAACAAATTTGGAATCAACCTTTAAGATGGATAATAGAACTATAGATGGATTGAATCAAGGATGTTTTTATTACCCTGTTTTGATGACTCAGCCCGAGCCACAGTATTTACCTGCTGAAATTCAGAGCCAAGGCTGTGTATTGAAACCGGACTTTTTTTTCAACATGCTGTCAGTGGTGACATCTTGTGGATGGAGAAGAGAAATACGGTGATTTTGAGAAATAGTGCATTAGATTAGAAGATCGCTGACTACACCTTTAACTCATCCAGCCTTTCCTCACAGTCAAAGTAGCTGTGATTCTTAACTTGTCTTTACTTTCTATATGGTGAAATGAGGTCTGATTGGATTTGGTCTCTGTCAAACATTTCAATCTAGTTTTTATTTGTCAACAAAATCTCTTAATGCAGTTTTAGTATTTGTTACTGTACTATTATTTTTTCAGGTATAGTCTATTTTTTGTCGTGGGATTAAGGCTGTTCAGAAAACTGTGACAGAAATAATTAGTTGACAAAATTACCAATGGCTGGATGGATGGATTCATGAATGCAAAGGTAGATGTTTAAGTGGATGTGTGGATGAGGGATGATGAAAACAAAAGATGGATATATGGGTAGGACAATGGAACGAGCAATAGACGGATAGATAAACCCCACAGATTTACAGATGGATAGATGGATGAATGTAAAGATGGATCAACTGATGTACGGATGTATGCAAAGATGGATAATTAAAGGTGACAAATGAATGGAAGGACGGATGGATAGATGGTTGAACAAATAGAGTGGACAGCTGGCTAACATGGATGGATGGATGGATGGATTGGACGGATGGTGTGGGGGAGGCAGACAGACTCACAGTCGAACAGACAGCTGGATAAAATGAACTGAATGGATTGACGGATGTATTGATAAATAAATTAATGGATGGACTGATGGTGGGACATACTTTTGGACAGACAATTAAACAGATCAAATGATGGATTGAAAGAGATATTTATGGATAAATTAATGGAAAGTTGAATGTATGGGTGGATGGATGTACAGAACAATGGATGGAAGGGTGGCTGGACAGTCAGGCCAACATTAAGCTACAGTTGTGACATGTTGCAGTATACCATTTAAATGTACTGTCTTTATATCAATTTAAATTCTTTTTATAGTTAAATTCAAGATTACTGCGCTGCCACATGCATTTAAGAGTCTAGCCAGACTTCTGTTTTCTCATCAAATATTACTGCAAACGTCTCTGAACAACTTTTACATTTCATGATGTATCTCAGAGCACGATGCTTTTGGGTTGTCTGCAGAACAAATGGAGGGTTTATGGGGTCCTTTAAAGTTGAGGCATTAGGGCACATATGGAGGATCAAAAGGAAAATATGTCTACTGCCACGGAGAAGGGCTCACATAAAAAAGGGAAATTTTAATACTACATATAGTCTCAGGAACCCCTCCAGTGCTGCTTTTATCATTACCCTTTTATCTTCTCGCTCCTTTTACATCCGTAAGTCAAATTTCCTACAAACATTATTGTCTTCTAGATCCTATCCTCATGTAACCTTGATAAACCTCGTAATAATACATAGCATTGAATGTGGGGAAGATATTGAGATTTTTCGAGCTGCATACTACGAGAAATCAAATGAGTTTTGGATCCAGACAAACAAATGGCACCACAGTCCAAGCAAAGCCTAATGCACCACGGAGAGGACATTAGAAACACATATCCTGTTTTATTAATGTGGTCAATACAGTCCATTAGGCTACAGATTTAAAAGCCACAGAGCTCTTCCACTTCCATTTATATTTTCCTCTAACTCTGTAATGTTTTCTTTTTTTGTCCAAGAAGGCCAAGTTGCTTTCCATATTTTCTAAACAGCACTAACATAATTAAATGTGAAGTATATCTGAAATGTCAAGGGCATTTTAGTCTTTATAAATTTAGAAATTATAGTTAAGTTTGAAATGATTAGTAGGTAATGTCAACGAGTTTTAGAGATCTCTGGTACTGCTCTAGGGTTGTCTCTTGGTCTCATGTGATATGTTTTATTACCATCCATTTGTGGTCTGCACTTGGACAAGTACTCAACAATGATTACATTCAATGTCTTATCCAAGGCTGACTTCCGTTAGAGGACATTGCACAAAGATTATTTGCAAACACAAGTTGAAGTTAATGTCTAAAGAGAAAAAAAGGCTTGGGATGGGTACAAGCCAAATGGCATATGCACTTCAAGAGCCTTATTAGAGATTATTTTAGAGAATAAGTAATTAGGATAATTGGATTCTTTTGAAGTGGGGTCGTACCAGTACAAAGTAGAAACTTGATCATCTACCACAGCGACAGAGATCTGCTCTGCATCTGTATAGAAGAACTGGCACAGAAGCTACAGCAATACATCGCTGCAAATGTTGCCACTGTCTAACATTATAAAGCAGCTTGACGAGTCAGTTTTGACACCTATCATCAGACTCATTTTACAAAGCTTCAAGCTGAAACAATTTTGCACAGTCAGCATCTTTCTAAGTAGGTAAACAAGCACATCTACAGTGGTTGCCCTGCACTTTAGGTTAAAATGTATTTCTTTTGAAAATGTCAGGTGCTAATCTAAGTCTAAAAATTGATGAAAAAGACGAATGAGTCACAACAAGCTGACAGGACTTTTTCAAGCTGAAGAGTTTATCTGACGCTGTAGGCAGAGGTAACACTACCCATTGACTACCAGTGTTTGAACTAATAAAAGATAGCGGTGGGCGTGCTTTGTCTTTTTCTTACTGTTGCACATATAGTTAAAAATGTTTTTCTGCTTGCCATGGAGTCAGAGGTGAGGCAAGACATGAAAAGACAAAGTTTATGTATACCTGGTTCAGCAAATACTGAGGAGGCCTCAAACCTCCAATAGTTCATAATCATTTTGACAGACAAAACATTTATGTAATAATCTTCTGTATTTTTGTTTTAATTCTTGCTTTCTTAAAGGGACTGTGAGGAGTTTCTAAGTAATTACAAAAGTCTCACTTTCAGATATATGCCTGATTGAAATACACACTTTAAGATGAGTTTTATAGCATCAAAATAGGTTATCTATAAATGCTATTCCTTAGCTTTGCGGTCGGGTTGGACAGAGCTGGACTGGCCTGGATACTCAACTTCGGGAACAAGACAATTAAAACTAGAGCAAAATTATATTATTCGGACACGTCTTAGAGCACCGGGCTGTAAGTAGCGATATGTAGCCGGCTACAAAACTTCAATGCTAAGTTTTCCAAAATTGCTTGTTGTCACACATCAAAAACTACCGCTATGTAACTAGAGAGAGATACATTACCTCGTCGCTTTGCATCCTGTAAGTTGTTGAAAAAAGAAGTTGTAAAGAAATGCAGAGTTTTGAGGAAGGTCCAAGCTGCATTCATTAGCATCACAACAAACACGCTTTGGTTTGGTCAAGTTTTTTGGTGCGTTCCAGTTGGAGTCACAAGTAGGAATTTCCGAGTTCCGAGTAGGAAACTGCAACTGGGATGCCCCCCGAAGTCGGAATTTCCAACTGGGAACTCGGTGAAACCTCGCCACCCCTGAGTTGACAATCGAAGATGAATGCCCCCAGTGTAAACAGTTATTTAGCTCCTGTAATAATCAATTTATTTGCACTTCTGACTGGGGTGTGTCGCTCTAGATCAGCTGTATACATAGTATTGTTAGACTTATATTTACAAAAATGCTGCCATAGTAATAATCACATTGTTCGTGTAATATTTGTGGAAAAACAGCGCAGGGCGTGCTAACAGCAGCTAACAATAGCCTGGTAGATCGGCATGTTTTTTTCTGGCTTCAACGCCGATAAGTGGGAGATGTCACTCCCAGTTTCAAGGTTATTGGAACGCAGCATTACGACAGTCGCCACGCGTGCTCACGAGTAGCAGAGTCTTAATGTTGCCGGTAATAGATTCTCCTCATAGCACCTTCAAGGGAGCATCACACAACACAGAAAATATGTCCTTCACCCAGCAGCACCAAATAGCTACTGTCTGCAGGCCTGACAAAAGAAAGCAACTTCTACCAACCTTGAGAAATGGCTGATTTTTGTAGTGAATACAACAGCTGTATGCTTTAGACATTTGAGAAAACCTTTACGAACTGAAGTACATAGAGAAAAACTCCTGTAAATGAAGAGTCAACAGGTCTAAATGAGAAATGGAGCCCAGCAAGGGATAAGCGGATGGATAGATGGATGGAATTTTTATAAATGACATTTTGTTAGGTACTTTTAAATGACACTTTCTTGGTGGACTGTTTCCCCCTGAAGGCCAACACTGACAGGGGGCATTAATTATTGAGCTGGCTGTAAAAAAAAAAAAAAGTTCAATTTGAGTTTATTTAAGACCTCAAGGAAGTTGACTTGTCTGTCACAAATTGACTGAACATCTTATAATACTGTTAGGCCATCCAAAAGTTTAAAGGGCCATAGAAAGTTTACATGGAAAAAAGGCAACATAAGGAACTTTTCTGAAAATATTTAACACTTACATAAAACATGAAATGGATGGTGCATGTCGTCATCCGTTATCCGTGAAAAAGTCAAAGTTTTATTTGTCTATGTGGAGCAGTACTCAGTATTTCTGGCACCATTAGAGCATATCACTGTGTGTGCACTACAAAGCCAAGGTTACAGTGTTATTTCTTTGTGTAGTCCCATTCCTAGCTCATGTCGGACCACTCCTTATGACAGTAATGGTTCTTTAAAAGCTTGGCAGAGGTGTATTCCCTTTTGCTGTCTGACAAGGCTGAACAGCATTGGTCGGAGCTCACCTTGTTGCACACATACCCCCCCTCTTACACCTCTGATTCTCTCATAAGAGCTCCATTTCAGATGTGAGGATGCGGAGTCTATCCTGATTCAATGAGACATTATGCTGCACAAAGAGATTCACGGGTGCAGTGTCGTGCCCTCATTCCAAGGATCTGTAGCAAACGGTTGAGAGTGTTCCTCTTTTCTTCCGTCTGTATTGTATCCCGAGTCCCAGGGCAGAGAGGGAAGAGACAGATAGCAAAGGCCGATAAGACACAAAAACCTTTTTATTCAGTGCTGGGTTTGAAACAGGCAAATTAATTCAGGCTTATTATCAGACTCTGTCATGAGCCGGAGGGGCTGAAAACTTGAGTGCCGTCTGCTTTGATTTTCCAAAATTGTGTTCTCCAATGCAGGTAGAGGGGGTATCTTTGGATTTCAAAATAAAATATCTTTTTGATAGATTCTTCAATTATATTTGAAGTAAGGTTGTACAAGGTGCTTTGGTAATTATACGTAAATTATTCACAGTAGATGCCTGTCAGCATGACCTCTTTAAAGATTTTTAAAAATCAGGCTGCACAAGGTACAAAACTCCAAGTCCAACCAGGTTGGGACATCGTTCCTTCCCATCCCATCCCATGTATAAAACATAAATAAAAAATAAATAAATAAAAATCATTTTGACATATATGTAATTTAATAAACTATAAATACAAGGTATTAAATGTTCAACATGAAAACTTTTTTCCTCGAATATTCACTTATTTAGAAAAAATGTTGGGACAGGGGCAACAAAAGCCTGAGAAAGTTTAGGAAAAAAAACTGTATGGAAAATACACTAGTGGACAGGCTTATTGGAAAAGACAATTGTTATCACTGGTAATAAAAGGAGCATCCCTACAAAGCTAGGTTGTCCACAAGCAAGGAAGGGGCAAAGTTAACAATTATGTAAACAACTGCTTGAAAAAAATTACAAACAGCTTCAGAACAGCATTTCTCAACATACAATTGCAAGGAATTTAGAGATTTCATCATCAACTGTCCATTATATCATCCAATATTCATTTTTTCTGAATGTAGCAGTAATCTCTGCATGTAGCAATAAGGCCTTAAACCAGCATTGAATATCCTTGACCTTCAATTTACTGCATTGAAAATAAACATCATTCCATATTGGATAATAACGTACAGGCTAAGGAACACTTCAGTAAACCATTATCAATTAACACAGTTTGTTGCTACATTTAAAAGTGCAAATTAAAACTTATCCATGCAAAGCCAAAGTCACATGTCAACAACACAACACAAAAATCCAGATTGCTATCAGCACAATGTTCAAAAGCCAGCATCTGTAATCATATGGGAGGTGAACTAGTGTCTGTGGCATGGGTAACTTGCGCATTTTTGATGGCACCATTTATGTTGAAAAATACATCCAGACTTTGAAACAATATGTGCTGCCAAGACATGCCAAGTGACATTTTTTTTCGGGACATCCCAGTTGATTTCAACAAGACTATGCCAAGACACAGTTTGCACATACTGTACCTCTGCTTCAAAGTAAGAATACAGGCACTAGACTTGCTTGCCTGTGATCCAGGCCTGTAGCCAACTAAAACTATGTTTTGAATAATAAAGCACAGAATACAGCACCAGGAACCCCAGACTGTTCAGCAACTAAAGTCATACATAAGGCACGAATGGGAAAGAATTCCATTGTCAAAGCTTCAAAAATTAATGTCCTCAGTTTCCCATGCTTTTTGAGTCTTGTTAAAAGGAAGGTGATGGGACACAGGGGTAAACATGCCCCTGTCCCAGGGTTTTTGAAATGTGTTGCATGCATCAAGTTCAAAATGAGTACGAGCGACAAAAAAGTTACCAGCTTGAACATAAAGTATCTTTTCTTTGTTGCATATTAATGAAATACAGGTCAGAAGAGATATGTAAATTGTATTCCATTGTTATTTACACATTACACTACATCCCAGCTTTATTTAAAATGAGTTTTGTACTTTTCATCGGTAAGTAACAAGCCACAGGGGATGTTGGTAAGCTCGGCCCTTCGCTACAACATTTGCAGGAGTACAGGCATGGACTTCTATGATTAACAAGAAGCAAAAGGGGCGTTTTCCGCTAATGACTTATGTAATTTCAAGAAAACAAACACATATGTAAACTTCAAAGCAATAATAAATGGATCAGATTCATCTCGTCCTCTTGGAAGCTATAGTTTCCTGTGTACAAACCAGCAGGATCACAAATTGCACTTTCACCGTCTTTTTAGCATAGTATTGCATGTTGGAAAAGTCGGAAACCTTAAATTAGCTTGGAGTGCAATTTTTCATTAAGCCAAAAAAAAAAAAAAATCTTAGCTCGGCGGGGCTATGCTGACCAGCTTCTCCTGTGGCTAATTTACTTAGTATAGACAAGTTCTTAATAAAACTTCCCCTCAAAAACAAAAAACTATCCCTTTAAAATGTCAAATCCCTGCTTCATTCTAATTAAATGATAACAGTTTAATTAGATGCAATATAAAGTCAGAAAGTAAACAGAGTGTAGGCTCAAAATCCAAGCATACAGGACCACTTCCTCCTTAAACACGGGCTGCACTGTTACCACCGTGTCACTGTACAAAAACACATTTTGCACGCCCTTCTAACAGATACTGAGATGGGGTAAGGTTTGACCCCTAACAATTCCCTGCAAGGTTAGTATGGCCTCCCTTCCATGTTCATCCAGTCGCCCCATACATCAGCGCTGACACTGGAAAATTAATGTCACAGAGATCTCGAGCCGGGCAATGCCACTGATGGCATCTTGCACAGTGGCTGGACACATTAGAGATCAGCTTCGGCTGTCCTCGACGAAGCCTTATGAGTGTTAGAGGTAATGCTAAAAGAGCTGTAAATACCAGGCCGTTTTCAGTTTCTGCCTCTGGAATCTGCACCCTTGCAATAAATTAGAATCCAATCAAAAAGAGCTCAGTTAAATGGATAGTAAAGATTGTGAAATATTAGGAACCGAGCGTATTTTGCTCAAGGAGTATCGCATATGGGGATAACCAGGGTGATGAGATGAGCGGTTCTCACTGAGAGCCTCCCACTTTAATTATGCAATCATTAATAAGACATTATAGATCAGTCTGAGGGAGAGACAATTCATCATGCTAGCTGAAGGGTCACAAACATGATGAAGTGATTAAAAGTTAATGTTTGGTTAATGATCACTGCAATACTTGGATTATGACGGAAACCAAGGTCTTGCTGGACATCTCATAATGAAAAAGAGATGAAATATTTAATACCTTGCTTATCTTTGGAATACATATAATTTAAGTCTAGTATTTATTAATGCTATGTTTTGCAATGTTGAACAGATTTGTATTTTTTATTATCTGAATAAACTTGAAACCATAAACTGATTCAAAAAAAATCTAGCACTAAAATGTGCTAAAATGATTTTAACCTGCACAGTATGTTCCTGCATGTAACTACAGTTTTACAATCTACAATGTAAAACATATGCTTGCGTTGCTTGAATGCCTCCATTCCCTCACTGTCTGTTTCATATCAAGGAATCGCCAGTAACGGGGCCAAAGTGTGACATCTTGGAGCTTGATGGTACAGGAGCCTGCTTTGGCTTGCAACTTGTTGGTATAATATCAGCATTACATGCCAGAAACTTTGTCATATCTTTTCATTGCCAAAAATTAGACACAATTTGCATAATTGCCATGTTGTGCTCATGCATGAGGAAGCCTCCCAGGCTCAATCTAAATGCCATGCTAAATCTGTCAAGCGCACCAGGGTCAAGGAAATAAACTGCACCAAGACACGGCACAGAAAAGCGAGATTTTGCCAAAAAGCCTGACCAAAATGTGGAAAGGCACTTAAGCATGGCATGGAATGGCTAAATTGGGTGCACCATAAATTGGCTGCAGGTGTGAGTGAGTATGTGAATGATTGTTGGCTCTATATGTCAGCCCTGTTTTGGCCTGTCTTGGGAGTACCCTACCTTCCACCCAAAATACAGATGGACTTGGTTCCATCCTATATGGCCCCAGGGGTAAAGGAACACAGCTTGGGGTGACCATTTTCAGCACTCAAGTGCAGCACTTTCTTATAAATACTAACCCTTCTACTATTATGAATATAAATGGCCACCTGGTCTTTTCTGCCTTTTTGTCAATAAATGTGTTAGAAAATGCCCTTTGAGTAAACTGTTTGAACATTTTTCAGGTAAAAATAAATCACTCTAGCAAGTATTTGTCTTTATTAAGTTTTAAAGGTGCAGTGTGTAGAATTTGGCGGCATTTTGCTGGACAGAAACAGTGAATTTAGGATACAATGTTTCTATATGTATGTCAAGTCTATGGTGGCCTGGAGGGGCAAAACAAGAGTACAAGATCCAAAACACTTTTACAAAGCTTGAGACAAATTGACATTTTAGGAAACACATTTACAAGACACAAAACACTTTTACAAATGGAAAAACAAATTTACATTTCAGAAAACACATTAACAAGACACAAAACACTTTTACAAATGGTAAAACAAATTTACATTTCAGAAAACAAATTAACAAGACACAAAACACTTTTACAAATATCTAGCAACCGGAAAGGGAATGTACCAACTCTGGCATTGAACCAGAAGTGCTAGCAGAGAGCAGACAATACTAGCTGAATTGTTAAGTGCATGGTATGTAAGAACAAGAGAAGAAGAATGGTAAGCAAAGATGGACCACCACCAAGTACCATTTTGCCAGTTTTGTGGAAAACATATGAGCCCCTTACAGTGGTTTTGTATGCCATGTGGTCGGTCTTAAGAGTTTGCTCACCAGTAACTTCTTCTTCTCTTGTTCTTTCACAACTTGGCTCGCATTGGCGGCTCTCTGTAAGCACTTCTGGTTCAATGCCGGAGTTGGTACATTCCTTTTCTGGTTGCTAGAAATTTGGAAAAGGGTTTTGTGTCTTGTCAATTTGTTCCTGAAATGTAAATTTGTTTTTCTATTCGTAAAAGTGTTTTGTGTCTTGTTAATTTGTTTTCTGAAATGCAAATTTGTTTTTCTATTCGTGAAAGTGTTTTGTGTCTTGTAAATTTGTTTTCTGAAATGTAAATTTGTTTTTCCATTCGTAAAAGTGTTTTGTGTCTTGTTAATTTGTTTTCTGAAATGCAAATTTGTTTTTCTATTCGTGAAAGTGTTTTGTGTCTTGTAAATTTGTTTTCTGAAATGTAAATTTGTTTTTCCATTTGTAAAAGTGTTTTGTGTCTTGTTAATTTGTTTTCTGAAATGTACATATGTTTTGGGACTTGTAAATGTGTTTCCTAAATGTAAATTTGTCTCAAGCTTTGTAAAAGTG
The DNA here is from genome assembly GCA_036419115.1 of Scarus forsteni. Taxonomy (NCBI): domain Eukaryota; kingdom Metazoa; phylum Chordata; class Actinopteri; order Labriformes; family Labridae; genus Scarus; species Scarus forsteni. The sequence continues at coordinate 12,351,358 of JAZDUH010000359.1, read as the reverse complement.
TTTTGGATCTTGTATTCTTGGTTTGCCTCTCCAGGTCACCGTACAAGTCAGTCAAAAGAGGAGTACAATCATCCCCATAAAAAGTTTATTTTATTTTTATTTAGTCAGAAAAAGCTTAAAAAAATTTACATTATCCAGGACCGCGTTCATGTAGGCTGTGTTGTCTATGGGTGGATTTTAAGGACAAAAAGAAAGAAACACAAATCTGTCCACCGGTTCTAAAATCTACCTGGAATGCAGGTGAAGAAGAGGAGAGAGGACGGTGGTGGATGTATACACAGTTGTTACTCTGCACTAGGGATTTAAATTGTGTGTATTTTACAGTTAAAGCTTTGGAAATGGAAGACCACATTTATTCAAAATTACTTGAGAGACGAGAGTCTGATCAACTTCTTTCGAAAAAAAGAAAGCACGTCGAAATGAAGCAGAATCGTGATAGAAAACATCAAAAAACAAGGGTAAACATTGGTACAGACTGTAAACCACTGAGCTGCAACACAACTCCCGTATTTCCCAACGCATAATTGTTGGGAAATATATACTCCATTAATCGTATTACAAAACTCTCTCTACTTTGTACACACTCTCTTTCTCTCTTCTTTACCTTATTTCGCCGAATCCACATCAGGCTTGATCTGTTTAGTGTTTGTGTTACTACAAGTTTACAAAACCTTCAATTGGCAGCTAATAACTGGCCTATAATCTACAAAAAAATGGTTACAAACCTTGTCACTTTCGTAAATGATGCCATTTTCATGATCCCTTTTGGTCTTCACAGTGTTCCGTTGCTCAGTGATGTGACGTTTTGGTTACGGTTAGGCTCATTCTAGAATCTGGACGCTAGATGTTGCTAAAATGGAAAATTCTACACACTGCACCTTTAAATGCTTAAAATAGTGTGAAATTACAAGAAAAGAAAAAAATATTATATTTATTATTATTACCATTATTGTTTATTATTTGTATTATTATTATTTTTTTAAATGTATATTTTTGGGCATTTTGTGCCTTTATTGATAGGAGAGAGACAGTGGATAGGCTTGTGAAAGGGGGAGAGAGAGTAGGGGAAGACACTCCTCAAACTGGTCACAGGCGGGATTCGAACCTGGATTGGCAGAAGCATGTACATGGGGTGCTAACCACTACGCCAAACCAGCACCCCTTATTTGTATTATTTTATTTAACTACTTATTAAATCTATAAACCACAATCTATGAAAAAGACGATGACAAAAACGATGAACAAGACAATAGAACATAATAGAACAGCAAGAAAACAATCCACAATTAAATTAACAACATTTTTACATCGATTACACAGAAAATACTGAAAACCACAGATAAATGACAGACATGTTTGTCTCTGAATTCTATCTCTGCTCTCTGGCTCAGTCAGCTCACTTCCTGTACCTCCCCCTCAGGCAATCCAGCCTTTACCATAATGTTCTACATACACTGGGAAGCTCCACTTCTCAGTTTTCATAATTGTTACAGTTATCTGTATAGTGTGGATACTCAAGGAGTTACAGTAATTTTAATCAGGCATGTCTTTTTCCATCACAGGCGACAGCTTTGTCTGTAGAATAAGCTGAGCAGAACCCAGAAATTTTAAGCAATTTTATATCAGAAATCAGGAAAAAAACGTATTTCATGCATTTTTTTGAAATAGTGTTATATAAAAAAAAAACATTGATTGAACCCTACATCATGTTTAAATTTCATGAGTATGTTGTCTTACTCATCTTCCTACACCCTTGCTTATTATCGTATTCTGAGTCAGATGCATGCTTCGTGCTTCTTACTACTTTTAAGGCCTCTTTCACGGCTGGCTGCTCAAGGATAAGCTGTCCAAACTTCAGACTAAAACTAACTCCTCGAAAGAAAAATATATAGTGATCACCAACGACAGGCATCTTCACCAGACAGACAATATGTCCTACAAGAGACAAGGCTGAGGGAAACGGGGGCTGAAGTGGAAGAGAGAGGAGGAGGAGGAGCAGGCAGCATTCCAGCCTGCAGTAACCTTGATGACACCCTTCATTACTATGTGCCGGCTGACAGCTCGACAGAGGCATGCGGCACCAGATGGAGGGGAGGGACACAGCACCATTCCCACCCTCCGCTTGTCCTCTATGGAGGGGCAGCACGGAGGAAGTTGTTGGTATGGTTGGGGAGAAGAAAGGGAAAGAGGAGGATAGCAGTGGCGCTGGTGCACAGCTTGACTGACACTGCACTGGCTCAGCTCTGCACGGCTGCCCTTGTCCTTGTGCTTTGACAGCGGGTGGCCTAAACTCTGGCCCGACCTTGCCACATCAAAACTGAATCCTACTACTCTGCATGAAGCTGGAGGACCCTCACTCCAACCCCTGTATAATTCCCCCCCATAAAGATGTCAGCGTCAGTGTGCAACATCCGAAATATTTAATCACAGCTGGGTAAGAAAGTTCTTAAGTCGGCTTAAGACGATATGCAGCATATTGAATGCAGTAAAAGTGGTTATATACACACTCTCTGGATCCATGACATCAACAAATGCAAAGAAAGTTCTGTAATGTGCATCACAAGCACATCCAGGAAATTTGGGGGTTACCACAAACATATAAATGGCCCGTTTTGTACAACTCTAGTGTCCTTTAAGTTACATTGAGAAAACCTACAAGTTTGAGATGATTGGATCATTTCCTTCAAAAAAGTGAGAAAACAGTTCAATGCTGAGACAGTATATTGACAGAATGAAGCATGCTGTCAATAGAGCAAGGCCCAGAGTCCATTTAACCTGACATGCCAGATAGACTGTTTCACATAACCATAGGATATATGTCACTCGTCAAAGAAAGAAAAGGATATTACAAGGGAAGAAACTTTCAATAAATATTTTAAAGGTGCTAGAACAGGAGTATCCAAATATGACCCAGGGGACAAATGCGGCCTACAGTCCATTTTGAATTGGTCCCTGAAACAGCTAATCAGTACAGACATTTTGATTACAGCAGCAAATACCGTCATCATGCACATTGTCTGCCATTTGTCACAAGGTCTCATTTACAAAGAATACTGCAATATTTATCTTCAAGCTCCAACATTCTTGCAGTTTACTCTTGTTTTGTGTCTGACAGTGAAGATAAGTCATCAATGTCTCCTATCTTTGCTGCTCAGATGGACATTCCTGTCCTCACTAGGTGTGAATCTAGAGATAGCTTGGGGTTACAAGGGCCACTTGACCCAGTAATAGCCCACCCCTAAACCCTAAAGTTTCAAGTTAAATACACTAAAAGTGAGGTGCAGAGAGTGGCTCAGTCATTCATGTATTCCTTCTTACGAGGCCTTCAATATAAAATGTTTGGACACCCCTGTTCCAGAAGTATCGCCTGGTTAATCACTTTCATTTAGAGCAGGGGTGCCCTACAAGGTGCCCGTGAGCACCTGACAGTCTCACCTCATTAACACTGAATCTGTTCCTTTCTTTGTTCCAGTCCATTTGTGTTAGAAACAGATGTGGAGGACAGAAAACAACTTTTTTTTCTTAAATATATGGTACTTTTAAGTCATTAAAGTGGACATTGTATGATTTGAAACATCATGGTACATTGTACATTTGCCAACATTATTCAACATCCAGGATGGGTGTTGGTCAGGACACAGGAAGAAGGAGAAGAAGGATGACTCTTCAGGCTGTGTTTTAATATGTCACGCCCGTATTCACAAATCAGTTCAGAAACAGTAACAATAATAAACAATGTTAGCCCAACAATCTCCTTTTGTGTTTCCACTTAACAGTACTGTGTATTATACACAATTATTATTCATCATATGCTCTTGAAAGCTTCCTCTTACAGTGCTGAGACATTAATATAAACAGAGAGGTGCATAAGCACCGCCCGCCATAACACGGGTGTAGAAAATGAGCACTCACAGCGGCGCAAATTCCGACATTAAACAAGCAATTATGAGCAGAACACACTTGTAAATAACAAACTACTGTGCTTGAACAACTTAATGGCTGTATGAAAACTCATAGCATCTATGACTCATGAGAACAACCAATAAGGTACGTAGAAAACACACTTCACGGCTGATAGAGGAAAATATATATATATATAAGCCGCTATTTAGCAAAACTCACATTTGTCATTCACTGCAACACGGAGCGTCCACAAAAGACACATGTCCATATGACAAGGCAATAAAGGCACTGATAAACTCTTGACCCGCAGGTACACAATATTCGCTCTGTTCTCTTTCTAAACTCTTTATACGTCTACTCTTTACTACTTCTGGCGGGCGGAAATGATTTCCAGCGGCACAGGAAAACAGCATTACCATGATGACCGTAAGCACTAGCCTTTTATACAGGATGTTTATGTCCAATTTGCATGTCAAAATACCAGCTTTAAATATTTGCCAAATATCTGCAAATAGTGATATTGGTCCAATAACCTCATGCATCCTGAGTCCAGACTTTATGCCACTCATAAAACAGTTTAAAAGAATATTTAAAGGACTCTTGATTGGGTATAATGGGGATTTCACAGGAAGTCCACTCCAACAAAAGCTACCTCTAAGTTTCGCATTCATTTTAATCTCATTAGTTGTGAAGAAACTAAAGTGCTGATTAAAAATACTAATCCTGAAAACAAAGCTGCAGGGAGCCCAAACAACAGTTGATTTGAGGTTTTCTGATGCGAAGCTTCTTTAGCAGTGTCTGTCTGATGCTGCAGTATGACACATAGAGCCATCTGACAGTCCCAGAGCTGTGGGGGCTACAGTCATGGTGGACTGATCAAAGGTGGCATTGCCAGCAAGTCCCCTTTAAGGACATCGGCAGTTAGCGCGGGGCTGCCCGGCCGCTTTGTCTTCCTGGCAGCTCTTTGATGAGAGCCCCCCTGGGTGATTCACTCTTACTTACAGAAATGCACACGGTTGTTAAGAATCGGATCAAAACAGATTGAGTGGGGGGGTTGAATGCGCAGGAAAGAGTGGAGCAAAGGCTAAAATAAAAGGAGAGATAGATAGTGATAATAGAGGAATAGTTGGTGAAAAGTAGGAGACAGAGCAGAGGGCAGTCAGTGGGTGACTCACAGAGGGAGGATTAAAAGGTTGGAATATTCAGTCCTGTTCGTCACATCATTGTTGTCATATTGAGATGAAAAAGGTCACTGTATGTAATGGTCTTTCTGTCCTGGGGAGGCTTACATGGGTATGTGCAATCATCTCATCAATTTAAACAGTGAATCAGTCACACTAATCTTTGCACGGGTATAAATCTGATGTAAATTTAGATGAATCTCTGCCCTACTTAACTCATCAGCCTTGACAGTTCTGCATGAAATTTGCCAGCCTCCCTTGGTGTGTGTTGCTGGGGTAGTGGGCTGAAACCAATGGGTTTTCTCTTTTCTTTTTAAAAGGAGATCCATATAAATGATATCTGAATCAGCCAGGAAATGTCAGGATTTTTTTTTGCCAATGGCTGCATTGACACAGCAAACCTTGAATCCTGATTTTTGAGGGGGGCTGTGTCAGTGTTAATTATGTTGGCTAATTAACTTAGTCATAGTCAATGACCTTTTTTTCCCATGACGAAAACCAAACAGTAACTAATGAAATTAAGTGCACATGAACAAAAAGTAAAACTAAATTAAGTGGAGCTTAAAGCAGAATTTCGGGAGTAGGACCACACTTCAAGTACGCCTCTGCTTGTGTTCCTATAAATTCTAACCGACCAGTTCCCTCTTTTGTTTCGCACACTCGACACACCCTTCCCTCCCTCCTCTTATTTAAAACTTCTTTCTTCTTTCTGTCCTCAGGGCCTTAAAGAAGGGGTTGGTCGTGCCCGGGAGCTTCAGTGAATTCTCCATGAAGTTTCCCCAAACTGTTATCCACTTCACGTACCTACTATGTTGCTTGTTATCCACTGTACGCAATAAATAATTGTCAAATTCATCCTGTTGATGGTGTGGTCCTTACTCATGAACTGACATTTTCGTTAGCAAATAAAACTTAGTAAAAATGTTTGACAATCCAATCTGACCTAGTTTAGTCTTGTAGAAAGTAGGGACAAGTTATACAGTATATCCAGTCAATCACAGATACTTTGGTTGTATGGAAAGGTTAAATGAGTTAACAGAGACATCCAATCACAGTTGCCTCAGCATCATTGTGGCGTGATAATCTACGGAGCAATCCAATCAGAATTATTTTTATGATCTGATATATTCATGTACTGTTTATCGACAGTTCTGATATTTTAACTGAGATGCTCTGCCAAGTAGCCCAAATAAAGGTGATTGCATTTTACACAAAAGTTACATTTGTTTATTTTAATTTATACATTCAAACTTGACTAGCATTCAGTAAAGGGTTATCAAATATTTCATTTTATCCAAGTGTAAAACATGACTTAAAAAAATTCAAGGAAACATAAAAAATGTCTTTGACAGTACACTTCATATTTTAGTTGACTAAATTTGCAGATGACAAAATCATGACACTAAGAGATATTTTAGGCAAAAGACTGTGGGTAAAACTAAATTAAAAAGTGCTGTCAAAATTAACACTGGTCATCCTCTTTGATTATCCTTCAAGTCCAAAAAAGCAGTAAAAGTAGAATACAAAGAGAGTAAATTTATTATTTCATGATAGACAGTCCTGATGATCTCTACCCTCTGCAGAATAATGTTTTCTTTCTGTACAGGTACATAAGTAACATCAAAGTTGTCTCTTTTTAACAGGATACACCAACTTTTTCTTTTTTGTTTTATTGTTTTGCCTCACTCCTGAGTCCATGACAAACATTTAAACTCCACCCTTTTGACTGAACATGCCATAACAAAGAAGAAACAGGCAATGCTTGCCTACCCCTTATTACCTTAGCTCAAACACTGGGAGTCAATGGGAAGTGTTAGCCTCCCTCTGTCTACAGTTATCAGACGAACTCTTCAGCAACTGTAAATGGTCCTGTGGGCATGTTGTGACTTGTTTACTATTTTACCTTGGTTTAAATGCATTTGCCTGCAAATTTAAGAATGACACACAAACAAATAGCAAACTCATAACTGCCAATTGTTTCTTAACAATTACTTAAAGAGCTGCTCAAACGACTTGACTCCATCGTGAATGTCACATCTCTTGCACAAACTACTGTGGAGGTAGGTCAACAAAACAAAGCCTTTGGATTAGAGGAAGAAAATGTAATGATACTAGAAGATAATGTAACATTTGGTGTCACCAAAAACATTTTATGATGACTGTAGGCTGAGGCAGGCTAACATTTCCCATTGACTCCCAGTTTATAAGCTAAGCTAACTACTGTTGGGATAGCTTGGCCTGTTTCCTTCTTATTATTGCACACACAGTTGAAAAAATTGAGTCTTTCTGCTTGTCATGGACTTGGGAATGAGGCAATAACAAATAAAAAAAAGTTGACATATTGCTTTAAGGGAATTTGACTCAGATTTAGGTGAGCAATGTACAACCAAAGTAAGGCAAACAGGATGTTTTAGGTTAGTTATTCTAAGACAAGCATACAGGCTATCATTGTCGAAGAAACTCAGATCATCCCATTAGCATTAAAAGCATTTTCTTCTTGGTATTGTTTAAAAGTCTAATATAATCACACATGTATCATTTTAATGATATTTCACTGCACTGCTATACGCTCCAGTCTTTTCACACTGTCATTGCTGCACTGAAAAATGACTTCACATGTTTAATAGAGTGAAAAGCAAAGTGTTATTTTGTGAAGCGCTTTGTTCCATCAAAAGGTGAAATAAGGTTGCAAAAACTCCGAGAGTCTGTGTATACAATGTCATCAACATTTATTTTTAGCCATAATGATTTTTGTTCTATTTAGTGACCATGGACATTTAACCATCAATCTGTGCTGATGGGCACCAGCACACAACATCAGTCTATAGATTTTTAAGTACAGCATGTCAGCATTAGCCTTGCTTTTTGTCCACAGCACCCACCCACACTGATTTTAGACCTGCTTGGACTCGACAAAACTGAGCCAAAATTTCTGTAGCCCTGCAGGGATAGTTGGTTTCTACTCTGCAGCCCTCACTTGTATGAAGAAACTACAACACAACACTCCACAGCTCTGTGATTACACTCGCGTGAAATTGCAGCGTGGTCTGTCACCTCTGCTGTGTTTGTCAGCAGCTTCATATTTCATCCTCTCATTGATTGGCAGCGGTGGCGGCTCCTGGCTGTTACTGCAGCGGCAAGAGGCGCATATTAGACCCACTAAATTTTGGTGGCAGATGGCGTAACTGTGTGCTCTCCCATGGGGTGTCAGCCAGCTGGCCCCTCATTGCCACTGTGACGAGGGTGAGTGATAAAGTTGGCACGTTATTTGCTTTGAATTATGAAATATTTTGCTATTTTTATTGTCCAAGAATTTTACTTTAATATCTGTCATGGGACCTGATTCAATATGGTTTATTTGTGTTCAATATTGCTTAGGGGAGTCCAAGCTGGCCACAATTGGGGCCAGAGGCAATATTTTCAGGTTGTCCATTTGTATATCCTTCCGTGTCTCTGTATGAATGACTCTTGTGCACACTTTGTCTTGTGAAGATCTTAAGAATATATCATAATTATTTCCAAAATTTTCCCAAATTTAGCCTTTGGCTGAAGGACACTGTTCATCCCTAGCTTGTGGTTGTTATCCCGAAAGGCTTTATTAGGATTCAATTCAAAATTTGCAAAGGTGTCAACTAAATCTTCGAAAATATGTTGATGGTAATAGGTCAAACAATCTTGTTTTTCATTGCTTGCTTTTGGATGTTGTATGTCAAAGTGGCCCCTAAGGAATGCTGATCAAACTTGGCAAGTATCTCCAAACTTACTCAACAATAAACTGATTGGACTTTGGAAGTCTTTGGTCAAAAGTCAAGGACATCAAGCCTCACATTCATTCCTTGCTTGTGAATACCATCCTTAAAAACCACTTTCATTTTTTTTCTTACTGAAGACTTGACTGATTCAATTTGTAGGAGGAACAACATCAGTGGTCAATAGGCCCATGCTTATACCTTACAGTAGTATATTAAACTCTCCTTTAAAGGTGCTATGAGGAGAATCTATTACCGGCAAAATAAAGACTCTGTTACCCATGAGCACGCGCGCCGACTGTCGTAATGCTGCGTTCCAGTAACCTCGGAAATGGGAGTGACACCATCTCTGACTTATTGGCGTTCCAGTTGAAGTCAGAAAAAAACATGCCAATCTACCAGGCTATTGTTAGCTGTTGTTAGCACGCCCTGTGTTGTTGTATAAAGAATGTGATTATCACTATGGCAGCATTTTTGTAAATATAAGTCTAACAATACTATGTATACAGCTGATCTAGAGCGACACACCCCAGTCAGAAGTGCAAATAAATTGATTATTATTATTATTATTACAGGAGCTAAATAACTGTTGACACTGGGGGCATCCATCTCAGGGGACGTTCCAGTTGCAGTTTTCTACCCGGAACCCAGAAATTCCTACTTCTGACTAAAACTGGAACGCACCACAAGCCAAAGCGTGCGTTTGTTGTGTTGCTAATGAATGCAGCTCAGACCGTCCTCAGAACTCTGCATTGCTTTTCAACTTCTTTTTCCAACAACTTACAGGATGCAAAACGACGAGATAATGTATCTCTTTCTTGTTAAGTAGTGGTAGTTTATGATGTGTGACAACAAGCAACTTTTGGAAAACTTATTATTGTAGTTGTAGCTGGCTATATATCGCCACTTACAGCCCGGTGCTCTAAGACGTGTATATAAATAATAAAATAATATTAATTTGCTCTAGTTTTAATTGTCTTGTTCCTGAAGTTGAGTATCCAGGCCAGTCCAGCCCTGTCCGACCCGACCAGAAGGCTAAGATATAGCATTTATAGATAACCTACTTTGATGCTATAAAACTCATCTTAAAGTGTGTATTTCGATCAGGCATATATCTGAAAGGGAGAGTTTTTTGTAATTACTTAGGAACTCCTCACAGTCTCTTTAAGTTACCCATTTATCTGTTTTCAAATGCCCAAATGCCCATTTTATTTCATTGTGAAACCTATTATATTATGACTGTCATGGGCCTGAGGTCAAGGTCAGGGAGCCTCATGCTGAACCCTTGCTTGTAAAGATACTATACTAGTAACTCTTTGTGTGATTCTCACAACACCAGTATCCCACTCAAAGCTTTGTTTTTGCTACACAATTGAGCTTTTGCAAGAGTCTACTTTTGGGTAGAACCAGAATACACCACAAGACACCAGACTCATTGCATAACTGGCCTTAGAAACCTGCAGAATCAAAGCATTAACCAAGGGAAGTTTCTCTACAGAGAATACAAAATGGATGGTTTCTATCTTTTGTGACACACTCTTCTGTTGTGGACATTTATAAGTGCTAGGTGAAGGCAAGCATGGCTCTCTTTTTGTCACTGTCTGTTTTGGCCAGAAAACGTGAAGCTTGAGGGGGAAAATAGGCAAGCCTTCTACAATAAATCCTGCCTAAAAAATCTGGCTTGATAACATGCTTGCCCAAATTAAAACAGGCACACACCACCACTGCAACCCAAGTAAAATACTTCCACTGTGAAATGGGACTTACCCTAGAGCAGAGGCATCCCTGGCTGATAACTGATCTGATGTGGAAGCAAATGGGAAAATAAAAATCAGGAACTTTAAAAGAAGTTTATGTTCCTTAGAAAATTACAAACGTCAAATCTACTATAGAACAAGCTCATATGTGTGTGAGCCCAAAACAACTAACCAAAAACAAGGTAAAGGACCCAAATGCAGATAAAAAAAGGGAGAAGGCTTTATTTTGAACAAAAAGGGATGAAAATCCAAAATGATCTTTTACAGAAATGTCTAAATACAAACAAAAACCTCCAAGAAAAGCATAATATATCAAAGAAAAGCAGCCTCAAACAAAGAGAGTCAAACACAAGAAACTGAACTCAAAATATAAACCAAAATCAATCCAAAAAGAATTCAATTAAAAAAGACAACTACCTACAAGAACTAGAGAACACTGGAAAAAACACTAGAGGACCACCGAGGATGCTTAAAATATGAACCCATGGTGGAACATTGAAGACAAATGACCCAACCTAGACAAAGGGGAACCCAGAGACTAAATACACTGGTGTAACATCAAGCACAGGTGAGACAATCATCACAGGTGGAAGGAATCATCATCAGAGGCACACAGAAGGGAGGGCAGAAAAACACCACAAGAAACAGAGGGATTTCAAAATAAAGCAGGAAACACACAAACATAATACATGAACACAAAATGAGTAACTTAACTAAGACCAGGAACAGGATCAAGACAGCAAAACAGGAAGCACAAGAGGTCTAAACAAGGAACATTATGAAAATAGCATACTCAAGAAAACAAAAATAGTCATATCATAACAGTCCTATGTCCATATCTTGGTCGTGGATGTACAATCTTCTAGAGCAACTTGAATTGTTTTCCTGCCTTATCAAAAATACTCAGATTCAGTTATCTTCTTTTCCTTCTTTCTGTTTTAAGGTGCATTTCTATCACCTGATATGACAATAAACTGACCAGATTTTAGAGGTCATAGGAAAAGGGTTAATGATGATACAACATCAAAAGACACTGTCAAAAGTTATTTTTTGTATTTAAATTAAGCACAAGCTAAGAACGCATGTCCTTAAGAATACACATTTCCATTTATGCTGTTGTATTTGATTAAACAAAAGAGTGAAATTTTGAATTAATCAGTTCTTCACATGGATTTACATACTTAAAATGCAGCTTGTAACTCTTTCATTTGTTGGAAATTAGCCCTTAATTTCCCCCTGGCCCCACAATTCCTCGCCTTATTTGCTGTGATTGACGAGTGTAATGTGGCAATTTCAGTTTTTACACAATAAATCCAAGAAGGCCTCATAAATAATGCAAACAACCCAAAGTCATAACACAAAAACAAATGCACATGGCTGAGGTTGCTAGGCGACAAGCTTGTTAACGATGGCATTCAGCGTGAAGGTAACAGTAATCCCTCGCATGCTTCAGCTGGAGAGCTTTAATAGCTGCAACATTCTGGAGGAGGTGATGAAATTATTGCAGAGCAGCCGAAGTTTGTTTACTGCAATGTGAGTGAAGTAAACATCATGAGCAGTGTTGCATAATCCTGCACTTAAGTAGCATGTGTTCATGTGCTTGGTAAAGGGAGAGTGAAGGGGCAACACTGTTTACTGTCCACCCTCTGGTTAAAGTTGACACAGAATTTGGGAACAGCTGAAAAAAGCACAACTTCTTCTTTGTTTCAGGTTAGTTTTGAAATGAATAGTAATGATTAGTTTATGACAAGGCTAAGGAAAATTGGTTGATTGTGTTCTCTGGCATTACTGCAGCAATACACAAAAATATAGCTGGGTAGACATGCCACAAGTATACAACCAGCGAATACAGGCCAAAGCACTGCATTGACAGGAATCTCATTGCTGAAAAATAAATGATGCAAAGTCAGGAGCACACACAGTAGTTTTAAATCAATTCACTATACCAAAACTGAGCTGCTGCAGGCCTGAAAGGCCGGCAACACTACAACTCCAGCAAAATGTCAAATATAACAGGTGCCCCACCTTAAAAAAAACTCAAACTTCTGCCATGTCTTTGGAAATGTTCGGCCCTTTTTCATGCCCCATACATAGAAAACGGACAGGTCGCTCAGATGTCTTTCCTTTATTCCTCTTGCTGCAGTGGTTAGTTGTGTGGCTCACATTGAGTAAGTGAAAATAACAATGCACTTTTGTTTACATGCAGGTATGTGTTAGTTTACATATTTAAAGAGACTGTGAGGAGTTTCTAAGTAATTACAAAAAGAGTCTCACTTTTAGATATATGCCTGATCGAAATACACACTTTAAGATGAGTTTTATAGCATCAAAATAGGTTATCTATAAATGCTATTCCTTAGCCTTAGTTGGGTCGGACAGGGCTGGACTGGCCTGGATACTCATCTTCGGGAACAAGACAATTAAAACCAGAGCAAATTTATATTCCAGGACACGTCTTGGAGCAGGGCTGAAAGTAGCGATATATAGCCGGCTACAAAACTACGATACTAAGTTTTCCAAAAATTGCTTGTTGTCACACATCAAAAACTACCGCTACGTATCTTGGGTCACATCTTTTGGTGCGTTCCAGTTGGAGTCGGTAGTAGGAATTTCCGAGTTCCGAGTAGGAAACTGCAACTGGAATGCCCCCCGAAGTCAGAATTTCCAACTGGGAACTCGGTGAAACCTTGCCACCCCCGAGTTGACAATCGAAGATGGATGCCCCCAGTGTGAACAGTTATTTAGCTCCTGTAATAATCAATTTATTTGCACCTCTGGTGTGTCACTCTAGATCAGCTGTATCCATAGTATTGCCAGAATTATATTTACAAAAATGCTGCCATAGTGCGTGCTAACAACAGCTAACAATAGCCTGGTAGATCGGTACGTTTTTTTTCCGACTTCAACTGGAACGCCGATAAGTCGGAGATGATGTCACTCCCATTTCTGAGGTTACTGGAACGCAGCATTACGGTGCTCATGGGTAGCAGAGTCTTTATTTTGCCTGTAATAGATTCTCCTCATAGCACCTTTAAGGTGTATTTGTTAAAATACATTATATAATTATAGATAGATAGATAGATAGATAGATAGATAGATAGATAGATAGATAGATAGATAGATAGATAGATAGATAGATAGATAGATAGATAGATAGATAGATAGATAGATAGATAGATAGATAGATCGATCGATCGATCGATCGATCGATCGATCGATCGATCGATCGATCGATCGATCGATAGAAAGCCTGATCAGCTGCTCTGTCTAGACTGTAGCACACCACTGAAGTCACCAGTAACCACGTAAGCTTTTATTAACGTCTGCTGCCTGTAACATAAAATAGTCTTAGCAGGTTTCAACCAGCACAATAGTCTCAGCCGCACACAGTTAGTTGTCAAACACTTTGGCTTTATTCACTCACTTAACAAGCAACATGAATGAAAAAATTGCTTACCTAGCCACGCAGCTTGTCTGCTGTCAATTAGACCCTGGTCTGCTGGCAGTGGGAAAGGAGTAAGTTGCAAATTGTTAGCATGTTAACCCGTGTTGAAAAAAGTCATGTTGACCCACTGAATTTAAGTGTGAAAGCGGTACCAGTGAGTGAATGCCAGCTCCAGTATGCTATTACAGGGTGAACCATGAGTGTAATCAGTAGACACTCATGGCTAGACACCGCTTCCATGCGCCACTGCTCTCTTCCTTTCAGCTGAGCTCAACCACACCTAAGTACCACACTCCCTTTATGCTGGAATGTGCTGCACTGTAGATGTTAGCAAGAGACAATGAACAAATGCTCCAAAACAACTCAATACCATCACTAGCGTGGCACTGTAAGAGTGTTGAGCAGTTCTGTAATCAAGAAAAAAATTGATTGTGGTTTATCAGGCATTATCAGGTTATAAAATATTGCAAACAACAGGAAAAAAAATACATGTTGAACTGAAGGATGACACAAGGCTAGTGGTGACTGCTCTGCTAACATTAGCTTTAGCCACTTCTCAAATAGTTTACTCAATGAAACTTTGATGAATAAAGACTTTGATTTTTGTTCTTTTGCTGAGAGCTAGTTTATAGAACAGGCACAACACAATTATTAAAGGAGCCTTTCCAAATTATGAAGACAAGGAGAAGGGAGAAATAGCCCATAAAAATGAGTAGAACAGATGAATGATAAAAGACAAAACATTTTCAGCTGTAAAAATATCCTAACAGATTAAATCTTTGGAGCCCATGTGCAAACATAGTTGAGGCAGCATGAATTTGACTTTGTTTTTTTATGTATTTTGTTTTTATTATTTTATTTTACACCTTTTTAGTTTTAGAACTTTGTTTTATAGCTTTTATAATTCCTTTTGATTATCTTAATGTTTAAAGTGTTTGGCTATTTTCTTGTATTCCTCCTTGCTTGCAATTTTATATCCTCCCTGAAGTGTTGTATGTTTTATTGTGTTTTAAATTATTGCTGTCCTTGTGAAGCACTTTGTAAAATTATTTTGGAAAGTGCTATAAAATAAAGATTACTTTTATTTTTGTCAATTTGTATTCCCATTTAAACATGCAACATTTCAGATTAAAGAAACATACAAAAGTATGAAGTGTGCAAAGGCTCGTGAGCAAAGAAATGAAAAACAATAAGCTCTGGCTTCTACTCTGCACTTACTGCCAAATGTAAAAGTACAGCAGCAGCAGTCAATGTTGAACCATCCGAAGAACCTTTTAGTGTTGGGGAATCTAAAATACATACTTCCAAAGTTGCCATCACATAAGACACGCTTGCCCCAAGACCAAATTTAAACTAGTGTCATTGAATGAGGCAGTTTTCCTCAGCGATCCCATAAATTATATTTCCACAATGGTCCTGAATATCTTAAATTTACTTGCAAAAGAATGAACTAAATTAGCCTATTTATTAGGGACTTAGTCATGTATATCAGCCCTTTATTTTTTAAATTGCTATGAACATGCTGCTGTAGTATAAATACTTTAAGGCTTTTCTGACCACATCCCTCTCAAAAATGGAGCTTCAGTTTTCCACTGTTGTGCTCTAATGTTTACTGTGGTTGCAACGACATGCCTAGAAATTTCCTTCTGGCAGGGCTGAGCAAATATCTGGCTTAGTGGTTGCCTCCAATCTGCATGAGGCTGCATATCCCTCCATAACTCGTTTATTAACTGACAGTTTGAGCATAGTTAAAGGGACTGTGAGGAGTTTCTAAGTAATTACCAAAAAGTCTCACTTTTAGATATATGCCTGATTGAAATACACACTTTAAGATGAGTTTTATAGCAACAAAATAGGTTATCTATAAATGCTATTCACAGGGCTGGACTGGCCTGGATACTCATCTTCGGTAACAAGACAATTAAAACTAGAGCAAATTTATATTATTCTGACACGTCTTAGAGCACCGGGCTGTAAGTAGCGATATATAGCTGGCTACAAAACTACGATACTAAGTTTTCCAGAAATTGCTTGTTGTCACACCTCAAAAACTACCGCTATGTAACTTGAAAGAGATACATTACCTCGTCGCTTTGCATCCTGTACGTTTTTGAAAAAAGAAGTTGTAAAGCAATGCAGAGCTCTGAGGAAGGTCTGGGCTACATTTATTAGCATCACAACAAACACATGCCTTGGCTTGGGTCACATCTTTTGGTGCGTTCCAGTTGTAGTCAGAAGTAGGAATTTTGAGTTCTGAGTAGGAAACTGCAACTGTAACGCCCCTCGAAGTCGGAATTTCCTACTGGGAACTCGGTGAAACCTCGCCACCCCTGAGTTGACAATCGAAGATGGATGCCCCCAGTGTGAACAGTTATTTAGCTCCTGTAATAATCCATTTATTTGCACTTCTGACTGGGGTGTGTCACTCTAGATCAGCTGTATACATAGTATTGTTAGACTTATATTTACAAAAGTGCTTCCATAGTGATAATCACATTCTTCATGTGATATTTGTGAAAACAACGCAGGGCGTGCTAACAACAGCTAACAATAGCCTGGTAGATCGGCATGTTTTTTCCGACTTCAACAGGAACGGCGATAAGTCGGAGATGATGTCACTCCCATTTCCGAGGTTACTGGAACGCAGCATTACGAAAGTTGCCGCACATGCTCATGGGTAGCAGAGTCATATGTCGCCGGTAACAGATTCTCCTCATAGTACATTTAAGGGGTTTTTAGAGAGACCATACAGATATTTTTGTTTAAAAAGCATTAGAAAGTGTATTTCGGCACTATGTGACCTCTAAAGTAATCTAAGGACACTGGTATACCTGCAGACATTTATGAAATGTATCAGTTAGCAGCAAAATTGCTATGTCAAATCATCACCTTTTCTCATTGCCGCTGTCTAGCCAACTAAAGTGGTATCAGCATAGACTAATTACTTGTCCTACAAATCATAATTTGTTTTGCCGAAGATTCCTCTCAGTAGCATGCAAAATAAGGCCAAAGGTAATCCCATTGATTAGTGTCGTGTGAACTCAGCACCTTTCAACAATGAGGTGAGCGTGCCGTCCCATTAAAATTAATTAATTACCTTTAGCCATTTGGGAACCATTTAAATTTGTAAAAATGTGCCTGGGCCAGGGAAGGTTAATTGGGCATTTAGCTCTCAGAGCTCCTCCGAACACCCTGGAGGAGGACTGTCCCTAAAACAGAAGCAGGTCCTTAATAAAAGTAGCACACTGACCCTTCCTGCAGACAATAGCCGGTTTCTTGTTTTTGACCCTTCATACTGATAAATGGATGCATACAGATGGGGCCAAATAATCATATTCCAGTGCAACCCAGTCCCTAGAAAGTAAGGAGAAAGGTGTCCCTGGTTTGTGTTTTGAAGCTGTGATCATTCTGTGTGTGTGTGTGTGTTTTCTCCTCCATGACAGAGACAGATGGAGTGGGAGCCACCGAATTTACCAGAGGAAGCAGTTTATAGAATATTGTCAGGGGAGAGTCGGCAGTTTCTGAAATACAGCTTTCAAGTCGCAGCCATCAATCTCTGCAGTGCCTGTCTGGATCAAGCAGGCTGGAGTGCTAGTTTGTTAGTGTTCACAAAAGAATCGAATCTGTTGTATGCTGCACTATCCATAACGCCCGGGAGACAAAACAGCTGCCAACAGAATCACGAACAGAACTAAGTGGTAAAGGTGACGCTGTCGGTCAACGGTATGTAAATAAATTGCCCCATTCTGTCAATCAGGAAGTGAAAGTAGGCCGTTGAAAGTTGTGTTAATGAACAGGCACTCAGAACTATTTGCAGGCACATATACATCAGGGAATAGCAACATGTCAGATACATTCAGCTGCCCTGAAAGTGACCCTCTTTAATCCAGTGACCCTTCTTACCCTTGTTCTCAATTTCAAGATTCATTCACATGAAAATTTGCATTTTTACCCAGCATTAAAGCATTCCTTTTTTAGATAGACAGGTCACTTTTCCAATAAAAAATGAAAAACAACATACCACTCATAATGTGTGGTGTAATTACTTCTTAGGTGGTGTGATGAATGAGGGAGAAAGAGGTTGGCTCATTAATTTCCTGAGCCAAAGATGGAGTGCTTGGCTTTTTGAAATGTTTTTTAAGGTTAAGTCATAAAAATACTAAATCTCACATCCTAGGGGTGGTGGAATAGTGACTGCAACTTTGTCTTTATCCATTTTTTTTATCATTCATCCATCCACTATCTATGCTGAGAATGCCTTTCAGGGTTGCAAGGGGCTGGAGCCTCTCCCAGGTGACATTGGGCAAGAAGTGGGGTACACCCAGGACCAAAAGCAAGGCAACGGCATGGCCACAAAGAGAGATGGACAACCATTCATGCTCAAAACAGTACGTAAGTGTCACAGTTTGAAACCCAAAATAACTAAAAAAAAAAAAAAAACAAGGATGAGGATCCAAGAGCAGATTAGACAAAAATGCTTTAATATACACTTAATCTTTTACAAAAAAAATCCAAACACAAAAACAGTCACTCAAACAAAGTAAATTAAAATCACTAGAGAGTTCAACAAAAACAGAATACGACCTACAACCACAGGAGAAGCTCTGGAGAAATACTGAAGACACTGAAGACTTGCACTGGGAATGACACGGGGAAGACGAATGACCCAACACAGACAAAGGGGAACACATAGACCAAATACACTGGGGAAACATTAAACCCAGGTGAGACAATCGCACAGTTGGATGAAGTCGTAATTAGAGGCACACAGAAGGGAGGGCAGGAAAAACCCGAAGGCACAGTGATTTCAAAATAAAGCATGAAACAAGAGAGACAAGGGGAACAAGAGGTCAAAACCAGGAAAAAAACATACAAAATTAAACAGAAATAAGCCATATCATAACACTAAGGACAATTTGGAGTCACAATCACCCGAATGAGCAGATTTTAAGTCCGTGGGAGGAAGTCGGAGTGCCCAGAAAGAACCCACACATGCACAGGGAGAACATACAAGCTCCATACAGGAAGACCCTGTTTGACACCCCTCTTGCTGTCATGCATGTACACCTTGTTGCCTTTGGACTAGAAACAGAAAGGAAAATGGTGGATCTGATAAATGTTAAATTACAATATTAGATACTGATATTGACATTTTTAGGCCAATTTCTGCCGATATTATTGTGCGCCCCTATTAAATGATATTTGCCGCTATCCAGGGAGCTGAAAGAAGAAAAAGAATAAGCTAGACTGGATGTAGCCTGCTACCAAACAACAGCTGTTTGGCAGTTGTACTACAAACTGCGAACAAATACATTATGCAATATATTAGTTTGTTAGTATTGGACAGTTTTGAAAATAGCTAGTATCTCCAGATATCAAGTTGCTTTTGACTAATACCAAATTTGAGTTTAACTGACCGCTAACTCAACCAAGAGAAGCTTGTTATTTATTGATACAGGGATAAGAACCATAAAACAACCAGTTTTCCTGTTATAAGTGTGACATAAGTGTGAGACTTTTGAGGTAGTACAATAAGACAGTCTTGAACCAGGTTTACTCCAGATATCACCCATTATCTCTGTTTTAACCATCAATACACAGGTGATAGATTACACTTCTGAGTTTACCACAGAAAGGGGTGCAGTGTTCTCTTCCAATAAAATGTACAATTTCAAATTTCATTACCAGTGTTTTTCCTCATGTTCTGGCTGTGCAATGTCCTGCACCTGTCATTTCCCAAATCTGATTAAGCCACCAGTTTGCAAGGTGTAAAAGCATCAGAAATAACTTTTATGTTCAATAAAAAGTAATTATACAATACTGTTCAATAACTTTCATTGCAGTTTTTGGTTAGCAAAAAGACCACAGAAACACCCTAAACATCAAATAAATAATGTTCTTGGACAAGAAAAAATACAAATTTTGGTAAGACAGCCTTTGATTGACTGAAACTCTCAATTTACCCCAAATGTCCTTGCAAACTACAAATCATTTAGAATTTATAAACCCTGACACAGGCCGATGTGTAACCAGAAGCAGAAAGGACCTTGCGGACATTAAATAAATTGCTAAATAGATTCAATTAAAGGCCGCGTGTTGCCAAATTTCTCCAAAAAGCAAAACAATTTACAAGATAATTGATTATCCTACTCGTCATTTGATTGGTCTTGTCTGATTGAGTTTGTGTTTGTACTGGGTCCAGTCCATCCCCATCAGAATTGTCAATATTGTCTTGTCAGAATGTTTAACTTTCAACATTAACACTCATTATTAGTTAGCAGATTCTGAGAACAAGGCCCTGTCCTGCTTGTGATGCCCACATCCAAAAAGAAGATGAATAAATTATTTGATTAAAAAAATGTACTGAGCACTCAGGAAGTAGCTTATAAGCACTCCTTTGCTAAAATAACGAAAGTTGATCATTCTTCAGAGACTTAAAAATCTTATGCTTGAATGGTTCAGTATGATAGTTTCACTTGAAATCAAGAAAACCTAGAGGTTCCAAGGTCCAAAATGGGATCTTTGCATCTGAGTGCCCCTGGGGAGAGTAATAAAATGCTAGGCTAGCTGAAAATAGTTAACAAGTTCTTGTAAATGACTGTTATTAATTGTAACTTGCACTGCAAGTTGACACAGTGCATGGACATCATAGCATAGAAGCTAATTATATCTCTCAGCCTCATAAATAATGAAGCCTTTTTGCGGTTGCTGGCTTGCTGAAGTAGTGTAGCCTTTTTTAAGCACTGCATAGAGCTGCTAACTGTCAAAAGGGGGCTTGTTAGCACTACATGGACTAGCCCAGTTTTTCTAAAACAGGGTGCCATAGCTCCGTGCAGTGCCCTCTGATTTTAACAAGGGTGCCTTAATATGTTAAAATTAAACTTTGCATTATTATGATTCTTCATCCATTCATAAATGCTGGTCGAGAAATGCTAGACTGGCCTATGCTTTCTCTTAACAAGCAATTGTCATTGCATATAATGATGCAATAGGCCTCTATATATCTACAAAAGTTTTGGTTTATTTTTGTTGGGATATTTTGGCAACTTTTGGCTTTATTTTCGTACAGCATGCACACAAACAAAACTATATTAATGCAGAGAAAAAGACAGTTTATAGATAAATAACTCTATAAATTACATTAAAAAACTATGAAACAATGCACACAGGTGGAAGAACAATTAGATTAAATAAAAAAACTATGAAAAAAATGTTCACCCAATTGTACATTCGACAGCATAGTTCTGTGGCTCATTTTTACATAAAACTCACACAATTATAAGAAATAACTGTACTAGAAACAGCATTGTACTTACTAGATGTCCCAGGTCATTCTTTTTAAAGGTTCAGCCACTTTATCTATTTACAAGTCAAAGATGTGTTTAATTTGATGCAGTTGAGTTGCATCACGTTGTTTGACCTTTTAGGTTTTGTATTCAAGAACAGAATTGTGAGTCAGTTTGGTAGGTGTCAACAGGAAAAAAAACACCGAACAGCAGAGTGTCGTCAGCATAGTGGGGTTTACTTTGACTCTTTTTCATCCTTTGTTTGTAAAGATGTGCTCTCCATGCCTGCAGGCCATCATAAATAACACCACCGCTGAACCCAGGGCATCATAATAACAATGCACATCCTCACACCACCTCAGTTTTCATTTCACACAAAACTGCATTAAGCAGTCCTCGGTTATTGCCGTCTAGCTGTGAGCCATATGACAACATACTGCGTCTAAAATTCTTTAAGAAGGCATTTTTTGGGGGGGCTTGTCACAAAACTCAGTCTGCAGAATGCCCTCAACATTGGCACTCACACATTTCTGTCACCCACAGCTGCTAACAAGATTCTCAAATAACAACAGCCTTGAGGTGTTTACGGTGTGGTGTCTTCAATTATCAGGAGAGCTACCTGCCAGGTTGTGTCTAATTCCTTGCAAGGCGAGAGTGTACACTAACAAGTGTGTTTATTCCCGTCAGCTGTTTTTCTGCTCAGAGGTAAGCACAAATCAACAGTAAATTTGCTGGTCCTCTTATAGGTATTATTTAGTTGACATTTGTGCTGTTCCCCAATTTGCCATGATGGAGGCTGTCTTGATGCCCCAATTTCGTAACATTCTGGTCTGCTTTACCAGAGGCCTGATGCTCAATATTTTCTTAACTTTATATGTCTCAGCATCTCCAGTGGCTGAAGGTTAAGTTAAATTAAATGTTCAAAAACTTTAGTGATCACAATCTCGGAGGCTATAAAAGGAACCTATAGGCCTGTATATGAACACCTCTTCACCAGAACCATCTGCATTATGTTTTCTGGTTGTGCATCTATCATCCATCCACCCCAGGCAGAGAAGAGGGTGCAGTATATAAATCACTTCTAAGCTTTCATTTTGGACATAAAAGGCTCAGTTACTCACAAGCAAGGATGGAGCAATTTCACCACTTTGTGAACAACTGCAAGAGCGAACTAGAAAAGCACTCGGAGAGCACAGACCTCCGCCAGCACCACAGTCCTCTCCCATATTGTGATTTTACCATCAATTTTAGTCCTACCTTTATTTCATGTAAATATTTAGATTCCTTGACCATGAAAACATACCATTAGCAATTGGTTTCAGAATGATATCTATTTTAGTTCAGTAGTTATTCACGAAAATCACATTTTTTGTCAGGGCAAATCCAGACGGTGATCCGGATCAACACTAGAATTGAATCACTTCTTCGTTTTCCCATGCTGAACATTTCCTGAAAATTTCATTAAAATTCATCCATTACTTTTTGAGTTCTTTTGTTCACAGACAGACAGACAGACAAACAGATTCTCCCGAAAACATAACATCCTGGCGGAGGTAATAATCCAACAGTTTATGAACATTTCTCAACATACAATTTTAAGGACTTGTGGGATTTTATTTACAGTCCAGAATCAGGGTTTTCTGTAGAAATCAGCCAGTCAAATAATTTAATCCTTTTTCATTTTTGTCAGGATATGACCACATATTTTAATGTAGGACCCAAAAGCTCAAACCAGCAGGCAGGAGGAAAAGTTGAACAGTTTAGTGTGGAAAATAAAAACCAAAAGGCTCCAGAAAACAAACAAAAGATGTCAGCGGTGGCGGGGACTCGTGGAGAATACCTGAACAGGGAGCAGGAAAAAGGTAAGTTTCCAAAAACACAAGAGTGTAGAGATCTCAAAAATCACCCTGTACAGGGCAAAAAGCTAAAAAGCCAGACATGGGAGAACACGAGGACAAGACTAGCACCAACCGAGGTTCAGAGTGCAATACTCCCGCACTGGATTCCTCACAGGAGCCGTTTTAAGTAGGGGAGTTGAAGAGATGATGGGAAGCAGGTGTGCAGGCTGCAGAGCAGAGAAACTCCGAGAGGGAGGGGGAGAGCAGACTGCTGAGGATTCACTGAATCCTCACAATTTAATGCTGAACTGTATTTTTTAATGCCATGACAGTGAACTCAAGAAAACACAGGTTTATTTTTCCTATAAGCTGATTTTTATGTGAAAACTGTCCCTGCATGTTACTGCATGTGTATGCAGATGTACATATCTGGTGATCAGTTCATCATATGTTTAGCAAACATATTGGCAAAAAAGCAACAACCTCCTGAAAACACTTTTGTACGAATACACGGGGCATCAAAGTTTGTTGCAAATGGGGCTGCATAGACATAGACCAGTCAGGTGATCATGATGTTATGCCTTATCCCTGAATATTTACACTGCATATATGGAAAAGAAATAATGACAAAGGTGATTGAAAGAGTGTATGAGTAATCCCATGCCGTGGCTTTATCTGTCAATGAAATAGATTTTATCATAACGTGTATGCTTATTTCAATCAGCCTTCCTGGTGATGTTAACAGTGTTTTCTCAAGAGTGAAAGTTTATACAATTCAGCCCAGAAAATGATCTTAATTGACTTTGACAGGGAGTTGGTAGAGCAGGTAAGATGTCAGTTTATCATTGTTTTTAATGACAAACATGTCCTCTTAGTTTGTCTTTCTCTGACAGAAGAAGCTGGCAGGCACCAAAGCTGTAGGTGTGTACTCTTGGAGAGACCAGAGACCTCATTAGTCATATTAAAATGTCATGTCTGATTAAATCAATTATCTATGATTGAGGAACATTAAGAAATCAGATGAGTCATTTCATAATGACAAGAAATCATTTGGAGCAAACAGGAATGGGAGGTAGTCATGAAAAAGAGATTTGTCGAACAAAGAGGTAAAGGTTATGTCGTCTGCTGAGATTGTATGAGTCTGTAAAAGTCATTTTAGGAGCTTCAAGCTGATACTTTTGAGTGCTTTAAGTGTCGACCAGGTTGGTGCATCGGTAGGGCAGTTCCAATTAGAATTCACGTCAAAAGGATCAGATACAATGGCTGCTGAAGCGAAAGTGTTACATCAGAAACAGTGATACTCAGAGCGAGGACCCGGTCTAGAGTGATTCTATAACAATAGCTCTTTTCATGTACAAAGACAATCATGTGACAAGAAAGCTCACCCAGGGGGTCAGACGCAATATTTGTATGAGAATTGAAACCTCAAATAATACAGCGAAGAGGTCGTGGAGGACATGAGGTCCCCCCGCAAAGCCTGATAGAATTCTGTTTTAGAATCAAAGCAGGTTTTTGTTTTTCACTGCCAGTGTAACATTTTCTCATGAAGTGAAATTAAGAGACCGATGAATTATTTCAACTCTCCTCCTGCAGATATAAAAGAGCCATATGTTGAAACTAGAGAGATGGTCAAGGAAGATAGTGTTGATAAAAGTGTTAAAGAATGAGGTTAAAAGTGAGGCCCAGTGACCTAGAGTGTTCAAGTCCAAAATCTCCTTAGTACATGCTTAAGTCTGTGTGGGCTTAGTTGCAAAGTTTGTCAGATAGCTCTCAAAAAAGTGTTCTTAAGATACCAAGTTCAAAAGCAAGGTGGGGTACCTTTAATCTTGTGACCTGGTGTCCATTTTGGGCCTTAAGACCTTCTGGAAGTTTGTCACATGATTTTTAAAGGGTTAGTTCAGTATTTTGAAGTTGGGCTGTATCAGGTACTGTCCAATAGTCAACGATGTGTAGGGATGGGAATCAAAAACCAGCTCTGTGAAATAATCAATATCATGACTCTTTTTGCTAATCAGTACTGTTATCAGTTCCTTCCACTGACAGGGTTCAGAAGCAGTCAGAATTGTGTCTTGTTTTTTTTTTTTTAAATATATAAAAGACGCCGACTGAATACCTTCAATGAGTGGAAACACCAGCAACTTACAATTATCTATGCTGTGACATGTGTTTGACATTGTCGCCACTTAAGGACAACATTTGCCCACACAAAAATGTACAAGAATCATTAAGAGAATTATTAAAGAATTGGACCTAAGCAGTATCATTAACTGTATTGGTATCAATTGCTGCGTTAACATGAGAACTTTAATTCCTCTTTAATTACGAATAAAACTTAAATCCTCTTTAAAAAGATTTAAAATGATCATGCAAACACCTAATTCCAAATGAAAATAACTCTGAATAAAACTTAATTCTGAAGTAAGTGGCTAGTTTATTTTGATTTTAAATCCGAATGATATAATTCCTTGATCATGTATGCGTTCATTCCACTTTAAATTAATTCCTGTCATTCTGCGCACGCTCGTTCCTTGCAGCGGTGAGGCACGGGACACTGATGGGAACAGGAAAGCTGCCTGTAGAAAACGTGGGACTCCACGCATTTAAATAGAGCCTTAGAAGATTTGTAAGTAATGAAAGTCTGGATGGACATAAACATTAAAATGTTGACCTTTTTAAAGCTGTAGCGTCCAAGTTGGACGAGGTTTCCCTGAAGAAGACGCCTAAATTTTTCTTGCAGTCTAATTAAATATGTCACTACGACAATCCCGCCCCCTGTCCAATCAGAACCATTCCCAACTGCCAGGCCTTGAATAAAGGCGAATAAAGATGTGTTCCATGTAAACCTTTATTCAGAATTTTTTCCATGTAAACTCAAAGGAGAAAACTTTCATTCTGAATTATGTAATTCTGAATAATTCATTCAGAATTAAGAAACATTATGCAACCGTTGCCAAAAAAATCTTATCAATTCCCATACCTAATGAGGAGGCTGAAAGTGCCCCCAGCAGCTCTGCGCCTTCAAGAATGAGCTGAGATGACCAATAAGATATGGTACTGTTGACAGGTCCAGCTATTTTTATAGGTGCACAATGTTGGATATTTGTTAACATCTAATACGGTGATGGTCTGGACTCATTATTGTCTGTACCTTTTTTTTTGTTAAGAACATTAAGTCTTTACTTTATGGAAATTGACTGGTTGCTTTCAATCTGATAGCATACTTGTGTGAAGAACAGATGCAAACCAAGAAAAAGAGCATGGCTGTGTCCGAAATGGCATACTAACATACTACATACTACAAACCCATTGTGTATATACTGTATACTACATACTATAAGTATGATTAGAATGCCAACCGTTCACACTGTAGTATACTCCTAAGTTTCCCATGATGCATTTCAAACCTCTGACGATAAAAATCAGTAGCACACCAGGCTATCAAATATCTCTGTTGATTCACCTCATTTGAAAGTTCAGAGAGCATTTTAGGCGAGAAAGTCACCAGTACAATATATAATGTGGTCATTTGAGCCATAAAACGCACGGATACAAATTTCATTTGACGCTTGCAACTGTCCGATATGCCGCTATTATGCTATCGACGAATCCGGTCGGCTCCAAAACAAGAGCCCATTTACAAAAGCGTGAAAGAACTAAAGGGAGATCATAAAAGATGCATTTATTTTGAAAATGGGCCCAAGTCTTTATGGTTGAGCAGTGCCTGGAGATGGATAGACCATCAAGCGCAGAGGCTGTCGATGGTCATCGATGCCTGCTTGGTGGCCTATGGCTTTGGGCAGTGCCATGAGATGTATTATAAGAACTGGATAGCATGGCTCTGCCTTCCCACCATGTAACGGTTTTGAAGCCATATAAGAACTGGATAGCATGGCCTGCCTCTGCACTTTTCATACTATCCAGTGTGAACACACTACATACTCATTTTCACGTCACACTTAGTATGAGTAGTACGTTAGTATGCCATTTCGGACACAGCCCATGTATCTCTTGAAAAAGCAAAACCCTTTAGTTTTAAATGCACACATTCAGTGATAAAAAAGTAGAATTATGGTATGTTTGTGTATCTTACTGATATTTTTGCCAATATTTCCAGGAGATATGTATGACTGATATATTGACTGTATTTACAGGCAAGAATGTTCAATATCGGGGTGCTGGTTTGGCGGAGTGGTTAGCAACCAGGCACCCCATGTACTCGCTTCTGCCGGTCCAGGTTCAAATCCAGCCTGTGACCAGTTTGCAGAGTGTCTTCCCCTATTCTCTCTCCCCCTTTCACAAGCCTATCCACTGTCTCTCTCCTATAATAAAGGCAAAAAATGCCCCAAAAAATACATTAAAAAAAAAAAAAAAAAAGAATGTTCAATATCAGCCTATACAAAATATAATGTCTGAGTCAATATCTACTGATATCGATATTGAACCTTGCAACTGGAAATGATTAATAATTTCTAAACAGAAGAAGAAAAACTGGCCTTTGTATACATGTAGTTGATGACCCTTCATCTGTGTGATGCTGTATTGGTTGCACCGGAGGCTTTGGGCAGTGCCCTGGAGATGGATGGGCCCCGCGCGGTCTCATGCCTCTTGGTGGCCTATGGTGGGGACCATGGATGTATTATAAGAACTGGATAGCATGGCTCTGCCTTCCACCATGTAACGGTTTTGAAGCCATAATATGCCCCGTCAGGGCGCCGCCATTGTGCAGCCAGTAGAGAATCTGGACCATATCTGGACGTAGTTGTCGTAAATGGTCGCAAAAACTGATGAAAAAGAAACTTTTCAGAAAAAAAGAGGACTTGGAAAAAACGTAGCCCAATAATACTTTCATATCACCACAGAATACGGATGGGGGAAATATTTCTACGAGGTGTATTAATTTTTTGAAGTTTCACTACGGCCCGTTCAGATGAATGGGGGAGACGGAGAGTTGACCTATACGGCAGCCAGTCACCAGGGGGAGCAGTTTTTGTGGTGACTTCAATTCAAGCCCAGCGACATGACGTCCATGTTTTTTACAGTCTATGGTGGGGACCCATGGGCCTGTTGCTTGCTGGGGACCTTGGCATGGGGGCTGCCTGTGGGTTGCTGCTCTGTCCGGGTGGTCCTTGGACCCCCCTTGCATAGTTATATTGTTATATTATCACATGCAGAACAAAGAGAAGCCCATCATACATAACAACTGCAACCCGAACTGAATCCTTCCAGGGCATGACAATAATTTCTAAACAGAAGAAGAAAAACTGGCCTTTGTATACATGTAGTTGATGACCCTTGATCTGTGTGATGCTGTTTTATACTTGTTTCCAATTCAGAGATTTTCCTTGCTTTTCAGTGAGCATTTTCTTTTCTCCAGCAATCCATTCTTTTCAAACCATTCATAGAAACCTCTTTTGAAAAAATCTGATTCTGTAGAACTTGAGGACAAAAAGAAAGGTTCAGAATTCTCATTCTTTTCAGCAGGAATATGATAAAACTTTTCAAAATACAAATTTTATGTGTGAAACAAGATCTATGAATAAGAATGTCTTGTGTATTTGTGCATCTGTCTTGCAATGAATTGGAAATGGAGAATGTGTGTCTTTCCTTTGCTTCTAGTTTGAACAGAATGTCAGATGCAGTAGCTCTATACAAACATACCATCATGCTGAATCATGTAAACAGGCAGACAATGTTCAAACAATGCCGACAGCCTAGACAACATGTTCTTTCACTGTTTAGATTGAGATGCATTGCATGTTGAAGCTATTCTTTTGTGAGTAGATTATGGGATTCATTTTGCCGATTATAGAACAAAGAGAAGCCAAAACCATCATACATAACAACTGCAACCCGAACTGAATCCCTTCCAGGGCATGACAAAGAGTCTCAATATGAAAGGCAAAAGAATGTGATTTGCATCCAAAAACAACAGTCATCATTCCAGCTGCAGACATCCACATGACCGTGTTGCCCGTGTTTTTTATTTCCAAAAAACTGTTTTCATCATATTTTCTTAACATCTCAACAACTTTGTTTTATTTCTGAATATATAATTAGAAGTTGTTTATGCTTTTGCTGAAAGAAAACATTTCACATACCCTTTCCTTGGCAGTTATGCTGGATGGAAAATGTAGAGTAAAGGCCAAGGGATGAAGGGTTAAGGGCAGCAAAGAAACAATATCCAGAAACTCTCCAGAAATGTTCAGAAATGTTCAATGAGGGATGATGGTCAAGGTTAGATTGGACAATTTCCATGTTTATTATGGGAATAAACTGGAAATTTGACTAATTTTAAAGTGTACAATTTCAAAAGTAAAAACATTTTTATTTGTCAAAGGATGGTCAAATGAAGGGACAGAAAGACCTTTTTCACAGTGCATGCCAGCAAAAGCTCCACAGTGTCATCATTCCAGCTGCAGACATCCAATTTATGTAGTTCTCAAGTCAAGACGCTTATCATGATTTTCATTTAAAAATTGTTTAATTTGAGGTTAATTCATCATATTTTCTTAACATCTCAACAACTTTGTTTTATTTCTGAATATATAATTAGAATTAGATTTTCTGGGATAGAATGATCCAATCACTGATTTCTTTCGCAGTTATACAGTGTTCCATCAGTTTGGATCTAAATAGGGCAGCAAAGAAGCGAAACAATATCCAGGAAACTCTCCAGAAATGTTCAATGGGAACTTAAGCCAAGGAACTTTGGAAATATTACAGATTGGACAATTTCCATGTTTATTATGGGAATAAACTGGAAATTTGGACTAATTTAAACAAAGTGTACAATTTCAAAAGTAAAAACATTTTTATTTGTCATAGGAGACATCTGTGCAAAAATACGCAATAACAAATATTACATTTCAACAGATTAATTTCAACATCAATTTATGTAGTTCTTTGTAGGCTCAAATGTGACCTCAATAGTTCAATCCAGATTTAGCTAATTTGAGGTTAATTCTCTTAAATTCCTTTACATCTCTAGCTTTTATTGTCAGTATTTTCAAAGTCTATTTTAAGAAGGGGCAACATATAATTTCTTCTGTCAATTTGTCTGGTTGTCTGAATGCCTATATGGTCAGGGTGTAACGAAATGGTCAACTCACGAAACGACAAAATACCAAACGGCTCACCATACAAAATAAAGATTATAGAAAATCCCCAATAGGATGAAGTTGTGCAAATCTCATTTTCTTTAGTTTCTTTCTAATGCAGACATACAAAAAATATTGTTGCATCAGTACAAAATAATGGTCTTTGAAAAAAACATAATTGTATTTTTTCCCCTTATTTAGACTGCACATACAAACATAAAATCTCAATAAAAAGTGCTTTGTTGGTGTAACAATCAGGATAACTACATTCTTGAGTGAAAAGGAAAACAAATTGTCCTCAGAGCTGCAGTTTAGACCTATAAATGTCTGAATTGTGAACTATAATATTTAGCCTATAACAGTGCATACACTTCTGATCTTCAGGTATGATCAAATTCTGTCAACTCAACAGTAGATGCAAAAATCAATTTTTTTTATGCAGACTTACTCAAACATACAGTTGCTGCCTGTCTTCAGTTCAAAGTAGCTGGTAGTTGGTAGCATGTAGCATGTAGGCATGTGTAGACATGTAGCGTAGCATGTACTCCGGAACATGACGCATGCTGCTTACCTTTCAAGTTTTATCTTTGAAAATAATAGAGAAGTCTGCTGTGTATACAGCTGCAATCCCTTCAAGCTCAGTATCCTCACATTTAGACAGATGTACAAGAAATCTAAAATAAACTCTGTTTTCTAAGTTTGTTCGCTGTTGGCTCTAAATCTCGCGAGAACTGCCGTCCATGCTGCAGGTGGCAGTTCTCTCAGCGAACACTAACCTTTATTCGCGAGAACTGCCGCCCATGCTACTGCGGCAGTTCTCGCGAGACTTCTTCTTCTTCGGTGGCATGATGAAATATCTTGGTCTTGAAAAAACAGGTTATGAAGAATTTAGAATTGTTTAAGCTGAGTTAATGGGGACTAGATAATTTTTGAAAAATGCTTACATTTGATCCTACCAGATTCAGTTTAATTTAAAAACACCGCATGGAACAGAGGGATATCAAAATAAAACAGGAAACACAAGACAAGACACAAACCAACACAAAATTGGTAATTTAACTAAGACAAAGAGCAGGGCCATGACAGTAACACAGGAGACACAAAACAAGAGGAACAAGAGGTCTAAACAAGAAATGCAAGCAAAAAATCATAAAGCAGAACTGAGTATGGTATGGAAAAATCTTACAAAATATAGCAGAACTAGCAGGATCACAACATGGCTCAATTTGATATCTTTTCATGGGGCCTAAAAAATATCTGGCAGTGCCTGTGCACCTAACACTAGGAGAGCTCAAACCAGTGAACACCTCACTAAAAACACATTCAGTTGGAGATGCAGAGAACAACCTCCAAAATCAACACTCAAATCACTGCCCATTGCATCTATCAATCCAACAAAATGCATAATTTGCATCAGCTTCTCAAATTACTACCTTTATTAGTGCCATTAATAGTACCTTCTGTCCTACACCTGCTGCTTATTGAAGCACCTTTAAGCTGTCAGTTTAACAGACATTTTCTCTTCCATTTAAGCTGTTTTTACACGTCCTTATAACTTTGAAACACATTCTCAACCACTTCAACTGAAAAATCAGAGTAATGTAATCTTTACGCTGCTTAAACCGCTCTGATATCCAGCAGAAATCCTGCGCTTCAAGGTGCTTTAATTACATCTTCTGCAGAACTCCTACTTCCACTCCTTCATTTTTGTTCAGTCGGCCCACATGACAGTGTCCCTCTGCACCTCACTCATTCATTGTAAATGTCATCAGCAGCCGGACATCCGTCAATCATCCTGATCTATTAAAACATGAGGAGGATCAACTGTCAAACATTACATGATGTTGGAGTGAGGCCTCGGGGCCATAGTGCACACCATGTTAGTGAATCATATATAATAATACTTATATTTTAGCATGAATAATTGATTTGGGCCTATGCTGTTAATTTAGGGCAGCTGTGGCATATATCTTACATTGGCTGGTGGTTTAATAAATAAACACTGTAAATGGTACAGTGCTTTGTTATCTAATCAATCCCTTACACTGTCTGACAGAGCAATAGATTAGAAATAACATTAGATAATACTTTATTAACTCCTTTGAAAGCTTTCCCCAGGAAAAATTCAGATTCAGCAGCAGTTCAGTATTATAACTTTTTTAAAAATAGATATCTAAACAAAACTATAGATAAAAATTAGATAAAAATAAAATATCAGGAAATAAACACAAATGTAATGTATGTAATACAACACTTTGATATCCATTATATGTAATTAATGTGCAATTTCCCATTTAAATTTTCATCAAAATTTAGCTGCATGTATGCTGCCAAAGACCAGAAAGAGCACCGTATCACACCAATTTTAGAATCTCTGTACTGGCTACCAGTACCTGTTTAAATAGATTCTAAGGTTATGTTGTTTTTAAAACTCTTAATGGTCTTACTCCTTCATATTTATCTGGATTTATTTTACCATATGAACCCAGTAGAGCCCTCATGTCTCAAGGCGGTGGTCTTTTAATAGTTCTCAAAGGAAACACCAAGATTAATAGTGATTCATATTTTCGTTATAACAGCGCCATCTGTGGAACAGTACAGTATTGAAACCTGAAAGCAGAACCTACTGCACATATTTAAAAAGCAAACTCGTGACTAGAAAAATAATAAAAAGGTGGGTCTTGAGTAGGGGTGAGTATTGGCATGAACCTCACGATATGATACATATCATGATACTTGGGTCACGATATATCATAATATCACAATATTGTTACCTCCGCCAAGGAGGTTATGTTTTCGGGAGAGTT
Source organism: Scarus forsteni (assembly GCA_036419115.1). NCBI lineage: Eukaryota > Metazoa > Chordata > Actinopteri > Labriformes > Labridae > Scarus > Scarus forsteni. The sequence continues at coordinate 12,318,295 of JAZDUH010000359.1, read as the reverse complement.
TGTCTGTCTGTCTGTCTGTGAACAAAATGACTCAAAAAGTTATGGATAGATTTTGATGAAATTTTCAGGAAATGTTCAGCATGGGAAAAGGAAGAACTAATTCCATTTTGGTGTTGATCCGGATCAGTGTCTGGCCGCCATGGCGAAAAATGTGATTTTTGTGAATAACTACTGAACTAAAATAGATATCATTACGAATCTAGTTACTAATGGTATGTTTTAATGGTCAAGGAATCTAAATATTTAGATGAAATAAAGGTAGGACTAATATTTATGGTCAAAATGACAATATGGCTGAGGACTGTGGCGCTGGCGGAGGTCTGTGCTCTCCGAGTGCTTTTCTAGTTATGTGTTTTTTTCCCAAACAACTTGTTTTCTATGGGCAATTTTTTGCATAAAAGCTCACAAAATTACACAAAATAACCGTACCTGCTAACAGCAGTGAACCTTGCCAGTAGTCTCAGCTCACTCTCCTCAAAGGTGCAGCACTGCTGAGAGATTTTCAGCCACTTCAATATTGTCAAGTACATCATTCAACCCAAGTTAAGCCAATAACGGCAGGGTTGGAGGGAAGGGAAGTCAACTTAAAACCTGAAATATGAACATGCTAAGGCTCTATTCAGTGTGTATAAAACACATATGATGTGTGTTTTGAATATTTGAAGCCTTTATACAACTACTTTAGAAACTCCTCAGTGCTTTTACTGAAAATTGCTTTCCCCAATTCTGATAGAAAAAGAAAACCTTTTGTGCTTTATGTGAAATGAATGCAAGTCAATTTTCATTTTGCCATTCAGTTGGCTTATTTTGCAAGGAAAGTATGTTATTCAGCTTATAACCATTTCATGGTGGACAATAGCTAGGTCTACTTCACTAAAGTGCTGGTAAGAAATGTTATTGACTTTCATGAGGCTGTTTCGTGCTTACTCTTCTTTAAAGAGTCAGTGCCTTACAATTTGGTGGCTCAGTGTCTCAAGTGCATGGCTAAATGCATATTGCATATCTATATCCATAAGGCCGGAAATTATACTTCTGTATAAGCAGCTATTGATTGTGAATCTCATTCACTTCTATTGTATTTAAGTCAAATTATTCTAAAAGGTTTTCCTCATTTCCTCTGAAAAACCTTTCTTTTAAGCTGAAATCACAGCCTTGGTGTCACAACCGTTTTCTTTGTGCATGAAACATAACACTCTTCACCAAATTGTCTGTGGGGAGATGTCACGCAATCCAACATTCTCCCTATTGCTTGCATGTGCGGCAGTTGTTAACTGTTGCTGTTATAAAGTGTGGAAAACAAGACTATTTAAAATCCAACACAGAGTTTTTGTTGCTTCCTCACTGTGATGCTGGATTATAAATGATCAATATAAGTGCTGTTGGTGTTTCTGTTTCATATGTGACTGTGTTGACTGGTGACCAGTTGCCATTTGTTCTGTGTTTTTGCCATGATAATAGCACTTGTTAAAACAAACAGAAGCATCCACAAAACTTTTTGATTACAGGTTTGATCAAGCATGTCTGCTACCACCAGTTATCATAGCCACAAGTTAAACCAGCAATTTTGTCTGAAATGATAGTAGGAATAGAAAAAAAAAATAAAACTGATTTTATATTGAAATAGAAAAATGAATAAATACATTTAAAAGGAAAATATCAGTTTTTGAAATATCATCCTACATGTGGACACAGCCTATCCCTGTTTTTGCCTTTTATCATTCTGACAATATAGAAGCAGAGCCAAGTGGACACGCACACAGTGACCAAAAAGCATTGACTTTCACTTGTGTCCCAATATTGCGAACCTGACACGCCACATAGCTCGTTCAAGATACAGTATGCAGTGTATGTTTCTCGACTCCATCTGGTAATGGGAAACAGTCCATAGAAAGAGTTTGGAAGGGACAAACAGTAACCTTCCAAATATCTGTAAGGTGAATGGACCAACAGACTGTCAATCACATCCATTATGGGCCAATCAGATGATGTGGAAGGTAAGCACTACTTATGTTCAGCAATATCTATATTTGTTAATATTCTGAGGATCTAATGGAAAGCTAAGAGGGAGTCCAATGCGCACACTTACGGGCCCTTTACAGCTTGAAGCCTGGATCAGCCTGATTTTAGGCAATGATTCAGGAGATCCAGCTGCACTGCAAAGTTAAAGTTTTTTCCTGCAATAACCCAGAGTTACTTGTTAGAGGGATCTAGTAAATTGATTGCGTCTCTTATGAGAAGTAGTTGTACATATATTCATTTAAACAAATGCGCCTTAAAGGTGCTGTGAGGAGAATCTATTACCTGCAACATAAAGACTCTGCTACCCATGAGCACGCACGGCGTCTGTCATAATGCTAACCCTAACCCTCGGAACTGGGAGTGACATCATCTCCGGCTTATTGGCGTTTTAGTTGAAATCGGAAAAAACATGCCGATCTACCAGGCCATTGTTAGCTGTTGTTTGCACACCCTGTGTTGTTGTTCACAAATATCACATGAAGAATGTGATTATCACTATGGCAGCATTTTTGTAAATATAAGTCTAACAATACGATGGATACAGCTGATCTAGAGCGACACACCCCAGTCAGAAGTGCAAATAAATTGATTATTACAGGAGCTAAATAACTGTTCACACTGGGGGCATCCATCTTTGATTGTCAACTCGGGGGTGGCGAGGTTTCACCGAGTTCCCAGTAGGAAATTCCGACTTCGGGGGACATTCCAGTTGCAGTTTCCTACTCGGAATCCAGAAATTCCTACTTCTGACTACAACTGGAATGCACCAAAAGACGTGACCCAAGCCAAAGCGTGTGTTTGTTGTGATGCTAATAAATGCAGCTCGGACCTTCCTCAGAACTCTGTATTGCTTTACAACTTCTTTTTTCAACAACTTACAGGATGCAAAGCAACAAGGTAATGTATCTCTTTCTTGTCACGTAGCGGTAGTTTTTGATGTGTGACAACAAGCAGTTTTTGGAAAACTTAGTATCGTAGTTTTGTAACCAGCTATATATGGCTATACAGCCCGGTGCTCTAAGATGTGTCAGAATAATATAAATTTGCTCTAGTTTTAATTGTCTTGTTCCCGAAGGTGAGTATCCAGGCCAGTCCAGCCCTGTCCGATCCGACCGCGAAGCTAAGGAATAGCATTTATAGATAACCTATTTTGATGCTATAAAACTCATCTTAAAGTGTGTATTTCGATCAGGCATATATCTAAAAGTGAGACTTTTTTGTAATTACTTAGAAACTCCTCACAGTCCCTTTAAAACATGACTTTTGTATTGTGCATATCTAAGAAGCACATAAGGCTGATATACAAAGGATACTGAGTGGAATAATCAGGGAATTTTTCCCCCAAAAGCCTGGCAGAAGAGGGTCCAGGTGGCACACCATGGCAGAGACCTGCAGGTTCAATCCCTGGCAGAGTGTCCTTTGGCCTGATCAGGCATTTCAACCATCACACCTGGCAGGGAGCACAGGTGGAAAGCCAGCAAGGAGGCATGTCCAGCTACCTGCAATGAAGCTCTGGCTGAGGGATGAAACCTCAAATAGCCATCTCCTACAAATACTGGAATGAGGAGAAAATATTTCAGGGTAACAAACTCGCAAATCTTCACACAAAAGTTGAGAAGAACGACTTCAAAATCTTTCCACTCGTTTGATTGGCAAGATTTGAATTGTCTGAGCAGAGAAGGCTTCTGGTAGCCAGCAGCTGCTTGGGTTAACTGAGGATATTTGTTTGTTTGTGCTTCCTTTTTCAGTCAATTCTACAGCAACGCTCTTGTGCTGTTGCACGTTAAATACACCAGGGTTTAATTAGGCAACATGCATATCCAGTGGTGTGGTCCTGCACAATGTAGTCAGCAAGCAAGAAAGGTAGGCAGGGTGAGTGGAATCCAGAGAAAAAGACCTGTCACACATTTTAGTAATTTATTCTGTGGTGTCAGTATGAGCATGCCTGTGACTTGAACCAATAAATCACACAAGCCAGATTTTTGATACAACGCATATGCTGTCAGATTGAATGGGTAATGCTGACGTCATAGAATAAAATGTTATGAATGCAAAAAAAAAAAAAAAAACTGTACTCTAGATTAGCTGTATTTTAAAGAATTTGATGTGTGCACACAACACTTCTAAGACCCACATTAATTTCAACTCTTCAGAGTTTCCAGTTGTGAAGCTTGCCATTTAGCAAGAGAGTGGAACACGATAAACATTACTATACTACAGCATTTTGAAGAAAACATTAAATTAAAGAAATAATGATGTATTGAATTCATTCTTGCTGTTGTAACATCATAAATGCTTTCCCAACCAGGTGTTGTCCTATTTCATGTAGCTCAGATGTTATCCAATCTGAACTGGATATATAACATTATGTTAAATGGTTACATGCTCGGCAAATATGAACATGTTTAAAAGAACATGCTAAGAGTTATGCCTAAGTCACACATTCCCGTTTCTCATAGCGATTGTGCACAACTGTACCCGGTTGACGAGGCTGGTGTGATCGCTATGACACAGGATGAAATGACTGTCTCACCCCTAGACACACCCCGTCAATACACCGTCAGTAGTGCTTCTACAGCGCTTCGGGGGCATTCGTCCTGCTCCAGTTAGGTCGACGTCACCCCTGCTCAAGCTCAGTTCACGTCACGTTAGCCCCGACTGAGCCCCGTTGCTTGCGCCGTCTTGAACGGGACACAGTCGGGGCACAAACAGATACATCCTTGTCAGTCGTCCTCATAAAGCTTTCAGGATTGAGCCACGATCGGCCCGACAGAGCTCTGTACATGCCACGCTAATACCGTTGGCCTTAGGACTGCATTAGGCTTCCATTCTGCTATACTGAGAGCGGCGATTCTCTTCCACAGTTTTGAACAGTTCAAAACTGTCAGGACCCTTCCCCGTTCCCTGCCGTTCATACACAACGATACAAGGCTGATCCAGACCAAGTAGCGCATGCACCACGACCAAAGCACGTTTTATCAGGATTATGACAATCGTGCACAATCGCTATAAGAAATGGGAATGTGTGACTGGGGCTTTAGGTTTGTCGTAGTTTCAGTTCAATAGAGACAAAAATGGTAAGGACAAATTAACAGTTCAGGCATACATAAATTAGTTGCCATAAAGAATTCTCACTGAATTCCCTTTGTCTCTGCTTTCATTTCCATCTCTTCCCACTCACAGCCCAATACGGCTTCAGTGGATGCTGTTCAATGAGTCTGCTTCTGTTCAAGATTTCCTGACGCTGAAAGGTGTTTTTCTTTCCATTGTTGTCAGTTGTCAACAGTTGTCAATTGTGGTAAAGTGTCGTCCTAACATTATGGCAGTATACAACACTCCGACTAGCTAGGTTAGCTGCACGACATGTTTAACTGTAAGGGATTTTTCTTATCAGTAGCCTATCTGCTACTTGTCTATGTGTTACTGCTCCATCACTTCCTGGTTTTCTTAAGAATTGGCTTGCCTGGGGGGTGATGCCTGTACAATATTCTTTTGTTTGTAATGTAAGTAGCATTGACATAAATTAGCCTGAACTTGTTTTTAATGTGATTACTTTGACAGCACTATGACATGGAATCAGAAGAGACCTCAGTTAAACTCTCTTCCTGGGTTTTCTTATGTTAAACTCCGGTGTAGAGTTTAACACAAGACAGCTTTCTGATAAGCATTTCTCTTTTGACCAGTAGATCAATCAGCTAATAATAAGACCCAGTCCAATAGCTAGCCATACCAAACATGAGCAAAACCATTTGAGCAGCATCTTTTTTTATTGTTCCAAAATGGAAAGATTTTCTCCAATCCAGTCACACTTGTACTTCACAGTGACAAAACTGCCACATATAAATGCATTTCAAAGTCCTCCTGCTTGCAGTCCCCTTGTGTTATGGCTTCAGCTGTCAGACATCTGCTAACACTTCCCTCACATGTCATCACAGAGGAGGTATTTTACAGTATGCATGGTCAGATTGAGAGCAGTTCTGCTTGGATGCTTTCACCAGCAGTGCCTTTAGCCGTCATAACGCTGCACAGACAGAAGCAGGGCATGATTAAGGGGGGAAATGGATGGATCTGTTGGGTCTGCATGATACGGAAATAAATACAGAACGTCCCTGTGATGAATGCCGCTGCCTTACTGGATGTGAATCCTTGGCTCCAGCTTCTTTTTTTTCCCTTTCTCTGCATTCAGCAAACAATAAAACATGAAGCCAGATAAAGAATTGGTGTGCCAAGGCAAAAATCTTTGTTATCAGCAAACTTCAGAGGCAGGCTAACGCTCGTGCTTAGAATCTTTTGAGAATCAAAGGCTGTGGGCTAAAGAAAGTCTTTTGGCTTTGGCTGTGCCGATCCATGGAGAAAAATAGTATCTCTCAGCATTTGTTAAATACGTCTAATGGAAAACGTGGTGCAGCGAAAAACAGTAATGGCAGCCTCTTTAAATTCACATTACATAAATACAAAGCAGGTCTAGCCCTTACTCTTTGTTGCGTTATTGACAGAAACCCAAAATTATTCGACCACGATCACAGCACTAAGCAAGATTCATCAAAACTGCAAAGATAAAAACTCATTATACTAAACACAAACCTTGAAGAGAACCAGATTAGCAACCAGCTGCTGTGTTGTAGATGTGGGAGAGGGGGGATACGACAAAGAGGGCAAGAGAGAGAAAGGCAGGAGCAAACAAATAGAGCAACAATGAAAGGATAAATCCGTGCTTGCCCAAAACACATGTATTCCTTTCTTGTGACAATAAAAGAAATAGTTTTTTTAGAGAGAAATACGGCTAAACAAATGATCACTGATTGTTTCATGTCTTGTGATGAGTGCCTTTCCCACCTTTGGCTATTTGTTTGGAATATTAGCATCAGGATTCCTCATCTGCAGCAACAGAGCATTGTGTTTGCAGTGCCCAATTTACCCATCAGGAGAAGAAAGGTTCAGGAGACGTGATGATCATAAATGTTGACATGATGTTCATGGGCACTGGCCACAGTTTATGCATTTGCATAACCAGGTGAACTTGGGATCTGTCCTGTTCCTATGATTTCACAACCGTTTTTCCTATCTCTCTACCCACAACTACATCTCCAACAGTACATCTGATGACGAATGGCATATCATTGTCACTCATGCCAAAAAGGTTTTCTTTTAGTTCACTGTTAGTGAAGTTAATGTTTGTTGCACAGTTGAACAGTGTGATGCTGAAGGATACACAACCCCTATGTCACATTACATAAAAGTTGTAAACATGGTGGCTTTGCATGAAAAGGTGAAACTGTAGAGAATCTTAATGTAGTCTGGTTGAACCAACATAGTTTTTGTGAAGTTCTACCCTAAAATGGGGTCATTTGAGGCATTTGGTGGCACCATTTACTGATACTAGGCTATATGTATTGCCTAGTGATCATACCCTATCTTCTAACAGAGGCAGAGCTGACCCCCTGCTTTGCTGCATTTATATTACCAGTGCCATGAGCTTATCACAATGCCTTTAACATTAAAGTGTTGCCTAAGCCTCCTTTTATAAATAAAAATGATCCTATCTATGGGGGGAAGGTGTTTGTTTGACTCACCACAATGTCGCTCTGTCTTTGCATCTTCCCGTTTGTTCTTTTTCCCACCCACTCTGGTCATCTTCCTCTTTTAGCCAGAGCTTATTTGTTGGTCATTCAGGTCTCGATGATGCAACCGATGAAGTGATGTGTTAAAATCCATGATATCTGCTGCTCCTTGTCCTTACATACAGCTAAATGAGTAAAAAACCATGTGCCCATCATAGGTATAATCAGTTTAAGTCCCTTGTTTATCTTGAACAGTAATAAGAAAGTCAAATGATAACAAAAATATATCAATGATGTTGGTTGCAGTTAATTAGGATGGTCCACAGCAGTTGGCTTTCACACCAATAATACTCCTAACACTGTTAGTTTTTCCACAAATACATATGTTATGATGGACAATGATTTTTAAATTCACATTTGGAACAATGTTGCCAATAAAATATGAATAAAATTAATGGTAAATATTAAAAGTTGTCGCAGTTGGCTGGTACTCTGTTAGGCATCTGCCCAAACCAACAATCCAGTTTATTCTTTCCTTAGCTTTAAAAACTGATGGAAATATTTCAGGTCATTTAAAATAATAGGTAAGAATAAGCAATGTTTGTGCAGACACTAGTTGAATAAATAATAGTCAGACAGGTCCACAGCAGCAGGTATTCATGCCAATAATAAAACAGTATAGCACTTTAAAAGGACATGTATAATAGAATGATAAATCCAGTATTAAAGGTGTAGTCAGCGATCTTCTAATCTTCTAATCTAATGCAGTATTTGTCAAATTCACCGTATTTCTCCTCTCCATCCACAAGATGTCACCACTGACAGCACGTTGAAAAAAAAGTCCGGTTTCAATTCACAGCCTTGGCTCTGAATTTCAGCAGGTAAATACTGTGGCTCGGGCCGAGTTACCAAAACAGGGTACACCCCTCCCCCACATTCAGGAGGCGATCATACTCATGCGCAGATCAGACAGAGGGGGGAGGGGGAGTAGTAGGTTGCGTAGCGTGCGCAGTTAGCGTAAGAGAGTGGTACAATATGTGCAGTAGCAATGGCTGAAAAACAGCCCAAAAGAAAAAGGTCAGAGGAGTAGAAAGTGAAAAAGAAGGGCTATGACCATGAAAGAGCGAAGACCCGGGTCAACATTGGTGTTGCTTTCTGATGGTGGAGGGAACTCCGCCAATTGAAAGACCTGAAAACGGACGCGGATGTCGCTTTCTGCTGGATAGGTAAGCAACATTAGCTTTGTGGTGCTTCACATAACAGTAACAGCCGTCAGGCATTCATCTTATTGTCTAGTCTGCCAAAATGTACTGTTGTCATGATGTTATCAATATTGTCAGTGGAGTTGTCTGACGAGTCGGGGTTACCTTAGGTACGTTGGTCAGCTCCGCAGTTTCTACGGCTGTTTCCATAACGATGCACGTCCATCAGCTTTCAGGGGTGGAGCCAGGGGTGAGGTATGAAGGGAGAGGCGGGTCTAAATTTGTTTTCAAACAACCTCTCCACTTTTCTCCCACATCGCTGACTACACCTTTAACATTAAAAGTTGTTATTAGACTAATGAAAAAAAAGTTGACGGGTGATAGTTGTAGCGTTTTTCTGGTTAACAGTAGCAGGTCATCAACACCAGTGTGCCTATTTCCCATTTTTCTGGCCTTGAAAAATGTTGAAATGTGAGGCAAAATAACAGCTTTTAGTGGTTGTTAGAGCCAAACAGCAGCCCTCCATGCCAATGAAAATGGTGATGTTAGGTTTGATAATTGCAGGAATCATCCTAAATAAATAAATGCATGAGTACGTAAATAAATTAATTCTTTAAAATTGAAAGGCAAATATTATGGTTGTAGCATTTTGCTGGTCCACACTAGGCCATGAACACCAGTGATCCAATTCCAGAATTTCCCAGACTTTCAAAAATGTTGGAAATGTTAGAAGTAATGCAGAACAGATTGCAATTGAAAATAGTGTTGATGATGGTTGTTATGGCAGATAGAACCAGGCAGGTCCAGAACAGCAGACCAACAGGATTGATAATAGTGTTAAATTTGCAGCAGCAGTCATGTCTAAAAATAGACTTTCATACTAATAACAGCAACAAAATGAAAAGGCTGAACATAAATTGTCGTTTTAGTTGGAGGGTCCACAGCAGAAGTGTTCAGACAGCATCCTCTTGCATTTAAAGCTGTGATATTATATTTTACTTCATCTGAAATTATTTTAATGGTTGTAATAGCTGAAGGTATTGTTGCAGATATTGGTTGTTGCATTTAGTCAGATTCTATGTTGATTATAAGAATCTTAAGTTTGTGTAATATTTGCAGATACAGCCCTGACTGATGACAGGTTAATCATTCTTACATCAATTTTGGAAACTGTGATTATGAAAGAACGTAAATAAGCTAAATACTGTAGTTTCAGTATTTGCACTTGAAAGGTCAGGGAGGTCCACAGCATTAAAGGAAAAGTTCGGTTCCTGCAGCTTTTACATTGTTTATAGAATGAAGAACAACAATATACTCACCCAGAAGGCTTTCCTGATGCAAACAGTGCTTCGGGAGATATTTAGATCCAAAATCGAGCAGCGGACACCGATATAATGGTAGCCTGTAGGGCATGGATCGCCGCTCCTAAAAACTGCATTAATCGTCCAAAAACTCATGTTTTTCACCAATATTCCATCATGATTCGCTCCGAATGGTCCGCCATTGCAGTCTGTGTCTCTCCACACAGCGCTGTGTGGCTGTACTAACCTCTGAACTGACGAGTTTGTTTACGTGCCCTTCGCGCATGCGCAGTACTCTCTGGAGCGTTGCGATCGCTTCCTCCTTTCTATGAGCTCCTTATCTGTATAATCTGGCTCCAAACTGTAAGGACGTCCATCATATTCAAAGTTCTCCTCCACAACATCTTCATCCGATAGATATTCGTCCATTTTGCACAAAACTGGAAGAAGAAAGTCGATTTGTAGCTGCTGGTCTTCCCCTGAAACAATGAGCCGCACTGCGCATGCACGAAGGGCACGTAAACAAACTCGTCAGTTCAGCCACACAGTGCTGTGTGGAGAGACACAGACTGCAATGGTGGATCATCCGGAACGTATCATGATGGAATATTGGTGAAAAACATGAGTTTTTGGACGATTAATGCAGTTTTTAGGAGCGGCGATCCATGCCCTACAGGCTACCATTATATCAGTGTCCGCTGCTCAATTTTGGATCTAAATATCTCCCGAAGCACCGTTTGCATCAGGAAAGCCTTCTGGGTGAGTATATTGTTGTTCTTCATTCTATAAACAATGTAAAAGCTGAAGGAACCGAAGTTATCCTTTAATACCGTCAAAATATCTCTAACCTTTAAAACCTTCAGAATCTGTTTAGATAATGTAAACAGTCAACTGAAAGATATATAGCATAGGTTTAGAATTTTTTCCCCCCAAATTAAAAAAATAAAGAGTGAAAATGAGGTACATTGTACCTTTACAGGGAAATTGTACAAACAAGCCTTGCTCTTCTTATTAAATATAGCATTTTAATGAGAAATAGATTATTATATGAAACATTCATTTTTGAAATAAGCTGATATAATGGTCTGAACAGAACAGCAAAAAAGTACATAGGCAAGGTATTAGGTGTAAAATCCTCAAACAAATCAAGGGTACAAGTAAGCAACACCGTGGTAGCATAATGCCATACGAGTAAATGTGCTTGTTTGATGGACCTTGCAGTGGCAAAAATTAAAAAAAAAATCATAAAATACAGCATGTTTTGACAATATAAAAACAGTCATAAATTGTCATGAATCTAATTAGTTACATAAGACATGGGCGCCCTTTAATTTGTGCCGAATGGAGGGCTTGAATGAAGTAGTCTTTGTATTCCCTTTCAATACTGTTATATTTTTATAATATTGTTACTGTAGCAGAGCAGTGTTACTGTAACATAGTTAATATTTACACATAGAACTGTACAACAGGGGACGACAAAAATAGCCACCGTTACTTCAAGTCATCCTTTCATCTTGATTTCGGTGGTTGATTTTTTTCCCCCCACATGCACAAACCCTCCTTAAAGGCGTAGCTCTCAGGAGGAGATGATGAAAAGTGTGTTTGATCTACATTTATGTTTCTAAAGTCTGAAGCTAATTGGGTGTCAGTCGTTTGTGTGACATTAAATGTTTCCTCCAGCTCTAAATGTGTTAAAGGGATAGATAACAGGCACTTAATAATAATAACAATAATGATAATAATAATGAAAACAATAAAAATTATAATAACAGTAAGGTGGCATTTTATTTGGATAGTCCAATGTTGATGCTGAACAATTAAATCTTAACCAATTTATGTCTTGTTTCTATCAGATGCTTCACTTTATGTGCATTAACTTTGCTTAGCTCAAAAATAATGTCAGTAAGCTAAGGTTAACGTGGTACAGAAGCCCCATGAAGACATGCAACAATACATTTTATTAACTTTCCTTAAGCGATAACGGAAAACTTGGATGTTTTCTCCAAATTATGTCACATAGTTTATCAGAAGAAAGTGTTGCTGGTAACCCATTATTGATATCTCGAAATCTCAAATTAGAAGCTGTAGGAGCTGCCATCTATGTTGGGGAGTCTGCTAAATAGTATGCTTAAGATATCTGCCTCCATAACCATTTTCTTAGGGTTTATTTTGTTAGTTTTTCATTAGGAATTGTACCTGATAGCCTTTTTTGTTTTGTGTGTCATAAGGTGGGCGTCGAGCAAGCTTGCCTGGCACACAAGATGGACCATCCAAAAGATTTCACGAGTACATCCAAGCAACACCCCACAGAAAGTGTTTGGAAAAGGGTATAACCTTTCAAAAGCATGCCCAGCAAGTGGAGATAATACGTCAATTACATTCAGTACAAGTCAATCAGATACTGAACATGTTACAATTGAAGTGAAAATATCTTTCTTATCCAGAATGTTTAGTGCTTTTGTTCATTTTCATTTGAAAAGGAAATGTGGTCTAGATCCGACAAAACTGCTACAAGACTGTTATGTTTTTGTCAATCTTAGTTCGAGCACTCACTCCTGCTGCCGTCTCGCTCCTAGCTCCCACCTCTTCCTGCTTTAATGATTCTGATCGGGCCATGATGATTTGGGACAAGCACAGTCTTTGTGGACTGGAGATTGGCAAGATGAATCTGAGTAAATGAAAGCATTAAGTCAGGTGGATCCACCTGCACTGAAAGGTTACAAGCAAACAAGCTTTTTGTATCTTAGATTACAGGATGAGCAAGAGTAGCTGCCAAAACCCTTAAAGCTGGTGCCTTCAGTTGTAGGCTCTACAATTACACATCCATAAAGCAAAATAATTACCTAATTTTTCTGTTCTAGTCTGCAGTAATAGTTTTCTCTGCCAAGATTGAATACTAGTACATGAAGCAATTAATGGCTCCTGGCATACTGCCATAGTGCTCTACATCCCAGATGTAAACAAGAACAGTGCAACAAATTGCACTGAGTTTGTAGTATTTTAATCTGATAGATAAGGATTAAGTTGCACTTAGGCTGTCAGGTAATGCTTTACTGGCCACAATAGCAGTCTTTTAATCTCTTTCTGGAGTCAAATACATAGTCAATTTTGTCTATTTTTCTAAACGCTTGGAAATTATCAGAATCTTGATCTAATAGGGGAAAATATGCTGCTAAGTGATGGTCTACCTAACTTGTATCAAAGCAGTCTTTGCAAAAAGAAGCTAATGAACTGTAAAATATAGGGGATACAACCTAACTTTACATGGACAAAATATTTAAATGTTTATAAATTATACATTACATTTTGCTTTGATTTTTAGAACCTGTTATTACTGAATAAAGGGTTGATTCTCCAACACAAATAAGTCAAAAATCCAGAGAAAGCAACCCGAAATGATCGGTTAACACAGAATCATCGAATAAAATGTATGTATGCATGACAGCTCAGGGCTTCTCCGCTCCATTCTTCATGTCTGAATTAACATGCTGATCATCTTTAACACTGTAAAAAGAGGCCACAATTATGTTCCTTTGCAGCTACCAGCATCAGTGTGAATATACACAATACATTTGGATTTCTACTTATATGCTTGCATTCACTGAACTTGTTTCTTCTCATGTCTCCTGCACACTCCAAACACTGCAAAGGTAATTGCACACTCTCTTTGAGTACCTTTATGGATGCTGAGCCATTAACCTGACCAATAGAAACTGATGAAATTACTGTTCTGTCGGATTAATGGAACATTTTAGCCCTGAGCCTTACAATCTGAGCTGCATTCGTCCTGAACTGGTCATTACACTCGTGCTAAATAATACAAGAGAAATCTATTCCTAAGAGCTCTGAATCACCTAACATTGATTTGATTCGTAATAGAATGTTCTCGTTCTTTATTTAATGACTGGGTTGTTATTCACAAGCACCATTTATGCCTTGAAAGTGGTGCATAACATATTGACAACAGTAACATTGAAAAATAAAAGAGTGAGTTAATCGCCATCACACAAAACCAAAAGACATGTCAAAGTACAGCCGTTATTTGGGATGAAGTGAATCTGCCATGAATGAGGTCTGCTACTATTTTCTTACTTGAGACTCAAGTCAAAGGTTGAAGATTTCTGAAACCTGTCTTAAAGATTCCATATATTATGTTTCTAAGTCACAATTTGTAATGTTTTTCATTACAGAGCGGAAATCATAACGTGAGGGAAAAGTGAGAGCCAGAAAAACACAAATTTAACAAAAAGAACCTGCAAGGATATCAAAATATAACAAAAATCAAATTACATAAATACAAACAATAACATAATAATACTAAGTTAAGAAAAAATGTCTTCAGAATGCCTTTCTTGAAGTCTCCAAATGGGGTGACAGGCTTTGCACAATAAAGGGTTGTTGTTTGAGTGCGGTTGCCATGTCAGTAAACTTCATGTCTTATCCCTCTTTTTGTTAGTTCAAACAACAGACTGTACAAAAGGATGGACAATGCTACATCCTGTTTTAGAATTAAAATCACACACTGGGAATGTTTTCTGAAAACTGTGTTTTAGGTTGTCATGATGCTAATTTATCTTCAGGGGTTCATCATCAGAAAACCTGATTTTAAAACTGTTGTTTTATAGAGTAGAATTAATTTCAGGTCAATTTGGGGTAACACCACGATAAGGTGCACAACAACTGTCACATTAACAGGATAATGAATGAGAATGCAACTGCTTACCAGCCATTGACAAATGTGGTAAAATTGGAAGAGCTACTAGTTTAGAAATGAGTAATTAAGTGCTGGTCAACCAGGGAATGAAAGAGGACCTACTGCAGATAGACCTGCACTTAAATTGGCAGAGTTACTAGGAAATGAATGAGTAAATAACTGCTGCTTAACCAGGCAACAATGTGGCTAATTATAAATAAGTTATGGTTAGGTATTGAGTGGTTGCTCTGCATGATCCTCCACTTTATGATTGTGGAGCCAGAATGATGAACCAGAGGCTATGTAATCATTAAGTCATGATTCAGTGTTGAGTAACAACTCTGTGGTGTAACAGCTTGTCAAATCCTTATTCGTTCCATGTCAAAAAAAAGACTACTGTATAAGGCATCATCTATTGATTTTTCATCAAGCACAATCCAACTGCTTGTAACCACAAGTTAAATAGCACTTAGATTCCTTAGTCAGTCTTTCCTTAAGGTTTATTTTAGGACGCCTCAATCAAAGTGTAAATAGTGGCTGGAGAATAAGTGCAAATAGGGTTTCATTTGGATTTGAACCAAGATCACCTGCAACATGACCATAGTTTCTGCTAATAGAGCATGTATGCCGTTATTATGTATATTTTAAAGATAATCATCTTCAAAATATGTTATGTAACTACCAAAATACTAAGAAGCTTTTTATATTGTGGTTGTAAAAATATTTGTTATTGTGGTAAAGTCAATAGCAACCATGATTAGAAGGGTCATTCTATGTTAACTTTAATAACTAAAAAAAAAAGTCCAGTTATCTATGAAGTCCATGTCATTTGTTGGACTCTACCTTAACCCTTTAAGGCCCAAGACCATAGAATATAGCCAGAAAATTCTAATTTTTTGGAGCTGAAATGCTTGTTTCACTTTCTATTAAAATCCATAAAAATTAAAATGTCCGTAAAATTCAACATATATTTTTTTCGTATCTTATTTGATACATTAGGTGTTATTGGCAACTGATAATCCATTTGAGGATATTTTTTTTAGTATATCTGATTGTATTCAGATGTTTCTTTTGCAATTTGTTGATCATATTGAGTAGATAGAGGTATAAAAGTATGTATTAAATATGATACAATTGGCTTTATAGGGTTAATAGCTAGCTGCTAAATGATTACATTCGGCTTAACATGTCCTCACTGGTCTGATTTGGGAGGGGGACAGAGAAAATTATGGCATTGTTTTGGCAAATAACCACATTTTTGCTGACGTCCAGTTGATAAAGACAGTAATCATTACTGCAGACATTAATGATCATCTTCTCAAACTCACATTTGTCTCTTGCAACGAATTAAAATTTGACGTGATGTCGCTTACTGTGACTCTAGGGACACCTAGCCATGCCTGCTGTCTTCACTATCTTTACATTTCTGACAATAGTCATCAATAATCAGAGTTTAATTCTAAGCAGATGTGATGACAAGTTGGGAAACCTATTTAAAAGATGCAGGCAGTCACTCACTCACTTCCTGATAAATCAGCAGTTGGTCACTCCTTTATTTTGTTAAGCAGCAGTTTTAATCCTCTGAAAACTAGCAGATAGGTTCCTCTTCATTCCTTTTGTAACAGGTGACTTTGTTAATTTATTAATCTTAATGTTAAGTTTGGCAACGTCTGACATTTGTGGACAAGAAAATACAACAAAAATTGGCACAAGAGTTTGAGTATGTACTTTAAAATGGATGTTTTTGTGATCTCCAATGGCTTGAAGGACCTTGATATTTTATTCGAAAGATAATAAACTGCGGTTAATATAATGAATGTTACATTAATCCTGTGGTTTCACCAGCTACGCTATATCTTGACACCAAATGTGGGCTTCAGTCTATTATGTAGAGGGGTGATCCATTTTCCACATTCATATACTACTAATGGTCTAGAGCCATCTGATCTTAAAAGACCTATTTACTTGTGACATGTTTGATCTTGCCTTTTTTGCTGTACACTCTTATGCAGTTAATCCTCTGGACCTCCAAAAAAATCACTTCAGCAGAAGGAACATGTCAGCATCAGGATTACCCAAATAAAATGTGACAATTTGTAGGTAATGTTTCATTTTTCAGTGTCATGGTTGAGCGTTCAAATAAAAAGCTACAGCTTGTTTGACGTTTTCAGCAACATGCAAAACAAGATTAAAGGTTTAACACTGCCAAAAAATGTATTTTAAGCTTTAATAACCATATTTTTCCCCAATGGCACAACAGAGCATTCAATGGCTTCACAACACAATTCTTATCCAACATGATCGTTGTCTCTTTTCACCTGTGCTCTTATCTCAAACTAAGGGAGTTGGAATAAAGACGAACATTTTTTTTTTTGTTTCATGTAAAATAGAGATGAGTTTTCATGTCTTGCCGTATGTTTACCTCAGGGGGAGTGTATGGCTTTAAGTTGTCTCGCAAATGTGCCCGAACGATGAGTGTTTTACATTTTGCTCTTGGTGCTGAAAAAGCTCCACGAATCAGCAGTCACAACATGTACATTTTGCAAAGCTGTACAAAATAGCATTGATTGTTAAAATCTTCAGACCACAATATTGCACTCACGCACCAGGAGGTACTGCCTTGTGAAGAGAAAAGAAAAGAAGGAAAGAAAGTAAAACACAGCTTGAATTTCAAACACGGGAAGAAGCGCTCCAAATGCAAGATTTTAGCTTTGACTGGAGTCAATCTCAAAGTGACACATTCAATTGAACGAACAGCGAGAAGCGTCAAGGCAAACTAAAAAAAAGGGTATACACGCACTTGCACACACACATTCACCCACATATATATGTATATATAAACAGCTGGCTTCTTGTTATTTGACATGACTATCCATTACCGCCCTGCTGTGTGCCGTGTGTGTCAGAACAATGACAGAGTGCCTCATAACTCACAAAGAGAAATGCAGATTCGCTGTGGGTTTGAAATGTAATAAAGAGTCTTTAAGTAATGTGTCAACTGTGTAGTCGCTAGGGCTATTTAATCCTTACAATGTATAAACATTTTTAATATTAAACTCTGCATTATGTCTGAAATATTTTGCACATTAGCGGAAATAAAAGGATATCTGCTCTGCCCTTTTTTGTGTCATTATTCCTTTAAAAATGTATTTTTTTCTCAATAAAGAATGGCAGTTTCAGATAAAACCTTTGATCCCTCGGAGTAAAATCAAGGCCTCTTTTTCACCAGTAAATAGATTTAATATTTTTTTTCACTCTCTCTCTTTTGTGAGTTCTTTAAGGGAATGACAGACATGCTGGGACAAATATGATACAGTCCTTAAAGTGGTTCCATTTATCTTCTTTATCTGCCCATAATGCTTTTCATCACTTCTTTTTTCCTTTAACTCTTTAAGAATTACAAAGTTAATATTACATCAAAAGGCAGAAAAGGTCCAAAAAATGAAAGAAGAGAAAACAAAATCAGGAGTTCATTTGTTGGGTGTCTCTCTATGCTGATGATGCCGCTCTATTCAGCAGAGTTTAGCAGTCAGATGATCTGATTGTTTTAGTATCTCTGTGCTGTACATGTCCAAGGCGTGATTCACACGAATCATCTCACTGTTGTTAAGCTTGAGCCGATGCTTAAGCATACAAGAGAAGAGGTCCAGCTGGGGTTTCCCGGGGGCATTTGGAGGGGCAAGGCGGTTAATCCGATCCCGGATGTCCAGCAAGAGGAGCATCACGGATGACGATGAGTAGAACTGAGTTCCTTGTGTATAGGACTGGTTGACCTGCTGCACGGCACTTCGGAGCAGGTCAGCGTTAAATCGAAGGCTGTAGCCAAACACTTGGATATCAGATATTTTTATGTAGATCTGGCGCTTGTTAGGGTCTGCTAAATCCACCGGTCCCTGCCCCGTGTCATTGCGTAGGCCTGTCGGGATCTTAGCACGGCTACGCAAGTAAATGTGCACCGTCTCAAAGAAGGTCTTCCACCGGTTTCCAAGCAGAAGAGTCCAGTTGAAGCACTGTGAGTTCTGGAGACGCACTTTTTCCCAGCGAGGGTATCCGTGTTCCCCAAAGGGCATGCTCCAACCTTCTGAGTGACTACCACTGAATGGGTTGACATACACAAAGAACATGGGGTCAATGCTGCTATTCCGCATCTGGCAGATCTTCATAGAAAGACCAATTATCATATGGAGGTAGTCCATTCGGTTCTTGTTACTTTTAAGCGTCAGGGACATGCGCTTCCGCCATCGAGGGTCAAAGAAGGTCTCAAGTCGAATCTCATTACTAATAAAGGTAGTGTGGATGTACAATCTTGAATCCATTTTCTGTAACAGGTACTTGAGTTCAAGGTCCTGAAAGTCCAAATCTGTCTCAAAGCTGATAAACTGCTCGCTCCTTTCCGAGTCCACGTTCTGGGGCTCGCATCGACCGCGATACAGCTTGTAACCCTTGTTGCAGGAGCCGCATTGTGAGATGTTGGCCAGGCTGCACATAGCACAGCTGTTGTTGCCGCCGATGACGCATGGGATTGGTCTCTGGCACAGAGTGCCGCCTGTGTGGCATACGCATGTCCTTTGGCTCTCCAGGAATGTCCCCCAGAATCCGTTCTCATTGCAGTAGAGGAAGGACTGGACCCTGTTGAGCCACTGCATCACAGACCTGGGAAGACAAGAGAAGGAAAATATAGAACTTTAACAAAACAAGCAGGTGAAGTTCAAGACCTTGTCACACCAACTTATGTCCAAAATGTTCACGTTCTTTGGATTTGTTTAGCATAAACATCAATCCAGTGGATTTAAAACAGTGTAAGAAAGCTTGGGGTCTAAGAAAGTTGACTCTACTTTACAGATTTGGGCAGCGACATGACTTAAAGTTTAAAACCGATTTAAAACTAAAATTAAGGACATGAATGTTTAGCATCACCATATTCATGAGAACCTTCTAGAGTGCATTGTCCATGGATAGTTTAATATCTTCCCCTCAATTGGGAGGAGCTGTGATATCTCCCTCAGGTGGAAGGGCTCACTTGCTATTCTGATCTTGTCTCTCTTTCCTCCCCTCAGGCATCTTTCCTTGTCATCTTGGCAGTCCTGGAACTTCTTCTCTGACTCTAGGAGGTGAATTCTGAATCCTGATTTCTGGAGAGAAGGGCTGGTCAAGGTTAGCTTGACATGTTAATGAACCACAGCCTTAACTATGATGGATGACAATGCATTCTCAGCAGGCTCTGAAGGCCCCCAAGCCATACCAAAAATGAGCCCAGAACAGATCACCTACAAAGGACAATGGGAGCACACTGTTGGATTCAGATAACTTTTACCTTAGGACACTTTGTTAGGGCATCTGTATCTGCTATCCAGGTCTTTGGCAGTACCACAATTCTTTTGAGGGGGGTAAAACGAATTTATGATCTACTACACAACAGGATTTTGCAAAGTATTATGTTAAAACCCCAGTCAAATGGCTGGAAGGTAAGTTAGTGCCTCTCATGAATGATGTGCTAGCATCTTTGTTTTTTGTTTTGAATGTTACAGTATTTTCACATTGTAAAAGTGTTAGCTAAGATTTTTTGAAGTGACATCGATCAAATGTGATTGCCATAAATGAATAAACTGAGATTAAAGTGGTTATATTTCACCAAAACTCGAATTCATACTTGACTGTAATGATTTCTAGATTAGTTCACAATGTTGAGCGTAACTAGAAGTGCACAAACATGCCTAAAAAAGGAAAAGAATGGGATCTGCAATTACAGTTGGTATGCTTTGTGACAGGGGCTTCCTTTTCTTGGGTTCTTTGAAAGTGGATTATTGTTCAATCAATGCAAGTACTTCATAAATGACAGGATTTCACAGTAATTTTATATATGTTAATTGCTTACATCAACACAAGATAATTTGCTGACTTAACCTTAAGTAGGTTTTCTCACAATGTTGTATTTGGAGTTGGACCCAAAACTCAAAAATCCAGTAAAGGCAGTTACCTGACATTTTCTGTTGCAGTTTTTTTACTTTTACAGTGTGCTAAGATATTGAAAATTGGATATTTTGGAAAGTTAAACAGTCAATCATCGGCATACATCCTTCTTTGTTCTCCTTTCTGTTGAAGCATTGCTTGAATTAGAACTGCAAACATTTCAGTGGCGCACATTATAACAGAAGGGAAGGGGTGAAATTTGAATCTGCAGTGTGCTAAGATATTGAAAATTGGACATTTTAGAAAGTTAAACAGTCAATCATCGGCATATATCCTTCTTTGTTCTACTTTCTGTTGAAGCATTTCTTGAATTAGAACTGCAAACATCTCTGTCGCACATTATAACAGAAGGGAAGGGGTGAAATTTGAATCTGCAAAAGAAAAAAAAAAGGCTTAGAGAACTCAAACTGATGCCAATTAGCTAATAATATGGCTTCTACAGATTATGACTTCATTTTAAACGATTTCTTTCTGCAGAAATCTTCTATAAATTAAGCATAATGGGAAATAGCAAGCCATTTAATTTTCCATGCTTGTATTTGCCAAGTTTCCCTCTGGCAACATGCATGATTACATGAGTAATAAAGTAGGCCTTTCTACGGCTGAAATGATTGCAAATTCAGTGTAGCGAGGATGTATATGCTTGGATTTGATGAATGAGGAAGTGGATGGAGCTAATGTTCAACTCTTTTGTGCCTTATTGCATTGTTTTCTTCCTGCTGCTTTTTGATTAAAGTGTCGTGTCAGACAATATGTTTCTGGATAAATGCTTTAAATGTCCTTCGAGTGTTTTTGCTGTCTGCAGATTTATGTCTTTTAATCTTCTTGGAGAGTATTAAATCAGATAGTAAGTGCCATGTCTTGGTTGTAAATTTATTTCTTGTTGTGAAGATATCTGTTTTCAGCATATCACAGCAAAACAAAGTTATTAGAGTATGTCCAAGGCAACATGCAAACAGCAGATTGTCTGCCTCTTATTAAGTCGGCATTGGCCCCATTATCTTATTCCGATCATTATCTTCTGCCCTATTTGTGTGATTTTAGATGAGTTAAGATTAAATGTACCCTGCCCTGCTGGAAGGTCTCCCATAAAATTTATCTTTTCTGAAGGTTTACTCTTGGTTTTCTGCTGTTTATGTTAAATTGATTATAGGCAAGTGAGAGCAAATGACCAATTCTATTACCATTATTGCAAGTAACTATGACAAAGTTAGTCTGGATATCCGACTTTCCTTACCCCCCTTAATTGTGTAAATTCAGCTATAATAGTCTTTTTTCATGCCATTTGTTGATGTTGTTTGTGCTAATCTAATCTGGCACCCGCAGAGACCCGCAACCATCTGCTCTTGCCAAATCAAACTTTTAGACCAATCTGCATATTGAACTTTCTGGTTGAATGGACTAGGAAGTTAATGACAAACAACAGTAATCTTGTTTCCTGAATGGTTGTATTTAACTGCGCTAGTTTCGGATGGTTAATCTTGATTTTGGCAGTTATGACTGTTAGTTTGTTTTGTGCAAAATATAAAGTATAAACATACTTTAGGAATGAATCTGCTCTGGTGGCTCCTAAGTCAGGGTAAGACATGGGGCCTTCCAAAAGCCATATTCACACTGTGAAATTTTGCTCAACTTTTAGTAATGTAGAGGGAAATGTTGAGCCATGTGGAGTTACAGCAGGGATGTAGAAACATTTTATGCATGCTTAACCTCTACAGCCTCAGTCCCTTCTTTATGCGTTCTGCTTGAAAATGACATACTAATAAAGAAAATAGTTTATCTCTGCAATCACAAGGTCTGAGTTATTTTGGTGCCATAATAAAAGCAACACTTGGGAGATTTGTCCAGATGTCTCATTATCAGTATATGTGTTACTGGGAAAGAGTAAATGAAGAAAGAAGTCAAAATAATTTGAAAATTTCATCCTAGTCGAAAAAAAGTTATTGTGAATATCTCTGGGCAATTATGCTAGAGTGGCTGTAAAACTAAAAATGAAAAAAAACAAAAAAACTTTTACACCATCTCTGCAAATGACTATTGTTATAAAGTTATAGTGCAAAATTGGAGAGGTTTTATCAAGGGCGTAGGTTTGATTTTGACATTGGTGGGGACATAAAAGAGCACCAAGATGGCACCGTGAATGTGCTTTGCATTTATGACTGTTTTTTAATGTCATCTAGAGCTGATCAAACAAACAAGCAAACTATAACATTCAGAAAAAAAATATTCTACCAGTATGCACTTTACCTCCAGCCTCTCCTCCTAAATCTATTCTGTCTGTCCCTTGACCAAATATATTGATGCATGACATATGAACAGCGGGACAATTTGGAATCAATCAGAAATTTTGATGGTATGGTTAAAGTCTGATAAATATATAAACAAAACCAAAAAGGACTACTGATAAGTTTATATATTTTATAAACTCATCAGTTGTGGGAATATTTTTTCCCACAAGCTTTTATTGTTGGTCTTAAACAGTTGCTGCCTTTCAATACACAAATAATATATGGACAATAAATAAATCTATCAAAATTTGTATCTCTATGGCATTAAAATTAGCATTTTTTAGTTATAGAGTTATATACTATGCTTGTTTTGTGGTAATGGCATTATATTGATAGGGACGCGTCCATAGCACCCCTACCCAATTCTACGCCCCTGGGTTTTATAACAATTTGTTCAGGCGAGGTTTTTGAAAAATAGTTCACTTTTTCTATCATTTTTTTTGTTGGAGAGTGTGCAAGTATTCCTGAAATCTGGTACTTTGGGGCTGTAGAGGTTAAAAAAACTCTGAGTTTGATCCAACATACAGAGCTGACCTCCACTTACTCTCTCTACATTCAGTGACAACTGGGTTCACCTCTGTGTGCTCCAGCTGATCCCTCCTTAGGACTCTTGTACAACTTCAGGCGCTCTTTTGGAGACAGCCATCTTTTATTCTCTAGACAGCATGTTGATATACTGAGACCAGCTGCAGCCACACAAAAGGGGGAAATGGCATATAATGGCCCTTTTCCATTAGCCCTACTCTACTCGCCTTGTGCTGCTTTCCCATTAGCCCCAGTCGCCTGCCCAATGGGGTGCAGTGTCGCTTTAAACAGCTGAGCGGCACTGGGGTGACGTCATTTTAAGCATGACACAACAATTTGTGGCTTTTTGTCACAAACCGAGTAAAAAAGGAAAGCAGGAGAAGGCTGCAGGTGGTAAGAAGAAATACCCCTTGAGAAGCACAGGAGAGTTTTGGAAGCTATACAACAGAATGAAGCCGAGGACGAGAGCAATCAAGCTGCAAAGAAAAGACTATGAGGGTAAGCTAACGGTAGCTACCGCTAGCATGCTAGGTCGCTAGGTCGTCATGCTAATCACTCATCAATGATGACATTGTCTGACCAATCAGTAGCCGGCAGTCGGTGACGTCATCTTTCAGTCTTGACTCAGCTCGCTTGGAACCAGAGCGGAGTAGGTACTAAAACTAGCTTGTTTTAGGAGGTAACTGGGCCAGTGGAAACATGCTGCAAATCAAGTAGGGCCGAGCATAGTGGGGCCAAGGCGTGCAAGTGGGGGGGAGGGCATAAGATGCTTTAGATGGAATTTGCTGACTGGTGATGCAATATTTTGGATGATTAGCAGTGCAGAGCTACATTACGTTTTGATGATTTCTTAATGTTGGTCAGTGTTGGCTACTATACATTGAAGTGCGAATGCCGCTTTAACATTCTCTTGTGATTCCTCCAAGTTTCTTCTGCTCGTCACCCCCTTAAAATAAACCCTAAAAAAGAGCGGCACTGTCACATTATCACTCATGGGGGCGGTTGCATTTTTATAAGAAATTTTAAAAAATAGTGTGTGCCAGACTTAAGGCTCCAATCCCCTGACTGTGCCATTCTCAAATTCCTTGTTGTGCTCTTGCCATGAAGTCTCCCCCATGCTGCACCACACTTGATGATGTCAATCAATGGTTCCCACATTTGTTTGTTCTGTTGCAGGCCTGGTGAGAGACTTGTAGGGAACAGCAATTTCTTAAGTGCAGCAGTCTGCTGATGTCTGCCTCTTCCCCCGGAGATGAAATGTCTTAATCTTCAGATACAGGCACAGTTTTGGTGGTTTTTTTCCACGACTTTCCATCTCCCTCTCTGTGGTATTGGGGTTTGATGTGAAATGTCTTTGGAGAGATGGGCATATTGTGTTTGCTTCCTTCAGCTTGGGTTTGCAGACTATCCAGTATGATTATAAAACAGGATAGGAGGAAGAGATGCGTCAGTTTGCTGGTTCTCCCTCGATGCTTCAGCCATTACTTTCTATGTTTGCATTGCTTGTTCACATATACAGACACGGCAAATTTTTGTGTGCTGACTTGTAACATTTCAAGAAAGTGAAAGTATGAATTTGAGCTGACTTGGCCGAAAGAAACACACTGTCTACTTCCTGTATTATTGCCACATGTTATTAGATATACCTATTCAACTGCTAGTTAATGCAAATGGAGAATCAGCCAATCACATCACAACAAGTCAAAGCATTTGGGCATAAATACATGGTTATGATAGACTGCTGAAGTTTAAACCAAAGTTGGGAAGAAAGGCGATTAAAGTGAGCGTGGTATGGTTGTTGATGCCATGCAAATGTTAGTCATCAATTTCCAAACTTACTCTTTACAAATTAATAAGAAAAATGTCACAGCTCATTAGAATTTTTTTATTACGATGCTAAATCATAGTTATTGCATTGCATTCCTGAACAGAAAATTTGTTTTATTGGTTGAATGTTCCACTAATTAACTTTGGGCTTCTTCGGGAGCTTGGTGAGCAGCCTAAATTTGGGTAGAGAAGTTGAATTCAGTTTAAAATTCCCCATTCCTGTTTAAAATTAATTTCCGATAACAATTACATGATCAGTTTACACAAGTTCTAAAATAGCACTTAAATATCTGTTACATTTTCATCTACTTAACAAGATTGAACAACCGCTTTTCTCAAAATTGATACAAAATATTTAACCCTTTAAGGCCCAAGACCATAGGTTATAGCCAGAAAGTTCTAATTTTTTGGAGCTGAAATGTTCGTTTCACTTTTTGCTAAAATCCTAAAAATATCAAAATGCCCATTAAATTCAACATATAGATTTTTTGTATCTCATTTGATACATTAGGTGTTTTTGGCAACTGATAATCCATTTGAGGACATTTTTATCATTTATCTGATTGTATTCAGATGTTTTTTTTGTAATTTGTTGATCATATTGAGCTCATAGAGGTATTATAAAAGTATGTATCAAATGTGATACAATTGGTTTTATAGGGTTAGAATGATTCTGAAGAGAATATTTTAGTTAAAACCAAATTACACTAATGCATGTGCTTTAAAATCAGCTTGAAATAAAAATCTTCCTCCTTTGTGCAAAATAAAAAAAACCCTTCTGCATATTTTCTAGTAATACTCTGTTTTCATATGTACAAATCAAATGTTGAAAGTAAAATTTATCCCCACTATTTTTTTTATAAAAGAATAAGTAAACAATCATTTTTTTAAATATCACATCAAATGCATGAAAAAATGACATGGTATTTAAAGTTTATAGAGAACAACATCAACACCTAGACCTGGACAGCGTAATATGGTATAAAATAAATGTTACTGAAACACTATAAATGAAGACATTGTAATCAATTAGATTAAGGTTGTGCTCATATTTGTAAATAGGCTTGTCTTCTAACATGAATAATTGAGGCCGATGCATAGCACAGGATGCAAATGATTTGGCTGGGAGTGATGCTACTTCATATCTGTCACTATTAATCATTTATATCAAAGACAAACTGCTGTGTTCACTCCACTTGAAGCGAGCCGCCATGCTCATTACAGGAAATGCAAAAGCAAATCCAATATCGTCCGCCTGTAAAGTTTCCTCACTGTTATTGCTGTTGGGGATCACCGAAGCAATTTACGATGCTTGTAATGAATGGGCGCATTTTGAAGAGGGAAACTTAAAAAAAAAAAAGGACTGGGCACTCTTGATTCTGGCAAAGTAATAATGAACCTGATGCATGTATTTCATTAGCTGATGTAAATACAGCCAATTTATTGATTGACCCTGCTTAATAAACAGCAGAGGAGGGGCCGCCTTCTTTAAAAATCATAACATAAGTTTAACTTGACAACTTAACTTTGCATTATGATAATTGCAATTAGTAATAAGTGACTCCGGCTCGCCTTATTTTGCATACATAATTTAATTAAACTGAGAGTGAACCAGGGCTGACATAATACAGATGCTTGAAGGCTGCATGTAAGAATTATGATATAAATAAAACTGAAAAGGAGCTGGTGTCGTGTGAATGCATCATTCTGATATGCAGACATGTCTGTCAACACATTATCACTGAATACATTCAACACCACCTCTATTTTTATCATAGCTGCTCCTAATATACTGAACATTTCATCACTTTTCTGAACGCACCAGCACGTATAGAATGGCCATGATGAATAGTTCATTAAGGAGCTGGTGGGCAGACAAGCGCAATACATTAAATATTATATTTACGTATGCCTCAAACTTCATCTTTATGATTTAACGAGCCATTTTTCACTAGGTTGCCTTAGAAGCAAAGATTTTCCTCTCAGTTCCCAGAACTTTGCAAAAAAAAGAAACAAAGAACTGCAGCATCATCAGAAGAAAAACAAACTGGATATCTGTCAGCTTAAAAAGAAAAAAAAATCATGAGAATGTTGTTTGGTTGGTAAACACAAATATGTTTTGCTTTTCATCGGCAGACATCCATGCAAAATAACCAAACTAAAAACATTACATTTCAACAGACTCGTTTGTACATCGAGATTCATCCGTGTTTCTAATTTTATTGAACAAACGGTCTCAACTTTACTTTATGTGGCTCACAAGCAAAAGAATGTGGCTTCAATTGTCCAGGGCTCCAGACAACATCTGATTGTGTGATGAAGGAATGCACAGTGCATATAGGGAGTGAAGCCCCAAGCATGAATCAGCTTTTTGTCAAGATTTTATATTCACACAAAAATACTAAAAAAAAACCCTGTAATGTTGAGTTTATTACAATTTGTTTCCATTTATTCCTTAACTTGGTACTGTACAAGGCAAATTCTGCACCGACAAATTCACACTGTCAGAGTTAAAATTAACAAATGAAGAGTTCTTTTTCAAAATGCTATAAAAGCCAAAATTTAAAAAATATATGTTACTCAGTACCATTCTTTTGTATACCGATTGTACTACCTGCCCTATCAGTATTTAATGCCAGAAAGCTATATATCCCTGTTCAAACTGTATTTCAAAGTTCAGTTCCCCAGCCAACCCAATGGTGGGTCTGGGTAAATAATGTGATTTTTCTTAATGAAAATGGATTTATAGCGTTCAATTATTTTCACATACTGTATATGGGTCCACACTAAAAAGTGTAATTTTTAATCCACTGGGGAGTCTTCGATTAATAAATCTCATCAAGCGTAATTCTTGGCTTTTTTTTTTCTTTTTTTTTTGAAAAATGAACTCTTTTTCTATATTTAAGTACTAGCACTGCAAAATGTAAAAAAAAACAATCTGTTTGAAATTATTAGGGCTGGGTTAAAAAACTCGATTTAATCAATTTAAATCGATTTTCTTTTAACTGGTTCATAATTGGTCCATAAAATCCAAAGATCAATCTCGTAACTTGGGTAGTTTTTTCTTCCTTGGATGTGCAGAGAAGCAGCCTGTGGTATCAACCCTGCTAGTCTCGTGTGATCAGCGTTTAGCGTTGCTTTCTACTGAACAAGATCTCACAAACATGGTGGAAGCTCTATATGGGCACCACTGGCAAGTTTAAAAGCTGATGTTTGGATGTACAGTATTTTAGATTTAACAAGTACAAAGGAAAATACGAGTTGGACAAAAAACAAGTAATATGCAAAATATGCATTAATGCATATCATTAAAATATGATTAATGTAACTGCTTTGGGTTTAGTTCTACACGTTAAAACAATTTTCAGTGATGTACCAGGTCAAAAGGTCACTTTTCAAATTTACAGCACTATTTTAACTAAGATATCCCAGACTGAATAAATATCAAATTGAATTATGAATCGAATCGATTTGAGACCTTGTAATATCGGATCATCCAGAAAATCTGAATCGATACCCAGCCCTAGAAATTATTGTATATTAACAGATAAACAAGTTGACATAAGGAGACCATGTTTGGTTGGGTACTTATTTCAAAAATGTTTCCACTTGAGTTTTCATGACCTGGGTTTGTGGCATCTGTTGTCCAGTAATGGGGGATGATTGACTCTACAAGTGTCAGGTTTACAGGTTTAGAGTTCAGAGTTAAATGTCTTGCAGTGACACCTATGGATTTGATAACTTAAACATAATTTTCACACTTGTTTTTGACACCCAAATGAAAATTTCAGGGATTATACTCCATCCAGAGGAATATTAACTGTTAAATATTGCCAACACCAAAAGTTAATCTCTTCTCAGTTTGCTGTGTACTTCCAATATGGCTGTCACCACTGCTGGGCTTTAAAAGGTTTCTTCAGAGATCAGCGGGTGACGTCTCTGTAAAATGTGTTTTGCAGTGATGACATTTCAGACTTTTGCTCCTGTTTTGTCCTCGATATTGGACCTTAATCTTAATCAGTCAAGTGGGTTAATTGAGGTCTAAAAAAGTTGATCAGATTAACATTTTTTTCCTATTATGGTCATTTTGAGTCACGAGTAGCAGAATAACTTTGACTCCTATATGAGATCCTTGTAATCTCTCTCCTCCCTCTCACAAAATCATGTTTTAAATCTAAAAGCCAAAGATGTAACGGCTAAAAAACTGCCAAGACTGCACTCTTTCCCATCACAGCCTCCATGTCTCTTTTGAGTGAATCAGTAAGACTCTTGTGGGTGTCTAAAAACTCTGCTGTAGATGGAGTAATCTGTGATTCCACATTCATCGCTGAGGGTAATTCTCCCAGCAGATGAGCCTGGATGGTGTTAAAACCACTTAAGGAGTCAATGAGCATGATTCTTGCAGTGCCTCTCCAAGCAGGACTGTGCGCGGAGTAGCAGGTGCATGACAGCGTCCTCCGCCCTCCCCATTGTGGACTAATGTATGACCTGGAGGGGATCTAAACACTCGCTCACAGGGGATCTGGCCCGCTGTCATTTAGAAACCCGGTGTGTCTGTCTTTGGCTGGTGGGGCCGGGCAAGATGTTTTTCACATCATTGTCCGCCCCCTCCATGGTCTCTCTGACAGGCTGAAGACGTGCTGGAAGGCCTCCCTCAGGTTGTTGGCTGGTGCTTTGAAAACACTTGGGCTGATGCTTTATGGGTATTCCACTGTGCATCAATTCCCTCATCCTCTGATCAGGCCGCCCAGAGCAGAAGTGGGGGTTTAAGTCCCTCTGTTGATGGATAGGGCACCATCATTTTGAACATCACAAAGGGAGAGAAAGAGCTTATTCTAACTTAATAAATGTTCTGTATTAAGCAAATCCCTCAAAACATAAAAATAAATAAGCCTCCTTTGAATTACACAACTCTCTATATATCTATTACCTATACTGATATAACCACACAGTCTGTTTTCAGTTGGTGGATTATTTTTGATTTCACTATTGCCTCCCTCTGTTGACAATATGGTGCATTCTGTCTTCATCCTAGGTAGGTAGGATTTTATTCAGTCATCATACATTGTACAATGCCTGTCACAAGATAGACATTTTAAACAAACCAGAATTCTTATATATTATTATCATATTCTTATAAGCAGAGACTGAAAAGGCATAGGCAGTAGCAAAATGCTTATATGAGCCTAGCCCACATATTTAACAAACTAAAGCTACCAAGAATCAAAGGTAAAGAAATCAAACATTAACATCATCATTACATGATCAACTCTTATATGTTTTTAAAATAACTTAAGACAATTTTTCTGAAGATTTAACATGCATTACAAGTTTTTAAATTTATGTTTGCATCATTCCATAATTTAACCCAAACTACAGAAACACAACTCCTTTTCATTCCTCAAAATGAATTAACAACCTCGAATGTGAAGAATGTTAGCATGCTTGAGGTCTAAATCACTTATTTGACACCCACCCTTCAGCATTAATGTTAGAATTTCAGTGGTAATTCAAGTCTGTTTCAAAACTCACAAGGGCTTTAACCACAATTAAGGATCCACTTATAGCCTATGGTTAGTATATGTGCTAGCTATTTCATTAGCCTACAAAGACTTGGATAAACATGCCTTTACTGTCTCCAAGGACATTTTTTTTCATAGCTAGCTAAACATGTTAAAGATACTTACAAACCTACTTTGGGTCAAGTGTTCATAATTTGCTTGACTAAAGTCTTTAGCCTACAAAAGCTTGAATACCATATAGTTTCTCTAAGGACATTTTGGTTTTACATCAAAACAACAGCACCCATGGTTAGCTAGCTAAACATTTTAACAGTACTTAAAAACCTATTTTCTATCAAATGTTATCAAATTGCTTTTCTAAAAGTTTTGCTAACAAGCCATTATTATCTCCCTGATGTTAGCACTTTAGAAAAAAAGCAAGGCTGTGATTAAATAGCAAGAACGTAGCACTTTTGGAGGGGAAAATTATGTGCCCAACAATGACAATATGTCTACTTTGAGTAAGTTATTAGCCAAACTTGTGGCCTTTTAGTTTGGTTAGCTTAAACCCTAAACTCTGAAAATCAACTGAATGTTTTATTTCCAATCATTACCCAGCTAAAAGTTTAGCTTTACAACCATGAGTAAACATGGCCCTCTAATTTCTCCATTAGCCTATATAGCATGTTCTCTATGTATCCGCACTTTCTGCTAATGGACATTTTATTGGGCATCATCCATAGAAATCTAGAGGATAGTTGATAAGTCTTGTGGAAGGACTATTTCTTTGCATCACTCTTACATAAAACCATCATGGTACAGAGCACCCCTGTATGAGCAATAACCCACTTATGTCCCACTCATCCACATATACAGAGCCCATGCACACACAAACATACAGAGGTGATAAAAACAAACAACCTCTCCATCTGATGCAAAGCTGTCTCACACGACGAGCAAATAAACACGCTGCTCTTACTTCCAGTGCCATCAGGCACCCTTGATGCGTACTCCATGGAAGAGGGAAGCGCACACTGCGGCTCTTTGATAACACTTCACAACAAACCTTTTGCCAACTCTCGCACACAACTGTGGGAGTGCTCCTCTCTGTCAGTGGCGCTTGACAGCTGCTCATTTTCAGACCACTTACATGAATATTTTACAGTTTCTGTTTCCATTTATAAGGTGTCATCCCATACACAGAGCAGATTTAGGGCTCTTTCAAGTGCCTATTTTGCATAGTGTTTTCTGATATTTCCTGCAGTGAATGAGGGAAATTTCTGGAGTTTTGGGTGGCGCTGACACCATAGCACATTGCTGGGGTGGCTCTTAAGCTTATGCTGCTGTAGGTGGTGACAGATGTGTGCAATGACCTATCAAGAAAACTCCCACAGCTACATTTTCTTTCCAGATTGCTGTGTGAAATAAAAGAGCGAGCTAGAGTGCTCTGGGCATGTGCAAGCCTCTGCACTAAGTTGACTTGATGGTCAGAAACAACAGGGCCATAAGTAGAAATATATAATGGATGACAACTTGACTGAGCACGCTTCAGGAGGCAACAGTCAAAACGAAATCCTCTCAGAGGAAAGTTTTCCTTGAAAGATGTCACTCCTCTGTGGAAAAAACATTGTTGCGCCTGGTTTAACAGAAGCCAGGAGTGAGAGGTCACATCCAAAAATATCAACAGCGAGTATGGTGGCCCTGAAGTGCAGAGCAAACGGAAACACAGAGCAACACATCAACAACACAAAAAAAATAGCAGAAGAAAAATACCAACAATTCACAAACTGTAATTAAAAACACAACAAAAATGTAAAAACACATGAACAAAAAATAAATCAACTAAAAACGGTATAAAGAAAGTAAACCAAACAAAAACAAAACATAAAACAACAACTGCATAAGAAACAGACATTCAAAAGTTGATGTTGTGTTTACTTTTGTTTGTGTCTCTTAATTTTAATATGCCTGATGTATCGTTTATGGAGTTTAAAACTGATATAACAGTATGCATATATTATTTGATTTGTCATATAGATACTTATTCATGGTTGTGCTGTCCAATTTCCAGTTTTTTTCATATGTTGTTTTGTTTTAGTGTTTATTGTGTACTTCCATTTTTTTTCATTAAAATTTTTTGTAAGGGTTTTTTTTTACTATTAAACTTTATTAGAATGATGTGTTATGGCTCTGTTTTATTGGTTGTATTTGTTTATTCAAACTTATAAAGTATTTCAGTCAATATTTGCTTTTTTAAAATTGCCACTTTATTTGTGTTTTGTAAATTTTATCTTTTTTATTTTTATTTGCAGCTGTGTTTTTGATTTTTGATTTGCTTACTTTGTTCTGCATTGGAATTATTTGTGAGGTTTCCATTTTTATAGGTTGTGTTAATGTTAATAAACTTCTTTTATCCATTATTGCTTACTGGATGACCATTGAGTACTGAAGTGTTTTACAATATTTTCTTTCATATATTTTTATGATTGTTGTAATGTTTATATTGTTATTTTGTCGCTCTGTTAACAGCTGTGTGACCACCTTTTATTTATTTATTCATTGTCGAGCCATCTGGTTTTCATTTGTCATTGTTTTCTATTTTTAATTGCAATTTTAAAAAGTATTTATTTTTTCGATTTGATATGCATTTTTTAATTCATCGTCAAGGGTTGTAATGTAATTTGATTTTTACCATTCAGTTGTGCTAATTGTCTTTTTTTACTCTGGATTTGTTTGGAGGTCATCTGTTGTTGTATTTTTGTTGTAGCTATTTGCTGTTGTTTTTTTAATTTGGTACTGTGTTTTCCGAGTTATTGTTTGTCTTTTTGAGTTGTGTTTTGTTTCCCCATATGTTGTAGTGTTTTGCAGTTTGCTGCTGTTCTTTAACACCTTTTATTGGTTGGAATACTTGCAGTCTTTTTTTTTTTTATCTTTTTCCTTATCCTGGTCATTTGATTGTATTATTAATTGTTTTTTATAGTTTGTTGTGTTTTTGTTCATTATTTGTTGTTGGTGTTTTTTTTATATCTTTTTTGTATTTTTGTTTGTTGATTTTTTAATATGTTGTCCTATATGTATGTCCTTTTGTGACTTTGTTTTATGTTTCCTATTTGTTGATGTTTCTTTCCTCTGTCTCTGCGTCTCCATGTTCTTGTGAGTGTTTATCAGTTTTAATTTGTATTTGTTCTTTCGCCTTGTCCTTGTACTACTGTCTTTTTGATCTGTTATGTCTTCAGTTTGCTGTTTCATGATTTATTCTTATTTGCTGTCGTGTTCCCCTGTACTTTTGATTTGCCTTCCAGGGCCACCATACCTTTGCTCTGAGTCTCTGAGAAAACCCACATCATCAGATTGTGTTTCTACCCACCTCTCCCTAGGCATCTGGTGGTTGGGGTTGTGGTGACAACGGATGCTGAGGCCAAAGAGCTTGCGGGCGTTGCGCTGGATCTTGAGCCGCTGCATCTCCAGGGAGCTCTGGAGGACCCGATAGCGGGCCTGAAGGTCCCAGTCGCTGCCCCAGAGGAGGTGCACGCTGCTGATGGGCAGGAAGTGAGTGGACGGCAGCCTCTTCAGGAAGGACTTGAACTCATCTGGATGACAGAGATGGATGGAGTGAGTAAGAGGGAAAGAGAGAGCAGATGGTTGAGTAGGGACATGAGGAGTGGGGAGAGAGGTGGTGGTGTGACAGAGAGAGTCAGGAAAATGGAAAGGAAAAAACGAGAGTGAGGTTATTTTACTGACATGAAATTTTTGGAGAAGCTGAGTCCAAGAAAAAAAAGAAGTATACACAGATGAAGCTTTCTGTACTAAAGGATGTTGTTGATGACAAATAGCACAACTAGATCATGAAAAGACAATAGTACAATTATTTCAAGCTTAATGTGTATTGTAGCCATGGACTAGGATCCCATCAATCTCATACAAGGGGAACGCCTACAAAACATGATGTCCAGTCAACACAGAAGAGGAAAACAAACCACTAATGATAATCCTGAGAGGCTACACTTATGGTCAATGAATATCCTGAGTCCCGAGTCCATGACAAGCAGATAGACACCATTTTTTCGGTTACGTGTGCAGTAGAAAGGAAGAGCTCACCCACTGCTAATTAGCTGAGCTCAAACACTTAGAGTCAATGGGAAGTGTTAGCCCAAACTGTGCTGGTGTGTCAAGCTGGTCATGTTCACACACTTAAAGAACATCCGACTTCCGAGTACAAAATTCAAACTAAAGGGTCATTCCCTGGGATGTAACTCCTATGTGAATCAGATAATCCTCCTTTCAAGATCAAACACAAGATCACTAACACTAAGCTTTTGGAGAAAAGGCAAAAAGTCTAAGAAGCTAAACCAGTCCACTTGAATCTAACTCTGATTAATCTAGATGAATATGAACCTGCACAGACTTTTTGATAACAGTAAACACTGCTATGACTTCCTTTCATAGCAACTTAGGAGTGATAAACTGCTTTTAGTTTATGTCTTTGTTTTTATATTTTTGTTGCTGCCAACTTTTGATAAAAATAAAAATGGAATATAATTTAAATAGCATTAAGAAAGTCATAAAATACATTCTAACATTACGCATTTGAGAACCAAAAAAGACCACGTAGGAGGGTCTATAACTGACACTTTTAAAGACCTTTAGAGGAGACTGACAGCAGTTTGTCTCAGATGCCGTAGTGGTCAGTAAGCACCCACACTTCAGCCCCGTCTTCCTCTTCAGGTTAACACTTTTGGACGTCTCTGGTTTGCTTTCTTGGATTGCCTCTGTTGGGAGTATTTGCAGAGAATAAAGTCCCCCCGAGCAGCAAACACCCTCTCACTCAGCGTGCCCACACTCCCACTGAAGAGCATCGCCTCAACACATTTGTTCTCAGCAGTGGTGATGATTGTCCTAATGTTTCTCCTGCTTGTCTCCAAAAACACTCTGTGGTCCGCCTCTCTCACCCCTATTCTCAACAACACAACACAGGTTCTTCATGTTTTATGACTCCACGCAGGCAGCAGCCAGGGCTGGAGGCTTTATGGAATTACTTTTTCTGCTTATCCCTTGGTGTCATATCTGTGTGTGCTATATCTTAAGTGAGCTTTGTTAGATTTGTATAAAACTATACAACTATAAAACATGTGAAGAATACAAACTTTGAGGAAATAATTATCTAATTGGTAGGGGTGCAACAATGCATGTATCTGTATTGAACCGCTTGATACAGTGGCCTCGGTTCGGTACACCCTATGAACCGAACAATATGCAATTTTGTATTTATTTATTTGATCAACTTCTGACGACGTGCTATGCGCTGAAACTTCAGTGAATCTGTGTTCGACTACTCCGGGCTGCGTTGTCGAGCACAGATCCGCTGAGCTGCGCGCGAAGCACCTCCCCTTTCATTTGGCCAACTGCTGAGACAGAAGAAGCTACATATGCTAGGGCGCTGCAACATGGCAAGTGCTTTACCTTCAGCTGAAATTGAAGACCCTCCACTATCATTCAGATCTGGCGTTTGGGACTACTTTGGCTTCCGTGTTAAGTGACCCTGATGGTAAGCGTGTCATGAAAGAGACTGAATCAGGCAGATCCATGTGCACCCTGATTCACAAATGATCAGATTTTGGGAGTGATCCGGATCACCGTCTGGATCCGCCATGACGAAAAATTGGATTTTCGTAAATAACTACTGAACCAAAATAGATATCATGATGAATCTGATTGCTAATGGTATGTTTTCATTGGCCCCGTTTACATGGGTCAAAAAATCCTATTTACAATCAGATTGAAAGGTTAATCAGATTAGAAATGTCACATGTAAACACCTTAGCCAGTTGGATTCAGCCGGATCTGATTATAAGAGGTAGTCTACACCAATTGATAATCCGCTTCATGCTTCATGTAAACGGCTGAGTGGAGCAGATTGGGTTGATAGAGAGGATTGTTCGGTCTGCACAGGTGCTCCGTAGTACATAAGAGGCACGTAGTGACGTATGCAGAGCGTGCCCAAACAAACATGGCGAACAAACAGAAGAACTGGATGGTGGAGGAAACAAAGTTTTTAATAGAAACCCTGCGAGAGTTAAAAATTGTTGGTGTAAATGTAACCATAACACAATAAGCATCCCCAAGAAAACATGACGTGGATCCATCTTTCTAGAGGTAAACAGGAAGCAGGAAGTGCACCTCTGCTTCTCTTACACATTTGCAGGTAGTGGCAGAGTGACCTTCTACGCATGTCAAAAAAAACAATACAATCAGATTCAGCTGGAGCCATGCAAACGCAGATTGAACGTGGATCTCTTTACTCAAAGTTCATGTATAGAGATCGAATCAGATTCACTTAATCTGATCGATTTCAATCAGATTGAGGGAAACTACCGATGTAAACAGGGCCACTGTCAAGGAGCCTAATATTTATATGAAATAAAAGTAGGACTAATACTTATGGTGAAAATCACAATATTGGGGATGACCATGGCCCTGGCAGAGGTCTGCGCTTTCCGAGTACTTTTCTAGTTAGAGTATTAATATTTAGGTCAGTGGTCCTCCTGCTTGATAACAGAATGGGCTCTTATTTACCAAACATAAGTGAGACCAAAAACAGGGTGTCCATGCACAGAGGCCTTTATGAATCTGAACCGGCCGGATCTGAACGTGGGTGGATTTTTCACATTCATTGTCAGATCTGAGCTTGCGACACAACACATTTGGAAGTTTTTCTCAAATGTCCACCCTGACATTAGAACAAAGTTTAGATCTTAAGCCTTGTCCCCACGTGGGATGACAATGATCTGTCTTCTTTATCTTTTTTTAAAAAGTTTTCCATAAACACAGTATCATTTCAAATCTCTGCCTGTCTACATAAAAAACACAGAAAACGTTGAAGTATATATGCCAGGCCTGCAGGTGGTGCTGTAATGCTGCCACAGATATACAATTAAACCAGAAAAGAAGACGTGGAGCATGCACATAAACATGGACGGAGTAAATGAACACAATAAGAAGAGGTAGAAGAGTACCAAGCTGTTGGAGAATGTTGACTGGGTGTTCTGCCAGTTAGTACCAAATTCTTTAACAGTTAAAACACAGTGAAATAAATTTTAGGTGCAGGACTCAAGGCACCTGGCAGACAAGGATCTCCCTCACAATGTTAAGGACATAGCAGAGCATGTGGTTTAATGGAGAGGTGGGGCTATGAAAATCATCATTTCAGATGCTGATTTGTTGTACATGTAGAAGGGCAGCATTTTGAGATCTATTCTTTCAGGGGCCTAGTTTTAAGTTGACAAAACATAAAAACGATGTAAAGCTCCATGTGAATGGCCATTGGAGTCTCATGGTTAATCCAGACTTGTAAACCCAAAAACACCAAACCTCTTCAGAGGGATTTAAATAAAGAAAAAAAAACTTTGAACATATTTCCACTCTTACTCATAGATAGACTTCTTAATTTTGGCGTTCAATTTCAAGGCTACTTCAGCCTTAAATCTTATTCAAGGCAAACAATTTCTACCAATCATAGTGCCACACTAATCACCCCAGCCCTCCCTTTGACCCACCACTGAACTTTTACTATCTGGAAACTCATAGAAGTAAATAACCACCCAGCAGTAGATCTATTTTAAAGCTATTTTTAAAACAAGAAAAAAAAAAAACTTGTCCTTTCTTTATTTGGTGGTCTACTTTCGAAAACAGACACAAAGAACTTGGCTCATTATTATCCTTGAGGACACGTTTAAGCACATCATTATGGATAATAGAGTGAACAATTTAAGGCTAAAGATGTCTAAAGCAGCCAATTTGAAGACGGTGGAAAAGCAGGCACACAGAGATAACCGTCTCTGCTCTTTTATCTCAAGTTTGGACACAGTTTAATGGACCCACTGCATGACATAGCAATACTTAACAACATTTCTACTGGAAGGAGAGATAACATAGATGTTGGCGGAGAGAACTCAAGCATTCCCACACTCAAATCTTAAAAGCGCAGAGCCCTATAACCGAGAAAAAAACCTGCACAGTAAGTCTCTTCCCCCCTGCAGACCTCTCCAAGACAGTTAAACAGCATTAACCACACAGTTGAGAGCTCTTTTTCCGCAACAGCCGAGAAATGTCAGAAATTTCTCTCTCCACTCTCCTTCCAGGCAGCTCCCCATCCCCCTGCGTTTTCTTCAAAGATGCCTGATCCTTTCTCTCCATGTTTTCAACTTGCCATATATATCTCCGCCCAGTTTTTCAGGGATGTCAAGTGCCTCTCCTGCTCTTCTCTTGGAAAAAGTAGTTGACACCAGGCGCCTATATTGTCTGATTCTCTCAATGGAGAGTGCTTGATCGAAAAAGTCTACCAAAAAAGGTCAATATTTGTTGATTTCTGTTTTCTCAAGCTCCAGGAACACCAAGATCTCAGTCTTCAAAAAGACCAAATAGACCCTCAAAACTTACATTTCAAGTGGAGTGCTTTAAGTGCTTAAGGTCTTCTCTGCATAGAAGGGTAACTTTAAAAAACATAATAATAAACTTTTGGGCAATTACTGGATTGCAAAGAGACACAATAGAGACAGGCAGTGGACAAGATGAGGATGGAAGAAAAGCGGAAAAGTGTTGCACGCCACAATCGAGCCCACAGCTGCTGAAAATGATTTTTCATGGGGCACAGTGGCAAACCTCTCAGCTATCAGCACCCCAGAGGCTTCTTTGTCAGGAATTATGAGAAATCTCTACCCCAAAGTGAAAAAGTCAAAAACCAACATTAAATGCTGGTGACCTTCAATCCCTCAGTTGGCACTGCATTAAAAAAAAATCAAATCTGTAAAATATATTACCATGTGAGCTTGGGAGCACAATCGGTTTACAAAGATCATGTAAAGCTTTGTATCAGGAACAACCAGAGCTGAGCTAATCTGAGATTTTGCTCAGGTCCAAAGCATTTTTGGGTCCTAATGTACTAGTTGAAACCTCCTGTTTTATCCTGAAGGAATATCCAGTGAGGTATTTTGGATCTAAGGAATACCTGGTCCTAAAATAGATATGAATAGTTCTAAAAGCAACACAATCATGAAAAGATTCATGCTAAATTAAAAAGAAAAAAAAAAATGGGTGATGTGTATTCCTCCTAATCAGGTTTGAATTGTGTAAAGATTGGAGCTAATGACTTTTAAAGTCTAACATTGCTCTTATTTTAACCCAGTACACCACATGCCTCTATGGAAGTAACTTACACTTGAGATTACTGAGATGGACTGATGCAAAAGGGCAAATTGTGCAGAGTCCATATTTCCGTTTTTTTAATGTTTTTTGGTCATCATGGATGTTGTTTCTCTGGGCTAAAGAGGAAAAGGACCTATCTGATTGTTATCAAAGTTCAAAAACCAGCATCTGTGATGGCAGTGCCCATGGCATGGGTAACTTGCACATCTGTGAACGTTCAATTAATGCTCGAAGGATCATACAGGTTTTGGAGAAACATTTAAAGGTGCTATGAGGAGCATCTATTACCTGCAACATTAGGAGTCTGCTACCTATGAGCACGTGTGGCGACTGTCGTAATGCTGAGTTCCAGTAACCTCGGAACTAGGAGTGACATCATCTCCGACTTATCGGCGTTTCAGTTAAAGTCAGAAAAAAACATGCTGATCTACCAGGCTATTGTTAGCTGTTGCTAGTTCGGGGGTGGCGAGGTTTCACTGAGTTCCCAGTAGGAAATTCCACCTTTGGGGGATATTCCAGTTGCAGTTTCCTACTTGGATGTCAGAAATTCCTACTTCTGACTACAACTGGAATGCACCAAAAGACCCAAGCCAAAGCATGTGGATGTTGTGATGCTAATAAATGCAGCTCAGACCTTCCTCAGAACTCTGCATTGCTTTACGACTTCTTTTATCAACAACTTACAGGATGTAAAGCGACGAGGTAATGTATCTCTTTCTAGTTACCTAGCGGTAGTTTTTGATGTGTGACAACAAGCAATTTTTGGAAAACTTAGTATCGTAGTTTTGTATCCGGCTATATATATACACTTACAGCCCGGTGCTCTAAGACGTGTCCGAATAATATAAATTTGCTCTAGTTTTAATTGTCTTGTTTCTGAAGTTGAGTATCCAGGCCAGTCCAGCCCTGTCCGACCCGACCGGAAGGTCAAGGAATAGCATTTATAGATAACCTATTTTGATGCTATGAAACTCATCTTAAAGTGTGTATTTCGATCAGGCATATATCTAAAAGTGAGACTTTTTTTGTAATTAATGAGAAACTCCACACAGTCCCTTTAATACCATCAAAGACAGCTTTTTTCCCCGTCTGTGCTAAATTGTAACATTTTGCAGGTATCAAATACAAAAAACAAAAAAAAGGGATTAATTAGAAAAAATATATATCAATTCGAACTGTAATTAGTTGAATATAGATCAGAAAGTATTGACAAAAATAGTATTCCGTTCGTATTTTCCCATTTTCATTGGATTAGCGGTTTGTTCAGCTCAGCACATCATGGTGATGCTTTACTTACTTTCACCTAATTATTGTATTACTGGGCCAGTAAACACATTGTACTGTGAAGTGATGTTGCTTTGTTTGGTGAGCTTTTGGGGGATTTTTCTTTACTACAGTTGCTGTCAATGGAGGATGACTGACCAGGAGCAGCGGTAGCAGACAATAACATTATTCATGTCAAGCAAACAACATTCAACAATCAACATTTTAGTTGAATTTGATCTGCAGTGCTGATGTTCTTTGTATGTCTTGATCCACTTTTTGTTTTATAACATAAACCACTGGACACATCGTTCAGCTGCAGACACTACAGTATTGATCAAGGATGATGCGTTTTAGTGGTCATTGGGTATAAGCAATAATCAATATACTCATCACATATTTTAATTAAAATTGATTAATTTTGACACCGTCAATCAGGTTATCTCCACCCACAGTGTAACCCCTCTTAACCTCCTCTTCTATTTCATCTCATTGCGTTGGCTTCCTGAATAAACACACATATTTCATCATATCTAATGTTTCCAAAGCCCTTTGGCACCACTGAGATTTCTGTTGTACTTCTTCTTATGATGCATTTCAAAAAAGCATACCAAAACTGTATTAGGAACAACCAAAGCAGCAAAGCTAAAAAGATCTCACAGTGCAAAGACTGAGTCCAAATATTGGCAGCACATTAATAAACTAAATTATCAGCTCAATTAAAGCTTCTTTCTTAGCAAGAGTGCAACACGCAGACTGTCAGAAATACCACGGCATCAAAGAGATGATGTGATTCTATGGAAATTTTAGCAATGCCTACAGCTAAAACATATATAATATACTATGTGTTCAAATATACATCATCTGTAGGAGGATGTATCAGTCATAACAAATCAAATCAACTCTCTCCACGTCCCTTTAACTCGTATGGCAGCTGACAAGACAAGAAAATATCTCCCCCCAGAGGAATTGGGGGTCTCAGTAGAGGAGTTTCTGTGCATGATTGTTATGACATGACATTTCTATGTGCAGCTACATGGAAAGTGACGTGACGAGAATATCTTATTGGTTTGGTGTGGACTTCAGCAAAATCCCTTTAATATCTAACACTCAGTGTGAATGTGAAGCACGTGGTCTTATCATCATAAGTATAGTCTCATTATTTAATAGCGTTACCTCATATTGCTTGGACACTGTATTTGTTGTTGCCATGGTGTCAAAACCATAACAGTTTGATTTTCATAATATCACATTAAAGTTTAGAATTTCAGCGTTAACAGCTGGAGTATTCACACTGTTCTGAGTGCGATCATATTATTAGAGCATAAAACCTTCCTTTATTATCAGATAAATTGATTTCAGCTCTTCCTCCGTTGTTCCATGCGTCTGAGCAGCACTTTTTGGTCTTTATTTGGCACTTTTATTCTCGAGCACCTCTTCACAGCTGCGCAGCACTCAGCGACCTCCATGACTCACTGTAACTTTCTTCTGTGGCACATAAATATATTTATCTGTTGCTGGCAGCTTTTTATTGGGACACTTTTATATCGTATCAATAATAGATAAACACTGGGCCTCGCTATGTAACAACTGAGCGGTAGATTCACTTTTTGTCCTCTGCTGTGGCAAATGTTTTACTGGCATCTGTGGAAGGAGAACTTAGTATGGAAGAGAGTATTACCAAGTTTGACCTCCAAGTTTATGACATAAGAGACATTTATTTGTTCTTATATAATTGCTTTAAATCATTAAACTGAGTTAAGTAACAAAATAGATTCCTCTTACTGAATTTCATAGATGTTTTTATGGTTGATAATCCACTTTTAGGAGTTTGGAAATCTTCAGAAGTTAGCTTTTATTTCACCACTACAGGCTGCAGCAGTACAATTATGATTATGGTTGAATTAAATCTTCTGTATTAAATGTCTGTATATTCCAAAAGCATCACAGCCCCTTTATAAAAGGTGTTGTATTTGTGACATGCTTTACTGCTTCCTTAGCCATTTGTAGTGTTTTCTGACTCACCAGAATTCTCAAAGTCCTTGTAAGAGGAGATCCAGGACTCGGACATGCCCAGCAGCGTGTTCTCCATGATCTGGATGTCTGTGATGGGACAGTTGCACTGGGGATACTCGTCGGCGCACTGACAGATGCACTGGTTGTCGTGGCACACGTACTCCCCCTCTCCGTTACACATGATGTAGCTCAGAGCTGACTGGACAAATTTCTCCTGCAGGTAATCTGGGAAGATGACCTGGAGACCTGAGACGGAGAAAAATGGGAAGTGTCAGTCCACCGTTTTGTGTTTAGACAGTCCATTTTTTTCAGTAATCTTTAACAGGAAATCATGCACAATACAAATTTGACGTTAAAAAAAATATACATTCTGGTTTATGACAGT
The DNA here is from genome assembly GCA_036419115.1 of Scarus forsteni. NCBI lineage: Eukaryota > Metazoa > Chordata > Actinopteri > Labriformes > Labridae > Scarus > Scarus forsteni. The sequence continues at coordinate 12,274,543 of JAZDUH010000359.1, read as the reverse complement.
GATTTTTAAACCTTGGGGCCCACTGACTCAAATTATGTCACAAAAAAACTTCTGTATGAGACAGTGCAAACATCACAGGATCTTATAATGACAAAAGCCAACTGCAATCAATCAAACTGTCTGTGTATAAAAAGAAAAAAAATGTCTTCTCAAATCCATGCTTTCTGTCCCTCTTTGTCAGCAGAAATAAACCAAAATTCAGCAACCAAGGGAAAATATTATAAGGCTCACTGAGTTTCAGAAAAGTTACATTAGAACACCCAATCAGCTGTTACATTCAAGACAACTGCACAATGAATGAAGAAAAAACTCAGCAGCAACTCTTCCCCCATAGCATTTTTCCAGAACACACATCCACAAACTGGCTTCCCAACTATTTTTGGGTCCTAACCTACTAATTGAAACTTTCTGCATTATTTACAAAGGTACATCCAATAAGGTATTTTAGACCTAAGGAAAACCTGGTCCAAATAAATAGATATGAATAGTTTTAAGAGCACAAACATGAAAGTCTACCACTTAATTAAAAAACAAAACAAAACAAATGATATATATTCTTCCCTATCAGGTTTTAATTGTGTAAAGATGGGAGCAAATGACTTTTAAAGTCTAAAAATGCTGTTATTTTACCCCAAAACACCACCAGCATCTATGAAATCCAACTCACATCAGCTTGAGCTCATCTGAGATAATGCAAAGTAGAAATGTGTGCTGTGGTCTGATGAGTCCACGTTTATAGTTGTTTTTTGGTAATCATGGATGTAGTCTCCTCTGTGCCAGTCAAGAAAAGGACCATCTAGATTGTTATCAGAACAGAGTTCAAAACACAGCGTCGCTGATGGTATGAGATTGCCTATGCCATGGGTAACTTGCACATCTGTAAAGGCAGAATTAATGCTGAAAGGTACATACAGGATTTGAAGCAACATATACTCCCCTCCAAGAGAGGTCTGTTTCCCCCTCTTCCTGCTTTGTTGGAACATGTTGCTGGCATAAAATACATTTAGACTTTACGAGAAATCCCAACTTTATTGGAATTGGGTTTGTACATTTTAGCACATCGTGGCAATGCTTCACCTACTAACAGCAAACAGCCATATTACTGAGCCTACAAATCATTAAAGAAATTCTACTGTACAGTGATGTTACCCCAGCAGACAATAACAGAATTTATTTCAAGCCAGCAAATGAAATCACCTTCAAGTTTTTTTTCCCAATGCTAATGTGCTTAAAAGGTCTGTACCCATTGCATGGGTGACTTGCACATCTGTGAAGGCCCCATTATTGTTGAAAAGTACAGGCTGTGAATTTATGCTGTCATCCATGTGACATCTATTTCCGGAACTTTCCTGCTTATATCAGCAAGACAGTGCCAAGCCTCATACTTACTAAAGTGCAGTTATGCCATTAAAGAGTGCAGGCACTAGACTGGCATACTCGCAGTCCATGCCTGTCCCACAGAAAATACTAGAGCGTTATGAAGTGTGAATTATATCAGAGACTCAGGACTGTTAAGCAACAGAAGCTGTACATCAAGAAATAATTGGGAAGAGTTCAACAAAGCTTCAACAATTAAATGCTTATTGAGCGTTGTTAAAAGGAAAAGTGATGTAACACGGTGGTAAACACACCCACCTCTGTCACAGATTTTTGGGGATTTTTTGTCTGTTGTGTATTCAACTGAAAACAGGTCAAAAAGAGTTTGCTGATCATTGTATTATGATTTTAACATTTTAAATAATGTCTCAACTTCATTGGATATAAGGTTTTTATCATAAAAATATTGCACCATACTGGACTCTATTATTACATACTTTTAAATTGTACAGTTTGTTTTGTGCTGTATCCTCTAGCATCATTAAGTGTTGCTGTTACATACATGTATCTGCCATGTTGTATTTCTTTGTACCATATCACAATTGTGCCATGAATTGTAATTATCAGATTTTCAAGTAATGTTTCCTCTTAGGTAGCATTGAATTTATAGAATTATATTGAATTGTGTAATTTGATATAGTATGTATGATACTGCATTATGTTGTATTCAATCATATTAAGTTCCATTTCATAATAAATTATCATTGTGTCATTTAATAGCATATCAAATACATTGTGCTGTACAATATCGTGTTATCGGACAATGATATTCATTTACTTTGTAGAAAGAGGCTCATTTTTGTGTTGTGGTAAAAAGTGACGTGTGATTAATTTAATTGCAAAAGAAAAATTGAAAGAAAGTAAAAAAAAAAAAAAATACAGGTGAATTCTCCTGGATGCAAAAGTATAGTAAAACACTATATTTTCTAGTTTAAACAACAAAAATGAAAAATAAAATAATTGCATCTTGTACAGAGGTAAAACTTAGACACATTATCAATTTGGAAGATAAATGGCTGATTGCCCATCAGAGATTGTTTTGCAGGATAAACACTCATTTATTTTCTGAAGCATGAGCATCAAAGCTCGCTTTCATTCAGCTTGAGCTGCTGCAGGTCAACCATGATGTGACAGTGTATTACAGTGATTGGTGCCTTGTGTTGTGTTGGCTTATTTAGCACTGAATTATCCTCTCTTTTTGTGCATTGTGGAGTGTGTTACATGTGCTTTTGTGTGTATGAGTGTCGGCATGTCTGTTTACTTGTGGTTTTCAAGCCAGCCTTGCCAGCAGTCTGTTAATTATACGCTAATGGCAATGGCTGAATTTGTAATCCAGAGGCCAATTTGGGGCAAAAGCTAAAGCACCACTTCACTCTCACTCTGACAAGGTATTTATAATTTTTAGACTCGGAGCCAATCCATATCTCACCCCTGGGATCTCATCGAGTTGAAGCCTGGACAGCTAACAGTAAAGGCTTTCTCTTCACTCCAAGCCGGGGGAAATATAAATCCCTCGCTCTGCAAGCCACTGGATTGGAAAAGAAACTAAATAGATTTTTCCCCTTCTCATATGAATCAGCATCTTGGTGGGGCAATATTTTCTTAATGGGTTTTACTTGAGCACAAACAGTGCTTCAGCAGGAAAATGTGCATCCAGGAACCAGAACGTAACATGTTATTGAATGATTAATGATTGCATTATTTTCCCCCTTTCACATGAATACGTTTCACCTTTAGGTTGAGAAAAGAATACGTTTATGCAAAATCAAAAGAAAGGAGCTGAACTGAAAGGGGAAGGAGGCATCCTGTTCCATACAATACGCATGAATGATTTTCTGGTTGTCATGGAGCCCAGTGGTGTCTCTTATTGAGGATATACATGAGCTAATTAATGCCTTGTGTCCCCACCTACAGGATGCACAACGCAGAGCAAAGTCGAGGTAATTGAGAAGCAGTTAAAGAGCATTGCCTCAGAAACAGGATGAAGTAGACCACCATCTTCACGGTAAGTAGCCTTTGAAATAATGTGCGTTGACATGATAGCCATATACCAATTGAAATTAATGCTAATTGTCACCTCTGTAGAATTAAGCATGCATGACCAGAAATGAATGGTCATGCAACGCTTACTGGTAGGTTATTGGTCAGAGTAGAGAATATGACTGTTGCAGAAATATTGCTTGGTCACAGTAAATGGCACAGATGGAGCCACTAAAATGTTCCCTACTTTTCTTTACCGAGCTTTGACCTGTTCTTTGACTGGAATGTGCTGGTACATGCCAACCATCCTGTCTGTAATAAGTTGTGTTTGAATGACATGCAAACAAATAGGGACTGGTACATGCTAAAACGACCTGAATGATTTGCCCTGGAACTTAAATTTGGAAACTGGGAATTACGTTGCATTCAAGAAAATTTGTTTTGGTTTCAAACCGGTAAAGCACCCGAAGATCATCTGACATCCTGAGTAGCTATTCTGTCCAAAGGGGACATTCTCAGTGACGCGTCTAATTCACAACTCTGACTTTCCTACCTCTGAGACCAAATAGGACACACCATAGGGGGACTCCCAGAGGCTTGAAGAGAGCTGGTAATTGGATGAAACCCTGCAGGCATTCATCTGGAAGGGGGAATTGTAGTAGCTGCATCTGGATTTGGCTGGAATTTGGCAGTCACTTGGCTGGAAGGGGCAAATTGAAATGAGTGAATCTGTAAATCAGGGTTCCCACTCTTTTCTAGATCATTTTCCAGGACTATTTCCAGTGTCACATAACTAACTGAAGTTACATTGTTGCTGTGGGCAGTTTTCAATTCAAGTTAGCCTTTGAAAAAACATGATCTGAGGTTGATGAACAATATCTCTCGCTATTGATCATACTGATCTTAGAATTTCTTTGTTTCTAACTCTCCAGCAAACATTGTCTGTTAGCTTTCTGTTTAGTCTGGCTTTTATGTGTCTTACTATTATAAATTTATGGTTATACATATTTTTAGTCTATATTTACTCTGCATTTTTACGAATAGATTTTGTAAATTTAGCTGAACATTTATTTTGTTTTTTTTTTTTTTTGTCATTTTTTATTATTTCTTTTTTGGCCCCACTGTTTTGAGTTTTTAAATTTAATGCCTTAACTTGCATTATTTTACCTACTCACATTGTACATGTGTACATTAGTTACCTAGTACATTTTTACTTAATTTCTTATGTTTCAGGATAGAAGAAAGACACAGAATTTCCCAGGACAATTTAAGCTTTTCCAGGACATTTAACTTTTTTCCTCATTTTCCATATGTTTTCCATGACTGGAAAATTGGGCAATCATTTTCCAGGTTTTCCAGGATGGGTGGGAACCCTGTAAATAGATAACCCCATAAGCAGATTGGTAACAATTTAATCTAAGGTCACAATATTTGCCACCAACTAGCTGCTTACTAGCCAGTATTTGATGGCTTATTAGTTCTTAATTTTCATGATCATAAGATACAAATTGTAACAAACATAGCTACTGTATACAGTTTTCCACATAGTATTCATTCAGGGGGTTTTGACTTGTGAGGGCCCCCCAGGTTCTGGGTAAACATATTTATAATGGGGTTACAAACAAACTATTCTTATTGGTTGGCAGTACTACAAGTCCTTTGACTCTAGATCACTGTAATGGATTTTAATTCTGGAATATCAAAGGTGTCCCCTCCAACGCCTATAATAAAATCAAAATGCTGCAGTTAAGACTGCTAACTGGTTCAAGAAAACAAGAGTACATTACTCTGCTTTTAGCATCATTACACCGCTAACAGTCAAGTGTCGAATTGATTTTAAAATCTCACTGTTGACTTATAGAGCTCTTCTTGACTCAGCCCGAGTTACATCGTTGATCTACTGACTCCATATGAGCCCTGCTGTACCCTTAGATCAGCTGATCAAGATTTATTTGTGGTATAGCCTATTACAGACAAAGGGTTGTCACTAGGTCTGTTGTTTCTTCACTCACTAGTCAACAGATGATGGTTCCCTAATTATGGTCCTTAACATGCCACATCCAGTTTGAGCGAGGACAGAAAGACCCATGCCTTAAAATAAGCAACATTACATTTGGTCCAGTCCAAATGGTAGCCTGGCTCTGGGGTAATAAATGCATGGATGGATGGATGCATGGATGGATTTGTGATTGCACATTCATAAGGTAGTGGTGGGTCTTGATAGACCTGCGAAGAACTTTTCCTAACGATGTTAAAAGTTCTTGTATATTTACTAGGTGGAGTATGAAGAAGTAAATTCCAGTTTAAACATTAATTTAACATCAGACAGGGATTAATGTTTGAACACCATGATCCTCTGAACACAGAAATCCTTCCGCCCTCCTAACACCAAATAACTGTTTCTTTTTTTTTCTCGGATATCAGAACACTCTCCCATCAGATCGGCTGCCCATCAGTATTAAAGGCAACAGACGGGGGAAAGGAATCGCAGGAGGGAGTAAAAAAAGGGGGATGGATGGATGGATGGATCATGTCTGACCACAAAGGAGTTGGGCTGCACCGGGCTCTCTCTCTCCATCAGGCCTGTCTGCGGCCCCTGGATCCAATATTCATTTAGCTTGATGTATTCCTGGGCTTGAAACTTTAATGTGATTTGTGGGAGAATCCAGATGGCAAGTTCACGGATCAACGCTGCTCACTGACAGTGCTGGTGCCAGCGGCCGGGTGCACAATAATGCCGAGTGCACCAGCTCTACCCTCCTTCTCTTTTCCTCCGTTTTCTGCTTTTTCATCTGTACATCATACCCCTGAGTTTTCTTCAAAAACACACACATACACACATTTTCTCTTTCTGATATCAATGAGTGGGTACCAGGAGACTACAGGAGGAATCGTTAGGGATGCTGCTGACATCCAGCTCAGCAGTATCACTCCTGCAATCTCTTGTTCCAACTCTTTGTCCTTCTGTTTTTCTGCCTCAAGGTCTGAAGACCAGAGGCTTCGTGTGGTTTTGTTGTCTGTTTGAACTTCCGTATGTCCATCCTTCTACCTGTCCAGATGAATTTGAACAAAAGTTTCAAAGGGGAATTTCTTCTAATTTTGGGCATGAAACACAATATTGTTTACAATTATTGTTAGCTTAGCTCAAACACTAAAAGTCAAGGGATAGCATTAGCCCGCCTCTGCCTAGAGACTTCAGATAAACTCTTCAGCAATCGATCAAACTTTATTTATATAGAACTTTTCCTACAACATATGTAAACTCAAAATGCTTGCAGAAAAGGAAACAGGAGGAAAGGACAAGGGAAAAAAAAAAACAATTCCAAACTAGGCACCTGTCAGGGGAACACTGTGTGGGATTGGAAAAAAACAGCTCAGCACATGAGCAACATATTACAACAAACACAGATACAGCCAGCATGGGGTGTTGATTTGAAGGGAAAACCTGTGACCTTGTTGTAGCTCAGATCCCAAAAAAAGCAACAAAGCCAGTCTAAACTGTCCTGTGTGCTTTTTTTTTATTTTTATTTTTTACCCTATTATGCATCATGTTATCTTACTACTGATTTTTTGGTCCAGTTGAAATTAAACATTTGTTGAAAAACTAAGTAATGAAATGTCATAATCTGTGTTTTCTAAACATTTGCTTTGAACCTGAAAGATATCCATAATTTAAGAATAGCGTTATCAGCTTGGTAGACAGCGATTAGGTGGTTTTAATAAACCAATGCATCATCTGCAAAAAGTTTAATTTTGAGTCCTGTTTAATTATGTGTCCTTTTTTTTATCCCATTCTACGAATAGTGAGGGAGGAATAGCAACTGCAATCACTGAAGAAGATATAGAATTCTGGGATGTAAATTAATTTCACTGATTTCAATCCTTGAACTGAAATCTAATGTTACCGCTGATCATCTTGTCTCTGAATATGTTCTCATTTAGAGGCTTGGAATTGACTAAACAGTTTTTACAATATTTAAATGATTTTTATTTCTAACTACTGATTTTTATTCCAGTTGAAATCAAACATAAAATTTATTTTGCTGTTGAATAATCATATATCAAAAGCTGTGTTTTTGGGGCATTTAGTCTGCAACCTGAAATATATCCACAATTTTCCAATAATGTCATCAGCTTTGGGAGACAGTGATTTGGTTGTTTTAAATAAATCAGCACATCATCTGCAAAAAGCTAGATTTTTAGTTCTGTGACTCCCATTTTAACTCCCTTTACTTCCTCCTTTTGCCTCAAGGTTTGGGTGAGTGGCTCTATAAATATAGACAAGAGGGTGGGGGAGAGGGAGAGACAGCAACCTTGTCTCGTAAATCTTTCTAGCTTGAATCCTTTGGTTCCACGTCCATTTATTTTTATTCTTACTCATGGACGCTGGTATAATGTCTTGATAGTATTTAACTGAGTCTTTAATAAACCCATATTTCTCAAAGCAGAGGTACAAAATCTTTGAGCAAATGCTGGCAAAAGCTGATTAGTGAAGCACTTTCTTTTGTTCTTTGTTTCTTTCTTCAATTATGTGTAGTGTCCTTGTTACATTATCCTGTGAAAGTAATCTCTTGATAAAATTGGATTGATCTTCATGATTAATTCTGGTATAAAGGTTTCAAACCTAGCACTTAAAATTGATGTGTTCATCTTGTTTCAACATTTAGTTCTGAAATTGGCCTGTAATTTTTTACATAGCTCTTTGTTTTGCCTCCTTTGTGGATCGTTGTAGTGTAGGTCTTTCCATGATGGAGGTTAGAACCTTTTTTAATGTTTGATAAGGTGCTTAACTTAACTGGCAAAAATAAGAACTCACTTCATAAAATCATGCACCTCTCAGATGGAAACTATCACTTCCTTTGGCTTCACTAGATTTTAGTTTCTTCTTAGAGGTTTAGTATTGTATGCATTACTTTAAAAAAAAAAAAAGCGGATAAAGTGTGAATTTAAGTCTCTCTGAAATCCCTTAGAGTTGATGACGGGTTTATCTGATGACTGTAGGCAGAGGCAGGCTCACTTTCTCCCCACACAGTTGAAATAATGATGTCTATCTACTTGTCGTGGACTTTGGAGCGAGGCAAGACATGAAACAAAAAAAAATGTTGGCGTATCCTTTAAGTTCCATGTTCTTCCTTTGCTCATACGATTTCCACATATTACTCTTCCATGATAACCACTCCTACTTCGCTTTTGACCCCTCATGATCAGACACATGTACTCCTTACAGAGGCCTAAAACTGTCAAGTGGTAGCTCTAGATCTTTCACTCTCTCTGTTCACATCTCTTCTGTCTTACCTTATTACTTTCGCTCTCCTACTCCCACAACTCTCGTACACATGCCCCTTGAATCACCCCAGCCGCCTTCCTTTGGTTCTTATTCACTCCATCAATCATCCTCCTCGTTTCACACCTCTTCCACTCACACCGAACATGTTTTCAGGTACAGGTAAATTCCACGTCTTGTCCTCCCACTCCTGCTGAAGGAATGATGTCATGCAATGAAAGCAGATCCATCAACATTTGTTGGTGCAGCAGGGGAGTGAGTCAGAGGATTGGAAGCCCCTCAGGCCAAAAATGAAACCAATCAGAGTCAAAACATTTATCTCAGAGGCTTTGTTGTGTAAGGTTGCTTGCATGAGGAATGTTTTGGGCATCGAGCTGATGTTTTTTCCCCTCTGAGGCAGGGTAAGGCAAGTGTACTTAAAGAGTACATTCTGTAAACAGTTGTTAGTGCTGTACAGGGTTAAGTGCAGCACTGATGCTCCATTATTATTCGCCTCTGAGGGGAATATAAATGCTGGACAGTAATAGAACACCGGCAGTAGTTAAGTCTTAAACAAGTTTACCTCTGATGAACAGAAAACTTGTTCTTCTTCTCCACGTTTGATATCTGGGGACATCAATAAGACTAAAGCAGGGTACACATATGAAGATTATCAGGCTGTTTTTATCCAAACTTTCCCCCTTCGTGACCAAGGATGGCAAATGCCCAATTATATTCTGTTTCATAAGATTATCTTCTAAGATTATCCTGTGGTCTGGGATGCGTTAAGAGGGAATTTGTCCCAATAATCGTCCCTGAATTACTCACAATTCACACACACGCACACACAAGTACTTACAAACAAGAAAGCAGGAGTAAATTAAAATAAGCATGGTCGACCTGAAACATAAAGTTCAAGCAACGGAGAAACGGAGGACCAGCTTAAGTGTTCACTTAGTCCCTAGGATTTTTCCAGTCTTTTCTTTTATTTAGTTTCTGATTTTCCTTCTAAAATAGTCCCAAGACCACCATCATTCCCTCTCATCATATGTCCCCTCCCATGTTGTTTGTTGTGTTTTCTGGTTCATGCCATATACAACATCTATGGTTGTTGCTATGCTTCTTCTTCTTCCACATTTTGGTAGATCTTATTTGATCAGATGAGATTTCTGTCTTGGGGGACTAGATTCCAGATCGGTGGTGGGACAGAATGATTATGTGTGTGCTCTCTAACAGATAAAAAATCTCGGTAACACTTTACTTTAGAGGTCCGCAAATTTCATTGCACTTAGGTAATAATTAAACAAAGCTTTTCTTATTTCTTTGCAATTACCCACAGAATATCATGAGAATTTGGTTAAAATTAGCACCTAAGTTATTTAAAATAATGTCCAAATTTATTGTCGCAAGTCAGAATTGGTAGGTTACAGTTTTTTTTTCCAGTTTCTTTGAAATTTACTCCAAATTGCAAGGTAAGAAGGTGACGATTAGCATATAATTCATTTGAAATTAAATCACAACCCACCACAAAGTGTTTTTAGAAGGATCCCAACATTTCTGCCATTTCCAGAGAAGCAGGTGATAAATAGCTGCTTAGTTCTTGAATACAGAAGTTAGGTTCATTGTTTCTTGTGATAATTGTGATAATTTCACCAAGTTCTTTAGTTTATTGATATGCATAATCGAGATCACATGCAAAATAGAGATGATTAGGCCTAAAATCATAGGCCCACCACAAAACAAATTATTTGCTAACTGCACCTTCTTACCTTGCAACTTGGAATAAATTTCAAAGCAACTGGAAAAACAGTAACCTATCAATTCTTACTCGTGACAATAAATTTGGGTGTTATTTTAAAGAAGTTTTGTGCTAATTTTAACCAAATTCTCTTGAAATTTTAGGGGTAATTTCAAAGAAATAAGAAAAACTTTGTCCAATTATTACCCAAGTGCAATGAAATTTGCGGACCTCTAAAGTAAAGTGTTAACAAAAATCTCTTCAGATACAGAACTGTGTGTACCCTTCTGTAAAGTTACCCGCAATTTCCACACAAGAGAACTGCAAGTCCACATAAATTTGTGTAAAACACAGATACAAAAAAACAAAACACCATGATTTGCAAATCATTTTGGCCTATCAAACTGAATACACAAAGACAAGATCTTTAAAGTTCAAACTGATAAATGTCATTGTTTCTTTTGTTTTTGTAATATTCACTCATTTTCCTGTTGATGCTGAGAACAAGCTCCAAAAAAGCTGGGAAAGTTAAGGAATGCTCAAAAGACACTTGTTTGGAACATTCAACATGTGAACGGGTTAATAGGAATCCGATGAGTGTCATGATTTGGGAATCAACACCATCCCTGCTTATTTAAGCAAGACAATGGCAAGAAACAGCACGTAATGGCTGCGCAGCTTGTTGTAAAAGAGTGCATTATTATGTGTCGAACATTGAAGCACAAAATACGACAATGGAGACTCCAGACTATTGAGCAATTTAATTAGTACATCTAGCAACAATAGAAAATAATTCAACCCACTAAGCTTCAAGAATTAGTGTCCTCAGTTGCTGTTTTTATTTGTTTAATGTCTAAATTTGTTTTGATTATGCTCAAAATAAATAAATAAATGGAATGAATAAATAAAATGTCCCAACTATTTCTGAATATGTTGCAAACATCAAATTAAAAAGAGTGAATATCTGAAAAAAAGACTTTAAACAGTAAATGCCTTGTCTTTGTAGTTTTTTTATTAGTTGCACATTGGTCAGTTAGGACTTGCTTATCACTGTACAAAGTGTCCCAACTACATTAGATAAACAAACAAAACAAAAAAACAGCAGATCTGAATTAGTATGTCTCAAACTGTATAAGACTCAAGAAGACATCAATAGTATATGAAAATGTTTTGAAGAGATTAAAAAATGTCAAGAAGCAAAAAAAAAAACTTAGGTACTGAATTAAAGAGTTGCTCTGACAACCATTAAAAGAGTTGCAGAAGACATAAATAGGTGTATATTGGATTTGCAGCCACTTGATCACCTCCAACTTCATGCTCTGTCAGTGCACAAAATTCCTCACAGCCTTTATTCCTCACTCGCTCTAAATAAATAGCACCTCGAAATGGCAGTTAATCTCACTGCATACATCAGCCGCTGATATATTTTCATCACGTACATGTTCAGGGGGCCTGTGAATGCAACAAAAAGAGAAATTCTGCTCCGGTGACTTTGCCTTTTTCCATTTCATCTCTTCCCAGCATGCTCTATTTTTACATGCAGATGGATGGACAGGGAGCGCGGGCCGCTACCGGGGCCTGTAACTGCCTTGGCAAGCAGTTGCCTTGCTTATTGCAATGCCACGCTCCGCCTCATAAGTTACAGTTTCATTAAAGATTAATTGACCATTGTGTGGCTGCAATTTCGCAAAATAATCATTACTTAATCCACTGGTGCAATAAAGTGCGTAACTTCAATGAGGGGCATTAAATTACCATTGAGGTGATCGCTGCAGCTGTGAAACAAACCCTCAAAGACCCCTGAACTGGAAGACTGACTGTATTTCTGGGAGTCCAAACTGGCCCGGTGCACCCTGTGATCCCTCGACACTCCGAATGTATAGTTTTCAGATTTGCTGTGTTGGCCCATTTCACACACGAGCTCCTCTGCCACAACCTAAAGAGGTAAAGGTGCAGCTAAAGCAGCCATTTATCTACTTTTCATCCGTCTACATAAAGAGCTTTGGGTCTCTGACAGCGTGAGGGTGTCGGGCCCGGTGGAGGATAACATGTTCAGCCGCAGCTATGCTCCGCTCGCTGGAATATGTTAGCATTTTTTAAAGTTCTGAATGAGGCGTACTTGGCATTCAAAAAGGATAATGTGTTGCTGTGTCTGCGCTGAGTAGATTATCGCAGATTATCATAAGTGTTCTTGGCACTCAGGGAAGGAAGCGGCTTGTGCTTTCAGTCGAGACTCGAAAATTGTGTTGTGCAATCTCAATTTGTGTGCGGGGGGGAGTAATTGTTGGGGACATTTCTATCAATATTTCCATCTTGAATTTCACTTGCAAAGTGTGGCTGTGTTTTTTTTTTTTCCTCCCTTAGTATGGCAGCCCTGAAGCGCAGAAAATGGTGAAAAGGAAAAATCTGAAAATAGGATGAAAGAAAAAACTATAACAACAAAAAACAATAAATAAAATGTAAGGAGACAATAAAAGTAAAATCATAGACAAAAACGCAAGGAGAAGAAAATAAAAAGTGATTTACATTATTGTGTTTGTTCTTCTGATTTAATTGAACATTATTCTAATTTCCTGTACCCTTTACCAGTCCTTTAAATTTAAACTTAAAATGCCAACTTTATCAGCTTTGTTGTTGTTGTGTTATTATTTCTCAAAGTGTGGCAAATAACACAACAACAAATTATTCACGTCACAACATTACAGAACAACGAATAATAAACGGGAGCAGTAACAACGAAAACAATAAATATTATCACTACTATGACAAAATAATGCCATGATAATAGAACACAACACAAAAATGTAAATAAAACATAAACTACAAAGAGAAATATGAAATATCACATGCATATGTATAATGTATATTTACATTTACTTTTAATGAATCAAAATGTTATGAACATGTCAGAAAATCACAACAAAACCACTTGATAACACAGCAAAAACTCAACTAGGAAAAAGGAAAGACAACAACATTTTAAATGACCAACGCAATAAAAACTCTAACAGGAAAAAGGAAAGATAACAATTTTCGTAATGACGCAACATACAGTTATTCCACAACAGAAAAGACAACACATTTAAAAAATGAATAGCATAACAGCAGACATTAAAACACAACACATACTAAAAATACAGTACACCACATGAGACTACACAATAAAAAAATTAAAAACATTTTTCATTTCAAAAATGACAAAAAAATGGTTATCTTTTTTATTGCTTTGTTACATGTTTCTTTTTGAATATTTTGTGGAATTTTTTATGTTTCTTTTCTTTCTTTTTTTCGAATATTCTTGTTTTACTTTTAACAATTCTTATGATGTCAATTTTTAAATGAATTTTTTGTGCTTTTATCCAGCCTTTGCTGTTGTGTTTTCGCTTTGACTCCTTTTTGTCCATTTGATTATCTGTTTTGTTATTTGGTAATGTCTTTTCTTGTTCAATCATTTAAATGTATTTTTATTTTTTCCTGAATTGTTGTTATGTTTCCTTTATTTTTTTTATTTGCTTCTCAATTTGTTGTGTCAATTTAATTCACTATAAGCTCCACCAAACTGGTTGTGTTCTTTTCAGCATTGATCTAAATTGTTTGTCTGTTTGTGTGCAAGAAAACTCAATAACTTATTTCTGGTTTTCAAGGAATTTTTAAGGGGATGATGGCCATGAAATTTTACCATTTATATTTCCGTGGTGATCTGAACCCTGCACTGGATTCAGACATTTTTTAAAGGATTCCAAATCCTTGCAAGGATCCATAGTTTTTTCACAGTTACGCTCTTTGCTCAAGAAATAATGTCAGTAATGTTTGAAGTAAAATGCAGGTTAACATCATGTGGGTCCATACAAAACAGCCTAAAGCCAGAATCTGGATCAAGGTCCATGATTTTTTTGTTTCTTTTGTTTTTTCTGAACCTCAGCCTGGATCAGGCACATATTCAGCTAGGCAGAATGTTGCTAAAAAATCTATGCAGAGATTTGTGCTCTTTAAATGTTTTTACTTTTTCTTCTAAGATGTTGCTGTGTCTTTGATTTGCTGTTTCATTTCCAAAGCTGCTGTTGTGTTTTGCTCTCTAGGGCCACCGTACTTTAAGGCTCTCTTTGTGAGTGGATCTTCCAACAGTGCACAGACATCCATGCATGCATTTCCTGAAACACAAACACAACAAAAAGAAGCCAAATCCCATTACCCAGAACATATTAGCACACAAGTAGCTGCATATGCATGTGTAAGGAACGCCACTCTATCTGTACAGAGTACAAAGGAGAGCCGAGCACATTGTGTTTCATTCAGTCTCACCGTACAGTGTTAGCTTTCAAAACAGCCGTTTGTTCTTATTGTTGCCTCAAAAAAGCGAGGACGGATACAGGTGCAGTAATCACTGTGAAAGCATAAATTATGTTTAAAAACAGCCCCAGTATTCACAGCTTCCTGCCCCTGTGTCCCTGAAATGAAGAAAAAAAAAAGAAAGAGATTTGCTGAAATTGCATGTTGAAGCAATTGCAGGATTGAGGAGGGCCGGCCGTCTGGAGAGGAAGATGAGCTCTCCGTGGTGCTGAATTACAGCAAATGGAGCCGGACGCAGAGACACAAGTTGAGCTAAAGTGAGTCAGTGACTACTCTGATGCCACTTTATTATATAGTCCAGAAAATATAAAGAGATAATGTACGAATCAATGGTGAACTATCATTACTGCACATGTACTGAGCCCATCTCCGGCCTGGCTAAATGCACTGAATGAGTGCACCATGCAAGTCTGCAGTTAAAGGGATACAACAAGAAATTGTAGTGATAGATCTGCTCATTTCTAAGTATTACAATCCTGATCACTTAAGTGGATCTTCTTTTGCATTCATTTTGTTGTCACTCCAGAAAATTGTGTTAAAGTGACTGTATAACTAACTAAAAAGCTCTCCAGCAAGGTAGCTCACATGTTGCTGTTACATATATAAGCAACAGTTCATGATACTGCTACCATCAAAATATGATTACTTGACCTGAAAACCCATACCTAGCAGTCCTAATCATGTAGATATCATTATGAGTTACTTATTGAGCAAAAATGATCGTTCACAATTGCGGTTATCATGATCACCACCAAAATCAAATCATTTCTTGAGTAATCTTACTAACAAACAGATAAACACATGCCAGTAAAAACATAACCTCCTTGGCAAAGGTAAAAAACTGTACAGCGGGGTGCTAGTTTGGCGGAGTGATTAGCAACCAGGCACCCCATATACTTGCTTCTGCCGGTCCAGGTTCGAATCCCGCCTGTGACCAATTTGCAGAGTGTCTTCCCCTACTCACTCTCGCCTGTCCACTGTCTCTCTCCTATCAATGAAGGCACAAAATGCCCCAAAAATACATCTAAAAAACAAAACAGAAAAAAAACTGTACAGCATTGCAATTTTGCCCAATCACTGCAACTTTTGCAAGACAATGAACAATCATCTTCACTTCACTGTGAGGCAATGTATGGCTCACTATGCTCACAGCAATGACAAACATATCTGCTACAATTTGTGCTAATCAATTTTCAGGCATCACACACAAGCAAGTGTTTATCTATTGCAACGGGGGCGTCCAGTGAGAAAATGTCAACATTCAGAACTTCATTCACTGCATTAGCTGATGTTTTATTATTATTTTACCTGTTGCTTATTGAGCTGTGTGAGTCTGTGTGTTTGATTTTGAAGCTGCAATGCTGCCCTTGAAAAAGATATCTTTGGTCTAAATTAGGGCTGAACAATTAATTACAAATTAGATTAAATCTAAATATGGCTTGTTGCAATTTACGAATCGCAGACAGTGCAATATTTTTAACCCAAAATGTGTTGAACATTTTGGTATTGTGATGTAGTTTCTTGCAATTTAATGCCTATTTTTACCTTTTTTTAACCCAGTTTTACAGCTTTATGCCTATCTTGCTCCCATTCATCTTTTATTTTTTTGGCCACTGTCAGATCATGTTTGGAATTTTTACATGGTTTTTGAAATTTAATTCCAATTTTGCTGCTATAATCAATTTTCATTAGTCACTTTTGATTTTTTTTGCCTTTTTTTTTTTCAATTTCATGCCTATTTTGCACCTATTAACTTTTTTCCGCTTTCATAACATTTTTTTTTTACCCAGTTTCTATAATCATATCTATTTTGCTTCTGTTCTTCACTTCTCATCTTTTTCTCAAATCTTTTATCCTTCGATTGATTTAATGTCATATTGGTTATACTATAAA
Source organism: Scarus forsteni (assembly GCA_036419115.1). Taxonomy (NCBI): domain Eukaryota; kingdom Metazoa; phylum Chordata; class Actinopteri; order Labriformes; family Labridae; genus Scarus; species Scarus forsteni. The sequence goes on along the minus strand of JAZDUH010000359.1, from coordinate 12,257,942 downwards.
ACTGCTTATGTTTGTTTAAGAATACGTAAGATGAGGAACATTAAAACAATCACAGAGTAAATCGCAATTGTAATATTGGGGAAAATTATCGCAATTAGATTATTTTCTCAAATCGTTCAGCCCTAGTCTCAATGGGATTATCCTGGTAATATAAAGGTTAATGGCTGTGGTAAATGGCTTCAGCTTAGTCTGGTTGACTAGTCAATTTGCATCTATGGTCCATAGTTGCAGTACATATTGGTGTTGATCAAAAGTCACACTATTACTTCAATATTTTCAAGTTTACAATCACGCTTAAGAGGAGTACCAAATCTCCAAAAATACTTAAAACAATTGTTTCTGATAAGGACCCATGTATTGCTTAGAAATGTTAATATTAACTCTGATATTGTTGATTAGTTAATGCAGACTTTGCCATCATGGGAACGCACCATGACTCCATCAAGACTTTCAGGATATTAAGACATTATTAAATGTACTGTACGAAGGCAGAAAGGATGCTGTTTAAGTGTCTGCAGCTTGAACACTGTCGGTTTGTTTTGAATTAGTCCAAAAAAAAGCTCTCAAACTCATTTACTGGTCGCCCTGTTTCGAAATACAGAGTGTATTTGCTGTCGGCAGCCGTGCACTTCATCTACACTCCTCAAGCTGTTTCTGTGTGTGCTGCCATGTGTCCCCGCACAGCAGTAGCAGTCGAGCTTCAGCTGGTGAGAGATTGTTATACCCTCTCACACACACATGTGAAGAGAAGCAAAGACGAATGTGCGAGCGCTCGTACGCTCACTGTGCAGGAATCACATGTTTAACACGAAGCCCCGCAGAGGAGGGGGAGGAGAGACGTATGACAGGCTCTGACATTTCTATCCCAGCCATAAAAGATACGCCTGCCCTCAAAGTGTCAAGAACTGCGGTATACACATGTCAAATCTAAAGAGCAGATTACTCACTGAAATTACATGAAACAGCGATAAATACTGAAATCATGATTAGTTATTTGCACTGGGAGAGGAATATTTGTTGAAGATGCTGCTCAAATGAACATATTCTGATTGAGGAGAAAGTGTGGCACAGGAATTTAAAGCTGAGAGATAAAGTAGAGAAACTAGATCTCCTGAAGAAGTCATCTTTAAGATTTTAATAGTCAGAACTTTTTCAAATAGGCAAGGCAAGGCAAGTTTATTTGTAGAGCACAATTCATACACAAGGCAATTCAAAGTGATTTACAGAACAAGAAAAATGCATTAAAATCACAATACAAAATAAAATCAAAATTAATCATTCTAAAATAACTTTAAAGAGAAGAGTGCAGATCAGATCCTTTCAGTCATATGCACAGTTAAACAGAGCTGTTTTCAGCCTAGATTTGAACAATGTCAGAGTAGAGGCCTCTCTCACATCTTCAGAAAGACTGTTCCAGATTTTAGCTGCATAAAACTGGAACCGTGATTCCCCATGTTTAGTCCGGACTCTGGGCACCAGCAGGAGGACAGCCCCTGAGGTCCTCAGAGTCCGAGATGGTTCATATGGCACTAACATGTCGGAGATGTACTTTGGTGCCAGGCCATGGAGAGACTTATACACAAGCAGAGCTGCTTTAAAGTCTATTCTCTGAGCCACAGGAAGCCAGTGTAGGGACCTGAGCACAGGACTAATGTCTTCGTACTTCCTGGTTCTGGTCAGGACCTGAGCAGCAGCATTCTGGATGTACTGCAGCTGTCTTATGGCTCGTTTGGAGAGGCCGGTGAGCAGGCTGTTACAGTAATACTTGAATTCTGAAGTCTCATTCAAATCATCATCATATTCAAGCCTAGATCATTTATTGCCAAATAAATATGTATTTTTTTCCACCTCATTTGTTATATAATCACATTTTATTAAAATGATTAAGTCTGATGTACAACCTTAAATTTAACGAAATTGGAACATTTGGTAAAATGGACCAAAAATGTTGTTTAAGTAGTTAACACAGGACAGATGTTAGAGCATTTTGTGCTCAAAAACAGTCAAAATAAAACAAAAAAGATAACTAATCAGAGATTATTTTAAAATGTAATTTTAGTTGTAGCCTGAGTAAGTATTTTCTGTGATATAAAAAGTCCAAGAAGCTTCATTATGTCTGTCTTGATGATATATTTGTACTTCTTTTTATGACTGACAAAAAAGCATTTATTTATACCTTTATGTGTTTCAACAAAATTCTTCCGTCTTCTTCAGACGTCTCACCTGATGGTAGTGTGATATGTCCATTTTAGCTGATATTATGGGACATGTAAAGGAATTAACTAAAATTTGTTTTGTCTGTTACTGAAAAAAAATCAAGCAAGTTATTTGAATAATTTCTTGGTAGCCCTGGGTTTAAAGTGTTGATTATGTCTATGTGATGTAATATGCAATCAGTTCTTTAGGCTTTAATATTTTTGATACTACAGTGTGTTAAATGTTATTTTCTTTAAATAATTTCAACAAGTATGGAAGTATTTTTTGACAACCTTAATGGACACATATTTTAGAATCAAACTTCAAAAATATGTTGAAAAGAAATATAATATGAGACACTGACCTTTTTCATTTAGTTGTGGAGGCTGCAAAAGAAAATATTGGGATATATATTTTTTCCAAAACACTTTCCTGTCATTAAGGCATATTTTGTGCTCATTTTGATTGAAAACTGTCCAGTCATTTTCACTTCAGCTTTATGTACATTAAGAGAACGAGAAATTCAAAGCAAATGTGCTTTTACAAAAAGGACAAAATGCACAGATGTACAGTACAGGGTGGATTACATACATATATTCATGTTTAACCGCCGGCATGGTACAAGAAAAGCCTTGGATGTGCAATAATTTTCTTAATGATCTGACAAAGCATAAGGCACAGTAAAAGTCAAGTGCCCCAACTGACAGCTGAACTATGCACCAGCACCTCTAAATCTAAAAGAGGAAAACGGGTAAGAAACCCCCACATTAACTGCTTAAACTCATTCTACAGGAGAGAAAAATGGCCGAGCGAAAAAACCACAGCCCTTGCAGAAATAGCAGCGTGCAGCTGGTGAGCGAGGGATCGGGAAGAAGGGGGAGGAAGGGAGATTTATGGTCATGCTGGTCCAAATGGAAACTCACTCTTGATTGACCACTTCCAATTGAAAGCTGACCTTCAGGGTCATCGTGGAAAGATTTCATCAGGTAGCGCCGGGTTCAGCATGTTGAGGAAAAGTGAAAAAAAAATATGTGCAGCCATCCGTCTTGATGGAAATGATCCTGTGTTATCAGTTCTGTGGGTGGTATGACGCATGTTTCATAAAGGAATGTGCCTCGGTTCAATGCAGAAGGCCGGTCAGGGAGGTGGTTCGATAACTCAGATGTCTGCAGTGGCAAAATATGTAACATAAACCAAGTTTTGCCATGACTTATGTTGTCAGGCATACTCACACTAATATCAGCACTTTATAACTACTTAGACTGTGCTTTTTTCAGTTTGTTTATGCAGTGAAAAATAATTAAAATACTTAATAAATGTGTTTTCCTGTACTGCTTCGTCCTTTATTTAATGGCTGCTACTATATTGTGTATTTAATTATAGCCTAGCACTGATTTCAAGCATTAAAAAAAACAATGTAGAAACAACCAACCACCAGCTAAGTTATTAGCCTTTTTTCATCAAGAATCATGAGCCTATTTTACTATCAATTATTACTTCCAACAATAGGCTCTCAGCATGAGCTGTAATTTTCTTTATTTATTCATCAATCTACTTTTTATTTTATCAGTCTGGCAATGAAAACAACTACAACAACAAAGTTTCATGTTTATTCTTGAAGCTCTTCATTTATTTGGATTATAGATGTGGCATCAAATCATCAGTATTAGGTTATTTATATGGTCATGACACAACTTTCAATTAACCATTTTTCAAAATTTCATTACAAGGTGTCCAGAATAGTCTAAACTTTGATTCATATGAACCTCCAGAAAATTGGAAACATTATTCCAACCAATTATTTCTCTACTTCAATAATCCAATGAATCACCTTAACACCTATCATTTGTAGAATGATCAAAACAGCTAAAGGTGTGTGTAGAGCCCCACAAAAAATATGCCAAGTCCCTTTTCCCCTTGAAGAAAGCCTATGGCTCTTTAAGGATGAAGACCTATTCTTCTGGGGGGGCGCTGTTTGTGACTTTGGCAGTTTCACTGGACTTGTTGGGGATTGTGGGGGGGTGCTATCAATAGTTTAAACACATGCATAATCCTTATAAGTTATACCTTGTTGTAAAGTGACTAATCAGGCTTTTCAATGATAAAAATACAATTTGGACAGATTTCAAATAGCTGAATACCCCTGATCCACCTCTATTCTTACTGTTTGTTGGGACTTATAACACATTTGACCTCCTCCCAACATGGCCCAGTCTGTTCTGATTGGTTTTCTGGTCTATTCTGAGCTAACCAGTCAGAACAGCTCTGCATTCTCTCTCAAGTCTAATGCCACCCTGTGGCAATTAGCCAGAATTATTGATGTTTGCATATTAGGACATCGCAGTAGTATGTCTGTTGGGGGTTGGGGGGTTCAGCTGTTTCAGGTCCTCATCCTGTGGACTGAGTTTAATAGAAGTAAGGGTGTTTTCACACCAACCACATTTAGTGCGCACCGGAGAAGTTTTGGGCCAGGGTTTGGTACGTTAGTGTCAATGTGAATGCAACCACTGCACTTTGCTGCACACCAAATCAGCTGGTCCGAGACCTCCATGAAGGGGTGGTCTCGATCCGCTCCATCTCCCGACATTTGGTCTGGAGACCACTTTGTTTCACTGGTGTGAAACAAAGTGGTCCGAACCGATCTACTTTTGATGCATTACTTCCTGTTAATCCAACGGTCTAATCTTTTGCTTACTCAATTTGTCAATTTGTTTATTCTGGTTGAGGATTACGATGATTTACGAGGGTCCAGAAGGTCACTGATGCCGTCTCAAACAGGATAAAAAAAACACATATGAAGGAAAATGTAGAAGAGAGAGAAACGTAAACATTGGTTGTTTGGTGTAGGAAATGGTTACCATGGTAGTCTCTTCTTCGTTCTCCTCCGTAGCAGGTTTGGTAACCAGTTACGTGCATATCGCCCCCTGCTGTTTCAAACTGAGTAAATACACAAGTGGGTCCGGGCACGGTTTGATGTTGCCAGTGTGAATGCAAGCCAGCGGGGGAGAGGGAGAGTGGCGAACCCATGGCGAACCTCGCCGCAGCACGATTCAAAACAAGTGGACCTAATGTGAAAATAATTATATGAATTATAAATTATATGTATGCATTCAGCAGAAGTTTAAATTTAGTCCATAAAAGTTCTAATAAAGTTTTTTTGTTTGTTGACTTTTCTATAACTGAGAAATCAAAAGGTCTCAGTCTTCAGAAATAGAGTTGGAATATAAAGAAACGACATTATTTACTTGCATAGAGTGAATTAAATTAACCGTAACACTGTGTAATCAGGTTCTTCAACATTTCAAAGTTCATGTGGCGTTGTAAATTTTTAGGTTTCAAACAGATTTGGCAAAGTTTATTGTCTGTTTGAGGAAGAGTGCAGACAAAGATGCAGAAAGAATGAGCAAGCAAAACTGATTTGCGGAGAAAGGAAACAAGACAAAAACCGCCTCCATCTGTTTATTGTTGTGCTCGTCCAACATTTGCTCTCCACTGAAGATTTCCCCTCTGTCAATTATTCTCTGGTAAACCGGGACGTTGTGTTTACTGATATACTTTAGTCTCCAAATCAATTTTTCAACCCGTCTGTCATCAAAAACAACTTAATTGATTTGTATGTTTGTTTGTCTCCCTGCATAATATTTGCAGGCTTTTCACGGGAAAAAAAAAAGAAAAGAAAAGAGGGACAGGCATTGAGCGACAGAGCAATGAGTATCTCATTCATCACTCTCCGCACGACTCGCCTACAGGGCTGCTTTAATTTATTTTCACTTCACCACTTTGAAAACTGTTGGCTCAGGCTATTCTAACATATTCATAAATCTTCCCAGATAGGCTCATGGCTCCTCCAAGATGGGGCTGTTGAGGAAACTGGAGGAAGAAGAAAGGAGTGGAGTCACGTGGTGGAGGAGGGGGAATGAAAGAGGCAAATTAGTTTGCTTTTGTTGTGGAGCTAATTTATGACAGCCATATTGGAGGTGATTGGGTCCTTGGAAGGTAATGGCTTGTGCAGGTTCCAGGGCCTTTTATCTTTTCGTTGGCCCAATATAAGTCGCCAATTTGTTGTTTTCAACCCCACTGGTGTCAGCACGCGTGTGTGTGTTGTACACCAAATTACACAGAGAATATTCCAATTTTCTGCCTAATACGCTGAAAGCCTCTGGTGGTTTCGGCTATTTCCAAAATGCCACCAATCCAAACACAGAAATCAAAAGAAACACAAACAAATTGCGGACTAATAAAAGGAGATAAATTGGGACTTTTTTTTTTCCAATTTCACTATTTTTCACGGTAGGAGTCTCGTTGCCTCAGGGTCACCTGGGGGCATTGGGATATGGTCACTGGCAAAATAGACTCCAGCTTGTGAATACTGCTTTTCTCCTTGTTTGACCACTCTAATTGCATTTTACTTCAAAGCTGGTAACACTGACGCATTCACACTCATGATGATGGTGAAGAGCACCATGTTTAGTCAACAGTCAGTGGCTGCGGTCGAATAGTCACCTCCTAAGTCCTTTCCTATCTACTTTTCCTTAACCCTGATGGAAAACGTCATGAGGTTAAGGATAGGAGAAAGGAGAATTCAGAAGGACTTAGGAAAGGACAACTGCCGTGCAGAGAGAATCCGACTACACTTTCACTACGCTACGTCATCATGTGACAGCGGATGGTACTGCTGCGGTGAAACTACAATTTTCTAAAGGTGGACTACAAAAGACGCATCATGTATCATGACAATGTTGTTCCTTTCAGACAACATTGTACATAATAACCTGGTAAAAATTACATCTGCATAACCGATGTTGGCAGTGAAATTTTAAACAAATCTGTCCTCTCATTATCAACATGAACACCAATCAGTGCATGAAGATAAATGGGAACTGAATGAAAGAAAAGCATAAATTGTTAAGACCACAATCTAATGGTGTACACAATATTGATATTGAACCAAGTTTAAAACATAATCAACATCAAATTTATCATATGCTCTCTTCAGAGAATCAGACAACAGGAAAGTTAAGGCACATTTTGGTAAACTTCCAACTTCACTAGAGTTGAAAAACAACTCTGTTCAATTTCTACTTGCTGATTCCCCCTTCATTTATTTCACATTCTTCTATAAGCTATTTTTTACTTCTCCATCCCACTGGAGTCATGAAGCGAGAAACCAGCCAAAACCAATATCATCGGGTTTCTAAGCTTTAGCCTGGAGAGGGGACAAACAAACAAACAACAAGCAAATTAATGTGCAGGGAACAAAAGTGTATTTAAATCCCGGCTGTAATAAAGCTAAATAGTGTGGATCTTCAGCTCTGATTAAACTTTGGGGACCAAACAAACCAGGATCCATTCAGAAAGTCTTTGTTTTTGTGTTTGAATCTGCATTTACAGCTTTTGCATTACATTCCTCAGCACAGATGTTAATTGGAAAAACAAAGAGGTCAACCATATTGTTTTCAGAGACATCACAGGGTGCAATAATTCATATCAGGACCCAGGGAGGATCAACGAGTTTCGCTAGCTTGTCCTCAGATAGCCCCAGCTAACAATGTATGCTAATCCTCTTTTTAACAGCTTTTGGAGCTGTGTATTTGGTAGCATGTTAACACTTCCTGAATATGCTGAATTCTAATTGCCACAGGCATATTTTCAATAAATGCAAAATATGACTGGAGGATATGGGCCAAAAATCACATCTCTATATTTTTCTCTTGCAACATCAAACATACTGTAGGCTTATTATTCATTTTTTTCCGTTAATAAATAAGTAGAGACAATTCCACGATGAAAATAATTGATGAAATAGTGTTAAAAACTGAACAATATTGATAATTATTTGTTACCAGGACAACAAAATAGAAGTCTTAGACACCTAAAATTGGAGATTCTTTTAGCATTTCACCAATTACAAAAGAGCTGGGACATTGGATGATATTATTTATACTATCCAGTTACCTGACATGCCAGATGTACACTTCAAGATTTTCTTTACTGAGTATTCACTAGTCCATCGTAGCAACAGCCCAAAGAAAGTTTTTTTCTGGGAATCTGCAGAACTTTTCAAGAGCATACGGTATCCTGCAGGTGACTGGATGATCATTCCATCAACCACATATATAACTGGCCAATTAGATAATGTTGTAGGCAGGCACTGCTGCCACGGTATAAAACAGCAGTTAGGTTGTGTCCAAAATGGCATACTAACGTACTACATACTCATGTGTACATACTGTATACTACATACTATAAGTATGATTAGAATGACAACCGTTGACACTGTATTATACTACTAAGTTTCCCATGATGCATTTCAAACCTCCAACGACAAAAATCAGAAGCACACCAGGCCATCAAATATCTCTGTTGATTTGCCACATTTGAAAGTTCAGAGAGCATTTTAGGCAAGAAAGTCACCACCTAGCATACCAAAATGTGGTCATTTGAGCCATAAAACGCACAGAAACAAATTTCATTTTGGCATTTCGGATGTTCCGTTATGCACGCCATTATGCTATCGAAGAAAATTCAGGTCGGTTCCAAAACAAGAGCCCAATTTACAAAAGCATTAAAGGACTAAAGGAAGAAAATAAAAGATGCTTTGGAAGTTTGCTAGTGGCTGTTTTTTTAGCTGAATGCCGGGCTCGCAATGCATATTGGGGCGTTCGAGTGTTACTAGCATGCCCACCTCGCATATTTAAATTTTTTCCGATATAGTATACATCCGGGTATTTCTCGCACACTCAACCTTTCCATTCTATCTAACGTGAACGCACTACATACTCATGAGTCACACTTAGTATGAGTAGTATGTTAGTATGCCATTTTGGACACAGCCTTAAAGTTCTGGCACAACTATAGTTCAGGAAACAACTTTGGCCAATCAGATAATGTTGTAGGCAGGCACTACTGCCACAGTATAAAACAAAAAACTAAATTCACTTCCAAGAACAAACTGTCGCCAAAGTATTTTAGAAGCGGAGCAGAAAATAACCTTTTTATGAATAATGCTGTCCTGATCTGATAAAACTGTGACTGAAGCTCTTAGCATCTATGCTAATCCCTTTAAAAGTAGTCACTTCCTGCTATTGTCTTGCTTATAACATTAACTCTTCCTCCTCTGAAGCTTTCAGATTTTGCTCCTTTTGGCTGAGCACAATAGCTGTGGGCTACATCTTGGCAAAATGGCTCTGCCCACAACAGACATTAAATCACTAGGGTTGACACTGGACGAGTGGAAAAGTGTGCTGTAGTCTGACCAGTCCACTTTTCAATTTTTTTTTTTTTTTTTTAAATCATGGACCTTGTGTTCTCCTGGCTAAAGAGAAAAGGGACCATCCAGATTGTTGTCAGCACAAAGTTAAAAAGCATGAATATGTGATGGTGTGGCCCTGTCCCAGCTTTTCTTGGAACATGCTGCAGGCATCACATTCAAAATAAGTAAACATTTGAAATGTATTTTTATCGGTCCGAGCATAAAATATGGCGTTTTTAGAGGGTATTCAACTGAATGTAGGTCAAAAAGAATCGGTAACACACCATAATTTGTTTTTATTCATATTTTACAGAATGTGCTTACCTCATTGGAATAGGGGTTTGTAAAAATCTTCCCCAGTACCATCTGTAATTCTGATAAATGTAGGGAAAATGGCAGGTGGTGCTGCTTAATTTGCCAAACATCTTTCAGAGCCAGACAGTGAAAGAGAAAAGAAACAGCTTTGATAGGTGGTTTATGTTGATGTCAGGGTCCAATAACAGCATCTTAATCTTAATCTGAGTGAGAGCAGAGGGGGGATATCCAGGGAGTGTCGTGCATACTGCTGCAGAGTGTTATCTGTTACTTGCAGCAGCTCTGGCTCACAAAGAGCAGACCACATGGGTGAAAAGGGAAAACATTCCCTTTTGAAAACTCTCCTCTTTGGGGAGAGACATTTTAAAGTGGCTGCAGGAGAAATCTGACCACGAAGAAAGTGCTTTCTTCTCTTTCCTGCATCTTAATTTCTTGCCAAAAGGCTACTCTAAAGCTGATTCCACCACATCCAATCAGTCAAAAAGCAGTTAAAATGCCTCTTTACAGGTCTCTAATAATTTCCGTGTGTTTTCTCACAAAGTTTTGCTCTTACATGTGTGCCTCAAGGTTTATAAAGTGCTGAGGTTTGAAGCGACATTGAAAAAATAAAAGTGGTTCAGAAGAAAAACGGCATGATTAAAAGTTTAATTAGAAGAGCGAAATGGAGTGGGTTTTCTATTACTGCATCCTTGTTGTAACTCACATGGTGCTGCATACTAATATGATCCCCCCCCTCCTTATTTAATTCATAAGCAATTAAAATAGCCGGTCTAGATTAGAGTTTTTATATGTTTATTCATTTCAAAAAAAGAATTGGAAAGGCTGCAGATGGAGGAGTTTTTTTTGTTCTTTGTTTGAAAGTTGAAGGAACTACATGTTTAGATGTCCAGAATATTGATCAACTGTCTGTCAGTGTGCAGATTTAAAGACAGCATATGCCAAGATACCAAACAGAGAGCATAAAAGAATAAACAGAAGTGATCGAACAGAAGGCAAAGTTTAGATTAATGAAGGCAAGTGCTGAAAACTTGTGGGAAATTTGAGAGAAACAGAAAACAGATCATATTCCGGGTAGAAAAAGCAACATTTTTGGGCTCATGAAGTGTAACAATTTGTTACATTTGCACATTATAGTGGTAGTTTCAAAGTCAATGTGACAGTTCAATAAGGTTTTATAGAGTAAATGGCATTTGTCATCTCTCCACAGAGAGCTGCAGCTGCCTGATTTTAGCACAGTATAACTAATGCACCCTTCAGGATTTTTCATACACTGCATCAGTGTGCTTATGTCACCTTGCAGTACCCCATCAAGACTTTGGTCCACAATGTAATTTGGCCGATATTCTCTGCTTTTTGTGCACAAGAAGTGATAGTTACAAAGACAGTGTGAATAATTTTAGCTTATAAAAAACTAAAAAGCAGCAGTTGACATAATGCAATTATTGCGAAATGGGAAAAAGAAGACATCACAGGGCTTGAAATTCAAGACTGCTGACTCAGTTAAGGGAGTATAAGATCATTGAACACCCATGTGACCACTGAGTGAAGCTTGAATTTGGTCAAAATCTTTCGATATATCAGCACATGAGTTTTCAGTAAATCAGGGTTTGAGATTTTGTGAGCTTTCCAGAAAAGAAATCCTGTGTTTTATTTGTCCTGACCAAACTTGCTCGATATAAAGCAATCAAAGTCTAAATTTTCGGGATGTCAAATTCACATCAGCACATTACTCTCTTCATCAGTTCAGGACTACATTGACCAAGGGTGAAGGTTACCGCACAGCCTGGATGCAGAGATAGATGTGAATCAGCCTTCTGGGTACAAGTTAACACATCATACAGACACTAGAAAGGAGGCAGTTATCCTGTCTTAGTACTGTTAAGTGTTGAACCTTCCATCCATCCACCAATCATCGATTTATCTCTTTTTCAGACCATTCACTCCTTTGTGGTCACAGGGGGCCTGAGCTAGTCCTAGCCAACAGGGCAATAGGCAGGGTACATCATGTATCTGTTGCCAGTTCGCCGTATACTGCGGCGAGTACCACCACCAACTACCAACTACTTTGAACTGGAGACAGGCAGCAACTAAATGTTTGTGTAAGTCTGCATGAAAAACAATATTTGATTTTTGTATCTACTGTTGAGTTGACAGAATTTGATCATACTTGAAGATCAGAAGTATATGCACTGTTATAGGCTAAATATTATAGTTCACATTTCAGACATTTATAGGTCTAAACTGCAGCTCTGAGGACTGCTGTTTGTTTTCCTTTTCATTCAAGAATGTACTTATCCTGATTGTTGCAACAACAAAGCACTTTTTATTGAGATTTTATGTTTGAATTTGCACAGTAGTCTAAATAAGGGGAAAAACTACGTTTTTTTTCAAAGAGCATTTATTTTGTACTGATGCAGCAATATTTTTTGTATGTCTGCATTAGGAAGAAAATAAAGAAAATGAGATTTTTGCACAACTTCCTACTGTTGGGGATTTTCTATCATATATCGTTTCGTGAGTTGACCATTTCGTTACACCCCTAATAGACAGGCATCCATTTTCACTCATACCTAAGGGCAATATAGAGTAAACACTTTATCTAACAAACAAGTTTTTGATCTGTAGAAGTAAACTTGAGCACCTGAAGAAACTGAAAAATGCATCTGGAGAGCATGGCAACACAACGCGGAAAGGCCTTGACTGAAAGACTTGGGAAGCAGAATCAGAACCCTTAATGCTTTAAGGTCTGACATCCCATCTCTCAAAACCATAAAGCGAATGTGCCTGCATGTGACATTGTACTTGCAACATCTAGAACTCTGAACTTGTTGGAACCCCCCCCTCCAAATTGGTATTTCAGAAGCTGTTTTATAGAAAAACTTATTTCTCATAATCCCTCTAAACACAAGGGGGAAACTATGACTAGACAACAGACTAAATGAAAATGTTAAAAAGGCCTAAAAATGGGATTGAGACTGTATTAGTCATCTTCCTCAAGTGCTGGACTGCATTCACTTGGCCCCCAAAATGAGGTCAAGTCACTCACCAGTCAGTCAGACTTCACTTCAGTCCTGGTTATCCTCATTCAGGCTCCCTTGTGTTGACATCTCGACTTATTTGTTAGCCAGTGAATATCCTTGTGGGATTATGCTGACAAAATGCCCAGGGGCTGTTTTTGGTTAAAGAGTGGAAACGCCTTGGGCTGGAGGCTGAAACATTTGGCTGCATTATACTCCCTGTGCTGGTGAATCAGAAGAAAACAAACATTTGGATCCGTAGACCAACACTGGCAGCACGGAGTGTCTTATGTTCCTTACATCACAAATGGTTAGATAAGGACAAAAGAGACAAGCAGACAAAAACACCATCATGGCTGGGATAGTTTTTTAAATTACATGAGGCAACATCATTCTCTAAAGAAGATGAATTGCAAAATCACAGTGGTTCCAAATTGGTGCCATCTTCTTAAGACAGGAATGACATATTTGTTTAGTCATTAGCATAAATGAGACAGATTCAAAATGAATCTACATCAGGGGTGGGCATGTGGCCCTGCATTTAAGAACATAACTGAGATAACTCAGATTTTCTCCTTCATTTCTTGTATTTCCTGTCATTATTTACATAAAAACACATTTAAAAATGTAAAGTTTTGTTGGAATAACTTAACCCTTTCATGCATGGTGTCCACTACAGTAGACAGGTATTGGAATCAGTTTTATATCCTGCATGTTGCAATGTTCCAGGATTCCAAAATCCTTGTCACATGTTTCATAAAAATATTATCTTTGCACTTTTTTTTTTTTTTTTTTTTTTTTACACCATAACGAGATTTTGCATTCAAAATTCCAAACTTGGTATTTGGTATTTAGATCTCACATAACTGTGTATTTTTTATTTTAAATTTTGGTGTAGTTCATAAGTGAGAAGTTCGATTAACCAGCAATAACGTATACTTCAGATTTAGCTTTTTATTTTATTTATTCTTAAGAAATGTTTGTCAAAGACTTGTTTGTGGATCTTTATTAAGTTCCACGTAATTACCATGTTGATGCCCGGTGAAGTGGACAGATGTAAGATGACTTCAAATAGAACTTTGACCATGATTTTTAACTTGTTTCAAAGTAAAATGAAGCATTGAAAAAGTATTCCTTTGCGATTTAGTAATTCATGCATGAAAGGGTTCAAGAAAAAATTACCTCTAATTTACCATGAAACGTCTTCTGGGAATAATGTATGTATGGATGAGCTTTCAGTTAGGGACCAGGTTATAGTTTATAAATTAGTTTATAAATTAGTTCATAAATTAGACTCATAGTTAAGATGCAATAGGCCTAGACTGCCGGGGGGGATCTGGCACATTGGGCTCTATCACTCTCTCTCTCTCTCTCCACATCTGCTTTTGCCCCTTTTGTTTGCTCTTGTACTCGTTTCTGGCTCTTGTCTTGTAGGTGGCCTGGAATCCTTGGTGGAGACTTCCTGCTGCTGTGGAGTCACAAAGCCTCAAAAACTACAATTATAGACTTGACACATAGTTGGCCATTTTATTAGGAACATTCCATTCCCATTATCATTATAGCTGTGCATGTAGATATTAGCATGATCTCCCTATCCGTGATCAATACATCTACAGTATCTATTTTTTATTACCACATAGGCATGAGGTCCCTCTTGAAAATGGGGTGTCACTCTCTATTGTAAAGTGTCTTGAGATAAGACTTGTTATGAATTGGCGCTATACAAATAAAGATTGGTTGATTGATTGATTGATTATTTGATGGATTTTTAAAAAGTAAAAGGTTGGACAAAGTAATATTCAACAACTGTTTAGTGCTTTAATGCACTAAAAAGCATAAAACTTCACTTCAATATTTAGCTTAAATGTTACTGTTTGCTTTGAGTTAAAACTATGATGTTTTTTCAATATTACAAAAAACAACACTGTATTTGAAACATTTTTTTAAATATTTCTGACAGTTTAGAACATCATGGTGCTCTGACAGTGAGATTGGAAGTTATGTAGGCCTTTGTGTTACAATAATACCCATCCCAAATCTAAACCTTTTGCACTTGGTGTACGATGTGTTCCCAATCGCATCAAACCTCCACTGCTGGGGCAGAACTCAAATCTGCCACTAAGTCTTGTGCTCTGGCCCCAGAACCCTCAAGCCTTCAGCATATCCTGAGGTGGCTTTCAATGGCCTGCTACAAACACTAGAAACCAGTAAAATGGGCCATCCCTTCATCAAAGTTGGGCAATAGCACCAACAACAACATCAGGTCATCTAGCAATGGCCAAGACCTGGCACTGTTGACTTAAGGAAACAACTCCGGTGTCCAGGGCAAATCACACAAACAATATCGATACCATATGTGATCATCCTGTCAGAAACATCAAGGCAGCTGGTTATCCTGTGCCGCGGAAGGACCGCATGGAGAAGATTGGCAAGAGGAAATGGTCCAAATTTACTGAGCCTGTGGATGAATGCCATAGACAAGAATGAAAGTCCTGGTGCCTGCCCATAGAAGTGGGCTGCAGAGGATTTGCTGGTCGATCCCTCTGCAAAGCATCCTATCTCTTGGGCACCACAAGCAAGAAGAAGAAGAAAGCAAGCATGAAGAAAAAAGAAGAAGCAAGAAGCATGCCATTATACACAGCACTGAGGTAGCAGAGAAGGCTACAAGATGGCTGTGGCTGAAGAGGAGCATACCATGGAGTAATGTTACTAAGACACACATTTGGGCCTGATCAGCTTCAACTGGGTCACCCTGGTGAGGGTGTCTGATGTTAAAAGTTCCAAACACCTGATGAGTCACTGACGATGTGTCTGAGAGCATCATATGATGTTTCAAAGAGACTGTGTCATCATCAACTAAATCAAAGGTTGACCATCTTTGACAAAATTCGAATGATGAAGGAGAAATGTTTGACTTAATCTCTACTTCATATGTTTGAGGCAGTGGGACAGTCCACAATGCCATATTGGTGCCAGCATAATGACAGAGCATTATTGAAATGATTTAATTAGCATAATCTAGCAAAAAAAAAAACATTCTTACTAATAATATATTTAAAAATGAACATGGCTTCCCCATAACACTCCCTAAATTGGAAAACTACAGCTTTTCTGAGTCATAATGTTAACTACAACCAATATTGGCTCATTGGCCCATTAAAGGTGTGATGAGGAGAATCTATTACTGGCAACGTAAAGACTCTGCTACCCATGAGCAGGCACGGTGACTGTCGTAATGCTGCCTTCCAGTAACCTCGGAACTGGGAGTGACATCATCTCCAACTTATCGGCATTCCAGTTGAAGTCGGAAAAAAACATGCCGATCTACTAGACTATTGTTAGCTGTTGTTAGCACGCCCAGCGTTGTTATTCACAAATATCACATGAAGAATGTGATTATCGCTATGGCAGCATTTTTTAAATATAGGTCTAACAATACTATGTATACAGCAAATCTAGAGCGACACACCCCAGACAGAAGTGCAAATAAATTGATTATTACAGGAGCTAAATAACTGTTCACACTGGGGGGATCCATCTTCGATTGTCAACTCGGGGGTGGCGAGGTTTCACCGAGTTCCCAGTAGGAAATTCCGACTTCAGGGAACGTTCCAGTTGCAGTTCCCTACTCGGATGTCAGAAATTCCTACTTCTGACTACAACTGGAATGCACCAAAAGATGTGACCCAAGCCAAAGCGTGTGTTTGTTGTGATGTTGATAAAGCATGCAGCTCGGACCTTCATCAGAACTCTGCATTGCTTTGCAACTTCTTTTTTCAACAACTTACAGGATGCAAGGCAACGAGGTAATGTATCTCTTTCTAGTTACATAGCGGTAGTTTTTGATGTGTGACAACAAGCAATTTTTGAAAAACTTAGTATCGTACTAGTTTTGTTTATCGCTAACTTGGTGCGCTAAGACGTGTCCGAATAATATAAATTTGCTCTAGTTTTATTTGTCTTGTTCCAGAAGTTGAGTATCCAGGCCAGTCCAGCCCTGTCCAACCTGAACGCGAAGCTAAGTAATAGCATTTATAGATAACCTATTTTGATGCTATAAAACTCATCTTAAAGTGTGTATTTCGATCAGGCATATATCTAAAAGTGAGACTTTTTTGTCATTACTTAGAAACTTCTCACAGTCCCTTTATATATGTTTTGGTGATAAAGATTTTTTTTTTATTTACTATCTAAAATCATGATCCCAAACAGGTCAAAACTGAAAAAAGAGTTAATATACACATTTCAGAATTGATGTTCTGAAGGCTTTGGCTGTAACTAATAAAAAGTGTTTTTTTAAATAGTTGAAACTGAAAATTTATAATCATATTTTCATTGACAAAACAGTGCCTTTTATTGTGCAGTTTGGTGTCTGAACAAGAAATATGATATCATTCATTTTTGACGGTCTGTACCATAAAATACAAGGCATTACCATTAAAAAATACACTGACAGGTTATAACACAGACTGGGTTCATTTTTACAACACTGTCCATCAAAATGACAGACGACATCTGGCACATTCTCTGATCAAATCAAACCTCACTTCCAAGTATAAAATTAGCTCCCAAAGATTCTGAAACCAAGCCAACCAACCTGCAATACCCATGTCACTTAGCAGAGTAAAAACTAAAGGGATTGCATCAGAGCTAAAAGAGTGGAGCTCCCTCCTCTTCACTTTGATGTCTACCTGTGATCTATTACCGCATGAGAATAGGTATGCATTCCCCCTCAGTTCTTCATTGACTGAAGCCAGAAAAAACATTTAAAACAGTCTGGCTCATAAGCCCTGTGGAGTCCTGCAACACAATTTTAGTGTGTTCGTTTGAACCTCAGCCTTTGTCCCTGACGTCATTCTTGCACATTCTGAATTAAATCAAAGCCATGTGAACTGAAAAGATACACAGAATTCAGCATAAAAATGAAGAATCTACAAAGCAGCATGTCAAGGGTGTTCATTATGGAAGTCTAACACTTTTCATATGATGCAACATAGCTCATGAAACATTTTAAATTTACTAGTGTGAAATCCAAACCATGTTTGAAAATGCTCCAGGAAGCGCATATTTTGCATCCCAAAGAGTGCTGCTAGTGATCCGTGATCCTCCACATTGGCTGGATTTGACTCCTCCCTGCAGTTTAAATGCCAAAAGTTTGCGATTTAGCTAATTGCCTGGTAAAAGGTCAATAGGCATCTGAAAATGAGACACATCGTGGGTGTTCATTAGCCCTGCCGAGAGCTGCTACTGCATATAAGAGCAGTTCTGGGCACAGCCGATGTCTTTTTCCTCAAGGGATACTTTGTGAAGTCCATTTATGGCTGCTTGTCAAGAGATGAGGACAATGCTGTCAAAGCTTTTTGTTTTTGGGGCATTCACTGTAAAGACCAGCCAAGGGACACAGTGAATCTGTCAGGAAATCTGACTGCCTTTTGTACAAATAAATGAGTTCAAGCTGCTTTTGGAACTACTGGGGGGATCACAAGTTGTTCCAATTGGATGAGACAAAACCTCACTATTCTGTTATGTATTCAATAATTCAAAGTGCTCCAAGACAATAGAAATAAAACTTTAACACATATGGCTGTGATCTGCTCCTGCTACTTTGATTTGTGGTATATAAACATCACTCAGAATTATTGTAGTCATGGCTTCAAATTAAATAGCAAGTGTATAAACTGCAAGGGCACCTTTAAAAAACACCAGATACGAAACCACACAGCTGTGTTCTGGAATCCATTTTAACATGAAATACTTCACATTTGATCTGTTTAATTTATCCGTCCCCATTATTCATGAGTATGTGCACATCAGTGTCAATCCCAGAGGTGGCATAATAGCTATATAAGGGCTCTGAAAGGAAAAGCCCCAACTTTGGCATTTCTTACATTGTTAGACAAAAAAAAGTAGAAAATTGCCTTATTGCACAATGCAAACAAATTCTCTTGAAAATTCCTGGATCCAAATCCGGATTCAAATCAAATCAATAAAAGCTGTTGAAGTTATCTTGTTAAGAAACAGACAGGCAGATGCCTCATACATTATAACTCTTAATATAGGTAATAAGAAGCCAAATATACCAGCAGCTCTAGAGTAGCTGGCTAACAAGGATGATTTCATAGTTCATGACTAAAACAATATGGACGTTTACAAAGAAAATCCATTTAACATCTATCCTGCTCTACAGTAAATAGGGATTGATAGGAGAGAGACAGTGGATAGGCTTGTGAAAGGGGGTGAGAAAGTAGGGGAAGACACTCTGCAAACTGGTCGCAGGTAGGATTCGAACTTGGACCGGCAGAAGCAAGTACATGGGGTGCGTGGTTGCTAACCACTCCACCAAACCAGCACCCCTAAAAATGGGTTTTAAGATGAGTTTTTAAAATGTACAGTGAGGAGCTTTGTCTGATGTGGACGGGAAGCTCGTTCCACAATTTGGGGGCTGCCACAGAAGAAGCTCTATCTCCTCTGAGCTTCCGTTTGGACCTCAGTACCTCCAGCAGCAGCTGATCAGCTGACCTGAAGCACCGAGCAGAAATATAATTTCTGTTTAAGAGCTTCAATATATTGGTATATTAACTTTTACAGAAACATAAAAAATGATTTTTGTACATTCACTGTTTTAATTTAGGATATTTGTGGCATAAACTGTCACTGTTCACCTATATAACCCCGCAGATCCTCAAATGCCAACTTGAGGCTCTCTCTTCCACTCATGCTAAATTTTTAACTGACTCTAATCCTGATCTGAACAACAAACCATCATTTTAAAGAAGCTTTAAATCAATCTTTGTGGTTGTTTGATGATACAGTACCCTACCTGTAGCCCTGAGTTTAGGGGTTAACAAGTTTATAACCAGGATCAAAAACTGTTTTATTGTAAACAGCTGAAGTTTGTGACCCTACATGATTTTTTGTTTTTTTTTTAACTGATTGTTAAATGTTAAAAGTGATGCCTCAAAAGGTCTCTTCAAAAAGCCAGGGACTGGCATCACTCAGGCCACCATCATGTTTCAGACAGTTTAGTGTCCAATATAAAAAGTCCCCAACAGTCAAATTGTACAGCTACTACACCAACTTAGCAGGACAGAAAAACACTCCAAAAAACATAAAGTATTCACCACAACATCTTAAATTATTAATATAAATCTATTACTTCATGAATTAATTTATTCAATCAATCCAGAAACACCACACAAACACCCACTTGTGTATTCACACTGAGATGTAACATTGTTTTGGAATATAAGATGCTGTGTGCACTGATAAACATATCAAAGAATGGCATAACTCTGTGTTTCTCTATCATCTCTGCATGTGTTTGTTGACAGAGGCAAAGAAAAAATGGCCTTTGGTCACAGCCTCATGTTTCTTAAAATGAGTGCATATCTTTATAAAATAAAAGAGGGAGCCTCAGTGATCCTGAATAATAAGTAATGGCTTTGTGCTGCACTAAAAAATAACCTTGTTTGGAGGCTGGGTGAGTTGCCTGAGTATCGCAGGGAAAATAACAATCATTAATTCAACCAGCATGGGAGTCAATGCAGACAAAAGCCAGTGACCCAAATGAATGGAAATACTCAACCTATGCCAATTGTATGCACAGGGGGTTTGATTCTTTATGCTCGGCAAAAGGCTGGCTTGACTTGAGTGAAATTATTGGCTCATCAAGAGACTAAATGGAGCAAATTGTTATTCATATATAAGTGTTCATGAAAGATGAAGAAATGCAAGCAGAATTAAAAGACTGGATCCCGTTGTTAATTTATTTGGGGGGTGGAGGCCTTGGAAGCTGTCCAATGTCCACTTGAGGCTTGCTGCAAGCGCCCAAGAAGTCCCTTTGAGACACCTGCTTTGTGGCTATTTTGGTTAAATAAAGACAAAGGGCCCTAATTTACAGTGCATACGAAAAGATTGTTAGTGTCATAGGGTGTACCCCTTACGTTTTGATATCTGCACCATGCATACACTTAAAAGATGGTTAACGTGCCATGATCATAGGGGCTTTTTTGTGTGACATAAGCCAAACCAATCACAGACTCAATCCCAAACAGCACATTTTCAAACATAGTTAGAAGGACTTGACTTGGGGCTGAAATTGCAACATTTTTTCACTTTAATTGTTTTGTTTTCTCATAGTAGGTGGACCAAAGTCTGTCAAACATTGTGTTATCCATAGTCTCCCACAACTAGTTTAGACTGTATCTGTGTTCTTTGCCATCTTTAAGTAATAAATTAAGATATTCATGTGCCATAAAATAAAGATAAAGCTGCATTTAGGATGCATCGCATGGCACTTGCATATTGACCAGAGCAATGTTTAACAGTATTTTTCACGGACTGGAGGCTAGTTGATGCAGCAATGCTAACTTTAGCAGCACTCAGTTTGATATTGTCAGCCAATGGTTGGTCCAAATCCAAGCAACAATTCCCTCCCTTTTGGTTTGCTTGCCTTATTTGTCCTTGTTTAGTGGATTAGTTGGATCAAACTTACATCCCTGTTTCCCAGTAAACCAGGGTTTGGTTCTTTGGTCTGAGTTTAGTGAGTTTTTACAACACCTTAAATGAACCACCTTTCCAAACAAAGCAGGTCCCTTTGGTCCAGTCCTAACATGTTAGGTGTGAAAGCAGCCTCAGACTCAATGATTAAGTCCGTTGCTGCACAGAGCTGATCAATAGCATATTCCATACAGTGCATGTTCTTTGTGTTTGTTGGCAAAACAAAGTAACAGTGATTTAATGAGCCAACCAGAGTTTGGATCAAAAGTTAGATTGGCCACGCAAATGACAAACTGCAGTTGGCAAGCTCACACTGGTTTATGCTAACATTATGCACAGGGGTCAATTTTTATACCATATGAATCACTGCTTTAGCTTGAGACAAACATATGGCTCTATGGAGATTAAATGAAGTGAAATGTTTCCCGTACACCAGAGTTCATGACAGAGGGAGAACTGCAGGCTGAATTACATGATTGGATCTCATTATAAATATATTGGAGAGGCATAAACCTTAAAAGCTCTTCACTGACAGCATGCCTCTCCATGGAGCTGAGTGAAGAGCTATCACTTTGAAGAGCACTACGATTGTTGAAGAAGTTACACCCTCAGCTGTCTTTCTAATTAGAGTCAGAGCCGATAATTGCTCTTAAAAGAACGCATTTCCAGGAGAATGCTTAACACCTTGGCTCACCCTTCACCCACACATGAAATGCAATAAGCCCACTCACACAAACAAAATTTGGCCTCTTATAAAACCTTAAGCCAGGAAACCAATCAAAGAAAGCTTTGGCATTCTTCTGGAACCAAAAGAAAGAATCTTTCTCTGCAGCCTGTCATCTATCAATCGCGTTGCAAAGCAGTCTTCAAAGTGTGAGGCTAATGCATTTGATGCATGACAATAAAGCTTCTCCAAACCTATGGAGTCCTTTGAAAAAGTGGCAGTCAAGGACTTAAAAGTGTTCCTTTGACAAACCACTTAGTTCTCTGATTTTAGAGGACGAGTAATGATCCCTTCTGATGGGAACAAAAAGAGGGGGAGGGGGAGTCGCAATGGAAAAGAAGCGTCTGTGATTCTCAAACAGGTTTTTAATAACCTGCATAAACTTGAATAAATCAAAGAACCAATCATGCTATTCAAACACTTGACCACAGTTACACAGGCTTTCATCATTTGTTTTCCCCAGGGTGACTGTCACTGTGAGAAATCCTTCTCTTCAGCTAATTATTGGCTGTGTCAATGTTTAAGAAAGAAATATTCCTGCTTTAAAGAACAGAACTGCTAATGGGTAAAAGTTGCTATTTGCATCCACTGACAAATGATCTGAGAGTGACGAGAAAGGAGACTAATTCTCGAGTACAGAGCAAGCCTAATGAAAGTAATTTATATGTGTTAAAAGATTTTACAACTGATTAAAAACACCCCAAAGTTAAACTCTTATGGTTAAATAAAACACATGCACAATCTTCTCATTGTCAAGAGTTAGGTTAAGTATGTAATTACTTGTCAGTGTTTTTCATGTCTGTAAAACTTGAAGGATGTCGTGAGCTGTCATGCTTTGAAACAAACACACAAATTGCCCAATCAAATACACAGATACATATTGCAAGCTTGATTTTTCAGCATGTAAACAGATCTGATACAATTAAAGGCAATGCAATTAGAAGGCAACATTAGAGAACTCTGTTTATATTTAAGTGAAGCAATTTGTCACTTATACAGCCCTTAATGAAGGTGGTACATTGAAGTTAAGTGGAAAGTTTACCAGTGTAATCAAGCTTAATAGATACATATAACTAACAGTCATCAGCACAACATATTTTCTAAATCTGCTTTTACCATGGAAGAATGAAAACATAAAATAATATTGGACTAAAGACAGCTCTTTGAGGCACTCCATAGAACATAGATGTTCTCCAAAATGTTTGTCCTCACGCTTAAACAATGCAAACAATTGAGTACCATCAGCAAAACAGTGGTACAAGATTCCCTAATCTGCTAGTAACAAAGCCTACAAGGAGTATAACAATGAATAAAGGATAATAACTAAGACAAATCCCTGGGGTACACCACAACAAGAAGGAACCATTTTCAACATGGACATTATTGGTCTTCCAAGATACAAACAACTAATTGTCATCAGCACAAAACTGTTACAAGATTTCCTGAATTTCCCGAAAGCCCAGACCTTTGCCAAGCAGCCCAGTTACGGCAGTGGCTTTTCTACTCCAAATGGATAGCCAAGTCTCATTATCATTATTATCATTGTATGTACAAAGTCAGAAAAATACATGTTGATCTAGCAGGATATTGTAGGCCATTGTGTTAGCAGAACTCTTGCGCTGGCATTGCAAGGAAGCTGGGGAATGTAGTGACACAGGCTTGAAAAATGTTGACTTCATTTTGCAAATAAACTACATTTCCCATAATACTGTAAATGAATGGGATTTTCCATTATAAAGACAATACATTTTCACGTCCTCGTTCATTTTCATGCCATAATTTTCACGTAAATCTATTCAGCAGTTTTTGTATAATCTTGCTGACAGACAAGCAAACTGACTGACCTTGACAAAAACATAACCTACTTGGCCGAGGCATTAAATCAGGACCTAAGACAGAGCCCAAAAAGTGGGCATTTTTCAAAAGTTGTGCTACTGTCGCTTCAGTAGTAAACAGGTATCAGTATCATTTTACCAATTATTCATTCATTGAACATTGAAAATAGATCATCTTGTGTCATAAGCATTTTACTTGTAGCCCCTTTTCTGCATACAATCTCTTTACTGAACACTATGACATTGTTTTATGTCAGAGTTGTCTCATTAGAATTATTACCTATCCATTATATTGCATTATCCATATCGCATATCCTTTTCAGGGCCATGGGGGCTGGAGCCTATCCAGCTGACATTGGGCGAGATGCAAGGTAACCCTGGACCTGTTGCCAGCTGATCACAGGGCCAATCATGCTAACACTCATACCTAAGGGCAAGCTAAAGGTAACAATTAACCAAATAAGCATTGTTGTGGTCTGTAGGAGGAAGCCGGAGTGCCCAGAGAGAACCTACACATGCAAAGTCTGTAAAGAAAGGCCTTGATATCATTCAGTCTTGCAGTATATGATATCATAATGTATTGTGGATACATGGCAGGAAGCAAGTTTGTGTGGAGTTGCTAAGTAGCTCTCACAGTTCATGCAACTCTTTTGAATATAAGCACGACTCAGAATAAATTTTAAGAGACACTTAAGAAAACAGTCACGTAAGAGCATAAGCAGACAGAGAATTGTATTCCTGTCCCCAGAGGTGTTGGCAGAGCAAATCTATCAAGGTCCCAATTAAAATATATCGACATTCAATTCATTAAGGACACCAAGTATTTGCCTTATCCACAACACAACGTTTCATGTTACTTTGAATTTCCTTCAAACCTGAAAACGAAATTGGCCAAGGGGGGGGAGGGCAAATATCAATATGTTGAATTTGGATTTACCTTGCAGATGGATCTTGCTCTCCGGGCTCTGCAGGAGGATTGAGCTCACCGAGTCCAGATTGTCATAGCTACTGCATCCAAGCGGGCCTGTCCGAGTCTCCGTCACCTGCAAGGAAGATTGAGACATATTGTTAAAGCTAATGAAAGCTCCTCTTTGCAGTCTTATAAATGCAGCATCACAAGCTACACCAGCTATTAAAGCTGTCAGCTAGCAGAGGGATGTCAACACCTGTTCATTATCGCTGTCAGTGGATAATGTCACAGTCATTAGGCAACTTTCTTTCTCTGATCGACTTTGGTTTCCACATGCGCTAATTGAACTGAGTTCAGACCTTATGGCCTGGAGACAAAATAAGATTAAAGAGGGTGTATGGTGACACTTACGACATGAGATACATGTTTTATCACCTTCTTTCCCACCAGGCATCATGTGAGTCCATAGATGAGGCTTTTTTTTCTGTTCAAAACAACATCTTTGCATCAAGGTCTAAAATCACATTGGCAAATAAATAATGGACAATTTTGGAAAATTCTACAATTTCATAGCTGTTTGATGACTCACTTCAGGGCGCACTATTCACACCACATTCAGACACACATGTTGGAGATGCCATGTGAAGAGTGTATCAGTATTATCTACTCATGTTCACACCATTTCAAACACATTAATACGCCACTGTGTCAGAAGAGGGGGCACATTGTGATAAGTTGTATTGCCTAAGGCCATGTCCACATTTGACTGTATGAGCAGGGGGTCAAACTCCTGACTTTCCAGTTCAAAGATGATCCACTCTACAACTAATCCAAATGTACTCCCTTTAAAGGCTTAATTGCATTAAAAATGTACTGCACACTGTCTCAAGTGCACAAATAGGCTGACAATGTCTCAAAAAGTTGGTAAAACTAAAGCTAAAAATGCAAACATATTCATGCAACTTACAATCTCCAGTGCATTGCAAGCATTGTTTTATTTCCAGAGTTTTCATAATGAAAATCAATAAAGTATTTTTCTTGTTTTTGCATTGCTTTGTCTGTTAGCAAAAATTATGTAAAAAAAAAAAAAGGAGGTGAATTTTTGCTTAAAATTCAGGGGAAGTTAAGTAGCCATTTTGGCATTTAAATCTATTTTGTGGTAGTCAAGATAACTGCCATTTGTTAATTATATTTTTTCACTCAATAACTATCAAATCATTAATGATATCAACATATTCCAAGTGCTAAGGGAAGTGAACATAACTTCATCATTGAACTATGTCTTGAAGGTGTAACTGCAATATGTGAGCTACCTTTGTGCTCTTGTATTCTGTCTAGCTTGATTTTTGTTTTGTTATCATCCTCTTTCTTCAATTAAGACAATGATTTCTCTCTTTTGTCAGAAAATATTGCACATCTTTGCAAAATTGGGACTTCGCAGAAAAAGAAAATGCTCCTTTTCTAAATAGATGAACATTTACCAAAGGGAGTTAAGGCCACTAAAAAACAATTTTCATCAGTTAAAAAAATATTTTTATAATCCAACTTTTATCTTAAGAATTTTGTGATTAAAGTAAGAATTCTGATATTTTGGAATCCTGACTTTTTTCTCAGAATTCAGATAACATCAGAGGGTTGCAGTTGATACTCTGTTTCAGCGTAACATTGCTTCTGCCTTCTTGGCATCAAAATGATCCTAAAAACCCTGGTCTTCCTCTAACTATCTAACATTTTTGTTTAAGCTTGAGGCCTTTCAAGGTGGATGTGCCTGATGACAATGTGTTGAATCCACTGGTTTTACAAAGTTAAAACTGATAATTAGTTTCAACTACTTTTCTTTACACTGCCAAACATTTTAAATTTAATTGAGCAATTTAGCCAGTGGTCCTTTTTTGTCATTAAATGTGTTTCAGGCAAATTGCAGGCTGACTTAAAAGAATAAATGTGCAGTCACATTGGAAAGTCGGTCAAAATGACTGATAATTTTTCATACATTTGTGCAATTTAGACATCCATCCATTCATCCATCAGTGAGGGCTGGAGCCCATCCCACATGAACATGGTTAAGAGGTGAGGTACACCCTGAAACGGTTTGCAAGTCAATTGCAGGGCAACATAGAGGGACAGACAACCATACTCTCGCACTTAAGGGCAGTGGGAGAAAGCTGATTGCCCAAGGAGAGCCCACACATGCACGGGGAGAACATTCAAACGTCACACAAAATGTACACTACACACTGCTCCACCATGCCATCTTGTGCTCAATCTACTTTTGTTAAAAATATGGCGAAGTTCTAATTAGTTTCTCCACTTAAAAAGACTCATAGTACTTAAAATATGTTGCCCATAAGTTATTCTAATCAACAAACTGAGAGAAAACCTCATGTCTTACATAACATGAAGTCTTTGCTTAAGTAAAACTACCCCGGCAACGTTTCTGACAAGCTAGAAAGATTGTCAAAGCTTATATAAAGGCGACGCGTTGCCTTCTTTCTTGAACTCCTGTCCTTGTTCCCACCCATACAAAAGGTCTGAAAGCAAAGCGGCTGCCCTTCTTGCCCACCCCATACCACCATTAAAAGAAATAATGATGCCGTTCAGACGTAAAAAGGCTGCTTTAAAAAATATACAGCCTCCACATTTGAGACCTTGAAGGTGGCTTCGGTTGAAAAGAAAGGAAGAAGAAAATCTCTCCTCTCTTCAGTTCCCCTTTGCTCATTAAGTTGTTCCAGCACTTTCTAAAAGTACTTTTAGCACTTTTACAAGGTTTCAAGATGACAAATGAGGTTTTACTCAACAGAGGAGATTAAAGGAGATTAGATGAATCCCATGAAAAAACTTGTGAGTGTCTCTCTCTCTTCCTTAAACTTGCAGCCCTTTGTTCTGCACGGTAACAAAAATCATCTATGCATAGATTTACTTTATTTATTTATTTACATACATTTCTGAAATTTGCACAGGTCAGACAAAACGACGGCCCTGGCCTCAACTTTAATAAGTATGCTGCACAGTCTGCCTCGTTATGTCACAGTTTTTTTAATTGTTTAAAAAAAAAAAGAAAAAAAAAGCTCGCAGCCCAAACTCAATTGTAAGTTTGATATTTCCATTTGATTTTGGATTTTTGGTGCATTTTCGGTAATTACCTGAGGCTACAATTAGGAAACCATGTCAAAGAAGACAAATCTGATTGAGTTGAAATTGGTGTAAGGATAGAGGAGGCTGGATGGTAAAATATTGTCAAATTGGTGGGCAAAACTCAAAGAATGTGGCTGTGGTCGGCCTCATTTTTTTGGTTTTATCACAAAAATAAAGTGGTTTGTTACCACTTGTGCTGTTGCTGTATTTTTGCTCATTCCCAGATGTTGTGCTTTGACAAACTCTTTCCAAGGGATATACCCGGTCAAGCCCAAAGCAGTGTACAGTTAGAGGACACCTCTATTATAAAAAAGCTTTTAAACTAATCATGTAAGCTTGCAGAGTGTGCCTGTGGTTAGCCTTCAAAATGGCATGTCTTGATATTAAAATCAAAGTGGTTTGTTATGAGGAGGATTTTAGGAGTAGTTTTCTCAATTTCCAGGAATCATACTTGGACAAGCTTTTGTAGAGAGCAAACATGATCAATTTTAAAACTTGTGCACAGCCAAAGGAGACCTTGATGATAAAATATTATCAAACTGGTGAACGAAACCTCAAGGATGAGGCCATTGTCGCCCTTAAGTATTCATTCTGGCTATCAAAAACTCTAAGTGGTTTGTTTGCAGTGTTGTGTAATTTGGTCATTTCTTAGAGTTATTTTTGAAAAAAAAACAAAACAAAAACCTTTTAGATCTTGTTTTAAAAATGTTACAAGTTTCTAAACTGGTGAATAAACTGGAAGAGTTTGAGTGTGGCTCGTTGAGATTTTCTTGAGCTCTCTAGTGTTACCTAACAAAACAGTGGAATAATTTTATATTATATACCAAAAATACACACCAAAGCCATAAAATGATTGTATTGGAAAAAATCAATCTGATGGCATCACTTTATTTCTATAGAAAAAAAATCTCTTGATTGATGACTCTTCTGGCACTGACAGTGGCCCCGTTTACATGGGCCAAAAAATCCTATTTACAATCAGATCGTAAGGCCAATCAGATTAGAAATGTCTCATGTAAACACCTTAGCCAATCGGATTCACCCGGATCTGATTGGATTTCGGATCAGATTGTAAGAGGTAGTCTACGCCGATTGATAATCCGCTCCATGTTTCATGTAAACGGCTGAGTGGAGCGGATTGGGTTGATAGAGAGGATTGTTCGGTCTGCGCCGGCGCTCCGTAGTACGTAAGAGGCAGGTACGCAGAGCGTGCCCAAACAAACATGGCGAACAAACAGAAGAACTGGACGGTGGAGGAAACAAACTTTTTAATAGAAACCCCAACAAAACACGACGTGGATCCATCTTTTTAGAGGTAAACAGGAAGCAGGAAGTGCACCTCTTCTTCTCTTACACATTTGCAGGTAGTGGCAGAGTGACCTTCTGCGCATGTCAAAAAAAACAATACAATTGGATTCAGCTGGGGCCATGCAAACGCAGATTGAACGTGGATCTCTTTAATCAAAGTTCATGTATACAGATCGAATCAGATTCACTTAATCCGATCGATTTCAATCAGATTGAGGAAAACTACCCATGTAAATGGGGGCAGTGTGTGTTCACAGTAAATATATTCCTGACAGTGATGAATGCTAAAAATCACAGATTCCCACGGAATATCATTGGGAATGCATAGGGGTAATTTTTGAGTCCATTATGGAAGTTTGGGATATTCGTACAAATATTACGATTCCTTAGAAAGAATTAAAGGTTACTTATTAATTTTTTAAAAGCCATATCAAAACATATTTTTAAAGGAATAGCTGGAATATGAACTAAAACATTTCATGAAAAAGACATTCCAAGAAATTTACTTTATGAAGTAATTTTTTCGACGTCAATGTGCATCTAAGGGTTAAGACCAATTATGTATCACATCCCAATTGAACGAAACAGTAGTTTAATATTAGTTGGTTGATTATCAGGGGTTGGTATCTGACAACCTTCACTTTAGGGATCAATCTAATCAAGCTCAAAATTGGCCCATGGGCAGAAGAAATATTGATGATAAAAACTTATCAACTCATTCATAAAAGCTGAAAGGTTAAGCCATGGTAAGCCTTATAATTTCTTTGGTAGGAAGTGGTTGATTCAAGGAAGATTTTAATGGGCTTTTATTGCCCATTTCTATGGGTCACACTTGGCCAATCTTAAGAGGATAAATCAGATCTAGCTCAAACTTGTTGAAGCATTTCCTCAGGATAAAACATGATCAAAAAAGTAAACAAAACTTGATGGATGTGGCTTTAGTAAGCCTTTAATGTGCATTGTTAACAATGAAAACTGGCTTGGTTGAGACTGGATTCACATTTTCAGAAATCTGTATTGAAAAACCTTTCTGAGGACAAATGTAATTACTTTAAAAAATGGTGTACAGTCGGTAGATCTTGATGTTATGAACCAAACTAAAAGAATGTGGCCAATGCAACCCTCAATTTTACCATTAAATAATTGATGTGGCTTTTTTTTCAGTTGAATTTGGATGTATTTCTGTCCAGTCCTAGAGTTATTTGAAAAAGTAAGACATATGTTCAATCATGCTGAATATATTTGCAGCTCAGGGCACTTCAAGCAATAGAACATTATAAAACTTTTTCACAAAACTTTAAAGTCACAGCCGTGGCAAGCCCTTGTTTGATCAATATTTATGGAAAAGCACTCATAATAATAGTTTTAAATGGCTGTAAGATTCTGCACAAATGAGGCGGTAAATGAAAAATAAAACGAGCAAAAAACAAAATAAATGAAACCAACCTTTAATCAATACCATATTAGAACCACATCATGCTGGGAAATAAACTGTTTGGGGAAAAGATGGTTTGTATAAGAACTTTACTGACATTAAAAGATTAGAAGGCTGAAGCTTTGTGAAGGAAATGACCATTTCATTAATAAGATTAGAGAGCTTAGATACAGTTGGAGGGTTTTTCTAGTTGATCCACAGGACTGGGACTGGGGCCAAGTTGGACACGGACTGCTGAGTTTTCAATACTGAGCTCATTGTAACCTTTTTTACTTTGGGTACATCAACTTTTTAAAAAGCATACAATGAGCATTCACTTTAAACACAAATATCAACTATCTTTATTTGGTGAAGCTTATAATTGAGCAGAAATAAGAGCTGTCTCTTTGTCTGGCTGAATCAAACAAAAACATCACGTTGACAGATAAGATTGATGGTCTGTTTGTTACCTTAGCAACATGTGCTTTCTCTGTGATGGTGTCAGTGCTGGTGAGAAAGTGTGTTTGTGTGTGTGTGCTCGGTGCAGGATTGACAGTTCGATGCCATATTTCCTGTCTTTAATGTTGATCCTGCAGCAGATGGTGAGCTGACAAGCAAGAAATTAGACAGATGTATATCTTACCCCTGGCATCCGGCTGTCGGGGGCTGGGTACGAGGGGGATGCAGAATCATGAGTTGACAGAAAGGGACAGACTGTACAGTCCCAGCATTTAATAATTTCGGCCTTCAAGAAATGTTGTCCATTTCATTTTTTCTTATTTGTTGAGTTTAAATCATAAAGGTGTTTGAGAAATGTCATATGGTTTCAACATTTTTATTGCATCAACAGAAATGAATACATCAGCCGTTTTATACCAGGAAGGTATTCATTTCAATCGTACTTAGACTTAGGGCTGTCACTTTAGTGCATTAATTAGATTAATTAATTACACCGCAGATTAATGTGTTATAAAAATTAATCGCAAGATTAATCATAGCACACAAACATTTTGGTATTGGCCAGCTGGAGGACCCGTACATGGCAGTGGCACGTCACTTTACACGTGCGTCTCCAGTCAAACCAAACAAAGCTGAGGTGACAAAAGGAATGGCATATTTAAGACTTAGTCTTATTTTATTTTTAAATGTATTTATCTATATTTGTACTACATTCTTTAATAATCCATCAGGCCTAATTGTTTTGCTGGATGTCCTCAACCTTTTCCTTATTTTGAATTTGATTTATGAAACACACTTAAAGTGTAATTTGAGTTGCCTGATTGAGCTTAGAATTTTCTGGACAAGTTGCCCTGACTGGTTTTATTTAGTCACCAATAAAAATGTGGATTTACAAATCTTCACTTCTTAGTGTATTCATTTGATTAGTCAAGCACTACAATTTTATAATATCCTAGAATTCAAATTCTTTATTTGGATACTTTAAGCAGATATGAGATTAAAATGTGATTAATTAGATTAATTAATTATAAATCCGGTAATTAATTAGGTTATTTTTTTAATCGTCTGACAGCACTACTTACACTCTCATAAAGATTTTTAAATGTCTTAACCAATCCAACACTATTGGTGCAGAAGCTGAAAAGGGTCACTAAAAAGACAGAAGTTGAACATTTGTGTTTTAGACTGAGAAAATTAAAGTTAAAGTTCTGAGAAAAAGAAAGAATTCTGAGTATTCTGACATATTTCTGAAAGTTCTGGACTAAGATCTGAGAGTCAAATCAGACTGGATCTGACTTGACTCTCAGAAATGTTTTTTTTCTTTTATCTGACAGTTCAGCCTACCCTACCCTCAGAATTCTTGACTTGTGTCTCAAAGCTGTTAATTGTTTCTCAAAATTCTGCCTTTAATCTCCGAATCCGTACTTCCTCGATAAGAATTTTGACTTCACAGGAATCTGCTTTGTTCCCCAGAATCCTTGTGTTTTAGTTTTCTGGGAATAAAGTCAGTATTCCAAATTATTTCTCAGGATCAGTCCCCCAAAATTACGATTATGACGTTTTTTGAAAGTCTGATTTGATCTTAGATTTCTGACCTTGTGAACAGACTGAATGAATGTCAACCTTAAACCTTTAAGGCCCAAGACCATAGATTATAGCCAGACAATTCTAATTTTGGAGCTGAAATGTTTGTTTCACTTTCTGCTAAAATCCATACAAATCAAAATGTCTGTAAAATTTGACATTTAGATTTTTCGTATCTCATTTGATACATTAGGTGTTTTTGGCAACTGATAATCCATTTGAGGACATTTTTATCATTTATCTGATTGTATTCAGATGTTTCTTTTTGTAATTTGTTGATCATATTGAGTAGAAAGAGGTATTATAAATGTATGTATCAGATATGATACAATTGGCTTTATAGGGTTAAGTAAGACCTTATCTTCTTCTGTACATTAGAGACACAACTTATGAGGAATGCTTGTTATATTTAACAGTTTTGTTCATGAAGTGTTTGGACATTCACAAACAGACCCATTTATCAAAAACCACAGTCTCTATTGCATGCTCTTCCAATATTGAAGCTCACTGCTAGACTGTTGTGTTAACAAACATGGAGGACAATGAGCTGAAGAACTACGGCTAAATGCTGCAAGCCTCTGTTATTTATTGTCAGGGAATCTTGCCATGACCAAGATCCCCTAAAAAAAATCTATCCATCCATTCGGAACTTAAGTTATGTTGCAAAATGTGGAAAACCGCCCCATTTTGTGATGGTAACAAATCCATTTAAAAATACTTGGAACCACATCTAGATTCAGATCACCACCAAAAGTTGATCACATGTCCATTGTGCCATGACCAGCATCCCCTGAGAATCTCATGAAATCTGTTGAGAACTTAAGCTATTACTGAAAATATGGAAAACTGACCTGTCTGGTCATGTTAACAAATACATTAAAGCATTGCTGGAGCCACAAATGGCCACACATTTCTTCGTAACTTTCTGTTTTATCTTGTCCAATCCAGCAAAAAAACTAACAATTACTGACAAAGACATCACCTCCTTGACAGACGGGCATTGATATGTCTTCTGGCAAAACTGAAAATGTCTTTACAGCCTTGTGGTAAGAAGTCAAAACTCTCTATCGGGGTGCCAATGGTCTGCTGGTCATATCTACAGGCCACATGTGCAGAGGCAGTTTTACATTAAGTGGGCATTGAGGGTTTAAATCCAACCTTTGGCTACAAGTCTGCCTGCTTCTTCTTTTTTCTTTTGACTCAATCCATAATCCTTCTTAAAGCAAGGGCATATAAAGCCTCAAACATAAATAATGAATGATTGCAGTTTTGCATTTTTATCTGAAGACGCCACTATTTCCAAGCATGTCTCCATCTTCATTCCCTTCCAGCCACAATGCTCTTTGAAATGCACCTCATGGCCTTGCATTAAGTGCACGTG
The DNA here is from genome assembly GCA_036419115.1 of Scarus forsteni. Lineage (NCBI taxonomy): Eukaryota > Metazoa > Chordata > Actinopteri > Labriformes > Labridae > Scarus > Scarus forsteni. The sequence goes on along the minus strand of JAZDUH010000359.1, from coordinate 12,223,913 downwards.
CAGATTGATTACAGAGCTACACTTGCCTATCACACTCTACCATCTCGACGGCTGCTGACACCGCTCTTTTTCCTCACCCCCCCTCCTTTTTGTTGTCACCAAAATGAATTACCTCCTTCCAAAGGTTGTGTTGCATGATCCATGGTGACTGAGCAAAGTGAAAATCTGTCCTCAGTCGCCGTCGGACATGCTCCCAGGTGGCGTGGCAGACGTATGCGGGTTAGCTAGCGCCACACTTTGTGCATAAACAAGAGCACAGCTTGCACCAGACGTTCTGGCGTACTGTAATTTTCCTCCAAGAATTACTGAAAGCTGGACTGGAAGCAGACATACGCGGCTTTATGGATTAGAGACTGACCCTTGTAATCTGAATGACTTTAGGAAAGGAGTACGCAGCACTTGTTTGCCCCCCCTCACTCTCTCTTCTCTTTCTCTCCAGCACAGAGTGCCACACACCAGATTATGAAAATGGAGTATAACGTAATAAAAATACAAGGAGCAATCAAAGGACTGAAGTGGGCCGAGGGGGACTTAGAGGATTTGGATTATTAAGCAGAACACAACAGAGGAATCCCACTGGGCGCAGACTATATCACAGCCTGCAGTCAGAAACCATGCTTCTGGAACATCCTCTTTAATTGTCATCTGTCATCAAGAGAAGCATCAAACCAAGTAAATAAGAGATGATGCACTTGAGATCCCAACTTTCCTCTGATCCTGTTATTTTTTTTATTCTGTTGGCGACCAAACATGCAATTCCCAAAGCGCAAAATGTTCAAAAGCAAAGTTTTCTCGTCTTTGTTTTTCAAAGTGCAACACTTCTCCTGGTGGGATGGATGCGGTGCGTCAGGAGTACATCAGGTGTGTGTAGGCGGAAACATCGACTCTGAGAATGTGAGTTTGTGCATCTGTGTGTTCTTTGTGCTCAATACTGTTTTTTTTGTTTGCCTATTAAAATGGTTCCCATAGGGTCCTGTTACAATGCACACCAACAAAACATTTGACCACAGGCTTTTTTAATGCTTCTTAGCAAAAATGCCAAAGGCAACTGGAAAACAAAACCAACTATTGTCTTTTAGCTAAAGAGAGGAGCTCTATGTGTGTAGTAAAATGTATCTAAAGAGATAAAGAGGCTAGTAAGAGGCCAGATTTAGATCTTGAAATGTCCTAATTAAGTGACTGTATGTCTCTCTGATGAAATAGGTTTACAGTCACAAGGAAAACAGTAGAGAAAGCCCTAAAAGGCCCTAAAATAGTATGGTTAAATTCAGGGAACTTCAATGGTAGGCTAAATTTTGCGCATATCTGCTAAAGTACACATTATCTATCAATAATTTAATAGAGCTCAGTGCCAGTGGCCCTTTGCCCCCCATAATAGACCTACCAGTGTGATGTCATGCTATAATTTTTTCAGCAGTCTAAGTAATTTGGCTTGGGGTGGCAAGAGTGAAATGCATGTAGAGTCATTGACAAAATAGTGCTATGTAGCCAAAAATGGACTGGGCCTATAAGGGAAATGGGGTCTAAAAGGGGCAGGAGCTACAATGCCTTGTTTCAACTGAGTGGTCTGGTTAGGTTCGGTACAGTACGATATGTTTGGAGCGATAAACCCTGAGCTTGCTTGCGTTCCCATTGCCATCTGTACCTTATCTTTGGGCTGGAAAGTGCAGCAACATAATCTCGAGAAATCCCAGCCAGCCCACAAAGCACAGTGGTAACAAATAGCAACAATTGGGGACTTCTTACTTTCCAGAACTGAATGGAGCATTGGTTCAAGTAGAAATTCTCTATAGCAGTGAACAAATCACAGAGCTAATGAAAAAGACAAGGTATGTTTTTCTTTTATGCTGTTGTCCCACCAGAATTGATGATTTTTGTGATCAATCAACAGATCGCTGCACTTCAAGCTCCACCTTTTAGGGTCTTGGTTTGCTTGGCATGCGTTCAAGGGGGGTGCAACATTGGGACAGCACAGTTCGGTAATTTTGGGTACTTTCCAAGGTAAGTCTGCTATCGTAGCCAGTGCTGTGTCCCTAGGATTAATTTATTCTACTGTGCATTTTACATAGTATCCTTCATCCTTTAGTTGTGGGTCTGCCAGACAAACTCCTTAGGCATTTTCATCTCAATTTTTAAATAGTAATAGGGTTTATTACACTTGTATTTATGTTAATGATTGAAAAGAAAATCATGTATGTACCTTTTCTATTTCACATTTCCAGTAGCTTGGAGCAATCCACTCTTTCCCAAAAAATCAGCAATTAGTGTAGAAGTATTTATCACATTTTGATTGGAAGTGACCCAGTTAAGCCACTGTAATTAGGCTCCTGTAGGAAATGTGTACAGGGTTATTTATCTTACTACTCATGCCAGGCCTGGCCATGTGCTTTTAGCACACACGCTAATTCACTTGTCTGGCTGACCTTTCCTCTGCACCTTGGCTTTAATAAAGCACCAATTAAAAACCTCATTATAAGCATGGAGTTTGATTTCTTTGAGAGAGCTTTCTTAATGGAGAGTTTGGAACACTGAAGGCTCTCAATGGGAGGTAAAAGAAAAGGAATGCATGCCATAATTGTACCAAATATTACACAAATTGCAAAAAATGATGTATTACTAAGGATAATTAAATTCAGAGAGACTTTTTAGGCTTCTAAGAACATCACGTTTAGTATAACTGTCCAAATATTCAAGTCTATTAAGAATAAATGCTAATTATATCATTTTCAGCTACTGAACGTCCCATTTTAAAAAAAAATCAGAATAGGGTAAATATCTGCCCCCTTAACATTAAGTCTTATCTTGATTTTAAAGATTTTTTAATAAATATTCTGTATATTCCAGTTATATATGTCTTAGATTGAGTATATACTGTTTAGTTAATTCCCATTTGTACCTTGTGGATCATCAGCACCCTCTGGTGGGGCCCATTGCAGAACTGAGTTTGGCAGCCCATGTTATAACGCAAGATGACACCAATACAGTTTACAAACTGTTTTGTGTCAACTGACTATTGATACATATTTGAGTGTCATCTGCATAACGATAACAGTTTATGGGAGTTACTTCAATGTTGTCTTTTAGGGAGGCACATATGGATTAGAAAATAAAGTGTATGAACTTTATTAACATGTTAAAATTTTAGTCTTCAAAAATAAAATCAACTCTTGTACAAACACAGTGTAAAAACAGTTGGCATGGGCCCAGTCTCTTCCAACTGGTTGAGCCAGCTTCACTGTGGTTTGTGGTTAGTTCAGCACTGCTTGGTAGCATGTTGTCATTGACTCCGCAATCATTCTTAAGTCTCTATTCTGCACTTAAAATATTGTGATTTTTAAGAATAAAAAAATCAGTGAAAGAGTGATGAATTCATCTTTATCTAAATAATTGCTGATGTTTTTTGATAATCATAAATGGAGTAACATGATAAACTAATCAAAACAATATACTATTATGACATTTTATTAATGTTTACTTCTAGTGTGTATGCAGTATAAAACATATTATCATACACTTACTACCGCTTTCACACTGAAACTAGCTAGTCATTGCAGGTCAACGCGGGTTAACCTGCGAACAATTGGCAAGTGACTCTTTTCCCACTGCCAGAAGACCTGGGTCTAATCAACAGCAGCCAAACTGCATGGTTGTGCGTTTTCCTCTGGCACATAAAGCTGATGTCATCACGTTGATGACATCATCAGCTCGACAAAGCCCCTCTGTAAACAATGAAAAAGAGCATAGAGGCAGTGGGCACGGTTTTCTTTACTTGTACCTTGATACATAGGCAGAAAGAATTAGTTGCTGATGCCGACTTCACGAGTAAATTAGCGGGTCGAACAGAGTGTGACGTTCTCACTGAAGCTGATTGGAGGCGAGCCGATTAAACCCTTTGAAACTACCGACAGGAGCTGATTGTTATCGGGTTTAAACAGGTTTTTGGCAAGTCTTATAGGGGTATTAGAATGCATGACATACCCCATAGGACTATACCCATTTCCAGTTTATCTTTAAATTTTGCACTTGTGCGTTGACTTGGGAGTTTGCAAGAGAATCATTCAAGATTTCACAACAATGTCCTTTAGTTGAATCAGACTTAATTATGTAGCAATTTTCAGGAAATGTTCTTCGAAACTATTGGCGGAGCATAATTTATTCCTATGATTAATGAATAAAGTATAACAAAGTTCTGTCTTAGCTAAATAATTCATATTCAGGATAAAAGATTTTAGGCCCAACATGGATCCCTGGAGAACCCCACAAGTAAAAACCAAACATGTTTTACAATAATCTTCCAATTAAACAAACTGTTATTTCTTAAATAAATCTGTGCCTTTTTGAACGGTCTGACCTTGACACCACACCGCTGTTCCAGTATACATATCCCTCTCAAGTGGATGCATTATACATACTTTGACTCTTTTCATCATTTGAAATTAGTATAATATAATCTTTATATGAATTTATTGGAAACATAGGCCCCATTCTCATTTCTAATTGAGTAACTTGAGCTGTAATATGTGGTGTAAAATCAAAGAGCTGCACATTTCTGTTGACTTAACGATTGAAAGCTTTACATTAGCATTACAGGCCTGTCAGAGTGGAGCAGGAAAACCATATGAATTAAATACCACCCTTGGATATGTATCGACTGCTCCACTCTTGAAATAAAAACCCCTTTATACCCAGTTCATTAAAATTATCACAGCACATGGAGCTCTCATTATTTCTCTAATTCCTTTACCTTGTCATGGGAGTACTGTGTTCTCACTGGTGTTTTTCCAAACCACACTGAGGGAAGATCATTTCTCAGAAAGCAAACCTCACATTATGCCGTGTCCCCAGTTTGCTTTTCAACTAGAAAGACCGAGGAGAATAACAAAGGCAGTTTTGAAGCTTTCTCGAGAAAGGGAAGGACTGGGAAAACAAGATTTGAAGGTAGAAAAAGATGGGTGAGTAGGACAAGGGGGGAAGAACGCTCTAAAGTTGAACTGTCTCCATTACGCTGAGCCTTTCTAATATGCCCATCACCTGCCATCCTCTTAATGACTTGCTATTTCTGGATACTTTGAAAATGAAGGGACAAGCTCTTCAGTAATTCTCCCAGCTTGGCTGTTGAAGATCTCAAAGGACTTTTTTCAGCCTTGTTCATGTCATTTTACAAATGGCTGCAGAGTTACTGAGTGTCATATCAAAGGGGCGATGCAAACAGATTCCAGGAACATGTGTTATGCCTAATTTCTTTAGCTAAGCTACACAGTTTGCTCAGCTGAATATAAGGGAGGGATTTTTTGACATGTCTTTTAAGACGGCAGGGTATGGGGGAAACACATCAACTTGTCTTATGAATAGAAAACTCAAAATTAAAAAAAGTTCTGTACCAGAAAAGCTAAAGGATTTTTACTTGAAGTACTTATAATTTAACAAGAAGATCAGAAAAAGCTCCCATAAGAAGGCACTATATCAAGATTTATATCTTTTGACTCAAATGCAAGTAGTAACACTTAATTTAATGACCTTAACAGAGATTTTAGGCCCAAATCAGCTAATGCTTGTGATGCAAGTAAGAGTTTTTATAGGATATCAAAGTTTATGGTCCCTTAAAAATGCATTTAGTGATATATGTGTAACATAAACAGTTAAAGCCAAACACGTACTGCACCCATACTCCTGAAATAGAGTTTGGCAAAGTAGTGGAATGAGAAAGACAACTAAATGTGTGGGTAGCACCCCCCAAAAAGGGGCCAAAATCACCTACAATAGGAAGCATGTGCTCTGGAAGGGAGCATTATTTAGTGTCTGACCTGGCATCATTTCTAAACTTAGAACCAAGTTTAAGACAGAGACCGGCTCCTAACCTTTGCTTCACTGAGGAGGCTTTGTTTTGGGGGGAGAGGGGATTCGGCACATGTTTAACTTTGTTGCTCATTTCATGAATGCACAGTTCCAACAAGCTTTACCCAGCTGTTAAGGTGACTTATCAGGCTTTCCAACAATATAAAAAATATAATTAATATAATTGAGGGAGAAAAATCAACTGAAATAACCTTTTTTTTCTGGAGGAGTATGTTTTTAGGATATATATTACTAATAGATTATTTTCAGTTCATGTTATAATTCATCCTTATGAGCTTATATGTCCTTTTTATTTGAGATTGAAAGGAAGATCATGTTGAAGGATAGGAGCAACCACATATAGCCCCTGGGCCGCACTTGGCCCACAACTGCTTTGGAAACTAGAAAAGCACTCAGAGAGCGCAGACCTCCGCCAGCGCCACAGTCCTCACCCATATTGTGATTTTCACCATAAATATTAGTCCTACCTTTATTTCACCAGAATATTTAGATTACTTGACCATGAAAACATACCATTAGCAATTGGATTCATAATGATACCTATTTTAGTTCAGTAGTTATTCACAAAAATCACATTTTTCATAATGGCAGCCAGACACTGATCCAGATCAACACCAAAATCGAATCAGGTCTTCCTTTTCCCATGCTGAACATTTCCTGAAAATTTTATCAAAGTCCATCCATTACTTTAACATTACTCCAACTCTCCCGAAAACATAACCTCCTTGGCGGAGGTAATAACATTACTTTATGTAAGTAGTCAGAACTCCATGATCAACATACTAGGGACTTCTAAGTACAGTATTGTTTCCAAAGGACTAAAGAAATCAAATGGTTAAGCACAAATTCAAAACAACAATGAAATCCCTTCATCTATCCACCCGGGAGGGCTGGAGCCTGTCCCAGCGGACATTGTGTGAGAGGCAGGGTACAATCTGTCACCAGCTTGTCACAGGGTCACATAGACTTATGCTCACACTCATAGCTACGAATATGAGTCAAAAATCAACCTGATGAACATGTTTTTTGTCTTTGGGACAAAACCGGAGTTCCTTGAGAGAACCCATGCATGCACAGGAAGAACATGCAAACTCCATACAAATGGGCCCTGCTCAACCAGGGGATCTAAACAGTGACATTCTTGCTGTGAGGCCTATACACTACCTGCTGCGCCACTGTGCTGCCCACATCAATGAGATCTGACATTTAAATGACAAACTCTGCTATAAAGGGAATAAGAGCTGACACTATAGCTGGATTCATATTTTGTCCAACATATACAGTGTAAAGCTGAGGCACATGGTTTTAAGTCTGCCTGACACAGGGGGCCTACCTGCAGTAAACGGGGTGGATGCATACGAGGGTAAAAGTGGGCAGAACGTGCATCAGGGAGGGGCGGATCATGAACCTGTCCAAATCACAGCGAGACAGGTGAAAGTGAGCAAAAGTGAAGTGTGATGGTAAAACCATAAAACATTGTCCAAAAATGGATGATCATATATCGACAGATTATTTCCTCTGATAGATTTATTTTGGTGTGAATTAAAATGCATTTCAAATTAAAGAATGTTTACCCATGTATCTATTATAATACAAACACACACACACTTAAGTTTATTCACTCAGCATGACAGATTACAGACATCACTCTGTAATTTTGTTTTTTACTACTTTAGCACAGAGGCGGACGAGGACAAATGGTACACAGGACAGGCACAAAAAAGAACTCAAGGCAGTTTTTTCCCCATTAATAATTATTTTTAATTCATTGCATTACACTTGGCCAGGTCGCCCTTGTGAAAGAGGTCTTGATCCCAGTGGGACTTATCTGGTTAAATAAAAATTAGATATGAAAAATTTAATAAATATGACGTCCCAGTGCATATCAGTAAGAGGAAAACACCTGCAAGAGCAGAAACATGCTGCAAGTTACAATCCAAAGAAAGTCTGAAACAGTTCAACCCAGAAACCATTAGAAAGAGCAGAGACCCAGCAAAATCAAGATCAACAACAGAAGAGCTTCAGGCCTGAAAAGAAGTCTGGAGCAGGGATAGAGAGCTGGAGACAGACCAGAGAGAATGTGGTCAAGTCAGCTGTTCTGCTGTTTTCTGTGGTCAAATCATCGGCTCCTAAATTTGAAGTGCTCATGTATTTGAACCTTTACAGTAGACGCTCCGTGCCATTAGCGAGAGGGGGATGACGGACAGGCTGCTTGACTTTTTCATGATTCTTTTTTCTTTTACTCTCAGAGATAAATGTTGGTATTAAATGTTTGAAGGTGAGGCTATCTTAAACTGAGGCTCTGCCATTCAAAAGATTCTGTAAAATATAATAATCTGTTTCTTCTCATGATATTTTGAATGACCTTTGAACAAATTAACCAAGTAGATAATGGCGTTTCAAATAGAATTCCTGCAGCTGTTCATAAGCATCCTCTATTTTCAATTGTACTCAATTATTAAAATCAGTCTTTGAAGTCCTTCTTTTGTTTGAAATGATCAACTCTGAACCATTTCTAATTATAGCCTACATGCACAACTCAACCACCACTGCATGGAAATCTGTCATGCCTGCTTGTGTTGAATGCAAATGAGATGTAATCTGCTTCCAACCTGGCCTCTGCAAAAAATCCAGCTCATGTTGTATACATGTCAAATTTCCCGTTACCTGCCATGAGGCTTTCATGACTGGAATGCAACATGAGAAAACACGATGGTAGTTGCAACACTATTATCACTGCCCAAAACACTGCAGAGTCACGTGCAAACATGCATATAGAGTACAGCGTAAATCAGTCCATAGTGTCTGTATGGATAGGTGACCTTGTGAGGGATGCAGTCTGCTTACTCTCCCTGCAGGAACACATTCATGCCGGCCTCATGCATGAATGCAGATGAAGTACACACATCACAGTCAGACACTTGACCACATGTGCACTTTCCCTCTGTGTTGGCATGCAAACACGTATACACATTCAACACACTTTGGCTTATAAAAACTGACATTTTCTTTCCATTAAAACACTCCACTGGGCGTCTTATTTCCAATCCTAAGTGTTCCTCCCTCCCTACTGGAGCCTGTGCTTGCAGCAAATCAGGTTCATCCATATAAAGACAAACAGCCACATGCCATTTTATTTCTATCAGTGAGGTATGATAATGTTCGCAGTGGGAGGAAGACTCTTCATGTATATTTTATGTAAGCCCTGCTGATTTAAAGAATGGTTTAGGGTTTTATGTCATGTCCCTGTTATTTTAAGGACTTATGTTTGGTGTTCCTGTTGAAGTGTTGATGAAGGTGTGGGGAAAGGTGGGTGCACGAGTGGGTTTGTTCACATGCAGTTTGAAAATAGCAATGATTAACACAGATATTACACGAGAGGGGCTGCATGCACTCGAATCATTATTGATATCTATATGCTGCATCTTTGTACTCTTATTGGTCTTTTCTGCTCCTGTTTCTTACGCTAATCTCTAATCTTACCCACATATAAATTCTGACTTTGTTAAGCATGTTGCCCAGAGGACCCGACAGCACTGCAGTTTGGAAAGTCTCCAAAGCCAGGCACTGGGAATATTAAAGGGAAATTAAAATACAGACATTTCATTGATTAAAACTTTAAATGAAGGTAATTTCTGAGTTGTCTGAGAGAGTAATGTTTGGGCAAAATTTGGGTGCATTATGCATGTTATATTCAAGTCCAGTAAAGTATCCCTGCATCACTCTAAAGTGAATTAATTCGCTAGTCAAGTTGATAAGCTCTGCCCCTGCTCACATGCAGTTTGAAAAGACAAGAAACCAGCATTGAGGTAAATGTAATACTTTTATCCAATATGTGAATGTTACATTTTATTAGTTTTTGCTAGTGTTGTGTTACTCAAGACCGGTCTTTTAAAAGTCTTGGTCTTGTCTCGAACTCAAGAGCATTTTTACTTGGTCTTGTCTCGGTCTCGGACTGGCCGGACTCGGGTTTTCCGGCAAGACGGATCAAGACCAGCACTGATCTGCTGTTCTTCAACATCATTAATGTTAACAAGGAGGAGCACTTGGTAAAACAACAAAAAGCTTCAATTCATGTGTTATTTCCCCCTGTAACCTTTCCAGTGTTGTGACCTTGTCATGGTTTTGACAATAGATTTTGATGGTCTTGTCCCGGTCTCAGCTCATCTCAGTTTTGGTCTCGACTCAGTCTCGACTCCCAAAAGTCTTGCGTCTTGTCTTGGTCTCTGTGCATTCTGGTCTCTTGGTCTCGGATAGTGTGGTCTTGAGCACAACACTGTTATTTAGGGTGTACAAAGCCAAAGTGTTTTGCATCTTAACTTTTTAGAGCACTTTACACATTTGAGGTATGAATAAAGTGACAAGTTATTTGATAAGTTGTTTCCAAACCTATTTTGCAACAGTTTATTTTGTTTTTACAGAGTTCAAAACAAAATTGTTGTTGCATAGGAGCATTATAAGCATAAAAAGGCAGCAATATTGCATTAACTGTGAAACAGCAACATCAAAATCTAATAGCAATGTCTGATTCATAACAACATATTTTGCATTTTACTTCTGACAGGACACCAAACCCACATGCTTGTGGATGTCATGAATTACAACAAAAGTGTTCTTTAACAAAGCGTTCTTCTGCTCAGATTTGTGCTCTGATGAATGACATATTCTTAAAATGGGATTTCATATTAATTCAGCAAAAAAATTTGGAACCCAGCGTTGTCCTGATTGGTTTGTTTTCCCCCACAGCACTATTAGGATATGACATTTTGTGGGCATTCCCATAGGAACCATCTGTGTACAAGGGATTCTTTTAGACACAGATTTAGCATTTATGAAGTTTACATTCTGCTTCTGAGCTTGCTTCCTTAACTCAAAAGAAGGGAAAAAGTGCCTTTTTCACTTTCTTCATTTCTTCCCTTCAGACTTTTATGTCTCACCTGTAATGATGTGGTGTTTGGTGTTTATTTTCCAATTCACAGGGGAGGAAACGTAGAACGGAAAGGAGAACAAAACAGCTTTACTTTTTTTTTTTCTGATATTCCTCTAAATATGTGAGTCTCACGTATAAAACAAGGCAAAGATTCCTCCTTCTTTCAAGGTGGCTGAGGCACAGCAGGGATGCCTTGCTTTTTGATCAACGCTCACATGTAGCTAAGACCTCTTAAGCAGTGCAAAGGCTCCTGGAGACTCAGCGAGGTATCAGGGATGAAAGGTTTGATGAATTCAACCCGCCAGTATGCACGAAGTCGATCAGTCCTCATGTTCAGAGGACAGAAACTGGATAAAGGCTACATAAGAGACACGTGCACATCCAAAGAGAGATGTTCCTGGCTGTTTATATAGTATATCTTTAACTACATGATCACCACAGAACTGTACATACTTATCATTCACTGCTCCAAAGAGATGGCTTTTTGCCATAATAACATTTTATAATGTGTTTTCAGTATTCCAACAACTGCAGCTTTCACAGCGTGTGTAACCTGTAGGAGTCCAATAACAATCAAACAATTGTTTGCGTTTGTCACTGGTGAAAAAGACAGCTGACTTCCTAATGAGAAAGCTTTGCATTAACGCGGCACAGATGTCTGATGTCATTGATGATTGATGCTTACATGTCCTGCTGGCGGCCCTGATGTTTACGTGCTGTTCTGCCGTCTCATTAGTAGTCTGATAACGACACTCTTAATCAAATAGTGAAGCAAAAATTACACACTGCATTGGTTTTGTTCGGATGCACTGCACATGCATAATTATTCACTTTTTTATCTATAATCCAACTGAACTTAGAGAGTCTTCATTTCTTTAGCCTGATCACATTGTGGAAAGTCAATCATAATGTTAATTGCTATTTCAGGTCCATTTTCTCAACTTATATAGCCAACTGTTTTACAGAGGAATGAACTGGTTACACTAGAAAGTTAGGAAATCACATTCTTATTGATGCTGCCCTGATATTTTTGTGCTGTTCTCATATGTGGTCTGATAGAAATACTAGATTTTTGTTTTCAATCTATCAATCAATCAGTTAAATAATCATCAACAATGCTTTATTCGTGGAGTGCTAAACCATATCAGATGTTATCCCAAGATGCCTCACAAATAAGGTCAATGTCAAACTCTTTTGTGTTTTTTCTGCATTAAATTTAAAACATATTTTTAATTTTATTTTCATGTACATGTTGCATTTTGCTTTATTTCATTGCTATTTTAGTTAGATTAAGAGCTTTTTTTTTTTTGCCTAATGATATCTTGAAAAATGATTTTCAAATACAAGGGGGGACATTTTCCCACCTGACAACACCACCATGTACACATCTAACAGAATGAGTAATATCAGCATTTTCCATTTCTCTCCTTTCAAGTGTTTTCATATAATTTTGAATTCATTCAGTTTGAGCCTTGAGTCCTACATCTGTATGCAGATGACTGTCTCATTGATATTGCCCTGCACATATGAAATTGTCTGTCTTATCAAGCATAAGGAGATGAGCTCGTGTCTTTTTCATAATCTGTCTGAAATATATTCAGTGACAATAAAAAACTCCACTTAAAATCACAAGTTCATTTGTTCCTCGGTGACTCAATATTTTGTGCATCGATTTAAATGACTTTCCTGTGTTCCTTTATCCAGCTTTATAAATGTGTTAATCAAAAAGTGGGGTGAACATTTCACATGACATTGGCTTTGTATATATTTACTGCACATACACAGGCGTTCACTTCTTAACTCACATTTCAAGTTTCTTCAGATTTTCTATTTTTAAAACCAAGCATATTCACATTAAACCAAAAAGGGCCTCGTTTACATTTTTTTTCTTACATTACGGTTCATTTTTTAGCATCAATTTAACTGAAAACTATTCTTTTATGCAAATGATCATCTTGTTTACATTTATGGTGTGATTATGTAAAACAAGTAATAAATGTAATTCTGTGCCCTGTTGGCAGATGCAGTGTTAACTACTGCTCAAACTTCTTATATGCAATTTGGTAATGATACTGTTAATCAAAATATGGGGTGTAAATTTCTTTCAGCACTGGTGTTGTTTGGGTACACTGCAGATAAAAACAGAATCATTATTTTTTCATTTAAAATCAACTTCGCGAAAATTACTTGCATTTGTCCCAGCCTAAAAACACCACCATAAACACATATAAATTAGCTGGGACAACGTACATTTTATTTTTCTTCCAATCCCAGACCTTTCAAAGACTTTGTAGTCATACAAATATGTATCCAAGATGTATCTCTCGATGGAAATGACTGTATTGTTCATATTGATGCTCTTTTTACCCAGGTTCAAGAGATGAAATCTGCAGTCTGCCATCAGAAGCTCCATAACATACATTTTACATTTTTCTATGACTCCATCCGAAACTTAAATGTAATGTTTTTTTCAGCCTGGGAGCATTCCATACAAATATAAAAAATAGTTATATTTTATGTCTTTATCTGAATGTAGTTCCATGTATGTATGCCTTTATACAAGTCGATAAAGTTTGTGTGCTTCTATGCATATGACTTTATAATTTATGTTTATTCTACCTGTTATTCAATTTAAAAAGATGAGCACATACCTTATCTTACACTTTTTGTTTGTGTTTATTTAACGAACACCTTTTAAGAAAAGTAAGGCTTGATTGTCAATTAGTTGAAGAAGTGCAGCAGATCAAATACACAACTGTAGATTAATTATGCCCATTGTTGCACTGGTGCTTTTGCAGTTCTTGTTATAACGGTATTGATAAGGCGTGGTAAGTAACATTAATAATTTATTCAAGATGTCATGGTTGTGTTTAACTGTCTTTAGTGTCAACTGATCAGGAACTGATTTAAGTTTAATGAAAAAACAAAAATCTCATCTCTGTAGAAGATCAAATATGGCTCTTTTTACCTCCCCTGTGGAAACGCTTTCAACAGAGAGGGCTGGGAGGTTACAGGAGGCTATGCTAATAAGCTCTGCTCTGAATGGCTGCCCAAATAATGTTTGATAAAAGCAGGGAGGAGGGGTTACAAGCATCTGCCTGTGATAAGCAGAAAACACATGGGTGGAGGCTGTATGGTTATGACATCATAAAACCCAGGAAGTAAAAAAGTAAATATTATCAGGGGCATTTTCTTTAAAGAGGCACTTAAAAATTCACCATGAATTAAGAGTTAAGTAAATGGTGTCATGTTCTTTTGCTCCCAAAGCCATTTCTAACAAGATTTAAAGCAAAGAAACTTGATTTTGCATGACATGGGACCTTTGAAAAGAAAAATAATACATTTTCTTGCAACATTTTGTGTAGTGAGGCAATAACTGATAGATTTTCCCTTAAAAAAAGTGACAGATACCTGCATCTGTTCCCATGTCGTACACAGACGACCAAAGTATATTAACAAACCAGAAAATCCTTTCTGGGATGGTGACTTGGGAATAAAGGTAGATGCCTGGGCTGCTTTTTAGTCTGTCACAAAAATGTGCTGAGGAAAGAATGGTGACAAAACCTGTATGTATGAAAGCCCCAAAAGACACAATAACAAATGAGATTTTTCTACTTGGTGTTCCCATAAGAACCAGTGGAATTTGGTTGTTTTCTTGGGATAGGAACTAATTAAGCACATTGTGGGATAATATAGGTAGCTTACAGTGTGAATATTTATAAAACAAATACATATATAAATAATAGCCTAAATTCCATGGTCGCTGTAGTAAAATACAGAAAGTACTACCAGACTCTCCCAGCTGTCATTTCATACTAAGGCAACACTTCCTCAGAGAAGGATAATATATTAGGTTACTATTTTGTTTTACCTCAAAGATAACTGCGATCCATCACAGGATTCACTTCTGTGAAATCAGGCGAAGAGCCAAACTAAAACTGGCAGCGATCCATTTGGGACGTTTTTGTTGAAGAGATCGGGCCTCCACCAGCGTGTCCCTGACATCTGCACAATATGCAGCCATTTCCAGGAGAGAGAATATTACCCTTTCAAACAATAAAGATCTGTTATTTAAACATATCTTCTCAAATACATTTTGTCTTCTGCTCTTTTCAAGAAGATTACATCGACCTGTGCTTTTAAGATAACATTTTTGATTTGGCACTATCTAATATAGATTACTGATTGATGCTTTGTACCTTGTTCTCTGACTCTTTCAGACAGAAACGCATATGGGTCCAGAATGGAAGTCAGAGAAAAAACAATCTGAAGATAATCAAGCTTCATGCTGGTGCTCTGACCTGCTTCTGTAGGTCATGGGAGACATCAGTAACACATCAACCCTGTTCTATAGAGAACTGAAAAGTTATCACAGTAGGGTTCAGTCTGCTTCCTTCTTCCATTATCGCCATCTTCATAATCTATACCATCATGTATGCCTCAGGCTCACAATTATCACTGCCGGAAAACTATCTCATAAAGGGAACATACATATTTCAATGTATTTAGTGTCAGAAGGAACGATTATCAGATAATGAGCAGTTTTATTCATTGCCTCAGTAGTTTAACATTGTGCCATCTGCATACATTTGCCTAATAACTTCTGGAAATAAGGATATAATGCATAAAAGAATGAGTCATCTCGTTCATTTTTACAACTGCACATGCATTTTTGTGGTTATAATTAATCAAAATGTGTTTAGGCTTACAAAATGTTTCATGTATTTAATCTAGAATTACCACCTGGCAGTTTTACGTCTCTGCTTGTGTTCGGTTGCCAAAGTGCAGTAGAGGGTTAAGGTGTAAGTTATCCTATGGATATTTGTTATCAAAATTTTACTTGAGCTTGATCTTACACTTTCAAAGTCCAACCAGGTCATCCTTGAGTCGCCGTGGCAATGTGAGCAGAGTTTGAAGAGAATCTCTCAAAATGTAATTGAGGCACTGGCTATGATTGCATTATTTTTAATTACATACTTTATTTTATTCTATTATTGTTATTGTTGTTTCTTATTATTTATGGTAATTTTATGTATTTTTGTTTATATTTGTTTTATCTGTATTTTTGTTTATAACTATTTTTATGTATCTTTTTATCATTTTTTTGTAACTGTTATTGGAATTCATATTACACTGAGAAGTTTTCCACAGGAATTAATAAGGTACAACCTCATCTAATTTAATCAAATGTATAAATAAGGGTTGAACATGAGGCCCTACAAACCTTTACCTTCGACTTACGACACTGTAAAGTCTACTAGTCAGAGAGGTCACCAATATAAACAAAAAAAATGATGTCCTTGTTTTCTTGAGCTGTTAAGTCCACATGCAAAGGATTCACATGAGACAAAAGGACCTTGACCCTAGACCTCTAATATTTTTTTCTCGTTGCTAATTCCGTTGAAGATTTAAGCTAAATTTGAAGTAATTATCCCAAAGTTGTTAGGATATGCTGCACAGACAAACAAGGCCTGGTTAGACCCAACTCTGTGGAATTGCAGCACCTCAAATATAACTAGAAAGCACTCGGAGAGCGCAGACCTCCGCCAGCCCTCCTCAGTCCTCAGCCATATTGTCATTTTGACCGTAATATTACTCCTACCTTTATTTCATTGAAATATTTAGATTCCTTGACCATGAAAACATACCATTAGCAATTGGATTCATAGTGATATCTATTTTAGTTCAGTAGTTATTCACAGAAATCAAATTTTTCGCCATGGCGGCCAAACGCTGATCCTGATTAACACCAATATCGAATCATTTCTTCCTTTTCCCATGCTGAACATTTCCTGAAAATTTCATCCAAATCCGTCCATTACTTTTTGAGTTATTTTGTTCACAGATGGACAGACGGACGGACAAACTCTCCCAAAAACATAACCCCCGTGGCGGCGATAACTAACACTATGAAAAGTTTACAGTGTTTATGATGTGCTGATGTGGTGATGGTTCACAAGTGCAGCCTGAATAGATGAAAAACCTGAAATCTCTGACTCTGGTTACATCTGCAGAGGCATTAAAACATACATCATCAGACATACTGTGCAGTATGTGTTCAGTCTATTTGTAAAATAAGCTGCAAATGTCTGAGTCTGTTCAGTTCAGATAATAAAAAGCTGATGAATGACAAAACCATTGATGAATAATTTAAACGCGACTCCCTCAGAGGCCAAAGATACAATTTCCTCTTAAAAAGAAAATATTACTACAGCATAGTGCACTTGATTTTGAACCAGTTTACCCTCAGACAGAAGGCGTCTCCAACATTTCTGCAGTATTGACACATGTTTTTCATCCTGATTGTAAGTTTGCACTCCAAAGCAGGTCTCTCAGCAGAGCTGGATCAATATTGGAAGAGCAAAGCCCTTGTTCTCTCTGTTTATAGATCCGTGCCATCTGCTGGACTTTGCTTCCTCTGCACATTCTGATCACAGTCCGTCTGCTGGCGACGTGACTGAAGAACTGCAACTTATGCTGCCGGTATTTATAGTCCAGATAACAGAGTGCAAGTTCAGCCTTTTGTGATCCTTGGTTGTATTTTTTTCGGATATAAAATGAAAATACTTTAAATTAAATCTAACTGAAACAAATGTGCATGATAAAGGCAGCTACTTCCAGCCTTTTGTTTGTGAATTTGAGAAAAAAAATGCTGTCCTCGAAGTAGAAAAGGATCAATTTGTGAAGTAGTGTAAGTCCTGAATTTTTAGCAACACATAACATTTTTTAAAAGATACTCTTGAGTATATATATTTTTTGTTTTACTATTAAAAAATGTCATAGAAAAACATGCCTCTTCATATCTTCATGTTTCATAATTTTTATATTTTTTCACAAGACAATGCTATTTCTACTTTTCATGTTAGGTGTGAGTTTTATAAATCATAAATCAATCCAACTGCTTAGAAACAATTTAGGTTTAGAACAAATAAACATGTGATTAGTCAACGCATGTTAAGGATTACTATTTTAAGCATTATGCCTGGGATTTAACATAATTATAAATTTGATTCATTTTTTTTATCTTGCCTAAATCAAAATTAATGTTATGTAGCCTTCCAAAGAACAAAAGGATCAGTATGTGCACCAAGCAAGGCCTGCAGTTTAAACTTTGTGTATCTGTGATTCACAAGTCAGCACAACAATGTGCATTTTTTACCTTTACTGTTGGTGAGTGAGTTTTACAAACCATAAACCAATTCAAAGTGAAAAAATAATTTATGTTTAAGAAAGTGCAGTATGAAGTCGTTCAGTGGAGTAGAATGTTCATTTCTTGAATATCTTTTTTCACTGCAAATCAAAACAGAGATACTTTATGCCATGCATTTGACCTTTGAGCTTATAAAATGCAAATTTAGCACAGCGGTCAAAATATGATTTTCTCCAGAGAAAAGGTGCTCTGAACTCCTGTCTTAATAAAAATTATATGACTTTTAAATTGGGATAATGAGTGTTATTCAGATTAGTTGATAATAAATTCTGCTCCACTGTGCCTTTGTTATGCGTGTGGTCGTTACATAAATATTCCATAATTGTAGCCTGGGTCATCACTTTGAATGGTAATATCACTGTCAATAATATTATCACTGCTGTAGCAGTATCTATATTATACTATCAATTTATTCTATTTTTGCATTTTTTTCTATTTCCTCAAACATCCATTCAATATTTTATGCTACTGGCATGGGAAAATAAGACTAGAATGAGAACGATGAATCATACTTTATCTAGAGTGTAACTTGCTGCAAAGAAAAAAAAAGGTAACACTTTCTAACAAGCTCACATTTATAATGCATTATAATGCATTCATAATGCCTCATAACAACACTAATAAGCATGATGTTCAATGGTCATAAAACATTATAATGCATTCATAATGCTTCATAACTACACTCATAATGCTTTATGATGCACTATATCAACAGTCATAAAGCATTATGATGTCACTTACAATGAATTATAATGACTAGCTCTATTGTTCATTATAAGTGATATCATAATGTTTCATGACTGTTGATATAGTGCATCATAAAGCATTGTGAGTGTAGTTATGAGACATTATGAATGCATTATAATGTATTACAGATGCCGTGATAATGCATTATAAATGTGGGCTTCATAGAAAGTGTTACCAAAAAAACTGTATTACCCAATGACCTAATGATCACTATTTATACACTAACACTTGTTCTAAATTACCCACGTGCAATTACTTGTCAAACATTGAATTCTTTAGAAATAACAAAAATAAAGGAATGAATTACCAAATGAATGAATAAATAAATAAATTGTTTATTATTTTCTCAATAAAAAATATCCTTGGTGTGTCTGTGTTTCATAAAAAGAGAATGAAAATAAGTAATAAAAAAACATATTTTTGAATATCCGCACTCACTGTTTAAGGTACACCTTCCTAACACTGGGTTGGACCCCTTTGGTCTTCAGAACTACCTTAATTCTTCATGTCATAGAACAAGGAGATATACTTTGGACCATAATGGTAGATAGCAAATTGCTGTTGCAAAGCGGCATGCTCATGATGCAAATCTCCCATCCCACCACAACCCAAAGGTGACAAGACCTGCCATCCTGCTGAGCGCAGCCAGTGCACTGTGGTCATGCAGAGATGGACATATTCGGTAACAGCTGCGGTGTTTAAATGATATAGTTGGTCCTAAGGGGCACAATGTGCTAAGAAATGTTTCCCACACCATCACACTGCCAAAATCAGCCTGGACCATTGAAGGCAGAGTGCATCCATGTTTTCATGTAATTTATGCCGGATTCTGACCTTACAAACTGAACGCTGCAGCAAAAATCGAGACTGAGACTGGGCCACGTCTTTCCAACCTTCAATTGTCCAAGTTTGCTAAGCCCATGGAGATTAATGCCTTACTTTTCTACTCCTTAGTGACTGGAATGGTTCATAGGTTGGTGCGCTTCTGCTGTAGCCCATCTGCTTCAAGATTCAATGTGTTCTGCATTCAAAAATACAATAGTAGTCCTCTGCATACATCTGTTGTAAAAAAAGTGGGTATTTAAATTACTGCTGGCTGGCACCAACAACTGTCCATCCATTATCAATAGCATTTGTTACTTCTGGGATCACAGGGAGCTCAAGTCTATCCAAGCTGACACTGGGCAAGAGACGGGGTGCACCCTGAAGTGGTCACCAGCAGAGTCACACACTCCTAAGGGCGATTTTGGAGTCACCAATTAACCTAATGAGCATGTTTTTTATCCTGTTTGAGCTGCAGGGGGTTGAAGCAAATCATAGCCAATCAACAGGACACTTCATAAAATAAACTTTAATAAATAAGGTGCTTATTTTGGTGCAGCTCATTGAACTTCAATCCTGGCCCACTGATTGGGTGACTGTTGCTGTTAGGGATGGAAATTGATAAGATTTTATTGATACCAATGGCACTAACAATTCTGCTTATCAGTGGGATTATTTGATGATTCTTGTATTGATTCCTGCTGATTTTCTGTGTGGGTTCAAGTTGGCCTGTGGGTTTTCAGTGGCACCAATGTCAAGCACATGGCACTCCTGATTCAATGCTGTGCTCCAAATATACATGACTCTGCAAGTTGCTGGTGTTTTCACTCACTAAAGCTGTGCAGTAACTGCCCTTTTGTTGAAAATTAAGCCACAACTTTTACTTCTTCGGACTCATGTTAAGAAGGGTTGGATAAGGGAATTGATAAGCAAACAGACTTGTCATATTGATTCCTTGAGGAAGCTGTTATTTATTTCAACTGGAATTAAGTGTTCAGTCAATTTTAGTTTTCTAAAAAGGAAACTCAGGACCTTTCTTCTAATCTTGCTTTTGAATTTTAAACATGTTTTACTGAATAATATATTTATTAACTTTGTTTTATCATTCTTACCAAAAAATCCTTTATTGTGTATCTCAATCTAATTATTCATTTAACTCTATTGTTAGTTGTACTCTGTTTTTTTTTTTAATGTATTTTTTGGGCATTTTGTGCCTTCATTGATGGAAGAGAGACAGTGGATAGGCTTGTGAAAGGGTGTGAGAGAGTAGGGGAAGACACTCTGCAAACTGGTCACAGGCGGGATTTGAACCTGGACCGGCAGAACCAAGCACACGGGGTGCCTGGTTGCTTACCACTCTGCCAAACCAGCACCCCTACTCTGTTTTTTTCACTTTTATTTTCAGGGTTTCCTAATTTTCAATTCATAACAGTGCTTCCACCGTTCCTCATTCTCTTCTTCACACACACAGCCCTGTTAAATCAAGGTCTATGATTATTTTATTTATTTACTTTATGAATGTGTTACGGTTCCTTACTGGGTAATATATATGATTTTCTATTTGAGGTGCAGCAGCGGACGTTACGGGGATCACTAGGGCCCAGTGTGTTCCCGGAATATAAAAGGCTGACTTCCGCCGCGGCCTCTCTCTCTCTTGATCTCACGCGACATCCTTCGGCCGGCCACGCAGCAGCCACGTTACTTTGATGCACTTACACGCACTTCAACACTTTACATTTCACTACAAGAGTCTTTTTCTTACTGATATTCACAAACACACACGCACCGGCAGCACACCATCCATTTACTGACTCCAGAAATATAACTGTTTAATTTATTGTTTAATTAATAAAACGTTGCCTTCTGTGTCCCCCCCTTCATTTGTTGCTGCCCTACGAGCCGGGCTGTTACAGTATGTATTGTGAATTACTTATTTATTTTTTTGATTTATTGATTAATTTGGGTACATTTGTTTGACCTATTATTTTTACTTAGTTTTGTTTTGTTTTGCACATAGTACTACATACAGTATGTTGTATGAAAAGTGCTATTCAAAGTTTGATTGCCTGATTGATTAATTAGTTGACTGAAAATCTTGTGGAAAATTTAGCATTGGACGGTGGGTAGGAAATCAATGGCAACAACAGCAGCTTTAAAGTCAGTTTAATCAGGATTTTCACCACAAATATGACATATAAGATCATCAGACATTTGCTTTGAATAATGTCTTTTCTTGCATTCAAACATTTTTAAACACAGCCATCTTTACTTTAATTCACTGAGTTAAAGTACCAAACTGCAGCTACACACAGTTTAAGGAACAAAATAAATCTATAGCAAATATCAAATAAGTCATCACAAACTTTCAGAGGAAGCAATCCCTGATAGGTCAGAGACAAGCCATGTCAACGTTCCCATTAACTTCCTCATGGAGTCGCTCAATCAACAATCCATTCTTCGCCATTTTCCACATTTAGACGGAGCCTAACCTCCTGACATATGCTACAGCTCCATCAGCCCTGATCAGCAGAGCAGACATGAAGTTCACTCAGCTCTGCACCAACTGGAGTGAGTGTGTGTGTGAGTGTGTGTGATTGTGAGTATGCGGACACTCCACACCTTCTGACTCAGCAGCCTCTGTCAGCTCTGCTTAATTTCGTCATGCTTGACTTCCTGCTACCTAGAGTCTCATCTGCCAGAGCCCCTTAATCCACTTGTCACTCACGACAACAAAAAGCAAGGGGAAGGTGCTCCTTGAATGGAGACAAGAAGGTGGAGCACTGGTGGGTGTAGTGGGAGGAGGAGTGGGGGATTGTCTTCGCAGATGTTCAGGCACAGGTGCAGAGAAACAGCTGTTAAAGTTTCAGACTGATGAGTAGTGCTGCAAAGTTTCGAGACTCTGATCACAGGGGAAAACATGAAAAATATCCTAAAATCCTGCCTCTAAGGGAAATGTTTGAGACCCTTACTCAGGCAAAGGTGTTATGATTATGGATTGTCCATTAATTCATCCACATGTAAGTAGAATGACCATCTCGACCATTTATATGGGCACAATATCACAGGAATGCTCTAAGAGATGTTCTTCAAACTTTGCATCCCTGTCCACTCTGGTATAAGGAACAAATTGATTAAATCTTAAAGTCAAAAGTCAATGGATTCAGTATGTAAATTCTGGAGGTCAGAAGTCAAGAGCCAAGGTCTTTTTACGCATATTTGTACCTTGCTTTCGAATGACATATCTCAACAGCATTTTAAGGGATTTTACTTAAACTTTGCAGACATATCCACTTTGACACAGATTTACTTGGTTTTGTGTTTGTCCCTTCCATGCCTATGTCTTAGCAGTTTTACTATTTTTTCTTAATAATGTAAAAAGGTCCACTCTGACAGAAGAGTAAACTGCAATCATTTTGTCAAATAATGAGTCAACAGATGTCCATCGTTGCTCGTGTGCAGAGAATCCTAGAAATACACTAAGGAAGGGATTTTCCCAAGGTTTTGTATGAAATGTCCACTCTTACAAAAGAATGAATGGATTGAATATTGAAGGTAATGGGTCAAAGGCGAAGGTAACTTGGCATCATATTGCTTTTGAACAGATATCTCCAAAATGCTTGAAGATGCCTTGTAGATAGGGATATATACTGCGGACCGGTACTTTAATGTGCCGGTCCCTAATTTGGTCGGTGCTCGAGTACCGTTAAGAATCTGGAAAAACGGTACTGTTATCAGTACTTGAATGCAAGGGCGTCAGTTTGTTTTAAAAAGTCGGGGGGACAGCTACTGGTACAAGTGACTTTTAAGAAGTGCTTGTGATCAAGGGGCGCTGCTAGGGATTTTAGCCCCAAGTTAGGAAATGTAACTAGGTCCCCCATAGTCGGCCGTTAGGCCGTCGAAAATTTTTGATACTGTTTTACAAAAAAAATGCATTTTAGTGATATTTTGACTATCATTCCTTTATTTGTGAAAAGAACAACATGACAGCTACTTGGTAGGGGAAGCACTGAAAATACAATGAAATTCATTTAGATTTTATTTGCTGCAAGACTGATACTCTATATTCCAAAAACCCATCTCTTTATTTAAATACTTGAACATAAAATTCTCTTTAGAATAATTAGAAGACAAAAACAACCTAAAATACAAAATAACCTCTTCCTTTAAAATGAAATGCAGTTATAATCAGTGGAGAAAACACCATCAAAGACAAAATGGCCAATTGTCTTTTATGATATACTGTAATTTGAACATGTAGCCCCACATGCAGGTTTAATTTATCTCCAATACTGTGGGCTCACAGGTGATGCCAATAGATTTGTGTTGAAAAAATACATATATGAGGCTGTGTGGTTTTTGCTTTATAACCTCCTGATTTCCAGAAAATGTAAACATTTCTCAGACTGGATTGAGAGCAGTCACCCAGTCTGACCACAAATGTCTCTGTTCCTGCTGCAGAGTCCAAACTACTGACCAAACATTAGACTTCAGAAGCGGATGCTTTTTAAATCATTAGAATCGTTATAAAATAAAATACTTACAATAGGCTTTTTTAATTTCAGAAAGATATTTTATTCACTAATGTGCTTTTCTCCATTATAATCTTTTAATGTAACACACAGCTGCATTAAGTGACATTAATTCTTTGTGTCACATCTTTCTTGTTTGTAGGCTGGAAACATTTATTATTATTATCATTATTATCATTATTATTTTTCAGGCCTAATTATTCGAGGAAAATATCGCCATGTGTGGATAATCCGGGTCATGACCTCTTCTTCTGCTGTGGTGTTATTACATGGGATAATCACAGCAAGCAAACAAGTTTTCTAACTCACCCAGGTATTGTCAGAAGAAAGAGCACGTTCTGGGTCGGAGCTTCAACTTGGCGCAATTGCAAATTTATAGCAGCTGCATGTTTTTTTATCCTCACGGAGGTCTGCAGCGTCTCTCTTTATTTTCTATACTTCTGAAATAACTGGGATTACAATGGTTTACACGTGAGGGATTTGAGTGCGGTGGAGACAAAATGACCTCTGACAGAAAGTGGGGGGGACACATCCCCCCGTCCCCCCCTAAACTGACGCATATGCTTGAATGTCTCTTCGACTGTCATGTAGTTATGACACTACTGCTGTCAACAGGTAATGACGCAAATGGCTCAAGCATGTTGGTGAGGGCTAAGCACTCGAAGGTTTGGGCTCACTTTAGCAAAGTTAATGAAAACTTGTACCGATGCAATCTTTGTCAGAGAGAAGTTGCGTCCAAGGGAGGAAATACTAGCAACATCACCAAAAACTTGGAGCACGCACATAGTATAAAGTTAAAGGAGTGCGCGCTGTTTGATTGCTATAGCAACACGAGTAGAGTTAGCAGCCCGGCTAACACTAAAGACTGCAGCACCGCGGCGGCGGTACCCGGTTTTGTTTCTGCTATGTCAAGTCACGGTATGTTTTTTTGTCTAGTTTGTAGTCATCATTACAGCACCGATTTTAGCACCACAAGATATATGGGTCTGTGTGTACATGCAGTCTGTTGGGATTTGCCATCTCCTCAGCTTTCTTTTTGCCTCTGAGAAGCATTTGTATTGCATTACTTGTATTCTGTTGAAGCTTTATTATTACCTTGTGGTAATAAAAAAAAGGTTGAATCTTTTAATATCTTGTAAAGTCTTTATTTTTTACACATAATTACATGTTGTATTATTGATAACAGTATCGATAAGTATCTATACCAATAAAGAGTATTGGTATCGGTATCTGTATTGGTATCGATAAAATCATAACGATATACATCCCTACTTGTAGATGTTCTCGTACATGTACATGTTCTAGTTTTGTACCATTGGCCAATAAAGTTCCCTGTATCATTACTTTCCTACAGCCTTAAAGTTTGGTTCCACTATGATAAATTAACAGTTTGATTTTGGAATTGAAAAGTATAAGCTTATTCCACCACTGCCTTGTGCATGAATGAATAATGCCTCAGTGGAGTTTAGAAGCTGCATTTTCATTTTATAATGTGTCTCTCTAAATAAATAAAAACTGTTCAAAGTACTTTCTTTTGCACTCCGACAGCCCAGTTCAAATATATTAAAAAGAAGAAGTCACACTGTCATCACACATTTATGAAAAAAAATATTTCTCCAATTTCCTCCAAAACAGCTCAGACAACTGGCATTCAGTATTCAATTTAAAATTGCAATTGTGGTACTGTTAGACGGTGAATCATGTGAAAGTTTGAAAAAATGACTCCCTGCCAAACAGTGAATAATATGGTGGGCAAATAGATAACTCAACCAATTTGATGACAGAATACTTTATTAAAGTCACACCAGGATGCATGACAATTTTCAACTTTATATTTTCAGAATTTAATACAATTCTGGAGGCCGGATAGGAAGATGAGGGTCCACCAGCTGATGATCACTGCTCTGATGCCCCAAGCCCAGACGAGGAGTCTAAGGCCTCATTTTGCCATGACAGTCAAAGCTGCATAACTGGGTTTTGCCTTTGATATTTCAACTCTGGTCTATTTTTTTCCTGAAAGTACTTTCAAACACAATATTCAAACAAGTAAGCAGTTGTCACACAGTGGATCCTGGAGGTACTTTAGCTTGGCTTAACTGATCCAGTTTAAAAATGATATTTTACATTATCCCAAAATACCTCATGTATCAAGATTTCTATGTTCCTTGAGTTGACAAAATGTAGTTTACTTTTTCAGATCATCTGGTGTTCACTTCAAGAGGTTGTTGTATTCCTGTTTAATTTGACCTTTAGTGATTGACACACATACAAAATCTACCCTGTAATACTCCTATGGGCAAGATAGCAAAGTATGGGGCAACAATTTGGGGTGAGAACAAGCCACAATAACATCATAGGGTGATTATGTGCTAAAAAATGATTTACAATGACTTACTTTTCCATTACCAAGCCAATTTGTTAAGGCATGACTTCCCTGCCCGGCACATCCTTTGTGTCCTTCTGCCAGCAACACCAGCCAATTCACAAGAGGAAACTACTGCCCTCTAACTGGATAAATGGGCTATTTTTGGAGCTACTATCACCAGTGTTTACTTGGAGTCCACAAAGCCGAACTTTGGAGAATCATGAGGTCTAAATCAAGAATGAGAAGCAGCTACAGGAACCGGAGGACCACATAAACCCAGATTGTAAGCTCACATTGTCAGCAATCCAGGGTGTTTGAGAATGTTTGAGGATACCACCAAAAATCTGTTTAGAATGAGAAAAAATGGTGGGTGGTTTGCAGAATTCCTTAGTTGACATGGATTTGATGGCACCATTATCAGCAATGTAGAGCCCTAGCTTTGCGCTGGCTATTTTGGCACAGACTGTGAGTTGCTGTCGTTATCAACAATTTCTGTTTTGATTCAAGTTTGGGCAGACACACCGTGTAATAGGATCAGGATCAATCAAACAGGCTTACGCAAAAGAACACCTTATATTCAGCTGTCACTACCCTTTTATTACTGTCTCAGTATGTTCATTTGTGGGATAAATAGTATTTCCAGCCCTCTACTCTCCAAATCTTGCTCAGTCTGTCTATTTTTTTTTTTTTTTTTTTTACAACTTTCTCATCTCGCCTTGCCTGCACGTCATTTTAAAAAGTGGTTCCACAGCCTCTAATTGCAGAAGCTCACAGTCAGACCTCCACAGAAAAAGTTCAGACGGGTTTCATTGATATTTGCGGGAGGCGATGCTGTGCTGCAAGATGAAAGTCAACACCAACGGGTGACATTCCAATTTCTCTCAGGTGCAGACTATTTTCAGATCTGCAATCTGCTTTCTGCTAAAAATTGGCTGTTTGCAGACCCATGGAAAAGCAGACAAGTCTAAATAATTATGATCACCTAGGCTTGAAATTAACACAGGCTGACTTGCCCGGTGTGGGTAAATTTCACTGTGGTGAATAACGCATATCTACCTGCAGCCTTATTGATGTTTTCTGAATTTGTGTTTTTGAAGGAAGAGAGGGGAGTTTCAGTGGTTGTAGAACGGACTGAAAATAGGACTGTGGCATTTGTTTGACACTGTACGGAAGGAGACACCATTGCAGACAATATTACATATTCAGTGTAGATCAATCAATCAATCAATCAATCAATCTTTATTTGGATAATTTTCAGACAAAATTTGGTAACACAGAAGAAACAAAATAAATTCAAATGAATAAAAAGTAGAAAATTGAATACAATGAAAAATACAACCTCACCCTCGCAATCCAAATATAGCACACACACTCACACACACATACATAGACATGAGGAGTAGATTCTAACAGAAAATATATGGGATATTAATCAACATCAAGATATCAATAACATCTTATAATGTTGAAGTGGGGTAGGTGTCAGATGAAGGGAGTTACAGTACAATCAAAGAAGCATATAGAAATACTGCCAGTCCAACACAGGAGCATTAAAATGTTTTTTGGCAGACTAATGCTACGGCCACATCGGACGCGAATTCGCAAAGAAGCGCTTTGAGATTACATACAAAGTCAATTCAAAGACGCGTTTGGATGCAGATTCGCCCCGGGCGGTGAGTTGGACGCGTTTGGCGTGGCGCGTATGGAGCGTCCAGCGCATTTGGGGTGTCAAACGCCTCTACGCTCGAGCTGAAAATATTGAACTTTCGATGCCAATTCGCGAGACGCTGTGCCGCGGAAGCCAATCAGCCAATGTGCGATTTTTTGCCCTTTTTGACACGATTTTCACCTGTGCGACTATTTTGGGGATCGGGCCGAGTTTTGGCTAAATTGCGCATCTCACATCGTGTAGTATACACAAGGTAACGAGAAGCGATTAACACCTCTCGACCACCTCCCGATCAATTGGATGAAAATGAAACCTGGTAGAAATCCTTGTCGCCCCTCGTGAGGCTATGTCACACTTCACATGTGCAAATGTCGATACAGAAGAGAAAACAAATGCTCAAGACGGAGCAGTATGGCATCACAACGGACCTGGACCCAAGCAATGGAGGGTCGACTTGTTGAGCTATGGCAGGCACAGCGGAGCCTGTTTGGGCAATGCGTTTTTGTTTGTTATTCATTCCCATCTGTGAGCATCTGACCACTCCCTACTTCTTCTTCTACTGCTACTTTTTACGCTGCATTTCTGGATACAAGAGTCTGACGTGTTGTACATGGATGTACAGCGTGAGCAGTCAGAGCAGTTGGTGGGGGCGGGGGAAACGGTAGGTTGTCTCACATTGCCAAATGATTTATGGGGTTTTGTTCTGTTCTTACAGGAATATTGAAGTATTTCTTTAGTGCTCCCTCTCATTATCTTGGAATACAAACAACACATTTTACTAAAGATAACAAAGCTGTTTTCTCACACATCAAGGAGAATGACTAAGTGAGAATGACCCTGCTGTTGTTTGTGTGTTTTCTTGTCACTAAACATCTATTTCTGTTTTGCATATGAATGTAATTGTGAATTTAACATATTTTTTCTATCTCACACAGACAAGAACCACAGGTACATATAACAGTCAGTAATCAACACTTTATCTGCTTTGTCTCAACAGGGCCCTTGCAAACACACTGGAAGCATAAAGAGAGACATACGGAGCCGGCTGCTGAGCCGCACACTTGTTAATCAAGTTGACATCTTCACACAACAGAAAAATCCCAGAAGCAGCTCTGCATACACAAGATCACTTCAACTTTTGTTTTCTGTTGTGGCATTTTTATTATTGTGGAGACTTGAGGGCACAAGGAAGGTCAAAAGCAGACGGTTAGAGCTGTGCACAGCCCCTTGGTGAGTTATTTATTTATCATACACATAAATAATAAAGCTGATTTGTATAGCAGTGTCAAGCTTTGATGATGTGTTTATTTTGCACTTCAATAAAGCTATTTTGTACATACCTATCACTCTGCTGGATTTACTTTTTAACAGTTAGATAAGTAAAATCTCTTTTCATATGGGTCTACTGTACGTAAACAAAGCAGGTAAATAATAAGACCATATACATATAAATGCATTTTTAGTGGTTTAAGGTATAACATTGGACAAGTTAATCCAAGAGTAGAAGGCATCACACTGTATTTGTTGCAATGCAGCATATGGATGGAGCCACATGGCTGATGCTATCCCTTTTTTTCCAGCTAAACTGACCCCAAAATGTGGAGCTGCAGTTTGTTGATTGGTCACAAAAGTCATCGATTACCAAACAAGATCAGGGTTCACCACTCCAATAATACCAAACTGTGCTGAACCAAATCAGACCACTCTGTGGAAACAAGGCTGTAAACTTTCCCCAATTTTATTTGGCAGGGACTTTGCAGGTCTACCACAGGAAACTGCTTGGATCTGCCCACCCTCCTGGCAGTCATGAGATCCCTTGCAAAGACATGATAAGCATTCAATAATTACTGTTTCCATGTTACAGGATATATTCATCAACTTTATTATTAGCATGAAAAATGCTACTAGGTAAAAACTCAAGACAACAAAAACAACAAAAAAACCTGTTTGCTGGTAATGGGCTGGCGACTGGACAGAACTAGGCTGGCATTTGGCTGGGAGGTGAAGTAAAAGCAGCAGCATCTTTGTATATTTTTGTAAATTCCTGTAATTACAGATGTAAAGCTGAGAGTAAGTCTGTGTTTTGCAATTCTATAAGGAGTATTAAACTTGAGCCTGAAGCTGGTTCAGGCATCATCTTCTTGGCCTATATTTCTGGTGCACAGTCATATGGGAGGGGTATCCCAAAAACCCTGGCCTACTTGAGGTGCCTTGATGGTATTTACACTTTACAAACACCTTTTCAGCCTCTTCTCAAACATTCTCTTGGTAGAATGAGCAACAGAATGAGTAGCAGATTTCCTTGTTTCTTTCTTGTTGTTAATCCAGGAGAAAATCATCACTGATTGGAAAAGAGACTAAGCTCAAGCGGACTGCAAATGTGACCTGTTGGAGAAGTCAAAGTCCAGTGGCTTTCTGTGGTTGATTCTACAAAATCCAGCACAATGTTGCTGTATTTTTGTACATGGAAGGTAAAAACTAAACAAGAATGCTACTTGAATGTCTGGACTGACCCTCTTTCTTGAAGTTTTGTTATTAGTTTTGAAAACTGACAATGTTTTATTTAATGTTTAGGTGGTATTAAACACTCCTTTAAAATCTATTTAATAAAAGAGTGTGATGTGCCTCAGACAAGAAGTTGAGATAATACTTCAAATTTTTGAGAGCCTTTTGTGTCTTTATTTGGGTGGATATGTACAATTCTGATCATTGCTAAAAAATCACAAGCCCCAGTGTTCAAAATATCTTGTATTTTTCACAAACTGGCACAGCAGATGGACAGTTATAATATATCACTTGTCCATCCAAGCCCATAGAAAGTGTTTGGGAATAGGCAGAACCTTATTCAGCAGGTGACTGGATAACTGTTGTGTCAAACCCAGCCATTGCGGGCCAATCAGATACATAGGAGCTAGATTATCAAATGTGAGCCACTCCATTGGACAAACCCTCTGCAAAACATATCTTAAACTAGAAAAGCACTCGGAGAGCGCAGATCTCCGCCCACGCCACAGTCCTTAACCACATTGGGATTTTGACCATAAATATTAGTCCGACCTTTATTTCATTGAAATATTTAGATTCCTTGCCCATGAAAACATACCATTAGCAACTGGATTCATAATGATATCTCTTTTAGTTCAGTAGCTATTCACAGAAATCACATTTTTCGCCATGGCGGCCAGACGCTAATCTGGATCAACACCAAAATCGAATCACTTCTTCCTTTTCCCATGCTGAACATTTCTTGAGAATTTCATCAAAATCCATCCATCACTTTTTGAGTTATTTTGTTCACAGATGGACAGACAGACGGACGGACAGACAGACAAGCAAACTGTCCCGAAAACATAATCTCCTTGGTGGAGGTAAGCAAAAATACCCTTTCTTTCAAGAAGTGCTTTCAGTGTTGTTTTTCATTTGATAAATAATGTGGTCCATATTAAACAAAACTGCTACAAAGGCTGTTAACATTTATGCTAATGTCCGCACCAACCAATTCCTGCTGTCGTCTAGCTTGTAGCTCCGACCTCTTCCTGTTTGAAAAGGCACTAATTGGGCCGTGCCGCTTTGGGAAGTGTGGAGTCATAGACTGGAACATAGTTAGATGAATCTGAGAGATCACATACATTAACTAAAGTGGAAGCAGTTCATACACTGACACAGAGACAACAGTTCAAGTGGTTGTACAAGTACAACGGAGGCATGGCCCAGTTACCATATTTTTATTCTATAGATTGTGCTAAACTGCTCACTGGCTAATGTGCCTACCTTGATGGCATTAGTGGAGATTTGGATCTCATGCAGCTTCTTCATCGTCCCGTCTCGGTCAACGAAGTACGACGAGGCCAGCTGATGAAGGGCTTCCACATTCTGAGTGGCGTTGACAAGCTTTCTGTCAAGCTTGTTTTTGGCCAGGTACATCGTCAGCGCCTCCTCCCCTGCAGAATGAACAAAGTAATGTAAATGACTGGGATTATAGAAACTTGATGCCCTTGAAGTATCTTGAAGTTCACTTAAAGTGGTGATGAAACACCAAGTCAGGTATTAGGGTTACATTTGAATACATTATCCTACAGTAAGTCACAGCTCATGAATATTGAGTGTAAACTCTGGCTATAATTTGTGAGAATTGTCCCATCCAGGCTTATCTTCTTCACCAATTGAGAGTCTAAAAGCAGAGATAAGTCAGAGGTCTAAATACCAAGGCGAGCACTTTTAGCTTGAGAAACCGGATGCCCCAGTTTTCCAGGAAAAGATTCAATATTTCCTGCTACATCCCCAGCTGGCACCATCCCCGGAATTGTCCTCGGATTTCCCCCTATTGGGATGGCATTATTTCCATCAGGGTCTGGAGATATAATACCCACCCACCCCTCCACCCCTCCTCATTTCCAAATACCACAGGAGTTTTATCCTGCTGAGAACAAATATATCACGTCCGGTATCTTTCTTCTCAGGGAGGCAGAAGGCAAAATTGAATACAAACACGCAGATATGAAATAACAATTCAGATAGCAGGCAGGGATTTAATTAGTGCCGGGAAAATGAGAGAAAATAGGGACAAGAACATGAGCTGCTGCAGCTGCTTCTATCACCACGCAGACTGGACCTGTTTATCTGGGCTGAGGGCTTATCTGACACGTTCCTTGATTACTACACTACCAATTTTATTTTGTTCCACCTGGATGACTGAGTAAATTCACTCATTTACTCAGTTAAAGTGAATGTCTGAATCTGTTTGGTGATATAAAAGTAGACTGCAGAGGAGCTAAGCCCCTCCTTTGATACTTTTCTATTTTTACGACAGATGGATTGGTTTTGTTTAATCTACTCTTATCTATAAAGATATTAAAAATAAGGAAATAAACTATCATTGATGAGTCTGTACATCACATTAAGCAGAAAAAAAAAGGAATTGGGCCACATTTGAGTCTTCTGCCCTGGTCTTTTATTATTAATGTGAAATAGGGGTTGGTTCAGGGCATAGGGTGACTATTTAAGATATACTCAAATAAAAAATGGATTTATTATTCTTACTGTTGATTTAAAACATGCATTTGTTGCAGGACTAATGCATAATACATGTTGTATAGTAAGAAAAGCTTTCACTGGTATACTTTTTGATGAAGAAAATCTAGCCAGAATGTTTAATCTAATTTATCAAAGGAGTATATGAGTTTTGTTTTTTTCTGATATGATTTGTTTTCGTTGTTTTCATGAAACACTCACATTTTTCAGATGGATATTAATACATGTTTCTGTGACATTTGCTATTTGTCCATCTGGACTTGACAAATGTCCAGATGGACAAATTGCAAATATAGGAGGTGGATGAGTGTGTGTACACTAAAGTGAATAAGCTCTGGTTTTGTAGCCTGAAATGCACATTTGAAGGCTTACCACAGCCACACCAAGAATTTGGCAAAATTGAATTTTGAACATTTTGGTCATTAAAGAGAATTGCTGATGTTCACCAAGTTTGACTTTGATGTGATGTATGGATTAGAAGAAGTTGGCAAAGTTAAGTTCTATATTTGGAGTCTAAACTGTGTTTTTGCAAATGTATCCTTGTTCAAGACAGTACTAACATGGTATCCTAAAGGAGGTATTTTATAGTTTTTGTAGCCCAATAGAAATTGTCAGGATTTTTCCCCTCCACAGTTCTAAGAGCTCAGTATTGCTTTCAAGGTTCGTAGCAACACCTGACATAATTCAGAATTAAAATGACGAGAAGCAGCTGGATGCAATCAAATGGAATTTTACTAGCCAGCAAGGAGTTACAACATTACAAAGTGTCAAACAGTCCGAGAGTTGAACTGAAGAAATACAATGTCTTCTCTCTTTTATAAGATTAATAAGAATATCTTTGTATGTAACATGTGGGGTTGAGTGACCTCCGCACAGGCTCCTCATCTCCATTTCGGGTTTAAGTTGGTCTGGGAAGATGCCCCCAGTATGGTCATGGTGTTTGATAAGAAGAAGCCTGCACAAGGCCATGTAGTGTGTGTGTGTGACAGAAGATTACAAAAGCTTAACAGTGATTAAACATGATTATAAAGAGATTATAAAGAGATATTCAAATACATGGACAA
Source organism: Scarus forsteni (assembly GCA_036419115.1). Taxonomy (NCBI): domain Eukaryota; kingdom Metazoa; phylum Chordata; class Actinopteri; order Labriformes; family Labridae; genus Scarus; species Scarus forsteni. The sequence goes on along the minus strand of JAZDUH010000359.1, from coordinate 12,189,690 downwards.
TTAAACAAGATTAGGACAGGGTTATAAAGAGACATTAAAATACATGAAAAAGATTATAAAAAATTTGTACAAAGATCAATTTATTCGTCACAGAAATTTAATGACACCAGAATTTCAAACTTTTAATGATTATTTGATATGATATGATGTAAAATATGTACAAAATGCATTATATTATTCAGCTGTAACAAAAAAGAAGCCCCTGTGCCCAATATCAGGCACTTCCTTATTTCAAGTTATCAGAATTTGCAACCAAACTCTTTCACACTATTAAAATTGCAGCTACATATCCCATAAAGATACAAGTTTTTGTCCACATCACCCAGACTTCATAGAGAACAGTGTTCAGGGAATGAAAAAAAAACTTGTTAAAATGACCCTGAAATGCATATTTGAAGATTTACCACAACCACACCATGAATTCAGCATAAAGACATTTTTGAGGTCTTAGCCATCAAAGTTTATTTTAGCTGTACGTCCAATTTGAGTTGGAAGTCATGTTGCCTTAAAGTGATATTCCGGGATTGAACAAGTTGGGTCCTATCACAAGGGTTAGGGCAGAAATTACCTCTACAGCAGTGTTTATGTGGAGAAGAAACCCAGGGCACTAGGACCTAACTCCCTCTTCCTCTTGGCTCTGCTCCTCTGCTGATTTGGCTGGACTTCCAGTTGATCAAAAACACATAAGCGGATCTACCAGGCAACTGATGTCGGTCTGCATTCAGCTTTGTGTTAGCAGCGTTACTAACAAAAACACTAAATGTCTAGTTCTCATGGCTAAGCAGATTGTGTGACACCAGAGAGTCAGAAGTGCAAAATTTATTACAGCTGTTTTTTGCACGTGGCTGGCTGGCATCCAGGTGACAGAGAAACACTGCTGTAGGGGTAATTTCTGCTCTTAACCTTGTGATAGGACCCAACTTGTTCCATCCCGGAATATCACTTTAAAGGTGCTATGAGGAGAATCTGTTTCCGTTAAAATAAAGACTCTGCTATCCATGAGCCTGCGCGGCAACTGTTGTAATGCTGGGTTTCAGTAACCTCGGAACTAGGAGTGACATCATTTCTGACTTATAGGCGTTCCAGTTGAAGTCGGAAAAAAACATGCCGATCTACCAGGCAATTGTTAGCTGTTGTTAGCAGCTGTTGTGTTTGTAAGTCTAACAATACTATGTATACAGCTGATCTAGAGGGACACACCCCAGTCAGAAGTGCAAATAAATTGATTATTACAGGGGCTAAATAACTGTTCACACTGGGGGCATCCATCTTTGATTGTCAACTCAGGGGTGGTGGGGTTTCCCCGAGTTCCCAGTAGGAAATTCCGACTTCAGGGGACATTCCAGTTGCAGTTTCCTCCTCGGAACTCGGAAATTCCTACTTCTGACAAAAACTGGAACGCACCAAAAGACGTGACCCGATGTGGTGGTAGTTTTTGATGTGTGACAATGTGCAATTTTTGTAAAACTTAGTATCGTAGTTTTGTAGCCGGCCATATATCGCTACTTCCAGCCCGGTGCTCTAAGACATGTCCAAATAATGGAAATTTGCTCTAAATTTAATTGTCTTGTTCCCGAAGTTGAGTATCCAGGCCAGTCCAGCTCTGTCCGACCCGACCGCGAAGCTAAGGAATAGCATTTATAGATAACCTATTTTGATGCTACAAAACTCATCTTAAAGTGTGTATTTCGATTTGACATATATCTAAAAGTGAGACTTTTATGTAATTACTTAGAAACTCCTCATAGCATCTTTAAAAGAAGTTGGCATAATTAGGTTCTTTATATTGGAGTCAAATGCAGAGCTTTTGGAATTCAAGTGTTGTATTAGACTAAATGTACCAAAATGACATTTGACGGTACTTTATATTTATTTCCAATGTGGGACTGTCATGACACAATCATTTAAAAGTTTGATATTATAATTGTCATTATTTACATTTGACATTAACAAACTTCATTGAATAAATTGACTCAACCTTTACATGGATGGAGTGTGTTATTAGAGGTTCAACACAAACCAATGAGACATCAGATAATGGCAGCTCTCAAACAATTTCAGAACTTCATTTGTTGTTAACCTGACAACTTTTTCACAGAATAAACTATCCTCCAGAATGAATCCAAATGATTCTGGAGGCTGATTATTGCTCAATTGACGGATTTGTCTCAAAAAGTGCTCTGGCGTGAGCTTGTAATCCCTCTCATTTGCTGAGGTAAAGACTCAAATTCTTGATGTTTAGAGGTGTGATAAGAATTTTAACTTGCTCTCGCTGCTTTGAGGTCAGAGCTGCTCTGAATACAAAACTGATTATGCACACAAAACACAACATACCTCTATACCTTCCCATAAATGCAGCCTCATGAATAAATAAACCCAAAAAAGGCCTCAACCTCACTAAATCTGTCCATGGCTATGCATTATGTACTCCACGTCAAGATGTCCACAGGAAAAATGCGGGGGATTGCGTATATACGGCACGACTGACCTTTCACTAAGCATGTGAAGATGGCAAAAAGAACAAATGCAAGTGCTCTGAGCAGAAACAGGGACAGATATTTACCAAACACCAGACAATCTTTCTGATTTGCATCTTATATGTTTGCTTGTTGACACACTATAAGCATTCTTCCATAAACATTGTATTTCTGGTCTTTCGAGCTGAAAAAGCAAACAGCAATTTTCCCCATGAGCTCACAAAACTCACCTTTCGAAGATTTTTGCTCAAAAGCCCGAAACATACCCCTGGACCCCATTCAAAAGCGTGTCACATATGTTCAGGTCTCAAGTCATGTGGATGGCTATTTGGCCGCTAGTGCTGCATTGCAAGCTGGTCACATAACTTGTGGTGACCGTGACCGGGAGTGGCTTGCATTCAGGGGGCCAATGTCTCATGCCTGGTTAGAGTCCGAGCAATGAATGGACGACGGCTGCTTTTCTCTGACGCTGCCATGCTGTCGCTCCCTCGGGGGGTTAGCAAAGTTACTTACACACACTTGACTTACTGCTGCACAAGAATAATAGCCCCACATTAAGCCCCCCTTGATCTGCTTCCCCCCTTTCCTATCTCTTTTGCAACTTAGTGTGGCATAAAGGTGGCCTCCAGCGCATTAATATTTTGTGGTTATTGCTGGTCAGGCAAAAATCACCACCTCGCAGGCTTTAAAAAATTCATCCCTGCGTGCACCTTCCTGTAAGTAATACATTGTGTAACGTTATTACAAGGCACCACACTGGCCCGCTGCCAGAATTAATCAGCTCACGCAGGGCTTATGTGTTTACAGCTGAGAAGTATTTAAAGACAATGCTCTTTTTCACCTCAAAATCACAAAGGGCGGGCATGCAAGTGTGCAAAACAGGCCTCTGCTGCATATGTATTTTTCTCATTTATTTGAGTGTACGTGCATGCATGTGGATGTCGATGAGGGTTATGAGTGCAAGTAGGCTTTTTAAAGTAATGGAATGGCTGGGAGTGCTCCATTTGGTGGTTATGGTGCAAATGTGGGTCATTTTTATAGAGAGCATTAAACTGTGCTGCATTGAAAAGTGCAGAGGGAAGATGCTAATGGATGTAATAGTTCAGTTTTCCTTTCCACATGACTTTCATAACCCGTATACATGCCAACTGTAGAAAAAAATGCTAGGACAAACATTTGCATTACTTTACATATGCCTTGAACAACCTTTAAAAGTTGGGATGTTGGGTAAAACAAAAATAAAAGCAGGATTTGCAAACTATTTTTGACATTTATTCAATTGAATTTGCTGAAAAAACAAGACATTTAATACACAAACTGACATGTTTTTTTTTTTTTGCAAATATTCCCTCATGTTGAATTTGATGTCTTCAACATGTTTAAAAAAAGCAGGGATGTGGCATGTTTACCATCGGTAACATTACTTTTCCTTTGAACAACACTCATTAAACTGAGGACACCAATTGTTGAAGCTTCATCAGTGGAATTCTTTCCTATTCTTACTTGATAAAGAATTTCAATTGCTCGATAGATGTGGGTCTCTGTTGTTGTATTTTGTGCTTTATAATGTGAGGCATATTTTAAATGGGAGGCAGGTCTGAACTAAAAACTTTAAAAGTCCAAGAACTCTTTGACTATGAAACCATGCTGCTGTAACACGAGCAGAAGGAGTCTTGGTAGGGCTGAGGAATTGAAGGTCTTGGGCATTAAACGTTTGTTTTCAGCCTCTCTTCTAACTTGCAGAGACTTCTCTGGATTCTGTGAATATTTTGATGATGTCATGCTGTAGATGATGAAATCCCCAAATTCCTTGATATCGCGAAATGTTGTTCTTAAACTGTTAGACTATTTTCTAACACAGTTGTTAACAGTGGTGTGCCACCACCACAGCCTTATTGGGATGCTCCTTTTATATCCAATCACAACAATCACCTTTATGAGATTAACCTGTTTACTGTTGTATTTTCCAAACAGGGGATTTTTTTTCCCTCAGCTTTCCCAGCCTTTTCTTTCTCCTGGTCCAGCAGTTTTGCCGTTTAATTAAAAGGAGTAAATATTAGCAAAAAAAAAACAACCCGAAAAACAATAAATTTCATCAGTGTAACATTATATATGTGTCTTTGATGCTGTTTTCTATTGCATATAGATTGACAGGATTTGCACATCATTGTATTATGGTTTTATTTACATTTTATCCCAACATAATTTAAATTGGGGCTTGCAGAAAATCCCTTAAAAGCATTCTTGCGTTCACATTTAGGGAATGGATGTACAGATAGATTGAGGGATGCATTGTTAAACAACCTCAAAACATAATGCCTCAGTCTTTGGAAGCTCTGATACGTTTAACAATGTGTATTCCAAATGTTAGAAAGAGGGATTTATCCTTCAACAAACAATTTTCCAATCATTATTTTGGGAGTATAAGACCTTTGTTTAATAGGATAGCTATGAACAAAGAGTAAATGTACCAAACAGCATACAAGCAGCCAAGCTAGTGGACTCTGTACATGTGACAACGGTTATACAACCTGAAATAGACCAGAACCTCACTGACACAATTTGAGTGTCAAACACAAAAGGATCCTGTTAAAGAAGCTAAGAAAAAAAACATGCTTTCAAAATGTGTTTTCAAGAGATGAAATTGGACAACTATTTTCTTTTCTTTATTGAAGGGATTACGAAACTAAGAATAACAAAGGAGATTTATTCCAAGCCTAAAACAACCTGTGTTTTATAAACAGGAAGACAGTCAATCAAAATAGAGCAAACATTTGAAGATAGATGGATGGCATCAAATATTATAAATAACTATCCACGACTTCAGGTTTTCTTTCTCCTGGAAAGCACAAGAAAAGGTGTTTAAATTAAAATCCACCATACCTGCTCCATACACGAGGACAAAGAGAAGAAGCTGAATTATCAAGATTAGAAGCCGAGGACTCTTTTGATTCTGTCTCGGGGGGATATCTCAATAGCGACTATATAGTTTCAAAAAATGGAGTTAAACGCTGCCAAGGCTCTCTTTGAATATAATATATGTCACTCTTCTCATTTACCACCTGGATGTGGGTTTGGTTTCAGTGTTAGAGAGAAAGACTGAAGTGGGGGGTTGGTTTTGGGGTCCTATACCTGTAAATTGGTGATATAAAGAGGCAATTTCCTGGAGCTCATAAAGAAAAAAGTATAATTTGCCCACTTTCATAATAGATTTTTGACACCCTCAACTATATTTGATCCATCAAACTTTATTTGTATAGCACTTTTCATACAAAGTCTTGTAATAAAAGGGGTTTACATAAAAAATACTTAAAAAGTAGAAAGCTGAATACAGTGAAAATAGGAAACTCCTCCCACCCTCGAGATTCACAAACAGCAAACACGAAGACATAAAGAGGACATTCTAACAGAAAAAAAGAATTAGAGGACTGAGGAAATGCCATCTTGAATGAGAAAAAAAGGAAACACAGGAGCTCATTCTAAAGTAACACTAAAATTTTTGGTTGAAAATGAAATAGGAAAAACACAACAGGAAAAATGATAATAACGTGGCAAAATTAGATAGCCAAACACCAAATGTGTGATAAGGCTGAAAAGTAAACGTAATAAAAAGAAAACCAATTACAATACAGAGAATGAAATTCTCCACAATAAATCTGAAGTGAAATTGAGAAATAAAGCAAAATAAAATTGATGAAATTTGAACATTAGGTGCTACCCTCAGGTCATCAGGTAGACTGTTAGCATTAAATGTTTAAAGAATAAAAACAGATGACATGATAACTTTCCATCACTGACTTCACAAAGCAGACAAATCATCAGTGTAAAAGGTTTTGGGGTGGCCTACCCAATTTCATGGGGCCCTTGTCAGCTCAGGCTGGGTTCTGCATGCAGCAGAAAAAGGTGCTGACAGCTTATCCACAACTTTCAGACTTAAAACAAGAGTAAACTGCTCTTCAAACAATGAAGACGGCAAAACTACGGGGAGAAATGTATCCTGCTTTTAAAGCTATCATCTGTTTTCTTTATTACCTCTGCCAGAAAGTGATGTTATTGCCAGCGTATGTGTTTTTTTTGTTTGTTTGTTTGTTTGTTGGTTTGTTTCTCTGTTAGCAACATAACTCTAAAAGTTACGGACGGATTTCTGTAAAATTTTCAGGAAATGTCCGGATTGGGACAAGGAACAAATGATTAGATTTTGGGAGAGATCCGGATCACCGTCTGGATCCGCCATGACGAAAAATGTGATTTTCATGAATAACTACCGAACTAATAAAGATATTATGAATTCAATTGCTAATGGTATGTTTTCATGGTAAATTAATCTAAATTTTTAGATGAAAAAAAGGAGGTACTAATAGTTATGGAGAATATCACAATATGGGTGAGGACTGTGGCGCTGGTGGTGGTCTGTGCTCTCTGAGTTCTTTTCTAGTTAGTGAAGTGCTTACCTTCAGTTTGATGAGGACCATTTTAACTTTATTTTGGCACACAGCAAAACTGTTGATATATACTTAAAAGGGAGCTCACAAGTGTTGGGATACATGCCCACCGTTTCTGCACATAACTCTGCCATTGTTTGACTTATTTTAGGTCCACAGCACACATTAAAAAAGTTAAATCCAAGGACTCACACTGAGTAAAATGTGGGGTAGAATATTGTGAGACACAGATGATATAGTCCCAAACCGAAAATGATCAAAAGCAGAAGAAAAATGAACAATTCCTTAACACACAAGTGAATTTAAATAAGTTGATGTATGAATAGAGACAACTTTGGTCTCAACTGTAAGTGTCTGTCCAAGTTTTGAGAAAATAAAGAAAACAAAAGTCAGATAGTGTGACTAACCAACCTCTCTCGACTCAATTATGTTGTGTACTTTTTCTGTTGGCAACAGAACAACAGCGCCTGGAGAAAAAAAGTTTTCAGTATGATGTGGCAAAGGTTGTTCTGTCACATTTTTGTGTGAGTAGTCTTCAGCTTACGGCCCAGGGCACAGCCAGCACTCTGCATACGCACTCCAGCCTCAAGCTTCAGTGGCCACGAGTCAATTCGATAAAGCACTTCTTCCTCTGCGGGGCTGAGCGTGTTAGACTGCTGCACTGCAAAGGTCTCTAATCCCGTCATATAGGTTGAGTATTCTCCAGAGAGTGGCAGGGAGCATCTTCAAGGCTGAGATACATCCCAAATGAGAAATTCTGTTCTGTTGCTTGTTAATGCAAAACTAAAAGACATCCTTTAGGGGCGTTCATCAGCTTCTCTTGATCTTTAATTACACAAGCTACAGTCATGGGCATCATGGTGGGGAACAAAGAGGGTTTGTTTCTCTCTCAGTCATATGTTTTCCAGTAAAATCCAACTTAGCTCACAAGTCTGCACAAAGAAATTCAAAGTACATTTTCTAATTATGAAAAGACATTTCCCTTACACTTACTGATTGTTCCTTTATTCCAGCAATAGGTAAATCTGGTAAAAATCTGTTATTACAAGACTTTGAAACTATCGCAAACATCAGAGATTATATACAAAAACTTAACTAACAGTTTAGGCACCCAGTATTCGCAAATAAGTTGATTTTGAATAGCAAATCGGGGTACTTCACGTTTAAAGGGATAGTGCAGATTTTTGAAGTTGGGTTGTATAAGGTGCATAACAATAATTAATGCATTTGCCTGGAGTAAGACCAATCAATTCTGTCAATGTAAGCAGAAAACTAGCCTAGAAGCTATATCCATTGCTGCTATAGGGGTCAAGAGCCCAGTGGGATTTAGGGATATTTGGTTGTTTACAAACAAACCAAAGTAGGCCTACTGGGCTGGTTGCACACACTGAACTAGACACATTGACAGTGCAACAAAACATAAAGCCATTGGCCCCTACAGCAACAATGCAGCCTGAACTGGTGCTAACTCAAGAGACAAAAAGTCTACTATAACCCCAAACACACACACACATTCACACATTAAATATGTCTATCAAAAATAAGGTTTCTAACATTGATACATGACTACACTTTTGGAAGATATAAAAATTGTATTTCTTTATTAATATTCTGGTATGATTGTTTAATTTTTTTTATTGTAATCTTTTCTAGCATAAGAAAATCTTTGAACATTTGTGTAAGATTTTTGACTACCTTTTCAACATCATTTAATAAAAAAACAAAAACAGCCCGAAAACTGTATTCTGTGACTCCAGCTAAGTAGTCAGCTTATCTTTTGAAATTGTTTTCTCTTCATCTGTTTTACCAAAATTGTACCCTATTTGGACTTCATAAAGCTGAACTTGGCACTGTATTCTAATCCAATGTCTCCTCAGTAACCTATTACACTTCCTGGCTTGGGGGGAGGGCTGCCCCACTCTTTAAAATCCAATGTGTAACGTGACATGCATGAGCGTCAGCGACAAACCTCTCCGTCCTGCCTGTAAGCGAAGCTGTATGACGCTGTGCAACACTTAGCAACATTTTCGCCTCAATGCCATGTGTCTGCAGACAAGAAGTGAGGGAAGAGGGGTTTTGAAGAGGTGCTGAAGGTATTTTCTTGGTTTGCTTTGACCTTTAATCTGTTCAACGTCACAGAAGTAGCACATCATTTAACTCAGACAGAAATTTTGTTTGAGAGAGCTATGTACTTATGAGCCGTTTTGTCAACCACTCATCATTACAAAGCAGGTCTATCTCTCCTGCTGTGCAGTCAAAGGTGACGCAGCATCCAACGCTCTTACCCAGTTGTCTGTATGAACACAGTCTACCTTCAATACCAGTTGTTTACTCACAGGGGGAGAGCTTATAGAAATCAACATTAGATTTAAATTCAAATCGACATTAACAACTCCATCTCAGATATACTGATATGTCCCATCAAGCAAGTGAAATTCTCATGCATGTTGTAACTAAGGCTGGGTATTTCCAGCAACCCAATGGCACGATACGTATCCCGATACTGAGACCACGATACGATACGTATCCTGATACACATAAATTGTGAACATTGACTGTGCTTTTAACAGAATTCCCAGCAGCTTTTGTTATTTATTACAAGAAGAAAAAGAACAAGGATTAGTTTTAAATGGCTCTACAACTTAAGAACATTAATTCAGGTCCCCAAAGATGGTAGACACCTAAGTTTAAATTTGGAACTGTGTTAATGATTTAGCTTGGCTTCTACTTTGAACTGTGCCATTGTTAACAGTACTCAAAGAGTATTTGCAACAACTGTCCAAACAATGAGGCCGTATTGATTCTGTAGAATCCGTATCGATACACGTATCCTCAAGGTGTGCATGACGATATTCTGTCGTATCGATATTTTGAGCACAGGCCTAGTTGTAACACAAGTCGTCAGAATAATTTCTTTTTGATATAAAAACAGATTAGGTGATCCTGTGTTGAAGGGGCCAAATGTATCATTTTGAGAGGTCCAAAAATCCTGTTGGCTTCCATAGTCCTGGAAAAACCTTTAAAAACCAATATATCTTAAATTTTGCTGACTTAAGGAGCGTGTCTCCTCTTTTGCCTTCCAGCGTTATCTATCATTTGTCAGCATTGTCACAAATAATTCCGTTGAGAAGACTTTAGCCGTGTCTTTTTGCCCTTCTAGGAGAACTCTTCAGACAGTGACATGAAAAAAGGGAAATCTAGTTGCTAGAAACCCAATTTCAGATTCAGCTTCCACATTTTTCATGAACTCTTACATCTTTTGTTCCTGTCAGCTCAAACACAGTCTCTCTAAAAACATGAACAGAATTCAAACATATGAGAAATCAGCACTGACAGATGTGGTAGTGAACATCCCTCGCAGGTTTAGCAAAATGCAAATCTGTCCTTCACACTCTTTCTGATTGCAGGCTCTCTCCCAAACATTTACATACAACCTTGCCTGCGCCGTTCTCTGTCCTCATTCTGCAGCCCTGGACACAAAGAAGAGTTTTGATTGTACTGTAAATAAACACGCCGTGCCTACAGTATTGTTCTCCGAGGCTGCAGGGAAACAAAAGATGTTAAGCATCTATGTCAACACGTTTTGAAGTGTTTTCCAGCTCCGGCTTCAGAACTCGGCTAAATTCTGGAGCGTCGACTCACTGCGGTAGTGTCTTTTTTGTTGGGGGGGAAGTCTGAGACGTGTTTGTTCTGCTTCAACTTCAAGTCTCCCACGCGCTGTGTGCACTCGGGATGCAGTCGGGTCGTATGCTTGCACTTCAAAAAAGACATGCCTGGATGCCTCCTTAAAAGAGCTGTAGAAAGTCAGCTTCAGGTAGTTAAAGTGTAGAAACTGCAGAGTGGCAGCGTGTAATTGATGCTTGTTTCCCCAAACATCTTTTGCAGATGCTGTCAGTCAGTGGTGTTGACACAGAAAGTAACTGACAAACCTCCTTGCTAAGATGAAACTCCTCTGACATTACTACAGTGGTGCTTTTCATGCATTTACCAACTCCAAGAACATTAATTACCATGCTCCAATACCAAAATGAGTATTATAAAAGTGAGTCAAGTCAGTCTTTCAGAGAACCCTGATGATGGCAGGGAAAGAAGCATTGAAAGTTGCACCTACTATTTGAATTTGGAGACTGCCTGATATGCTAACAAGCTAAGATTTAGGTTTGTCCATCTATACTCCTCAAAATAAGTTTAGAAAGTTATTTTAGTTGATTCGTTCTCCCCTCTTACATTACAGGCCCCGTTTACACAAACATAACATTGGCCGAAACCTGAGACTTTTCATTGCATTTTCGCCTCCCCTTTACATGAGAATGAGCCTGGAGTGCCTGAATCTGCAAACTTTTGAAACCAGGGTCCAGAGCGGAAAGATTTGAAAACAGATTTGACTCAGTGTAGGCAAGATTCAGCATTTCAGGGTGAAACGCTGACTTTACCGCATGCTCAGAACTCTTTCACTTGAAGACTGCACGCGCGTTCAAGGAACATAAACAACAGCAACAGGTTCGGCCATCTACTGAGCAACATGTGTGCTGCTTGCCAGCTCTGTTTGTTATCCAGACTAAAATATCCAGATTTGTTGTTTAGAGATACAACCTTCATGTGCCTTCATGTCCACTCGCCATTGATTTTTGTGAATTGTTGTAACACTGGAAAGCATAAATGTGGTGTAACACCGCTGTTTTACTTCAAACCAACATCGCAATCTACTGGCCTGGCATGCAAACTACAGGGTTTTCAGTCATTTTCGCGGATCCAGGTGAAAGCAGAGTGCTTTCAAAATGCAGAGGAAAAACCTTTCTGTTTTTGGTGACAACATTGTCATGTAAACAGAGCCACAGATTGGTATTTTATTTTATTTTCAGAAAGCCTCATTAGTTACATTTACAATGAGGTACAACCTGTAAGGATCATGAATTTGTGAAATGAACAACACAGCTGTCTGAGTCGCTACCCACACATTTAGCTGTGTTGCTAATTGCACAAATGTACAATCCTGGTATGTTGTAATTCTATGGAAATGACTAATCAGGCTTTCTAATCATATAAAATGCAATACCAATTGGTACTACGAAAATGAATATATAACCAACCATAAAACATTTCTGAACTTTTTTTAAATTGTACATTTTGCTCTTGTGAACTTAAATAGATTTTTTTTAATGGACTGTTTGATGTTGGCTGATGGTTGCATGTACTGGCTATCATTCTGTTCAAAGCTGTCATAGATCTGCTAACGTAACAATTCGTATTAGATCAATCTATCTCCACCCAAAACACCAGTTGGAAACATCCTTTCTTTGTTAGTTATACCATCCACTGTGGGGAACAGCAAAAGCATTCTGTTGAAGTAAATGTGGGGAAAAAGTAGCCCAAACTGGATAAAAGTTTACTATCAGAGAGGGGAATATCCTAAACGGAAGATTTAAAATAACAGCACTAATCAGCAGTGAAGACAAGTGCAGAAGCATAATGTTCAAGGCAGTTCAACAAAAATAAAGATGAACTGACAAATAAATCTTATGGCCTGACTCATACCTTCTTTGTATACCCGGTACATCATCCTTGTTGGCTTTAAATCAACAACACCTAAAAGATGCCTTGTAGTGTGTAGTTATTAGTTGTAGTTAAATTCAGTCTCACTAATCAAGAGCACAGTAGTTGTATCCTTGAGGCCAAACAAATGTGTTGACTACTTTATTCCTTTATCTCAGAACATTTGCCATGCAGTATTGTAAATAATTCAAGTCTTCCATTGCATATACCATTATCCATTTCCTTCTTTGCTGCCTTTGAAACTGCATTTGTGTTCCTTTTCAAAATCTAAATTGCTAATTACAGGATGGCAGAGGGCTGTGAAATCAACACCAGGAAGTTCAGCCAACACTCACTCATTCTATGGTAGAATAACTTAAATGCATTTGTTACACATTGAAAATCTATGTGTCTGGTATGACTTCATCCACTCTGACGTCAGTTAATAGAACTTACAGCATGTGTCTTTTGAAGGACATGGGTTAGCCTCCTTCATGCACAGCCCAACCTGTTGCACCTATAGGAAAATATACATACTATGCAACTTAACAATGATTGAATGGTCATACCTGGAAACCATTTTTATTCATTTCATGGATCTCTAATAGGGCTCTTTGGACTTGTCATCTCCACATGCCAGTGCAAAAGAGAATTCACTTCTTTCCTCTCTCTCTCTGGATTATCATGGCTCTGGAGACCAGGGAATGTAGGTAGCAAAGGAGAGAATTAGCCTCTCCTTCGCACTTTATCACTCGTCTAGTGTGCACATTTATTGGTTCATATAACAGTGTCTGTAATGGGCAATCCCAAGATTGAGATAAGAAGGAAGTGACCCATAACTTCAAACAAAATGGCCTCAAGGTTAAAGATAATAAGGTGATAACTCAGATTGGAAGACAAGGAGAAGGAGAGAGGTAAGAATGTAAAAATAAAAAAGGGAAATTAAACGGTGATGTAACACAAGGAGAATAGAAAGGGTGCTGTGGTTGAAAGTGATGCTGTGGTCTGTTCGCTTTGAGCCCCATGGTGCGTCCGTGGCGGTGGCGTTTCTTCCTCGCTTAGCCACACTTAATTACATTCAACCTTCATATTACATTTCAGCCCAATATTGTATTTCCAATTTTCCAAAATGAGAGTCGCAGCATGCAGCGTCTTGCAGAATAGAGTGTGGGATATTGCGGCTGCTAACCCTTCACACCTGATATCCCTCCTGCACAGTTTGGCTAAATTATTAAAGCTTGGTGTTTGACATTAAGTGGACTGCAATATTCTGGAGGGAAAGAAGTCCCAGACTAAAAATATATATTTTTCCTGCAAACTCTTTGAGGTTTGAGTTAAACTTTAAAGAAGACATCAGGTCATGAGACTTTCTGTGCTAAAACTTTTTGCTTAAGGGCAAAATAAGTCAGTAAACAGTCCTGGGAAACTATTCAAAATACCATAGTTTAAACAGTTTAATTACTTAAATGTCCACATACATTTAAATTTAACTAGTTTATATACATTTTTTCGGTAAAGTGTTATGTTACTACAAATACATCCAAGACATTATCCATTTTTTGGTTGTAAAGTAACATTTGCTTCATTGTGGATGCCATAATAGAGTAGCTTTGACAGGACCGATCATATTTGTTGTTGACATGGTAACACTACATGTTACTTCAAAGCATATGAAAACTGAAATTGAAAAAGGTTTCACATTCATCATTTGATGTGCTTTCTTGTTTGACTAATTTTTTGCCCTAGCTACCTTGCAATTGGTAACTGAAAGGGGGTGAGTAACTGGCAGATCGGGGACTAAATGTGGCAATCCTACTTTATTTATGCGACCGGCCAGTTAGTTTAAACTATTAGAAAAATGTGTTTATGTTAGAAACCTTTCAAAATCTGCTATGAAAACACAAAAAATAGAAGTGTTACCAAGAAAATAGAGCAATAAGTGGCTGTAAGTGTTTCTGTGAAACTTGCTTCTATGCGTATGTCAAAATTAGATTAAGAGTGTCAGTAGTAAGGTCTGCCTGGAGATCATAGCAAAAGTCAAACAATAGCAAATCAGGCTTGAGACCACCACCAGCAGCAGGTACACACGGAATGGGAATGAGCTATGGACAGGCGACGGGACTTGGGTGGGTGACATGATCTCAGTTGTCGAGTTGCGTTCGGTGTGAACGCACCTTAAGAGCTCTGGTCCTCGCATCCTGTCCTAAATGTCAGACTAAGGGCGTTTTCACATTAGGCCAACCTGTTTCGAACCCTGCTGCGACGCGGTCCCCCCCCTCGCTGGCTTGCATTCGCACTTGCAACATCGAACCATGCCGGGGCTCACTTGTGTATTTACTCAGTTTGAAACAGCAGGGGGTGATATGCACATAACTGGTTACCAAACCTGCTACGGAGGAGAACGAAGAAGAGGCTACCATGGTAACCATTTCCTACACCAAACAACCAATGTTTATATTTCACTCTCTTCTACATTTTCTTCCAAATGTGTTTTTTTATCGTGTTTGAGACGGCATCAGCGACCTTCTGGACCCTCGTAAATCATCGTAGTCCTCAACCAGAATAAACAAATCGACAAATTTGAGTAAGCAAAAGATTTAACCGCGGGATTAACAGGAAGTAAATAACGAAGGACTTTACCCATAGTTCAGTGCTTCCAGTACCCATAATGCATCAAAAGTACATCGGTTTGGACTACTTTGTTTCACACCAGTGAAACCACACCAAACGTAGGGAGATGGAGCAGATCGAGACAAGCCCTTGATGGAGGTCTCGGACCGGCTGATTTGGTGCGCACCAAAGTGCGGTGGTTGCATTCAGATTGATACTAACATACCAAACCCTGGGCCAAAACTTCTTTTGTGCGCACTAAATATGGTTGGTGTGAAAACACCCAAAGAGAGAGGAATACTATCCCCACATCCAGAGTTGGAATACACAAGTGTCATCCTAAAAATCCCATATTTACGAGCATGGGGCGACCTGAGGTCCACAGATCAAATTATAACACACACAAACCCAGAAAAAACAAATTAATCAGTCCAAATGAATGAAAGGAAGAATAATGCAGTGCCATAGGCCAAAAGGGGTCAAACCTGGTTTGAGGAAGGTATACCTAGTGTATTTCAGTTAGTGACAGCGTGTTACAATTGTCTCAGGCACTGTTTTATCATTGTCTTATTAATGGAGAATTGTAGCTTTTCCCAGTTCATATTGTATGTTGCAGTAACTCGTGGTTAGTCAACTGTTACTTCATAGACCATCTATTGTTTACTCTTGTTTTGAGTAAAGGGCAGACAAAAAAAGATATGTCCTTCTCCTATTTCCTTTCAGGGCATGTTATCTATGAGATATCACACCAAATTCTTTCTTAAAAGAAGAGACATTATAAACACAGAAAATTAAATAAAACAAAGTGAAATTATAGAAAGAAGCACAATACTAGAGCATGTTTCTATTTATAATTGTGTAAACTAGTTAATATGAAGAAAAAATTCTTCAGGTTAAAAATAAATTCTTAGATTCTTCCTTGATGCATTCAACCATTAGAATGCAAATAACTATCATTTAATGGAAAATACCTTGATTACCACCATCATGAGTATACAGTCCTTTTATTGAAAACACTGTTATATACAACAAGTAAAAGCATGATGAATATTTCTCAAAGGCAATTTGATGGTGAGGATAAAAAGTGTCAAACGTCATTTAACACAAACTGCAGCGACTGTTTGGCAATGTTTCATGCATACAGTTATATAATACAGTGTTTGTGGAAAAGAGCATATTATCTTACTAATTATATCTTTGAAATGCAATTGGCAAAGTAATCATTGCTAGCTGCCTTCATGAGTCCCTCAGAGCTCCAGATGAGATAAGATAATCGAGGGAGAAGCCGTTTATATTTAGACTGGGACGACAGGGACGCTTTACTTTTATTTTAGGAGGCACATCCAAAATCCTTCCATTTGTTTCACTTCTATGTGGAGCATTTTGATGTAAGATGTGATTTTAAAAATGTCCTGGCCTACATTTGCAGGACTGCCAAGAATGAGGTTTGCTTCATGGAAAATAAACATGAAATAACGTTTAATGAAGCACTTGTTTCTGAGAGTACTCAACATGCCAAGTGTTCAGTTATGTGCCTTTTTTTTTATAGCTCGGCCCTGTAGATAACCCAAGTGTATATATATGATAATCATCCTCCCACGTTTACCTGTAAGGTTCATGGGTACAGGCACTTATGACGATGATTATCTGTGAGTTAAATCTGGCATGTACGTTAAAATGCAATTACCATATGTATGACAGTAATAGGCTGGGGGTGTTGTGTGAATGAAATTGAAGCTGTTGTTAAATCCTGATTCAATAAAGCAGCTGATTTATAAGGCAAACTGTTCCCAGGTCTGTTCAAATCAGCATGCTGGAATCAAATTAAGACTATTTGCCAGTAAAAGTGAACAAAATAAGCCAAATAGTAGAATTATTTAACCCACTGCATCTGTATTTTTTTTAATATTTCATTTTCATTTTCTAAAATGAGCAAAGACAGTTGTAACAAACATGCTCAAAATGAGACTAGTAAAACAAATTAACAAGGAAAACCTATACTTTGTACCCGCATCCTCACAATACATTAAAATGAAATAGAAATAAAAACAAATAGAACAAGCTTAATGGCCTGACTTCATTTTTATTCACATTGTAAACTGTATTTTAAAATAAGTTCCATTCATAACTTAAAAATAAAAATGTGCTTTGTATTTCTACTTAATCTTATGCCATATTTATTCCCATAAGGGAAGAAAAAAATGTTTTCAACATAAAGTTTCAAGGAAACAACAACCGTGTTTTCCATCCATGCACACAGCTTTCACAAATCAAAATGTTCTTACAGTTACAGTCCATCTATTCCACTGATAAAAAAAGTAATTACCAATAGGCCTGTCATGATAATCAATAAATCAATTAACCGCACAATAAAAAAAAATGTCCTCGGTAAGTTTGCCGGCCTCGATAAACTGGTATGTGCATGCATGTTTGTTTTCCTCCTCTCTTTCTACCAAAGAGGGTAAATGAGAAGACGGCTCACTCTGTCCCTCTTTCTCAACACCGGGGTGCATCGGTTCTATGGCGGATTTAGCCGATTTATAGAGGAGTGGACATCTGTCCCTCATGCAATCTTTGAGGGGGAGGCGGGGCCGCTCACGGCTACACCTGGAGAAGGCTGAAGTGATTGTCATCAGGAGTAACGAACTAATGTGAATGACGGCACGAAAGCTACGGTTCTGCTGGCTGCCACAGCCCAAGTGTGGGAATATTTTGGTTTTAAATAGAATGAACAAGGTGTGAGCTCATGAACACAGATGAGTCGGTGTCGCATTTGTTTGAAAGTAGTGGCAACGAAGATGAAGAAGGGGAGGTGCAGCGAGGCCTCGTCGTGACAGTTAGCGCTTACTGAGGCATTTGGTCTGCAAAGTAAATATAAATAAAGCAGCGCAAAATGGTGCGCTCACAGACAGTGTCATTCGCTACATTGCAAAAGAAATGCAACCCTTCAACATGGTTGAAAAGCCAGCAATGTTACGAACAAATGATTTTTATGTACATGTAATTTTCCCAACAGAGAGCCCATTTCATTTTCATTGGGTTTTTTCTTTTTTTTTGTTTATTTTATTATATTGTTCAATTTATTTTACTTAAACGATCTTGACCTTCCAATTGCAGTTAAATACTCTTAATAAATTAAAGTTTGTTGCTTTTGATATGGTGTTCTCACTTTATTATGAAATATATCATAATTACATTAATGAAAAAATGAGAGAAATTAAGAATAATATAGACAATAAGATCGTTTATTGGCAATAATTTGTTGGACAGCTATCGTCCAGCAAAATATGTTATCGTGACAGGCCTAATTACCAAAAACAATAAACCAGAGACGGATGAATGCACTTAATTTCTGTTTTAATGAAGCTCTTGCAAGTGCATCTGTATTTGCAAGTTACTCTGCTTGAGGCACAAACAAGCTAGAGAGGAAATGTATCTGAGGGTCAGCACTAACCTCTGATTTGTGGTACATCTTGCAAGTCCTGGGTTGGACCCCTTTGGCCTCAGAACTTCCATAATTATTCATGGTATAGATTGTGCTCCTAAGATAAATTGCTCCATGTTGACATGATAGCTTCATGCAGATACAGTAAAGCCACATGTCCATCATGAAACTCTTTTGTTCCTCTACATTTCTAGAGTGCTCTTTGGTGAAACCATAGTACAGTAATTGTCATGTTCAAAACACCAGTTTGAGGGAACCAAATGTGTGCCAATACAAAGCCAATCTGCTTCAAGATTTGGCACGCTTTTGTATTCTGAAATGGTCTTTAGCATACCTTGTTGCAACAATTACAAGTTGAGTTAACTTTCCATCATCCAAAACCTCCTCTGACCTCTGATAGCAACAAGGGACTTTCACCTGGAGAAATTTTTGTTATTGTGTGTGTGTGTGTGTGACAACATTTCAACAAAATATATTTCCATGGTGAGCAACAACACTCAAGGCTGATGCCTCTGAACAATGTTCACCTGGAACTAAGGGGCTCAAAAGGAATCAGGAAAATATTCTGCTTACCATTACACCACCAACACAGACAATGCAAGATGGATCCATACTTTGTTATGTCGAATTCTGACTCTACCATCACATATTGCAACAGAAATAAAGACTCACCAAATCTGGCAACACCTTCCAACCTCATGTTGCCCAATTTTTGTGGACCCCGTGTAAGTTGTGGCCTTAGCTTCGTATTCCTCTCTAACCTAAATGCCATCTAGTGTTGGTGTTTTGCCACTTTAACTCCTCTTCTTTCAGTTGTGCCTACCTCTGATCCATCTCCATTCTTGCTGTGTCTGAAACACTCTGGAAGAGCTTTAACTTTACTTCACTTTAAGACCCTCATGCCTTTGTTGGCACAGCCTGACCAAATTGGCTGACTGCTATGTTACAGTATGTGGTGATTAGACAGTCAAACATACTTAAGGTTCGAGTTGTTAATGGCTGTGATATCTTTTTCAATACATACTTTGTAATGTGCATGCCATACCAAGCAAATGAGTTTAAAGTGCTGACAAGACTAGGATAGGATAGAATTATTCTGCCTATTTTGGGGTTTGGGCAACAAAGTCGTTTCAGACAGCTACTGGCCTGTTGTATTTTTCACAGAAGGACTCTGATATGCTAAGGGGACACAGTAAACATGCTAAAAGGCAACTAAAGAAGCACTAAGTACTTTTTCCACCTTAGTATAATATTTCTAAAGTCACCACGATGGTACAATAGGTTAAATGACACCTCTGTCATGGTCTGAGGGGGTCTGTATTGCCTTCATTGACACTTTGTAGGGTTAGGGTTTGTTTAAAAAGACAGAAGTCGAGGTGAAAGCTGAATGTACAGGCTGACTAATCAGCGCTAAAGTCCTGTGGAGGGAAGCAATACGCCTTAGCTGCATCTACTCTGCCGGAAATTAAAAGATGCTGATTTGGCCCTGTTGTTGGATTTGTAAGTACATGTTGCTAACAACTGACAGCTGACACTTGAGAAGTGATTAATTTGAAAAGAAACATGATCAGACTGTACCTTATCAGTCTACATGGTTTATTTGTCTCTATGGACATCCTTTTGGCTCCTTTCTCCTCCCTCTGTATGTCAACAAATGCACGTTGGTATGAGGTGCTCTATTTTATAACAGTGCAGTTACACTCAATGTCCATAGAGGCCGCTAGAGAGCTGAAAGCTAGAATCTGACATAGTGGGCTTTAAACCTAAAATTGCATAATATAACCTTTTTAAGTCCACCAGTTGACACAACATCATACACGTCTTCTTGTGTTTTTAGATATCTGGCTCCTGCTATGTTTATGGACTCAGTCGGGTTCTCTACACTTCATTTGTCTCATGATGCTGTTCAACAGCCTGAGGTGGGAAACTAGGGAGAATGCCCCAAAACCTTTGTCTGTTTGGGTGCTTCTGAGGTGTAAACATACAAGAGATCTCATCCCAACCATCATTTAATTGTGACCCCATCCTTTTTTTTCAGTTTTTATAAAGACACATCATAAACATCACACTTAAGAGGTCGCTTTGTCCCCTTTTGGAGCTGAGTTCAGTATTATTAAACCTAGAAGATTCATGCTTCAAAATATTGAGCAAGACAGCACACAGAAAAAAAAGACTCAACGGTATGTCTCTGTCCATTGCATTAGCACACATCTTTGTCAGTAGCTCTCTGTGTAATATTCTTTGAAACTGCTACACCATCATGTCTGGGATTATTCATCCCTCTGTATTCAACAATGTCAAAACAGCTCAGTGAAGCCGTTTGGGGTCAAGCTGTTCTCCGGGGTGTTGAAAAAAAAAAAAAAAATCCCCTAAAGCAACAAAACTGCAGCTAACATCAGAAGAGGACAGGACAAAGCAGACAGGGGAAATGTCCACTAACCAAATGACTTTCCTCTGAAGCAAGATTAGACTTGTTTTAAATGACCACAGCGAAAGACAAGTAGACTTATTAAACCATCTTAATGAGACATAGCTGTGCCGGAGCAGCACTTGAAACATTAAGCCAAGTTGACAGAGCACAGCTTTAATGAATGAGCAGTGTGCTAACATTTAATCTCGAGCTACACAGCTCAAAGATTTCAGAATGCCTGGAAGTCTGAAGTTCGTTTGTTAGCATGACTAACAGGGTAATTTTGTGGTTATTGCACTCCTGCTAGCTTCTCGTCATGTAGGTAAAATCTCAACCTTTAGGCAGCTGCTCCTCAGAGGAAATTAAAAGAACTTATTGTATTTTTATTAGTCAAATAATATGCATTTGCCACCCAAGAAGTTCTGTTTCATGGAGTGAAAATTCAATTTTTTCCATGAAGTAGTTACATTTGCATGAAGCCAATAAAAGTCTACAGTCCATGCTCTAAGTGATAAAGTCATGTGTGGAAACTCAAGCATGGAAATGAGGAAACCAGTGAGGGTCTCTTACCTCCCAGAGTGGCTGAGATGAGAATATGGGTTCCATATTTTTTGATGATGGTGTCAATGAACTGCTGAGTCGTGGGTCTGCGGCCCAGCTGGCGGACGCTGCGCTGGAACTCAGGCATGAGCGGGACCGGGTTTCGGATCAGGTCCCTCCTCTCGATGGCGGTGTTCCTCACCTTCCAACGTGCAAATTCCCTGAGAGGGAAACACAGAAAAACAATTGTTGAACAGAATGGCAAGAAATGAGGGAATACATTAATGTCCATATTTGTTTTGTTGATGCTTATTATCTGGCTCTCTCTGGAAACCCATGGACGACCAAGTCAAATGAAATGGAGTTAGACCAATTAAAATCACTACCCGTGGAAAAACCACACTGGAAAAATAAACACAGACAATTAAAATGGAGAGAATTCTATGAGAAATTTACCATTGAATTTCACTTTTTTTAAAGCAGACAAAAAATAATCAGATCTATAGACTCAGATGTTAAGAAGGGTCAAATCAGAAAACTCAAGCAGCTTAAAGCCATGCATAACCATATGAAACAGTGTGTCTTGAAACATTTATTAATGATAAATGGTTGTATTGGAAACATTCGGGAAAAAAACAGGACAAAATGCATCCTTTCTTCAAGCCATATACAAAAGTCTATGTAGAGACAGCACTAGATCAGTCCCATGATACACTTCATACACTAGAGTTTCAATTGCTTCTACTTTGGCCAGTTCACTTTTGCAAAATAACTGTCTTTTTCTTATTGTGACCTACTGTGAGAAAAAAATAATGATAAAGTGACTGATTTAGAAATTCAAGAAAAAACAGATTTTTTCTGTATTTTAAAACTGCTTTTAAAGTTTCATTTTGGTTTTTAGCTTGGTAAGGATGATATTAAACATATAAAAATCATAAGAGGCTAAATCTAATATACATCCAGCCATAATCTTTACTGCTTATATCTTTTTAGGTGGCAGAGGACTGGAGCCTGTCCCAGCTGGCATTGGACTAAAGGCCACCATGAAGTAGCTGCCAGCCAGTCTCAGGACCACCTTTATAGCCCTTTTCCACTAGCCCTACTCTACTCTACTTGACTCTACCTGGCTCTACTCTACTCGTGCTGCTTTTCCATTAGCCCCAGTAGCCTGCCCAACAGGGTGCAGTGTCGCTGTAAACTGCTGAGCAGCACTGCGTCAACTTCATTTTGAGCACGACACAACAATCTGTGGCTTTTTGTCACAAACCGAGTAACAAAGGAAAGCAGAAGAAGGCTGCAGGTGGCAAGAAGAAATACCCCTTGAGAAGCACAGGAGAGTTTTAGAAGCTATACAACAGAATGAAGCCGAAGACGAGAGCAATCGAGCTGCTAAGAAAAGACGTATGTGGGTAAGCTAATGGTAGCTACTGCGAGCATACTAGGTCATCGTGCTCATGACTCAAGGATGACGACATTGTATGACCAATCAGTAGCCGGCAGTCGATGACGTCCTCTTTTAGCATCGACTCTGCTTGCTTGGAACCAGAGCGGAGTAGGTACTAAAACTAGCTTGTTTTAGGAGGTAACTGGGCCAGTGGAAACACGCCGCAAATCGAGTAGGGCCGAGTGGAGTAGGGCCAAGGCATGCTAGTGGAAAAGGGCCAACAGAGACAGTCTACCATTCAAGCTCAAGCTAAAGGGTGAAATTTGAGTCACAAACGAACTTAACAGCATATTTTTAGATTGTGAGAGGAACTGTGAGTTCCAAGAAACAATCATTCCAGGAACAGGAAGACCATAAAAACTCCACATTAACTGGCTAAAGACCATCAAACCAAACTAGCAATGTCTTTTTATAAACAATATCCATGTGATTAAGAAAACTGCCTGCATGTTGGAAATGACAAAGCTGATGAATATGGTTAACATAGTGATACAAGCATCAAAATATGATATTCAGGAAAAATAAAATCCTTCTCCATCAAACAGACTGGAAGTATTTTTTGCTCTAGTTTGTTTACTTCTTTGTTCTATTGTCCTTTATTTGCAATATTTCATAACCATCTTTAAACATTTTGTAAAGCACATCTAGAGATGCAATTAAGCCTGGAACATTTTCACATTCAATAATTCAGTTTGGTACTCCCGGATATAAAAAGAAATCATAATTGAAGTTCAGAATTTAGCAGGACACAACAACACACAACTTTCACTAGTCTGATATTAAAAACTCTGCTCATTTATCAGTCAAAGATATGAAAAAGCTCCCTCAATATAGATTTCACTTTGATTGACATCTTTTAATCTACATTTTGACGATATGAAAGTGTTTTTAGTTACCCAAGGTCCCACATCTTTAGAGTTTTTTTTTTAACTTGAAGGGATTAAGTAACAACCAACATGGGACCACATCAACCAGCATTTAAACTTCTTGATCAGAACATGGTGTTACTCTTCTTCTTCAAGACTGCAGTTATAAATATACTAAACAGCATGAATATTAAATATGCGCTGCAAAGTATTTGTTAGATCTCCATGATGTTTTCTCCAATATCTGTCGAGACTGAATTAGAAAACCCTTCAACCAACAAACAGTACTGCTGCAGGCCTATGGGACAAAAAATAAGGGACGGTCTGTGAGGATATAAATAGCTGTCTGATATGCAAAATAACTTACACTAACTGGGACTTACATGCCAATGAAAATTAAGGAACAGCTGATCTATTGTGCTTAAAGTGCAAACCTAGTTTTCCAAAAGGTTCAAGACAAGGGTGTTCAAATGAATTTGATTGAGAGCCACAACAAAAAAGTAAAGAATCATAAGTGTAGGGCAAATTACTTTAAAAATTAATAGTTTGGGCAAGATGGCATCCTTGTCAGCTATGACCCTGCTAATTTAGGCATGACAGAGCAGAGCCACATTCTGCACATTCTGCAGGAGACACAACATAATTAGGTAATAACAGATTGTGTGTACTTGTATGGTCTGCATGCAGTCCAGACTCTACTGTGCACTGAGGCAAATCATGGGGTGGAGGTTATGTTTTACAGTATGTTGTAGGCATCAAATGTAGACATGTGCATATTTCTAAAATTATCATTAATCTCTCGACCAAACACCAATGTTTTAGTGCTGTAATTTGATTGTATATTGAAAGGTATTTGCAAATCATCTTATTCACTTTAACACACTGTCCCAGCCCTTTTGTTATCAGAGTCAATGGATATAAAGGTGAGTGAAATGATTGACACAGACAGGCAGGCAGACAGACAGATGGCCAGATGGACAGACATATAGATGCTGTCTGAGATCTCCAGTCCGTTGAGTCACAGAGGTGTGCTCATTTCCATATGGCTTCAACACATTCTCATACACAAATGCAAGTAGGCGGATGTGTAAACATATGCTCACACACTTCCTGAAAGATGTGAGTTTGCATACATTCAGATTATTTAGGAACAGACTAATCCACTTTAGCACCAAACCCTCCATGGACAAGAAGGATAAGGTAATAACTGACTGAGAGTTTCAATCGTATTTCCTTAAAATTAGATTTAGATTGAATTAAGATAGATATCTCAATGCAGACTTTAAGAAATGATGAGGATAATTATATCAATTCATTGACTGCGGTAAAAGAAAACCACCACTAATAAATCCATGGACAAACAGCTTGATCTGCTAAATAATATAACCCTGAAAACTCATGGGGGTTGAACTTTGAGTCGAATTAAGCAGATTCACTTAAATCCAAAGTAAAGCTCAATGGGTCACAAAACATCATCCAAACATTTTATCATCCTTTATTCCTCATTAAGCTGCCTCTTTAGTTTGCTAAAAGCATTGAAAGCAAAACCTGAGACAAAAACAGGAGATGTAATTGGTGACTTGGCAAATGTTTCAGGTTCTGGTAGAACAACTGCATTTTTTTGGCTTAATATCATATACAGCCATAGCAGTGCATGGAGAAAATTATGTCAAACTTTCTTGCGGCTGTTGTTTTCAGCTTCACATTCACACCTATAAATTAGAGTTTTCTTGACCCTCTTTTGAAAAATGATGCCAGTGCTAAGGAAAAACACAACAACTGCAACTTGATGGCTCATCTTCTTCCATGTTTTTGCAGTTGTCCCCATGAGATCCCCAATAAGACAAGGTTTAGGCAATCTGTCCATCTAGTCTACATGTGTTTGGGGACTTGCAAACTCCCACATTTTCCTAAAGGTCCTAGGAGGGTGAAGAGCTATTGTCACACAGCCTGAATAAGAAAGTCTTCTTTTTCTTCTTTGTGTGACTCAAGGCCTATTCTGCTAAATCAGTTAATTAATGCAGCAGACATTTGGTTAAAAAATAATGCCAAAATTCGACTGAAAATACAAAGAATTGCAACAAATGTGATTGCTCTAGAGCACAGGCCTGGATACTCCACATTCTGTTTCTACCCCTCACAGGATCCTTCAATGGGACAAGGTCATTGGCAATCTTCAAGTCCATCCAAACATGTGGACTTGATATGAAAACTCATGTTTCTGAGAAGTCCTTGGAGAGTAAAGAGCTGGTTCAGGGTCACACAGTGTGGAAAGAATTCACAATGTTCCTTCTGAATCTGAGGTTGAATCATAGCTCCTCATGACACCCATAAATGCATCGTAAACAGTGTTACAACATGAAATTTGCTTGGTCAAAGGAATAAGAAAGTATGATTTGTTTAGTGAGACATGACGAGTAAAAATGGTTTTAATGGCATTCTTCCTAACACAATTGCATGTCCAATTTTACAACATAAATTTGAATTTTACTGAAGAAACAGTTTTCTTGCATCTATAAATGAAGAGTAACATGACAAGCCAGATGGACAGCTCAATATATCTGCCACAGAAATATTTCACTAGTCCATCTGGGTAGGAGCTCTTTGAATTTGTTTTCAGCGGCAGAATGTTTAAAAAAAAAAAACACAAGCTTGTGATTGGACAATCGTTTGGCTCGTCACATTCATCGCAGACCCAGCAGGGTTGCCTCCTATAATGTAGCGGCTAATGGCTAACAACAGTTAACAACAGTTCATGGATGTTAGCCATAGCAGCTAACTTAGTTGCTAACAGCTAAGGGACTTTTACTATTGTCTTAAATTGTACCACACAGATGATTCATTTAACATTTAGAAGTGACATGAACCTCGTCAAAGACAATCCCTACAAGTAAACTTCTGAGGAGGGCAGATTTCGCCAAGTTTCACTGGGTAGCCATGAGGACAATAGGCTAATCGGCATGTCAGCTCTCAACTTCCAGTTCTCAACTTCCAGTTGTCGTCATGTCCGCATTCTGCTGCTCCCGCCTCTCTTCCCTGATTGGGCCGTTAAGAATTCAGCCGAGAGAATTCGTTGGACAACGGAGGCTGGCAAGACGGACCTCCAGGCTTTCAGAATCAGGCAGGTCTGTCTGCTCTGCAAGGCTAAATGAAGAGTTTACTTCCTCAAAACACAGCCAAATACACACTGTTTTGGGGTAAACGTATTTTGTGAAATGGCACCAATAACTAAGTAAAGGCTTCTTCTTGTTTTATTTCCCAGAAGTGCTTTATCACCTTTATATAAAGTCATTATTTCATTGAAAAAGTAAGCAACACAGATAAAAGCCCCAGCTTAGTGCCTTTATAACAGCTTCATCCTCTTAAGTCTTTTCCTTTACAGCCCTCCAGGGCTCCTCATAATGATTTAGTCATGAATAGGTGGGTCCCCTCAAATTGATCCCCGGTTACTTCTTTTGAATCTCCCTGACACGCAGTCAGCGATGTGTCAGTCCGCCAGCGTCAAGGCTTGACGGCAGCACTTTTTAATGCTCCATTCAGTGCCCCAAATTAGCATTTAAAGTTGAATTTTCTTTCTGCCAATACACACTTACGTAATCTCCAACATCTCAGAGGTAATAACTTGACAACTCACTCAAAGGAGAGGTTATTGAACGCAATCAAAGGGCAGTAAGAAGCGAGCGTGTAGTATCAGAATGCTACAAGGGCTGGAGAAGACATTGTAGCTGCCTGGGAGTGCTTTCTTTTTCTTATCTCCACTCGATCATCAAATCTCTTTTTTTTTTTTTGGTATTTGATCAATGTTTTATGGCAGTTTTGCAGAATCTTCCTTTTGAGAACTTTGCAATTTCTGAATGTTGCAAAAGACACGAGTAGTAATCTGGCGGGACAGGCCTCGACGCTCGATCTAGTACATGCTGATTCAGCTTCCACATAAGAGGTACACATTGCTGTTACTTCTGAAATCTGGAGCAAAAAACACGCAAGCCAGGAGAGCTTGATAGAGGCTTTTAGATTCGGAGCCATGTAGCAAAACCTCTTCCTTTTCATGCTTTGCCCAGCACTCTCATTTGATATAAAAAAGCCCTCCCTCTCTCCTATATCAAATCACCTCTACTGAATTCTCCTCTTGGCTCCGTCACTGCCAATTATTGTATAAAACTTTATATGGCGGCCATATGTACCCAGGCCCTCATGCCCTAGATTAAGCATGCCAGCAGATGGAACCTGCGACATGATTCAGTGCTTTACTCCTCAGCTCCAAGACCACTTTAATGACCTATCAGAGGAAGTTAAGAGGAGATAAATGGCATTGCAGCTGCAAAGGAGGGAAATGGAAGCGTAGGTGATTATTGCTTTATGGTGTTCGAGTAACTGGTGTGGGAGGGTTGGTACGTTACATGGGTCTGTGAGGAGAGCGTGTGTCTGTGACCTGCAGGCTAAATTTGATACATGATGCGGAGGTGGGGAAACATAAATACTTAATACATGTGTAAATGCCACTTGTATGTTTGAATAAATAGAGCAGACAGTCTTACACATGCTGTTGATTGTCATGGTGAATAGCTGAATAGTTCTCAAGCATTACATGATGGATGGATGAATGACTGGATGAATCAATGTATGCACTAATGGGTAAATGGATGCATGACAGCATAGATTGACAGACAAAACATACATATGTAAATGCATCTTGTGCACTGTCTTGTTGCAGGCATGTATAGCGATAGAGATGGATGGACAGATAGAGTTACGAAAAAAATAATTGCAAATGGATATAGATGGATGGATTTGTTGATACATGGATGGAAATAAATGAGTGTGGACCCACAGACTGAGTAAAAGATGGATGGATGAAGAGTTGTAATTTGATAAAAAGATATGAAATAAAGGGTGGAGAAAAATATGGGTAGTTGGCGGATTCATAAAGGGATGGAAGAATGTATAAAAGGATGGTTAGACTGATTTGAAAATGGACAGATGGGTGCAATGATCAATAGATGAATGAATGTGTGTATGGATGGAAAAACACACTTGAAAGTGGATGGGTGATTGATTGATTGATTAACTGATTGATTGAATTGTTGACAGATTGAGTAAAGCATAAATTAAAGAACTGATGGATAAAAGTAAAGATATATGGATGTTGTATGGATGGATGCATGATGGATGGAAGGTGTGAATTTGATAAAGTTGTGAAATGATAGGTGGATAAAAAGATGGATAAGTGGATTGAATAAGGGATGGACGAAATTAGAAATGGATGGATGGATTGGATGGATTACGGGGTGGATCAATTTTACTTGATGATAGAATAAATTGAAGATGGACGGATTTATTCACTGATTGATTGATGGATAGAATAACTTTGGGAATTAGTGAAGAACTATAACAAGAATTCAAAGAAACATAGATTGTTGGATTAATAAATAGTAGATGGACAAATGATGGATGGAGTGTTGAATGATTATTGGGTGAATGAATGGCTGGATGATTGACGGATGAGGGAAATGATCAGGGGGTGGATACATTTGTGCTTGGATGGATAGACTGATGTGAAGATAAATGAATATGTGTATAGACTGACAGATGGATGGAGTAATGAATAAAGAGGAACTAACAGATCAAGGCTGGATGGATGGATGGATGAATGGATGGATGGATGGATGGATGGATGGATGGATGGATGGATTTTCTGACTATCCTAGGAGAAATTCAAGGACACAGTAGCAATGTGCAAGACACAAATCTAAACATCTATTGGATCATATAATCCTCCACATGTCCAACAAAATGTCATTAAAATTGCCTTTGAAAACTTAAATGTAGCTAAATTAAAAAACATTTTACAAAGCTTATAATCAAACTAAGTCCGACAGAACTGTGTTTTGTTTATCCGGCTGGTAAAAGGAAGTTAATATATAAGATAATGCTCATATAAACAAAACAAAGGAACAATGATAGGGATAAATGCAGTCCAATGGGACTGATCAGTTCTGCAATGACTTAAGTGTCATAAATGTGACTACTTGCTATTTTTGTAGATTTATGTTGATTTAACAAAGCAACAAACTTAGTTTGAAACAGAGAGGATGTGGAATTTGCAGGTGATGGGACAAATGATCTGTGTACTGAATTTTCTTGTTATTCAGAGCACATTATAAAACTTCCTTACACAGCTTTGTTCCCTGGGCCTTCAGAAAAGCCTTCAACATTTTTTTTTATTTGATAGATTGTTATGCATGGATGAATGGATAATGTGTACTCGTTTATCTCTTATACATGCATTCATGCCTTTTAATGATCCCTTATCAAACATTTAGATGGATAGCTTCCTTGTAAGTATGTTTTTTTCTCTATATAAAAGACTGAAAGTAAAATTCAATCTGATTTGTACTCAGAAAAAAAAATACACTTATATAAATGTAGAGTTCTTGGAAATACATTACTGCAATCAAACAGCCCACTCCGTCCTCTTACATGTGTCAGAACAAGACTGTTTTTCATCAGAGATCATTGTCACTAATAAATGTACTGATGGCTCAAGCATGACTTCTTCTATTCAAGGCTTCAGTTTGAAAAGCCTTGGAGAAAAATGATGTTTGAGGACACGCATAATGAAATGTTCTTATTTCACATTTGGCTTCCTGGCTGACTTATTAAAGAAGAAAAGGAGAATCAATATTGAAACGTCTAAAAAAGAGAGCTCTGAGAAAACTCAAGGTAAGTCTGTCAAAGTCAACATTGCTGTAATAAAGAAAGTGGAAGCAGCCTTGATTTGCTTTGGGTATAAAAAAAGCTGTTATAAAGTAAGTACAGTGTCTGTGATACAGTCTGTTCCTATTTGAGCTAAATTACTGAGAACGCTGCATGAACATGCTTGAGCGTCATCTTTTGAGGATGCAAAATGCAACATAAAAGTTAGATGGCAGAACGAAAACAAATTAAAAATTTAGTAGAATCCATTAACACATTTCTGCCCCTGTCTAGATTTTATGATTCTTGGATAAATTGATGTTTACAAGGGGCGTAACGATTCATTCACTGCACCCGTGAGTCGTCTGCAAATGACGCCAATTCAACTGCCTCTATCACAGGAAAGAAGTAAACAGGGTGATTACTCTGAATTCTCTGATAATCACCCTGAAGTGGTGATCGGAGAAAAACATGTTGCTTTCTAGACCCTGTTTTTTGAAATGGATATATTTTGTGCCTCAATTTTTTGATGCAGGAGATTTGATTAAATTTAAGGGGTGTCCAAACTATGGCTTAGGGACCAGTTGCTGCCCATGAACTGTTTTTTATTGGCCCTAGGAAATTTTAAGAAAGAAATATTATGGGAAAAATGAAATTTCACCTTTATTAGGATAAAAAGTTCATTCTTTACATTAGGCCAAAATCACACTAAATTCCAGTCCACATTGACATGATGTCATCGCATGTGGCCAGTGCTGTGTGTAACGCGTTACAGTAGCGTAACTTCTCGGGTAAAAAGTAAAGTAATACAGCGTGATATTACTTTTCCCCCGGACAAGTCTGACACCGAAGCTGCCTTCTCAGCTGCTCGCACAGACACGAGCAGTGTTGCCAAGTCCGCTCCTTATAAGCTTCTAAGGGCTGCAAATCTCGTGAGTCATGGCCGCGGGTTGCAGTTTTTTTGGGCTTGTTTCTAAATGTGAAGTTGCTTCTTGAAGCTCTTCTGTCTGTGTGAATCCCCCTGATTATCTCCCAGCTCCCAATAATAAAGCAAAACACGACTACGGTAGGCAGTTTGTCCACTTCCTCATTTCCTGGTTATCGTGCATGCCCCCAAACACACTCACGCACATGGTGCATGCTCCAGAGCCAAAGTTGTCAGGTTTGCTAATTAAAAGCGACTTTCTTTTTTTTGAATAGATGCTTGGCACTGTGATATTGAAATGCAATGTAGACGAAAATTAACACACTTTATGTAGATTTCTTTTTTTTTTAAGTAATATATGACATTAGGAAAGGAAATAGCTGAAGATTGCTTATTTTGGGCTTGTTTTTATTAACCAGGCTGCTTCTTACAGATGCAAAATGTAGAAGCACTGGGCAGGAGCTCTCATTCCACATGGTATGTGTCATGATTTTGTAAAATAAAGAGCACAAACAAATATATATTATGTCCTCTGTAGTAGAACTGTTTGTAGGCCTTCACATTTAGGAACAGATATGGAGTTCTGTCTAAAGTCGAGCAATGTATAACATAAAAGAAACAAGCAACTTTAAAAGATACTTTTCATAGAGGGTAACAAGTTACTTTTTTAAGTCATAATGAGTAACGAGCAAACACTACTTTTTAAAAGTAACTTCCCCAACACTGCATGTGTCCTGAGCATCCCACTGCACACCAGTTCAGTCAATTCAAATCACCTATTTTCCTACGAGTGCTCTTTTAGATTGAAATCTGGAGAAAGTGAGGCCAATGGACAACAGTGAACTCCCTGTCATGTTCAAGAAACGAGTTTGAGATGATCTGAGCTTTGTGACAAGGCGTGTTCTCCCGCTTAAAGTACCCACCAGAGTACACTGTGGTCATAAAGGGATGGACAAGGTTAAATGATGCTCAGTTACGATGGGGCCCAAAGCATGCGAAGAAAATATCTTTCACATCAATATAGCACCAACAGCAGCCAGAATCATTGATTCAAGGCAGGACAGAATAAAACTATTAAACTATGTACTCTTGACAGCAGTGTTAATTTTGACAACTAATTATTTTCATCTTATTTTTTATTTTTAGACTAGACTAGAAAAAAACAAATGTACATTGGCAGCAACTTAAAGGTGCAGTGTGTAAAACTTGGCATTTTAGCGACATCTAGCGTTCAGATTCTAGAATGAACCTAACCGTAGCCAAAACATAACGTCGCTGAGCAACGGAATCTTGTGAAGACCAAGAAGAATCCAGAACACAGCACACAATTCATGTTGTGTGTGTGTGTTTATACACACAGTTTAAATCCCGAGGACAGAGTAACAACTTTCTTCCACTGCTATCCTCTCCTCTTCTTTGCCTGCATTCCAGGTAGATTTCAGAACCGTCGGATAGATTCGCGTTTCGTTCTTTTTGTCCCTAAAAACCACCCGTACACAACAAGGCGGATCAATATGTCGGCCTACACGAAACAGCGGCCCGCAGTAATGTAATTTTTTTAATAAAGATTTTCCTAACTAAATAAACGTTTTATGGGGACGATTGTACTCCTATTTTGACAGACTTTACATACAAGATAGAGAGTACATACAGAAACATATATCTCCTACATTCACCGTTTCTGTTTGGTGAAATGTGGTGGATGTACAAAATGCCACATTCTACACACTGCACCTTTAAATTAACTGACATTTTCATGAGCAAATAAATACAAGAATATAATTCTTTTTTTTTTTTTTTAAATGTATTTTTTGGGCATTTTTGTGCCTTCATCGATAGGAGAGAGACAGTGGACAGGCCCGTGAAAGGGGGTGAGAGAGCAGGGGAAGACACCCTGCAAACTAATCACTGCTACTGTTGCTTAACTTCACGGTGGTAGAATCCAAGTGCAAAACATGACTAAAAGTAAAGGATATTTAAGGCAAAAGACTAAAACTAAATGAAAAAGTGCTGTCAAAATGAACACTATCTTTATGATTTACAAAATCATCCATTCACAGAATTCTCTCAGACATCATAAAGCATCAAATAGTCAAAGTTAACATGGTATATCCATCATCCAGAACGACAGTATCCCACTGAAGTCAGCCGTACTGTTCAGTCTCCTGATGATATAACCAGCTGCTATGTTTCTGCTAACCAGCACTTTCTACTGACACTGCTTCACATTAAAGGCATTCAACTGGGGGTTATGAGGTGGCCCTTATTGTGAGATAGTCTTTTATTGTGACACAATAAAAGCCACTCATTACCACTTAACTACAGACCAATTGTGTTTTTGACAGGGCAGCTGCTACATCTCTGGACTAAACCACACTTGGTGTTGCCCTCTGCATTTAAAGGTCTCGTGGGAAACAGATTCAGGGGTTTACTCTTTTATTTAATTATGATCTGTTGTATGCATATGAAGTCTTATTTTTTTGTCATTTTTCCTTCTTACTGTCTATACTCTGCATTAGTCATTTTAACTTTTTTTACTTATCTTGAGGGAGTTATTCAGCATGTCAACAGAATAACTTGAAAGGTTTTGAGCGCATGTCTTTTGGTTTTTATTTAAATTTTTAGTGATTTTTAATGACTGAATAAATTCAATATGGATTTTAATTATGTTTTCATGGAATGTTGCTCATGTCCCAATGAAGAAGTGATATGATTGTTGTGGTGATCCAAAGTCCGACGTGGATCCAGGACTTTTTGGAAAGATTTCTTAATACTTTGAGATATGGCTGTTTCCATACTTTCGCTATCAACTAAATAAGTTCTCCATGAATTTTAATGACATTTTTGGGAAATGTTGGTCATGGCACAAGGATGAAGTTATATGAATTATGCGATGATTATAACTTGAATGCGGATCAAATAATTTTGTCACAGGAAATCAAAACATTGGGAGATAGGGCAGTTTTCCACAATTTTGCTAATAACTGGATAAATTCTCAATGGATTTTAATGACATTTTTGGAGAATGTTTATCTTTTTTTTGTGTGTTAAAGATGATCAGAGCCTGGATGCAGATCCAACAGTTTTTCAAAGGCATAACCATTCAAACCACAGCTCATAACAGAGCTCTGAAACTTTTTTGGGTCAAATGTATGATTGGATGAAAAACAAATGAGAGCACTTACTTTTCCTCCAGGAAGTCTCTGTGTTTTGCTCTAGTTTGAGGTGCAGCACGTGGTTATGTTCCTCCCCGTGCACATTGATGGCTAAGAAGTTTGTCACCTTTCTTTCAGCCTGCTGATTCCCACTATGAAGAATTTCTTTTTCTATATTCTGTGGTTCTAAATTGTAAACCCATTCATCAACACATCATCACTGGAGTTAAAATCACTCTTATTTAGTTCTGTATTAGTTTCCTCCGTCATTATTGAACTTTCGGAGACAACAGAGTGAAACAGCAGATTGGAGAAATCGATATGTACAGACGGAAGAACACAAAGCCATTTGTTTGATCATAAAATAGTGCCAAACATTGCATGGATTCCACTGATCTGCTGGTGCACTCGCATCTCAGAAAGCATGCAGAAGCAACTACAGCTGAAGGACAGAGGGGACAAACTTCTGTGAAATCAGTGTGCACAAACATAGACTTCCCTGACAAAAAATAAAGCGTAATGAAATGTTTTTCCAAATCATACCTTTGATGCCTTTTAGCAGCTTTTTTTGTAATATTTGTGCAGTTATACAAATTTACTGTACTTGTCCACAACAGTGTACCTAACTGGTAGACTGAGCTCCATCTTATTGAAGGTTCAGCAATGCTGGAAGCCCTTTCAGCCACTTCACTGACTGTTGCCAAGTACCTGCTCAAACATACTGAAATATCCCTTTAATTAAAGGTGTAGTCAGCGATCTTCTAATCTAATGCACTATATGTCAAAATCACTGTATTTCTTCTCTCCATCCACAAGATGTTACCACTGACAGCATGTTGAAAAAAAAGTCCGGTTTCAATAAACAGCCTTGGCTCTGAATTTCAGCAGGTAAATACTGTGGCTCGGGC
The DNA here is from genome assembly GCA_036419115.1 of Scarus forsteni. NCBI lineage: Eukaryota > Metazoa > Chordata > Actinopteri > Labriformes > Labridae > Scarus > Scarus forsteni. Next base: position 12,154,240 of record JAZDUH010000359.1, on the reverse strand, counting down.
TGAGTCACCAAAACAGAGTACACTTCCCCACATCCAGGGGTCGATCATACTCATGCGCAGATCAGACAGAGGGGGGAGGGGGAGTCATAGGTTGCGTAGCGTGCGCAGTTAGCGTAAGAGAGAGATACAATATGTGCAGAAGCAATGGCTGAAAAACGGCCCAAAAGAAAAAGTTCAGAGGAGCAGAAAGTGGAAAAGAAGGGCTATGACCATGAAAGAATGAAGACCCGGGTCAACACTGGTGTTGCTTCCAACGGTGGAGGGAACTCCGCGATTTGAATTACCTGAAAACGGATGCGGATGTCGCCGTCTTCGTGCTAGACAGGTAAGCAACATTAGCTTTGTGGTGCTTCACATGACAGTAACAGCCGTCAGGCATTCATCTTATTGTCTAATCTGCCAAATTGTACTGTTAACATGATGTTATCAATATTGTCAGTCAAGTTGTCTGATGAGCCGGGGTTACCTTAGCTACGTTGGTCAGCTCCGCAGTTTCTATGGCCATTTCCATGACAATTATGTCCATCAGCTTTCAAGGGTGGAGCGAGGGGGGAGGAATGAAGGGAGAGGTGGGTCTAAATTTGTTTTTTCAACAACCTCTCCACTCATTTGCTCCCACATCACTGACTACACCTTTAAGTGTATTTTTCTGCATTCACAATATACTTAACAAAAATCATCACCAATGCCAAGTGTATATACATTTAATATAGTTGTGATGCTACTTTGATCTAATATTTCTAATGTCTTTGATAGTTTTAATGTCTTATTTTGCTTATTTTTTTTAGAAGCTACCAAACATATGGCTCTTTAGAGCATGTCTATGGCATGTCAGAACATTTCTGAGCCAGCACGTTGTCTGATTCAATTAGAGCAGTGCTCTGTATTGACATTCAGAGAATATTCGCCCTAAGCCCTGATGGGGGCAGGAAACGGCCATCATATAGTGTGTCACCATAGGCACTTAGCTGATCCTGGCGCTCAAGCCGAGATTATAAAAACCTTGAGAAAGCATGACAGACATTCAGAGAGGAAGTGTGGCAGCTCAGAGGGGAAGGGAGGCACAGTTTGTCTGAGGAAAATCTCTAATTAATTGAGTGGGAAACCGGCTCGGCATGAGGCAGAGACAACATGATCGTGGGCGCCTGGTAGATGACACCAAGAAGCAATAAATGCGCCAGTGACTGTAATTTACAGGACTTGGCTTCCTGTCTACCTGAAACGTCAAAAGCAGTCAACTACAACATCAGAATATGTCTTAGGTTTTATCTTGACCTTTATCAGTCTGCAGTTTTATAAAAACATGGATATCTGACAAACAGCCTGAGCCATTTTCTCACACAAACAGCCATTTATGATGAAACAAAGCAAGTAAAAATGTAACACCTTCCTATAAAACGTGAGAGTGTTATCAAAACTGCACGGCTCCATTTGAAGCAGACGAAGCATTGTCATAAAGGGCGACAGCGTGGCACTGAGCGAATCACAAAGAAAATTTAACAGATGTGCCTTCAATAGAAAGAAACCAAGTGAGAACAAAGCAGGCCAAAATAAATCTCTTATGTTCTTTTTAGGAGTATTTTGCTATTTTTTGTTCCTGGGTGCAGACGGTCAGCATGTATTGATAAATGGTACATCAGGACACTTTTGCTAAACTGTTTAAGGTTTGTAATTATGTAAAGTAATTATGCTTTTACGGGTAAAGTATCATTCATTTATGTTTATCAATTAACTAATGCAAGTGAATCAACAGAAATTTAGATCAAATCAAAATTTGATGTAACCACCGTTAACCTCGAAACAGCATCAGTTCTTTCAAGTGCACCTGCACACAGTTATTTTGGGAACCCTGCAGGTAGGTTGTTTTAATAATCTTGGATAACTAACGACATATCATGTGAGGGTTAATCATTATGTCCCATCATGTTCCCCAAGACTTACTCGACTATGCTGAGGTCAGAGCTCTGTGGGGGACATACCATCACTTCTAGGTCTTGTTCTTTTTTCTGCTGAAGATAGATTAAAATGACATTGGCTGTATGTTTTGCTTTGTAGCAGAATAAATAAGTGGCTATCAGGAGGCCCCCTGATAGCAGTGCATGAAGATAAGTGTTGTAGGTCCTAGCATTAAGGACACAATTAATCATGACCAAATCCCAAACTACATTTGTATAAAATGGAAATTACTTGTGTTTGTTGTCTGCAGATACTTGTTAGCTCTTCAGCAAACAAAGTGCAAACTGCTACAGGTAAATATATTTCCGATTTGGACTCAACAGTTCAGGGCGCCTGCTGACATGTTTATACATCTTCGTTTTTAGTTGATTCCTTTTGCTTTGTTTCCATGTCTAATGAATGGCTTTTTGGTGATAGTACTCCATGAAGACCACCTCTGGCCAGGAGATTAGTGTCCCTGGGAACATGACTCACCAGATGGACCGATCAATATACTTCACCAGTCCATTTGGGCAAGAGCCAATAAAAAGTGTTTGGAAATGGGGAGAACCTTTCAAAAGCATATCCAAAAGGTGATTGGGCAACTGATCTGTAGGATAATATAGTGAATGGGTGCACTGTTACGATGTAAAGGACAGTAAATGAGCCACTATAGGACAAACTCAAGGCAAAGCATGTTTGAAGTGAAGTGAGAAAATCATTTTGAATGAGAGGTTTGTAGTGCCTTTATTTGTTTTTAATTAATAAAAGAAATGTGGTCCAGATCTTACAAAACTCCAGCTGAAGCTGATAGCATCAACGTTAATCTCTGTAAGAGCTAACATTTCCCGCTGCTGTCTGACTCATAACTCCCATCTCTTTCTGCTCTTAAGAGCTCTAAATGGGCAGTTCCACTTTGGGACACTCCCAATTGTTGTAGATTGGAGCTTGGTACAATCCTTGGAAAGATTAGCAAATTTTCTTCCCGGTACTAGGGCTCATAATTAACAGTAAATCAACACACTGTCTGACTGCTGCAGCCCTTATTTTGGTCTGATTAAGTTGCGAGATAACCTGACTTATTTGTTGGACTCAGTGACATTTTTATTCCATATTGATTATATTCTCTGTTATTTTGGTGGCTAAAATATGCATCTCCCGAGTAATAATTGCTTACAACGAATCATAGTCTATTGACAACAGCAGTACTCCACTGAGTGACGTATTGATAGTCATGGCCAAAATCAGGTGGAACAAGAGAAGCATAAATAGAGCCTTCATGTAAACAGCTGGTCCACGCACTGCCTGACTGCTGCAATGTTTTTTTTATTTTAATCTGGTGGGACTTCTTTTCTGTTTGGAAGTCTTAGGCTGCATTTACACGGTGCCTAAAAAGGTCAAATCCGATAAGTTTTCATTGCGTTTTGGCCTTGCGTTTACACTGTAACACGTCGAAAACGGTAACTTTTGAAAACGGGCTCCAGGAACAACAACAGCTTCGGCCATCTGCCGAGTAATGTGTGAGCCTCTTACTGTGCTCGGTTTGTTATCCATACAAAACTATTCAGACAGATTTGTTGTCTGAACTGATTTGTTGTCCAAAAAAGAAACTCCTGTGTCTCTCTGCGTCTATTCGCCATTGTTGCTTGTGAAAGATTTTCTTCTTCGTACGCGTATTGTAGCAGCGCTGCCTCTCTGTAGATTTACACCAACATCTACTGAGCTGGCGTGCACACTACAGCGGTGTAGGTCTACGTCATACGTCTCAAGCGTCGTCATCTGAACGCAGAAGAATTTGAAAACGCAAAGGAAAAATCTTTGCATCCTTAAGTCAGGAGTGTCCGTGTAAACGTAGCCTTAAGTCCACGAGACCCATCTAACAGCTTTAGTGACATTTTTGTCCCATATTAATGATACTATCTGTTACCTAATTGGCTCAAAATGTATCTCTACAGTAATAATCGGCTAATTGATTATAGTCTATTGACAACAGTGGAACTTCTGTCTTCTATAGAACTGACTGACACCATATTAGTCATGTCTGCAAATGATCAGTAAACAGATGGATTGCCGAATCACCTGAATGTAGGAATTTTTCAGCCTAAAGTAATTTTTTTTTACAAAACCCCATGTTAAAAATATCAAATTATAAATGTTTGTGAGATCCAGCAGAATTTCACGATCATGTTTTTTGGGAACAGCTCTCCTTTCTGATAGGTGTAAGCCTTACCTGTCAATTTATTCTGGTTCCAACATGAAATGACAGTCTTTGACCTAACATTGACAAAGTGTCACAGGGGAGTATATGTCCTACTTTGAACTGCCAATATGTAGATAGGATTTCAAAGTTCCAGTTAAAATATGTGTCTTTTCAACGACATATAAATGAGAAATAACTGACCTCCGAGCTCTGTGCAAACCTCTTAAGTGGATTTAAATTTGGCTCATGGTTACAGAATATGCATTAGTTTGAGAGGAACATGCTGCAGCCCACTGAGTCAGAAAAGCTCACCGATGTACAGTACGTCTGCTTTCAGAAGACTACAGTGTGTGATAAGCTTCAGTGTATGACATAAGGAGAACAAAGACAAGGGGAATCAACCACTCATGTTTCCTGCACCCTGCTCATAATAATTCCTCTTTACAAAGAAGCCGTCAGAGAGTTGATGATTCAACCCTGTTGTAATTTTGGCAGCTGCAGTTTATGCTTATGTTGTACCCAGTTACATCACTTCCAGGCAGGAGCAGCACTTTTTTTATAGCGAGCCTGTCTATCACACACAAATGCCATTAAGTGTGCAGTGAAAATGATAATTTTTGGCAATATTAAATATGTAATATTCCAACAGACAGCTTTGATGCTGTAATAAAAGAGCAATAGATGTTCCATGCTGAGGAGGATCTGAAGTTACTTTTCAGGCTGAAGGAGTCACATCTGTTCTCTGACATTATCAAAGAGGAAGAGGTTTCAGCATCTATTTGGCACCCTTTCAACGAAAATACTGATTGACAGTCAGGGGTGGTTCTGGTAATTTTGAGGCCAAGGGGCCACAAATCAGTGTGAGGTGCTTCCTCATTCTGCTCAGCATAGTTAAGAGTCCCATGCTCTGGTGTATTTGAGTGTTTGTGTCATGCCTTAGGGTTCTAATCGGCAAGCATTTAAATGAAGTTAAATAAAAAAAAAAAACAGCATTTCATCAAGGATCATGTGCAGCTTCATTTGGAAACACTCAGAACTGTGTAGGGTGAGGGAGCTATGTAACCTGACAAGCCAGATGGACAGCTCAATATATCTGCCACAGAAATATTTCACTAGTCCATCTGGGTAAGAGCCTTTAAATTTGTTTTCAGGGGCAGAATGTTAAAAAAAAAACACAAGCTTGTGATTGGACAATGGTTTGGCTCGTCACATTCATCACAGACCAATCCACATCAAGCAAGGTTGCCTCCTATAATGTAGCATACATAGCGGCTAATGTAGCGGCTAATGGCTAACAACAGTTAAAAACACTTCATGGACGTTAGCCATAGTGGCTAACTTAGCTGCTAAAAGCTAACAACAGCAAATGACCATTAGCCTTAAGCCACTAACGTAGCCGCTAACAGCTAACAACAGCAAATGACCATTAGCTGGAAGCCACTAACTTAGCCGCTAACAGCCAACAACAGTTAATGACCATTAGCCGTTAGCTGCTAACTTAACTATTAACAGCTAACGGCCTTATATTATCGTCTTACACTAAATTGTACCACACAGATGATTCATTTAACACTAATATGTGACATGAACCTCGTCAAAGACAATCCCTACAAGTAAACTTCTGAGGAGGGCAGATTTCGCCAAGTTTCACTATAGCCATGATGACAATAGGCTAATCGGCATGCCCAGCTCCCGCCTCTCATCCCTGATTGGGCCGTTAAACATTCAGCCGAGTGAATTCGCTGGACAACGGAGGCTGGCAAGACGGACCTGCAGGATTTCAGAATCAGGCAGGGTCTGTCTGCTCTGCAAGGCTAGGAACTATGGGGATATGGTTACAAGCTCTGTGATTGGCTGCCTAAACAATGCCTAATAGGAAGTGGAGGAGGGTTACAAGCTGAGGAGCAGTCTTTCAAAACAGTCATGGCATCTGCCTGTGACAAAACAGATAGGTGGAGGCTGTATGGCTATTACATCATGAAATCCAGGAAGTAAAAACTGAGTGTTTTGAGAATGACTTTCTTTTAAAGAAGTATCATGCAGTTCTCAATAAACTCTTCTGGTGAATTATCACCAGTCCATCTGGACAACAATCCAATTGGATATGGGCAAAACCTTTCAAAAGCATATCCAGCATGTGATGGACAACGTTACGTCAAACATGTCAGACACAAAGCCAGAAAAACTTTTTTGTGGAGAAGTTTAAAGTGATGCAGTCCAGAATCTGATTGCTGTTAGCATCTATGCTAACAATAAATTGCTGATCTCTGTCACTTCCTGCTGTCAACTTTCATGTAGCTCCCACCTCTTCCTGCTTAAAAGGCCTCTGATTGGGCTGTGCTGCTTTGGGCTGTGAACAGTCGAGGATTGGAGCTTTCCAAGATGGATCTGACTGATGGCAGAAACTGAATGCAGTGCAAGGTTACCAAAGGTCAGTTGTGCAGTTAAAGGGACTGTGAGGAGAATCTATTACAGACAATGTAAAGGCTCTGTTACCCATGAGCACGTCTGGCGACTGTCGTAATGCTGCGTTCCAGTAACCTCGGAACTGGTAGTGACATCATCTCCGACTTATTGGCGTTCCAGTTGAAGTCGGAAAAAAACATGCCGATCTACCAGGCTACTGTTAGCTGTTGTTAGCACGCCCTGCGTTGTTGTATGAAGAATGTGATTATCACTATGGCAGCATTTTTGTAAATATCAGTCTAACAATACGATATATACAGCTGATCTAGTGCGACACACCCCAGTCAGAAGTGCAAATAAATTGATTTTTACAGGAGCTAAATAACTGTTCACACTGGGGGCATCCATCTTCGATTGTCAACTCGGGGTGGCGAGGTTTCAACGAGTTCCCAGTAGGAAATTCCGACTTCAGGGGGTGATCCAGTTGCTGTTTCCTACTCGAAACTCGGAAATTCCTACTTCTGACAACAACTGGAATGCACCAAAAGATGTAACCCAAGCCAAAGCGTGTGTTTGTTGTGATGCTAATAAATGCAGATTGGACCTTCCTCAGAACTCTACATTGCTTTACAACTTCTTTTTTCAACAACTTACAGGATGCAAAGCGACGAGGTAATGTATCTCTTTCTAGTTACATAGCGGTAGTTTTTGATGTGTGACAACAAGCAATTTTTGGAAAACTTAGTATCGTAGTTTTGTAGCTGGCTATATATAGCTACTTACAGTCCGGTGCTCGAAGATGTGTAATATGAATAAAAAATAATATAAATTTACTCTAGTTTTATTTGTCTTGTTCCAGAAGTTGAGTATCCAGGCCAGTCCAACCCTGTCCGACCCGACCGGAAGGCTAAGGAATAGCATTTATAGATAACCTATTATGATGCTATAAAACTCATCTTAAAGTGTGTATTTTGATCAGGCATATATCTAAAAGTGAGACTTTTTTATAATTACTTAGAAACTCCTCACAGTCCCTTCAATCATTTCTAATATACTGATGTGAAATCTTAAGATTTCATTAACAGCTTCTGATAATTTTGCATTTACTTAGGCTCTGACTAGATGCACGCTGATTCCATTTTAGAGGTCATGTATAAAAGGTTATTTGGTCCTATACTCACCCCTTGCCAGAACATGACATCCTGACATAGCTTTGGGGGATTTATGTCAAATCTTGCTCAAAACAGTCAGATGGTGTTTTTAGTTCTTAGGGATGCAGTAAGTTAAAAATGTTTATATTTGTCTTCAAATGTAGATGAGAAAAATATTTTTTTATTTTCTTTCCTGTGAACAAGAACTCATTAATAATCATGGGTAATTCAGTCAATAATCAGAGCTGTAATGACCTCACACATTAATTTAGAAAAAAGGTGTAAGCAGAAGCTTCTGCTCCTCTATGATTAATAATAAATTGAGTGACTCATAAAAGCTACATGTGTTAAAGACATCAAATTTTAAAACACTTAAAATCTTTGTAGTGCAAAAGAAATACCCCAAACGAACTTTCAGTTATTTTTAACCTCAAAGTCTTAATTTATACATGAAGATGTAATATTCATGGCGCTTAGAGTCTCACTGTATACAAGGATACAATATTTATCCGGCTGAAGTCACACCAAATGTTTAATTCACGGTTACATTATTTTGTGAGCCTCCACAGCCATGGGGAACAGGAGGCTCCTCTGACTTCACATCCAGTCCTCGGGCTTTCATATCACCTTTCACAAAGCGCAAGTTTCATATCTGGTGAGATAGTCAGTTTTTGCTTTTCTTGCCCACGTTCCCACAAGGCATAATAAAAGTTACAAAGGACTCAGTCCATGAAGAGCTCATGGTTACCATTCAAATTACTGAATAAATTTGGCTTTGCAAGAGTATAAGAAACCCTTGTGCTTGTCAGAAAAATAAGTATCACGGACAAACTCAGTGAGTAAAATATGACATATAAAAGTTAAATAGGGTGTCATTATTTACTTATCTAAAATAAGGTAATGGACAGCAGGGATGGCCAACATCATGGGTAGCGAAGTGCCCATTGATGACCTTATTATAATAAAATCATGTCAGCATTCAACAGTTTTTCACCACAGCTGAGACACATCTCCATATTATTTAACAACACAAGATTTTGAACTATCTTAATTAAGCCTAAGATTTTTCTGTCTAAACCAAATACCTTAAACTTCCTGGGAGATCAAACTAACAGCTAAACTACTACTCAGACAGCACAGACCTACTCCAAGGCATTTGCAACATTGTTATGAGTTGCTGTCAAAAATTTGTCCATATGGGGGCTGGTTTGGCAGAGTGGTTAGCAACCATGCACGTCCCATGTACTTGCTTCTGCCGAATCCAGCCTGTGACTAGTTTGCAGAGCGTCTTCCTCTACTCTCTCACCCCATTTCACTAGCCTATCCACTGTCTCTCTCCTAAAGGCACAAAATGCCCAAAAAATACATTTAAAAAATGGTTCATATCGAGCACTGTCAACAAATTATTGAGAAAAATTCTTCGATATGTATCTGGGTTTGGATCACCACAAATGGGGTCGCTCCTTTAAGTGCCGGATGTCGCCAACATTCCCAAATATTCATCCAAATCTGTTCAATGGCTTATGAGATATCCTGTACACAAACTAACAAACAACTTAAAAAAAAGGAAAAAACGTACTAACGAACGCCAGCAAAAACAAGGCCTCATTGGCAGATGTAATAACTGGCCTTGAGAAATAAATCAAATTAAAAAAGCTAAACAACTGGCCAATATTAGTATTTTGTGAAATATATATAACTCCACAAATGCACATCTTTACAAGTTGTACCTTGTTGTGAAGATGACTAACCAGGCTTTCAAAGTACATAAAAAAATTTCACACCTGTTTAAATGTATAAAAGGGGAGAGATGATCAACTGAAATAGCATAAACAAAAAAGTTATAGCAGAATAGAGTTATTATGACTAGGGCTGAGTATCGATTCAATTCAATTCGATATTAAGAGGTCTCAAATCGATTTCATTCACAATTCGATTCAGATATTTGTTCAGTCTGGGTTATCTCAGTAAAAATAATGCTGTAAATGACTTTTTGACCTGGTACATTATTAAAAAACTGTTTTTACATTAAGAACTGAACTCAAAGCAGTTACATTAATCCCAAATTAATGATATGCATTAATGCATATTCTGCGTGTTACTTGTTTTTTGTACAACTTGTCTTTTCTTTCATGCTTTTTAAATCTGAAGTGTCCAGACGTCAATCATTAAACTCTCTGGTGGTGCCCCTATAGTGCTTCTCACTTTCGCCATGTTTTTTTTTTTTTTTTTTTTTTTTGACTGCTTGCAGTAACATCTAACCAGATCTTGTTTAGTGGAAAGCAGCGCTCAACGCAAGACTAGCAGAGTTAATACCACAGGCTGCTTCTCGGACCGTTCAATAAAGAAAAGACTACTCATGTTAAAAGATCGATCTTTGCATTTTATGGATCGATTATGAACCATTTAAAGGGAAATCGATTAAAATTGATTAAACAGATTTTTTTTAACCCAGCCCTAATTATGACATATCCATCTCATGAATGAAGTGCATTTCAGTGTTATAAATTGGCTCCTAATAAATGAATCAGTCACACTTTCCTGCAGTTTGTATCTGTAGTAAACATTCACTGGGGTATAGCAATTTTCTGGCTTTTGCTCTTGAAAAGAATTTATTCCCAGAATTATTTTCTTTGGCAATTTTACGATTACAAATGGAGCGGGACCTCATGGAATTCTTTTCCTGGGGCAAATAACTAAATCCACCCTTGGGTATAACTCCCCCTGCTCTGGCTTGATTCAACATATGACAGAAAGACAGATCGCAGCAGCAACAGCTGAAAAGCATCTAATACAGTAACTCCCACAAGACACAGTACTGCAAAAGGCATGAACGTCTAACAAGCAGACAACAGCCAAGAATGCCTCCAACATGTGAGACACGACCAAGGATAAACAATGTGTGCAAACGTCAAAACAAAACGATGATGGGCTACACCGAAGGATTTGTGCAATTAAACTGCATACACAGAAATTGCTCATGTCTTGTGAAGAAGGGTTTGTGATCCCACTTGCCTGGACATCATTGCCTTTAATTTACTTGTTTAAATGTTAAAGCACTGCTGGACTCATAAACTAGGCCTCTGCAGATGAGCAGTGCAGCTGCAGTCCACCAAAATTGTTCCTTACTTTTCAAAACTCCTTGTTAGAATAGAGTGTTACCAGTGACTGATAATCACAAATAGGATGAAAGAAGATGTGATTCCATTGAATTTTGTGGAGGGAGAAGGCTTATGGGGGCTGAAGGCACTTGTCAAGTAGGAGAAAAAGCCATTATCTAGTCAAAAATGTCTAGAAGACAGTTAAAGATAGGACAGTGTAGCAGAATCGACAGCTGATTCGCAGCATGTTGACAAAGCGGCAGTTATGGCAGACAAGTCTCACCACAGAGTCACCATCATCCATATAAATATTGTTAAAATCTGAGCAGAAATAACTTCTTTTCAGGTCGTTGGTAAAGTAAGCTGTTTGTGCTCTGTGCCGCTGATGTACTTTTACAAATTTGTCAGCTCCTCCTTATGAGAAAAGGAACAGACAGCATCCTTTTTCATGCTTTGATGAGCGATGAACCTTTCATTTTTACTCATTTGTTCCACCACTTGTTTGTTAGGGATGACTTGACTAATGCGTCAATGGCTGGTTTGAAAAGGATACGGCACAACAACGCTGTTTTGAACTATCTGCTTTAGACAAATTTATTGTCACATAACAAAACTGTCCCGAGGGTAACGGGCCATTTAAAACAACAAATCAAAGGAGCTGAGACATCAGAGGCCGCCTACCTGATCCCTGCACTGATAGTTAAAATCAGCTCTGACTGAGGAGAAATAGGTTTGCATGGTAACATATACAAACAAGGCAACAATAAACATGTAATTATTGATATTCAGAGTACAGTGAAGGCTCTGACTTGTTTGCTAATGTCTATACATATCCCTGATTCCTGTTTGTGTCCATGATTTCTCTTTGTTTCTTTCACCTCGGTACCTATAACATCCTTGATGGTTGTGATTTCTGTCTAGCTCCTCTCCTTATCATTTTTTAAAAATATATACTGTATATAATTTACAGGTTTGATCCACAATGGGACCTGTTTTCAAAAATGAGAATTTTTTGGCTTACAAAATGCCATCTTGCTATAGGGACAAAGCTCAAATATGCCAAAAAAATGCTTTTGCAGACAGTCTTATAAGGACCTGTGTGAATGGCCTCTTAGTTTGCCAGGGCCTGCCAGAGGTTCCTGCCTGCTTGATTGACAAGGGTGAATAATTATGATCTTATCCTTTGAGAAAATGTATATATTTTAAACATTATGACACAAAAGAAAAACGGTGCCTATATTGACACTGAATTCCAATAAATTCCCCTTCTCTGCCTAACCCACCTTGGCAGATCATCATCAGTCTGGCTCTTCCCCATGTTTCTGCCTTTTTAACTACGGCCAGGAGCTTTCTTTTTTATGAAATTAATTTGCTGTCCATTAACTTAAAACCCAGCCTCTTGCTCTTTTTCATCAAGTTCTAAACAAACTATTGGCTTAATTTGGCAGGACATAAATAAAAAAGGAGTGATTGAATTTAACAGAGACAGTCAAATGAAATGTTTGCTCACAGCTCTATGAGATTGTTTACCATCTCACTATTTATAGCTCTATTTTAACATAATATTGTGAAATGGAGACAAAGCTTATGCTAATGTGCCTCTGCTTCAATTAGCATAAGCATAATGATCCATCAAAACAACCATTATGAAAGGAACAACAATAAAAAAAAAACTGCGGAGCCCTTCATCTGCACTTGGTCAAAGCAAATTTTGACAAGTGTGGATCTCTGTGGAGTGTTTAGTATGAGCAGAATGGAGAATATATGAAAAAAGACAAGGGTGTGCGGGGCGGCAGATGGATCTTATTAGCTCTATGTTGAATATGCCTGAATACTTTGTCCTATAGTTATAATCTGTCTTGTTTTATTTTGTTTCTGTCAGGTAATAAGAGGTAAAGGAGGGTTGCTAGAGAGATGGGAACAGTGCTTACATATTGCTGGCAACTACTTTAGACCTAAAGTAATAATTTGTGTAACGTAATGCCTGCTTGGATTACAATATAGGCCAAGAGTGTGGGAAGAGAATCACCAGCCTTATTATGTTTTATTTTTGTTTGACCATAAAAGCTAATTAGCACATTATTGTATGAATGTAGATTTTACATTACAGCATCCTAAATTATTTACAAAAGCTCATTATACATTCTATAGAAATCATTGATTGAATCTCTGCCGGGCTCAGCTGACTGATCCTGATGCACTATGAGGGCCTTGGCAAAAAAAAAAAAAAAAAAAAAAAAAAGCTGGCAGGCTCCAAAGAATGGGGGAGACTTTGATCCAATAATGGTAATTCCCCCATGAATGACTTTGTGAAGCGATTTTGTCTTCCCACACAGTATTGACTTATTCCCTTTCATTCTGTACATGGTGTTCCCACACAGACACACACCACCACAATGATCTCATCTACTTGGATAAGATACATTTCCAGGGATGTGGGATAAATGTTATTACATTAAGGCCGCCATGTGGCCCAGCAGGGTTTATGTACATACATATGCTTCACATTTGGGAGGCCGCCTCCTGTTTGGAATGACTTGTCAAAGCAATCAACAAGGGGTTTCTGTGTTTTCTAATACTTATCCAGTTCATATCATGAGCTAGCGAACACCGAGGTCTTGAGGGAAAAACACTGGTGAGAGAAAATTCATGTAGCAGTCTATATCCTTGTGATGATAGACTGTGCCCTCAAGAAAACACACTTATCCAAGTATATACTTAGCATTGAATGCACTGCTTGTATGAATTTAAATGATATTAGCTATTGATTACTGTTGTTTTTAATCAGTGACATAGGTAAGCTTCATTATAGTCCCAGTTCATGACAACACACATATATCAATGGTTTCGTACGGGAAATGTGTGTCCATGGCCTATTTACAACTATCCATAAAGAAAACCTCTCCTTTGGTTGCTCACTCAGAAAATGAGTGCTTAAACTGTCTATTTTGAAATTTCCCAAGATGGTGTTATTAGGGGACATTCCTAACTCTCAGTAAAGGAACTTGTCTTGGTATGTCTGTGCTGTCCAATGAACTTTAAAAGAATTGGATAAAACCATGTGAAGTCAGCCATTTGAATATCATAGAAGCTTTTGAACTCTGTGGATGTGCTCTAATGGATACTGTCAACCTGAACGCAGTCCTAGCCAAACATGATCTCCATCTTCACACAGACAGAAAGGCCATGTGGAGGTGGGACTCAAGGCTGTTGACCAATCGTTGTTTCTTGATCCAGAAATCCTCAGTAAATCCTTCAAAAGAGGAAAATAAGATCAATATAAAAAAAAAATCACCCATGTAAGATATTTAGACTAAAGCCATTTAGAACCAGGCTATAAAGATATATCTTAAGGGTTTATGAAAAAGCATTTTCCCCTTACATGATCATTTGGGTATCAGGTTGCTGCAGTCAGCCTCAAGTGGACACTCAAGGTACTGCACCACTTCTGCATAGGCCTCCATTTTCAAAACCACAGGTCTTGCTGGTGCTGCAACAGCCCCTCCATAGATGTGAAGCCACACCCAAAAGTCACACATAAGGCAGTTAAGCTCTCTTGTGTATCTCAACAGTCCACCAATCATGCCGAGATAAAATTTTGAAACCAAATCCAAAACACAAGAGGAAGAGTGAATAAGCATGAGGTATAGCAGTGAATTTTTCAATCCATAGAACTTTTTCCTTCATTCCAGCAGTGACACAGAGCGTGTGTGTGAAGTCTGTGCAGCTGAGCTACACAAGCAGGGACACAAGGATTTGGTCACTGACAGCTAGAGTCCATTAGTGGGGCTAGTGCTCAGGCTAATCCGATGTACCTCATACAACCTTGTTTTAAAAATCTCAAACTAACCCTTTAAGGCATTCATACCAAACTGTAGGCCCAGGAGCCAAATCCAGCCTGTAAAATAATTGTACATGTCTATTATTAACAGTCCCCTGTCAAAAAGTGCTTGATTGTTTAATTTATATTCAGCAGAGATGGTTTTGATGGACAGATTTATGTTTGGGTTTGTCTCTGTCATGTATTCTTAATTTTAGTCCCTTTGTCTCTGCTTGGATGGATACATCTCTAGATGAGTATATATTTTTGTATATATAATACATGATATCAGTGGCGGCTGGTGAAAAATATTCTTGGTGGGGCAGTACTGTGCAACACTCAGTTTTTAACAACCATCCCACTACGATTCGACGCAAACTACAGGCTCATCCGTAGCCAAATGAGTCATATAGTTTTATACACTGGTAAATAACAAATATGTATATTACACCATTTTAGACCTGGATAAATTGGAACTAATAAAAAAAGCTCAAAGACATGCTGTAAATTTACTCTGACAAACCAAAAGAGTTTTTTGTGTTAAAAGTACCAACTGTTTGTACCAGGTGCTTCTCTTCAACAGAGGCAGGGTGAAATGATCAGGGCTTTCTGAATTTAGGGCCTCATGACAAGAGTTATTTACTGTTTCCCAGAAACAGGGGCTGGGTCAACTTACCCTCTGGCTTAATTTACCCCACTCTCCCCTACTCTGACATTAATTCTGACATTCACTCAGTGAACAATCCTACCTGCCCACTCTGCACCTGTGCTGGGCTCATGGCTGCTGTTTGGTGCTGCTGCATCTCTTCTGAGGGGCCACAAGACAAAGTTTCCCCAGTTATGTGACGTCATCACACGGTGCAAGTGTCATTTTATTCAACACCTTCCCTTACCAGTTTCATCTTCATCCTCTTTCGTTTCAGACCGCGAGCCCGTTTTGTTAAAAAAGTCGCTATTTTGCACATTTTGCTTCATCATTTTCAAGCGCTTTCCTCTTTTTAATTCTTCTCTTTTCCACACCAACCTTGCGCTTTTTGTCCATCTTGTCGGCAGTCCAGCATCGTGGCGACTATCTGGCTCATCTCACAGACTCCGACTGGCGGAGCTAATTGTTTTTAGCCTGCGCGGACGTGTTGTAACGTCAGGATGCCTCTGAAAAAAAAAAGGCTGCCGAGGGAGACGGCCCACAGGGACAGCGGTAACAGCATGGAAGTAATACTCACTCAGTGCCATGAATGAACACCAAACCAAAATTATAATAATATTAAAAATGTATATTAACACTGGCCCTCACGGCCCAAAGCGTCCAGGCGGCCCACGGAAATTGTCCCGTCCTCCCGATTAGTCACTCCGGGCATGGCCGACAGCAGCCGAATAAACCCGAGGGGCGAAATAAGAATCGCCCTTCGGAGATTATTTTCAACCACGCTGATTGGCCAAATTCACGTTGATAGGCGCTTATCTTGCCCTAGTAACAGTCCCTTATTGGCTAGTCGTCACTGTCTCAGGGGCGATATTTTCAGCACCCCTGAGACACGGAGACAGAGACGAGAAGGCTTACTTTTGTTCTACATTAATGAAAATTAATTACTTTATATCTTAATGGATATATATTTATGTTATATTCATGTTATATTACATATTTAGATAAATAATTTTTGGTAATATTCATTTTTTCAAAATAAAGTAAATACATTTATGGGATACATCTCTAGATGAGTATATATTTTTGTATATATAATACATGATATATATCAAGAGTATGGCTTTAGTCTGCCCTATTGTAATGTTCCTTAAGATAACAGTTGTTATGAACTGGAATTATAAAAGTAAAGATTAATTGATGGGTACTACAAATCCAACAATGCACTACAACAACTGCCATGTAGGTTAAGACCTGTGCACTAAATATCAATTTGATCAGTGGTGAGAATGAAATCATTTGTCCATGCTTTAACAGGGTTGTCTAAGTTTGCCCCAAAATAAATCTGCTGCTGGAATTTTAGATTTCTGATTGAAATAAAGTACTGTATTCAGAAAAAAAATAATTCAATTATGGTCCAAATTCTAAAGAATTTAACAGAAAACACATTCATCAGTTATTCATGGTAATACCATCAAAAACATTTAATTTCTATCAGTATACCTGACCATATGAGAACATGCGAGAAGACCAATGTCCTGATGTAACGTGTAAGGTGTAACTGGTTTTTGCTACAACAATGACCCAGCCGTGTAATATTACAACACAGACATGACAGGCTCAAAATCACATTTAATGAAGTTATTTCACAAAAAACAAAAATTGTCATGTTGAAGAAATTGCAATCAACATAGAAAAAATATTTAAGACATTTTACTTGCTTGAATCTTGAGAAATCTAGTCTAGTAAAATGAAGAGGTGAGTCCAAAGAAAAGTTTCAAGTTGTGTGAGTTCATGGCCTGAAGGCCAGACCCATAAACACATTTACCATCTAATGGCAATGCAGGGTTAAACAATAGGACTCACTGATCATGTAAATGTGGTCTTTTGAAGAAAAAAGATGTTGCTGTTGTTTTTTGAGGTACCTAAACCTGGGTCTTACAGGGGTTAAGGCAACATAATCCATGCATGTCCTCCTGCTTGAAACATGTTGTATATTCACATGTTTTTGCTCCCTCAGGTTGTTTCACAAACAGTTCTGCCTTTAGAGAAGGCCCCCATTCTTGTTCACCACAGAATCCCTGTTCCTGTGCTTTTTACAATATTATGTAGCAGTCTGATGAAATAAGAAAAAGAAAAAAATAACAAGCCTTTCATGGTAATAAGGGGGCAGAGCCCAGTAATAAATCAAACAGACAGAGATACAATTGAAATCCAGTATAAACCTCAACCACCGAAGACCATCCACAACACAGAATGAGTCTTAATCCCACGCTCCAGCGCACAGTGAGGGAGGACTGATGTGATTTGGGTTGGCCTGAGCTGTTTGTCTGTCCTTGTTTTATTTATTCTCACTTCACTACTGGCATGGAGCGAGAGTTTTTTTGAACACAGTAGAGTAAATAGTGCAGGAAATTGAAAGGAGGGCTGTTTTGAAAATCTGTTAAAGTGCTGCTGAAAAAAAAGGAGATACATCCAGCAGAAAGGCCTGTGCAAAAAATATCGACGCCGGCTCCAAGCTAATGGGTTTGGATAAAATTAGATGTACGTTAAACAGTAAATCACTTTGGAGTCAGTGTCAGTGTTCTCACGTGTCTGTCAAATTAACGATGATACTGTACACACTGCCTGCAACAGAGGGTTCTGAATATTTTATCAAGTGACAACTGATGTTCCAAAAGTGTCCTCATGCGCTCTTTTAAAGATCCAATGTGGCAGCTGATGGGCACTTGAAGTGACATCTTATAAGATAGATAAGTGGCATTTAAAGTGGACAGTTTGCTACTGTACTGTTGCCAGTTCAGCACTATATTACTTATTATTTGTGTCACAGCTGTATAACTAAGCCACTACAGGACAGACGCTGAACTCTCCTTTATTTTCTGTCTTTTTTTAATTGCAGCAACATCTTTTCAAGTCGTGACATCCTGCAGCATGCCGGATGCCTGCAGAGTCCATCTGTGTAAAGTAGTGGCACAGGGCCCATAACGACCGTTCTGTTGTCAGGGCCATCGGAAGGGAAGGACGGAGAGACACAAGGACAGGAAGTTGGTTATTCTGCAAGATTAGGGCGAAATTGATGTTTTTGTTCAAGGCTTTCAATTTCCCTGCCAACGTTTGTGCGAGCTGCCAAATTCAGTTTGTTAGTTCTTTACGTGTTTTTTTTCTGTTCTGGAGAGAGATATTTAAGATTCAGTCCTAATATACTGGAGATTTTGATGCTTCCATCCAGGCCAGTTTTGATGTGAATCAGAAATAACCTCAGAGCAATCATTTACAATAAACCTGAATCAAAAATAGGGAAATCATTTACAAGATTACTAAACAAAAGTGACAAGTAATTTTTGAAGGATGTCTGAATGATAACCCCGTGTGCATCCAAATTCGTTAGCTTGTTGCTAACACATAATCAAAAAGCATTAACACTTAAATGCCTGTAAAAGCCAGTCATAGGCAGAAAAATTCTATTTTTTGAAATGTTTATTTGACTTTCTACTGATTTTTTTTTTTTAAATCCATTAAATTTAACAAACATATTTTTTTGCATCTAATTCGAAAGGCAACTGATAATCCATTTGAGGAGAAATTTTTTTAAATTATCTTATTACATACAGTTTTTTTGTTTTTTTTCAATCCACTTCTCAGCCTCTTTAAGCTGAAATTTGACTGAGAGAGCAGGGATAATGGATTTAAAAGTAGTTATAGACAGCATTAAAGCCCCTGAAATATTTAGCCAAGATATCACATTCATCCCAATCGCCTATTAAGCTGGTTGCTGGTTGCTGGTTGAATGGAGACGGGGACTGATTTCACTTTGAAAAGTTGATACATACAGTTACAGACAACGTAAATTATTAGACTGATTATATGTCAGTTAGACCAAATTTATTCAGTTTGTCTTAGAACCTGGCCCCCATGATATATTGTCGCTGTCAAGCACAAAACAGAAAATTTAAATGAATACTGATGAACAAATATTGTCCTTTTTAACTTTTACTTGGTTAAAATTTTAGAAAACCAACTCACCAACTTGACAGGTGATAAATAGCACTTACATTAAAAAAAATCACAAAATGAATCATGAAAAAAATTAGATATTTTTATGCCAAACAGCAACAATATGGAAAAAATGTAATTAACCCTCTATTGCATAGTGTTGCCATATGGCAACAATTACTTTATCTTCATTTTTCAAAAAAAAAAACTGTGAAATAAAATGTATGTTTTTACTTTTTGGTGTGAAAAGGGGGCTTTTAGTTTGAAGTCAATAGAATTTATGAGGCCGCATGACCAGGATATCTTGTTTGACAGTCCTTTTTGCTAATGGACATTTGACATCCAAACATAGCTGTCTGGGGCTCTCCAAGATTGTCTTTTATTTAGAATTTTTGGAGTATTTTCACCAAATAAAAATTTAATCACTATCTGGGGTAAGTAAACTTTATATTTTTTTACATTTAATTAAATTTTGTTGTTATACGTTTTTTGTAATATGCCAAAGCAGATTTGTTGCCATATGGTAACAATATGCAAATGTGGAAAATTCCTAGTGTATACAACCTAATGGAGTTCCATTCACTTACATAGCATGAAACTATCCTGAGACTGTTTACACCTTTTGCTTATGTTTTAAAAGTAATAACATTATATGTTTTTTATATTTTGTAATTTAAGGTATGTTGCTGGCTATCTTTAACATAGTATGGAATTTCCTCCATGCAAGATGCATCCCGACTACTTCTACGGGAGAGGGAAAGAGAGCAGGGTAGAAATAACTGTCAAACTAGAGGAGGAATCAGATAAAAATC
Organism: Scarus forsteni; assembly: GCA_036419115.1. Taxonomy (NCBI): domain Eukaryota; kingdom Metazoa; phylum Chordata; class Actinopteri; order Labriformes; family Labridae; genus Scarus; species Scarus forsteni. The sequence continues at coordinate 12,134,176 of JAZDUH010000359.1, read as the reverse complement.
AACTGAAATGAGTTGAAATCAAATGAAATAAAACAGAAAAAAACAACTGAATGAAATGAAAAAAAAAAAAAGAATGATAGATTGAACTTAACTGAAACTGGATCAAGGTTTTGGGTTTCTATTAGTGAACGTTGAGAGGAACTGCTTTGTTGACTTTCACAAGGCATGAAATGAAATCAGATCAAATGAATGAAATGAGATCAAATCAACTGAAATGATTTGAAATCAAATGAAATGAAACAGAAAAAAACAACTGAATGAAATGAAAATAAAGAATGATAGATCGTGCTTTATTGAGCCAGGTTCAAGGTTTCGGGTTTTTATTAGCAGATGTTTTAGATAACTGTTGAAATTATACAATGTTTTCACTGCATAAATGTTTATTTGTTCATTTTGGAAGAGAATGACATGGATATGTTAGATTTTTTTTTTTAAATAAAATGCCTTTTTGGTCAAAAAGGTTGATTTTATGGTACTTTCCACGATTGCTGTTGCCATATGCCAACAATTGATCAAAGACCCCCCCAAACTTTTTTAAAGATTTTTTTTCATTTATCGATTATTTAGGCCATTTTAAGTAATAAAAGCATTCAAAACATTTTTTACCATTTTTAAGTAATAATTCATGCAATAGAGGGTTAAGAGGATGTAGTTGGTAAGCCTTAAGAAAAGTCCCCCCCTGTCCTTGCTTATTAATTAGTAAGACCAATATACAGTCTTTGCTAATTGTATATATACTTTATTTCACTTTGTACACCACCTAGTTTTGGTAAAGCCACCCTTTCTTCAACACAACATGTTTTAGACTTCATCGTGTACAGCAAGAATGATTTTCCTGTTGTCTACATTTTTGTTGTTTGTTTGTTTGTTTGGCTGGTTGAAAAAATCCAAATAGGGAAAACTTTAAATAAACAGTAATGCAAACCAGTGAAGCAACTTCCTTTTCCCATTATTACAGCCATTAAATCATAAAATTAATTTTTAATTCAACATCCATTATCACTTTGCACACAAGACATAAAGAATTGCTAATGAAGACCTCGCAGACAGAGTGGCTGTAATCATAGTTTCTCTTCATTCTGTCTTCCTGCTCTGACACATCCTTAGAAACACATTAGCATCATATATACTTGATGTCTCTTTGTGCTGATGGTACATCGTTATATTTAATAGTGCCTTTAAAGAAAAAGCTCTCTCACAGCTAAAAACAGTTTTACTGAGACATGGAGGTCCAAAGAAAAAAGAAATTTGCAGTAAATCAGATTTCTGGAAGTAAGAAAAACATGACTTAATAATGTCGTTCATCTCTTACACTTCACATGCTCTCCAGTTTTTGTGATGAGCAATGACCCACTAAATCTACAGCATCTACCCAGACGTTGAAGAGAATGAAAGCATGGAGTGTGTTGGCATGAATACTAAGCATTAGCTTTTTGGCATAGATGTTCCACTTTGGCAAATGATAAGTGTTTTTTCAGCTTTCATATGTGCCAATCAACTGGAAGGATATAGTTTAATTCTATACATTCTACTAATTCATACACTTATAGTTCCTTCATTATGGCACCTGTAGGTGAATGGGGTATTTTAAGGCAGCAAGTGATCATTTTGTCTTCAAATTTGATGTGAGAAGGAGGAAAAATGGGCAAGTATTATTAGAATTTGAGTGATTTTGACAAGGACCAAAGTGTGATGGCTTGACGACTGGGTCAGACCATCTCTAAAACTGCAGCTATTGTAGGGTGTTCTGGTCTGTAATGGCCAATATCCATCTAATTCGGTCCAAGGAAGGAACAGTTTTGAACAGTTGACAGTCATTGGCAGCCGAAGATCACTGATGCACGAAGAATGAAAACTAGCCCATGTGGTCTGATCCAACAGACGAGCTACTTTTGCTCATGAAGTCACTTTAGGACCCATTTACTCAACAATGAAAATAGCAGAAAACTGAGTTTCATTGCTTTTTTGCTTTCCGTTGTCTCGAGAATGGTGCCTGGAGTATCTGAATCCACTAACTTTTGAAACCAGGCTCAAGAGTAAAATGTTTTTAAAACATTTCCATATCCATATCCGCATGTGCAGTACTCTTTCAGATAAAGGTTGCATGCCCATCCCAGGAAAAACAATAACAACAGCTTTGTCTACCAAGCAACATGTGTGCAGTTTGTCAACCAGACAAAAACATCAAAACACTTTTGTTGTCCAGACAAGAAACTTTTGCATCTTCATGCAACTATGCGCCATCGTTGTTTTGGAGAAGTTTGTCTTTACGGGAAGTTGTATGCGTATTGTAACACCACTGTTACACTACAAACCTACATCACCGGCCACTGTCCTGGCATTCACACTACTGTGTATTCAGTCGTTCAGTCATTCTCCCATCTCCGCATGAACATGGAGCACTTCTGAAAATGCAAAGACAAAACCTTTCCGTTTCTGGTGACAATGTTGTCGTGTAATCAGGGCCTTGATCAGTACTCCAGCACTTTACAATACATTGTGTGCAATATTGTGGATCGTATGTAGTTTAGGTTTTCTAAGGTTTATATATGTTGCTCATCTTGTAATATGCTCTGCGTTTTATTCCAATTATTGTGTTTGTGTGTTGACACCCCCATAGAACTGTGGATGGAAATTAGCCACTTTACTAATCTCATGTATTTTTATGGAAATGCACATTAATGGATACTGTACCATTAAAAAACATGTACAATCTCAAATTGCTGAAGAAGTCAATGCCGGTTCTGATGGAAAGGGGCCAGAATACAGAGTTACACAAAAAGGCCCCATCCACATGAAGACAAAATGCTTAACAGTTTCAAAAACGATCGTCGTTAAGACGAGGACGTCTCCGAAAATTAGTGTGTCTACAAGAATGCACCCGATACGCATTAAAATGCTGTAAAACACATGCCAGACCTCTAGGGGCGCCCTCTGTAATGATAGGACGGCAACAAGCAGAAACAGATTGAAAAACCCTGGGCATGCACACTTGCGGCAAAAGTTGTAAACAGAGATTGTAAACAGATACAGCAATGTGTCCTCAATAACTGTTTGTTCAACTCGGTGGTGATTGAGAAGAAGGAGATTTTGCTGCAACAGGGATAGTAGGGTCACTAGCTTCATCAGCACATATGCTACACAGTACGCCGCCATTGCTATTGTCGTTGCCGTGTGTGGTGCATGCATGTCAATGAAGACATGAAACTATGATGTAAGCATATCTGAAAGTGGCGGGGAGCTAGTAATCATGGAGCTGCATATACGACATTTGAAAATCTTTAAACTCTGGAATCTGGTTTCAAAAATGTTCATTTACAGACCCCCAAAACGCCGTCTTGGTATGAATGATACGCAGATTCAGCAAAAAAAAAACGTATGCGTTTAGATCTCGGTTTGTCTTTGTGTGGATGGGGTCAAGATAAAGCTCTTGTTTGTGACCTACACAACATAAGGCAGATGGATACGATGTTTACCTGCTTGGTGTTTAAACAACTGAAAACACCACAGTTGTTTTTATAAAGATAGTATTGATTTCAAACTCATCACTAACTGGAAAGGTTCAACCCTGATGCTGGAGTCACTGAAATAACAGAGAAATTACAGTAATCTTCATTCCCAGAGGAATATCTCATCTTTCAGAGGAGAGATAACAACAGAGGGGCTCTGGGATTGAAGAGATCAAATGTCAAAAAAGGTCAAAAAAAATGTAACCACATGATCTACATATAGCAGAGCAGTGAGCAAGGGTGTTGGGAAGAAGATGCTTTTCCAGATTTAGACATTCCTCTATCTACTCTGTTCATTTTCATGAACTTCATTCTTTATTTTGGACTTTTGGTTGGGTCATCATCTTTTGTAATTTTGCATGTGCAGAAAATGGACTGACCCCGAGTTAATTCCTAAATAGGCTCAAGTGAAGAGAAACTAAAGATTAAACTAATTAGCTTCCGACGCAGCTGATGCATTACTGCTTGGTTTCACAAATTTCAAAGCAGCTATATTTTGGGAATTTATCACAAGAGTAATTATGTTTACAATAACTTCTTCACTAAGTAATCAAAATTCATCCGATTTTTAGGCATCAGCGTCTTAGTAATGACTGAAGCACATCATTGACTATCTAAATGATTGCTGGCATAATAGCTTTGTTAGTTCACTCTTTAATTGTCACAAAGCAACGACAGAAAAACAGATCTAATAAAAACAATCTCTTAATTCACTTTAATCTGGAGAATTTGATGTGACGTGATGCCAGGAGCAAGCACACGGGGTGAGCATCCCGAGTGTGAGTTTGAATTTAATTAAATGTGTAATGTGAGAAGTTGTGCTGATGAACTCTCCTGACTGTGTGGGCAGGACGGGCTGCATGGGAATGATTATGAGCCATCAAAACAAATAATAACAGAGTGAGGGAGGATGGGCTGCATTCAGAAGCAACCATGCAAAGGCCCTGAGTGTAAAACGCCAAAAGACTTCATGTGATGTAAAACTAAGACAACTGCAGTGCTGAGTATTAAATATTCTCTTTTAATATTCATTTGCTGGCCACTTTGCTAAGGCACAGTGCAAATATTCTACAGCTGATGAATAACTAGCTAATCAGCCAGTGACATGGCTGTGACTCTGTTTATTTCAGATGATCAACAGGACCTGCTGAAGTTCAAACAATACATCAGAATGGGGGATAAAGGAGATTTAAGTGACCTTAAATGAGACATGGTTTTCAATATTTCATAAAGTGCTGATCTTTCATGCACAGCCATCTCTTGGGAGCGGTCCTTAAAAGAGAAAATGTCCAGTAAGCAGTAGTTCTTTCTGTGAAAATGCCATGCTTATGCCAGAGGTCAAGGGAGAAAGCCCAAAGTGGTTTGAGATGATAGAAATGCCAATTAATACCAACTGAGCATCACTGAAATGCCACAGCCTCCTGAGTGTTGTGGACAATGTCTGGCCTACACTGTGCCGTCCTCTGATGGCTGCCTCCAGCAGAAGGTTGGGCCATGTCAGGAAGTTTAAATCATCTCAAACGGGTTCCTTTAACGTGACAATGAGTCAGTCAAATCCAACAGAACACCTTTGTGATGCTGTTTGCATGGTGGATGTGAAGCTGACTATGCAAGGCTATCATGTCAATATGGAACATTTATTTTGCATGTTTGCAGCACCTCTTTGTATCTGCCATTTAAAAATGGATTTCATCCTGAAGGCAGAAGTAGGTCTAATCTGTTAGCCTGGAGTTCTTAATAAAGTGGCCTGATTTTTTGCTTCCAAACTGCTTCTGTAGTTTATGAATTGTAAAGCAGTTCATAAAGCATTTTAATTTTTTAAATGTTTTAAATGTCAGAGTCCTTTATGTTTTTGTATTCCATGAAATGTCTTAATAGTTTGCAAAATGTTTTCTGTTTATTTATATTAGATTTTTCTAGATTTTTTTTAGCCTAACATTAAATTTTGTGCATATTGTGTGCCACAATTTACATATTTTTTTTAATTTAACCTATAGTTTTAACCTTCCAGACCTATAAAATAATTTGACAAACACTTTATAATTTCTTTGAGCTCACTTTCGTTTTAAATTTCACAAAATAAACTCAATTTGTTTAAGAGTATTGCTTTCTGAAAATTATACTTGACAGGGTTCCTACAGCTCAGGGCAAGTTAAATTCACGACTTTTTCAGACTTTTTTTAATGCCGTTTGAAATCAAATTTAAGACCAAGTCGACAACGAACCACAATTGAAACAAACAAAACAAACAAACAAAAACACCACATGAATTTCCTGGGTTAGAGGCAATTTTAACCCAATGTTTATTTTAAATAAAACATCACTTTAAGATATATATATATATATTCTTTTTTAAAGTTATTTTTTTGGGCTTTATATGACCTTTATTAGGTAGGACAGCTGAAGATGACAGGAAAGCGGGTGAAGAGAGGGGGAATGACATGAAGCACAGTGCTGAGGCCAGGATTCGAACCTACAGCCGCTGCTGGGGGTTGGCAGCCCCCGTACATGGGGCGGACGCTCTACCAACTGAGCTAATGTCCGCCCCACTTTAATATTTTTTTTAACCCCATTTTTAAAACTTAATGCCTATTTTGCCCCCATTCATCTTTTTTGGCCACTGTTAGAACCACTTTTGGAATTTTTACATGGTTTTTGAGATTTAATTTCAAATTTAATTCCCAACTTTGCTGCCATTATCAATTTTCCTAAGCCACTTTTGGATTTTTTTGCCAATTTTTCCCCATTTTTTTCTCTCTGTAGGTAGAACCAAGACACGCGTCTGATCTAAAAGATCCTGGTGCAACTACATCACCGCTTTGTTAGTTCCGCTATTGTGATTACATGATGTTGCCACGAGAGTAAATTAGCAAATTATTTTTGAAAAATAGATAAATGTTACTAAATATTTTTTTAGTTCAAACTAACATAAATCTTACTAATGTGTTCAAATTTTTAAGACTTTTGAAAATTGGATTTAAGACATTTTAATCCCAATTAAGGCCTTATTTTTAGAATAATGAATTCAATGCCTTTTAAGACTTTTCAAGGATCCGCGGGAACCCTGCTTGATGACATAAAGATTTTGGGCTCCATAATAAATGTCAGAAAATGTTTCTGCATTCCACAAATTATTCATAATAATAATAATAATAATTTAAAAAAAAAAACGTTACTGCCTATCATAAATTGCCAACGGCTTTAGCTATAATTTTTTTTGTTTTACAAAACATTTTTTTTTACTATCATGAAACACAGTGTTGCAGGAGATGGCTGCTAAATTGAATCCTTTGTCAGTAAAGGCCTATATGTGTTGAGTTTGCATTATCTCCCTGTGCATGCATGGGCTCTCTCTGGGCACCCTGGCTTCCTCGCACAGACCAAAAACATGCTCAGTAGGTTAAACGGTGACTCCAAATTTAGTGCAATAGCATGAATTAACCCTGCATCTTACCCAATGTCAGCTGAGGAAAGCTCCAGCACCCCATGACCCTCAGAGTGGTTTCAAATGTTTTGCATTTTATTTTGCTTTCTTGTTTGTTTGTTTTTGATAAATGAATGTTTCAAGCTTTAAAAAATGTTTTGAACTTCATGGGATTTCATGAGTATCCCAAGTGTTACAACAACCCTTGGAATTTCTTTATAGGGATGGCCTATGGTGACAGTAGACAATACACAATAGCAGCCCCATACATGAAGCACACGTGTTTGCTTCCTCTCCTAAATTAGCTTTCTCCCACTAAATGTTTCTTGGAGGGCTTTCTTGCTTCTCATGCATTTCAATGGAGGTTTTGAAGGTGTTGGGGCGAAATTTGTCGTTTTGTGAACTGCTTTTCGATTCGCTAAAACGTTTTGCAGTTGTTCCTTAGGGTTGCTTTACAATCCCCATATCTTATCCACACCTTTCTTCTCAACCAGAGACACATATGCCTGAATGATCACCTTGAAAACATTGTTGTTTACATCAAGAACACAACAGCCTGCAGATTATTTCATCTGTTCTCCTCCATATGGATCCATCTCAGAGGTTTAGCCTTCCCGTGTTCTGCGTTGTGTTTACAGCTGATGAAATACCTCATCTCCTTCTGTGTCCTGTAATGAAAACCTGAACAAAGCTCTCCCTGCACACGTATAACAGAAGAAAAAAAACACACCAAGGTCATGGCATTCATACAGTAAAAAGAAAGGTCTGCTATTGTCGATGTCCTAGATGCAGCTTACTGAGGCCCATCCATTTACAGCTGAACTCAATTTGCCCCACAATAACTGTCAGTCAGAGCCAAATAAAACAGCATTATGTTGATGATTTCTGTGTGCTGTGAATGCTGCTGGTGTAATGAAGAAAATGAAACCCAACTTTTTAAAATTAGGTGTTATCCTTTTTATTTATCTACTGGAAAGAGCTGGTTTAGTTTACTTGCTGTATGAAATTCAAGGATATCTCAGGTCTTCAGTGTTTTTGTGTTTTAAATACTAAAAAGTGAATTATTTTCAAGATGAATAGCATGAAAAAAAAATCAAGGGCAGTATAAATTTCGCCTAAAGCCCCCACTGCTTTGCCTCCATCACCAATCGGGTCAAATAAAATCATTCAAAATCTTTCTGGACAGTTAAATGGATGGTCAAATACATATTTTGCAAACTTGTTAAGAATTGCAGCGAAAAGTGATGCAGTAAAAAATGTGTTGGCATGTTTTTTGGAATAGATTTCAGCACCGTGGACAGCGATAGCTCCCTCACAACAATGAAAAAAGAAAGCTTTGTATGCAAGTCAGGCTCAAAGAGAGTAATTCAGGAGCACATTCTTTACAAGCTGTAAAGGAAAACATCTCTCGGATAAAATGGTTGAAATGTTCCAGTTTGAGACCGTTGAGCAGCAGGCACTCAGCCTGCAGTCAGGTAAGATTTCACATTCAATCTGAGCCAGAGAGGATACTTTTTTTTCGTCCCTTTTCATTTTGTGGCAATGATGAAAAAGAAAATCAGGAAAATACATACATTGTGCTTGCCAAAAGCTGTGTGAAGTAGACTCTGAGTTGAGATGGATTTGTCAGATGATGCATTCGAGGACATTGATTAAACGTTCGGAAACAAAAACGCAAATACATACTTTCATTCGAGAAAAAAGGTGCACAGACGGTTTTCTTGTCAGCATTTTGTGTTTGATTCTGTTCACAATACCAGCTGGGAAGATTGTGTCGGCTAATCTAAATTTTTGTATTACTTTTTGGTAGTTTTATGCCAGCAACTTGAAACGTACTTTCAATATAAAAAGAAACATCTGAATGAAAACTATGTGGGTTCCACCAACACAGGGATCTCAAAGCAATAACAAAAGAAGGATATTAAGGGTAGAAAAATATAATGAAGGTATTTCTTCCAACTCCAGTGCTCAACCATGGACATATCATCACTGGCCATCTTATTAGGTACACCTTACTAGTTCGGGCTTGGACTCTATTTTGACTTCAGAGCTGCCTTAATTCTTGGAGGCATTGATTCATGTTAGCATCTCAAAAGTGCTTTACTGAATTAAGATCTGGTGACTGTGGAGGCCCTTAGAGTAGAATTAAACCATTATCATATTCAGGAAGCAGTTTGAGATGATTTTAGGTTTGTGACATTGTGGTTATCCTACTATAGCCATGAGATGATGGTCACACTGTGGACACACAGGGATAGACATGGTCAGCAGCAATACTCAGGTAGGTTGTAGCACTCACATATGACTGTGTGCGTTAATGGCTGCCTCTCTCACCAGATAATGGATAGATAATGGGTAGATGGATGGACTATTACATCATCAGCTACCAGAACTGTTGATTTAAGGTTGGATGGATCCAGACTTTCATGTTATTTACATCAATTCTGGCATCACCGCAGACATACAGACATATCAGACAGGCAGTTTATCAGCCTTATGTTATCCGATATTGGTGAGCAAACACAAACTGTAGCTTCAATTTCCTATTCTTAGCTGACAAAAGTGGCACCTGAAGAGGTCTTCTGCTGCTGTAACCCATCTGCTTCTAGTTTTGATGAGGTGCATTCAGAAATGGTATTCAGTTTTCACAAGTGGTCTTTTGGGCCACTGTTGTTGAACTCCTCTGACCTCTGGCATCCACAAGGCATTTTTGTCCATGCTGTTCTCTTAATAGTTTCTCTTTTAGGACCATCCTCTGTAAACTCTGGCTATGCTTGAGTGAGAAATTCTCAGTAGATTCTGAAAAAAAGTAGACCAGGTAGTCTGGCACCATTCCACAAGCAAAGTCACTCAATTCCCATTTCTTCCTTATTCTGATGATGGATTTTTTCAGCAGTTCATTGACATATCTAAATGTTCTAATTGTTGTGATTGGCTGCTTAGCTATATGACCAACCAAATTGGTGCATCTAATATAGTGGCCAGTAAGTTTACATATGAATGGTGCTTTATATTACACAGATTGCCTTAAATCTGACCCACTGAAAACAGATTATAGTTAATAAATGAAAATTTTGCTCAAACTTTGTTGACACTTGAGCACTGAAAGTAAAAACATTCTTACAATAAAGTTGGGGCATTTAATAGAATGTGAAAAAAACCTGAATACAAAGATTTTCATATTCTTTTAATCTATATACAACTGAATATTGGTGCCTCTAATCTCCAAATAAGCTACTTTTCAGGAAATGACAAAAAGCTCTGCTCTACTCCTGAGTTTATAAATATTGTATTGTCCTGTTTACCCACTCACCAACATGAAAATAACAAAAGCACCGCTATGTGAAAAAAATGGAAATCATAAAAAATGGAGCAAAGAGGTTTGGTATGATAACGACAATGAAAAATAAGGCAGATTTTCAATTTAGAAATGACAAACATGTTGCTTTTTTCATTTATTTTGAATTTTATGCCTGCAACTTGGTCCAAAAAGTCTGGGACAGGGACAACTAAAGATTGTGAAAGTTGGGAATGCTCAAAAACACCTCCTATTGAATATCTGTGCCACAAAATAAATCCTAAAAAATGACAATAGAGACCACAAACTGTTGAGCGATAAAGTCTTAAATCAAGCGAGAATGGGAAGAATTTTCGACAAAGCTTCAACAGTTAGTGTCCTCAGTTCCCAAATGCTTATTGAGTGTTGTTTAAAGAAAAGGTGATGTCCCAGTTTTTTTGAAACGTGTTCCAGGCATCAAAATCAAAACATGTAAATAATGTAAAAAAGTTTTAACATTAAAATCTCGTCTTTGTGGTTTATTCAAATAAATACCGGTCAAAAAGGAATAACAAGACATTACATTTTACTAACGACTTACACTACATCCCAACTTCATTGGAATTGTGGTTTGTTTTTTTGTTTACTTTCTGCTCAACAGTTGCTTTTGATTAGTTGTGGAGTCCTGCAGTGGCTGTAAAAACCCATGTAAGAAGTGTTAACATGGACACAAGCACAGACATGTCAGCAGTTATCTATAGCACTGCAGCTCCACTGTGTTGAGCCTGAAAATGAGAAACATGTCGTTACATGTTAAACTCATTTATCAGGCCTGTGCTCTGAGAGTCTCAAGAGATCTGAACAACCTTCCTGGAAATCAGGCCCCTGAACTTAACCCCTTTATCTCTGCAGTGCTATCTTTGCACACCAGAAACTAATTTCTGGAAATTTATGAATCAGTTGATATTTTTATTCCTCATTTGAAAACATGAAAAACATTTAAGTTGCTGCAGCACATACAAATCCTCCACCCTCTTTACAAGCTCATGTCTATAGAGTTATTGGTCTCTTGGGTCAGAATGACTGACCTTGACATAAAAAGCTGGGGTATAAAGATGAGATATATGGAGTAACTGCTGTTTTATTTCAGGTGCCACACCCTCACACTATAAAGCTTCATCCCAGTGCATACATTTCACTTTAACCTCTGCCAAGGAGGTGATGTTATTGCAAACATTTGTACAGGAAGTTTGTTAGCTTGGTAACAGGTTGAATACAAATGTTAAGAATGGATTTCAATGGAATTTCAAGGGAATGTGGGTCATGTCACTGTATAAAGATAAATACAAATTTTTGAAGGATTTTTTAAGAGTGCAAAAAAGTCCAATTTTCCCAATTTTTGCATATAACTTAAAAGTTGTCTGTGGACTTTCATGAAATTTTGAGGAAATGTTGGTTATGATACAAGGACATTTTCCTACATGGTGGTAGTGATCAAAAACTGGATGTGGATCTAGTTTTGCATTTCTACTGCAACTTGAATTTTGACTTATTTGTGCAACCATATTTAATACTTTTTTCAGTTATTTAAAGGTGCTATGAGGAGAATCTATTTCCGGCGACATAAAGACTCTGCTACCCATGAGCATGAGCGGCGACTGTCCTAAAGACGTGACCCAAGCCAAAGCGTGCGTTTTTTGTGATGCTAATGAATGCAGCTCAGACCTTCCTCAGAAATCTGCATTGCTTTACAACTATTTTTTTTAACAATTTACAGGATGCAAAGCGATGAGGTAATGTATCTCTTTCTAGTTATATAGTGGTAGTTTTTGATGTGTGACAACAAGCAGTTTTTGGAAAACTTAGTATCATAGTTTTGTAGCCGGCTATATATTGCTGCTTACAGCCCGGTGCACTAAGACGTGTCCGAATAATATAAATTTGCTCTAGTTTTAATTGTCTTGTTCCCAAAGTTGAATATCCAGGCCAGTCCAGTCCTGTCCGACCCAACCGCAAATCTAAGGAATAGCATTTATAGATAACCTACTTTGATGCTATAAAACTCATCTTAAAGTGTGTATTTCGATCAGGCATATATCTAAAAGTGAGACTTTTTTGTAATTACTTAGAAAATCCACATAGCATCTTTAAATAAATTACAGTTGTCCCCACTGACTGAAGCTCAACTCACCTGCAAACAGTAAGACTTATGAACCACAGGTCTTTGAGTTTGACATTGTCTCCTACTACTTAAAATCAGGCAACTTCAGCATCAGAATCATGCGTGCTGATACAAACAGTGGAGATATTTTACTCCAACACATGGAAATATTAGAAGTGCGCCATGAGGACAAATCTCTACCAAGACGTTAATGACAATGTTGGGCAAGTCATTTTCGAAAATGTGTAAACATGCCCTATCTCACAATCTCTAACAAAATATGATCTAACGACATTATTTTTCAAGAATTAGTTAATCTAAATTGTCTTCACTTTAGCACAGACAACAGACATTTAATAACGCCTTAAGGAGTTACAGCAGATGGAAGAATCAAAACATTTTCTGTTGGAAATGAGGACTAAACATCCTCTCAAACTGGAAATAGAGAAATAGAAACAAACAGAATAATGAGCCATCATAACAGCAAGTAAAATTGAGTGTGAGAGTGTTAGAATAATATAAATACTGAAAGTTTTCTGAGAGCACAAACCTGCACCAAGGCATTTTCAACACTGCCAGGTGATTAATTGCCAGATTTGGAAAAATGCCCACCTATCTTGTTCTGCTAAGAAATCATTGATAAAATTCTTGCATCTACATCTTGCTTCAGATCACCACCAAAATCACAGCACTTTTACTCATGACCAACATCCCTGAAAATGTTGTGAAAATGTGTTGAGAACTTACTGAGTTACTTGCAAAAAGAGGAAAACTGCCCCATTTTGCAATGGTAACATATCCTGGAAAAATTCCTGGATCTGGACTATGGATCACCATCAAATTTAAATCAATTGTTTCTGAGCAGTTTTTTTTTTTAACCTTTTTTCTCAAATTTTCATCAAGTTATGCTCAAGACTTGAAGTTAACATGTCAACAAAGTAACAAACTAACTGACCAGCAAAGGCAAAATACGTACGTAACCTCCTTGGCAGATTTAGCATTGAATATTAGTCATATTGTGACTTAACAATTGCAAATTTGCCAAATAAATTGTATTCATCTAATGCCCCTGATTCTCTTCCACCTTACAAGTCAGGTTAACCAAAATCGTGGTGTTACATAACCACTGGTGAAGGGTTTGGACAGGTAACCTTACAGGGGATTCTGTCAAAGTAGATCGAGCCAACAGAGCTATGAAAGGGGCCTCGATGTGTTCAGAGCTTTGCTGGGAGTAAACTGACTCAAATGTTCTGCAGGAGGCAGAGAATAAACATGGTTGTGTTTGTGTAGGTCAAACAAACCAGAGAAGCTGTGAGCTGAATGCATGTGAGGACAGAGAGCAAAGGAACCAGGTGGAGAGTCCATGAAGCAAGTACTCAGCTAACAAGAAATCTGATCTTGAAACTGCCCCCGTATTCTGACTTAAAACCTCCCCCTTGTATAAATATGGATATGAAATTAAGTTGTCCTTGTCATTCATGTGATACAATTACTGAATGTCAGTGCAAAAAAATATATAATTTGGTGGACAGTGGGTAGAGAAAGAAGGTGGTACAGTGCCTCAAAGCAAAAAGGTTGCTGGTTAAATCCCTGTCTTGATCAAGGCCTTTCTATGTTTCTGAGTTTGTATGCTTTTCCCATGCATGTGCGGGTCCTCTCCAGGAACTCAGGCATCCTCCCACAGACCAAAAACACCTGTTAGGTTCCTAAAAAAACTCTAAATTGCCCTTAGTGTGAGTAAGCATGAATGATTGTCCATCTCTCTATGTGGTCCTGCGAGCAACCAATTGTACGGACTGATATATTAAGAGTACTTGACGACCATTCATAAAAACTGCACTTCATAAGCTGGTCTCGCAAAATGGCAACCCAATGCTTCAGCGTTATGAATACATTTCACATACGGCGTCCTTGGGTGTCGTGAAAGGTGCTTTAAAAATAAAATGTATTATTATTTTCTTTTATTAAAGAGGAAAATGAGTTCAGTTGTAAATCTGATGCACAGCCACAAATTGCTTCGTGAGTAGCTAACAGTGTGGATCAGGGAGTGCACACTTAAGATCTTTTGTCCCCCTTCATGTGAATTCATCCAGGAGATGTCCCCTTACGGAGTGCAATTTCCAATGAACAGAGTCGACAATTTAAAGCACACAGTAACAGTGAGGGCTTTCAGAGGTGATCGTGAGTCACCGTCTTTGATAGGTAATCATCATCTGTCATTACTGTGATGCTGAGAACACCCATGGTGGCACTTTTTTCCTCACGTGCTATACTTTTAATGCCGTACTGTGTTGAAAAGTGTTTCTGCATGTTGCCACTGTGTTTCCACTCTAGCTTGATGAGAGCAGATTGGGCTGTTGTTGTCATATTGTGTAAAACTGAGTCACACTTACAACTGTTCCCATTTCCTGTTTGCCATAATAACAACCTTAACTCCACAGATGTCTGTGTTCCTGCATCTGAAAAGAATGTGAGATGATTGTTTGGCAATTACATGGGCATAAGGGGAAGGAATCGATGCTGTAATAGTAAAGTAAAACAGAAAGTTACATAGATGCTTCAAAGCAGTTGAAACTTGTGCTCAACTGAATCCAGTCCTCAATTTCCTTCCTTGTTTAAGATGCCAGTAATGACCCCCTTCCTTCAGTACTTGCACATCTGCCGTGCAGATCAGAGGAAGAAATGAGCTCATGCTACACAGGTATAGTTATTATAAAAGGAAAAAAATACATTTGGATTTCCCTGTAACAACCCTGTAATCAAGCGAAGCTTATGGTGCATTCCAGTTGTACTCGGAAGTCGGAATTTCCGAGTTCCGAGTTGGAAACTGCAACTGGAACGCCCCCCGAGGTCGGAATTTCCTACTAGGAACTCGGGGAAACCTCGCCACCCCCAAGTTGACAAACGAAGATGGCTGCCCCCAGTGTGAAAAGTTATTAAGCTCCTGTAATAATCAATTTATTAGCACTTCTGTCTAGTGTGTGTCACTCTAAGTCAGCTGTATACATAGTATTGTTTGACTTATATTAACAAAAATTCTGCCATAGTTATATTAACATTTTTCATGTGATATTTGTGAACAACAACAACGGGCGTGCTAACAACAGCTAACAGTCGCCTGGTAGATCAGCATGTTTTTTCCCGACTTCAGCTGGAACGCGGATAAGTCAGAGAGGACGTCACTCCCAGTTCCCTGTTCCGAGTTCCGGGGTTGAGTGCAGCATTAGACACGTCTCCTAAAGCCTCACTATGTTAGGTTCTGGCTTTCAGCTCTCTCGGGGCCCCTATAGTCGTTGAGTGTAACTGCACTGTCATATGCCAATGTGCTTTTGTTGACATACAGAGGGAGGAGAAGCAAGCCAGCAGGATGTCACAAGAGAAAAATAAACCATGAGGACTGTTAAGGTACAGTCTGATTATGTTTCTATTTGAATAAATCATCATGTACTTACAGGTCCAACAATAGCGGGGCAACTTCAGCATCGGTCGGACATCCCTCCTCGTCTTTCAGCTCATACCAGCAAGTGAACGCCGGGCCAATGTTTATCCCTGTCTATGTATTTAGCTTGTTACTCTCCCACTTCCCGTTTTTCATCTCCTCCGATAAAATTTTTCTTTTCGTCCTGTTTTTCACTGTTTCCGCCATGATAATAATTCTATATTAAGCTTTTTTCTGCTTCTTCTCCTTCTTCTTCTTCTTTAGTGGTTGGCATCCAACATCAAATGAGCATTACTGCCACCTACTATGCAGGAGTGTGAGTCAGATCTCCCTATTTCCATTAGGAAAATAACTCATATTTACTTTAAACTAAATTCTGCTCATTAAATCTGTTTAAAAATTCAAAAGCTGCTTTATATTCTCCTTTTTCCAATGTTTAGCTTTCACGTCGAGGGGGAAGTGGCATGTGCCGTAAAGCAGTCAAAGCAGTAAAAATGTGTAGTTTTTTTTGACTAAGTACTATGGATGCAAAGATACTCTATAACATATCGATTCATATTGTATAAGATCCACAAGGGTGAGAAAACTCTAACCAGTAGCGATGCACTCATCCAACACTGCTCTGGGAGGAGAGGCAGCAATATGCACCCACACTGGCAGCATAAGGGAGTCCTATCCCTTTAACCTGCAGTGGCTTAGGGGTGAAGGTAGTTTAATATTTGTAAAATACAGAAATCAATTATGTTTGAGCCTATCAGTACAGCTTTAGAGTCTTATAGGTCCCGTGACATGTTACTTATCAGGTCTGACAGTAGAACACAGAAATCCTGCATCAAGTTAATTTAATGTTACACCTTTTCATCACAGCTTCGAATAAACAACTCAGACAACTCCATAACAGCATTAATGCCATCCGCAGAAGAAACATTCTCATCTGCTCAAAATGGCTGTGATAAGTTCAGCCAAGTTAATAAAAGCCATGTTGGCATAGAAACTGAAATCCATTTTGAAGTCCTTGCTATAGAATTACCGTTAGAAACAAACATGACAAGCCCTTATAAGCAAAGGTCAATGGTGACATTATGTTATGTTCAATGACAGGGAAGGAATCAGACATTTAGACTAATGACTAAATTATCATCATGACGTCTTCTTTTTGTACTGTATTTTAGAGGAAAAAGAAAATATATTTTTGGTCTATAAACTTGAATAACGCAGCTTTTTGCGGTAAAATGTGTTTCCTATCATAGATATAACAGCTGTGTGCTGTGTTGCGTCCATTATGTGGACATGAATTGTACCCTATCCTTTCACATGCAAAAATATCAGGGTTCTCTTGTTTTCAAACTCCCATTAAATAAAATGTATGTAAAAAGAAGTCATTTTGATAATAGCGTGGCAAAACGTTTGACTTTTAAAAATAAAAAAACAGGTTAAAGGGCAAGACAAATGTCTAATCTGCAAACATTTTCAATCTGTAAAAAGTTTAAAACTCAGAGAATTAAAAGAAATTCGTAACAATGCATAAAGTAGTGACAAATATATATATTTGACATGCAAGAAAGTACTAGTACAAAGTTTAATTTTTATTTTTTCTTCATTGTTTGAAGCTTATTTGTGTCTTCAAACAGATAAATTTAAACTGTTAAATATAATACTGATTCATCATTTTGCTTCACAGATGCTTATATGACAAATTGTGTATATCTGGTTTTAGATGGGGACCCATATTAAATCTTCCCATGGGGCCTAATATTTGTAGAAGTGTCCCTGTTTGTGGCTGTAAGGTCAAAATTGCACAACGATTCAGACAAGAGGCAACAGTTTTTATTTATTTCAGCAACATATCCACAAGCTGTAAAAATGGATCAAAGCCAACCTTTTCCCATATTTTGAAGATGTTATGCTGTTATTTCTACCTGCCTTTCAGTCTAAAAGCCTCTGCAAAAAACACCCACACTGATGTTTTCAGTTCACCTGTTCAGTCCTTTTCTTTGGACTGTGAAGTGTTTGTACACTTCACCCTGGACTGACACTTCCCTGACCCTATATGTTGGCTGTTTCATACCTTTAAGAACAAGTACCAGTCACAGCTTTAATGTAGCTGAATATTAAAAGATTGAGGACCTGAGATATGCTTCACCTTTACCTGTCAGCTAAACAAAAGAGCAAGTGAAGTGCATAAAAGGTGAAGTTTTTCTTTATTAATTCCACAGCTCGTAATTTGCAGGCAGAAATGATACAATCTATTCACAAATAAATACACAATAGGCCAGATTTCTTCCTGAATAGGCTTTGTATCAGAGGAATATTTGGTGTTATTCAGCAGCTTGATCGTTATGAGAGATGGCTGCTCTATCATCTTTCCATCGGAGCTCCCTGTTCTCGTGGTGGTGTTGTATTTCCAGTCTCGAGGGAGAGTGGCACAGGCGTCCCACGCATTGAATTAGTCAGTACTTAACCCTGACAGTTTCTTCTAGCCTCCTGTTCCTCCTCTAATTACCATCCCTTCCTTGCCAGTAATTAAGTCGTCCCACAGCGGGGGCTTTTTAACCAACAGGAAGAGACAGGAAGTGGCATGGATTCCCTCCCAAGATCAGCCCCCGTTGATGCCTCTAAACTTAGACAGTCGAGGGATGCGGATCAACACCCAGTATCAGCCATGATTCTGTGATTGTAATTGCAGTGTTGCGCAAGGATAACAACCTGCTTGGTGTGTGTTCATGCGTGTTGAAGAGAAATGAAGAGGGAAGAGTCCAGTGCAGAGTTGAATTGATCTACCTTTGTGCCAAAATACTGTTGTTAAGCAAAGTCCCACTGCGTCTGGAAGAATTAAGTTGCTGCAAACACATTGAGTGTGTTAGTTAGTGACACAAGTCTTATCATTCTACCTAAGATTCCTCTAGAGCAGATTGAGCATTCTGAAGTCAGAAATTGTTTTCCAAGGAAGAACAATTGGAGCACAACAGAGACAGGCTGTGCTGTAATTTCAGACCGCCTGATTGGCTGAAGCGAGCGCTTGAATTCCAACTGTTGGAATCAGTTCCTGCTTCATCAGCAAATGGGAATTCACGTTTGCTGCCAGAGCATGAGATGCCCGCCAACATCCTCCTCAGTGACAGAATGCTCATGAGTCATCTAATCTGAATGTTCACAATCACCACATGACAGTATCATTGAGGAAATGCTCAGAATATGTATGTTTTATAGACAAGGCCTCTGCCACAACAACTGTCATTTTTCAGGGAACGACCATCCTGGTTTGGCTGGTTTGTGACTAAAAAAAAAATATATATATATATATGTTGTAAATTAGGTTGTATGGTTATATATTGGCAAAAAGAATTTGCAGAATATTTACATAAACTTAACAGTCTTGCTTGTGATAGCTCTAGTCTCTAAAAGTATCATGAGAGGTACACCCTTCCAAGTCCCTCTCCTTTAAAATCAACAACCAGTCAAAGTCAAGGAGTAAAACTCCCAATATATATACATTATTAAATGTTTATTCTTCCATTTGTGGTGTAGATTAAAGTCTCTAAAAGTAATATGGGAGTTAAAAACTTTATTTTTGGGCATATTGTCTTTGAATGGTTTTCAGGAGGGAAGAAACTTAGGGTGGTATAGAAAGTTATGGCTACATTAAGGATTCCTTTTCTCTGAGCAATTATGTACTCATATAACACTGGGATGCCACTAACATCTATGTTTTTAACAGCCTCAAAAGGAGTATGGGGGGTAGGGGCTACATAATCAGGTCACTAACCTCAGAAAACTTCCACTCATTTGGAAATGAGACACAGAGACCGTCTTCACACTTAAGGGTTAAAATGTCCTTTTGGATTAGGCTTAGGGTCACTAAAAGTAGTATGGGAGATAAAGAGGCAACTCGTATCATTTTAAATGTAGAATTGATTATTCAGCGTTGGTAAAGTTTAGAATATTTGAATGTTGTATGGGAGGTAGGGTCTTCTGTTACCAGATCCTCTCCTATAAATCAACAGCCAATTTGTTTGGGGGTGAATAGGGTGCATGTTTTAAAGGTCTTAAAAAGTAACATGGAGGTAGAGTACAAAGTTGGGATGTCTCTCCTTAAAAATCATCTATCCATCTAAAATTAGGAAACAGACTTTTTGTCCACCTCAAGAGTACAGGGGAAGGTTTAACCTTCAGTTTATTATTAGCAAAGGTAAGAGAGCCTCTAAAAGAAGTATGGGAGGTAGAGACTCCATTATACATCCCCTACTTTTGAATGTATGTACTTATTTTGGTATACGATGCAAGCTACCTTCCAAGAGAGGGTTTGAGTTTTTTTTTCCTTTTTGTGATAAGCTTAGAGCATCTGTAATATGGGAGGTAGGGTATTCATTTCAGGTTACCTCTCCTGTTATAATAATCTACAAAAGGTAAGTGTAAGTGTAAGTGTAAGTGCTCCTCTAAGTGTGCACTTATGTTTTTATATTTGATAAAGGTTACAGAATATAAAGTAATATGGGAGGTAGAACTGTCATTATCAGGTTTTTCGCTCTATAAGTGATCTCATCAGTTTGGGTCCAGGAGGAAGTAACCCTCTGGCAGTAGATTCAAACTTTTTTTTCTTTCTACATAGAGCTAATGGCTAGGGCTAACCTACAGTAAATGAGCTATTGGCTTAGACTGATGAGGAAGATTACTGGTGCGGTCCATTTGCTACAGAACTCAGGTATCAGAACTGGGGATTAATTCACATCCCAGTTGAACATGCTGTAGTTACCACTTGAGATACCAAAGGATCGTTTCACTTAGAAATTATGAACCAAGGTGATTGCTAATATTCCTACCTTCAAGGTCAAATGGAATAGACTATATGTACCAAGGTCTTTTCTCCCCTTCCTTTTCATTTGTCTTTATGCATTTGTGCCCCATTTTTCTGTTTGTATTTCTCCCTGTTTATCTCACTCTGTCCCATTCTAGCCTCAGCTTAGATCAGTACATTACTGGTAAGTAATAAATCAGTACTCTTCCTGATGTTGCCATTCCTTGATTATGGCTCCTACATTTTTGTTCTAATGTGATGCTGAAAATGTACCTTGGTAAATCATTATGTTATTGTTACTCATGTTGTTTGATTGTCTACTGCCTCCGTTATACTGTTCCACATTTATCACAACGTTTGTCCTTAAAAGACTGTCCCTGTCAACTTTCTGCTTTGAAAGTTTTAAACAAATAAAATGATGTTGTGTCAGCTACTGTCAAGAGCAGCAGGTCTGAAGATGAATGAAAAACAGTTTAATATAAGAATTTTCTTTTCAAAGTCCTGGATACTCTCTCTGATGGATGACAAACATGGCTTCTAAGCTCTGCTGTGATGAGATGCAGCATAGACTTTAATAATAGATGACCTTTGCTTCCTCTTTTTTGCTTTCAAGAGCGCTGCACCTCGGAACATGATTTCTGTGAGTCATCCCAGCCACTCCAGCTCCTCGATGAAGCCGCATTTCCTCACCTTGACTCCGACCGGCGTGTTCCTACTTTACTTGTTTGGGAGCCGAACTTGTCGGGCACTTTTATATACGTTTCCTTCATTACACACTTTTAGCACCTTCTTGTGGCACCCTCTAATGGCATCCCAGACCCCCGAATGTCCCACAGTCTGGTTCATCCCTCTTGACTTCCTGCTTTCCCCCTTTAGGTACAAGCTGCTGAATTAAACATCGCCGCAGCCTCCCTCGCAGCAAATCTGCCGACTACATCAGATCGTCCCTCTCTTTGCTCTATCCAATTACAGATGGCTCATCCAAACTAATTCGGGACCCGAGTCAGACAAATGTTACACCTTGTTTCTGTTAAAAACAAATGGACGCCTGATCAGTAAGCAGAGGAACACTCAAGAGGGAACGCTATGGTGGCTTTGTGGAGCAAAAGATAAGAAAATATAAACAACGAATCACAAACCACAATGGCAAAAAAAGAAAAAAAAAATCAACTTCAAATATTAAAGCTACTAAAAAAGATGAAGAAAAGAAAAACAAACCAATATAATGATTTTTCATTAATTTTTCACTTTTTTATTTACAATTTATTTGAAGTTATGGTTCATTACTGTGGTTGTAAATTTGCCTTTGTGTAAATTTTAAAGGTTGCATCATTAATACTTGTGTTTTTTCGTTACATAGCATTTTTTTTGGTTTTTGTTGTGATCATCCCTGTCTGTTGCATTGTTTTGTTTTTTATTTGCTTAGGTCTTTTTATTTCCTTTCATGTCTTTGTATTTATGAAGATAAGTTAAATATTTAACCATTGATTCTTTTTGTAAATCTTTTGTTTGTTGTTGTTTATTTTGTTTGTTGTTGCCTTTTTATTATTTATGATGCTATAGTTTTTTTGGTGCATTTAATGTTACTAAAACAGTTGTGTTTTGTATTTGTGTTGCATTAAAAAAGTTGTGGTTTTTGATTTCTAATTTATATTTGTTTTGATGTCTTTAAGTTGCTATACTGTGAAGTTTTTGCAAGGGTGAATTTTTTCTGATTCTTGTATAAGTTTTTGTATTTTTTATTTTTTGTTAGTTTTTGTATTTGTTGTTGTATTTGTGTATGTATTATTTAGCTTTTGATTTAGACACAATTGCTAAGTTGTCATTTTTTAATTTATTGTTAGATTTTTAGAATTGAAGTTCCTTGATTTGATTTGTTATTTTGTTTTCTTTCATTGTTGTTGTTGAAAAATGTTGTTGTTATATTGTTTTGTTTCCTTCTTTGTTGCTTTTTGACTTTT
This sequence comes from Scarus forsteni, assembly GCA_036419115.1. NCBI lineage: Eukaryota > Metazoa > Chordata > Actinopteri > Labriformes > Labridae > Scarus > Scarus forsteni. The sequence goes on along the minus strand of JAZDUH010000359.1, from coordinate 12,111,610 downwards.
TGTTGTATTTCCTTCTTATGGTGGCATTATTTTTGTTCTTGGTTGCTCTTATGTTGTGACATTTGGTTAGGTTTCGCAATTTGTTTTGTTTGTGTCAAGTTGGTAGTTAGATGTTTTTAATTGCTTTGGATTTGTTATTGCTGACTTCAATTGTGTATCTTTCCATATGTTCTTTTAATTCATTATTGTTTTTTTAATTGTCGATTCCTTCGTTCTTTCTTCCTTGCTTTTTGCATTCTGTTTTATTTGCTTTGTTGCTTATTTTATATTACTTTGGGACTTTTGTTTTTCTTCTCAGTGATAATAGTTCTTGTTGTTTTTGTTGTGCTTTAAATGTCTTTCTTGTGTCATTATGTTAACTATTTTGCTGTCACATTTTAAATTTGTTGTGGTTTGTTCAGATCAGCTGTATTTTGCACTTCAGAGCCTCCATACAGTCAACCTCAGTACCTCCATGTTGGTTGAAAACATACATCAGTGAAGCAAACATCGTTGTGCTCAAAACAAATTAAAGACAAATTAGGTATAAAAATGCAAAGTAAAAGGTGAAATGAGTCCCGAGGTGCCGCCCTATCTGTTTGATGAACATTTTAAATTAGAGACTGAATAAAAGAAGTTGTTTGCTCATGCAAATTAGGGCGGCAGATTATTCATTCAAGGTTTAGTGCTGATCAAGTGTTTGCCTGTGGACTGATTATAGCTGGGGAATAATTAACATCAATGAGGAAATGTTCTGTTAAAGAAAATGCATAATGAGCCCACATTCAGTAAACATGTCAGCGCCTGTCAGTGAATGAAACATCAGTCTGATGGAGGAATGAAGCTTGCTGGAGGTAAAATTTGTTTACATGTTATGAATTAATAATGTTGACAATGGCATTGGAGTTGACAGAAATGTATTTGTTATTGTATTAAAAACACAAAAACTGTATACTTTAGGTCCTTAAACAGTTATGCATGAACATAAATACCTTTAAATGACATTACATCATTGAAAAAACAGCTACATAAGTTATCATTAGAGCTCTATTGTACTGGATTCATTGACAGAAACAGTATTCAAGGAAGCAGTGGCGTTTAAATGCTGTAGATGCTAATTTGGTGCTCAGGGGTTTCAACAATACCACCACTTTGAACCACTTAAACAAAGCACAGTGGAGCCATCCTTCATATTTTGGACACCAAATCCTGACGCTACCATCTGACTGTTGCAACAGAATCCAGATTCATCAGATCAGACAACATTTGTTGTTGTAGGAAGCCTGTCTGACTACAAGGTGCTTGCCACATCGCTAATCACTTACATCATCTTTTTTTTCCCCCCATTCTGACGTTTTTTGAGCTTCAGAAGTTCTTCGACTGTTTATAAATTCCTAAATGCACTGAGTTGCTTTTTGCGATTGGATGATTTGCTAGGTGTATGGATGGATAGATGGATAGATAGACGGACAGACAGACAGACAGACAGACAGACAGACAGACAGACAGATAGACAGATAGATAGATAGATAGATAGATAAAGTTCATTACATTTAAACACCAAATGGAGACTAAGGCTCTTGAGAAACATAATATAACCATACACAATAGATATTGACGGATACAAAAACACAATTGGTATTAACAAGGCAGCCTAAAGTACAAGAACTAAAGTGGCCGGTCAGTATATTTTTAAAAAATATGACTTTTACCACTTGAAAAATACTGAACTTTCTCTTTAAATTAGTCTATTGTAGTGATGTTACAAGGACTTGAAATGATCTGTGCTGCTACAGTGCATGCAATGGTCCAATTGCACTGTTGTAATGAAACTCTGTTTGCCACAAAGCAAGCCTTAAAGACCAGCCATATCCATCAGGACTCATTTCTTATGTATCTAATTTTAATTAAAGCTCAAAATTGGTTCCGTTTTGAGTTAATACCTTGGACAACATGTTCATCATCACATCATTTCCAAGAGTATTTTCCTTCTTCAAGCCATTTCAAGGCTTTAATGCAAACATTGAATACATTTGAGGTCTTGATGAGCCTGGACCGAGTGACAAGAGTGTCTCTTTTAAGCCCCTTCTATTCATTCACTCCAGCGGGGTTTTTCAAAGAGTGATCAATCAGAGCTATTCATTTTCATAAATATTTTCATTCTAAATAACCTCACCCCCCAACCAGCACCACATCTCCCCACTTTGATTACAGTGCAATGCTGATTTGAGGCCTTTAAAATGCATTAATGGCGACCAGATTTGCATTTATATTGGTTTTTCACGCAGGGACGGGAGAACCTGAGATACACCCAGCCAACGAAAGAGACGAAAGAGAGGGAACACGCATCATCTGAAACACATTCGACCCCATAATAGAGTACAAGCTACAGAGGCAGGGATGCAAGTGTGAGCAAAACAGGCCATAGAGTCTCAGCAAAGAGTGATGGGTATTATTCAGCTGCACGTCTGATTTAAGAGCAGCGAAAGAGGCTTTTCATGTGACTGTTGAACACCTTATAGGAAATATACACCTGCACATACAATTACAGGACGAGAATGGTGATTTCAGGGTGAAGATTACAAAAGGGGAGCATGCAATAGAGAAGAGGGATTCTGCTGAACATTCTCAGCCATGTACAATACAAGAATATATACATGGATTTGAAAATTTGCTGCGATACTTGTAAAAGCTGTCTGATACTATAGCAACAAAGCAGATGTCCAAGTCATTTAATATCTAGTAGACAAAGAAAAGGAGTGCTACCTGGACTCAAAGGGGTTTGTTTGAGGTGCTCTTTGGACAAGAATTCAAAAAGCCCTTGAAACAAAAAGAAGAGACTCCAAGGCACTCTCTTTATACTATTAAAATGCCTTTATTTTAAGGGCATGTTCATGTAGACCTTAGTTTGTCTTTAAGGTCTACATGACCGTGCTGTTAAAATAAAGGCATTTTAATAGTATAAAGAGAGTGGCTTGGAGTCTCGTATTTTGTTTCAAGGTCATTTAATATCTAGTATTTGTTTTTGATGTAACAGATTAATATATGCTGGACTGAAAGAAAGCACAGAGGCATTAATCATGGCAGCACAGGAGAAACTGAGACCAAAGTCTGCCAGGTGCATGGACTGGATCAAAGTTGTAGACAAGGAACAAGAATTACCAAGCCAAAGTCCTGTGGGTGCAGACTGACAGCTGATCATGGCTAACCAACAGAATATGTTATCATAAACTTGTGCAGTCGAAAAATTCCAACTCTTGTTTGGAAGTAAATGCTATCTGTTGATCGTTTAAATGTATCTTGTTAAATCATACATTTAGGATACCATTTTGTATTTTTTATTGTTCACTTTTGGGTTTTTTTCTAATTTAATTTGATGCTACAATGAAACACAATGTTGACATTGTTGGTCAATAAGAAGTATGCTGCTATGAGACTGTCTCACAAAATTCGTTTTGGTTATTGTTTAATTTTGTCTTTGGACTGGCTTTAGCTAATGTTACTTTACTTCTTGTCTTCATAATTCTGCTTGTATTTTAAGGAGAATATAGTTACTGTGAATTAAATCGGTTCTATGAAGAAGTGTACAGCTATGAGATTGTATCACGATATTGGTCTAGGTTATGGTTTAATTGTATTTTTTTACTGGCTTAAGCTAATGTTACTTTACTTCTTGTCTTGAGACTCCAGAAGCTTGAGTCACATGGAGCGTGATGTTTGTCTTGTTGAAAGTCATCTTACAATGATCCTAGTGTATGTTAAACCTTTTCTTTAATTTCTGAGTCATTTTTGATGCTGCAGCTGCATCGCTACCTGATATCCTAAAAAACGCATTTTAAATGATGCTGTACGACTTACCCTTATTCATAATCATTTCCAAGCGCTACATAAAAAACAAGTGCGACTCCTTATAGTAAGTTGTCTTTCCCCTTCAAGTGACTGTGACCTGCTCTGAGCTGGAGACAAGAGGCTGGCTCTCTCTTAAATCAGTGTTTATCCTTCAAATTAGGCGCAGTGCCCATGTTATTAAAGACGGGGCAGATTTGTTTGTTGCTGATCAGGTTGGCATTGTCCTCGCAGCCTTAATCTCTCTTGATAAGAGGAAGCCGAGAAAGGAACCGATGTTTTGTCTCTCTCTCTCTCTCCCCTTCTCTCTGCAAAATCTGATTCAAACACTTTCCAGCACTAAATCGCAGAGGCAGAGAAAGCCCCGGGGAAATTTACAAAGCGATTCAGTTCTCATCGCTGGTTAGAGCAGAGCACGGCTGGGCAATCATGTGTCAGGGAGAGAGGACCGAGGGTATGTATGAAATCATTCCAAGCAAACATCAGAGCAGCTGATGTCACAGACTTCCTCCCTCCTCTCCGTCCCCGTTGGAGGATGTGCTAATCACTGGAATTAACTGGTGGTCCATGTTGGGGGGAATTCTTCGAAAACACTCTGGGATCTCTGGGGAAATGTTTCACACTTATGCCTCAAAGAATGTATGTGATTATTCACTAAATGTGGAACGTATGCCCAGAGGATCATTCATTTAGCCTGCTAACACTGCAGGCTTGTTCAATACAGCAGCTTGGTCAGTGGCCCAATTTAAAGTAATGTTCTTGTTTTAGTTTAACTGTGTGACGCAGGGATGTTATGTAAGCATATGAAATATGTTAAATCTGTTTAGACGCCTCATGAGGAATGTATTTAATGAGTTTTTGACATGTAGCAAAAATAACAAGAGGTTTTTAGGTAACATAATAAAGCCATTAGCAGTGAAGTTCCTGCATTTAGAATTCGGTGGCTGCTGCATTCATCTAATGTCATACTTCCACCCACTCTCATCAGAGTTGTATGGATGTCTTCTTTAAAGAATACAAATTTTCAAGGGTAGTGTTTGATGGATTGATAGATTTGAACAGCAATGATCTTTCATAGTGGTGGCCATGCATGCAGTATTTTATTTGTTTGGTGAACAGAGAGAGGCAGGGGCAGCGCTAAAATGACACCTTAGGGAGTGGTGGCTGTGATTCATCTGCTTTCAAGAGCTGCACCCCTGGCCTGGCAGGTTGGAGTGGAAGAGATGCTTTATAAAAGATGGCAACTTTCAATACACTGGAGATAGATGGGAGACTGAGTTACGGTTATTTTTTTTTATGATGCATCCCTACACAATGATTATGTTGCACCACCTTATTGTAAGTAGCCAATAATCAAGTGTAGTCTCGCCAGGGTCAGTCATTTGGCATCTGTGAAATCAGTTATCTCGAAGTAGAGATAGGGAAACAAAACCAAGTACAGTTAGAATGGATTATGGCCAGCCCCAGAAATCAATGTATCATAAACTTAATTTATTTATCAATGTCCTCCCTTTTGCTCTGCATGCCTTTCAAATAACCACATCGCACTCCCATAAGAAGCCGACAGCAGAAATTATAACAAAGAAGTCAAAGATGTGATCATGACAGATAGGGGACAGAGGTGGTCAAAACAGCACAAATACACAATTTGCTAACGGCACAACATCCAGTGTTTTGGTCGGTTAGTTTAAGCAACTTGTAGATACATAAATTCATGCACCAAAGCACTAAATATCAGGAGTGCCACATGTTTGATGTTGCTTACTCAGCACCAGTGTAGCTCAGTCCATGAGATCTAGAGCTTAGGACAGGAGGGTGGCCGGTTGAAGTCTCAATCGAAACATACTTGGAAATTGGTTTGGTAGTTGGGGAGATGCAAGCTGACTGATGCAGCAGGTTGTGGCAGTTGTTAATGCAGGTGAAAGAGGTTGGCATCCTTTGCCTATGGAGCCTCAGGCTGTAGGGTTTGCACCCTTCCGTCCTTTAACTCGACTGCACGTAAACCTCTATGAATAAAGAAGGGTTCATGTTTTGGTGGTGCAGATGAGTGAAGAATGATGAAAAGCAAGTGCCTGTGTACTGAACTTGAGCATGAGATGTTAGATGCCATCACTCAACATTGCACACCTGCTGTTCACACTTGCATCTATTAAAAGAACAACCCCATGACCTGTGTTTCTCCTTTTAATTAGTACATCGAGTGCTTTTACTGAACAGTCAGAGAGACAAATTTGAAGGGCATGGCTTGACAAAAAGTTCTCTCAAAGGCTCTACAATACACAAGTCATTGTGAGACAAAGTTTCTCCCCAAGTGTTGAAAGTGAAAGTAAATCATTTCACTCACAGAAATAGATGAGCGATCTGACATCTCTGCCGTGTTAGACCAACAAACAAGCTCTGCTGATTGAGAAAAACTAGAAAAAAGACCAAGAAAATCCCTTCTCCTTTTGTTCTTATCCGTGCTGATGTAAGAAAAAGTACACAAATGATTAGGCCTGTCGAGATAATCAATAAATCAATTAACCGAACGATAAATAAAAACGTCCTCTGCCAGCCGTGCATCCGTGTTTGTTTCCCTCCTCTCATTCTACCAAAGAGGCTGGATGAGAAGATGGCTCACTACGTCTATCTTTCTCTATGCCTGGGCGCATTAGTTCTATAGCGGAAAGAGCGGGGTTAGGGTTTGTGATGCATCTGTCATTCATTCAATATTTGAGGGGGAGGTGGGGCCGCTCGCGCGTATACACAGAGTGAGCTGAAGCGAGCGTCTTGAGGAGTAACGAGGAAACAAACATTAACATGAATGATAGCATGAAAGCGATGGTTACGAAGTCAAAACCCACAGTACAAGTGTGGGAACATTTTGGTTTTAAACAGAATCAACAAGGTGTAATCCCATGAACACTGACGAGCTGATATGTCGAATTTGTTTGAAAGTAGTGACAGTGAGGAAGTGGAGGTGCAGCAGAGCCTTCGTCCCTCTCCAATTACAGTTAAATACTCTAAAGAAATTAAAGTGCATTGCTTTTGATATGGTGTACTCACTTAATTACAACATATAATTACATTAATGGAAGAAATGATGTTTCAAAATAACATTGCCAATAATATCGTTTATTGGCAATAATTTTTGGGACAATTATTGTCCAGCAAAATTTGTTATTGTAACAGGCCTACAAATGATTAAATATAATTACCCTCATTTGTCCCCAAAGCTTGCATGTGTCGCATTGTATTAGGATACAGTGTAAGAAATTCTCATAATTTGTATGAGTGTGGTTCATCTTGTGCCAAAAACAAATTACCTGCTACAAGTCCAACTGGATTTCAGAGAGGCAATCACAATATCACAATACAGGCGGAAGCAAACAAAGGCACATAAAGTTAAAGATTTTAAAGGGGATTTTTGACTGACCTTACTGCTCGAATTTTATATCTGTACATTGTGTGAAGTTTAAGAAATCACTCCACATAGCTCAAAACTGACTCAATGTTAAGTGGCTATGACCTGGTTCTCATTTTAACAAGAATTCTGAAATGGGGAAGAGAACTTCATCCGCTAAATCTAGAACCAACTGTTCTAAACACTGGAGACTTCACACACCACTGTCGTATTGCAGCTCCAACACCATCTTCATCATATAATATCTTGAAATTCATGATCATTGCCATTATCATGGCTTTGTTAAATAAACCATGGTGCTCCGAAACAAACACAATCAAGTGATCTACCATTCATTGGTCATTCAGTGTGTAAGCTTGTATTCAATTGCATAGATTGAAAATATATTTAGTTATATGGGACAATTTGCACAAAAAAGTCTGTATAGTGCAAAGGCCATTTTTAAGTCACCCTTATGGATCAAGTGTGGATAGCCTAGATGACTGACAACCTCTATGGGCATCTGTCTAAGCTTATAAATTTATTCTATGGTTCCAGATAATGAGGATAAAACACGCGACCTTGGATTTATTTTGAATGTCTTTTAAGAACTCCGGGTAAAGTGAATGCAAATCTGGAATTGTAGCTTGTAGAGTAAATGTGACCCTTTATATAAAAACCATAACGTGAGAATAATCAATGAAAACATCAGCACATTTGTAGAAGAAGTGAGATGATGTAAGTAATTCCACAAAAACACAAGATCTCATATTCCTGGACTTAATTTCCTGTCATGAGTACAGGGATGTAGCACCGCTGCTGAATTTGATGCCACTAATGGTTTGTTGCGAGAGAGAAGCAACAAAAGCCACCTGGGCCCGACAACATTCCCAGCAGCCCCTTCCGACATGCAAACACATACTCACACACTCGGTTTTAATAAATCACCGCAGCATCACAGACAGCGGTTGATGGCTCTACGGTGTATATGTGGGGAAAGGCAGCTTCAGAAGTTCTGCCTCTGAGATTCATGTCTCTGTGCAACATCCTGCTCTGTCAAGTTACACATTATGCAAATACATTGTTTACTGTTCATGTGACAATATCAAGGCACCAAAAGCCAGTGGGGACCGGAGGGGGAGCTGTGGCAAAGTACCAAGAGAGACGGAAGAACAAACTCTCTGAAATAACTGCCATAGGAATGCAGGGAATGACTCCTCGGCTCAGTCTCTCTGTGTTTTCAAGTTTGAGGACTGCAGAGGGAAGCAGGGAAATCAAAGAGCTTTATTGTGAGAATGAAGCTCAGAGGGGATCCAATTTTTCTACCTCCATATGTGACATGTATAGAGATGAGGTGAAATATAAAGTAGAAAATACAAACCATGCAGGAGTAATCTAATGTCAGATTGTATTGTATGGGCAAAAGATGAGAGCGAGTGGAAGCAGGAAGGTTACTGTTCAAAGAGAGGAGAATTTCTCATATATCCAATGCAAATAAGGGCTATTATGAATACGAGTCACTGAAAACTAAAGATATGATGTTTCTTCCACATCCTTGTACATGTAAATTTAATAAGTAGATGTACATAGGCAACATCCTTCTTCTCGATTATGATTTATCTTGCTGCTTGGCGACACTCTATGGACCCTGCCTCATTTATTTTGAGCAGAGAAACATATACAAGTATATCATTTAGTGCCAAAACTGCAGAAGATCCTTTGTATGTTGGATAATATTGTCTGGGGCTTATAACTTGGCAGTCAAAAAAGGCAAAGTTCAAGAGCAGATTCTTCTCTCTAAATACAATACATGTATATCCCAAATTCAGATGTTTAAGGAAGCAGATTTCCTCAGAAATAGGAAAATTAACCATGCAGAGGTCATTAAGGTTACTTTGCTTCAGGCTTGGACGCTGTTCTTTGCCAAATTGCATACAGATAACTGTATGAAAAGATGCGCTTTATGCTTCAGCTTGGTTTATAGAAGCTTGCGGATAATATTTTTTTATTTTTTTATTTAACCTTGATTTAACCAGATAAAAAAACCCTTGAGGCCAAGAGGTCAGCAGCACATGTCATAATTATACAGGTTCATGTTAAAGTATATACAAACTGAACAGTGCAACAAAATAAACTATTTAAGAGGGCAGTGTCAAGTCCTGCAATCAACAGGTCAAGCCAGACCAACAAGACCTAACAAAGGAGAAAGCTTTCAAAATGGTGGCGCTTTTGAAAAAGATATCACGTGTCACTAAGAAATCTAATGTGCATCATGCTGCATTGTTGAAGAAATGAACACAAAATCGCAGCATGTTGAAGCCAAGTTGAAATGGTCCAAGCACATTTCTGGAAAAAAGTTAAACAGTTCAAATGTATTTTATGATTAATGTTGCAAGAAATTAATATGTAAAGCCAAAGGAAACGTTATGTTATTACAGGAGACCCGAGTAAATATTGAAAAAAGGAAGGGCTTATCTTCACCCTATTCTGGTGATTATTTATCCATCTATCGATCTTGTCCACATATTCTTGTGAGATCAAACAAATATGGTGTCCAAATTCACCAGCTGAAAACTACTGCTACAGTGTTTTTTATTTTTTATTTCTTTTAAACCACTCCAAAGTAAATGTGTGTCGGAGTATGTTGACGGTGATGCAGCAGTTTGAAATGAACATTTCTGTTGTGTCACATACAGAAGGCCTCAGGTTGTGACTGGAACATGTTGAAATACTAGCTACTTCTCTCAACATGGCACCACTGTTACCCTTGCAGTCAATGGCTTAGTTTAGAGTAACACAAGCCCTCAATATTAACTGACTCTTCGCATCAGGGGCATACATTTACCAAGAGACAAATATTTCACAATACATCAATATTTATTCTAGATTGTAGTTTAGTTTTAACTGCTGTTTGGCAACAGAAGCCAGGTTTACATGGAGCCTAATATTCCAATTAGAATTGGGTTAGAAGCCAAAACTGAAAAAAATGCTCCATATAAACACCTCAATTGGAATAAACAGGCCAAATCTGAATGGAATTTCATTCGGTTGCACAGGGGTAGTATGTTCCTTTTCTCAAACCGATTAAAAGTAAAATTCTGTAATGTAAGCGGTGAATCGAAAGTTGTCAGGGTGGGTTCTGTCTGCACATGCTCTTACTTGAGCAGTGACGTTTACTCACTTGGTAACATGGTGACTTCCAAACAGAGCACACAGCGCTGGTTTGTGCCAGAGAGTTTGGTTTTAATACAAACTCTCAAAGAACTAAACATTATCGCACGTTTAGACAGTGAGAAAATAAATACTGAACTATTAAAAAAGTCCATGAAAACTCGGCGAAGTCGGGATAGACCAAAACGTCGAACAAATAAGGAACCGCAGGGAAACTCTGAAGGCTGGCTGTTATAAGACCAAACAGCACAACCTTCAAATAATTCAATAAAACACCTACTTACTGCCATCTTTGATAAATTATGTTTTGCTTAAATAGATCTGAGCGTATCACATGTCTGTAAAACAGCTGTTCTGATTAAATGTGGCACATGTAAACACCAGATCAGAATAGATCACGTCACATGTAAACGGTTCACCTGAAATCTTCAATCAGAATGATTTTAATCAGAATGAAAAAAAGTCTGGATGTAAACCTGGCTAGAGTTTCAACAATTTGGCTCTCCATCTATGTTACTTTATCATCTATTTATTTATTTCAAATAGGTACATCTTGACATTAATTTCAGGATATGAGAGACTGCATATTCTGTGCTTATTCTGTAATTTTTGCCTCAAAATTAGCATGGGAGTCTTGGAAATCTGGAAATGTTGCTGTTGCAAGATGATGCAGTTAGTCATGACAATTTAAGATAAAAATGAATGATTGCTTTTCATTCCTGTTAGAAAGATATCCCTTGATTTCCCAATGCAATCTCTGTAAATTAATTAAGAAAATGGTGGTAAATTCTTCAAGTCACTTGTTATGGTTGTGTAGTGGCTTTGGCCCAAGAGGACGTTCAAGTTTTCCAAATGGCTACAACAAACATACGTTTGAAAAAGTTTGAAGAAGAGTACTCTTTTTTCTAATTAGCAGTGATTGCACATCAAGGCCCACCTCACAAACGTATTCACATACAAATTGTGAATGCACTATTATCTTTACACTGCATCTTATCTTCAATGATATGTTGAAATAAAATAAAAGCATGTTTATTTTGACTCCAGCTTTACACTACAAACTACAGTGTGCCTTCAGACCACATTGAATCTATGCACATACTTGCAGAACATAAAGAAAAGCACAGGTTTTTCTTTAATTTAGGCTTTTTAACCAAGACCAAAATCAATATATCTCTCTACCTGATTCTCTGATTCTGATCATTCTTGTTAAAACTATATCTTGCATGCCTCCACACTGTATGAAATGTGGAATAAATTTGATTGTCACAAGAGATGAACACCTTATGACTGCATATTTAATTTCCCTTTACCTGCAAACATCCTTCTGCAACTGAAATCTCTCTGCCTGATGCAAGTTTGATTCATAATCAGATCCAACAGAATTGACTTCTCTCTCATTTTGCTCATGTTCAAGATACAAATAAGTGCAAACGAGGTAAACCATTTTTTTTTTCTAGCGCACTGTGTTGACTTTAGAGGTATGAAGTTCATCCTAAACAACCTTGAGACTGCGAAAAGAGCAAATAAGAGAAAAAGTCCTTGTGATGTGCTGAGAGCAGCGGCAAGTAAACATAAGAAATATACATTTAATAGGTTAAAAATGTACAGAGTGCAGCTCTTCGCACGCACAAAACCCCTCAAAATAGAAAAACCATTAAAATGGAAAGGACTCTTAAAAAGCAACAAGCACACAGGCGGAAAGTGAACTCACCTATAAATTTTATATCTGGTCGTAAATCCTTGTCGGAATCTTTCCACAAAGGACAGATAACTCCGAGAGTGGTGGAAAGGTCCTCGGTCAGAGATGAGCCAGTCATATTGCTTGGTGACATGTTGCTCAGTGGCCAACGGGTCCTGGCGGGAAGACTGAACTGTTATATGGTCCCATATAAACAGGAAGCAGATGACCTCAATAAACCTCCAGTTCATGCTTTTTTTTCAGCCGCTCTCTGTTCATTCTCGCTCCATTATGTGGAGACCTAATGGGAGAGAAGAAGAAGAAGGAGAAGAGGAAGGGACGAGAAAGGGAGGGGAGCAGGGAAGAAAAAGAAGAGAGCTGTTACACGACAGAGTCTATTTCAGCAGTACAGGAATGTGACATACAGTTGGGTTAATTGTGTTGTACAGAACAAATAAGATAGTGCCCTTGTCATCCCTGCTTTACACTGACATGATGTGTATTTATTCCATGCTCAGATCGCTCGCCCTTCGTGCCCCGCTTGGGTTTTTTTTTTTAAGAGAGCATCACAGATAGGGCCTCTCTGCTCAAGTGCTGTTACCCTTTTGCAGATGAGCATGAAGAACACTTCGAGCTTGTCTCTTCTTTTTTTGTTTAAAGCTAATTGGTGTCATGATAAATTCTGACAAGGTTACAGGACTGGTTTTATGATATGTTATGACACCCAGTCCGCTAACGTGAAGGCACACCATCTCCCTTTACGCAGGGGTGTCAATTACAGCAGGAGGAAACTTTCAACTATCGACTCAGGGTTCATGAATTGTTAAAAAATAATGTGTTACAAAATGATCCCGCTTTCATCAGAAACAAAATGAGAAATTAATTTAAGCTTCTCAAGTTGGTTATCACAGTTGTTCACTTGCCCTTCTAAGTCTACAATGGCACTTTAACAGGAAATTTAATAAGAATTCAAACATGTTACAAGACAATAAGATTGAGATTAGACATGGAGAAGCAGCTATAGACTACAGAGATGGAACTTGGGCAAGGAAAACAGGTACTTCAACGAGTATTTCTCATCAGTTATGCAACTGGATTTTAAGCACTGTATTCTTTATCAATGAAGGGTTAAGTAACTTCACAAAGGCAAAATCCATCTGGAATTAACAGTGGTTAAGAGAACAGTAAATTTATGGTTAAATACAGAAAACGACAGATCATTGTTTATTTTGTCTTGACCATGATGTAAATGGCACTTTTCCATTAGCCCTACTCTACTCGACTCTACCCGTCTCTACTCTACTCGCCTTGTGCTGCTTTTCCATTAGCCCCAGTCGCCTGCCAAACGGGGTGAAGTGTTGCTGTAAACAGCTTAGCGGCACTGCGTTGTCATTTTGAGCGCGACACAACAATCTGCGGCTTTTTGTCGCAAACCGAGTAAAAAAAGAAAGCAGAAGGAGGCTGCAGGTGGCAAGAAGAAATACCCCTTGAGAAGCACAAGAGAGTTTTGGAAGCTAAACAACAGAATGAAGCCGAGGACGAGAGCAATCGAGCTGCAAAGAAAAGACGTATGAGGGTAAGCTCATGGTAGCTACCGCTAGCATGCTAGGTCATCGCGCTCATGACTCATCGATGACGACATTGTCTGACCAATAAGCAGCCGGCAGTCGGTGCCGTCGTCTTTTAGTACCAACATCTTTTAGTACCGGGCTAGTGGAAACACGCTGCAAATCGAGTAGGGCCAAGGCATGCTAGCCAAAAGACACTTTCGGCTTGAATTTTTTAAGTTAGACTTAAGTTAAACTTGAGTTATGAATTCAGATATTTGTTGAATTTACATCCCAAAAGTATTGTGACTGTGGACCCTTAGCGGTAGGGGGCCCTCAAGAGTGGACTAATTTGAGGCTACAGCTGTGTTTCAAATATACTTTTTACCAGTTCACCTGTTTATATTGGCTGACATTGACCAGTGTTGAGAAATCACTAAAACTGATGAACGTTCATCCCCGGGTCAATTTACTGTGATCAACACAAGTCAAAGTATCAAAGATAGAAAGTTATTTTGTGCTGGATGATGACGATGTTTCTGACTTATTGTTGACAACTCTTAAATACTCAGGAAGGCAGATGTAACCAATGGGTAACACATTTAACTTCAGGGGATGCTAGCTCTGTTAAGACAAAGATGTTGAGACATCACCCAACAAACGCCACATAAAGCCAACACATATGCTGTTTTACCACATGCTGCTGCAGCTAGTCTCGGTATTCTGACTCAATGATTAGAGTCCAAAATATGGTCCTTCAACAGGAGTCCAGTACTGGTCAACTTTTTTGACATTTACAAGTATTGTATCGAAAATCCAGAATTTTCAAGCATGCTTAAATTTTCTGACATACCTGACACGACCAGCATTGCCCAACTGATGTTAGCTTAGTTCTGCATGGCCGGACTTAGCTTGACATTTCCCTGTACTGCAGCAAAAGTTGGTCAAACATCAGTGTGTGAATGCGACTTAAGTTTTGCACTGACAACAGGGACCATCTCAAAGGCAGCCTCATCTGACAGCACTGACTCTTGTTGGCCCAAACAATATTTTTGTGAGTATTTTAGTCTGTCAGTGGAGCTTAATGAAGTTAATTCTAATGAATTTAATTACCATCTAGTAGTTAATAGGGCGGTCACTTTATATTCGAATAACCAATCGAATATGGGGTTAAATATCCGTAACCGAATAGTAAATAAATATTCAAATGTAAAATATTGAGTGTTGCAGCACATTAGGGCGCCTGGAGCAGTGGACCGTTCTGTCCCACAGAGGGCGCAATAATCGAATATCTTTGATTATTTGGGTGCATGTCCGAGAACCGTTCGACTTTGATTTTTTGGAAAAGTGACAGCCTTACTAGTTAAACAAAAATAAAATAAGATAAAATGTAAGAAAAGCACAAGGAAATCATTTTTTAAAAATCAAGTCGGGAATGATGTTAAGCAGGGACACATGAGAGGAAATGCCTTGAGTAGGCAGTGAATCTTTTCCTTCTTTCCATTTGCAATGAAATCAAGTAAAAGCCCCATTAGTCCACAACAAAACCCATCGAGAATCCTCACATCCTCTTTAATGGCAAAAAAATGTATTAAAAATATATATACATTGGAGGCAATTAGCCATTCTGGTCGAACATTAATATGACACACATCCTCATTGTGCATTGACTTTGAACATTATTATCCACTTGGCAGAGGAATTACGTCTCCTAGTTACTGATAAGGAAACGATTTCCATCAGTAATTGCATTAAGAACTTTGGCCCCCCTGGCCGTGGAGCAGCCAATAGTGCACTATCATCTGCTTCTGCATGCAAAAATTCTACCCCTCTTTCATGCTTTATTAGACAATAAAACATCATAAAGAGCAGGGGGAAATTTAATGGCTCTAATCTCTTCATGTTAAATAGATGATGAGAGGCTTGATTGCAGAATTAAAGATGTCACAGTGGGATACTTAAAGGAATTTAACATAATGCTTAAAAAAATGTGACAGTATCTTATGTATTTTAATTTTCATTGACTGCTTCACCTTATTGCCAAAAGAATTAGAATAATGAGGGACAATTTAAATATCCTGAACCTACTTGAGCCTCTAATTTAATTACACTGCCATATTTAGAGCAACATCAATTCCTAAAATTGACTGTAATGAATTTCTGGCTATTGTCTGCAAAGAGTGCATTTCAGATTTAATTGCATGTGTGGCAGAGAGAAGCCTCAACCAGTCAATTACATGTAAAATATATGACAGAGTGTTTTTGTAGGCTAATTATGTTGGGCTAATTTGAATTTGGCTGTCATAATGTGGGGACATATCTTATTGGTGAAGGAGGTGTTGAGAAGGATTAATGATCACTTGCCATTTTGAAAAGGCTGGGTGAGAATCTGGAGACTGAGAAAATTATGCGAATATATTTGACTAATTAGTATGAAGACAAGAGAATTTGATTTTACGGTGGCTGCACTAATCGCCAAATCGTGAGTAAAGTCAAAAACCTTATGGGGAATCAGTCGTTAAATAATAGGACTTAAAATGGGGCCACCAAGGAAAGTTATTTCATTTTATTTGTTTTTATTGTATATTATTCAGTGATATCTGAGTCTTCATTGACATCAACAGGCATCTATTTTTGGTTATCAGAAAAGATGCAGACTGTTTTTTAATAAAGTTGGAAGTAAGGAAAAGATGTGCTCGGGAGAATGAAGTAATTAAAATCAATATTGATGGAAAATAAATAAAAAAAAATCAACACCTTTAACAAAGGTATCCAAAGAAGTTTTTCATTAGCAATAAAATCTTCAATTTTTGGTGTGGCATTCAAACACAACATGCTAAAAAATTGTCCTTTTTAGTTCCCCTGCTTTATAAAATTGTCATTATCCAGTCAAAACTGCTTCATTTTAGTTCAGTTTTAGTGAAGTTAGAGTTAGTTGTTTCCCCTGGTCAGTGTTAACTTTGACAGCGCTTTTAACAATGTTTTAGTTGAAGTCTTTGTCTGAATCATCTTTAGTTTTAGTCATAATCTACCATCTAAATTGTGACAGTTTTAGTCTAGTTTTAGTTGACAGAATCAAGTAAAATGTTCTTCCGCCTCTCTTCAAGGGTGTAAAGCTTTCTATTCAGCTCAAAAGCTGATAGGAGACAGCATGAATTGCTCTTTATTACCTTTTCCTTTTTTGTACCTTTGGATTTTTATACTTTTATTTGATTGACAGGACTGTGGATAGAGATGGAAATCAGAAAAAATCGTGCAATATAGGAGGCACAGGTCAGCTATTTTTCGAGCTATTTCCATGGGCGGCCCTGCTTTCACCTCTTTCTCAAAGGATGCTGACATGGCCATGCTTTTACACACACCAAGCTAAAGATCTTTCTTTCTTAAAGCTTTGCAAGGTGGATCTGTTTTGAGATAAACACGGAACATTGTTGATCCTTCTTCTCTGCAAAGCTATGGAAACACTGTATATGTCCAGAGCTCCATTAGAAGTCATGATAAAACTGAAAACAAAAAACAGCCAATGATAATTTGATCATACTTGGTAAGGGGCAGCCATTAAGATTTCAAGAGGGGTCACCCGTTTCAACACACTTCTGCTCAAGGAACTCCAACCCGCCCCCCCTGGGGGATGCCATCAACTAGCGGAGAAATAGTAGCTGATGGTGGGTTCAAAATATCTTTAAACTCTGATGTTGTAGCTGGAAATCATCACTACCCAGGTATTCCAGGAATACATTTCCAGTCATGTATTTCAAGCTTGCCTGCCGTTATTCTAGCAGATAGACTTGGGTTGATTGATAATCGACCAGCCGCCAAAGTAAAAACTTAACAGCCAACAGAGACACTTCTAGTGAAATATTTCATTTGAAACAAGAAATATTCGGACTATGGCACTCACCATTAACCCCCTAACTCTTTGGGATAACCAACGGCCCTTAAGCAGTAACACTTTCTCATTGTTTACTCACATTTTGGAGACTGCATGATGAAACTTACCAAGACAACTGTGTTTGACAGATGAATCTTCTGTAAATCTTTAAGAGACTCCAGATCAAATATAACCTTTCAGAAAGTTGATGATTTTAGCAATAAAATGCATTTTTTTAATCAGATTTTCTGGATGAAAAATGTATTAATGCTGTTATCAAAGATCCATTTTGACCTTTGGAGAGAGAGATAACTTCCTGTCAGTCTTTCCACCAATCAAATGTGCCCAATTTCTGCTGTATTTGTTTTCTTAGTGGTAGCATCCAATCAGGGGCAGCAAGGGCCAACAATAGACTATAAAATCATCTGTCATATCTTGAAAAGGTGACAGTGGCTGTCATGTGGGCTGTTCTAACAAATGAGCCACAAATAATGATGTAGGAAGAAGAATCTAAGAGTTACTATATAAATATAAAAAAAACTGAATTGACTGAACTGGCCAAGAGCCATGACATGCTGATGACTTGGTAGAGTCTTGGCTGGTCCATAACAGAAAAGTGCTAGGATCTGCCCACCCTCGTGGTAAATGAGATCCTACATGATGACGTTTTAAACATAAAACTCTTACCCCCCTATTTTATAGAAATTTTGATAAGTATTGAAAATGCCAAGATGAACCAAAACATTGAACAAAAACAAACCAACAGAGGAAAAGTCATGAGGAGCTATGACAGGGAGTTGGCAGATACTTAGCTGGTAACTGGCTGGAACTTGTTTGGCATTTGGCTCGGAGGAGAAAAATCGAAGCAGCAGCATCTGTGCAAGAAATTAGTTTTCTGCTATTTGTGTCCCTCACGGAATGGAAGGTTATTTTATTTATATATTTTATGCTTTGAGTTTTTTTTTGTTGGCATTCATTAATATTTTTCTTTTTATAGCCATGGCTTGAGTGAACTATTCAGAAGAAAAAAGCCTGTTCATCACTGATTAAAAACAGAATTCATATAACACCGAACTTGATTAAAATTACATGTTTTGATTTTTTTTATCCCTACTGTCACACAACTTATAATACATTAATCAGACTTGATTACAGCATAAATATCTGATCCAAGGTGTCCTGAAAAAGAATGTCTTTACTTAATTGTGCTTAATAGGGATGAGGTTCTTCATGCATACATTAAACAAAAATCCAGGCTGACTTAAAAATAGCAGAAAATTGCTTGGAGGTGTGAGGGTACTAGCTCCCACTTAGTGAATGTTGGCGCCCTCTGAGAACAAAATCGTGCCTCCTCTCTCAAAGGTAAGGTAGAGTTTCTGCCTGAAGGTGTCAATCATGCTTTATTACAGGTCAATTATGATTATTGTTGAAAATACATGCTGAGGAAGATAAAAAAAAAAGGCAGTGAATCCCATTGCCTGACTCACCCCATGGCAGGCCCAAAACAGCCTTTTCATGCTGATGGCTCTATTTGCTTATGTTGCTCATACAGGATATCCATATTAATTTCAGATAGTTTCACAATTAGCTACAGATGTCCTCACAATGGCTTTCATTTGAACTTTAAAAACTTTGAATATAAATACAGGTAACTCACACTCATAAATACCTTCACATGCTCCTGAAAATGTCCCACTTATTAAACTCCACATGAACTTCACAGTCTGCTCATCACTTTTACATTACAAATTGAACCCTAACCTCAAAGTTAGTTCCTGTCTGCTCTCCTTTGAATCACTTCGGCAGCTGACCCAGTGGCTGAGTCATTTCCTCTCCCGGGGAGTCCTTCCTGCCTGAATCTCGGACACCCTCCTGCAGCGAGCACACTTACATTCACACGGCCTCATGATGAGAGAAAATGTTCAGACTGTTCGCCCCTATGAGCCATGTTTCTATTGGCGATTAAAATGTGTCTGTTACCGGCGTGAAATTGTACTCATCTCACGGTGCATTTTCTGCTCGTCTGCTTTGTGGGTTTTTGCAACTGAACATTATCTCACCTTCGACTAAAAGTACTGCAGGATGAAAGAGAAGTCTGAGTCAACAAACAGCACCTGGTGACACGGAGAGGAGCTGAGGAGGCATGAGTCACTGAGGGCTCTTATCTATTGTGATGCCATGAATGTCGTCAACCCTTTCCATTATGTATATGCTTTTCTTCTTGATTTAAAGGCCCCGTTGTCCTAATTATGAAAAGAGTTGTGCTGAAGTGGAAAACTAATATGACTTCTTTTAACAGAAGAATGAAGTAGTGCAAAGTTTGTTTTCACCCGCAAACAGAAGCTTGAACTAGACTGCAAGGATCGTATAATTGAGGTGAATGTTTGCAGATATTTTCATTGAAGTCTCTTTTCATTATGGGGATATGTCAGTATTATTAAAGTTTGTTTAAACATGTACTTTTAAGTGGCTAAAGGGGCTCCCAGCAGTGCTGTACTAAACGGAGACTGTCAGTAAGGCGTGGTACACAAAAAGATTTTAAAAATTTTGAAAAGCAATTTTGAAAAAGAGAGAGCCACACATGTAGACAGAAAACGTCATATTTATCAATCTTGCTCCCTCAGTGTCTGATGGGCCACAAAGAGAAAGAGATAGGACATCATAAACCAACCAATTCATTAACCAAAGACGCAGCACCTCTGTTCTCAAAGCTTAAGATTTCATGTCATCACACGCCACTTCTATGTAATCTATCATGGCAACCACGTCAGGAGGCTAAATGCAGCTAGCAGTTAGCTTCCTTAAACATCCAGTTGGCAGTTGTGATTTTTTCCAGCTCTCAATCTTTTCAGTTTGTTAGATTATAAGTTACTCTGTTTGGATGTTCATATTTCTTAAACAAATTAACAAGTTTGACCTTCATTTTAATGTCTATCTAACTTTATGCTTCACCTTTACCCTTGTTGCCATGGCTACATTTATTTACTGCTCCAGCCTGGTTTTGCGTTGCTTCATGTGACAATACAAAGGGAACTTGTGGCATCTGTTGAAGGTAAAAATGCCACAAGTCCACATCGTGGAAACAGCAGTGCATTTATTTATTTTTTATTTTTACCTCCGCCAAGGAGGTTATGTTTTCGGGAGAGTTTGTCTGTATGTTTGTCTGTCTGTGAACAAAATAACTCAAACAGTTATGGATGGATTTTGATTAAATTTTCAGGAAATGTTCAGCATGGGAAAAGGAAGAAGTGATTCAATTTTGGTGTTGATCCGGATCACCGTCTGGATCCAGGAATTGTTCAAAGGATTCTTTATCATTGGGAGATAGGGAACTGTGCTGCTTGGCGGAGGTCTGCGCTCTCCGAGTGCTTTTCTAGTTTTGTAACTGTGAACCAAACACTGCATAATTACTTCAGCTCATTTCCCATTACTATACTGTATTTAAAGGTGCAGTGTGTAGAACTTGGAATTTTAGCAACATCTAGCGTTCAGATTCTAGAATTAACCCAACCATAGCTAAAACGTCACATCGCTGAGCAACGGAATCCTGTGAAGACCAAAAAGGATCCTGAACACAGCACACAATTTATGTTGTGTGTGTGTTTATACACACAGTTTGAATCCCAAGGACAGAGTAACAACTTTCTATGCATCCACTGCCATCCTCTCCTCTTCTTCGCCTGCATTCCAGGTAGATTTCAGAACCGGCGGACAGATTTGCGTTTTGTTTTTTTGTCCCTAAAAACCACCCGTAGAAAACGGTGGATCAATATGTTGGCCTACACGAAACAGCGGCCCGCAGTAATGTAATTTTTTTAATAAGGATTTTTCTAACTAAAAAAAAACAAAACAAACATTTTATGGGGATGATTGTACTCCTATTTTGACAGACTTTACATACAAATAGAAACATATATCTCCTATATTCACCGTTTCTGTTTGTAGAAATGCAGTGGATGTATAAAATGCCACATTCTACACACTGCACCTTTAAAATAAAGCAAGGTTAATATTTTGTAGTGTTATTATATAAATGTTTCTTTAGTAGATAATAGATAGTGTTCATTTATCTAAGCGGACTTTGCTGTGTAAATGTAAAACTGAACCTTGATATGGAGCAGACAGTTGAAGCTGCGGTCCATTCCTGCTGCAGTACAGTAGTAAATGTCCCACTTTACTGTGTGAAGTCAGATGGAAAATCACTCTCACGGACAGTTTATCACAATTAAATTTTACTGATGAGTTATCAACCTTCATCTGTCATTCCAGATCTTTCGACTCTGTAAACAGTTTTTCCCATTTTGAGGCAAGCCTGGACTACCCCTGGCTGAATCTGCTGCCTTTGTGTCATGCCACCAAGGATTTAGATATGACTATGTTTAAACACTTTGTAGTCCAAATAGTCAGGTGCCACTCCAAAGAAACAATATGGTGACCGTCACTGTCAGTCTTCACAGATGTGTTTCTCAGACAGGTGAATTCATCGTGTTTGTCTCCATGTCTTTGATTCAGATGTTTGTTCGAAAGGCTAACAGACTGATAAGACAATCTCACAATCTGAGAGCTTTACACTTTGGTGTATCAGTGCACACAAACATGAAACACTGTCCACGCAGTTTGAGATTATGGACTTTTGGTATTTTGGGAGGTGGGTGTCACGCAGCGCAGTGCAGCATCAGCCCAGCGGGAGACGAGCTGAGATTAAGAACCAGATACACTTTTATTCCTCTCTTTAATGGAAACAGACTCGACTTCATGCTGCTCTTCTAGTTTAAATATGGAAGCTGCAAAGAACAGACCGGAGCATTAACCACGCTGAAAAGTTTCTCTCTGGATATAATTTGGCGTGCCAGAAGTGCTGACTCACCAGGAGCAAATCTGCAGCTCTGTAAATAAGCCACAGAGGGCGGGCGCAGTTGAATTAGCATACGGGGAGATAACATGTGTGGTTAATAATTGTTGCTCTGGTCCTGTGAGGATTGTTGTCCGATGTAGAGGCAGTTCAATGCCATCACAAGGACAGCCAAATAATTTGGCTTGGGACCCCAGGGACAGTTTAACAACTGGATGGGTGCCATCCAATAAAGCTGGGCCCTGACTGGTGCTGAGGCTGTGACTGAGTCTGCAAAACAAGCTCAGAGTGTTAAAGGGTGAAGGGGTTGGCATTTAAAAAAACAGTAATAGCTCTAACAACTCTCTAATTAGCCCTGTTGTTGATGTTTTGAGGAATTCTTGGGGCCCCAGGGTGACAAATATGACTCTTTTTTAGTCCTTGTGAAAATCTACACACAAGTCATAGTGACAGGCTGCACATGCTTCATTCTGATAGCATATACTTGTTGAATTACATCTGAAAAAATAAACATGTAACTCAAAATGTTGCCATCTGTTCATGTTGTAATCCATTTGCCGAGCAGAAGAGAAACATCTATATTTGGCGTGTCGAAAAACATGATGTAAAACTCCTTTGTTTTCCTGTTTTGTTCACAAGACGCCCAATCTCTTTTATTCTGCAGATGAAAAACCCCAGTAGGAGGTGTCACACCTACATCAAGGTCAAAGCGGGTTAGAGAAAGAAAAGCAGTGCAGCGTTAAAGAAAGATAGCACATTACTCCTCCCTGATCCTCTCTGAAGTGAATGTAATATGTTCAGTAAGAGAGCTTTTTGAAGGCCGATTGAAATTAAATTGTTATGTTAAGCCTCATCATATACTGTACATATCAGATTGTAGATTACATTTTCTGTTTGAACACTGAGGTGGAAATGGAAACAAAAGTGGCGAAGGCATTTTTTGAATACTACTTTGCATTTACTTGTTTTGCATCACCTCAAAAGTACAGTCAAGTATCATCTGCATAAGGTGGATAGCAGATTTTTCACACAATGACTATTCTTAAGCGGGCTGCTCTAGTATTTCGTGGCCGACAGTGTACCAACCTATTTCATTTCTTTTTCAGACACATAGTTATGATCAGTGACCTAACAACCAGTCGTCCCATCTATTTTCCAAATATAACAAAAAAGTGTGAAAGTCTCAATAAACCGAGCACTGTTGATGTGTTTTTAACAAGGGTGAGGCATTATTGTTGGCTGTGGTATGTCAAAATTAATTCAATAACTACTATGAAAACAAAAATACATTACTTTTGACTGGGCTGCAGTGGCATAGTAGGTAGTTCTCATGTCTCACAGCAAGAAGGTTGCTGGTTTGAACCCAGTGTCGGTAAGTGCCTTTCTCTGGAGATTGCACGTTCTCTACATATATGTATGGGTTCTCTAGCTTCCCTCCCACAGGTGAAAAACATGCTCACTGATTCTACATTTCCTGTAGGTAGCAGTATAAGAGTAAATAGCTATCTTACTCTCTATGTGGCCCTGGATTCGGTGGTAACAGGTTCAGGCTGCACCCTACTTCTTGCCCAATGTCAGTTGGTATATGCTCCAGAGCCCAAAAGGGATTGATTATGGATGGATCACTTCTGACCATTAGTGAGTACAATGTTGATAAAATGACCAAAACAATACATTAAAGGGGCTCTTTTCTGAGTTTCTGTACGTTTTTGATACCACCAATCATTAAGAAACTCAGATGGTATAGTTCTGTAACATATGGTTCTTCAAAGTATTAAGAATAATCTTTCTGTAAGACTCATTGAATCATTCCTTGTGTTAATCTTATTAATGCATGCACCCATAATTGGTCAATAGTCTAGGGTGTCAATTTTTGCCCCACAATGTGCCACACATTTTTAATAGGAGACAGGCTTAGACTGCAGGCAAGTAGCCCAGCTTTAACTTGCATTAGTGATTGTGGTGTCAGCCGACAATGGTTTTCCCAATTGTCAGTAAGTCGACGTGGTAACATCCCTTACAGAGTGAGTATGATTTTTAAGGCTTGATGGATCAAGGCATTCAATGTTGTTTTTTTGGATTTGCTGCATACATGCACAGATTTCTCTAGATTCCATGAATCTTCTCATGATAGTATGGACTGTAGAGAATGAAAGCTCTACATTTCTTGTGATTTTACAAAGAGAAACTTCCTGAAACTTTTGGACTGTTTGCCAAGGCGGTTGTTCACAAAGTAGTGGGCCTCGCCTCATCCTTTTGGATGACAGAGCCTTTCAGATTGCTCCTTTGATACTCAGTCTGATCACTTGTTTGTTTCAAATCAACTTGTCCACCTGTGTAATGTTCCAAACAGGGTTTTTAATTAATTAGATTTTTAGCATTCCTAAAATTTACCAGTTTTTCTGTTGCCCCAACCCCTGATTTTTTTGCAGGCATCAAATTCAAATTTTTCTAAAGTATTTGCAACAAAACATTGAACACTGAATATTTAATCTTTTCAGTATTTTTTTAAAAGGTCAAAAATTATTTGCAAAGCATTATATTCTGTTTTTTATGTTTTAAGCAATATTTCATTGGAATTGGGGCTTGTGATAAAAAGAGCATGTTTCAGTCCCATCCACCCACCAGGTGTCACCTCCATTGCTTTACAGGGTAATTCTGTGGGAGCTCTGAGTAGGTATCTGGGAAAGGTGGTCAGATGATGCACAAAACAACATTGTCTCTCTCCTATAATCAGCAGCTTGTTACGCAACACACCAGCCACAGACGTTGAACAACAAGCACTTTAGCCTCTCTGTTCCAGCCCCCCTCTTATCTAACTTCCAAATGCAATGCTAATGACAGTTCTCAGGCAAGATAGCTAATTAGCCGCTCAGCTGCAGCGCATTAAACAGCATGTTAACGTACCTGCAAATGTCACTTTGGTAGGGTTAGCTACTGTGTGGTCTTGAATAATCAGGATCACTTACGACATGCTGCCTGCCAATGACATGCGAGCTGCAGGGCAAAATTGTTGACTCTACATCACCTCATCTTTATAGGGATGCTGTACAGCCACCTCTTTGTGCTGCAGTGTGAGGAAAAGCTCACCGGTAAAAGCTTTGTGCTAAACTATAGACATTTCCCAAGAGACATCAACCCTCATATCAAGCCAACAAAATTTAATATTGCTTGTTGTTGTAAAAATCGCACAATTCATCATAAAACCCGATCAACCCATCCCAAGCCTCACATACTAATTAAATTTATCGACATCCATACCTTGATATTAAGAGCTGCATGTGCAGCACTGAGACGATCAATCCCTCTAAGTTCAATAGTGCCAACAGACAAATTTTTTGCACATTTCAGGTGTTCTGTTTGATTACTTTCGACAAAAAAATCAGCTGTGGACAAGAATAAAGTCTGTGGAAAGCAATACAAGTTTAGGTTTTAAAGCTCCTGTGAGGGGTTTCCGGTGATTATGAAAAGGGTTGAAATTCATATTGATGCATCTGTTTGACCAAAGAAGGCAAACAAGATCATCATCAACAAGATCACACATCACATCAACCAAAGAGAACATGCTTTTGTCTGCATTTTTCTTAAAAAGTTAATAAAAGACTGATTGACATTTTTACTCAATATTGGTCATGTCACAAGGAAATGTGATTAATTTTTGGTTGTGATCTGAATCCAGATGCAGATTCTTTTTTTCTCAAGGGTTTCTTACCCCTTTAACTACCAGCTCAACTGTTTGGCAGATTTCAATATATTAGAATATTTCCTCCCTCTCCTCACACAGCACTCAGTCATTACCGTAATGCATGTAATAGCACCAGAAAGCCCAGTTTCACAGCTTTCAGGGGCAGTTTGAATGATTAAAATTGCACGAAGTAGCAGGGAGTTACGGTCATTTGAAATACACATGCGCAGCGGTGTCACCGGTGATCCCCGTGGTTTTACAAGGGTTAATGTTGCAAGATGGGGCAATAAGTATTAGAGATGCCTTGGCAGGGGTGTGTGAACATTTCTAGGATGTGTCCCCCTAAAATCTAAAGAGCTAAGAGCCCATCTGCACCCTGAAACAAATCCAGAGCCTGAAAGTCACACAGATGTTATTAGGATAACACCTGCACAGCTCGCCCAGGTAATTCAGTTACATGGTGGTTCACACTCACTTCTCTAGTATGCTAGCATGGCAGGCCTTGAAATCAAAAACATCTTCAAAATACAGCAGCAGGGAAGAGCAACATTACATGCTATGATTACAACTTACATCCTTGCTTCATTGCTACATTGAAAAAGTGTTTGAACTGCAATTATTTAACAGTTGAGACTGGCATTGTAGCACCCAGAAGTGTCACTGTGTGAACAATGATTGCACCAGAGAAAGAAAGCTGCAGCGTTTTAGCTTTGTATCCAACAGCAGCATGAGACTGCCAGCTGGTGATGGTCTTAGTGAAGATGTTCTACAAGATTTTGACGATGTGCTATGGAAGCATCCCTTTCAAATGTCCAGATCCACATCTGACTTTGTGTTACTTTCCTTACAATTGTATAAACATCTCTCACAGGTCGAGAAGTTGAGCTGTCCTGTCAATTTTCCCTTTCATGGTGTCATGCTGGTCTCATAGGACAATGTGACTGCCCATTCCCTCTCCCCTTCAGTGAGTTACCGGGGCTGTTCACTGCTGTATTTACACTTCAGCTTACTTGGACTTCACACGGATAAATAATAGGGGGCTGAGAAGAAATTACTTTCATAAAGTCCAGATAATTTCAGGTGTGGATGAAGTTTGTCAATTTTTAAATAATAATAATAATAATAATAATAATAATAATAATAATAATAATAACAATAATATAATAAAAAAAAACAATCTGTACTAACTGTAAAGATAACTTGTGACAAAGTATTTCCTGTATATTTTCTCAGTAGATTTTTGCTCCCTGTGATAATACCAACTGGTATTGTTTCATAAATTGTTGGAAAGCCTGATTAACCAAATTTACAATGTGATAAAACTTGTAAGGATCGCGCACTTGTGGAATGAGCAACACAGCTGAACACATATGATGGTGGTGCCTCAATAAAAGTCCCAAAAATCCCCTGAAATTGGTAGCAAGTGTTCCCATACCCAGAATGGCAGCATCATTTAGTGTCAACCCTGGTACCTTTTCCAAATTTATGACCAAGGCCTTTGAGACTGGCGGAGACAAAGACAAACTGCAAGGAAGACAAGACCTCAGGAGGATGCTTCTACACTCTTGCTTCACTGAGGAACTGTTGGCTATCTCCCGTTTGAGTTTGGGTTTTGCCACATTTTGGAGCGCTATCCTCATATTTAGCTGTGTGGCTCATTCTATGAATGCATGACCCTTATATGCTGTACCTCATTGTAAAGGTGGCTTATCGGGATTTTCAGTGATACAAAATACAGTTCCAATAGTATTATTAAAGGGAATAAATACTAAACTTAAATTATGTTCCCAAATGTTTTTCATGGGTATATTTTGTTGCAAAGCATTTGTTGTGTTCTGTGTTCCTGTTGCTGCACCTTCACCTTTCGTGGCACCCTGTAACAAACAAGGCTGTCAGCCTAAAGTGGTAATTGATTCTATCTTTTTGACAATACCCTTATGATTTCCTTTTGATGCTTTGGATTGCTTTTGGAGGCCATCTAGATGCATCAGTATTTATTTCAGTTTGTTTCATAACCCACAAAAATCCCCTCACAGAAGCTTTAATTTCCAGACTTTATCCTGAGGTAGTTGCATCCAGCTCCAATGTGAGATAACACAAAGGGTTCCCTTATCTTCCGCAGATTTACTTTGGCGGTATGTCAAAAATATCTTTTATCTTCGGATATTTGCAGATTACTGATATTTGCAAAGTGGATTAGAGAAACCAGGAGAGGAATAGATGGAGTGGATCATGCTACCCTTGAATAAGCAGGGTGGGGGGGTGGGGGGGTGGATGAGGGGAGGATGTCTGCCTCAGGAAATCTCAAGACAGGACAAGGGGGGGCTTGTTTTCTCCATCCTCCTTTTCAAAACAGCCTTATTCATGGAGCGCCTCCCCTCCCCTCCCTCCATTCTGGTTCATTCAAGGGGATTCAATCTCCATTCTGGTGCAGTCGCTGGCTTTTGCCAATCAATTCCCCGTCCTCCCTCCTTCTCGTCTCTCCCCTGTGTGGAGCCCTAAGTGTCTCTCTTTATTCGATAAAGTTCATGAGAATGGGGAGGCTTGTTCTGCTTATTTGGATTCTAGATCCCGCAGAGGAGGGAGATCAGGCGTCTGCGGGGGGGAACAGGTAGACTCGAGGGAACAAGAGATGGAAGTCTGTGTTTTTGCACTGCAAATGACACCTGGTCACCGAGTTGTAATGTTTATCTCCAGCATGATTTGTCAGTGGAGACAGATGGAGTCTTCTCAAGTACTGAAACTCAAAGCCAGCTAATTTAATCCTCTGTGAATTGTTTGAGCATTTTAATTTAACACTGGTTATTTCTCATGTCTTTCCTCTTAACTGATTTTGGCTGCATTCACTCAATTCACAATACATTTGAGGGTATATAACAAGCAATAGTGAGGGGTCAAGAGTTATTTACCAAGGCCTAAAAGGTCAGTTCTTGAATTATGTATGAGTGCAAAGTCCAAAGAACAAAACTGAAAGACAAGTTCAAGATTTTTGTTAAGAGGGGTTGTTTGAGGTTCATGTCAATAGCATAAGTATTAGGTTATGTGTTGCTGCAGATGGGGCCAACAATGTTGTATGTTTTATAGACTACAAGGTGAAAACAAGCCACAGGAAAGAATAAATTGATCCCACAACATCCTCAACACATCTGCAGTAATTTATTTTTCAACCAGTAAGTCTCCTTGTTTTGGCACCACATCAGCACTGTGTACGGCCTTCTGTCCTTCCACTGGCAGCGCACTGACCAACTGTCGTCTGCAGGCTTCACAGGAGTAAACAACTACTATCAAACTAGGAAAAAACAGCAAATTTGACAGCACTTCTTTTTGGACATCTGGGGATACACTCATGTACTGAAGTGCATGCAGGAGAAACTTGGGGGATGGGAGGTATTTTAGAGGTGTTTTTGAATCTTTAGCTAATTAAAAACATCAAACCGAGTTGTCACATATGAGTATATGGTATTAAATTATCTTGAAAGTTCTGTATTTTTATTTTAATTTCTGGAATGCATGAATCTGGACTCTCGAAGATGCAGTGCTTTTGTCTAACAGTTTAAATGTATGAGTATGTTGAATCTTAAAGGGGCACCGATACAAAGAGAGCTGGCATAAAGACAATACAACTTCACTTAAACCACCAAAACATTTAATAATTGAAACAAACACATATCTCCATCCTGGCAGGGGTGTAAGGGGAAGGATTCTCCAATATTACAGGATGTAAACATACTGTTGGTAAAACTTGAACAATAAATTGCTGTTTTAAATGGCTTGCACTAAGCTTGTTTGAGATTTATATGCCCTTTTGTGTGTTTGACATGTCTCCTTTAGGTGACACAGTACTTCTTTGCACAAGACAAAAAGCCAGCAGATCTTGGCCCATCCCTGTCTATGGTACTTGTAGCTGCCTGAATCAACCCATTTCCCTGACCCCTCCCAAAATAGATCTACTTGTGTTATGTCTCACCATAGTTTTGTGCAGTTTAAGCCAATTGGCTGCAGATGACAGGAACATGGATGCAGATAAAAAAAAATCCAAAAGATTTGCTTGAATTGTGAAACGGGGCAGTTTTCCACATTTTCATAACTTTTCAAGAGAATGGGTTCAAGACAGATTTTTATGAGATTATCTCGGAATGTTGCTGATGGCATATGGAGGAAGTGATTTGAGATTATTGATCCTGATGCAGTCCCTGGTAGGTTTTAAACCGGATGTGCACATTGCACATCTGGGCAAAATTCAACATTTTCACTTAATTTTTGCAAGTTTTATTTCTTCCAATATTTTTACATTTTTCTTATCAGTCTTTTAGCAAGAATATTCAAAAAGTTTATGACAGATTTATATTGAAATTTAAGGGAATGTTGGTCATGGCACAAAGGAGAAGTAATCAAATTGTAATACAAATCCAGATGTAAATGCAGAACCTCTTTAAATTTTACCCTAGCATTGTGTGATTTCCCCATTTTTGCCGGTAACTCAGCTAAGCATGTCAATAATGCCTAGGCAGAGGTTTGGACTCTGATCACGTCCAATTTATTTTGAGAACCTCAAACTGTTGTAGTGTGCTTAGTGCGGAGGCTCATATTACAACAATAGTAAAACTGAGATTAACTGTTTGGCCTTTGTCTTATTTTGAAGTGATATATTATTAAAAAGCTTGTGCTGTAGCTCCACAGAGTGGTCACTGTTAGCGGCACTCTCTTTGTCCTCCAACTCTGTTATTCATGGGACTGAAAGCAAACAGTTGACAGAGAAGCAAATGAACACACTATAAATCTTACCTTAATCTACCATTAATTTCCATACAAAATAACTGGGACAACGTTAATTCGAATACAGGATCAGTGTTGGGTGTTGAAACTCAAGGCTAGTTTACAGTCATTTTTAATAATATTGAATCAACCTAATACAGATGAAAACATATCCAAGAGCCCTGTGCTGTTTGGGGCTCAAAGCTACTGCCAAGATTAGCCTATGATAGCTTAGATTACCTCTCCATGAGACCCAACAGATAAAAGTGTCCTACCTGCACTGTAATGGTTCCTGTGTGCATCATGAAATTTACTCCTGGAGGCACCACAGCTCAGAGCAATTAATTTCCTCTGATATATGAGAAAAATGCACCAATGTAAGCAAAACCTTTGACTGAGAGTAATGGATGTCTGCATTTTCGAACTCCTCTGGGTTATTTTAAGTCCACATTTCATATTAATACGACCTCAGTGGGACTAAAGGGTTACGTGATGCAGGGGAGTGACAGAATGAGGAGACAGAGGGCACAAATGTATCTAAATATGCCAAACCAGTGTCATGAGCGGTCTGGGAATTATTACTGCACTGCTCACAGCCATGTCTGGAGAGGCGTGGTAATGGTCTGCCACTTGCAATAACAGAGAAGCGACAGAGGAATGGGAAAGCCGTGCGTGGATAACTTGGTTTGCACTGGATTTTTTTTCTCACCTCCTTGCGCCTGTCGTTTCTCGAAACAAAAAAAAAAAGCCGCAGTGGCACCCTGACCTTCAGAGAACAAACATGGCTGAGCAAGCAAACGGTGGGTTTGATAATTAAATTCTCTGGTTGGTCAGCAACCAATCAGCTCAGGGCTCGGGGATCAATGGCTGATTTTAAAGAGCAAACTAATTCACTAATGGTCAGAGTTATTCCAATTTACCTGCCTGCTGAATTATTGTGTCCAAATCTATTCAGAGGGGATCAATGCAGGGCCCCAGGAGCAGGAGCTGCATCTGTCATGTGAAGCGGTGCGAGGAAAAAGAAGAGGAAGAGTGTACAGGAGGAGCGAGGCTTTATTTGATGGCTGCCCAGTTGAACAGCGGGTAATGCGGGGGCGGTTTATGAGCTGCTTCTAAACAAGGCCAGTCTCTCGTCATAAAGAAAGCTAATTAATAAGGTCTTGGAGTGAACGCTGGAAGGTAAAGGTTTGATTCCCTTACGGCAGTTTGAGATAAATTTAGGTTACCAAAGGGAAGTTAAATTTAGTGTGAAATAAAAAATTAAATCAATTTGCTCCGTGTAGGATCCTGCAGCAAGGGAAATAAAAACACTCCAGCACTTGGGTTTTATTTTTTGCAGGCTGTTCTGTTTACAGTCATCTGTTTTTTAATAAGCAGAGCACACCTTTCCATCAGTGTTTTGGATGAGAGGGCTGAATTGATTATCTATAGCATATGTCGCTGGAATATATCACCATAAAATCCAGCATAAAGGAGCTCCTATTTTTCATTTATAAAGTTGGCTGTGTCCTACATACCAGCGTCACAAATTTACAACTCTCAAATGCAGAGATATTTGGATCGTGGTGTGTTATACAACAAGCATCTGAGGATGCTTTCAAACAGAACATGTTTGGTCTGGACGAACAAACCTCAAATTCACTTTTTTGAAATCTTCAGTTCGGTTGGAATGGCGAGGACCAAAAAAATTAGGCTCGGCTCCAAGCAGACCGGTGTTCATTTTGCAGCTGGTGTGAGAGCAACCCAAAAGGGAATAAATTGTGCTGAAAAAAACAACAGTAATGAAGAATGAATGAAGCCTTCACAGACAATATTAGGAAAGCTGTGGCTAACATGAGCATGGTTAGCATCCCCTGGCCTCCAGCTCTTTACAATATAGCAATTCATATGCAAGTGCCAACATATGCAGTGTATCTTTAATATGTAGCACAGAATACTTCCAAACTGCTACAAGCTAAGCAAAATTATTACTCAAAGCTTCTTATGAATTTCCAGGTCACAATGCAATAATGAGCAGGATCATAGGTACACTTTAGAGGGTTAGTTTGGTTTTTTGAAGTGGGGTTGCTGTAGGCCCATGACACCATAAGAGTGCCAACAAAGGAACTAGTAAGCTGTGTCCAAACAGGGAGATTTCGGGGGCAGATGCTTGATTTAAATGTATTTTTTGGCATTTTGTGCCTTTATTGATAGGAGAGAGACAGTGGATAGGCTTGTGAAATGGGTTAAGAGAGTAGGGTAAGACATTCTGCAAACTGGCCACAGGCGGGATTCAAACCCGGACCGGCAGAAGTACGTACTTATATGGGACGTGCCTGGTTGCTAACCACTGTGCCAAACCAGCACCCCCAGATGCTTGATTTATAAGCTTATCTTATTGGTTTCAGGTTTAAAATATGGAAAGTATGTACGTTTCAGAAAAGGTTTTTTTTATCTCCATCTCAAATCGGAAGACCACCCCAAAGCCTACTGATTCTTACAAGCAGTGCTTCCATTCTTGTTTTCCAGATTTTAAGGTAACTGAGAGACAGTTTAGCAGTTTTTTCTTGCTGCTATTTTTGTGTCATTCATTCAAGTGCTACAGGTCAAAAGGGAAGAAAACAAAGGTATCTTAGATCTTTAACAAAACAGGCATGATAAGCCACATGGCTAGCACAAGCTTGCCATTTGTTCCTGCATCACCACTGCAGCTTTATGCTACTGTGGCCACAGATGAAGATTGATCATTTGTCAACCTGCAAATTGGCTTTCAAGTGCTTTCTCTAATTACTCTGTGGTTCTATTGATGAGAAACCACTGGCTGCCTTCCTTCGATCTACCTCACCGGGCACGTTCCTTTGTTGTGAATATGTTGTCTTCAACCTTCCTCGGATAAAACATTGACTTCAAAATGTTACAGATCCTGCACGCTGCCTTCTTCTGCACATTTGCACTGAGACATTGAGAGATTAAAGGCAAAAAAAGAGAATGGAACAAAAAAATGCCAGAGTGAATTTTGCTCCCTTATCTGGTCAGGGTGAAAATGCACCCAGAGGAGCTCCTGACATGAATGAAGAGCCTGGAAGAGAGTCACTTGGCGGATGTAAATGACACTCTTCGCTCTGCGGTACCTTCCTGCTCATGCATGTAAATGTCAGGTGATGTTATCCGAGGTATGGATTTCCAGTGAATAAACTTAAAAGGTCTAGACTCGAGAAAATATGAGGAAATGAGTGTCCAGACACATTTATCTTGTAGAAAGCATGTGTGAGATAGGGGTAATATTCATGATTTGAAGCTTGGGTGCAAATGCAGGCACATGCAGAGCAACAGACCTGGGCATACCAGTTTGTATGCAAGGTTCCTTGTCCCGGTGTGTTTGACTGTTTACATAGTCTGGGGCATCTTTTCATAAAGTTTTAATTTAAACAAAATTGAAAAAATGGAAAAAATGTTGTCTCTGTAGAGTTTGAGATGCTGATTTTTTTGTTCCTCCAATTTGGAAATGCTCCGTTTTGAGTGGTTGGGAGGGTACAGTTAGGCCATGGTAGTGATCTCTGCACTGATAGGCTGCCCAGACGATATCGAATGGGAAGATGGAGGCTATATAGCTATGACATAATAAACCACAGGAGATAAAACAGTGTTTTTTCTGTCATGTTCTGCCCTATAAGCTCTGTCTAATAACATTAAAAGCATAGAAAATTGATTTTGCGGGACGTGGGTTATACCTTTAAACTAGATAAAAGGAAAGGAAAAGTAATTAGATCAGCATTGCTCAGATTCTATAGAATAAATATGTCAAATCTAATGATCAGTTTAAAGAATAATTACAGCAAGACTCATGTACATCACAATTCTGACTGAAACAAGATCAAAATATTGTACCAAAACAGCACCAGCAAAAAAATGTTCAACACTCTGAGTGGAGTCAAAACACAGCTTTAGGTATACCGTACAAGATTTCAGAGCCAAAGATTCTGAACCTTCTTTGTTTTGTCGATGGTGAGCATTGCAGGCATTGGATGCTCTGTTACATTCTAGACATCTAAAAGAAAATGCAAACTAATCTTGCTATATTTTGTAAGAATGTGTGCCTATTGCCCCCCTCAACCTGAAATGTATCAATAAAAACAGTTAAAGAAGATTTTGACTGTAGACAGAAATCTATTATTCTTCTTGTGTTGTCTATTCGGGGGCCTATCTCCTACTGGGTACTGTCAGATGGGGAGGAGTTATTCAATTAATGAATTATTGAATATGAGAACAACATTTAAAAGTGTGTGAAACTAGATAAATTGGTCTGCAATATTTGGTGATTAAAAACAGAAAGGTTTAATATTAGATCTGTAGGACTTTTGTATTAGACTTGAACTGAAATAACCCTCTGATATTTCATCAGAAATAACCATTCAGATATATATTGTGCTCCCATTATGCTAAACTATGCGGATTTCCGTCATTGCT
The DNA here is from genome assembly GCA_036419115.1 of Scarus forsteni. NCBI lineage: Eukaryota > Metazoa > Chordata > Actinopteri > Labriformes > Labridae > Scarus > Scarus forsteni. Next base: position 12,076,395 of record JAZDUH010000359.1, on the reverse strand, counting down.
GCCCAACCCTGTTTTTCAGCTATATCCATTCATAGAGTAAACAAAAACAACCATAACAGGCATTAAAGTAAATCTGGTGCTGAGTTCACCCCGGGCCACATTAGTCCTTTTTCTCGCTGTAATTACCAGCTGAATTAAGCAGCAGATCCTCCTTCCTCTTTTCCTCCCTTCTGTGACTGATCTGTCATAATTGCTCGCGTCTCAAACATTTTATTCAAATCTCACTATCGCTGCTACAGGGCAGGGTGTGATGAAGTGTTGTTGCGAGGCAACTGTGCGACTGCAATTGGATTGCAGAGCTGCATTTTATTTTCCAGGCATATGCGAGGGAAGTATCATTTTATCAGGGTGAGGGCGTGATTTGCAAAAATCCCATTTCAGCATCTGAGGTACAGAGGAAGAATATTTTCTTGTTTTCCTCATCCTGGATTTTATCAGCGTTTGCACACAGTGATGCCAGGGCAGAACAATGGGTTTCACTCTCACACTCGCAGAGGCAGATTTACCATTAGGCAAAGGCAGGAAATTGCCTGGGGCCTATGGCTCAGATATTTGTCATTAAGAACATCATACATGAAGTGTGCCTCTAAGATTACTTTCAATGATTGTGTTGTTTTAAATGCACTGCACAAACATGTTGAGTAATGAAGTCCTCATTGATGCCTCCAACATGTCCAAATATTTTCAACAAGGGCAAAACAATACATTGTTTTAACATTTCAATTCAACTGTATGCAATTTTCACATTGCAGGACTTGCAGTGGGCAAGGAGTGGAAGTGGGGATCCCCGGCGAGCATTATTTTAATGCCACAGCCTACTTGCATATTGCTGTGGGAATGGACATGACTATAGTGTTTCCATCCAGTGATTGCTACTTCATCTCAGAAAGCTCCAGTCATCTCAAACTGGCTGCTTGAACATACAGTAAGTGAGGTCCCTGACCTCCACAGTCACAAGATCTCATCCTATAAAGAACATGTGGGATGTGGTGGAACAGGAGATCCAGATCATGGAAGTGCAGCAGCTGTGATACTATCATTTTTCTATGGATCAGAATGTCTGAGCAATGTGTGCAGCACCATGTTGAATCGATGTGATGATAATTTTAAGCAGTTCTGAAGGTAAAAAGGCTATATAATATACTATAATACACTATAATACAAAATAATATAATATAATATATTATAATTAGTGCTGTCAGACGATAAAAAAAAAATCTAATTAGTTACAGGATTAATTAATCTAATTAATCACATTTTAATCTCATATCTGCTTAAAGTACCCAAATAAAGAATTTGAATTCTAGGACATTACAAAATCGTAGCGGATGATTAATCAAATGAATAAATTAAAAAGAGAAAATTATAAATCTAAATTTTTATTGGTGATTGAATAAAACCAAAGTCAGGGCAACTTGTCCAGAAAATTCTAAGCTCAATCAGGTAACTCAAATTACACTTTAAGTGTGTTTCATAAATCAAATTCAAAATAAGAAAAAGGTTGAGGACATCCAGCAAAACAATTAAGCCTGATGGATTATTAAAGAATGTAGTACAAATATAGATAAATAAATTCAAAAAGAAAATAAGACTAAGTCTTAAATAGGCCATTCCTGTTGTCACCTGGGTTTTATTTGGTTTGACTTGAGACACATCCTCCTGTTGGCCAATATCAAAATGTGTGTGTGCAATGATTTATCTTGCGATTAATTTTTATAACGCATTAGTTTGCGGTGTAATTAATTAATCTAATTAATGCACTAAAGTGACAGCCCAAAATATAATATAATATAATATAATATAATATAATATAATATAATATAATATAATATAATATAATATAGGCTATATATATAATAAAGTGGCAAGAAAGTGATTGTGCATGCAGAGACAACATAATTTTCTTTACAGGTACATTAAGTGTTGTTTTCTTAATCCTTCCTTAAAAAATTAAACTTTGACTGCTTTTAGCTAGAAGTGTTTGGCCTTTGCTCGGGGCCTCAAACTCACTAAAGCCTTTGCACTTGTAAAATACCTGTCTCCCTGAGCGGTTTCTGCACTTGAATGATAATCTACCGTTTGGGAAAGTGGGAAAAAAAAAGATAAATAATGTCCCGGTTCATTCCTGAGTGTTAATGCTGTTCACCTAACCTTTTCAGCAACCTTCCACTTTAACACATTTCCCCTCTTTCATGGGGGTGTGCCTTTCTGACAGAAACACATAGCAGCTGCTGCCCTCTCAGGAGAGCGGACCACTGGCATTATGTGTGGAGCGGGCGCCTTTTTTTGGTCCAGCTGCAGTGGGTTATTTTTGCTCGCACCGCTACCCCCATTTGCTCGCGCACTCTGATGCAATGCCATCCCTGAATTTACTGACCTCGTTTTCCTCCCAATTTGATGTTTACTTCCAAATTTGGCCAATTGCTAATCCCAAACTTTGGCAACACTCTCCGTCCGCTCTGACCAACCGCCTCGCTCTCCAAATGGGGGGGTGTCACAGAGTTACTCTTCCCTTCTATTGTCTAATTCAAAGCTATAAATTTGTGACAAAAAAAACATGAAGAAAAAAAAAGGGGAAGACACAGAGGGTTTCATAAATCAGCAAAATCTACAGAGACTCACAGCAGATGGTGGGGGAAAAGTGCTTTCGTCTCAATTCTTTGCAGATTAAGCATTGCAAAGCTAAACTGCGCTGTGTGACTGTTGTAGGAGCTGGGCATGAGTATCAGAATTCTGACAGTGTTTTGTCCAATGCCAGACTCAATCTCCCTCACAGTTAGAATGTCACCCACAATACAGTGTCACCTATTAACCTACAGTTCATCATTTGCAATTCACTTAATGAACATTACAGCTTCAACATCGCCGTGACGCACGCAGAATACCTCTGTATGAAGCCTACTTTGTATTCAGAGCCACGCTATACAATCTGTTACAGCCTACAGAGTGTATAAGATGGAGTCTGTGGGCGCTTTTATGTGCTGTTTGTCTCCAGATGAATTGGATGCATCTGCCGTGTAGCCCCGGGAGCATTTTTAGTGATTACCCTGCAGTGCCAAGGACAATGACAATTAAGTCGCAAAACAGTTGGAAGAAGCTCGCCTGGATGTTTGTGAGGGTGTCTTGCTGTCACACTGCAAATTCAGATAGACAACAGATCTGGAAGATACATGTCTGCACAACTGTGGTGAAAAAAGGAGGTCACAGGTGCTTTCTGTAAGGATGGGAAATTACAGTTTTTCAGGGCTTTAGTGCTCACTAAGTGGTGCAGCGGGTAGTGCTGTTGTCTCACAGCAAGGTGGTTTGACTCCCTGGTCAGAAGGGGGCTTGGTTGATGGAATTACATGTTCTTCCAGAGGTAGAAAGATGTAATGTGACAACTTATATTTTTAGGAAGGAAGTTGTATTCGCCAGGGTCTGCCTGTGAGTTAGTTTGTTTGTTTGATGACACTAAAACTAATGGATGGATTTAGATGGAAATTTTTCCAGAGGTGTGGTTTGGCCCAATGAAGATGCTGTTACATTTTGGGGGTGATCCACATAGTTGTTAGCCATGCAGAGCTGCCTGATTCTGAAAGCCTGCAGGTCCGTCTTGACAGCCTACATTCTCCAACGAATTCACTCGGCTGAATTCTTAGTGGCCCAATCAGGGAAGAGAGGCAGGTGCAGCAGAATGCGGACATGACGACAACCAGAAGTGGAGAACGAGAAGTTGAGAACAGACATGCCGATTAGCCTATTGTCCTCGTGGCTACCTAGTGAAACTTGGCGAAATCTGCCCTTCTCAGAAGTTTACTTGTAGGGATTGTCTTTCACGAGGTTCAGGACATATATAAGTGTTAAATGAATCATCTGTGTGGCATAATTTAGTGTAAGATAATAGTAAAAGGCCGTTAGCTGTTAGCAGCTAAGTTAGCCGCTATGGCTAACATCCATGAACTGTTGTTAACTGATATTAGCCATTAGCCGCTACGTTAGCTGCTATGTATGCTACATTATAGGAGTCAACCCTGCTTGATGTGGATCGGTTTGTGATGAATGTGACGAGCCAAATAATTGTCCAATCACAAGCTTGTTTTTTTTTTTTAACGTTCTGCCCCTGAAAACAAATTCAAAGGGCTCCCAGATGGACTGGTGAAATATTTCTGTGGCAGATATATGGAGCTGTCCATCTGACTTGTCAGGTTACATATTTGTCTGGATGCCAAAAAATTAACGAAATCTAAGAAAAATTCCATAACTTAAAATTGGGGCATATTTGAAAAAAAAAAAAAAACATATTTCTGACATCACTTGATGGATTCACTTTGAAATTTACGCAAAATATATATCGTTTAACTCAGTCCTCACGGTTAATTTTATCTGGATCCAGATTGATCCAGATTCACTCAAAAAACATTGGAGTTTATAATGGCAAATCCCATTCATTTCTCCTTGGCTGCTGTGAGGGTCCTGCCCCCTTTCCCACCTTATAAGAACTATAGTTTATTTGCAACTCATGTCAACATTTTTCAAGGTAATGTCACTACATTGCCAAGCTTCCTTTGCAATATTCTCCACATGGACTGGCATGAGCTGAGACTCGGGCGCGTGGTGTTCCAGAATTGTATCTTCAAACTCATAGTTGTGCATTGTTCTATGACTAAAATGTTAATGTTAAGTTTCTGTTTGACTTAGTCCCCAATTTCCCACCTCATAGCTTATGTTGTGTTCTGTATGTCTAACACTTTTACTCAGCTGATAATGTTGCTACAAACTGGCTTGCAGTGCTAAAAAAGCATGGCATGAAAACATCCACTGTACTATTTCTTATTTTCTGTCTTCTCATTTTTTTTCCTCAAGAAAAAATAAATGTAGCACTATAATAGCCTTAAACAATGGGGAAATATTACTCCAGTAAATATGTCCAAGTCAAGTGCTCAATAACAGAGTACCCATAGTTTAATGTACTTGACTTGAAGTGATTTTTTTGGTCAGTTCTTGAATGTGAAAGTGCTTTTCTGTATTCCAGAGCAGGGATGGGGTGAAAAATGATACAGCTTTGGAGAAATACTCTGCAATATACACAAGTACATCAATCCACATGGCATTCTGAGTAGACATTTCCAGGCCTGATATGACTAAAAGGATTGCAATTTTTGCTGAGATGAGCTTTTTTCCTTTTTTCATCACTTTTTCCATCCCATCTCTTCTTGGGAGGTTATCATTTGCAAAAATATGCCCTTGATATGTGCTACGGCAGCCAACTTGTACCCAGTCCTCACGTTAGGATTGAAAATAGACTCCTCTTGACCCCGCCTTGCCTTTGAAAATCCACTACTGTCGCTCCATTCCTCCCCTGAGCAGCTCTCTTTTCATGCAGTGCAGCTCAGAGGCTTTTTGCCACGAGGCCGGCAGTTTCATTTCCCATGCTCTACCATTTCTTTAGCTCCCTTTCCTTACTCAAACTGCAGTAAACTGAGTCATAAGCCGGCTAAAATGCATGACATTTCCAGATATCAGTACTTATAAGCACCAGGAAAAACCTCAGTGTAAGATGGCCAGTAAGAATCCTTCAACCCAGTGTTAAAGCATCCGTACTGAACCCAAAATGACGCCCGAAGTCTCTGCTATGCCATGCATGAGTGTGAGTGTGTGAATGGGGTGAACTGCATGTAATGTAAAGCGCCCAAAGGGGTCACAAGATTAGAATGCTGCTGTCTAAGTGCGGCCCGTTTACAAAGCCTATAGCTGCTTAATAATTCAAAGACTAATTTTCCCAATGTGTGCTGTGGGCCAAAGAGAAAAAATGGCTGATTTTCTAAGGTCTTCTTCAAATGTTTATGTTCCAATAAAGCCTCTATAAATGCCTCTTTACACTTAACATTTAAACAGGATGATATAGGTAATCCTTTCTTTCTCTGGGGTTTAGAGCACTTACTGTACATCACATGTAAATTGAATTCAAGCTGCGTTTATTTACAGCTGAACAACACAATTTCTAGCTTCAGTCTTCCTGAATAATACTGTAAACGAACCAAACAGTGCACACATGAGCAGGGAACCAAACATGCTCTTCTAACAGGGCATTTTAGGAAAGAAAGCCAGTCAACACATTCTGACTTGTGTGTTAATGCAGCTCATAATGTGAAAAAGCGACAAAACAACATGCAAAGAAGGCTGTGATGGTATGACAGAATCTGCCTTTACAACATGTGATTGAGCAAATTAATAAGATCACCAGTGAGCTGTGAGAGGTAAAAGCAAGAAGCATCTTCAGAATGGGCTCGGTCTAGTTTCACAGACATTTCACTTAAGGGGAGTTTGTAAAAATAAGTAGGAGGTGAAAAGTTCAGCCGTTTTCTTTTTACACAGACAGCTCATCTTAAGAGAGTTCAACCTAAAAGTCCTTCCCAGTACAAAGTTGGAGTGTCTAAGAGTCTGATTTAATGGTTTTGCCCCTTGCTATTTTTAAGACACGCTACAGAGCTCTTCCCAATTCCACTGCTTGACCGATATTACAGTTTGAAGTCTTCTTCCTGTAATAACTCCAATCCATGAAGTGTAGTGAATAACCTTTCAAAGACAGTATTGATGAAAGCAATTGTGAAAAGATGTTGAAAATGACAAAAGCCCTCTCGTACATGCTGAAAGCCCTCCTGGAGATTGGCATTTTTTTTCCAATCCCACACTGTGCTCCCCTGACAGGTGCCTAGTTTGGAATTGTTTTTTTCCCCTCTCCTCTCCCCCTGTTTTCTTTTCTGCAAGCACTTTGAGTTACATATGTTGTAGGAGAAGTGCTATATAAACAAAGTTTGATTGATTCATGGGCAGCTAACAGTTAGACTACAATAGGTGTTGAAGAGTTTCCAACCAAATGCCTGCTATGTTCCAGCCAACTTTCAGCCAACTTTCAGCAAGTCCCCCACCCTACTTCTCTCAGGATGTGCCCGAATTCCACCACAAACACACCCATTCATGTGATTACTGGCTGTTCACGGAGGTGGTACTTTCCTCACAAGAAACCAGTGGGCTTCAGGCTGATGCTCTAACAATGTTTTCTGCTCCATCTCAGAAGTCTAAACATCTGAGTTGCAAATTAAATACGTCACTGGGAATGTCCCCTGGTTTGTATAATCTCCAGATACCCCAAACTTTACCAGGCTGCAACTGGAAGACATTAATCTGGGATGTTATGTAAGTCACAGTGTCCAAGAATTAAGCATTCACTGCATATGTGTCATCATCTATAAGGCCACAATGGTGTGCAGGTTGCAGCATGTTCAAGTCATGGACCAGTCAAGGAAAGTTGGGAAAATGTAAGTGGCTCTATCTGCATGATAGCTCAATAACAAAAACTAATCTTTACTTTACTTTGCAGGAATAATTAGGTGTGTATTAAGCTGATTTGTGAGCTTTATATTTGGTTTTGTTAAAGAATAAGATTGCTATCTAAAACAGTAGATCCCTAAAGTTGGGGACATGACCCCAAACGGTTTGGAAGATGCTGAAGTTACAAGATGAATTGAAAGGAACAAAGAAAATTTTGAATTCATCTTAATTTGCATATTTTGCACATGATTTTAAAAACTGAGATCATTCCAAATGAAACTATAATGGTCGATTGAATTTGTTCTTATGTGATAGAAATAGGGCTGAACAATTAATTGCAAACTAGATTAAATCACAATATGGCTTGTTGTAATTTTCAAATCGCAGACAGTGCAATATTTTTAACCCAAAATGTGTTGAACATTTTGGCAATGTGATGTAGTTTCTTGCAATTTCATGCCTATTTTAACCTTTTTTAATCCAGTTTTTTCAACTTTATGCCTATCTTGCACCCATTCATCTTTTTTTGGCCACTGTCAGACCATGTTTGGAATTTTTACATGGTTTTTGTAATTTAATCCCAATTTTGCTACTATATTCAATTTTCCTTAGTCACTTTTGAATTTTTTTGCTTTTTTTTTCAATTCCATACCTATTTTGTACCTTTTAACTTTTTTCCGCTTTCGTACCATTTTTTTACTCAGTTTTTACAATTTCATACCTATTTTGCTTCTTTTCTTTACTTCTCCACTTTTTCTCAAATCTTTTATCCTTAGATTGATTTAATGTCATATTGGTTATACCATAAAACGATCTACTGCTTATGTTTCTTTAAGTATACATAAGATGAGGAACATTAAAACAATTGCAGGGTAAATCGCAATTGCAATATTGGGGAAAAATATCACAATTACATTATTTTCTCAAATCGTTCAGCCCTATTCCTAACGGTACTATTGTATTAGTTTTGGCAGAACACAGAGTCAAGTTTGCTGACATATTCATTGTTAAGCAGCTTATTTAAAAGCAGCTGCCTGATTTAAGTTGTTCAAGCTACCTACTCTTCACTGCTCCCACTGCAAGCTGCTTTGCAACCATCCTCCACTCCAGCCACCCTCTTATGCTTTTCTTGGACTTAATCAATGTCAGCTTGTGGCTCCAGTGAGTGTCAATGCATGACTTTGCATCCATGGAAAACATTAGAGCACGAAATCTGTTTAAGTTCTGTGCCACACAACGCAGCATCAAGTTGCATTGCTCACAGGCAGTTAGGAAACTCGTATCTGATTAAGTGTAATAAGCCAGAATAATCAGCACAACTCGCTTGCATCACTTTCAGTTAGGACATGGTTTTAGGATGTTGAGTGCTGCAACCACTAGCCTGCATTTGTTATACTTGGAAAAATTCCCATAGCAAAAAATGGCACCATAGACACAGGCCAACATCCATTCAACGGATATTTTCATTATGAAACTGCATTGTATTTTATAATGGAAAAGGATAAAATATCCCTTAAATGAAACAGAGGGATGAATCTAGACATAAGAAAGATTACTGCCAAGGATCCAACATGATTGGGTCAACATAGGTGAACAAATAAAAACAAAAATCAAATCTATTCTTATGCCTCTGATCTATGAGGATGATCCAAGGATTAAATGGAATCCAGATAGAAGAGTCAAGGTCACTTCCATTACTGATAACTGTCTCAAACAGAGCATCCCAAAGCCTGTGTTATAATAAATGAAAAAATAAACATCTTTGTCTCTTACATGATGCCTCAGTTGTGCCATATTGAGCTCAGACAGCTTTTTTAGACAGAAGGCAAACAAGATCCCTCTATAGGCTCATTTAAGAGGCTCAAAGCAGAACATGCAAGCCGTTAAATGTGATTAGAACAACAGGAACAGGCCTCTGCCAATGTGTAGATCATTGATGGTAAATTTTTTTGTCTGGTAAGATGGTAAGTCTTGTTTTTCAAATTTGTTGTATATGAATTTGATTATGTGATTTGTTTTGCTTTATTTATTTGCAAAGCATGACTTCCCTTGCCTTGCCTGACTGAGCTAAACACTATTATTCCCATTTGTTTCTGTCACAATTATGCATCAGTTCATCTCGCTGGTGGGCTAAGAGTGACTGCTTCGGTTTTAAAGAGACGTGGAGAGGGAATTTCGGATCATCACACTGTAATATGGTGTTAAAGACATATTATGCCAAAGTGTCAATCCCACTGGGAAAACTGTTTTTGTCTAGTCTGAAAATGAGCTTTTCCTCTCTCAAGACAAGTCTGTGGCTTGGAGAAATCATTATTTTTTATGATTTTTTTGTGCCGGCATCTGGTACAATTTGTACTCGAAGTGGCAAGATTGTTTCGCTCAAGGCCGCGAGAAAGGCACAAAGACTCAGTGAGCCTCGGCAGCAGTTGAATGGGTTAATAAAGAGTGTACTGATTAGCGATTAGCTCCCTTGCGGATGCTAGAGAGAGTGATTTTTAGGCTCACTTGAGTGGATGATGAACTAAGAGGATGTGCCACTTGAATTTTAAAGTGGTAGAACAATGGAGGGAGGTGGGAATGAGGGGGACTGAAGCCAAGAGGCGTGGCTTGGAGGGTGCAATGAATGAAAATGTAGCCAAGAGGAGAATGAATTAAAATGGAGTCTGCCCTATTAAAGTCTCCCCTAGCGAGGTTAACAATGACAAAAGAGTTGTCATTTACACACAGCATCCATACTGATATTCTTTGACATTGTAATAATGGAGAATAATAAACTGTAATGCTGCAGCTAATGGTGATCTAATAAACTAAATTAAACTAAATTGTAGACCAAATTTCCTTATTTGTATGAACTCAAGGATTCTGATCATTTCACTGCTTAAGATTGATCAGCAACGAAGTGAAAAAATGTATCTGATGGTAGCAGTGCTTCAGTTATTTTAGTCATGGCCCTCCTTCAAAATTTGAGTTTTTCCATGCTCTACTCTTCCAATCTTCACCCACAAAAACTCGAAAGGCAAATTTATTTTTCAATAATTAAATCAAAGCATGCAAAAAGTAACTCTCTTACAAAGCATTAGTGTCTAAATACAGAACAGAATAGTATAACTTGCCATTCTGTACTCGGAACATGAATTGTCACTCTTGATTTTATCCAGTGCTGCATCCTAATAGATAAATACAAGATGGCCCTTACAAATTCATTTGTAGACTCTGAGATAGGATTGCTAACCATAATTAAAATACAAAGTTTTACCAAAACAATAAGATTAAATTATAAAATGTCAAGGTAGAAATTATTTTAGGGATTAGCCAATGAACCCTCCTTTAAGAGCTGTTAAGTCCTGTATTTTGATAAAGTGTAAAAATTGAGAATGTACAAAAAAAATCATGTCAAGCCAACACTGATCCATGAAATAAATCCCACCTTTAACTTGGAAAATGGCCCCTGACAGTACTGAATATTTGATAAGCACATGGAGTGGCAAATTCAATTCCCAGCCTTGTCTCCATTTGGCCTCACCCCTGCATAGACAAGCCGCTATTATGCTGCGTTCACACCGCAAGCAACCCAGCTACCAAAATCGCGTCGCCCACTGACGTAGCATTGCACGTCCATAAATACCTCATTTTGGTCACCATTGCCGTCGGCCGTCGCTCGGTGACATCACGTCCGCTCGAGTTTCACCGTGATCATATCATATATCATATAATAGGATTTATAAGCGGACATTATTCCAGTTGTATCCTTTTCATTCACTTATCAACCACAAAACACTGCAGCTGATGCCCTGCAGTAGCATTATCTGTCAGTTTCCCGCGGTCCGTCTAGGCGTAACTATTGTCCTCACTGACTAATGTTTCCCACGTGACATGGATTGTTCCTCTGTAGTCCGGATGAAAAACTGTTTGTCAGGACTACCGTCACACACGCACACACCGCTGATTGGCTGTTGCTGCACAGCCACGCACGACATCGTCTGAGAAGATCAACTTTTTTTTACTTTGACATTGCGCGACGAGTGAAGTGATCGTCTTGTACGCAGCAAACGCATCGCGGGAGGGTTAGCCCCGCCCCATCGCGGCTGTACATTGACTTTGCATGGAGAGTGATTGCCGAGGAAGTTCAAGTAGCGTCCAGTGTGAACGCACCTTTAGAGCCTACTATATGAGAAATACCAGATTACAATAACAGCTTTAGCTAATTCAAAACCCATGGATGTCATCTAGACAAGAAATGAATCAATCAAGCGTACAGCCTTCAGCAAGTTGATCAGACTAGTTTGAATTTATAGCCTCATCCAAAAATGAAAAAAAAAAAAAAAGTAGGGGACAAAAAAATCTAAATGAGCGTTGTCTTACAGCATTTAAATTAAAAGAATAAAAAAGGACAAAAGATAATAAATACTGCTTAATTTAATGTGTGGGTTGTTTCAACAGCGATTAGCCTGAAAGCCTCTGGGAACATGTCTTGTTTTTTTTACCTTTATAACTTAATAGAATATTAGAGTTTAATGTGCCATTAAGCATCCTTGAAAAATTCTAAGAGAAAAGGCACCTCAGATTCTTAGAAAACTATTAAATTATTTTCCAGTCAATATGATTTCTGTGTTTCTGTGTTGTGTGGTAGATATCAGATGAGTGTGAAAATTTTGTTGATTTATGCTCTGTATATATATGCATGCATAGTAATATTCTTCAGGGCCTGTAACAAATGTAATCGTCCTATCACTTCTTGTTATATTTTTGAAATGTTTCTTAGGGCTGATGCCCAGGTGAACCACAGATTTACCAACAAGGAGTATGAAGAAGTTTCAAGCTAACCTTAAATGTTGCCTGTATAAGCTAAAAGGTCATTAAATCATTTTTTTAATTGAAAATCAGAGCTATGTAACTTTCACAGTTAACCTTTTTTTTCTGTCACTTTAAAAACTCCAGCTAACATTATTTTATTTGTCTGATTTTGGCACCACTCATGAACAAAGTGAAAGTGTTCTTTGCTGGTCTTATCTCCTACATGAATAGGAACTGTTTCCTGGTGGTACCAAAAAACAATCAATGTGTCACTCCCACTGACTTCTGTGAAGGGAAAAAAGAGGCTGTTGTTGCTGTGACACCTACCCTGTGGCAGCAGTTCAAGAAATTTATGTGAACTTGCAGAGATTCTGAATCTTGCTTACTCTTTTTTAGGCAATGCCAAGACACTGGTAATCATTTCAGTCCATTTCATAACCTGTTAAAAACTCCCTTCAAGCGCTTTAAAGAGGAGGATATATTGTTATTGCCAAAGTTTAAATAGTAAAAAATCCGCACAAAGCAAAACGGCAAATGAAATAAGTGAACAAGGTGAACCTGAAAAGGAGCATAAAGTACTTCATGTGAATACCTCCTGATCTAACAAAATAAGGTCTTTTGTATCCGTCCACATCCCTGCTCTGTTTTTTCTGAACTGCTGTTCCTTGACTGCATCCTGTAGACTGTACACACAGCCGGAGGCGAGCACCACCATTGCACTTTTTTCTGCTTACCACGGTGACTTGCCATGTTGTCTCTTCTCTGCCCTACATCGGTGTCACGCTGGTGTTGCTGAGTCTGCAGAAACACCACAAAGGATACTGCTCACCTGGCCCGGCCTCTCCATCATTAAAACTAACAACGCCAGCTCCATCAGCACACCGGTCTGCAGGGGATGGTACACACGGTGTGTACGTGTTTGAGCTTGTGTGTGAGTGCTGTCTGGTTAATGGTGTGCATATGTTAAAGTGTGTCTGCTCTCGTCCCATCGGATTTGATCGATATGTTTCCATTTGCAAACACACCATATGTACTTACTCTATATGTATTTATGTGGTTGAATGAACTCTGATATAAGATCCATGGAAAGGATCAATGAGGCACAAATGGGTAATGAGTAATATTTCACACTTGACTTAACATATACAAACAGGAAATCCCAAATGGCACGACTTTTGAAACTACATGAAACCAAATATAGTTTCTCTTTTTTTTGCTGATTGAGTTAGGAAGAACAGGTTATGATATAGAACCCAATGTGGCTCCTACAACACAAATCTATCAGGTTTTAACTTTTTTTGTGATTAGATAAAAGTCAAATCATTATCAACATTAACATCCCATCATTTTTGTAAATAATAAAGACAAATAACGACTGCTAAATATAATTCACATGAGTTGTCAGTACTTCATAATGCAAAAATTAGGACAGATATAGTTTGCTAGTACATGTTTTGTTTTTTGTGAGTCATTAAATGCCTTATTTTGCTATGATTGTGTCTCTAAATAAAAAAAACAATTTGTGCTTGAAAAACTAGTAAACACTCATTTTTTTATTGCATTAAAAGAAGCTTAAATCGGCTTTACTTATGGGCTATCAAATCGTGAGTTTTAATAATGTTTGAGTTAAAATATATCAATGTTTGTATAATGCATTTGTGAAGCTTTAAATTTGCTATTTTTTGTATGTTTATATATATTTTCCTTGTTGAAAGTGTCAGACAATGTGTTAATGAGCGACCCTCGGGTACTGAAAAAACTGTATGTGTCCCTCCTGGTAAAATTTGATGTTGCCCACCTCTGGTCTACGGAGATAAGTTAACCTGATGATTTTTCGGGATCCAAACCATTAACACTATCTATAGTATTTGCAACCTGTAGTGAATGAACTAGCCAAGTCTCTACATTATTATCATTATTATTACCACTCCTGCAGCTGTCTGTACTGCACTGCAGTGCGATAAGTCAACACGTCATCCTCTTCTTGCCACTAGCTGAGGGGGGGTTGCATTCTCACTACAAAGGAAACACCCCAACATGGTTGTTTTGTACCAAACAGGGTTGGATTGCTGTTGATAAATGCAAACGAATGGGCTGAGCTGAAAGCGAAATGCCCTCTTGTGTCTTCAAAATGATCTAGGAGTGAAAATACCCCAAGTTATTCTCAAGCAGATAAACAAACAGTTACTACTAAGAATACATGGAGAAGTCATTGTGAATAAACCTCTATCTAGGATGGTTACAAAGATACCAATGTAGAAAATCATATGTTGTCTATTATAGAGTATACATCTTGTTTTTGGAGCCTTTCTACCTAGGACTGGGTTAAAAAAATCAATTTAATCGATTTTAATCGATTTCCCTTTAAATGGTTCGTAATCCATCCATAAAATCCAAAGATCGGTCTTTTAACGTGGGTAGTTTTTTCTTCATTGGACGGTCCGAGAAGCAGCCTGTGGTATCAATCATGCTAGTCTCACGTTTAGCTCTGCTTTCCACTGAACAAGACCTCTTGAGATGTTACTGCAAGCTGTCAAAAAAACATGGCGAAAGCGAGTAGCACTATAGGGGCACCACCGGAGAGTTTAAAATTTAACGTTTGGACATATTTCAAATTTAACAAGCAGGAAAGAAAAGACAAGTTGGACAAAAAACAAGTAACTTGCAGAAAATGCATTAATGCACATCATTAATATGTGATTAGTGTAACTGCTTTCGGTTCAGTTCTTAATGTAAAAACAGTTTTAATAATGTACCAGGTCAAAAAGGCATTTACAGCATTATTTTTACTGAGATAATCGATTTGAAACCTCTTAATATCAATTTGAATCGATTCAGAAAATCTGAATCGATACCCAGCCCTATTTCTAACATCATCCGATGCCATGAATGGTGCATTTCCAAAGCACACCAGTTCAGTTTAACTTGGCATACCAAACACAGGTGTTGGTCAAATGAAAAGAAAAAGCACTTAAATAACCAGCCTGTGCTGCCCCCCTTTCTTGGAACAAACCCTTCAGAGCTGATCTTAAATACTAAAGCCTTTTGCTTAGGTACAAAAATCTTAATCTACTTCCAAGCAACAGAACCTAAACTGAAATCACATGTCATGTTCAAATTATCTATGGATTTAGAGTGACTTTATAGTGTCAGACTTCACAGCTCTGAACTGTACAAAGCTATACTGATCCAAACCAGAACACTGCGGCGGTGCTATTTGACTGGAGCTACATTACCAACTAGTGGCTGGTTGCTGCACTACACAACACTTCGTCTTCTTTGAAACCTTTTGAAATAAGTGAAAAGTAATTCACTCAAAAGTTTGACTTTCTGTCAAAGCTAAACTGAGTTTGAAGATGCTTGGGGAATGGAATAGTCGTGATGAAATTATAAGAGCTCTCGCAACAAATAAAGCTGCTTACTGACGTACAAGTGTTGCTGTATCTCTTTTTATTTCTTTAATAAAGTGCAGCATGAAAGATGACTAAATCAAATCAAATAAATGGACCAATGACGCAACTTCCCCCAATTCACACCAAGTCCATTAAAGTTTTTTTATGTGAAAGCAACAACCAAAGCAAGCCAAGGTTGTCCTACTTCTCTAATATTTAACAGAAATCAGAGGAATCTAGAAACTTGGAGGGAAGAAAGAGAAAGTAAACATGAGAATTCTGAAATGCTAGAACAATAACAGACCAATATTTAAAACTAGACCATTTCACAGTAAGACAAACAGCAGGCAACAAAATTAACTCTCCTTCTTAATGAAAAGAATGTAGCCTCAGCTCCAAAGAATGCAGAGTAGCCATGTTGTTGAAGCTTTACATCCATTATTCATTAGACAGAAATTAAAAATAGCAGAATAAGTTCAGAGTAAATCTCAGCATACAGTGAAAGATTAAATCATATATGAGATGCTTGTGAATTTACAGTGCACATGCTGTGCATCGTCTCCCACTCAACGCGCTGTCAGCATTTTGATTCAGACACAAATCTGACTCCAACACAAATCCCTTCCCTGTCTGGCTCAGGCGTGCTTGTCGGATTTCGGGGGGTATTTTCCTGCTAAAACAGCATTTCAACGCAGCAAACAGGACCTGATAAGGCGGTTGATTTGTGATTCTTTATTCGTACTTCAGAGACTCTGGAGCTGTCTGCGTTCTTCTTCTCTGTGTTGAGAACGACATATAAGACTGATAATCTTGGCACCTTTTGATTTCCTGTTATTCCAGATTTAGAAAAGAGGGCTGTTAATGGAGCTAGGTGCCAGGATGGCGCAGCGCTGGCAGCACTTCATTCGGTTTAGAAAGCAAATTATGCACATTCAGGGACTCAATCATTGTGTATTTCAAATGCTGCTGCTGTTTTTGAAAGGCAACAAGTGAGTCATTCAGAAAAGTGTTTCAGAATTAATCAGATTAGAGATATTTCATTAGTTATTTCCTGCATATGGATCAGTCATCAATTAAGCCACAATGATAAGTGGAAAACATTGCTCATCTTTTTTGTCTTTGTCATGGGTTTACAGACTGAGATGATGATTTTTATTTGAACAGACGTCAGTGTTATGCCCCAGTCACACATTCCTTTTTATCACGGCAATTGTACATGATTGGCAAGGATTTGATCGGCATGATACGGGAAGAAATGACTGTCTTTCCCTTGGACACACAACCCGTAAATACACTGTCAGTAGCACTTCTACCGCGCTTCAGGTCCGTTTGTACTGCTTCAAGTAGGTCAATACAATGAGGATTCCATGAATTTCTAGTCCTCTGACATGACGTCAGCTACTTTCCAGCCAAATTTGCGTCTAATGCAGTCTTAAGGCAAATGGTGTTGGAGTGACAACTACAAGGCTCATCTGACTGATCCTCGCTCAATCCTGAAAGCTTTCTGAGGACGGTTGACAAGGACCTATCTGATTGTGCCCTGACTGTGTCCTGTTCAAGGCATCGCAAGCGACAGGATTCAATCGGAGCTTACGTGACGCAAACTTGGCTCGGAAGTAGCTGACGTCCATTTTTTAAATACACTCAGCCACATTATCAGGCACTCTCATTCAACTGCTCATTATCACAAATGTCCACTCTGCCAATCACATGACAGCAACTGAGTGAAAAACAGCATTGTTTTCAGTTGAGTTCTACATTATTCAATATTATGGTGTAGCAATAATGTCAAGCTAAAGCAACAAAAAATAAATTATCCATTAAAGAGCAGTTAAGTCAGGTGGTAATGCAGTTTGCATATACAGTACATCTAACATCATTATAATAATATAGGATCAAAGGGTGCTGGTGTCTTCATTTTAAGTCTATTTGTATGTACATATGTTCATTAATGCCCCCCCCCCTGGAAAGATAGATGTATTTAATATCCATATTTCAGTATTTTTCACCACAGTAACAATGCTACATGCACTGGTAGCTGTATAACCTCATCAAAACACTAGAAAAACACATACATTGCTTTTGAACAAAAGGACATGATCTCTAAACAGGAGGCAAATCAGTCCAAAACATGTTTGGGCCTAATAGACTCATATTCAGTATCAATAAACGTACCACTTTTTTCAGGTTTGGAAATGTAAAACTCAGTCTTTGATAGCCTTGAGCTTTCTTTTAGTCACCGTTACTGGTCATAGGTCAATAAAAAGAATTCAATTCGATCTTTTGAGCTTTTTTTGATCGAGAAGTTTTTCTTACTTGAATCATGCAGGCAGTAAAATATAACCTTCACCCTTACTTGCATCTACATTGATTGGTTTTCCTTATGTGGTAGAAATCATCCTAAAACGCTGTATAATTAACTCTGACATTTTATTCATGATGTTCGACATAAGTTTCATAATGTAACAGTTGTTTAATTCATCTGAAAAATCAATTTACCGCTAGCGTCCTTTGGCAAGCCTTTTCGTTCTCATATAGCGGAGAACATTCCCCTGAAGAGTCCCAAGGTTTTCGTTTAACCCCGCTCTCCTTAAAAAACCTCCAGAGTTTTAGACACTGGACCCATAATTGTCCCCACACCCTCATCCTCCATCTCTTACCAACCCTTTAACTCCCTCATGGATCCCTGAACCCGCCACCTCCGTCACCCCAGTTCCCTCCCTAAAGAGGATCAGGAGAGAACCCCCCTCCCCAAACTCCCCTCCAATTCCCTTGCACCTCTAATAGGCACTTCTTCCCCTGTGTTACATGATCACTGGGTGTCAAGATTAAAGAATGGCTACCTCTCCCCATGGCAGACACAGATAGGAGACAGAGAAAATAGCACTCCATAATTACTGATAAATCGAGCACACTTCTACTTTCCTCCCCGTCCACCTGGCCCTGATGTCAAAGCGAGGGGCTGAGCAAGGAAAGCCAATGAAAAAAGAAAAAAAAAGACGTTGACCAAGCCAGCCACTTTTTCCCCCACCTCTCTGCTGATATTGCAGTTAAGTTCGGGCAATTCAAGGCCAATTGACTGACTTGGAGCTTTTATTCGCCCTCCAATAGTCTCCTCTTTGAAGTGGGACTCGCAGTATGAGGCTTACATAAAGCACCCACAGCCACAGCACAATGGCTCCAGCTTAAACAGCATGGAAGTACACCAACCACTATACTGCACTTTCTCTGGCTTAAGCTTCCATTAAAACACACAGCTTGAGTCTTGCTTTGAGTCTGTGATAGTGTTATGAAGATGCAGTAACCTCTTCAGGCAGAGAAATTGGAACCAGGCTGCAATTCCTTGAGTGGCCATAGGAGGCTGGCTCCAAAAATGACTTAATCCTATTCTACCTCATATATCAAATATGAAATGAAGTATGCAGCTTCACAGCCTTGTGCATTTCCTTTTTTTGGAGAATACTGTTAATTTTGTTATTAACTTCAGTTTTATGGGGTCTACGTATTCAAATTGCACAATTACAAACTGGGATGGGATGTTGCTTATGTGCATGTCAAGTGCTAAAATTGATAAACTTCAATGTTACTTAAAGGGACTGTGAGGAGATTCTAAGTAATTATAAAAAAGTCTCACTTTTAGATATATGCCTGATCGAAATACACACTTTAAGATGACTTTTCTAGCTTAAAAAAAGGTAATTTATAATTGCTATTCCTTAGCTTCGCGGTCGGGTCGGACAGGGCTGGACTGGCCTGGATACTCAACTTCGGAAACAAGACAATTAAAACTAGAGCAAATTTATATTATTGGGACACGTCTTAGAGCACCGGGCTGTAAGCAGTGATATATAGCTGGCTACAAAACTACGATACTAAGTTTTCCAAAAATTGCTTGTTGTCACACATCAAAAACTACCGCTACGTAACTAGAAAGAGATACATTACCTCGTCACTTCGCATCCTGTAAGCTGTTGAAACAAGAATTTGCACAGCAATGCAGAGTTCTGAGGAAGGTCCGATCTGCATTTCTATTAGCATCACAACAAACACACGCTTGACGCTTTGGCTTCGGTCACGTCTTTTGGTGCATTCCAGTTGTTGTCAGAAGTGGGAATTTCCGAGTTCAGAGTAGGAAACTGCAACTGGAACGTTCCCTGAAGTCGGAATTTCCTACTGGGAAATTGGTGAAACCTCGCCACCTCCGAGTTGACAATCAAAGATGGATGCCCCCAGTGTGGATAGTTATTTAGTTCCTGTAATAATCAATTTATTTGCACTTCTGACTGGGGTGTGTCATAATAACAGCTGTATACATAATATTGTTGGACTTATATTTACAAAAATGCTGCCATAGTGATAATCACATTCTTCATGTGATATTTGTGAACAACCATGCAAGGCGTGCTAACAACAGCTATCAATAGCCTGGTAGATCGGCATGTTTTTTTCCGACTTCAACTGGAATGCCGATAAGTCGGAGATGATGTCACTCCCAGTTCCGAGGTTACTGAAACGCAGCATTACAACAGTCGCCGCGCATGCTCATGGGTAGCAGAGTCTTTATGTCGCCAGTAATAGATTCTCCTGATAGCACCTTTAAATATTCACTCATTATGAATTTGAAGTCGAAAAACAAAGGCTAGGACAGGGTAACAGCAGACTGGGGAAGTTTAATAATGCTCAGAAACTCCAGTAACTGGAAAAAGGAGAGTGTCAGGATTAAGTATTAAGACAGCATTCTCTGGTATTGTAATTGACATCACTAGAAAGCGTGAGGTAAGAAACCAAGCTTAGTATGTGAGTAGCACGCAAAAAAAGTTGCCTACATCTCCAACAACTGGAAGCTGTTGTTCCCAATGTGGCAGCATTCATTTGATTTGATTCGATTTGATTCCATAGTACTTTATTAATCCCTTGGAAAAACAGTTTCCCTTTGGAAAAAAAAAGTTTCGAAAGGGAACATGGGATTCAGTATCAGTTCAGTATTACTGATTAAAACAATATATAAATAGATAGATCTAAAACATAAATCTAAACAAAACTAAACATTTGTTGGCAGCCCTGGAACCATTTCCAAACTTAGGACCAAGTTCTGTGAGACTGGTGAAGTCAAAGACAGTGGGTGTCCCAGAAAGACAACACCCCAAGAAGACCAGTTCCTCACCCTTACTTCAACAAAGAAATGTAGGCTTTCTTCCTCAGGTAATGGGGAGTTGGCTACTATTTGGGGGGCACTACCCGCTAGTATAGCTGTCATTCCAAAAACTCATGATCTTCATTAATTGTACCTTGACTAATTAGCCTTTTCAAAGACAGGATACCCAAAACTAGTTGGGATCTTTAAAAGGGGGGGGGGGGTATTCAACCAAATTAACATTTCCAAACTTTTTCTGGAGAGCAAAAATTACTTTACAAATTTGGATTAAAATTTGCATTCAATTTACAATATCACACATATAGGATTATTCCCACTGTAACCACTTTGGGGCTACCCTCTGCCAATAGGGTAACTTCTAAAACTGTACAACCAACATAGTCGAGGCAGATTAAGCTCATTGTGAGGCTTTCAAATGGGCTAGTAAAACCAATATGTGTCTCTGGCTGGGTCCATTATTCCCACAGTCTATGGTAATATTGGACAGAGGATGATGAATACAGATCAAAGCATCATCTCTCTTCTGAACACATCACATGTGCAGTCGGAGTAAGGGAGAGCATCTGGCACACATGGAAGAAGCGAAAGCCAGCTGGTTGTGTCTCCACCCTCAGCCGGGCAGTTCCTATAGGTTGCCAGGTGGCAACCTGCTGCCATTGTTTATTAGTAATCCCAGCAGCCATGATGGAGACCAAAGTGGAGGTGAATGGAGTCCAACAGTGCATGAAAGCCTCTGCTGCAGTGAGACCATTTCTTTTCCATCCTGTCATACTAGAGAATTGAAAGGTTCAGGTGAGTCGGCAAGCAACCAGGTGGCGGCAAGACACAGCAAAAAGAGGCAGTCCATCTCTGAAAAAATGAGGCCAATGTAGTATTCAGTATTTGTGCCAGGAAGCCTCGTCTTAGATGAGCTAAATAAGGCCCAAAGTGTGTGTACGCTATTAACCTGTCTGAATTGTTGTGGCATGAAGCCAAACTGTGTGTTGACATCAACCTTCGTTGGGTGTGAAAACAGTGATCTTTTTTCTGTTTTAGTCCTCTCTGAGCTGAGTCAAGGCAGAACTTAGATCCATATATGTTACTTTAACCCACATTAAATGTGTTAAATACTAATCAGATAACTGTCTTGATCCAGAAATATCCTGAGTTAGATATATATAGGTTTAAACGGTAAAGATACTCCATAAACATCAGCTTGTTAAGAGTTTAGATGCCTTTTCTCTTAATATAGTGGTACACTAGATAACATGGGACACCAGTTAGCCAGATTTATGACTATTATACCACAATGTTCTGTGCAAGACAAAAAGACCCCAAAACCTAAAAAACTTTAAATGCTTTAGTTTTGACTCAGTTGGAAACCAAAGAATAAAAGGCTACACATGATGATGGTTAGTAGTAATTCTTGTAAATATTCTTATGACTATAATTTTTTTAATCATTTTTAATATTTACTATTATCATGAGTAAGACCAAAAATAATACCATAAAATAATAATGATAGAGTCCTTTCATTTTTCCTTCCAATAAGCATTTTTTACTCACTTGAGCTTATTTGCTGCTTAACATGTGACTTTATTTCATTTAATTTTTGCCACTTAATGTTCTTTAATTTCATTTACCGCCCCGTAGATCACCCCATTTCATCCAACTGTACATTCTAAATGTACTGCGTCACCTAACTTACAATACACTGTACAGAATATCTCATACTGTCCTGCAGTAAGACATTACTCCTTTGCATAGTGAAGATTTATTATATATGGGCCAAATCAAATGTACTTTTAGTTACATTTAAGTATTTCATTTTATCTATTCTTCTACAATGCTATATTGTCATCTCCTGCAGACTCCTTTGCCCTGTGCTGCTGCAACAGCTAAATTCCCCCTGTGGGAATCAGTAATAAAATATTATTACCATTGTCTGTCTTCAATTTTCTTTTATCACACTGGTGTGTGTTCAAGTGTGCATCCAGAAGGACATACAAAAGTAAGGGTGCAGTATGTGTCAGATATGTAAATTAAAATACAAGTATGACTGCACTTATGCATGGGTCTGGGTATGTGTACTGGCTTACCAAACATTTTATCAGGTACACCCATTCAACTGCTAATGTACACACAAAGCTGATTAGCCATACAAATGGCACCAACCCAAATGCATCCAGCATGTAGACATGGTCAAGCACTCCGAGGGCACAAACTTCTGCCAAGGCATTTCCAAAATTGTCGGCAGGTTACCGTCAAAAATGTGAATAATTGCCCTGTTACACAAAGTTGGGAAATCTTGCAAACAAATCCTGAATTCACATTCCTATTCACATCACCACCAAAATGTAATCGCCGCTTTCATAAGCCAACTTTCTCTAGAAAGGTCATAAAATCAGTGGAGAACTTATTGGGTTATTAGTTGAAATGTGGTTCACTGCCCTATTTTGTAATGTTAAGAAATCCTTAAAAAGATTTGGATCACCACCAGGGCTTGACATTAACTTTTTTGCTCATCAGCCACTGTGGCTAGTGGTTTCCAAGAGTTACTAGCCACTCAGTATTTTCACTAGCCATAATTTGTTATTGGATAATTATGTTCAATATGATTAAAGCCGATGATGACATGCTAAAGTTTACTTAAAGAAGATTTACAACCTCTTTAAATGTAAATGACCCCTATGCACACTTAAAACAAGACTACATCAATGAAAGCCCTGACGAAATTTAATTTACTTCTCCCTCATTGTCATTCTCATGAAAAAAGAAATGATTTTCTGATTTACAATCGTTAATAAATATTTAAGCAGACAGTGTCTCTTGCTGAGTTTTTATCCGTTCAATTAATCTTCTGTACCCCTTTACCATTTTATTATAAGCAATAACAAACTACTATTTTAATTACTTTGTCTTAATAGACTGCATATTTTCATATGAAAGGAGCACAATGTTACACACAACTTTATCAGAGCTGAATACCTGAGGACCTGTCCGACAGTCAGAGCAGAACATCACCTTCTCTCCCAGGTTATACACCAGCCATTCTCGACCTGTCTTCCATTTTTCATTAAAAAATCTTTTCTTTTTCGTCTCCTCATCCTTCGGTTCATTGGGTTTTCTCTTGTTTGGTTTCTCTTGTTTCTCTCCGGGTCTCGTAACTCCTTGGAAATGCCGCCACATCGCTCCTCCGCTTATCGTTTGACCCGAGTCTGACCTGACCCCCTGTCAGCAGTGACATGTAAATTAAAATGGACCAATGATGAGCAAACACTTTATGCAGGCAGTCCTCATGGGAGTTGTAGTGTCGTGGTCTTATATTGCTATTGGTTTATTATTTCAGATGCCGTTTGAGAAAACTACAATTAAACGTGTACATAAAATTCAACCCGCCAAAGTGGCTAGTGGGAGCGGCGGTGCTACCAGCCACTGCCGAAATCCACCCGCAATTGGCGGGTTGGCGGGTGTTAATGTCAAGCCCTGATCACCACCCAAAGTCTATCAGGTCTTCCTTGCGCCATGATCAACATTTCCTGTAAATATCATCAAAATCCACTCAAAACTTACTGAGTTATTAGAAAAAATGAGGAAAGCTGCTCTGTCTTGCTATGTTAATGAACACTTTAAAAATACCTCAATCAGCATTCACATCTGATCTCCACCAGAATGCAATATATTCTTTCTTTTGTCATGACCAACATTCCCTTGAAATTTAATTAAAAGTTGTTCTTAACCTTTTGAGGCATTCAGCTTAAACCACAACAAAAACATGAACTACTTGTCAGAGGTAATAAAAGTGCTCACTTCATCAGAAAACAACCCATCAGCAGCACATTGAAGCTTTAAAAACATACATAGCAATGCCAATTCTTTGTTTTTATGGTTTGGTTTTCTTTTTAAGGCCATAAAGAAACACTCATTTCAACATTGCCTGTTACATAACCACTCAACATCTCCTACCAAGAGCTTTAATATGTGGATGAATGGTTGCTTGTTGCATCCTAGCTCCCTTTCTCCAGCCTTTGTAGCCTCCTTTGTGAAGTTAAAGAACATCAAATGTCACAACTGTGCTACAATGTCAAAGAGAAAAGCACCACAGCCACCTCGAGGCATATATCCACCCACAAACACTTTGATCAACATCATAACAGACATTCATGAGCAGAAAGGAAGATAAACTGGTATGACGCGTGATTAAAACTTCAGAAAATCTTTGAATAACTGCACCCTTTCACAAAAGTCTTCTGTCTGTCCCATAAATCCGCCCTACTAAAAGTTTCAAACACATTAAATCTAGCATTTTGTCTATTTTTACTTGTTCTCTGGCCACAGCCACCCTTTCTATTTTAAATAAGCGGTGTCTGATCCCCGCTCAGTATCCATGATGGCAGCTGACCTAACCTTCTTTCCAGAAAACTCTGACCGCTTCAGAAGATTGACCTTTTCTGCCAGAATTTTGGAATAATAATAACACTGCTGGCCTTCTTCGTGGCCCAGGATGACATCTTTTCTGTCAAAATGCTACCACAATTCTTCAAAGTAAGGGCCTATGAAGGGTCCAGCAATAAGCCAGAGTGATATTTTACTGGGACTTGAAGTGGTGGTAACATTTTGTGCAGCTAAAGCATCTATGATGTAGACTGTAGCTTTCCGGTCGCTTTCTTCATTAGAAATGATGCATAGCTCCATCTGTTTATGCCTTTTGGTAACATCTGCTCACTTGTTTCATCTTCAGTGGTCATTACATGAGGGATTTGGCAGGGTTCAGATAAGTTCTTGCCTTTTTTTAAGGGTGTTTAATCCCAGGTCAGTGCCTCTCAACTGGAGTACAAGTTATGTGAGCAGTGTTGAAGCGTGAGTGATCTGGAGGAAAAGAAGCACCACAGAACACAGTGATCCATTATGTTTACTGTAAGACAAAAATGTCACCAATTTCTGTCAATAAACTTTAACTGTGCTCAGAGCAAATAAGGGGAAGATGATATTCTTGTTCATATTTTAAAAAAAATTCACACACATTTGATTGATTTATTTCTGAAGGTTTTCTGCTAACTTATTACATTTTACTCTCCTATCCTTGGACTTAAAGTTTGTAATGGCTGTCAGTGGTGAGCACAGTAAAGGACTAGTTCAAATAAATATTTCACACTCGCATATCAACTAATATGTCTCAGTAATCAAGGCAAGACAAGCCCTTGGGTTTATGAATAATGTAGGGATGATATACTTCTGAAGGCTAACAGTGAAGCTAGCATCACGCTGGTTCCCTGGACTAAAAGCTTAAGGGAGTTTTTGTCTGTCTTGTCAGATCATTACTGATTTTCAACATCTGTGGCAAACAAGAATCGACGAAACTTCCATGTGGCACCCTGCAGTTTGTGACGTGTCAGTCTGTTTTGTTGTTTTAAGAAGACACATGTAAATTTGGGAATTTAAGATTGATTATTTAATTCCCCTTCTACTGGTGTTCCCCTTCATTCAAAAAATCCACATAAAACATTGATGACAGATTCATATTCAAGTGCTTCTTTTCTTTGAGGCAAACAGAGTACAAGAATCCAAACGACAAGTCAGGAACTTCCGTGAAAAGAAACCTCATCAATGATTAAAATCGGCAGTTAAGTCTCCTTCTACATTGGGGTTGGTACAGATCCATTTTAACATGTTTTTTAACACTTAATACTTGTTTATTGCATCAAGGCTTTTTGACTTGGTCAGGAACCTCTGTGTAAACAAAAAAAAGAAAAGATTAAACAAAAACAATAAATTATAAGTTCTCTGTTAAAATAGTGTCATATGTGGTGTTAGGGTTGGTTTTGACCCACTTATAAATAAAGCAATATTTAGAGCCAAAACTGGCATCTTTAGTGCATCTGTGAAGATATGCACATAAAAGGTCATAAATGTTTACAAATATTCAAGCTCTAAAGGTCACTTGCTAAAAATACTGTTTTGCATTTAACTATATTAATAATATTAGAATGGAAAAATTTATATTCATATACCTCTACAATATGTGTGTTAACACACCCAAGTAATTGTAAGGTAACAATGCAGCCTCTTATTTATTTATATGATTCTCCTGAGGTTCATTTTACATTTTTTTTCAGTGAAATTGAGGGGTATATAGACAAAGAAAGGCCCAAAGGGCTGCACCATAAGATATAACACCAATATTTCATGAATAACCAAGAGATAAGGACAAAAAATGCATTACAGATAATTGTTTTAGTGTTATTTACATCTAATTCAAGGCCCGAGCCAAAGCTGATCCTAGCACGTATAGAGAAAGCTAACACAGTACAAGGGTTAAAATGACAGGATCAGACCTCTACATGTTTATGATGGACCAGCTCCCTGTACATCAAGTAACTGAAGGTTTTAGGCAATTCATTTCAATGTTTTCCCATGTACTTGTTCTATCACACGAGGCAAAGAGCACTGGAACAAAAGGCATGCTGTCTCTCACGCTCTCTGTCCTGTAATGAAAGTTATTCTGCCCATATATTTATTGTTAGGGGAGTGCTACTCTGCATCCTATGTAAGTAAAACAAGCTAATGAAAGTCTGTATATTGATCTTGCAGATGTGTGCCAATCTATAGTCCATCCTCAATGTTGCAAAAGAGTGCCATGACGTTTTGACCTTGTTTACACAATTCAACATTGTTAAGGAAATCAATAGATTATCAGATTGATAGGCAAACATATAATGACCATGATATGATTTTATCAACTGTCATCCCTTTTTTTGATGATATTGCCTGGAAGTACTTTAAATAACAAGTTCTTCAAATTGAAGAAGTACAAATAAATCCAATGATTAAATGTAGGGATCATTTACTGGCTGCTTTTGAAGAGTAATACTCTTAAGTCACCATCTTCTTAATTATATTCTTTATCCTGAGGTAAATCAGATTTATATTTAATAATGTCCAAAGCAATATCAGAGCCTTCAGGCATGAATCTAATTTCATATACAAGAGGAACATGAATTTCCAACAGTAAATCCATATTAAATGATAAGGCAGCTCATTATTTTAAATCATTTCATTCCAATCATGCATCCACTGAGAGCATGAAAACATTGACTGCATGAATGAGAATTAGACATAAAGTAGGACATAAATAAAGAACCAGAACTGATTCAAGGTTAGAGGTTGTTCAAATCTTAAGTTCTTTAACTTTCAGCATCAAGTGATTTAAAAAGTAAAGTATTAAGTATTCATACAACCAAGAGTATTCAAATGTACCGAAGAAAAAGATTGTCTGTGAATCAAAACGACAGTATCAAAAGCATATGCAATAATTTATAGTATGTGATGTGTCTCATAAAATCTGTGGAAAATAATGTTTCATATTCATGACCTCAATATCGTTTAAAGTAATTGTGACTATGATACTTAGTTGAACTTTAAGCAATGATCCAGTGGTGCAGGGAAGACATTTTTGAAGGCCAACGTGAAAGTTTGTGCTGGCTCCCCTGACAGCAAGTCTACTAAAAGCCTGTGCTTTTTTTTACAGTTTGTGTTCTACTCTTTGTGATAATCTTCGCAACCTAACTTACTTTTCATGACTTTTTAAGCTTAGTTGACTTAACAGAAGGGAAAAGTTATTAGTAAGACACAACAGAACTACAACATGGCAGTTCAACTTAAAAGAACAAACAATATTCCCAAATTGAAAACCTGTTGTTTTAACCTCTTGGTTGAGAATTTCCTCTCAACCAAATGACCTAATCAAGTTGGTCCTCATGGTGGTAGCGGTAGTGTTTGAAGTAATGATTGTTACACTATCAGAAATGGTGCTGTTAGGTCTTTAGCCATTTTTGTAGTCCGCATTAGCTGTTAGTTACCTATTGTTGTGTTAAACATCAGGGCTGCTACAGACTAAACTGCAACTAATCACGGGTGTTTTGGTCCATGAAATTGTAGTTTATAGTAGGATAGTTAGGAGGAGATGAGCCTGCTCTCTTGCCTTAAGCTATTGTGAGAGGCTATTGTGTGCGCACTAGCTACCGTCACTGCACACAACAACATGCAGAAGGATTCACAATGGCGACGTCCACAGCAGCATCACTCCACGAACGACCAAAAAACTCCAAAAGCTGGGAGCATGTCACACTCAACAAAGCAAAGCAAACGATCACTTGCAAACATTACAAGGCCGACTTCGTCTGGCATTGGAGCACGACCTCTATGAAAGAGCACTTGCTGAGAAAGCACGTCGGCGTGTTGGAGACGGACGAAGACTCGCCTCGGTATAAAGATTTTTTTTTATTTGTTACTTTCAGCAGCACCTTATTTTATTGAATACTTTATAGACAAGACTGCTACTACTTTGCCTGCTTTGTTTCAAGAAAAAAAGTAAGTTTGTGAGCATTTATTTAAACAACATGCAAACAAGTCTATAGTAACGTCCGTTGAACGTAAAAATAAAGGTGACTCTGGCTTGCAAATATAC
Organism: Scarus forsteni; assembly: GCA_036419115.1. Taxonomy (NCBI): domain Eukaryota; kingdom Metazoa; phylum Chordata; class Actinopteri; order Labriformes; family Labridae; genus Scarus; species Scarus forsteni. The sequence continues at coordinate 12,047,297 of JAZDUH010000359.1, read as the reverse complement.
CTGCTTTTATTGAACAGTCACTGTGGGCCGTGACCATATCAACTACAATTTCAATTCACGAACAAAACAGTGAGTAGTAATCTCTAGTCCTCGTGCTAACAGCTCTCTCCCTCCTCGCTCGAACCCACACACTATCTCTCCCCTTCTGAACTCTGACCCGCTCGCCCTGCCTTCCCGGTCCCTTCACTGACCATCAATTTTCAGGAAACATTAACATCCACATTGAACACATAACAAACAGTAGAACTGCTACACTATTAATGTACTTACAGTGTTGCACAATGAGACAAGAAAGAAAGAAGCTGTAACAAAATATTATTACTGAAGGAAAAAATGCTTTTAATTGCCTTTATTGTTGTTTAGAAAACAACTTTAAGCTAAATTGTAAAGGAATTTGCAAAAATGTGTCATTATCCGATTAATCGAAAGATCATTTAAATAATCACCCGACTAATCGATTATGAAAATAATCGTTAGTTGCGGCCCTATTAAACCTACAACAACAGTTAAAGATTCAAAAGCAGGCTACATCAGAGGTATTTTATTATTCCCCATTACACATTAAAGATCCCATGTGTGTGTTCGCCACAAAGCTTCTTTCAGGCACTTTCCAGTATTATGAATACTATTTACTTGCCAGTAATTCTAAATGCTAACCTACTTTTGTGTTTTTGGACTTATTCTTGCACCACTCAGGTGCAAAGTTGGAAAATAATCCTTTAAAACATTCTAAAACTATGCTGAATAACTATTACTTTTGCCCTATGGCCCACAAATCAACGCAAATTTGTTCAAAATTTGGAGAGAATCCCGTCATGTGATCTTGAGACATTCTGTTCACAGGAATAGCCTGGAGGGGCTTATACCCTGTAAAACATAATGCATCTGCACTGACTATCTCCGGCACTGTGGCCTCAAAATGATCCCTAATATACATAGATCTGAAATCAATCAATGTCCCTCAGGGTTGAATGTAACAGGATGCAGAGCCCCGGCAGTAATAGTCATATACTATGAATGTAAATGCACTAATGCTTCATCCATGGGGATATATAGATCTGACATAAGCGAACATGAAGGATCTATGTTTAGCAGCCTAATTAATATACATGCCTGCTGTCGTGGCACATTTTCAGCTACCTGCCTGCCTCCCGCCGCTGGAAAGACGTGCAGCAGCCACACATTCATACACACACGCATAAACACAGGCACAGGCAAGGTCAGGCACATAAAATCTCTGGGCTGGTACTTCTGTGAAAGTGCTGTGTCAGGTCATTCATGTGCTACTTCTGGACTCAGTAACACTGTCTTTTTACAGCCCTGAAGTAGTTGCAGGGTGGGGGAAAAAAAGAATGCAGCTGTAATCATCTGTATCTCCTGCAAATGATGTCCGTTTTGCTTCAGCAGTTACATTTCAAGAGAGAAAACTGCTGCCTGGATGATGTTTTCCTCCCACGTATCAGAGAAAATGTTAACTTGGCTGCAGTACTGATGTAAGTACACATACATTCCAACTGAGTGGCGGGCTCCAATGACTCAAGAAGTTTGAAAATCTACATCCAAAGTTTTTCAAGGAGTAATCTTTGTCTCTGTTATGTAGCTTGTGGAGTTTCTCAGATCTTTCAATCTTGTAGTGCGAGTGGTATCTTCTGCTATATATTCGTGTTCATACGGATTTGATTGCTATTGACAAAAAAGTAAAAAGTCTATAAAAACTCAGCTAAACTTCAGCTCATTCTCAGAAACCTCGTGTTCCAGAAGTCAGTGTTTATCCATTCTACATTTCAGCCAAAGGCTCTGATTGATTCAGCGCCAGCATGAAAATCTCACTTTTCAAAGCCCTAAAAAGTAATCCATAAGAATATCTGTCTTAGGATTTGAAACAGATAGGTTTCAGCACAAAAATGTCTTGGTTCGCTTGAGTCAAGGTCCTGATATGCTTTTATTTATCTTCTTAAGCTTGACTAGGGCAGCCCATGGTGTTTGAATATGAAGCCAGTGAGGAAGTGCAACAAATTGCAGTTCCTTAAGCGTCCACTTGAGGCTTGTTGCATAAGCCAATGAATTGGTCATTTTTGTAACGGCACACTATTTTGTTGTCAGTAGTGCAAAATCTTGCTGTTATTTGGGGAACACATGAGTATGGTAGGTATACACCAGATGGCAGCAACACACAGGCTGAATGAATTTATCATCTTCATAGTTTAAATATCAAAATAACAGTGAATTTGCTAATAAATACAGTCTAAACTACTTTTTACTCTGAAACAATGTCTGTAAGAAGGAGAGCCTTTTGTATTTGTGTGAATTCTGTCAGCAAATGCAAATAGACTTACTTACACTCACGCAACAGAGATTTACAATTAGAGAAATAGAAAGGAACTGATGAGTCTTTATGACTTATTAGTTATAGAAAATAGCCAAGGATTGTAGGAGAAAAATATGTGAATTGATGTTTACAGCCTGCCTTCATTGGCTGTGAAGCACACATTGGTTAACAGAAAACCTTCTGACAATACTACTACTACTACTACTAACAACAACAACAACATCAGGAATTGTCTTGAGTCAGGCCGAACAATTTGAGGAAAATAATCTAATTGCAATATTTTTCCCCAATATTGCGATTTACTCTGCAATTCTTTTAATGTTCCTCATCTTATGTATTCTTAAACAAATATAAGCAGTAGATCTTTTTATAGTAAAACCAATATGACATTAAATTAATCTAAGGATAAAAGATTTGAGAAAAAGTGGAGAAGTGAAGAACAGAAGCAAATAGGTTTGAAATTGTAAAAACTGGGTAAAAATGGCATGAAAGCAGAAAAAGGTTAATAAGTAGGTGCAAAATAGGTATGAAATTGCAAAAAAAAGGACAAAAATTGGCAAAAAAAATTCAAAAGTGGCTTAGGAAAATTGATAATGGCAGCAAAATCGGGAATTAAATTTGAAATTAAATTTCAAAAACCATGTAAAAATTCCAAAATGGTTCTGACAGTGGATAAAAAAGTTGAATGGGGGCAAAAAAAGGTATGAAGTTGTAAAAACGGGGTTAAAAGGCAAAAGTGTGTGTGTGTGGGGGGGGGGGGGGGGGGGGAGTGTATAAATAGAGATAAAAAAATAGGCATGAAATTGCAAAAAAACTACATCATAATACCAAAATGCTCAACAAATTATGGGCTAAAAATATTGAACCTTCTGCGATTTGAAAATTGCAACAAGCCATATTGCGATTTACTCTAATTTGCAATTAATTGTTCAGCCCTAGTCTTGAGGTACTTTTAGCTAATTACGAAAGCTAAAAGTTTAAAAAGTACTTCTCGCTGCGCAAAGAATTACAGGAGTTATTTTAAAACCAAAACAGGATTGCATCTTTACCTGGTTCAGTAATGACTCACATTCAAGCAAATTAACTTCATTAAAAATATCTATATAGTTGTTTTTATATTTGTTCTTTCATGTATTATATAATCAGACAACTGAAATGATGCTTGCGTACACATAAAGACAAATGTGCTCTCTCTCTTTCTCTCTCTCTCTGAGATACAAATGGATAAGTTTAAACTATGTAATTGTTTTTTCATGATGAAGGAAATGTTTCAGGAGTCCTCATAAGCTTTTATTAGCCATTTAACAGTGTTTCAAGCATCCGTGGGACAATAGGAGCAGCAAGCTAATTTAAATTTCCCTCTTTTTTATAACTTAACATCTAAATCTGCAACCTGAAAACAACCAAAATAACAAAGAGGGCTCCAATAGAGAGCCAACACAAACCTCAGCCAAGGCATTTACGGTCAGTGGGCATGCTTGACATTTATAACTGAGTTTTTGGCAAGAATGTAGAAAACTGCCCATCTTCCAATTTTACCAAATCCTTTCAAAAGCCTGATGCAGAACACAAAATTACACTCAGTTCTTCCTTCTGCTGTGACAAACAGTCCCTAAAAATGTTATCGAGTGTTGAGAACTCTGAGTCATCCTGTACACAAACAGGAAAACAGTAGTGAAAACAAAACCTCTTTGTTGAAGTGAAAAACAGCCCACCGTCACATCTGGCTCATAAGAGCTACATCACACACCTATGTGGGATCAAGTAACTTAACCAAGCTTTCTGGGCTCTGTGCCTCTGTGTGACGACTCCACCAGTAACATGTCAGCCCACACATTCCATTTTTTGTCATGGACTCATTACAACACAATTCATGTTGTCAAATTGAAAACTCCAAAACTCAAAGATCGTCCATAAATCACACGCTCTTCAAGGCAGATTAACGCATGACTCCAGACATACGTCATACTCGCTCTGTTTACCAGAGATGTTTGTCTCCTTAATGTAAGAAGTCTTTTCAGGTCATCTTGAAACAACTGCAGCTATAAAAAAAAAAACTGCCATCCCCCTTGCATAATAACTACAAATATATATGTGTTTCTCCATAGTCATCTAAATCACCGTATTCATAGCAGTCACAAAACTCCAGCTTGGGGTGAAGGGAAGAAAATTTACATAATGTGTGGCCATGACTTGTAATCAGAGTGTCGGGGCACCTACTCATTAGCATCCTCATACAATTAGATAACGAGTCAAGCCGTTCATTTTCTGCTATTATAAGATTATGTAAGAGCAGCAACTGTTGAGGTCATGGATCTTATTGGGACTTCCTGCAGCACCTCATGATATCATTCCAGCCCGGTTTGAATATTCAGTTGTGGTTGGATTTTGCATGCTGCTGCTGCTCCTGCCCCCTCCTGCGCTCTAAAATAGGTCAATGATGCTGTGAGCCAAGAGTGCATTGACTCACCAGCATCACACTACTCATGGGTCAGTCTATGAATCCCCCCCCCCCCTTCTCTCCCAAATGACTCCTTCACTGTTCATTTTCCAAAAAAGTTGAGATGCTTTAAATAGAGGCTTTTAATCTCCTCCAAGGCTTTACTTTATAATTCCCAGACTATTCAGGGATGTTTGAGCAAATGTGTCTTCACTCTAGAGGAATAATTGGGGGGAGCCTCGAATGTTCAAGGAGAGAACGATTCCTCAAGTCAGCACGGGAAAGATTTGGGGAAGATTAAAATCCGCCTGATAGAGGCCTAATTAAAAAAAAATCAAAATGATTAATGTGTCGTGATTTTAAAGTCTCAGAATTGAGCATTTTATACACAATGGAAGACAATTAGCAAGTTCACAGAAATAATTAGCATGTTAGATTCAGTTGTAAAGATTACCAATGCATGTGGGAGTCTGAGGCACAAAAAAAAAAATCTAATTTTCACCTCACATGGAGCAAAAAAGATTTAAGTTGTGGGGGATTTGGTTGACAAGTACAGATATGGTAATAACTCCAATATAGTGTAAAATAAAGTTATCGTTAGAATGACTGTTTCTTTACAAGTTATCTTTTTTTGGTTATGTTTTTAGTTTTGGTTGTCTGTGTTTAAGTTTTGATGTGTTTCATTGCTTGTCCCTTGTGACAATGTCCATCGTTGAAAATTGAAACAGATACTAAAGTGAACAACCGCAGTTCCACAAGTGTCCACTTGGGGCTGACTCCACTAAGTTTCACACTAACGCCATTACTAAAATGTTCATTTTTAAAGCAAGAATAAGCATGTTTACAGCAAGAAAGAGAAGAATTTTGGCCCAAGGAAAAGATTTGCTTTATTTACTACTACGACATTGCAAAGGAGGTTGTCGTACTAAAGCAAATAGTTAAAGGAGACATATCATGCTTGTTTCTCCTTTTCACTATACCAGACTAGGATGCCTGTAAAGCATTTCTGCCCTCAGTACAAGTCATTTAGTTCCTTCATTGCCCCACAATAGCGTTCTCAAAATCCTCATTTTAGGCCATTAACAAGGTCTCGTTGAAATGCTCAGATCTGAGGATGACCTAAAGTTACCTTGCAACGTCACAGCCCTTTGTGCTCTGATTGGTCAGTTCTATCGGGGGTAGAGCCAGCCTGTCCTTCTTCTTCTACTGTATTTTCCGGCAGGCTCAAAGCAGTGAGCACGTATTGAGTCCCCCTACAGGCCAGAGCAGGTAATGAGTGACTGTGAGCTAGGGATCTATAAACCCCTGCTGGTGGATGTGTTCCTCGGTGACGGTTTTGTGGCTAACGGACATCACAGAGGAGGAAGTGTTTTATCAGATTACTCCAATAAAAAGAAAGGTACCTCGTGATGTCACGACGTTTGAAATCTTGTGGACATCTCGCAATGACCTATTTTCAGAGGCATCAAATCTCGTTCTAGGATATCAGAAAAAATACAATATCTATTTTTTTGAAAATTAAGGGGGTGTAAGGTCTTGTTTTCAAAATTATTATATTATATGTAAGTATTAAATCATGCATCAGCATGATATGTCACCTTTAATATTTAATTACCTCCGCCAGAAGGTTATGTTTTCGGGAGAGTCTGTCTGTCTGTCTGTCTGTCTGTGAACAAAATAACTCAAAAAGTTATGGAGGGATTTTGATGAAATTTCCAGGAAACGTTCAGCATGGTAAAAGGAAACAACTGATTCAATTTTGGTGTTGATCCGGATCAGCGTCTGGATCTTCCATGTCGAAAAATGTGATTTTCGTGAATAACTACTGAACTAAAGTAGATATCATTATGAGACCAATTGTTAATGGTATGTTTTCATGGTCAAGGAATCTAAATATTTACATGAAATAAAAGTAGGAGTAATATTTATGGTAAAAATCCCAATATGGGAGAGGGCTGTGGTGCTGGCGGAGGTTTGCGCTCTCCGAGTGCTTTTCTAGATTGTGTGATTGTTTATCTACATTACCTTTTTCTTAAATAATTTAAAGCAGTATCACAGTCAAGTTGAGATGCTGTCCTGGATAACAAGACTGCAACAGTACTGCTGGCTCTTGATGATCTCAAACCTATCCAGCTATTATCCTTTGACCGCTGGCATACGTGTTATTTCTGCTCAGAGATCTGGACATATTCGCTTTGTGGACCACCCTCTTAGAAGTCTTGATAATATTGTGTGTGAAAATCCCAGATGATAAGCAGTTTCTAAAATAATATTCAGTTGGAACCTCAACAGGTCACCTTGACCACATCAACATGCCTAAACTTATTTATTTACTGCAAATTGATTGGCTGATTAGCTGTCCATGTCAAAAAGCAGTTGAACTGATATCCATAATAAAGTTATCAGAGTGTTTTTCTTTACTTTCTGCACCATAAAATTTACTTGCTTTTGTAAAGTTTTCATTTGAAGTTCATTATCAGATCCTTTCATTTACTGATGAGAGTGGTGTTGCAAACATTCCTGCAACACTTCACATGGAAACAAATCAGTTCTTCCACTATTCTGCCGTTCAAGCCTGAAGCTGTCATTTCTTTTTGACACTTTTATGCGCAAACCCAAATTAGCACTTTTAAAACCTGCTTAATTTTCCCTGAATGTGAAATCCCCATCTCCGCTTTAATGACCCACACTAATTATAAAACTGAGATTCAGACAGCACAGATCAAACATGTCATCCTTTTGTTTCTTTCAGTATTTTGTTTTCTGTTTTAAAGGCAGCTCTCAGTAGGTAGTCCTATTTTTATTCTGATAAATAGAAGACTTTACTCTCACTTTTCATTGGTCTGTTTGGGTGAAATCTGTCATCTAATCACCCGGCACTTATAAAGAGACCCTGACATGATCAAGCTCTGCTAGACAGATTGTCATCTCTCAGTTATTTTCAGACATTCTGGGAGAGACAAGATAACATGTGCCACTGATACACCTCAGGAACTGTGGTTTTTATTTTGTGACAGGAAAACAGAGCTAAAATTCCCAAAAATATCTTTGATGGATCTGCAAAAAAAACACCCGTGTGTAGCCAGCAAACACGGTTCATTGAAGCAAAAACAGCTCTGTGAAGACTAAAAAAGTTTGAAAAAAATACACAAAACAGAGCAAGACAGTGTGAGGCTGGACTGGGTACAATGTTCTGTTTCCAAATAAGTTTTTATAATTATATTTGAGAATTTTGATCAAAAATTATAATTAGGCCAAAGAGTAAAAGTAAATCCTTTGTCTTGACTTGGCTGAGGATCTTCCATTCACTTGACTTTTGTTTTCAATTAACAAAGCAGGAAAAAAAAGAGTGCATTCATATGGTAGGGAGACCATGTGGGAGAAGAGAATATCAAAAAAATATGGAAATGCTCTTAAATTACGTCAAAATGCATTGTTAAAAACATGCAACAAGAAAAACTTGGCCAACAACATTTTTTGGCAAGTCGACAAGTTTAGAAAGAAAACTAAGATAGGGTTTAATTCCTTTAATATGATTTCTATTGGACTTTAGCCTGTTGACCATTTACATTTGACGTTATACTCTGTTCCTTTCCGGCTTGAAAATGATGCTGTCCAGCCTGTAACTTAAGCGACTTATATGCAAAATAAATACAAATGCCCCCTTGGTGAACTTCAACTTGCATATCTGACCATAATTGTCTTCTTTAGGTAGTGACATTGAAAGCGAACAAGGCTTTGCACTTTTATATTTCCAAATTATTTTGTGAGGCTTAAACTGTCATTTGTAATAGGAGCACTTCATGGGCTAATGCTAATGCTAGCAACTGTCTAGTTAACTTATTCAAAACATGGCTGTGTCTTTATACAGTGAACAATCAGTGTGAGCCAAATTCTTACTTTAAAGATAAACTTTCATTCCGCACTTCTGCTTTGTCTTTAGGTTTAATAAACGCTGACTTGGGTTTGTCAAAATAAAAACGTTCATGACAGCAAGGAGGATCTGCATGACTATACTGCAGATTTGCACACATCAGCAGCTGCTATCTTCATCTTCTATCTTCAGCAGCTTCATCCAGAACATCCTAGAGTGTTCTTACAAAGTCATCATGGTGAATTTGACAACATAATCCCAAAATCTACACTTACATCAACAGGTAACCTGGATGCTCTTGTGTCGTCCATGTTCCATTGAGGCTTTTGCCATTTATCATTCAGCCCTGCCAACTCTCCATCAAAAGATATTTTCACTTTTTGTTCATACAAGAATCATCATGTATTCAAAACAAACAGCTGTAATAAGAAAGATCACTAAATTATCTGGGCAGTGGTTGTTTTTCCTCTTTTGAGACTGACTGTCAAAAGTCGATCCACACTTAAAATTTGCATCCAAGCAGTGATAATCAGCCAGATTGAATCACAGCCTATTGACAACAGAAGGTACTTGAGTGATCAATGTCAGTGAGAAAAGGAGTAGCAAAAATAGCCACAGTCTCCCAAGATTATAGGCCTGCTCTGCCATCTAAACTAAACTTGAACATGAGCTGAATTATATTGCTTCTTGTCATTTTAGTTTTGAAATGGTATAGCATGATATAGTAATGTACCATGCCACATACTGCATGATTTCTTAAAGCATCACATTGTAATTGTATTATATTATTTAGAAGCATGCCACATGATTAGGGATGGGAATTGATAAGATTTTATCAATACCAATGCTGTTAACGATCCTGCTAATCGATCCAATTCTTTAACGATTCCCTTATCGATTCCAGCAGATTTTGCGTGTGGGCAAATGTTGGTCTGATTTTCAGCAGTAACAATGTCAAACACATGTCACAGCAAAGATATCTGCTTCTCCAAGTTGCTGGTGTTTCCACTCACTCAAGGTTGTGTAGTAGGTGCAATGAAAATTAAGCCACAATTCTGATGCTTCTGAACCCTGTCAGTGGAAGGAATTGATAAGGGAATTGATTAGCAAAAAGATTAATGATATCGATTCTTTGATGGAGCCGTTAACGATTGTCAACTGGAATTGGTTTTTGATTCCCATCCCAACACATGATTTTTATTTTAACGTAATTGATTGGGTCCCCATAGCTGGGATAGTCAGGTGGCAGCCACTGGAGCAAAAACTGAAACTCCACTTCAAAAATCAGAAATTAACCTTTAATATACCATTTAAAAATATAAAAAAACATAATATATCATTACATGATGTGTTAAATTGTTTATTAATCACAAAAAATGTCCTAATAATGTTATCAAAACGGGCCAAAAGAAGGTGATACAGTAAACCTCAATGACAGAGTTACAAATCCTCAAATTCTTGTGACAGCTTCAATCTATTTTCTCACAAACTGAGACCTTCAAACATTTCAGCAGGGATGAGAAAATCTATATTGTGCTTGAAAAATACAGCAGATGTACCTTTGATTCTGAAGCAGATCAAATTATCCTGCTAAAGCAAACATGGGAGGCAACAGTGGAGCAAACGACATTAAAGGTTCCATTTGCAATGACCGGCCGGTGCAGACATCTATTGTTGGGTGATGCGAGAGACCACAGCGAATCAAAATAACTCTTCCCCGCCCTCTCCTCCTCCTCCCCGCAGTAACACGGGGCAGAAAATTCAAATGGAGCTGAGTTATCACCACGCCAGCAAAGACCAAGGCGGTGTCGAGCGAGATAAATGACCTCGGTTATTACTGTGTTGTCAGAGTTATCATATTTTTAAGGAGTAATAACGGAGCTCCTTGGCAGTGCTTAATGACTCTGGGGGGGTCAGGTTTGAAGAAGCCACATTTAGCATGCCGCTCTTTATGTGTAGTGGCTCCAATCTGGCAAGCGGCTAACGGAAGGTCAAGATGCAGAGTCTGCAGAGGAAGCCAAACACTTCTGCTTTTAACATATTTGAGGGCAGAATCTGTCAAAACAAATGTGGAAGGCAGATTTTCCACACATGATTTGAAACCAAAACATTCAACAATCACAGCTGGGTCACGCTTGTTTCAGGATGCCAAAATGTGTTTCGAGTGTAAACATGAGAGAAAAGAAATCATGGCAAGAGGGCAGCTTTTGCACCATTTTATTTACTCCAAAATATCCCTACTCCCAGCTGACTCATAATGTTCAATTTGCCAAATTTGAGAACACCATGTTTGCATGATTTCTAAACCGGCAGAGCACAAATATAAAAAAAGGTTTTGAAACAAACTCAGAGTACGCTAGATTTACTGAGTGTGAAGATTGGACAACAGAAATCAGTTTTAAAAAAGGCAGATTTTTGCTGCATGTTTACTCCAAATTATCCAATATTCCGTGCTGACTGTTAATACTCGGTTTGCGAAATTTAGCCCTACGAACACCATGGGCTCATTTCCCCCCTCCCCAAGTGGTAAACCTCACTTTGTAACTTATATATCTGGAACTATATGACAGGCTTTTTCTGGGATACGTTTGTTTGAAGGCTTACTCATATTTGATTTTAGGTCAAATAGGTCTTTTTCTAAAATTTTCTGATAAGGCATCTAAACACTGGACAGACTTGCTCCTCGAAAACAGAATGTTGTCCACCTTGCCTACTTTTAAATCATGTCTTAAAACTTACTTTGTTGGCTTCAAGTTCAGCATGAGAGTTGTGTGATCGCTGCTTTGTGTTTCTTATCTTGTTGGCATGAAGTTGGCTTTTATTTTAAGAAGTTGTTGCCTGTGTTATGTGTTTTTATTTTTTAAGTAATTTATTATATGTATATATATATAAAATCTATTTATGATTTGTATTAAGTTCTGTGAGACTCAAACTCTATTTTATTTATTTGGGGTTTTATGCCTTTAGTCCTCCATGATTACCTCCGGCAAGGAGATTATGTTTTTGGGAGAGTTTGTCCGTCTGTCCGTCCGTCTGTGAACAAAATAACTCAAAAAGTGATGGACGGATTTGGATGAAATTTTCAGGAAATGTTCAGCATGGGAAAAGGAAGAACTGATTCAATTTTGGTGTTGATCCAGATCACTGTCTGGATCCGCCATGATGAAAAATGTGATTTTTGTGAATAACTACTGAACTAAAATAGATATCATTATGAATCCAGTTGCTAATGGTATGTTTTCATGGTCAAGGAATCTAAATATTTACATGAAATAAAGGTAGGAGTAATATTTATGGTCAAAATGACAATATGGCTGTGGACTGTGGCGCTGGCGGAGGTCTGCGCCCTCCGAGTGCTTTCTAGTTTATATAATAAACCTGAAATTGATGAAGCTTAAATATTCTTAAACTTGAGTTGTCCTGAGGAAAAAAGAAAAAACAGGTCTTAATCTGTAATGTGTCTGACAGGGTCCAGTTTACATATGTGTGTAAACTACTACTACTACTATGTACATAGTATTTTATTGCTCTTATTGTTTTTATTGTTTTCATTGCTTTTATTGCTGTTGTTGCTTTTATTATTTTTAATTGTGTTATTTATTGCTTTTTACTTCCACCTATTGTAAAGCACTTTGGTTCACCGAAAGGGTTGTTGTAAAGAGTTGTATAAATAAAGAACATTTACATTTACATTTACCTATGAAATTTAAAAAATGAAAGGCATTGGTAAAGTTATGCTAATTGTAAAATGTTGGACTTTACAAAAACAAAACTGATATATCTTCAGGAAATGAGCATTGCGAGGATACTTTCATTTGATTTAAAGATAAATAATTCAGCTCTTTTTGTCCCAGTATCTATTATTTTTGTGTCATATGCAGTGTTTGATGTTTGCATTGAAAAGCATCTTTAAACAAAAGAGGTATTTTTCTATAAAAACAAATGAAATCACAACATGCACACTAACAAATATTTTCTAGATATGCAAGTTCCTGTTTTGTACCTTCATAAATAGAAATGTGGACACAGTTTCTGCAAATAATCAGATAATTTAATGATTTCTACACGTTACATTTATGTTCATCAGCAGTCAGAGAGCAGGCCTCTCTATGGTCCGCTTTAAGCAAGGAAAAGTGCATCAATTTGTCTGATGCATTATATATTTCAGTCGGCTTGATGATTTTGGAAAGTCAATTTATTTTCCTAATTGCGTCCAAGTGTGTGGCTGAAATATTCAGACAGTGGCTCCCTGCTGTGAAGGGAAGGAGGGAGATTGGACAGAGGCCACGGCATCCAGAGAGAAGTGTGTGCTGAATGTCTGAAGAGTTTTTTTTTTTTTAAGAAATGAAATCGTCACTGTGTGAGGATTTCTCCAGTCTGCTTTCAGATCCCCGAGGGTCTCACATAGAGAGCAGAACTTTGTGGTTCCAGACAGAAAAAAAAAAAACGAGGAGTAGACACCGAGGTGAGTTTCAAACTGTTCCTGTGCCCTTCTCAGAAGAGTTTCCAAGATTCTTCTGCTGCTTCTGTGCTCTACAAGCAGACTGAGGGGGTGTTTCTCTGTGCACCAGTGTTCACATGAAGGACATTGTGAGAAAAATAAAGGAAAACTCCCTGGTGGAAATATTAATCAAGGCTTAATATGGTTTATGTTGAATGCCGTTCAAGAGTGCAACTAACTGCTTGTGATCAGCAACCAGCCCTTTAATTCTGAGCCAACATGAATGAGTGCCTCCGTACAGTAATACTCTGGATATGGGAAATGTGGAATAAATATTGGCATTGCTGCTTCTGTAGCAGGACAAATAATCCAAATGTCAAGCACTTGACAGCAACTTAATGCGTATAGGCATTTAGAACACCGTCTGCTGTTCAATTAAAAGCATCAGAATCTGGAAGAAAGGTAATTTAAGGCCGCTGCTGCATCCCAAGTCATTTAGTTAAGGGTCTGATCTTTGGATCTTTGTTTGAAGCAAATGTACACCTTCACCCAACATATCAGGGTCTGTGCCATGTCTTTAAGTTCATCAATCATGATGTGAAAGATTCAACAGTATCAGAATGAGGTGTTCTGCATTGGTAAAAATCCAGCACAAAACAGGACAACCTGATGAAAACTGGTTTACTGAGGCTCCACTGTGTGTCCTGCTTTCCTGCTCCCTTCCAAGCGTGTGAGATTGTAGTTGAACTTTTACCTTTAAGGTGTAGTTTCTCGATGTGTTGATGTGTAGTTGCAGATGATGAAGAAGCTTCGCCGACACAGACTTGTTTGCATATAAAAGAAGTTTATTACAAACCAAGCAAGTGTCTGAATCAGGCACTCCGGACAGCCTGAGAGGCCCAAGCCAAAATGAACCTCCTGAATCATTTAAGAGTACCTGTATTTATACCAGACTCATTGTTTGAACTATACAAAGACATGCATGCAGAGTGGACTCTCATTGGACCAGAGCATCTTAGATAAATAACCAGTGACCTGAAGGGCAAACCCATGATAACCTGCAGTGAAGGGTCTTTAACATTTGACACAGGTGTATCCTCTTAGGTATTAGTCGTAAGTCCTCAGCTATTTACCTAACCACAGGGGAGGACACCTATTTTATATAAACCTCACATCAGATACTTCAAAGACTCATTTATGCTCTACGTTAAATACGCATCCAGATACCAACAGAGCCTCCTCTCCATGCTCTACATTTATTTCATCCATATTTCTGCAAGTTTCCATAAAGCTTACAGATACGGTTAAACGGCGCAGTACCACTGGAAACTATGGGGGAAGGGTTGCGATTACAAACCAACATAAAGCTCTTGGGAGACACGAAGAATGAATATTAAGTGTGAAACTTTTTGAAGGGAAACCCTGCAAGTTAGTTAGAAACTAGAAAAGCACTCGGAGAGCGCAAACCTCCACCAGCACCACAGTCCTCTCCCATATTGTGATTTTTACCATAAATATTAGTCCTACCTTTATTTCATGTAAATATTTAGATTCCTTGACCATGAAAACAATTAGCAATTGGTTTCATAATGATATCTGTAGAAATGGACAGGGTTCAATTAGGGCTGCAAACACTATGGAAAGATTCCGTCCAGAGAATCCTTTTATCCGCTTTATTTATCCAATAGTAGGTAAAGACGGATGTACATACTTGCGGGTATGTGTGGTGTGTGTGTGGTCTAAACAGAAACAGAAGGAATTACAAAATAAGTCTGTAAAACAATGTCATTACTGTATCTCTAAACAACTTAATACTGTAAATTGTGCACTTAACATAATAAACAGTAAATGTACAACATGCATGCACAATTAGAAGAAACAGTAACAAGGAACTTACTTGATGCCCATAAAACGCACACAAACTAAGATGATGGGGCGTTCAAGTACATCGTGTAAATTCCAGCGCTCTGCAAACAGACTTTCAGACAATATCTATTTTAATTGGTTAGTTATTCACGAAAATCGCATTTTTAGTCATGACGGATCCAGATGGTGATCCGAATCAACACCAAAATTGAATAACTTCTTCCTTTTCCCATGCTGAACATTTCCTGAAAATTTCATCAAAATCTATCCATTACTTTTTGAGTTATTTTGTTCACAGACAGACAAACTCTCCCGAAAACATAACCTCTTTGGCGGAGTTTATTACAAACGTATATATGATGTACCTAATATGGACACTGGGATGAACACATGCACAAAACAGCTGGGAAGAGACTGGAGAGCAGTTAAATATCAATTGACTGGGAGTGAAGGAGAAGTGGAGGTCTGTGCAAGGGTTTGTTTGAGCCCCTCAGGTGGATGTATTGGTTAACAGCAATGCCAATGGGCAGGATGCGAGGTAGTATGTGAGCAGTGATGGTAATGTCTTTGGAAAGAATACATATCTTTTCATAGGTAAAGGGAGTCCAAATGTGCCTTTACAGAATGTAAGATTAACATTAGTGATGGGATGTTTGTTACAGGTAGAACCACAGATATAAAGTTATATGGACTTAAAATGATCATTAATCCTTTTGTTTTGTCAAATCAACATACACTTTATTCATATAAACCAAACTATCTGACACTATATCTTATTTGAAAGTATCTATCTTAATAATGTTGACTTTTTTCCAGCCCTTCTCTCCAAGCACAGTTGCATGCATGTGTTTTTGGTGACTGATAGCCGCGGTGCACAGGTCAGACGGCCCCTAGTGGAGGTCAAATGATTCAGCTGCCTCACTCTGAAAAATTCTTCTCTCCCCAGCAGCATCACAGTAAGAAATTTTCGTCACATGCCATTACGTGACCCTGTTGTTTGTTTGCAATAAATAAAACAGATTTTTTTTCCCTCCCATTCAAACCACTTGGGAGGCAGCCTTCTGGCCGCTACAGCTGCAGCCAGCACCCACATAAAAACAATGGCGTGCCAATGCGAGAATAATACAAAAGACAGAGAGAGGAGGGGAAGTGAGAGCTGCTGGGTGCTGCCAATGAATACAACACTGTTCTCTCTGCACAGCATAAAGACAGAACACGTCCTTATTTTTGTGGGAGATGCTGCACATTAAGCATCTCTGCTCGCAAAAAGGTGAATGCATGCATCCATATCACCCTTTTTTTCCCTTGTAATTATGTTTATGCGTGTTTATTTCCTCGCCTTTTAAGAATCACACCCACGCGCTTGTGCAGACAATTCATCGGTTAAGTCTCGCTTGCCGCTCCTGCCAGGGAGCCTCTCCTGCTTGTTGGCTTTGCTGAATGTTCCTTTCCAGGTCCTTGAAAGCATCATCATCAACATCAGGGTCATCTAAAGCCTTGACACAAACGTGGCTTTGAGCTACTGCTGCCATTTTTATTTTGGCAACGTGATGTAAATGGATGCCTTTTTCCCCCTCTCCCTGCCTCTCTGAAAATGATTACATGTTGCCAGCATTTTTTTTTTTTTTTTTGCTCATTGAAAAGGCCACCAGATTGAATGAGGCGTTCTGACTAAGGCGGCTTTTCTTTCTGTAATTTCCGCTGCCAGTGCAATTTTCTGCATCATGCATATGGTGGAGGATATGACAGATCCAATATGGCAGGATGTATTGATGTGCTGTCAATATTATGTTATTTTCAAACATGCAAAGGTACAATCTGGAAAATGGACTCAAGCTTGTACATAGCCTCTCTGGCTGTCTGATAAGGTAAGTAACTTTACACAGAACAGGCCTTTCTTGGCAAATCACACTCTCAAGTGCATGTGAGGTAAATTCTCCAGCAGTTTCGGCCAATCACATTTATCTGTTGGCATAACAACTCAAACTTCACCACAGTAGCAGTGGAAGCACTATAGGGTCAAGTCCTGGGCAAAAAGACACAGGTTGTACCACAAGTCAGCACCTCTAGCATGTATCTTCAGTTTTAAAAATTACTTATCTATTCTCAAATGAATCATAAGTTAAATAGTAATATCAATATATATTCCTCAATAAAGTTTGTATAGTTATGTTGGTGGACTATTTCTTCCCTTTAAAAAGGTGCAGTGTGTAGAAATTGGCATTTTAGTGACATCTAGCTTTCAGATTTTGGAATGAGCCCATCCGTTACCTCACGAAGCGACGAGAGCCGGTGAAGACCATACAGGATTGTGAACAGGGCTTCATTACAACTGTTACCAGGTGAGGGTTTTTTCATTCATATATGTAACTATTATTTCAATAGATTATAGGTCAGTTAAGATGCTACATGCCATCCAGGTAGAGATCAGGACCGGCGGCCAGACTTATATATAAAAATCGTATTTCGCCTTTTTTTTGTCCCCAAAATCCACCCGTAGACAACATGTCAACCTCCACAAAGGGGAGACCTGTGGCACATAAATACAAAAAGCTTTTTTTAACTTAATAAATAGAAAACTAAAGTTGTATGGCGATGATTGTATATCTATTTCTATGGACTTAGTTAGTTAGTAAGTTAGTATTTATTTATTTCATTCATACATTTGAAATAAAACATTTTCATACAAGCTTATAAGTATATAATTGAATGAAAAGGAACTGAAAGAAGAAAAATTTTATACTATCTTCCCCTTTGAGACACTTAAAAAATATTTCAAAAACAACAAAAACACAATGATCAACATAATTCACAACAATAATAATAATAAAACAGCTGTCATCAACACTGCTGGTCTCAAATTCTTTTTGAGTCTCAATGAGAGCAACAACAAGCAACAACCGCCAAAAAAATACTAATAAATATAATGTTTGCGAGATTTCATCAATTACAAAAATGGTAATGGTACTTACTTAACATACTGCCCTTTAATATTCTTTTATATGTAAATTTTGATATGGATTGTTTCATGTCTTTGGTTAGATTATTCCACAAATTAACCCCTTTAACAGAAACACAACAACCCATCTTTTTTGTCCTAAATTGCGTTTTTTTAAAAATCTCTATTCCTCTTAAATTATAGTTACTCTCTCTTTTTTCAAATATTTTCTGAAGATTAATGGGTAACAATCTTTTATGTGCTTTAAACCAAAATTACAAGATACATTAATCTACTTAATCATAAAATTTCAACACTTCTAACTTTACACACAAAGAGACATTATATTCTATATTCACTGTTTCTGTTCAGTGAAGTGGTGCCAACTCTTACAAACTACACCTTTAATAACAAAAATTGGTATTGTATTATATATTGTTGGATTGTTCCCTGATTAGTCACCTTTATGATGAGGTACAAGTTCTAAAGATCATGTCTGCATGGAAAAAGCAGCACAGCTAAACTTGCAGGTAGTGCCCCTAAAAATGTAACAAATGTCCTCCTACTGGAAGCTAGGGTTCTGGTATGCAGAATGGCAGCATTATTTCATTATTTATTATGTCAACACTTAAACCGTATCATATCTCAGGACCAGGTTCAGTGAGACTGGTGAAGTCAAAGACAGACAGCATAGTGGGCAACCCAGGAAGACAACACCCCAAGAAAACCAGTTCCTCACTCTTGTTTTACTGAGGAAAGGTAGATTTTCTTTCAGGGGAAGAGTGGATTTCAGCATCTTTTCCATTGCTCTACCATCATGCTTCATTGTGGTGCTTATTCCACAAATCTGTGGTGCTGAAAAGTACTCTGTCATTGTAAGGGTGACTGATCAGGCTTACTAGTGATTAAAAATACAAAACCAATTGGCAGTATCAAAGTTAAGAAACAATCAATCAACAATTCCTTTTTGTTTTTAAAGAGTTTAGTTGTTGATTGAGCATTGAGTGAGCCACCTCTTTGCTTTATTCTCTCTGGTCTGTTTGACCTCCCACGTTTCTTCCCCTTCAAAAAAGCAAAACTGAAAAAACAAACAACAACAGCCAACCCCTTCCCCGCCTCTCATACAAAAACAGTCCCACCAACAGTGCCAACATGGTGGATGGATGAATAACAAGAAAACTGAGGCTTGATGATTCATATTATAGGCTTAAGATTAGCAGCAGAATTTTGTTTTTTTTTTTCTGAAAATGTCAAAACAGGTGGGAAAAATACTTTAGTATGAAAATGTTTTCTACATTTTGGTAACTAAAAACATGAGCTAGAGCCCAAAATTTCGATTTTTTTTTTACAAACCCTCTAAAAACAATTCTACTTTAAGCCTCATCAGCTTTGCCGTTTTTGTATCAAATATTCATCTGGAAAAACTATGAGGATATACTGAATATTTTAACTAAGCTAGAAATATAATGAGATTAAAATTTGTGTTAATATTGCCAAGCCGTACTGACAAACTGGATTAACCGTCTATAATTTCCATGAGATCTATTTCATGAGTCAAGAGCGAGTTCGAAAAGTCTCTCCTAAGTCCTTTCCTATCTATTTCACCTTAACCCTGATGGAAAATGTCACAGGGTCAAGGAAATAAGGAAATAAGAGGAAAGGAAAGGAGAACTGCAGTAAAAAAGAACTTAAACTGCACTTTCACTTTGGTGTCATATCTATGTGACGATGATATCTTGTGACGTAAGCAAGCCAAGTGGACTACAGTGTTCTAAAAATGAAAAAATTACTGGTTACTGGTGTTTTGTCCGTTAATCATGCAGTGGGTGTTTTCTGCTCACAGCTGTGAAGTTAGGCGAGAGCATCGATGAATGCTGACATCTTTGACAGGACACTGAACAAACATGAAGGACTACACCAGCATGTTTCAGAAGCACCATTCTCCCTATTTCATTCACAAGTAGAGTTGCTCAAGAAATTTACATCCCTAATGATGTGTAGCCTGAACTGTGGCTGTAGTTTGAAATAGTCAAAATAGCTATAAGAGGATTGTGGCACACTTGCTGAGTACAGCATCCATGGAAATACCAACTTCTACTTTTTTCCAAGTTGGGTCACCTTAGGAAAAGTCCTGACATTTAAAGCATAATAGACATCATGACCAAGATTTCTGCCTCCACTGACAATCATTTTAGGTCATTTTGACCCAAAGACAACAGGAAGGTTATGGAGATCATAGTTGAGGGTTTGATACTTTGCTGGTATGCACATAAGCAGCACTCAGAAAGTAAGCTGACACCTCCACAGCAACAAGCCCAAAAGCCAGATCCAACGAGTACACGAAACAGCCATTTGACCCAAAACCCAGAATTCATCTACAGATTGAGCTCATGTGCTCTGACTTCATATCTCAATATTCCACTTCAAACTTCCAAAATGTAGCAAGCAGGGATAAGTTTCAAAATGACTCAATGACAAACAAATCAAGACTTGCAGTGACAGAACTGTAAATGAGCCCATCCATCACCATAACATTCAAAATACATGATTTTGTAACACTCCAGCTTAATGAAGAACTTTTTTCAGGATTACTCACAGCTGGGCGCTCTACGGATCATTGTTTAAACTCCTTTTAAGAAGTAGTTCAACAGACGGAAAATGATCTAACATTGTCAAATTTTATGAAGTCCTTTTATTTTTGTGCTCAATCTTTGCATTTATAACCAGCTTGTCATTCTTTGTACTGTGTGAATGTGGCTTGCGAATAACATGTACATTTATGTATACGTGTATTTTATAATTGTATATGTATCTATGCATATATGTACATCCATAAAATGAAGAGTTTGTCTTCAGCCTGTCCCATTGTAAAGTGTCTTGAGATAAAACATGTTCAGAACTGGTGCTACACAATTAAAGCTTGTTTGAATGATTGATAGAGTGATGGTAAGTCCAGCTTTCCAAAGAGACTAAGACAAAAAACACTGGTAGTGATGAGAAAGCACTAAAAATAATGTCGACCACTCAGACTCCAAGACTAAACTGCACAGTTTTCTGTTGGATTGGGATCATAAAAACCCATATTGGCTTCAGACTGATATATTGCACCCTCTCTTAATGATCATGACTCCTCATGAAGTGCACGTGTATCAAGTTATGAGCCTCAAACTGCATTAAAGTCACTGATAAGGCTAACTTTTCCCAGGAGGCAAAGACAAACGAAAACAAAAGGTAATGATGGAAAATCATCCACAACAAGAAGGACCAGTCAAAATTGTCCCCAAAAGACTAAACTGTATCATTTCTCAGCTGGATGCATCACTCAATCTTTTTAATTAAAACCATTAGTGGCTTTATATTGATATTTTGAATCTTCTCTTCGTGATCCATAAATGCACAGACACATGTCTAAAACTGCATGACATCATTGATAAGGCCAACTTTCCCAAAGAGACACAAAGACAAACAAAAACAGGATTCACAAAGGCAGGAATGGACGTGCAGATAAATGCTCCTGGACTCATTTCTCTCTAAAAAAAAAAAAAAAAAAAAAAAAACAGAGGCTACTGCTCCTCTAATTTCATAGAGTTTGGTATCAGTATCACACACAGTTTGTCTCGCCTTTAGCCACAGTAATGACACCTCGAGTGTAAAAGAGCATGAGCTCCCCTCGCAGTTAGACAGCGGAACAGCAATCAAAGCAAAACTTGGAGGGGGGCACGGAACGGCAACTTTGCCTCACTGGTGACACAGACACGGATACGGGCGCGCACGTACGCATACACCTCATAGAGAGGGGGGTAAAAAAAAAAAAAAAAATCACCGAGTATGGACGAGCTGACTTGCTTGCTTTGCCATGCGCGCACAAACACAGATCCGGCTGCTTTCACAGAATTTATTACAGGGAGAAAATCACCCAATACACTCAATCTAGGAGGAATAATAACAGGAAGCATGACCGAAACTTAGCCAGCATCCAATACCCGAGCACTGGCACTTTTAGTTATTGGATCATGCAGTTTCCGGGATGAATTGATCAACGTGGCAGGCAAATGCAATTAGCTTGAATGCAAATATTGATGTCGACTGCACAGAGATCCATCCCGGGCCTGCAGAACACCTTCACATGTAACGTGAAACTACGCATTTTTTAGGCTTATGCGTAAAACGCGAGTCTGAAATCCCCCCCAAAAATACAGGGCTTCTTTAAATGTTTGTGCTCCTTTGCGCTCGCACTTCTGCAGCATCACCCCGGGAGGATGCTGTGGGTGCACATAATCGAGGGGACAACTCATTTGCATAATGTTTTGTTGAAAAGGTGCACAGTTTGGGAACACCATTAAACGCGTATAAAAAGCTTTAACCCGTGTCAGGCTTTTACGCACTCGCACGTAGAGGGTTTCCAGCAAGGTGGATTGCATCCATCCTGTAAAAGGACACAGCCGGCCACCTTACTAACATGCTGACCACGCAACATCGTTATAATCGTGTCACAATACAGCCCAAATCAGTCCCTAGTGGCGAGGGAAATTCGCGCGTAAAGATGTTAAATGGAAAAATGCACAAGCACTCACCTAAAACTGACTCTCCCCTCTTCGCTGCCTCTGTGCTCCGAGGTTTGTTAGTTCTCCAGCCAACAACTTCTGCTTCTGGAGCGTATGTATCCAGTGCTCATGCTGCTGATGCTGCTGCTGGTGGTGGCGGTGAACGTGGCTCAGTCGGCGATGTTGGATTGCGGATGATTTGGCAATCCTTTTCATGCTCAAGGGAGAAAAATCCTTCGTTTCGGTGTGGTCGCGCAGAGGAGGAATAAAGTCATGAAGTCCGTCTGCAGGCAAGGAGGGAGAGGGATGGAGAGAGAGAGAGAAAAGGGAGCTCAGGATGTGGGATTTTTTTTTTCTTTTAATGCCGACGTGTTTGAAACTGTTCTCTCGTTTTTTTTTCTTTTCTCTCCCCCCTTTTTCCTCTCACCGAGCTGTTTGCGGGTGGAGAGGTGTGGGATGGATCTCTAGGAAGGAGAGGGGAGGCTGGGATGCACAGACTGAGGGCGAGAAAAGGGGGAGGTACAAAGAATACAGTCTCATATTGTAGAGGACGGTCATGGCAGACGGTGAAAGGGGTGGGTCTGGGATGGATGAGGCAGAATGGCGAGGGGAAGTGAGGGTGGATGAGGATAAGAAGTCGTGTCGTGACTTTTTTTTTTTTAGTCCACCAAGGCCAGTGGTTAATTAGCGAAGGTGGCTTGACAAGAGTGTCACATTTTGGGTAAAAATACTACCATGGAGTTGAATGTTGGCTTTAGTTATTCCTAAGTCAGCTATAACTGCAATAAAAGAAGTGGAAGGCGTTGAGTTTTACAGAAGGTACCCCTGTTCCAAGTCTAGTCTGTGCATTCTTCATGAAGCACCACGTGACTTTTTTAATGTAAAGTTGAAAAGACTGCCCTGGAGCTCTGGCGATTAAAAGGAAAACAAACGAGCTTCCGCGGAGTCTGTTTTCTCCACTTAAAAGGGAGAAAAATCGGGGTGGTTGTAGCTGTCCATGGTGCTGAAGCTTAGCAGCTTGAGCTCCACAATGTTGCTGTTTATGTTGCTCGAAGTAAACATCTGAGGAGCTGTTTATGCTGCTGTCCAGGGTGCTAAAAATAAAACAAGAAAGGTTCTGATAGCTGCGGTGTGTGGCGCTGATAACAGATCTGAAACATTATTTTAATGTTCGTGAAAACAAAGTTCTGAAGTTCTGTGATGATGCAATCAGTGGTGCTGGTGTGCAGAGGTGAAGGATGGAAGTGTCGCTGTCCGAGGTGCTGAATCAGTCAGCAAAATAAGATGAAATGACATTTGATGATATGTGCTTAAACACATAACCTAACAACATGCAAATAAGCGTGTTTAGACCTGAGTCTATATGACCATTTTCTTCAGCTGGTAAGCCATTTTTTATTAATATTACTTATTTATTTTTACCTTTAACGTTTGAAAGAGAATATATTTTTCTTATAAATGGAAAGAACAGAAGTTGACGAGATCTGATATGTTCCCTGACCACGTGTTTATGGTCTTAATTGTTTTTTTAATCATTATTACTGATTGATTTTCTATTATTTTATTTTATATTTTTGTCTTTTTCAAACTGACATTTCACAAAAATAATGATGGTGTCAAACCATTTTGTTGTTGATCACTGGCATGTCCCAGACTCTAGAATTCCACAGCAAAATCCGTCTTAGTGTTTTTAAATTTTGGAATTTAAAAATAAAATTTTGAGATATTTTTTGGACTGGAATTATCTGGCAGTTGTCCACTCTCTGGAAAATGTCTTGATGTGGCTTTTCCTCTTAATTCTACGCAGCCAAATAAAAAAATGCAAAAAGTCAATTTTCTTGTTGATTATTAGCCAAACTCTTTTAATCCATAAACCTAGATAATCTCCAAGCATTTTATCTTTTGCAAATTTAAAATAGAACAATAGAACAATGTGAAAAAAAGTATATATATGTATGTGTATATGTATATATATATATATATATATATATATATATATATATATATATATATATATATATATATATATATATATATATATATATATATGTTTTTTTGTTTTTGTTTTTTTTTTTCACTTATTTTTTTTTGTTTTTTTTACAAATGCTTACTTCCTTGACCTCAAATTTATGGTCTTAGTGATACATATTGATTGAAAAAGTAATACTTAACAATGCTGCAAAATCAGTCTCGTTTTTGATCACTGGCATACCCTCGACTCATTCCAAAAATAATCCCTCTTTGCATTTCGTATTTTAAAAAAAAACTCTAGATAGATAGATAGATAGATAGATAGATAGATAGATAGATAGATAGATAGATAGATAGATAGATAGATAGATATACTCAACAAAAATATAAACGCAACACTTTTGTTTTTGCTCCCATTTTTCATGAGATGGACTTAAAGATCTAAAATTCATTCCAGATACACAATATTACAATTTCTCTCAAACATTGTTCACAAATCTGTCTAAATGTTTGATAGTGAGCACTTCTGCTTTGCTGAGATAATCCATCCCACCTCACAGGTGTGCCACATCAAGATGCTCATCAGACACCATGATTAGTGCACTGGTGTACCTTAGACTGTCCACAATAAAAGGCCACCCTGAAATGTGCATTTTTTTTGCTTTATTGGGGGTCTGGGGACTCAGAACCAGTCAGTATCTGGTGTGACCACCATTTGCCTCATGCAGTGCAACACATCTTCTTCGCATAGAGTTTATCAGATTGTCAATTGTGGCCTGTGGAATGTTGGTCCACTCCTCTTCAATGGCTGTCTTGAAGTTGTTGGATATTAGTGGGAACTGGTACACGCTGTATACGCCGGTCAAGCACATCCCAAACATGCTCAATGGGTGACATGTCCGGTGAGTATGCTGGCCATGCAAGAACTGGGACATTTTCAGCTTCCAAGAATTGTGTTCTGACAGTTTGTGCAGAAATTCTTTGGTTATGCAAACCAATTGTTTCAGCAGCTGTCTGAGTGGCTGGTCTCAGACGATCTTGGGGGTGAACCTGCTGGATGTGGAGGTCCTGGGCTGGTGTGGTTACACGTGGTCTGCGGTTGTGAGGCCGGTTGGATGTACTGCCATATTCTCTGAAACGCCTTTGGAGACGGCTTATGGTGGAGAAATGAACATTCAATGCACGAGCAACAGATCTGGTTGACATTTCTGCTGTCAGCATGCCAATTGCACGCTCCCTCAATGCTTGCGACATCTGTGGCATTTTGCTGTGAGACAAAACTGCACATTTCAGGGTGGCCTTTTATTATGGACAGTATAAGGTACACCTTTGCACTAATCATGATGTCAGATCAGCATCTTGATGTGGCACACCTGTGAGGTGGGATGGATTATCTCAGCAAAGCAGAAGTGCTCACTATCAAACATTTAGACAGATTTGTGAACAATGTTTGAAAGAAATGGTAATATTGTTTATCTGGAATTAATTTTAGATCTTTGAGTCCATCTCATGAAAAATGGGAGCAAAAACAAAAGTGTTGCGTTTATATTTTTGTTGAGTGTAGATAGATAGATAGATAGATAGATAGATAGATAGATAGATAGATAGATAGATAGATAGATAGATAGATAGATAGATAGATAGATAGATAGATAGATAGATAGATAGATAGATAGATGGCTAGATGGCTAGATGGATAGATAGATTCAGACATACTTACATTATGGCAAATGGACACTTTCTGGACCCAAATGATCTTAGTGTGATTTTTTTTGTAAAGTTGATACAAAGTTAAAAGTTTTATTATTAATGCAGTAAAATGCTGGTTTTGCTCCCTGGCATGTGTAAGACTCTGGTAATCCAGAAAACAATCCCTTCTGGCATAATGTATTTTGGAAATTGTAAGTAAAACTGCAATTTTTATGCTTAGAAAGTTCTGAGAAGAAGTCAGGAATGTTTAAAAATGATTAAAGATACAAATGTTTATGACAACAAAAAAGATGTAGATGCTTGAAAGTGAATTGTGAAAGTATGAAAGTTAACATGTCAAACAGAAAAGTTATTCCACAAGGGCTCAAAATAAGACCAAACACTGAAAAAAATAATTTCACACAGCCATTCAGCCTTTCATTATATTCATAATATTTTAGAACAAAATGCCCATAAGTGATGCAAACCAAGAGTGTGCAGTATGATCGTGCAGTGTCAAGTAGAGTTGCACAAGTAAAATGTTGAATGCATCGGCTGAAAAACTACTTGAACAAACTTTCTAAGGAGAGTGAAACCAAGTTTTTGTAAATATGTCCAATATGAGTGCAATTGCCTCACACTGTTTATGTGGCTTGTTTTCACCTCTTTAAATCATGAGGAGATAATGGTCCCATTAACAGCAATATATACCCCTCAGTAAAAGCTTAAACGTGAATTTAGTTTATTTTTAGTCCCTTTTGATCACGCTATTTGTTTTTTTTTTTCATTTCACTGGAAAGCCTGATTAGTCCTTTTTACAATGAGGTACAACTTGTCAGGATCGTACATCTGTGGAATGAGCAGCACAGCTTAAACATGTGGGTAGTGCCCTGAAATAAATGTGTCAAAATTCCCTGCAGCTAGAATCTGGTGGTCCAGTGCACAGAGTGCCAGCTTTGTTTGGTGTCAGCCCTGGAACCATTTCCAAACATAGAACTAAGTTCTGTGATACTGATACAGTAAAAGCAGACCACAAGGCCATTCCTCACCCTTTCTTTCAGGACAAGAGAGGACTCTGGCTTATCTTTCGAGGGCATAACTTACACCTTTAGCTGTGCTGCGAATTCTCCAAATGTACATCTGTCCCAGTTATATCTCATAGTTAATGTTACTAGCCAGGCTTTCAGATGATACAGAATACCAACTGGTGTTATCATAGGGGAGAAGTAATCTACCACAGTAATGTTTCCAAAACTTATTTTAAGGAGTGTACTTCTAGTTTCTGTGCAAGCTCTTTCTGTACAGATAGAGCTGATCTCTGTAACTGTGGCTAATTATCAGGGTAATTCAATTTACTTTATGCAATCTGACTTCAAAATCCCCAAAATTAGAGGGTTTTTCTCACATTTTTATACCAACAATTTTTGGCCAGCAAACAGATTGGACAAAGATATCGTGTATCATTTTATGAAAACTTGGTCAAAGGAACACATGGAAAGAATTAAAAAAATCCTTATCATGTTATCCCACTTCCTGCAAATGCATTTTACTTATCACCACAAAGACCTTGCAGCTGATAGGCTTTAATATTTAAAGATTTTTGGTTGTGAAGTCACATTCATTTTAGTGTTTTGGGGCAGAGTATCTTTTTTTTTTTGTACATTCTTGTTACAGTCCTTAAAATAATTAAAGGTTATTTAAGGTACTGGTATAATGCAAACAATATGAATATGAATAATACATGAACTGTTCATTTGCTGCTTTGAGATATTCTGCTCCCTAGTTGAAATCTCAGACATTTTAACCATTCTTTATTCAACATGTCAAGCCCACAATGGAGCCATACAATACAGCATAATTTCTCCCTCAAAGGCAGTTTGATAACTTACATCCACATAAATCAAAACAAACTAGACATTTGTAAAGCTTTGATAACTTCAGTCCATGTGGGAGTCAAATTGCTGCCATTGCTCTAAATTGATGTGTAAGTCATTGCCCACATACTGTGTCGGCACACATTCTTTCCAGTCGAATGTTTCTGCATTTCACCGTTATGAAAGCCATGACAATGCCGAGGAGAAATGTGAGAAAAACAGATGGGTCCAATATATGGAGCTTGAGGATTTTTGTCCAAGTTTTCTGGAGATTTTTGTAAATATTTGATCTTGTTTTGTTGTGGTTCATTCCAGCAAAGACCCAAGAAGTGCAATAAAAACAACCAAAACCTAAGGATATTGCCTTTAAGGCGAGTTATCTGGAGATAAAACAAGAAAAACACGGCTAGTTCAAAGCAGATCCTCCTCAGGCTGTTATGAGAAAGATGTATATGTAATCTTAGTGAGGCTCTACCTCCTGCTCTCCCCGATATAAGATACCACAGCTACAAACTTCACCTCCTTTTCTGTATATAATGACTTATGTAAACTCTATGGATGGATTTCTGATGTGACAAGACGTGTATAATGTACGACCACTCAAATATTTCCTCGGACCACTTTCTCTTCAGGCTATTTCAGGTTGCTTAAAGTTTAAACTCCTTCTGGGGAGTCCTGAAGTTCTATATTCCACAAGCTGTGCTTAAGATTTGTAGGTCTTTTCAGTTTTATTTTTCATACATCATCTCTTGCCTTTTTTCATTTGTTGCTTATCTGTCTCATGAGTTTGAGACCTTAATCTAAGTCCAGTATTATTCCAGTATATCAAGTGAACAGTCCTTAAAAACGAAGTCAGTGTTGTGGTTCGCGTCCAGGGTGCTGAGCAGGCCTGAGCATGTTTTATTCTATCCTCAAAGATTGTTCCAGGGGAGCTTGTGGAGCCAACAGGGGAGTGCAGCACTGTGTTTTTGTGTCTGGCTATACTTATGGCCCTTTTCCATCAGCCCTACTCTACTCGACTCTACCCGGCTCTACTCTACTTGCCTTGTGCTGCTTTTCCATTCGCCACAGTTGCCTGCCCAACGGCATGCAGTGACGCTTTAAACAGCTGAGCCGCGACGTCATTTTGAGTACCACACAACAATCTGTGGCTTTTTGTCACAAACCGAGTACAAAAGGAAAGCAGAAGAAGGCTGCAGGTGGTAAGAAGAAATACCCCTTGAGAAGCACAGGAGAGTTTTGGAAGCTTTACAACAGAATGAAGCCGAGGACGAGAGCAATCGAGCTGCAAAGAAAAGATGTGTGGGGGTAAGCTAATGGTAGCTACTGCGAGTATGCTTGGTCGTCGCACTCATGACTCATCGATGACGGCATTGTCTGACCAATCAGTAGCCAGCAATCGGTGACGTCATCTTTTAGTATCGACTCAGCTCGCTTGGAACCAGAGCGGAGTAGGTACTAAAACTAGCTTGTTTAAGGAGGTACCGGGCTAGTGGAAACACGCTGCAAATCAAGTAGAGCTGAGAAGAGTAGGGCCAAGGCATGCTAGTGGAAAAGAGCCATTATACTGTATAAAGCTCTCACTGAGGGCATTCACACCAGCACCCAATTTCCCCAACTGATATCGAACCCGCCAGCATATTTACACTGGGAAATGTCTGGTTCAGAAACTGAAAAGTTGGTGCAAAGCTGGAAACCAAAAATAAATTGGTTCCAGCTGTGAACTGTGACACCATCTGTGGACATGTGTTTTGAATTAATAAACTAAGTAGGATGTTGAGGAAGAAGCGGAACAAACACACTCTTCTTACACACCAGAGGCCTTTTACACGTCTTCTATGTCTCCTCATCATCAATTGTCATTGCGTGCTTGATTGCTGGATGGAAACAAAAACTGCAAGTACAACAGCAAACATTTAGAATATTGATGCAAAATGCAATTTTGCCGGTCGGTTGTTTACTCCCGCCTGGCTAAAATGGAATGACATCCTCCCACTTTCATTCAACTTAAAGGGACTGTGAGGAGAATCTATTACCGGCAACGTAAAGACTCTGCTACCCATGAGCACGTGCGGCAACTGTCGTAATGCTGGGTTACAGTAATCTCAGAACTGGGAGTGACATCATCTCTGACTTATCGCCGTTCCAGTTGAAGTCGGAAAAAAACATGCCGATCTACCAGGCTATTGTTAGCTGTTGTTAGCACGCCCTGTGTTATTGTTCACAAATATCACATGAAGAATGTGATGATCACTATGGCAGCATTTTGTAAATATAAGTCTAACAATATGATGTATACAGCTGATCTAGAGTGACACACCCCAGTCAGAAGTGCAAATAAATTGATTATTACAGGAGCTAAATAACTGTTTACACTGGGGGCATCCATCTTCCATTGTCAGCTCGGGGGTGGCGAGGTTTCACCGAGTTCCCAGTAGGAAATTCCGACTTCGGGGGGCATTCCAGTTGCAGTTTCCTACTCGGAACTCGGAAATTCCTACTTGTGACTCCAACTGGAATGCACCAAAAGACTTGACCAAACCAAAGCGTGTTTGTTGTGATGCTAATGAATGCAGCTTGGACCTTCCTCAGAACTCTGCATTGCTTTACAACTTCTTTTTTCAACAACTTACAGGATGCAAAGCGACGAGGTAATGTATCTCTAGTTACGTAGCGGTAGTTTTTGATGTGTGACAACAAGCAATTTTTGGAAACTTAGAATCGTAGCTTTGTAGCCAGCTATATATGGCTACTTACAGCCCAGTGCTCTAAGACGTGTCAGAATAATATAAATTTGCTCTAGTTTTAATTGTCTTGTTCCTGAAGTTGAGTATCCAGGCCAGTCCAGCCCTGTCTGACCCGACCGGAAGGCTAAGGAACAGCTTTTATAGATAACCTATTTTGATGCTATAAAACTCATCTTAAAGTGTGTATTTCAATCAGGCATATATCTAAAAGTGAGACTTTTACTTAGAAACTCCTCACAGTCCCTTTAAACTGGTTGGTTCACGAGAAAGCACCAAGATTCTGAGAAGCAACTGGTTTCAGAACCAGAACCATAGCAGTGAGAAAGCCCTCAATGTGCCACAGTGCCTAACCCTCTCTCCTATAGCTTTAATACTCAAGTATGATGTCATTGCTGAGTCAGTTTGAATGTGTCTTGAGGTGTGTTTATGGCAGAGATACAGTATGTTACAGTGCTCTTTTTAAACAGCAGTGTGAAAATGGCTTATTTTAACTTTGGAATTAAGCTGGTTTTAAGTCTGAATTCTTGTGAAACAATACGTTATTAATAACATAGGTGAAAGTACAACATACATGCGAGAACATGTGGAGGAACAGAGTGAAGAACAAATTATAAACCACAGCGTCCCAGGACATTTCTATGCCATTTATGATATCCCTATTACATTCGCCAGATCAAACCCTGATTTAAATCCAACCCTACCTTCAGGTGTGGGGGCAGTGGAGCTCAGTCCGTAAGGCCTTGGGCTGTGGACACAAGTGGCTGATTCAAGTCTCGATTGAAACAAATTGGGAAGTTGGTTTGGTAGCTGGTGGGATACAAGCTGACTTCCTGGTGCCTTGCCGCTGGTTACAGGGGCTGGTAACGTAGATTAAGGGGTTTTCATTCTTCGTCTCTGGATCCTCTTGGTGTAGGTTATGCATTGTTACACCTTGAAACTTCACTGTGTGCAAACACCTGTGAATAGAGTAAACCAAAAACCAAACCAAACCAGTCATTTACTTTAGATAATATAATCCAGACACTGAGATTGATTTAAATCTGATCATGTACAGAATGTTTTTTGTTCAGTTTTGTATTAAAAAATATCCAGATAATTTAAAACAAAGTAATCAAATGTTCAGAAAAAATGAAGTTTCTAGTCCATGTAATACAGAGAGGAACTATATGTCAATATATTTGTGTTTTATAGCATGGCGAGCTTGAACTGGATGACTAAAAACTCTCAGCTGACTGTGCTATAAGTTAGGTGTCATTATTTCATATATTACCTTAATGGTAAGTGAGCTGAACAAAGAATTTCTCCTTTAAATTTCTGCTGGTGAGTATCGTATATTCTTACGAGCATGATGAACAAACTCGACTGTAACCCCTCAGAAAATGTAACATCGCAGCTGAAGTATTCGACTCTGCATAGCACCCTAAAAGCTGTGCACTCTTCATTAAACAACCTAACATCTGATGTGTGAATATGGCAGCGTCAATAGGTTAATTCTCAATTTAAATCTACCTTGTAGTTCAAAGCTTAAGCATTTAAAAGAAAAAGATTGATTTTGACATCATTTTATCCATCCCAGTCCCTGACAGCTTCACTAGCTCCCCAATGGTCCACTCGCAGTCAAGTATTTGAGGCATCAATGCAGCAATGGGAATAGGAGCCGGCGGGACCAGTATTGCATAGAACTCAATGAGGCCAAATGGATGAATGGGGCCATTAGAGAGTCATTAGAGTGGAAGTGGTAGTGACATGTGACAAGCTGCCTCTGCAATCATGGGCATAAAATACTTCAGGGATCATTGAAGCCTTTACATTTGAGCTTTCAAATGGTCATAACTGTAATGTTAAAGTTCCCTTAAATGTTAGTCATTTAGATACATAAGAGCTACCTTTCTCTGTGCAGGGGAAGGCCTTTCTCCCCCTACTTGCCTTTTATTGCATCTAAAATAAACTGTCAGGATTTATTATTCATATTTTTACTGTAAAAGGTCTTCTTTATAGTTTTACCATAGAAGGTCCCGGGTAGATTGATCAGCAGCCAAGTATTATCCATTTTTGAAACAGTGACAGAGCCACACATGAAGACAGATGATGTCAGACTTGTCAGTTTAGTTATTGTGGTGTTTAGAGACATAGGACAACGCAAACCAACCGATTCATTAACCAAAAAGGCAGCGATCACACATGACTTCAGTGTAAATAAAAATCAGACAACATCAGGGGGCTAAATACAGCTAACAGTTATGGTGCGTTCCAGTTGTAGTCGGAAGTCGGAATTTCCGAGTTTCGAGTCGGAAACTGCAACTGGAATGTCTCCCAGAGGTTGGAATTTCCTACTGGGAACCTCGCCACCCCCAAGTTGACAATCCAAGATGGCTGCCCCCAGTATAAGCAGTTATTAAGCTCTTGTAATAATCAATTTATTAGCATGTCTGACTTGTGTGTGTTGCTCAAAATCAGCTGTATACACAATATTGTTAGATTTTTATTTACAAAAATGCTGCCATAGTGATAATCACATTCTTCATGTGATATTTGTGAACAACAACACAGGGCATGCCAACAACAGCTAACAATAGCCTGGTAGATCGGCATGTTTTTTCCGACTTTGTAACTGGAACGCTGATAAGTCGGAGATGATATCACTCTCAGTTCCCTCTTCCCAGTTCTGAGGTTAATGGAATGCAGCATTAGCTTCCTATAACATCTTTAGCGGTCGTGATTTCCGTCTGATTTCCTCCTCTATCCTTCCTTCCTCATCAGTTTATGAATGGTTTACAGGTTATGCTGACACTGGGTTTTTATTTTTTTAAACAAATCAACAAGTTGGACCTCTGTGTTCACGTCCATCTATCTTTACGTTCAGAATTTACTCCTGTTGCCATGGCTACATTTGCCTCCTGCTCCAAAAGCTTGCTCCCTGATTGGCTTTTCTCTGGTCCATGTCACCAAACAGAGGATTTGCTCGGCTGACCTCGGTGCACCACACACAAATCAGAACTTCTTTTTTTGTTAAATATTGAAATGTTGAATAGTTATGATTTCTAGTTAGGGTAGCCCCAGAGATCCAAGACGAAAGTTGGCCTGATTGTCTTGGTGTGTGTGCCACACATCAAAATATGATTGGTGGATCAGCAATGATGCATCTTTTTACTTTTTATTGATCCCTACAATTGTTTCGCTGATAGAAACAACTGCCCACGGCCAAAAGAGCACAACACATAATGTGAAGTGTTATCATATTACTGATTTACCAGTCCAGGAACTTAGCACATTAGTACTGTGACTTAAATCAAGCTGAAATGCATCCCCCCTCTGGCTGCTTCCTCAGAAACAAATATGTCAACATAACTGCTGCAGCAGGTCAGTCATCCTCCTCTAAAGAAGCTGTGGCTTAACTGACCAAAGTTTAGTCAGTCTGTCAGTTAAAGTAATAATCCGAGGTTACAATCTATGTGACATAAGTTTGCTAAAAGCGAGTCAGCTCACTGACAAAGTTAAAAAAAAAAAAAAAACATTATTTTGCGTGTGCTTGACTTGTCAGGAAAATATTCCTCATCTAAATTAAGTTCTTCTGTTTAAAAAAAGTCTGAATCAATTGTGTGGCGTTTAAGGTCAGCTTGGTAAAATCACAATTAGACAAAGATCATTGATGTCATTATTACATTTTCATACTTAATTAAATGGAGCACATTTGGTTTCAAAAACCTAAATTAACACTGCAGTTTAACGGTTTTAATTAGTTTACTGTGTTTGCAGAGAGATCTCAAGGCACTTTCAAAAGAGAGGTTCAATGTAAAACTCTTCTTTTATTCCTTATTTTATTTCAACATAATTTGATCTTGTTACTTAGTTTTATAATTTTTTTGTATTTTATTGTACATAATTTTTGTTTTGTTCTTTATTACTAATTTTTTTATTTTAATGATGATGATGACGTTTATTATTGTTATCATTATTGTTATTATTAATAATGTTTTTTGGTAGATGTTGAAAGATTAAGGGGGTTTAAAGAGACAACAGGAGTCAGAAGAGAATTCAGGCTAGATATACATTTATGGATGCATTTTCCTAATCCCATTTCTCTGTTGAATATTATTTTATTAAAGGATGAATATCATCTGTTTCTGTCTTGTTTAATGTGCCAGCTTATCCATCAGAATGTTAAACAGAATTGGTATCCGTGGAAAATGTATAAATTGGCACTCTTGTTGAGACTTATTCTAGTATCTATTAATCTGTATTGGTTTTGGTTTATGTATGGAAATTTAAATGTATATCAGTATATGTGTTGATTTCTCATTTTATATAATTACACATAATGATGTGTAATGAGTGTATTTGTCAGGCTATTGGTAAAGGTGCTGTGACTGCAGGGGCGGATTTAGTCATGTGGGGGCTCAAGGCAAACCCAGTCATTGGGGCCCTTCATATCCCTGTACTGTGCTGATACATTTTTTCAATTATTTTTATTAATTTATGAACTTATGGGATGGGTGCAGAGAAAAAATATACAAGGAAATTACAGATATCAAACAAGGGTTGTCTCCAGACTGTAATTAACCTTAACAGTCGAAAATAATGTCTCCTTAAAAAACAGTATGTCGGAGACAAAGTTCCCATTCCCTACTCAGATAACTCATTTAGTCTTACTCATTCACACCACAAGAGACAAACTAGATGGACAGACAATTGTCAGAAGTATTGACAAGAAGAGGGGAAAAAAGGGAGTGAAGAAGAAGAAGAAAGGGAAGGTAGTAATCAAAATAAAAAATAAGTAATATTAAATTAAATTATAATATGAAAAGTAAACAGTATCAGTAACTCAGTATTTCATTGGTTTTCAGCATGCTGATACATTTTTTATTATTATTTTAATCTTGTAACATAACGAAACAAAATGAATTTTCTTAAATTCTGTAATTTAGTTCAATTTTGACAGTCGAGTGTGCCAATAAGTTCTGCTTTTGAAATCTGTTACAGTTATCTGACAGCTTAAGATACAAGTTACATACCCATGTTTATACGTCCTCCACATCCAGGGAATAATATTTATGACCAAAAAAAGAATTTTGAATCTAAATGTTTATGATTACAGAGCCCCTGAAGGGACATCAGCAAAAATAAATAAGAAGTTTATCATGCACAGGCAAAATTATCCAGTGCATGGGCCTTAAGCTTTTTTTTACAAATTGTTGTAGAGTTTGAAAAGTTATGAATTTAAGTACTTTACATGATATTATGATTGGAAATAAAGACAATGACATCAAATGTTTAAGGTCTACTGTCAAAATGATTATAAAATATGGATGTTGATCTCCTCTAATTCATACTACAGCGTGTGAATTAAGACTAAAATATTAATAACTGTGCTGAATCAAAGAAAACTTTAATAATACATTTTTGTGAGATGTTTGGGGGGCCCTGGACATGTTGAGGCCCCAGGCAATTGCCTGTGTTTGCCTAATGGTAAGTACGCCCCTGTGTGACTGTTTTGATAGGTCTTTGCTGTTGGGCACAAACCTCCTATCTCCATATTTTATGATTTTTTCCTTTTCTCAGTGCTATTAGTCACCATACATGCAAATGTGTGGGCTGTACAATCTACTAATGAAAGAAAAACACACAAAAAGAACAATATGCAAAAGTTAAGCATTTCCTGAAAAGCTGTTATTCTGGAGTTAGGAGGTTTTTGTCACAGTTTACAAAGGGCGAAGAAAGAGAGAACCCAAGTGCAGGGCAACAAGTCATATGATTAAAAAAGAAGGAATAAAAACCGAAACACTTACATCAGTTTAAAGATTCCAACCAAAAATCACCAAGATGCCAAAACAGCAATCCATGAAACAATTCAAAACATGAGGAAACACTGAGGGTTGAACCTCAGAGGCAGCTGACAGAGGCAGAAGCACAGAGACAGGCATGTGAGAGCAATCACACAGGTGAACACAATCAGGGCAGACAAGGCAGGAAGTGAAGCAGGACACGACACACATAGGACAAAACTACAAAATAAAACAGGAAACACTGAGGACTGATCCAAAGAAAAGATGAAAAAGAGAATAATAAAGTCTAAAGTAGAAACAATACATCAGGTATAAAACAAAGACACAAAGCATCTGAAATGACAAAACTTACATGGACAACTATAAACCTCAATTCCAGAAAAGCTGGGACATGAGGTAAAAAGTAAATAATCGAGAACAATGATTTTCAAATCCCTTTTGACTTATATTCACAAATTAAAGGCAGCATGTCTGAACTGATTACCTTTATTACTTTTCTTTTTTCAATCATTAGAGTATGATCTCTGCAAAGAGCTCCAAAAAATGCAGAGACAGGGTCATGTTTACCACTGTGTTACATAAACTCTCCTTCAACAATACCTTATGGACATTTGGGAACTGAGGACATAAGTTGTTGAAGCTTTGTAGGTGGAATTTCTTCAGGTCTGGAGGGCAGCCAGTCATTATAAGCACTTACATTATGACAGTATATCTGATGTGTCGTACTTTTACATTATACATTTTTTAAGTGGATAAAGGTGAGCAACAGGCACAAGCTTAATGTATGCTTTTGCCTGCTCAGGTTCAAATCAGGTCTATTGCTAGCTATCATGGTCTCCTCCCCCACTTTTTCTCTCCCGATCCTCTTCAATGAAGGAATAAATGCCCAAGTTTACAAAAAAAGAATAAATATTATAATCATATATAATAAATAAATGCATACTTGTCCTTTTAATAATAATAATACACATTTTTAACTTGATATCATACCTCTTCCATCTTTAATCCTATAATGCCAATTGTATCATATTTGATACATACTTGTATAATACGTCCATTTACTCAATATGATCAACAAATTACAAAAAAAAAACATCTGAATACAATCAGATAAATGATAAAAATGTCTTTAAATGGATTATCAGTTGCCAAAAACACCTAATGTATCAAATGAGACATGTGAAAAATCTATATGTTGAATTTTATGGACATTTTGATATTTGTAGGGTTTTAGCAGAAAGTGAAACAAACATTTCAGCTCCAAAAAATTAGAATTTTCTGGCTATAACCTATGGTCTTGGGCCTTAAAGGGTTAAAGGATAAGTTTGGTTTCTACAGCTTTCACATAGTTCATAGAATGAAGTAGAACAATATACTCACCCAGAAGGCTTTCCTGATCCAAACAGTGCTTTGGGAGATATTTAGATCCAAAATCATCCATGTAATGGTAGCACATAGGGCATACAGTGCCACTCCTAAAACTGCATTAATCGTCCAAAAACTCATTAGTTTCACCAATATTTCATCATGGTCCGCTCGGGCTACTCCTCCAAGACAGTCTGGGGTTGCTCCACCCATGTTTTTGTGACTGTGCTGACCTCTGAACTGAAAACTTTCTTCACGGCTGCCGCGCATGCGCAGTACGGCTTCCTCCTTTCGATGAGCTCCTCATCTGTAAACTCTGGCTCAAAACTGTAAGGACACCCATCATATTCAAAGTTCTCGTCCACAACATCTTCATCTGATAGATATTTGTCCATTTTGCACAAAACTGGAAGAAGAAAGTTGTTGAGTAGTTGGCAGTCGCCCCTGAAACAATGAGCCGTACTGCGCATGCATGGCAGCTGTAAAGAAAGTCTTCAGTTCAGACGTCAGCACAGTCACAAAAACATGGGTGGAGCAACCCCAGACCTTCGTGGAGGAGTAGCCCGAGTGGACCATGATGAAATATTTGTGAACCTATGGGTTTTTGGACGATTAATGCAGTTTTAGGAGTGGCGCTACACATGCCCCATGTGCTAGCATTATAAGGATGTCCGCTGCTCGATTTTGGATCTAAATATCTCCCGAAGCACTGTTTGGATCAGGAAAGCCTTCTGGGTGAGTATATTGTTCTACTTCATTCTATAAACAATGTGAAAGCTGTAGAAACCAAACTTATCCTTTAACACCATAAACATACAGAGTGATATATATATTGATACATATAAATACACAGTCCATAATAATACTGCAACATGTCTTGACGCGTACAGAAAAAAGCAAACCAATACAAAACGCAAACATTTATTTATTTATTTAAGTATATGCTTGGTTTTGGTATTTGTATTGGTTTGATTTATGTACAGTATGTGTAAAGACATGTTTCAGTATATTTATCAGACTGTGCATTGGTATATGTATCATTGTATATCACTCTGCGTGTTTTGGTTCCTGTATCGGTTTCTGTATTGGTGTTTTTATCTATCAGTGCTTGTGTTTGTATTGGAAGCTTTATCCATGTCAGACGATCTCACATAAAGATGACGAATTGGTATCAGCAGCAGAAAATCTGATTCCAGGCATTTCTATTCCCTTTGTATAATAAGCCACAATAGAGAGATAGACTGGATTTTCAGTGAGGCTGAATGTGTGCGCCCACATTTATATGCACTCCAAGTTTCCTCAAACACACCAAAAGAAGGAAAGTATTCATTTTTTGCTATATGAAATTCCATGTGTTGCTGCTGCAGAGTCCTGCAGGGACAAAAACTTTGCTGTGTGCATGCTGCATCAGTGCTATAGTGAACAATCAATACCATTGTTGTAGCAGGCACACCTGTCCGATGCAGTGAGTGTGTGTGTGGTCGGGTGGTGACAATAGGAAGATGCATTTTAGGAATTTTATCGCCTCTAGATGGGGAGAAGCTGTTTTTGAGTAAAAACCACACTGCAAAGAAAAAAAAGTCGAAGAAGATTAAAGTCTGTGAAGGGGGAGAGAAAAGTAAAAAATGTCAGTCTGAGCCTGTTCTGCATCTCGCAGTGACATTAAATCAAACTTTCCAGCATTTGAGCGGCAGAGTTGGAGCTTATGATCTTTCATTTTGGCTGTTTGTGTTTGTCAATCGATGGAGATGATAGAGACCTGGTGAGCAAACAGACTTTTGAGGCGTTTTGCAGAGCAAGTATTAGAGATAAAATGAGGTGCTCTGTTGTGGTGGTTTTACATCACCCCTCATACAAATAAATCCAAGGAAAGTTTGCCCCGGGCAGAGCCAACAGGAGAGCACTTCTGCAGATATATGAGGGACTTATTTATGAATCTGGATGAAGGATAAAATCAAACTCTTAAAGTCCAGCTCACAGCTGAGTGCGGAGTAATTTTCTTCAACAGCATGCATATTCCCTCGGAAAATTATATGTTCTTTAAATGCTGGGGTGTAAGTCGTTTACTGTAATGTAAAGATGCTGCCAGAGCGATTTAAAAGAGAGTTTCTGCTCCTCCCACAGTTCTAAAGTTCTTCCTGTGTTGCTCGGACACTTCAAGCTTGTCGGATAAGTCTTATTTTACGCTAGCCAGCAGAGGCAAAGACACTCAAATATGACAATTTTGCATTGTTCAGAGACAATGAAAAATCAAAGAGTACACAAAGCAAAGAGCAGTTTCCGCAAAATAACTCCCTTAAAGTCCGATGATGTTAAAACCTCAAGGTGATGCCGACCAAATTTAAAATTCATTGAATGCAAATTTCAACATTGCTCAGTTCAGAGGCTTAATTGCTTCCTCTGTGTTCTCCCAAAGCATTTTTCAAAAACAGTTTGTCCTTTGGACGCGAGCTACAATTATCAGTTTTACATGCCTCACCTATCTTCTGTGAGACTTTGAGGAAAGGTAGACATTTTTATGAGAGGACCCGAGACCTTAAGTTGTTTTTGTACATTTTTTAATAAAGTTTGGGGGTTGTGGTCAACAAGGACTGTGTTTTGGATTCACCATGACCAACATATACAAAGCTCATAAAATATTTATGATCATATCAATAAACTAAAAATTGAAGGCCTGATCCTTGCAGGGTTTTTTTCTTTTCTTTTGAATACAAATATTTGTTTTTGAGGGTGCTAAGAAACTGGAGGTATAGTGGGCAGTCTTTAGATCATCATTTCAGATGTACTAAATAACCTTGCCATTAAAAAAAAAGTCTCTTTATGTCAAAGTGACAGTTACAGTGCCCACACAGTCCTACTTAACCATCTTTTCTGTAAAATAAACTGCTTTTGAATAAGATATCTTAAAACTTAGATGTTTTTCTCTCTTGAAATTTCAAGGATGCTTGATGGAACATTACACTGTGATACTGAATGAGAATCATACAAATTTCAAGACGCGTTCCCAAGGCCTTTAAATGAAATGTATGGTGTTTGAGAGTCTTTGATAACAGGCGTATAAAATCTGTCCTTTATGAGATGATTCAATCTTCATCTTGACTCACAAATGACTTACATGATAAACATAATAAGAAATAAAAATGCACTGAAATTAACTTATGCAAATCAAACATTACTCTGAAAGGTGCTATGAGGAGAATCTATTTCTAAAGACATAGAGACTCTGCTACCCATGAGCATGTGCGGCGACTGTCGTAATTCTGCGTTCCAGTAACCTTGGAACTGGGAGTGACATCGTCTCCGATTTATCGGCGTTCCAGTTGAAGTCGGAAAAAACATGCCGATCAACCAGGCTATTGTTAGCTGTTGTTAGCACGCCCTGCATTGTTGTTCACAAATATCACATGAAGAATGTGATTATCACTATGGCAGCATTTTTGTAAATATAAGTCTAACAATACGATCTATACAGCTGATCTAGAGCGACACACCCCAGTCAGAAGTGCAAATAAATTGATTATTGCAAGAGCTTAATAACTGCTTATACTGGGGGCAGCCATCTTGGATTGTCAACTTGGGAGTGGCCAGGTTCCCCCGAGTTCCCAGTAGGAAATTTCAACTTCGGGAGACATTCCAGTTGCAGTTTCCTTCTCGGAACCCAGAAATTCCTACTTCTGACTACAACTGGAACGCACCAAAAGACGTGACCTAAGAACTCTGCATTGCTTTACAACTTCTTTTTTTAACGACCTACAGGATGCAAAGCCACGAGGTAATGTATCTCTTTCTAGTTACGTAGGGGTAGTTTTTGATGTGTGACAACAAGCAATTTTTAGAAAACTTAGTATCGTAGTTTTGTAGTCGTCTGTCTGACCTGACCACGAAGCTAAGGAATAGCATTTAGTCAATCTTTTATCAACAAATCAATCTATCTATCTATCTATCTATCTATCTATCTATCTATCTATCTATCTATCTATCTATCTATCTATCTTTTCTAAAATCAAACCTAATTTCAATGTCTACCACTAAAACTATTGCATTGTCCTGCTTTCTTCACATCATTCTGAGCTCAAGCATATTTCCACTTGTTTAAAAAAGGTTGATAACTATTCAAATGGCCATCTCTGCTTAGGGGCTTTTGATATAAAATACATAAAGTTACCTCTTGAGAGCCAAAGGTGGAATACATTATGAAAAAGGTTCTAGCATTTAAAGAAATGTTACACAGGATAGCAGTGCTGTTTTGAATTTTCAGTCATTTCTACAGAGCCCCTAAGATACCACGAAGAAAAAAACAATATAAATCGTACGCATGAGATATTAATTTGTAAGCTCGAAATACTTACTTGTGCGCATGAAATATTAAAACATGGCACAAAATACTTATCCATGCGCATGTTTTAATATATCATGCGCAGGTTTAAGTATCTCGTGCGCATGTTTTAGCTAAAATGTGCGCACATATAAGTAATTCAAGAGCATGTTTTAGTATGCTGTGCGCACAATTTTTTTTCTCTCCATGGCACCTTAGGGGCTCTGTACATTTCAGTATATTATCAATTGAGTTATTTTACAATGTTAACATTCATTATTTTTCAGAAGTTGTTTCTCAGGCCAAAACCACTTTGCTAACTTTTTTCTGATTTTTTTTTGCTGTTGTTGTTTCACGGAACACTGGCAACTTTTCCTCAGAGTGAGTCAGTTTTGGTATTTTTTAACCAATTGAAAATACAGAAAAACAATTTGTACTCAGGACACTACAATGTTTATTCACTCCATACTTGAGCACCCATTTCCTGAAAAGTAGCATTTTTGTAGAGAGGAAGTTTGTGCATGACAGTGACAAAATACTGGTAAACCTTTAGTCAGGTTTTGTAACAGAATAAAAAGAAATATTAAATCTGTGGTTGTAAGGTGCTCTCAGCCTTGTCAGATCTATGTAACCAATGCACAGGGGTGTCTGTCTTTCAAGGGGGCAGCCTCTAACTAAATCTTGCCTGTGGCTCCTTTCCTTTATGCCATTCTCCAACTCTATCTGCTGTCTTGTCTCCGAAATCAGGAAAAACAATTGTAATCTGTCCCAAAGTATATATGCAGGTTGCACCGATTCACACAAAATTAAGGAGAATATACAAAAAAAGTTTTAATTTTATTAAATGCTTACTTGAAGGTGCTATGAGAAGAATTTAATTTCAGTGACATAAAGACACTGCTACTCATGAGCACGTGCGGCAACTGTCATAAAGACGTGACACAATATGGATGCATTAGAATACATCCAAGTCAAAGCGTGCGTTTGTTGTGATGCTAATGAATGCAGCTCGGACCTTCCTCAGAACTCTGCATTGCATTACAACTTCTTTTTTCAACAGCTTACAGGATGCAAAGCGATGAGGTAATATATCTCTTTCTAGTGGCGTAGCGGTAGTTTTTGATCTGTGACGACAACAATTTTGGAAAACAGTATCGTAGTTTTGTAGCCGGCTATATATTGCTACTTACAGCCCGGTGCTCTAAGACGTGTCGATAATAGAAACTTGCTCTAGTTTTAATTGTCTTGTTCCCGAAGTTGAGTATCCAGGCCAGTCCAGCCCTGTCCAACCCGACCGCAAAGCTAAGTAATAGCATTTATAGATAACCTATTTTGATGCTATAAAACTTATCTTAAAGTGTGTATTTCAATCAGGCATATATCTAAAAGTGAGACTTTTTCTGTAATTACTTAGAAACTCCTCACAGCATCTTTAATGATGAAGAAGTTGTGTTTCTGAATTAAAAAGCGAAAACCTGAAGAGAGAGAAGAGAAACTTCAGGCATTTGTTGACAGCCATCTAAACAACAGGAGAACGTCTCTTCAACTCACTTTTTAGATTGCATTCAATTGTTTTTTGGACAATTGTTACATTTTCTCATTACGATAGATTGAAATTCTTCCCAGTGGTCACACCTTGAGCCGACTGCGCTGAGCATACCAAGAGGCCTTCCTGTGTGCCTCCTTAATGACTTCTTGTTGGAGGAATTAAGGACTAATATGCTGTGCATGCCGGTCTGGAGCTCATTATTGTCGAGCATGTGTCCCTTAATGTCAAACATGACCAAAGTTTCTAACTGTCAGCCCTCTGGGAGAAACAGCCGTCAGGTAAAAATACACTTTTATACCGGGCAGATTTGACTCCATTATCCACATAACTGCAATAATTGTGCCACATTCAACGGCAGCTCACACACTAAACCCTTACAGGAGTTAAATTTATCCGGACACATCATCCTACTTGTTGGAAGCCATAGGGCTAAATCTCCCTCATAACAGCCCACA
This sequence comes from Scarus forsteni, assembly GCA_036419115.1. Classification (NCBI taxonomy): domain Eukaryota; kingdom Metazoa; phylum Chordata; class Actinopteri; order Labriformes; family Labridae; genus Scarus; species Scarus forsteni. The sequence continues at coordinate 12,003,117 of JAZDUH010000359.1, read as the reverse complement.
GGACTGTTAGCACCGGCTGGATTGACAGCCTACTAATGGCTGATCTCTGAGGCTCGGGCCACAGAGATGTTTTTAACCGGTGTTAGTACACGCTGTTACGGAGGCCTGTCACACTGTACCCAGACCTCTCTCCCCGCCACTGCGATGAAGGAGGAGACAGATGTCCAAACAGCCAGCAGGTCCATCAGTCATGAGTTTTTTTTTTTTTTTATCTTATGAGGGGGGCGAGGAGGGGAGGGTCAAGTGGGAGACAAACAGATGAATGGAGATGACACCATTCCGGCCGCTCTGCTACTCTAATGAAAAACAAACTCATTTTCAGGGAAGTTTTCCGGGTAATAAGACAGTCAGCCAGCCGCATCCAAACAGAGGGACGGGAAGTTTTCTAAAGTTTGGCTTTTTTTTTTTTTTTAGATCGAAGCCAGACTGTGAAACTTCAATTTCTTGTTCAGAATTCTTCTGAGACCGAAACAAGACAAGAAATGTGAGGCATTTCTCAGAACTGAACAATGCTTAAGGCAGAAAATAAAATATTCCAATCAAATCCTTTAAAGTATGAAAGCTATGAATTAGAACAAATCCACTCAGATGAATTACAATGAAAAACTGTAAGACTTGGGCACAGAGGGTAATGGATCGGGTGATAAGGGATAAAAGTAACTGTGAGGTTTCTAAAGATCACAATGGTTCTTATTAGGGGTGTACTGTTTGACAATATTAGAAAAATAACTAGAATATATTGGTGATCTGGCACAGCAGAAAGATCATATGATCAACTATGAGGTTCATTCTATCTGATATAATTTTATACGACCTCTTTTTCCTCAAGATTGAGATTTTCAAACAGATACACATAGGCCTGTCACGATAATCAATAAATCAATTAACCGAACGATAAATAAAAACGTCCTCGGTAAGTTTGCCGGCCTTGATACACTGACACGTGCATGCATGATTGTTTTTCCTCCTCTCTTTCTACCAAAGAGGCTGAATGAGAAGATGCCTCACTCTGTCCATCTTTCTTAATAGGCTGCGTCGATTCTATAGTGGATTTAGCGGATTTATAGCAGAGTGAGCATCTGTCAGATATGCAATCTTTTGGGGGGGGAGGCAGGGCCGCTCGCACGTACACACACAGAGAGCTGAAGTGAGCATCCGAACAGTAATGAGGAAACCGCCAGCTGTCCCAGTGTGGGAATATTTTGGTTTTAAACTGAATTTTAAACAGGGTGTGAGCTCATGAACACTGACGAGCCAATATGTCATCTTTGAAAGTAGTGGCAATGAGGAAGGGGAGGTGCAGCGGAGCCTTGATCTTGACAGTCAGCGCTTACTGGGGCATTTGATTGGCAAAGTAAATTTAAATAAGCAAAATGGTGCACACTCAGAGACAGTGTCCTTCGCTACAAAGCCAGAAATGCTACAAACGTTTGACAGACGGTACGAATTCATTGGGAGAACATACATGTCACAATCAATTCAGGAACTATATAAAGTCCCTTTTATTTATTGTTTTTATTTTTGTGTGTGTTTTTATTGAAGTTTCGTTTTTTTCTATACAGAGACAAGGTCTATTTTTTATTGTTTTTGAGTAGTATATTTTTTTTATTTACATGCAATTTTTCCTAAAAGAGAGTCCATTTCATTTTCATTGTTTTTCTTTCTCTTTTTTTTTTTGTCTGTTAAGTTTATTATGTTTGTTTAATTTATTTTATGAAAAAGATCTAAAGTAAAGTATCTTGCTTTCGATATGGTGTATTCACTTTATTATGACATATATTATAATTACAAATAATGAAAAAAATGAAAAAATAATCAAAATGATATTGACAGTAATGTTGTTTATCGTCAATAATTTTTTGGACTATAATATCCTGTACATATTTGTAGCAAAGTAATAGATGTTTATGATGTTAAAGTTTTAGGCTGCAGGGAACTTAGTCTGTTGTTGTCACTGTTATTTTTAGATTTGTATTTATTGATCACCACTGCGCATTTAATTTACCTCAGCAAATACCCAGAATCAAGACAAAATATTTGGTCTGAAATAAAACCAATTCAGAACAAAATTTGTGATAAAAGACAAAACTGTTTTGTCCACAGAGAGTCCTGGAACACAAAAGAAAAACAAAATTTACACAAACTGACATTTTGGCTCATTTTTGTTCGCATAGAGAAAATGTCAAGCCACATTGACAGAAGGTTATCTTACGTTAGTTGGGCAACACTAAAGTTTGTGGAGTGTGCTGAAAATTTTAAAACACTTTAAAGGTTTGATCCAACATGTTTGTGAACTCCAGCAAGAGTTGACTTCTGCTTTCCTCTGCCAACCTTAGCTTCATCTTCTTACTCCTAAATCCTGGGCTTCTGTTGTACAATTTAAGGGGCCCTCTGGTAACCTTGCATAACAGTTGGACCGGCATGATTCATTGTTTGGAATCAGGCAGATCCATCTTGCAAAGCTGCAACCTACAATGTTTGTGCTTGGCCCAAATTGGCAAGGCCCAATTAGAGTCCTTCAGCAGATACAGGAACAAACTATGTGCACGACGACAGCAGGAAGTGACTGCATGCACAGGGATTAGCATTGATGCTAACAGCGTCAGTATCAATTTTATTGCATTGTGACCACGTGTTCTTTAAATCAAAAAGAAACAGCAGTGGTATAAACCTCTCTATAGTTAAGATGTTTTTCTTCCATTTCTGACATGTTTTGACAAAAGGTTGTTTTATGAAGTGGCTCAAGTTCTGTCGTGCATAAGTGCATGCTGATTGGGGACAGCCATCTTTTTTTTCCTAGACATAGTGTAGAAATACTATGACCAGCTACAGCTGCATGTGGTGATATGTCCACTTTATGGGGTTTTTGATGAGTGACATTGCAATATGTTTGTGCAATGTTCAGCAGCGCCAAGCTCCATTAGGCTAATATTCCAGAGCACACAACTGATGTCTTCCGTCTATGTTGGCAAAGGTTTTAAGCGCATCACAAAGAGGCAGACGGGAATGTCATACTCCACCAGCTCAACATGCCGATACACTTAGATACATTGATCTGGGTTAAACACAGCAAAACTTATCCAAAAACATACTTTCAACACAATTTTGATGATTTCTAACATTGGTCTCATTGGACTAATGTTGTCATCTCAAATATGTAAATAAAGTAAAGTTGTTCATTTTTGGGTTGTATTATGAATTAAAGACTAACTCTTGATACTTCACTCCATCCACCTGTTTATTAATTATTTATAGCAACTTGCTTTTACAAAACCAAAGATGTCAGCTTATCTTTTTGGCTGGTGTGTGCAGAGACAGTTTGAAGCAGCAGGCAAAAGGACCTTGAATAGCTTCTTACATTAGGAGTGTTGTTACAGGTAATCTCCCCACATGTGGCATTGTAGCAGGCACTGCGTGGGTGGCTGCTCAGCGTGCGATAACCATATTTCTAATCGCCCATCTGGCACAAAAGCAAAGAAGTGGAACACTGCAGGAGCAAACTGCATCAAGAAGTTTATCAAAGCTTCAAAAAACATGAAGTTTGACGCCAGCTTTGAACACTCTTGAGTGCAAGGTGAGATATAAACAACCTGACAGTGTTTTTTCTTTTCAGTGACTTTGGCGAATTCCTAACAGAGGACAGTACTTGACTGTTGAAGTGTTGACTCTGAAGGTTCACTTTCACTTCAGCATCAAGTTTAAGTGCTTCCCCTTTCTTTTCTTTCCCGTAACCTCTGCTATAGACTTATTTCAAAGCCTCAGTTTGAAATAAAGTCACTAAAGGAGTGTGCTGATTTGCTTCAGAATGAATTATCTTAGGATCAGACAGAAACACTTTGACCTGAAGATGGAGTGAAGCACAGAACCTGCTTAGTATTCAAGTATAAATGTGAAAGATCAAATTTTCTACACTTGTTCAACAAGTTCATTGTGGTTCCAGAAAAACCTCTATAATCTTTAAGTTTCCTACTTAAACATCCATTTAGATATTGGACATGGATATTACACCCTAAAGAGGAGCACAGGCTACAACTGGGAACAGCAGTATTAGCTACACCCCATTCTGCAAACCAGCTTCACATTGGCGCCTATTTTAGCTGAAACTGGACGAGAGGCCGGGTACAACCTGTATCAGTTGCCAGCTGATCGCAGAGCCACATAGAGAGAGATGACCATTCACAGTCACACTCATACCGAAGGCCAATTTGGAGTCACCAATCAACCCCAATGAGCATGTTTTTAATCCATAGGAGGAAGCCAGAATGCCCGGAAAGAACCCATGCATGCACAGGGAGACCATGCAAACTCTACACGGGGCCATGACTGACCCAGGCATCAAACCAGCAACCTTCTTTGCTGGGAGGCACGTGCACAAACTGCTATGGCAATTATTATAATCTTTTTAAGCATTATTTTGATAGATTTGTATTTTTACAGCTATATTTCCAAGCATATCCCAATCTCTCATGTTCAAAATTATATAAAAAAAGTAAAAGCCAACTTGGGCAGTGGCTTAGTTTGGTTCAGTACAGTTAGGTACAGTTTGGAGTGGAAAACTCTGATCTTGTTTGTGTATCTGCTGCCAGTTGTACCTTCACTTAAGGGCAGGGTTGTGTGCTGGAAGGAGAGGGTCCTGCCAGCTAAGTAATTGTATGACGTCAGAGCATTATAATGCAATAAATGCACTGTTTAAAGTATACACCTTAAAGGGACAGTTCAGTTTTTTTTAAGTTGGGTTGTATGAGCTCCACATGGTCACTAAAGGTGCGTACACACCGGACGCTACTTGTACTACCTTGGTGATCACTCTCCATGAAAAGTCAATGTACAGTCGCGATGGGGCGGGGCTAACCCTTCGGCGATTGTGACAGCCGCTTTTCACACTTTCACATAGCTTGTCGCGTGATGTGAAAGTAAAAAAAAGTTGATTAATCAGCAGGTGTGTGCACGTGTGACGATACACTCGATGGACAGTTATTCATCTGGACTACAGAGTAACAATCTATGTCCGTGTGAGAAACATTAGTCAGTGAGGACATTAGTTCCACCTAGATGGACCGCGGGAAACTGACAGATAATGCTGCTGCAGGGCATCAGCCGCAGTGTTTTGTGTTTGATAAGTAAGTGAAAAGGATACAGCTGGAATAATGTCCGCTTATACATCCTATATGATATGATCGCGGTGAAACTTGAGCAGACGGGATGTCACCAAGCGACGGCCGACAGCAACAATGACTAAAATGAGGTATTTATGGACGTGCGACGCTATGTCAGTGGGCGACGCGATTTTGGGAGCTGGGTCGTTTGCGGTGTGAACGCAGCATTAGTACATTAGATAGAGTAGAAAGTTCTCTCCTCTCCCTCAGTAAGCCACAGTCTGTAACCGTCAGAGATGAAAAAAATAAAAACAGGAAAGTATCGTACCAAATTCAAAGGCTATTTTCTCTGCCTACAAGAACTCAAATAAAAAATAACACAGTTTAAGAGTAAGCTACATATGACTATTTTTAAGTGCATAACATTTCGGAAACATAAAGTTTATCTAGACCTAGCTAACTCACGTATGTATCCCTCCGCTAAATCTATCTAAATCTAAATCTCAGCTGATCTAAACATTCAAGCCAGCCACCTCAGACGCCGGTTGTAGCTTTGTGTAACTTTTATCAAGTATCGTAACTCTTTTGTTTTGACTCTAAGCGATGTGAGGAAGAGACAATGCAGGAAATTAAAAAAAGGATGATTATGACAGTGCCGATGAAGTCCCATTCACTTTGGAGCCAAGAGGATACCTGTATGAACCGGACTTTACAGAAGAAGAGTTGCTGAAGATGGAGATGAACAGACCGAGAGGAAAACAGAGGAAACATCCACAGACACTGGGCATCAAGATAGAGTCGGAAATACAGTGATGTAAATGTTTGACCAGCAAATACTAGGAGGAAAAAGGTGATACGGACGGCAGTATTACTCGTCAAATATATCTTCCTGCTCTTCTGAATCCTGGAGTTTTGTGGACATTTTTCAATTTCTAGCAGAGAAACTGGAAAAACATCCCAAACCTGAAGGACCTAATGACAGTTTCTGCTCAAAGTAAGTAATAATGATATGTCAGAAACAAATAATCAGAGTAGAGGAGGCTGTTTGTTTATCATAACAGTGCAGACTACCTGTGTATGTGTCCCTCTCTCACACACAGGGAGGTTGTCCTAAGTACCTCTGTTGGATTAAAGCCACAGAAGGCTGATGCTCCATGGATGTCATCAGCACTTGAGGTCAGAGATTGGATAATGCTGGTGTGGTGGTTTTCTCCCATGGTGAGTGCGTCTCAGAGGTCAAAATTACTCAGCAGCACTGGCCTTCATCAGGCTTGATGAAGGCCATGTCAAACGCTGCTGGTAAAATAAAGTTGTTTCCTGAACTACAAGTGCTGCTGGAGCTTTTTTGACCTCTTCAAGATTCTTTCTCTCCAAGCACCTTGGAAGTTTGTGAAGTTGTGCCAGAATTTTCTGACCTCTCACACACACACACACACACACACACACACACACAACTATTACTGTGTATTTGCCTCTAATATATTTATATATAGAGAGAGGGATGTACAGATCTGTACACACAATCTGTCAGGTAACAGGTAATGAGAGATGCATTCGCTATACGATGTAACCGCATGCCCTCGTTACGCAGAGGAATATGGTGAAAGCTGAGTTCTCCATGATGTACATCTGTTTCTGCATCAATGGAAGCATCACAAAAACCCCATCTCAGAAATATTTGTCATATAATGTGCTTTCAATTCGTCTACAAAAGTCTATGAGGCCGCTAGCTAACTATGGCGGAGTGATTTAGCAGAGGGACACACAACGTGAGTTGGCTTAGGTCCAGATAAACTTTATATTCAAAATGTTTATGCACTTAAAAACACTCATATATAGCGTACTCTTAAACTGTGGTATTAGTTTTTGATTTGAGTTCTTGTAGGCGGAGAAAATAGCCTTTGAATTTGGTACGGTACTTTCCTGTTAGCGTCTTTTTTTTCATCTCCTATGGTTACAGACTGTGGCTTTCTGAGGGAGAGGGGAGAACTTTCTACTCTATCTAATGTACTTAGTGACCATATGGAGCTCATACAACCCCACTTCAAAAAAACTGAACTGTCCCTATAAGGGGGGATGGCAGCGGTCTGTCATTTCGGTTCCTGACAGTGAACACACCTGTAATCTCGTACTATGCTGAATCGAACTGAACCAAGCTGCTTGGCGGAAACTCAGCATGAGACTATTTTTTTCATATTTGATACAACTTAGGCTGCTAGTTTTCTAAGTTCATAAATCTGAGCTACAGTCTGTTCCAAAGTCAAAGAACATCAATAGCACACTTCAGTGTCTGTATGAGATGCCAGGGGTCATGATCCCATGTCAGTGTGTGATGGAGGAAGAGTAGGCCGGGGGAGCAGAGGTCATCAATGGCTCACTTCCACTTCCAATAGCCCATAGCAGGTGTGGGTGTGAAGATCCTGAGTTCTGATTTGTGAGTGTGTGCAAGATCTGAATTTTTGAATATTTCAGAGCATTTTGAAATAAACACAAATCGTTCAACATATTCTGCTGTTTAGAAAAGAGGAGAGGAGTTGTTGGTGTTTCCCTTAAACCAAGGAAGGAAAGAAAAATGAAATTGATCGAAGGGGAAGGAAACATAAATCAAACATAGTAATTTATCCAGGTTCAAGCTCTGGTGGTTTGAAAAATATAAAAGGCCTCAAATTCAGTAACATTAAAATAACAATACTGCATCGGCCTGTGCCTTTCTCAGGGTGTAGTGGCCAGTGTTGTGTGTAATGGGTTACAGTAACGTAACTACGTTTTCAGGCAAAAGTAAAGTAAAGTAACGCGCTACTACTGAAAATTTGGTCACGAAACGTAGTTTCTTTTTTAATGCGGCGCAACGTTACTTTTCCCACAGACAGATCTGACACCAAAGCTGCCTTCTCAGCTGCTCGCACAGACACGAGCAGCGTTGCTGAGTCCGCTCGTGATAAGCTTCTAAGGGCCGCAAATCTCATGAGTCATGGCTGTGGGTCGCGGCTTTTTGGGCTTGTTTCTAAACGTGAAGTTTCTTCTTGGGGCCTTTCTGTCTGTGTCAATCCCCCTGATTATTTTCCTGCTCCTTAAATAAACCAAACAAGACTGCGGTGGGCAGTTTGTCCACTTCCTTGTTTCCTGGTTACCACGCATGCCCCCAAACTCACTCACGCAAATGACACATGCTCCAGAGCCAAAGTTGCCAGGTCTGCTTATTATAAGTGACGTTCTTTTCTTGAATACGTGCTCGGCACTGTGATATTGAAATGCAATGTTGACGAAAAAATTTACACTTTATGTGGATTTCTCTTTTTAAAAATTAGTATATCACATAAGGAAAGGAAATAGCTGGAGGTTGCTTATTTTGGGCTTGTTTTTATTGACTTGATTGCTTATTTCAGAGGCAAAATGTGGAAACACTGGACAGGAGCTCTCATTCCACAGGGTATGTGACACGATTTTGTAAAATAAAGAGACCAAAAGAAATAACTGCTATGTTTTCTGTAGTAGAACTTTCTGTAGGCCTTCACATTTATGAACAGATATGGGGTTCTGTCCAAGGTCCAGCAATGTAAAAGTAACTTAAAACTAATGGGTAATGTGAAAAGTTACTTTTCATAGAGGGTAACTAAGTAAAGTAACAAGTTACTTTTTTCAGAAGTAACGAGTAATGAGCAAACACTACTTTTTAAAAATAACTTCCCCAACACTGGTAGTGGCACACAGAGACCTGGTGTTTGTAGCCTTCAGAACTAAAGACTGTCCCTTAAAAGCTCTATAAAGAACAAAAAATGCTAACAACCTTAGCAATCAATTATAGATACCAACTGGTATGACTCAGAAGTTTAAATCAAAGGCCAAGGTCTTGGAGCCTCATGTTCATTCTTAGTATGTTAAGAAGCACTTTCTCAAAGTGTTGCACAAGCATCCTCTCCCACTGATGGATGAACTGTTGACATATTTGAGGTCAGGGTCACAGAGCTACAAGTCCATCCCCCCTGCCAAGAGGACCAGTTTGTTATTATAGCTTTTGAGGAATTTCTTCAAGCTTTGCACAAATATGTCAAAGATAAACACAAAATGATAATACTGAAGAGGTAACAAGAAAATGGTCAAGGTCATTAAGCCCCCTGTTTACCATTTGCACATTAAAATTGTGAATGCCATATTTTACTAAGTGTTGAAGGATTTTTAATGCACATATGGCATGGTTCTGGAAAAGCTGTGAAGTTAACAGAGAGCAAACTCAACACGGAAAATTCACACAAAAAATAAAGGGGAAGTTTAATGAAGCTACATCTGTACAGCCCTCACAGATGAAGTTCTAAGATTTACCAAAAAACAGTGATTAATAAGCAAGTAACACGAACAGCTGGGCCAATTATTTGAGCTTGACTTTTGCTCATAAAAAACTGTCTACTCTCTGCTCTATCTTGGTTGAAATATTTTTTTAAAGTTTAAACTCTCTGCGGGTTAACCAGTGTCAACACGGTGCAACTATATCCTAAAGAGGCATTAGTTTATTTTTGAGTCTGCACAATTGCTCCCCAATTATTTATCCACATAATGCAAGAGGGAGGCCATTTCCACATGAAATCAAAATAGAAATGTGGGCCACTTGGAGAAGGTCTTGACTGTTGAAAAATGCTGACCTTGGAGAATTCTCTCCAATTATGTCTCATGGCACACTATTTTAAAAAAAAAGGGTTTTCTCAGTGTGTTGCTTGGAATTGCGGCTTAACATATGCAATGGGATTACCATGGAAAGGAAAACAAAGCTGCCTTGAGAGCAGTTATTCTGTCTAAATAATTAAGCATTGATTAGGCTGAGGCCAAAGGCTGTCTGAGGGGGGTTTGTTGCGTGTTGCGGCCCTTGCTGAAGCCATCCATTTGCAGAAAAATATGCATTATTGTCACCAGCAGAGGAGAAATCTCATGCTTCCCACTTTCCCATTTTCCACTTGACAGCAGCTATCACTGTCCTTAGCATTCTCTCTCTCTCCTTCTCGTTCTACGTGTCTTTTCTTCCTTGCCTCATATTTTTGCTCCTCTGCCTTTTTCGTGTGTATCCACTCATCATTTATGCATTCTATGTAGCGCAGACAAGACTTCCATTTCTCAGCTAAGGGCACTTTTTGGGAGCATAATACACTTACGATACTTTGTTTCCACATTCATTTAATCATTCTGACATTTCATTTCATGCCGTGCTCTTTCATTTCTTAAAACTGGGAGTATTTTTTTATGTTTGCAAAGAGTCCTGCCCCTCCATTGTGGAATAACTAGATTTTTGCTAATGAAGAGCTAATTTAAGCAATGATGATATTTTAATCACCCGAGCCAGAAGAGAGTGTGTGAATGCTTGAGCTTGGCAGGAGTTTTGCAGATGTTGGAAGCTGTTGTCCAAAGTATTATCATCCTTCTTTCAAGGAAAAAGTACAGTTCGAATGCTTTGTTTCTTTGAAGGTGAGTTTATTGAGAATATGGCAAACACTGCGTACACCTGCTTCTCATTACATATCACAGTGTGAAAGCAATCAGACTAGAGCAGTGCAGTCCACAGTGGAGAGAGGCACCAGATCTGCTGGATGCAGGTTTGAAATTACAAAGAAAAACAATATTTTTCACAGGATGGAATCTGCCTTTTAAAAATTGCAGGGAAACAAAAGGCCAGGCGGGCTGGGGATTCTGTGGGGTCAAAGATTGGTTCTTTTAACAAGGTAAGAAAACAGTTTCAGATTACAAAGAGAGAGATTGGACAAGCATCGACATGCACAGTGCCTGTCTTGAGGCAAGTTCAAGAGGTGATAGAACTCTATCCAATTGACCTGATTGTTGTTAGGGGCAACAAAGGTGGCATAGCTGCAGGTGGAGGTGTGCAAGTGAGTACATGCTCCAATGATTCATAAAACTAAATAAGAGGTAAAACAATCCTAAAGATGACAGACAAGTGGAGCTTTTTTCCTCTAAAATATGTTTAGTCTTGTTTTAAAGCTGGCTACACACTAAATTGTTTGTTGACTGTTTGCAATTAAATTATACTGCTTTTAATGTGAATAGAATTGGCTGTCAAAAATCATTTTTCAATATATTCATAGTTTTGTGGTGTTTATTTACACCTCCCTTGGTGTGTGAGGGACTTAAGTGTTTCCTTTGGGTGATCAGAAAATCATTTAGGGTTAACCTGCCGCAAGAACTGGGGGAAAAGTGGATGTATGTTTATATTTTGATGTTCTAGTTCATAGGTGAACATTTTTCCAAGCTTTCAATCACAACTTTGCAGCCAAACCATTGGGGATATGTTGTATTACGGTTGATTTTACTCTTAATGGGGCAATTTAATGCTAAACTAACACTGTTATTCATGATAACATTGAACTGGTAATAAAAAGGATGTTCTTTATAAAAATGCTTTTCAGATGTGAAAACAATTGGAAGATATGACTGTGTTTGTAAAACAGTCAGGTCTCGCTGGCTACAAGAATAAAATGAAAATTTATGGCAACTTCGTGATGGCTCTGCTTTGAAAACTCAGTCTACAACCTCTTTTAAGGTATGCCCCACATGGACGGATACACACAGCTGCGGAGTAGAAAATCCAGGCAGAAATGACAGAGGCTCTAGTGAAGCATCAAAAGCACAAAACCATTTCCCTCGTGGTCTATCCAACAACAAAACAAGCCAAATACCTTGCTCTGTAGCGTGCTCAATGTGGGACTATGGGGTTTTGTCACTGGTGCTTTGAGGTATTTGAATGAGCCTGGAAAATGGGACTGACCACACACATAAACCTGTAATAAAGCGGCGGCTGTATTTTTTTATAGCGAGCAGCAAGCCATCACACCTTGCTCCCTCATACTTGTTCTAAAGAAAGAATCAATCCATAATGTTTGACCTCTGGCTTATGGCGGGAGAGGCTTGTAACTGGAGGGCCGTTCGATACCTGGACGGGCAGCTCCTCCCTCATTCCCCTGAGCACTTAAGGCCTCTAATCCCAGACTACTCCAGTGGCAAACAGATCAGACTGTAGATGCACTGGGAAGCCTCTGAGTGGGGATGCGTGTAGGGTAACTGTGTTAAAAGACAGCATCATTCCCAAGGGACCTTCCCCGGGTAAATCAAAGTTTTAGAGATTGAGAAATAAGCTGGAGGAGGAAAACAACGATTACCTATATTTAATTTGAATTTACTAGCAAACTCTTTCCGACAAAACAATGCCTTAGAGTACGAATGTTCAAGTATCCGATGCCGTGGGAGTTCACACAAACCAGACTGCAAACAACATGTCATAAATATTGACATCTCATTGTGACAGCTGCAAACTCCCGAGTTCCTGTCTGCAGCCCCTCTGCAAACACGGAGAAACGTACGCACACAGATGAACACACACAAGCCAGCAAATACACTTCATTGTCAGAGGAGGATTCTGGGTTGTGTTGAAGGCTCGTACAGTGGTAGCGACACTCTGTCTTCTTGGGGAAATGCACTGAGTGGCAAGAAGAACTGCTGGATTTGCTTCATGGGACCTGTTTGAGCCACCTGCTACTCCTGGAGAACACCACGTCAAGCATCTGGTGCAGAATATTGAAGAAGATCAACAGACTTATGATATTGGATGGATGCTTTTTTTCTCTGAATGGAAGCCTAATTTTGAAGTCTGCTGTTGGTGAAATGGCAGTTTTATGGCTGTATGAGTATACCAAGGACAAGGGATTGTTACATATAGTTTCCCAACCGCGACTCGTCAGACAAATGGACTGCCATTATTGAAAACATCACAACAACAGTTCATGTTGGCAGATTAGACAATAAGATGAATGCCCGACGGCTGTTGCTGTTATAAGAAGCACCACAAAGCTAATGTTGCTTACCAGAAAGGTGGCGACATCTGCGTCCGTTTTCAGGTCTTTCAATTCGCAGAGTTCCCTCCAACGTCAGAAAGCAACACCAATGTTGACCCGGGTCTTCGCTCTTTCATGGTCTTAGCCCTTCTTTTTCACTTTTCACTCCTCTGACCTTTTTCTTTTGGGCTGTTTTTCAGCAATTGCTACTGCACCTATTGTATCTCTCTCTTATGTGAACTGCACACGCTACGCAACCTACGACTCCCCCTCCCCCCTCTGTCTGATCTGCACACGAGTATGATCGCCCCCTGGATGTGTGTGTGTGTGTGTGTGTGGGGGGGGGGGGTACCCTGTACCCTGTACCTGCTGAAATTCAGAGCCGAGGCTGTGTATTAAAACCGGACTTTTTTTTATCAACATGCTGTCAGTGGTGACATCTTGTGGATGGAGAGGAGAAATACAGTGATTTTGACAAATAGTGCATTAGATTAGAAGATTAGAAGATTGCTGACTACACCTTTAATGTGTTTGCGTGGTTTATTTTTTCTGTTTTATGTGGATATTATATATAAAGATGTGTGAAGACACTGTCCTTTAAAGGGTTAAAACAAAAATAATTGTCAATATTTGATATGTTTATTATAGGCTGAACTATTTTAAAGGACTAGTATGTTTAAAGTAGATTTTTAAAATGATATAGCATATCTTTATAACTGATTTTAGAACGCTGGCAATTTTGTCCCTAGGACTACAAGTGCTATTTTTAATCAAACACAGCGCATAAAATTGCATCAAAATCAATGTTTGCCAGTTTCAAGAATGAATTTACACTCAAGCTTACAGTTACATAAGATTGTGAGTGGACGAATGTCTACATTGACCGAAACAATGGATGCCCAGTGAGTATGGCTTTTTGGTATAATGAGAAGCTATAGCAATCCATTCATAGGATGTAGATTGTTCCATTTGGATTGAAGTCACTATGCTCTATGGCCTGAATAATGTTCTTACAAGTCAACCAGTCTCTACCCAATGTTTCCCTAATTTGATTAAGTCACTCAATAACATCTTCTGCTGTCCCCACAGCATTGCTTTTATGGGTGAGGGTCTGTAACTTAAAGACTAAAGCAGAGTCTTAAATGTGAGTGATGTCAGCTCAATGACAGCTCAATCTCATAAACAACTGGGATGGGCTCGAAGTTATTGAGCACGGTCGGCAAGGCTCTGAGTGGCCAAATCACTCCATCACACGTGCCAATCTACCCCCAGCTCTAATGTAATTAGTGTGAATCTCCTCTGTCTGCTCTGGCCTTTTGTTGTTTGATAAAATGTAATTAGATAAAACGAGCTGCATCAGTAAGGTAAGGCTCCACTAGTCTGAAAAATGTGACAAGAAAGTCATTGTCATTAACAAAGTGGCTGGAAATGTGATCAGATGATGTCTCCTTGAAGGGAGGTTGAATTGCATGTAAACACACAAAGACACAGTTTTACAAGGTTGCTGGGAAATACTTGGTTGGTTTCATGTTTTCAAATCTATTTTGAGAAGTCATGCCATGCCACAATCACACAGATAAAACCCATAGACATGGTCCAAGCGAGGTAGATCTATCGGTTTCTGGATTTAATTCAGAAGCCCATTGAGCCACATTGCCATATGTGCTTAAAACCGGGTTTTGGTAAATGGAGTTACAAGCAAAGATCTTGAGCTCAGGCAGCCTTTATGCTCTATACAAACAACTATAATATCCCCACCTGCCAATCATTCTAGCCTCAACTTTTATGATGAATAACTGTATTGCTTAACTATCCAAAAACAGGTAAGCTCTAAAAATTAAACTACCAAAGCAATCCAATAAAAACATAACACTTTAAGTCTATATTCGTCTTGACCTCAGGCTATAAACATGTACTGTATATCCATCAATTATCTACACTCTTATGCCCTTTGGGTTCATCATGGAATGGAGTCTATCCCAAGTGACACTGAGCCAGAGTTGGGGTAACCCTGGAGTGGTCACCAGCCAATCACAGAGCAGACATATACAGACAAGCACCCATTAACCGTCACACTCTCACATAAGGGAAATTCATATTGACCTCAACCTACCAAGCATGTTTTTGGACTTTAGGTGGGAAACAGGTTGGGGGGAGAAAGGCCAGGCATGCATTGTCAAACCAGCAATCACATAGCTGTGAGGCATGAGAACAACTTGCTGCACCACAAATACTTACAAGTTACCGTACATTATTGAGTTGGTACCCCTTTGTTCTTCTTAGTCTCGTCATCACACTGTGGTACTTGTCAAACTTACTGAAATTCTTTTGCTTGCCCATTTTTTCTGCAATTTTCTGTGTATACCTCTATCTATAACAGAAAAAAATGGGTATGTAATAAATTCTGGGTCTTTTTTCATCCAGCTCTAAGTGGACACTTGAAAAACTGCACTTTTTTAACTTCTGGATAGACTTTATTTTTCAGCTCTCAAAAGTTAAAGCTTGGGGTGTATAATAAATCTCCTTAATGGGTCAAAACAGATTAATTTATCAGTGAATATGAGCACCTGTCTCTTTCTGGTTGTCCCTCAACATTTGCTTAAAAAGATAACATACATATAAGTATTACACACCTTTTTAAGATGTGTTAGATGGTCATCAATATGAATTTCTGAACTTAAATACCTGGTAAATTGCACATACATTGCAATTTACACTTTAGCTTAAAATACGTACGGCTATACTTCACTAAAGCTCAATTCTACAACTTGAACATTTCAACTACCTCATTGCACATAACAATTTTTGTATGATGTAAATATTATTAATCTGCTCTAAGCCTCTTGAGCCAGGTGCAATGTATTTTTTTTCCTACTGTCTACTGTTGGTATATAGTTGAATTACAATAAAGAAATCTTGACACTTGAAATCTTGAACATAAAAACCCTGATTGTTGAAGTCAGGACACTGAAAATGTTTGGTTGCTATCAGGCTTTGGCTCATTAATGTAGTTTTGTGGATGGGTGGATCAGGCGGGATTTTTTGGGTCCTGTCTAATTCTAACTCAGCTATAGTTTTTGCCAACAACATGTGAGTTTAAAAGCTAATTTTAAGCTAAGTTGCGTGCTTGGATGCAGTGTTGCCAACTTAGCGATTCTGTCGCTATTTTTAGCTACTTTCTGGACCCCCCCAGCGAGAAAATTAGGGAAAAGTGACTAGCGACAAATCCAGTGCCTTTTTTGGTGGTCAGAGGCTCCAAGATCACTGAAGAAAAAGTTTTAAAAATGCAGTTTTCTCTCTTTCCCCGTTCAGAGAGAGAGAGAGAGGCAGAGCGGCACATAGAGGGAGGGGGGGCGGAGTTGAGAACAGCGCGGCTGTCGCTTCCTTGTTGTTTTTTCTCACTCACTCACACACAGAGACACACGACAGTTTGTTGACAATTAGGCGGTAATTGAAAGGTGATGATGGGTAGGCAGCCTAAGCTAAATAACTCATTTTTACATCCAGGGGGGAAAAAAAACTGAAAAATTTCGCGGGAGTCCCCCCTATGCACCGCCTGGGGGTGTTTGTTTGATTTGCTGCTTTTTCTGCGACTTCTAGCTACTTTTGGGCGGGCCTATAGCTACCTCCGATGCTGAGGAGTTGGCAACACTACTTGGATGTAATTTCCTAGCCTCTGTCATGAGCTTAGGAAAACATATTCGCTTTGTGACTCATTTTAAGAAGGAAACTCCAAAGCCATCCTTATGGATCGCAAGCGTGAAGTCAGTAAGTAGCAAAACTTCAATAAGAGGTCATTTACATTGTCTTACAACTGTCAGTGGAGTTGTGTCTTCTTTTTTATTTGTTTATTTGATTAAATAGGCTTCAGGACCTTTAAAAATGAGATTCTGAGAGACTTGCAGAGAATACTTTGTGCTGACAAGTAACCGAAAATAAAGAAAAAAGTTGTGAATCTCACTGTCTAAGAGGATTAACTTGAAGTATATGTTAAACTAGGTGAAACAGAGCCGGTGAAACTTATCTGTTATATCTTCAGGACACATATTTCACCAAACAGTCATTCCTTCTTTCTTCATTCAAACAATAATTTCAGCAGATTTTAAGTTGGAAAAATCAACTCTCATGAACAATGATTTCACAGCTCTTCTAAATCAACAACCCTCATTAACCTACTTTCTTATAATCTATTTTTTCCCAGGCAGCAGCGTCATCCTGAAATCCTTATGCCATCACATGCAGATTTTCTACCAATGTTCCATTTTAGCATTTGCGTCAGCTGAGTGTTCTGTGCTTCTTATCTCACTTCTCCTCTCACCTTTTTTTCTTAGTCTGCAGAAGGCTTTGTGATAAGGAGTTATACTGTATTAGGCTCTTCTTAAGATATCCCAGTTTTATCGCTTGGATAAAAGAGACACTGAAGAACATTAACAAAAACACTGCAGAGCTTTGGGATAATTTTGCCAGCTACTTTGACTCTTGTGTAAATAATTAGTTTAACCCATTTAAAGGGCTTCGGGGAAAAAAACAAGTGTGGGTCACGAAACAAGATAGTTTTGTCAGGTAGTCTCCTCTTGTAACAGCTTACATTCCCCTCAGGTGTAGTGTTTGACTACACTAGAGGCTTAAAACAAAGAGATTATGAAATACAAATAAATAAGAAAGCTGTTGAAAGTCAAAATAGTCATACCTTGATATTATGTGATGCCAATATTTTGTAGAACAGCAATCATGCTTGTCAAATATAAACCAATCAGGCATAACATTATGACTTCTTATAGGTGACTTGAATAACACTAATCATCTCATCATCATGGGCCAAACAAGTGACTGGGACATATCAGGCAGAAAGTGAACATTTTCTTCTCACATGTGATGTCAGAAGCAGGAAAATCGAGCAAGCGTAAGGATTAGAGCAAGTTGGACAAGGGTCAAAGTATGATGGCATCTATAAAACTGTAGCTTTTGTGGAGTGTTCCTGGTCTGTTTCTGTCTGATGTGGTCCAACAAAGGAAAAGTGGTGAACGGGGACAGGGCCATGGACGACCACGTCTCACAGATGTAGTTGGGGAACGAAGACTGGCCCATGCAGTCTTATCCAACAGTCAAGCTCCTGTTGCTCTGATTGCTGAAGAAGTCAGTAATAAGTTGTTGCACATTGTTACTTTCAGGCAAAAACCTAAAATTGCTTCTTCTCAGGAAATTAAAAAAAATTAAAGCTCTACTTTTGAGTGAATAAACATTGTAGTGAATTGATAAGAATTTTTTGTTGTACTTTTAATTGTTAAAAAATGAATAAAACCCACCTAGCACCTTTTACCCCCATATATATTTAACAACTATGGTTTTTGGTAAACCATTGCTTTCTGGACATCATTCTGCATTCATTGAGTTTTTCATTTAACTTCTTTTTAAATTGTAAAACAGAATTAAAAATAAAAACATGAAGGGCAATTCAGGTTTAGCATGTTTGGTCTGGACCAAACAAATTCTGGCCCACTATTTTGGAGATTGAGTTGGATTTCAGTAGGTGTGAAAGCTCATATGAACGCTGGTGTGGACCAAAGAACTATACTTTGATCGACTTGAAAACAGAGATCCTCACTGGCTCTCAAGCATAACCAAATTTTGTTTGCAGTGGGTGTGAAAGCCTTCTCAAACAAGACCAAACAAGCCAAGCAAACAAAAGAGAAGGGGACTGATGCTTGAATATCCCAACAGTTAAGCAAGCTAAAGCCCCGTTTCCACCAAGTGGTCCGGTATGGATCGGCACAGTTTTGCTCAGGCCGGGTCAGTAAAGCCTGATCCTGTTTGTGTTTCCACAGCCAACAGAACCCTACTTGCTAGGCGGCGTCTAAGCCGGATGCCAATAGCATGAAGTCATAGCAGCGTGACACAGTGTACCCGCCTATTATATACAACAAAGAAGAAAACGTGACACAGTAAACAAAGAGCAACGATGAAAGACATCCAGCAATTTTTGTGATCAGCATGTGGTTTATTGTTACGAAGCGCAACCAAGCTTGTTTCAGAGAAGGCTGTGTGCTGCGAGAGTTATCTTCACAAAGATGAGTGGAGATTTAAACATGACGCGGCTATGTGTTGTTCTTTATTATCGCTGTCGCACAGAAGTGACGTCTCTTTCAACCAATCAATGGACTGCAGTGTTTCTATTTCCACCTTCTAGGGTCAGATCAGTATGCTTGGCACCCCAACGGAAGGGTCCCAAAAAGTAGGACAGTACAGTTCACTTATAAGGGGTCCTGTCCCGGTATTAGGCTATGGAAATGCCACAAAAAGTGAGCCGTATGGAGACGAACCGAACTGAACCCTCTGGTGGAAACGGTGCTTAATATCATGCTCACTGGTAACGTCAAAGTGTTACTATCATTAGCACTGCTAGCACCACCAGCTTCTAGTTCTCCAGACAGATGATGGTTTTACATCAGTCTGATCAATTTACAAGTGCCACCTGATGCAGACAAAATGCTGATTTATCTTTATTTAATGGCACTGAACACTTCTGACCTGCATCTGGCAGAACAATGTGATGACTTGGAGCCGGTTTAGTATTTCTGGGTCAGAAGAAAAAACTGCAGCTACAGTCCGCCTAATGGCAGGTGGTTATATTGCATAGCATTTGACAAGTCTGTTCTGTCAGACAAAAAGCAGTATGAAATAAAAAAACTAAAATGGTTAAAATGTTCCACCGTCATCTCAAAATCCATTGAGGGACCTCATATGGATAACTGACCAACTGTGATTGATTGATTGATTGATTGAATCAGTATTAGACCATATCTCAGACTCTAGTAATGATTAATCTGCAAATAAGAGCTGTTTTGCTTTTGTTTGTTTATTCACCCATCCCAGTTTTAGTCTCATTAACTTCATCTGCATCTCCAGTGGAATGAACTAATGAGCATGGGCAGAACAGAGGTATCCAGTTTAGAGTACCTGGGCTGGATATAGCATTTTCCACAAAGTGTCAGCCACTGTGGGGCCTTGAAAAGCCTCTGCAGAGACCAATAGGTGATTCAAGTAACATTAACGCTCATGTGCTTCCTATTACATAAACCAGGCTCACCACTCACCTCTGCATTAGTAATAATAACAATAGGAATTGGCATATCAAGGTTGTGTTGTTAAAAGTGGATCTGCAGGGGGGAATTACTGCAGAGGAATCATATTCTTAAAACCATCAACATTTTTGTATAAATGTTCTGCCCCATGAGCAAGAGTATCATTGTTAGAGAAATGAGCAGGCTGCAGTGTTTCCTTAAGTATGAGCTGTCTGTACAGTACTGTAAAGCTGGATTGGATTCCACCACTCCACATTAATTAACTCCATGAAGAACCATATGGAGTGGATCAGTACTTTGGACTATGAAAGGACATCACATAGGTGGCCAATATATCCGTTGTTTCTAAATGACTGCCAACAGGAGCCTGCAATTTCCCTCTGAAAGACATTTTTCTTATTTGCAGGTGCCAAATCCAGCAGTGATACGCTACATTCAAAGCTGTTCCTGAGGATTAATTCGACTGGGTGGATAAAACCTGACAGTGCACTTGCACAGATAGCCGGCAGTGATGTTGGAGGGTAAACAGTGTGTGAGGGATGAACTCTAAATGATCCCCAGGTAAGATAGCACAATTATATCCAGTGCAGAAATTATACTCTGGAGGATTAAGGTAGTAAAAAGGTTTATCCTTCAGTGGAATTGTAGCAGCGCTGCATGATTAGCATTTGAAAGATTTCACAGATTATATGTCTCTCCTTTAAATGTTCAGTATACTGTACTGCGTGTATTGATTTATCTTTGTGTGTTGGAATTGGTGAAGTAGCTCAAATAACAATTACAACATGATTTTCAAACAAATACAGGATTTTTTCATCTCTCAGTTTGTAACTCGTTTGAGCGCCCAATTGTGTGGCTCCAGAAAGAAAAGGGAGGGCTACATTCTAGACCACATTAGGCCCTGTTTAAGGCTTATTTTAGGCTCTCTTCCACCTCCCACACCTTAGCAGGGCTTGTGGTTCAGTTCTTAATCTTGCATCCCCTCTGGTATCCAGCCTGGTTTGAAATAAGAAACTGTTACGTTTGTTAAGTTGTCAGCAACATTTTTAATCCACATTTTTCTCTAGGCCTTTTTTTGCCTGCAACTTGACTGCTTAACTCTTCAGATCTGAATTGGTGCCTTAAGTCTTGAGCCTGATTTTAGAGGAACTTTAGACAAATATATATTGGGCATTTAATGTCTGATTTTAGGTCTGCATGCCATCCAGTTGCTCACAGGTTTTGTTTGCAGTGCTTATGGTTAAAAAATAAATAAATAAATAAACTAGAAAAGCAATCGGAGAGCGCAGACCTCCACCAGCGCCACAGTCCTCACCCATATTGTGATTTTCAGCATAAATATTAGTCCTACCTTTATTTCATCTCAATATTTAGATTCCTTGACCATGAAAACATACCATTACCAATTGGATTCATAATGAAATCTATTTTAGTTCACTCGTGTTTTCACCAAAATCACATTTTTCATCATGATGGGCCAGACGCTGATCTGGATCAACACCAAAATTAAATCAATTCTTCCTTTTCCCATGCTGAACATTTCCTGAAAATTTCATCAAAGTCCATCCATTACTTTTTAAGTTATTTTGTTCACAGACGGACGGACGGACGGACAAACAAATCCTCCCGAAAACATAACCTCCTTGGCGGAGGTAATAAACTTTTGGGTCAATCCTGAGTAGCTCTGAAGTTGTGTCCTGTTAAGGTCCTCAAGATGGGTTTCAGAAAGACTAAGCCTGCTTTCGTACCATACAACTTAACCTGATTTAAAAGGCTGGACTTTTATCACATTCATTCATAAATCTGTGTTATTGGACACCTTTCATGTTGGTGAGTGGTAGAGTTAGTTTATTTCAAACAAAAGAAAAAGACATGATGGAATACAATATTTATCACAAAGTCTTTTTTCATTTTCCTAAAAGTAACAAGTCTGAAGATAAGACCTTTGTGCCAGACTGTGACAATATATTCAGTTGTTCCATTAAAAGCACCTTTAATTGGCTTTAGCTTCACCTTTTGGTTAACGCTTGAAACTATAAATCAAGATTCTGATAAATGCAGATATTTATTGCTTGGTTAACTGCAGATATTTTGATTGTCTTATAGGTAGAAGCACCCTTTTATTTGTAACAATCTGGTCCTCTGAAACATTTATGTGGCCCTCGTGGCCACCATAGTTGCCTATCCCTGATAGAATGTTTGCATTTGGAAGATTTCAGGTCAAATTTGTAATTTCCGTTACACCTGCTGACTGCCATATACATTTCAATAAATCTGGTAGATTTGAGAATTGTCAGTGTTTATACAGCCAAGAGCAGCACACACCCTCTACTGTTTGGTTTGACTTACTGAAATGGAAAGTGCTTTGTCTCAGCCTTTATGAGGTCTGTATGCTTGATAAAACATTTCTGCTTCATTAAAACATGCTGCAGTAAATCAAAGGGTGCAACCACATCTTGGATTGAAGTTCTTTTGTCTGTACATTTCCCATTTCAAATCCATTTGGGATCCCTGCTTAAAGTAAACACACTCCTTCTCCCTTTTCTATTTTTTATCTTTGGACGCTCCCCAAGGCAGAGCATACAATTTATAGCCCTAACAAGCATAAATTACACCAGGGACTAAAAACCATTTGACTCTCAATGAATTCCTGCTTTAGCAGTTTTTAAAAAGAGGAAATTGCAGATGCGTTTACCTTAGTGGTTTTGCATTTTGAAAGGTAACACTCAAGGATGCCAACACCGTCTGTATCAAAAGACCGAGACGGGGCCTGTTGAATAGTCGCATATGAGACACATCATTTCAATTCTCCAAAAATAATGTGCGTGACAAGAGTGACGGATAATTCTCCATCTTTCTGGAAGTCTTTCATGAGAAGGAGCTTAGTCAGACGCAACACTTAACCAATCCGGCAGCATGACGGTGAGAGGAGGAAGTGACAGGGAAAAAAAGCAGGCATCATTTTAGAGTTAGAAAGTTATAAAGGGCCGTCAAAACAGGGAAAGTTTTTCATTTTCAAGACTTTCTTTTTTTTTTTTTTTTAAATGCCTCTATGTCAATGATAGCCAGGGCCTCAGGCATTTTTTGGAGTTGTCTGTCTGGGTAATTCTTTTGTACAAAATAGCTGAAAACTGCTTGGAGGGGTTTTCTTTAACCTCTGCACACATGTCCACACTGACTTAAACAAGAACTCCCTTGATTTGGGGATTTAAAGGTAAAATGGCATTGTTAGTGAGTCCATTGTTAATCACTTGCTTTTGAATAATATCTCTCAAGAGAACTCTAAAGACCACATATTTTGTAAAATCTGGGCTCATAAATCAAATTTCGATTACTGCTTTACAGCAAATAAAGAAGAGTTATAGCTATAGTGTGATTTAAAAATGTAGAATTAATTATTCTCTGAATGGATGTAGATGAAAAGAAGTCAGCTCTAATGAGAAGTTAAAAGAATGGCGTGTTGGCAACTTAAATCTGTAAGTATAACTGAAGCGTCTGTTACTCTGAACTTCTAAGTCCAAACTTCAAACCTGTGACACTCGTCAACTCAATCAACAGCCCACCCTTAATGAACAACAATGATATTACTCGCCCCCAAGTGGGAAACAGTCTGTGCACTGACTTGTGTATTTTGTTGTACATTGTTAGCTTAAAGAATTTACGTTTTCAAATCATTCTTTATATGACTCCTCATTTTGTGGTCAGTTGTTATTAATAACTTGCTGTTTCATTAATGTAGAAGCTTGACTGAAATAGATTCTTCTCCAAAAAGCTTCTTTTCCTTTTGTCCTTTTGGAGAAGAGGCAAAACATCTTCATGAATCTGATCCAGGCCAGTTGCCACTTAAACCAGCATTGGACAATCATGATCCGGATGAATGAGAACTTACAGAGGCATAAGCAACTCTACAGCTGGGGGACCCAACTTTCACAGTCTACAGATTTAAGGAAGAGCTAAGAATTCACATTAAGACTAGGTTTAGCAGATTTTTGGATGATGACTGAAAGACATTTAACTTTGCCGGATGTGGGATCACAGACATGATATGTAAAACCCACTAAAGCCAACTCAACACTTTAAATTCTCATGCAAACTCTTGTGAGGGTGATAATTTTAAGGTAAGTGGTAAAGGGAGAGTTTCAGTCGCACAACACGCAACACTTTTTGTGGAAGAATATTTTCACTCCACTTCTAACATGTTTGAAGAGTTTGTTTTACAAAATGGTTTATGCTCTGTCCTTTACATCATTGCAGTAGTACTCCTACAACATCTGATTGGTAAATGGTAAATGGGCTTGAGCTAATATAGCGCTTTTCTAGTCTTTGACTACTCACAGCAGCTTTACAGTACAGGTCACATCTACCCATTGAAGGATGACATTTTTCGGGAATTCCCATGGGTCGACATTAATAGATGATGATTTTCAGCCATGTTTAACAACCAGATTAACAGATGCGTCCGTTTTTGTAGTCATCTCTCAGTGAGAGCGAACACTCTTGACCGTGCTAGCAGCACAAAAGAACTACAAAAGTGGTTTGACTTCCTGTCACCACCGGAAGTGAAAGCGACTCGGAACGCTGCCGGCGACACACATAACAAAACAACATGGAGGAAGAAGATGCGTCAAAAAGAGAGGAGTTTACACGGACCGAATGCCAGGCATGTGAAACTTAAAGGCAAGGCCTTTATGCACTGCACTTTTGCCTAAAATAAAAAAAATGCATCATTTTTTCAACATGTTTGGTTTTATTCAAACAGGAACGGGACAGGAGTGGGAGTCATTTTGAGTGGGAGCAGGATGGGAGTGGGAGTCATTCTATGGGAGCGGGAAAGGACAGGATTAATTTTTTTACTCCGGCCCGCGATTGGAACGGGATGGGATTTTTTCTCTGGGAGTGGGGCGGGACGGGAGTTAAAATCCGCTCCCGTGTCATGCTCTACTACCCATTCAAACCTTTTCACTCGCACATTCACTCACTGTTGGTCGGAGTTTCTATGTTAGTAGTCCATCAGTATCAGCTGACACATTCATGCCCTGGTATGCCCATTTACATGCTACTGAGCAGCAGTTGGAGCTACTTGGGGTTAAAGGATAAGTTCAGTTTCTGCAGCTTTCACATTGTTTATAGAATGAAGTAGAATTATATACTCACCCAGAAGGCTTTCCTGATCCAAACAGTGCTTCGGGAGATATTTAGATCCAAAATCGAGCAGCGGACATCCGTATAATGGTACCACATAGGGCATACAGCGCCGCTCCTAAAACTGCATTAATCATCCAAAAACTCATTAGTTTCACCAATATTCCATCATGGTCCGTTCGGGCTACTCCTCCACGACAGTCTGTGTCACTCCAGACATGTTGTGTGACTGTACTGACCTCTGAACTGAAGAAGAAGAGCGCTTGCTCCACACATGCGCAGTACGGCTCATTGTTTCAGTGGAAGACAGTCGGCTACACAACGACTTTCTTCTTCCAGTTTTGTGCAAAATGGATGAATGTCTATCGGATAAAGATGTTGTGGAGGAGAACTTTGAATATGATGGGTGTCCTTACAGTTTCGAGCCAGAGTTTACAGATGAGGAGCTCATCGAAAGGAGGACGCGGAGGCAGCGCTCCAGAGAGTACTGCGCAGGCGCGGAGGCATACATTCTTCTTCTTCAGTTCAGAGGTCGGCACAGTCACAAAGACATGTCTGGGGCGACACAGACTGTAATGGAGGAGTAGCGCGAGCGGACCATGATGAAATATTGGAGAAACTAATGAGTTTCTGGACGATTAATGCAGTTTTAGGAGCGGCGCTGCATGCCCTATGTGCTACCATTATATGGATGTCCGCCGCTAGATTTTGGATCTAAATATCTCCCGAGGCACTGTTTGGATCAGGAAAGCCTTCTGGGTGAGTATATTGTTCTACTTCATTCTATAAACAATGTGAAAGCTGGAGAAACCGAACTTTTCCTTTAAGTGTCTTGCCCAAGGACACACGTTGTAGCAATTACGCATCAAGTTATTATTTGCCTCTGATGCTATCTTCTGTGTCCTGTCTCTCTTTTTCATTGGCTGTTGGCAACACATGTTTACAACAGGCTCAGTAAGCAGTTCACAAATCTTACAGATCTGGTCAAAAAATGAGTCTGTTAGTTCACTCAAACATCAATTAAGGGTTCGATCACATGGTGATGTGTTCTTGGGCAGGCATTTTATTCTAAGTTGCTCCCACTGCTGTGTCACAAAAGAGCATGGCTGTAGCTGACACTGACTGAAATGTCCACTCCCCTTAGTGAAGTATAAACAGACTACATTTTGGGAGTTGCAAGTCAAACATCAGGGAGACGCTGTGTTTTAATGCCAGCCCCAAATTAAGCAGCATTTCATTTGTACTCAATATATTATAATAATCTGAGCTTTGGTAACTTTAATATTCAAAAACTTTTAAGATTTTATTTGTAAATATGGTATCTCAGACCACCTCAAAGTCTAAAACTGAAGCCACATTGTCAAATTTGAAAAAAGGCCTCACTGAATGAACATTACGGTGAATATATATGCCCTTTCTCTTTAATCCATTGTTCAGATCAAACCTGTGTTTCATCTTTATTCCTCATTTTCCCCCTGGTGCGTCTAAATCCCTCAAAGCCTTTGTGCTACCTGCCTCGTAGGAAGGCAAACATCCATCCTTCCCACACTGTCGCACAAACTTTACAGGTACAGCACTGCTTTTGTCGTCCTACGTGTGCAGAATTGGAACTGCCAGATAAGGGCTGGGAACACGAAACACTCAGCTCCAGCTTAGGCAAACATTTCATCCAAGAAATTCCCAATTCCCCACAAGGAATCTCTTCATGTAGGTCATATTTTATGGCTTGTGTGCAAGATCTTGACCACTGAGGTGCATGGGGAACAAGTGCCAGTTCAATTTTTAATGAGAAAATTGATGTCTGCGAGCACACAGGTTGGACTTTGTCAGACTGTCTATTATTTGTTTGTGTTGGCAAAATATCAGGCAAACTGATTCAGCTTCCAGTGAGTTTGCTGTAAATGCATAAACGACACTGACATCACTGGGCTCAAAATTGACTGAGCTTATATAAAGGTTCTCTTGTCTCTATTTTCTTAAACTTGCTGGGGCAGAAATACCTATTTCCACGGAATTACACTGGCTGACTGAATTTGACAAATACATTTTTCCTGAACATTTTCTTTGGATTTTCTCTAAAGTGGGGGTCCTTTACATCAAACTGGTAAGTGCCTGTTTGCAGACTGTGTCTGAAGTGCCTCAGATCTGCAGTGGTACATTTCTTATAGTCAGATCTTGGTCTTCCCCCAGTCACCCCATGCTTTGATCTTCATCTTGACTTTGTCTTAATCCCCCAAAGTCTTAGTGGCGGCTTTGCCTTGAGACCCATTGGTCCTGGTCCTGACTGCTCTGAAATTAGAAGGTCTTCGACTTCCATGATACTGAAAGCTATTGAAGTTCTGTGGCAAACTTAAAATGCAGTGACACAGAAACTGAGTGTTATTTTTTTTTATTTTTCATGAGGCAAGTTTGACATTACATATTCAGTCTTTTAAATTCTGAGTTGAATTGTAGGCACCTTTATAGAAAAGAAGAAAAATCTGTCTGATTGTTAAACTGGCAAGCCTTGCGACTAAGGGTGTAACGAAGTGGTCAACTCAGGAAACGATACAAAATACAAAACAGGGCTCTCCATACAAAATACTCATGATACAAAATAAAGATTATAGACAATCCCCAACAGTAGGAAGTTTTGCAAAAATCGCATTTTCTTTATTTTCTTTCAAATGCAGACATACAAGAAATATTGCTGGATCAGTACAAAATAAATGCTCTTTGAAAAAAAACAAATTGTAGTTTTTTCCCCTTATTTAGACTACATTGCAAATGCAAACATAAATTTCCATAAAAAGTGCTTTGTTGTTGTAACAATCAGGATAACTACATTCTTGAATGAAAAGGAAAACAAACAGTAGATGCAAAAATCAATTTTTTTTTTTTATGCAGACTTTTACACAAACATACAGTTGCCGCCTGTCTCCAGTTCAAAGTAGTTCGTATATGTACTCGCTGCAGTATACGGCGAACTGTTGCGGCATATTTTGCACACGGTTGTTGTTTTGTCCGCAATCTTCTCACTGTTCTCTCGTCTTTTACATGGGAAGCAAAAATAGGTCCACACAACCGATTTATTTGACGAAGGAGTGTCAGCTAATTCCTTGACGTCGTCTTCCTCCATATTGAAGCAAGTGTTTTGCTTCGGTAGGTTAGGAGGGTAAAAAATCACAAGCGCCCCCTCGCATTTTTTATTTTGTGCTTTTATTTCGTGCGTCTTTGAATTTTATTTCGTCATTTTTTATTTAGTGAAATTTCGTAGCACGAAATTTCATTACACCCCTCGCTACGTATAAAAAATTCAAGAAAAAGAAAATGTGATTGTGAAGCTAGTGACAAATGCATTGCAGGTTTTTCCCCTAAATATGAACAAATCTCTGCTCTTACACATGAATAAATGGATTTGATTTTGGAGTGCATCTCCTGCTTTTGGACATGGCATTTAAAAGGTGTTCTGAGCTTTGAAGGACCACTTCTTATCTTGAACAGCAACTCTACTGTAAGTAAATAAAACGTATAAGATTTTAAACTTTCAAGGAGTACTCCTTTCCTCTTTTTCGACCCATAAATGTTGTTACAATGTTGGATACTCATATTAAATGATACCGAAGTGTCAAATAATGTGGTTCATGCATTTTGAACTGAGACCTGCAAGCTGGTTTGGATGGCTCTACACATTGTGTTTTACAGTCTTTTTTTAACAGTGTATCCCAGTGGCATTAATGTGTGCTGGACTCCCCTACATGGCAATGCCCAGGCACATGTGCTTGGCCTGGAATTCCTTGCGAGTGTGACCAATCACAGCAGAGTGGACTTGGGCGGGAGGAGGGCCAGGGGTGGACAAAAGACCATTTTTGCAGGATGCAGAAAATGCAAGGAAGCAAGGTAGCAATGCAGCAAAAGCCACAGAGTCCCAAAGATCTGCCAAGATTTTTGTGTGAAATCACGTGTAGCTACTCAATGGGAGTCAAAAATCAAATACAAAGGCACAAAAATGAATACAGTACTTCTTCTTTACAGCTCAAATTCCTTTGGAGCAGTGTTTTGAGTACCCTTTTCCTGAAATTTATATCTAAATTTGGGCAAATCTTCACTCTATAAGGGTACAAAGATTAGATTTCAGAATTAAAGGGTCGATTTTGTGCCTAAAAGTCATCCCTCAATTGTGGGCATGGTATCCAAAAACTGCTGTGAGGATCTGTCTTGACCCACCACAGCACTTTCACAGGCTGAAACTTTAAAACCTTGCGAAGGCATCAACACCAACGCCAAGTGATGGTTCTTGTTCATGATTTTTTCCATGACAGAAAAAGAAAAAAAAAATCTTTGCCTTGGTTAACAATGCAGGGGAGCAAACTGGTGGTTATTTGGGGTATGTGTTCTTTTCACTCTACAGCCATCTGAAACAAATGTCTGCACAAACATTCAGGGTGGTTATTTAGTGATGACATTTATTTCCAACTATGGCCTTACAAATCTCCCCAGCGATGGAGGTTTTGTGCTTGTCCAAAACACACATTAGGTCCATTTCTGAGAGCTCGATCATCACCATCGCCCTCCCACACAGTGCAATGTCTGGCCAGGTGGCAGAATCCTTCAACACTGACAGCTTTGGTCCTCATTTTCTGCATTAAGAGGAAATGTCAGAGTAGTTTGTGCCCAGGAAAACACATCATTTACAAGGACAATATTATATCTGCACATTTCCTGCTGCTCTCTTGCATATATCTGCAGGCAGTAATTGGAAAACCTGGCGAATTATACACCAAGGTTAATACTCATGTTGTAATGAAGAGACTTACAGCATGGTATGTTTAATGGCGACCTTTTTCTGCTGTCTCAGGCCCACTCAAATCATCCCTAGCTGTCGGAGAGCACACACTGGACTGGTTACCTCCCCTTGATTTCAGCTGCAGAAACAATCGATTTATATGATCCATGCTACTAGCGTGCGGTGCTGCAGCACAGGTCTTCATCGTGCAGAGATGCTCAGGTAAAAGATGAAACCTCAAATGGAAAGGTTGTTGAGCTGCTCCATAACCAGCACTCAGTTGGAGAAGAAGAAGAGAGATGATTTTGTGGATTGCATAATTGTAACTCGAGTATGTATATTTTTGTAATGTGTGGGAAACCTTGACAAATGTTCCAGCTATTTGTATTAATCTAAACTTTACTTTGCAAAAACATTCAGCCAGCCGTTTTCTTAACCAGCTTTAATGGCTTCAGCTGCTTATCCATGTGATCTGATCCTGTGCAGTGCGGCATCATACAACATACAGCATGATGAATTAATCTCCAGTCTGCTCATTAAAATGCAAAACCGCACAGCACTAAAGCTGCAGCATTAAATCAGCTGGTTGATGAATCAATTATAAGAACATAAATTCACAATCTATTTGACAATTTATTGATCTTTTGAGTCATTAAATATGCAAGTAAGGCAGGACTTCCAATCTGTCATGATCCAGCTTTTTTTAATGAAGTTAAAGTACGAATTTTGATTCTTGTTTTAACAAAAGAGAAGACTCAAAGATGTATCTTAGCTCTCTTGAAAAATGTGACAACCTTCTCATCTCTGAAAGTTTTCCTGTGAGTTCTGAGAGCAGTCTAAAAACAGTTGTCCGCCTCTGTGTGCTGAGCTGCAGAGCCTCTGTGTCTCTCTGTGTCAGATTACAGTCAGCGTGATGCAGTGCAAAGATGATGTATTTAACAACAAATGCTCACTTTCGTGTAAAAATCAAGCACTGCAACGTCAATGACTCTTACTTTTGTATGATTAAAAAAAAATGGAGTAATTTAACCTGGAACAAACTCTGTCTATTGAATGGGAGTGGTGCATAAATGGTGCATGGCTACTTCTTCTTGGCTTATGTACGGCATTGCTACATCCATCCAGGTCTGTAGCTTAAATGGAAGCACTGCATATTAGAAATGTAATGGTTACCGGTAAAATGGTAAACCGTGGTAATCATTGCCATGTCCTATTAAAATTACCGTCATACTGTGTTTGATCACCACACTGTGTCAGTAACTCACGGTGATGCGGCTCTTTGCCTGGAAAAGCAGGAACTACGTGTATCTGCCTCTCGATGAAGCCATCTCTCGCAAACAGAGGCGGCAACGGTGATCAAAATTAGGTATTTATGGACACACGCCGTGAGTTCAGTGGGGGACGCGATTTTTTTTGCAGAGTCGCTTGCGGTGTGAACGCAGCTTAACGCTAACAATCGGCAAGTGACTCTTTTCCCAATGCCAGCAGACCTGTGTCTGATCGGCAGCAGAGGAATTGCATGGCTTTGTTTATACCTCTGGCGCATCAAGCTGATGTCATCACGCTGATGACATCATCAGCGCAACGTAACCCCTCCATATAAACAATGGAAAGAAGCATGGAGGCCATGGATGCAATTTTCTTTTCTTTACTCTATACTTTTGTCCTTCTTTAAAAATGTACAAACTCGGCACTGATGACACAAAGGTGGATGGAGATGTTACGCCGATGTAATCCGTAAATTAGCGGGCAATGTTTGGCCTCAGCAGTTGGAGCCTCGCTCAGACTCTCACTGGTTTTCCCACTCGAAATGGCTGAGGTCTAAAGTCTAAAGGGTGCATACCCTATGCTGCAAGCTCCAGAGGAAAGGGACACAAACCCCTTCAGTTGTCTTACCAACTGCTGTAATCTGCAGCAGTGCCCCAAAACATCAGCTTGCATCTCAACAGCTACCAAACCAAATTTGATTGGTTCTTAAGCTCACCACACCTCAAACTCTTATGGACTGAGCTACACTGCTGCTTTTAGTGCTTTGAAAGATTAGAAGTCCTTCTCTCTGTTATTTCCTATTCTGTCCCTCACACTGATTGTCCCTGATTGTCTGTCTGCATATGGCTGTTTGAAGGTAATAATAATTCCTCTGTTTACCTGCTGGAAGATAATTTCCTTCTGGAACTCAAATGAATCATCCACAAGCTGCTCCCATCACAGTAACAGGAGTTGCACCGTTGCATCTGGCACTAAAACAGTGGACCAGTTTGCTCCTCGCTCAAGCCATCTCCAACAACAGGAGGACAGACTGCTGAACATTATGGACGGCCAGCATGAAGCCCTGGCATCCAGTTCACCAGCCCAAGAACTGTGGCGGCGGAAGAGGGGTTTGACAAGACCACACTCAGGCTGCCTGTTCAGAGAGAGAGGCTATCACGGAGGAGGCCTCTCAAGATAGAAAAAGAGCATATTTTTAGGCCTGGAAACACATCCAAAATAATCTAATGCTAAGCTCTCTGGAAATTTGTAAAAACTAAAAAAGCAGATTAAGTTTTAAGAGTTTATAATGGTGCCACAAATTAATATAATTCACCAATTTCAGTTAATGAAAACTGAAGATAAAAGGGAGTATAAATATTTTTTTACCTCTTTAATGGTCGAACTAACGGTTGGTTACTATCACATTAAATTATAGGGAGCCCTAAAGTGTTGTTTATGGCTGTGCTTTCTGTTAGAGCTACATCCATTCTGCTGCTTGTGTTTTGCAGCTATAATAGCTACATCTAAAATGATACAAAAAGCCACTCAATCATGTTCACTCACGCAAAACAAAATGACCATCATTTAGTGCTGTTATCTATCTCTGGTTATTGACCTTGAACAGTCAAGTTCTTGTAAATAGTAAGACTGAGGATTCTTAAAATCCATCAAGTTTGCCCCCTGAATAAAAAGGTCTGAAGGAATAAGTAGTTTGGGATGTCCAAAATAATGTTGGGATCATATCCGTTAGTCAATCAAACATTATTAGCACATGTGGCGCAAGTTCCAGTGCTTTACATATGCAATAAATAAATAACAATAAGTGTGTGAAAAGCAGATGTAAACAAAAGCAATCAGTAATAGCATAAAAATGGCAAGTAGGGATGGGAATCAAAAAACAATTCCAGTTGAGTATCGGTAACAACCCCCCCAAAGAATAGATATAATTTATATTTCTGCTTTTCAACTCCCTTATCAACTTCCTCCACTTCGTTCTGTGTACCTTGCAAAGCGAAGACGCCATGCTTTATCAGAGGAAGTCAGTCAAAAGAAGACAAAAATCAACGCCATGTGACACCTGGGGACAAACCTGCAATCTTTCGATTACTGACCAAATGCACTACCAATGTCAATGTGATTAACAGAACAATCCTCCAATCACCTGCCAGATATGCTGTTGAAAGTATCTACCCATTTCCAAACACTATTTATGGGCTCTTTCCCAGATGGACCAGTGAAATATGTTGAACGATCCATCTGGTGTGTCAAGTTACTTCCCACTGTCAGTTTATAAAAAAATGAAACTTGAATCTCAATGACTATTCCAGCCTCTGCTTCATTAACTTAAAAGGTGTAGTCAGCGATCTTCTAATCTAATGCAGTATTTGTCAAATTCACCATATTTCTCCTCTCATCCACAAGATGTCACCACTGACAGCATGTTGAAAAAGAAGTCTGGTTTCAATACACAGCCTTGGCTCTGAATTTCAGCAGGTAAATACTGTGGCTCGGGCCGAGTTACCAAAACAGAGTTCACCCCCCCACATCCAGGGGGCGATCATACTCATGCGCAGATCAGGCAGAGGGGGAGTAGTAGGTTGCGTAGCGCGCAGTTAGCGTAAGGGAGAGATACAGTATGTGCAGTAGAAATGGCTGAAAAACAGCCCAAAAGAAAAAGGTCAGAGGAGCAGAAAGTGAAAAAGAAGGGCTATGACCATGAAAGAGTGAAGACCCGGGTCAACATTGGTGTTGCTTTCCAACGGTGGAGGGAACTCCGCGAATTGAAAGACCTGAAAACGGACGCGGATGTCGCCGTCTGTCTGCTGCATAGGTAAGCAACATTAGCTTTGTGGTGCTTCACATAACAGTAACAGCTGTCAGGCATTCATCTTATTGTCTAATCTGCCAGAATGTACTGTTGTTGTGATGTAATCAATATTGTCAGTCGAGTTGTCCGGCGAGTCCGGGTTACCTTAGCTACGTTGGTCAGCTACGCAGTTTCTACGGCCGTTTCCATGACGATGCACGTCCATCAGCTTTCAGGGGTGGAGCCAGGGGTGAGGTATGAAGGGAGAGGCGGGTCTAAATTCATTTATAAACAACCTCTCCACTCATTTTCTCCCACATTGCTTACTACACCTTTAAGTCTCCATTTCTCTGGTGGCAACCTTTTGGTGAAAGCATGGCTAAAGAGTTTTTCTTTACTTAGTTTGGCCCTAAAATGTAGCATAAAAATATAAGGTTTCAAAGCCTGTTTTAATTTGCCAAACAAGTATTTGTTTTTGATACATCCTTTGCAAAACAAGGAGAGCAAATTCACATAACTGTCTATGTTGCACAAATGCTAAATAAATGCACAAATAGCAATACACCATCTGACTCTCTGCACATGATGCTACTTTTTTGGCAACTTTTGGTTATAAAATGAAGTTTGCTTGTGTTGATTAAGCAAAAGAGGGTGTACTGTTTTAAAATATGCAGTGTCAAAGTGTAAATAACTGATTTCCAACAAAACACTATTAAAAAAAACACAATTTTCCTCATTAACTTAAATTTTCATTATTTCTTGAAGTGTTGGTTCAATACTGCATCTGAAATGCTTCCAGACCTGTTTCAGAGCTTATATTCCATCAGGGCTTTGTGGGTTGAATTTTATTTTCACGCCGGTAGATCAAAAAACCAACACATAACATTTAATTTTGAAAAAGTCAAGTGTGCCTCATAGTTAGAGGCAGAGCTTGAGAAACAACTGGATCAAATCTCCTGACATTTACAAACCAATATTATCTGATAATATCACTCCCACGCAGTTCTGAAAAATGACTTTTAAATGTTAAATAAAATGATGTTTTTACTCAAAATCTGACACTGAAAGTTTTTTATTCCTTTGAACAACTCATCCTATTGTGGCGTTCTTGAGACTTCAGGCCAGGCTAAATGTGTGTGTGTATGTGTTTGTTTGTTTTTTGTTTTTTGTTTTTTTTTTTTTTTTGGGGGGGGGGGGGGGGGCAGCATTATGATCACAGGCATGACCATTGTGCTAATATCACACTACCTAACCCTGACCACAACCTTTTACAACATGTGATGTTTTACAAAGAAACACTGGTCGGATATTAAAGGAAAAGTTCGGTTCCTGCAGCTTTTACATTGTTTATAGAATGAAGAACAACAATATACTCACCCAGAAGGCTTTGCTGATGCAAACGGTGCTTCGGGAGATATTTAGATCCAAAATCGAGCAGCGGACACCGATATAATGGTAGCCTGTAGGGCATAGATCGCCACTCCTAAAAACTGGATTAATTGTCCAAAAACTCATGTTTTTCACCAATATTCGATCATGATTTGCTCCGAAAGGACCGCCATTGCAGCCTGTGTCTCTCCACACAGCGCTGTGTGGCTGAACTAACCTCTGAACTGACGAGCTGTTTACATGCCCTTTGCGCATGCGCAGTACTCTCTGGAGCGTTGCGATCGCTTCCTTATCTGTATATCTGTATACTGTGGCTCCAAACTGTAAGGACGTCCATCATATTCAAAGTCGTCCTCCACAACATCTTCATCCCATAGACATTCATCCATTTTGCCCAAAACTGGAAGAAGAAAGTTGATTTGTAGCTGCCGATCTTCCCCTGAAACAATGAGCCGCACTGCGCATGCGCGAAGAGCATGTAAACAGCTCGTCAGTTCAGAGGTTAGTTCAGCCACACAGCGCTGTGTGGAGAGACACAGGCTGCAATGGCGGTCCATTCGGCGCGAATCATGATGGAATATTGGTGAAAAACATGAGTTTTTGGACGATTAATGCAGTTTTTAGGAGCAGCGATCTATGCCCTACAGGCTACCATTATATCGGTGTCTGCTGCTCAATTTTGGATCTAAATATCTCCCGAAGCATCGTTTGCATCAGGAAAGCCTTCTGGGTGAGTATATTGTTGTTCTTCATTCTATAAACAATGTAAAAGCTGCAGGAACCGAACTTTTCCTTTAAGAGGGGTTTGGTGAATAAAATGATTTTTAGTGTAGCTTCTATTACTTAGGATTTTGAGATTGCTTTTGAGAAATTAGGCACATAGAGATGCTCCTTTGACCATGAGCTACAACTACAGCCAATTTCTACTTTCTCATTCACCTTTTACAGAAGACAAACTAAAGATGAACCTACAGTAAAAGAGAATTTTGGCCCTACTGCAGTAGCTTAAAGCGATAGTTTCATGAGTTTAGCAATAAGCCCCAAAACAGTTATTTTTCAAAATACAACTTACAAATAATTTGCTCTGATTTTATTGCCTCTGTGACAAACAGGAGGGGGTCAAAATACTCCTCTCCATCTTCCTGTTTATCTGAGCCGCAACTACCATTGACAAGAAATATAATTTTTTTTTAATTCTAAGAAACCACCAGATGTGTTTCATATATTTGACCACACTGAGTCAAACAGAGCCGGACTGCTTGGCGGGAATGATGGTGGTGTTCCTCGTCACAGAGCTTGGCTGCCTGACTTTGTGTTAGAGTGGAATAAAGAAAGAACCATGACACAATTTGAGTTTTGTTTCTATCACAGCTCGCTCCATAATGTCACTTTCATTCACCTGCCAATGTGGCCAGGAGGTAGAACAGGGCACTATGAGACAGAAATAACATCTCCCTTATATGAAAGCTGAATGGTGACACATAACATGAATCTTGACATATTTTGTTCCCTGTAGATATGACAAATGGCACTGATACACAACCTAAAATACGATTTCGATTTTTTTATAAAAATCAAATGAGGCTAATGCTTGATGACCCAGCAATAAAACCAGACGTTTAAGACACCAAAGAGTGACATATCTTTTGGAAAGTAGCATCTGAATTTCAAACAGGTTGTCTAAAGTTCAAAACATTTACAGCATTTCTTTATGTTGAGATGGACAAAATGTGCCCACTCATTCATCCAATGTGACAAAAAAAGAAATCTCCACATTTTAGTGATCAATTTTTCATAAGGCACTGAAAATCAATCATATTTTTTTATTCTTTGTCATCATTTTAAACAAGAGAGGGGCACAGCATTGTCTAAGCTGCAAAGATACTGTGGCAACATCTAAAAAATATGCCAAGGAGGTCACAGCAAGAGTTTATCAAGGATGCTTTGATAATTAAAACAATAAATAACATTATATTAGGTATTTAGGACTTCAGGAGTAATTGCTCTGGTATGAAACAGTTCATCATAATATTTACAAGTAATAAAAATGGTAATTTACAGTTTTTCTTGATTGCTTTGACCTGCTCAAAGAAACTTGGATCCACTTGGTTTTCATCATCACTGTCTTAGCAGAGCACAAGATAGGTCTTGCAAATGTGGTAACCTTTTCTCATTAGATTGACACATTTTCCACACCCTTATGCAGAACACTTAACACTGATGTCATTCAAGTGGTCAAAACTCCATTGTTTCAGCTTTGGTTACCGAACAGAAACCCTTTGTTCCTAACTACTACATCAGTATGAAATCACTGAAGCACCTGTTTGACACTCCTTCACACAAATCTTCAATTAGCAACCAGTCTGCAGGCCTTAAAAGGTGCAGTGGCTGTGTTGTTGTTTTCCAACATGGATGAAAGAGGTCTAAGGCAGCTGAGAGTGAGGCTGCATTTACACTGTGCCGAAAATGGTCAAATCCGATATGTTTTCGTTGCGTTTTGGCTTTGCGTTTAGGCCTTGCGTTTAGATGAAAACACTTTGCGTTTCGTTTGAAAATGGAAACTTTTGGTTGCAGCACAGTCAGTTGTTGATTGACTTTTGGCACAGTCAGAGCCAGTTGAAAACCTAATGTGCCATTTCCTATCATGAACAACCAAGCAAGGAAACCACAGAGTCCAAATCAGAATCCAAAAACCAGAGTTTATTGTACAGTTTAAGGTTTGGTACACAATGGAGGTAATCAGGACAGGCTGGGTTCGATACACAAAGCAGGCAGTCAGACAGGCAAGGTTTGATACACAAAAAAGCAGAGGAGCAGACGAGTCCAAAAAACGAGAGGCAAGAATGCAAGGTCAAAAAACAAAGGAGGTCAGCAATGGGACTATGACATGAAACAAGAACGCCTAGAAAGAGTACTGGTACTTAACAATCCAGCAACAAGACTGGGGAGAACACAAGGGTTATATACAAGAGGTAATGAGGGCTAATGACACACAGCTGGGGGGAACAATCAGGGAGCAGGAAATGAAGCCTATGAAAACAAGAAAGGAAATGTGATTTTCAAAATAAAACAGGAAGCACACAGGCAAGACATAAAACATGAAGACAGACAGGGTAACTTGACAAAACACAGGATCGTGATATTTCCAGCATGAGTGCCACTGTTTTGGCTTGTGTGTTAACCGCTTTGAAAAATGTGGAGTTTGAGTTGACTGCTGCATCAAAGCAAGCAAAATAAACTGTCATGGGATTTTCAATTATTTCTTTGGACTCATGCATTCATTCATTCATTTTCTATACCCGGCCATCCCTTTTGGGGTTGCAGAGGGCTGAAGCCTATTCCAGCTATCATCGGGCGAGAGGCGGGGTAAACCCTGCACCGGTCGCCAGTCGATCGCAGGGTCACATAGAGAGACAGACAACAATTCACGCTCACATTCATACCTAAGGGTAATTTAGAGTCACCAATTAACCTAATGAGCATGTTTTTTTGGTCTGTGGGAGGAAGCCAGAGTGCCCGAAGAGAACCCACGCATGCACAGGAAAAACATGCAAACTTCACACAGAAAGGCCCTCCCAACCCGGAATTGAACTGGGAACCTTCTTGCTGTGAGGCACACACTCTACCAGCTGCGCCACCGTGCCGCCCTTTCTTTGGACTATACACTTTAATTTTGTTATCATGTCATCAACTTGCATATTATTTAATTGTAATTTGCTGGACATTTATGCAGGCTTTTTCTTTCTTAATTTGCAAACACAATAGTTATTTACATTCAGTATGATTGTGCTGTTACCTTTCATTTTGTCTGTAACACAAAACGACTTGAGATTTGGTATTTTTTTCACATCACTCATGGTAGATTAGGCAAAATTAATTAACAGTGCACTAAACACTCTCACTTAAAGGGTGCTTGGTGCTATTTCCGATCTATAAGTCAATTTTTAAAGGCAGAGTATCCATTCCTAACACTGTGTACGCGTTTTAACTCAGAAACGTCTTTAAGCTCACAGTGCCGAATGCATTTGTCTGAAGCAGCTCTCAAATCACAGCAGAGCTCTCCTTAACCTGTGTTTCATTAAAGCCTCTGATGAATTCTTATACTCATATGGATTAAATTGCGAGGACGAATGAAGGATCCACTGCCTGTTCTGTTTAAAGACAATGAAGCTTTTCCTCTTAGCATATTAGAGTATTTCAAGCACTGCTCTGCCCTTATACTGAGAGACTTTCAATTGTGTTGCATAAGCCCATTAGGTGATCTTTTTTCAGTGTGTGTCTGCAGTTTTGATTAGCTTCGCTGCTCAGTTCAATATATTTTCTGTTATCATTGTATTTTGGAGCAACACAAAACACACATCTCACTAGATAAAAGCTATTTGAACAAGAATTAGACCCACTTGGTGAATTGTGCCTCAATTTGATGGATAGCAAAAAGTTTTAAGACCCTAAAGTGTTTTGTGATCAGGTTTATGTGGTTGAATAAAATCTCAACGAGGTCCAAAGAGAAGTATTAGTTAGTCCAAATCAAAACAGTCCATCCTTTGATCATAAAAGAGATTGGTGATAATGCTTAGGTTATATCAAAACATAGGCTGGTATTTTTTGAAGATTTTCTGTGTCTTTTCTTTCTAGTCATACATAAATGATTAAAATCACTGAAAACACAGAAAACATTTAAAAATCTTCAAAGTTGTAGTTGTCCATTCTTGACTTGGGCGTTCTGTTGGAGCAAAGAAGGCCGTAGAGGGAGTCACGTAGACTCTGGCAAGTCCCAGAAAAACAGGAAACATCCTTTACCAGAAAAGGAGTTCTGATCTGTTAAGGATGTTGTTGTCCAAATGTCAAAGTTTGGAATCTCCCACGAGAGTCTAACGACGCACGCGCACACTATTTAGTGTGGAATTCTGTAAGGCTCAGGTCAGACCGTCTCATATGCTAACTCAAATGCTGTTTTATATTACTGTCTCTCATTAAAGCCTCACCAGAGTGAACTGCCGAATCTGCGTCTTTTTGTCACTGTTCACCTTTTTGACCGGGGCAATTTGCCAACAAGTGGTGCCGAAACCCGGGACCCCGGTGCATGTTGGAGCAAAGAAGGCTGTAGAGGGGGTAATATAGATGTTGACAAGTCCCAGAAAACAGGAAACATCTGGGTAATTTGATATGCCAAAAGTTAGTGTTCCTTATCCGAATATGGAGTTGTTTTTTCTGATAGCAGTTTGGATGAACTTCTGCTTGGGCAGTGTGACCTGCTAAAGACAAAACAACTATCTGAATTACTTTCCCAGAAAAGGAGTTCTGATCTGTTAAGGATGTTGTTGTCCAGATGTCCAAGTTCAAGCCTCACCAGACTGAACTGCCGAAACTGCAACTGCGTCTGCGTTGTTTTGTCGCTGTTCATCTTTTTGGCCGCGGCAATTTGCCAACAGTTCCAATTCAGGAATTTTTCAAAAGCTTTGTTGACAGTGTAAGATTGGGTCGTTCTCCACAATTTTGAAGATCCCTAACAAATTTTCATGACATTTTTAGTGAGTGTTGGTCATGGCACAAGGAAGAAGTGATCACATTTTGGTGGTTGAAATCAGGACAGGTATCCAATTTTTTTTTTCACAGATTTCTTAACATTACAAGATAAGGCAGTTTTCCCACATTTTTGAAACTAACTCGTAAGTTCTCAGCAAGTTTTCAGGACATTTTCAAGGAATTTTGGTCTTGGTACAAGGAAAAATTCTTTACTTTCTGGTTCTGATCCAAATGGGAATGCAGATCCGGGATTTTTAAACTCTTAAAAAATCCTGGATCCTAGTGCAAGCTAAAGAAGTTTACCAGTTTTTTCAAACTCAGTAAGTACTCAGCAGATTATAAAGACATTTACGTGGAATTTTAGTCATGACACAGGAAAAAAGGAATAAGGCCTTGGTGTTATTATGAATGTTGATGGGATTAAGGGGTTTTTTTTTGTTAAAGGCTTTGTTAACAGTGCAAGATTGTGCAGGTTTCCACATTTCTGACAATAACTCAAAAAATTCTCAGTCAGATTTGCATGACTTTTTTTCAGGGAATAGTGCTCATGACACAGAAAAGATGATTCAATTGTGGATCTGAACTGTGCAGAAGATCAAGTAGTTTTTTTATTGATATCTAAGCATAGCTATAAATAGTTTTCAACATTTTTGACTGATGCTTACTGAATACAAAACAAGTTTTCATCATGTTTTCAGTGACTGATGATCATGGTACAAGGTAGTAGTGAGTGCCATTTAAAGCAGTTTACCATATGTTGACAATGGCTCTGAAATTTTCCAACAAACTTTTTGAACATTTTCAGGGAATGTTGGTCACAGCACAAGGAAGAGGGGATTCCAATAAGGTTAGGATACAAACAAAGATGCATATCCAGGAGCTTTGAAGGCTTTCTTAACAGAGTCAGATAGGGCAGTTTACCACTTTTTCAATAAAACTCGATAGGTTCTCAATGACTATTCATGAAATTTTCACAGATAATAGGATATGTCTCTAGAAAAAAGGGAAAACAGTTTTGGTAATGATTTGAGTTTCAGTGATGTTCCAGGCATTGTTTTATTGACGTCTTCGCATTGCAACACAAGGGTTTCCATCTTTTGACTATAGCTCAATAATTACCCAACAGATTTTTATGACATTTTTAGGGAGTGTTAGTCATGGTTCTAGCAAGACGTGAGACAATTTTGGTGATGATTAAATCTGGAAGTGGTATGGATTATATCCGACAGATTTTTTGGAAGATTTTCAGGGGCTGTTGGTCATGGCAAAGAAGGAAGTTATTAGATGTTGGTGGTGATTCAAATCAGGATGAGGATGCAATAATGTTTTTCAGAGTTTTTTTTAACAGGGCAGTTTTCTTCATTTTTGACAATAACTCAGTCACTCACAATGTAGGAAATCCCTGGCAGAGGTAGGTTCTCTCACAGCACTACTTGTTGAGATACTGGGTTCACAATAACAGCCTTGCAGACTTGTGGACGAACAACCTGAAAACTGAGTGCCTCTGGCCTTAGCCACTGCTGGGACAGAAACATGATAAAATTTGTGAAAAATGCAAAAAGTCTGGGTGTTAGAGAGTGCAGAGCAAATCAGTCCTGCAGACTTTGCTTCAGGGGAGCTTTGAAACAGAATACAGGAATGCTTGACTGGTACCCTAGTGGTCTCACAAGAATATTAATGCTTGAGGATGCTTTAATGCATGTGTTAGGGCATTTGGGTGGATGCATGACAGCAGGGAGACATGTTTGTCTGGGACTGTGTGACGGACAGAATGCATGTTGACTATTTGAGAGCTGCGGGTGATTTGGCAAGATTTTTTTCCTCTCCCTGTAACGCCCAGGAGAACTTGTGTGGTTCTGAAGCGTGCTGCAGTAATGCCTTTTCAAGAGAAGCATCTGTCATAAGCTTTATATCTCAGTGCAACCGCGGCCCATTGAGCAACATCCCTGCACCGCGGCTTGATCCATGGTCACTCCTCCCCCCGCTGTCGGCTCTAAGTCCATTTCAGCCCGCTTCCTTCCCTCCCTGCCTGCTCCTCTTTTCCCTGCACACCTGTCCCTCCAATCATGCATGATCCATGTTGATGGTGACTTCGCCCAAGGCCAGTGTGTAATGTATTACTCTAAGGGTCAGATATAGGTTTCCTGTAATGTAGTGGGGTGTAAAGGAGGGTGATCTTGCAGGTGCTTAGAAGGGATTGCAGATTTTTAAACATGGCGGTGAGCCTATATGTTGTCAGCCCTTACAGCATTGATACTCAATCTCTGACTCCTACGCTACATTAAGTTTTCTGTGAATAGTTGTGGTACTTCAAACATTCAAATGTATATACCTACTAGGGGAAGATTAGTCAAAAGATGATATATAAGATCTGGTTATTAAATACTGAGACTGTCCTCACGAGTCACACTGTGTGCTATATGTTCAAGGTTGCTTTTTCACTCACAACTGCTGCACATTTACAATGAATCATGTCGTTAGTGCACTGCAAGCTACTTATTGAACTGCATGTGTTTTTGTTGAGGCTTCAGTAAATATTTACTTTGAAAAAGAGAATTACTTGAAATTTTGGGTGAAATTAAACAAGACAGCAGCCAAATCTTTCTGCACATTAACTGATGTGTATGGGGAACACCGCATGACGCGTGCATGTGAGTTTGTGGCACAAAACATTTCAGGAGGCAGAGAACACGTCAAGGATTATTCTGGGTACTCATGCACTTCAAGAAATAGATGGAAGTGACCAATCACTTAGTATGAGAATTATAGCCACAAAGGTCTCCACTGACAAAGAGACAGATCTGCAAATTTTGCTTTCAATTGGAACATAATTGAATTGTGTGCCAAAGTTGTCCCAAATCTTCTGACTCAAGATCAAAAGCACAAAAGCAAGAACATCTGCGGGGACATTTGGGAACACACTGAAAGGAATTCCTGTTTTTAGAAAAAGTGATTGAGAAGTGTTTTGGAACAACTCTTTGTCCTGCTCACATTCTCATGCAGAAATTGTCAGACTGTTGTTTTATGAATGGAGTGTTTGAAAATAAAGGATGCTATCAATAAGATGACCAACTTTACCTGTAATGAAACAAAACCATAAGTACCCAGCATTAAACAAAATCATATTAATATTCATA
This sequence comes from Scarus forsteni, assembly GCA_036419115.1. Taxonomy (NCBI): domain Eukaryota; kingdom Metazoa; phylum Chordata; class Actinopteri; order Labriformes; family Labridae; genus Scarus; species Scarus forsteni. Next base: position 11,959,097 of record JAZDUH010000359.1, on the reverse strand, counting down.
AGATCACAACCAATAACAAAGCAAAAATTGACAACAAGGACATTGAAGTAAAGCCAATTAAAGGTGTCTATGTTGCCTCTCAGACATCCAGGTTATGGTTTCTAACAATACTCAAAGTTACAACTAGACTGCTTCAAACTCTTGAACCATGTCAACTCTTCATCAGTTCACTGACCTGATGAAGCCTTGGGAGCAGAGGAAAGTGTCTCCAAGAGTCTTGTCAATTTATCAGCATTGGGTGAGAATTAAAGGTACTTTCCCAGATAAATGAACATTTTTGTTCCAGTGTGAGAGGACGCTAGTGTGCATGTCGCCACTTCTCTACTGGTCAACTTGTCTTGTTTTTTCTGCTTTACTTCACTTTCAATTTTGCCGCAGCACCTTGTGTTGTGCTTTAAGTTTTGTGACTGTGCTACTCACACTTTATCCCAATTGAGGTATTCCTCTCTGTGGGTGATCAGCTATTCTGTGAGGAATATTAGCCTGTCAGCTGTTAGCTTACTTTGGAAAGCGACCTTGGGTTCCTTGAAAGGCGTTATCTATATAAATTTATTATTATTAAGTGTTTTTTTTTTCAGTAATGAATCCAAATTTCCTTCCAGCCATTATCTATGCCACTTATTACTTTTTCTAGAGCCTATCACTGCTAACTTTTGGGTGAGAAGCGGTATTAATTATCATGTAAAAAAATACATTTAACAGTAGTTTGCCTGTAAGTTCCACTGAGAATAAAAAAAACTATTTTACAAAAATCAACACAACAAAAGTTGTTACTGGAGGTCATTAGATTACTTTTTCTCCAAAAGCATTAATAGTACTTCATACAGACCCAAACAAATCCATCAAATAATTTTGATATTACCTTGTAGGGAGTGAAAATAAACCAGTTATTGAAGGTTATTACTGAAACATATTCATTTGTTCATGTTGTAATAGATTTTGCTGCTGTAAATGGAATAATGAAAGTAAATCAGACAAAAATACTTCATGGCATTTTTTATTTTTGGGATTACTAATTTTGGACATTTGAAATTGAGTGGTTTGCCACTCCGAGTAAAGAAAAGGGCTACATATAGATCCAAGGCTGCCAGTTTCACACTCTTGTTTTAAGTAGCATAAAACAAAGCAGCTTGGTTGTTGTGAGTTGTTGTATATGTGTGTTGAGTATAACCAAATTTGAAAAAATACTGCACTATCCCTTTAAACTCTTCAAATTACACTGAGTTATCAGGCTACCTGCTGCAATAGATCCCACTAGCTTCAATGCCGGATCTCTTTGTACAGGAGCAAAGCTGATCTCTGTTGCTGTGGCTAATGTTTGATATGCACCTTGTATAATGGCACTGTAAAATCCCCAGACTGTGCATTTCGTACCTCTAATCAGTCAATAATGCATGTGTTTAAAATGTGCTGTTGTCGGTCTTTTCACCAAACAATAGAAAACTGTCAATAGTGGTCAAGGACTTGAGTTCAACGAGTGTTATTACATGCATCAATGTTAATGACGAGCGATCCCCATCCCTAAAAAGAGTTTTATCATGCTCAAAGTTTTCATTCTTTAATACAAATTATTTTCAGTGAAGAACAGTGTATATATCTTTTTAATTTGGTTCTTGCATAAATATTTTTGTCAGTCGGGCTCCTGAGAAGCAAAGGTTTGAGCTCCACTGCCTCAGAGAAATATCACATTCTTATTAAAAAAACTCATCTTGGCAAAATTACCAGGCTGGTGTTTTTTCACATTTTAAAACAGACACCCTATGCCTGAATTTAAGACCACATTCTGACTCTACATAATTGTCAGGCATAACCTTTAGATAATGCTGAATGACCTTTAGCGCTCTGGCAAGCCTTCCTCGCCGGGTAATCTAACCCATCAACATTAAAATCATTTACCGGGTGGGGGGCTGATGGAGCTTACCTTGCTTTGATGATTCCACGAGAGCTGCGGCAATTTGCAGATACAAATCAAAAAAATGATTTTGCATTAGCAAGCATCCCAGGGTGTTTTTGCAATCGCTCAGAAGGGGGGCTGCAGAGGAAAAATATGATTATGTCCCGTATACTGCACTTCAGTCAGTTTTTAATTGAGGGAAAACTGGCATTTAATTAACAATTGACCAAAAGGAAATGAGTTTTATTGATTTGTTTGCTGAGGGACTACATTTGTCAGTTAGTGTGTACCTCACTCCCTCAGTCCTCGGAGGGTTCGGGCAGAGACAGAGCTGTTTCTCAGCAAATATTGTAGCCAGCACTTTCAATGCTGTGGCGAGGGGCTCGATAAGTGAGCGCATGCTGCAGTAATGGGAACAAGTGGCTTTCAAGAGAACGAATGAAAGCACAAACATATATAATTTTACCCTTGGTTGCTAGGAGAACCAAATCTTGAAACTTCAGCCCAGCTGCCACGAAAAAGGTAAAATACAGGTAAGGTTTTGGTACAAGAATGTGAACATTTATTTTTCAATGATTGGAAAAACAGCTCTTTTCAAAAAGGTTCAGAAGAAACATGGTCAATAGATACCAAACCAGTAACTTACCTTACTTATCCTATTGCTAGTTCAGCTTAAGGTGGCAGTAGCTCACTCCAGAAGGACTTGGGTTGGGGACTGGAGGATGGCTGGTTCCCAATCGACACCAGTTTGAAAGTTAGTTTGGTTGCTTCAGAGTTGTAAGCTGACGTCCTGGGCACTGTGAAAGTGCCTTCGAACAAGGTACGAGATCCAAAAATGCTCAATAAGCCATCAGTCCAACATCTATGGGAAGCACTGCAGTTGGAGCACAGTGAACCTGATGAGGATTTATTGATCTCTTTAAATTAATTATTGTATGCTAGTGTGTGAATTATTCATTGCATTAAATATGCAAAATAAATAATACTGGACTTTACACTAAACTTTTGGCAAAAATAAACATTTTTAGACCTGTTGCATCATGTGATTTAATGTTCTATTTCTTCATGTGTAATCATAAATGAATACAATAAATAATCAGTTAACGTATTCTGGATATTGGACACAGTGATGGTGTTTCTCATATTCATATTCTGTTGCTAATTCTTGTTCTTGTATTTCATCAGCTACTGCAGGTCAGCAGAAGCTCTGATGACTTCAGGCCCAACAGGTTCTTCTTAGCTAGCTAAATTTAGACAAACCTGACAGATTTCTGTGTAATCTGAGGTGTTAATGCATTCTGATAACTTTGTTAGTTGTTGTTGAGCTCTTCACCTGGAACTAATGCATTTTAAGTAGGACCAAGAGGCAACCTAGCAACAGTGGGAGAGAGAAACAGAAACTGTTGAGTGAAATCACCAATCAAGATGTGTTTTCTAAGAAGTTGCTGACAGACAGACAAATACATTATTGAAATTATGTTTTGTATGGAGGAAGGTTTAAATGAGTAATTTCTCTAAAAACAGACTTTCCGGCCAGACTGAACACAGTTATAATGTTTACCTTTAAATAAATATCTTCAAAAAGTTCATTTGTTTAGTCTGTTTCTCTGCCTGTTTTATAATCCTCAAGAAAAAAAAAATAATGAAATATTGAGAACGAGTATTCCAACAGCAATATTGAAGATTTTTATCCAACAAGGCACCAACAACAATCCTTATTGAAGGGCAACCTGGTGAGATTTTCAAGGACATGGGGTCTCATGGTCTTACTACAGAGCTTTTCTTTAAAACTGTGTTCACATTCAGAAAAGAGGGATTCAACAAAACATGAACTGATTTGATCTTGGAGGTCATCACTATCAGACATAGTTTATCCCCTGCTTTGGAATATGATATCTAAAAACATCTAGATTTTCTGTTTTCAGTTTATTTTATCGTTTGTTTTAGCCAAATCCTCTTCAGGACTTTTCTGTATGGAGTTTGCACATTCTCCATTTGAAGGTGTGGGCTTCTAAGGCAAACATGCGTGTCTGATTGACTGGTGACTCTAAATTGTCCATCGGCAGGGATCATAATTCATCAGACCGGGATGGGAATTATTGTGATTGTATTGATAACAATGCCTTTGTTAATTCTACAAGCCTTACTTGATTACTCTATATATTTCAGGGAATTTCCAGTTTTAAAAAAAATGAAGTCCGACACAACTTTTCCCTTGACAGGCTCCAATATGTGCAAAACTCTGCTACCAGGGTTCTTACTCGCACTAAACCCTGGCAGCACATCAGCCCCACTCTCATTCACCTCCACTGGCTCCTGGTCAAGTTCCGCATTTATTACAAGCTCCTCCTACTCACCTACAAGTCCCTTCACGCACTTGCCCTCCAGTACCTGGGTGATCTCCTCCACCAACACACCCCATCCAGGAGCCTGCGGTCTTCTGACGTTGGTCTCCTCTCCATCCCGCAGACCAAGCTTAAAACTTTCGGTGACAGAGCCTTCAGTGTGGCAGCCCCCACCCTCTGGAACTCTCTCCCCGCAGAAATCTGCAACTCTCCCACTCTGGACCATAGACTGTAAAAAACATGGACGTCATGTCGCTGGGCTCGAATTGAAGTCGCCACAAAAACTGCTCCCCCTGGTGACTGGCTGCAGTATAGGTCAATTCTCAGTCTCCCTCATTCATCTGAACGGGCCGTAGTGAAACTTAAAAAAAATTAATACACCTCGTAGAAATATTTCTCCCACCCGTATGCTGTGGTGATATGAAAGTTTTATTGGGCTACGTTTTTTCCAAGTCCTCTTTTTCTGAAAAGTTTCTTTTTCATCAGTTATTAGAGTTTAATAATAACCGTGGTTTACGGCAGTTTTACAATGACTGTGTACGTTGTATGTTGCGGAGTTTTGCGACCGTTTATGACAGCTGCGTCCAGATATGGTCCAGATTCTCTACTGGCTGCACAATGGCGGCGCCCTGACGGCGGATATTATGGCTTCAAAACCGTTACATGGTAGGAGGCGGAGCCATGCTATCCAGTTCTTATAATACATCCATGCTCTGGACTGTTTCAAATCACTTCTCAAAACTCACCTGTTCTCCCTGGCCTTCCCTGTTTAAATGTCTAGCTTAGGTCCAAATCAAGTTTTCTGCTTTGGTCTTTGTTGTTGATTCTTTATTTGTTTGTCGCCTCTACTTTGGAGAGAGACCTTGGGTTCTTTGAAAGGCGCTGTATGAATTTAAGTTATTATTATTATAATTAATTTCAAGGTCAACAACGTCAAACACATGACACTCCTATTTGATGCTGCTGGGGGGGAACAAATTCTTTGGAAAGTTTCCAATCTTTCCAGCGATGGTTAAAATCAGCTAGTGTCATTCTGAATTAAAATAAGCGACAGATTTAACTGCTTCTGTCTCAATGAATGTGATTGACAGATCAATCATCCAATCATCTGCTAGATATGCTTTAAAAGGTTCTGCCCATTCCCAAACTCTTTTATGGGCTCCTTCCCAAATGGACTTGTGTAGTATATTGAATGATCTATCGTGTGATTAAGGTTTAAGACATTTGTGCATTCAAAAATGGTAATCTGTGGCTTGTATTTAATTTACTGTTACCTCTCGATCATCCTTTAACTTCTGTCATCAAATAGACACTTCAGCCAAAGGAGCTTCTGCTCATTGGATTTTTTTCTACCTTTCAGAGCATTCTTTGACCTTAAACCCCAGAGATAGTCATGTGTGAAAATTCCAGTAGATCGTCAGTTCCTGAAACATCAATCAGCCTGTCCAGTGCCTACAACCATGTCATGTTCAAAGTCATGTAAATAACCTTTCCTGGTTCCTGTTGAGTTTCTGTCACGTGGCTGATATGCTGTTTGTTGGGAATGGTTTTTCAGATGATAAACTCAAAGGCGCTGGTGAGAGATAAACATTTATTTAAGAAAACTTTTTGAGAGCGTGAAATTTATTTTAAGTTAATTTTCTTTAACTTGTATTTTGTGTTGTTCTTCTAAGTAAAAGCCCTGTGTCAGAAAAGGTGAGAGTGAGATATTAAAGCAGCAAAAAGCTGAAACTTTAAACCAATGAAGCCCACTTTAGACACAGAAAAACATTCTGCAAACTTGCGTCTATACTTAAACTTTTGAAGTAGAAGAGTGCGAATAAAGAAAATCACTTTATTGCTTTTTATTCGCTGGGTGGTCATTCTGGACTCGTGGACAAATAGATTTTTGATTGCTACATTTCAGGACACACACACACACTAACACACGCCTCACGACTACTTGTTAGAAGGCTGCATTGTGGGTGGTAGAAATGGTTTGTTCCAGATCTCCTCACCAGCAGAACTGTGTGGGTGGAGGAGCATGTCTGGAGTATGAAAACAGTGCCAAGGTTGTAGCTCATAAAACCGGGTAAACACATGGAAGTGGCACACACGAGCACGCACACACCGATAATCACAATAACACACTCCTTTCAGTCCACGACATGACCTCACCATTATGAAACACACACATATCTGCTTTGTTTGCTTATTAATTGTGCATGTGCTGGCTCGATGCCTGTCTTGAGAAAATGAACCAGACTATTTCCACCATTCAGCAGCCCCAGGCCTGATCATTACAGGCAAAATTAACTCAACATCCCGACGCCCCAAACCACCAGTCTATCCTCTTTTAATTTCTTTCAGCTACTCTCAATCTCCCTCTACATCCAAAGTGCTGTGAGCTACACCAAAGTGAGAGTTTTTTTTAGGGAAGTTAGGGATTTTAGAAGGGCTGCAGTCGACAAAAGAAAACTTGGTCCAGTGTAATCGCACTCACATGTCAACCAACTGATAGGCTCTTGAAAGTATAAGTGCTAATTTTTGTATTTGACTAACAGTTTTCTAGAATCCCAGCCATGTCGAAGAAGTGCTTCACATAAAACCTTGACAGCCTGGAGCAAACTAGTATAAATCATTAAGAAACACAAACTTAATATATCCATTTCAAGTGAACATAAAGATAACTTTGGAAATGTATCACATTTATCACCAATAATGTAAAAAAGCTTTGTGAGTTTAGATCATTAACCTATCATTTGACTCTCTGTATATTGGTCTGTTAGTGTGCTCTCCCAACAATCAGAGGGTTGCAGGTTTAATCTAAGATCAAGCTGTCACATTTAACCCCAAGTTGCTCCCGCTACTGCAGCATGTAATGGGCTAAGGGCATGAATCTGTTAGCTAATAATGATAAACTACATAGGAACTTCAACCATTAGTGATCAAATGTGAGAGTGAATGGATGTGAATGTGACCTGTACTTTAATGGTGCTTTGAGTAATCAGAAAGTAGTTTAAATACTAACTGGTACTATATCCTATATAGTTAGAGAGCCTGATTAGTCAACTTCACAATGAAGTACAATACGTAAGGATGGTGTCTTCATGGATTGAACAATGCAACTGAATCAGCAGATGGTGCCAAACAATAACAAGCAAAGGTGAGGAACCGGTCTTCTTGGGGTGTTATCTCCATGGGTACCCACATCGCCATCTGTCTTTGACGAAGTTTGGGAATTTCCCCTGGGATGACACCAAGTAATGCTTCCACTCTACATAGAGATGCTGCTGCTTAAATGTTCCCCTTCCAGCCAAACATCAGCCAAGTTCCAGTCAAATTCCAGCCACTGGAAGACACCTCCACCAAAGATGTGTACATCTGAGGGTATCAGCATCTCATTGGAACACCCTGCAATCACGTGAGTGGGTGAGTTTATGGTGAAATTTTAGCAAACCCCAGTGGGCTTAACCAATTGCCCTCTTATCACAGACATGACAGTGGCTTCCAGCACCTCAAGACTCAATCAAAGAAAGGTTGAGTAATCTAAGTGGCTCCATCTAGACTGAAACATCAACTTCCATTCCTTGCCCCCCTTTTGCACACCTGCTCCTGACAGTCTCCTTCCCAGTTGTCTCTCATTAATCCACATTTCCTCATGTATTTAAACTCTCTTAAACTCATTTCACAGAGTTGCCTAGAATGACTCAGATAGGTGTTTACCTTGCCTTTTTTTCATGTTTTATGGCCACTGTTGCCTTTTTTCTGATTGCCTGCTCTTCGGCCTGTCACAATAAGCAATAAATCAATTAACCGCACGATAAATAAAAACATCCTCGGTAATGCCTAAGTCACACATTCCCGTTTCTCATAGCGATTGTGCACGACTGTACACAATTGAGGAGGCTGGTGTGATCGCTAAGATATGGGATGAAATGACTGTCTCCCCCCCGGAAACACCCCGTAAATACATCGTCAGTAGCACTTCTACAGCGCTTCTACAACACTTCGGGGGCATTTGTCCCGCTCCAGCTAGGTTAATACAGCGATATGACGAGGACTCCTTTAATTTCCATCCCGCTGACATGACGTCAGCCCCGCTCAAGCTCAGTTTGCGTCACGTAAGCCCCGACCGAGCCCTGTCGCTTGCACCGTCTTGAACGGGACACAGTCGGGGCACAAACGGATACATCCTTGTCAGTCACCCTCAGAAAGCTTTCAGGATTGAGCCATGATCAGCCCGACTGAGCTCTGTACATGCCACGCTAATACCGTTCACCTTAGGACTGCATTAGGCTTCCACCCCGCTGTACTGAGAACGGCGATTCTCCACAACAGTATTGAACAGTTGAAAACTGTTGGGACCCTTCCACGTTCCCCGCCGTTCATCCACGACTATACAACGCTGATCCAGACCAAGTAGTGCATGCACCATACCAAAGCACGTTTTGTCAGGATTATGACAATTGTGCACAATCACCATGAGAAACGGGAATGTGTGACTGGGGCTTAAGCTTGTTGGCCTTGATAAACTGACATGTGCATGCATGTTTGTTTTCCTGCTCTCTTTCTACCAAAGAGGCTGAATAAGAAGATGCCTCACTCTGTCCATCTTTCTTAACATCGGGGTGCATCAGTTCTATAGTGGATTTATTGCAGAGTGAGCATTTGTCACTCATGCGATCAATGTGGGGGAGGCGGGGTTGCTCGCACATACACACGGAGAGAGCTGAAGTGAGCATCATGAGGAAACAAATATTAATATGAATGATGGCACGAAAGCTACAGTTCCAAAGCCGGCTGCCACATCCCCAGTGTGGGAATATTGTGGTTTTAAACAGAATGAACAAGGTGTGAGCCCTTGAACACCAACAAGCCCATAGGTTGTATTTGTTTGAAAGTAGTGGCGACAAAGAAGAAGACGGGGAGGTGCAGCGGAGCCTTCGTCCTGACAGTCAGTGCCAACTGAAGCATTTAGACTGCAAAGGAAATATCAATAAAACAGCGCAAAATAATGTGCGCTAACAGACACTGTCATCTCTACATTGCAAAAGACATGCAACCCTTCAATACAGTTGAAATGGTACAATTCTCGGACAGACTGAATGAATTGACTGGGAGAAAGTACATGTCACAAACAGTTCTTGAACTGTATAAACTCCCTATTGTTTTTATTTGTGTGTTTTTTTGATTGGAGTTTCATTTTTTCTTTCAGAGACAGGGTCTATTTTTTTTAATGTTTTTGATTTGTATAATTATTTTTGTTTACATGCAGTTTTTTTTCCCAAAAGAGAGTCCATTTCATTTTCATTGTTTTTCCTCTCTTTATTTGTTAAATTTATTATTTTTATTTTTATTTTAAAGATCTTGACCTTTCAATTACAGTAAAATACTCTTAAGAAATTACAATTTATTGCTTTTGATATGATGTACTCACTTTGTTATGACATATATTATAATTACATTTATGAAAAAATTTTGGACAATTATCGTCCAGTAAAATTTGTTATCGGGACAGGCCTACCTGCTTGTGTACTGAGCCCTACCTGTTGATTAACAGTTAAAATCTTTACTATGCCTGTGAGCCTTGCATTTTGGTCCAAATCTTTCACCACCCAAGATACCCCAGTGAGCAGCAACACTGTACATTCTCTAATCTTACATACCAGATGTACCATGCAATGCAGTTCTCTAGTCTCTGGAGGACTCTGATTTGGCTGTGCTGCTTTGGGCCGCTCACAGTTGGTGTAGATGGGAACTTGGCAAGATGGATCTGCCTGAGTACAGACAATGATTCAGACAGATCATCCTGCACAGCAACATTAGAAATTCTTAATTCATTTGGGGGGCTAGAGCTAGGGTTAGAGCATGGATTTTTACCCCAAAGCTGTCAATGTTTAGGAGTCTTTTTATCACAACTCAATAAAGTAGCACCAGAGTGAAGCATTTTCTCTCTCCTTCCAAAGAGTTTTGGACAGATCATCCACCAACTAAACAACAGACTGGTTGCAGAATGTCCACCGTGTGCAATATTTTACCAACAAATTTAACTACATGAACTGGTTCCTCTTATGAAATTCAATAAGAAATTCCTCAGAGTGCTGTGGGAATAAATAAAAGTATTAAAAAGTGACTGATCTTGTGCATCTCTCTCTCCCTCTCTCTCTCTCTTTTGATGGATCTTGTGCTGGTGTTGACTGCAGATAAGCCTGACAGAGCTGTTCTGACTCCTGACTCAGAAAACTGGTTTCAAAGCAGCCTGTGTGTGCAGCGTGTGTGTGTGTATGCTGCCGTGTGTGTGTTAGAATAATATGCAGTCCAGTCATTCATCGCAGTTTCACTCCTCCAGCTTCATGAATAATGTCAGTGTGTATATTCTCATCCATCTGAAGTCCCCGGGTATAGGACGGCAGTAAAGCTCCTCTTCATTGTAAATCAAAATTAATCAATTAAACTGAATCAATTCACTGCTCCGAATGCCGTGTTGATTTTGTTTAACTGCACATCCCACTGATATGGAAATCATTCAGCATGTGTTTGAACTTGTATTAATAAAGCAGCATGACTGATGCTAATGTTTTGAATCTTACTTATGTAAGGGTAATGGCCCACTGAAACTACTAAAAAATGTGCATTTTGAATTGAATTTTAAGTGAAGAATCTGAGAAGTTTTTGCAAAGATGGAGAGAAACTGAGAGTAAACAGACTACTGCAAATAGATCTGGAAAAAAGATCTATCCTGCAAGGTGAAAACAAAGATTATTCATGGAGAAAAATATGAAAATTTGTCAGCATGCAAAGCAAAATACGAGACAATACAGTGGCAGAGAATTCATGGAGACAAGGCACCAAGACTACAAATCAACTAGTCCTTTGAAAGCTCTCTGATTGGTCCACAGACTAGTCAATCAGCAAGCAATGAGGGTATACATCTGCTTAGACAAACTTTTGCTTGGGTTTAATTTGGTATTATTAGTGAAATTGTGGTGTTATAGTTTAACTTTGGCATGTTTAAAGCTTTCAGGGTCTACAAACATGACTCAAGAGAGGATAATCCAGGATAATGTTTTATCTTGTTTCGGAAACCAAAGGTTATCTTCTCCAGATTGGAGTTGAACAATTCTGAGCGTTACTAAAAGGAGAGAAAATGCTTGAAGGTATGTTTTCGATATTGAGGATGAGAGTTTGAAATGGCTGTAGCATGAAGTTGCAAGTAACATTAGCATAATGTAATGTTTAGGAATTAAAAAAAAATGCTTTGCAGACGGTAAGGCTTCAATTTCAAGTCATGAAGTGATATTTGTAGCCTTGCAGTGCAGCTGAATCAGCCCGATTCGATGTCTGCAACCACATGGATCCATCCTAAGTTCCAATCTGAAATGATTGATCAGCCCAAAGCTTTTAAAGCAGGTAGAGGTTGGGGGCTATGAGCGAGACCAAAGCATTGATTTATGGCAACTGTCCACCCAAGCTGCACATAAAAAGGGTTGAGCCTTTCCAAGGTTCTACACAAAACATGTTAGGCATTGCTAAGCAACATAGACATCAATCTTAATTCAGACAAATTATTTTGTGCTGCAATACTATACTGATACTATCAGAGAAATACCGATTCTCTTTTATTTAAAAAACTATAAACACTTATAACATTTGTTTTTATTGCAAATGTTTATCAATTTGTTTCTAATTCTATTTTACATTTACTGTTATGATTTCTATCTTTGTGACCATGTTGCATGCTTTAATCGGTGATTGAAAAAGCACTGATTAAAACCTTTTTCTAATGCATACAATATAGTGGGCTCTTAATCTTACAACAAAACAACTCAGGTAAAAAAAATTGCAATTTTCAACCTGTTTATGGCATTATAATATGTTGTGATAAAACTGCATTGTCACCCACGTATCACTACACATATGGTATTATCATATTCCTCGAAATACATTTCCCATTTCAGAAAATATATTTAAATCAAATTTAATATCCTAAAGCTGACAGAGCCTGCTCCCTCTGAGAGCCTGTGGCCCCCCCTTTGGTGGAGCCAGGACCCAGGATGTGAACTACAGATTTATAGCAATGTATTTATGCTTGTACCGCAGTATGATATTTTCCCCCTTTGGCAGGTATCTAAACTGCATCTTCTTACTTATTTCCATATATTGGCGCTGTCACCACTATGAACTGCTCTGATGTTATTGTGGTGTTAATCCAAACAGGTCTGTTACTGTTTAAAAAGGATGAACAAGTAGCAGGAGCTGCAGCATGCTAGTGGACGTGCTTGCTTTACATCCAGAGGTTGCTGCATGGAGTATCAACCCCAGGTGACCATATCAGTGGCTACATGCATCCACATAATTGATCAATAAATATGTTTCTATATATCAGCTGACAATGATTCATCGAGGTCCTAGTCATGATCAGTATTTGCCTTGGTAGTAAATGAGTTTTATTGTGTGCAAAACTTAATAAAACTCTAGTTAATCCACATTTCTTCTCCAACTGTTGCACTATTGAAAGTATAAAACTCTATTTTTCATTCAGACTGATGTCTCTGTCATCACTGAGAGCAGAGATTGAATGTATTTAAAAAGAAAAGAGGTCCCTTTGAAAAAGAGCTCCTTCTCTGATTGAATGAAGGAGTAAGAAAAACAAGATGACCTATGATGCTGTTATATGAGGAAGATTAAAAGCAGATGGGTGACAGCCGTCAGCTGCCTTTCAAGCCCACGTCCCTCCATCTTTAGGTTTCAAACCAAAGAGGAAAGAGAAAAAAGACCGGCTGAGTTCAAGAAAGTCTGACAGATGGACAGCGGAGTTGCAGGGTGAGCCCTGAGCAGTCGTAATTAAGTTGCGTAATTGCACAGATAATGATTCAGTCTGCCTTCAAGTGAACGCACTCCATGACACACAGTGGAGACGACTTTGTCATTTTCCCATCGCACTGCAAATGTCATCCTGCAAAAGACGAAAAAAAGAGGATGCATCCAATGAATCAAGGCTATGGCAACACGATGGCAGATTTCACTGTCGGGGTTGGTGTGTGATACAGTCCCCACAGCAACCATCGCGGCTCCTCACAGAGAAATCAATCCACACTGCTCTGAAGGTTTATATTCTGCTTGTAACTCAAGCTTTGTATTAAGACACCTTCTAAAAGTTATGGAAAGCAGTCAAGGGGTGTTAAAGCTGTTTTATGGACACTTTGCCTTACAAGACAAGAAAATGGGCGCTAAGGCTATGCACTAAAACACTCAAAAACACATACAGAAAGGCGTCTATCACTGGTTAGGCTGTCAGATAAAGAACAACAACAAAAACATGGACTAGACTTTCTTAATGATGCATATTACCCATGTGCAGACGTCACCTAAAATTTATATCACACTATTTTTTGTTTTTTATGGTAACTGTGTTTTGATGCAGCAAAAAATTTAAACATTTCTGTATATGTTAACATTTCAGTGTGGCTGGATTTGACCGATTTAGCATCATGACAGCAGGAAGTGACTGCTTGTAAAGAGATTAGCATAGATGCTACAAGCTTCAGTAGGAGTTCTGTTGCTCTGGACAACACGTCCTTATCAAATCAATGCCAAACAATGGCAAAAATGTGTCAAACAAGTTTGATTCAGGTCCACATGGCATGATGGATCTGAACCATCATGCCGAGCTCCAATCTACAACAACTGTGAGTGGACCGAAGCAAGATAGTCATTTAGAGTCCAGAGCAGAAAGAGATGGGAATTACAAGGGAGACGACAGCAAGAAGTGATTGCTTGTACAGAGATTAGCATAGGCGCTTCCAGCTTTAGTCACGGTATTATCGGATCTGGACCGCACTTCTTTACTAATTGACAAAACCAACAACAACACCACAAACTCCTCAATGCAAAGGATATTTTAGCACAAGTCCAACATGTTTTGCAAAGAGTTTGTTGTATATGGTGGCCAATGTTCTCTTTATACACCCCTGCAGCAGCGCCAGCCTACAACATCATCTGATTGGCCAGTAATGAATACCAGCCAGATGCTATTGAAAGGCTCTGCCAATTCCCAAAGACTTTCATTGAGCTCTTTCCAAGCTGGACTAGTGAAATACTTTGAACAGTCCATCTGGTATGTCACGTTAGCTGAAATAGACTACTTAGTTAGCAGTTGTTTATTTTGACGACTTTTGTATGAAATAAAGTGCTAATCTTTTATTTTCTTTGCCTGTAGGTGTCACTAACTGGACATGATGTCACTAATCCCTAAAACCCCAAATGGACTCTGTTTATTTAGATTTAGTTTTTGAGTAAACATCTGCTATTTGATTTAGTTATTTATTACATTTAAAAATATCCTGTGTATTTTTTGTGTTAATTGTTATGATGACCTATCTATCTATCTATCTATCTATCTATGGCAGATGATTAGGGACTATTAAAAACAAGTAAAGTTATAAGAACAACGTTGATAAAGTTAAAAGAATAATCTCATTAAGTTACCAGACTTATGTTCAAAAGCTATAGGAATAATCTCATAAAGCTACGAGAAAAGTCACGAGTATTGGCAAAGACATTAAAAGAACTAGAAAGCACTCGGATTGTCATTTTCACCATAAATATTAGTCCTACCATTATTTCATCTAAATATTTAGATTCCTTGACCATGAAAACATACCATTAGCAACTGGATTCATAATGATATCTATTATAGTTCAGTAGTTATTCACAGAAATCACATTTTTCACCATGGCGGCCAGACGCTGATCCCGATCAACACCAAAATGGAATCAGTTCTTCCTTTACCCATGCTGAACATTTCCTGAAAATTTCATCCAAATCCATCTGTTACTTTTTGAGTTATTTTGTTCACGGACGGACAAACTCTCCCAAAAACATAACCTCCTTGGCGGAGGTAAAAAAAAACCCACCAGATTTACATAAGCACACCTTAATCAAGAAGACACTTACAATTTCATTTTGTCTTCTGCTACTACCTTTCTTAATTTAAATAGATCTAGGACTTTATTCTCTTAACTTTATATTATTCTCGTAACTTGAAGATTTGATTCTCTCAACTTCTCTACTTTGTTCTCGTAATTTTACATATTTTTTTGCATGTACTGTTTTTCTTGTAACGTGGCACTTATCCTCTCTTTCATCCTGTTCTTTTAGTGATATAAATCCATGTATGAAAATATATATAATGAGCACATTTGTCTCGCGATATTTCCAAGCCCTAAGTGATGGTTATTATACAGGTTTACCACCCACTACTACTGTAGCGAGAGATTTATTTTACAGTTTTATGACATATATACAATAGAACTGATGTAAAGAAGAAGCAAAACATGCATGGCAAGCAGTCTGGATTTGTGAGTCATTACAAGGCTGAATGGCACAGTTGAAATTTTGAACCATTGAGCATGTAGCTTAATGGATGATATGCAAGAAAAAGAAATAGTAATGTGTCTAGGTCATTAGTGCTCCAGATGAATAAGACCCAGAGGCTGCAGAAAAAACATGCACCCGCCAAAGCCGATCCATCTAACCTGCATTGAACTCTTCCAATCTGAATATGTTGTTTTCACAGCAAAGATCCAGTAAGCAAAAGATAAAGATGGAGCAAGTTTCCTCAAAAATGGAACAGCAGCGTGCACTTGAGGCCACAAACAGACTGCACTCTCAGCTCTCAGCCTTGGCTCCTCGTGATGGAGGTATCCACTGAAACATGCAACAACAACTCTTAAAAGCATTTGGCTGCGAGCACCGTGCATCACATGTTGCTCAAAAACACAAACATAAAAAAAGGAAAAGAGGCCCCGGCTGGTTGGAATTGCTCTCAAAAAGGCACTCAGACAGGAGTTAAAAGATGAATGGACATTTTGATGAGGATTCTATGCCCAGAAAACACAGCCTTCATCTTTACTGATGCACAGAGCAGGAACAGAAACAGAGTCAGGCAAGAGTTATTGTTGGGGGTGTTGTGTTGCCTGCTGTTTCGTCTGCACTCTCCTGTTGATAAAGTTTTATTTGTATTCATTCAGTTTTCAGGACTCCATGTCTGTGGTTGTTTTTATATTGTTCATTTCATTTGAAACTCAATGGGTGTGAAGCTGAGCTTTACAATTCTGCAAAAGTCACTTTCAATGCTGGTGTTTATCCTTTAATTTAGCAACACTGAACTAATTTGTATTCATTAAAATATATATATACACTCACCAACCACTCTACTTGGTACAACTATTTAACTATTCCTTAACAAATAAAAGTAAACCAATTAGTCTCATAGCAACTCAGTGCATTTAGGCATATCAACACAGACAAGGTGACCTCCTGAAAGCATTAGAGTGGCAAAGATAATGGATTTGCATGACTTTGATCGAGGTATAGTTACTGATGCAAGACTTACAGGTCTGAGTGTTGCAAACTGCTAATGTATTCTGATTTTACCACACAACCACCAAGGTTTATAAAGGGTGGTCTGAAAAAGAGATGTTAAGGTGAAGGCCAGTTCTCTTGGCACTAAAACTTTTTAATGCCAAATGTAAGGACAATGGCCACAGTGGATGGAGATGACAGAATAGCAACAGTAACTCACTTGCTCCAAGGTTTGCGGTGGGCTGTTTCTGAATGCACAGCACATCAAATCGTGAAGCAGGTGTCTTTAGTAATAGAAAACCACAGGGAATGCCATTCCTGCTGGTGAGGAATGGGACACCAAGGCTATAGACAACAAATTGCTTGCTTGGATTTTAAGTAAATAGCGTGAAAGCATGGAGACTGGTGATGTTACTTTGTAGGCCAAGTTTTCTTTGCACACTTTGAAAGAAACTGGAGGCTGGAGTTAAGACCAACTCTCAAATAATACATTTTTAGTTTTGAATCAATTTACCTCAATTCAACTGGATGCTGCTGTATTATTCAACATTATATATATCTAGCTTATAATTATTATAGCTATTGATGTTAATATCAAAATGGTCTGTCATTCCAAAGTTGTAATCAATTAAACCACCATAATAACTATTGTTCTGGCCTTAATAGACATAAGGACCTTCTTAAACACAAGATGCCAAATCTCAAGTGGTTAACCCCGAAGAGATTCAGAAGAGAAATTTGTGATGACAAGTTCATGGTCAGGACATCTATGAATTTCACGTATCTTAAATTGTGATATTAGTCCTTCTGCACTGTAAAAAAGGATTTCTAAGAAAGAAAAAAAAAAGCTTGTTTCTAGAAATTTGTTCTTATATTTTACCTAAAAAGAAAAAGTATCTTGACAAGCAAGATGTGTGTTTGAAAAAAATCTTATTTCAAGAGAATATGTCTAACAAAATCTTAATAAGAAAGTACAGCTAAAATTAAGCAAGTATTGCTGGTAACAAGTCATAACAGTGGTTTGAATGAAGTCCCAACAGAAGAACAAGATTATTTTACTTATTTTAAGATTAAGATCAGTTACACAATTTCTCAGTTTAAGAAATCACACAAATATAAGTTTAATCCACCATCGAGAGTTATCTGATATGCCTGTACCCAGAGGCCGGCTGGAGTGTACCCGTACACTCCCTGTGTGGAGCTAAGCTAAGCTAGCAGCTTTGGTTGGACGTATCTCAAAATAATTGGTACTGGTCTAGAGAATGGTATCTACCTGCTTGTTATGGACTGGAGACTGAGGTAAGACACAGAAACAACGAAACTGTTGGAATGTTCCTTTAAAAAAGCACAAAAAACTGCATTTTTTGAGGATGATGACTGAGTTGTTGAGAATTATGCTTTTGGAACTGTTTGTCAGCTGATTTGACTGTTTTAATAAATGGCAAGCAAACAGGATTGCTTCTTGTGCCTTGATTTTAGATAAAAACACTTACATTTGTGTTTTTTAAAGAAATTATTTCATGTTCTATGTTAATATTGCTTATTGTTTTTCTTGGAGATGGAGGATAATTTCTTTAAACCAGCTAAATCAGAAAGACATTGTCTTGTTTTAAGAAAATCTATCATGTTCCAAGACTTTTTTACTAAATGAAAAACATGTTAATTCTTATATTAAGTAAATACATTCTTGAAATAAGCTAAATCAACAAGCAGAACACAAAATTTAAGTGAACTTTTCTTAAAAAATAACTTTTCTATGCTTGTAATAAGCAAACTTTTCTCAAATTCAGGGAAATTTTATCTAGTTTCAAGACAGATTCCATCTAGATTTATAAGCTAGTTTTAAGAATTCTAGCCAAGCAAAATTTGCTTAGCCCATTGGCAGATTTTTTTGCTCAAAACAAGAAAATTGCAACAAATTTAAGGATATTTTGCTTATTTTTAGTAGGGCTGTTTTTGTGGTGTGCCTCTGCCCACTTCCTTACCTCTGACCACTCACACTCAAACACAGGTTTGGTGGAGGTGTGACATACAATTAAGAGTGTGGCTTCTATCTGCTCTATTGTAAAATGCCAGACAGGCTTGTAATCATGTCAACCTTGTATCTTATAATGCATAATAGCAAATCTTTGTAAGGGCTCAGAATGGGAATATATAAAAAAATCATCACCCCTGAACAGCGAGAGGAGTCGAAAACCAAATATTTCAGACCAAAGCCACCTTCTGAACATACTGCCATGGTCATTTTTGATTCAAATTGG
The DNA here is from genome assembly GCA_036419115.1 of Scarus forsteni. Taxonomy (NCBI): domain Eukaryota; kingdom Metazoa; phylum Chordata; class Actinopteri; order Labriformes; family Labridae; genus Scarus; species Scarus forsteni. The sequence goes on along the minus strand of JAZDUH010000359.1, from coordinate 11,940,249 downwards.
CTTTTTGCATTTAGTGTGTATATGGATTCCACTGTTTCTGCTGCCAGCCTCAAGTGGACACTTGAGGAACTGCATCTTTTGGCTTCAGTTTTCAACACCAGATGTTTGCATTTGTGAAGAACTAAAGGACGGAGACCCACCAGGGAAGTGGGAAATCTTTGAGTACACTTTGACTTCAATTGCTTGCCCAGGAATAGAATTTAGGTTCTGAGCTCACTATCACAGTGCTAGGTTATTCTCTTTAACTTTGATAATGTAACAGGGCTATTTGGGACTGCAGCTGGAAAATAATTAACGACATTTGGAAGACAGCTATGGGATGTGTAGAGAACATGCTAGTAATAGCCTGAATGGAAGTAGGTGAAGGTGAGTCATCCACACACAGCCCCCACAAAGTAGTCTTGTACCTAGAGTACGCAGGGGTGCTTTAGTGACTCAACAAGATAACATGCACCTGCTTGGTAAAAGTCCTGTATTACAGCCTTCGTAGTGCTCGAGCTAAGCTCCCCTATATAGCCAGGGTTAATTTAACAGTATTCACTCTTCCTTCAGTTTTGATACTTACCCATGTTTTGCTGTTTTGCTTTGGCCCTTACACAATGAATAAATGACCCACTCACTGCCTTAGAATTCCTGTAATGTGTGCCCTGCTGGGCCAAAAAGGCTTGTCAAGAAATTATTTCATAAATGTGTCCTAACAAGCTTTGACATCAGTGACAATGACCATATAGACTCTCTCTGTTAAAGGCAAAGAGAGAAGTCAGAGACTCCCTGGGGGCCACATTTGTTGTCTTGGCTCCAGGGTGAGCGTGTCTAAGGATCAAATGACTGCAATCCTTCAGTCTTTCATCCTGACACTCATGCAACACATTCAGTATATGTAAATAATGTACTAAAGAAAAACATACTCCACAGAGGAGGTTGTCTCTATGGGTTCATTATTTCCTCGGTGCAACTATTTCACTACAGATTTTAATTTTTGTTTTTGTTTGATTAAAGCAGGGGCATCTGACCTAACAACAACCTCGCTATGGCTAAAATGCAAAGTGATTAATCAGTGTTCTCTTTGTTAAAACTAATGCCGCCCCTCAGGATTCATTGGAAATACTACAGATGAGTCATAAATGTGAGGAAAGGGGACGTATGACCGAGGGAGGTGAAGGAGAAAAGGTACCATTAGAGTGACGGTAAATTATTACTTTTACTGGGTGGTTTTTAACAGTATGTGCAATTTCCTCAAACACATACGTTATAACAGAATTTGTTGAGACTTTGGATCAAACGCAGTTTCATAGTTTAACTCCCTTTCATTTTTCTTATGATGATAAAAGGCTTAATTTAATTAGTCTATCTTTGGATTCAATACACGAGGCATCATAGTCTTTGCTTTTAATCACAGCTGAAAGAATTGTAAATACAAGACATAACTGTGCATATACTTTTTTAATATAACATTGTATCTGCGTTTTTTTCAATGTAATATCCGAAAAGGACAAACTTTTTCTTACTTTTATGCCTTTCCATTGGTGACATTCTGCTCTTAGGTATAATCGTCTACTACAGTACTGAATACCTCAAAAACAATTTGGTGGAATATTACTCACACATACTGAGCAGTATAGCTTTTCATTATGTGAAAAAAAATCATCCCTGGCTTGTGAGCACAATATTTGAAAAAATCTTGAGTGTTTTCTTCACACCTGGAACAAATCTCTTCAACAGAAGAATGAAGTACTTAGATTTTGCAGATTGGGAGTCTAAGTTCAAGTTCTCCAAGTCTCATGTTGATCTGTGTCCTGTTATCTTGATGTCCTCAAAATACTTCAAGGCTTTTATTCAAACCCCCACAAAAAAACATCCTGGATTCAGGGGTCAACAGGTTATTGAGCGTTATGTTCATTTCTTTCATTTAAGTTTGATATTTCAAGAATGCTTCAAGGAATTTTGTTCAAACTTCAATTAAAACCCCTCTCTAGACCAAGAGTTACATTATTCTTATTCAAGTGCAGACGTTCAAGGTTACAGAGCCTCATATTTCTTTCTTTTTTGTTCATGTTTACTCAATCACATGGCAGAAACTCAAGCATACAGACATGATGAAGATAACCTGTTGAAATTCAAACCAAGCATCAGAATGATTTTTCCTCCTGGAAGTTTCTGTGTCTGGAGCTATTTTACAATGCAGGAAACGGCTGTGTTCTTTCATCTGTGCACATTGATTTTGACCACAGCATCTTGTGTTGAAGAATTTCTTCTTCTGTATTTCCCAGCTCACCAAAAAGAAACCCTGTGCATCCACAGGAAAAGGAACATCATTGTGACTTGAGTCAAATCGCTCAAATTTGGTTCAGTATTAGTTCCCTATGCCATTGTTGTGTCTTGCTGAGTCCACAGCGAAGAATAGCAGATTTGAGGAAGTGATGCACACAGGTGGAAGAACACATACCTGAGAGCCCTTCAGCTACTTCACTGACTGTTGTCAAGTACCGATACAACCCATCTTCAAAAATACTGAAATATCTCTTTGAATAGCCACTGGTTATCACCAAGGTATGCAGAAGTCCTCAAGTGATAACATGTAACATACTGAGATAGATGGACTTCATCAGCAGAAGACAACACCAGTTACAAGGCCTGTCACAATAATCAATAAATAAATTAACCGCAAAATAAATAAAAACATCCTCGGTTAGTTTGCTGGCCTCAATAAGTTGACATGTGCATGCATGTTTGTTTTCCTCCTCTCTTTCTACCAAACAGGCTCGATGAGAAGATGGGTCACTCTGTGCAACTTTCTCAACACCTGGGTGCGTTGTTTCTATAGCGGAATGAGCAGATTTATAGCAAAGTGAGCATTTGTCAGTCATACAATTTTTAGAGGGAGGAGGCGGGGCCACTCTTGTGTACACACACACAGAGCTGAAGTGAGCGTCCCAAGGAGTAACAAGGAAACAAACACTTATATGAATGAAGGCACGAAGCTACAGTTCCTAAGCTGCCACAGCCCCAGTCTGGGAATATTTTGGTTTTAAACAGAATAAACAAGGTGTAAGCCCAAGAACACAGATGAGCCAATATGTTGTATTTGTTTGAAAGTAGTGGCGATGAAGAAGGGGAGGCAGTGCTTACTGAGGCATTTGGTCGGCAAAGTAAATATAAATAAAGCGTCGCAAAATGATGCACGCTCACAGACAATGTCGTTCGCTATATTGCAAAAGAAATGCAACCCTTCAATATGGCTGAAAAGCCACCATTTTGGGAAATGTTAAGAATGTTTGACAGACAGTATGAATTGACTGGGAGAAAGTACATGTCACAAACAATTCAGGAACTGAATAAACTCCATTTTATTTGTTGTTTTTATTGTAATGTGTGTTTTTATTGGAGTTTTTTTTTTTCTTTACAGAGACAGGGTCTATTTTTTATTGTTTTTGATTAGTATATTGATTTTTAGTTATACGCAATTTTTTCCAAAAGAGAGTTCATTTCATTTTCATAGTTTTTTTTTTGTCTTTTTTGTTAAATTTATTGTTTGTTTTATTTATTTAAAGCTTTTGACCTTCCAATTACAGTTAAATATTCTTAAGACATTAAAGTTTATTGGGTATGATACGGTGTACTCACTTTATTATGACATATAATTACATAATGAAAAAAATGATGTTTCAAATCAATATTTGCAACAATATCTTTTATCGACAATCATTTTTTGGACAATAATCTATCAGCAAAATTTGTTATCGTGACAAGCCTACCAGCAAGCCTGTCAGCTCAGAACAGAAAACTAAGGCTACAATTGGCAAAGAACCCCTAAAATTTGACAATGGCAGACTTAAAAAACCTTACCTGGTCTGAAAATCTCAATTTCTATCGCTACAATCAGATAGTTGGGTCATAATTTTTTGTATACAGCATAAAAGCACTGATTTATTCTACATCATATCTACAGTTTAGGCTGGTCATGATGGTGTTGTGATTAGGTGTGCCGAATTATGGCACACTCTTCACAGACCAACCATATTAAGCCACAGTATGACGTAGCAGTCAGACCCTGTTATTAGCTGTTAGCTCAAACTGCGGGTACTTCTGTCCTTAGACCATCATCTCATCTTGCATTAACTTATACCACACAGATGTATCATTTGCCACTTATATGTGACAAGAATCTTGTCAAAGACAATATCCACCAAGCTCTCCCAGTAAACTTCTGAGGAGAGCATATAACATATCGTAGGGTAACCATGACTACTATATCATTTCCTCAGCTCTCCCAGTTTCCCAGCAGTGCAGGGAAGTGAATTTATTTAGGCAGATTCCTAAAACATATTACAATATTTTTTGAACACAAGTGCTAAAATGCATCAGAGAAAATGTTGTTTCGTAACAGCCTGGGGTCAGTGTCTATAAGCCCACACCAGCTTTGTTTTTCTGTTTGTTTTTCGACACCTCAAATGCACCCAACAGGTAAATCAACCGGTCAGAATATCTTTAAGCAATGACAGAAAACAAAAGTTCAATATGTCAGGCTCAGTAGGACGACGGACTCCCAGTCCCAGTCCTCCTCTCAGGTGAATACGAACACACGCGCTCGCACTTTGCAAACACAAACAGCAGGATTTCAGACTAAAACATGAGCGAGCCCTGCCATGGGGTTCTCCTAATGATGCATCGCCCGAGGCATACTGACAGGTCTGCTGGAGGAGGGCCGGCCTCAGCTCCACGCCGCTCATGCTTTCTGCAGACAGATATTGACTTTTCCTGAAGCCGGGGCCTTGTGTGGCGGCTTCAGTGATTACCATGTTCGGCTTGTCTGACATGTGGAGAGTGTCAGGCAGATTTGGTGACAACAAGGTAAATATGACAGGCTTGGACATGTTTACATCTTTATTTTATAGCCCTGTTATATATTCCCCTTTCCTTCAGAGTGATTGGTGGTACCTATATACTCCACTCTTTTATTTACGACTCCCTCAGAGCTTCACCTTGAGCTCCTATACTTGTTTTTAATTATCTAATTAGTCAAACGCCTCACAGATTTAGTCAGATCCTCTCTTCCTCTCTCATGTATAAGGGATCAAACATTTCTCACTGCCCTTGATGGTAATGCAATGATCCGCTTGCATTTTAATGGAGCAGAAATTACTATCTGATGTGCAATCAGATAGTAATGTACATTTTTTAAGCACATTTTTACATGATAGGATAACTGCAGGATAGCTGTTTTATGCATTAATCAATATATTTTTAAACCCCGTCTTAATCATGTGACATTGAATGTTTGATTTTACTGACTATTATGGGTATTGAACTTCAAAAACACAAGGGAAAACTTTAAAACATAATCAAAAATAAAGACAGGAACACCCAGAATAAAAAACTGAAGCAAATTAGCATTTTAGCACTTCTGATCCCAAGGCCCAAAAGCCTATGGGATTTTAGAACAGCTTGCCCAATAAATGCCTGAAATAACATCTATTTAAACATTTTATTGTGCAACATAAAATGCATCTAATATTAAGAACAACTTACTGGCAGCTAGGTGTTAACTGCCAGTAAGCTGTATTTGGGAGCACACCATAAATGTACCACATTTGGCAGGTTGCAAACTTCCAAGTACGGCCCAGTATAAATCCAACACAGGCACTCAAAAGACAGTTACTCCATAGCCAATACCATAAAATGCATAAAACACAGAGAACTGATTATTGATTGCATGTCAGAGCATAATGTGGAATAAAGTATAATAGCTACATCATTAATTTGTTGCTTTCTTGAACAAATCACACTGCAGACCCAGACACATAAAAGAACAAGAATGACAGATATTAACACAGTCTGCACCAGCCCACTGCACTAAGAGACCTTTTCCCCTCCAGTACACTGTATTTAATTTTATATTTTCCCCCAAAAAAATTATACTTTGGATTTGAGGCAAGCAGCCCACCTGCTAAGAGATTTGCACTTTAATACTTGAGGTGAAGTGTGAATCTGTTAATGACTTCTTCCCGATATAGAGGAGCTCTGGGGCTTCTCAGTGCTGATGCTTCTTTGACACTGACACCTTTTGTAAAGTAAATGCCTGCCAGTATTTCTAAAGTGAAAGCTTTTGTTAGTAAAACTGGAGTTTACTTTGGAGGAGTTTCTGTACTGAGTGTAAAGCTGCTGGAGTGGTTTTTGGTATCAATTCATTTTCATTTTTGTTGAAAGATGGTCTTAATTGGTTTGAATCGCAACTTAGGGAGTACATTAGTGTTATACAAAGAGACAACTGAGCATCATTACAGTTTCCAAAACAAACTCAAGAACAGTAACATTTTACGGTCAATAATTTAAAGTATTACTTTCTATTTTCCAAGAAGGACTGATTCTTACATTGTTGCATTTACATGGTGTGAAAACAAGAGATGCAAATATCAATTTGAACGTTAAGTCTGGGGCACTTTTATACCCATTGTGCACCTTGGACACTATAAAAAATGCTAAAATATTAAGTCATTACCAGAACATGTCTCTTCAATGATGTTTACTCCTCCTAACTGAATAGGAGAATACTTCTTCTGATACAACAACCAGGATGAAAATGTTTATAAATGCTGACAGTGTGAGGCATTTCCATTTTCTGAGTTGTTTTTGGACCGTTTTGCCGTTATTTTTATGGAGGAGATGTAATGGATAGACCTGTAGAGTAGGACAAGAGAGTTGCTGATATTCAGTAAAGGGCTACAGCTTGCAACAGGACCAATGCTGGCCACAAGAGGTGAGAGCCTCCATACATGGGGTGCACAAACACAACCTCTTGGCTTTTTTTTTAATGGCATGGTCACATAGACCATAATTAGTTAAAATAAAGGCATTTATTTGTCTTTTTGCATCAATGACTTTGTGAATCAATACCAAAGAGCACCTCAAGCAAATTCTCCTTTCTAATCCAAGAAGCACTTTCAATAACACTGGAACATGAGGATTGTGCTTGGAAGCACTTTGGGCTCCACTGTGTGTTGATTATGTGCAAAATCACTGGTAGGATTGCACAAAATTGGATTTTTGCTGATATCAAGTATACCCATATTTGAGGACATACTTAAGTCAACACCAAAATATTTCTGTCTGGTGCACAAAGCCAACATTTAACTAAAATTTACACACTTCTTTAATGACTATAGTCCATTTGTGAAAAGCAATATTTAATCCTTTCATAAATGACACCAAGTGGACACTCAGAGATGATGAGGGAAACCATAATGGCAAATTTGTACATTCAACCCACTGAAGGCAATATATAGGATATTTATGGCCAATTTGTAGCTGAGAAAAAATGTCTCAGAATATAATAAAAACTATATATATATAAATTTCCGTAAGTGCCAATACCAGTAGTCAACTTTGTAGCACTTACCTGCTGGTATGGGTATTGCTCCGATAACATCCTGCACCCCTGACCGGTCAACAATGACAATTCCACAGGCCCATTTGTCGGCCTTATGCCCACCACAGTCCAGCAATGCTTTGTCAAGTGCTCAGCCCATATTGAAAGCCTGTATTGTCCTTGCAAGATTCATATGCAAAGACATGCAGTCCCAGGAGAGGTAAATATTAAAATGATGTAACCAAAACGCCTGTGTGTGCTCATAGCCTGATTGAGTTTGATTTTTGTAAAAAGCGTCAGCCCTAATTTCTACATCACTGGACTGGGCCTATCCCAGCTGTCATTGAGCAGGAGGCAAGCTACAGCCTGTACTGGTCACCTGCCAATCACATGCCTACACATAGGAACAAGCAACCATTCAAACACACACTTGAAAATGACCAGTAATTCTTGCCAGTTTGTCTTTGTCTGTGGAAGGAAACCAGCAGGTACCTGGAGGAAACTCCAGCAAGCATGGATGCAACATGAAAATTCCACATAGAAAGGCCAGTTTGACCTGGGAGTTGAACCAGTAAGCTTCCTGCCATGAAGCAACAGCACTATCAGCTGCAGCATATTGACACAGGAACCATTGAGGCAAATGCACTGTTTTTAAAGTTTCTTGATATTAAAATAAAAATAATGAAAACTGCTTTTTATCATTCTCTAAATAATCTGGCTGCACATCAGTGGACAAAATTGTTATGAATAATATAAAGCATCAGCCTTGGATCTTGGCCTCCAGAAGGTATCCAGCTGCAACATAGAAGATAAATTAATGGAATTTTTATGCAAAATAGGCATAAAAAATGTACTTATTTCTCACTGATAAACACAACGGCTTTTAAAGAGGTCAAAACAAGAGGCCAGATATTGAAGTCAAATCAGAAAAAGCACTCTGATGGATAAGTTTAAGATCCAAGCACCATTTCTATTTGCAGCTAAATGGCATTTCTTGGTGCAGTACTGGTGTGGTGAACCATGAAGTTATTTACGGTTATCAGCCATTGAGGAAACGTCAGAGTTATTGACAAAAAAAGAAATAAAGACGGTATATAAATTCATGTAATAAACACAGCTCGATAAGCGATGTAATTGAAAGTTCAGTTAAAAGGACATTTAAAGGTTCAATCCAGGATAAAAACAGAAATATAAAGTCAGTATTGATGCTAAAGGTCAGCAGAGGCAGAGATTCAATTACTCTGCTGGAAAAGCTATAAAGTAGCACTGGTGTTCAGCACTGTGTGGGACTGTGCCGCTCACTGTAGGATCCGACTTAAGCTCCAAATATACACACAAGAGAACACACATAAGCTCCAGAGGTTTTTACTTCCAGTTCTCCACTTCAGACAATATTCTGTCTCCTGCATCTCTGCTCACCTCAGGGATTACAATAGTGTGCAGTCAAAGTAAACAAGTGCACTGGCATCTTTGGATACCAGACAGACAAGGCTGGGAAAAAAAATGAAGACGGAGGGAGAGAAGGTAGGTCAAAGGAGATTAGATTTTAGAAAATAACACATAATCTTGTAGGCAGTCCCGCTGTCATAATATTGATTAATGTCAAGGTTTGTACGTGACAAAGTTAGGCTGGCTGCACACCAGAGCAGCAGCTCCCAACCTTTTATACACTACTGACACTACTTCTTAAAGGAGTTCAAAACTAATGCTGCCTGAGGATTTTTGTTTTATCCCTGTCTGCTAAAATAAATTAAAAAAATGTTCAATAACCTTGATGATTAACCACTTTGTCACAGTTATCCATATTCAAACTTTTGACCAACTAATAGAATATCTGACAGGAGCATGCAAGTGCAACTCTTGTTAGGTACACTTTCCTTGAACTTGGTAGCCCCCTTTTTGCCCCAAATATGGACATGATCAGCGTTTTAGCTCTTCTGGTTCCAGCATCCTGAAATATATTGGGCTTTGGAAAACCTTGATCAGACAAATGCCACCATTTTATATCTAAAGCCTAACTTAGTCTAACTTAATCTAATATGTTGTTACGTTACAGAGTAGTGCAGGAAGCCCTCCTTAAAACATGAAGTGAGTTTGAATTTTAGCACTACCGGTACACATGTCCCAAAATCACTTAGATATTAGAAAAGTTTTTGGATACACAGCTGAAATAAAGTCTGTGAACATATGAGCTTTAGTAGTTTCAGTGTACCATAAAGTGCATCTAAAGTTGTACCAGTTTAAAATTTTAAAGTGTTGATGTGTCTTCAAGCCACTTTCAGCTACTTGTTGATGCAAGTAAAACAAAATTTACTGGTTTGAAAAGTATTCTTTGTCATTGGAAGTATTTATATTTTTACAAATGCATGAAAATAGTTTTACAAAAAATACAGAAAAAAAGCCCTTTTCATAAAAAAATTGCTTTTCCTAATACGTTCATGCCTGATTTTGCTTGGTTTCTTTATGGTTATACATTGTTTTAATGGTTTAACTGATTGGCAGGCCACATTAGGTTGTTGACCCCCAGGCCACCACTGCCTTTAGGCAATTACATTTCAACGAGTCCTCAAGATAATGCCAGATGTTTACATGCAACATGTGACACATCTCTATCTGCTCTCTTACTGGTTAATGCTGTAATTGCCTCCACCAAGAAGTTTGTTTGTTTTTTTCCGGTGTACCTTTGTTTGGTTGTTTGATGTCTGTTTGTTTGTTAGCAAGACTACTGCAAGCAACTACTGGACAGAGTTTGCTGACATCTTTGGGAGATGTTGGTGATAGCCCAATTTAGAAATGGTTTGATTTTGGTGGCAATCCAGATAAACGCCATTAGCAAATCATCGTTTTTGCTCTATAACTGTCTAACTTATATTGATATCAACATGATTCAGGGTGCTAGGTGTGGGTTTTCAGGGTCAAGGAATCATGTTATCATGGTACATTTATCATGGAACTATTGCTTATGCTTAGATAAAACGTAAATATGTCAGCTACTTTGGCGAAGGTCTACGCTCTCCAAGTGCTTTCTGTTTGTTATTTTTTAAATGTAATTTTGGGCACTTTGTGCCTTTATTGATAGGAGAGAGTGACAGGGGATAGGCTTGTGAAAGGAGGCGAGAGAGTAGGGGAAGACACCCTGCAAAGTGGCCACAGGCTGGATTCCAACCCGAGCCGGCAGAAGTATGCTAACCACTCTGCCAAACCGGCATCCCATTGCTTTCTAGTTTTATTTGGCATGGCCTTGCTTGGACTCTTAAATATCAGGCATACTAACTATGCAAGATCAGGGGCTCTGAATTCAATCAAAAGCAATAAAATTAATTTAAAGACTCATGAAATATTAACCCAGTGATGGCTATGGAAGATTTTTAGGCCCAAAATCTGGAATATAATCTCAAATTGCAAAGCCAGTCTAAGCTTCTGAAACAAGTGATAAAAGTCTTACACAAATCTGGCCTTTGACTGCCATGCATACATTTTGATAGCAGACAAACTCACAGCAGAGAAAGAAAACTTGAAGGGTAAATACAGAACTGTATGTAGGACACAGTCGGCAGATAGCAGGAAATGACAGCTAATCGCCTTGCAGAAGAAACACGAATGACACATTTATCTTGGATTCATAAGTAAACAAAAGTAGAGGCAGAAATGAAACAAGAGGCCGCAACAAAGAGGCTGGAAAGTTTGTGCACTGCAGAGGGGGATATTGCATTTTTGTGTTCCCTGATTGGTTTTTAATGTAAGGCGAGAAGCATAATCAATGTAGCTTGGGAGAAACACCCAAGCTTTTTGTCAAAGGATCATTTTTCTGTCTCCAAGTCCAAATCTGAAGCTTTTGCATGTCTCATCAGCACGAGCCGATGTTATCACCACTTGAGGGCAATACAAAACAGCGCAGATTAGCGGCGTTATAAAGGAAAAAATCCAATTAATCAGGAGTTTAGTGAGAAAGGGTTTCAATTTAATCTCCCGAAGGAGGAGGCTTCATGTACCTCATTGAAGCATGTCAGAGTTCAGGGGTTTAAGGGATTGTGGCACAGGCTTACCGCGTCTGGACAGGGACAGTTATTGAGTGCACTCGTCCTTGGGGTCGGACAAGGGCTTACGCGCGAGTGACGAGAGTGACAATGGCAGGTGTCCCTGATTGTGCCCTAAAGTGTTTCGTTCGGTAAAGGAAATGGAAGAAAGAAAGAAAAGGAGGAATATGAGGGAAGTGTTCAGATAGTGCTGAAAGAAGAAGCATTTATTGAATTTAATTGGAGCTTAAAGGGATTTGTTGATTAATCTATTAGCTAGTCCAGAGGTGACAAAGAGGCAGCACTTTGACAAATTGATTAGTCGTTCAGGTTATTTGTCAGGGAGAAATAACAAATGTGTAGGCTCTGCTTGTTGAAATGTGCGGATTTTATGCTTATTCAGAGCCAAAGTGTGAGGGAAATACCAAGCCGCTTTAAGCCAAGTCAGGACACAGAACTAAGCTAACATCAGTTGGGCAATGCTGATATCTGATGGGGTATTTAAAAAGGATTTTGCCTAATTAAAAATGACCAACATTTGACTCAAAATGTTACCCATATGTGACCATATCAGATATTTTTATGACAGCCTGAGCAGCACAAATCCAGTTTATTCAAGTTAGACCCAGGCCTTTGTGTTGGTGGTGGCAGGAAACAATCTAATGAAAAAAAATGATCACACAATCATAGATGAACTCCATATGTTTCCATAAAGACAGTGTGTTGCGTGTGACATCACATCTTCTTCTATGCATGTGGGTCACATAAAGGGCAAAAACTGTTTATACTGAGTCTGATGGTAGTTACAAAAAGATTATAATGTGAACTACCACTAAAAAAAACAGATTTCAACAAAATAACTTGAGCTAAAGAACTCTAAAGTGAGTGTAGCCTTAGTTACAGCTCTTTCATTATGAAAGTTGGAGTCTGTTTGCCCAAAGGCTCCTGTTGTACAACGTGAGGCGCCCCTTTAGGAACAGCCATCTTTTTGCTCTGCAGAGATGCTGTTGTAATACTGAGACCAGCTGCAGATGTATGTGGTGAAATGGTATACATGTTTGATTTATATGTTTGCTATACATGGCGCAAGAGACATCAAAATATACTTGTACAACGACCATGTGTTAGGTCTATCTTGTTGAACATTTAAAATCTGTCCATGGATGATGCATCCCTGTTGATCTCGGAACTCTGATTCTATGAAATGCACATTAGATACATCACTGGGAACGTCCCCATCTGGTCCAGGAAATCGGTTGGTCCTCAGCTACCCAAAATTTACCAGCTTTTCCACATCAAACGAAGCGCACAACTAGTCAGGGAGCTGTTGAGAAATGTCATACACCACGAACAAAATGTTTCCTTAAATTTTTAGATTCGTGGACCTGTGTTGAACACAGCAAAACTGACATACTTATGTACTTTGAGTGAAACACTGAGGATTTCTCAACAGCGGTTCAGGTCAGACACTATGCATTAATGTGTGAATGCAGCACAAGGCATTATGACCAAGAGAACTGCCCCTTACTGGATATTTTCTCATTTTCTTACCATTTTCTGAAATCATAGAGATGGCTGTGCATAGAAATGCGAGTAGATCAGCAGATTTTGAAATACAAAGACCAGCCTGTTCATGACTTTAAATCATTTGAGCTAAAATGATCTTACATTGCCTTTATTCCTGTCTGGTATCAGTATGAACTTTAGCAGCTTGTCTTCAGCATGTCTACATGTCCAAGGAGTTGCTGCCATGAGATTGGCTGATTAGTTTTTTTATATTAATGAACATACAAACAAGTGTGCCAAAGAAAGTTGAGTGTGCGTATAACTGACAGTCCTACTCATCGTTATTGGCAACCATGAGGTTTAAGTACACAATGTGACAGTACAGTTTCTTTACAAACTTCTCTAACTTTGCTCTGCATCACTGCATCACACCACTTGAGTCACTATCAGACTCAAACTTGGCAGAAGTAATGTTCACATATTAAGTTTTGTAAATTTTTCTTCATTAGCTACTATGATCATGCAGTCATATTTAGAATAGGCACTTTTAATTGCAACCACTTGAAGCCTACAAGAAAAAGAACACCCTACCAACAATTAAGCATGGTGGAGTTTCCATAATGGTTTGGGGCTGCTTTGCTGCATCGGGTACTGGAGGCCTTGACCGTATCACAGGAATCATGAAATCAGAGAATCATCAAGAAGTTTTAGAGCGAAATGTCCTACCCAGTGTAAGAACATTTGGTTTAAGTTGAAGATTGTGGGCCCTCCACCATGACAAATACCCAAAGCACACATCCAAAAGCACACAGGAATGGTTGAAAAGGAAAAAATGGCCTGTTTTAAAATGGCCAGTAATGAGTCCTGATCTCAATCCAATTGAAAATCTTTGGTATGGCTGAAATCTGTCTTTGGGGAAAAGAAACCTGCAAATGTTCAAGAGCTTGAACAATTCGCATAGGAAGAGTGGGAGAAAATACCAGCTGAGAAGTGCAGGTAAGCTTATAGATGGCTACAAGAAACATTTGGAGGCTGTCATCAGTGCCAAATGGTGTGCAACAAAATACTGAAGAAGGGTGCCATTATTGCACCGCATGCTTTTTTCAGTTCCCTCTTTGAAATTACAATGTGTAACTTGTAAAAATGTTTTGGGTACATTTCAATTTATTTCTGAAGATATTGTTAAAGTAATGAAAATAATGAAGGGGTGCCAATAATACTGAGCAGGACTGTGAATGAGTTAGGGTTTAATTGGACAAAAGCAAGATATCTGTGAAGAGATGATGGCAGTACTTCTCTATGTTCTCCCATTCCATCGGTTCAAGAGCTGATTAATTTAAGCAGACGGATTCATTTGAAATGTAAAACTATTTTCTCTCACATTACTAATTGTTTCATGTTAAGGAGTAAATTTGCATTTAAAGTTAAGCTGGCTATGAGTCAAATATGCTTTTTAATTCCTTATTTGTGTCAAATCTGATGCCAACAGATCTCAGCCAGAAAAGAAGCGGCTCGCCCCCAACCAACACTCCCAGCTGGGATTGAGCTGTTGCACCATATGAGGAATTTAAGTATCTCACATTGATGGATTATATCTCCCTTTTTTTTTGCTCCACAGCCAGAGAACACCCGCTTGGCAGGACTCCTGGCTGTGTCGATTAAGATTCAACACTCATACATATTTTTGTCATTATACTCCTCAAACCTTCGCTGCATAATCCAACCCGGCTCTGTGGTTATGAAGGACACGGCTCTGAATATTTGTTAGCCGTGTTATCAGAATTCTGCTCGTGTCAGTCCGTCAGGTTGATGAATTCAGGGCTGATGAAAGGCCTCCCTCCATATGTTCACAAACATGAGCACATACAGTAGAGGCTGCACTCCTCTGACTCACTGCGTCTGAATAAAACAAATCAAGATGTGACATTTGGCAGAGAGTCACTAATAAAAGATTTGCCCCAGTTTTTATTATCGCTCATATGGGTGATCTAACATTGTCTGACATTTATACACAAGGAGGGTCTGTTACATGTTCATGCACTGGTTTGATATTTGACATGCAGCAGTAGCAGCAGCCAGAAATATACAGACTGCATCTTAAACAGTGTATTGGTGTCTGATAGACGTTATTAAATCAAACAGAGCTGGAGCACATTCTTGATGATTTTACAGACTTAATTTTCTGTTTTTCTGTTATTGGTTTTGAGTGGATGTTTTACAAATAAGAGTCTTTGTTGATCTCAAAGGAAGTTTAAGTTTTTCCATGGAAAGAATTCAAACCATTATGCATGATGTTAATTAACAAAAATATTGTAACAGAGCAAAGTAAATAGCAAACAAGGAAAACAAATAGTTAAAGGGATATTTCACTATTTTTAAGTCTGGTTGTTTGAGGCAGTGACCGGCAAACTACTTGTAAATTGTGGTAAGCTGTTACTACTTATTCATGAAAATAATCAGCTTCACTTCACGAAAGCTATAGCATGGTTATGAAGCTAAATTACAACAACATGACAAAAGCAGCTCATAACATCCAAGCTATTTTTATCTATTTTATTATCATAGTTATTATTTTTTTATTACAAATATTATGTTAAATTATTACCAATATTATTACATACAATACATTTCTGCTTATTTATTGGAATATTCTGTACAGTTTACTTATCTGTATTAGCTGTCATTTATTCTGTTGTATCTTTTTAATTTGCCATTTCAAATATTTGCCTTACTTTGCACTTCTGATCCTGAAATGTTCTGTATTAATAAACCTGTTTTATTAAATTACTTACATCCATTTTGATCAAAACATTTTTAATTTGATACAAATCTAAACCTCATGATGCAGGTAACTAACCAAATGCTTCATTGAATCATATAAGTTAAATATATTTGTCACTTAATAAAGGCCATGAGAAGTAATTTTCTATTAGCTAAAAAATGTGTTTTGTGGGTAAACAGTCTGATAAACAGTCTGTAGACTGTTGAATAAGCACAAAAGAAAATCATAGACTTGTTTAATATTCACATGGGGTTGCTTATGTTACCTCTTTGGATCAACTTGGTCCTGTCTCCCCTAATCTGAAATCATCTCCACTATTTTGTCACAAGTTGTTCCCCTCCTCTCTTTTCTATGATAAGTAATTAGTGATGTTTCACATATTTGATCAACAATGTAGCTAAGCTACCAAAAAGCTGTTTAACTAAGAAAGATCAACACTACCATTAACCTACCAGAAAATGTAGTCAAGATACTATACATTCCTGCCCATCACTGGTATGGGGTACCTGACAATCGTCAGTCAAGTGGTTTCTAGTTGCGCTGTGCCTTCTTTTGTTTCTCCTTTTCACTATGCCAGACTAGGATGCCTGTAAAGCATTTCTGCCCTCAGTGCAAGTCATTTAGTTCCTTCATTGCCCCACAATAGCGTTCTCAAAATCCTCATTTTAGGCCATTATGAAGTTCTCGTTGAAACACTGGGATCTGAGGATGACCTAAAGTTACCTCGCAACGTCACAGCCCTTTGTGCTCTGATTGGTCAATTCTATCGGGGGTAGAGCCAGCCTGTCCTTCTTCTTCTACTGTATTTTCCGGCAGGCTCAATGCAGTGACCACCTATTGAGTCCCCCTACAGGCCAGAGCTGGTAATGAGTGAATGTGAGCTAGGGATCTATATACCCCTGCTGGTGGATGTGTTCCTCGGTGATGGTTTTGTGGCTAATGGACATCACAGAGGAGGAAGTGTTTTATCAGATTACTCCAATAAAAAGAAATGTACCTCATGTCGTCATGACGTTTGAAATCTCGCAGACATCTCGCAATGACCTATTTTCAGAGGCATCAAATCTCGTTCTAGGATATCAGAAAAAAATTCAATATCTCATTTTTTTAAAATTAAGGGGGTGTAAGGTCTTGTTTTCAAATTTATTATATTATATGTAAGTATTACATCATGCATCAGCATGATGTGTCTCCACAAACTGAGGCTGCTGCCAAGATACACTGCAGTAGTTGGGTACAGATATTTCAAGTAATTGTTAGATTTCTATGGAAAAACAACCCATAAAACTATGTTGGGTCAAAAGTATGATTATGGGGACAACAATGTAACTATTACCTAGCCAAATGTGACTGATTTTGACAAACTTCAGTTTGACTTTGGGTGGAAGTGGGGATCTGAGCCAGAACTTGCTATGATTATCTTGTAGTGTGTGCACTGCATTAACTAACTGTCACTATTGTCAGTAATCAAAGACAAACATGTTTTTTCATCACAGCAGTGCTGGAGGGACACAGCTTATTAGCCCAAACTTAAAACCAGGTATTGAAAAATGAAAAATTATGGGAAGGCAGTCAAAGAATAGCTTTTACCTTTTGTGCCCAGGATGCTGGTTTGGTGTTCCACTTGAACCAGAGGTTGTTTTTTTCCTCCCCAGGGGGTTTGTGCCAAAATTGAACCAAATGGTGTTGGAACCTTGACCAGACTGAATATTTTGAGTTTGGTAAGGTTTGGGAGCAAGTTAGGTTCAGATTTGTACTCCGCACTTCAAAAGCTCTGTAGTCGGAGAGAAGCTAAGCATTATGATATGCCTCAGCTCAGTCAAAATAAGGCAACTTTGACTTTCCTCAAACTCAAGGCTCCTGTGTAAAGGTGATATCTGACCCCTCAGTAAACCCCGACAAACACCCACAGGGAGTTAATGGTCCATTATATTTCCCAGAGCTTTCATGTTGAAGGCATACAATTTAACTTCTGCTGAAAGAGGGAGATTTGTGCTAACCCACAAGAAAACAGCCTTCTGCACATCGGTCTATATTCAATAATAATGAGACTGTTTCACAAACAGGCATGCACTGGGTTGTATCTAATGTCCTGAATAAAAAAAATACTTCCACAAAGGGGTAAATAGTCTATAGATTAATACCATTAGTCAACCCAGACTCTCTCTCTTGCCTCTTCTCTCACCTCGACTCCATTAGCAGTTACTTCTCGACTATTATTCAAGTTCTACAAATCTGAATTCCTCTTTGTGCTTTTGTGTGATTCAGTATTTCACCTCATTGACTATACCTCCTCTTACTATTGTTCCCTTTGCTCTTTATTATGTTTCTTTTCACTGAAGACTAAGAGCTTTGACTCACACCTGGGAAAGAAAGGAAATGGTACCAGCCGGTGGAAGTCCTCCTACAGGGCTGTGAGTCAGGTAGAGGATTTTTAATTACTTTATAGATTTTTTTGCACCTTTTTGACCCAGAAAATTTTTATTTAACTAGGTTACTTTAATATTTTTATATGAAATTCATTCTGGTATCACAGCCCAAACTAGTAAGGGTTTTAAAGGACTTTTCTCCCTTTTAAGGTGAAATTTATCCATGAATCAAAAAACAGAATTGCACTGTTTCCTAATTATGACCGACGGAGAGCAGTTTTTTGTCCAAAAAGAGTCCATAAAACAATGCAGCAGCAGAGATAGATGAGCTGGCAGTGCATTTCTAGATGTTATGTTTTTTGTTTAGTTTTGAGAGGGAGCCTCATGACAGCAGATTTTACCATGTATCATATGTATTTATTTTACTTTCATGCTTTCTAAGCACATCAAGGTAGTTTGCAGCAGTGTTTCCCTATTTAGGGCATGACTTCCAACTTCAGGCTCTACTTCTCAGGGCAAAGGCATAGCCAAATTGGGACCTGTGCCTCCTTGGTTTTTGATTGGCCACCTCACGAACCAATTTACTGTTTACCTTGTCACAGGAGGGATTAAATGTAAAATACTTTCTTTCAGTCTTCAACGAAATTAGGATATGAGTAATAAATTGCTTTTAAGGTGTTGGTTACCTCCTCTTTTACTTACGTTTTTGTGCTTGTTTTTCTTTGTCCCCATCTGTCAAAGCACTTTAACATACATTTTTAAAAATGCTATACAAATAAGGCTATTATTATCATAATATATAACAGGGGGGAATAAATTACCTCTACTCATGTAATTACATACTGATACTAAACAGAAAATGTAATATTTACAAGACTGGATGTACTTGGAAAAATCTTAATGTTGCACTTGTAGTAACTTCCTAGGCACCAAAGGGGGATCAGCAACTAATTATGGCAGCTAAAGTATCGGCTCTAGAAATTTTAAAGTACACCTTAATCAAGAAAAGTAGTTTTGTTTGTAAAGATTACCACAAAGAGCTGATCATGTAAGTTTATTAACGTGTTATCTACAGAGGTGATGATCAGCAATATTTAATACTCAGTGAAAAACCCCATAAGCTTGAAGTGGGTTATACAGTTGAGGAAAATGGCCCTTTTTCACTAGCACACCTTGGACCTACTCTACTCAGCCCCAATCGATTTGCAGCGTGTTTCCACTGGCCTGGTACCTCCTAAAACAAGCTAGTTTTAGCACCTACTCTGCTCTGGTTCCAAGCCGGCTGAGTTGAAACTAAATGATGACGTCACCCACTGCTGGCTACTGATTGGTCAGACAATGTCGGCATCGATGAGTGATGAGCGTGACAACCTAGCATGCTAGCAGTGGCTACCATTAGCTTACCCTCATACATCTTTTCTTAGCAGCTCTATTACTCTCGTCCTCGGCTTCATTCTGTTGTATAGCTTCCAAAACTCTCCTGTGCTTCTCAAGGGGTATTTCTTCTAGCCACCTACAGCCTTCTTCTGCTTTCCTTTTTTACTCGGTTTGTGACAAAAAGCAACACATTGTTGTGTCGCGCTCAAAATGATGTTACCGCAGTGTCGCTCAGCTGTTTACAGCGACACTGCAAACCGTTGAGCAGGAGACTGGGGCTAATGGAAAAGCAACACAAGGTGAGTAAATTAGAGCCATGAAGAGTCGAGTAGAGTAGAGCAGGGCTAATGGGAAAGGGCCATAACTGTTGATGAAATGGCTTCCTCGAACTCAGTGTGCATTTCTGCCACGTAGCCGTGTGCCCCTCACCCAAGATGACCCTAAATTGCTTCTGGACTTACAGAGTACTATATTAAGGGAACGGTCATGCTCTAAAGAATGGGATGGATGCCTTTCTCGCAGCTCAAAGTCCCACTACTTTGTTTATTTGCATTGGAAACACCATTTTAAAGTGGAGAAATTACAAATTGCTGCTTTAACCAGACTACACACAAGCTTTGAAATGCTAAGTGTATGGCAGGCTGGGACACATGTAGAGATAAATAGACACATTCCTAGGCCTATGTCTTGTTTCCTCATCATGGTTCAGATGGTGCTCCAGGAGTGAAAAACCAATCAAAACAACGCTAAAATTTCCGATTATCTCTCATGTATGATCTGTATGTTCATTTTCACTTGCAGCCTCTTTGCTTTTTTTCCCATCTTCCCTCTGCCTTCTCCTCCCATCACACATGCAAGCTGCTCAACTTCATCTCCATCAAAATCAGATGAAAATCAGGCTAAATGCATGACTACAAACATACCTCCTTCCTGTGATTTCTGTGTCTGCCTGTGATTGAAAAACCGAAGCGGGGGCCGCACCTTGGGAATCTCCGGTGCGGGGGATATTTCTGCTGGCTCTACAGAAGGCACACAGTCATGATTGAGTGCTTTTCCTTGGATCAATAATCCAGGACTATGCCGTATCAAGGACAACAACAGATTCCCCAGATCTCGGCCATCGCTTCTCCACCGACACAGGCATCAGTCCCTTCATTGTTCAGACAGAGGTCCCCGTGGATAAACACCGTACACGATGCACAATCACGATTAAATTCTACATTCAGTGAAGTCGAGGCGACCATGGTAAAACAAATTCTCATTAGTCAGCCGCTCACTATCTTTGCCTGGAGGTAGTGGGCATGCTTTGAATACATTCATTGCTCAGATAGACGCTAATGCAGATGTTCAAAATCAAAAAATATGTCTGAGATGGAATTGGGTTTAATTTCAGCGGTATGTTTTATGAGACTGCTCGCACACCTCTTGAATAATTACAGAGATGTATCCTATCAACCCTTATTGGTAATCTGCTTCTTTGCTCGCCAACTGGCCGGTCTGGGTGGGCATTTGCAAGCGGCGTGGGAGGTTTACATATTATCAAACTGCCGCCATGGCCTGAGAATTGATCTGCTTGCTTGTTTATCTGTTTACCCCTCGCCATTAGTGTAATTAGGCCTTTGCACTGGGTGTTTCAATGGTCATAACAAGTGCTCAGAACAGCATGTAAAGACAGAATAGTAGCAAAATGGGGCAAACCAGAAAAAGGACTGTGTGTTCAGCGCTGGAGAGAAATAAGAGAAATAAGTCAGAGGCGAGGCAGCAGTGATGCTGTAATTGCTCCCTTCAAAGAGCCCCTGCCTGGCCGCGGACACAATGGAATGACCTTTTTTTGTGATTGCGAACCTTCGATTAATGGCAAAGCACAGTGGTCAAAGCTATGGCTTTCTCCCTTATATTGGTGCAATGCTGTCGTTGTGTAATTTATGAAATTTAAGTGTTTTCCCATTGATTTTAAGGGACAGGGAATTATGTTTTTCAATTGAAACAAGGCCTGCTTTTGTTCTGCTCCTTGCTTTTAGTGCTGTTCCCCTCGTGGAGTCATTTTGGTGAACACACTCCCTGTCTGTCGGCTCTGATATTCACCATCTGGCTGTTCTTTGAAAGAGTGACACCATTGTTTGAAGTACTAATTGTCTACAGAAGTCCCTCTCAGAGGTAGAGCTTAAAAGGAAATGCTAAAAAGGGATGCATTTTTTAGCATGACATAAGGGCATTAAAAATGTGTCACATCCAACTGATGCATTTATGTATGTTTTTGTTTAAGTAGTGTAGATCCTGTGACTAAGCCAATATTGATCATGGATTACCTATTAGATAGGCCAATATTGATATCAATCAATCAATCAATCATAACAAGTGTAACTTTAAGGCCATTTAAAACAGAGAAAGCTGAAGACATTCTCTTCATTCATCATATATATATATATAAACATATATGTATATATATATATATATATATATATATATATATATGTATGTATGTATGTATATATATATATATATATATATATATATATATATATATATATATATATATATATATATATATAAATAAATGTATATATATATATACATATCTATCTATATATATATATATATATATACACACACAGATGGTTGTGATCAGATTGGATGGTGCCTCATGATTAGTCTTTGTTTGTTGGAGAAATACTTCATAAATGCTTTAAAGAATTTTCCTTAAGCTTTGCAAAAGTAACCATTCTCAACCTAGGATGTGTCTATAACATTTTAGAAATCGTGGGTCAAACGATGGGATAATTATATTAAATAATTTAAAATTTTCCCTAAACCTTGCACAAATGTCTATGCTGACTACACTGTAAAATCCAATAGCTGCCTTGACTTGCAAACTTGAGTTAACTTTACTATGTTAACAAAAATATGCCTTTATGACTAGTATTTATTAACAATCACTTGCATGTGCAAAAATGCAAAATAAATGCAAAATACTTATTTTTTTTCTAAAGATTACTTTTTTATAGTTAAGCTCACTTGTGACAATAAGTAGTAAACACAGCATAGGGTTGCAAAATTCTGTGAATTTTAAAACATATAGGTTGAACCTTATCAGCGTTTTCTCATAAAGTGAGGTAAAGTATATTTTTTTCTAAAACGACTAGATTATGTGGAACTATACAGAATATACAATATTTTGATGCTAATCCTCAACCACGTGCTCATAGCACACTGCATGACTGCCTATGACCAAACAAAACGTTTATGTGTAAATATGACACAGTTATCACTCCCAATGTCCAGTAAAATCACTTTGATTCCCATTACTCCCATTCCAATTGAAATATTTCCTCAATTCCCAAGTTGAACTTCCAATAGAAAGTGTCTGGAAAGTTTCTGGAACTTCACAAGAAATTTCCCACCTGTGAGAAACCCTAACTCTGACACAATGATTATATTTTGGTTGTATATTTTGGGATTCTGACCTCATTAACACCCCTTGCTTTCAACTTCCACAAACACCAACACAGCTCTTCTTCTTGGCCCACCAGTTCCCCCTTACAGTCAGGCACCAACCTTACTGAGGCTTAAAGCTACCAGACAGAAGTTATGTTTACCTATATTCTAATACTCAATTGGCTGAATAATACATCTCATTATCTTACCTCATTTTTGTATCAGCTTTACATTCTACATCTTCTAAATCCAGTTCTAACACCATATGAGAAGGACTGAAGCCCTGTTTACACAACAACACTGGCACAAACATTAGACCCACTTTTTCTCCTCTCTCTTGGTAAGAGTGCTGAGTCATTTTGGTGAACACAGTCCCTGTCTGCCGGCTCAGATATTCACCATCTGGCTGTTCCTTGAAAGAGTGACACGATTGTTTGAAGCACTAATTGTCTGCAGAGGTCCTTCTCTGAGGTGAGGCTCAGTGGAAAATGCTTTTTCAGTGCAGTGCTTACTGAATGAATTGTTGTCATTATGGGTTTGAAAGCAATATAACAAAGCTGTAGTCAGAACACTCATTATAATGCTAATTAAAGAAACAAAACACAAAACAACTTTACTAGCAGTTAATGATCCCCTAAATAAATATATTGACAGCTCCAATGCAATAAATGAGATTTTTTTCATCTTATTTATGAGCCCTTAAGTGCCTATTTGTATATCTGTGACACCGCTTGCCTTTTAGAGAACAATAAGCTGAACCAAGACTTTATTTTTCATCTCTAAAAGGAGCTACCCAGACACCAAAGATGTAAGTAATATACAGGTAAAGAGGGAACACGCAAACATCTAGCTCAGATGTACGCTCCAGTTGTCAGTGTTATTTTAATTATAAATCCTATCATCATTCATTGCAACGTGGCAGCGGAGACACCTTTTTTAATATCAGTTTTGATAAAGAGAGGAGCAACAGGCACGCTTCAGCAAGGTTGAGACAGTGGTACTCAGTCATTTTCAAAAGCCAATTTTTCAGCCAGTGAAAGCGTTCAAAAGCCAATATGCTAAAAATGTCGGGCTATTAAGTTTGCCAACATGCGTTGGACTTTGCTGAGCAGCAGATGCCACCTCGAGAAAACTGTGAAATCAATGGCAAGATTTGGTGAGCTGAGGTAGAAGTGGTGCGAAGATGGTTGTTTGCTCACAGACAGGCCGGGCAATAACTGCAAGGAAGCTGTACTGTGGGTTTAAAGCGGTTGCATGCAACTTTTTCACCTAAAAATAGAAGTATCAATGTCAATCTGATACAAGGATGTCTTTCAGTGGGGAGAAGGGCATCGATGTCATTTCCACAGAGTGCCCTGTCACCTGCTTTCAGCATCATGTAATAAGGAAGAAGGTCACCATGAAATTGGCTTTTGTATGTTGGGGGAAGTTTTGCACAGCTGCAAGTCCTACAGTGAGTTGCCTGTGTTACCCCCAGTTTCCACATATTCTGCTTGCACAGCGTTCTGTATGCACCATGCATTCCAATGCAAATCATCCCTATCTTGTCAATCAGTTGTTTCCCAAAACCTGCACCTCAATCTTTCTGCAGAGCACGCCAGCAGCACACCTCCATGCGGGATCGAGTCTATTTCCAGCCGAGCCACATCAACAACTGCATCAATCTCCAACAAGCAGATCGACCCAGCACAGGAAAATAAGCACTTAGTGTTTCCTACTCATTTCAAATTACAGCAAAAATAATGGAAACAATATTGATGCCTTCAGCAAATCAACGTCGTACAGGAAATATAAGCTGTTGTGTACATGTTGTTCTTCCTGCTCTCATTTTAACCCACAATTACCAATTACCGAATGTAGGAGTTGTTCTCTCATGATCTTGATGATTTCGTGTTTCAAGATTCCAGGATTCCAGTGACAAAACAATAATAACAATTAGATATTTCATTTGTAAAGCACTATGCATTTGAAACCAATCTCAAAATGCTACAGTTATAAAAGCAGAGCATCAATCAATAGTGATAAAACAGCAATAGCAGCATGAAAATAAGAAAAACAACAATTCAAAATACACAACTTAAACACTGAATAGCAAGTTAAAATTCTATTCCTGTGGGCAGACTATGCCGTCCATTGGAGAAAAGCTGTGGTGTGGACTTGACACTAGAGTTGTGCATCTTCACTTGTCCATGACTCAATTATTGTTATTATTATGCTAAAGATTTGATTTGATATCACTAGGCGTCACATGCAACGCAGTAATATCTTTTACTGTCCATATCACTGCACAAGGTTTCTTTTTAGAAAAAAAAAACAGTCAGGTAAGCATGAAATCCTTTTAATAATCCGAAATGGCTTTAGAAATCAACTGCAGCTAAAATGACTTTTCGTAGTAAACTAAAACAAACTAATTTTATAGGCTTGATCTTCCTGTATTTGATTTGATTTTGAAACAAAACTGATAGTGTCATCTAAAGGCTCTGCAAGATTAAACAGAATTTTATTGTCTATGCATTGGTGCAACTTAATCTACATCCAAACCACAATGCATTGATTAAAAGATCTATTTTGATGCCCTACTTGACACTCCATTGGCAGGCTATGTGGAAATCCAGGGTTATTGGTCAACATTTGCAAAATGGTTACACCACTGCACAATAAGTAAGTATTACATGCATCTCATGACCAACGAGGAAGAGCAACAATCTTCCAGCAAAGAGGAAAAATCATGAAACTTCTTTCTTAAGCCATAATCTGATGTATTGTGAAACCATCTTTTCAAGCAAATTGATGTTTCATGTGCAGCAGACATGCCTGTTGTCTGCCAGAAAGCTAATTTTCTTTATCAGTGCTTAAGATAGTTTAGGAGTTTCTAATGGTTCAAAACTCAATCAGCATGTCCCAAGTATTCCCCTACAATGTCACCATTTATTCTGAGATGATAATTGTAACACTTTGCAAACAATAGGCTGCAGATGCTAACTGAGTCACTAAGAAAGTGATGGCTTTGACAAGCTCAGAAAGCTGAAAGGCATAAAAGGTGTCCGCTGGCATTGACCACTGCATGGAGCTGCAGCAGGGTTTTGTTGTTGTTGTTTTTACAAAATGACATATTTACATGCAATGAAAACCATAGAAAAACTGTCTTTGAATTAAAATGAACTGGTTTAAACATTTTGACAATGAGACTTTGAACTTCTCAATACTGTAAAGCACAAAGAACCATGACTTCTATATCAGTTCCTAAAGTGTTTGAAGACACAGAAAAGTTATCTTTCAATGTACTTGCCTGTAAACAAGCCAAACTCCAACACATTATTTCAAACTCAATCTCACAGTGCTATAACTTTGAACAGGGAGAATGATGTTGGTGTCTTTTCTACAAGTACCAGCAGGAAATTACAGCTCATACAGGGATTAGCATTGATGCTAACAGCTTCAGAAGCAGTTTCTTTTATCAAATCAGGGCCACAATTAATTTAGTTTATGAAAAACAAATATCAACACTACAAACTTATCAAACATAAGGACTTTTTTTCTCCACTTCTGACATGTATTCAGTTTGTTTTACAAGGTGCAACACATTCTGTAGCACAGTAGCACCGCCTAATTATCTGATTACCTGTAACAAATGTGTGTGGTACGCTTCTGAAAGTTCCTGCCTTCCCAGAATAAATACGAAGGGCTCTTTCAACTTGGTTTAATGTTTGGTTCCAAAATCACTGAATCCAACTGATACTTTTTCAAGCACTTTTACTCTTTCGAGGTAAAATGTTTGTTTGATGCATGATTTCTTTCCCACATGCAGATTTCCTCGAATTTTCTAAGTTCTTGCCTGTGCCCATATCCAGACTAAATCCTGCTAAGAACTGCAAAACCTGGCAACCCCCAGTGATAATCCATTTGCATGACTGAGGTTTGTATTTTGGTTGTGCAGAGAGAACTGTTTAGGATCGTTGGGTGGTAAAGCAACGCCAGGCTACATGCTATAAACAGAGCTGCATGCACACTGTGAGGAGGCATCACTCTGAAGTGAAGGATCTAATTATAAAGGTGTGGAAGCTTTTCTCTTTACAGGATTAACATGAGAAACTCTTTCCCTACAGGAGGTGTTAATTGCTATCATCGCATGGCGTTTGATTTCAAAGGTAAAGATATACTGAACATCTGATCACTTGTGATCCAATTAGAAGCAGACTGTGGCTGTCAGCATGCTCACTATCAGTCAGTTAGGGAACAAGAAACAATCCACATGTGTAAAATCAAAAAGAAACTTTATCACTAAAGATGAATGTTTAAAGGCATGATGTAAAGGTGGAACCATTTTAATGCTTATAATTTTCAAATCTGTTGGTGCTTCTTAAGATCCCTGCACTAAAAGAACGAAGTTTTCTTCTATTTAATCGTATAATGCATGGGCACAAAAAGCCAGCAGAAAATCTACTTCCTGTGTTTTTCAACAAACCCCAATTCCAATTAAGATGAGGCATTGTGTAAAATGAAACTAAAAACAGAATTTAATTAAGTGCAAATACATTTGGACCTTTATTTAGCTGAATATGCTACAGATAACATACTTTCTATTTTCAACTCATACATTTTTTTCATAGATATTAGCTCGTTTTCAATTCAGTGCTATAACATGTTCCAAAAAAACTGGGAAAGGTGCAACAAAAACAAACACCAGTTTGGAACATCCCACAGGTGAACAGTCATAATTGGTCTAAATGAAACATCCCCTAAAGGTTCACCACTTTGTGAACAACTGCATGAGCAGATAGTCCAACAGTTTAGGAACATTTCTCAACATACAATTGCAAGTAATGTAAGGGGGTCAGTATCTGCAGCCTACAGCCTGTCTCCTGCTGAGTCACAAGTCCTTTTTACTCTGGAAAAGCCATTTCCAATACCGAATCAGTGTAATTTGGTGCAGTCAATGCTTCAGGTTCAAAGCACAAAAAGGCTCAAGCTAACAAATGTCAAATATCATGTCCCTGCACTACCTCACAATTAAAAGTCCTTCAGTCCTTTGGTCTCTGCCAAAATCTCAGTTTTTATGGTATAATTTCCCCATTACAAAAATGCTTATTTTTCACTGAAGTGTATATGTTAGGGCTGGGTTAAAAAAATCATTTTAATTGATTTCAATCGATTTTCCTTTAACTGGTTCATAATCGACGTGAGACGTTACTGCAAACAAACATGGTGGAAGCACTAAATGGGCACCACTGGCAAGTTTAAAAGCTGATGTTAGGATGTACAGTATTTTAGATTTAACAAGTACAAAGGAATGTACGAGTTGGACAAAAAACAAGTAATATGCAGAATATGCATTAATGTATATCATTAAAATATGGTTAATGGAACTGCTTTGGGTTTAGTTCTTCATGTTAACACAATTTTTGATGATGTACCAGGTCAAAAGGTCACTTTTTAAATTTACAGCACTATTTTAACTAAGATATCCCAGACTGAATAAATAACCAATTGATCAAATCGATCCAGAAAATCTGAATCGATATCCAGCCCTAGTATATATTGTCCAAGCCTCAGCTGCATGATGGTGCAGCAGGTTATGCTGTCCTCACAGGGACGGGGGCTTTCCCTTCATGCATGGATTTCTCTTGCAGTCTTAAACATGCAAATTAAGTTTTTTTTAAACTCCAAGGGTGCTTTCTCACCTTATACGTTTTGTCAGAAATCTGGTTCATCTTAATTATTTAGAAAGTTCACTAGTTTTGGGGTGATGTGAAAACAGATAAACTCTGATGTGGACCAAAGAGCAGAACTCTTGCTCACCTAAAGCCGGGTGTCTAGATCCACTTCCAAGTCAGCCAGAGCTCAGGTGGTGTGAAAGCCATCCAAACAAGGCAAGTAAACTCAAAAGCAGGTCACCATGGCTTGAATTTTGCCGAATACAACAACAGGAAGCATGCTACACAGTTTTCACTTCTCAAGCTGTGTGACTCATGTTACACTTATTAGCACCACCAGCCACTGGTTAACTTTCATAAATCTGTGTGTAACATGTTTATACATCACCCCTGTCAATATGCAAATGCCATCCTATGCAGTCTGAATACAGATTTATCTTTATTTCATGGTACAGAGTACATTCCCAACTACTATTACTCCAAGCCGCCTGCGTGTTTCTGGGTCTGGTGCAGAAACAGGCAAACTGGGAGCAACAAAGACCACAGCTACAGCCCCAGCTAGTGGCCAGATGACCCATTTGACAGGATTTGGTCCGCCTGACAGAGCAGTGAGAAAGAAAACCAAACCAAGTGAAAAATGAAACACTGTTGCATCTTCACCTCCGAACCCAGTCCAGTTTCCCCTTGGCGTGAGTTTGTGTGTGAATGGTTTTTCTCTGTTAGCCCTGTGATAGACTTGTGGCCAAGCCAAGTACTGGCTTCACACTCACACAACCCCAAAAAGGATAAATCCATTTAGATTGTAGATGGGTGGCTGAATAAGATCTACTACACAGAAGTGAAATATTAAAAGGGAAGCCAGGCATGAGCAGAGAGAAGTCTCGACAGTGAGAGGTTATTTAATCATTTCACAGACATAAAAGGGGACAGGAACAAAAGGAGCGTATACACATAAAGTCAAAACAGGGGCATTTAGTACAATCACCAAATTCCAAAAGAAAGAGAAAAACATTTTGAGAAGTCAATACTTACTTCCCTTTAAAACCCAATATTCTCAAGAACCCAACAGATGGAGTGAAGTGTTGATGCCAAACAGATCGCTGCCAACAAGTCACTTTTCAGTAAAGATGAAATATTATCAAATCTTTTTTCAGCCATGTTGGGCCAAGCTGTCCTTGAGTTGTAGTAGGCCAATATGAAATTTCTGCAGACTATTGGCAAAATTCAAATGTTGGATCATTTGACTGAAACTTGATGCTGTTACATCATATTAAGTGAGTATAACGTAATGAAACCTTGTTTTTGTGCTTCTGCTGGCTGCACTCACAAAAATGTGTTTCTGCATTTGTCATCCAAGAAAACTTTGCAAAGGCCCATGCACTTAAGATTCAAGGCTATGAATCTGCTACCTTGTCACAAGCAGTCACAAAGCCACACATTAACACTGAGAGACACCGTGTTGTGAGCAAAAACAGCCATAAATCTACCTGAAAAAATATCACAGCATTCATCAGGATAAAGGCTTCGGCTGGTAATGCGCTGTATGGCACAATAAGCTTGGTTTTTAGTTCTGCCAGAGAGAGAAAGCACTTTCCCTGACAACTGCTACCTAGTCAGTGCACACACTAAATCACTGGATTAGAAAAATTGCAGCTAATTAGGGTGCACTCAGCATAACTTGCATGAATCAGTTGATTTCTTCTTTAGGGGTGGCAGTTTCCCAGTAGGAGTCCAACAATTCTTCTAAAACTCGATCAGCCGTGGCAGCCCGGCTCAGATCAGCCTGGTTCAGCGTCAATGATTTGAGCGGGTAACAGATACTCCAATTAGCCAAATGTCCCCATTATGAACCTGTGCCATGCTGCTTTGTGTGCTGTATACTTCATTCTGTCTGCAGGTGCAATGCAATAAAATCCTCAATATCATACTGCCAAGCATACAGCTGCACTCTTTTTAATCTAAAAAGTGGGCTTTATTTTAATCACCACTATAACCACTATACTACTTTCTTATTACTTCCTTATTACTGAAAATACAGCAGCCACAATCCCTCATTACAGCAACCTGACAAAATGTGGAGATATTGCCTAATTAATAAATAACAATCTTAAACACTTGTCAAGAAATCAAACCAACCCCCCTACCTATTTTAGAGTTCTATTTGTTAATAATACAATATCTACATGTTATTGATTTCTTTAACTTAAAAAAAAAATAGAATTTACATCCTGTACACTATCAAAAGTCAAGTAGCTAATAAAACGTGTTTATATGTTCAAGGGCTTGGCAAGTCCAGGTTTAATTAGAAGTACAAGTCTGGTTTACTATAATTTTCAAAACAAGATTATCTGGGCTCAGAGATTATAGTAAATATATTTTTATTTAATTGTTTTTATGTGGTTTTTGTCCTGGTCGTGGAACTGTGGACCAGCTCTATACCCTCCATAGGGTGCTCGAGGGTGCATGGGAGTTTGCCCAACCAGTCCACATGTGTTTTGTGGACCTGGAGAGGGCATTCGACCGTGTTCCTCGTGGGGTCCTGTGGGGGGTCCATTCCCTGTATGACCGGTATCAGAGTCTGGTTCGCATTGCCGCCAGTACATCTGAGCCATTCCCGGAGAGGGTTGGACTCCGTCAGGGCTGCCCTTTGTCACTGATTCTGTTCATTACTTTTATGGACAGAATTTCTAGGCCCAGCCAGGGCATTGAGGGGTTCCGGTCTGGTGACCTAAGGATCGGGTCGCTGCTTTTTGCAGATGATGTGGACCTGTTGGATTCATTGGACTGAGACCTTCAGCTCTCACTGGATCGGTTTGCAGCTGAGTGTGAAGTGGCTGGGATGAGAATCAGCACCTCCAAATCCGAGTCCATGGTCCTCGCCCGGGTGAGGGTGGAGTGCACTCTCTGGGTCGGGGACGACATCCTGCCCCAAGTGGAGGAGTTCAAGTATCTCAGGGTCTTGTTCACAAGCAGAGGAAGGATGGATCGGGAGATTGATAGGCGGATCGGTGCAGCATCGGCAGTGATGCGGGCACTGTACTGGTCTGTCGTGGTACAAACCACCTCTATCCTCATATACGGTCACGAGCTGTGGGTCGTGACCGAGCAAACAAGATCCAAGTACAAGTGGCCAAAATGGGCTTCCTTCGCAGGGTGGCGGGGCTCTCCCTTAGAGATAGGGTGAGAAGCTCGGTCATTCAAGAGGGGCTCAGAGTAGAGCTGCTGCTCCTTCGCGTTGAGAGGAGCCAGATGAGGTGGCTCAGGATGCCTCCTGGACGCCTCCCTGGTGAAGTGTTCCGGGCACATCCCACTGGTAGGCTGCCCCCGTGGAAGATCCAGGACACGCTGGAGAGACTATGTCTCTCAGCTGGCCTGGGAACGCCTTGGGATCCCCCGGGAAGGGCTGAACGAGGTGGCCGGGGAGAGGGAAGTTTGGGCTTCCCTGCTTAGGCTGCTACCCCCACGACCCGACCACGGATAAGCGAGAGAAGACGGTATGGTACGGTGTGTTTTTATGACAGAATTTTACACTTTTGTATTTTCTATTGTGTTGTGAGTGTTAACATGGCGAAAATATTAAGTAACAATAAATGTATCCAATGCACCCAGGTCATATCATTGTTCTCATGTGTTATAAAATCATGATTTCAATATCAACTTGAAGCGGCACTTGTGTTTTCTCATTAAAAAAATAGAAATTAACTTTTTTCTTTTGATATGGTTTTATGAAGTCATGTAGCCAAAGTATCACAAGTACCAAAATATTTATTTTAATGACAAAATACAATGGAGCATCATAGGTACATTATGTATTTTTTTTTCCTAAAAATAAAGGTCAAAACTGTGGCTGATATCAAAATATGATCAATTAGCCATCACTAATTTGAATTCTGTTTGCTAGTGTCAAACCTGATCAGGCATATTGTGATGACTGTAAGATGACGTGAATAACAATGACCATGTCTTGATCATGGCACCTGTTAGTGGGTGTGGTATATTAGGCAGCATGCAAACATTTACTCTTCAAAATGTATGTTAAAAGCAGGAAAAATGGGCAAGTGTAAGACTTTGAACAAAGTGCCAAAGTGTGATGGCTAGACCACTGGGTCAGAGCATCTCCAAAACTGCAGTTCTTGTGGGGCGTCAGTGTCTATCAATCAAAGAAGTGAATGCTTGTCTGACAGAAAGGTGTCAGAACACAGTGCATCACAGTCTGTCACATGTGGGGCTGTATCTGGCAAATTTCATGAAAAAATGGCCAAATATTTTGGACACGCATCAAGTTTGATTAATTGACAGGCTGATACAAACGTTGCGCAACAAAAACCCTTAAATACATTATAAATATTTATTTTTGATCAAGATTCAAATGTTCCACTCAATCCTACGATAAATGGTCAACCAGGGGCAATTATTCTTCCACTGTCCTTCAAAGTCTAGACTGTTATATCAGGTTGTCTGTGGTTGTAATACAGCACGACACAGCCTTAAACAAGCCCTGCAAGATTGACTGAAGAAAAAACAATCAAGAAATCAGTGTTTGTTACAATAAAGTACAATTCTAGTGGGGAAGTTCTGTAGCCAATACTGCCAGGACTGAGTTTTCTTCCACCTCAAACGTCTACAAAGTCAACAATTATTCAAGGTGACCACGCTTCTGTATTTAATACATATTTTATTTTCTGAGTCCCTGTCTACCGTCAAATTGTGTCCATAGTCTCTGTAAGCCTTGCTTTTTGCCCCTGCTGCTATGTGCACTCAGTGCATTGTACATCAGTGGATTTACTCCAAAATAGCATGGCTCCCCCCTACTGCCAGTCACCCCCTCTATTTTCTGCGTGTTACGTGAGTAGCATTGATGTAACATCCCCACAGACTGCCCTGGGTTTCTCATTCAGGAGGTATAAGGCCTCTAAGTAGCCATCTATCAGAAAATCAGTGCCCCAAAACCAGTTCTAATTGTTCTCAGACTCTCTTGTGGCCACTGCCAAGGCTGCATCAGATTAAGTGTGTATGACCGACCCATTAATTTCCAATCCATTGTTTTGTGCATGCTGTGGCCCGGGCGTACGTGAGTCCTGTTTGTTTCCAGCCCTTAAGCCTGTGTCTACCCTCTCCCCTTGCTTTCTATCTAACTTTATTCGTCTCCCCACACTAACTTTTTCCTCATCCCATTTCTCGCCCCAGCTTTGAGCCTGGATACTTGAAAGCAGGCCAGCTAGCCAGATCCAGCCGTGCTGTAGGCCATGCTTGTTTGTTATGGATGCCTTTCAATGGGCAAAGAGAAGAGCAGCAGACTGTTGCTCGGGGCAACACAGGCCTCTTTGGGTATGGTGACACGAGTCCCTGAGCTCGTACGGCTTTATGTCTGTTACAAGTGCTCTCAGGAGGCAAAAAGGTAAGCCAAGGCTGCATTTGAACTTTAATCTGCTTTTTCTTTTAACTATTTTCAACTATTATTTTGTCCATTTTCACTGGCCAACCACTGCTCCTGCCAACATGTGTTGAGTCTATTCATAGTCCAGGTCGTGACCTGGACTATGAATGAAGGCTTTTCGAGAATTTCATGGATATTTTTTTGCAGAAAAAAATCAAAGGATGAATCCTAAAGTGGATGGGGGGCTTGAACGTGATTGCGATTCAAGGGTCTTTAAGAAGGCAGGTATAAAATCAGGTGAGGTGGATCATGGAAAAAAAAAAAATTTTTTAGTTTGATACATCACAGTCAACATGTCTGACATCTGTCAACATTCTTCGAGGAGCAGCGGGCCAGTGTTCATTCCTCACAGTAAAAGTGTTCATGTTTTGCTCTCCAAGGTTTGTCTGGGTAGAGTTTGCATTTTCTCCTTGCCCATGTCTGGTTTTCCCAGAGTACTCCACGTCCTCCCAAAATTTTTGTTTAATTAAAAATTAGCCCCAGCTCATGGTTACTTGATGCAGACTCACTTCTGCTGCTGAGGTGTTGTCGTTTTAGAAGGTACACAACTTTGCAATGTTTGTTTTTGTTGTGAAAAGAGAGACACATCAA
Source organism: Scarus forsteni (assembly GCA_036419115.1). Lineage (NCBI taxonomy): Eukaryota > Metazoa > Chordata > Actinopteri > Labriformes > Labridae > Scarus > Scarus forsteni. Next base: position 11,905,716 of record JAZDUH010000359.1, on the reverse strand, counting down.
AATAGCCTTTAAAATATTTGCATATTTGAGGGTGCTCTGAAGCTGGATGTAAAGTGGGAGGGCTTTTGACAATAAATTATGATGTAATAAACAGCTTGCCCAATAAAAAAACAAGTTTTGCCCACTCCAGGAATCCAGGTTTTTAAAATACTGATTGTGTTTCTTCTGACTCTTAAGTTTGCAATGATAACATTTTTTGCCAGCATTTGTTTGTTTGGTAGTTTGAGACCAGAGTTACTTAGAATGCTCTGAATGAATTCTAAAAGCATTTGTCAGGAAATGTTTGTCAACCAGCGTGTAAGAAGGGATTAGATTTTGTGATCCAAATCGGGATGTGGATTCAGGGATTGCTTAATGATTTGTTACAGTTTGATTTAAGGCAATATTCCACTTTTGTTTCCAATTTTCATGCAATGTTCAGGGAATGTTGTAGCCTTGCAGAGCAGACAGACCTGCAGCTCTGTCTTGCCAGCCTCCGTTGCCCAACAAATTCTCACGGCTGAATTCTTAACGGCCCAATCAGGGAAGAGAGGCGGGAGCTGCAGAATGCAGACGTGACGACAACCAGAAGTGGAAAACCGGAAGTTGAGAACGGACATGCCGATTAGCCTATTGTCATCATAGATACATCGTAAAACTTGGTGAAATCTGCCCTCCTCAGAAGTTTACTTGTAGGGATTGTCTTTGATGAGGTTCATGTCACATATAAGTGTTACATGAATCATCTGTGTGGTACAATTAATGTAAGACGATAGTATAAGTCCGTTAGCTGTTAGCAGCTAAGTTAGCTGCTAACAGCTAATGGTCATTAACTGTTGTTAGCTGTTAGCGGCTAAATTAGCCACTATGTATGCTACATTATTTTTTCAATTCTTTATTCAGCCATTTCAAGTAACAAGCAGGCACATTTCTCATCATACATTCTTCAAAAATCACTGAGCAGCATCAGCAACCAATATAAACAAAATAATAAAATAAAATGTATAGATAAAAGAAAAAAAAAAGACAAATTCAGTGAAAACATTGCTACATTACAGGAGGCAACCCTGCCGGATGTGGATTGGTCTGTGATGAATGTGACGAGCAAAAGGATTGTCCAATCACAAGCTTGTGTTTTTTTTTTAAACGTTCTGCCCCTGAAAACAAATTTAAAGGGCTCCTACCCAGATGGAAAAGTGAAATATTTTTGTGGCAGATATATGGAGCTGTCCATCTAGCTTGGCAGGTTAGGAATGTTGATCATGACATGAGAAAGACATAATAAGATAAATGTGGTGGTCTGAATCTAGTTGTAGATCCAGGAATTTTCAAAAAGCTTTCTTAACAGTGCAAGGTAGGGCTGTTTTCAACATTTTTGACTTTAACAAACCTGTTGAAAATGCCTTGACGGAGGTTTATGTTCTCAGATAACTTACAATTCCTGTTTTGTTACATTCAACAATGGTGTTACATACAATAACACCGTATACCAATTCAAATTAGTATCGTATTCAGATACGGTGTTTGAGTATTGATACTTTTCGAAGTAGATATTTTTGATAACCCTAAGGTTCGTCATGGCACAAGGGAAGAATGATAATATTTTGGTGGTGATCTGAATCCAGATGTGGATCTAGGAATTTTTCCAAGGATTTGTTAACAGTGCAAGATTTCAGTTTTCCACATTCTTGACATCAACTCTCTTGACAATGTTGGAAATGCTTTGGCAGAGGTTTGTGGACTTGGAGCAACTCTACTTTATGTCTTTGTTTACTCTGCAACTTTTCTTTAGTTTTCTCTCGTCTTTCAAGGTCATGAAGCTTACAATAACAAACATTTCACAATCAGTGAAAGCAACGACTTTGGTATCACTTTATACTGTTTCTCTTTTATCCTAGGCAGTATTCCTTTAACTTCAATCTCTGTTTGGTCTATAAAGACTCTGAGAGTGTATAGCTTTCTTTGTCTACCATTTCATGTGACGTAAACTCTGGATGTTTGATCTTGTTTGCTGGAAATAGGAGCCCTATGAGACAGTCAATAAGAACCAATGGGGCTCAGCCATACAGTTTGAGTATAGAGTTGAAAGCTAAAGCTGCAGTGAATCTGTAAGTTTGGAAGTCGCCTACATTCAGCCTTTACTGGCAGTTTAATCACACAGACATTTATCTAATGTTAATATAACTTAATGGGGCTTTAATTACACCTCTTCTCCACCTGTTAGTCATTCTTAATGTGTGTACTGTACTGCTGTAGCTGCCTTCCTCTTCTTCTGCTCCTTGATGTCTTGATGCCTGCCACGCTGCCCTCCCTCCCTTCGCTCTCTTCACAGCCCACCTTCCTCTACCTTTCTCTCCTGATCCCTCCAGCAATATGCCACCCTTTTTTTGTATCGCCGGCTTTGCATCGTTCAGCTCCTTTACTCCCTCGGCTTTGCTTTCCCGTCTCTCTTTTCTTATGCTGAGTTGTGTCTGTCAGGAGATGAAAAGCTAATTTTCCCTCTCACAGTACATCATCACTCTGTATATTTGTCTGCCTTTCTCCCTCCTGCTCTCTCAGCCACCTTCTCTCCCTCTTAAATCAAGCAGAGAGAGACACAGGCAGGAACTGTTCAAACAAAATGCTAATGGTTGGCTAATGGATCACTGCTTTCCATAGCTTTGCCTGATAGCTGGCAAAATAGTGTCTGAGGAAGAGTTGACTCAATGAGATGAGGAGAAGGACGAGCTTAAGTGCCACAATGCTCTTGACGTGGAATCTAACTGCATTTCAAAGGTAAGACACCATTAGCAGGCATGTTAGCTGCAACATCTTAGGTCAATGACTGTGAGGGTTTTATCACATGGTCTTTTGTGTCTTATACAGACGATGCATTATCAGAGAGCATGTATCCTCACAGGCCAATTCATCATTGTACACCTCGCTAGTACCAGGACGGATCTCCTTTTGCCTCCAGAAAACTGCTTTTATTCCTTCTGGCTGGAGAAACTCCTCAGATTTTGGTACATACTGACGTGATAACATCATGCTATTCCTGCAGAATTGTTGGCTGATGATACAAATCTCAAACTGACCCTTCGCTAAGCCCCTCCCACACAAAACTACTGTCCAATCCTACGTTAGCAACTGTAACTATGCTTGAGAGACCTGTCAAGGTTTTGGCAGAAAAAAATATGCCCAGGCAGCGTACATGCAGGACTTGCAAGACCAACAGTAGATATCCGAGAAGTTTGGATGGTGGTGTGGATTTTTTTGCCTTTCCAAGACCAAGACGCAGGAAGAAAGATGCCAGGTGTGGATTAAGGCAATGGGGGAGACCACATGAACAGCAGAATCCTTCCAAAATCAACAAAAACACCCACATTTGTTCTAAGGTAAGGTGCTAAATAACACTAGCTGACTATAGCTTTGTGTGTTAGATAATGTTAGCAACAAAGACGTCTCAATAGAAGGTTCATTTCATAAACCGTGTGCCCCTGTGTGGTAATTTCAGCAAAGGAAGTACTAGTAACAGGTCAAGACAAGTTCAGACATACTGATATTTCAATTAGCATTTTGAGAATGGACGCCCTGGAAATGGACAAACACGATAAAAATGAAAGTTAGCTTAACATAGTGGTGTGCGATATGACAATATTAAATCGTTAAGGATTATAACATGGTGATGATCACATAAAGCAGAAAAATTGTCAAGTCGTCTGTGTGGGTGCAGAGACTTTGACACGCACCCGACTAACCAATCACAGCACAATACGCGCAGTGCATGGTGGGAACTCCTGTTTGGTAATGTAGCATGAAGCCATGGTGGAAAGAGAAAAGGAGATAAAAGCTTGAAGATGTCTGAACAAAAATCTGTTCTAAAGCAGCTGTATTATTCACTCAGACATTATATAGACAATGTAGCTAGATAACATTTGTTCTAATTGTTGCACTAACCAGTTACTTAAGTTTGCATTTATATTCAACCCTTTTCAATAAGCTATTTGGTGTGTTTAGTTTTTGCTACAAAAGTGCACTTTATTGTTGTTCGTTACCTTTTATGTTTACATTTATTGCACATTTTTATAAAAACTGCACTATTTAAATTAAAATCTGTTCAGAAAGTTTCTTTGGCTTAAATTGACTTTTTTTTTCTTTTGGGGTTTTACATGTTAAATATGTTAAACTTAGGGAAAAAATGGTCAAACATGCAAATTAGTCTAGAAAAATCAACGTAAAAAAGAATCGTGACAAAATTGTGATCGTGATTTTATTTTTAAAAAAATCGTGATATGATATTTTTGCCATATCTTCCACCCCTAGCTTAACATTAATTTAATGTTAAACAATATAACTAAACCTGCTGTTGTTGTTCTGGAGGCCATACTGGAGACCTTACTGACATTTCCTGAGGAATACCACTCACCAGTACTGCATAAAACTCCATATTTCTCATTGTAGGAGGGAACATTTGACAGGCTTAGCCTTAATTTTCTGCTCTTAGCTGGCAGGAGTGGTGTTTTCTTAAACTCCTGTTGCCCATCTGCTTCAAGATTTGGTGTGTTAGGAAATGGTTATGTAAGTTATGTTAGCCTCTATCATCTTAAACTACTCTAGCCATTCTCCTCTGACCTCTGGCATCAGCAACGACAGAGATAATAGATCAGTAGACCAACCGATCCGACACCAACATGACACTGAATGAGTCAATAAAATCACCTTTCTTCCTTATTCTAATGTTCAGTTTGAGCTCCTGTGGGTTGTCCTGACCGTGTCCACATATCTGAATGTTTTGAGTCACTGCCATGCGGTTGCCCGATGAGCTATTCACAGTGCTCAGCAGTTGAATGGGTATGCCTCGATAAATGGCAGGTGAGTGTACCAGGATACTGTTACATTTCATTTTGAACTCAACCAAAACTCCAACTCTGATCTCTTTTGTGAACATTTTCTGTTGCTTTGTACATCAGTTACCTCTTGCCTGTTCAAAAATATTTTCTCTCCCTTTCATCTACATCAGCCCAAGCAGTTTCTATGAGAATTTATAAAAAAAACTGTCAATGGGTTTGAATTACAACCAATGAAAAAGTCCTCAGAGCTCAAATGACATCCTGCAGGGGTGACAAAATATTCAAGGCGCTTGGGGTTGAATGAGCTTTCTATAGTCTTAATAGTCTGTTTGTGGTCATTCAAAGAGGGTTGTGTTTTGGTTTCTTTTATAAGCACTAAATACTAAAAGATCTTAGCATGAGGCTCAAAAGGTCAGTAATGGACCTGTGGTTCAGTCGCACCCCATATACGGAGGCCACAGTCTTCCAAGCAAACAGTTAAAGTGCAACGCTCTGCTCATTTTTTGCATGTCATTGCTCATTTTCATTTGATTTCAAAAAAAGGCATGAAGCTCCGAAACATGCTAAGAACATCTCAACTCTTAACACTTGAAATTATTAAGATTCAGACAACTTTATTTATCCCAAAGAGCTATTAAGTACTGCAGTTTAGACTATACAAACATGGTTAAACACACAGCAGTCAGAAAAGAATGAACGGTAAAACACAGAACAGGAAAAATGTTGCAAAATCTCTCAAGGTCATTCTTTTATTGAGCACTAACTGTGGACAAAGGGCAGAAATGGCAGTCAGATTGTGGACTGCTTTGACTGTAACAACAACGCTGTGAATAAAAATGTGGGAAAATGGGCTGCAGTTACAGTCAACATGTAGGGGCTAAGCCCACATTTATTATATCAACACCACATCAGATTAAATTTTAACTATACTTCGCAATAAAGTTTATAAGCAATTATTTGGTCGACTATTTCCCCCTTTTAATTATACCAACTCGTACTGTGTTCCATATGGTTGGCAAGCTGTACTGGTCATCTTTACAGTGAGATACAACGTGTAGGGATCATGCATTTGTGGAATGAGCAACACAGCAAAACATATGGGTAGCCAAAATCCCCTCTTCCCCTGGAAAAAGGCCTACAAGCCTGTTTCAGACATGCACATCATGTGTAAGACAGACAGGTGAACAGACAGACAGAAATGTGTAGCTTTGGAAAGAGTGAGTAAAACAAATACTGCAGACTTTGCGCTTAGATTTTGTTATTTGCTCAAAATTCTTCACCAAGCTCAGTCCTGATCAAAACGGGTACTTGTTTTTTTAATGGAGTTTAACCCATATAGGTGACGTCATTGGTGGAAGAACAACTCAAAGTGACAGATTTTTAATATACAAAATGGTTTGAGTCTTGAGATTTTTTACATGCTATCACGCTCTTGGATATGTCAAAGATTAGTAAAAACACTGGCTTTTGATGCATTATAATTTTCTGCAGCATCAGGTTTTAAATATTACATCCCTTGGTCCTGTTTTGGCTTTTAACAGCCAATGACTGTGGCTGCTGTAAAAACATATCAAATATACTTTCTTCAAATATTTTTTACTATTTCCATTTGTGTCTTCACTGATTTGGTAAAAAAAAAAACATACACACAATATGACCAATTTTTTAACATGCCATCACAGGATTAGATATGTCAAAGATGGGTAAAAACATTGGCTCTAACAGTTTTTTTTTTTTTTTGTGTAGCATCAGATTTGGATTTTTACTTCCAATTGACTTCCATCTTAACCATGTATGTTTCTACCAAATCAGCCACATCACCTATGAAACTGGCATTTAAATTTTTTTTTTTTTTTTTTACAGCAGCCAAAGTTAGTTGCAGTTACCAGGCACAACAGGAAGACAGAGTAGCTAACTTGTCCACAGTGTCTTTTTGACCTTTCAAAATTTTTTCAAGCTCGTGTTATGGTCAAATAAGTCGTAAATATTACCCCATAGTGGCTGCAAACAGCAAAATAAAGACCCAAAGGGTAATAAGGAGAACAAATGAAACTCTCAATTCCACCAATGAAGAAGCAGCTAGAGTGTAAACATGAGTCTGGACATGCTCAGTAGAAATTATACAACTGGAAAAACAAAGTGATAAATTCAAATGTATTTTTCTGACGTAATAGACTCATGTCAACAAAACTTCATATATATTTTTTAACTAAATACCAACACTTGGAGGCAGCAACACAGTAACTGGATTGTTCATGCATGGACATCATAATATCATGATTAAGATGTTATTTGTTTGACCAAATTAGGGGTGTAAGAAAATACTGTAATGACCACAATTGAAGTATTTCCATATTAACAATGGGCTCAGTGGCAAAGAAGAAATGTTGGTAGACTTTTTTTTTTTTTTGGTTGAATTACAAATAAATGACACCTCCTAAAAATAAATGTTGTACGAACATGAGCACAAAGCATTATTTTGACATTTGTTATGTTGTGGCCTGCATGGTTCTATTGTGACAGCTGATAATCTTCTCTGCCATGTAGAAAAATATCAGGATTTTATTTCCACAGCAACTCTTTGAGCACAATACCACAGGCAAATCTAGCATGTTGAGCTTTATAACCCATAATAAATCTGAATCTTGTTTACTTTTGTTATGAGCAAGGAACCAGGCAAAAAATCTGCCTGAAAACCGTGTACCTCTTTAACAAGCCTCTAGGCCACTTTGAAAAATATTCTCCAAATCTCAGCAACTCTTGACTCTCTTTCTAAATATCACCAGCAATTTATAGCACTCCCTCAGTGCATGAAGCAGTTTTTCACCAGTGTGTTGCCTGCAAGCCCTTTTGCCAGAAAAATAACCCTGATATTGAGTGCTGCATGCATCCACTCTCAAGCTATGTCAGTATCTGTAAGAGCACTACTTCAACAAAAGCAGCCACAGTGTTTCCTGCATCTCCAGCCTTGGGACACATCTGAGGTGATCCCTTATACAGGTACAATGAAGGGTTGGAGTCTGAACAGCAATAAAAAGGACTCCACTTAAGGCCCAACAAAAAAAAAAACATTCCCTTTTTTATTAACTCCAAGGTCCTTCTGGTTCAACAGAGTCCTTAACCTTATAATGCCAAGTGCCTGGGGATAATTGCAGCATAACCCTTGTCATATACATATATATAAAAATCACAACAGAAAAAAAACAAGTATGCAAATGCATTATCATGTAATGAGTGCAATATGAAAAGAAAGTGTTTTTTTATTCAAGATTTGATTGCAAAAAATGGGGAAATAAATTCATCCAGTGTTCCTGCAAAGTCATTTGTATGCAATGCAGATTGTATGCCTTTTGTAATTATGTGTGTCTATAAGGATGGCAAAGCCAAATAGAGAAAACAACTGCTTTAGCAAAGTTTTATTCGAGAGTATGTGCAGATGCCGAATAAGGATCAGCGGAAGTACACCAGAATGATAACTGAGTCGTGTAAGGAGTTTTATGGGCCTTGAGAATAAATACAAACCGTACCAAATTGTTTGCTCAGCTACATTCAGAGAAAACATCACACAGAGACGAGGATGCAAATCCACAGGCAATGGAAAACCCATTCAAGCTGACCTATCACACTCAAATGCAAACGAGACGACATTTTTTCTGAAGCGCAGAGCAGCGAACATCCCAAGAAAAGATGTCAGGGCGGAACTGTGATTCTTGATTAACCTGTCGTAAAATACATAAGCAGGCGGGCCCAGGTTGAGCCGTAAACAGAAGAAAGCTCTCACCCAAGGTGGACACTCAGTCCTTCGAAAGCCATTTCTCAGCATTATTGATTCATTCTCTGCTAGGCGAACTGAATTACATTCGATCCAATTTGGTTTCACACCTTTTCTCCTCGGTCGGACAGGGGACTTATTTGCATGAAGCAGCAATTGAAGTGTAAAGTGTGGAGACAGGAGAACAAGGGGAAAAAGGTTAGACAGGGCCAAAGAGCTAAAAACTGAGTCATAGATAAATTACAGCTAATCTACATTTTTATATAACCTTAATCACTCCTTTCCTTCAGCGGGAAGTGAGCTAACATTAGCATTTTAACACAAGCTACAGGATCGTTTGATAGTGTGACATGAAAAGAAAGAAAAGGCATAAATTCCTTTTCTTTGTACTAGTGGGTGGCAAATATTGCTAACAAGAAAAGGTTGAATGCTCTCAGTTAGATTACTATTTATTTTGTATGTTTCTTAATTTATCTTAAAACTTATCTAGCCATAAAATTCTACTCAGCAAGTGTTGCACCAGCATTTCTACAGTCTCTTTACATTACTTGATTGTTTTACACAAAGAATACATGATAGGCATTTAGCCCACGCCTACAAATAAAACTGCAAGCCAGGCAGTGTTAATTCCAACAAGAACTTGAGATTGTTCATCAGTGCATTGCTGTTGAATTAACTTTTTTTCTACATCTACAGGACCATTATCACAATTTTGTCAATAACTAGTCAATAAAGTCAAATGCAGAGGTCAGTTGGCAGGGGTCCAGAGTGCAACCATTTTGGTCACACATGCACCCAAAATTTGTCAGAGTGCACCTAAATTTTTTCTTGGGCGCACCGGTGCACCAAGAAAAAATGTTAGCCGCAGCCTTACAAATTTAGTTTGACAAAAGTAACTGAGGTAGCAGAAAAGTCAGTGGACAAGACACAGCACCTGCTTCCTCTCTTTTCTCTATCCCTGCGTTACATCTTCACAGGCTGCAGGCCTGCCCCAACACATGCACACACACACACACACACACACACACACACACACACAGCCGTCAGTCATCATCCAATCAGCTGTTAGTATGCAAATGAGCCCAGACTGAGCCTGACTGTGGTGTTAGGTTTCAGCACAGAGCGGTAACTCTGAAGAAGCAGCGAAGCTCTGCCAAATTCATCTTAGTAACTGTCAGATAATTAATCATTAAAAACAAAAACAAGTCAAACAAAGTAACGTGAACTATAACATCTATATTTGTTCAGTCCTTTCTCCTGTTAAGAGGGAGTTTCTCAGTCACACAGGCACGGAGGTGAGTGTCCATGTCCACTACCTGTAACAGACTGAGGACAAGTGACCTGTCTGACAGCCCCCAGCAGACTGTACATAAAGCTGTAAAAAAAAAAAGAAGCTACAAAAACAGAAAATAATAAAGAAAAAAGTCATGAAATGTTCTGTCCTATATGTCGTTTTTTAAGAATTAGTTTGAGAATTTGAAAATTGCATTCACACTTGCAACATCGAACCGTGCCTGGGCCCACTTGTGTATTTACTTAGTTTGAAACAGCAGGGGGCGATATGCACGTAACTGGTTACCAAACCTGCTAAGGAGGAGAACGAAGAAGAGACTACCATGGTAACCATTTCCTACACCAGACAACCAATGTTTACGTTTCGCTCTCTTCTACATTTGCCTTCAAATGTGTTTTTTTATCGTGTTTGAGACGGCATCAGCGACCTTCTGGACCCTTGTAAATCATCGTAATCCTAAACCAGAATAAATAAATCGACAAATTGAGTAAGCAAAAGATTCAACCGTGGGGTTAACAGGAAGTAATGCATCAATAGTAGGTCGGTTTGGACCACTTTCATGGAGGTCTCAGACCGGCTGATTTGGTAAGCACCAAAGTGCGGTGGTTGCATTCACATTGATACTAACGTACCAAAACCTGGGCAAAAACTTCTTTGGCGCGCACTAAATATGGTTGGTGTGAAAATACCCTAAGACCATCCAGTTAAATTTTATGTTGTTGGTTGTTTAAATCTGGATATTAATTTCATTTTCAGTTCAGTATAGCACATTAAACATTAGCTATTTTTATTTGAAAGGTTTTATTTACCTTGAGATGTTTGAGTTTGAAATGTTAAATTTCAGTTCAGTAAAGCATTTTAAGCAAAAGCACTTTTATTTGGAAATGTTTTAATTTGCTTAGTGTTTTAGTTTGAATTTGTCAATTCAGTCATTCAGTGAAACACTTTGAACACTCTGTTTTTCTTTTAATATATCATTTTGCTTGAATAAGGAAAAGTATTTCTTTACATCTTATTCCTGTTTATAAATAATTTAGATTATATAAAACGTATGGAGAGTGATAAAACGGTGACCTTATGGTGTTAAAGGTGACACTAAAAAAATTTGGGTGCACCTAAAAAAAAAATTTAGGTGCACTGTTGCAATCAATGCAAAAAGTTAGTCTGGAGCTCTGGTTAGCATTAAGCGCTTCATAGTTCTCAAGTCCAAACTCCAAGAGTGTCGCCTTGGGCTTCATAAAAAATTACTTTTATAGATTTCCAGTTTGGAATAAATGCATAAATTAAGGTCTGTGATGAATGGTAATGGTTTGTTTATTGCCTTCCTAGTATCCTCAAATATTACTTGCACATTTTACCCTTAGAGGCAACTGAACCCAGGGATATTTGCTTTCAAAAAATGGCTTACATAAAATTGTGACCAAGTTTTTTGTGTAAGGCAATTTGTGTATTTGTTGAACACATAACTAACCGCTTAATAATGAAATCAGTAAGTTGACTGTCCTTAAGCACCACCATCCAGCCAAACTAAAATTTAATTAGAATGAATGTATCTTGAAAAATTTTCATACAAATCTTCTCAAATTTACTGACAACATTAATGACCACAAGAGCATAAACCCTATTGGTTTTGGAAATGATATGACCTTTTATGTAGCAACACCATCAGGTCAGTTTTAGAGTTAGTGTATCCTGGAAATCTTTTCTAATTTGGGGTGCACATTCCTCTCTCCCACAAAATGAACCATATTGATTGGTGTTTGCGGCCCCCCATTCCTCTGATAAACATATTAAGTTACCGGTACATATTTTTATCTCCTTTTTTGAAACATATTTCTGATTCATCATTGTAAAGTATTTGAAAGCAAATTTGTTCTCTGTCTTCAATTGAGAGGTTATTCCAGATCCAAATTTTCCTTTCATAATGTTCTTTCTTTCATGGACAAGGTGGACAAGGAGAAAAAGCTGATCTTGCATCCTGTTTGGCTTGCGCTTTCTTATGCCTGATGTTTTCTCTAACATTGTGATTCCAGACTCTCAGTCATTAAGAGGCTAATTATATGTATGTCTGCTAATAGTTTAACCAAATACAGCTGCTTAAAATTAGCAGAATACATAATTGACTTGTAACTATATTACTCTTGGTTACATGTTTAATCAGTAGCCTACATTTTTTTATTTAAAGGTCTTTATTTGAATATGCCAACATGGCACCTTTCTCTAAATTGAGTGAAAACTGCCACGTTGAAGTTCCATAGTAGATTAATTATAGGTTATTGACCATGCCGATTGTGTTCAAGACTAAACTTTGAAAAGCCTGTTTGTTCATCAAGTTTATCATAAAGAACAGAACACACGTTTCATGACTTTTTGTGGACTGAAGAGTTTTTGTATTTCAGCAGTAACCTAAAATGCAGTGAAAAGCCCCCGGTGTGATGCTAACTCCCACATTGGCTTACAAAAATATCTCATCACTGCATCTCCTTTTACCTCTAACTGTTTAGAGATAAAAGAAAATAAAGGTTTAAATATCTATCAACAGTGACTAAGCGAACATGTTTGCTTGTGAGAAATAAGCTAAATGCTGTTTCTTTTCTTCCAGTTTATAGCTTGTTTTGATAAATTGTCATTCGCAATTGCCAAATCGGTTTTACATAATCACATTTTACCGCAAAATAACAAACATGATGGAGCATGAAATGAAAGACAAATTTATAGTTTTGCTATTTGTAGTCATAGCTGATGTGACGTCAGGCCAAAACCTCCCCTTTTCAAAAAAATGTCTTGTTCATCTGCCATGCTGGTGCTTAATTACATCATAAATTAATGCTTTTGTATTCAGTACATAGATCAGCTGTAACATCAGTATGATGTAAAAACGAACCTAAAGATTCAATATTTCATCTACATTTAACAATCAAAACTAGTCAGCACTGCCCACTGTGAAATCTTGCTATTAACAGGAATAGAAGATGAATAATCAATATTTCATATTTTTCTAACTAAGGGCTAAACTGCCCATAGGTGTCAGTGAGGAGAAAATTATTCATGTCCATATGTCAGTCCTGTGACTGACTGATGACAAATGTAGGGTATCCCACCTCTCTGCCCCAGAACCCCCTCAACCCCAGTAATAGATGGGATGGGTTGATGATTTATCTCCTAAGGGACAACCTTTAAACACATCAGAGTTATCATAACAGTGTTTTATTCATTAGAGCTTTCTTTGTTACTCTAAGCTTTCAGGTTATGCAGTATATTCAGTATACTCCAAGCTGGGATCTCACGTTTCATTCCCAGCTTTTCCTCTGCACTGTACGTTCTGCAACTATTTCCCTCGAGATAGAAAAAGTTTAATTCTCTTTTTCCTGCGTCTTCTGCTATTTGAGCAGCCGCAGAACCTGGTTTCAAACATTAGCGGGTTGTCCTTGGAAGTCATCTGGTGTGTGAGAGAGGGTTGCCTTGGTAACCTTTAAATTAGAAACCTTCCTGGGTGGAGAAGAAGCTCTGTGGCATCCAGTTTTTTCACTCACACAAGGTTCGCAACTCAAGCAACGGTATTGTAATGATGTGTGGACGCTCCGTGACACATTTCCCCCCTCTTTTCAGAAGAAACACATCTGGCAAAGCCGGGGGCCGCTGACAGGACAGCAGGCTTATTAATGATTACCTTCAGCAGGTGTCCCGTCGCACTGTATCCTCTGACCTTTCCTCTGAAGAAAACAGTCGATGGACTGCAGCAGTGCATAGTCAGAGGCCTTGCCTCCACCTCCTCCAACTCCTCCTCCGTCATATGCCCGGTCAACAGTGTAAGGAAGCCAAACAAGCCTGAGAGAGGCAGAAAAGAAATTTGTGAGACTTCAAAGCTTTCAGGCTTTACTATGGCTTTAAAAGTTGGCTATTTGAAGTGCATCATTACTTTCTGAAAAAGCAGCTTAGAGAGGTAATAGCTGAGTGTGTATCTGTGCTTTTGTTTCTTTTTTTAATCTTCTTTGTCTGCTTTGTTTTCCTCATTTTTCGCCACAAAGGTGCATTTACAAAACACAAATTTAGGTGCTTTGTGCCGCACAATTACCCGCAAATATGGGTCAACATATCCCTTGGATGAGAACTCAGGATTGATTACACATCTTGCAAAGCTCTCCAGCTATGCTATTATCAAATATTGCACAGAATCCCAGAGCGGTGCTTAGAGGAGAATGAATGAATTCACCCTTCATTTTTTAAGACAGTCAAATGGGTTCACTATCCCCACATCACCTTTATATTATGCTGACAAAAACAAATTAGTGACAGCTTTTAATGATGCCTTGCGTGCTTTGTACCTGCGTGAAAAGTGAGGTGTTATCTGACGCCGCAGCTCCCCGCTGAAGTGCAAAAGCATCACCCCAAGAGTATCTTATTTTAATTTCTTCTGCTGTGTGTTCAGAGGAGATATCATGGGTGCCACAAGCTGTACCGCTTCTGTCTTTGCTCCCGTTTGAAGCCGCTGACAGGCGATATAGCCCCGAATCTTCCTTCTGGGAAAGCAGCAGGACACGTCTGAGAGAGAGACCCTTTAAAGGCTTCCAGTGGTTAAGGCTGCGAGTGAGAGCAGACGCTGCTATTAGTGCTTCCATTTCACTCAGAGTCCATCAGAGTTCTGGGTAATTAAGAGGATTTTCCATTTATAACAGAGAAAAAAACATGATTCCGGTCCTGCTAATTGGATAAACATCTCGATTTGAATTGATTTATGCGTGTTTGAAGTTTCACCTCAAATACTCCAATTCATCCCCCTGAAAAGAAGGAAAAAAATCAGGTCATGCAGTCTGTAGGATTTTTGTGTGTTATAGAGAAACAGCTGCGATTTAATGATCATGCACACTTTTAAAAATTGCTGCTTATGACTGAGATTTGGCGTGCACGTCTATATAATGGCAGAGCTTGTTGAGTGGTTAGTCCGGGACAAGAGTGTTCCTGATGTGAACCACTACAGCTACATTATCTGCCATAAAAATGAGCCTGTTTGGCAAGAACTTGAGAATACTTTCAAATTACTTGATTGTTGAGCTTTAACAGGCTCTCTAATTAATTTTGCAAACTAACACAAGCTTATTATTCATTAAGTTGAAATTGAAAAGAGCCATATGCCTCAGGCTCTTTGAGAAGTTAAGTCTGATCATTTTGTTTTGAGGAGATGATGCTTGAGGTCCTTACATGGTACAATTACATCAAACTGATAGATCATGGGGTTCTGCCATGATCACCTTTGAGAGCACTTGTTTGTTACTTGACATACTAGACAGACAGTTCAATGTATGCTCTGGAGCGTACGTACAGATAAGTGAAACATAACTCACTGAGTGGCAACGAGTTAGCAAGTTGGTGTTATCATGTGGCAAGACACTTAACCCTACATTGCTCCCACTGCTGTGTCGGTGGCGTGTAAATGGGTATGAAAGGGTGTGAATGTGCTAGTTCATAACATAGACAACTGATTTTAAGGGCTTTCACTGCCTGTTCCAGCCTGTTTTTTCGGAATCTGTCAAGTAGGTTTCATGTGGCGACTTGTGACCTCATCAGTTGGCATGTTGTATCCTGTTATTGTAACAAGCAGGAAATCGAGGAAGAAGTGGAAGATGTCTCCTACATACAGTATGTCCTCTATAGTTCCTCATAATCAGCAGTTAAGTGCTCGATTGCCAGATGAAAACAAAAACCTCTCTGTGTTGTCCAGAAACTCTGAATCAATGTGGTTTTGCAGAAGTACCATACTATCTAAATCTACATAATTTAGGGTTCAATTAGCTAGGATTTGTAGGAGACTGGCCATGGCAACTCCACTTAGGGAACAAAGAAACCTTTGACCACTTATGGCACTCTCCACAACGTGCCGACTCCAGTCACTTTAATGAGGGATGGGCGGCAGACGGGAAGCAGTTTTAAACGCGACGGTAGGACCTAACAGCAGTTACAGCTCATGTGAACGTGCACAGATTTTGCCTTGCCACATGGAGTTCAGTGTGTTAAACTTTCTGGCAGCAGCAAATCACGTCGGAGGAGGGAGAGAACCCAGAAATAGCAGGCTTCGCAGGTCAAAACATACAATGAAGGAGCTCTACAACACAGCTCTACCTTGGAATAAAGATAACCAGGGGAAAAATTGGGCATGGGACAGTATTTCTACTAAAGGATGTTTGGGGAGGGAGTGTTGTGAAGGACTTTTGGGCAGGCTCTGCTGTGATGTTCGCCAATCACCATACCATTACTGTTATCCCGTATTCTATGCTCACACCACGGCAGCAATAGTCTGCATTTTGGGGGACTCCTCTGGCAAGGAGGCGGTTTTTGGGGCAGTTGTCACGCAGCAGTGTTGAAGGGCCTTTCGAGACATTGATAAATGTTTTAGTAGAAATTATAAAGGGTACTGTCAAGATTTTAACCCTTCCTACTAAATGACTTGAACCATAAAGTTGTCTCACAACATGGACATGAACAGAAACAAACCCCCCCAAAAAAATTGGAAAAAAAATGAATCAGTGCAACCAGTTACATCAATCCCTGTTACCTATCAGTCATCAGTCTCAGTGCTGTTCAAATTGGGATTTAAGTGGACTTGTTCAGTTTTTTCAGTCAGTTTATATTTAGCGTCAGACCTGACCCAACAGGAAAAGTATCAAAAAAAAGGAAAAAAGTCTGAGATTTCAGATAAAATAGACATAAATCCTCTAGAGAAAATGGGAAATTAGTTTGTTTTTTTTGTCCTACCACCCTCTTGGGAAAAAGGTGGCCATCAGAGGTTGCAAACCTAGCAGGTGGCATCCAGTCTGTGGACCATACAGCTCAGTCCTTTAAAGGAGACATATCATGCTTGTTTCTCCTTTTCACTATGCCAGACTAGGATGGCTGTAAAGCATTTCTGCCCTCAGTACAAGTCATTTAGTTCCTTCATTGCCCCACAATAGCGTTCTCAAAATCCTCATTTTAGGCCATTATGAAGCTCTCGCTGAAACGCTCGGTTCTCAGACTGACCTACAGTTACCTCGCAACGTCACAGCCCTTTGTGCTCCGATTGGTCCGTTCTGTCAGAGCTGCGGAGGGGGTTGAGCCCGTTGAGCCAGCCTGTCCTTCTTCTTCTACTGTATTTTCCGGCAGGCTCAAAGCAGCGAGCGCGTATTGAGTCCCCCTAAAAGCCAGAGCTGGTAACGAGTGAGTGTGAGCTAGGGAGCTATATACTGCTGCTGGGTGGATGTGTTCCTCGGTGACGGTTTTGTGGCTAACGGACATCACAGAGGAGGAAGTGTTTTATCAGATTACTCCAATAAAAAGAAAGGTACCTCGTGTCATCACGACGATTTAAATCTCGCAGTCATCTCGCAATGACCTATTTTCAGAGGCATCAAATCTCGTTCTAGGATATCAGAAAAAATACAGTATCTCATTTTTTGAAAATTAAAGGGGTGTAAGGTCTTGTTTTCAAATTTATTATATTATATGTAAGTATTAAATCATGCATTAGCATGATATGTCTCCTTTAAATTGTTCTATCAAAGAAAAAGCAGCCTGCACAAAACATGCAGGGCAATTACTCAATGTGCAATATATATATATAAACCCACCTTGTATGTATTGCATTTGTATTTCAGAATAATAAAGAATATCTTTGACCCAACTTTGTTGTCTTTTTTCAAGTTGTCATAGTTTCTGGCCAATAGATACATTTTTATGTTAAAAAAAATGAAATAATAGCACAACAAATGACTAGTGGAACAACTAAAAGTGCATATTGGACTCATATCAGGTCCACAGCATGTCTAGCAGCATGTGTTAGCTTATTCAGGCACAAAGCACCTGCAAAAAAAACACAAGTGTAGGTGTGCTAGCTTAACTTTTCACAGGCTAACACAACTAATTATCAGCTGCTAGCCATAATCACATTTCCACAAAATAAAAAACACTCACCAGGATATTCAACAATATTCCACTCTCCTTGGCTTAAAACATCCCAGGATGCGACCACCTCATTTTCCAGCTTACAAAAACAACATTTTCAGAGATGAACCAATGTTTTTTTAAGGGCTGTTGTCTCCTCAGACTCTCATGGAAGGTTAAAAAAAGTTCTCTCCCTCTAAAGGGAGCTGCTGCGTCCATGCTGCGGTGCATTCATGGTAAATAGGAAAAATAAAAACTCAGCAAAAAATGACTTTGTGCAGCACTGTGGTGCATTCATTGTACATGAGACAAAACAATATTTGGTGGAAAAAAAATCAGTACCTGGAAAGTAAAAATACAATAGTAGTTTTAATAATAAAATAACCCAGGGTTACATGTGGGTGTGAATGGGTAGCCTGCATTGAAAAGCAGCTTTAAGAAGTCAAAGACTAGAAACATGTTATATTAGCTCAAGTCCTTTTACCATCTACCTCCCTTCTTTAAACATGTCTCTGCTATGTTACCATCTCAACATGTCAGCCTATTGCAGGGGAATTTTAGCTTCACTTTGGTGCAGTGAGAGGATACAGAAGCATGTTTCCCATATCAATATACACCCAACAGCTTCAACTAATCAAAAATAAAATACTGCACCAACAAAGAAAGCCCACACCATCTCTGACTCTCGCTGGTGGATTCATAACACAAACAGCATTCTAATAATTTACCACCCTGAACTTTCATTTTATCACACTATCAACAATAAGTTTCACAGTTTGTTGCTGTGTTTTTGCGTGGCATGACATTTTCCTGTAATGTGTTGTTATTTGATCCGCCCCATGTATGTGCACCCGTGTCCTGAGGGAGTCTACACAGAGCTGTCATCCAATTAGATCCAAATCTGATTTCACTAAAAGGCTCCATCGTTTAGGGGGTCTTTTCGGGAGCAGGCACTGAGATGCATTACAACTGGGAGATTGTTTGCTTTCATTTTCACAGCAGTTAGCACATTCTGCTTCGCCTCTTAAGCAAATCCCCGACTGCATTGTGTTTGGAGGGGCATCTGGCAGATGCAGACGGATAGGTCTAGACCCATCTACAGAGCATAATGTGTTTAAGGAGTCTAAAATGGACAGATCTATTATAACAAGGTATCAAATGACAATGTAGTAATTTTTTGAAAGGGGTACCTTAGGCTTTCCTCGACTAAAAGCATATTTACAGTTATTGTTTAGCCTTTGTTTAGCACATGTGAAGCTTCTCATGTGAATTTACTGTAAGCACTCTGACAGCCAAGAGAAATGACAGATGGTTATTTTTCAACAAGCTCTCAGTGAACAAATATACAGGAAGATAACCACAAACAGCAAACAGGCAGCTCGTTACGAGCAATGCATTCAGTCAGTGGAGGACAAGATGTTTTCTCAAGGTGTGAAAAAATACATGTGAACCAAAGGAGACTGACTAGTTTCAATGTCACACAAGACCTCATGATTAGAAATATGTTTTTGTTTGCATCTGTTGTGTATCAGATTAAGGCCCCATCCACATGAAGCCAAACCAAGGCCTAAACGCATACATTTTTTGCTGTGTATCTGCGTATCATCCATACGAAGACAGCATTTTGGGGGTCTGTAAACGATCATTTTTGAAACCAGGTTCCAGAGTGGAAAGATTTTGAAATGCCGTATACGCAGCTCCGTGATTACTGGCTCTCCGCAAGTTTTCAGATACGCTTATGTCATAGTTTCATATCTTCATTGACACGCATGCGCCACACGCGGCAACGACAATGGCGGCGTACGTGAAGCATATGTGCTGATGAAGCTAGTGACCCTACTATCCCTGTTGCAGCAAAATCTCCTTCTTCTCAATCACCACCGAGTTGAACAAACAATCATCACGGACACATTACCGTACTTTATGATCACTTTATCACAATCTCTGTTTACAACTTTTGCCGCAAGTGCACATGCCCACTGTTTTTTCGTCTGTTTCCGCTTGTTTCCGTCATATTGTTGCAGCGGCCCTAGAGGCTGGCATGTGTTTTACAGCATTTTACTGCGTATCGAGTGCATTCATGTAGACGCACACATTTTCTGAGACGCCTTCATCTTTATGAAGATCGTTTTGGAAACTGTTAAGCGTTTTGTCTTCGTGTGGATGATACCTCTTGAGAACATAACTCAAGAAGTTCTGAACAAGGTATGTTCGGGGAATGTTAATCATGGAACAACAAAGAAGGGATTTTGGAGGTGATCCTCATCTTGAAGTGGATTCAGGATTTTGGTTAAAGGATTTGGTAATACTGTTGGATCGGGCAGTTTTACACATTTTCTCTACTAACTCAAGAAGTTCGAAATGGATTTTAATGACAGTTTTAGGAAATTCTGGTCATGGTGAAAGGTACAAGTAATACAACTTTGATGGTCCAAACCCAGAAGTGGGTGCAGGATTTTTTTAAGGATGTACTAAAATTGGGAGATACGTCAATTTTGAAAATAAATCATCCAACAATATTGGAAATGTCTTGCCGTAGGTTTAGATAGATGATAGATAGATTAACCTTTATTGCCCCAGAAAAGTGAAATTTGTTTCCACGGCCTTCCATATCATGTTGCCAAAGCACACCATCACACAGAACATGAACAGAACAATGGACAATCACAAACAAATCCAGAGCAAGGCAGCACTTAACATTGTCATTGTCTGGCAAGTAGGTTAAGTCAAGAAGGTAGCTTGTTCAGTATAGCCAGAGCAGATGGAACAAAACTCCTCTTAAAACGGACCCTTCTGTATTTAAGAGTCCTATACCTGTGTCCAGAGGGAAGGAGCTGGAAGAAGTGATGGAGAGGATGCTCAGTCTGAGACTATTAACTTGGCAAGCCGGACTATTGCTCTGTCGTTCAGTTCTGAAATATTAGGTGTGGGCAAACGGATGATGGTTTGTGCTCTCGGAGCGTTTCTAGAGTTAACATTCAAATGTTATCCACTATTGAGACAAAAAATTGCAGTCTTAAACTTACATTTGACTTGTGTGAGACCATATGTACATGTACAAGTTAGTTGTAAAGTAATATGTGATTACATTCACTTTTGAATCCTGTTTTTAAGACCTAATGCAGAGTAATGAGACTCACAGCAGGTAGGAGTTTTCATCCTTTCTCACATTGTGGAAATAGATTTTTCATATATTCACAGTAATCAAAGATGTTTGATTATCTTGTGCAAAGAGCAAACCAATTTTACAACTGATTGATAGTCTATTTTTGTTGTTAAATTCAAGCACAACCTAAGGTGCAGACACACAATTGCAACTGAATTTGCCTCTAGTGATGTGCAACCCATTCTGCTGCTCAGTCGTTATCTTGTATCAAAAAGTATTTTCAGTAAATGTTATTATTTTTACCTTTTCAGATTATATTTACTGAATATATTTTGTGTCAGTGTTGTTCATACTGTATTCATTTATTACATTTTGTATCAGTGATGTTTGATGACATTTTGAGATACCATAAACACAGTGAATATGTAGTTAGGTGGAAATAGTGCAGACAGCTTGTAACGCCAACTGACCTTAAAAAATACAGGTGTTGTGGTTTTTCTTAGTATGAAAGATGTTTACAAGACAGAGACAGTTCTTGCGAAGGTTTCTTGTTGGGGAGAGGCAAAGTCTTAAACTTTTGAACCCAACAAGGGTTGCCCCTGGATAGGCTTCTTGTGATTTCTAAGAATAACTCACGTCACTTTGACATCTAGAAAAGGCCATTTAGGTCTGAGCCTCTTTCTTCTGAAACTCTAAAAAATCTGTAATACTTAGGCTCACAGAGGTATAATCATGATGGGTTTTGACTTTTTAGCATTTTTTATCTTATTTTGTAGGTGATTTTAATTAGAGTTTTGATCTGATTTCATATTTGATGCAATGAACCATAATTTGCAATTTTTTGACTTCTTCAATAAATTCTTTGAACTTTGGGAGAGCTTTGAGTGAGTTTGTCTTTAAACTTTTTGATACTTTATAGTTATTTAGTTAATTGTTCTCTGACAGACACTCACGCACATCAGCAATCCACACCACAGCTTACATGACTAATGAACCCATTAGTCCAATTTCACATCTCACACCACTTTAGCACTACTCTGAGTTTTTGGGATCCAAAACATTGTTATTAAAGGATGAGTTCGGTTCCTACAGCTTTCACATTGTTTATAGAATGAAGTAGAACAATATACTCACCCAGAAGGCTTTCCTGATCCAAACTGTGCTTTGGGAGATATTTAGATCCAAAATCGAGCGGCGGACATCCGTATAATGGTAGCACACGGGGCATGTATACCACCGCTCCTAAAACTACATTAATCGTTCAAAAACTCATTAGTTTCACCAATATTTCATCATTGTCCGCTCGCACTACTCCTCCAAGACAGTCCTGGGACGCTCCAGACATGTTTTCGTGACTGTGCTGACCTCTGAACTGAAGACTGCTCTCTGGTCAGCTGTTCTTCTCTTTGCCTCTGTGTCCTCCTTTCGATGAGCTCCTCATCTGTAAACTCTGGCTCGAAACTGTACGGACACCCATCATATTCTAAGTTAGATGTCCGATAGATATTCGTCCACTTTGCACAAAACTGGAAGAAGAAAGTCGTTGTGTAGTCGGCGGTCTTCCCCTGAAATGAAAACAAAGTCTTCAATTCAGAGGTCAGCACAGTCACAAAAAATGTCTGGAGCGACACAGACTGTCTCGGAGGAGTAGCCCGAGCAGACCATGATGAAATATTGGTGAAACTAATGAGTTTTTGGACGATTAATGCAGTTTTGGGAGCGGCGCTATACATCCTTTAGTTAATACTACTAACCTTGCTCTCATACTGTGAAGATGACCCTAGACTATTGTGGTCTTAAAAAAGGAACCTGTTAAGTCGTGAGGTTGTGTTAAAGTGTGTTACACTTTGGAGATAGTTCCTTTTTAGTTTTAATCAGTATGTACATGAATCAGTTTAAAAGAAAAAGTCTCAAAAGTCAAAGCAGAAACTCTCAAGAGCGAGGAATGAGTCAGTGCAGAAGTGGCGATATGTAACTTTTGAAATCATTCATCTTTGTCTCCAAGTTGAGGTTTCTCCAAGTGTGTTCTTCACTGAGTTTGATTTCCAGTTGGGGAGTCGTCCTCTCACAAGCTTAAGGTTTTCTAAGGACAGAGCTAATTAGCTCAACACCTGCGTTAGCTGTGTAGTCCTCCAAGAGTGGGAAGTTAAACCCACCAAGTTTAATTATCTGTGTAGAGCCGAGGCGAGAAATGCATCAGAGGCATCTTGTTTTAACCAGCAGAAAAGATGACCGCGCTCAGAGCAAATCAGGGCTATTTTCATCACAAAGGAACTGTGAACCTCAACCTGACATGACTCCAAGGTGAAATGTCCTGATGAGAAGGCTATTATTCAAACGAAATACATCTGTGTGAGAAGAATGGTGGGAATCTGGAAGAAACACGAAATTAAAGCCATCACTTCAGACAAAAGTAGGTGGGAGTAGCTGAATATAATGACATTTAAATTAAGTGAGTCTTTAAATGTACAAAAGGGACAAAATGGAGAAGCGGTTCGGCCTTCCATGTAATTGACATCTATATGAGAGTTTTACAGTCAGCACTCCACCACCAAATTAAGCATTAAATCTTCAAAACTGTAACTCTTGGGTTACAGTTTTATATTTTCAAAGTGAGAGGGTCTGTGGGTAATTTCGGATGCACGTTTCCTGTTTGAAACATGAAAACTAAGAGCTGTCTTGAAGTTTTAAATGCCATAGCTTCTCCCTACGGTGATTCATAGCCCTCCGTATACAGGCACTGGAGCCTCACAGAAAGAAAGTAGGTGCAAGTTAACTATCCAGACAATTAAAAGTCTTATAAGTGTTTGCATATGAGTTGGCACAATTTAAAGGTTAACATTTCAAGGTTCATTTTAAATGTTTTCATGAAAGCAAGTCTCAGAAGCTTAGAACATTAATGTATTTTGCTCGAACTAGACTGCAAATTATGCCAACATCCCCCATAACAGCCTGCTATCTTAAAGATGTAAAAGTGAACCAACAAGGCGAGCTCCCCACCTGCAAGGCTAAAGTAGGTTGCCATATGTGAGAACTTTTTGTACAATCCAGCTCTTGCTTAATGGCTCCTTCTTTCCAAAAACAATGCTCTGTTATAGCCGGAGTGCATCAGTTTGACTGAGCAGAGCCTGGAGTGACAGCTTGACGTGAAGTCTTTCTGACAGCACCCCATTACAGTCAATTGGATGAAAGAGAGCATATCAATCTCAGGCTCTGCTGTGATTTTATTTTGGAGCACCTTTGAACACATAGCAGGGCTGTCTTCTGTTACAACATGCTTGCTTTGTCTTAAGTTTTTTTGACCAGCATAGAAATCCTTAAACTCTCTTTAAAGGCAAAAGCATATATGCACTAAGTTGCCTTTGTAACAGTTGACAGCGTTATCAAACAAATTCCTACATTTTTGCAATTTAAGAAAAATCTAATTGTGCAGAATCCAAAAAATAAAGCATAACAAGCTAAAGCAGTGACAAGGTTCTTACCAAGAAGGCAAATAGACTGATGACAAAGTGTGACTGTTTTACTTCATTGTTTTTTTTTGTTTGTTTGTTTGTTTTTTCCTTGTCTGCATTATCTTTTCAGCTGAGCACTGTGTCCAGTGGCAGCGTTGAAAAGACCAATGCATTTTTTTTTCTAGCAGTGAGATATAAGTAGATATGATTCACTGCTACAGTGATCATCACCAGCCCTCCCTGTAGGCCACTCCATCATATTAAACTTTATTTAACCCCTGATGTGAGCTGAAGGGGAGGGCCGTGCCACACCACAGTGTGAAAGAAGGGGAAACAGTGACAGATAGGACAAGACAAGACAACAGGGAGGAGGACAAATGCAGTGCAACTAATTTCAGGTAGCAGTCCAAGTGCTGTGCTGATTTTAGTCCATACCGGAAGTAAAGGCTGTACGAGACCAGGGACACCAGAGATGTGGGACTTGATAGTAGGGGGTGTACCCACAGGGGTGAGATATGGAGGAGCATGCATCACAGGACATGAAAAGATGTGTAAGAGAGCCGGACTCAGCATATTCTGACGGGACCAGTCATTTTTTTTACAGTTAATCTCAACAGAGGCTTGAGTATCTGTACCTACATGCATGTGAGGTGGTCACCAAATACCCAAGAAGCTACCCATGCCCAGGGCTCCCACAGGGCCACCAGGGGGCCCGAGACCCACCACGCGGTCGCTAGAGCCACAGGACCAGGATACAGCCCCAGGGCCCAAGGCGGCACCAACCTGTCCCCCCAACGGCACCAAAGACAACACCAGGGCATCCGGGGCGGCAGCCCCACAGCAGACAGCATACTTCATTGTGTTTTCTAATCCTAAGTGTACTTTACACTTTTAATGTTTGCTCTTTGCTCAAGACAATGTGTAAGACATCTGGGCTTCCCTATTTCCTGCAGTGAAGAGAAGCAGAAGCTGCCCAGAACTGCTAAATTGCTGAACAGATCTACCTATATGACATCATAGCACTGTAGCATCAGTACTTCAGGCCTATATGCTTCACGCTGATACACAATGAAATGATCACATGCCATAGGGTGGACTAGTTAGCCAAGCAGAGCAGACTGGGCCCACCTGGGTAAAGGTGCTTAAGACCCTGTTTCCATGACAATGAAAATGACTGACAAACAGAGACTTTTCATTGTGTTTGTGCCTCCTGTTTGCATGAGAACTGTGCCTGGAGTGCCTGAATGACCAAACCTACAACATCATCTACTGTCATGACATGCACGATACAGCATTTTTTCTAATCATTCTCGCATCTCCATGTGAACGCAGAGCACTTTACAAAGCGCAAACAAGAAACATTTCCATCTCTGGTGATAATGATCGTGTAAATGGGGCCTAAGTGACAGGAGTGCAATAGAGCATCTCAAACAAAGTGAGAATGGAGGTGGATCAGGTATACTTAATATGTGACACCCAGCAGATCTTTTGAACATTAGCAATTGCACATGTACCTAACAGTATATTATACCACCTTAGGAAGTAGTGATGTTATTTTCCATTATGTTACTGACACAAGCTATTCCAGCATTGTCTGTGCCCTAACAAGAGTGACAATGTAGGCAGCTACCAAAGGCGTAGCAAAACTATAAACTTCAATAGTTAGAAGTCAAGCTGTTTATTTTAAGTTTAATTAAGAAAATCTCTTAAAGATTCCATACTTTCTCTTAACTTACTCCTGATCCAGATGTAATTTATCCGCCTAAGATGCTCTGTTAGAGCTCCTGCCTCTTTAAAGCTTCCTTTCCCACAAAGTCCCAGTCGCCTCGGATTGGTTAATAGGTCAGCTCTGGGATAACTAGCAAACTCTGCATTATATTGTCAACAGCTCTGCATTTATTCTACCATCTCTGTTCTGGACCATGCTACCACGAGCCACTGGGCTTTAACTGATGACAGAGAAATGGTAGGATGTCACACAGGTAGGTCTATTTGGGTGCCAGGGTATCAAACAGTTTCATGCAGCTACTGGTGACAAAGAGAAGTACTGATACCGCAGGCTTTTTGCCTGGTTCATAGAAGTACTACATCCTAGAACACATAATCAATATTGAAATGTTTCCCCTAACCTTTGAGTAAATATTTTTTATTTGTAGTCAACAATGGTGAAGTGACACATTTAAAGAAACAAATATACCACAATAAATTAAATGGGCTCCAGATAGACTTGCAAAAGAAAACTAAATAGACTTGCAAAAATAAAGAGGGAGAGACTTTGTAGGTTGGTCAGTGAACCAATTATAATCAGAGAGCCCCCCTCGAAGCAGCTGTTGCTGGGTTACCCAGTCAGGCAACTGTATGTGTGGGCAGCAATTATTTTTATGCTTTGTGGTAACATTTTTTCATCTTAATTTTCTACTTCAACATTGAAAATCACAGAAGAAAACTTATGTACACTAAAAAGTCAGAGGAAACATCTTGCCACTGACAACATTTGTGCATTTCAGCATAATATGGGCTAGTGCTGCGCAATATTACCTAATCTAAATATCATGATTAATTGAAGGTCTTACCTCGATTATGATTAATGAAAGATTATTTTATGCTATACTGGAACAGTTAGTGGTGATAACAATGGTCATTGACACAATCTTCCTACAGTATTGACACTTAACTTCTTTCTGCTCAATGTACAGAAAGAAGTTAAAGGAGACATATCATGCTTGTTTCTCCTTTTCACTATGCCAGACTAGGATGCCTGTAAAGCATTTCTGCCCTCAGTACAAGTCATTTAGTTCCTTCATTGCCCCACAACTGCGTTCTCAAAATCCTCATTTTAGGCCATTATCAAGCTCTCGTTGAAACACTCGGATCTCAGGATGACCTACAGTAACCTCGCAACGTCACAGCCCTTTGTGCTCTGATTGGTCAGTTCTATCGGGGGTTGAGCCAGCCTTGTCCTTCTTCTTCTACTGTATTTTCCGGCAGGCTCACAGCAGCGACAGCGTATTGAGTCCCCCTACAGGCCAGAGCTGGTAATGAGTGAGTGTGAGCTAGGGAGCTATAAACTGCTGCTGGTGGATGTGTTCCTCGGTGACGGTTTTGTGGCTAACGGGCATCACAGAGGAGGAAGTGTTTTATCAGATTACTCCAATAAAAAGAAAGGTACCTCGTGTCGTCACGACAATTTAAATCTCGCTGACATCTCGCAATGACCTATTTTCAGAGGCATCAAATCTCGTTCTAGAATATCAGAAAAAATACAATATCTCATTTTTTGAAAATTAAGGGGGTGTAAGGTCTTGTTTTCAAATTTATTATATTATATGTAAGTATGAAATCATGCATTAGCATGATATGTCTCCTTTAAGTACTGTCTCCATTGTTTGGCCACAGAATCCAAAATGTGCCCAAACAATGGAGACAGTATTTTTCTTGGCTACAAGGTCCTCTGATAGATTGGCTCTTGTCTCCTCCATGTTGGCAGCATGTCCTTCGCTCTTGGCGAAAGTAAACATAGACTATACTGAGGGGACACAGTCATGTGACTTGCACATGGAAAATAATCAAAATGATCATCATGAGTAAAATCACCTTGATTATCGGGTCTAACTGTCGATTTCAATAATTTTTCGATTAATTGCCCAGCCCTAAGAGCATTCTCAAAAAATCTGTGATCTACTGTGGAGCTATGTTTGTACTGCCTTCTTTTTTTTTTTTTTGCAAGTTATTCTTATTGAACAAAATACAATGAAATTACAAATGGCAAATATGCTTACATTTTAAGTTGTTTTTTTTTTTTTTTGCACAAATACAGATGAACAGGAACCCCCCTCCCCCCAGCTTAATGGTGTAGACTAATGCACAAAAAAATCATACGAAATCACATTGAAGTGAATTACTCAACACATGCAATACAAAATAATGTAATGATAGTAATAAAATTAATTAAAAAACAAACAAAAAAGTGTATTTGATTTTTTCAAGTTTAAAAAAGGAGACTGTGTCTTGTAACCTCTGTACAACAGTTGGAGGACTGGAGGACTTCCATAGTAAAAGTAAACGGCGTCTAGCTAGTAGTGAAGTGAAACTAATAATTTCCCTTTGTAAAGACGTTAATTGAGTTGCTTCATCTGGAGTCCCTAAGATAGCTATGTACTGCCTTCTTAACGGGTAAAGGGACAACCCAAACATGTATTCCCCTCCCCTTTAGTGACGTGGGAGGGATTGCTGGTTTGAACATTAAAGAAAACTAAATGTTAAACAATAAGTGACCAGCAGAGGCGGGCTGCGCAAAGTCGAAATCTATACTGTGAAGATAGATACAGTGGATGTTGTCTCATAAGGAAATATACCTTTTTTTCTTACCTGTGGGAGACCACTTAAAATAAGTTGGCCGTGTATGCTCAGAAACACATATTTTGGTATTAATGTCCACTACAGCCTTAATAAATGGCTGCATAAAAACATGTTGAAACTGGGAAAACTACTTTCTTCTTGTCGTCCATGACAAAAAACAAGGCAGAAAAATTCAGAGTACCTTCATGAATAGTAAAGGTAGAGGATGAAACATCTCAACTATGGGCATTTTTTACATCATTTTCTTGCCTGCTCTAAAATGATGGACACATCCTGACTTTATTTGACCTTCAGAAAGTTGACTGACACTTTGATAGACTCCAGCAATCATCCAAATTGACTGGGATCTGCCAAAAAGGCCAGCACTGCCAATATCTATCAACAATATTGAAAACAAACTCTCTGAGGGTCACAACACACAAAGTTAAATCAATGCGCCTGTTTTAATGTAAAACATGAAAGTTATTCTTTTTGTATCAGGCACAGTGGGGACATTTTTTAAAAGGAGTCTGGGAAAGGAGTCAATTTCTCTTGTATCTCACCGGTTGATCTCTCTGCAGCTCAGAATCATCTACAACTATCACTAGGCAGCAGAGTACAGGAAATTTAAAACATAACTCACTGCAGTATTTGCAGAAACATTGAATGACTTGCTAAAAAGTTTGGGATGTGAGTTGATAACTTTATAAAAATGTTATGTTTGGAAAGTGAGTCTAAGTTGTGAAAAGATTAATACATAGGATATCAGTTTATTTTGTGCCATTCAGCTTTAACTGTCAAAAAAACAAAGTATTTTTTTAATACATTTGCCAGCTTTGTCTCAATTCAGGGCTGACATTCTTCAAAGAAACCAGCTTTTCAAAGATTGAGTCTCTGTGTACCCTCCAGGCTGATCTAAAATAGGATGATTTCACTTTAGTCCCCAGCAGTACCACTGGTTTGCTTTGTTTCAAAGGAAACAAAAGTGACTTTAACGGCTTCACAAAACTATGCAGTATAAATATGTAAAAAGATATGACCAACTATTTTGAAGCAAATAGTAAAATTCACTGCCTTTTTAATGTATGCATTGTCAGCAAGGGTTCAAACCGCCATGTAAAACCTTGTCAAGTCCTGTCCTCTCTGGCTTCTTTTACTGGGTCAGACAAAGTTTTTTTTGCTCCAAATAATAAGGTCTGTGTAGCATATTGATGCTGATTTTGGGCTTCAACTTTGAACAATTAGTGGAGTTAGAGGTAATTATTGGTTTTGATATTAGATTTGGTATTTCTTATTTACACGTTTCCAGAAGCTGAGGGAGAAAATGGGTTATTCATTTGTCAAAAAATGTTGCAATAAAGTTTTATTAGATTTCTAAGGGGACTACTGTTTGGAAGACAACTATTGAAACCTGTAACTTTCGTTGAATTCAGCTTTGGTCATATTCTGTATTCAAAATAATAGGAGTGTACTCACCCACCATTTGTTAACAAGAGGCTGGACAGGGCACACCACACTAACCAACTCACTCACCAACAACCGACCCTCTACTTTCACATTTTGTAATGTTGTGTGGTCAAATATGACTACAGGTAGGAGAAATTGGTAAAAGGGAACTACATAGATTGCCTTCAGTCTGGTATTTACGTAGATTTTCAAAATCACAGCAAATTCGTTAACATTTGTGGAGCCCACTCAAAGACAACTAATGTCAGATTTAACAGTTTTGTATATGTGTGTGATGTTCCACAAGAGAATAGAAAGGGCACACCACAGACCAACCAACTCATACACCAACAACTGGGGCTTCGAATGTCACATTTTGCAATCTTGTGGGTCAAATGCGACTACAGGCTGGAGAAATTGAACCTAAATGTGGCTAGTGGTCAGCTCCCAGTGACATCCTCACCAGTGTATATTTTTTTTGCCAGCTCCCCTCCTGTCTGAACAGTTTGAGATATATAATTTGAAGAGTTCTTTTCCAAAATGGGATAAAAGCCAAAATTTAAAATATATATATTAACCAGTGCTATTCTTTTTTATACTGATTGTACTACTTGCCCTATCAGTATTTGATTCCAGAAAGCTATGAATACTTAAACTGTATTTCAAAGTTCAGTTCCCCAGCCAACCCAATGGTGGGTCTGGTTAAATAATGTTAATAACATTTTTCTAAATGAAAATGGATTTGTGGTGTTTTGGAAAAGAGTTCTTCATTTACCAATTTCTGGTGTTTGTCTAACGACATGCTCTGCCTTTACTTGCATCGCCATGGTTACATCAGCCAGCTTGCACTATAAATATTGATATTTGACACTGGTGTCCTAAATCCTTTTCCAAGGCCACTCTAAAGGATAAATGACTCTTAAAATATCTTAAACTACAGGACAATCAGGCAATAACAGCTTCAGGATCACTAGAAAATTGGACCTCTGCTG
This sequence comes from Scarus forsteni, assembly GCA_036419115.1. NCBI lineage: Eukaryota > Metazoa > Chordata > Actinopteri > Labriformes > Labridae > Scarus > Scarus forsteni. The sequence goes on along the minus strand of JAZDUH010000359.1, from coordinate 11,874,594 downwards.
ACTTTGGTCAGAAGTAGGGATTAGAGCCAAAACTCGGGATGATTATCATGTGTGTGTGCCCCACTTTAGGATGGACTGTCTGATCTTTAAGAGATTTTAACTTTGGCTTATGACTGGTATTAAGGTTGAAGTTATTTGTATAGTTGTCAGCATTGGAACTGATACTGACACCCATGTCAAAATCTTTTCTACCATTTGTTTAGCTTTCCAAGCACCACATCTTGCTTAGATGCTTTGCTTTATTGAATTTTGTAACACATGCTCTGTCTCACCTGTTATGTCAATATTTCATACTTTTCTCTTCACAGATATTGAAGGGCAGACTTAAACAGTAAGTCCTGCAGTATCTCCTCAGCCTTGAGATTCATTAGAAGCAGCAGACAAACACATTTGTACAGCAAACATCCTCGACAAACCACCATGGTTAAACTGGGAATGTGCTCACTGTTTTATTTAGTAGCTATGTCGGAATCCATATTCTGCCACTGTCTCATTAGTCATTAGCATAGTCTCCTCCAGCTCCTCTTCTTCAGTGTTTGACAGTATGGAATATTTGTTTAAAGATCATTCCCTCCGCGTGCATCACATTTACATTTGCTTAGACCGACCAGCTCCCAAGATGTCAAACCCACTGAACAGGAAACACTCACTGAATGTAAATACTAAATACAAGTCAAGCTTCATTATGAGGCTCATTAGATTGGGTCTAATTCTTCCCATTGATTGTCACATTTAAACAAACCTTAATTAAAGAAACATCAGACAAACAGTGTAAAAAATAAGCAGCATATAAGTTACAGTGACGGAGTAAGTTGTTGTGCAGGCTGTGACTCATCTGGGAATTCAGCCGTTCTTTTTGAAAGATTTCATCTGAATATCAGCACCGGTGGTTGGTATTTTTCATTCTTTTTCCATTCACACCAGCTCCACTATAAAGATCTTGAAGGCATCTGGATTCATGGCCACAGAGACATTTCCTCTGACTGGATTTCTCAAAGACTGTCTCTAAAGATTTGCCATCTTTAACTGTGTTGTTTTGTGACAGCACATTCCGTGGCCGGTCCATATGAGGTAGAGAGAGAAGCTTTTGAAGATTTAAGATGGCACATAACTTGAATATTGAGACTGATTTCCATGTAAACAAGAATTGGCAGTACATTGGTTGTATAGCGCATGGGTGTAGCTTCAGTGATGCCACCTGTTGGTTTCTGAATCCAAGTTTGAAGAGTCCTAGAAGTAGCTGAAATCTGTGTTCATAATATGATACGGGACGAAACAGCAGAGCTTTACACCATGATTATAATTTATACTCTAATCCAATTTAATCATATTAAATAGTCTGTTAGTACTTTCGTTTCTGGCCGATTGAAGTAAGAAGCATGTTGAGGCAGCTCTGTGTATCATCATTAATTAAAACTTTACAGACAAGCCAAACATCTATTATAATAAAACCATTGATATCAAACAATGAAATGCCCATTTTGATATTAGAAACAGGCATGTTTAGCAAAGTTAAAGAATTCATTTTTATAGTACTAGCTGCAATGTAAGTCGTTTTTTATATACTTTTTTATCAGGTTCTTTTGTTTGTTTTTTTTAATAGGACAAACAGTAGGGCATAATTTTGCAACAAAAGCAAAACTATTAAATGGTTTGAAAGTGCGATGAGGAGAATCTATTTCCGGCAACATAAATGCTGCGTTCCATTAACCTCGGAACTGGGAAATGGGAGTGACATCATCTCTGACTTATCGGCGTTCCAATTGAAGTCAGAAAAAAAACATGCCGATCTACCAGGCTATTGTTAGCTGTTGTTAGCACGCCCTGCGTTGTTGTTCACAAATATCACATGAAGAATGTGATTATCACTATGGCAGCTTTTCTGTTAATATAAGTCTAAAAATACTATGTATACAGCTGATTTTGAGCGACACACCCCAGTCAGAAGTGCGAATAAATTGATTATTACAGGAGCTAAATAACTGTTCACACCGGGGGCAGCCATCTTGGATTGTCAACTCGGGGGTGGCAAGGTTATCCTGAGTTCCTAGTAGGATATTCCGACCTTGGGGGGCGTTCCAGATAAAATTTCCTACTCGGAACTGGGAAATTCCGACTTCCGACTACAACTGGAACACAACAAAAGACTCTGCTACCCATGAGCATGCGGCGACTGTCGTAACGACGTGACCCAAGCCAAAGCGTGCGTTTGTTGTGATGTTAATGAATGCAGCTCAGACCTTCCTCAGAACTCTGCATTGCTTTACAACTTCTTTTTTCAACAACTTACAGGATCCAAAGCGACGAGGTAATGTATCTCTTTCTAGTTACGTAGCGGTAGTTTTTAATGTGTGACAACACTCAATTTTTGGAAAACTTAGTATAGTTGTTTTGTAGCCGGCTATATATCGCTACTTACAGCCTGGTGCTCTAAGACGTGTCCGAATAATATATAAATTTGCTCTAGTTTTAATTGTCTTGTTCCCAAAGTTGAGTATCCAGGCCTGTCCAGCCCCGTCCGACCCGACCGCGAAGCTAAGGATTAGCATTTAGATAACCTATTTTGATGCTATAAAACTCATATTAAAGTGTGTATTTCAGGCATATATCTAAAAGTGAGACATTTTTGTAATTAGTTAGAAACTCCTCATAGCATCTTTAACTAACAGATAGGGCCATTGCAAGTGCATCCTAGGAAACTACAGATACTCCCATCCCCAACCTCAGCTACTTTATAGTCTCTTCAGGAACCATAAGTTAAGTCACTGATATGAATTACTCACATTATTTTTTTGTTTCCGGGTAACAGTCAAAAATGTTATCTCCCTGGCACATAGGAGAGCAAGCTACACAGTAAATAATATTTAAATACCAACCAGTTTTTAAATATATAGTATCAAATAAATACTTTCCAGCAAGCAGAAACTGCCTCATCTCCCTGCTCTCATATCATCTAAGGTCGCATGATTGAGAATGAAAAATATGCTAAATATTCACAATTCTAGATGAAGGTAGATCCAATTCTAGCAGTAGCAGTGATATAATCATGTTGACACCATACACTGGAGAACTGTTCAGATAAATAAACAGCAGCAGCATACATCAGCCAGTGTGAAGCCAGTCTGAAGGCTTTGAAAACAGAGCTGATGTGCAGCCCTGCACTCTCACCTCACTGTTGGTGTGATCAAGAGCTTCAGGATAAGGCAGGTCTTTCAGTCTGAGCTACCTTGGAGAGGCTTGCACTGTAAGACCTGGTCACCTGCCAGAACCCTGGGATGAAGCCTGACTTATGCCCTCATATTTTATTAGCTCTTGATGAGCAGGCCTGTGGTGCCATTAATCAAAGGTGGCATGGCAGACACATCCTCTTAAGCCTGGGTCGAGCTCAGTTCTATCTTCCATGCCTCTGGGCACCATCCTCCACTGTGAATATTAACACTGGAATTACTGTGCAGAAATGCAAAGTCATTCCTGAATTCAATTACTTCACAAGTTAGCATGTCAATATTACTGGCTGACACGGCTGAGCGGGGGAATCAATACTTTAACACATCAAAGAGTGATCAGTTTTGCACATACCACGGCATGTTGAAAGCTGCTCAGTTGCGATAACCAAAGTCATATTTCTTTCAGCTTAACACAAGACAATTCATTATTTTACATTCACTGACTACAGATGATGGATTTATACTTTTGGAATTACATAATTAGATCAAATATTAACCAGTTGGTCGTGGTTTATCTGATTTTTTGGATGCAAGTTCCTGTCTCATTTAAACAGATGATTCACTTTCTGATTGTTTTGCTGTTTAACTGTTTCGCCATGTCACATGACACCATGAAATCATGTCCTAGCCAAAATTGACTAATTAAGAGGGCTGGTCAAGACTCATCAAAATTTTGGTTACAGCATGAGCAAAAAGAACAATAATGTGGCCATTCCCTGGGCCTGTGGCACCGATCAGTGTTGCCAGATCTTTCTACTGAAATAAGCAACCTTTTAAAACAAGCCCGAAATAAGCAATCTCCAGCTAGTTCTTTTTCGAATGTCATATTATTTTTTTAAAACGACAAAAAAAAAAACATCCTTTTTTTTGGAGGTGTAACATACTTTTCTTTTTACAGAAGTGAAAAGAGGGGCTACTGTTATTGATTACTCTGTTATCACTAATCCATGTTTCTAACCTTTGTTTTTGTAACCAAAAAGACATAGTCAAGCTTTTATCTAAGTTTGTGTTCATCCTCACTAGCTTTATTATGGTGAAAGCGGTAATAAGTACTATATAATTGAATCTAATTCTGGCTATAAGGATTTGTTTTGGTGAATACATAATTTTTACCCCTCTTTTTACAGTAAAATTAACATTTGTGTTTAGAGTACGACAAAATAGCTTGTGTAACTTCTGAATTGAGTTAATAGTGGTAGTAGAGTGTCCATCAAGCCCAAATGAGCAACTGCACTTCTGGAAGAAAATATTCAACCTGTAACTACCAATACTTACAAGCAACTTTTCAAATAAAGAAGCCCAAAGTCGCTTATAATGCACACTGGGTGCCTGGGACCCCATGGGAAGGTCCAGGCCACACTGGCAAGCACATGCAGTTTGAAAAATATCTGAAGAGCCTGAGTCTGGACGGAGACTATCAGGGGGCTGGAGCAGTACAGGGAACAGGCTCATGAGGTCAATGCCAAACCAGTATATGCTCCAACACCTGACCTGAATAATTTAAAATCCTATAAAGACAAAAAATAACATCAGGCCTGATGTTTGATGATGGAGGAAACAATGTGGTCATACTAAAAAATGGCTCAATTTCTGTATTCTGGTCTGGCCATAACCTTAACCCCAACCCTATCCCTTTGTTGAGCTTTCCATATGCATCAGTAATCCATTTATAAGTATGTTTATTAATCCTTTAACTCCCAGCTCAACTGTTTAACAGAGGCCAATGAATTCAGGAATATCTAATATGTTTAAATATGTTAATAGAAACCGCAAACAAACCAAAAAATTTTACTTGCAGCAAGGAGTACAACAATACAGAGTGTCAAACAGTCTGAGATGTTGAGCTGAAGCTAATACAATGTCTTCTCTCATTTATAAGAGTGTGTGTGTGTGTGTGTGTGTGTGTGTGTGTGTGTATGTAACATGTGGGAAGGACACTATATACAGTACAATATGTACAAAAGTCAAATCATTCCTAACAATAGAGGTCCAAAAAGCTTTTTTATTAGAATTACCACACTATTTACAGTATTGAGCCACTTACTGATATGCTTTATTTATATAAAATCTGTTAGTCATCAAAAACTTTTTTTGTGTGTCTAACACAGTAAGTAAGATAGTGTTTTGATTGCTACTTTATTTACAAACATTTTTGCCTTTTCTAATGGATTTTGTCCTGAATATTTGTGCATTTTATGTCATCACGTCATCAAATATTAACTGTTTAACCATATAAATCCCACTTTAAGAAAATATCTGGTGGTTGGTTTGTTTGTAGTTTTCTCTGTTCCCTGAAATGTTGACAGAATCAAACAATGATTAGATTTGTTCTAATTTTTTAAAACATTAAATGTCCCTGAATTTATTGATGACCTCTGCCAAACAGTTGAGCTGGTAGTTAAAGGGTTAATGAAAAATAAAAATGGAAATGCTCATTAATGATTTAAGCATTTAGAGCACTGAACAAATTCCCAGCAGTGTGAAGCTTCAGTTAAGTGTTAACCCCACTTTTTGGTCAGATAAACTCTGCTTAAATGTTCCAGTGCAGCTATGAAGCAACAACAAACAGACTTTTTATCCCTCTAAGAAGAGTTACAAAAAGTATCAAGAAATTCCTGTTGTTATTGCCTCACCTGAACCCAAACGGAAAGGTCAACCTGTCTGAGATGCACACTCCTCCAGTGAAGCATGGCCGCAATACATCCTGTCCCTGCACACCTTTTTATGTAACAGTCATCCTCATTGATCTTAAAATTGGCGTTCATGTCCCAAAGCAGATTTTTTTCAAGCATTTTCATCATATCACATCCACATCGGACACGGCTCTCTGATCCAAAATGGCCTTTCCGCTGTGAATTTCTCCACTGCCTCGGCCTCCTGTCAATACATCTTACTGACCTCCATACAGTGGCATCTCATCCCAATCTCATTAAAGACCGCCATTATTCTCCTTTAACATCCAGCGCTGGTAAGAGTGCTGAAATTTATTTGTTGGGAGAGGTTTTTGTTATGCTCTGAGATCATAGCATCCCAGACTTTTAGGAAGTGAAACAGGACACCAGCAGAAGAAACAAGAATTTTTGAAGACAAGAAAGCTTCTACAACAGATTTGCCTGTCCTTATGAGTCCATAAAACATCTGTGGTTGTGGCTAACAAAGTGGGACATGTAACACTTCTATCATTTTACTATGACTATGCTTCGTATCCTGATTTCTCCAGCGTCTCACAATGCTTTGTTGAGCTAGTTTTCCTCAAAGGGTATCTGACATGCTGACTCAGCCTCAGAGCGGTCCACAAGGGGAGGAGTGTGTTGTCAGGATGAATCGTTGTGCAGTGTTCACTGAGACATCGACTAGTCCTGACCTTCGTGTCAACCCTGACTCTTCTCATTTAGACAACCCAGCAGGATGCTAATCTGTTTGAATTCCTCCCTTACAGTGTGCTGTGGTTCATATAAATGAAAATAGATTTACACACTATGCATGCCCGTCCAGTGTGAGCCTGGTATATGAACATAGACAAGGCTAATGAACGTAATGTACACAACACAAACATAGGTACTACATGCATTAAAATTTCTTGTCTGATTCGAATATCGTCACATGATGCCTTATAAGGATGGAAAGGTGGGCTTGAACATAGATAGTATGAAACATGGGCATGCTGAGGAGCATTATGAATCCCAATGATGGTGCTCGCCCTTTTCGAAAGGTCCCATATGAGGGCTGCGAATCAGTTCTAGGCCATTTTATCCAGCTGCAACTTATTTGCCAGTTTTTTTGTGTTGTCAGGGGGACAAACAACAATGATAGGTTTTATTTATTTATTTTCTCTGGCATTACCCTGTTGGTTATTTTTTAAATGCTATACAAATGCTCTGGCTTGCCCTATGGCATTAATCAACTATCTGATATGGATTCCCTACGCCTACCAAAAACACAAACATTATAAGAGGATACAGAAAGGCAACACTGAAAAATGTTTAAATTGGCTGCTTTACATAAAACAATGGCATGTTGAATTCCTAAATTGTTGATTTTTTCCCATATTGTTTATTGCCTTAATCTTTTTTTTTAATTGAATTTATCATGATGTGCACTGCTAAACTTTGGCCCTCGTGATCAAGATCCTGATCTAAGTGAGCCTTATCTGGTTAAATAAGGGTTAAATAACAATTAGTAAGTAAATGGCAAGTGTTCAGCTTAAAAAATAAGTTAATTTTTGTTGGAACTTAGGATTGACATTTGCTTAATGTGGCTCACTTCATGAGTCTGGTCCCAAGAAATGTCTACTTTTACAGCCCCTAATAAGCAGTCTGTTTTCATATTTTTCAACTCAATCGGAAAAAAAAGGAAGCAGAAAAAGATAATTTGGTGCTCGACAAAAGCATTCAAGACATGCCCGTATGTCAACTTAGCCATATCCAAACATCTGCAACTTAATGCCAATTCAAGGCCTCCTTGAAATTAAGTTGGAGATAATGTCATTACATTAATAAGCTGTCGAGACTACACCCTCTTTCTCTTGTCTTCCCCTATTTTATGGTCTCAGGCTACAAACATGTTAATTTCACCTTTTAAAATTTGTGCTTCTGTAGGTTTTCAGCCTCTATGGGACACTTGAAAAACTACAATTTTTCATTTGTCCTCAAGGGTTTGATTTGTTAACATAGGCCGCTGCCATTTGTGCAATGCCCCTGCCTGCTGAAAGGAAATCCATGCCACTAAATGTTTAAGCTCTTTATTCAAATTTCAAATGAAAAGCATTCAGGACCGATGGATTGAATGTTTTTCAGAATGAGGCATAGGGACAGCTAACCAAATGTTAAAGAGATCATATCATGCTTTTTTGCAGTTTTATACACCCTTTAGTTTGTCCTGCATGTCTCCTCTGCATGATAGAGCACCTCTGTGAGCAAAACCTCCCCCTCTTTGCAGTGCCAGCAGCTGCCTTAAATATCTTGTCTCTCCCAGCTTCTCCAAATAGACCTACCAGTGTGACATCCTACAATTGTTTGATCATCAGTTTTAGCTCACTGGCAAGCTCAGAGCAGAGCCTAGTCATTAAAATTAATGCAGAGTTGTTGAAAACATGGCCCCAAGCTGCACTGCACTGAGTAAATCTGTAAACTGATCAGAGAAGATTTAAGAGAGCAGAGTGGAATAAAATGGTTTCTTGGTAACAGCTGGACTAACACCATCAGCCAACTTAAGCCTTCTTCATCCACAGAACCTGAAGTTAGAATAACTCCAGTAAATACTTTCATAATTAGAAGATCAAACATCTACACTCTTGCACCCAAACAACAATTTGTGCTCACCAGAGCAAAACAGAGTGTTAAGCTCATGGTTTAACAAAAGACTGGTATCCTCATTGACTGGATGAAGCCATGTGACATCAGCTATTTTATTATCAAAAGGAGGCTCCTCTGTGGCTGTTGATTAGTCCTGACTAAGAGTCCCTGTGTATGTGTGTTTGTATGAGTGGCTATAATGTGTTAAATGTTGGTTGGGAGGATGGGTGGAGTTTAATATCTTATATTGTATCCCCTTACTCTTACATGCTTGTGTTCTTGAATGGACAGCACTTTGTGCTACATTTTTTGTATGAAAAGGGCTTTATAAATAAACTTTGATCGATTGATACTGTTGGAGCCAATTTAGGGTTGCTGCTTACACCTTATTAGTGTTTCTGAATGATGGTAAATGGGCGAGAGCTTATATAGTGCTTTTGTAGTTTTTTGACTACTCAAAACTGCTTACACTGCAGGTCACACTTACTCATTTGCTCTCACATTTACTCACTGATTGAAGTTTCTTTGTCAGTTATTCATCAGTATCAACTAACACATTCTCCCCCATTTCATACCCATTTACACACCACTGACACAGCAGCAGGAGCAACTTAAGTGTCTTGCTCAAGGACCCATTACCATGTGTCACCCAGCGTTGGGCTTGAACCTGCTGCCTCCCGATTACTGACCAATAGCCCTTTTCCATTAGCCCTACTCGACTCTACCTGACTCTACCCGGCTCTACTCTACTCGCCTTGTGCTGCTTTTCCATTAGCCCCAGTCGCCTGCCCAACGGGGTGCAGTGTCACTGTAAACAGCTGAGCGGCACTGTGGTGACGTCATTTTGAGCGTGACACAGCAATCTGTGGCTTTTTGTCACAAACCGAGTAAAAAAGGAAAGCAGAAGAAGGCTGTAGGTGGTAAGAAGAAATACCCCTTGAGAAGCACAGGAGAGTTTTGGAAGCTATACAACAGAATGAAGCCGAGGACAAGAGCAATCAAGCTGCAAAGAAAAGACGTATGAGGGTAAGCTAATGGTAGCTACGGCTAGCATGCTAGGTCGTCGCGCTCATGACTCATCGATGACGACATTGTCTGACCAATCAGTAGCCGGCAGTGGGTGACGTCATCTTTTAGTTTCGACTCAGCCGGCTTGGAACCAGAGCGGAGTAGGTACTAAAACTAGCTTGTTAGTGGAGGTACCAGGCCAGTGGAAACACCCTGCAAATCGAGTGGAGCACAGTAGAGTAGGGCCAAGGCGTGCTAGTGGAAAAGGGCCACAAGTGCACTATCCACCTGCACCACTGACGAAAACAATAATGGGCCAAGAATGGAACTTTGGGGTACACCGCAGTTTAAAATAACTGTGAGGTGACAACTCAACAAACCTCATAAATGTTACTTCCATTGGGCAAACTTTTTGAAAGCAATTTTATCTCCTCATGCCTCTATCATCCTCAAGGATAATATTTTCTGTTCTTTAGGTCTTCATCATGATTCTTTTTTGGCCAACATTAACACAAATTAATTGTTTGTAAATGACAAGAAAATCAGTTCAGGATTCAGAAAATCGTCATGTTCAATGAAGAAGTACTGAAATACGTATATCTTGAGTAGAATGATCAATGAAAGCTAAAATACTCATACCCATCATTGCTCCTACTCCAGTTCTTTTTTCCCATTATCATTGGTTGAAGTATGCAAGAATTTTTGAACTGCAAAATATATACAATTAGTCAATAATCTTACTTGTAGACTGTTAGGCAGCCTGCCCATTGTGTAAGTGGAATAATGGCCCTCTATTTGTCCAGTAACTGGTATAATGAACAGCACTAAGTTGTTTCCTGGTAGATAATGTAGTGTTCTTTTAGATTTCTGGGAAGTTTTTATATAAATGTGATGGAGAGTGTCTGTGGCAATTCAGCATATCTTTACCGTTTAGTTTTGGGATATATAATGTTTTTGCAGGAGTCACAGATATATCTACAGAGGCAGACTGAATGGAGAACATCCCACAGACTGACTTCGACCTTGGCACTATAGATGGAGGGGAGAGAACAGCTGAATAACACTGACTGGATTCATCGCCTTTGGTCAAAAAGTACAATATACTTTGCCAATATTTTTACTCAGCGAGAGACATCAGGCATACTGCTAACAATGCAGCATACAAAGTGCACCCTATTGTGTGAGTCACAGTATTGTCATGCTGGTTCTTTCCATTGCAGGTTCACAGTACACGACTAAAACATTCTCAGTCTGAGAGAAGAGGCTGACACGGTGAAGATTAAGTTCAGTCTGTTTAATTAGCACCACAAAGGGTCAAGGACAAGGCCAGGGTAAATATTTGCAAGAGCTCTACTGTCAACAAAAGCTACAGGAATACATGCAGAATAATCTGAATGGGTATGTATGTATGAGAGAAAGAACAATACATTAGCTCATTAACTATCAGTTGAATTAGCTTCCATATAGTTTGTTGGTTCCCATGTAAGTATATCAAAACCAGGAAAGAAAGATATCAGTATAACTTTAAAGGAAAATTGTTTAAGGTAAAGGAAACTGGACTTGAACTTGTATGAAGACACAGGATGTGACCCCAAAAACTGAATTTTATTGACTCAAACGTGACTTTTAATAGGCTTAAAAAAACTAGATGACATCATGAATACGTGAGCTAATTGTCTAAATTGTCAGGGTAATGTGATCTGATCAAACCACACAACTAAGTGTTACTGACATTAAAATGATGGGTGATACAATGGTCAAAAGATGATCATTGGACTTTATCGAGTTATTTTGGACATGTTGGTTTGTCCATTTCATAGTGCTGTAACGAAATGGTCAACTCACGAAACGATACGAAATACAAGACAGGGCTCATGATATGAAATACTTAAGGTACAAAATAAAGATTAAAGAAAATCCCCAACAGTAGGAAGTTGTGCAAAAACCTCAATTTCTTTTTCTTCCTAATGCAGACAAAAAATATTGCTGCATCAGTACAAAATAAATGCTCTTTGAAAAAAAACAAAATTGTAGTTTTTTTCCCCTTATTTAGACTACAGTGCAAATACAAACATAAAATCTCAATAACATATGCTTTGTTGTTGTAACAATCAGGATAAGTACATTCTTGAATGAAAAGGAAAACAAATAGAAGTCCTCAGAGCTGCAGTCTAGACCTATGAATGTCTGAAATGTGAACTATAATATTTAGCCTATAACAGTGCATATACTTCTGATCATCAAGTATGATCAAATTCTGCCAACTCAACAGTAGATGCAAAAATCAAACATTGTTTTTTATGCAGACTTACACAAACGTACAGTTGCTGCCTGTCTCCAGTTCAAAGTAGTTTGTAGTTGGTACGGCGAGTACAAATTTGCTCTAGTTTTGTCTTGTTCCTGAAGTTGAGTATCCAGGCCAGTCCAGTCCTGTCCGATCCGACCACGAAGCTAAGGAATAGCATCTATAGATAACCTATTTTGATGCTATAAAACTCATCTTAAAGTGTGTATTTCGATCAGGCATATATCTAAAAGTGAGACTTTTTTGTAATTACTTAGAAACTCCTCATAGCATCTTTAATATCTGGGTGGATGTTTAGACAGGAAGCTTCAAGAATATGTTTTGAGGACATCTGAGACTAGTGCAAACTCTGTTTAAAAGGATCTTTAAAGTTCTGGTTTTGAGAAAATAACATGTCTTTACTTGGCATTAAACAGCCTGTTCCAAGCAGGGATGAAACATAGGGGTTTTAAAGGCATGCACAAATCTGATATCTAAGCTTCTGTAAGAAAGGGTTAATAAGGGACAGCGTGGTTCAGGGAGAATTGCCAAAGAAACAAAAGCTTTCTTCTGCCTACTTACTCGTTCTGCAGGCTTAGCATTCGCCATTGTATTTACAGCTCTCTGTTCTTCATGGATCAATAAACAGCTCACAGATACACCATAAAATCTCATCACAAACTGCAGTGGTTTTATTAGTGTATTGTTCCCTGGCTAAATAAAGACTTATAAATAAGTGAGCCAAACCCAGAGAACATAACTGCACCAAAATGACAATAATCTACTTTCCTTTTCAGGCATTATGGACAAACGAGAATACAGATAGATTAATTTTATGAAAGCATTGTAGGCTTTTTCTCCAATTCAGCGACGATTTGAATTGAATGAATTTCAAACCCACATTCAGTCGAAGTTTGTCAAGTCTGTCCTCCAGACCGTCCTTCACCATCCTGACCTCTCCTCTTATCTGTTGTGTTTCTTCTGCTGCTGTCAGTCACTCTTAAAAGTGGTCGCTTTTTTCTTTGTTGTGTTCAGATCCTGGACCCCATCTCTAAAGCTTTGTTTACGTTTGGACATAACCGAGTGCAACGTTAAAAGCAGTCCGAGAGCGCTGTGCCGGAGCTGAATAGTTGTGAATGTGCAACATGATGGATGCTCGGGGCCAGTGTTGTGGAAAACGTGATTCCACTTCACACCTAATGGACTGGCAAGCCATCCCCTTGACTGCTGGAGTTCCTAAATAAAGGCTCCAACATTTTGTGGAGCTGCCAACACAGCTGACATCAAATTAAAGCTTAACTATCAGTCTCTGCGGGCATGGTCGGACAACAGCTTCCAGCGCATTGTGTAACAAAGCAAGAGCTCATATGTGTTTGAACAACCTGCAATATTTATATGAAGCCTTATAGTATTAATCTTAATTCACAGTAAGCAAGACATTCCAATTTTTTGTATATTCAAAAGGTTTTAAGAATATGCTGCTATTGCTTTTTTTAATACAGACCAATTCTATCTTCTTTTTTATGTGAACCAGGCATAAATTTACATTTTTTTTTTGGTTGTCATGGCAAACATTACCACAAGAATTGTAAATGTCTCATGATCTTCAGAGAAAATAAAAACAATATTTGCTCCATATCACGAGAAACCTCACATCACTACACCAAGACATCAGATTCGTAAATATGTATTCCAACATGAACGCTCAGTTGGAAAACAGGGCAGTAAATTAAGAGAAGTTAACTTGATTTGTGTGGTCCATTTTTACCTATGAATGGTGTTGTATCTCGACCGCTTCTGATTCGCAGAGGACAGAGGGAGGCTTCTTGACACTGGCTTGCTTCAGAATAATGGGTTTATTACAAAAAGCAACACCAGAATCGTACAGGCCTAGCTGCTACCTGGGAGGGACTGCCGATGATGTCCTTCTCCTCGACTTTAAGTTTGACCACAGTTTATAGAGGATTAGGAGTTGCATACACACTTACATCTGGACAGCAATAAAACTAGCCTTGGCTGTCACTTAAGCTATACACTATGTTTAAAGGACATCTGCATTCCTGGTGTAAAGAGTCATCTGCAGTCCTCACATGTACACATTCTAGGGGACGTATGCTTTTGCCTCACATGGATACACGCCAGACACTTCAATGGGAATCTATAACCTATTCAAATTGAAAACTGATAAGAAATAGCTGAAAGAATCAATTTCATTTGTCTTTTTGCATAACAATTCCCCAATCAATTCCTTCCACAAGTATCTAGCTCTTTCAGAAATCAGGGATGTTATGATCTTATCAAGGACAGTCCGCCCAAAGGACGTCAACAATGCAACAATGGTGGACAGGTGATAGGAGCAGTCAGTGGTGTGGCTTAAAGGTGTAGTCAGCCATCTTCTAATCTTCTAATCTAATGCACTAATTGTCAAAATCACCATATCTCTCCTCTCCATCCACAAGATGTCACCGCTGACAGCATATTGAAAAAAAAAGTCTGGTTTCAGTACACAGCCTTGGCTCTGAATTTCAGCAGGTAAATACTGTGGCTCGGGCCGAGTCACCAAAACAGGGTACACCCCCCACATCCAGGGGGCGATCATACTCATGCGCAGATCAGACGAGGGGGGAAGGGGAGTAGTTGGTTGCGTAGCGTGCGCAGTTAGCGTAAGAGAGAGATACAATATGTGCAGTAGCAATGGCTGAAAAACAGCCCAAAAGAAAAAGGTCAGAGGAGCAGAAAGTGAAAAAGAAGGGCTTTGACCATGAAAGAGCGAAGACCCGGGTCAACATTGGTGGTGCTTTTTGACGGTGGAGGGAACTCCGCGAACTGAAAGACCTGAAAACGGACGTGGATGTCACCGTCTGTCTGCTGGATAGGTAAGCAACATTAGCTTTGTGGTGCTTCACGTAACAGTAACAGCCGTCGGACATTCATCTTATTGTTTAATCTGGCAAAATGTACTGTTGTTGTGATCTTATCAATAATGGCAGTCGAGTTGTCTGATGAGTCGGGGTTACCTTAGCTGCGTTGGTCAGCTATGCAGTTTCTACAGACGTTTCCATGACGATGCACGTCCATTAGCTATCGGGAGTGGAGCCAGGGGTGAGGTATGAAGGGAGAGGCGCATCTTAATTCGTTCATAAACAACCTCTCCACTCATTTTCTCCCACATCGCTGACTACACCTTTAAATAAACAGTATCATAACAACTATAACATATCTGCTGATGTTTGAGCTTGGTAAAATGGATCTACCACATTATAGACATGCTATGTTACAGAAGTGGGCCATCTGCTTTTGATGGCACTGTCAGGGAATGGTGGTCATACAATGTAGAAAATGCCTTGATGGAGGCTTGTGGTCTTGGAGCACTTCTCGTGAGCACATGTACTGACTATCAAGTGTCCATTGTACATGCATTGGTTTGCATGATAAAGGATTCCAGCAGAGAAAATGAATAATCATGAGCAGGATCTTGAGTTGCTGTTGAGCACACAGATCAACTGTCATCAAAGATCAAGTTATCTGGTGAGTAGAAACTTAAATAGAGAGGATATTTTTCAATGAAACATTGACAAGGTGTGCAACAAATAATTCCAGCCTGAATTTCAGAGGAAAATCTGAGTCAAGGAACTCCTCACAGGTAGACATCCCTTGGTGTTAGTGGGATAATGCTCCCTTCAAGGTGTCCATTATGAAGGTATAATGGATGGTTTTGAAGCTCGATCAGTCTGACAGAGCAGAGAGAGTTTACAGTCATGGAGTCAGCCCCGTCATTGATGGCTTGAGTTCTTAAATAAATACCCTGACATTTTACTGCGCTGCCAACACTGCTGACATCAAATTAAAGCTTTATTGTTTATCTCAGCAGACATTGCAGACAACCACTTACAACATGCCGTTTAAGAAGGAGACTATGTGCTTGTAGTATGAAACCTGACGGGATGTGATATCTCTGCATTTAAGTTCAATACAGGTAAGGGAAACTGAGGTTACTCGATAGCAGCAATATTATGACAGCAAAATCTAAAAAAAAAAGTACAAGAAAACAGTGATAGAGACAGATACAGGCAGAAAAACAGTGAGACAAAAACAGCATGCTGCCTTTAACCTTTTCCAAAAGCTCTCCAACTGGAGGTATTTAGGCATCACAAGCACAGAGGAGAGCAGTGGGTAAACAGGGAGGCTGCCCCGGCCTGACCTCCCTCGAAATGGGATGGCTTTGATATTCCCTGGGCACACGACACAAGGTACTCAGATTAAAAGCCTTTTATTCACCATGACCTTTTCCCTCGCCATCTTCCCTCAGAGAAATCTTCCCTTCCCTCCACTGCCATCTCCGTGACAGGCTATCCCCGCCAAAACAAAAGGCCAAGTGGTGGGGTGACACAAAGTCAATATGGGCGACGGGTTCACGTTTGAACACAGCACACGCTAACCTCCGTGTTATTGTTGCTCCCATGCCAAACTTATAAGGGAGGGCATGCAACCTAAGATGGGACAGGCTGATTAATCACCATTGTTTAAGGCCTGATGCACCACTCACAAAATGTAAATGAACTGCCAAGTGCTGGAGAATATTTACATCAATCTATCCTTAAGACATTAAATAAGGTAATCTTTTTGCTACTGGATAATAATTTACATTTAGTAGCAGATCCTCTATCACCCGGCATTTGATGAAACTCAGCGTGACACGTACCTGATTGTGTTACAGCCTCCATCTCTGCCCCAAACTTTGGTCATTATCACCCTCACTGTGTGGACATGACTTTTCACCTTCAATGTGCCATGTCTCTAAGGAGGTTGGGCATGGAACTGATGGTTTTCTTCATCTTGTTGTTTAAGGTTTATAGTGCTGCTGAAGCTCCCAAGAGGTCACACATGACAGGGGTTTGAAAGAGTTTTTGACTGCTGCATTTACAACTGGGTAAAAAAAATCCAATGAGTCTGAGGCCCCATCCGCACGAAGCCAAACCAAGGTCTAAACGCATACATTTTTTGCCGAATCTGCGTATCATCCATACGAAGACGGCGTTTTGGGGGTCTGTAAACGATCATTTTTGAAACCAGGTTCCAGAGTGGAAAGATTTTGAAACGCTGTATACGCAGCTCCGTGTTTACTGGCTTTCATATCGTCATTGACACGCATGCGCCACACGCGGCAACAACAACAACAACAATGGCGGCGTACGGTGTAGCATATGTGCTAATGAAGCTAGTGACCCTACTATCCCTGTTGCAGCAAAACCTCCTTCTTCTTAATCACCACCGAATTGAACAAACAATTATCAAGGACACATTACGGCACTTTATGATCACTTTATCAAAATCTCTGTTTACAACTTTTTCCGCAAGTGCGCATGCCCACTGCTTTTTCGTCTGTTTCCGCTTGTTTCCGTCATATTGTTACAGCGCCCCAAGAGATCTGGCATTTGTTTTTACAGCGTTTTGATGCGTATCGAGTGCATTCATGTGGACGCACACATTTTCTGAGACACCTTCTTCTTTATGACGATCGTTTTGGAAACTTTAGCGTTTTGTCTTCGTGTGGATGGGGCCTGAAAGTACAAGAATTATACAAGATAAGAGTTTTTTATGGGCCAAACCTACCCCTGCACTAGGGCAAAGCATGGGTGTTGTTTTCATTTAAGAATTCAAAGGTCATAAAGTTACATTACACAAAAACCCTCGAACACACTTATTAGTCTTCTACTGAAACGTCTGTCTATGGCCTGCTACAGCCCACATAACAAGATAATAACATTTTTTGCCATTACTTGCTTCATCCTCTCAATGTCTCTTCAAATAGCTGATTCAAAAAGCCTTAAATAAAGTCATAAGGGAGTTCATTAGGAGTTACACTAAAATGTTCTGTTCTGAGCAGGGCTGAAACTCAGGGGTTTGTATGCATGCTCATGTCTAATATGTGAGATCATTTTTGGGCAGGAAACTTGATACCTATGTTCTTTTAACATCCTGGATGAGTGTTAAATTGATGAAAAGGAGTAAAATATGGAATTTTTCAAAGTAACAAGATATAAAAGTATGAGTTCATGTGTTAAATTATTACCAAATTACATAAAAGCATGCTAAAACAAGAGCATAGTGAGTTTTAGTCAAAGTAGAGTAATGAGTCAAAGCAAGGGTGCATCATATCATCAATATGATGTTGGTAATGGTAGATTATGCTCCAAAAGCTAAATACTTGTATCATTAGATATGGAAATTTCTGACAGTATTCCCCACCAACACTTTGGCCTCACATATTTAGATCATGGTCATGCATATTTATCTTAAATTAAGAGTATATGCCACCTGAATAGGGCAGGTTTTCTGTCAGCAGGTAGGTAAATCAGTGTTTTATCTTTTAAAAAGGGCAAACAAAGCCTGTTTTACTGTTAGCACAAAAAATAAACGTTATATATTAACAGCTCTAATCTTAAAATAACTACTTTGAGTAATTTCTGTATATCAATATTGAAATTGGTATTGGCTTATTAAGTTTTGAAATATAAAAAATCCAATATCTTAGCAATAATGCATAACTGAGCAATCTTGAACTGAAGTTTCTAGAGAAACATACTGCATTTACCGAAGATTCCAGGGTCCATATCCTCCCTTGTGCCACGACCTCAGTCTTTGAAAAATGTATCATAATCCACTGAGATGCTTTTGAATTATTAGCAAAGATGTGTAAAGCTGTCCCATTTTACTAAAACAACAAATTCTCTATGAAAAATGGTCCTGGATTCATATCCAGATTCATATTACTACTAAAATGGAATCACTTCTTCCATGTGCCATGAACAACATTCCCTGAAAATGTTATTTAAATCTGCCAAGAACTTATTGAGTGATCTTGCCCACAGACAGATGGATGATGGACAAACAAGCAAATGGCAGAACATTGGGAAATAGTAGGCTTGTTGTTGGATGTATTAACGGGACTGTACAGTATTATGTGAATTACAAGAGCAGAGTGGGATTACATCAATTTATAATAATTTCTATAGAAGCATAATGCACTTGCATAAGAAAATACACTCTTTTTTCTTCTTTCAAACAAACCACACGCCAAGATGTCTCTCCCCATAGTGATTGTCAGGTTAGCCCGACAGATTTCAAAACGTATTCAGCTACATAGCTAATTCAGTTGTAATAAATAACTTCAGCTTAACTTCAACTACATACTCTTTTTTGTTGTTTTTCCAGTGTGATGTCCTCTTGTAGGCCATGCTTTGCTTTAGGAAAATAATCCTAATATATTTATTAGTGCTGGCTGGCAAGTTCTTTTTGGCTTGTTTTTGATTCTGGCTGAAAAAAAATACAGCTCTCTATCAATATGTGTGGTCCCTTCCTCTTTCAGGCCAATTAATTAATAAGGTCACAATATTTATTTCACTGCTACAGAAATGCAACAATGTGAATTATTAGTCTGCAAAAACAAATCACAACAGCAAAGGCAAATCCTCTAAAAACAGCCCCTCATTCTGTGTGCTGATAAAACAGGGAATACAACCCCAGTAATTGAATTTGAGCGCACATTAACATGTATGTTGTCCCCTTAAATTCATTACCGGTGCGCTTTTTGGCTGGAGGCTTCGGCTGTCATTGTCCAATTGGTCCATGCCACCCGCTCGTAACTTTATCTCTGAGTCCAGCTTTCCATCCACCGTGGCCAATTCCTCTTTCCCTCCACCCACAAAAAAACTGTCCTCTTTGCACAAGGCCCCCTCATTCATTCTAATTAAGCCAACTGAAACTAAATAGCAGGAGCTTTGTTTACAAGGGGCTAGCTGTGCTCAGCAGTCTGTGCACGCAGGCACTCGTCTTTACAGCCAGTCAGGGTTTTATCTGGAGCTACACTTACTGTTTAAACTCATTTACATTTGTGTTTTTCCTCTCCATACATTACCATATCTTTCTCTGTGCGGCCTGGGTTGTGCTTCGGAGAGGGAAATTCATCAATATAATCCAAACTATAACTATCAAAAGATGTTGCAGCAGCACAAAAGTGCAAACGCTCGGTTTTCTGTCGGCGGAGCAGTGATGCAACAGCAATTATAGCCTGGGAAACAAGTGCTTGATCATTTAAGTGATGATTCTTTGTTTGAGTAAGCATTAAAATCCATTTATAGGAAAATTAAGGCTGCAAAAAAAAAAAAATCAAAAGAAAACCTCTAACCCTAAAACCCCCTGGGACGATTTCACAAAGTTAACAGCAAGTCACATGCTGATAATAATGCCAGAATATATTTTATCTTCTGCACTACAAAGACTCCACAGTCTAATTCAGTTTAATGATTCATAGAGCTCAATTCGTGGAAAAATTAGGTTCTCTAAAGTGCAGAAAAAAAGAAACTCAAAGAAATAAAACACTTTGAAGATATAAAACATACAAGCATGATAATATCAATCAGCATTATTCATAATCATTACACTATTGAGGTGAAATGACTTATTGGGTTATATTTTGAGTAACTTTGGTACATATATTTGATTTCTACATCTCTCTCTCTTTATGAGGGGCTCTGCAAGAGCCTCTGCCACTTTGAGGCCACTGCTTTACATGGGCCCAGTCTGCTCTGATTGGTTGACCGTTACACTCTGTGGCAATTGGTCAGTAAAGTTTGCTTAGCATCATCTTTTCAATAACTTTATATTAATTCTGCAGTCCGTGTTACACACTGGGCTTACAAGTCATAGGCAATGGGTTTAATTGTTAACAGAACAATGGCAGGATGTAACACTGTAGGTCTGTTTGATTATGGAGGGGATGGGTAACCCATTTCAGGCAGCTACTGGTGCTGTAAACAGGGGAAGCGTGAAAAGTTTTCGTTTAACTTTTCTCATATAAGATATTCCTCCCACAACCCAGCCCCACCCAAAATTCCCAGTGCAACACGTGAACTAAACACACAATTAAAGCACAGATCTGGAAAATATGAAATAAACAAACAGAACTAAAAACATATGGTTTAGCTAACAATGAAAATATTGGTCCTTTTTTTGTTAAACAAGGTATGACACAGCTTGTTACAAATAGTTTCTTTTACTGAAAAATAATTGCTTCCAAAAGATATTCTAAAGATATAGTTATCAACATAACAGATGTGAACAGGTTAATTGGAAACAGATGAGTGCCATTCACAAAGAAGGATGGGCGGATGTTCACCACTTTGTGATGAACTGTGTGAGAAAATAGTCCAGCAGTTTTAGAACAAAGTTTGTAAATTTACAACTGCAAAGCTTCTAGAAATTTCATGATCTGCAGTCTATAATTCCAACAAAGATTCAGGGAATCTTATCTGCACATAAGCGGAAAACCAGAAAACCAACACTGAATGCCCATGACCTTCAATCCCTCAGGTGGCATTGCACTGAAAACCAACATCACTCTGTAAAGGAATTACCACATGGGCTCAGGCACACTTCAGAAAACCATTATCAGTGATTAGTTTGTCAACACAAGGGCAAGTTACATCCCGACCATTCAGAGAGAAGCCATGTATCAATAACACCCAGAAACAGCACCAGCTTTTCTGAGATGGACTGACACAAAATGGAAAATGTTCTGTGGTCTGATGAGTCCACGTTATAATTTGTTTTTGGAAATCCATCCATATTCCTTCATGTTCAGAAAAGGAACATGATGTCCTGAATGTGTTGCCAAAAAGGAAAAGGACCACCCAAGTAAGTCAGCTTCTTTGATGGTTTGGGGGGATTTCAGTGCCCATGGCATAGGTAACTTGCATATCTGTGAAGGCATCATTAATGTTGAATAGCCCATATAGGTTTTGGAACAGCCCCATCTCTTTTAGGGACATCCTTGATTATCTCAGCAAGGCAATGCCAAACCACATTCTGCATGTGTTACAAGTAAAGTAGTATGGGTACTGGACTAGACCGATCTCCTACAAAGTTTCAACAATAGGTGTCCTCAGTTTCTTAAAACCTTTATTGAGTGTTTTCTTGAATGTATTTTTTGAGCATTTTGTGCCTTTATTGACAGGAGAGAGGCAATGGATAGGCTTGTGAAAGTGGGTGAGAGAGTAGGGGAAGACACTCTGCAAACTGGGCACAGGCAGAATTTGAACCTGGACTGGCAGAAGCAAGTACATGGGGTGCCTGGTTGCTAACCTGCCAAACCAGCACCCCAATTAAGTGTTTAAAGGGCAGGTGATGTAACACAGTAGTGTGCTCCTGTCCCAGCTTTTTTGGAAGATGCGGAAGACATTAAATTAAAAATGATTGAGGATTTATCAGTTTGAACATTAAAGATCGTGTTTCTTTACTGTATTTAACTGAATATAAGTCAAAAAGGATTTGTAAATCAGTTTTGTTTTCACAACGTTCCAACTTAAAGGTGTAGTCAGCGATGTGGTAGAAAATGAGTTGAAAGGTTGTTGATAAACAAATTTAGACCCACCTCTCCCTTCATACCTCACCCCTGGCTCCACCCCCGAAAGCTGATGGACGTGCATCGTCATGGAAACGGCCGTAGAAACTGCATAGCTGACCAAAGTAACTAAGGTAACCCCGACTCGTCAGACAACTTGACTGCTGTTATTGATAACATCACAACAGTACATTCTGGCAAATTAGACAATAAGATGAATGCCCAACGGCTGTTACTGTTATGTGAAGCACCACAAAGCTAATGTTGCTTACCTATCCGGCAGAAAGACGGCGACATCCGCGTCCGTTTTCAGGTCTTTCAGTTCGCGGAGTTTACTCCACTGTCGGAAAGCAACACCAATGTTGACCCGGGTCTTCGCTCTGTCATGGTCATAGCCCTTCTTTTTCACTTTTCACTCCTCTGACCTTTTTCTTTTGTGCTGTTTTTCAGCCATTGCTACTGCACATATTGTATCTCTCTCTTACGCTAACTGCACACGCTACGCAACTAACTACTCCCCCTCCCCCCTCTGTCTGATCTGCGCACGAGTATGATCGCCCCCCGGATGTGTGTGTGTGTGTGTGGTACCCTGTTTTGGTGGCTCGGCCTGAGCCACAGTATTTACCTGCTGAAATTCAGAGCCAAGGCTGTGTATTGAAACTGGACTTTTTTTCAATATGCTGTCAGTGGTGACATCTTGTCGATGGAGAGGAGAAATACGGTGAATTTGACAAATAGTGCATTAGATTAGAAGATTAGAAGATCGCTCACTACACCTTTCATTGAACTTGCTTGAATAACTGGTACATATGTTCTGCCACTATCCAGGCATGTGATATCGTTTTACCAAATTCATTTTTCTTATATTTTTGAAAGTTGGGGATTTTTAAACATCCCCAAGTGTACCATATCAAAGTAAATTGTATGTGAGCTTATTTTCAACTCAGCAAAACACAAACATCTCTGGATCAATGTCTTGCTTTCCTCGCCAGTCTCTGTGGTGTCTGTCTTTATATAGATACCCCAGATTACACATGGCACGAAGCAAAAGCGTCTCTACTGTGCACTTAAAAGTCTGGTAGCACAGTAAACATGGAAAGTGCTCCCTCAGAGACCAACATTAGGAGCTTATGGAGAGAACAGCACGATGAGAAAACTATAATCGGCTGTGGCAGATAAGTAGAGAGCCAACTCAGAGGAGAAAGAAAACCCAATATCTGTAAAGCATTTAGCTGTGGCCAATTACACATCAGCCTGATCACCGGGCAAGAAGCTGCTTAGAGAAAATGTTTAGAGCCCGGTGTCTTACTCCAGCAGTCGATTTTTTTTAAAAGAAAGACATTACAGTTGTAGAATATTTAGAACAAACCAGGGGGAGCAAGGATTGTGGGAGATGTGTGTTTACCAAGCTGATAGGGAAGTATGTCTACAAACTATAAGGACGAAAGCACCATGATATCATTATTGTACTGGCGGAAATCCGAAAACGTATACTTTGGCATGAAGCTGCTTTCGTGTTTATTTTCTGGAACAAGAGCAACTAAAGACAGAAGAGAGAGAGATACAGGGTGGTGTAACACGAAGGTGATTTTATTCTCCATTTTAGGGGAATGAAACACCCCCTAAATTTAATCTTTTGTAAACACTCCATAAGAAAGTTTGGAGACGTTACTTTTGTCGATTGTTTGTCCCCTTTAGTGATACCAATTGGTATTGTTTATCATCCTCAAAGAGCCTTACTAGTTACTTTGACTGTAAGGTACAGCTTTTAAGGATTGTGCATTTGTGGTACGAGCAGCACAGCTAAACATGTGGGTAGTGCCCTCCCAAAATTGGCTAGCTCTACCTGTTGCTGCATGAACAGTTGAAGGAATGGGGCCTTTCTGCTTTTCATGAACTCAGGAGTGAGGCAAGACAGGAAAACAACAAAAAGTTGGTGTATCCCTTTTAACAGCTGTTTTGCGTTTAATACGATTGTGAAGAACGGTTTGACCATTGTGTATATTGTATATAGTTTTTCATGTATTTGAAACATCTTTTTCTCACTTTATCCTGAATCTCTGTATAATCATTGCTTAGCGTACTGCATTTTTCTCACACATACACACACACACACATAACCTTGTGCAGCCCCACTCCTTGTCCCTTGTTTATCCTTGTTATGTCTGTAACTTCGGAGCACCTTCAAGACCAGCTCAAACCGGCACGAGAAGTGGAGCCTGTGTGGAGGTCACTCCACCTCACGACCCCTCCACATGTTACGCACACACACACACTCTCACATAAAAGAGAGAAAACATTGTATTAGCTTCAGACCAACATCTCAGACTGTTTGACACTCTGTATTGTTGTTCTCCTTGCTGCAAGTAAAATTCCACTTGATTGCATCCAGCTGCTTTCTCACCATCATTATTCTGAATTATGTTAGGTATCGGTACGAACTGGTTACTGAGCAATCTTAGGACTGTAAGGGGAAAAATCCTGACAACTGTGGTTGCTAAGAAATTGCTGATGAGGACTACAAAATGTTCAAAGGCTCAACGGTAAGCATTTCTGATTGTTTTGTAATTATCAAAAATTCTTACACTATTGCCCCAGCCATGAGGACCAGCTTGATCAGATCACTTAATTATTAGGAAACTTTCAAACAAGAGGTAACAAAAGATTTACATTGGAAATGTTGTCGTTGCTTCCAAGTCAAATCACAATGTAGCACAATAGGAGCTTACTAATAGCTTTTTACTCTCACCAATTATGTGTAAGTGGTGTCTAGTGAGGAAGACCTCCCATTTTGAGCAAGTCTAATGTGGATTCTCTTAGAACTGCAGTTTATTCACTCCCATATTGGCTTTACTCCACTCCTGTTTGATTATTTCTTGAGTAAAAATGAGCTTAAATCTGAAAAAGAGAAAGTATGTTCCTGCTGAGGACGTTTAATAGATCCCCTTTTCTTCTCTCCTGAATAAAAATAATCTGTAACCACTTCATTGCACAAATGACTGAGCCATTTCCAATCCTGCTACATTGACTTGATCAATACATTTAACAGCCATCCCTTTGCTCTGTCACATTATGAAGTCTGTCTGAGCGGCAGACCTACTTTTTATGGCAGTTTAAAACTGCTCGGCTTCACTCCTCACTTTCGGGTGTCTCATTTTAAAAGAATGACTTCAAACGTTCACTCCGAGCGGCCCTGACAGCTCGATGATTTCAGATGAGGAGACAGACGAGGAGGAATAACGTGGAGGTAAAACTGCTCCAGTGGGAGTGAGACCTTTTTTACCCGATCCCATCTTGTTGAAGCCACAGAGCATCTGGTGCGGGATCCCCCCTGGGTGGCACCCTTTGGAGGTGTTCTTAGTATGAGTAAGGAGACCGTAGGGATGGCTGGGGACGTGCTGGAGGGTTGATTTCTCTCTCAGATGGCGTGAAATCAATAGTGGATTCTTAAATGATTAATAGATGGAGGGACATTTTCGCTAGACTTCTGGTGTAGGAATTAAACGTTGCAGTGATAAAAAGCAGGCAACATGAAGGAGAAGATGCGATTCTGAAGGTTCACAAACAAAACACAATCAAAGAAACACCTGAATCTGAGCAAGAATATTTGTTTACAGCATAATTTGGACCCCTCATTAGAGCTATTTTAATATGGATGCAAGTTTAGTCCCAAATGACAGAAAATAAGAAGCAGGCAAGAAGGCATTCTCTCATAAAATTCATAAGCTGATATGGAAATTTAGACTTTTCAAAACATTTTCATTTCTTACAACCCATCATGGCCCCATGTCACCTACCATCTGTTATGATGCTGACTCACTGCTGTAAGAGGCTATGCTAGGAGGTTAGCAAATGAATTTGGGGTCTTGGTTTGGGCTTTCTACTATTTTTGCAGAGAAAACAGTGGATGGACTCAAAGGTGGAGATTGGGAATGGGGAAGGACATGCAGAGAGTAGGCCAAGCCTGAAATCAAACTCATGGTAGTTATACATGTTACTGAAACCAACAAAAGCACCCACAAAACTTTTTAATAAGAGGATCTGATTAAGATTATCAGGTAAGTCTTAACTGCCAACAAAAAACAAAGAACTACACAGAATGCCTGTAGTATGGGGTACTAGATTTTCAGACCTAAAAATCTGGATACTTCTATTCCACCACAAACCAGCGCGAACAAGCTCAAGATACTAAAGGACTTGTCATCAGTTCACATTTAACACCAAACAAAGCAGCATATAAACAAAACCTTTACATCAACAAAAATCACATTTCACTAATGAATTAACATTATTAAAATGTAGTGTCACAAATTATCATCAATGTAATTATCGCTTATAAAATAATGGTCTATGTTTATTTTTTAAAGTCCACATATGCCAAACTCACAGACTACTGTTATCATAGTCTTTTGCATGATTTTACATAACTTTCAAATGTGGTATTATTTAACCCATCCATCTATCCACTATTAATGCCACATCCCTTTTGGGATTGGGGCACCTGACATTAGATGAGAAGCTATGTATGCCCTGACCCTGGCCAATCACATGGCCACATAGAGAGACAGATAACCATTCACACTCCCATACATGCTGAAGGGTGATTTGGAGTCACCAATCAACCTAACGAGCTCATTGTTGGTCTGTGAGAGAAAGCCAGAGTGCCCGTTGAGAACCAACAAATGCACAAGGAGAACATGCCAGCTGCTCCTGAATTTGAAGTGCTCGTGTTTATGAACCTTTATGGTAAATGCTCCATGCCAGTGAGTAAGAGTTTTCCTCCTTGTATTAACGTTGGCTCTAACATGCCTCTTTTGTCAAACATGAATGAACAGAATGTCTATTATTACTGTATCAAATAAAGATTGATGAATGCATGGTACTGTTTATTCTAAGCCCTTTGGGGCACGTATTAAAATGGACAAAAACATTTTTCTTTCATTTGTACATGATGACATGCAGTGTTGGGCAAGTTACTTCAAAAATACAATGCATTATTTATTACTTGTTACTGTCATTTCAAAGTAATTAGTTACATTGAAATATTACTGTATTTGAAATGTGAGGTATTACACTATTATTTCATTACTTTTAAGTTACCCTTGTCAAAATAACAGGAAATATGGATTTGGTACTCGAAATGTAGCTTATTACACTTAAAGCTCATTACACATCCAGTGGAAGGTGATGGGGTGGCTATCTGACTGAGTTCGGCTTAAGGCTAACAGCAGAATATAATAGTCACATTGATGCTCATGGCACAGAACAAGAAACAATCAGGGCAAAAACAGACAACAGGTAAAATTCTGGTAAATTGTGTTTGAGATACTGTAACTTTAGGCCTAGCAGAGGACTTTTCTCCTCCATTGTATTGAAACAAACAAAAAAAACACCTCTTCATTTTGGATTAAATTAAAAATGCATTGTAACTGGCTTTACTGAATTTTGTACCGAGTAAAGTTAGTTTTTTTTTTTTTTTGTAATTACTTACATTACTACATTACAGTAAAAAGAAATGTATTACAGTAATCAGATTACTTTTGTAATGAGTAACTCCTAACACTGATGACATGGTATCATTAGGAAGAGGACCTCATGGACTTTATTATGTGCATCATATGGAGTACTTTTAAGTTGGACTTTTTGAGTGAGATATATTTCTGTGTACTTTAAAAATAGATTCTGCAAAAAGTTAATCCAATATTTGAACACATTCTGTTCAGTCATGTAGGAAGACGAGGCATCTTGGAGCCATCGTTAAGGTAGGACTCCTTTTGATGGTAAAAGTAAAATACGATAGCTCCGCCTCTTGCTTGGTGGTAAGGAGCATTTACCATAAAGATTCAAATAAATGAGCACTTCAAATTTGACCAGGGAAAACAGAGGAGCAGGTTGTTCCTCCACAGTCTTTGGTCTGTCTCCAGACCTGTCTTCAGGCCTGGAGCTCTTCCGTTGTTGGACTTGGTTCTGCTCTTGAAGGCATATTCTTGGTTGGATTGTTTTTGGCTTTGTTTTGTTTCTAACTTGCAGCACATTTCTGCTCTTGCAGGTGTATTTCTCTTGTTGAACTGCATTGAGCCGTGTAGGCCGTTTGCCCTCATTGGGCACAGTGGTTTAGTGTCTCTGATCTGTAAATATAATTGCAAGAATTCCTCTCACAAATAGCTCGTTGTATGCTGCAGATTGTTGCCATGTGTTACGTGTTGAGAAGTTATTTTCATGCAGTAGAGCAAGCACTAGAGCAAAAGGTGCAAGAATAGACGATGACAAAGCTGCATTATATCACCTCAGAGGTGTTTGAGCCACATGACGGCCTCAGAAGGCGTCTGCATCTTTGAAGGATTGATGGGTTTTACTCCACACACAGCATTGCCTATAAGTTTGAGGATTACCGCGTCCAGGCTGTGGCTTCTCAGCGTGGAAGTATATGGGTGCTCGGGAGAGAGTGAAAAGTGTGAGAGATGAGGGAGCGAGGCTGAGCCCCCCGTACACAGTCTGGGAGTGTGTAAACAACCTTGTGTGCAGCACTGCGCCGCAGGGTGTGAAAGTCTGAGGCAGAGGCAGCTCTACTCCGAGCAGCTTCTGTTATTCTCACATGTAGCTTCCTGAATTCAGCATGCCCTGAAGGCTTTATAGGCTTCATGTCAGGATCAGTCACAGATTTGTTAACCTGATTCTGAGAAGAGCTGTCAAATGTAGAGGTAATAATAGGGAAAGAAGCTAACCTTAGGTAACATGTCATTCAATAAAACTGATCAAATGTAAGCAAATATTTTATAAGTGAAGATATGCGTGATCTATGTGTTGTCCTGGAGTCCAAACAGACACATCCCAATGTTTAAAGGTAGTAAAAAGATAATGAATAAATTAAAAACAACATCAGAGCAGTGGGAAAATTGGGATCAGACTAGAATATATGTACAGGATAGTCATGATTGGCCCATGCATGCTAACAGGCTTCTGAATTCTGCACTTTAATAGCACGTATGTACATATCTTTCTCTCATACATATATAAATGCATTTGAAGATGGGGATTTACTTTGCACAGCATTATTTAACAGTCTTAACATAAAATATACCTCATTGGGATGGTGGTTGGCTCATTAGCCAGCTAGCTGTAGCGTTCAAAGGGGATTTGGAGAGCTGCATCAATTTCTGGTCACATGTTTCACTTTACCATGGAACTGTGGAATTTTCAAAGTTTGAAATGTCCCATGAGAATAAACAGGAACAAACAAGATTTTAAATAAAGTTAGAATAATATATTTTTGCATAATCTTGACTAAAACGACCAGATTCCATGCAAGTGTGCTTGTGAATAGCTCTGCTATTACTCCATCACATGCATGAAGATCAAATCTTACTGCAGGAGCATTGAGGCCACGCCCCCCACATGCACTGTGCTCCTCCATCACATCCACAGATGATTCTTTTATTTAAGTCAGTGGATTACATAAAGTTGAAATTGGTTGTTCAATAAAATACTTATAATTAGGGATGTACGATATTAACTGACCATTATCAGTTTCAGCAGATATGAAAATCCTATGTAGTGGCTGTAAAGTACCATGATTGTTTACTTTATCACCATGCAATGTCCAGTTTTATGAATACAGAGTGTATTTTATTTAAAAAAAAAAAATCCAATGTTGTACATCCCTACTTAAAACTTGAAAAAGTTCTATACACGAAGAAATCTATTAAAATGTAATGTTTTTGAATTGCGTTATTATGCCTAGATGTCTGCCTACAAAAACAAAATGTTTTTATTTATTCTTGATTTTTTGAATATGATACAGCTACCTTAAAGTACCCCTAATGTCCAGTTAATTCCCATACAGCCCAATGAATCAAATGAAAGTTTTCAGTTTTAATATTTCAAAAATTTCCAGGCTTAACTTCCCAAAGATTTTGGAAAGTATCTAGGAATATAGCAAAAATTGTCCACCTCTTTGCAACCCTATTAAAGACAACATGAAATACAGCTAGATACACTTGACTTAACACTGCTCACATAAATAATGAAACTTACATGCCACAAAATCTACACACAAAAGTTTCTACACAACGTAAATATGAACTCTACATCATAAAATACAGGATTAATAATCACCATGACGATGGTTACAGTGGTGATAGTAACACTCGATCCAAGGTAAAGCCAAAAATAGACTTTCTGTTTGTCCTCATTCTCTCGATGGTGTCATGAATGTTTTTTTTTTTTTTTGTATATTTGCCAGTAAATTATACATGGAAGACACAAAAAAACCCAAGCTGTATGTACTATAAGTACTTGTTGTGCTTAAGGTATAAACTGTAAACATGGCTGTAATTCTGAGAGTAAAAGTAACAAAATAAAGACCAACAATCACCACCAAAATCTAACTATTTGAAGTAGAGGCATTACAAACACCTCCTGAGAAGTTTATCAAAATCCTTCCAGTATTTTTTTTTGGGTAATCTTACAAGCAAACAAATAGACAAACTAACAAACTAAGCAAAAACATAACCTGGTGGAGGTAATTATTTGTTAAATAATCAGTGGATGGTCAGTACTCACCACAAGCATCACATGCACTTCATATCTTCGATACTTCTCTCTGAGCAGCATCCCCACTCTCGGTGTATAGGCGTAATGAGTTACCATGTGAACTGATGGCATACAGCAAACTGTGCCGACATTGGAAGATATCACACATATTTATAAATCTGACACCAGACACAGATGTAAATTAAAATGAGGTGTAAACAGGATCAGTAGACCTTTGAGTTTCCTTAAAGATGCTATGAGGAGTTTCTAAGTAATTACAAAAAAGTCTCACTTTTAGATATATGCCTGATGGAAATACACACTTTAAGATGGGTTTTATAGCATCAAAATAGGTTATCTATAAATGCTATTCCTTAGCTTCGCGGTCGGGTCGGACAGGCCTGAATACTCAACTTCGGGAACAAGACAATTAAAACTAGAGTAAATTTATACCATTCGGACATGTCTTAGAGCACCGGGCTATAAGTAGTGATATATAGCCGGCTACAAAACTTGCTTGTTGTCACACATTGCTTTGCATCCTGTAAGTTGTTGAAAAAAGAAGTTGTAAAGCAATGCAGAGTTCAGAGGAAGGTCTGAGCTGCATTCATTAGCATCAACAACAAACGTACGCTTTGGCTTGGGTCACGTCTTTACGACAGTCGCCGCGCGTGCTCATGGGTAGCAGAGTCTTTATGTCGCCGGAAATAGATCCTCCTCATAGCACCTTTAAGCTCTTTGGAAAATGGACTTGGACTCACCAATTCAAATGGCATTCGCTTGGCTACAACTTGATTGCCTGGTTTTGTCAATGTCTCTGATGGATTAGGCCTGTGACCAAATAAGGAAATGAAGGATATAACAGACACCTCCTGGTAGGAAAAGCCAACATGTAACTGCCAATCACAACATTAAAGAGCTTAGCAAACTAATTTATAGGCCGACTTATCAACTTATAGGCATAGATTGAGCCTGCTTTGTGAACATAGTACATACATTAACCTGCTCTAAAGCTCACCTGAGTGTCTGTTCAGTTCATCAGGTTTGTCCTTTGTCTGGTCAGCAGTTAGTAAAAACAGTCCAAAAGAGTGCAAATCAAGATCCTCTCCTGTCTTTTCAGTTTTCAAGATGGCTGCTCGTTTACGCACCTGTCAGGTGGTTGTTTACCTGCTCAGTGAGTGGCTGTGCAAGAGTCTTGATCTGTCACATGATCAAGCCAGGGGTTAAGATTGGGCAGATAGATACACATATTACCCAGCAACCACCACTGCTTTAATATGAGCAAAAGAAACATCAAAAAAGTAAATTTAATGAAGAAGTTTCAAATGTTTGTGGTATTTTTTAGTTTATGCAGAATAAGTCAGAAGATTTGAGGTTATAGAGTGTGCCTCCAACTTTTTTGTGACCATGCAATACAGAGACTATTTGTCAGTATAAGGGGATATAAATATCAATTTGGTAGCAGGAGGCAGTGAAGAGCAGAGATGGGTGATCTTGCATTGTCATCTTTATTTGATATGCCAATATTAACAAATATATCATTGTCAATACTAATATGTGTGCCAAATGAAGCTGTTGTTTCATAAATGTGCACATGGACTTTGCAGATATTACAGTGAATATAAGAGTTATGTCTGGCTGATTCTCCTTTTTATGACCAGATATAAGTTGCATATTCTGCATTTCTGAGAAGTCAGAAATCAATCAGACAAAGCATCCAGTAATTTAAATGAAGTTTTCTGTTGAGGAATGCAGGTAAATAATTATAATTTGACATCTTAATCAATGAATGATAATGTGATTTCCAATTTTTTTCTGTATTTTTGTAGAACTGTAAATTCATAATTCATGGATAACAATAAAAAATATATTTTTAGCAATTCAATACCATCTTGGTCAAAGATCTTCAGCATACTGGTGTATTAACCATTACTGAAACATAAAAAAAATCTATTTGGTAATTACCAATGCTGCGTAAACCTTACATTTGGCGGTGGTCTGATAAATTTGCTGGGTACTGTACATACAATCCCAGTCTAATAAATAACAACTACTGATAGTCCAAGTAGTCTCATTATGTTGATAGTATAATATGCTTATACTTTCTTTTTTAACAGACAAGAAGTTGTTTTAGTTCATACCTTTACATGCTTCGATGGAAAACGTCCGTCTTCGTCATAAGTGTCACTTGATGTTGGTGTGACGTGTCCTTTTCAGCTGATCTTACGGAGGCTTGATCATCCTGTTAGATTTGACAGGTCGACCATGCCTCCTGCTGCCCGGCCCACTTCCTGATTTCAGTTGCTTCCATGACCCAGCGTTGGTGTCTATTGCTCTATGTGCAGATGACTTTGGCATTATTCCAGTCCATGATATGGTTTTCCCTCTTGCAATGATCCGTGATGGCTGATTTTGTGTTCATTTTAGACACCTTGTCTTTTGTTGCTCATGTCTGTCATTTTCTGTTTCCTTTCCACAATCCTTCTGGTGTTCTTTTTCCCGTGTGTTAAAAATTCTACCTGCTTCTCCTATTTATTTTTTGTTACAAGAGTGGCACAGGATTTTCGTATATTACATTGCATTTTGTTCTAAAGGCTATCAAGGAGACATCGCACTAACATCAGGTGACGCTGATGAAGACGGAAGTTTCCCGTCAAACATGTCAAGGTGTGAACGAAAAAAAACCTTGTTGTCTGTTAAAAAAGAAAGTATAAGAACCTAAGCACCAGTGATCAGATGGAAAGTTTCCTGTAAAAATGCAGTTCTACCTTATTTATTCTTAATTGTTTTACTTTGTCTTAGTCCAATATTTTATTATAATGTTTATTACTCTTATTTCTATTTTTTTTTATTTTATTTTATTTTTTTATGTTATTATTTATCTCTTGATTGTTGTTGTTTTGGTTGTTCATATACTGTTCAAGTATAAAGCAATACTAAGTTGACCACCTTGGTTTTTCAGTTGTTTTTTCTAAAAGGAAAAAAGTTTTTTTTAAGAAAAACTTTTTGCAAATGTTGATATACAATTGTATATTCCTGCAAAACCCAATAAAAAGTGGGGAAAAATGCAGTTCTGCTGTTCTGAGAGGAGGTAAAATCACAGATGGTCAAAACACTTTTAAGAGTGGAAAACAAATCTTAGCTTTAAATTCAGTCACATGGATTAGTTTTAGGAGTAAAGGACAGGGCTGTTAA
This sequence comes from Scarus forsteni, assembly GCA_036419115.1. Classification (NCBI taxonomy): domain Eukaryota; kingdom Metazoa; phylum Chordata; class Actinopteri; order Labriformes; family Labridae; genus Scarus; species Scarus forsteni. Next base: position 11,840,652 of record JAZDUH010000359.1, on the reverse strand, counting down.
TTTTGGCCAAGTCAAGAAAACACAAAGGACAAAATGTTATCCCAGCAGGATCCTGCAAACTGTGAATCCCAGTTTCCTCTCTGCATTACTTCATCACTTCAATGCTGATCCCACTCAGTTGTTTCCCTGCTAATGTGCCTGGCACTCTGCTCTCCAATGAGGCCCATTGTCTTCTTCTGTTCACAGACAAGACAATCAGTGCATTCAAGAGAAAATACTCATCACAGCACCATCTGGTGGTGGTCAGCAGTAATCCATTCATCAGGGTAATTAAAGGTAATGGGACATTTCCCTGCAGCCTGTCATTATGGAGAGCCACCAGCGAGTCCAGCACCATTATGAAAGCTATACCAGGACAGTTTATCTTTTTAATTTCATCATCGTCGCTGCTGGTCAACTTAAACACAATTGAGTTTGTGGAGGAGCTTGAGGACAGACAGTTAAACAATTGACCTTTACTGTGCAAAATTACATCAGGGTGATCAAGCAGCTTGATAGAATGAGCTTTGATTACATTAATTCACATTTTTAATGTAAACCATGTTTCTGTTTTCACTTTATTTCTTTTATGAATGTAAATCTTTAGCTTGTTTTTATGTTGCACACATGGTTAAGAGGTACTGTATATATTTATTCACAGCAGCCAACTTGTTTAAAAAACACATTTAACCCTTTCATGCATGCTTCCCACTACAGTAGACAGGTATTTAGGATGAATTTTACATCCTTCAGGTTGCAGTATCATGTCCAACTACCAGTCGGAAAATTCCCAAACCCTCGTCTGAAGTTTCATAAAAATATTATCTTTCCACATTTTTACCATGTCAAAATATTGCATCATAAATCCAAAACCAGGAAGAAGGGACAATTGAGTATTATGCCCGTGTTATTTTATTTTAAATTTTGGTGTATTTCGCAAGTGAATAGTTTGATTAAACAGCAACAATACTTATACTTCAGATTTTGCTTTTCTTTCTTTTTTGCTCTTAATAAATGTTTGTCAAAGATGTATTTGTGGGTCTTAAGTTCCACTAAATTACTATGTATACTGTATCATGTAGTGCTCAGATCAAAAACAAATAAACATGATTTTTAACTTGTTTGAAAGTAAAACATCACATTTTAAAAAGCATTCCTTAGAGATATATTAATTCATGCATGTTATAGAAGAGCTTTAAAGCTCCTGTGAGGAGTTTGTGTCTGGTTTTTAAACTGCCTTAAATTGATATTAATATCTCTGAAAGACACAAAAAAGCAAACAAAACCATTCTAATTACAGTTAGTTCATTTTTACAATACCCCAGGCCGGTATGATGGGGTAGGTTCCAGGCAGCAATGCTAAAATTCTCCATACATAATAATAATGACAATTTTTTCTTGAGCTAGAGTAAAACTAGAGACGCTCCAAGAGCACAAACCTCCACCAAAGCACTTCCAATATTGATAAGTGAGTTATTAATGTGGAAGACTGCACGGATTGGGAACACCACCAAAATCTAATCACTTCTTTTTTGTACCATAACCAAAATTACCCTCAAGCTTCATTAAAATCAGATTACTTTAAGTGTTTTGGACATGACATGAGATTTAGATATGTTTTTTTTTTGGTAGAGATGAACTCAATAAGCTTGTGCCACAGCTCCACATGATGGTCAATGATAGCTTTCAGGGCCCTCAGCCCCCTACGCTAGTCCAGAGACATAAAGTTAGTTATTGACATCGTGGCAACACTCAAATACGGTTAGTCTTGTTGCAAAATGTACTGAAAACATTAGCATTGATGATAAAAGTGTTCCTGTTCAGTGGAGTAGTTTCACTTCTTACATCTTTACCTTGGCTTTGTTCCCCTGCAAATGCTCTTAGTCCAGGAGGAGGAGCGGACAGCACTATGTGGGTTTAATGATAGATGAGTAATAGAGTTAGACCGTGCCACTTTTCATAATGCTACTCTGAATGTTTTGACATAAAAAGCCTCAATTTGAAGAGTCCTCGATGATGCAGGAACGCATGAATCATTCTCTTGATTCTCTGAGTGTGCTGTTGCCACACACTGTAATGCAAATAAGACACAGAAGAGACACTTTGATCAGAAGAAATGAGAAAATGTGATCCCTGAGAAAAGTTAAGACATTCCAGAGAATAAAAAGTGGGATGATGTTTTTGAACTCAAAGTTTGTCGTATGTATTCTGAAGAGATACTAAGGTCACGTATTTTGGTCCAGTCTTTTTTACCCTCTTTTGCTTGATTGCTTCACCTAGCATCCGACCACATAGAGAGGTAGACTACCATTCACGCTAACACTCATATCCTAAATTAGAGTCACCTATTGATATATGAGTGTGTTTTTGATCCGTAGGATGAAACCAGAGTGCCTGGACCATAGACTGTAAAAAACATGGACGCCATGATGCTAGGCTAAAATTGAAGCCGCCAGGAAAACTGCTCCCCCTGGTGACTGGCTGCAGTATAGGTCAAAAATCCGTCATTCATCTGGACGGGCCGTAGCGAAACTTCAAAAAATTAATACACCTCGTAGAAATATTTCTCCCATCCGTATGCTGTGGTGACATTAAAGTATTATTGGGCTGCATGTTTTCCAAGTCCTCTTTTTTCTGAAAAGTTTCTTTTTTATTAGTTATTAGAGTTTAAAATGACCGCGGTTTATGGCAGCTTCACAATGATTGTGTACGGCATATGTTGTGGAGTGTTGCGACCGTTTACGACAGCTGCGTCCGGATTATGGCCCAAATTCTCTACAGGTTGCACAATGGCGGCGCCCTGACGAGGGATATTCTGGCTTCAAATCCGTTACATGGTGGAAGGCGGAGCCACGCTATCCAGTTCTTATAATACATCCATGGCCTGGACGTACACAAGTGAAGACAGACTCCACATAGAGAGGCGCTGACCAACCCAGGGATTGAACCATCAACCTGTGGCTCACAGTATGACTAAACCAAACTCAAAATCTACCTTTTTAGTCTTGCTTTTACCTGAATTATGTTTTAGTGTTTTTATTTATTCTACTTACAGCCCACTTTTTAACTATTTTATCTTATTTTATTATATTTTGTAACTTTTTATCTTTGCTATCTTTCCTTATTTTACTTTGTAGTTTTTCTATTTTATTTCTTATTTTTAAACTACATTTTAATTTATTATTATTCCTATTTTTTTCTGATTTTATTAAATTGTATATTCAATTTTACACTTTTAACCTAACCTCCAGTGTTTTCTCATTTTTAAACCTTTAAGATGGCGTTTCCTCAGTAAGTACTGGGTACAACAGTGTGCTTTATTATTGCCTTTTATTTATTATGCTTTTTATCAACACTATGAATGGGTTGCTGTGTGGGTGGGTTCAAGGGCTGGGTGGAGTGGGTTTGGGTCATAAATCCTTCATTTAATTCATCTGTCTGTTTGTAAAGCACTTTGTGCTACATTTTTCTGAATGAAAAGTGCTATATAAATAAAGTTTGATTTGATTTGATTTGATGAAGAGAAACACATTGTTCTGCTTTGTAGTCATTTAGGGAAGCTTAGGTAACACTTTAATGTTGATGCATCAGACAGGAAGACACTTGAAGGCCTTCTGGCTTTAGAGAAAGGCTCAACTCTTTAGTTGGCAGAGTGGTTGGATAAGAAAGATTTTACAGAGCAGCTTGTTTGGGGATTAAAATGAACCTCTTATAACCAGATGAGGCAATTAGCAGCTAACATCATGAACAATTCCTGTACATTACTTTTAATCTCATCACACTCACTCACCTGCCCTTGAGAAATTAACAACAATGGGAAATATGCTGTTGGTGAATATTTCCTACAATGCGAGGAATCTATTTTTTTTCTCCTGGACATATATCTTTGACATTTAACTTGCAAAGACAGATGAAATATCGTCGAGTGCACACTGAGCCACACAATACTCCAGTCTGATTGTGTATTCATAAACAAAAGGGCTGCATGAAGCCATCGAGAGAAGAAAAATCAGCCTCTTTAACCAACTCACACCTTCATTCCTATAGCAGCTAGTTGGCTCTGCCCCTGGGTTGTTGTTGCATGCTTTATGCACAGATAACAAAAACATTTCAGTGGGCATATTGTTGGAAAAGAACAGATTTGTCCTGAGAGTAAAACAACCTAAAGAGGCGAGTAAGACAGCGCACACACCGGCCTCGTAATGTATCCTGTGCAAGGCCACGTAGCTCCACGGTCATATTTGGAAATGATAGCAGTTCATAAACATGTATTGTGTGTCTTGGCTCCTCTCCTGAAAACAAGATTGAATCTGTGTATGGAGAGGAAGACATGAATCCTGGAGAAAAGGCCATAGATTGAAGAAAACACCATTATTTTCATCCTTTCTCAAACAATAAAGGTTATATATATGACTCATAACACCATTATGGGATGATGTTTTTGGATTTTTTAAACTCATTGTTTTTCTGGTCACACTAGTCCAGGTCTACAGAATGAGATGAAGTCATAATAAAGCATTGAGACATCCATTTCTGTTGTTTGGGTATGCATTTTTTCGCAGGAGACCTGGTTACACATGGAGAAATATTTGGAAAATCTCACCAAAAGGTAAAGAGAGTCCGCCACATTGTGTTTGACTTTCCATAATCCAACAAAACATACACGCAGAAGTCCTGACACAAACCTTGCACTCTTAGTCTGACTTGGTTATTTTCTATTAATTAAAGAGTTTCTCTTTACATTCATTTATTAGCTGTAGTTGATTTATACGCAGATGACACTGTAGTGTAAAATCACTGCTGTCGCCTCCAAACGTAAGATTCTGCTTACACATTAGAGTAGATTAGCATCAATTCAATAATAAAATACATCCATAAAAAATTTAAAGGGCCAGGACCACTTTAATGTATGACAAGCACATTATCATACATGTTTAACAGGCTTTGTAAGTTCAGCGTGTGCTCATACTGCATTTAGAGAGCATAAAAATACATAGCACTTTTTTAATCTCTTTGTGTCATTCCCTTAAGTCATAAAAATGGTTTCTAAGTTCTTTCCACCACTTTCAAAGCATGAAAACAAATTTAATACATTTATTATTTACGGTTGTTTTCCTTCATTTCACCCAGACTAAAGCACATCGGAATATGTACTGATCATTCAGGAGACTTTTTCATTATCCTTATTTGTCAAACTCTCTCAATATCATAGCGTCATGTTTTCTTCTGCTACAGTGCTGCACCAAGTGTGCTGTATTTTTTTTTTCTCTGTGATGTGTCCTGCTCTGGGAGATGCTCGAGTACCCTGGGAGTTCCCTTTTCTAAGCTTACTGTTTACAAGCCGCGGTGTCACAGCACTATGAAAATGACACAAGACAACACACAGCAAGTTTGTCATATTGACTTTATTAAGATTATTTCAAACTAAACATATAATTCTTCAGAGACAACACCGAATAATAACATGAAAACAGTTGAGAACTGTTTAAACAAATGGACCCATTTAAAACGGTACAAGGCTGCCTTCTCTAACACAGGAATAATGTTCACCCCGTTCACACCGCAGACAATTTTCACTGTGGTGATGTAGAGGATGAGAAGCTCAGATGCTGTTTTAATGTTCTGCTGAGTTGAGGTTAGAAGTTCTTATGATTAAATTCTCATTGAAAAAAGCCACACACCTGAGAGATAACCAAATAGACCCGGGAGCACAAGGATAAAAATCAATTGGAAAGTCTTCTTTTTTTTTTTTAATGTGTTTTTTGGCATTTTTGTGCCTTTATTGATAGGAGAGAGACAGTGGATAGGCTTGTGAAAGGGGGAGAGAGAGTAGGGGAAGACACTCTGCAAACAGGTGGGATTTGAACCTGGACCGGCAGAAGCAAGTACATGGGGTGCCTGGTTGCTAACCACTCCGCCAAACCAGCACCCCTTTTTGTTTTTTCTTTTAAATCAAAACATATTTAGATGAATAATTAGCTTTGACTACTGCTTGTATTGGGAGTAGTGGGAGTCGGTCCTTTTTTTAAATTTATAACCTCAACTAGGAGCTCATGTTATTGCCGGCGACTGTTTCTTTTTTGTATGTTTGTTAGTTTGTTTGTTTTTTTCTCTTTTTAGCAACATAACTCAAAAAGTTACGGATGGATTTCAATGAAATTTTCAGAAAATGTCTGAACTGGGACGAAGGAGTGATCCGGATCACCATCTGGTTCGCCATGATGAAAAATGCGATTTTCGAGAATAGCTCCTGAACTAAAACAAATATCATTATGAATCAGGACTAATATTTCTGCGCTCTCTGAGGCTTTTCTAGTTAAATTTTTTTTGGTGGGAGGGGGATTGCAAGATTTGCAGCTTTGACTCCCAACAATTTGATTTGTACCTGATACATTTCCAAACTAAATTCAATGGAAAGCAACACAGCTGATTTGATAACACGACAGTCAATTTGAAGTCATGAAATGCGATGTTAGCATGGACCTAACTTCTAGCTTGCAGCACCGTAAATTTTAAGCGAAGCAACAATTTTTATTTCCCCAAAATGGTGCTTCCCAAACTGTCGGCCAGGGCCCTCTGGTGGGCCCCGGAGGTACTGCAAGAGGTCATTTCCAAAAACTTCTGTGTGACTAATTTTACATTTTAAAGGTAAAAAAAAATGGCAGATTACACTTTGCTAAGTCCTCATCCTGACTTCTAACTATTAACTTTAATGTAAAGAATCATCATTATAAATTAACTGGTGTTAAATAACAGTTGGCGTGTCATTAACTATCTTATGCTGCTTTCTCTCTGACTCTCTTTAGGAACTTATCATTGCTTTTGAAGACAAAGTATGATAAAAAAGATTATGTTTAAAGACATACAGCCAAAGAACTAATCATTAACACTGAAAACCGATATAGAAAAAGATTAATTTTGAGCAATAGGTGGTAGTCATTTGGGAATTTTGTTTCCAACTTATACTTTAAGTTTAAAAATGTGCTGTGCTGCACTTCAGTTTGGGAAAGGCTGACCTAAAATTAACACCAGTTCCTCGCATCGAAGTCCCATTGAAATGGTAACTTTTGTTAATATCCTTCTTTTAAAAATGAAACAAAAGCAGAGCTTGATAAAACCCTCTGAGCTTTCTGAGTGTGCTGTCAATGGCAAAAATGCTGCAGTGAATCCGGTGACTTCCATTTAATACTTGTAACAATCAAAGCAGACGTTTTGAAATGCTGTCAGGCTTACAGACAGGTCAGAATTCAGAAATCTTCATTGTTAAAGGACCAGTAAGGCTTCATTCACATAACCCAAGGCACAGTTTCTATCAAACACAGCTGCATACGGGCCCACGCACACATGCTCACATACATTAAGTACATGCACTGTATATAAGCACACATATTTCATGAAACATGCCTGAAATGAAGAAGTGCTTCCCAGAGTTAACGAGCGGATCTACAGGGTTAACACGTGAATTAACTGACAGCCTGTCTGATTATTCTGTCAGCGCTCCGACAGAAACAGGGCGGCTTTAACACAGGTAGCAGAGCAGCTGACATTTGAAAACCAGAAAAAGTCAAACACTGCAGCCACTCGCTAAATTTAAACAGAACGGGGAGAAAGTTCTCGCTAACGGCCACATTTAAGGCTTGAATGTTTCCTGAGAACATCAAGTTCGTGAGTGTTGAATATTTAGCTGGGAGGCTTCACAGCGGTAAGACAATACAATGTCAGGATGTCAGTGTCAGCGGAGATACGACGTGTTTGTGGACAGCAGGGGGAACGCACGGCAAATGTCAAGCCAGACGAAAAAAACAACAAAATCTGCCGCTGTGTTTGACATGTGATGTGTCACGCACCAGCTGTGACCACAATGAAGCCAGAACCTGATCTATATACGACAACAAAAAAAAACAAACATCACTATACAGAACAATCTTGTGTTTTCTATATAAGTGCCTTGATAGGAAATGTCCCAGTTCTCTGAATATGCAAAAGAACAAAGTAGGTAGAAGTAAAAAGTCAGGATTATCATACATCACTTACAAAAACAAGAAAACATGGTAAAAAAAAAAAAAAATTATATAGACATTAAATACATCGTATTGCACAAATACTCAAGTGGCAATGTTTTACAGATTTCTTTTAAAGAAACAGAATAAAATTACAGATAAGGACTGTAAGTGAATAAATTATATTCACAATCTAAATCAGCAGGTGAGTAATTATTGAGAGTGATTATATACAGCATAAATGAGTCAAGGCAAAGCAGTGCATACAGAAGTATAATCATTTGGTCAACTGTCAGAGCTGCAGTATAGATACAGAAATCTTTTTTATACCCTGACGTTATGTGGCTTTAACAAAGAGTGTATCAGATATAAAATACATGATATCTGCACAATGATACAAGAGTTTCACGGATCAACCGTCTCTCCACAGTTATTGTCCTCATAGAAATCCTTGGTCCCATTGATGCAGGTTCTGTCAGGCATGAGCGAGGATAAGCGTTTTAACATGAAGAGTTCCTGTATGTTAAGGCACATTGAGTGACATTTGGGCATAAAGCAAGAGTTCTTTCCTTCAGAATGTTTTATGAGTAATTAATGGACACAAAGTGTTACTTTCATAAGGGCTTCCATTTTATAATTTGATAATATTCTTGAAAGCCATTGGCCTCTGATGTCTAGAGTCCTCAACACCCAATTATTTGGCCTCAAAAATCAAACTTCTTCAAACTTGCAGATAACTTTTGCTTTTTAAAAAGTGCTCCAACAATTAGGCTGAATATCAAGTGATGCTTTTAGAGCTGTGGCTGTTTCTGTGGCTTCGCATTGTTTCAATCACAAAGGCTTCATTATAATAAAATTTGCAATCAATTTATTAAAAAATAATTTAATTACCTTTAGACTGAAAAATTTAATAAAGTCATTTTTTATAATTAAATGATTAAGTCTGTCTTTTTCAGACTGATAAAATCAGACTTGAAAAATGTATTTATCTAGACTGGTAAGCTAAATAATTGGTTATTAATTTAAAGAGAGACGGTGGGATTAAATAAGTTTTGACTTCCCAAATTCATTTGCCATGTAATATTTATCCAAGTGCTAGTTTTCTTTCTTTTCCATCTGTATTTTTATTTTGCCCTTTGTTATATGTTTGGAAAAAAAAACTTAGAATATATCTCTAGTTAAAACAACGCATGCTTTAAAAAGATAATAGTTTCCATTTGACAACAGCTAATATTAGCAATAAACTATTTTCTACATCCAATTATCAACCTTTACTGAAAATGAAGCTAAATGCTCAAGAGCCAAAAACTGCAGTTCCTCAAGTGTCCACAGGGGGCTGGCTCTGAAAGTCCTTAAAGTTCCAATGACGTCCATGTTAAAATGTCAACATTAATAACAGAAATGAGCATGTTTACAGCCTGATTGAGAGAGCAGATATGACTAGTAAGCTCAGGCTGTTTGTGGCACACATGGTGGGGGGTTCTTTTTTCTTCTCTTTTTTCTTTTTTTTTTTTAAATCACTGCTAAGAGTACGCATTACTTTTCATAAAAAGGGGTCACATTGTAGCCATTTACCAGGAGACTGTAATCCCACCTTGATCTCTCTCTAAGCTTTTTGCAAGATTTATAACAGAGTGTTCAAGATTAATTATTCTCATTTAGGAGACTTCCATCCTTAGGCTTCAAAATGCTCTCCAGAAACTACTGAGTGACATCACTGAGACTATGTCCATGTTTTGTACGGTCATTGTGCCTCAAAGAAAAGGCCTAGTTTGTCATCCTCTATGCTCTTGATTAAACCAGTTATAGATTGTTGTTTGGCACAGATTAAGTATTTTTTCCACCAACCTTACTGTCTGATGTAAAGTAGTCAAATGCATGTTTCCTTGTTTTGATGTTTTTGGTAAGATTTACAAGATAGATTGACTAGTTTTCGAATTATATCTAAAAAAATGTTGAAGTTAAATGTCCTATTCTTTTTGTATTGTTTACTTCCAACTTTAATGTTCAAAAAATCTACAGGTATAGCTGATATTTTATCTGATGTTCCTATATGATCCTATTCTAATCTTGTTAATCAATCAAAAAATTAATACTAATTGTCATGACATCAGAGACAAATGGCGGCCATGTGAATATTGCAAATCTTGCTGATGGTGATACGATGTGATCCAAATGCATTCTGAGCTGGTGATTTGTATAAAAAGTTGAGGTTCAGAAGTTAAACAGAATGGGCTTAGGCATATAGATATATCATAATTACCTATTTACAGTCTAAACGTATGAGTTTGCCAGTTTTTAACTGGAAAATTGAGTTTTCTGGCCCATTTGTTTTAAACAAACATTTGCCTTTAATCTCACAGATTTCTTTTGCTTCTGCGTGAGAACACCTAATTAAATGAGAATTTCATGATGGAATATTTCAGGCTTTTGTTTGTACCTAAAATCCCCCTTAAGGAAAAAAAAGTCTGAGGAAGCTTGGAGGTAGCAGCTCTTCAGGGTGTAGCAGGGACAAGGGATGACATTTCTATGAGAAAGCAGAGAATGGGATTGTGCTGATGATCAATAATGCTAATATTTTCCCTTTGGTTGCATTTACCTCTAATTACAAGATAAGACAAAGAATCTGTGGCTGGCTGAATGAAAACATGCCAAATATGAGCAAGGAAGAGGAGCTGTTTACACTGACAGGTCTTGATTTTCAGATAAAGGAATGGTTTAACAACAGCCAGTCCACCCGGAGGGTTGATTACTCTGGCCTTGAGATCCCTTTACGTCAGTACTGTAGTGGTTACATCACATTACAGTTATGGCTTTATTACAGATTATGATGAGAATGGACTTAATACAAAGGAAAAGTACTGGAATTTCACCTCCAGACAGACTATTTTGGGGAAACTCCACCCTGGAGTGTAGCTTTATTAGCGGATATAAATAGATCTAAGTCCAATAAAGTCATGCTCCGAGTTGTGCTGTTTTCATCATTATGAGGGTAAATCTAGGCTCTGAATGCAGACATATATCTTCTTTATGTAACTGCATCTCAGTTTTCACATACCCAAGATTTTTTATATCTTATAATTTAATGCTACCTTAAGGTATAAATATGAAGTGAGGCAGTCCCTGTTGAGTTACTCAGGATATCAAGCATATTTTTGTAATTTTTCATTATAACTAGAGAAATAAAACTGACTATGAAGTAGGGCTGTCAGCACTCGCCTATGAACCACAGCCAAGCTAAGCCCAAAATGGACATATTAGTATTTTAAAAATTCATCAATTGCATCCTTTTTTTGGTTCAGGACCTTGGTTAAGTTATCATATTATGGTGGCAGTTTGTTGCTATTGACTGTAGCATCTCTGTGCTCTTACAGTCATGAGAATAAAGGCAATCACAGCCCTTTAAAGTCTTTCATTCAATGAATTTATCGCTAACAGAACAAATCCAGAGTGATCCGATAATACAGTGGTTAAATGTCCTTTTTGAAACCAGATTTAACATTACTAAGACCATTTAAGAACGCAATTAAGAACATTAGTACAATCTTAAAGTTCAGAAACACATAAATCAATGTAGGTGTGGCTCTTGTGTTTATATTTTCTGAATGTGCTGAAGTGTTAAGTTAAAGGTAAGGCCAGTGAACTTGGTATGCATTTGAAAAAAACAGAAATAGGTCTGATAAAATCGATCTTGGTCAAAGACAATTGAAGACGCTTCAAAAGTATTTATCCAATTTTTTTTCATTATGTTCATGATCTAATTCAATGGTAACTGGTTATGAATTTTTTCCATTCCCGTCAGCTACTTTTACTTAATTTCTGATGTGAGTCAAGTTTTTTCTTTCATTGGGTACACGACAAGTTCTTGATGTTTGTTTGAAATGAAATAATCTTTCCCAAACAGGAAGTAAAATACTCTTCAGTTAAAATTGAAATAAAGACATTTTGACAGAGACCAAGCTTCACATAGCTCAACAAAGCTAACACTGGTCATGTACACAAAGAAAGCTTCATCATAACTGGCAATCAACGGACTGTGGTTGTTATTTTTGTTCATGCACCCCTGCATATTTCTAAAATTATCATATTTAGTGTTTCACACATGAATCACTCTAGACTGCCCCTTACTCCAGGGCATTGCAATATTATTTTAAATAATTAATCTAAAACACATAACCATAAGTAGATCTTTGCATTTATCCATACAATATCTAAACTGCTCATCCTGTTCAGGCTCACAGGGGTTGGAGTATATCCCATCTGTCATGGGCATGAGGTGCAGTACAAGCATTTTGTTTAGTGTGTGCACCAACAAACTTTCTATGAGGCAGTAGTGCTAACCCCGGCACTGCTATGCAGCCTTCTCTGCATTCATTTGATTCCCAAATCATGAAACTCAGAAGAATAGCTTTACATTTGCAGTGTGGACTGACAAGTCTTTTTTTGAAAAACAAAATAATTAAAATTAAAACTGCAATTAGTTTTCACAAACTACCAAAACTCAGTGATGAACCATGACGAAAAAATATTTGTTTGACAGCCCTACTTTGGAGAAATTGCTCATATACAGCTATTGCATAGCATAAAATTGGCACCATAACTTTGTCTGTGAGCTACAAATGACCCAGAGAGTAAGCTTTAAAATCACAATAATTAATGTAGACAAAAAAGCATAAAATCAGATAAATTCACCAGAAAATTCTAGAGCTATCTATAAACTTAGCCCCAGACTTCCATAATAAAACAGGAGGTAGCTTTTACACTGTTGACCTTACACTCCAATTAATGCAGATACTCCTGAAGGGAGCACCCGGTTTGATCTTTTTGGTCCTCGAGACATGGCTGTTATCTTTTTGGACTGACTTCGTCAAAAGCCCGTCATATTTTTGTTGCATGGATGTGAATTGAAAAACAGCTTTTCATCTGTTTTCAAAGTCAGTCTTTTGACTGGTTTGTCTCATGTCTGACTATTATTGTGCTGCCATCACACAAGCACAATTCATAGAAAGGAATGTAGTGAATTTCCTGTTAGCTCTTGGGGGGATATGGTTTGTTTTTCCTGTTGCTTGGGAGCCAATTTTTTTTTTCTCTTGCCCTCTTTAACTTCCTGTGTAGGAGCTTGATTTTTACAGAGAGGCTGCGGAGGTGAGCGTCAGAAGCCATTGATCAGACTCCTGCTATCCGTCACCCTGCGCCCCCCTCCTTTCACCAAGATATACTCCCAGATCACATCCATTTGTGTGTCAAGTATGTGGGTCGTGCTTTTCTAACGTGAATTTGAAGGGGGACAAAGAAAGGAGAAATGCTTTTTTAAGCATCATTTTAGAAAATTAAAGCACTAAGCCCACATTGGTGACTTTGTAGGGAGGTGGTGGCCCTTCTGGTGGTGGAGATGATCAGGATCTCATGCCATGCTGCTGGTTGGTGTACTTTGGGTGCTTCCAATGCTAGCGTTTGCACTGCTGTTCTCAGAGGGTGATGGGTTAGTGGAGACAGGTTGCCGCTTTGCTCCTGAGCAGGGACATCCTGAGAAAAGAGGAGAGAGAGTCCAATATGAGCTTGGAAATATGACCACAAAAAGGAAAAAAAGAGATAAAAAAGTAGAGTTTTCTTACCAGGTAGATTTGCAGCAGTTGAGCTAATGTCCAGTCCAGTTGGGTATCCTAAACAAGCCAAAATGTCATAATTCAAAGCCCAATAAAAACACCAATTCAATAAGACAGCTCCCCATTTTCAGTCAAACTTGCCTGTTTTAATTTTGATAAACCACAGCGCTCCAATAAGTAAAACTCCAATCATGAAGCCTCCAAATGCGACACCCAGGACACCAGGTAAGCCGAAATCAAAACAGGGAGGAGCTGAAAGATAAAGAAGAAAACAAACAATGAATGCAAGCATCAGTTAACCAGCAGAGAAAACAATAATAACTAAAGAGTTTGAACTTTGAGAGTTTTTATTGTTCAACCAACTGATGGCATGGCACAGCTTTCCCAAATTTAAGTACGCCATGGATCAGTTTAGCTTCTTCCTGGACCCAATAGTACGCTCATACAAGCAAAACATGAGGTTCGAAGACATTGTGCTTTTTTACCTCTGTGATACAAACAATAACACAGTGAATCCTGGTTGTGAAGTATGGCCACTGGATGGCACATGGCCCATTTCCATTAGCCCTACTCTACTCTACTTGACTCTACCCGGCTCTACTCTACTTGCTTTGTGCTGCTTTTCCATTAGCCCCAGTCGCCTGCCCAACGGTGTGCAGTGTCGCTGTAAACAGCTGAGCGGCACTGTGGAGACGTCATTTTTAACGCGACACAGCAATCTGTGGCTTTTTGTCACAAACAGAGTAAAAAAGAAAATCAGAAAAAGGCTGCAGGTGGCAAGAAGAAATACCCCTTGAGAAGCACAGGAGAGTTTTGGAAGCTATACAACAGAATGAAGCCGAGGACGAGAGCAATCGAGCTGCAAAGAAAAGATGTATAAGGGTAAGCTAATGGTAGCTACCGCTAGCATGCTAGGTCGTCGGGTTCATGACTCATCGATGATGACATTGTCTGACCAATTAGTAGCCGGCAGTCAGTGATGTCACCTTTTGGTCTTGACCCAGCTTGCTTGGAACCAGAGCGGAGTAGGTGCTAAAACTAGCTTGTTTTAGAAGGTACCGGGCTAGTGGAAATCGAGGAGGGCTGAGTAGAGTAGGGCCAACAGAGATGTGGTAAAGTCAAAAGTAAAATCTTGGGAAGTACAACTGGAAAGTTATTCAAATAGACATTCAACCCAGTATCAACTTGAGGGGAAAACATCCATTGACTGAGCTCAGAAAAAGTATATCTCTTTAAAAAGGCCCCATACTGGGCAATATGCACTTTTTAATGATTGTATACAAAAGTATCTTAATGGCCTGTCTGCAACCTCTGCAACAAGAGAAAAAAACAATTTTCTATTCCCCTGTTGCTTGATCCTCATCTCAGACCTTTTCAACAGTCTTTTTGAAAATTTTCTCTCAGTCTATAATCATGTAATTTTCCCAGGCATGTGGCAGTCAGTGGAGGTGCCACTGTTTCTGACAGAGAGAGAGAATACAGCACTGTCAGGGGAGATCTGCATATGATTCAGTGATTCTAAATATACTCTTAAAGTCATGAAAAAAGAATAAATAAACCTGAGTTTAGGCAAATTATGACCTCTTGAAAGCCATGTGTCTTTCCTTACTAATACCTGTATAATATGAAGGTCATTCGCATGTTTCAACATGCTTTTCAGAATATATTTCATGATACAGTACAGGCCAAAAGTTTGGACACACCTTCTTAGTCAATGTGTTTTCTTTATTTTCATCACTAATTACATTGTAGATTCTCATTGAAGGTATCAAAACTATGAGTGAACATGTGTGGAATTATGTACCTAACAAAAAGGTGTGAAATAAATAAAAACATGTCTTATATTCTAGTTTCTTCAAAGTAACCACTCTTTGCTCTGATTACTGCTTTGCAGACTTTTGTCATTCTCTTTATGAACTTCAAGAAGTAGTCACCTGAAATGGTTTTCACTTCTCAGGTGTGCCTTTCCAGGGTTAATTAATGGAGTTTCTTGCCTTTTTAATGGGGTTGGGACCATCATTTGTGCTGTTCAGAAGTCAGGCTGATGCACAGCCCACAGCCCTATTAGACAACTGAAAATGGGATGTCAAATCTCAAGAGGCCTTAAACACATATATACTTAACGGAGACACATATGCAGGTCTATGGTCCATTGATCTGTCACTAACTTTAGTTCTTACTTTAGGCCACTTGTCTCCTCTTACCTCCCTTCCTTCACCCAACACAGCATCGTGTGGATTTGCTGTTCATCATGAGACAGGGATCCACATTCAAGATTTCCTGCTGCTTAACAGAAGGTTTTTTCTTGCCACTATGATGGAGGGATTCATGATTGGCTATATGGATTCATGTTGGGTGTTGGATGTATATATTTGTATATGTGTATTTTTATACGTATATGTGTATCTATGCATATATGTGTATCCATAAAATGAAGAGCTTTATGCTCTATTGTTGTCTTGAGATAACACTTGTTATGAATTGGCTCTATACAAATACAG
This sequence comes from Scarus forsteni, assembly GCA_036419115.1. Taxonomy (NCBI): domain Eukaryota; kingdom Metazoa; phylum Chordata; class Actinopteri; order Labriformes; family Labridae; genus Scarus; species Scarus forsteni. Next base: position 11,824,566 of record JAZDUH010000359.1, on the reverse strand, counting down.
ATTGACTGGCTGATGATTGATTGACTACTGTTAGAATTAATATTATGGCAAGAATCAGCTAAGTTAAGAGAAACAAGTGGCCATCATTACTTCAGTGAGAATCTTTGGCCTGTACTGCATACTACATAAAAAGGTTCTTGTGAGTTTTCCATGTTTTCAATGGTGTATTTGGCTGAACATTTAATGATAATATGGCAGCAAATTTGGCACTTGCTAGCATTGTTGTTAGCTCATCAAGCAGTTCTGTTGAGATGAGACTTTGCTGTAGAATGTGCTTCTTTTCTTCATATATATATATACATGAACATATTTATTACTTCTATGGATGAAGTCACTACTAGTCCACCTTTTTCTCAGCAGTACTACAAAGAACTTTTTAATAACGCATAGAGCAGTTTATACATCAAACCAAATTTTTTCATTTGAAAGGAGGAAATGACAAATGATGAAATGTAGTAAAACCCTTTTAGTCACAGAATCAGCATTCAACTAAAACAATTGTTTTTAAAGTCTCCTATCAGCATTTGTTCTGGTTTTAATTGCAGTTTTATATCTTCTGATCTTTTCAGGCAACAATATCTTTATTTCAAGAAGCAGTTACCTCCTGCTGTGCCAGAATGTGCCTGCTTTAACAACATAACCAACTAGCAGACCATAGTTTTTGATCAAACAGTAGTAAATAAACCATGAGCTCAGTGTGATTTCTCCCAAATTTTAAAGATACCTGTGGCTGACCAAACTGACAGGTCAATTTAAAGATGAACGGTTCAGTCTTTAACACAAATATCAGAAAAAAATGAAGGCCTGATGTAAAATAACTGCACTTTAATTCTCATCACATTATGATCCAAGCCCCTTGCTGCAGACAACCATTCATTACTTAAGCAGGGTTAGACCTCAGCTCAACTGAAATGAAAAGAACACATATTATGCAACATTTCTTCAGTTCTAATTTACTAACACAATTTCCATTCAAATTTGGCATTGGAGATGTTCTTCGGGCAAGCTGTGCGCTGTCTAGCACCCCAACACCGAGCTGCACTGCTGACAAAACTAATAGGAAACATAAAAACCCTGAGCCAACAGCAATGAAAAATATGATCTTCCTCATTTCTTCATTGAAAAGATTTTAAAAGAGGAAAAAATCACAGCAACTCAGACCTCTGATGTACTGTGGCACAAAAATACAGTCCTTGTCTGGCAAGGTTCTTACATTGTGGTCTTGCAAGGCCACACAGTACACAGGACTGCCTTCAAAGGGACGTCATCTAAAGGAGACTGTACAAAAGATCAGTGACATTTTTACCCTGAACTCAGACATCTTTGAACATTGTGTGGTACAAAGCGAGTACTCACAATGCTGGCAAATGTGGGAAGAGGCAAGATACTCAATAAAATTGCTTTAAAAAAGTGGATTTTGGAAACACCTCAAGTTTTTAACTTAACTCTGAAATTATCTTTTATTCTTTCAACAACTGGTTATTCAAAATGTCAAACATGAGACTGTCTACCATTGATGCTGCTCCTGTAGGACTGCTTATTCTCCTCAATTACTCAAACCAGCCATGGTAATATCACTAAAACTTTAAAGGCAAGTCCCCCTACATAATCAGTGTAATGACAAAACTGAATCTGAAATCACTAGGGTAGAAACTAGTGAGCTGACTAAATGAGGTGGCATATGGTCACATTATCACGTGCTCAAGGGTGGCTTGGGAAATTAATTTTCAGGGTAATACAGATAAATATGACCTTTAGAAAATCAAAATTCAGCTTCTAGTGAAAGACTCTTCAATACAGTTAAATGGGAGAGAAATAGGGTGCTGGTTTGGCGGAGTGGTTAGCAACCAGGCACTTCACAAATGTGCCCATGGTTTGTTGTGGATGAGGAGTGGGCCAGCTGCTTCACACTTAATCGCCACACAGCCCAATCTTTGTTTTTTATTTAGGAATTAACAGTGTGGAGTTTTTGTGCCTCTCCTCCATTTTATACTCAAAGGTGAACATCTCTTGTCCCTAATGGTTACATTGTGAGCGCTCTCTGTTGGATCAGTTGGGCAGTTCACTGCTTCAGGTACCGTCATGTTTTACTGCACTGTATATTTTCAACTAGAAGGTACATTAACTGTTGGAATACACATTTTGACTCCAAGTTCAAATGGATATTTGAATATATAAGACAACAATGCTGCTTCTGGGGGAGCTGGTTTGGCGGAGTGGTTAGCGACCAGGCTTGTCCCATATACATACTTCTGCCAGTCCGGGTTCGAATCCAGCCTGCGACCAGTTTGCAGAGTGTCTTCCCCTACTCTCTCACTCCCTTTCACAGGCCTATCCACTGTCTCTCTTCTATCAATAAAGGCACAAAATGCCCCAAAAATATATTTTAAAAAATGGGAGAGAAATAGGCTTGTTACCCCTGCAATGTCAAATGGATATACTACACAGTGATAGTTTCAAGTAATGATGTAAAAGTCACTGGAAATTCTTGGAAGAACATTCAAGTCACCCCACTGTTTTGCTTCTCTTATGAATAAACATTGCACCTCATATTATTGCCTGCCTTAAGAAAAGTGATGAGTACAGCCTGAGACTTGGTGATCAGGGTGATTGGCATACGGATCCATGTTAGATTACATAGGTGTCCTTACGAGGCAGCAATTCAACCCACAGATGAACCAGAAAGTCATGGTACTAAGAAATAACAAAAGGCTAGCAGATATTCATTTGAACCAGGCTAACAACCAAGAAACAGTCTTTATCAGCCACATTGTTTGGCAAATGAAAACGTTTCTTAAGGTAGGAGCAAAGGTCATTTCTAGGCATCTATACAGTCATTGCTGCCATTAAATAATTTAACACTGATGCTTTCCTCTGCTTTTGTCATAGCATCAAGCACACAGTTTTCTCATGTGCTACAGCCACAATGTAACAGTCATGTATCTCAACAATGTCTTGGTTAAAAAGACAGACGTGTGTGAGAGTGTGCAAAGTTAAACTCAATTAGATGACACTTTGGATATTTGATGAATTAAGCTCCACCCGTTGAGTATCTGTTACAAATGTATTGTCATCTCATATTTGCACAAGTGGTAGGTATCAAGACTCCATGCATTTATTAATTCTCTGCTTATCTTTGGGGCTCATGAAGCCATTGTCATTTGGCAATACCCGGGTGTTACCACCACTTCCACGCTCAGTTACACCAAAAGACAACTTAGAGTCATGAGTTAACGTAATGTGCATGTTTTTGGTCTGCAGGAAGAAACAGATAGCCTTGGCAAAGCAGCTGGGTTTGCCAGATGCTGTCTGTAATTAGAAGGACATTCTCATCCCTTTCTATGGGATGTTGCACATGTGGGCTTAAAATATATCCTGTGGATACCTGGAACAGTCCATATGACATGTAAGGCTACCAAACTGAACAGCCTTGACAAAAATCCATGGACGAGAGGAACGTATGAATATTACAATGAGGGGTTAATCAAGCAACCTTCTGCTGTGTGGCATAAGCACAACCTGCTGCACAAGCATTCAGCACATCTATAGAAGACACAACTAGAGTATTAATTTACGTCTGTGTAGGGGTGGGCGATATGACAAAAATATATCACGATTTTTTGAAAATAAAATCACGATCACAATTTTATCCCGATTCTTTTTTACGTTGATTTTTCTAGACTGATTTGCATTATTTGACCATTTTTTCCCTATGTTTAATATATAAAGCATGTAAAACCCTAAAAGGAAAAAAAACGACAATGTAAGCCAAAGAAAATTTCTGAACAGGTTTTGATTTAAATAGTGCAGTTTTGATAAAAATGTGCAATAAATTTAAACACAAAAGGTAATGAACAACAATATAGTGCACTTTTGTAACACAAAAACTAAACACACCAAATAGCTTATTGAAAAGGGTCAAATATAAATGCAAACTTAGGTGGGCTTTACACGAATACGAATTTGTAAGACTCCGGTAGAATAAATTATTGATCTGGTGATATTGACACACGGAGACGCGTATTTGTCCATGACTCCGCATCTTTTTTGAAAACGGGTTTGCAAGTGGATATCTGCGTATTCGTCTTCATGCCGTAGTTGGTATAAACAGATAAGTCCGGAAAAGACGGTGACCTCATAGCACCCCTCCTCCTTCGCCCCCAAACCCATGTTGTCACACACTCCAACAACAACAACAACAATGGCAGCAGCCGGGCTGATTCTGATCTTGTTCCAGCAGCTATAAATATTGCTACGACTTCTATACCAACATTTGCTCACAGAACACCAACAACACCACCTTCGGCAACAACAGCAACAAGGTCTCACGCAGAGATGAAGCATGTTACGCACGCATGAGCACTTATTGACGTGGAATCCACCTCGGAGCAGAACTGTGATGTTACGAGTGTAGAAACCCAAGAACTACATTACCCAGCATGCAATATGGGTTGGGAGCATGCGTGGAAACCCACAGGTACGTCCCGGCGTGGATTTTGCGTTCTCAAGTAAATACTCAAGCCTATCTACAATACGATGTGTAAACAGCGATCCATGTTTTAATGCCGACTGCAAGACAATACGGTGCCGTCCTCGTGTGAGGAGGGCCTTAAGTAACTGGTTATCTCTTAAAGTGCAACAGTTTGGAACAAATGTTATCTAACTGCAATGTCTATAATCTGAGTGAATAATACAGCTGCTTTAGAACAGATTTTTGTTCAGACATCTTCAAGCTTTTATCTCCTTTTCTCTTTTCGCCATGGCTACACGCTACATAACCAAACAGGAGATCCCACCTGCGCGTAATGTGCTATGATTGGTTAGTCGGGTGTGCGCCAAAGTCTCTGCACCCACACAGCCAATCTGACGATCTTTCTGCTTTATGAGATCATCCCCACGTTATAATCCTTAACGATTTAATATCGTCATATCGCACACCACTACGTCTGCGATTCTCACTCAGGTCATGGCTATCTTAAAGACTCTAAAACAAGGCAACTGGACTGTGATGAGTTTTGGGAGATACCAAAACTCAACACTGGCAAGTTGCCTCATTTTAGAATCTTCAAGAGTGCATTAATGTATTTTTTTTTTAAGTTTGTGATACCAAAATATGGCAAACATTTTTACTAAAGTAAATGTCTTAAGGTTTACTACCTTTAAATTAGACTAACTCCATGGTAGTGGGTTTTTTTCCTTCAAACTATGCAAACATAGAGACTCGGATGTGACAAAAATGATGTGCATTTGCCTTCCAAATACCTGCCAAAAAGAACACTGCTTCAACTGAGTACCAAAAGACAGATTTCTTTGGCACTGCAAGGCTATAAAACCCACAAAACCTCACTGTAAAACCATGCCAACAAGCAGTCAGATTATTTAAATATTCAAAAAACGAGCCAGTATCTCCAAGCAAAGACGCGCATGAGGCAAAACACTGCACAAACACATTATTTTCATTCTCCCTTTGTGTGCTACCTGTTGAGATTCCCCCGCAACTATCCCAAACATTTGGGAGAAACCAATCATCACCTTTGCACGAGTTCTCTCTCACCTCCCTCCACAGCCTTTTGCCTCCTGGTGAAATGTGCTCAGCTAAAAAGTACACTGGGGTTCACACAATGCAGCTTGTCTATTTATTAAGGTAATTCAGAATGGGGAAAAGAAGGATGACAGAGGATGACAAAATGAGAAAGCCATCAGTGTTGAGAGGATGTGTGAATATATGGGGGTGGTTTGACAGCCTCTGCAGAGTTCCTGTATCAGAAAACACATTTGTTATAAAAGCACAATGATTAAGACAGCTGAATGCCTCAATCTAACTTTTAGAGTTCTATAAAATTTTCACAGTTACGACGAGAACATTTCCTTCTCCCATGCTGATATTTGATTAAACACTACCCCAAATCAGCCCAATTAATGCGGTCCAGAGCACTGGAACAGTGACATCTTGTGGCCACGTTCTACAGCTGCACCCCACACAGCCAACTCTCTGTTGATCAGCCAGTCTTGACCTCAAATTTTCTAAAAAACATAACTTCAAGTCTCACAGGTTTTCTCCTGAGACTTTTTTTTTCATGTCTGCAATCAGTCAGTGTGTTAGTTTTTGTAAGTACGGCTGAATAAACAGGAGCAGGAAGCAGAAGCTCCTGCGCAGGTAGAGGAGAGGACAAGAGATGAATGCCTGGGATGTGACTCCCTGGAGACCTTTGAATGAAAACTACAAAACAGGAATGATTACTAAGAGTCCTTCCAAGTTAACCCTTGATGCTCCGACACTCAAGAATGAAAGGCACCAGGTATTGAAAAAAGACCGGCTAAAGCTGGATTTTTCTGACTTGTTCATTTAAATATTTCTTCAGATATTAAAAGAACAGGTCGAAGAATTTTAAGTTAGTTAACAAGAGTGCAGTAACCTGTTTCTGTTCCCACCTACAAAGATATTGGGTGCTTCAGTGGGACCAAAGCTTTATTTTCAACGAGGATGCTGTTGTATTGAACTTTATCAAAGCTGTTTTCAAGAAAAACAAGTAAGTAGGCATTTATATATTTAATGATATGGCAGTAATTCAAAGAGTAAGTGGTAAATAAGTATTTAAGTATGTAAGAAAGAAGATAAGTATTGTAGTCATTAAGAAGTAGGGTAGTAGGCATGTAAGTTAGAGTAAGATAAGTAGGCAAAGCGCACCATGCATCATATATCTGGCTCATAGTTCTGTGCATACCTATGCTTTTGCTAGCAGTTTTTCAGTTTGATTCAGCTTTAACAACTTGGCAATACATGCTAATAAACTAATATCTTTGGGTATTAGCATCATCTAGTTTGTTCTGAGACAGCATATTTTACACAATTACATTATTAAGCATGCCATGGATCATTAACACTATGCACAAGAGTTCTGGCAACAGTCATAACAATGAATAAAACAGAACAGCAACGGTTAAAAATAAAGAAATAAAACATTTTAAGCTTATTTGTATGAGCTTTTGTGAAAGCTGCAGCTTCTATGTTCATGAAAAGAGTGTTCGAGTGTGTCAGGGCTGCATTTTTAAAGCCATTTAGAAACCCTGTGATTCAGTCAAAGCCAAGAGGCCACTGGCATGCTGACATTCTTTTGTACAACAGTTCTGAAAGCTGCCTTTTCATATTAAAAGTAATCAGGAACAGATGGTAACTTTTACTTTTCTCAACCTCCACACAAAGTTAGAAAACATGACACACAACTTTTTACTGCCAGAGGTTAAGGGAGAGTAATTTTATTGGCCTATGTAATGTGCATAAGAAGAACAAGTTTGATAAATCAAGGCAAAAGCTGTATGCTATTGTGGATTCATATAGCCCAGCAGTTTTATATCATGCATACTTGGGCTAAAGCTCTTGAGGAGCCCATGTGTCATCCTTTCTTAGGTTCACATATTCAGCTTCCATGATTGCTTCAGCATATTCACAATCACAAATGTTCAAAAACCTAGTTTACACATACTGAGTTCTAATGATCCACCTGTATTCTCATTCTGTCTGAGACTCTGTTTGGGCCCCTGCTGCTTTTAGGTCCCCTTTCCCGGAGTGGGTGATCCACTTTGGTTTGTTCTCCCATCTACTCTGTGGGAATCGGTTGATTCAGAGCCATGTTTTCACATATTTAGCATTCTGTCTAAGGTCTCTGCACTGGGCTGGCTACCACAAGCCAATGGACTTAAACTGTTAGCAGAGCAATGGTAGGACATCACATTGGTAGGTACTGGGGCTGTTAACAGAGAGAGGGAGAGGGTGAAATCCTGATGCTGCTGAATTTTTGTCTTTTGCATAAATAAATGTAATCACAGGAAGGAGGTATGCTCTTTAAAGAAGGCATTTACACCCTCTTATGCTAGTTTCTAGCTCAATTTACTATTGTATCTCTATAATAAAACGCATTTAAGCCCGAAAGGTTATATTTAAAAAGTCAGTTGACTTAGAGTGGTACCTAAAATGAAAAAGTGTGTGCTGTTTACACTGCTCAAAAAATAAAGGGAATAATTAAACAACCAAGTGTAACTCCAAGTCCATCACACTTCTGGGATAGCAGGCTGCCCAGTTTTTAAGTAACACTAATTGTGAATCAACTGCTGGTGTGCAAATGGAACAGACAACAGGTGGAAAAGAGAGGCAATTAGCAAGACAGCACTATAAAGGAACGATTCTGCAGGTGGTGACCACGGATCATTTCTCTGCCCTCATCTTTTCTGGCAGATAATTTGCCACTTTCGCAATTTGGCAGTACTCCCACCACTCATGGTATTATGAGGTGGCAGAAGTTGCCCAGGTAGTGCAGCTCCTTCAGGATGGCACATCAATGCGCACTGTGGCAAGAAGGTTTGCTGTGTCGCCCAGCACTGTGCAAAGAGCATGGAGGAGATACCAGGGGGCAGGCCAGGACACCAGGAGACGTGGAGGGAGACAACAACCCTACAGCAGGACCGTTATCTACTGGAGGACGAGGAGGAGCACTGCCAGAGCCCCACAAAGTGACCTCCAACAGCCAACTATGTTTCTGTGCATGTTTCTGCTCAAATAGTCAGAAACCGACTCTATGAGGGTGGTATTAGAGCCCAACATCCACAAGTGGGGCATGCACCTACAGCTCAACACCATGCAGTCCGGTTGGCATTTGGCAGAGAACATTGAGATTGGCAGATACGCCACTGGCGTCCTGTACTCTTCACTGTTGAGAGCAGTTTCACCCTGAGCACGTTTGACAGATGTGACAGAGTCTGGAAATGCCGTGAAGAATGTTCTGCTGCCTGCAACATCCTCCAGAATGACCGTTTTAGCAGTGGGTCAGTGATGGTCTGGAGAGGGCCACACAGCCCTCTATGTGCTAGCCAGGGGTACCCTGACTGCCATTAGGTACCAGGATGAGATCATGAGACCCACTGCGAGAACATATGCTAATGCTGTGGGCCATCAGTTTCTTTTGATGCACAACAACGCAAGGCCTCATGTGGTTGGAGTGTGCATGATGAGGGCATTGATGTTATGGTCTGGTCTGCCCGTTCCCCAGACCAACATCTGATTGAGCACATCTGGGTCATCATGTCTCGTTCCATCCTCCGGCACCACGTTGCACCACAGACTGTCCAGGAGTTCACTGATGCTCTGATCCAGGTCTGGGAGGAGATTCCCCAGGAGAGCATCCGTCAGGTTTATGCCCAGGCATTGTGGGGAGTGCATACAGGCACATGGAGGCCACACACACGACTGAGGCTCATTTTGACTCATCTTGTGGAATCTCCACAGAAGTTGGATCAGTCTGTGATCCGATTTTCCACTTTAATATTGAGTGTGATTCTGAATCCAGACCTTCATGAGATGAAGAATTTGATTTCCATGAACCATTCTTCTGCTGTTTTCATTCTCAACGTATTCCACTATGTAATGAACAAAGATTTTCGTCCACAATCTGTCATTCTTTGAGATCAAAGAGGTGTTGTTTGAGTGTTCCCTTTATTTTTTGAGCAGTGTACTCTGTGTCAGTGTCCCAATTCAGGGATCATTTTCTTTTAAGGACACATTTAATGGATAATTTCATAATATCAATTTCACCTACCAACATTTCAGAGTAAAAAAAAAGGTTGGACCTGGTGCATCCTTTCTGGCTTTACCTATGCCAAGAATCAGATACCCTAATTCAAACGAGGAGGCACACTCTCAAATACAAAAACTATCTTTTAAATGCAGAAAATTTATTTCAACTCTACAACCAGCAACTGACCAGTACTTATGCTATGAATAACACACTTTCACACTTCTAACTTGCTGGATAAGTCATATGATGTTACGTTATGTTGGCTTGTTCCTGAGCAGCTGTCAGGGTTGTGAACCACAGTTACAACAAAATAGGTGAAGATAGTTATTGATATAAACAGGAAATCTTCAGTAAATTAAACAGCCAAAGTTAGGTTTGGCCTGAGAAGTCTACACAGCCTACAAAAGCTGGATCCATCAAAGAACGCTACCCCTGAATTGGGACACAACTGCTGTCAATATTCATGGATGCCTGCTGTCCAATAAGATAACTTTGTCAGTAAGAACTAACAAGTGTATAAAAATCTGTTTAACTGTGAGTTTCTAGCATTTTCCAGGTGACCTACTTTAAATTATTCCCTACTTTTTTTTATATCCGTCTACACAGGAAATAAATCATCCATTTTTCCTGGAAATGCATCACCTGCGTGTTGACGATCCTTTGTGTAAAGAAACACATCTCCCCTTGTTTGACTCATTGGTGTTGACTTCCCCGACAATAGCAACAGGCTTAGTGGTCGTGTTTGGACAGAAACCCAGTCAGACCCTCTTTGGAAACACAAAGGACTTCACCTCCGCTCCCCTGAGGGCCATTACTTCTGATTGTGGCCACAAGGTCAGCCTGCAGGCCTTCCTAAAGGACGAGGCCCAGCCCTGCAGCCCCGCAGACCCTCAGCCCCCTCACTGCTTTCACTGAATATCCTGACTTCACTATGACAACAGACTTACAAATTAAAGTAAGAGCAGGCACAACATTTCACCAACTAAGAATTAAAAAAGCAGGTAAAACTAATTTGATATAGAGGTTTCTGCGAGCACAGAAAGTTTATTTCAGAGTAGAAAAATGCACGACTCTTATGGCAGTGTTAATCAGAAATAAGTATCACAGCTTTGTATTGGTTATAATAGGAACAACACATTTCTGTGTTTTTTTTTTTTTTTTTCATTTTAATGTACTGAAAGCATCAGACTACTACGCATTTCCATTCATTTTGTGACATAGCGAACACCAAATTTAAGTCTCTCACATTCATTATGTTTTATCTTTTTTTGTTAAACAGGGACTTTTGTGTATCCTTCTGAAAATCCGACCACAACAGGAGGAAGACTACATCTTTTTTGGGCACTTTTTGGCTTGTAATGACAGTGGAGAGACAGTGGAGTGACTCGGAAAGAAGCAGAGAGAAAGGGAAGATAAGTGTCAAATGGGCTGGATGCTGGACTTGACCCTGGGCACAAGGCGAGAGTCTCAATATTTTCCCAGATTTTAAATATCATAACATTTCTTACCATTTACTCACCATTCACCCAGCTGGACTGAGAGACAGGGTTTTTTCATTTTATTCTAAAACTCTGAGTTTAAGGGCTTTTGCACACCAGATAAACGGATAATTATCTTCTTTGATTTATTTTATTTTATTTCATAGCCAACCAGCAACTTCATATTGTCAAGGAAAGTGGTGGCTTTTATTTTTCAGACTGCGCTGTTTTTTTTTCTGAAGTTTCACATCCAGTAAGCCCACAGCAGATCAATGGAAGTACTTGTTGGCACAAAACATTCAACACGGTGGACAACTTGAAATGGGGGCATGTGGGGTGCCTCAAGGATAAATCCCTGGGTCCATCTTTTTTAAGTGTTGTAACTTCCTTGTACCCAAAGATATCATAACATCTCTTACCATGCCTCCTCTTCTGACCAAAATACTATACTGACAAGGCAGGGACTTCCTACGTCTTTATAAGTCCAAGAGTGGAAAATGACAGGTGGGGTGCCACACAAACTAATTCTAGGACCCATTTGTTCATTATTTACAGGATTCCTCGTTCTTAATCCTGTAAGGCCCAAGACCTAAGATTATAGCCAGAAAATTCTAATTTTTTGGAGATAAAATTTTTATTTCACTTTCTGCTAAAATCCTACAAAAATCAAAATGTCCATAACATATAGATTTTTAGTATTATACATCATAGAAGTATACATGAAGTGTTTTTGGCAACTGATAATCCATTTGAGGACATTTTTATCATTTATCTGATTATATTCAGATGTTTTTTTTGTAATTTGTTGATCATATTGAGTAGATAGAGGTATTATAAAAGTATGCATCAATAGGATACAATTGGCGTTATAGGGTTAAATTCTAGGACACTATTACACTGCCTCATTTACACGTCCTTTCTTTCACATTTAACATACCATCCAACCTGCTTACCATATCCACAAGACAGGGAGTTTTTGTCTTCATTGGAAATTCCAAATCTAGACACAGAAAGATAACATACGGGGTGCCCCATGGATCTATCCTTGAGCCCATTTGTTTTATCATCTACATGCTGCCATGGCTTCAGATTTCAGGACATCATAACATCTCTTACCATTTCTATGCGGATGACAAGTGTTAACTAAGCTGAAGTTAAAGTCTTGATCACAGAACTCATTGTACTATGACTTAATTGAAAAAATGAAAATGATGTAAAATGGTTGATGATTTGGAGTTTAAACTGAACTCACTCGGTGGTTGCAGACACGGCTGGGCCACCTCCAGATTCCTCTTCACTCTTCCTCCATCTCCACATTTCTTGTGAGGTTGTCAAAAAAATATAGGACATGTCAACATCATCCACAAAAAAAGTCACTGTGCCATGAGGTCACATATTCTACCTCACATATCTGAATTAATCTTTCATTCCAAGTGCTTTGTGATGAATAGTTGATGATTTCGTACCTCACTGTAACAGAGTTTGATGGAGCACTCCAGGTCCCACGTGGTGGACTCCAGCTCCTGCAGCTGATCTAAGGAGAAGCTGAGGCGGGTGCTGATGGGACACAGGTTGACTGGGCAGGTCTCTGGTATGAAGGGAAGCTCTTTGATTACAGGACATGATCCTTTGGAGCGCACAAAGCAGCTCATCACCTTGATGGTCAAGACAATGCCTCCCAAAGCATGCCCTGATATCTAAAGGTAATGGAAAGGGGATCAATTAACTAGAGCAGGAAAGAGAGAGCACATGAACGTTTCAGATTTAAGGAAGGGGAAAGGGACAGGGATTATCTGCTTTAGGTGTTTATCAGAATGTGCATTATCCACCATATACCAAGCCAAGTGAACCATGATAACTGGTTTATTGTCTATGAATCTGAAGCACTAAATTTGTCATTTCAGAAGTCAGTCTTCAAAATCAAACATCCATGAAGCAGAGTTTAGGCAAAATAGGCTCTTTAAACTTTAACAATTAACTCAGGATAAATGTAAGTTCTGGTTTGGTTAAAATGTCTGTGGATGAACTGAAGCATGCAAAATAGAGATGTGGCAATGTTTTCTTTTTTTCTACTTTTAAATTATATATATTTGTTAAGATAATAAGTGTTGTAATTTAAATGTTAAAAAGTATTTATCCTAGCGGTTGGAGTTGTTACTTCTATCAAAAATGTACACACTGAACAAGCTCTTCAAGTCTGCACTGATTGTAAACGTGTGATTGATTTCTCACCTCTGCATAAATCCTCTTGTCACTCTGCACCTTTGCGCTGGGGTCTAGAGGAGAGCGGTAGTCCGGGGAGGCGTAAAGCTGCATCGTCAGAGGCATCTGAGTTGGGGTCTTTGTCGTGACTACTGTGACTGTTTCTGGTACTGTTTCTGGTACTGTTTCTGTAACTTGAAGAGAAATAGATAAAATTAAAAAATTAGCAGTAGAAGATGAGCCCATTCAAATATTCTTTCACTTATGCTTGATTAACTCAACAAAATTTAGAACTAGGGATGGGGAGTTTTTAGTTTTATTGATATTGCTACCCTTATTGATGCCCTGTTTCGATATCATTATTAGTACTTTTCTATTGTTTGGTAGATAAAGGGCACCATCAAGTTTAAATATGATCTATTATCATTTTTAAAACATGTGTCGTGTGTTCTTATTTTTATTAATATATTCTTTTACCTCATTTTTCATTTTTTCAGACTTTAGTTTGTATAATTGTATAAATTTATTTGACAGGAGCCATGCAACTGTTGAGCTAGAGACAGCTATAAACTATATTTACATCCAGAGTTTCCTGGGCTGGATGTCTAAAACATACCTTGAATACATTATGCCATAATGCATATTTGCTACTTCATCTATCCAGCCTGTTTCCATTTGGACTTCATCGCTGGATCAATACTTTAGTTTGGGGGCACTTTCACAAGAAGGTGAGAAGGATGGCACTCCTGCAGCAACTAGTACAGACCTGATCAAAATCTTAGGATCAGTTGAAAAATTGCTAGAATATGCATTTTGCACATTTGGACCTTAGTGAGGTTTTAAATAGAGCTACAATATGCAAAAGCAAGAAGGGGGAGTGTGACAAAAAGCACTTTGAAAAAGTAATTTATTGAAAACAACAAGTAAACTGAAATAGGTTGTTTATCAGCTGATCAAAAGTTTAAGAACATCGCTCAAAAAATTACAAAAAACTCTCCATACCAGAACAAAATTTTTTCTCAGTAGGACTCAGTAATGAGTAGCTCCACTGTTCTTGTTAATCACTTCAATCACTTTGTTTTTTGTTTTTGAAACCCTTTTCCCGCAGCTGTCGTCTGATGGTCATTGCGCTGCAGTCGGCACCAGTAAGGGCCTTAATTTGGGTCGAGGACCGCCCTGTGTCTTGACTAACAGCCAATCGGATCCTCTGGCTCAGCGCAGGTGTAATTCTTTTGGGTCTACCACTTGACTTTTTTGTTACACAATGCTCGGGATCTTTCAAAAAATTTACAATGACTGTCTTACTGCGTCCAACCTCAGCAGTAACGGCACGCTGCGAGAGGCCTTGCTTGTGCAGCTCGACGATCCGACCACGTTCAAGAAGAGAAAGCTTCTTAGCTTTAGCCATCAGGAGGGCATGACCGTGTGAATGCCTGACAGAAAATGAAAATTTTGAGCAGATTTTGGCTTTAATAGCCTGTGGTCTTGAACTTTTGATCAGCTGATAAACAACATGTTGCAGTTTACTTGCTGTTTTCAATAAATTACTTTTTCAAAGTGCTTTTTGTCACACTCCCCCTTCTTGCTTTTGCATATTGTAGCTCTACTTAAAACCTCATTAAGGTCCAAATGTGCAAAATGCATATTCTAGCAATTTTTCAACTGGTCTTAAGATTTTGATCAGGTCTGTATCATGTGTTTTGTGTGTTCCAAAAAAATAAGGATGTTAACTGGGTCAGATCTACGAGACTCAATTGTAGTATTCATCAGACTAATTGACTTTATTTGCAGGATTTTAAAAATCCATACCTAGGTCAGGTTTGGATCTCTATCCTGCTTTGTTTAGGATAACAAACATGTGGCAATAGCCCTATTCTCAGTCCTTTTACCTCTGGCATTTGCAAAACTTCATCTTATCTGTTTAAAGACCAAGAAGTTTAAATTAAACCTTAATCTCTTTTCTTACCTTCCAAGTTATCTTTTCCCCCCAGAACCAGCAGAATCATAGAGTCATCTGGTCTGACTTCAGTGTAGCTGGTGAAAGTAGTGAGTCTGAAGTGAGCCAGAGCTTTCCTCTGCACATCCTCTGCACCATCATTGTTCATGGTGAATGAAGGTGGGAGTGTATGTGTCATGGTTGCGAGAACGATGTTGTTGTTGGACTACAAACAGAGAAGAAAAGTCACAGAAATTGTTAGTGCCCCTCTCTGCAGGAAAAGTAGGATTTAGTGGGCATACAGCTGGAAATCACTTAACCCTGATGATTTATGAGCTTTGAATGGAACGTAATTCCACCATGACAGGGTCAAAGAACAGTAAATATGCCAATATTTTGTGGATCGGCCAACGAGGGCTGAGTGTTTACTTACACCAAACTGTGCAAGCTGTGGGTTAAGGAGGGTCCATGTGGTGCCCTGGGGTCCCCTTAGAAACAGCTTGGTCATCTTAGTATCAATGCGTAGTGATACATTGCTGCCATAGACAGAATAAAGACAGCATAAGTTTAACAAAGAAGCTACAAAATATTAACTAAGATGCCTTATATGTTTTTAATTTTAAAGTTTTACCGCATGTGGGCGTCCTCGGGGATGTTGATGATGTGGAGCTCAGCATCTGTACCAGCAGTCTGGGGCTGTGGAGAGCAGGATTTTAAAGTAGAGAGAGGGGATGAGTTGATCATCATGAAGTGCTTTTCTGAGGGGTCTTCACTCCTGAGAATGCAGTCAGGGGAGCCAGGTTTGGTTCCTGTGAAAACCAGAGATGTTCATGTTGTATTAGTACAAATTCATTGAGGTCTGAGATCTGTTTTCAGAGGAAACATGGAAAAGTATCGAGGTAACAAAGTTCAGACAACAGTAAAAATCAAACAGATACAGCATTCACAAAATAATAATAATAATGATAATGATAATAATAGAGATAAAGTCTTAAATTAAACAGGAAAATACAAAAAAGTTTAAATTCAACATTTCATCGAGAGTTTAAAACTACTTAAGGTAACTGTGTTTTATATTTACAAGAGACTGAACAAAACACACTGAGCTAGGATGAGCCTGGAATTATGTCCTAAATGTTTAGCCAACATAGCTGTCTGTGTGTACTGTAGGCTGTCCAGTTGATTTGAAAACATTTATATCGTGTGAGGATTTTTTCAAGTTTCGTTAGTCTTGGTAACCCACATGAGTAAACTACTTTTGATTCTCCTAATCTTGTGTTATACATCTGAAAGTGGTGCTTCTGGACATAAAATCCCCTCTTATCTCCTCCTAATCCTTAAAAATTCCTTCATCAACATTCTTATTTGGATCACCACCAAACTGATATTACTCCTTCCTTGTGTTATGACCAGCATTTGATGAAAATATCATTAAAATCTGTCGAGAACTTATGAAGTTATTGGTGAAAACGTGGAAAACTGCCCTATTTCACAATGTTAACATATCCTTTAAAACTGCTGGATTGAGAACTGTATTAGGGTCACCACCAAAATCAAATTACTTGTTCACTGTGCCATCGAAATGTGTTCATTGCTTTTGAAGTTATTCTGTTAACAAACTCTAAAACACCTGACAAAAACATAACCTCTTTAAAGAAATAAAAGCTAGGAGGTTGCTGATCACATCATATAACGCAGATTTGCGCCAGTGTACCGACATTAATTATTAGAGCTGCTGGAGTGTGGAAAAAATCTTGATCTTGATTATTTAATAGACACTGAGATCATGAGTATAAAACAATACTTTTTAATTTCAACATTTACTTGGATGGGACAGTGCATATTGATGAACACATAATATTTGAGGGTCCATACAACGGCAATGTAACTATGCTGCACGTAGCAAAATGCTAATTTTGATCCATAGTCCAAAGATAAAAGAGAAACATGACACCAAAGATACAGACATAAAATCAGTAAAACACCATAAACAATAACGTACTATTAAAAACAATACAGACTGCATTAAATCTACTTTCCACCTTGAGACACATCAATTCTGTGAGGCTATAACATCTTTACAGTTCATATACTGAATGTCTCCTGCTGAGTCCGTGTGCCTCCCTCACTTCAATATTACAGCTCTGATACTACCTGGAGACAGAGCAAATAAGAGGTCTGCACCTTTACCTCACTCCATCTCTGCAGTATTAAGAGTGGAGGCAAAGCATTACATAAATGTTTTGGCTTGAAACAGCAGCGTGAATGGGCCTTTGGTTGGCTGTTTTTGACGCAGTTCCATATCTCTAACAGATTTTGATTCCCATCCTAAATCCTTTAACATAAAGCAGGGGTGTCCAAACTTTTTATATTGAGGGCCGCATAAAGAGGAATACGTGGACAACTGAGCCTCTTTCTGCGCCACACTTTAAGTGTATTGAAGTTCAAGTTTTAAGGTTTATGGGTGGGTTATAGGGATGTAACAGTATAAAAATTTCATACCACGGTTACTGTGACCAAAATTATCATGGTTATCATTATTATCATGATATTGTTGCAGTGCGCTCAAAATGTTGAAAAAGTACTTTTACACAGTCTTGAAATCATTTAACCCCTTTAATATTCTAATTTTAACAGTTCTTTTGCCTTTTTTGTCAATAACTGTCAGGAAATGTCCTAGAAGTAGCAAGCAAGTATTTGTCATTATTGTGTTATAAATGCTTAAACTGTGTGTAATTACAAGAAGAAAAAAAAGAATTTGTACTTTAAACAGGTTTCTCTTTATAAACAATTGTAAATGAACATGTTCAAAGTTTTAAGATGGCCAAAAAAAATGTAACTGTTTTACAAACACTCCCACATTTTAGTTGGGGGGTGTGAAAACTTGTAAGAGTCTAAGTGAGGCCCCAGGTGCTGGACTTTCAGAGGCCAAACAATGCAAACTGCTCCTCTGTCTGTGAGAGACGGCTGCTTCACCAAGGAGCAGACACACATAGTTCAGGCTTTTCCAGGTAAAGAGCAGCATCACTGTGTGTTGTTGAAACAGTGTGGTAATCAAACACGATATAACGGTAATTTTAGCAGGACACGGTAATAATTACTGTGGGAAATTTTATCGCGGTTTACCATTTTACCGGTAACCATTACATTCCTAGTGGGTTATCACCTGTCAAGGGGCCTTTGTAGCCCGGGCTATTACTAGGTTCACACCAAGTACGGACGAGACCTTTTGAGCAGCAGAGATGGGAGACAGTGACATCTTATCTTCACTTTCAGACACAAAACAAGAGTAAACTGAAGAATGTTGGAGCTTGAAGATGACTATTGCAAAATACTTTGTAAATGAGACCTTGTGGCAAAGTGAATACAGCAGAAAATGTGCATGATTGATGGTATTTGCTACTGTAATCAAAATGTTTTGATTCCTCAACTGTTTTGGGGGCCAATTCAATATGGGTAGCGGGCCACATTTGGTCCCCGGGCCACAGTTTGGACACCTCTGACATAAAGCTACGTCAGGTTAAGGAAAGATCTTTTAAGGGTCATGTGAATGCTACAATATTAGTTTCAACCCATATTTAGTAATAACAAGTAAAAATTTCCTCAAGTTGAAACGACTTATATATTTCGAAGGAAACTTTTGTTAGCACAAACTATCTTGCATGCACGCCACATTTTAATTGAAGAACCTTCCCAAATTAAACATTCCTGAAAAAAAATGTAATTTCCATGATGACTCAGTGGCAGAAACAAGAAAATAATCTCATTTCTTCATTAGTTTTGCTAAGCAATGCTTGGAGTAAAAGTTCTGTAGTCGCAACTTGTACAAAAACTGTAATTCATTTTTTTATGGCCTAACTCAATGTAGGATGCTGTAGTTTAAGACTGAAAATTAAAATTCACCCCTAGGATTTGTTAAGTAAATCTTCATCTTATAAAGCTACTCAATATGATAAAAGGCCAAAGAGATTTTTTTGCTTTATTTCTACACCTTCAATTTCATTTTCTCTTTTCTATACTGGCTTATTTCCTTGTAGCACACTTTATTGATTTAACTCTCTTGTGAACCTGATGATTCAACATATTTTCTATATTATATTGCTGCTCATCCTGCCTGCGGCTGTTTCCATCACAGACAGTTTAGTGTTTAACTTTGCCTCCAGAAGCTGAGAGTCAGACTGCAACAGGAGACCAAATTGTCTGGACAGAGGAATTAGAGCGGTCTCGAGAGAGCATGCAGTGATCTGCCTCAGACCGAGTAATGGTGACAGATGGTTTACAGGTGAGCCCCAAAAAGCTTAAATCGCAACAAACACTTAGTTTCACAACCCTCTGCAGAACATGGGGGTGATTTATGTTTCCCAAAGTCCCACAAATAGCCTCATCGATACCAAACTGTGCTCTGAAGTGAGAAAGGGAAAGAAGCAATGTCGTTACAACAGAATGATAGTGTGAATATTTAGTTTTACCAAGCTTAAGATATTCACAAAACTGCACCTTAAAGGAGAGAACACATATCAAACCTAGGGTGAACTGAGTAATACGTACATATTTGACTGACTTATCCGGCTCAAAGCGGCTTAACATATCTCTTTTGCCTCGGCAATATAATGACCTGAATCAAACCTCATCGACATGTCCAAAAAAACCTGAGGGCCGCGTGCATGTTTTCTCCTCAGCGAGTCTTCAACTTGGCAAAACAGAGCAGTTCAGACATGGGCAGACTTTTTTTCTAAACGCCTACGACGAGGCCTACACAGGTTCACCTCACACCCCATCATGAGCCGAGGGAAGCGGCGAAACAGTGATGTAAACCGCTCCGCTACTTGGGTGATTTTAATGCCCTTGTGGAGTATGAGTCAGTTAAAAGCAGAGGATACAGTAAAAACCAAGAGTGGGTGAAAAGGCAGCGTTTAAGCAGAATTTAAACAACACATCTAAAGTTAGCGGGATGTTAACTTGTCACCTCCTGTAACACCGTGTTCTCTAAAGACCTGGTAAGGCAAAGGGGGATTAAAACTTAATGAATCTACAAAATAATGTTCAAGTTAAACTCCTGCAGCATCAGCAGACTGCACTTCTGTAGCCACACAGAGCTCTGCACACTTCTTAAAGCTGGCCGTGTCTGGAAATAATTGTGCTTGCATGAAGCATCCCCGCTGCTACGGCTGCTGGCAATGGCAACAAATAATATTCTTAATGCCCGGCCTTTGCTCAGCCGTGAACGCTTGCTTTAAATCAAAGTGGTCTGTGCTGTGCTCTGTCTCCAGCATCAGTGGCTATTTGTCCACAGCTTCCCTCTTTTCTAAACGCTTTGTCATATGTAAATACATCCTGTCAGCACGCAGAATGTGCAGCTCAGCACACAGCACTTTAAACAAGCAGAGGATTTGCACTGACTACATGAGATTATCCCATATGGTAAGCTTGTCAATGTACAGGTGTTTGTGTTTTAAACAGCCGGCCTTCTGGGGGTTTATTCAGCTTTAAAACCAGCAGAGTGAAGCTTAAAGGAAAAGATTCCTGGCTGCAAACTCAGAGATTTAAATTTCTCAGGCATAAAGTCAGAAAAGGGAAAATAAAGCAATATTTTTGAGAGGTACAGGCCAGATGCAGATATCAAATTATGGTCACATCAGTTGTGCACACATACTGTAGGCAAAAAAAGGAGATGGAGATAAACCAGAAGATCTTGTTTAATTGGATGTCAGTAAATAAAAAACATTTTGAACTAGAAAAGCACTCGGAGAGCGCAGACCTCCGCCAGCGGCACAGTCCTCTCCCATATTGTGATTTTTACCATAAATATTAGTCCAACCTTTATTTCACGTAAATATTTAGATTCCTTGACCATGAAAACATACCATTAGCAATTGGTTTCATAATGATATCTATTTTAGTTCAGTAGTTATTCACGAAAATCACAGACGGTGATCCGGATCAACACCAAAATTGAATCACTTCTTCCTTTTCCCATGCTGAATATTTCTTTAAAATTTCATCAAAATCCATCCATAACTTTTTGAGTTATTCTGTTCACAGACAGACAGACAGACAGACAAACTCTCCTGAAAACATAACCTCCTTGGCGGTAGTTAAAAAAGCACCCGGAGAGAGCAGACCTCCGCCAGCACCACAGTCCTCACCCATATTGCGATTTTCACCATAAATACAAGTCCTACCTTTATTTCACCTAAATATTTAGATTCCTTAACCATGAAAACACACCATAAGCAATTGGATTCAAAATGATGTGTATTTTAGTTCAGTAGTTATTCACAAATTTTTCGTCATGGCGGATGCAGACGGTGATCTGGATCACTATCAAAATCTAATCATTTGTTCCTTGTCTCAATCTGGACATTTCTTGAAAATTTCATCGATGTTATGATGCTAACAGAGAAACAAACAAACAGACGCTGGCCATAACATAACCTCCTTGGTCTAGGTAACAAGAACTACAAGCCTCTGATGTTGTTGCATAGTGACTGACTTGTCTGCAGGACAGCTTGATGAACTGTAATCAAAAGACAAAACAAATATTTCTATGCAGTTTCTGAAATTTCTGATCTGATAAAATGATCACAACTGTGGAGCATTAAGACATAACCCAGGTAGGTGTGACACTAAATTACAATTTATTACTTTGGCCTTTGGAATTAGGTAGCTCAACTGGTCACATTTTTAATCTACCTGACAACTTTGACAGTGAGTCACAAAGTTAATTCTGAACCCTGGTTTGCTCACTATGTATCTGAGCCCTTTATGATAGCATTCTGTAACGTCCTTGCTGTTGCTGGATGTTACAGTATCAACAGTGATGATGTCAACTGGTTAGTTTCAGCAGGGCAGCAAATGTTGAAGATGAAAAGTTCAAATGCAAAATTAAATTGCACAAGCTTAAAACAAATGTAAAAAACAAAATTGGAGATAAAGAGTTAATCCTAATGTCAAGTGTACCATGCAAATCCAGTTGTTCTCCAATTGGGAATTTACTCTCTTACTGGGACTCAAACTTACAAAAATTCTTCTGTCAAAAGGCTTAATCTAACATAATTATAAATGGTTATTGTAATTATTCATTTTTTTTGCTTTGTTTCTTACAGTTAGTGTTAAATTCAATGTATGCTTTCAGTCAAATGCCAATAAGTAGGTTGAATAAGATTAGGGAGGTGATTGGAATGATTTTAATGATTTTAGGCTTCGTTTACACGAACACTCTGACTTAAAAATGCAAAGATTTTTCCTTTGCGTATTCAAAGTCAGACGTAGACGCTGGAGAGTGCTGCAGTATGCATGCCAGTTCAGTAGATGGCGGTGTAGGTTTGCAGAGAGGCAGTGCTGCAACAATACATGTATAAAGAAGAAATACTTTTCACAAACAACAATGGCGAGTAGACACACAAAGACACAGGAGTTTCTTTTCTGGACAACGAATCAGTTCGAACAACAAATCTGTCGGGA
Organism: Scarus forsteni; assembly: GCA_036419115.1. Classification (NCBI taxonomy): domain Eukaryota; kingdom Metazoa; phylum Chordata; class Actinopteri; order Labriformes; family Labridae; genus Scarus; species Scarus forsteni. The sequence goes on along the minus strand of JAZDUH010000359.1, from coordinate 11,801,917 downwards.
AAATTTTGTTTGGAAAGCAAACCGAGCACGGTAAGAGGCACACAAGCTGTTTTTGTTCCTGGTATGTGCGCAGACTTCACGTGAAGAGTACTGCGCATGCGGTGATGTCAGCATTTCACCCTGAAATGCTCTGATTCGGGTTTACACGGAACTGCATGGAGAGTGTTTTGGGAACTCTCCACTATGGAGCCCGTTTTCAAAAGTTATCGTTTTCGGACAATCAGCAAAGAGTTTCCATGTAAACACAAGGCCAAATGCAATGAAAACGTATCTGATCTGACCATATTTGGCCCCGTTTAAACAACCTGACAGTCTGAACCAATAAAAACAGACTAAATCACAAATTTTGAGAGAAGCTGCTGTTTTCTTGACTATAAATACTATCTATGCTGAGTAAACCCTTTTTCTGTGACTTGCATTAATCACACTTGTTATTGTGAGTCAGCGCAAAAAAAGTTTGTTTTCTGTTTTTTTGTTTAAATAAATAAAGCAGTTTTTTGGAAAAATACACAGAAACTTTTCAAAACAAAATTCCAATAAAACTGAAGTTTGTGACAGACTGCAAATGTAACTGGTTTGAATGAAACGTATTTGTCTCTGCAGAGCAGTATTTCTCAGTGATCTCATTTGAGAAACGTATAATAAGATAAGTTTAGAAGGCAGAGATATCTCTGGAAACAACACTTCATCATTCTCTGATTTCACTGCTGCACACTGACTGCTCTGTTATGTAAGCTGGGGCTGTGTTGTGCTGACTGTAGTTATGTTGCTCTCCCCTGCACAGAAAATATTGTCTTTCAAAGAAGCGAAGATGAAGATAAAGCTTTATAGATAACAAATGTCAGGAACAATAAATCTATTGATGCACACAGAGAAATCTCCAGTTTTCTGGAATCTTAATGCTGCATGTTTTTATGAGCTCTTATTTATGTCTGACTGCTGCATGAAATCTTACCAGATCTTAAAATGGGCTCTTCTTACAATAGCACAGCCACAGAGATAATTTTGTAAGAAATAATCTGACACAAATCCATTGCTATGCAGATATTTCTTACTTTTAGACCTGGGTACTCTGGAAAACTGAATGATCTCCAACTCCAAAGACTCATATCTGAAATCAAACTTTTAGTAACTTTTCAGTAGCTTCTTCAGGGCATTTCAATTTAAAGAAGTCATCAGTTTAATGTGACATCTAAACTGCTGTTTCAGTGGTTTAAAATGGAAATATAATGCCTGCAACCCTGAATTATGTCAATCCACATCTGGCATCCCAGCACATAGTTGTTGGGATGAATTTTATCTCCTCTTTTGGTCTAAGATATATCTTTTATATTTGCTATCCACATTTCCTACTTAGAACTGTAATTAAGTTCATGAAAAATCTGAGTAGGCTAAAACTGCCAACACACTGAACGCGACTTGGCAACCTGGGTGACCGCTCTCCATGTTAAGTCAATGTACAGGCACAATGTGGCGGGGCTAACCCTCCTGCGATGTGACAGATGCACTCTGGGCAACCGCATTGCTCATCTCTTGGTCACCATAGTTGAAAAGTTTGAACTCTTCAGGTGATATCACATGTGGCTGTGCAGCAACAGCTAATCAGCATTGTGTGGGTGTGAGACGATACCTGTGACTGACAGTGAAAGTTCATGTCCGTGTGGGGAAAACTAGTTAGTGAGTACATTAGTTCCACCTCTACGGGGCGGCAGGGAACTTACAGATGATGCTGCTGCAGTTACAGCAGCTGCAGTGTTTTGTGGTTGGTAGGTGAGTGAAAAGGGATACAGTTGGAATAATGTCAGCTAATACATCCTTTCTTGTTAAATGATATGATCGTGGTAAAACTCGAACAGATGTGACGTCACTGAGCAACTGCGACGGGGACCAAAATGATCTATTTATGGATAGGCGACGCTACTTGGGTGGGCCATGTGATTTCAGTCGGAAAGTTGCGTTCAGTGTGAATGCAGGTTAAGAGTCAGAAGCTGACCACTGCATGCTCTTGTCTAAAGATAGCTGTATCCATAGAAGGACACTTCAAGGACATATACAAAACTTGTAAACATGCATAAGACTATATAACTGAGGAAAGAACCTTTGTTCCCCAGTCTTGTGTTAAGAATCATTCTTTAACTACATCTTATACTATCAACAGCACACACACTCATTTATGATCCTTTTATTTTCAGACAAAAGTCTGAGGAAGCTGTACGGGGGAATCCGTGTTGCTCGATGTGTGTGTGTGTCTGCTTCATTCTGTGGTATGTCACAGAAATCCCTCTGTTGTGCAGCTCTTATATGCCAAATGGCCCTATGCCTACAGCTGAACAGTGCCCAAAAATATGCAGCAAAATGATCCCACAGTTTTACCATATGCCTAATTCTGGCTCAATATGATTATTGCAGTTTTTAATAAAGATCATCATCATTCATACTACCATATTGCGAAAGCCCTTATGATAGAGGTAAATGGTCAGCAAGATTTATTTTTTCTGAACATCAAATGATGCATCAACGCCCCACTTTTCTGTGAGCACACAGAGCTCTGATCAGAAACCCTGTATTAAAGGTAAGTTCATAACCAGCTTTGTGGTACTTGGTATCTCTAACAGCAGCTTCAGGCTTTGACAAGCCAACATACTCACACAAAGTTGAGACATAAAGCTCACTTCAAGGTTTTCCCTCTGGCTTCAGCACCATGTGCTTGTCAACAAATGCACAACATCTATGAGGAGCAGTGTTCATTTTATTGACTAATTGTTTTCATCATACTTTTCATCAAAAACCTTTTCTCCCTGATGAAATCTAGACAGTAACTAATAAAAAGAAAAGTGCACATGGACAAATACTAAAACTAAAATAACTGATATTGTCATCAAAAAATAAAACTAAATGAAAATGTTCAGCAGGGACTAAATCCAATCAGACCTAATTTCATCATGCAGAAAGTAGGGACAAGTTCGGAATATGTTATATTGTCGGAAAGGTTGGATGGGTAAGAAGTAGGGCTCGGTATTGATTCAGATTTTCTGGATCGATTCGATTCGATATTACAAGGTCTCAAATAGATTCGATTCACGATTCAATTCCTTATTTATTCAGTCTGGGATATCTTAGTTAAAATAGTGCTGTAAATTTAAAAAGTGACCTTTTGACCTGGTGAATAATTGTTTTAACATGAAGAACTAAACCCAAAGCAGTTACATTACATTAATCATATTTTAATGATATGCATTAATGCATATTCTGCATATTACTTGTTTTTTTGTCCAACTCGTATTTTCCTTTGTACTTGTTAAATCTAAAATACTGTACATCCAGACATCAGCTTTTAAACTTGCCAGTGATGCCCATATAGTGCTTCCACCATGTTTGTTTGCAGTAACATCTCATGAGAGCTTGCTCAGTAGAAAGCAACGCTTAACGCTGATCACACAAGACTAGCAGGGTTGATACCACAGGCTGCTTCTCTGCACATCCAAAGAAGAAAAAACTACCCAAGTGAAACGATCGGCCTTTGGATTTTATGGATCAATTTGAGCCAGTTAAAGGAAAATCGATTATTTTTAACCCTGCCCTAGTAAGAAGGGACATCCAGTCACAACTGTCATAGCTTGGTGGCAGCAGAATAAGTTAGGGAGTGATCCAATCAGGGCTTCTCTCTTAATGAACTGATTTATTCATGTAGAGCAGGTTCACTGTTTGTTGTCAATTCTGGTATTGTAACTGAGATGCATTGCCAGGTAGTCTAAAAAAATCTGACTGCACTTTATACAAAAGTTACATTTGTTTCTGTGAATTTATATTCAAACTTTACTATAATTCAAAGAAGGATAATTAGATGTAGGGGTGTGGGATATGAAGATATTAAATCGTTAAGGATTATAACGATTTAATATCGTCATAAAGCAGAAAGATCGTCAGATCGTCTGTGTGGGCACAGAGACTTTGATGCGCACCCGACTGGCCAATCGTCGCACATTAAGCGCAGTGCATGGAAGGATCTCCTGTTTGGTTCTGTAGCGTGAAGCCATGGCGGAAAGAGAAAAGGAGATAAAAGCTTGAAGATGTCTGTACAAAAATCTGTTCTAAAGCAGCTGTATTATTCACTCAGGATATAGACATTACAGTTAGAAAACATTGGTTCTAAATTGTTGCACTTTAAGAGATAATGTTGATATTGTTGTTCATTACCTTTTATGTTTACATTTATTGCACATTTTTTATAAAAACTGCACTATTTAAATTAAAACCTGTTCAGAAACTTTCTTTGGCTTTAATTGTCCTTTTTTTCTGTTAGGGTTTTACATGTTTTATATGTCAAACATAGGGAAAAAATGGTCAAACATGCAAATTAGTCTAGAAAATCAAAGTAAGAAAGAATCATGATAAAATCTTGATCATGATTTTATCTTTTAAAAATCATGATATATTTTTGCCATATCGCCCACCCCTAATTAGATGTTTTATTTTATCCAAGTGTAAAACAAGGCTTCAAAAATTCAAGTAAACATGTAAAATGCCTAACACTTCATATTTTAGTAGACTAAATTTACAGTAAATTGTATTGACTAAAATATTGTAAATTACATTAACTAAAACTGGACTAAAATTAAAACAGTTAAGATGACTAAATTATGACGAAGATTAAGACAGTAACTAAAACTACATTAAAATGTCCTATCAAATTTCACACTGATGCTCTGTATGTGTCTCGAAGCCTTGTACTTGTACTCTGGGACCTTTGGTGGGCACCGTAGTGCACTGTTGCTGTTGCTTTAAGAGGTCTTGTTGAATTGTTCTGTATATGAGGCAGTCATAATCAGGTGATGCTTGTATGTACTGTCCAGTTGGCTTAGTCCCTAAGTGTTTTTTTCTTAATATGAAAGGAAGGTCAAACTTCTGCATATTTTTAAGGGGGGTTTTGTTAATGAATTAAATGGATAAAAGAAAACTAAGCAAACCTAATATAAAAATAAAGCCAAAATATCATGATTATAATTATAAACATTGCCCATATCCTCACCTATAGCTGCTGTTGTTGTGAAACTCTTCAGATTATGGATTGTGGTAAATGATGTCACGCCTCCAAACTTCTTCTTCGCCCATGCCACCAGCTCCTCCTCGTTCTGAGTGGGGATGTCCTCCTTTAGGATGTTGTTTTGAACATGATCGGCAAGAAAGCTGAGTGAGTTGTTCTTCACCTGCCAAAAGAGAGCCAGAGTCATGCTAATTCATTTCGTGACACATTATTTCCAGAAAGAAAACACAGTCAGACTCCCCCTCATGTCCTGAAAGGCGTGAGTCGGTCTGTTACACACTGCTACAATAACACAGAAATCCAATGAGTCAGCTTTATATTTATTTGATTTACCTCCAGTCGGCTCACATTTTATCATATCAAACATTTCAGCCCACCCCTCTCATTCTCCTCCATTACTTTTCCTTTACCCTCCTCCCAACTCTCCCTCCATTCTCTAAGCGGGCTCCTGTTAAAAAGAAATGTTTATTATGGTTAAGTGTTCACGAGAACAGTTGCACAACCCTGTTGGAGCCATGGTCTTTCCTTTGCTTCCTGACTGGGGCCAGGAAATGGGACTTTTTTAGCCTTGTGCGTCACCGCAGTCGGCTGGAATCTGGCTCCATACAAGGTATAAATATATACATCCATCCCCATCGACTAGACACTGCTGTTTCCTCGTCTGGGGCCGATGGGAAATAATGGAGTTTACATTAAGCTTAGTATGATAAAGGAGGCCGAAAAATGCGTCGAGACAAAAAAAAAAAAAGGAGCAGAGGCATCCAGCATGTTGTGCAAAAAATGTCCATAGTTAATTACATGGCATAACACAGAGCTCTGGGTGTGCTTTATTCAATATTTTTAATCATGTCCTTTGACTTTTCAGGGATCCAGAGGCTGTTAAAGAAGTGAACATCTGCACCAAATGGTACACAGAAACAGCTTATTTTTTATGAAAGAAAAGTTCAGACTTATTCACCACATAGGGTATAATTTCCAATAGCATACCGAACTTTTTGACTTAAAATTGGTCAGTTCATTGTGACTCAGCAGTTTTGTGTTGACACTGGAACCCCCACTGTAAAAGAACGGTAGAGATGCACCGATCGCTTGTCCACTGCCATAATCCTGATATCCAGTTTTTCTCCATTTTACTCAGAGATAAACCACTAGATAATTTTGAGTCCTTAAAACGGATTTCCTTGATTCTTTTTATAATTTCAAGCCATACTCATTGATGATTCATATTGTTTTTATTCTGCAAAGTCAATACATAAATTGATTTTATGTGGGAGCCTAATTATGGACAAATATAGCTGGAACACTATTCTTAACTGTTTTTTATATTAGTCAGTAATGATTAAATCATATAACAGAGGGAGCTGCTCCACACTTTACTCTCTCTGAATTGGAGAGAATCATCATCAAATCAATATTTACAACTCCAGTATCATTAAAATCATGTTTCAAATCTTCTGCCTGTCCTCCTCATCCTCCTCAACTTCAGTGAACAGGCACTGTGGATGTAAATAATCTTGATCAAGTTTTATATCCACTGAATATCCACAGACCAACTACTCTATTCCTGTTCACGCTGACTGCTGCTCAGTCTCTTTAATCACGTGTCCCAGCTTAAAGGGACCGTGAGGAGAATCTATTACCGGCGACACAAAGACTTTGCTACCCATGAGCACGCACGGCGACTGTCGTAATGCTGCATTCCAGTAACCTCGGAAATGGGAGTGACATCATCTCCGACTTATCGACGTTCCAGTTGAAGTCGGGAAAAAAACATGCTGATCTACCAGGCTATTGTTAGCTGTTGTTAGCACGCCCTGTGTTGTTGTCACATGAAGAATGTGATAATCACTATGGCAGCATTTTTGTAAATATAAGTCTAACAATACTACATACACAGCTGATCTAGAGCGACACACCTCAGTCAGAAGTGCAAATAAATTGATTATTACAGGAGCTAAATAACTGTTCACACTGGGGGCATCCATCTTCGATTGTCAACTCGGGGGTGGCGAGGTTTCACTGAGTTCCCAGTAGGAAATTCCGACTTCGGGGGACATTCCAGTTGCAGAAGTAGGGATTTCGGAACCCGAAAATTCCTACTTCTGGCTACAACTGGAATGCACCAAAAGATGTGACCCAAGCCAAAGCGTGCGTTTGTTGTGATGCTAATAAATGCAGCTCTGACCTTCCTCAGAACTCTGCATTGCTTTACAACTTCTTTTTTCAACAACTTACAGGCTGTTCTAGTTACGTAGCGGTAGTTTTTGATGTGTGACAAGAAGCAATTTTTGGAAAACTTTGTATCGTAGTTTTGTAGCTGGCTATATATCACTACTTACAGCCCGGTGCTCTAAGATGTGTCTGAATAATATAAATTTGCTCTAATTTTAATTGTCTTGTTCCCAAAGTTGAGTATCCAGGCCATCCAGCCCTGTCCGACCCGACCGCGAAGCTAAGGAATAGCATTTATAGATAACCTATTTTGATGCTATAAAACTCATCTTAAAGTGTGTATTTCGATCAGGCATATATCTAAAAGTGAGACTTTTTTGTAATTACTTAGAAACTCCTCACAGTCCCTTTAACCAAGGTATAACCCCAGTGAGATAAAGTTAATATCAGTTAAATATATAAATATGCTGTGAGTCTCCTTCAGTCAATAGGTCTTTTCTGTTTCGATTAAAATCCACGTGTTGCATGAACAAACTCATGAAGAGGGGTTTAAGACCGGTAGAATCTAATCTCTTTGCTGATTTAAGGCCCTATTTTGACAGCATGGGGCCTGTTGACCAAAGGAGTGTGGCACACTGGCTTGGGGTGGCTTTGTCTACATTGTCTGCATGAGATCATGAAGAAGCACATGCATGGAGGATGGATTATGTGCTTTGATTATACATGATGGATGGATGGATGAATTGAGGTTTAAGGCCAAGTTGGCAAAGGCCATCTTCATGGAGAAAGCAAATTAGACAAACAGTTTTGATCAAGAATAAACAACTTATGAACATGTACAAAGTCTAGTCGCTTTCAAAAACTCTAAAATCACTTCTGGTTTGACTCTGTAAAAAAGAAAAAAAAGAAAAAGATCTAGATCAGCAACTCTATAAAACCTTTGTCTTAGGGGGATAAGATCTGCATGATCTAAAAGCATGTGTTTGATAGTCAAAAGACATCGAGTAAAGACCACTTGACCTTGCAGTTTTTCAGCCATTTTGATCTTAGACAGCTGATAAAGAAGAAATTCAATAGTTTGTTGTTTAGGTAGTAACTCCATTCAGCTTGCCAATTTGCTAAAACATTTGGTGGATGTTGGGCTTAAGATCAGAATGAGGAATAGGACATGGGGTTACCTCTTGTTTGAGAGCTCTTTTCGCTTCTGAGTCTGCTTTTTCATTTCCAGGAATGCCCACATGTCCAGGCACACAACAGAGATGGATGTCATACTTTGCTCTTTCAAGCGAAGATGATCATAAATAGCTATGCTCCGTGAATTACATGAATCAAGCCAATCAGAGTGCCAGCTCTTGGTTCCTTCCAAGTGTTTTTAACACCTACAGTTTTTATGCTTTGTTCAAAGTCAGTTAAAAAAATGGTACACTGTTGCATTTTTCCTTTGGGTTGTTACATCTTCACTCTAAACTATTATTGTGTGGTACAGGGGTGACATATTTATGTAGGCCATCCAGGAAGTTCGAATTTTGTTAGTTCCCCCAGCGAGAAGCCTTTGGGATTGTTCAGTGTTCAGTGGCAAAGACAGACAGATAGATACCGCAGTAACTATCTATACTCCAAACTAGAGAGAAGTCTTGTAAAAGTGGAGACTGAAGTAAAGGACAAATTAGCTTTTTTTTAACAAACTGAACTGTATTCTGTGAATTTGTGTGAAGTTTCTGAATCAGGAAATATTGTTGAGTGCTGCCATGCTCTGGTAATGGGATGGTAAGCAACATTAGCCTTCATGCAGCGTATTAAACCCGTAAAGCCTTATACTGGCTATTTAAATGGATATGCCAACTTTTTTTTCATGCCCTGCCTCACTCCTGAGTCCATGACAAGCAGGTAGACACCATTCTTTGACTGTGCGTTCAGTAACAAGAAAGCAACCAGCATAGCTCAGCCACAATGAGTTAGCTTAGTGCAAAGACTGAGAGTCAATGGGTAGCATTAGCGTTACAGTCATCAGATAAACTCTTTAACAGCTTTTAACGGTCTTCAATGCTTGTTTTGACTTTTTTTATCCTCTTATGTTGTGTTATCTTCTACTAACTTCATTTCATGTTCTTCTTCTCCTAAACAGAAGCTTTGTTTTGTTGACCTACATCCACAGTAGTTGCGCTAGAGATGTGACATTCACAGACCAGTCGAGTCTTTTGAATGACGATGAGAACTGTTTCACAGTTGTGAGTGAGCTGTTTGTTTGCAAGCCAGTCTTACATTTTCAGGCAATTTACATTTAAGAATGGTTGTCTGAGGTAAGACGCAAAAACGAACAAAAAAGTTGGTGCATCGCTTTCAGGCTTTTGATTAGGTTTAATATGGTCTAAGGCAGCCATTCTTTGTTTTCAAGACAGTTAGGTGCTACCTTTGCACCTCATCTCTATTTATTTTTTGACAAACATACCCCTGATTTCCTAAGAAAGCAAGCTAATGCACTTTTTAAAAAATATAAACACTACATAAATATGGCAGCTGTGTAAAGTGGAAAATAAGAAAGACACCTGCACTGACACCAACAGGCTTTAACCACAGCGTAAGTTCGAGTTTTTTCTGAGGCTCATTCCTTTATTTGATTTCTCACTCTATCAACTATCCTGACAAAATGAAGGTAAACAAATCTGAAAATAATTGGGAGAATAAATAAAACCTGAAAGGAGGGAAAGAAGGAAAGCGATCAAACTTTATGCTAAGGGTATCATTTGATTTTGCAGCACAAAGAAAGGGACTATCTATTTGAGTCCAATTCTTAGGCAGATGAAAACTCCTTTCATGAGCTTCAGTCTTCTCTGCTCCCCACATAATATCAAGCAGAATACAGATGGATATTGGGAGCGTGTAAGCTTGCTTGTTTAAATAATAAAAATCCCTCTCCAGACCTGTCTAGTACGTGTGACTACTTGTGAGTGTGTCCTTGTGTCACAAAGCAGCATAAGGGAAAAAAATAAAACGAGAAGCCAAAGTAAGCCTGCGGGAGCCGCAGCTCTTTCTGTATGAATATTTGATTGACGCAAGATCAAAAAATAGAGTGAAGGGAAACGACAGAAATGAAACGAAGGGAAACCAGTCACGACAAAACCAGGCAGACAGGGAGGGAGGGGATGGCCTGGAAGGACGAACGGGAAGAGGAAAGAAAAAAGGGGAAATAACAATGGAAATCGTTTTAATGATTACAGTGGAATTTAACAGAGATTAGACTCTGAGGAATGGGTTTGATATTCTGCAGGCTCACAGGAGAAGTTCAAGACAGATGTTTTGAGAGAGGAGTGAATCACTGTCTGCATGAGAGTTAAAAGAGCTCTGAGGGAGCCACTCTCTCATGAGTTTGCTTTGCATGGATTCACGACTTTTTGAGAAGATTGCCTCCATATTTTACTCAACAATCTCATATTCCATCATAAAATGCAACCGTTTGATGTTTTATTTTGAACTTTGGCTTCATTTGAGTATTGAGTAAGTATGAGTATGGCCTGGTAACACTTTTGTGGATTGCCGTAAAACAAGCTATGGTTGCATCACAAGAATGCAAGTGAATGTTTGAATGCATTGATCTATGCTTTCAGTACCACATATTCATTAGGTTAACAGCCATAATTTAATGTCTACAACAGGAGTTTGCCTTCATTCTGATGCTAACATACCCAGCCATCAAGGTGTCTTAAGATATTTTAAGATGCATCTTTAGACACATTTACTGAGATGTCTTGAGACGTCTTGGCAAGTCAAGACATGTCTATAAGACGGGTCTATAGACATGGGTCTTAAAATGATAATAATAAGATGATAGTTTTTAGCCATTATGTTACCACAGCTGTTAGAAGGGGAAACACTACCAGGTAACCCGACATGTCAAGTGGACAGTTCCATATTGGAAATATTTCACAAATTCATCTGGGAAGCAGCCCTGCAAAAATATTTTCAGGGGCAGAACCTTCAAAAACAACAGCAGCATGTGACTGGACAATCGTTCCTCTCGTCACACTCATCACAGACAAATACATATCAAGCAACGCTGCTATGTATGATTTAACTGTTGCTAGCTGCTACGGCTTGCAGCTAACGGCCATTAACTGTTGTTTGCCCTTGTTAGCCATTAGCTGTAGCAGCCAATGGCAGTTAGCTTAAACTACCTTAAGACGATTATTCGTCTCGTCACACACATCACAGACCAATCCATATCAAGCAACGCTGCTATGTATGAGCATACATCGCAGATAATGGCTAATAACATTTCTACGGCTAACAGTTAACGGCTAACAATGACAAACAGTTAACGGCCATTAAATGTTGTTTTCTCTTTTGTTAGCAGTAGCAGCTAACAGCCTTTAGCGTAGTGGCTATCAGCCATTTGCCATTAGCTTAAACTAACTCAAGACTATCATTTCACATTAAATTATACCACACAGATGCATCATTAATCACTAATATGTGACATGAACCTTGTCAAACACAATCCCTACGAAGACCACCATTGATTCTTAGGGGTAATGCTCATTAAAGGATGTCCACTGTCAGCGTTTGTCTCACTTCTACTACAGACAGTTTTTTAAGCTTAGGTATGAAAAGTTTCATTTTGCCAGAAATTGCTGTTTATTGCTGAAAAAGAAAAAAGAATCAGCATTGAGATCATACACTCGTTTATCAGGTACATCTGTTTGGCTTGTCAATGCAGACAGCTAGTCAGCCAATAGCATGGTTGCAACGTAATGCATTTAGGCACATAGGTGTGGTCAAGACAACCTGCTAACGTTTAAGCTGAGCGTCAGAATGGAAAGGAAAGGTGATTTAAGTAGCTTTAGACGTAGCATGGTTGTTGTGCTGCTGATAAACAGAGATTTTCCTGCACATTCAACCCTCATAGTGACAGTGTCTGGTTACATAGATAAACACAAATTTTCTTCATATGATATTTCTGATCACAAATATATGTACAATCAAACATCTAAGAATCTTAAGACTAATATATGTACAGTTTTAAAAATATTAGCATTCAAATTTTTGAGGGCGCTCAGATGTAAAGTGGGTGGACTTTTGACAGCTATTGCCTCTACTAATGAGGTTATGTTTTTGCCAGAGTATGTTTGTTTGCTTGTTTGTTAGCATGATTAAGCAAAAACTACTGGACGGATTTTGCTGAAATTTTCAGGAGATGTTGGTAATGGCCCAACTTAAAAATGCTAAGATTTTGGTGGTAATCCTCTTAATCACCATTAGAGAACCATCGTTTTGAATAGCTGTCTAACCAATTATGCTATCAACATCATTCTGAGTGCTGGGTGTGGGTTTTCAGGATCAAGGAATCATATTAAGACGCTAACTTTATCATGGAACAATTGCTTATAGATGTAAGAGCATTATGTGAACTACCTTCAAGGAGGTTAACTCTCTCCAAGTGCTTTCTAGGTTATAATGAAAAAAAATAACTTGTCCAATAAAAAAATAAACACCAATTCTGGCCCACCTAAAGGCAACAAGCTACCTTACTCTGGCCCAAACGACTCTTTCACATCTAAGTTATAGATACGCTATTTTAGAACAAGATTTTCTTATTTTTTTCTTAAACTTTCAAGAATGCTTAACAACACATTGGACTTCAACATCCAATTAAACTTTTTAAAAAGTCCTGATCCCAAAGGCTTTAAAATCCTTTTGATGCATTTTTAATACACCCATAATTACACATAACTCTGTTAGTGGCAAAAACAGACATGTTTTGTATATAAGTGAATCAAGTGAAGTGGTAGTTTTTGCAGGAAGCAATGGACCCCTCTCAAAATAAAACAGCTGATAAGGGTCCCATAGTAATAAATATAGCAAAAACTCAATAATATACCCATTTCAAGGAAGAGAGAGACCACATTTAACTGAAGTATATTTGAGACTGACTTCAGTAATGTGCTCTCATGGCAATTCCAAATGTTTTTTTTTATCTTTAACAACTCTGTGCTCTTGTCAGCTTTGGGAAGACAAAACAGGCAGCGATTGTGACACTGAGCCAAGCTGTCAAGTTTGTGACGTACTTTCTGCGACACAGAACAGATGCTGTTTCTCTTACACAGCAATCTGTACTTAAACACTATTATCCCCCTGGTGGTTCTGCTCATCCCACGAAAACATCCTGCAGTCACAGTGGATGTTGTCCAGGCTCTCGACAGGACATGATACAGGATGTGGTATCAAGCTGCTGTCAGCGAATCACTTACTGGTGACATTCCTGTAAATATCTCATCAAACGCTATTGGTAAGCTTCATTTAATGTGTTTTTTCCTCCTAAAATTGGCACTACATTCAGCATAAACAGCATAGCACGACAGTTTTTCTTCTTGTTTTATTTATTGTCAGTTTAAAATTGACAAATCATTTTTTTGGAGTCAATGATGCATTCAAGTGAAGAAGAGCTCTGATGTGAGATGCACAACTGATCTGCACTTCTGAACTACTTGTCAAACTTTGAAAAGTGGAAAAAAAACAACTTTCTGCAACTTTGTGATGGATACAGTGTGACTTGTGAGCTTGTTATGTTTAAAGGTGTTATTTTAGCAGCTGCCTGTCCCGTCTCAAGTTTTCCCAAGGCTTCAAGATTGTGGAGAGAAAATAAAAAGTAAAGCTGATAAAATAATCATTGTGATTCTTCCTCTCACGGAAGCTTGAGATCTTAATTCAACTGTCATCTGAACTGATGTGACTCCGTCCACTGGAGTGAAAAACAAACACTTTAATCACAGCTCAAAAAATAATACAAGTTGGATAAGAAAAGCACAAAGGAATACCGAAAGTGTGATGAAGAGTTAAAACAATGGCTCAATGAAAGAGCAGCAGGCGTGGTTAATGCTGACTTTACAGAACAGAGTGAGGTTGTACCAGCTACACCCAATTTCAGATGTAGCCTAGTTTAACCTAAAGCTCAAACTTGCAGCTCACATTTGGTATTTTGCACCAGCTCGGTAACTCCAACGTAGGCGGGAGTTATGACTTAGATCAAGTGTTGCTTGCCATGTCCGAATTAAACATGAGGAATGAATGTCATGTCACATGCTTTCCACGCAGTATTCATTGATATCCCATTTCATTGCATAATTAAGGTGAAGAAAAAGACCTGGGGTCTCATTTATAAAAGGGTGCGTGGAATCCTTACTAAAAGTGTACGTGCGCCAAAAACCTGGAAATGGCGTGCACACAAAAAAATTCAGATTTATAAAACTGTTCGCATGCACACCTGCACGCAATTTTCCATTTATAAATCAGAATCCACCTGGAGAAGTGCGCACGTGCAAAAGCTGCAAATCCCGCCCCTCGCACGCCCAAAATTAACCATAAATGGTCAATGCAAAGCACCTCATGAATATTTGGGTATATGAATAAGCCTTTCGATCATACGCTTTATGTGTGACAATGGCAACTGAAAGGAAAACCAAAAAAAGGAATTTCTCGGAGACAGAGATTGAAGTCCTCATTGATGAGGTGGATGGCCGGAAAGGTATTTTATTCGGGTCTCACAGCACAGGAATCTCCAACAAAAGAAAGGGCAGCGAGTGGCTGTCCGTCGCTGCTGCTGTTAATGCAGCAAGTGCAACAGAGAGGACAGTGTCGAAGATCAAACGGAGGAGTTTGTGAATGAAGTGATGGATAAAATGGACATGTCGGTAGTTTGCTGTAGCAGTGGATCACAAACTTCACAAAAATCAGAGAATGACACCACGTCACTGCTTCATGCATCCATTGTGCCAAAACACCCACCTTCTTCATTACGCACAAGTATATCTGCAATGTTTACATGTTAACGGGACCCACACTGACTTCTTTACATACTTTATGAGAGCACGCGTCAGTCAGCAGTCTTACTAATCAAAGTTTTGATCGACGAACAAAGAAATGTTAATTGTTGGCCACATTTTTTTTCCTGGGAAACTCCGTTTATTTTATTTCTGAGGATATGTAGTCCGAATGATCATGTTAGAGATGCCCTGACCTAATCCCCACACTTAGATTATTTACAGAATAAATATGTGCAGCTGATGAAGATGTGCTGATGGAGGAGGAGAATTGTGTGAAGCCACCGCCGTGTCTCTGTGCGCTCTGTGCGTCTTGATGCAGGCATCTTTATTACACCTAAAAACCGGACTTGGTAATAAATGCGCAAAATTTACAGATATAAATGTAAACTGGTGGCTCTGAGGTTTCTGTGTTAGTCTAATTTTTAACTCTACATCAATGAAAACATTAGTGTCCGGTCCTGTGAGGTCCGTCCGGATAATGAAGGCGAGACAGCGCTGTAGAAATATGTATGTGGCGGACTTTTAGTTTAGTTTTTTTTTTTGTATATTTTCATAATGAAAGTGACTTATAGGAAACGACCAATTACAGGCGTTATTTATAGCCCAAATAAAACAGTTAGTTTGAATGGTTATGATGACGTGGATCTGCCAGTAAAGTTTGATATTTAGTGAAATAAAATGTTGGAGTGACATCAACATGTATCTGGAGGCTTCAGTTCACCACTTCACTGTCTGTGTTGCCAGTTTCCCATGCCTCCAAAATGTTCGTACGCCTGGTTCAGAGTTTGCTTACCGGTGTGCACATTTTACCATCAAGTTTGTTTTTATAGATCACAAACTTTGCATGGGAAAAGGCGTAAGCCAGTTTCAGGCCCCGTTTTGTGCGTACGCAAGCTTTATAAATGAGACCCCTGAAGTGTTTTGTTTTGTCGAGTAGTGGACACATTGTGCCATGAGGTAAACATCACTACGTATAATAAAGTTACTTATATTTTGTTAAGCTGCTGATGCCTTATAATCCTATGCAGCTGAGGAGTCTTTCCAGAGTGAGGCCATTTCTATCAAGAAGAAACTTCTACTACTATAACTCTCTATACACAAGTCTTAATCAACAGAGTCTGCACAGGTTACAGCTTGTCCAAAATGCAGCAGCCAGACTCCTCACTAGATCTAAAAAGAGAGACCACATCACTCCTGTTTTAGCTTCCCTCCATTGGCTTAAGGTACATTTTAGAATCGATTTTAAGATTTTATTGTTAACTTTTAAAGCACGCTCTGGTCTCGCTCCCAAGTACATCTCAGATCGCCTGACACCATATGTGCCTGGTCGCAACCTGAGGTCTTCGGCTAAGGCTCTCCTGACCATCCCACAGTCAAGACTGAAGACCAAAGGTGACCGAGCCTTTTCTGTCCGTGCCCCCACCCTGTGGAACAACCTCCCTGAGGAGATCAGATTAGCGACCTCTTTGTCCTCCTTTAAATCTCTTTTAAAAACACATTTTTATCGTTGTGCTTTTACAGAGGATATCAACTGAGTGTGCTTTTAATCATTTTAATCATCTGACACAGCTTTTATTTCTAGTCTTAAACAGTTTCACAGGCAGCAACTTTTATTCTTTCATGTGAATGTGTATGCATATGTGTATGTATATGTATGTGTGTATATATATGCATGTATGTGTATATATTTGGTCTGTAAAGCACTTTGTAACCCTGTTTTGAAAAGTGCTATATCAATAAAGTTTATTATTATTATTATTATTATTATTATTATTATACGTCCCATATCTCACCACACTCCAGACAAAAACCTTAAGACGCTGAAAAACTGTAACAATTTGTATTTAACACTGTTCAATCTTAACAAGGGTCTAATTAGAGCTTCAGAATGCAAAAAAAGAAATGGGAGTGAGAGAAAAAAAACTCGGAACACGCAATTTATTGAAAACAACAATTAAAATGAAACAGTCTGTTAACCAGCTGATCAAAAGTTTACAACCACAGCTTTTAAAAGACAAAATCTATGAAAAAAAATGGATTCAAAGTCATTTCCTGACAGGTATTCACAATGTCATGACCTCCTGATGGCAAAACAGAAAAGTTTTCTGTCTCTGACTGTGGCCTACCATTGCTGCTGAGGTTGGACACAGTAAGACATCCACTATGAACGTCTTAAAAGATCCTGAGGGTTATAACAAATAAGTCAAGTGGTACACCAGGTCCACCCCCAAAAAAATTCACCAGCACTGAGTCTGAGGATTCGATTGGCTGTCTGTCAAGACACAAGATGATCCTTGACCCAAATTAAGGCTGTGATTGGTGCTGACTGGTTATTAAACCATCAAAGAAAAATCTGAGAGGGAAGAGATTAAAAACAAAAATCAACCTCCAAGTCCACATCTCTTTAAAGAGACTATGAGGAGTTTCTAAGTAATTACAAAAAAGTCTCACTTTTAGATATATGCCTGATCAAAATACACACTTTAAGATGAGTTTTATAGCATCAAAATAGGTTATCTATAAATGCTATTCCTTAGCCTTCCGGTTGGGTCGGACAGGGCTGGACTGGCCTGGATACTCAACTTCAGGAACAAGACAATTAAAACTAGAGCAAATTTATATTATTTTATTATTTATATTACACGTCTTAGAGCATCGGGCTGTGAGTAGCGATATATAGCTGGCTACAACTACGATACCAAGTTTTCCAAAAATTGCTTGTTGTCACACATCAAAAACTACCACTACGTAACTAGAAAGAGATACATTACCTTGTCGTTTTGCATCCTGTAAGTTGTTGAAAAAAGAAGTTGTAAAGCAATGCAGAGTTCTGAGGAAGGTCTGAGCTGCATTTATCACAACAAACACGCTTTGGCTTCAGTCACGTCTTTAGTGCATTCCTCCAGTTGTAGTCAGAAGTAGGAATTTCTGGGTTCCGAGTAGGAAACTGCAACTGGAACGCCCCCCGAAGTCGGAATTTCCTACTGGGAACTCGGTGAAACCTCGCCACCCCCAAGTTGACAATCGAAGATGGATGCCCTCAGTGTGAACAGTTATTTAGCTCCTGTAATAATCAATTTATTTGCACTTCTGACTGGGGTGTGTCGCTCTAGATCAGCTGTATACATAGTATTGTTAGACTTATATTTACAAAAATGCTGCCATAGTGATAATCACATTCTTCATGTGATATTTGTGAACAACAATGCGTGCGTGCTAACAACAGCTAACAGTAGCCTGGTAGATCGGCATGTTTTTTTCTGACTTCAACTGGAATGCTGATAAGTCGGAGATGATGTCACTCCCAGTTCCTAGGTTACTGAAACGCAGCATTACGACAGTCGCTGTGCGTGCTCATGGGTAGCAGAGTCTTTATTTCGCCGGTAATAGATTCTCCACATAGCGCCTTTAATGCCACAAAACGGCCCATTTAGACTTTACAAAGGAGCTCCAAACATGGGACACTGAAATGTGGAAGAAAGCTCTGTTCTCTTGCAAGAAAAAATGTGTGGTCTCACTCTAGAAACATGTTGCTTTGACATATACCAAAAGTTTCAAGCTCTGTGTGCTAAAGGAGCTTCACTGGAGCCGACTCTGCCTGACAGTATGTCCTGGGGCTGAGTGATAGGCACTGTCAAACTTCTGAATGGCACCTCAGTGCCTCTTTTGTTTTGTTCAGTGTTACAGTCACTGAGATTTTTTACCTAGTGCTTTTATTCTTAACTATTTCAGACTTGTAGCCTGCATTACGAAGAATTAATTCATGATGATGTCTGAAGTGAGTTCTTCATGAACAGCCTTATATTGTCAGCTTCTAAAGGCTACAATGGGAAACATTTTCGAAGATGGGAAGGCACCTTATGAATGACTCTTTATTTAGAAAAATATGATGAGAATTTCTATGATCAAGAGACGACAAAGAAAAGAAAATATTCACTGAATGACTTCAATTAGCATGGTCGCTCTGTGGACTGTAACACTGCTTACTCTATTCTGAGTAAGTCTGATGTTGAGTTAGGACAGACTTTTCCTAAAGACAGTCACGATAGAAAAGGCTACTGGCAGTTTTAGTTTCAATAAAACAATACATAAATGGCAGTAAGACATGCTTTGGGTCGTGTAATTAGCATTATTTAACTATTGTGCATGCACACATCACAATTGCTGTTAATATTATAAATTGTTGAGCTCTTGTCTGTGTGTTTCACCCATCTGGGGCAGAGGGTCACAGTAAGGTTTCAAACTGATTATATTGTAATTTGTGAAATATTCTAAATCAGTAAAGGTTGCTTAAATCTTACAAAAAAATCACTATTCAAGAATATATAAAGCTTTTTACACTGAATATAAATACAGTCTTCAGTAAAACCAATTTTAAGGACTCAGCGGTCTGCCTCAGATAAAATATTGCTGTTTTATTCCCCTGGTTAGGTTAAACACCTATTGCATTTTCAATACAGCAATAGTATGACACACTACACTGACCAAATGTGAAAACTGCGACACTCTGTCCTTATAACAGCCTTATCCTTTTATTTAATTGAACACTAAAGCCGCCTAATAAACACGTTTTTGTGGCCTCCCTGGGTTTAACTTAAAGGTATAATTCGAGAACAGTGTGTAAAAGTCAGAATCTCCACTTTCACTGGTACATTAATTCGCTGCTGTTGCCATCAGCTTCTCTTATAACTGGACGCTTTTAGGTTTTATGGTGCAGATAATAAAAACAAAACATCCAAACTGCCTCATGTAAAGCAGCCACCCGGGAATATCCGTGGATAAACCAACATTGTTCAGCATCTCTTTGAGGACACATAGAGAGCTGCACAGCTGGGGGAGTCTGCATGGAGGTTCACACAGCTGGTACTAGACAGGAGCTACGCATATGTGGAGGAATTTGAAAATTATACAGAAGCAGCGTAAACATAACCTCTTCCACTGGATATAATTAGTCATAATTAGCAACAAATACCATGCAAAACAAATTGTGTGCTTTAAGGGAACACAGACAAAGTGTTGGGTCAGAAAAAATAAAAATTATTACTCACATAAACAGTGACATCTGGGTTGATGTTGGAAAGAAAATAGGCCTTGACAGGAGATGTGAGGATGAGATTCATTGGTTTGGCGTGGGTCACCTCAAGACTGCACACAGGTGCTTCCTGAGAAAGGAGGAAAACATTTAAAATTGACTTCAAACCAAGAAAAATCAAGAAAACACAATTCTGTCCAAGTTACATTTCAAATGTTTAAGGTTTTGAAATAGTGTTGAACTTTTTTGTTGTCCAATAAGGCAATACACAACAACCTCTGAACTTCTGCTCTAGACTGTCATATGTGGCTAATAAACTGAATTTAACAAACACAAAAGTCATAAAAACACAAATACCAAAAAAAAAAAAAACTACAAAATTGTTGAAAGGTTTTTCAGTTTAGGTGGAATATCATGAAAACCCATTTTCCCATTTTAACCTCAGCCAAGGAGGTTATGTTTCTGTTAGTTTATGTATGCTTTTTTTTTCTTATTATTTTATTTGTTAGCAAGATCATGCAAAAAGTACAGGAGATGTTAGTGGTGGCCCAAACTTGGATTAATATTTTGATGGTGATATGTATACTTGCCAAAACTGCGAAAATTCCTAAAAGTTAACATTGGGCTGTGTTAAAAAAAAAAAAAAATCATTTATCTCTGCCATTTTGGATAGGTTCACTTCTGATTCCACATGATAATATGGGGTCCATGTCTCTATCATCGGGTTCAGTTTCAGCTGGATCCAATCCAGATTGAACTTTATGATTGGAAATCTCATTGACAACATGCAATAACTCATTTATATCAAAACAATACGTGATTTTCCCTGAAACTTGTGTTCATACAGGATAACAACATCCACATATCTGCTGAGCTTGGAACGGATCCTAGCACAATTCTGGATCTGGGGACCCAGAACTGCATCTTTTACAGGGGTTGTTTGAAAACCACCGCCAGATCTGTGCTGCTTGGAGGAGGTTTGTGCTGTCTGAGTGCTTTTCTAGTTTTGCTTGCACATTTATTTTGGTATCAAGACTTTCTTCTGTCCTGCAAAATGGGGAAATAACCCAGTCTATTGTTTAATGTCTGACAACCTGAAATCTGATGACCTGCTCAGTATCTGTGCGCCTTGTGACATTAAATTAATGACGTTATGTAGTGGAGTAAGAGGGAGCTCATGTGCTTCAAAGATACACATGGCAAACCGACCAGTGTGTGAGAGGCTGTTTTAGGGCCTGTATCCACATGCAGCATCAGCTGATTTCTGCCAATGTTCCCCGCTAAGGTGCACTGCTGTGGACATGTGCAGTCATTTTGCATAACTGTATGAGTTTTACATAAATGAGCCAAAAATTACCATTAGTTCAAATGTATGACTGGCCTGTGTTCATTTATCCTGCCTGCTATTGTTCTTCTGTTTGCTCTGGTTTATAAAAGTAGCTCCGTGCATCCACGGTTAAAGAAATATCATCATCATTTAAGTTAAAATCACTCAAATTTGGTTCAGTGCCAGTTTCTTCTGCAGTTCTTGTGTCTTCCTGAGTCCACAGAGCGAAGCAGGAGATCAGCAGAATAGATGTACACAGGTTAAGGGGCACCTTTTTATGCTGCATTGTAAAATAGTGCCAAACACAGAGACTTCTTGGTGGAAAAAAGTGCTCTGGTATTTTTCACCTAATTGTGTATTCGACCCATCATCGCTTCAGGGCTCATTTTTACTTAAAACTCACATAATTACATGAAATAACCATATCTGTCAGCAGCAGTGTATCTACCCGGTTGTCTCAACTTGTTCTTCTTCAAGGTACAGCTCTGCTGGAAGCTCATGCACATCATCTGATACAACCCAACTTCAAAAACACTGAAATATCCCTTTTTGTTTGCTATACAAATGTTTGGTCACAGTATATTTAAAGTTAACATTCACTATTTACCAGACAGTTGCCCAAGTCCCTCCGATCTGAGTCTCAAGCAAATCCCAAGTTTTTTCTGTTGTGGGCAAGTTGCGTCAAGTCGAGTCACAGGTTATGACGGGTCAAGTCCCTCACCATTGTTCCCCAGTCCACCCAAAAAGCACTCAGATTTTTCTTTTATATCATCAGCAGGAACCTTATCTTCCCACACATACACCTCCTATACTCATGTTAGCTTTGCTTGCTTCATATTGACCATAGGTCGGGCTAACGTTCCTGGCATATTGACCTATGGCAGGAACATTAGCTACCTGGCTAATGTTTGCAGGTTTCACTTACTTAGCCTCAAGTGTCCTCAGGTGGTGGAAAAAGTTCGATGTTGTGCCCTCTTTTTCGCTTATCGAAGTGTTACAGGTCGTGCACTTGGCGTCTTTATTTTCCATCTGATTGAAATTCTTTATATGCAAAGAAAATAACTTGGGGCACAGAAATGCCAATTTGAAACCTGTGTCCCACGCACCCTGCCCACTGATCATCACTATAGCAGAAGGGTGTGTGTGGTAGGAACGTATGTGTGTAGTACTGTGTCGTGTGTGGGACAATAATAGGTGACAGACAAATGTACTGTGAATGGAGCATCAATAAAATGAACATAAAAGAAAAGAGTGGTGTATATCTCCTGTCTGGCTCTTCATATAAAGCCTGAGTGCGTGCAATTTTCCAAATCATGTTGTCTCAAGTCAGGTCGAGTCTGGAGAAATTTTCTCCTGAGTCCGAGTCGAGTTGCAAGTGGTCTCATTAGTGTGTCAAGTCAACTCGAGTCCAAGTCCCTATGACTCAAGTCCAATTGTCTGTTATTTACTTTATTGGCTACTGCTTTATTTTCCATCTGGCATTTTGGCTGTTAATATTTCTAACAGTTGGACTGCATGTGAGACAGGACAACAGCCAGAGGTAACTGTTTAACTTAACAGTAATCAAACATTTGGTGAATTCAGACACATTTAATTTTCAATCTGCTCACTTCTGCTCTTTGTTCAGAAAAGGCAGAGTTTGCATTTGATATTTGTGTTGCAGGCAGGAGAAGTTTGGCAGTGGTTTAAAACCTCCGGCAGCAACACTGGGACTGATTAGGAGGAAATCAAGAGGCATAAATATTCACTCACACTGAGAAGTCATCCATAAGGGATCTACTGTGCTGCCAATAATGAGGTTTTGGTGAGAACAACATGCAGAGTGTGCTGTGTTATACAAACAAAGAACTCAAATCAAAAGGCAGAAGGTTCTTACGACAGGTTTCAAGAACATCAGACAACGCTGCTCACTCCTGTTGTCTAATTGTGTTATAGAGCACAGTGTAAGGAGCACTTTGTTGACAGGCTTGTACACTCGAAACACACAAAAAGCTGAAAACAAACAAAACACTGAGTTTGTTTTAACGTATAAGCTGCAGATTTTACCATGTTTCACAAGAAAGTCTTCTTATCTCCTTACATTAAAAACAGTGGCTTGTATTTTATTGAAAAGGTTGCAATAGTTCAGTAAAACATGTTTGCAGGATCATTATAATACAATGCAACAATATCCACGGCAAATAAAGTCTTTCTGATACACACTGGTGAAATATATACAAAACAGCAAAACAGAAGATTGCCTTTAGAAAGTTGCATCAGGAATTATCAAAAGAAAAAAAACATCTTTTAAAAATTGATTTATAAAGTTTTCTGTAGAAATAGTAGAAAACAAAGACAAAAAGGTGAGCCCATTATCTTTACTCAAAATGTATGTAATATGTGATATGTATGTAATAATCAACATTACGCAGACGCTCAAAGTTTGAAAAGAAGAATGATCACGTTCAAGGTGGCTTTCACTACAAAAATTCAGCAGATTTGGTTTGGGGATTAAACTGCAAGTGTTTCATTTTTCACTTAGCTTGGTTCGCTTTCACGCTGTACATCGTCAGTTGTTGTGCACCTCCCACCACTAGGTGGAGCTGTAGCTGAAGTCATCTGGCCAATTGATGCATTATGAGCTTGAAATGCACTGTTTCCCCCAAAGCAGTTGTGAAGTATTTTATACCATTAAATAAAGATAAATGCATTAAGGCTGCAACTGGTGGCACATGCATGTTAACTGGAGCATTGTGGAAACATTTAGCATACAAATGCGTATTTCAGTGTGTGGTGTAAAGTTGTGGAATTCTTTAACAACCGACTTAAAAGCTTGTACCAATATTCATCAGTTCAGGAGACTGTATAAAGACAAAATGAGAAGAAAATATGAAATTGATGGGTAGAAGATCTTCTGTTGCTTTGTACGTATTGTTGTTGATGGTGAGTCGTTGTGCATGGTTGCATGATGTTGCATTGTCTTGTTATGTTTTTGTTTCTCTGGTTTTTTTTCTCTTTTTTTTATTAGCAGTAGTTGTTACGGACAGACCATCTAACTATTTCTTGTTTTATTATTTTGAGATAGGGGCTGGTAACCATGGAATGGAACATGTGGCAGGATTTGGTATTGTACAGCAGGTGAATTTTCATTTTCAAGATACAAAATAAAAATGCTAATTTTGTGCTAATTGTTTGTGGACATTAATCTGCAAAGACTGAAGCATCATTTCATCACTATGGCCTCTCTCTGTAGAACAGTCTACCTGAACACCTGACGGCAGCAACTTCTGTTCATATTTTTGAAAGCAAACTCAAGACCTACCTTTACAGTCTGGCTTCAAGCTGACTATATTTATTGATATTTAATCTTATGTACTTATTTATTCAACACTCTAAATATGTTTGATTTCTCAAATTCTGCTTTACTTTACTGCCTGGAATTTTATTATCTGTTAACCTATTTTCTTTCCATTATCCTACTTTTGTAGATTTTATCATGTATTTGGTGTTTGGGTATCCCCTTTTACCAAATTATTTACTTAAATATTTTACTTATTTATTCATTTTCCAAGTATTTATTGGTCTTATTTTGTTTCATGATTTTTTCTTTATCATCATTTTAGTCTGAGCTTCAGTGTTTCCTCAATTTTAATTGAAGATAGAGTTTCCTCAGTCCTCCAATTCTGTTTCCGGAGTGTCTGTCTTTGTGTGTAAGTGAGTGTGTGTGCTGTATGTCGATTGCAAGGGCGTTTATTTTTTGTCTTTTTCATTATATTAAATTTTCAATTTTTATTCATTTATTTCATTTCTTTGTTCTATGTGAAGTACTTTGTGCTCTAAGGTTTTGTATGAAAAGTGCAATTCAAATACAGTTTGAATGATTGCTTGATTGATTGAAGAGGACCTGAGGCTGGCATTGGTTGCAATGCTAACATTAGCATGACTCTACACTTGTTTGTCGGAGAACGCTACCATAGCCTTTTCCTGTTACGTTAGTCGGCCAAATCCAAGCAAAAATTCACTTTGATTTCTTTTCTTGGTTAGTACTTGTTTAACTTGTATTTCTTTCACAGCCACCACAAACTGAACTCTGTTTTGACCCACTTTTTTTGGCTAACCATAGTTCCTTGGTCTACACCAGAGTTGGTGTTAGCTTGCACACCAGCCAGAACAAACCTGATTTAATAAAAAGGCAGCCCAGAGTTTGTTTGGTCCAGACATGTCAGGTGTGAAAGCACTCTTTTTCTCTTTAATCTTCATGTTTTTGCATCATCAAGTCTTTGGTCTCAGTATTTAGGTCTGAGCAATACTTGTGGGATATCGCTAAATTATTTAAGTGTGTCCTGATGAAATATGCTTTGCCTAAAAAATGCCAGTCCGACAGTATTTAAAAGAATGGCTTGAACTATGCTCCTCCAACTTCTTGCAGTATATCATTTAATGAGCACATCCTAAAAGACATTTTGCTTGCTGCAGAAAGTTTAAAATAGCTCCAGATGCAGAATCATCCTATAAGGTTAGTTCCATTTCTTCCCTCAAGCATGAATCCCTTCGTTAAAGACAATTATTCTTGCTTAAATGAGGCATATGCATGCCAGGAAAAGCAGAGGCAGACATCTAAGGAGACTCGCAGACAGGCAGGATGCTGCCGTTTGCTGTCTGACTCTGTTTTGACACCGACAGTGATGAGGTAATGCAGCTTTTTTTTCCAGTCTTACATCCAAACACGGGAACAAAAAGTCAAGTTTCTGTGTTTATCTGATTTGCATGAGCTGCATTTTTTTTAATTTATGCTGTTTGTCTTGGAAGCGTGGCTGATCTCAGTGGTGTACTGTATATAAAACCTCATTAGCATAATTTAGCACATAATGTAATACCTCATTAACTAAATTTCAAGCTGAGGGTAAAACAATGGTGATGTGATGCGCTAATCATCGCCACAGTGGCTCTATGAATCAGCTGTAATTAGCATGCTCCACATGTGTGCAGGCTAAAGCTAAGCAGTCGAGTTTTATGGAGGTGGTGAGTAAACCTTTTCACTGCAGAATAATAAGTCTGGCTTTTCTTTTTTATATTCCAGGACTGAGTACATTCAGATAAATCCAGTCCCTTATTAAGTTTATTTCTGAAAAAGCGCCCAATAATGGGGTAAAGGAGAGTGAAAAAGAGATGGATTTGAAATTGGTTCAATTTTATGACTGAATACATAAGGAATATCCCCTCCAGAGCAAGGCTTTGTGGGAAATTTTACATTCATAAAAACACATTTCTGCTTTCATTTCCCCATGATTCCCTTTGACAGCAAATACTCTATTCTGTTAAATTATGCTTATTTGAAAGAGGATTGTTTTGAGAGCTGAAGCCTGCTGGGAAGACAATGAGCATGCTGCGGAAAACAGTGTGAATCCCTAATATTAAATTCATTTACCCGCTACCTGATGCTGCCAGAGTTTGATCCAAGAGAATCCTGATGAGCTCAGACCTGAGCCGCGGAAATATTCAGACCAAATTAAGTCTAAGGAGACTGTCAACAAATTGCTTATGAGCCAACACAGATGCCCCAGAAAGGGAAGCTTGCAGGGGGCAGAGGGATCTGTCATTACACTCACAGGCTCACAACTTATTATCAATGTGTAGTACAGACTTGGTCTCTGCATAAAAATCCTGCTGCAGCTCATAAAAGTGCAAATCCTCTCTTCTTTAAATTGGCCAAAGGGGGCACTGCCATCCCTCCTGAAACACAGCAGCATGCTTAACAGGATGGAAAAACACTCCCAATTCTTTTGTTCCTTCTGTTGTAGAAACATTTCGACGAAAAAAAAAAGACCTCTGCCATCACAGAGATTGTGTTTTTACGGTTGAAAGTATTAACGTCATTAAATGCATAAAAACACCATTTTTGATACGTGTCTTCATACAAGGCCACTAAAACATTGACAGACAATTTTTGTCTGACCAAGTGACAAATAATAAGTAAAGGAAGAATAATTATGGGACCAAATGTTTGCTACCAACTAGTGGCTGGAGGCTGAACTACAGTACAATGCGGATTTAACACATGTATGAACATTTAACTTACATTTTGAAACAGCATTGTGCTGCAAACAATTGCAAACAATCACAATATATTGATGCAGTAGTATCTATTTAGTTAGTTTTGAATCGGGGACCGGGTCATGGACAGTCATGGCTCACTGATGCACATGGGGAACGATGGCCAACCCGTGTGGTCCAACCCAAAAGATGAGTTTCTTTTGCTCAAACTGCTGAAGATGTTAATGCTTGTTCTGACAGTAAGGTGCTCTGCTGTTTGTTGGCTGTGGGACTATAAAGCCGCAGACAAGTCAGAGTGGCAGGTGGTCCTCACGTTATGCCTGATCAGTGTATATACTGTATATATCTATATTTTCAAAGCATGTGTCTAGAGCCTGTCTGCAAACTAGGATTGAACAATTAATTGCAAATTAGATTAAATCACAATATGGCTTGTTGCAATTTTCAAATCGCAGAAGGTTCAATATTTTTAGCCCACAATGTGTTGAACATTTTGGCATTGTGATGTAGTTTTTTGCAATTTCATGCCTATTTTTTTACCTCTAGTCATACATTTTTTTGGACCATTTTTACCTTTTTAACCCCGTTTTTACAACTTAAAGCCTATTTTGCCCCCATTCATCTTTTTTGGCCACTGTCAGAGCCATTTTTGGAATTTTTACATGGTTTTTGAAATTCAATTTCAAATTTAATTTCTAATTTTGCTGCCATAATCAATTTTCCTAAGCCACTTTTGGAATTTTTTGCCATTTTTTCCCAATTCTTGTGCAATTTTATCCTATTTTGCACCTATTTATTAAGCTTTTTCCACTTTCATACCATTTTTACCCAGTTTTTACAATTTAATACCTATTTTGCTTCACTTCTCCACTTTTTCTCAAATCTTTTATCCTTTGATTAATTTAATTTCATATTGGTTTCACCATAAAAAAGATCTACTGCTAATGTTTGTTTATGAATACATAAGATGAGGAACATTAAAACAAGAGTAAATCAGTAAATCAGTAAATGCAGAGTAAATCGCAATATTGGGGAAAAAAATTGCAAATAGATTATTTTCTCAAATCGTTCAGCCCGACTGCAAACCCCAAACATGAACCAAATTACACCCCAAACTTTAGATGCAGATGTCATGAATGGGCTGTAAGGTATTTCAAGATAGGAAAGTCATGTGACAAGGCTTTGCTTGGTTCACTCCACTCCCGACTGGAGATCACCACTGGGAACCGTGAGAGACGCGGAAATGCTGTGCTAACAATGCCAAGCCGTAGTCATGGTTACCCTATGATATCAAATATGCCCTCCTCAGAAGTTTAGCGGGAGAACTTGGTGGGTATTGTCTTTGACGAGACTCATGTCACATGTGGCAGATGACACATCTGTTTGGTATCATTTAATGTAAGATAAGACGATAACCTAAGGACTGACGTACTCGTAGTTTAAGCTAGCCGCTAACAACAGGGTCGAGGTACTACGTCAAACTGTGGCTTGATGTAGATTGGTCTACAAAGAGTGTGACGAGTGGACCGATTGTACAATCATCAGCTTCCCTGGTATTTTAAGGTTCCGCCCTCTGAAAATAACAAAACAGTAAAATTAGATTAAAGATTAGATTAACGCAATTAAAAAACATAGTGAGCTAATTATGACTGTAATTAATTAATCTCAGTTAGCACGATAATCTGATACTCCTAACTAAAATGTAGTCTGCAAATTAAAAGCCTCTACAATCTACGACGTGCTGTCAGAGAGAGCTAATGAAAATTTAAGCTACAGGCACAAAAACAGGCTGCTCCGAGCAGGGCTGAAAAAGTGGTGTTTACAGTCATCATAAAATATAATATCTGAGAGGCCTATTTAAGCAAAAAACTCTTCAAAAATGTTTAGGGGACACTTGGAACAACCGTAAGCATGTAGAAAATGGTCAATTGTACGACTTTTTAGGACGTTTTACTCCTAAAGTACAGGATTACCCTCTCAGAGCTAATTTTGTCTTCAAACTTTGAATGTTGACTCAGTTTTACAGGATGTGATTTTTTCCCCCCTGTTGATGTCATGAAAGGAGTGTAATGTTTTTCAAGATAGGAAAATCATGTGCCAAGGCTTTGTTTGGTCCACTGACTTTGTCTCCAAGCAACCGAGTTTTATTTATTACCTCCACCAAGGAGGTTATGTTTTCGGGAGAGTCTGTCTGTCTGTCTGTCTGTAAACAAAATACCTCAAAAAGTTCTGGCTGGATTTTGATGAAATTTTCAGGAAATGTTCAGCATGGAAAAAGGAAGAAGTGATTCAATTTTGGTGTTGATCCAGATCACCGTCTGGATCCGCCATGACGAAAAATGCGAAGAAACTACAGAACTAAAATAGATATCATGATGAAACCAATTGCTAATGGTAGGTTTTCACGGTCAAAGAATCTAAAAATTTACATGAATTAAACGTAGGACTAATATTTATGGTAAAAATCACAATATGGGAGAGGACTGTGGTGCTGGCGGTGGTCTGCGCTCTCCGAGTGCTTTTCTAGTTTATTTTGCTTTGCAAGAGCAAGCTGGCTCCAGTGGACGAACTGTCTGTTTGTTTCTGCAAAAACAGCAAACACTAAAATAAAGTCTATAAAGCACAAGCTGCATCTACCTTCTGTAAGGGCAGTTGTCAGAAAGAGCCAAGAAAAATTTTAAGCTACAGGCACAAAAACAACCTGTTCTGAGCAGGGCAGAGAGAGTGGTGTTTACAGTCATGCCAAATCCAAAAATGGTCAAACATATGACCTTTTTGGACATTTGACTCCTTCTACTGTACAGCATTAACCCTCCAAGAGCTAATTTTATCTTCAAATTTTCAATGTTGACTCAAAATTAGATGCAGGGATGTGCTTTATTATACATTCATATTAAAATGGATGTAATGGCACCTGAACTTTGTTGCTTTCATATTTTTATTCTGTAGTTCTGTTTACTTGTGTTGATATGTTTCTGAAGTGTGTCTCATTTCTTGACTCAGATATCAGATAAAACCCTTCATGTTGCACAAAAGCATCAAGCTAATAATTACTGTATTCCCTTCTTCGAAGATAAGCTGAGAGAGTTTTTCATCCTCACCAGGTTGATTGGTTTCCTGAGGCTCTATTGAAGAATTTTACGTTTCTACAGAGTCAGAAAACAAAGGAACTGAGAAACATAAAAGAGACTGAGTTATAGGTGCTGGACTTTGAATCGCGGCAACACAATGTCTTTGCGGAAACACAACTTTGTTTTTACCTGCATCGTGCTGCACGTACATGCAGTAAATGAATGAATGGCATTTCCTTTGGAGCTCGCAGAGATACCTTTCCTTAAATACCCTTCCCTCTAATGAGCCTCATTGTCTGCCTGTCCTCTCTCCCTCCCTTCATCCCTTTGTGACTTTCATTCTTTTATTTTGAACCCTGAATCATGACTGACCCTGATCGCTCACCTTTTGCTACTTTTTTGTTCCTGGACTTTCAAGATACAATTGTTTTCCTCTTTTTTTTTCTCCTGAGCATTTTCTGAAGGGCCTCCACTGATGTAGTTTCCAGTTATTCTTTTGGCGCTCTCCCTTAACTCGAATTGGCTCCGCTGGTCTCGTCTCGGCCGCGTGCCAAGACCCCAACTGCTCCGGCCAGCGTGTGACATCAATGGGCCCCCGTTGGATCAGCTACTCCCTCCCTATGAATTCTCCCGCTCCTACACTCGCCGCTTTTGCGTTCCTCTCCTCTGATTGCCTGTGCGGTCAAAGTGTGAGTGTTGACTGTCTCTGGCAGGTTGTAAATCAGTATGAAAAACAAAAGAGGAGATGGGAAAGAGGGTGATAACAAAATTTAGAGGACAAAGAAAGGAGGAGGCGAGGGCTGAAAAAAACTCCCCCCTGACTGGACGGTTTGGCAAGAGATGAAGCCGTTCTGTTTCTTTGGCGTTCAGAAGAAAAATATGCTCTAAACAGACAGTCAGAGCAGATAAGAGGTCTCTGTTAGGAGAATTTATGTGCACTTTCTTCTCTGGTTTTGATAAAACATCCACTCATGGTCCCAAATGAGAACAGGATATGCTAACTCTGTCAAACATCCATTGCATCACACTGATCCTGAGCCAAATTCCTTCTGCAGCCTCCCACACACCAATTTAAAGCTTACAACTCTCACAACACTTCGGACAAACTTTTTTTTGTAATGAAATGTATTTTCCTAATCTCCAGAACAGCATAGCGAGTCTGGTTTGTACTCCTCTTCAGGCCTAATTTAGTTGAAATCTGTCTTGACATCTAACAGCTTTTTCTTCTGATTTACGGTCCATTAAAAATGCTGCAACACTACAGCCCATTAACTAAGATGGAAGGATACTGCAACAACATGCTGATAAACTAGGGTTTGAGTAGAACTGTGTGATTTCACAATGTTTGTTTCCTTCCTAATGCATTTTACATTAAACTCGAGAAGCCAATTGAGATAGAAACTATTCTTTGTGTCACATAACAAAACCGGATGATGAAAATATAAATCCTACTGCAAGACATGCTTATTTACAAGATAACAAATTCCTTTTTTGTCCTCTTTTATTCTCTGCTTCTTATTAAACCAGTGGTTCACAATGAATAGATTAGGACTGAAAATCTTTATTGTTGCTTTGCCAAGTACAACGAAGATTATGTACTAGGTGATGAGCTCATCATTCATATGAACACTATAAAAAACATATAAAACCAGAAAAAATTTAAAAAAGCTAAAACAAATCAATAAACTAGACAAACCTATGCCCATACATGGATGCAAATTCTGTCATTACTGCACTGATCTTGAGTTAAAATTCACAAGCCAAAAAATAACATTAAACATTAAACAAATAATCTTACAAATGCATGCATAACAACCTCTTTGGTGGAGGTAAAACAATATGCACGATATTACTGAAACAATACAGGTATCTGCACATAATTGCCCAAAAAGTTAATTATTGTATCAGCTGGTATGAAATATTTTGCAAATAATAACAGCCAATATTCTAGCCATTCATACTGGCCACATACCTCAAATGCTGGCTGCAAAATTGGCAGAAGGTACATATTTACCATAATGTTTTATGCCTTAAACTTTTACAAATTAAAAGTATAATCTATTAAAACACAGAACATTTCACTTGCATCACATCTGTTGCTAGCAGACTATCTCCATAGAACAGGTCAGTTTTAGAAGAGTCGATTCTTTTTGGTCTTGACAAAAACTATAGTGTCAACATTGGTATAGGGCGTAATCAGTATGAAAATACTATTGAATGTTAATACTTGTGGTATTTTACTTCTTACAGCTATCTAGTCAAACGTTCCCACTTAACAGCTGTTGTAGACAGATA
Organism: Scarus forsteni; assembly: GCA_036419115.1. Taxonomy (NCBI): domain Eukaryota; kingdom Metazoa; phylum Chordata; class Actinopteri; order Labriformes; family Labridae; genus Scarus; species Scarus forsteni. The sequence goes on along the minus strand of JAZDUH010000359.1, from coordinate 11,769,126 downwards.
ACTGAGGCAGACCTATTTATCTGCACCCTGGACAAAGTTGTGGCTAACCCCATGCCCTTATATCACTCCAGCAGTGAGCAGCAAACAGACACAGGAGCCCGGCTCAAATATTGTGGTAAATATTACAGCTCATGCAGGTAAACATGGACATTTATCCTGTTGTTTCTTTGAGTTTTTCAGCACTTGCTTCATAACTCAAACACACACATAGGATTCTTTGCTCTGTGTCCTCACTCCACTCCATTGTGAAAAACCTATGAAAAATGATCATTTATAAGATGTTTCAAGTGAACCTTGAAAAATACTTAAGTCTGCCAATAAAGCACAAGAACATCAGATGAAGGTGCAATGGATGTCACTCTTAGGAAGTTTATATCCATCTTTAATCTTAAAATATTGTCTATACATAATTTTTGACCCCATCCCATCTGTTTTATTGTTTCTGCTCCTACCTCTTAAAGTAATCTATTCTCATATCAATAAGTTAACTGTGATAACTCAGCCCCTCGTTTGAAAAAAGTCATCCATAGTAAACATTAATCATGTGATGAGTTGCCAAGGAGAGTGGGGCTTGATATGGGATAACTCCTGTAAAAGGTGGGGCTTGACAAAAAGTGAACTACATATAAATGCGTTATTTTTATTGAAAACAATACAAAAAATTTGCCACAATTTCATAACGAGGTTTAAAGCCTCCTAAAACCAAGTAGAGTCAAGCTGAATCAAAACAGTAAAAAAATCCTACTTTATGATGGAAACACACAGCGAGACCGAGATTCGCTTTCACAAATTTGCATTGTGCAACACAAAATTCAACTTATGTACCCTTTGGAGGAAGTTCACAAAAGTAACATCTGAAATAAAGTCACAGAAACAGCTTAGAAACTTCCCTAAAAGAAACTGAAAGCTTGAAAGAGGGGATGGATCAGGCTGCCATTGTTTTTCAGCATCCTGTGATGGCACACCACACATCTGCCTCCCTCCACATGATCACAGCTAAACCAGAAGGACTGCCCAGCAGAGTGAAAAATAAAAACAGACAATGAGTAAAAAACAGTTGCTTAACACTGACTCTGTGAGGGAACTACAAAAAGAAGTCTTAAAGTGAGCACAAACAGAAGAAGCAAACAAACAGAGCACGCTGATAAAGAAATGACTAATGTGAGCTGACCGACAGTGTTGGACAGTGAAAAATGGAGCCCGGCACGGCAATAACAACATTAGATTAAAAGTTTTCTGGAGTAACTTTCCGGTCTAGTGGCCTAAAGCAAAAATGTTCGAACAATAAAATGACCCAATGGAAAACATAGATACTATTTTGGTGTGTGATTGTGGGGGTGAAAGAGGAGTTCTTTGAATGTGCAGATAAACATGCAGAGCTTGGCTGTTGTGCTAGACTGAAATGAAATCTTCACCCCTGTTGTGTGTGACATCTGTTAGGGGTTAGTCATTTGGATGAGAAATGTTGGACATGTGTTTCAAAACATGGACAAGAAGAAATGAATTGGGAGCTTTGTCAGGGTAGGGTTAGAATCTAGAAATACCAATATCAACCACAATCAAATGAAAAAGCACTTTTATGAGAAGTACGACTAATTATAGACAGCGGCATCATGAATCCTTTCAAGACTTTAAAAATTATGAAGAAAATACAATTATGTGAAAGATTGTTTAGCACACTGCTAGAGTGAAGTCTCAATACAGTATTTTAGATAAAGAACAATCAAGCAGGTTGTTTAATGCTCCCTCTGGTAATGCATGTGCCTGATAGTGAGTGAAGTGATGAGTCAAGAGGAAGGGCGGAGATGGTTTTTTGGTCGTGTGTTATAAAAAAATTCACAAGAGACACAAAGACCTTGACTCCTGGCGTCCAAAATCTAACAGGATTATGAGTCAGATTGGCAAATTTATCATAAATCCCTCAAGGCATCCTTGAGATATTGGGCTCTAATTTCATAGACCAGGCGCAGTCGCACGCGCACCTGCCCTGTGCCGGCCTTCGCCGCGGGGACAGGGTGTGACCAGCACACTTTGCAAGTTTCCTGCAGTGCCAAGAGAAGCGCACTCAAGGGCGCAGAGGAGCGCAGAGAGGCGCATCCATGCCTCCGTCCTGCCCCTCCACGCAAGTGCCAGAGAGGGAGGAGAAAAGGCACGAGTGGGTTTAACACAGCCGAGTGCTGTCTTCACCAATCAAATGACCGCCTCTCCTTGCCTTTAAATGCGCTATGGCCGAGGCGAAGCATCTGATCGGTCTGAATGATCCCGGCCACCGCGGAAAAAAGTGCGCTGGAAAGACCCGGTAGCGGAGACGGTCAGAGCTGCTGTCACTTCAGCAACTGGGAGAACCGACTGGTCATCGCGCGCATCGGAGACCACGAAGCGGTGGCCGAAATTGTCCCTACGCCAACATGAATCTGTCGACACCTCCCCCTGGTGCACCGTCACCTCCCCCTGGTGCGCCGTCACACCCATCTCTGCACAGACGGTCTACCAAATTGTCAAATTGGCAGCGCACGGCGGTGTGCCAGACGAAATGAACACTGCGGGGGGGGGGGGCTGACAAGCCAGATGGACAGCTCCATATATCTGCCACAGAAATATTTCACTAGCCCATCTGGGTAGGAGCCCTTTAAATTTGTTTTCAGGGGCAGAACGTTCTAAAAAACCCACAAGCTTGTGATTGGACAATCGTTTGGCTCGTCACATTCATCACAGACCAATCCACATCAAGCAGGGTTGCCTCCTATAATGTAGCATGCATAGCAGCTAATGTAGCGGCTAATGGCTAACAACAGTTAACAACAGTTCATGGATGTTAGCCATAGTAGTTAACTTAGCCGCTCACAGCTATCAACAGTTAATGACCGTTAGCCGCTAATGTAGCTGCTAACAGTTAACAGCCTTTTACCATCATCTTACACTAAATTGTACCACACAGATGATTCATGTAACACTTATATGTGACATGAACCTCATCAAAGACAATCCCTACAAGTAAACTTCTGAGGAGGGCAGATTTCGCCAAGTTTCACTAGGTACCCATGAGGACAATAGGCTAATCGGCATGTCCGTTCTCAACTTCCGGTTGTTGTCACGTCTGCATTCTGCTGCTCCCGCCTCTCTTCCCTGATTGGGCCATTAAGAATTCAGCCGAGTGAATTCGTTGGACAACGGAGGCTGGCAAGACGGACCTGCAGGATTTCAGAATCAGGCAGGTCTGTCTGTTCTGCGAGGCTAGCAGGATAGACCAGTAACCCAGAAACAAAGTGTCTCTAGTCATGGCTGTTGACAGCACACACAGGGGAAAAATCAGCACTCCAAATTCATTTCTCTGCAATTAGGGTGATTTATCAATTGTTTTAACTTCTTAGCATTCAAAAAAGCTCCCTCTGGAGCCATTAAAGAGACAAAGCTTTTCTAAACATGCAGTTATTTTTCCTATGGTATTTAAATGCAATTATGGGAGAAAATTCCCCTCTTAAACGATCACATCATAGTATGCAAAATACACCACTGATACCTTTTGTCCAGAACAAAGGTATCAGCAAAGGCCATTGCACAGAGTGATGCAGAAGTACAGCCCTGTCGGCAGTGTGAAAATACTTTAATAAAATCAACTTTCAAGACAATTCTCTCTTTCCCCCTGTTGTTTCTTCAACCTCTAAATAATGTGTGCTTGGTCTGTTTGAATTTTTATGAATAATACTGATCTTAATAGTGGATATTCTCAACCTCTTAGTAAAGAGAAACTCCCTTACTGTTTGTTTGGGCAACAGGAGGCCCCAGGAACATATCTAGGTGCAACTGGGCAGCCACAGTAAACATTAAAGCACAGTGCAAGAAAGACAAAGCCACATTTCCTTCTAGAGAAAGGTGTGGTCAGACAGAGCTTGATTGGACTTACACTAAAACAGTCTGTTTTGAAAAGGGCAGGTTAAAGAGGTTGAAGAGGTTTAAGTCATGTATCCTGTATTTGAGTTTTTTAGGCAAGGAACTTTTAAAAATGCCCACATGAGGGCTTCTGGGATCAGTATGAGCATGTTAAAAAGAAGAAATACTGGAACTTTAAAGCTGATTTTGAGAAAATCAGGACCTTGTGTCCTTTTCTGACTTTTTCCTCTGAGCGTGGTAACATGTCAGAACATGTATCCTCCCTTTTTCTGTACACAATCAAATACTTCGCTTTACTAGAGTCTTTGCTATTAAAAGAATTTATAAAAAGTCATAATTTGAGAGTGCTGATAATTATTTTTCTGACTCTAACACCACCCCAGAAGTGGTTTCAGAGACAATCATCTAAACATAGACAATCTTATTTGATTTTATTTTGCATTTTCAGCTTCCAAATATGCCCCCGTAGGCCAATTTTGCAAACATACTCGTAGGCTTTTCAGGTCATGTTGAGTCCAGCATTCCCCACATGGTTGCAAACAGTCCGTGCTGTGTTTCCTCCTTAGCTCACTACTATGACCCGTTCACCTGGCTGCACAGAGCGAGGTTTTTTGGCACATCTTTACTCACTTCGAAGTTGTACCAAGAAGTCAAAAAGTCTCCAAAGGTCAAAACTGTAAGCAGGCTGCTCTCACAGAAGTTGTTCTGTATATTACAACAGTTGCTGGAGATCTGACCTCTCCACTCACCTGCCTGCCAAGCTGCTCCATATTAGCCTCAGCAGATACAGAGAAATGCTTTGCCTGCTCCATCCATGCTGTTTTAGTTCTTGTTTATGTGCAGTGAGTTGATTTTGCCTTGGCAGAAGTGACTTAAATATACAAACACAAGTACCTGGCTTCTGTTTGTTTAAAGTTACTTGACACTGTCAGGGAGTGGAGATGCTTGGGTCATTTGTAAACCTTAAACTATAAATATTCACAAATAAAGTCAAGAAGTTCCCCCTCTGCTGTCATTATTTGTTTTTTTGCGATATCACACAAAGTCTTAGGTGCCCAATAAAGTTTGATACCTATTTACAAATTTGTGGGCATTAGCAAAGACGAGGGCTGGAGATCGATTCAGATTTTCTGGATTGATTTGATTCGATATTAAGAGGTCTCAAACCGATTCCATTCACGATTCGAAATTTGTTCAGTCTGGGTTATCTCAGTAAAAACAATGCTGTAAATGACTCTTTGACCTGGTACATTATTAAAACAGTTTTTACATTAAGAACTGAACCCAAAGCAGTTACATTAATCACATATTAATGATATGCATTAATGCAAACTCTGCAAGTTACTTGTTTTTTGTCCAACTTGTCTTTTCTTTCATGCTTGTTAAATCTGAAATATGTCCAAACGTTAACTTTCAAACTCTCCGGTAGTGCCCCTATTGTGCTACTCGTTTCCACCATGTTTTTTTGACTGCTTGCAGTAACATCTCACGAGATCTTGTTCAGTGGAAAGCAGCGCAAAATGCTAGACTAGCAGAGTTGATACCACAGGTTGCTTCTCGGACCGTCCAATGAAGAAAAAAACTACCCATGTTAAAAGATCGATCATTGGATTTTATGGATCGATCATGAACCATTTAAAGGGAAATCTACTAAATTGATTTTTTTTAACCCAGCCCTAGTGAAGACTAAAAACAATATATAAAAACCCTCCTCCAAACTTTCTAAAATACAGGGAAAAGGGTCACATTTCATCCCCAAAAGCTGTCAATGTTTTATGTGATAAAAGGCTGAGTGAACTTAATGTGACAGCATAAGAAATGCATTATTGCATTCCCACAAGAAATAACATTTCTATTATTTGATATGGATATTATGCAAGCTAGCATTTATCCAACGCATGGACTGACACTTTGATTACAATGTATGGCAGTATTTGACATATTGTACCTTCTGTTACTATAAGACCATGGCAATGGAATTAAAAGATAAGCATGCTGTGTTGCTGGATTGACGGACAGATTCAGTGTTTAGAGTAATAGTGCTATATTGTGTTGGAGTTATCAGGGTCCCAAAGGGTTTCTTTCCCCTGCCATATTAAAATTCTCATCAACAATTTCCCAAAGCGGGGTTGTCAGCACTAAGGTATTTAACGAAATGAGACTAAGGTCAGAATTAAAAGCATGAGATGCTCTTTTCATTCATTGCGGTAACTGTATTCGATTTGGCTGTTCAGGCACACTGTTTTAAGCCATGGCAGCAGTTCAAATGCTGGACATTTCCCTTGAGGGGTCTGACTTGGTTCAGCTTGACTCTATTGCTTTGACTGCATTACGGATGGGACATAGTAACTGACACAGGTTTTTGTCTATCACCAAAAGTGGGGTGGCAGGAATGAACGTGATGTGAAGACACTGCTGACAGCTTAATGGTCACAGTATTGCCTCAAATTGGGGGTACTGACATGGTAATGAAACACCAATCTTTTAAAAACACTGGGATGATACAACCAGCCGAGTCTTGATCGAGATTTGGTGACTGCGTTGGCTAGTGACCCTTGGCATTTTATTATATCCTTTATTTAACCAGATAAAAGCCTCATTGAGATTTGAAATCTCTTTTCCAAGAAAGACCTGGTATGGCAGCAGCAGACAGTTACACAATAAACATAACAAACTCATTCAGACATCAGCACATCGAAACCAAGCCGTTCTGGAAACCCCAATCAAAACAAAATAAGAAGCAGTCAAAAATTAAAACAGTTACATTGTCCTAGGCTAGCTCTTTCCTGATCCCTTAATAGGGGTGTCCCGATACAACTAATTCACCACCGATATGATACCGATATTGCAGCCTTGAGTATTGGCCGATACCGATATCAATCTGATACGATATCAGCACGAATCATACAGACTTTTATTACCTATTTTGTAGTATGGACTGTAAGAAAAGGCTGGATCAGGCCAGATTACTCAAACAGAGAACAGTAGGCAGCAAAAGTAGGTATGAGAAAAACTGACCCATTTGTTATTAACCAATAGGTTAAATAAATTTTAACCTTAAACATAAGAATATACTACAATTAAAACAACATGAATAAAAAATATTAGAAGACCCTGAAAAGTGACCTCAATAAATCAAACAAAAACATATTTCACCAACTGCAAAATAACCACTGTGTTGAACTTAAACATAAGCATATTCTACAACTGAATAAAATAAAAAATAAATATTTTAGAATGGACTGCTTGTATCGGAGTGCTGATATCGGAGATTTAGGATGCAGGCCGATATAATCCGATATTTGTTTTTTTTGACCGATATCCGATATCAATATCGGATCGGGACATCCTTATCCCTTAACAAAGTCTTAAATTCACCAATAGTGACCAGTTCTGTTTTTCTCAAAGCCATCAAGAGACTATTCCATGTAGAGGGGGCGGCATATTTAAAGGCCATCTTACCCAGCTCTGTTCTGACTCCAGGGACAAACTTTACTTTAAATAAAATCCTGCGAGCGCAATTCACAACGGTTACTAGACCTGATCAAATATGTGGTCAAATAAGACGGAAGCAGCCCAAGGACAGATTTGTAGATGAAGAGTAGCAGGGGAGAGTGTCTACGGACAGACTGGTAGGGATGGTTTGCAGCAGCAGACAGTGATGGACACCATATCCACAGCCAGTAATGAAACATAGAGCACAGTGATACACAGAGTCCATTTTTTTCAAGTATTTTTCAGGTGCATTCATAAATAGCAAATCACCATAGTCCAACAACTGTAAGAAGGTTGTGGAGGTCATAGGTTGCAGAGGTTACAGCAGTTGTTAAAGACAACAAGAGTACCAACAAAACTTACCCACTATCACCAATTAACATAGCCACAAGTTAAAACACAACACCAGTCAGACTTGTGGTTGACAAAGATATGAAAACTAGAAAGCATTCAGAGAGCACAAACCTCTGCCAAGGTAATTACATCTATTTACAATCGTTCCATGACAATGTTAACATCATGATATGATTCCTTGAACCTGAAAACCCACACCTAGCATTTGGAATCATGTTCATATCATTATTAGTCAGACAGTAACTGAGCAAAATTTACTGTTCACTAATGGTGGTTATCTTGATCACCACCAAAATCTAATTACTTCTAAATTGGGATATTACCACCAATCCCCAAAGATTTCAGCAAAATTCATCAAGTAGTTTTTGCGTAATCTTGCGAACAAACAAATAAACATACGCCGGCAAAACTTAACCCCCTTGGCAAAGAAAAAACGAAAACTCGAGGCTTCATTATCCAAGTAAGCCAAATGATGGTGGCACAGTAGATAGTCCGGAAAACAAGAAAATTGGTGATTACCATTTCCATCAAACGACAAAGAAATGGCTGCATGACAAACTTCTAATCACAACCTGCATAGTAAGTATGTGCAAATTATGCTTGTATTGCACATACTTACATTAAAACATTATATTGTTAAGCCAAATACGTTACATTGACCCCCACTTACTCAGATTGTCCACATTAACATAATTAGCCCTAGCCACTCAGCGTCTCATTAGTATCACCTTGACTTGCTTACCTCTGTATTGAAGTTCAGGTTAAGGATGTGGACCTCTGCTTTGTCCTCTGTGGTGAAGCTGGTCCAGCAGCCAATTGTCATCTCCTTCACGTAGACCCATGGCTTGTCATTAACCTTCGCCGGGACGCATGTCTGACTTGAGCCTAGAAGAAATGGAGAGGTGGTGTCAGCATAAATAATCTCTTCTCTATGACACTCATATGAAATTCCTTCATTAGAATTAATGTGTCAGATGCCAGGTAATGCAGGATTATGACTTCATCCCCAAACGTCCTGATCATTTGCACATAAATGAAGACCTATATGTATGAAGGCCAAAAGTCATTATGAAAAAGATGGATTACCAAGCTATGTTACAGATACCCTGCCTAAAAGGAGCTAAATTTGGCATTAGTCATTCTGAAAGCTCCCCTTCTCTGGTCTCAGACTATGGGTGTTAAATGTGCGCGTAGGACTACATTGTTTAAAAACGAATCTGCAGGTTCACGTTTATCAGACATGTCAGGATCCGGGGCTGCACTCATCCATCACGCCTGCTCGTACTGCGCCCTGCTATGAGCCCGCTGTTTAACCTGGGGATCCGTGTCTCTGGAGGCAGAATTAATCAAGCCAAGGCTGTGCGGTCATGGATGAGGTTGGGTATAAATGCTGGCTGTTTGACCTGGATGATGTGTGTGTGTACTTTTGTGTGAGATTAGAGTGAATCTGTGCGTGTACAGGCTCACTCAGACCTGTCTGAAGTTGGCAGGGGACAAAGCAAGCTACAGCAGACTTCCTTTTTCTTAAGAAGAACAGCAGGGAATTCAGTTTAGGGGGTCGGATGTCTTTTCCAAGTCAATCAAGGACGTCTTTCTTGGCTAATCTCCCACCTTTTACTGATTAGAGATGAAAGGGTCCAGCTGAGGCATCATGGGACTTGTGTGGTTTTATAATCTTGCTGCCAATCGCCATGTTGGTCAGTATGCCTGGTCTGGATTTATTCCATGACAAACCTTAAAACTATTCGCCTTTGTTGATGAGTTTTCTGTGGCTGTTTTCACATATTTACTCAAACTTCATTGGTTCATCATACCTACACATTCAGACTCATATCTTGAAATGTTCATGTTAAGACTTGGTCGAGCCATTTTCCAACATTCTTTGCACAAGGCTCTTATAGCGTAGAGCTTTTCCCATAGGAAGTCAAGGTTTCGAGAAGCAGGTCATGAAATTAAAAGGATGTCAACATTTTAGTCAACAAAATCTAGTGTAAATTTAGTCGGCTAAAATATGGGGTGTAACCCGTAAGGCATTTTATGTTTCCTTGAATTTCTAGGTCATGTTTTCACTTGTATCAAATGAAACAATTAATAACCATTTACTGAATGCTCGTAAAATTTGAATGTATAAGTTGAAAGAAACACATTTTACCTTTGTGTGCATCTCAGTTACAACACCAGAACTGACAACAAACAGTGAACCTGCTCTACATGAATATATCAGTTCATAAAGAGAGCAGCTCTGATTGGATCACTCCCCAAGTTATCCCACTTCCACTAAGCTAAGGCAGCTTTGACTGGATGTCCCTCTTAACTCATCCAACCTTTCCACACAACCAAAGCAGCTGTGATTGGATATATTCCTAACTTGTCCCTATTTCTGTATGACCAAATTAGGTCTGATTGGATTAAGTCTCTGTGAAACATTTTAGTCTAGTTTTTATTTGTTGACAAAAATGTCAAGTTATTTAAAATAAGTTCTTGTCCACTTGCACTTGCTTTTTTTAGCTATAGTCTAGTTTTCATTAGGGGGGAAAAGGTTGTTGACAGAAACTATAATGAAAATAATTAGTCAACAAAATTAACACTGATTTAGGCCCATATTTGTTTTGCCCTAAATATGAAGGTGGCAGAGATGGAACAGGAGAATAAGTTGATCCCCTCTTCTCTCCATCTCCAGAGGTAGTACCAGAGGTGAAATCTTCCAGACAAGGAGGCACAAGGACACGGCGGGAGACGGGAGCAACGCAAGTGTCTCTGAATTTGTGTGAATGAGGAGTCATGTTGCATCCATCCAAGCCTTACTGCAGCATGAGCTGGCACTGATGTGACAACCACACAGAATTAATTAAGACTTGTTACTACAAATGCTATGCTAACGGACAAACAAACATATCAATCAACACTAAAAAGAGCAAAAACAGGTATAAAAAAGCTTTGCTATAGGGATGACAAACACACTGCCAGCTCACCAGTTGCTTGGAATCAGTATCATTGCCCCATCATAACTCTGATTAATTTTCTCAGATTTCTCCTGAGGCATTTATAGAAGATTTCATGTTTTGGCTGTAGAGAAAAAAATGGAATAAAATCAGGGTCAATAAGTAAGCTGTGTGTGTTCTTGTGTGTAGCATAAACTACTTTTTATGTGCAAACACAGTGTTTTTTCAATGTCTCTTTTTTAAAGAAGGGCTAAAAAGGATTTTCTATGAATACATGTATCAAAACACGGTACACAATCATGATGTCTATATTCTTAAGATACATGAAGATACATGTCCAATGAATATGCTTTACTTGTTAATCAGAATTATGGTTTTCAACGGCACTTTTTAAGGGGAAAGCTTAATGCCAATGCAAGACTGATCAGTGCATTCACCTATTTTTTTAAGAGATGAAACATGGTTGTTTATTAAAAAAAACAGTTCTATTTGTATTTTCCAAGCTACCCTTGATGCCACATAACATGAAGCACTGAGGAAATAGATGTGAATGTCACATGTTTGGATGGACAGAAAATCCTGTTTTCAAGCACCTTTTTGAATAATAAAATATTTCCCAATCTTCTGCATTCACTCAAGCTACTCTATCCTGCTCCTATAGATAAGCATATCTACAGTAAGACCAATACAAGCAGTACATGCCCAAGCACCCCTGTGCACACCTCAATCACCCCCAAAACAGCTGGTGCTTATGCTTAAGCCAGCAAGCAGGAGCGGTCTCACACCAGACACAACTAATTTAGTAAGCAAATGCTGCATGACGCACTGCTCCACTGACTTTTATGATATATTTGGTCTGTTTACCCAGCAGGCTTCAATCCCTCAGAGGGGAGATGTGCTGTGAAAACAAGCCAAAAGGGAGGGAAAAAAAGAGCAGAGGAGGGGAAAGGGTTAATAGGAAATTACAAAGTTTGGAAGGTCAACAGGATGTGCTTTATTTAGAAGCGGCACTAATCAAAGACCTTGGTAGAGGCAATGTCATTGCTCGCAGTAGACAGAGGTGGAGATAAAATAGGATAAAAAGCAATGAATGTGTTGGAAAATAGAAGGGAGAACTAGAACATGTTATACAAGCAGCTTTCCCTGCTGCTTTTGTTGCACCCACAATGAGAGTGGCCTTGTGCCGTGGATACTTGTTCACTCAGTTCATCCAGTTGTTCATCACCACACTGGCTCTTATTATCACTGAGGTTAAAGTAGCAGATCATTATTTGCTTTTGTGATTAATTTCAAAAGATGACCATCAGTTTTTGAGGCTCCAACATTATGTGACTGTGAAAAGAACATTTTTAATGATGCTCTATTTATATGAATTTACTTCTATTTTTCCATCTGTTCTGTTAGAGAATTGACATACGTGGTAACAATAAGACAAGAAGGTTTACTGCAACAACAACTTTACATTCTTTTTAGTTCGAGCAGCTTTGCACTGGGGCTGGGCAGTACTGACCAAAACTTAAATTTCAATATGTTTAGATAAAATACAATAGAGAGTTGTTGACAACATGGCACCAGGCAGGGCTGAACTAACCAATCACCACAAGGTAGATCTGTAAACCAATCAAATATACAATGCATCTGGAAAATGTTCCGACATTTGTGATTGTGAACATACCCTTGCAGTCATCAAAACTGAATATGAGTGAATAAGTTTGTGGGCTGTTTTCAGGTCTCTGGATGATGACAAATCCAGTGCAATAATTCCAGTCCAGTTGTATTCTGCAATAATTTCAGAGTAATAATTCAGTCCAAGTCCAGTGGGCAATTAATCAAAAAATAATCGAAATCGTCATTCAGACCCTATAATCGAAATAATTTTACACATGACGATTATTTTGATTATTTACCCTGTGTAAGTCACGTGACCAGGCCCCCTCCATATAGTCTGCGTTCACTTTCACCAAGAGCAAAGGACGTGCTGCCAACATGGAGGAGACAAGCACCAATCTATCAGAGGACCTTGTAGCCAAGAAAAATACCATCTTCATTGTTTGGGCACATTTTGGATTATGTGCAGAGGACATCAAGCAGAAAGAAGTCTAGTGTAAATACTGCATAAAGACTGTGTCGATGACCATTGGTATCACCACTGATTTGTTCCGGCATAGCATAAAATAATCGTTCAATAATCGCAGTAGGTAAGACCTTCAATTAATTGTGATATTGAGGTTAGGTAATATCGTCCAGCCCTACTGAAGGGGTACAGGCTGCAAAAAGTTTGGGAACCACCGAGATAGACTATCAGATGTTGTCAGTCATTAAAAATGAGAGAACTGGAGATCACTGTTTCCATTAGTGAATACAGAAGTACCAGCATGACATGCTTCAGGTCGCATGACTAACATCACACTTTCTGTGACGTGACTATTGTGCAAGCACACACCCTAACTACTGTGGAAAAAACCAATCAACTTTCAACTCTCATCTGACCTTCTAACTTGTTTAAAATAAATCTCATAATTCAAAATACTACAAAACTTTTATATGTGTGAAAATAGATTTTTCTCTTATTTCAGCCTGCTCAGCTATGGACTTCAGCTTTTCTTCCCCATCTCCCCCTCCTTCTCCCTCACTCACCCCACAGGTCAAGGCCGGTTTCCTGTTATTCTGGCCCTCTGCGTTAATGTCTGTTGCTCAATATCCACATCCATAAAGTTATTTCTCTCTTGTTCGGCGGTGACAGAGTCAACGGCCCATGACTGTCGCCCAAGAGGTACTGGTATAAATCACACTGACTGCAAAGAACGTGTGAGTTTGTGTGTGTGAGTCTGTGTGTGTGTACATGCCTGTGTCACTGGTTTCATTTTTTACGAGTCACCAAAGGATATGAAGAACATTCATTTTGCCCTTTTGACCCAGGAAATGCCAATGGCTCGGCTAAGCAGTTTACTGGTAAATGAGGTATAGAAGAGCTGTTTCATGCTCCGGCCTTTTTATCTACTCATATCAGACCAGTCAATCTCCCATTCCAGGAGAGGACATGTTTATGAAGGCTGCTGATTTAAATTTAGATGTTATGTATGAAGAGGAGGCATGAATGGGAAACACTAAAAAACATTCACAGGCATTGTTGATGGGTTTTATTCATAGTAAGTGCTCATTATCAGAATAATTCTTAATTCTTTCTAATGCTAGCAGCTCTTGAATAACAGCATTTCACCTTGGTAAGAGGAACAGTTTAGAATGCTCGAAGGCCATCAACTTATTCTCAAAAAGTCATTTTTTCATGCAACTGGTTTGTTAAATCAATAACAGATTTTTTTTCATTATCTACTAAGTGCTAGATTTAGGGCCTTTAAAATCTGTCTTTTTTCTAAAATTCCATTTTAATTTTCCCATATTCCTTTTTTTTTCAGTTTTATTTTTTTGAGAAGTTTGCGTATTTATGGAAATTTAGACACAGGACGCAGTATAAAGTAATGAAATACAGTCATTTGCTTTTCAGGTGGTCCTCTCACGTATCTTTACAGGTCCAGGCAACAGTATGCTGACAACTTTTGCTTCTTTGCCAACTTAGCTGGTGTCTCAAGCCATGTTAACACGACACTGAAATTGACAGAAAACAGAGGTGGCACGAAACAAACCTATTTCCTGGTTTGCTGGAACTAGGGATGGGAATTGATAAGATTTTATCAATACCAATGCTGTTAACGATCCTGCTAATTGATCCAATTCTTTAACGATTCCCTTATCAGTTCCTGTAGATTTTCTGTGTGGGCAAATGTTGGTCTGATTTTCAGTGTCAACAATGTCAAACGCATGTCATAGCATAGATAACTGCTTCTGCAAATTGCTGGTGTTTCCACTCACTTAAGGTTGGGTCGTAGGTGTAATTAAAATTAGGCAGCAATTGTGACACTTTTGAACCCTGTCAGTGGAAGGAATTGATAAGGGAATTGATCTGCAAAAAAATTAACGATATCGATTTTTTGATGGAGCTGTTAACAATTCCCAACTGGAATTGGTTTTCGATTCCCATCCCTAGCTGGAATTCACGTCAGAGTACCAGGGGCACGACTATCTGGTCAGATTACCAAGGGCACAAAGCGAACATATTTACTGGTTTCCTGGGACGGCTGAAGAATTCAGCTCAGTTCCTAGGTTTTGTTTGCAAGTCACATACTGTCTCCAGGCCACCTCTCGCACGATTTCAGAAAGTTTTTGAAAACTGTTATAACTATGCATGCAGTGCCTGAATCCGCAAAGTTATAAAATCAGGGTCTAGAGTAGGGCTGGGTATTTTCAGCAACCTCACAATACGATACGATATCCTGATACTGAGGCCACGACATGATATGTATCCTGATACAACTAAACTGTGGGCATTGACTACACTTTTAACAGAATTCCAGACAAGTTTTGCTTTTCTTTATAAGAAAAAAAGGAACAAGGACGAGTTTTAACATGTGCTTTATTATGTAGTTTGGCTTCTATTTTTAACGGTGCCATTGTAAACATTACCAAAAGTGTATTAACAACTGTCCAAACACTGAGGCCGTATGGATTCTGTAGAATCTGTATTGATTACACAAATCTCCAAGGAGTGTGTGATGATATTTTGCTGTATCGATATTTTGAGCACAGGCCTAGTCTGGAGTGGAGTTTTGAAAACACATCGATGTCTGACTCCATGTAGGCAGGATTCTGCATTTTCAGGGATTCAGGTTGAAACACTGATGTAACCGCATGCGCAGTACTTTGTCACATGAAGGATGTGAACGCATACCAGGTACAACAACAGCTTTGGCCATCTATTTGTGTACTGTTTGTTGTGCTCGGTTTGTCATCCAGACAAAACTATCCAGACAGATTTGTTGCACAACAAGAAACTCCTGCGTTTCTGTGCGTCCACTCCCCACTGTTGTTTGTGAGAACTTAGTCTTTTCGTATGTGTGTTGTAACACCACTGTTATTCAACAACATCACATCGCCATCAACTGGCCTGCCATGCACGCTACAGCGTTTTCAGCCATTCTCGCGTATCCATTTGGACACCTCAAGCAGCCACTTTGTCTTGTTTGCATTGTTGTCAAAAACTTTAAACATAAAGTGTTGTTCCTTGATATTCCGTGTCTTTACTGAATTCCGCTTTTAATATGCAATTCCATAATTCCGCCTGTCTTTCCATGATTGCAGATTTTATCAAGCCCTATAGATTGCTATGGTACTGCCACCAGACAGTAACTGTAGGGCTGCTGTGTACAAAACAAAAGAAAAGCTTTGGCCCTGACAGTCGGTAACCTGGAAACTATGCCAGTTGAAAGCACAAAATGTTCTTTCGATGCCTGAAATGAAATATATAGAGACAAGGCTAAAGGAATTGTATGGAGACTTAATTATGGCCAGTTCAGACAAAAGACTGACGAGGAGTTCATCTCTCACTTATATCAGTTCAGACATGCTTACAGGTTCTGTACATGGGCAATTAATTGCTTTTATGAATAGCCTTTAGAATATCACTGAAGTATGGAAGATGTTGAAAACCTCCTTGTAAATTTCGAGGTATGAAAATTGATTCAAACCTTACAATGAGTCTGTACACCTGAACAAATTACATTCTTCACTTTATTTAGATAATAGGCTTAATCATCAGTCTGAACAGACACTCCAACCACAATTATATGACAAGATGTTCCAGCAAAACTGATCTAAACCTCATAAAATCCAGGCCTAAAGCCAGAATTAATAACAGCCAATTTGCTGTGAGGAGAGCAGTCTTAAGGGAACACCCTGTGTTTTGGAGACTGAGCCAATAGCTGGGAGTGATGAACAACTTACAGTATGATACCCTTTAAATTGCCCTCAGCAAATCTCCTGGTTGTCAGATGTACCCTGGAGTCTACCAACTAACAAGGAGAACAAAAGTTTCTATCTGGTAAATTCACCCAGTTTGAGTCTTAATTTCTTGACTCAACGCTCTAGGGTAATCTAAAGAAATATAGAGGGTGGTTCACCAAATCAAGTATTTTCTTTAGCTAATTTATCTTGATCTATGATCTTTCTGCAAAACTTTGGCAATGTAAATTTGTTCTTCAATATTATTTATCCGTGTACAACAGCCTTACAAACAATATTAGCTGAAGAAAGAAGGGTAACGCTTTACTTTAGAGGTCCACAAATTTCATCGCATTTAGGTAATAATAAGACAAAGTTTTTTCTTATTTCTTTGAAATTACCCCCGAAATTTCACGAGAATTTGGTGAAAATTAGCACATAAAATTTTTTAAATAATGTCCAAATTTATTGTCCCATGTCAGAATTGGTAGGCTACTGTTTTTTTCCAGTTTCTTTGAAATTTACTCCAAATTGCAAGGTAAGAAGGTGACGATTAGCAAATAATTTATTTGAAATTAAATCACAACCCACCACAAAATGTTTTGTGGTGGGCCTATGATTATAATCATAAAGGTATATCATTCACTTCTATTTTGCATGTGATCTCATAAATGCATATCAACAAACTCGGTACGAAAGAACTTGGTGAAATTTAATAACAAATAGCTATCAACTGCTTATTGGGAAATTGAATTATTCACTTAACATTTCAAAGGTTATTATGACAGTAAACAATGAACCTAACTTCTGTATTCAAGAACTAAGCAGCTATTTATCACCAGCAGAAACGTTGGGATAATTCTAAAAACATTTTGTGGCGGGTTGTAATTTAATTTCAAATAGATTATTTGCTAATCGTCGCCTTCTTACCTTGCAATTTGGAGTAAATTTCAAAGAAACTGGAAAAAAGCAGTAACCTACCAATTCTGACTTGCGACAATAAATTAGGACATTATTTTAAAGATGTTATGTGCTAATTTTCACATGAAATTTCGGGGGTAATTTCAAAGAAATAAGAAAAAACTTTGTCTAATTATTACCTAAGCGCGATGAAATTTGTGGACCTCTAAAGTAAAGTGTTACCAACAGAAGTGTAATCCTAACGAACTGATCAAAAGATGTACAGTATGAGCCTTTAATGCTAATCATCAAAATAATCTCCTTAAATATGCCCACTGTGGATCCTGACTATGAGTCACCACATGAAAAGCACAAGTGCCAGCAAAAAGACAGACAACCAGTTACTGTACATCTAGTTTGCTGCGTGATCACTTCTTGTTTTGAACATTTTCTAAAGTGTCAGCATTTCACTGCTCAGCGGTAAAAGGAACTTCACCTCATTAAAAAAATGACAGAACTGCTTTGACCTTTGAGGTAGCAAAAAGCAGACAGCCATAATCCTGCCAACAGAAGCCCCTTTTGGAGGAAATTCTGGCAATGTAGAAATTCTAGGAAATATTCTTGGTGGATGAAATTAGTTTGTGCTCTAGATTTCACTTCATTTTATACATTTCAGCATGACTGACAAAGCATTTTAGTGTGAGGCATAGGCATCATTTCTTATTTCCTCCTGATGCAGAAGTCATTTCTCTTGCCGTTTCCATGATCAAGCCCTCCAGTTTGCAATGCTGGTGCTTTCCTTGCACGAGTACGCAAAAGTTGATTGCACCAACTCCTTCTACTTCATCCAAAGTCTGTGGTGCAGTGTGTCTGCTATTTTGAGGATACATTTGAGAGACTGACGCACATCTACAACATCAAAACACACTTTACAAAGCATGTTTCACTCCATGAGATGCACCCCAGCATACCTTTACTGTTAAATTTTAGAGGATCAGCTGATAAATTCAGTTTAAAGTTCATATCAGGAGAGGGAGCTGAGAGACAGTGTGGCTTTTTATCCATTGGTCCTCTATTGTAACACATGAAAAGCTAAATAAACAAGAGAGAACACAAGATCAAGGATTTTCTTGAACAATGGGTCTACAAGTCTAGTATTTGTTTCCACACTAATGAATATCACCAATACCTATGCTCACAGATAATAAAACAGGCTGTGTGGTGTGTTTTATACAAAGAAAAGAGGAAAAAACAAAGGGTTCAAGCAGGAGAATGGGAATATTAAATTAAAGGCCACAGGAATTTAATGTAAAGTAAACACTTTTAAACATATAATTGTCCGATCCTGTCGGTTGACTTGGGGATATTAACCTTTAATGAAGTTTGTTTTTTGGAGACGTTTCTGATTAATGCTCTGGGTGGATATGAGACAGTGTTTTCCACAAATGGATAATACTTAAAGTTGTTCGATACATCAATAGCCCCTCAATTATACCTTCAGATTTTTTCTAAAACAGATACTCCAAGAGAGGGATATCTATGAATCAACAGCAGTGTTATAGCTCTTGCTCAAAATAAAGCATCTGAAGCTAATATTTCAGTATTTTTTCACGGCTGCTTTCTGTTGATGTTACCCTACACTTCAGCACACTTTAATTGCTGAAATATTTTACCTCATTCACAACAAGTCTAACTCATCAGGGCCTACTGTCTGAAAACTGATAAGACTTTTAAAACAACAAACACACCGAACGCTCATGTATGGATCATAACTGAGAGGATCACTGCTAGGATTCAAATTATGTTTCAATATTTTAGAAAATGTGTGCCGTAATGTTCTGAAATTGTCCATATTTACATACCCACCTCCACATCTGACATAAGATCCTGATCGAAATATTTCCCTGTTTCTACAACAACTTTTTGGCACCTCTGATGTGCCGACAATACTGAATCTGATGGCAGCAGTGAGATTATAAATCTTTAATCGACCTCTCACTAAATGTTGATTTAGATTCAAGGGATTGAGTACTGATGGTCCAGCAGCTGGCTCTTTTCACTCACCTCAGGCTAGAAAGAGGGTAAACTTGATTTCATGGCCTGACTTAATGCCTCACCTCACTGGGAGTCACTCCGAGGATCAAGCATCAGCTAATAATGTAAGCTAACCAGTGTTAATTCTGACAGCACTTTTTAATTTAGTTTTGCAGTCTTTTGCCTAAAATATCTTTTTAGTTTCAGTCATAATTTAGTCATCAAAATTGTTTGAATTTCAGTCTAGTTTCCATTGCTGAAATTTCACAACAATTAAGGTAAAGTATTTCTTTTAAGTCTCCTTGAATTTCTGAAGTCAAGTTTTACACATAGATAAAATGAAACTTCCCAGAGGTCCCAGAATACAAGTACATGGCTGTGAGACACATACAAAGCATCAGTGTTAAATTTGATAGTACATTTTAGTTTAGTTTTAGTTACCGTCTTTAGCGTAGTCATAATTTAGTCATCTAAATTGTTTTAATTTTAGTCTAGTATTAGTTGATGAAATCTACAACATTTTAGTCAATAAAATTTACTGTAAACTTAGTCGACTAAAAAATGAAGTGTAAGGCATTTTATATGTTTACTTGAATATTTTAAGTCTTGTTTTACACTTGGATAAAATGAAACATCTACTAATCCTTCATTGAATTATAGTAACGTTTGATTATAAATTAACGGAAACAAATTAAACTTTCGTTTGAAATGCATTTTTTTTTTTTCGGCTACCTATCAGAACATCTCAGTTACAATACCAGAACTGACAACCAACAGTGAACCTGCTCGACTTGAATATATCAGTTTATTAAGAGAGAAGCTTTGATTGGATCGCTCCCCAACTTATCCCACCACCACAAAACCAAAGTGACCAAGTTAGGTCTGATTACATTAAGTCTAAAGGTCCTTTTCCATTAGCCCTACTCTACTCTACTCGATTCTACCGGGCTCTACTCTACTCGCCTTGTGCTGCTTTTCCATTAGCCCCAGTCGCCTGCCTAACAGGGCGCAGTGTCGCTGTAAACAGCTGAGTGGCACTGCGGTGACGTCATTTTGAGCGCGACACAACAATCTGGGGCTTGTTGTCACAAACCTGCTGCAGTTTGCAAGAAGAAATACCCCTTGAGAAGCACAGGAGAGTTTTGAAGCCGAGGACGAGAGCAATTGAGCTGCAAAGAAAAGACGTATGAGGGTAAGCTAATGGTAGCTACCGCTAGCATGCTAGGTCGTCGCGCTCATGACTCATCGATGACGACATTGTCTGACCAATCAGTAGCTGGTAGTTGGTGACATATTTTAGTATCGACTCCGCTGGCTTAGAACCAGAGCAGAGTAGGTGCTAAAACTAGCTTGTTTTAGGAGGTACCAGGCTAGTGGAAATGCTGCAAATTGAGTAGGGCCGAGTAGAGTAGGGCCAAGGCGTGCTAGTGGAAAAGGGCCAACAGTCAACCATTTTAGATTAGTTTTTATTTGTTGACAAAATGTCAAGTAATTTAGAATTAGTTCTTGTCTACATGCATTTGTGTTTGTTTTTTTATAGTCTAGTTTTTAACAAGGTTGTTGACAAAACTTCTTTTGTATACGTAGTTTGCAGTAAAAATGTGGCTTCTATAAGAAACTTTGTCTGCAATTGTTTTTTTTCATCTTCACGAAACAATCTGTGCTTGGTGGCTAGGATTTCACTGTTGGCGCTAAATCAAAATCAACACTGCTTAAATTTCACAAGAATTGTTTAGAATCTATACCTTAGATTTGTGACAACTTCTAATGATTCAAATATGAGATTTGTACACAAAGACCTACTTGAAGCTGCAACTCGTAGCTGCAGGGAAAAAAGGAAAGGAAGGGAAAGGAAGGGAAAGGAAAGGAGAGGAGAGGAAAGGAAAAGAAAGGAAAGGGAGAAAACACAGGAGGGGAAACCCTAACACTAGACGACGTCAAGCCTAACTGTCTCCGACTCCCTTGGGGAGAGTAAACTGTTTGTGTCCAGAGTCGGACGGTGGAGTCATGATGAGGGAGGGAGGGGTCAAAAGTCCTATCAGAGCGAGTCGCAGAGGGAAAGAGGGAGCTTCAAGTCTCTCTCTCAACTTCACATACACACACAACTTCACACACACACCTATTGTCCCGACGTTTCCGCAGCTGCAGATTGAGGCCTGACCATCCACAGGAAGGTAAACAAGCTCTTATCAGTGCTCTGCAGGGGCCCGCACTGTCCCCTGGCCTCTCACCCCTGCATTACAACACAACACACACTCCGGGCACCACACACGCTTCCTGACCATCTCACCTCCCTCTCCTGAAGTCCTAAAAACCACTCTGACAAGGAAAAAAAAAATGCTGATTGGTCTTGTCAGTTTAACGGTTGAAGACTTTTCGTGAATTCACTGGAGAGGAACTGAGGATGTGATAGCGGGCTTTTTGGAGACAGCCTGTCTTCACACTAGCTCTGTTTACACCTCAGGGAGCCATTCGTCCGTCGTCTCGTCGTTGTCGGGAGCCGGCGGAGCAACAAGTCAGACGGTGTGGTGTACGGAAAGTCTATGGCTAACATTTATGATTGTTCCCTTACTTTAGGCTCAATCAGAAGCTATCGTGCCAGATTTTAGTCTTTGATGCAGAGTAATATGGCTAACTCATGTCTCTGTGCCAGCTTTGGTCAGAGCTGGAGACATCATGTTTTCAGCTCTGTTTGATGCCATCATTGATTTTCCAACTTTGCTTAAATGTCTGCTCTTACTCAAGGATAAAATGTTCAAGGGCATGGTGATCATGTTCACCCCATATTTGAGAACACAATATCTCAGGAATACCTTCATAGATTGTTTTTAAACTTTGCTTAAATTAGGAATAAACTGTTTCAAATCATGACATGAGTGGTCAAAGTTTAAGGTTGTGGTATTTATTTTTAGCCCTTGCTTATAAACACAGTACCTCAGCAATGGAC
This sequence comes from Scarus forsteni, assembly GCA_036419115.1. NCBI lineage: Eukaryota > Metazoa > Chordata > Actinopteri > Labriformes > Labridae > Scarus > Scarus forsteni. The sequence continues at coordinate 11,746,728 of JAZDUH010000359.1, read as the reverse complement.
TTGCTTGTGTAGCCCTTTTCTAGTCCTTTTTTGAGTACTCAAAACAGCTTTACAACACAAGTCACACCTCCCCACATTCACACCAATTTACTCCATGAAAGTTGGAGTTTCTATGTCAGTTGTCCATCAGTATCAGATAACACTTTCATGCACGCCACTGATGCAGCAGTGGGAGGAGTTTTGGGTTATGTTTCTTGCCCAAGATCACAATGCCATGTCTCAGCTGGAGCTTGGCTTGAACCTGCAACCTTCCGATTACCAACCAAGATCAGACTGCCACCAACACCCCAAGTCCCCGTAGATTTTCTTTAATCTTTGCAAAAAATGCATCTGCATTATAGAACCGTTTACCACCATGCCCTAAGCTTTGCAACTCTGCAACAAACCAAATTTGTAACTATTTTTAAACATCTGTCCTTAATGCATTTACATAGATAGATCTCTGCTTGTAACCTAAGTGTATAATTACATCTGTGTATGCTAACTATGAGCAATGCAGTGCTGATGTCTGATGTTACATAACTGGTGTGGGCAAGTGTTATCATGAATTATCACTTTAACTATGATGTGGAATATATAAGCATTTTTACACTTTGCATTTTATACAATAAGTTACTACACTTTAAATCTGATGGTCTTAATGTTATGGTTTGTCTTTATCACATCTTCTGTACTGTTGTGTTTGTGTCTTGTAAATTGATTTAGAGTTCATTTTGTTTTGTGTATCTGTCATCTTGCTGCTGCCTATTACTGTTTTATGTACTGTATTTATTATAGTTTGTACACATGTACAAGTGCATTACATCAACCTGCCAGAGATGATAGATGGAGATCAACCCATGGCTAAAAGCTGGCATATTAACATGTCAATGATTATTAATCTGTACTTTCCTCTATCTAAATTTTTTTTTTCACTTCAAATAAATTGATTTTAATCATGATGTTGGTGGTTAAAGTTCAACATCATGGTACCGCTTGTTCATCACTTCCTTGGGAATGATGCATTTTAGGGTCAGTTTGGGATAATCTCACTACTTTTCAAAGCTGTCCACCATCAGACTTTCATTTAAAGTCAAAAGTTCATGGCACGGCTGGGAAATATGGATCAAATTTTATACCTCGATATTTCTTTTCGATAAATAATTCTTAAACCTGTGATTCATGAAGCTTAAAGGTTTATTTCAGTGTTTTTGAAAGGCTTAAACATGGAAAAATATGCTAATTTGTTCAGTGGGTCAAGAGCCATTAAAGTATTTTTATTTATTGTATTGCAACATCTTTCAGGTTGTCATAAAGATTTTTTCATCAATCTGGTTTTGATAGTTCTACTTTCCATGTTTGCCCTGAGTCTCTTTGGGGTTGTCCAGCACTTTCATCAGCAAAAGTTTTTTTAAATGTGCCTTATGAATACACGCAGCTCATTCTGTAGATAGTAAAGCATGTTTGCTTCCTTCCTGTAATGCAGAGTGTAATTCATAGAAATAATATTTAAAAAAAAATACATTTTTGGATGTTAAGGTTTAAAGTCAAAGTGTTTTGGGTTTAATGTTTGTCTTCTGCTATGAAGGACTTTTTCAGGATTTTTACAAATGTCCAAATAACTCAGGGTTAACAAGATTGCACTCTATATTCACAAGAATATAATTTTTGACTTTCAAGCACAATGTCATTGTTTTTTTTTTTAAATCAAGAGATTTTCCCTAAATTTGGCACAAAGCCTTCGTTTTTTCAGCAGAGACCACTGCCACTTTACACTTTCACAGAATTACCCAAGCTCGTGCACTTCACTTTTTAACTTCTTATGCCTGAGAACCTTGTGGACTTATAAATCCTCCAGCAGAAAAATACACCTTCAGGTGATTTGTCAGACCTTGACATCTCTCAGCCATTTTTTTTAATCAGCTTATGCTTAATTTACCCCAAAATATACAAAAAAAATAGTGCAAGAAAAACACAATCAATCATCTGAGTGTTAATTGGTGGATGGACAGACTAATTTAGCAGGTTTCAAGCTAAATGCAAGCAACCAAAAGCAGATTGAAGCGTTAGAGATTCATTGCATGGCGGTTGCTCCCAATCATTCAAGATTAATGTAGCTTTGCACAACATATGCTTGGTGTAGAACCAACAGAGATTAGCTCGTTTTTCTCCACTGATTTTTGCTAGCAAATATTAATGGCTTCCCATATGAGGGCGGCATACTAATAAGGAGCTGTGTTATTATTTTTATGTATTTAAAGTGAGGGATGTTGAAGGTAGGACTGAGATGCAGTTAACTTAACAGCTATGATCTAAAAAGCAAGACTCTGAAACCAGGAGGAGACTAGATCAGATCAAATTATATACATTTGTTTGTATTATATGTAAACATATATATGGAAGATGAAAACCAAAAAGTGCTTTCTGCTGTGGTCAAAATATGCCAGCAGCACAGATTGAGATTTCATTTGGTGACTACGTGCCTGTATGAACATAAAAACTTGGGAATTATATCCAACATAAATCTATGAGCTTTAACTTTATGATTTCATTTTCACAATTTAACAAATGGAAGTGTCTGGACCAAAGAGCTGTTTGACAAGTGTAACTTTATTCCCTCCTGCATGTGAGAAAAAGATTATTAAGTATCGTGAGTTTGACTGTTGGATTTGTTGTAGTTACAGGACATGAGCAGATTAAAATAATCTGTCATATGTCTCCAGGGTTTTACTCTGACTTGCACGTTGTGGTTTCTGACAAATTGCAAGAAGTATAAGCAGGGAAAAATCCAATGTCCAAATCCAGAGAGGATAGTCGAATCATATCAAACACACACACACACGCATTGTCAGACATCAGAGAGATTTTAGCAGCTCTGTAAATACAGATTGACTGGTGTGGCACCTGAACCAACAGGAAAACTACCCACCCAGTGCTTGAACCAAGAGGCCCTGCCATTATAAAACACTCTGCTGCAAACTGAATGCAGTGAAGTGCATACCACTCTGGAAACTCAGGCCTGTTTATGCAGGGGAATATTTAGCACAGAAAAAAGCACGGACTCCTTCAAAGTGTTTTTCTAAGAGTTTCCTGTAACTACATGTGGAGTAATAGAAAAGCTAAAAGAACTGTAGAGTCTAAATCATGGTAAGTCTATTTGTCTAAGTCTATAACAAGGCCATCTCATTTGATTTTTATTAGAAGCAACAATAGCCTCACTGATCCATACAAATATTGGACTTCTATTTTACACAGGTAAAACCATCCATTGTATAATCAACTCTAAAAATCCAGTTTAACAACAGGATTTATAATATTTTAATCATCCATTATCTTATAGAACTTTTGTGGGGCTGTGAGAATGCAGCCTACCCCAGCTGTCATTGGGCAAGAGGCGGGATACACCCTGGACTGTTGTCAGTCAATCACAGATTTTTAACTAAATATTATGTTAAAATGTCATATGCTGCTGTGAAAATGCCCTGAAGTGAGTCTTACATGTCTCCAGAGCATGATGAAGCAGACAAAAAGTCGGCAGCATCAGAATATCTCGCTCTCCCCTGTTTACAAATGTGGGTGACCTTGTTCTTCCTCCTTATAGGATTACGTGAGAGACATGAGCAGGTAAAGCCCATTGGCTTGAGAAAGTAAGAGTTCAAAAATATAAATGTCAGTATGACACACTGTGATTAAAACTGTGTTTAAGTCATTTAAAGAAGTCATAATTTTCGGTAAATTGAAGTTCAGGATGCACAATATTATCAGTATGATATTGCTATCAGTCGAAATCAACTTAAAAAGTTAAGTATTGTATCAGCTTATATTGTAATTTTTGCAGATATTTATAGCCAATATATCAACCACAGATATGGGCCATATATCAGATGTAATATCTGCAAATTACACAAATGTACAATATTGATGCATCACTGCATTGGTACATTTAAAAATCAAATATTTGATTTTGCAAGAGTTAAATGCTGTTTTTTTTTCATTTCATATCTGTTCCTTGCAAAAACATACTGTAACTATGAAAGAAACAAGCTCATTTTGTAAAGTATAGATATAAGCAACAATGAATTTAAAAAATATCAGCATATCGGACATTGGCAAAAATCCCATATGATGCATCCCTAATTAATGTAATTGTTATTGTTGGAAACGCTCTGAAGCGTAACCAACCATTTCGTAGAATTTTGTAAAAGAGCATAAAATTGAACACTGATGTGCTCCACATGGAAACCAAAGTCCCTGACTTCAAGACTCAATGTGCTTTTTCTGCTCAATGGTACTTTACAGTGTTTTTTTCATTAAGAAAAATACATGAACATAATAACTTATTCAGGTAGGGTTGTATAATGGCAAGAATCTGGTGATATGATGTATATTATGATACACGGGTGATGATATAATACATCACAATGTACTGTGATACAATAAACAGAGTAAAGCATCAAATTTTTTATAGCATAAAGAAAACAAAAACGCATTGAATCAATCAATCAAACTTTATTTATATAGCACTTTTCCTACAACATATGTAACTCAAAGTGAATATACAGTTTCTTACCAGTGTTATAAAAAAGAAAAATGGCATGTGCAACACTTTTAAAACTTAGTCTGTCTTAGCGACAGAGAGATGGAAAGTCAAATTGCTGAATGTCTGCTGCAAACGACTGACTGGAGATTTCACAAGAACAAAAAAAAATGTCCTAATTTTATATGAATTATTGAATAATATCAATTGTGTTTTGCACAGACGAATATGGTGATATAGTTAGATATGTATATTTTCAGCCACACATTTTGGTTTGTATGTCAGGGGTTCATGTTTAGCTGCTTTATCAGTGTAAAAAAATCTGTTAGTTTGCGGTAATGCTAAGACATGTATTCAAATACCTCCTTTTGTATGATTCTTTTTTTAATTCAATATATTAATGTATAAATCGACTCCTGGTGGATCAAAGTTACTCCAAGGAATAATCACTTGTGAATAAGACATTTAAAGAAACAGCACTGTCCTGATTTTCTGTTACTATCATAGTATCTGAGTATCAGACTGCTGCATTTTTTCACATAACATTTACTTTTCAAATTAGTCACAAAACACCTCCTCACCCAAGCAATATGTGAAATTTCAATCAGTTGTTGGACAAAAGATATTGTAATTTTATTTCAACCCTTACTCAGTGATATTTTCTGTCTGCATTGGCTGATATTTTTACTAACCCTGTCAAATGATTGTGATTTTTACAATCCTTTATTATTATGTTATTACATATTTCAATCTGTGACTGCAAAGATAATATTTCCAAAGATTTGAGAAGTTGCAGTGAATGGCTTCATGTTCAAATATTTTATCTGAGAACAGTTTGTTCAATCTGCCACTGACAGATTGAGTGCCTGATACCGCCATAAAAAGTTCCCTCATTAATTTTAGTCAGCGAATGAAACTTCAGCGAAATTGAAGAAAGTTTCTGTTCTGTCAGAGTTCGGAAATCCTCCCAGAAGTTTCTCTAACCCTGCCTTGAGCGCCTTTGACTGTAAGTCATAAGGTGAGCTCGCTCCAAATTCTGTCCAAATACACAGGTAGGTTTCCGGCGTTTGTGCAGACCCCCGCGGGGCAGAACGCGGGCAGACAGAGCGCGAGATAAGAACACATAATGCCATGCCTTATCTGTGCAGACAGCAGGCATGTTAAAATGGTCGCCATGCTGACGAGGCGTTTATCTCGCCCTCTGCTAATGAGCCATTCAGAGCCCAAGCTGCTGCATAGTGAGGAGCAGCGTGGAGCCGCAGGGTGCAGGGTCATGTTGTCCCTCAGTGATGATGGTCAAGAGAAGGTCAGGCGAGATACAGCGAGGAGCCGTAATCAGAAATCTATAATGATCTGTAATGATGGACATTATGGACTGCTCGGCCTCTCATGCATACTGAAGTCTCTGTATATGAACTTCAGCACCAGGCTCGACTACTGAAGCAACGCTGAGATGGAGTTCTTTTCAAAGAGACAAAGTTACGTAACTCAGATGTGAAGAGCAGACATTATATAAAGAATAGAGTTCTGATTTCACACTCTCAACCTTTCCTTTCCCTTTTCCTGCATGAGGACACAGTTGAACATAATTTAGAGAAACCAGAGACCTCTCAAGGCGAGGGGAGCCCAAAATATGTTTCCGGTAATAGAAAGTGAGAGAAAAATGAGCAGATAACGCCAGAATGCTGCTGAGTTTGCAGCAGAATGTTGCTGACTATCTCTGTGAATTAAAGTAAGTGTCAGGAAAGAAACCAGAGAGAGGGTGACAGCCTTTTTCAAGACTGACTAAAAAACTACTGTAATTTCTCGATTATAACACGCACCCCAATTTTTCATGTTTTTTCCAGGAAATATGCTGTATTCAATTATAATACGCACCCACATTTTGCCCAAACCTTACTCTCTCAGACAACTGAAGGATTACCTTTATTCATAGTTTGAATCAATGAAATTTCAGTATTTTCACAACAAATTCCGTACACAATTTCTCTCTCAACTGGACACAGAAACACCATGTGCTTCAAGCATGTGCAGTTACTTAGGCCCCATCCACACAAAGACAAAACGCTTAACAGTTTCAAAAACTATCATCATAAAGACGAAGGCGCCTCAGAAAACTTGTGCGTCTACATGAATGCACTCAATGCGCATGAAAACGCTGTAAAACACATGCCAGACCTCTAGGGGAGCTGTATCGGAAACAGACGAAAAAACTGTGGGCATGCGCACTTGCGTCAAAAGTTGTAAACAGAGATTGTGATGAAGTGATCATAAAGTGGCGTTATGTGTCCTCGATAATTTTTTGTTCAACTCGTGGTGACTGAGAAGAAGGAGATTTTGCTGCAACAGGGATAGTAGGGTCACTAGCTTCATCAGCACATATGCTACACTGTACGCCGCCATTGTTGTTATCATTGCCGTGTGTGGCGCATGTGTGTCAATGAAGATATAAAACTATGATGTAAGCGTATCTGAAAAGTTGCAGAGAGCCAGTAATCACGGAGCTGCGAATACGGCATTTCAAAATCTTTCACTCTGGAACCTAGTTTTAAAAATGATCATTCACAGACCCCCAAAACGCCATCTTCATATGGATGATACACAGATTCAGCAAAAAACTTATGCATTTAGACCACGGTTTGTCTTCGTGTGGATGGGGCCTTAGTTTCTGCCCGAGCATGCTCAGTCGCCACCCTAGAAAGTTCATTATGTCTATGTGGTTAATATGCTTTCATACCTTTACAAGTTTCAACAGAGTTCTTCTGCCTCTGTCAAAATGTGCTATGTCCTTAGACTTAAGATCAGCTGAAAAGGACACGTCACACTGCCCATCAGATGACACCTTTGACGAAGGTGGAAGAGCTCCGTCAAAACATGTAAAGGTATGAGCTAAAAACCTTACAAGTCTGTTAAAAAAGAAAGCATAAGTGTATGCTCAGTCATAGTGTACCAAAAAACAGAGAGCAGCTATCACCATGCCGAAGTCTTCGACCAATCACAGCGCAGCTATTTTGGTCCCCTTGCTCACAAGATGGCAGCTCCCTGTGCTTGCATGTGAGTGGTACTGTAACACTTGAGAATCACATGATGATTATTAGGGATGTCCCGATACAACTTTTTTCCCTCCAATACGATACCGATATTGCAGCCTTGAGTACTGGCTGATACCAATATCAATCCGATACGATATCAGCATGAATCATACAGACTTTCGTTACTTATTTTGTAGTATGGACTGCAAGAAAAGGCTTGTACATGTGATATTACTCAAATAGAGAACAGTAGTCAGCCGTTACTAACCAATGGGTTCAATAAATTTTCACCTTAAACAAAAGAATATCGTAAAATTAAATAAAACACATAAAAAATAATTAGAAGACCCTGAAAAGTATCCTCAGTAAATCCAGTAAAAAAATGCAAAGCAACCACTGTGTTTAACTTAAACATAAGCATGTTCTACAACTAAATCAAATAAATAACATATAAATTAGACTGGACTACTTGTATCTGAGTGCTATGTATCATATATTTTAGATGCAGGCCGATATAATCTAAAACTTGTTTTTTGCTGATATCAGACCGATGTCCGACATCAATCTCGGAACGGGACACCCCTAATAATTATACAAATTTAACAAAATGTATAATTACTTTGGTTGCAAAGCACAGTTTTTTAAAATTCAATGATTGATAAAAATGCGGCACACTTATTTTGTATTTAAGTGTGATCTAAAGCCCTTATTGGCAGCATACATTCTGTCTTTTTACTCTCCCCTTCTCTGTTATATTTACTGCGTGGACAATGCTTTACATAAATTACACTAGTTAGAAACTATATTTTTAAAACTATATTGAGAGTTTGTAATACTGCAAATATGTTAAAGAAAATACATTTTATTGAAAAATTTTGCGATGTTTGCCCTCTTATAGCACTGCTCCATATAACCATGTACTTAATCCTAACCCCTCAGGATCTGTAGGGTATCACTGGGTTTTTGCCAAAAGAAACTCCTTGTCATTGAGTTGCTGCCATTAGCTATTTGCATTAAGAAGTTATTGAAAGGGCGTGCCTGATAAAGAACATGCCACAAAGGTTAAGGGCAGTTCTAAAAGCAAAAAGGGGCCGTGCGTACCTAATAAAGTGTTGTGGGTGTAAAACTATTCATGGTTTAATGTAAACCATAATGCAGAGTAGACCTAACATCCTCTTTATTTCAAAATTAATATAAACTATATGAATTTAACTGATATGATCTTACCCTCTACCTCCTTTGAAAATATAACAATAAATCTTAAGATGTCAAGAAACTTCCCAGCCCTACAATACATACATAAATCATACATTATGGCATGATGTGGATAAACAGAGCAGTGTGAGCTGTTAAGTAAGATGTGGGAACTCAGGGGGGAGAGGATCATACAGTAGCTTTACCGAGTCTTTCTCACACTGGGTTCTGTATTCAAACAGAGGAAAAGCAGCGCAGTCAGAAATGGATTGTTATTTGGGAGGGGCATAACACTGGAGGAGATTGAAATCGGTCTGAGGCAGCGACAAGTGGTCGCGTCTCCCTGCCACCCAGTCTGACTGCGGGCTGAGCTGGCTCACTACACTCAAACAGGGGAAGTGGACTGTTTTGACTCTCAACGCCATTTTTAACATGACGTGTTTTCCTTTTTTTACTCGTTGCTGTCGGCATACTCCAAGCTCATGCTTTCTGAGAAATCTCTGTCAACTCTTGCAAAGCCGTTTTTTCTTTTTGTGTCAGCTTTTTAGATTCTTTTCTCCTCTTTTGTCCAAAAACTTCAAGCCTTTTAATTTCCTTTTTTCCTACTTTTAATTTGACTGGATATCCATATCACCCTGCTTTTCATCCCTGCCTTCGCCTTTTTCTGTGTCTCATTTTTTTAATCCCCAATTTCCCTCCATCGCCCCTCTGAACTACTTATCTGCTCTTTGACAGTCACACGAATTTGACCCCCCACTCCCTCGCTGTCTCCATGAATCAGTCTTTATGAATTCTGTTATCTCTGTCCGTCTGTCGCTCTGTCTCGCTCTCTTTCCCTCTTTAAGATTCCTCTTCAGACAGCCCTCCCTCCTCCCAGCGGCCACGCTAATCACTTTTGTGCTTTTCCTCCGGCCCGTGGAGGGAGACTCTGGGGTAGGAAGAAACTTTGCAGCAGGAGGTCTGGGGCGGCTGACATCATGATGCCCGCCTCCCACTGGGAAAGTTGCAACAGCGGGGGGCATATTCAACACGACTTCCCCGCCAGGAAATGCCGGGCACACAGCGGATAAAATCGCTAAATACAAAGACTTCAGTCAGACGCATGGATAATTGTTCGAATGTCCCGCTGCTACTGGCAGTTTAAGTGGTCACGCTTGTTGTGCTTGCAGTTATGAAGTGGTCGGGTCATTTCGTGATAGAAAAAAAATATATAAAGATATCCTGAGTAGATATGTTATGATTCATTTATGTTAATTAAAGGCCCAGTATGAGCTTATCCTTGGTTTTGAGATGTGAATCTGTGTTATATTTTCTGGGTTTTTTGGAGTCCAAGGGATACTCAAACTATTTCATCATTGACATGTGATTAGAAAACTGTTGCATAATGTCGTCTGTGTCTTTGAAACTGGCTGCAACACGCAATTTCGTGAAATAGAGCCCAAGCTTCAGAACAAAAAAACTGACTGATGGACAGCAAGAAAGTCTAACACAAGCTCCGGCTGGGAGGTTGGTATGGGTTATGCTGGCTGTACTTGTATTCAGAAGTGTCCTAGTTTGAACATAAGTCCTAACTGACACGTTCAGTACAAAAAGTTGGACCTTTATTGTTTAAATTAACTTATTATGTTACATTTTTGTGGAAAGTACACACTTAATATACAAATGGTTTGTTAATTTTTCAACAACAGGGACATTCTCAAATCAATAGAGAGAATGAGAACATGTAGTAATGTGTGAACAGCCAATGGACACGTAATTAGGACCTGCTGTCCAGGTTCTACGGAACCCCAAAAGGGACATGGGCAGAAAAAATAATTATAAGTTGGTAACACTTTATAATAACTATTTGTTATAACTAGTTAATAGATCATAGTAACTGTTAATTAATGACTTGTTAAGTGTTTATTAACACTTAGTTTATCTGTTATAACTACTTAATTAATCATTAGTAAGCTGTTATATTATCGCACACTTTACAGATAAGTTGTTAACAGTTTGTCAACCATCTACAAATGCAAGTGAAATTTTGAACAACAGCAAATGGGTGGAACAAGTTCAAGCTACAGAAATTTGATGTGATGTCTGCAATATAAAATTTTTGTTCCTCAACCTTGATCTACCCGTAGGCTTTTCAGAGTACTGTATTTTATCAAAGAAACACCACACATGAAATGCTGAAATTTTTATTTAATGTATAGAAACACACATACTGAGCCATGACAATATATTAGTTAAGTGTAAGTTATTAGCGTACATATGTTATTGGAACGTTATTCTAAAGTTGCAACTGTTCCTCATTTACTAACAGTCAATAAATGAGGAATAGTTGCAACTTTAGAATAGCATCCAATAACATATATTGACTATTAACTGATACTTATCAAGTCATAAGTAAGTAATTTACCAATAGCTTGTTCACGATATATTACTAATTTATAAGGAATAGCTATAAAGAATTAAGGTACAGTTAACAAGTCATTTATAACTCATTATCTAACTGTTAACAAACACTTAAGTCATTAATAACTCATTAATTAATAGCTTACTTGTGGTTAATTAAGTAGATATAACAGATAAACTAACTGGTAATAAACACTTAACAAGTCATTAATTAACAGATACTAATGATCTATTAACTAGTTGTAACCAATAGTTATTATAAAGTGTTACCTATAAGTTTCTTTTGTGCACCAAAAAACTTTCTTGTGAGCACAGGATGCATTCAAAGTATACACACCCCACAGAGTGACATTTTTACTAAGTGGTCTTCAATTTAAAGAAAACAGTGAAAGAGGGTAGGGTTGACTGAGTCACTACATCTTATACATCTGCGTTTTTTTTTCCTGTTATCTCGAAAGCCGGCATGCTTTCGGAAATATATTACATCTTTGCTTGCACTTTTGTTTTCGATAAGTGGATACCATTTCAGCCATACGGCAAAACACATTATCAAAAGATGTGGTGTCATGATTTTATTGCATGTTGCCACTGTTCTTATATCTAGCTAGGGATTAAGGGTGTAATATTTCATAACATTTGGACACAGTTTTTGTATATGTTTGTTGCTATTTATCAACGCATTGAAGTTATACTAAGGTATTTCCTGCCATTAGTCTATCTTGAGATACAAGAAGTTCCTTTTGCTTTAGCATTCAGAGGCTGCCACAAGTAAAATAAAAAATGCTTTTCTTCATATCCAGAACAATATATTGCTAAGTGGAACATTACATTCTACCAATTAAGATTAACCTTACCTATCTGCTATGCAACGTATCGTCTAAGCAACTTAGACTTAGTTACCTCCGCCAAGGAGGTTATGTTTTCGGGAGAGTTTGTTTGTCCGTCTGTCCGTCTGTCTGTGAACAAAATAACTCAAAAAGATATGGATGAATTTTGATGAGATTTTCAGGAAATGTTCAGCATGGGAAAAGGAAGAACTGGTTCGATTTTGGTGTTGATCTGGATCAGCATCTGGCTGCCATGACGAAAAATGTGATTTTTGTGAATAACTACTGAACTAAAATCGATATCATTATGAATCCAATTGCTAATGGTATGTTTTCATGGTCAAGGAATGGCGCTGGCAAAGGTCTGCGCTCTCCGAGTGCTTTTCTAGTGAAATAACTTTACCTAAATAGTTTTAACATTGAGTTTAGTGATAAATTAAATCAACAGCTTACTGGGCTCTTACTCTGACAAGACTAATCTGAAGTTCACTTTCTATCGCCATCACTGGTTTGTACTCCCTCTTCAGAAACCTGTCCGAGATTCTCAGCCTATTTTTCAGTCCATAATCTGGAGGAGTTAAAAAGATAACCCAGATGATGTCACTGGGGTTATGTCAACACGCACTCAGCCAGATGGGACCAGAAACGTGTATTACAAACTAAGGGGGATGAGTAAGTGAAGTACTGGCCAAGAAGGTCTGATAAGGAGGATGATTAAGTGGCCTCTCAGGAAATTTAGATACTTTGAGAGAGCGAGTTCCATAAAACAAACTTTCAGCATCCATAACTTGGCATCTGCTGTCCAAACCAACAGCCAACAAAAGGAGAAACTACTGCAAAAACATAACCTCTTGGGTGGAGGGAACTATACAACTATGTTGAAACCTTCCATACAAAATGATGCCCTCTGCAATTTTGGTTACAATAAATATGAGGGAGGATCTAATGATTCTTGAGAAAGTATTACATAACAATTTAAAGTTTAATACAGTACGTCATACAATAATCTTGACAACCATAATAAAGTTGCTCTGTCGAACACTGACATTAGATCACACTAGAGAACATATATGATACTATATTGAATTGAAGTGTCATGGAATAGCTTTAACAGTGTAGGGGCATTATCAGACTGAAAAAGGCAAATTAAAAAGTGATGTACAAACCACAACATTCAAAAGAAGAACCAAAGCTGACCAAACACAGAAAGCAAATGAATTCCACCACTGAACAGACAACTCTGCCCATGTGATCCTGGCACAAACAGAAACCCCCCTCTGTTAAATGACTAAAGGGATTTAGACAAATCGAGGCACCACAGGCGCTCAGAGATAAACCCGCAGCCTGGACCATGTAAGGCCTTCAAAAGCAAACAGCTAAAAAATTATAAACACAATTAACCTCACAGGGAGGCAGTGTAGTGAAACTAAGACCGGTGTGATGCTGTCTGTTTTACTGGAGCTTGACTGAAGCTGGTCCAGAGATTATGGATGAGCTGTAAACAAGACAGCGGCCTGAGGGAATTCTCATAATCTGAGGGGCTGATGTTTTAAAGGTTTAAGAGATAGAAGATGACAGGATGGGGGAATCAACTAAAACTAAAGAGCAGAAAGCACAAACATTGAGACCGTTCAGACATCACAACAATAGACACAGAAGTTCCAAATACACAATATTGGGGAATGTTTTTGTTCTAGTATTCAGAAACTGCAGAAAACTCCTCCACACTGTACAGATCTTGAAGTTACATGATAGACAATATACATCTGAGTGCATTATTGATTATTAATCCAGCTTACTTTTGCTGTAGTTGCTTTTATGTCTTTCAAGGATCTTTAAGGAATTTGCTGTTTGTCCTTATGCTTGTGTCCATTGTCGATATATACGGTTCAATATGTGACACGTAACACTCAAGGATACCACTTGAGGAACATTAAGACCTTGAGCTGAATACTTGTAATCTATTGTGTGAGATGTAAACTTCAAAAATGGAAACAATTACTGTATTTCTGTGAGCATAACTAGCTAAATAAACAACATTGCCAATTGTGTGTTAGTAGCTGACAATCAGCAGCATCTGTCCAACATACCTTCAATATACAACACAATAGTTTTTTAGTCTCATTGTTGAGGTCTAAAAAGTAAATCTGTTAAAGCTGGGGTTGGTAATCTGATTCATAAACACTTTTTGTAATACTGGTTAAAATGGTCTTTTTGACCCGATGGCAATCAACTCATGATGTGTTCTTAAAACAGAGCAAAAAATATCCGCTATCTACAGCAGGAGTAAAACGGAGAAACAAAAACCAATAAAAATGTTGTGTCACCAATTTTTTAAACCAATCAAATCCCGTTGTCATTTTGGAGGAGGGGTGGCAGGGGCTAGACAGAGTCCTGATGAGATGCTACATTTAAATTCATGCTAGTTTTCTAAAATTACCGACCCCAGCTTTAACTGATGACTGTCAGCAAGGGAAGGGTGAAATGAAAAAACTACCCTTGGTGTGAGCATGAATGGTTGTCTGTCTCTCTGTGTGGCCATGCAATTGGCTGGGGATTGGTTAAGGGTTACCCCGCCTCTCACTCAATGTTAGCTGGGATAAGGCTCCAGCCCCTCCCATGAAACCAGAAAGGGATAAGCAGTATAGACAATGGATGGATGGACTATCTCTAACCTCATCAAGAACAAACTGATCAATTTGAAACGGTTATTTCCCCACACTAACGGTGGATTGACAAAAACATAGATGACAACAGGGTCTACCAAACAAGGAATCTTTGTCTTTATGAACTGCAGGTACAATCAGCTGCCTTGTCTCGGTTTCTTGGACATTTTGTCAGAGCATTTTAGTTTGTTTACCCTCATATCTCTGGTGAAAACTCTAAACTGATCCAGGATTTTTTATGAACAGTTAAGTCCTTTACTTCTGCAGGACTGATCAAATTATCCAGCCGCAAAGGTACTCATATTTCTTTCTGCTGGTGTTGAAAGACTAGGTTATTTTCCTCAGAGAGAACATTTAAAGTTACGTAACAGCCATGGAAGTTCTTCGAAGAAATGTGATATTTCTGCAGCACAACACAATTTGATCCATTAATCGGCCGTGGTACTTTCTGCATCTTTCATAAGTGTATAAATACATGATAGCTGAACACCCGGGGGTGCTCGGGGAAGGAATTAAGTTTCCAGTTGCAGGAAATGAAGTGTATAAGAAACATGAGTCTCAGAGTTTGACTTAGAAATAATCCTCAGACTTAAGTGAAGGTTGTGTATCTTGCATTTTTGTGTTGTAGAATTCCACTAAACTGGGTTACTTTTAAATCATTTAGAGGCCCCAGGCAAAGACCAAAGCAAGGCCCTCCTCAATCTTTAGGCCTATTTTAAAACACCACAACATTAATTTGCAGAAATATGGCAGCACTGGTTGACAATGTCTGGATGTGTGTGAGACTAAAAAGGAGAGAGAAAAGCTTCATCCTAGTTTCCCAACATTGCTATCTTATATGTGCATCTGAGCCAGTGTCGGAAGAATATCCTGCACATAAAGGTAAGTTTTCATTAGGTTAAAAAAATGTATGTTCATTTGCTTTGAACATCCCATGTCCTACAAAATTAATCTTCTTTTCTTTTAATGTTGTTGGAAGGGGAAACAGCTATTAGTCAACTCTCACTATATAGCCTCCACCTACATGTGTGTATTTGGCTCATCATAGGCAGATGCCATGATTATTTTGAAAGTCTGCACCCTTTCCTGTAACCTCCCCAGATCTGAAGTGTTTCCAAAGGAGAGGGAAAAAGAGCTGCATCTGATCAACTCCAGAGATGATACGTTTCATTTTCCCATTAAACTTCAATCAAATCCTGCCTTAATAAACACCTGAAACATGATGGAAACAGTCAAACATGTAAGCATCTCACCATAATTTTGGACCTTAAAGGGCAGTTAGCATCATCCAGTCCTTCAAATGTTGCGAAAATATGTATTTTGGATATGGATGCAGGATGTTATAGATTTTATGTTGGTATCAGCCAATAGCAGCCTAAAAAGTTAAGTGTTGGTAGTGGCCAATATTGAAATTTTTGCACATATTTACAGCCAACATACCGGCCACACATATCAGCCAAATCTTGACTTGAGTATCAGCAAATTACATAAATGTACAACATTGATGCACCTTCTCAACCAGGTATGGCTAAACTTTAAAATCAAGGGTTTCTTTTCTGCAAAGGCTAAATGCAGTTTTTCTTGTTTTACATCTGTTCCTCCTAGAAAGACACTATAACACTGAAAGAAACAAGTCCATTTTTGTTCAGCACAGAGTTGTGCTCTTGATCAAAAATATTGGTATCAGTATTGGCAATGATGATTTAAAAAGTACCTGCAAAAATCCAATATTGTGCATCCCTAATTTTATATATATATTTGCACTTTATGGGTAACTTGCATATCTGTGAAGGCACCATCAATACTGAAAGTTACATACAGGTTTTGTAGCAACATTTTGCTGCCATTCAAGCAAGGTCGTGTTCAGCAAAGACGACGCCAAGCCATTTTCTGCACGTTACAACAGTGTGGTTTCATAGTAAAATAGTGTGGGTATGATATTGGCCTGCCGGCATACCCACCGGAAATACTTTATGCATTATGTAGCACAAAATATGACAGTTAGAGTCCCCAAACTGTGAATCCACTGAAGTTGTAAATTCCAGGTCCACCTCCAAAGCTTCAAAAATGAATGCTAACTGAGTGCTATTCCAGGAAAAGTGGTGTTTATCCTTATCCAGGCATTTAGCTCGCTACTGTCCAGCTTTCTTTTATCGTCTCCTCCAATAAAACTCTTCTTTTCTTTGTTTTTTTTGATGAGAACTCTACGTTTAGCTTTCATCTCGACATCTGTCTTTGAACGAATGGGGAAAGAGGGTAAAGTGACGAATGTGATACAGCGGTCAATGTATCAAAAATGTATAATTTTTAGTGTATAAGGGTTCTTACCATCCACCTAAAAGTTACATAGTGCCAGTGAAGGTGATACAGACCCCTTCAGACCATGACAGAGGTGCCATTTAACTTGTTGAAAGGTGATATACCATCACAATGACTCTGGAAATATCACATAAAGGTGGAAAAACTGTATAGTGTTGGTTTATGACAGTGTGCAGTCCATCTGAAATACACATCTTAATTCTTAATGGTTACTTTAATCATAAACCTCATATATTGTGCTATTCATGACTATATTTTAGGCACCTTGGAGTTTGAGGTCTTGTTTGTTTTAATATAATTTACCAAAAAAACCCTGTGTCAATAAACAGAGCCCAACACATTGTTCCTTTACTCTTGGGTGTTTCACCTGGCTGCAGATGTCACAGAAGGATTCAATTAGCCTGATACAGAGGAAAACTCAAAGGGTTAAACAAGTTTTGGTTGAGCTGAAACAAGACTGGGCACAAGTAAAGCTCAATATTTTGTTGCCTGCAAGTGGCAGTGAGTGTCATGGGATTTGAAACAGGCCTTAGGCTGTTTCTGATTTACTTTTGCTGTGTTTACTTCGTTTTTTAAGGAACTTTTGACACAGTGGCTACTCCCACAGTGACTTACAGCTGGCAACGACGCTCTAAGACAAGCAATCCTAAAATGGCACAGTAAATATGCATACAGATTTGCTTTTCATATCTGTAAATTTGATTTCTGTGCTGTTTGCTTCAGTCCGTCACACCTGATTTAGGTGCTTATTTGTTCTGAACTAACAGCACTAAGCTTAGGAGACAGTGTTGGAGAAATGCCACATTAATGTGACAAAACTGGACAATATAATGATGAATAAACAACACACTGGATAAAAGAACTCCTACATGTCGCAAGAATGCTTTGATTAATGCTTCAACGTCCGGTAAACAGGGTCAGAGAACAAACAGAGATCAGAGGCGGAGCTCCTCTGAAAGTTTCACTTCTCCAAACTGCAGAGGCGAAAATAAGACGGAGAGAAAATCCTTCGAAAAATCTTTCTATGGAGAGAGAAATGATTTCAGATTCCTGACTATGTATCAGTGAGGCAATTAAGGGCCGAGCTAAACTTCTCCTCACAGACTCAACAGTCAGAGAGGCCGATCCCCCGCGGTAGCAGCAAGTCGAGGTCAACTCTCCCAAAATCCACCATTTGGCCAAAGAACCACCTCTGTACCCCTGCCACTGGCACCCTGATGAGAGGCCGCTTAACACTCGTGGCAATATTGTGATTCGTCACACAGAGGGTCAGCGCTGAGGCCAGGAGAGAAGATCAGAGTTGTTTTCTGGCACAAGTTTTGTTTGCTTGTTAGTTTTGCTCTATTAAAACAGCCAGTCTATTTTGTTCTGATGAATAATTTGGAGGGAAAAGTCAAAGGAGATTATTCAACACTGCAAAGTGCTGCTTTTACCTTCAAAAGATCCTTTGTCAAATTAATGTGGATGCTTATTTTTCAGACAGTTAAATGATATTGCATAACAGCAGCAGGTATTTATGCTTTGTTTTTTTGACATTTACAGTCGAAGGAAATGTGGGCGCTCCTTACAGGCAGCAGCTATACAGACGCTTGCAACACAAAGGGAAGTTGATAGGTATATAAACTGAATTTGAACTTCAGACGATTTGATTGATTTTGACCTTCAAAAAAAAAAAAAGAACACTAGAGGTGTGTTTTTGGTAAGATTTCAGCAATACAATAGTTTTGCAATACAAGGGTGACAAAACAATGGATCACAATGGGCTGAACTTAAATATAAGACATGCTTCTTTTAACAGCTAACTAATACAAAATCAATTATGCGGGGGGCACGGTGGCGCAGTAGGTAGTGTATGTGCCTCACAGCAAGAAGATACCCTTTCGATTCCCGTGTCAAGTTTGTATGTTCTTCCCGTGCATGCGTGGGTTCCCTCTGGGCACTCCAGCTTCCTCCCACAGACCAAAAACATGCTCATTAGGTTAATTGATGACTCTAAATTGCCCTTAGGTATGAGTGTGAGCGTGAATGGTTGTCTGTCTCTCCATGTTGCCCGCGATCAACTGGCGACCAGTTCAGGGTGTACCCCGCCTCTCGCCCAATGACGGCTGAGATAGGCTCCAGACCCCCTAACCCCGACCCCAAAAAGGACAAAGGGGTATAGAAAATGAAATGAATGAATAAATGAATATGAATTATACACAATAAAACATTCATTCGTGCTAGAGACAGGAAATGATAAGATTTTACTGATACCAATTGCATCAATGAGTCTGCTTATTGATATCATTCTACAACAATACAGCAATGTTAATTCCTGCTGATTTTCTGATTGTAAAAAGTAGCCCTACATCAGTGGCAACAATGTCAAACACATGGCACTCCTGTTATTCAGTGTCATGCTGCATAGATAAATGCAAGTTGCTGGTGTCTACACTTGCTTAAAGTGCCTTTTATCTAACATTTCAACAACTTATGCAACTGTCTGCCATGATTTCTAAAATTTCTTTGTCATCGTGACTGCCTCTAATGAGAGAGTGACATCCTTGATTTGCCAAGTGAAAGGAACTGGTAGGGGAATTGATAAGCAAAAAGACTAAGATATCAATTCTTTCTGTGAATTGTGTTCAATCCCCAGCCATACTCCTCAGCTGTATTGATGTGGATTTTACAGAATTAAAACGGCCTAAAATGCTGTTAGAGAAGCTATAAAGGCCATCTTAGGTAATGTCACCCAGGCTCAGTTCAAAAGGTGGAAGATGCAGAACATCTTCCAAATTCTGAATTACTCCTAATACATCATTTGACCTCATTTTGAGCGCGACACTACAATCTGTGGCTTTTTGTCACAAACCGAGTAAAAAAGGAAAGCAGAAGAAGGCTGCAGGTGGCAAGAAGAAATACCCCTTGAGAAGCACAGGAGAGCTTTGGAAGCTAAACAAAATGAAGCCGAGGACGAGAGCAATCGAGCTGCAAAGAAAAGACGTATGAGGGTAACCTAACAGGAGCTACTGCTAGCATGCTAGGTTGTCGCACTGATGACTCATCGATGACGACATTGTCTGACCAATCAGTAGCCGGCAGTCGGTGACGTCATCTTCCAGTATCGACTCAGCTCGCTTGGAACCAGAGCGGAGTAGGTACTAAAACTAGCTTGTTTTAGGAGGTACTGGGCCCGTGGAAACATGCTGCAAATCGAGTAGGGCTGAGTAGAGTAGGGCCAAGGCGTGCTCTTGGAAAAGGGCCATAAGTCACATGATCCGATAAACATTGTCCCTATGCGTTTGACTTCTCAAAACAACAAAAGTTGCATTGAATTCTGTGGAAGGGAAAGTTAGTTTTAAAAGCTAGATATTGATATCTGCGGATAGGAGAATTTCTGTCAATATCTTCAGGCATCTTATATCAGCCTACTTATCCATTATATCTGCTGCTTTAATTTATTGATTTGCATTCAGACAACATGAACCTGAACCAATTTAAAGTATGGCTGGATTGCCAGTTTAATTTCTTTCTCCAGGATTTCTTTTTATTGCACTCCAAAAACATTCTCTCCCAAAAAAAAAGCCCCCCAGATGCCTTGTATTAATTGAAAACCATGTGGCCACCCCATATAAAAGATAGCTGCGGGGAAGTTTGCCCCGAACACCGTGCAGTAGCAGAGCAGAGCAGGAGAGTGGATTATAGCCCGAGGGCCTGGGGAGGGTTTCACATCTTTCAACCACCTTGTCTGGATTACACGTTTGAATTTGTTATGGGCAGACACACTCAGCAAGAGTCGGAGGAGGGTGCCAACAGAGGAGGATAATATTAAATCTAAGAGCACCCAGTGTGTTATCTCACTCTCAGTGCCTTCAATAACTACATGGGTTCTTAAAGTGCTCAATACTTCAATCTTTGTCCACTTTTACCACTATCTAGAGCTAAAAACACGAGAAGTGAACATCAAATTAAAAATATAAACATGTACAAAGATATAAAATGCATTTGTGTGGTTGAAATATTAAGTACAACACAAAGACAAACAAGTTTTGAGCAATAGCAGTTTGAATTGTTTTTGACATACCTAATAAAGATGCACGATGCAAGATTCTGGCTCTCGAGTGACCTCTATGGACGTTTAGTGTAACTGCACTGTCGTATACCAATGTGCATTTGTTGACTTACAGAGGGAGGAGAAGCGAGCTGACAGAACATCCCGAGAGAGAAATAAACCATGTGGACTGATAACGCACAGTCTGATCATTTTCTTTTCAAATAAATCTTATTTTAGGTGTCAGATGTCAATTGTTAGCAGCATACAAGTCCAACAAAAACAGGGCCAAATCAGCATCGGTCAGACATCCCTCCTTGTCTTTCAGCTTTCGCCAGCATGTCGAACGCCACGCCAATTTTATCCCTGTCTGGGCATTTAGCTTTCTTTTTTCTCCTCCAACAAAAGTTTTCTTTTCAACAGGTTTTTCTCTGCTTCCGCCATGATAACAATGCTACATTTAGCTGTCTTTTCTTCTTCTTCTTTTAATTTCTGGCGGGTTAGACGCAACTAAGACGTATTGCTGCCCTCCACAGGACTTCAGCGCTGGTCAGCCTGCCTTTAACTTTCGCCTCCACTGTCTTTTAAATGAATCGAGTAGGAGGGGGAAGTGATGTTTGTCGTAAAACGTCGAAGCAGGAAAAATTTGTAGTTTTTTTTTAGTGTGGAGGTGCTCCTACCATCCACCTTGAAGTTACATAGTGCCAATGAAGGCAGTAAAGACCTCCTCAGACCATGACAAAGGTGTCAATCAAGCTGTTGTTAGGTGATGTATCATCACAATGACTCTACTTACTATACTAAGGTGGGAAAACTACTTAGTGCTGCTTTAAAATATTGAAATAGAGATGGTCCCACTTAAAAAGTTTGCTTAAACACAAACTTCTGCGTGGATTTGCGTTCTGCCAGCCACTGTAGGCTTTTACAACCTACAGCCAAATGGATTTACAACATAAACAAAACAAGAATGTTCAAACTGATAAATTTATTTGCCTTTTTTATGCAAATATTCACTCATTTTGAATTTGATGTCGACAACATGGTCCAAAAATGCTGGGGCAGGGACAACAAAAGACAAGGAAAGATGAGGAATCCTCAAAAAACACGTTTGGAATATCCCACAGGTGAGCAGGTTAAACTTAGAGCTGGGCAAAAAATCATTTAAATCGATTAATTCGAATTATTTTCTGCAAAAGATTCATAAAATTAAAAATCAAGATTTTTTTTCTTGCCTTAGTCCAATGGTAAGTAGTTGCAATTTTTGAAAAACGTTACAACTTTCAAGATAGTCAGCCTTGCAGTTTTTGCACAAGCACTTTTATAGGTTTGTATTTGATATTCAAGTAGATTAAATATTGATCAGAGAGTTTCATGCTAATACTGTAAAAATACCTCAGCCTTTTAGTGTTTATGTAGACAAACCTGCCTATGCTTATACTACATAATCAACCTTATATGACCCAGACTTTGACTTTAAGAGGGAAACATTTAGACAACATAAAGGTAAAACTTGATTTGTTTCATTTTTATGTCACTGGGAGTTTTGTTTCTTTAATGGAGGGAAAAATCGGTTGAAATCGTAAATTGAGTGCTGTGGAAAATAATCAGAGATTTTATTTCTAGGCCATATCGCCCAGCCCTAGTTAAACTGAACAGGTGACTGTCTATAGGTTTCTGGTACTTGGTTCAATAAGATTTTTAGTTATTACCCTTGAAACTGACAACAACACTGACTGACAACAAAATTATGGTTCACAACAAAACAGTCTCATAAAAAAGGCATAAGTTAAGTACCTTGTGGTCAATGTCATTGTCTTATATTCATAGGTTTTCTCATTTTGTTAGCTTTAATTAAGCCCAAGATAACTTCTGCATATTTAACATTACCCTTTCTATGACATAAATACTTTACGATATCTATCATCAGAGAAGACATTTCTGAGTCTCCAGCCATTCAGATGGAGTTTAGCACAGCACTGCCTTGAAACACTGGGATCATTTTGTTCCCTGGACCATAGCACACATTTTAATAAAGTATCCTCTCCATTACTCTAAAGATCAATGACATTAAATTACACCAAAGTTAATTAAAACAAAACTCCACTTTGTTAGACAGAAGAAGAGGAGTTAGTTGCGAAAAAGCATCAATGTTTCAAGAACAAACTGTTCCTAATATTCATTGTCCAAACTTACAAAGTGAAGGAGTTTTTCAAAATCTCTTCTTCAGAGAAAAATGAAGCAACAATTAGAGCTTTAGACTTCTGTTGTTGTTGTGATATAAAACAAGTGTCACAGTCGTCTTTTTGTTTTTGATTACATATAATGAAAACAAAAGTTCACATGCCGTGCAGTTCCAAATTCTGTCATATGTTCAGAAATAATGAGATGGCCTGTCTTTCAGATATTTAACAACTACTGCTTATCAAAAAAACAGGGAAAAACATACACAGCAGCTCCCCATCAACAACAATAAGATAAAAAAGCAACACACCTTTTACTTTTCAATTTAATGTTTTCTTATCATGTTGATTTTCACTGATATCAAATCAAAATGTATACCTCGGGTATTCTGACAACTTTAATAAGTACTCAAATAAGTAATTGCTCATGAAATACTTTCTAAACACACATAGGACATAGATTGAAGTCTTGAATTATCAATTTTACTGATTCCTGATCTAAAAATACATTACAAGATGCTCGACTTTAGGAAGAGAATTGATAAGATTTTGTGATTACCGATGCCATCAGCGATTCTCTTAATGATTCCTGCACATTTTCTGCACCAAAAAGAAAGTCTACAAAAGTTTATGGGGTAAAAAAATTCCAAAGACATGGCTCTCCTGACACTGTCACTACTCTGCAAAAAAAATGTTTCAATATGTTGCTGATGTTTCCACTGTTGTTTACAATGGCATAATATTGTGTTTCATTAAGACACACCACTGACTGCTTCTATCTCCTGTGTGAAATACATCCTTTGGGTTGACTGTCTGTGATGAGAGCTTGACATTCTCCACCCACAAAAGAGGCAGACACTTTTGGAAATAATTCATGGGGGAACTGTTAGGCAAAAAGACTAATGATATTAATTAGTTATTTGCTATATTGACTCCCATCCCTACTCTAGATAGAACTGTCTAAAGCTTTAACACCCACATAAAAAAAGGTTCCTGATTTTTCTTAACAATGAGTTGTGCAATCCTGACTTCACTCGACAAAACATCCATCATCTGATGTAAAATATGAAGCCGGAATTATTCCTCATATTATAGAGGAGTAACTATCACAGATAGATAGATAGACAGATAGATAGATAGATAGATAGATAGATAGATAGATAGATAGATAGATAGATAGATAGATAGATAGATAGATAGATAGATAGATAGATAGATAGATAGATAGATAGATAGATAGATACATACATACATACATACATACATACATACATACATAGATGTTAATAAAAATAGATGATGAATAGAAATACAGTACAATCTATCTATATACAACAAAGATAAATAGATAGATACATAGATAGATTTTAGTAAAAGAAATAGTAAAAAATACTTTTTTTCCCATTCATGCCAATAAAAGCTTTTATTGATTTGTATAGATGTTAATAAAAATAGATGATGAAAGAAATGCAGTACAATCTATCTATGTACAATACAGATAGATAGATAGATAGATAGATAGATAGATAGATAGATAGATAGATAGATAGATAGATAGATAGATAGATAGATAGATAGATAGATAGATAGATAGATAGATAGATAGATAGATAGATAGATAGATACATACATACATACATACATACATACATACATACATACATACATACATACATACATACATACATACATACATACATACATACATAGATGGATAGATAGATACATAGATACATAGATGTTAATAAAAATAGATGATGAATAGAAATATAGTACAATCTTTCTATATACAACAAAGATAGATACATAGATACATAGATAGATACATAGATAGATGTTAATAAAAATGTTAATAACAATAGATGCTACTCCTTTTTTTCCATGTCATACAATAGAAGGTGATAAATAAAGTATCATATCTATCTATCTATCTATCTATCTATCTATCCAACCTTTTTGTACATGTTCTATCAAGTTTAATGAACATCAGCGTAGATAGATAGATAGATAGATAGATAGATAGATAGATAGATAGATAGATAGATAGATAGATAGATAGATAGATAGATAGATAGATAGATAGATAGATAGATAGATAGATAGATAGATGTTACATACAACAAAACAAAATAAAAATTGAACATAATAAAAGACAACTACATCAGTGTCTCACCAGGGAAGGCTTCAACCCCACAGAAGTCAGTCCAGGATTTGTCAGCAGCATTAAAATGGATTTCTGAGAGTTATGCTCATAAATTTACACATTCAATTTTTCAAGCGTGAAAAGAGTTAAATCCTTTGTTCAACATCCAGCTTTTGTACGCCTGCCTTTTTATACATTTCATAATGCTGATGCAACAGATTGCAGCAAAGAAAGTTTTGTAATCTCCTTTAAGACGGTGACAGGAAAGTGCCTTTTCTATTTTATCTTACTATGCTGTATTAAAAAAGAATATTTACAGATGCAGCACACAAACTTAATGTTTTCATGTTTTTATCTGATATTGCTGCTGTTATACTGTGTTTAACCCTTTAACTCCCAGCTCAACTGTTTGGCAGAGGTCAATAAATGCAGGAATATTTCATTTGTTAAAAACATCAACAACACATGTTTGCTTGATTCTGTCAATGATTTAGGATACAGTTATAACGCAAACAAACCAAGCATAAAATATTTTCTATGTGTAAATTTTAAAAAGCTAAAAGTTATTATTACCATCATTATTATTTACATACTTATCTTAACCATTTATTAATATGATGATTATATATATGTATAATCTGTTATTCATAAAAACTTTTTTTGTGTTTGTCAAAGTCAGTATAATCTCTTTTAAGTTATTTTTGCTATTTTATTGACAAATATTTCTTCCTTTTCTAACTTATTTTGTCTCACATTTTGTGCATTTGTATGCCATCGACGAATCAGCTGTTAGCTTTCAAACCTTTAAATCCCACACCAAGAAAATATCAAGTTTTTGGTTTGTTTGTAGTTTTCTTTGCTCACTGAAGTGTTACGGTATTAAACAAAGATTTGATTTATTCTGTTTTTTTAAACATTAAATGCCCCTGAATTTGGTGATGACCTCTGCCAAACAGTTGATCTGGTAGTTAAAGGTTTAAGATCAAATGAAACACTGAGATTTCTACTTGAGGATTAATTAAAGTAATTCTCATATTTAATATCTTGGAAATAGTGCTTTTAACATTTAAAGATATAACGCTGTTATTCACAGACTATATCATAAACTCATCACAGCTGATTGCAGCCGTTAAGGGACTTGATTACATGCAGATAGAATACATACATTTGTTGTGCCTGGTTGTTTGGAATCTCTACAAATTTAATGCTACTCCTTTTTTTCCATGCCATACACATAAAGGTGATAAATAAAGTGTCATATCTATCCAAGCTGAGTGCCTTGTTGCTCATGTTCTATCAAGTTGAATGAACATCAGCGTGGGATAAATCTGCAATATTTTTATTTGAGCTATTTTGTTGCCAATTAATGTTCTTGATTAATGCCATTGTTTGATAAACTCATTTGACATAGGACTTTAATCAGGATTTAAAACTTTTATATGGCTTAAAGTAACCAAAAACAGCAATTTCACCAGAAAACAAACAAATACACAACACTAGGTTTAAGTTTCTGTGGTGCAGTTTAGATATTCGAGCATACATTTGCAGGATTAAACCAAAAAATGATTCAAAACTTGCCCCAAATGTATATCCAACATCCAAAATACCTACAGAAAAGACGCAGACTATCAGTTAGTAAACTCACCAGAGGCTGCAGCAGTGATGCACAGAAGCAGGATGAACCGTGTTGCGTGGCCCTCCATCTCGAGGTGTAAATGTTGGTAGAAGCTGAGTGTAGCTCTCTGGATGTGACAGTGATCAGGTGGAGGGTTGAATCTTCCGTGTCTGGTGGTGGAGCAGCTGTGACTGTGGAAGCCAAAAAGCACACAATTTAAGTCTACAGAGGTTAAACGTCAGAAGACAATAAGGGGGTGGGAGTTGACGAGGGGATGTGATGGATGATGAGTCAGGAAGCAGCTGTCAAACCCAGAATATGACTCTTATTATGAAGATATTTTTAAACATCAATGTATTAACATGTTAAAACAAACAAACCCTCTAGTGTTGATACATCATAGATTTTGTCTTGCACTATTCCATTTCAGTTAACCCTGAACAAAGATGTAATCTAAACTTACAAAAGTTACTTTAACAGAAAGAAAATGATTCCACTAAGTACAGTTTAAATCAATTTGACAAAGCAATGCCTGATTTTACTCTTACATCTGTATGAATGATTATAAATTCACTTTAAAAAGTACTAACCACTTGCCTGAGTTTCATTCAAAGTAACTCTTTTGGGCTTTTGATGCTAAACATAATAGTAAGTTTCGGGAGCAAGACTTGTTTTTCCTTTGAACTAATACCAAGATTTTATGTTAGGAATTGTCAGGTTTTCCCAACAAAGACTATAAAGTTGTCGACTCAAATTACAAGATGAAGCGTCAAGTTTGTTGAAAAATTGAATCAAGTTTTCTGAAATACCGAATTATGTTTTTCTTACAAATGAAATCATGTTTTTTAACAATAATATCAAGTTTTACTGATGACCATGAACAGGTTTTCTAAGCAAACAACAACAAAACTTTCTGACAAATACTGTGAAGTTTCTCGAATAAATTATATCAAATAATAAAGTATTTTCTAATAAGTGCATTAAGTTTCCTGTGCAGATAAAATCAAATGAATTCAGACATTTTCTTGGCAATTCTTATAAAGCATTTCTAACAGGAAATGCAACCTTTTTAAGAACACATTAACAAAATTCCTTGAGCGTAAAAGATTCCCTGACAACAAGATTCCCTGATGAATAATATCAAGTTTTTCAGGCAAATAAAATCAAGATGCTCTATCATGTAAAATGAAGTTCTCCTGCTAAGAAGGTTTAAGTTTTTCTCATGAATGATATCTGTTCTTTCAAACCAAATAAAAGCTGGCTTTCTTTACACTAAACGTAAAGTGTTTCCTGACAAATGTCAAGTTTTCTAACAAAATAGTTTTTTTTAAATATACTTTTCCTTCAAATTATATCACGTGTTCTCACAAAATTGTCGATTTTTCCCTGATGATTCGTAAAAAACTTCTGAAAAAAACAGAAGAAAGGCTAATACTGTGAAGTTTTTCTAATAAACAGTATCAAATTCCAACAAAAAATCAAGTAATTCCTGACAAATACTTTTAAGCTTCCCATACAAAAAACAAAATATCCTATGTATATCAAGTTTTCGATGCAAATAAATAAGGGTTCCCAAAGTAATAAAATATAGTTTCCTGAAGCATGGTAACAGCTTTTCTCAACAGTTATCTTAAAGTGTTTCAAACATGCAATACCTTTTTTTGAAGCAAACGGAAACTAAATTTCTCTTGTGCAAAGACAAGTCTCCCAATCTGTTATAACAATATTATCCAACAATTAATTTCAAGTTTTCCTCCCAAACGACATCAAACTTCCCTACACAACTAAGTTCTTCTGCTAAATAGTATCAATCCCTATGAACCATATAAATGTTACCAAGGAGAAAAACAATATTTGGTTTTCTATAAACCTAACAGGTAGTTGTTTTTCCTGACAAATGTTTTCAATCTATTCTGAACCACAAATACTAACACATTTCCCAGTGAATATCAAGTTTCAAAAGCAAATATAACATCGAGATTTTAAATCAGACAAAGAAATTTGGTTCTATGATGATTTCAAGATTTCATCAAATCTAACAGTCAGTGTTCCGGACAAGTAGTAGTAAGATTTCCATCAGAAAAAGGCCATTTTTAATGCAGTTATTATTAAATATACCTCCAAGTTACATCAAGATCTCTTAATGTAACATCACGTTTTACTCTCAAATTACATTTTTTTTAGCAAAACAGGAGAATTTGATGAATATAAAACTTTCCCCAACAAATAAGCTAACTTTCCTTAACCTTTTATGTTAATTTTCTTAATAAATAAGCCCAAATCAATCAAAAGCTTTAAATGTGATCTTCATCAGTGTTCTTCACCTCAATTCTTTATACATAAAAAGCAGTGAAGGTGTATTAAATCACGTTGTGGGCTAAGTCGTGAGAGTGCTGTAGAGTTTATTAAAACAAATATTTTGCATGCAGGGTCTCTTTAAAGATTTATGATAAACCTGCTTCGTGCAGCAGATTAGATGAAAACTGAATAAAAGGCCATCGGTCGTTAATACAGCCCATTCATCACTGACTTGTTGAACATTCCTGCAGAGGGATGACAGGATTTTCCTCCAGAGACAGTCCTGCAATATTTCTGTCCCTCTTCCTGGTGCACAATGAGGGTCAGCACCCGAGGGTTATCTGCTGGTCACTAACTTCTGGCCCCGGCTCGCTCAGGAAGCCGTACGGCATGGCTTTCTTTAAATAATATCACAATGCCGGGATCAGATAAGATGGAGGCTGCTCCTGTTATATGATTCATATAGAGGGAAAGGAAGAGCCTGAGTAAACTGTTTATGCACTTTGAGAAAGAAAACAAAACGTGCTTTATTACTCTGGACTTCTTCCAAAAGAGAAATATGTCTCATCTCCAATATGAGGAGTGTTAAGATTAAAAATTCCTATTGATATCCTTTCTAATTAGCAAACAGTCTAAAGTGATGAAGAAGTGGTTCAAAGTTAAGTGAGCATTAACTCCAGTACAGACTTTTATAGGGCAACACGGACCAAAATTCATATTTCTAAACTATTTGATGAAACAACTTAAATATCTGCATGCATTCCATGATAGAACGAAAAGTTGTTAAAATGGAATAATGATTCTAGTAAATGGTAATATCATGGCAACAGAAGTAGGAGTCAAAGTTAGCATGTTTTGTCCTAGTTGTCCAAAAAGCATTGTCAACTTTATGTATGGTGAGGTTGTAATAATCATCTATACCACTATATTCTGTCTGTTCCAAATGGTAAAATCATTTTGTTTCAACAATCAATTGAATCAATAAGGACAGAGAGTGTCCGATTTGCAATTACACCTAACAAAAATGCACACATGTGTTGAAAACCTCTGAAAAAGTGGTCAGAACTTGTGTAAAGCCTCGATTTAAGTACATTAGATGGTGAAGAGGAGTTTTCCTGAAACCCCTAAAATCCAAACAATGAACTGCCCAATATTGCGTATTGGGGAGGTGTCATCATATTAAAATGGTGTCAGTTACATTTTAGCGAATTTGACAAAATAATGCTGCAAATAACTGATATTGTCACCAATAATAACAGCTGACATATCAGCCCTTTGCATTTACCATGATTAAATGAAACACTGACCATATCAACAAACTGTATAATGGGCAAAATATGAATTAGCCATGGAGTTTGTCTTGAGAAGAACATTTTAATCAATGAATGTCTACTTTGCCTATGTGTTGTTCTGTGCTTTGAAAAGTTAAAAACCCACAAAAATATCAATAAGCCTATTAAGCACCCCTACTGATGCTCAAACAATAATAAAACTATATAAAGAGTAAAGTTATGAGCCCCTATTTGGACTTTGCATTTTAATTGTGTAATTTTACAGTCAGCAAGTACTTCTGTTGGTCGCTTTTCCTGAGTCATCTGTTGAGCTTTAGGCCTGTTTTTTTTTGTTAACAAGTTTTTTTTGTTGTTTTTTTTTTTAACTCTTGGCCTGTTTTTTTAATTAATTGATTTCACAAAACCCTTTTTAAAATCCATTTAAGTGTTGTGTATAATTTTAAAACAGCAATATAGAAACTTTAATACTTTAATCAATATTCCCTAGCCATATATGTTTTGAAAAATAATTTAGCATATGTTTGCATCTCATGTTTCCCAGCCCAAGAAAAGACAAGGGATGTTTGTACTCTACTAATACTATCCTTCACATCATCGAGAACCTTAATGCACTACAGCTGAGTTCTTATTTTACAATTTGTTTTTTATTTCCTTTTTACATTACTTTTTGAGATATTAAGTCCCTAATAATACAGTTTTTCTGCTTTTAAAGTTTACCAAATCAAGTTTGCGCGGTTTGGCAATATAACCCATAAACTCGCTACGAAGTGAAACACTTGCATGAAATCGATCATAACCAGAATAATTGTGAGCTTCTGTTGACTTCTCTAACATGATGCCCTTCTTCAGTCATTCTGTATCATCAGGGATGTTTCGGTTTGCTCGAGCGCTGAGAAACAGCAGATTAGCTTCACTTTCCAGGAAATAAAACAAACGTCAGACTACTAAACGATAAGGGAG
Organism: Scarus forsteni; assembly: GCA_036419115.1. NCBI lineage: Eukaryota > Metazoa > Chordata > Actinopteri > Labriformes > Labridae > Scarus > Scarus forsteni. The sequence continues at coordinate 11,715,256 of JAZDUH010000359.1, read as the reverse complement.
GTTAAGCAAACGTAAACTGCACCAAACTTACTTTCTAGATCAGTGGTAGTCCTCTGGAGCGATGGCCTGAGGCAGTAATCCACAGGAGGGGGATCCGGCTGCGTTCAGCGGTGTGACGGAGTCAGAAGTTTCCAAACTTTTCTGTGCTGCCTGCCTGGGCGGTGCAGTCTGACTTTAGTACCCCTCCCACCCCAACTTCTCCTTTTTTTTGCTCCTTTTCCTGAGAAGCTGCCCCTGTTAAAGGGTTGTCTGCTTAACACGGTCTATAAATAAACAAATAAGGGGGAATACATGTCTATACCTCCCCGTTTAGTATAACATATGACTCTTTAAAATATGCTGTTCAGAAAAAAAGGAAAGATTTGGGCCTGTTTCAGAGTTACAACTAAAAATAATTTAGCTTTGCGCTTAAAATTAACCAGAAGTTAATTTTCTCATTTGTTTTTTTTTATTGTTTTAGCTTTACTTGGACTTATGCTGCGTTCCAGGCAACCCGTAACTCGTGTTTTTCCCACCTGTAACTCGTGAAAATGCACTGGAACGGCAGTCGAACTCGTAACTTACGACCCGTGAACTCGTACCAGATCGATGTACTCCGAGTTACGACTTGTGACGTCACATTACAGCCTAACCAATAAGGCAGCCTCTTGATAATAACAAACACTGTAAAGTATAAGCTTCTGTTACATTATGCGCCGTTTCCCCGCTTCTGTTTCACTCAAATGAGCTTGTTGATAAAATATAAGTCTTATAATTCCTGCCATGTTGGTTAAATTACATACCAGAATTTCTTGCGCTCAAACCAAAGTCGTATTTTGCCTGAAACGCTTTCATGTCGGAACTTGGAGATTTTAATTGGGAAATATCCGAGTTATGGATCACCTGGAATGCAGCATTAAATTAAGCTACAGCTACGCTCGGATGGACGCAAGCTCGGTTCATGTACCCGGATGTGGATTCGCTCCGCCCCTTTTTTTGAAGTCTGCTTCCGGACGTAAGTTAAGAAGGTTACCTAAGCGGCAAGAAGGCTACTAGCAAGCTAAAGGCTAACCTGTATCGTCTTGAAAGGAGCTAACAGCTCCTTATTTCCATTTTCATGAAGAGGAGAAAAAGTTTGTGGACGGAAGGTACAGTGCTTGGAGAGAAGAACTGGGCCAACAGAGGCCTACCAGGAGGTCAGAGCAGGTGATCCAGGTAAGTTTACACTGGCAACCCAATGGTGGTGATGGGTACGGAAGCCCTAAAAGGTCACGTTTTTTCCGTAGGATGGGCAATACCAGACTTTGATATATTGTTAAGATTAACAGTTTGTGCTGGGTTTTTCTTTATACAAATACTGATACTGGTTCCTACGGAAGCCCTAAAAGGCCATGGTTTTTCCATGATATTTATGTCGTTATCCCATGATAACGACTTATTTATGTCGCGATCTCGAGAAAACAAGCTTCGTTATCCCGAGATAACGACATAAATAACTCGAGATCTCGGGAAAACAACTGAAATTATGTCATTATCACGAGAAAACGGTGCTAAAAAAACATGAAAAAACGTGACCTTTTAGGGCTTCCGTACGGTTCCTGTCATCTCCTTAAATAATTAAAATTGTTTATTGGCCAAAAGTACCTAAAGAAAACTTGTCCAGACTCTAGACCAGGATGGGAAACCAGTGGCTCGGGGGCCAGATGCAGCCCTCCAACTATCTCAGCACGACAGTTTTTAAACTATATTTTAAAAATAAATGTCTAAAATGTGTGACATCTTCCTTAAAGACATTAGAAACATAAATATTTCTGAAGTGGACCATCATTTTGCCTTTTTAATCATACACTAGGACTGGGCGAAAAATTATGTCAGAGATTTTTTTTTCCAACAAAGCAATTTTTTCCCATACAAAACAGAATTTCCCACTGATATTTAAAGTGCATGCTGTAATTTTGTTACCAGATATTCATGATGTAGTTTGGGCATAGGCTTGTCTACAGCTGCACTATTTTCACTCTGTTAAAATAAGAAAACCTGACAGTATTTCATTCATTTAAGGAAAAAAAAAACAAGCCTAAAACTGTGCTTGTGCAAAGTGTGGGCATGCCATTTATGATAAAAGCCCCCATTTTCAGTGTTTATGTATTTTCAGACAGTCCCACAACGTGCAACTGAGTAACAGTAACTTAAAAGGAAAATATCTGAATTTTTACTCTTTGTATGTTTTGCAAGAAATAATTTGAATCAATCTGTTTGATTGATATATTGTCCAGCCCTAGAACAATTTTTAAAAAGTATACATTAATAATCAGTGTACCTTGTAACTTTAATTGAAAATAACTACCTGAAACTGTCAGGAATTCTGCAGTTCACTCACAGTTCTTGTGTTTGCATGTGAGTTAAAATATATTAATTTTGGTAAAAAAAAAAAAAAAACATAACAAAAACAAAACACTTTTTTTTAACCTCAATAGTTACAATTACGGCGATGAATTACGATACTTTGGCTCTTTAACAATGAGGAAACATGTACTTTGCCCTCTTGGGAAACATAGTTGCCATCCATGCTCGATCATCAAATCTTGATGAGTCTTGTTATTAGTCTTAAATTTATCAGATACTCCACCATTAAATCCATAAGAAACATTACTACAGCTTTAAAAGTCAGAAGATGTGAGGCTTAACAAAATTATTAGGTCACCAGTCATAAAAAAATATAATTTAAAGATGTTTTGAAAATGTATTTAAAATTAATAAAGTCACTGTTATCAAACAGACATTTGTACAAAAATAAGAATTTCAAACTGAATTCACCTTTAATACTCAAATTTAATCTGTCTCTGGACTTCACAGAGGAGTAAAAACTAATAAAGCAAAACTTTCAACCACTAAAACTATTTATTTCTGTTCAGAAATGCAAGTAATCAACTATAATTTAACATCTTAACAAGAATTGATCATGTGATTTACTAGTTTTTCTGCTTTTTTTGAAAAAACAGTTCATTTGATAAAAATAATATTAGATCATTAAAAACATAATTTCTGTTCAAGACTTTCAATATGCTGGTACATTAACCATTACAGAAAAACAAAGCATGATTTCAGTAACTATCAATGCTGTTAATTTGGGCAGCTTTGCCCAAAACCTTACATGGATGATGGTCTTTTCCTTCCTTACTTATGAACTGAAAATTGTTCAATTCAAAACAAATACAAATTAAGCAATACAAATGAAAAAATCCAGAATGTAGGCCTTTGTTGCATTATTTTAAAGACTAGATAAACGTTTCTTTGGAGAACTCAAACATAGTATCGATATCATTGGGGAGCAATAAACACAAAAAGAGTAAAACTAAAGATACTTTCGTACTCCCATCCTCACACTGGGGAAACTTTCCAATTAGTCATGATGGCACTCTGACAAATGTATTTTTTAACTGCCTTCCTCTTTGGTCTGAGCATTCCTCTACGATTTTGTTCATCATTCTTAGAAGTGTAAGTGCTGTTGGTGTCTCCTGTCCACCAAGGCCACTGCTAAAACATCAAAAAGAAGCATTTTTACTTATCCTGATTGGCTTTACTTATCCTGATAACTGAATTATGGGACTTTTGGGCTGAGTTCCAAATCTGCAATCTAGCCTGTATCACAGACATTTAAGCCCAAAAATACTGGATGGTCTTTTGGTCTTCTTACTTATGAACTGAAAATTGTTCAATTCAAAACAAAACAAATACAAAGCACAATACAAATGAAAAATCCAGAATGTAGGCCTTTTGTTGCATTATTTTAAAGACTAGCGTTAAACTTTGGAGAACTCATATCATCGATAGTTGCGATCATCATCGGAGCAATAAACACAAAAAGAGTAAAACTAAAGATACTTTCGTACTCCCATCCTCACACTGGGGAAACTTTCCAATTAGTCATGATGGCACTCTGACAAATGTATTTTTTAACTGCTTTCCTCTTTGGTCTGAGCATTCCTCTACGATTTTGTTCATCATTCTTAGAAATGTAAGTGCTGTTGGCGTCTCCTGTCCACCAAGGCCACTGCTAAAACATCAAAAAGAAGCATTTTTACTTATCCTGATTGGCTTTACTTATCCTGATAACTGAATTATGGGACTTTTGGGCTGAGTTCCAAATCTGCAATCTAGCCTGTATCACAGACATTTAACCTCCACCTCCTTAAATGTCTGCCATTACACAAATTACTCTAATAATTCATTAGTGTCCACAGTTTTGAATTATCTTTAGAAAATTGAAGCATCTTACCCTTTCTCTTCATATATTAAAAAAATTGATTAACAAATTCTCATAAAAGTGTGTTTTTTTGTGAGATATAATACTTAACCAATATGCTCAATAAAATATAAGAGATGCACATTTGATATCTTTGAGTAGTACTTTCATTCAAGTGGGCTAAACTTATTCTAAGTACAAAAATGAAAACAAAATGATGAAATTATACTTTATAATTTTTACATTTTGTTAGATGTTCATGGTTTGCATTTTCTTTTCTTCCTCCTCAACAACTGCCAAGGAGGTTATATTTTTGACAGCTTCAGATGTTTGTGAATGAATAACTTGAAAAATTCTTAAGGGAATTTGATGAAAATCGCAAAGCATATTAATCATGGCACAGTATGAGTATGACTTTGCAAAATATTACAATGAAGCGCTGTTCATAGCAGAAAGAAGAAGCATTATTGTCTTGGTGGAGGTTTGTGCTCTCAGAGCGCTCCTACTTAATGTTTAAAATTACAGTACTTAAAGGCAGGGTTGGTAATCAGATTTGGTATGACAAAAAGTCATACTGGTTAAAATGATCGTCTCGTCCAGATGGCAGTCAGTGCTTGATTTGTTCTTAAAAGAGAGCGAGAAATATTAACAGTCTACAGCAGAAGGGAAACAGGGAAAACACTCGGGCTGCAACTAACGATTATTTTTGTAGACGATTAATCTGGCGATTATTTAAATGGTTAATCGATTAATCGGATAGTGACACATTTTTGCCATTTCCTTTACAATTTAGCTTAAAGATGTTTTAGGTATTTTCTAAACAACAATAAAGACAGTAAAATGCATTTTTCCTTTGGTAATAATATTTTATTACAGCTTTTTTCTTTCTTGACTCACTGTGCAAAACCGTAAGTACATTAATAGACTTGTTTGCATGTTGTTTAAATAAATGCTCACAAACTTACTTTTTTTTCTTGAAACAAAGCAGGCAAAGTAGTAGCAGTCTTGTCTATAAAGTATTTAATAAAATAAGGTGCTGCTGAATGTAACAAACAAAAATAATCTTTATACAGAGACGAGTCTTCGTCCGTCTCCAACACGGCGACGTGCTTTCTCAGCAAGTGCTCTTTCATAGAGGTCGTGCTCCCATGCCAGACGAAGTTGGCCTTGCAGTGTTTGCAAGTGATCGTTTGCTTTGCTTTGTTGAGCGTGAAATACTCCCAGCTTTTGGAGGTTTTTGGTCCTTTGTGAAGTGATGCTGCCATGGACGCCGCCTTTGAATGGCATTGAATGTTGTTATGTGCAGTGACGGTCGCTAGTGCGCACACAATAGCGCCTCTCACAATAGCTTACGGCAAAAGAGCGGGCTCATCTCCTCGTAACTAACCGACTGTAAGCTACAATTTCATGCACCTAATCACCTGTGATTCATTGCCGATGAAAATCGATACTTAAATTAGTTGACAACAAATTTACTTATCGATTTTCGTTGATTTAATCTATGGTTGTTGCAGCCCTAGTAAACACCATCCAATCACAGCGATTCGGACCAACTTTGTTAAACCAATCAAATCCCGTACTGCCATTCTGCCCACTTTCTGCACATACATTTTGCTGATTCAGTGAGTATAACCGAGCCAGGAGGAATCCAGGTACGCTGGAGAACCCACCTGTCAAGTTTTGGCTTTGAAATAAGGGACATTTTTTTCTGTTGCGAGCTGTCCTACCATCCCAACCAAGCTCCAGTGTACCTTACATTTCAAGACAGATGTACAATGAATTTTAAAAAATAATTGTTTTTATTGGCTTGTTGTTGGCACTAACTTTCGACTTTGCGGCTGTAGATTTACAGGACAATACGGGAGGACGGCAGGAAAGAGGGGTTAAAATACAGCAGTTTCTGGGCCTGAGCAGGGGATTTGACAACTGTGTGGAGGATGGCAGAGAAACTGCTTATACCCTGATTACTGGTAACCACTCCTGCTACACAGAGCAAGAAAAAAAAGATGGAGGCAGAGAAGGCCGGAACAAGAAAATAATTTGGACAAAGTGAGGGCAAAAGATAGTCAACATCAGGTTGTATATAGTGAGTACATTATTGGTACTTATTACACGGCATTATCAAATGCTCGATCCTGATTGGTCAATTACAACATTCTACGGTCTGTTATTTCTGGATAGCAGACCGTTGCTATGAATAGCAGACTGTTGTTAAGGACGCTTCTGATCGACTCGGGCGAATCACGTCATGTTGTATCAATCCGCAGAAAGACGTGAATACCTGCGGCAAGACATTGTTAATTTTTCCTCTAATTCTGGCAGCAGCAGCAGATCGGGTGAGTGCCTCTCTTAAAGCGTTAGTGATGAGATAATATTGAGAGCAGTTGTAACGGTGAAAAACTGTTTCTATAGGTATGTCAGCTGCAGGCCCACAGCAGGGAGGAAATATGGACATGAATGAGGACAGAGACGTCAGCATCAATATTCCCAAGGACGTCCCATTCACCTTGTCCCACGTCACAATCAATGGAAACGTTCAGTTCAATGTGAATTACAAATAAGCTAATTTTCGCTTCAGAGTTACCGTTGCTTTCCGTAGAGAAATAAACCCCGACAGGGTGATGCAGGACCCCGACGCGAATGAATACATTATTGGCAATATTTATGTATGCATGTGTAAGTTCTTAGACAAATACGAGCGTTGATATTGGTGTTAGTAATGATACATCCCTCGTTGTTGATAAATGGCATGTTCCTCCTGTAATTATTTGTCATAGATGTAAAACATTCATATGATAATTTGATGATGTCCATGTGCAAATGAGAGAGGAATGAGTTTGCTTCTTTTTAGGGGTACATGGAATTGGATTTTGCATCTGATATGCTGATATTTCCAATCTTAATATCGCCAATACTGATGTGATTTTTTGGGTTCTAAAGTTGACCTGTTCCTTTCATGGTGACAGTCTACTGGTGTTAGAAAGGAGGAAAACAGCCATTTATTCTTTATATTTGACATTTTTTGGTTTATAAAATGTACATTCAGTGATGATATGGTAACTCTCTGTTATATTCGTATATTCTGCCTGTACCGTGATACATGTAAATTTGGGATGTATGTGGCCAGTGTGTGCATCGATAATATTAGCTGCAAATATTGGCAAATTTGTTCATAAGTGCAGATAATCACCTTTTAGGCAGTCATCTGCTAATACAGGCATTGTTCCATTAATATTGTGCATCCGTACCCTTTACAATGTTCCACTCTCACCTCTTTAATACCCTTCAAAGTAAAACATAAAGGTGGGATCACCTATATTTCAATTTCTACCATTTTCAACACCACCCCACGCCTGAAAGCAGTTTTCAGCCATCAAGGTCTAAGATATATCAGCCATAACATAATGACCACTTGGGCAATGTAATACAATCTAGTGCATTAGTTCCACCATAAATTCTACTTTTCTGAAGCTTGCACACTTTCACTTTTTGTTGACATGGTCAGAAAGGTGATAATTCTGTTTTATATTGCAGTATCGATGCTGTTGTGAGTGATGCTGGTTTACTGGAGTGCATCAAATTGAAAGTTGTTCCTGATATTTTGCTCCCCTTATGTGTATTGATGGAGTGGACAGAATATTAGGTGTGGCGTGCTTTGGCTGTTTGAGGCAGAGGAGAAAAAAATAATAATAGGAGCACCAGCTGCATGCTTAAGGGCACCAGCAGCAATAAAGTTCGCCCAGAAAGTTGTGATTAATGTATTCTGTTCAGTGCCTTTACACCTGCCTTAAATCAAAACTTGAACTAAACTTAGACGCCTCACTTAAGAACAAAACAAAATATATGGTTTGAGAATTAAAGTGTGAAACTTTTGAGTGCATCGTGCTCTTGATTCTTTGGTACCAAGTGCACTATCTCAGTGCTTCCTGACCTTTTTCCTCTCAGACCCCCTTGAGGGGTGGGGAAGAGTTCGAGAAACCTCAGGACATAAAAATACTAATTTGATGCTGTGCAAAATAAACACCAACTTAATTGTTTTCATTATTAGAATTAAGATAAAATGGACTTACACACATATTATTGCTCATTATGCCTATAAAGAATGTGTACAATGACTGTTTTATCTGCTTTGAGGTGGTCAAATTTTAACCACCATAAAGCAGAAGGGTCTCACACCCTGGCTCTTGCCTGAACTGAAACATATGACATAAATAATTTTAAAAAACACTCATTTTTAGTCACCTTTCGGAATCTTTCAGAATGTTATTCCCTTCTAGGGCTGGGTTAAAAAAATCAATTAAATCGATTTTAATCAATTTCCCTTTAAATGGTTCAAAATCGATCCATAAAATCCAAAGATCGATTTTTTAATGTGGGTATTTTTTTCTTTATTGGACAGTCCGAGAAGTAACCTGTGGTATCAGCTCTGCTCCTCTCGTGCTTAGCGCTGCTTTCCACTGAACAAGATCTCTTGAGATTTTACTGCAAGCAGTCAACAAAACATGGCGGAAGCGAGTAGCACTATAGGGGCACCACCGGAGAGTTTAATGATTAACGTCTGAAATTTCAGATTTAACAAGCATAAAAGAAAAGACGAGTTGTACAAAAAACAAGTAACATGCAGAATGTGCATTAATGTGTATCATCAATATGTGATTAATATAACTGCTTTGGGTTCAGTTCTTAATGTAAAACAGTTTTTGATAATGTACCAGGTCAAAAAGTCATTTACAGCATTATTTTTACCGGGATAACCCAGACTGAACAAATATCGAATCGAATCGTGAATCGAATCGATTTGACACCTCTTGACGTCAAATCGAATCGATCCAGAAAATCTGAATCGATATCCAGCCCTATTCCCTTCACATTCACTTTAAGACAAGGCAAGACAAGTTTATTTGTAGAGCACAATTCATACACAAGGCAATTCAAAGTGCTGCACAGAACAAGAAAAATGCATTAAATGCATGCACTTTATAATGAGTGTGCCCAAATGAACTTGTAATATACAAGGTTCTGTTCCTAAACAATTGTAAATAATCATGTCCAAAGTTTATTCGATGATCAAAAAATAAACTTAGCCTATTTTACAAACACTCACACATTTTTGTTTGCCTGCAGCATTAGTGTCCATGTTACAGCTCGTTTTATTAGACCATGTCCAAGTATTTTTTACTGATAATAGTTCCTAAGGCAATAGCTCCTGTCCAGTTAGCCCCCTTCCATGTCTCTCCTCTGGTCTCCCCTCTCCCTGGCAGATCTCCTTCACATTTCCTCCTCCAATATTTCCATATTACAATTAAATCCATAAAACTCGAACTATGATGGAAAAAGATGATCAGCTACAAGATACGGCAAAACACAGCAAATAAACGGCAAAAGAACATCAAGAACACACACCTTACTTATCCTAATATTTAAAACATTTATACATTACTTACACAGAAAATGCTGATAAACCACTTAGAAGTTACTCAGGTATGGCTCTCTGAATCTTTCACTCTCTCCGGCTTAGTCAACTCACTTACTCGAGAAGTGTCATTAGTTTTAATCACGCACATCTTTTTCTTTTGCCACAGCTTCATGTATTAGACAGGGTGACTGTCTTCAATCAGTTTCCCCTTGGCATCCTTGTTAAATTAAAAATTGGACCAGGGGAAAAAAAATCTCTGGTATAGTGTCTGTGCAGGCACCAACCACTGTAGTCAAACTTTCTCTTTCAGAGGCCAAACAATGCAAACTGTGCATGCACACCTCCGTCTGTGAGGGACCGCGGCTGCTTTATCGAGGAGCCCACATGTTTCTGGCTTTTCCAGGGAATGAGCAGCATTTCCGTGAGTTATAGACACAGTGTGGTAATAAAACACAATTTAGCAGTTACTAGAACAGGAAACGGTAATACTACACTGCGGTTTATCATTTTACCTGTAACCGTTACTTCGCCATAATACAGTATATTCATGTTTGTTCATCTGGCGTTTGGTTACACACCAGATGAATTGATTACGTAATCCCAGTCAAATGCTCTGTCTTAACTGCAATGCTGTTTTATTGCAGCCAAAACAAGCATGTGTTGGTCTGGGCAGTGTTTGGATAGTAGAACCAACAGTTAAAGGCTTACTAACAGAAAGAAACACCAAAGAATTATTTGATAAAAGGGCAAAAACTTTTGAGAGAAGATGGAATGAGTCAGATATTGTATTCACATACTGTATTTGATGTTAGTTCACAGGCACAGGGACATCAACAGAACATTTTGGCAGAGATCAAATGGGAGCTGAGGGCAAGAAGTAAAGTCACTCTTTCTAGGGGTATGCCCCAGCATAACCAGCCTAAGTTAAAATACGGTTAGTGACAGTTGTTTCATTTCTACCTTTCTGATGTTTTAAATAAATAATTATATGTATGTAAAAAGGACTAAAAAACAGCCTTTCAGTGAAAACAGCTGTTGAGCCAGTATGCATGATAAACTTCCTGAAGCTGACATTTTAATTTGTCACAGCAAGGAAAAAAAAAAACTCAGATGCCACAAATTTAATTTACAACTTATCACTCTCCAGAAAATAGGGACGGTGAGCCAGCATGCACGAAACCAGAAGTCTGGGGCTGAATAAACTAAATGTGGTGCCGTTTTATCAATCACACCTGCTCTTTTCTGTGATGACAGGCCAGACTTTCTGCAGTGAAAAATAGCAGCTCCTGAAACAACTTAGGAGAAGCCAGCTATCATTAATTCTATTATTTACACCTGTGCTTTTCCAACTGTGGCCTGCCAAAATGTTTTCCTCCAAATAGGTCTATCAGAGTCGACCCGTACGTGCCACCACAGGTCCAATGGGGAGTTATAAACAAAATAAATGAAACACATCTGGGGCTGCTCTCCTGATGTCAGAGACTAATAAAGTCAGATCCACAAACATAATCATTAAGGTTATTTTTATGACTTTACTTCATGTTTCATGTTTGAGTCAAACACTAACAAGTGTAACAACGCCATGCCGGGAAAATTTATAGATTAAATTAGATCAAAAGATTATCGTTTGAGGAAAAGCATTTGTCTTTGGTCACTGTTCTCTCCTGTGCTTTCTCAGGAAAATAGACCGGAGCGAAGAGTAGACACAACATCCTTTCTGTACAGAGCAGACTCACAGGAGTCATCATTACATCAAATCAACACAGCACACAAAGTCTATTGGAGTGGAGGAGTCTCAGAGAGCAGCAAAACACAGATATAATTAGACAATAACAAAAATACACAATCATACAGAGTTCTGTAGCAGGCATAGTTTCACTAACAGTTTGTCCAGTAGTCTGTCATGTGGCCATGTTGTATATTGTATTTTCTAGTTTCAGCAACAACAAATGTGCTGCAAATCTTGTCAAAATGCTATTGATTGGACCCATAAAGATACATGAGGACCACCTGAAGAGTGGGTGATTATATTTAATTACTTTATACTGTGTCTCGGGGTTGAATTAAAAAAGAATTAAAACTGAAAGAAAATGGAGTATGTAAAAAAGTGAAGTAGATTTTATTGGATCCCACATACCAACCCCTTAGGATAAACATATCAAAACACTCATTTCATGGAATCTGGTTATCTTTTTACCAAGAGAGGTGAGAAATTTAACTTTACACTGCCTGGCCAAAAAAAAGATTTAATTAAGGAAATAGGTACGAGCCTACTATTGGGTCATGACTGCATGGGCGATTATCTTTCAGCTGGCAACAAGTTATTTAACCCCATCTGATGCAATGAGTAGCTTCTCCTTTCTTCAACAACCATGTCAAAGACACTTCCTGTGGTCGTGGAAAAGATGTCTGTTTAAGAAGGGTCAAATCATTGGCATGCATCAAGCAGAGAAAAAAATCTAAGGAGATTGCAGAAACTACTAAAACTGGGTTAAGAACTGTCCAACACATTCTTAAAAACTGGAAGCGATAGTGGGGAACCACCTTCTTCAAGGAAGAAATGTGATCGGAATAAAATCTTGAATGATCTTGATTGGCTATCACTTAAACTTTTGTCCAAATCAAATCGAAGAAAAACAAAAGTAGGACTCAGGGGTGTGTTTAATAGTGAAAGTAAGAGCATTTCCACACTCTCAATGTGAAGGGAACTCAAGGGATAGCTACTGAACACCTGTAAAGCCTGAAGAAAACCACCAATCAGTAAGGCTAACCAGAAAAATCAGCTTCAGTTAGCAAGGGAGCATAAAGATTGGACTCTGGAGGACCGGAAGGTCATGTGGTCTGATGAGTCCAGATTTACCCTGTTCCAGAGTGATGGGAGCATCAGGGTAAGAAAAGAGGCAGGTGAAGTGATGCACCCATCATGCCTAGTGCCTACTGTACAAGCCTGTGGGGGCAGTGCAATGATCTGTGACAAATCCTGAAACAATGCCACAGCAAAGTTGTGCTGTAATCAAAGCTAAAGGTGGTCCTGTGATTTATTAGTGTGTGACCATGTTTTTCGGTAGGGCTGGGTTAAAAAAAATCGATTTAATCAATTTGAATCGATTTTCCTTTAACTGGTTCATAATCGATCCATAAAATCCAAAGATCGATCTTTTAACTTGGGTATTTTTTTCTTCTTTGATGTGTAGAGAAGCAGCCTGTGGTATCAACCCTGCTAGTCTGGTGTGATCAGCGTTTAGCGTTGCTTTCTACTGAACAAGATCTCATGAGATGTTACTGCAAACAAACATGGTGGAAGCACTATATGGGCACCACTGGCAAGTTTAAAAGCTGATGATTGGATGTACAGTATTTTAGATTTAACAAGTACAAAGGAAAATACGAGTTGGACAAAAAACAAGCAATATGCAGAATATGCATTATTGCATATCATTAAAATATGATTAATGTAACTGCTTTGGGTTCAGTTCTTCATGTTAAAACAATGTTTAATGATTCACCAGGTCAAAAGGTCACTTTTTAAATTTACAGCACTATTTTAACTAAGATATCCCAGACTGAATAAATATCAAATTGAATCGTGAATCGAATCGATTTGAGACCTTGTAATGTCGAATCGAATCGATCCAGAAAATCTGAATCAATACCGAGCCCTATTTTTCGGTGGCAGTGTTTTTTTTTTTTGACCAGACAGTGTAATTGAACCTTCATTAATAGCCCAGACTTAACAAGTTATGAAATCAGTGGAGGTCAGTGGAGCTTACAGCAGGTCACAAAAAGTCAGCTCCCTTGTTGTTTTGATTTTGAGCCCCAAGCCTCAATGTGCTTATTACTCATATATCTGTTGAAGTAACTTGTGCATCAAACAAGACCACTCCTGCTCTTTCTTTCCTTTGCGTCAGCTTTAGATTCAACATGTCTGACCTGAAGGTTCTTTGAGCTTTTGAAATGTCTGAAAGCAGTGAACATTAAATTGACACGGACTGTATCGCCCAAAAACCTGATTTGAAAACTATATTAGAAGTCCTGAAATTCGGGCAACCCCAGTGCAGGCAGAGTTTGACACTGGTTAGTGGGATTGATTTTCTGTCACTGATGAGACCTCATCAAACTTGATTTAATCCTTAATAAACCCTTGATCCTTAATTACAGATCCCAGGTGCTTAATGCCGAAATGAACTAACTGACAGGTGTAATTATTTAGATCCCCTGGTGCATTAAGAGCAGTCACGCATACATACAGCCTTGTTTTGTCAGACTGCTTTATATTCTTGCTGTTAACTCTGAACTTGATTTAACCTCATTCCTCCAGGCCGTACAAACAAAGAAAAGCTCACATGATGCTACACCAAGCAGAGACAATTTTACCCCACTCGTGTTTCATGTTACTTTAAATGATTGCAATCCTGGAGCGACTGACACAGCCTGGATGATGTGTCTCAGTTAGCATTCCTTTCAGGTGCTCCATCACATCGGAGGCTGGCCAAGGGACACTCCCACAGTAGCACTCTCCTTCAATGGATTTCCTTTCTTATTGGAGCGCAGCCCCGACCCTCTGCCCCCACCCATGAGTAGTGTTTCAATAACAGGAAACAATCGGCCATCGTCTTTCATCGTAGGTTGACGTTGGTTCCCGCACAGTGCCACCGGGGTCTCCGTGGTGCCAGCCAGCCAGTCGGCCACAGTCTACAGTCAAAAAGAGAGAAAGAGGAGGGAGGGAATAAAGTGTCTACTGCTGCTGAGTCGTTTCCTTATCGTCCTCTAAGGGGGATCTGACGCATGGCCTTGCAGTGTTAATATCCAGGACTGATAGTAGGAGCCTCATGACAGACCACCAAGCCTCCAGAGGACGTTTTTTAATCCCGTCTTGACTCCATCTGCCCTTAATAACAATGAAACCTAGAAAAACAATACAGTCAGTCTTTATTAGTACAAATCTCAGTTTTAATGAAAGCGGGACATTGTCGTTATTGTCAAATCTATTCAATTTAGTACACTAGAGACAGGATGATTAAATAGATTTTGTGGACTTTGTCCCTCTTAAAAGAAAATCTAAAACGACAGAAATAACTAGAAACAAGATTTGCTTTATTAAATTAATCAAATTATTGCACAGATCTGTTGATATTGCTTTTATATTTCAATGTGACTAATACTGGGACCTTAACTCATTTTATTTTCTCATGTGAGTTCAGACTGGAACGACAAATAAAACTCATTTGAATCCTTTAAAAATGTGTCACAAAATGAAACATAATTTCCCTCTCTGAATTATTACAGCCCGTATATCTTAACTGTCGTTGTAACAAGTAAAGAGAATTAAAGTGCCACCAAATCAGTACATCATGCATAGAAATATTTGATGCACTGAATGATTGATCATTACTTCATCTTGTTAAAAAAAGGCCTGGAATTTCGTTTGTCCAAGGATAGCAGGCCCTACTGTGATGACAATAGTGACCATTTCCAGTACCCTTTCTTTAGCCACAATGTGTTTTGTTGTCCGTTAGAAGAAAAACTTAAGGGTGTAAAACCACTGCCTTACAGAGATAGTAGAGCTGGGCAACCAAATGACTTTACATTACATTCACTGCTTTCCACAGTGATAATAATGGAGTTATCAGGATTAAAATATTACTGTTCCACAGGACATACTGGGTTTTTTCAACTTTATTATAAGCAATATTTTGAGGCACTTATATTTTTACATGTAAATATCTGCGTATTACCCACTGTTCAATGTTTGAAATGGTTGAACAAAAGCATATATGTTCAGAAAGCTTTTGGGGTGTGTTTTACAACTAGTGAGTAATCATGTTTCATAATTATGGTCTGAATATTGAGTAACAATACTTACAAGTTAGATTTTGTTGGATTTAATTGAGCAGCCCTAATTCATAACTATGTTGTCTTATAATCCCTTGTCAACGAGGCATAAGTCCAGATAGGGCTGGGTGATACGGCCTACAAATGAAATCACTGTTTGTTTTTCCACAACACTCAATTAACATTTTTAATCATTTTTGTCTCTCTCAAAATAAAAAATAAAATAAAATCCAAGTGCCGCAAAATGTCAACTTTTGCCTTTAGGTTGTCAAAATATATTTCCAAACCGAACAGAATTTCCTTGTTAAAGTTAAAGTGCATGTCATAAAATGTTGATTATGTAGTTTGTCATTAACACTGAAAGCTGAGTTATTTTACAGCATGTTAACATGAAGCTCTCTGATCAAAATATAATTAAAAAAATAGACATCAGCCTAAGCATGTGCTTGTTGAAAACCTGACAGGGCATTCCATCCTGAAAACTGTACATTTTCAGTATTTTTATTTTCAAACATTGTAACAACTTACAATTAGAGTTAGTTGAGAAAAAAAAAGATATTTCATTGATATTTAAATTTTAAATCTTAATCAACCCTTTAACAGGCATTGTAACCGTGCGGTTGACTTTTGCCGCCTTATCACTGTTTTTAATTTTGAAATACTATTTTTGTCTGTTTTTCCTTATTCACCTCTCTGAATAGTGTTTGCAACAACAAAATACATCCTCTGTGTGGCACTGATAGTATGATTGTTTGAAAACTAGAAAAAAACTGAAGTGAATCGTTGGCGCATAACTCCTCAGAAATCAAACTCTAAGACATCGGAGTAAAAATTGTTTTTTCACACATTTCCAGAACAGTTGAAAGAAATAAATTTGATGATAATAATATATCATTGACTCCTCAGAAAACTGGGACATCTGCTTGGTCTGACCTTAATATCTAAATTTTGCTTTCTGTGATATTTCCCAATGTTAAAACAAAGATTTGTTGCAGAAATGAAAAAAATCCATTCCCACCCACAATAACCCTTTACAGGCAACCAGCAGGCTAACCAACATATCTGTTTCCTGATTGGTTAATCTGAAAAATAAAAACCTCAAATGCCGCTAAATGAGGAAGGAACACATTTTTTTTTACCAAATGTCTTATTTATTTTGAAAGTCAAAGGCTTAATTGACTTAACCCTTTAGCTCCCTGCGAAACTGTTTGACAGAGGTCAAGAAATGCAGAAACATTTAATTTGCCTAAAAAAAACAAGCACATCATTGTTTGTTCCTGTCAGTGACTTAGGATACAGAAATAACTGCAAATAAAGGTGTAGGATTTAAAAAGCTGAGTTATAATTGTTACCATTATTATTATTATTATCTTAAACATATCCTAACCATTTACAAATATGATGATTTCTATATATAATGTTATTCATCAAAAATGTTTGTTTGTCAAACTCAGTATAATCTATTTTAAGTTATTTTTACTATTTTATTTACAAACATTTCTGCCTTTTTTTATTTATTTTGTCCCAAATTGTGGTGCATTTTATGCCATCACTTAATCAACCGTTAGCTTTTAAAACCTTTAAATCCCATACACACACACACACACACACAAAAAAAAAAAAAAAATCTGGGATTTGGTTTGTTTGTGGTTTTCTTTGTTCCCTGAAGTGTTAACGTAATCAAACAAGGGGTTGATTTATATCGTCATTAAATTTCCTTGATTTATTGATGACCCGTGCTAAACAGTTGAGCTGGTAGTTAAAGGGCTAATTGACTAAATCCAGATTTAGTGAATCCATTTTGTTCTACGTGTGTTGTTTTGTCTATTTTTGTACAGGACTTTGTTTTTTGGTTTGAAAGTGTTTGATAAATAAAGATGAGTTGAGTTGTTTTCTTTAATCTATATTTAGCTCAATAGTTCCACATCATTTGATTTGACATCTGGTGGTCAATGATGTGCAGTGTACCTCTCATCCACGTGGGGGCAGACATGTTCCTGCTCACGGTGGCTTGTGATCAGTCCTCTCGGTTCAATGGGTTGTTTTTATGTACTCAGAAGTGAACCCACTTACTCTGGACTTGAACCTTGTAAACTAAAGTCAAGATGCCTAGACTGCAGCGCTGTGGGTTTGTAGTTTCCTCTCAACCCCACTCTCATGGACATGTGGGCTTTCCTCTCTCATGTTCTACGTGATACATACCACCAACACCCCCTTTCTTCCCCCCTTGTTTTGTACCTTTATGAGGTGAGCTCAGCATTCCAGGCATTCAGGCAGCATCCTCGATGACTTTATGAAAATGCTCGCAGACGCCTCCTCGTGATTGACTTTCCGATAGACGCATCCTGCCCCCCCAACACCCCTCAGGAGCTGCTTTCCTCTTCCTCATCCCTGTGGCGCAGAGTCATGATCAGAGCGCTCCTTGGAGGCAGGTCCGGATACCTGCAGCTGTGTTTGCTCGGCCAGCTGGACGTACGTGAGTTAATGTGTGTGTGAGGAAGGTGAGAGGTAAAGGAAGACCTGTTGGCCATCACGGACTCAAAGGAAAAGTTGTAATAACAGCGGTGAACTATGGCTGAGGCAGTGTGTCCGGTTTCCTGTTGTGTCTGCTGCTTCAGCACCTTGACCATGTTTTTCCTTTTTGACTTTAAAGCATTGCTGAAGTCTATTGTGTGTGTGTGTGTACACAGTTGCTCAAGTTGGTTAACACTGTCAGTTCCATTTAGGGTGCTATATTTAGAGTTTTGACACTTGTGATTACAAACTGATTTTAGGGGTGCACAGTATTATCAGCATGTACAGAGCACATTACCTTTCTCTCCTAAAAATAAAATAACATGAAATAAAATTCATGTGTTGCAAAATGTCAACTTTTGCCTTTAGGTTGTCAAAATTTATATTTCCAAACCAAACAGAATTCCCCGGTTAAAGTTAAAGTGCATGTCATAAAATGTTGATGATGTAGTTTGTCATGAACACTGAAAGCTGGATTATTTTACAGCAACATGAAGCTCTCTGATCAAAATATAATATATTAAAAGAAAATAAACCTTAGCCTAAACATGTGCTTGTTGAAAACCAGGGCCTTCCATCTTGAAAACTGTAAATTTTCAATATTTTTTATTTTCAAACATTGTAACAACTTACAATTGGAGTGAGTTGAAAAAAAATCTTGATATTTGATTTTTAAATCTTTATCCACACTTCAACTGCCAATGTAACCGTCCGGTTGATTAATTCTGAAATCCTATTTTTGTCTGTTTTTCCTTATTCACCTCTCTGAATAGTGTTTGCAACAACAAAATAAATCCTCTGTGTGGCACTGATAGTGTGATTGTTTGAAAACTAGAAAAAAACTGAGAATTGTTGCTGCATAACTCCTCAGAAATCGAACTCTAAGACACTAAGAAATATGTTTTCACATATTTCCAGAATAGTTGGAGGAAAGAAATTTGATGAGAATAATATATCTATGACTTTTTTTCATGATTTTTTTTTGCCAATGTCAGATATGCTGATGTTTTCAAACACATTTAAGCCAATGCTGATACCACCATGTTTTTCTGTAGAGACCACTATTGCTGTTTTTGAAACCACACAGTATCCTGGCAGTGCATACTGATTTTACCAGTATGAATTATGAACGTTTGCATTATACCAAAAATACCCGGCTGTCACATTACTTCAGGAAAATTGGCACTATGCTTCAAACCTGTCTACTAGGGGTGGGTGAAAAAATCAATTCACATAAGTATCGGGATTTTTTGTTTGACGATTTTGAAATTGTTCAAAAAAATTTGTTTTTTTCCAAATTTAAAATGCTTCATTTTAGTCTGTGTTAATAAGCCACTTTAAAGTGCAATCCAGGCTTTTGAAAAGGGAGTATAAACAGCTGGCTAAAATATATTGCTGAATAAATCCTAAAAATGGACTAACGTGATGTGTATTTTTCCTGATAATGTCTGTAGGAATCATCATTGTTCATCTTTTTCGCTGGTGTTAAAAAAGCTAACTCAAGATTGCAAAAATCAGCAGCATCATAGAATCGCACCTAAATCAAATCAGCACCTAAAAACTCGAATTGGGAGAATAGCGTATCGTCCCAGCCCTACTCTCTACCTTGTATACTGTTACCCCCAACACAAAAGGTCAACATGTCTGCTGCAGTACTAGCAATATTAGCATTAGCATTGACTCAGCTACGGTTATATAACAAAAAAGCAACTCGGTCATAAGTTACATTTTTCCCAGTCATTACATGGAAAGTACAAATTTCTCATGTTTGTGTTAAGTTGTGAAAATCTTTATAGTCCAAATAAACGACTTGGTAGACTTCTTTTAGTCCATTTGTGGATGTTAATTTAGCACTGCTAACAGTTATCGAAGTTAATGTTTACTTTAATTTTCATGACCACAAACAGAAATTAGCAATATTACTAAATCAAGGAGGGAGCACTCATAGCTCTGGTTGAGTTGTTAAAAGAAACTTAATTATTTATATGTGTGAAATATAGTTTTGTGTTGTAGCAGCAGTCCCTCTGATCCAAACTTCAGCCCAGTACGTAACAGCAATGAACTTTTTAAGATAGTCACCACTGCCAAAAAACAAAAAAGAGGAATTAACATGGCTGGGAGTAGCATGCTACAAAAAACAGCTGCTTGGCAGTCATACTACATGAACATGCTACTACCAAATACGGTATAGAGTCTTGCTCACACGAGAACTGAACTTAGCTTGGCAGTGTTATTGTCTGTTTCTTTTTGAATCAGGCGTATTAATAGGAAACAATATGTAGGTGGAGCACTATGATACGGTTCTGCTTGTCACAACTATTACTGATTGGGACCTTTCTATAGCCTATATGAAAAACAGTGTTTAGAATCCAACCCATTATGATGCCAGTAATATCAAGCAGCTAGTTTCTGCAGCATTTTATCTGTTTTGGCAGATAAAAGAACAGTTTTGTGAGTTGTTTAATTAGGATGAAGTAGAAAGTAAGATTGCTTTTGCACAGTTGAGTTCAGTAATCCCAGTTTGGTTCGTGGATTAAGCCGCACCATTTTTGCAGATTTCTCTTGGTCTGGTTTGCTTTCACTTTGTACTTTGGTAGCTGACTAAACCCTGTCGATGTGTGTAATCGAACCACGTGCCACTGATTAGGGCTGTAGCTGCTGTCTCAATACCTGTCAGCCAACATACTGTTGCACAATGACCCAGAAGCGTTCTGAACTATGGAGAAAGGATAAAACATGTTGCTGCTTAGAGTGTTTTATGAAACGGGTAGAGTAGCATGGATGTAGGCTTCAGTAATATGAAAAGCGCTCTTTATCTCTTCTTAAATTAGAGCTGCCAGTGGAGTCATTTTGTATCTGTATTTTGTGGTTTTCTAGTGCAGGCACCATGTTTGTTTTCTGCCATCAACAGAACAATCTGTCACCCTTTTCATTTTGACGTTGGTCCATCCAGAGCAGCTTTTCATCAACAGGTGGGAGGTGAAGCAACAGGGAATCACTCACATAGTTGTTTTGGAGTAGAGCCACAGGGTAGTAGAATGAACTAAGGCCCTGTTTACACAGAGACTTCCCACCAGATACGGAAAGATATTTCCTTTTAGGTTTTCAAAAACAATCTGCATTCACATGGAAACACAAGGACCACTGAAAACGCTGCATGCCAGTCCAGTAGATGGCAATGTAGGTTTGCCGAGAAACAGTGCTGTTACAAAACACTCGAATGAAGAAGAAAAGCTTTCCACAAACAAAGATGGTGAGTGGACGCACACATACACAGGAGTTTCATGTCTGGACAACAAATCTGTCTGGATAGTTTTGTCTGGATAACAAACCGAGCTCGGTAAGCAGCACACGTCACTCACTGACGCTGTTGTTGTTCTTGGTATGCACGCAGCCTTCATGTGTAATAGTACTGCACATGCGGTGACGTCAGCATTTCGCCCTGAAACGCTGAATCCTGTCTATATGGAGCCAAAATGAATCAGTTTTTAAAACTCTCTGGACCCTGGTTTCAAAAGTTTGCAGATTCGGACACTCCGGGCTAACCTGACATGCCAGATGGACAGTTCCATATTGGAAATATTTCACTAATCCATCTTGGGAGGAGCCCTGCGAAAATGTTTTCAGGGGCAGAACATTCAAGAACAACAGCAGCTTGTGATTGGATGACCGTTTGGCTCATCACACTTATCACAGACCAATACATATCAATCACTGCTGCTATGACGTAGCATATGTAGTGGCTAAACATAGCGGCTAATGGCTATTTGTTAGGCTAATGGCTTACAAGGGCAAACAACACGGCCATTAACTGTTGTTTGCCCTTGTTAGCTGTTTGCTGTAGCACTGAACTACCTATCGTTTCACATTAAATTATACCACACAGATTTATTATTTAACACAAACGGGAGGTGAAAACGCAATGAAAGTCCAAAAACTGAGCCGTGTAAACAGGGCCAAAATGTACCTTAACGTACCTATTTTAGTAAACATAAATAAAAAAATTCTACAGTGTTATGCTAAATCTATTACCTTGTTAAAGGCATTTTGTGTCATGAATTGCCATCAAGCTAACAAACTGAAATCTGTGTACTGGTCCGCCTAAAATGCAGACATGCTCACAATAATTAAAATACCACTTATGTTCAAACTAACTAACAGATTGGAGAATTTTGCAGAAAACAGAGCCTGCGTGTCCAGAAAAAGATCAGCAAAGGCAGCATCCTTAGGTATTCAGAAACTGTCACAACCATAAACAAGTGAGATTTTTTCCCTTATACTTTAATTTACTTTTGTTACATAGACCACTTTATAGACGCATGTTTACATCTTGATAGAAAGAGCTCTACTATACCTGTGCTTTATTATACTGGTTAATGTATGGAGTGCATGTATAAAGTAAAAGTCTTGTCAGTGCATATGTGTGCAGATGTTTCTGTCCACAGTGGGTGTTCTCTGGCACAATCATGAAGGCGTCAGATGTTTTCCCATGAACTCTTAATGACAGCGTTAAAGAGGGAGGATTGTTAAAAGTGCACATTTTCCCAAAAGTGAATATGGTGCCTCAAAGCTACTGTATACACGACTATTTGAATGCCATTTAGATACTGTATATTCACATTATGTGAGCACATGATAATCAGTGCTGCCTGATGCTCTGCTTTAAGCAGATTCATAGTCTCAGCTTTAGACTGTAGGTTCCTATGGCTGAGTAGGAGTACAGTTAAGGCATTGTTGATGCTTAAAGGCCCTCGCTGTTTCTAAAGTGGCAGAGGGCACTAGTCATGTTGATGTTTCTTGTTTTTGTCCTTATGAAATTGGTTTAGGCAAAAAAATAAAACAGCAAGAACCAGACACAGCTCATCCAGCAATGTTGTTTTACTACAGTGCCTCAATAGCCTTTGAGACTTGACCGAAGACCTCGTCCACTGGCAGCTCGGAGTCCACCTGAGTGATAAAGACAAGAAACATAGGGGAACAGTTCAGAAATATTGTTGTGATTTTCGGTCCACGTGTTCCTGTAAATTAGCCCGTGTTTCCTGCAATAATAAAATCAAGGCAGCCCCCTGAACAACTGAACACTTCACTGGCTCTGAACAAAAAAAAGACTTTAAATCCCTCATCATCTTTGCATCTAGTGGCTGGATGTATACTCACTGGCCACTTTATAAGGTACACCTTGCTAGCATTGGGTTTGGTCCTCTTGTGCCCTCAGAGCTGCTTGATTCTCTGTTGTCAAGATTTATTAAGGTGCTTTATCTGAGTTTTTGGTCCACATTGACCTGATATTTTCTCATTTCTAACCATTTTTCTGTAAACTCGAAAGAGAGGTTTGTATGAAAATCCTATTAGATCAGTCGTCTCCAGGAAACTCAGACCAATTAAAGTAGTGTAAGTAACTTTCTTCCCTATAATGATGTTTTTGTTGAGCTTCAGGAGTTCATCTTGACCATGTCCTCCTGCCTGAATGCATCAAGACCATGCCATGTGATTGGCTAATTAGCCATTTGCTTTAACTTGGAGTTGAATGGGTGTACCTCATAAAGTGGCTGGTGAGCGTGTCATTATAGTATTATGACAATGCAACAACTTGCAGTTGGCAAGTAGCAAACCTGTTTCATTCGAGATTAGGGCTGGGCAATATATCAATCAAATTAATTAAATTATAATGGTTTCTGCAGAGGATTTAAAAATGAAAAACCAAGAATTTTTTCTTAGCATGCTTTGACTCCAATTATAAGATCTTGAGACGTTTGAAATATAACTACTGAAAATCTACAGTTTTCATGGTGGTAGGCCTTTTCAGATTTAGCACAAGCTCATGTTTAGGCTTGTTTTTGTTCTTTAAATGAGATTAAATATGGATCAGACTACTCCTTGTTAATATACTGTGACAACAGCTCAGCTTTCAGTTCAGGTTGCACGATATTATCTGTTTGATATTGGTTTGTGTTGTTTGCAGATATTTACAGCCCATATATCAGCCACACATATCGGCTGGATGAAATATCTGCAAATTATACAAATGTTCAAAATTGAAGCACCTTCTCATCACTGCATGGGTACATTTAAATATCAAGGGTTTCATTTTTTCAAGAATTAAAAGCTTTTTTTCTTAATCTACGTCTGTTCTTGGGATAATATGCTGTAACACTGACAAGTCCATTTTTATTACGCACAGAGCTTATGCTATTGACCTAAAATATTGGTATTGGAATTGGCATCGGTATAAGTATCAGCGATAATGAATAAAAAAAAATATCGACATATCTGCACATCTGATATTGGCAAAAATTCAATATTGTGCATCCCTACTCTCAGTGTTCATGTAGACAAGCCTGTCTAAGTTTGAACTACATAATCAAGATTTTAAGACAAAATTACAGCATGCACTTTAACTGTGTGAGGGAAAGTTTGTTTGTTTTAATAACATAAAGGCAACACTTCATGTAATTTTTGTATCTCTTGGAGTGTGTTAATTATATTAAAAGGGATATATATATATCAGGGAAAATTGTAGCTTGAATTTTGTGGAAAAAATCAGGGGTTTTGTTTTCGGTCGTATCGTCCAGCCTTTTAATGAAAGACTGAAAATTCTGTTCTTTTTCATGTCTTCGGACATTCATGCAGACTCTTGGCCTTGGCGGTTCTACTCACTTTCCTGACAATGCCACGGCTCTCGTAGAAAGCAATGACTGGCTCGGTAGCTTTGTAGTACAGGTCGAGACGCTTCTTGATCGTCTCCTCATTGTCGTCGGAGCGGCCGCTGGTCTCGCCGCGCTTCAAAAGCCTCTTGACCATGGTCTCGGCTTTGGCGTCGACGTACAGCAGCAGGCAGGGTTTGCCAATCTGAGGGTCAAAGAGGAGTTTGCTGGATTAAAGTCCCATCATGCAGTGATTGGATAAATTATAGAGCGACATCCAGCGCCCTCACTTACCTTCTTCTCAAACTCCTCGCCCTGCTTCACCTCACGGGGGTAGCCATCAATAAGGAAGCCCTTGGAGACATCAGCCTTGGCGATCATGGCGTCCTTAATCATGTCTAAGACTGTGTCCTGAAAGCAGACCCAAACAGTGTAATCAACCTTCAGGATGACACGCAGCCGAGAGGAGGAAATACGCTCAGCTCAAGTTTTATTACAGCAGAAGGTGCTTGTGTTGGTTTGCCGAGTCCATAAATATCAGGAAGCGCTGAAAAATTACAACTCGCTCTAAAATGCTGTACAGCTTCACAGCAGCTCAGACGATACATCCTGTAAATGATGGTAAACATGCTGCAGCACTTCTGCTCAACAGGCTCAGCTGAAGCCAAGGACCTTAACATCTGAAATATAACACTGCAGATTTATTTCATACATTAAAAAAAGGGAATATTCACACAAACAAGCAGAGAGCAAAAAATCATATTGAGAAGCGCCATGGAAAAGAAATAGTCCAACACTTTTAAGGTCATGATTGGATTTAGATTCTTGGAATGAAAGAATATGAAGCTTTAAAAACAAACCTTTCCCCGAAAGACAGAAGATCAAGATCTCAGTGATTTATGTCGTTATCTTTTGGTGATGTTGTTTTAGTCTGAGTCAGTGAGTTGGTCTCTGGAGATTTATAAGAAAACTCAAGAAATGTTCTTCAATTAAAGGGAAAGGGAGTACAGTAAAACATATTAACACATTTTTAAAAAATAATAGATAAATAAAAAATCCCAAAGTGTTAAATCTGTTGTGATGCTGTCATTTCAGTGTCGTAAGCTGTTTTTAAATGACATGTTTGTACTGCCAACTTAGGGACTTGTTTTTTTTCTGGAAGTCATTTTTTATATATATTTAAACATTTTTAATAGATTTATTGTAACAAAAATATTAGATTTAAGTCTTGTAAAAGACAAAGTCATTAATAACAATATAAAATAAAAAAAGTAAAACCCATCTTTCAAATATTTGATTAAATCTAAAAAATCAGAACTCATAAAAATGAATTGTACAATCTGGATCAGATACGTAAATAAATGTTAAGCCTCTATGAAGGTTATCTTCATTAAAGCATAGACTTGAACTTGTCTGTTCATCCTCACAAACACAAATCCAAAACAAATAAACTTGGAAAAGTATGGATTATTACACTTTATCTTACTTTGAAGAAGGATTAACGTCTAAAAATAATAATAGATTTAAGAATATTTGTCCTCGCTAAATGTAATGAATAAAATCTGAACTTCCAAGTTTTTAAGATGTCCTTGGTTTTGTAGTTTCAAAGAAAATGATCATTTTCACTCATTTTTATCTAGAGCAGAACACATTCACCTCAATCGGAATAATTGTTTGCTTCTTTGTATGAAATATAAAAACAGCCGTATTTTTTTATGTATTTCACTTTTTGGAGTTATTAACTAATTCAGGTTTGTATGTCAAAATGACAGTTCATAACTTAAATATATATCTAAGTAATTTGGATGAATTTTTTGGTCAATTTATTAGAAAAAAAAGATTTTCCAATATATTTATACCCATCAAATATGTAAAAAAATATGCCTCTACTTAAAAAATACTACATATATATTCAATTTATCAAAACAAATCTTGCTGCAAAAAAAACCTTTACCTATATCCCACAAGAACTAAAACAGTCTTGGCATGAATTATGCAAAAAAAGAAGAAAAAAAAATCATGTATAAAGGTTTTTACGTTTTTGAATCAAATGTGTACCTTTTATTAACTTGTACCTGTTTGTCAGTTAATAGAGCTACTTGATTCCTTACATGTTTATGTTAGTCCAAATAAAACATTTTAAACTTAATTATAAAGTATAAATTTATCACTCAGGCATCTAGAATCAAAATATTAAATCATTTGTTTTCTTGATACTCAGAGTATGTCAGGCAAAGATTTTTACTGTCGTTAATAGTTTCTTTTATTAAAGGAAATTTATCATATCATAGTCAATCACTGCGGAGTTTTGCTTTTATTTCTGAGTATATGTTTGTCTTTACATTATATTTGTGGAAATTCAAAAAAAAGTCTCAACAGAAACATTAATTATGTGTGATACAGCTTTTTAAAACCTGGCCTGTCATTATTTCTCTGTATAAATAATGTGGAATGTTTGTCGTTATTGTTTAAATTAACTTTTGACTTACGTGCTTGAAAAACAGTTTACTAATCACTTGTATAATGAAATTCATGACATGTTTCTTAGCATATTTACTGGTAGGCCTGTGCTCAAAGTATCGATACGGCAAAATATCGTCACGCACTCCTTCGGGATATGTGTATCGATATGGATTCTACAGAATCGAAACAGCCTCAATATTTTGACAGTTGTAAATACACTTTAGCTAATGTTAACAGCAGCACAGTTCAAGGTAGAAGATGAGCTACATCATGAAGCATATGTTCTAAATTTGAACTTAGGTCTACCATCTTTGAGGATCTGAATTTATGTCTCTCAAGTTGTAGAACCACTTAAAACTCATCTTTGTTCTTTTCTTCTTATAAGAAAAAACTGAACTTGTCAATTTCATTACAGCGTAGTCAGTGTTCACAATTTACATGTATCGAGATGCATATCGTATTGTGGCCTTAGTATCGGGATACGTATCATATTGTGGCCTTGGTATCGGGATACGTATTATATTGTGGCCTTAGTATCGGTATACGTATCATATTGTGGCCTTGGTATCGGGATACGTATTATATTGTGGCCATAGTATCGGAATACGTATCGTATTGTGGCCTTAGTATGGGGATACGTATCATATTGTGGCCTTAGTATGGGGATACGTATCATATTGTGGCCTTTGTATCGGGATACGTATTATATTGTGGCCTTAGTATCGGGATACGTATCATATTGTGGCCTTTGTATCGGGATACGTATCATATTGTGGCCTTTGTATCGGGATACGTATTATATTGTGGCCTTTGTATCGGGATACGTATTGTATTGTGGCCTTAGTATCGGGATAGGTATCATATTGTGGCCTTTGTATCGGGATACGTATCATATTGTGGCCTTTGTATCGGGATACGTATCATATTGTGGCCTTAGTATCGGGATAGGTATCATATTGTGAGGTTGCTGGAAATACCCAGCCCTTTTTACTGGTCATCTGTTTTGGATTATCTCCATAATCAGAATCATTTTTTATTGCCAAGTACATTCAAGGAATTTTAGTCTGGTAGTCTTCTCAACTACAACGGAAGTAAAAATAAAAATTAAAAGATAAAGTTAAATTAATGTATAAATCATGTTTCTAGTGTGAGTTGGAAATGCTTTTCGAACCCTCTAAAATGAAACCTCTCTCTTACCAGGGGGACGAGCTCTCCCTTCTGCATGATGGCCTGGAGCGTCTTGCCCCTCTCAGAGCCAGAAGACACCTCGGCACGGAGCAGATCTCCGGATGACAGGTGAGTGTAGCCGAACTTTGCAACGATCTTCTCGCACTGGGTGCCCTTTCCAGAGCCGGGTCCACCTGAGGATAACATCAAGAGCATCGGTGCTGAGACATGTTATGGGATTGATTATCAAAGTCCAGTCTGGACTGAGTACTCACCCACAACGAAGATGATCTTAGCATCCTTGATTTTGTCTGAAAAAAAGCATCAAGATTCCAATTAGTGAGTGAAGGATGACAATAAATCTTCATAAAACATAAACAGTATTTTTTGGAGAACTAATTTTCATAACAAACCCTCCCGAGGGTCACGTGATGAGGAGCTACAAGAGCCGTTTCCTATTTTTCTGTTGCGGAGGAGCATTTTGCGTCTTTCACACTGAGCAGACTTTGTGCTGGACTACACTATACTCAACAGTGTTACCATGACGACTGTTGTCACAAACTGATGCTTAGCAGCAAGGTTTAAGTGTTAACAAGACACCAGAGGAAAATCTCAGTCACAAGTTTCACCAAAACAAGACAAAGGGTGTGAAGACATGTGGACTGATGCTTGACTGCATTGTTTATGTAAAATTCGATATAAATCAGATTTAAGTGTTTATTTAGAGACACACGAGGCCGGTGGGACTCCAGGCGGAGTGGCACGAGGCTCAGACTGACAGCGATTAAAGGGAAGGAAGCAGAAAACATCTCAAGTTCTGCAGCATTGTTTCGATTTTTTTTATCACAATTAACTAATGTTTGCCAAAGAGCCTAAATATTTAATTATAAAAAATGACAAAAAAATGCTTTAAATTTGAGAAAATAGCTCATAAATAAAAAAAATAGCAGGTCACTAGCTTTATATTTTTAATTTATTTTTATTTTTTTATTTGTATTTATCTTTATGTATTGTTACATTTATTGATTGTTTTTTTTAATGTATTTTCATATGTCTTTTTATCTGTTATACTAAACTGCTACTGGAATGCTAATTATCTTTTCCAAAAGGGTTTAATAAAGTTTTTCAAAGGGATTCATAAAGTTTGAAATTTATCTTGCCTAACAAATATCTTGAATGACGAAGCACTGAGGCCATTAGATTATCCTTTTCATGGTAGTTGTTAGCTACATAAACTCAGCGAGATGACAAAAATAGTTGTGTCCATAGATTTAATCATAAATTGATAGGACAAGTATATTACTGTGACAGCCATTTGGCCAATAATTGACATTCTTTTTGCATAATTTCCAAGGAGTAGCATCTAACTTAAAAACAGGACGAACATCCAGGCATTAAATTTTAGAAACAACAATGAAAGGTGACCAAGAGAGCTTCTTTATGAAGAAAATTAAATTAGTGAGCTAATGAGATTAACAATAGTTACCCTAATGTTATAGAAAACAGTTTTTTGATTTGCTGAGAGCATGCTTCAGTTTTGCCCCATTAAAGTAAGAAAAACACAAACCTCCCACCCCTGCTTTTCTCAGTGTGGTTTAAACTTTAGTTACATTCTCGTAAATCTCCAGTAGGGGGCAGCAGAGCCTAAGAAACAGCTACCTGTCTCCCTCTGCACATATTCATAGAACAACAATAACACAGTTTTTCTAAAAGTTTATCATCCTTTATGAATCTTTTAAAAAATCATTTACCTGCCATTTTGTCGGGTTAGATGAGGGTTTGTCCTTTAACTGTAAGACAAAAGAATGAAAGTTAATGGCACTAATGCAGAAAATGGGACAAATACAAAAAAGTACTTGTCATTGAACAGAAATTCTTACAAGGTTGCTTTTCTTAGAAAATAATATATGTTAACCAACACCCATAAGAGTGCTAGCTCACTCTCACACTCATACATTCCATTACAGCATAATCGTGATCCAAAAGGATTTCCCCTGTTACATAACTGTCGTTATCTCGATCAGCAGCTCTAATGCTCCATCACTATCTGCTGCGACCAAAAACTCAGTGTGACAGCAGCATCCTGCTCTGTGTGGAGAGAGCTTGGTTTTAAATATTTGAATTCTAGGGAAGATTTGATAAAACATTTACAGACATCTGTACATGTAGATATTAGCAGTGTTTAAAATTATGAAAGAGGCTTTATATTATTGTTATTATTATTGTTATTATAATATAACATTATTTATTACATTATTTATTATCATTATGTGGGCTTTTTTGTGCAAAAAAAAGTTTATTTAGGGATACACTGTATTATCAGTGCAGTATCAGTATGGACAGATGTTTTCCTAAAGAGTTGATAATATTTATTGACAGACGTGTTTTTCTGAAGATATTTGCAGGTACAAGGTGGCCATAAATATTGTATACATTGGCATTGATATTAGCAAAATCAGCTAATCTACCATAACAGTTTAGCTCATCATCACTGGATGACCACTTCCTTTGATCAAAGCTCATTTATTTAAGACTAAATGTTTTCTTTCTTTTGTTTCAGACACAAATAGACTGTCATTCAGAAAGACACAAGTCAGCTTATGTGAAGTAGCCTTGTGCTATTGACAAAAAATAAATATTGATATCAATATCAATGATTATAAGTCTGAAATAATCAGATGTTAGTTGGTAGCTGTTGGTAAGACAGTCAGTATTTGATTCCACACACTGGTTTGCCTGAAGGCTCATCCATTATCCATCCATTATCCACACTGCTTATCCCTGTCGGGGTCACGGGGCAGTAGCTGCAGCAGGCGAGAGGCGGGTTCACCCTGAACCTGTCACCAGCCAATCACAGGGCAGCACAGAGAGATAGATGACCATTCACACTCACACCAAAGGATGATTTTGGAGCTAACAATCAACCTAATAAGCATGTTTTGGTATGTGGGAGGAAGCTGGAGTGGCCACACATGCACAGGGAGAACATGCAAAATCCCCACAGAAAGGCTCTAAGCGACATGGGGTGTGAACCAATAACCTTTTTGCTGTGAGACACGTGAACGACCTTCTGCGCCACCGTGCAAACCACGTCCAGATGAGCCTTTGGAATTGTACATTCATATCGAGCAACAACTGAATGAGTCCAGCATCACTTGTGCATTAATTTACTTAAAAATATTAAATTTAGTTAAACAGCTGCAAATTCAGTACTAAAACAAAATATTTCAGGGTTTGTCCATCAATTGAATTGTAACTGGTGTAAAGAATCATTACTTTTGTGTTAGTTTACCTAATTTTGAAACCTGTCATGTTTTAATGTTTGCCATTAAATTGATCAAATTTTATAAAAGATATATATTTATGAATCAATGTAATACTATTGTCAGTCAAATTTAAGAGCATATAACTAGACAGAAATAAAATCATAGACCTAAAACATTACAGTATCTTGTGTTAAGTGGCCATTGTTCATGGTACAAAGTTATGACCACAGTGTGCACTGAGATTTAAATGTTTGAAAACTCCTGATCTATTAAATAAAGCTCCTACCATATGTGACATCACACATGAAAAACAACTCTTACTCTTTAGTGTTCAAAATATATTTTTTTATCAGCTGCAGCATTTAAAAGTTAAGAAAAACCTACTCAACTTTAGACTGATTTTTTTTTGGATTATTTATATTTTGTTTATTTTATTATTTTGAACATTGTAAAAAAAAAAAAAAAAAACATAACAAAATAAAAACATCAACCAAAGTGCAAAACATGTTCAAAAGGGATTAGGAGGAAGTTAAAACTTACCTGGTCCCACCCCTTCACCTTACACAAGCAGTCAGTAACTTAACCACCTCCAAATAATAAAGATAATATTGACAAAAAAATCACACCCATACAAAATAAACCAAACAAACAAACTCAACAAAAAAATTACCAGAGAGATTAATTTAGAGATTATTTTTCTGGCCTGCCTAATAGTTAATATTTTTAGTTGGCATTTAATTTGAAATAATTTGTAAAAAAAAAAAAAAAAAAAAAAAAAAGTAATAGAACTACATTTTTTTTTAAGAATAATGACAAATTGACAAAGTTATTTTCACCTTGCTGCCCATCCCTATGTACCTGAGCTGCTGCCTGCTTCGTTACGGACACCAAACTGAGAGTGGGAGCGCAAAAGTTTGTTAAAATATGGTAACTTTCCTTTTGCTTTTACCCATTAAGTGACAAGTGTAAATCTTTTTCTGTTTTTAATAGAATGAATTCTGGAAGTGACGCTGGATTCGCAGCTGCTTTTTGTTTGGACCGTGTTTTTGGAAGCCTGAAGCCACCATAACTTTAGCAAAACTTCACTGATAAGAAAAATGTGTGCACTTTAGACAACGAGCAGTATTTTTCCTCTGTTGTTGATAAAATAAAGCAGAAAATTCCCTACGTTAGAGTTAAAGGACATAGACTTGGACTGATATTTTTCACCACTGTATCAGAACAACTTTGACAGCTGTCCTAAAGTGGCAGACACAGTCACCGTTGAGATTGGAAAAATCTACCTAATCATGACGCAGCAATTTAAGTCTGGCACAATGTAATCAGACCAGGAAGTCCCCCTGGTTTCAGTGGCTTTACTGTACAAACAGATCTGTTGCTTCCTCTTGACACTTTCTCAGAAGAATGAGGAAGGAGGCTGAGGAGCCGTCAGTGCTGGTATGTGTTTAAGGATACCTCTGACAAGCTGCTCGTGCCTCAGGCTACAAATGTGTGTGTTTTGTGAGGACTTGGGGCAAATGTAACATCTGACTGTTGGACCTTTGAGAGAAGACAAGTTGTACTAAACTGACTCTCTTGACTAGTTACCAACATGCAAAGATTCAGACATACAGTTTAAAACAACTGTCTCAGATATAGAAGTGCAAAACCTATAACCTAAAAAACTGGACACTCTGAAAAACAGTGGCACTTAACAGACAGTGTTTGTCTGAATTTGACCTCTAATCTGTGGTATAGTTTGTCATGTGAGATTTGAGAAACCACTTTCACTCCCCCTCCACACAGTGTGGCCAGAAAGTAACTTTAAAACATTGATAACTTAAACAAGGAGCTGGAGCTGGGTATTTCCAGCATCCTAATGATGTGATATGGCCCCTGATACAGAGGACACAATACAGAACATATAGGGATACATGTAATTGTGGATGATACTTTGCTTTTGACGGTCAATGAATTTATGAGGACATTTACACAACAATCACAAATGTCAAAAGGAGAGAGAATTTTTTGTTGTGTTTGCACCTTCCATTTACACAAGAACAGTGCCTGAAGTTTCGTTTTCTTTCTGAAGTTTCATTATCTTTCTGAAGTTGTGATTTCTTTTTGAAGTTTTTTCCTTTCTGAAGTTTCATTTTCATTCTAAAGTTTTGGTTCCTTTCTGAAGTTTGAATTATTTCCCGAAGTTCTGATTTATTTCTGAAGTTTTGTTTTCTTTCTAAAGTTTTTTCTTTCTTAAGTTTTTTTTTCTTTCTGAAGTTTTTTCTTTCTGAAGTTTCATGATCTTTCTGAAGATTTTTTTCTTTCTGAGGTTTTGTTTTCTTTCTAAAGTTTTGTTTTCTTTCTGAAGTTTCATTTTCTTTCTGAAGTTTTGTTTCCTTTCTGAAGTTTTGTCTTCTTTCTGAAGTTTTGTTTTCTTTTTGAAGGTTCATTATCTTTCTGAAGGTTTTTTTTTCTTTCTGACGTTTTGGTTTCTTTCTGAAGTTTTGTTTTCTTTCTAAAGTTTTGGTTTCTTTCTGAAGTTTTGTTTTCCTTCTGAAGTTTTGTTCTCTTTCTCAAGTTTTTTTTTTCTCTCTGACGTTTTGTTCTCTTTCTGAAGTCTTTTTTTCTTTCTGACGTTTTGTTTTCTTTCTGAAGTTTTGTTTTCTTTCTAAAGTTTTGGTTTCTTTCTGAAGTTTTGTTTTCCTTCTGAAGTTTTGTTTTCTTTCACAAGGTTTTTTTTTTCTTTCTGACGTTTTGGTTTCTTTCTGAAGTTTTGTTTTCCTTCTGAAGTTTTGTTCTCTTTCTCAAGTTTTTTTTTTCTCTCTGACGTTTTGTTCTCTTTCTGAAGTCTTTTTTTCTTTCTGACGTTTTGTTTTTTCAAGTTTTGTTTTCTTGCTAAAGTTTTGGTTTCTTTCTGAAGTTTTGTTTTCCTTCTGAAGTTTTGTTTTCTTTCACAAGGTTTTTTTTTTCTTTCTGACGTTTTGGTTTCTTTCTGAAGTTTTGTTTTCTTTCTGAAGTTTCGTTTTCTTTCTGAAGTTTCGTTTTCTTTCTGAGGTTTTGTTTTCTTTCTGAAGGTTTTTTTTTCCTTTCTGAGGTTTTGTTTTCTTTCTGAAGTTTTTTTTCTGTCTGACGTTTGGGTTTCTTTCTGACGTTTTGTTTTCTTTCTGACGTTTTGGTTTCTTTCTGAAGTGTCGTTTTCTTTCTGAAGTGTCGTTTTCTTTCTGAAGTGTCGTTTTCTTTCTGAAGTGTCGTTTTCTTTCTGAAGTTTTGTTTCCTTTCTGAAGTGTCGTTTTCTTTCTGAAGTGTCGTTTTCTTTCTGAAGTTTTGTTTCCTTTCTGAAGTGTCGTTTTCTTTCTGAAGTTTTGTTTCCTTTCTGAAGTTTTGTTTTCTTTCTGAAGTTTTGTTTGCTTTCTGAAGTTTTGTTTTCTCTCTGAAGTTTTGTTCTAAGTTTTGATTTCTTTCTGAGGTTCTGGTTTCTTTGTAAAGTTAAGCTTGCTTCCTGAAGTTATTATTTCTTCTCAAAGTTTTGGTTTCTCCCTGAAGTCTTTGTTTCTTTCTGAAGTTTGGTTCTCTTTCTGAAGTTTTTATTTCCTTCTGAAGTTTTGATTTCTTCCTGAGGTTGTCATTTCTTTTTGAAGTTTCGTTTTCTTTCTGAAGTTTCATTTTCATTCTGAAGTCTTGGTTTCTTTCTGAAGTTTTGATTTCTTGCTGTCATTTCATTTCTTTCTGAATTTTTGGTTTCTTTCTAAACTTTTGATGTCTTCCTGAAGTTTTGGTTTCTTCCTCAGGTTTTGGTGCCTTTTCGAAGTTTTGGTCCGTCCTGAAGTTTTGGTACTGCTGAGTTCTGCAGAGGTATCTGCCCGTCATCTGGTCTCTTACGTCCCGCTGTGGTCATCAGGCAACCTGAGAAGAAGCTGGTCTGAGTCTGCCACTGCGGAGTTATGATAAAGGTCAGAGGGCACGTTTCTAAGGTTACATGTTGAGCTGCAGGCTTAGATTTAATTATCCTGGCACTCTGGCTGAGAAGGAAGCACACACTGAACATAGAAATACTTTGTCAAGTGTCAATAATTAACGTGAAAGAGACAAATTTGATTTTCTGTTTTATACGCCCCCTTTAGAAGTGGTTTTAAACCACAAGACTTGGGCTTGACTGTGCTGCAGTGTGGCGGTGAGCTCAATCTCAGGCTTTTTTAAAACAAATCTTTTACAAATTGTTCAATAAACTTCAAGGCTTTATGAAGGCAGATAAAAGCTGGAAATTGTTAAGCCATAACAAATTTATTTTATGATTGATAAAAGCTATTAGTGATACATGTTACAATTCTTACTATATTTTTTCTTTTTAAGATTAGAAAAATGACACAACACCAGAATTTAGATCCTTAATAAAATAGCAAAACCCCTGCTCCTGTAAGTCCAAATCTCAAATACCACATATTTAAAATGATAAAACCGCCACTATTTGATTGTTAGAATTAAATAACACACATACATATTGATCTCTATAAACAAATCGCATCATGAATCATGTTTTAATTGCAACAATATTGAGAAAAGGTGGTGGGGGGCAACGGGAGCACTCTTCATCACCAGTTTTTAACTTTTCCAAATGTTGCATATGTGTTTGACCAGGTTGAATGAGTGTTTGTTAGATTAAATTAGAAAGAATTTTATTTGTCTCGTTGGGAGACTCCCTCAGGGAAATTGATTTCCAGTAGCAGTTTTGTACAGCAGATAAAAAGAAGCAAAAGATAGACATAAACATAAATAAAGAAAATATGATGAACTATATGTATATGTATGAAATACAGATGAAAATATGATATATCACTGAATACATACATTTACTCCATCCATATAAGGGTTTTTTTGGTTTTCCTTTTTGTTTATTTTGTAAAGATTGTGTGAAAAACAGCTTCAATATTCTTTAACTTGGACGAATAATGAAGATCTATTTTTAAAAAAGGACTGTAATTGCATAAATGAAGTTGTAATTTTCCATTTAATCTTAATATTAGCTGATAAAATGGCCGATTTAAAGAAGAAAACCACATTATTATTTTTACTATGCAGTTTCCCTTTTGCAGAGTATCAGTGCTTTCACACATGCTGCCGTCTTGTTCACTAATTCTCGCATGTGAAACTCCTCAGTAGTGGCGTCCCTGCTTCTCAAGTGTCCGGTTTTATGTCACGGACCATTCACCCGGTGTCCTGTGTAAATGTCATGGCGAGGCTGGCGTCTGAGTCAGCACAGAGCCGCTTTAAGGATCCTCTCTGGCCTATTATGGTGCCATCACCTGACTCTCCTGCTTCTGTGGTGTGTTGGACATGTTCTTGTTCTGATATTCTGCTTCCATCCTGGGCTTTCTGCTCAGGAAATAGGACTGTGCTGACAGTGTAATGTTACATGGCTGCATTGTGGTGTGACAGAAACCAAACACAGACCATATCAGTCCTGGACGTGTGGAAACATGTTTGGACCTGTGTGGACAAAGGCCTGTGAAGGCTGAAGCAGCTATGGAGGAATTTTTCAAACCTCAGATGGACAAATATCCTCGATCAAGTGCTGAGCAAAAAGAAGAATGGATATAGTAGCTCAATATTTTCATTACTGAATGGTAATACGCGGTCTATGCCTTAATGAGAAGCTGAAGCTATGATTCCAGAAAATGCAACAAAAGCTATTAAACATTGTTTTAGTTGTACAAAAGTTCAAGTAATGCTCCTAAAAATTAAGTTTGTTAAAATGATGTGATTCCTATTTGCAAAACACATTTCAAAGTGAGCAAATTTTTGTTATTTTGATTTGTAGGGGCATAAATTCAGTTATATATAAAACCAGATAAGAGAGAAATCCATATAAGCTGCCCAACATTTGAAAGAGGGTGGAGCTGCTCAAGAGAAGGCTGGTTCAACTCGCCGATCCAGATTTTACAAAGCATTTGTGCAATTCACAATCCTTCTTAGTAACACCCAGTGTTTTAATGTTGCCAATATGTTTTTGCAATAATTCAGCACCTCTCTTTTGGCTGAAGGTGGTTAAGTTTCTGAATGTTCTGATTACACTGATCAGAAAATACTTTAAGGATCTTAATGTATGAAGATGTTGACAAGTTTTTGTGCAATTATGACATTGTGCGGAGTTTGGTAATTAAAAGAAATAAAACACCCTTTATGAAGATAAGAATTTTATGTTGTTGTGTTATCAAGCAACAACATTTGGAAAAGTGTTTGCAACTGGTAAGGAGCGCTTGTTCACCAACCTTTTGAAAAGTTGCCATTGCATTTGGGCTATAAAAACTATGAGCAGGAGAAATTCTGAGAGTGTTTTCCTACACTCTCAGAATTTCTGATTAATTTCTTATTTGGTATTATTGGATTAATTCCAACCAAGTGCAATATTAATACACACCATGTTTATGCCTGTATATATTCTTGCCATTCCATATTTATCATATTTTAAATGCATTTTTTTCTATTTTTATTCTATTTTATTTAATATATTTTATGCTGGAAGTGTTTTTTATTATTGCACTGAAGGGGAGATGCACTGTCTCTAGTATTGGTGTATGCCAGTTGTACAATGACAATAAGCAGTAACTCTATTCTGTTCTAAATGTAATACTTTTGTGAGCCTAAAAGTGAAAAAGAAGCATATGCAAGCGAGTCACATCCTCATGGACTGTTTCAAAAAGCCAAAACTACAGCTCCTTAAGTGTCCATTTGAGGCTGGCTGCAGGAAACCTGAAAGTTTGGACCATTTTTCAGCTGGGATAAAATCTTTTCAGCTTTGTTCTGCAAATTGCTTCAATCTAAATTTTAAAGTTGTCACATTGGTACAATATATGTGTTCAATCTCCATTTGAAGTAGATGATAAAGCAGGTGTAACAGTATGGGAGTTGGGTGTATCCAAGGTTTTCCTCGCTCATTGCCAATTTAACACACTTTTCCAAATGTTGTCAACATAGCTGTGCAAATAAGTCCATGCCCTAACCTGTGGCAATGTTTTAAGAAGTTACTAAATCCCAGAGAGTTGGTAAATATGTTGGCATTTAATGGTAAAGTGGGTGTAACTGAAAAGGAGAAAGGGTTTCTTTGCCATGAACACTCACCTTTCTGAATGTTTCTCTAAGTTTATGGAACGTAGACAATACAGGAGTGAGCTTTTGATCATCAAAACAAAATATACTCATATGTGGGGAGTTTAGAGCTCATATTTTATCAGTGTTAAATTAAACAGATACGTTTTCTTTATTCTAACAGTACAAATCAGTGGTCATCAGAGGCTGAACTCCTACGGAGTCATTTTTAAGAACTTTCATTGAAAACCTTTTGACTTTTTTAGCTGTTGGTTTGTTAGTTTAGAAACAGTTTGGATTATTAGAAGTGGAGTCCAGCTTGAAAACTTTTGTCTGTGTAATAAACAGGTGGTTCAGGAAGCATAAATACAAATGAATGAACTTGCCTACACTCTTATTGGAGACTTTTCCTTAATGGCCTTTGGGCGGTGCTGTCTCAGCCCATCAAGGAGAACAAATCAATATTCTCGCTCTTCAGCTATCAGGCTGTTGAATGCTGGAGTTTGGTTTTGCACGTCTATGAACACCTTAATTATTGATAAATTATGATGCTTTTATTCTCGGAGTGTTAGCTGTGAACTGAATTGCCTGTTTGGTTAAATAAATCTGGAACGTCTTAAATAGAAGTCAGAATCATAAGAAAGCACTGCATAGCTTTTTTTTTAATGTGTGTTTTATGCATGAATCAAAACTTGGACTCATGGCGCTCCCAGCCCTATAGTTAGTCCCTCCTGCTTGTCCCTCCCTCATGTCTTATTCCCGTTTTTTAACCTGCTAAAAAAAGCCCCGGTCAGTCTGCAGCTGTCACAGGATAGCATGTCAACCATTCTCAAACTGCACATGGGGTTGAACCTTTAGCCTGCCGCCTGTAGGGAAGCAACAGGAGTGAAAACAAAGTACTGAGCACTCTTTTCCTGTCTTCTCTTTGCATGCAAGTGGTCACCAAGGCACTCTGCAAATTAATCGAGCGCGCTGTCCCTTTAAGGGCAAACAAGGGGACCCTTTGACGTCAGTGCGGTGGGAGATATTCCATGTTGTTTGTTAGGATGGAGTGAAATCACTTTACTGGATGTGTTTGTGCTCCTGAATGGGAGCTTTGGTTGACTTAAATGTGCAGAATCAATAGCACTCAGCCTCTAATTGCGGATAATGAGCGTTGCAGGAGCTGGAGGCATGGCAGGGAATTAAAAAGCTGGAGCAGGCTGAATGGGGATGGCCTTTAATGGATGTAGGCAGAGGATTGTGCGTTGTTAGAGACGTCAGAGAGGACGTCCTGGCAAATAATTGCACCTAGTGGTTGTGTTAAGTTTATTTTCTGTCATGCATCACTAAGACATGCCTTTGCAGTATGAAACAGCCCGCTCTCCACACACTTACAGACCACAGTGTCTCCAAACAGCAGCTGTCACTTCACCATTACAGCCCGTGTCCTTCTCCCTCTCCATCCCGTTAAGCAGCCCAGCCCACTCCACTCATCCCTCCCTCCGTCCCCCCCTCACATCTCCAGCCTCTCCACTCCTCTACGGAGCCCTCGTCCTCTGTACTGACCTCTCTGTCGCGCTGTGGCTCGAGATCCCAGTGCAAAGGGGGCTGCTGTCCCTGGATCCCCGTGCGTGTGTCTGCACAGTTCCTGCTGTACGGCAGCCCTCCCTCCCCCATGCTGTGCCTTTTTATAGCTCAGCTGAGCCTGCTCACGCTGCGGTGCATTCTGGGTAAGAAGGGAGGAAGAGGGGAGGGAGGGGAGAGGGTGATGGACATGAGGAGGCAGTGGTGAAATTAGAGGCAGAGGGACGGGAGGAGCAGAATGTACGACTGTATGATGTTACATTCTTTAACGTCAAATTCAGACCTCACTGGAGTCCAGGGGAAGATTAGAAATATGAATATTAGTGAAATTATCATGGAAGGAATTCAACAATGAAATTCTGTTATAGTCTAATTTGTTTGAGGTTGAGGTTTGGCTAAAAGTGTGTAAATATCTGTGATTTAATACTTTGTTTACAGCCCTTCTAAATCTTGGTAAAGCCTGCGGA
Organism: Scarus forsteni; assembly: GCA_036419115.1. Lineage (NCBI taxonomy): Eukaryota > Metazoa > Chordata > Actinopteri > Labriformes > Labridae > Scarus > Scarus forsteni. Next base: position 11,674,634 of record JAZDUH010000359.1, on the reverse strand, counting down.
CTGAAAGTGGACCAACAGGTTCAGTCAGTTCTTTGTGCTTTGTTCAAATAAAGATTAGAGCTCAGGAAATCTGCTCCAGTGATTGTGAAGTTCAGTCGATCAGCGACACAGAGCAGTAGAGCTGAATGACACTGGAGGAGCTGGCTTTGTAATTTGTATTCTTTTGCTTTGTATTGCAAAATGAATATCATGTACTCAATGTCCAGGCCAAAAAAGAAGTTGCCACCAACAAAAGTTCACTCTGATATTTCGTTGGACTGCCTTGAGCTTTTACTACAGCACACATTCACTGTTTTGATAAGCTTCTGCAATGTCACAAGATTTATTTCCATCCAGTTTTGCATTAATTTTTCACCAAGATCCTGTATTGTAGAGGTGTGAAAAAATATTGGTACCACAATATATGTATAACGATATTTGGCCTCCGATATAATCGATATTTCAAATCTTAAAGGTGCTATGAGAAGTATCTGTTTCCGGCGACATTAAGACTCTGCTACCCATGAGCACGCGCAGCGACTGTCGTAATGCTGCGTTCCAGTAACCTCTGAACTGGGAGTGACATCATCTCCGACTTATCGGCGTTCCAGTTGAAGTCGGAAAAAAATGTGTCGATCTACCAGGCTATTGTTAGCTGTTGTTAGCACGCCCTGCGTTGTTTTTCGCAAATATCACATGAAGAATGTGATTATCACTATGGCAGCATTTTTGTAAATATAAGTCTAATTCTCGACTGGAATTGGTTTTCTATTTCCATCCCTAATCTTTGGGCCATAATGTTGCTAAAACCTCGACCTGACCAGCAGCAGCAGCAGCCCCAAATCATAGCACTGCCCCCACATGCTGGTACAGTAGGCACTAGGCATGATGGGTACATCACTTCACCTGCCTTTATTCTTACCCTGATGCACCCATCACTCTGGAACTGGGTAAATCTGGACAAGGGGTGTGCAATATGACGATATTAAATCGTTAAGGATTATAACGTGGGGATGATCTCATACAGCAGAAAGATCGTCAGATCGACTGTGTGGGCGCAGAGAATTGACGCGCGAGCACATGACGCACAGCGCATGGTGGGATCTCCTGTTTGGTTATGTAGCGTGAAGCCATGGCGGAAAGAGAAAAGGAGATAAACGCTTGAAGATGTCTGAACAAAAATCTGTTCTAAAGCAGCTGTATTATTCACTCAGATTATAGACATTGCAGTTAGAAAACATTTGTTCTAAATTGTTGCACTTTAAGAGATAATGTTGATATTGTTGTTCATTACCTTTTATGTTTACATTTATTGCACATTTGTATAAAAACTGCACTTTTTAAATTAAAACCTGTTCAGAAAGTTTCTTTGGCTTTATTTGTCATTTCTTTTTCTTTTAGGGTTTTACGTGTTCATATGCTATACTCGGGAAAAATGGTCAAACATGCAAATTAGTCCAGAAAAAAATCAAAGTGAAAAAGAACCGTGATAAAATCGTGATCGTGATTTTATTTCTAAAAAATCGTGATATGATATTTTTGCCATAATGCCACCCCTAATCTGGACTCATCGGACCACATGACCTTCTTCCAGTGCTCCAGAGTCCAATCATTATGCTCCCTAGACTCCCCAAACCCGAGGCTGCCCAAACTGAAGCCTTTTTTCCAGTTAGCTTTACTGATTAGTGGTTTTCTTCCACATCTGTTCAGTCCCAATCCCTTGAATTCCCCTTGCGCTGTGCATGTGGAAATGCTTACTTTCACTATTAAACATACGCCTGAGTGCTACTGTTGTTTTTCTTTGATTTGATTTGGCCAAACATTTAAATAATCGCCGATAACAATCATACAGGAGTTTTTCTGAACACATTTCTTCCTCGAATGCGATGGTTCCCACTATGCTTCCAGTTTTTAACAATGTGTTGGACAGTTCTTAATCCAATTTTAATAGTTTCTGCAATTTCCTTAGATGTTTTATCTGCTCCTTCTTCAACAGTTTAAGAAATGAGAACCTACTCATTGCATCGGCTGGGGTTAAAAAACTTGTTGCCAGCTGAATGTTAATCACCCATGCAGTAATTCTCCAAAAGGAGGCTATTACCTATTTGCATAGTTAAATCCAGGTGGTGACTTTTTATTTGACCAGGCAGTGTGTATGCTTGATATGAAAAAATAATCTTCTACCTTGAGCTACATGCCTCAGCAAGGTATAAAGTTTCTGGACAGTAGAGGCATAGTGGCACCATATTAGGTTTTTGCATATACCTGATATGCCAATATTTCTGAACTCATATTGGATGCCAGTATTATCATGAGTACAAAGTCCTTACTTTATGACTACACCTGCTATAAGGTAAAGACAAGTGAATGTACTTGATGTTTTCAATGTGACTGTCTATTTGTCTAAGGAACAAATGTAAAACCAAAAAAGTATTTAACTCTTGAAAACTCTTGATTTTTAAACATGCTCATGCAGTGATGACAAGGTTCAGCAATACAGTAGATTTAAGTGTTCTGCCAATATAACATCCATCTATTATCGATACAGCAATCCCTTTTTGGGTCACGACTTACTTTAAGCGAGAGGTAGGGGACACCGTGAACTGGTAGCCAGCCAATCGCATGGCCACATACAGAGACAAACAACCATTCACACTTGCACTCACACCAAAGGGTGAGATTGGAATCACCAATCATCCCAATGAGCATGTTTTTGGTCAGTGGGAGGAAGCAGCTGTGCCTGGAGAGAACCCACCTATGTACATGGAGAACATGCAAACTGACAGAGGGTTTGAACCAGCAACATTCTTGCTGTGAGGTACGCACACTATCTGCAGCACAACCATGCAACCAATATTTCAGCCAATATATGGCAAATTTGACCTTTATTTTGACTGCAAATGTCAGATTTGTAAATGAAATTATGAAAATGTAAATATCGGCCAGTACAGATGTTAAAAGTGCTATGACAAGTTTCTCATTCATTCCAAAAATTCTCACTTTTAGATATATGCCTGATGGAAATACACACTTTAAGATGAGTTTTATAGCATCAAAATAGGTTATCTATAAATGCTATTCCTTAGCTTCACGTCGGGTTGTACAGGGCTGGACTGGCCTGGATACTCAACTTTGGGAACAAGACAATTAAAACTGGAGCAAATTTATATTATTCGGACACGTCTCAGAGCACCAGACTGTAAGTAGTTATATATAGCTGGCTACAAAACTACGATACTGAGTTTTCCAAAAATTGTCACGTCTTTTGTGCGTTCCAGTTGTCGTCAGAAGTAGGAATTTCCAAGTTCTGAGTAGGAAACTGCAACTGGAACGCCCCCCGAAGTCGGAATTTCCTACTGGGAACTCGAGTTGACAATTGAAGATGGATGCCCTCAGTGTAAACACTTATTTAGCTCCTGTAATAATCAATTTATTTGCACTTCTGACTGGGGTGTGTCACTCTAGATCAGCTGTATACATAGTATTGCTAGACTTATATTAACAAAAATGCTGCCATAGTGATAATCACATTCTTCATACAACACAGGGCGTGCTAACAACAGCTAGCAATAGCCTGGTAGATCGGCATGTTTTTTTCTGACTTCTACTGGAACGCCGGTAAGTCGGAGATGATGTCACTCCCAGTTTCAAGGTTACTGGAACGCAGCATTAAGATAGTCGCTGTGCATGCTCATGGGTAACAGAGTCTTAATGTTGCCGGTAACAGATTCTCCTCATAGCGCCTTTAACGTTTTAGGCTGGTATCAGCTGGTATCTTACCAAAAATATTGTGCATCTTTAGTTTTGAGGAAATTTCTATTTCTTAAATTGTTAAAGTTGAAATACTTGGGATAATAAAGCTCACAAAGCGTGTAGGGATTGGACTTGGTAAGATTGTATCTGTACCAAATGTCACTATTAAATTGAAATATGGTGTTGTGAGAACGGCCTGGACAGACAGACAGACAGATGGGAAATAAAAACATAACGCCTTTAGCCCTTATGCTGCTGTAGAGGCATACAATGTTATGTTGTGTTCACTACTGTGATAAGCTTTAGCATTAACTACAAACAACCTGTTCCTTCTGAAGCCAAAAGGCATTTCTTCCACACCATTAAATTTGTAGTGTAGTTTCAGTGAAGACATTTGTTACCTTTTAACTTCATCTGACAGCAAAAAAACAGAATAAGAGCAAGACTGCAGTACGAGAGGACTTAATTTAACAGTTTAAACTGGTCTTTTAAGGGAAAAGTGTTTACTTGTTCTCTTAAAAAAGAGAAATTCTTCAGTAAAGTAGTATTTTTCATTGTGTTAGCTGCACATGTTTGTTTCATCAAAGTGAAAGTGAAAATCCTTTAGACAATTTATTCTCGACAGAGACGGCTGCCACTCATAAACAGGTTCTGAGTTTAAAATGAGGAAGTCTACTTTAAGCCTGATCCAAAAATAAACCAGCCATGGGAAACATCTGAAACATTTTTATTAAAAGCATGAAGGGACATATTCATGTCCTCAAATAGAACATAAATACAAAATATATTTATATGTACAAATTATGGCAAAGACAAATAGAAGCGTACCAGGTACTGTCTAAAAATGTTAATTCACAAAAAAAGAAGAAGAAAATATATTCACTCCGGCTCCCAATGTCTTGTATATCAAAGAGAGATGAATCAAACATAGAAACTTGAAATGTGATCCATCCTGGTTCAGAAGCTTTGAGGTACAAAAATGAGGTATGCTCTATTTCCCAATAAAAAGCAAGCCCATCAGTCTGGCTGAGTACTTTTTGGTACTGTACCACAAAGTAGATAGAAAACTCTCCTCTACAGTTTGTAACACTCGTCTTGATCTTGTAACTTTCTTGATAAATGGAAGGAAACGTACATCAAAATTCACCTGAATCGATAAAACTCAAACTGTCAAGAAATAATTGACAAAATATCCAATTACATGCTCCATGCTGGCAAAATTTAGCTGTAGAGAAAATTGACACACGTCACAACTTGGAGGTCCCAATACAATTTGAATGCGTTTGTCACTAAAAAGGCTGCACTGGCCCGGCAGTAATACACACTTTTCACCACAGGGGGGCAGCATAACCTTGAATTAGTGTGCCAGCGTTGTTCTCGGTGAGATTCTTCAAAACAGGACACCCATGCTATCCATCTGCTTCTATTTCTATGTTAAGTGATAGTGGTAATGGCAGTAGAGGCAATAGTCTGTTATCAGATGTTGAGAACATTACGGGCAGCAGATAAAGCATTACTTCAGAAGCTAAGCAGAAACATCGAAATTATCCCAGAAATCTAATCTTAGTCCTATAAGAAAGCAGCTGTTCATTTCATATGCTCAGTAACCTTTGATTCTCTGGACTGGTTCAGATGTGGATATTTATGAATGCACATAAATTATCAGATCAGTCTTTTAGCTTCGATGAATCTCGTTGTTTCATCTACACCAGAGAGAATAAAGTTTAGTTATCAGTCAGTGGAAAGTTAAACCAGTTGAACACTGAAAGGACATCTCAATACTGTCACTGCACGAAGAGCGTCAGTCTCTGATGGTGTTTTCACACATGCACAAAACCCCTTCTAACACTTCCAACTTTTTAAGGAGGCTTAGTGTAGGGCCCTGTAAATGGAATGGTGGACGTGAATCACAGAATTAGACATTAAACACAGAATTTCACAGAAATGACATTTTACGTAAAAGCATTTTTTTCCGACTAAAAAGGAACACATCTCTCGGGAAAATGCCCCAAGGGGGTCACTGACACTGTGGACAGTAGACGCTCCATTTCCGCTCCCCGTCCTTCCCTCAATTACGATGTCAACATGTCACAGTGGCTGTTCGAGATACTGGCTGACCCTGTGTTCACACCAAACGCCATCTGATCGTCCCCTCCATCAAGCTGCTATTCATTTTCAATGATCACTGCCCTCAAGGAGAGACGAGTGGTGCGATGCGAGCGACATCGACATTTGCACGGAAGCTATGACTCTCCTAGATAACTCAAGAGTACAGGGCAGAGCAGTTTGCCAGAGATTATTTTGTGTCCGTGGATCAAATGTTCAGCATATTTTGTCAGTATACTGTTGAATGGACACATAAAGATACGTGTCAGGACCTCCTGAAGGGTGAGTGACTATAATTCATTACTTTATAGCAGCACTCCATCAGATGTAGTTACTTTGTTTCATACTATCAAGATGCAATGTTTTCAGTGCATCACCAGTGTGCTCTGTGTTGCATTTTGGTCTCATCAGATCAACCAATGAGGGAGCATTTCTAAGAGCCTCCAATAGAATGCACTGTAAGATGGCACTAGTTGCATTTACAGGAACAACAGTGTGTGTTTTATGATCTTTCTACTGCTTCAGAAGGGTTGGCACCAGTATATAGAACACAGCCTTCTTATTTTAGGTGAAAAAACAGGTATAAAAGAATATCTGAGGCTGTGTTTGCACAACAACAATCCATCATATGAGCTCATCTTGGAGTCTTTTTGTTTGAAATTGTCTTATCATGTTGCTCATATGCTGAGGTGTTTTTTTTCTGATCTCACACTGTGTTCTGCAGGGCATAGTGCGAGACCAGCCTTTTTTTTCTCCTACTCTTTCCTATCGTCTTCTGTTTCCTATCAAAAGGGGCGCTGCTCTGCTGACGACCCGATGCATGTATGTGTCTTTGTATGCGCTTGGACAGGTTGTGCTATGAAGAAAAATTGTGTTGCTCTGTAGTTGCGAGATGTGCAATGACGATAAAGTTATTGATTGATTGATTTAACAATGATTTTTTGTTGTTTTCCAAAATGTTTTGCATTCTGCCAAAGATTTGATCAGCTTATAAGACATATATCTGTCTATCTTAAGGCCTCTTAGCCTCTGTTGACAGAGGCACTTTGTACTTTACATTAACACTGTAACACTGTAATACATTGCGTACTTTACTAACACACTGACTTGTACAAGAGTCAGGAGAATTAACCACCAGCATTTGGAGGCGATGATGTTTAACGCCTGATAACACTGGTTCATACTCCTTTGCCACTCGTCAAAACAAACACTACCTTGTTTTTTAACACTGTTAAAAAAGGCTAAAACTGTCATTAGAGGATCAACTGTGACATCAGTCATCTTTGACTTGTGATTTTGTGGTCGACTTGTTCTTAAATGTTGGAGAGATCTTTGGGGAGTGCATGTGTGAAAACAGCTAATGAGTGATTGAAACCACGGAAACTTCTTGATAAAAGCAGCACTGATCAGAGTCAAACTGGACTGATAAAAACTGATACTCAGTTTGCTTGAGATCATCTATCATGATGGAAACTACCTCAATTTCAAGTGCAAATTTGTGTCTCACTTCATTCTGCTCTACCATCTTCTTTGTGATTTCCACCACTCCTCCTTAGGTCTTCACATTACTCATTCACTTAACTGTATGCCCATCATGCGTCACCATAAGAACACATCTGACACCAGGGAATACAATCTTGAGTCTAAAAAAATGCTGATTAAGGCATTCGATTGAAAACAAGTTTCATTTTTGTCATGTCTCAAAGCCTAATCTCTCTGTCCCTTCACTGTGAGCTTAAACTCTGCCTGCCTTTCTGTTATATTTACACAAATATAGAGCATAATACACCGAGCAAACATTTGACATGGCACCACCTATTGCACATAAAATTTGTCTTGTTAAAAAAACATGTTAGTTCGACCTTCAGTGCCATCTTTTAACGTTGGCTCAACCTTTTCTCGCTTCTTCCACTTTAATTTTCTTTGACATGAATTTACGCTGTGTAAATTCACAAAGTCCTAGCTGGACAGACCGCCGGGTGAGTCTGGCTCGGGGGACGTTGGGCTGTCCTGGTCGTCTGCGGGCAGCTGGACGCGCTGCTCGTCCATACGCTTCGCCTGCACCCTCTGGATTAGACTGAAGAAGTCTTCATCAGGCACTGTGGGGGCGTGGGGGCCGGCTTCTGGTGGGGAGCACCTCTGATCATCAATGCGAGAGGACTGCAGAGGGAGATGAAGGATTAATTACATGGAAACTCAGAGGCTTATTGTGCTAGCAATTAAAATCTGGCAGTACTTGTTGGTGAATTGGAACTAGGGCTGGGCGATAATGGACCAAAAGTCAACTCTTGTAAGTTTAGGCTAAAAGGCCATACATTACGGAATATCCATGATCTTGTTTGTTTGTTCTAAAAAATAATGAGAGAAGAAAAACAACATGCTGCTTGCAATCTATTTAAAAATCCACCATCATGTCTTTACTTTGGGTTGGAGGGGCTGTATGCATCAGCAAAATTCTTTGCCAGTTCCAGTTTGGAGTCTAATGGCAGCTTATCCACATAGAACAGTAAGTGCAAATAAGTTTAAGAAAGCCTTTGTTTATTATTTTTACACTTGCTGTTCAGGGATGTTGGGGTGATACACCATAGTATTTTAATATTTGGCTTTGCAATAGTAGATTGATTCATAGCTGCCAAGTATCAATATTTTTATGTTTGAATGTCCAACATTTATTAAAGCTCTTGGTTCTATAGAAATAAATTTGATTACTTCTTAATGCCACCTGATTGTGTTGTTGAGCTGTTTTGCAGGTGAGATTATTCATTGTGCAGGAGACTTTACATCAGACATCGCAGCACAGGAGAAAGACAAATGAACACACGAGCATTCATATCAATTATTTGCTCTGAGTTTAGATTTTTCAGAGACATATACTCATATATACCACACCCTGTATTTTCATGCTACTTTCCAGGTAAAACCCTGAATTCATATATAACATGCACCTACATTTTGCCCAAACCTTACTCTCTTAGATGACTCAAAAACTGCCTTTATCCCATTTACTGGCATTGTTACCATACGGTTGACTTTATGCCGCAGTACCACAGTAAAAATCTCAAAGTCCAAAACTGCCATTTTTCCTTTTTCTGTTTTCGGAATAGTTTGTAACGCCAAAATGTATCCACTTGTGGTGCTGAAGTACATGAATATTTTTTTATAAAAACCAGAATGGATGAGAAGTAAATCGTTGCTTTTTTGCTCCTCAGAAATCTAACAGTGAGAGCATACATTTGAGTAAGAAAAAATATTTTCACATACTTCCAGATCATCCAGAAATCATAATTTAGTTAAAGGAAATAATGATGTTTTAATAGGGAAAAAAAATGTTGCAGAATAAAATAAATCCATTCACACCAGGATAAACCTTAACGGGCAAGTCAACCGGCTGGTTGACTTGCATATCTGCTTACCGATCAGGTAACCTGAAAATAAAAGCTAAGTTTGTTACTAAATGAAAAGGTAGGAACCCAATTTTACCAACAAAAATTTGTTGCAAATGTACTTCTCAGTTTGGAAGTTTAAGGGTTATTCAAGGTTTTAATCAATGAAATCTTAGCATTTTCACAACAAGTATCGTACACAATTTTCTCAAAACCAGATGCAGATATACCTTGTGCTACCTGCATGCGCACTAGGGATGTCACGATATTAAAATTTTGTATCACGGTTATTGTGACCAAAATTATCACGGTTATCATTATTATCACGGTATTGTTGCAGAGTGCTCAAAATGTTTAAAATGTACTTTAACACAAAATTGAAATCATTAACCCCTTTAATATTATAAGTTTAATAGTTCTTTTTAGTCTTTTTTGTCAATTAATGTGTCAAGAAATGCCCTTTGAGTACATTTTTACCCTTCTTTCATGAGAAAAAATGTAAACAATTCTAGCAAGTATTTGACATTATGAATAAACACTTAAAACAGTGTCTCGTTCTAAAAATCATGACCTGGTTGCTCAGATTTTAACTTTAAACAGGATTCTCTTTATAAACAATTGAAAATTAACAACATTTAACCTATTTTACATGCACTCACAGATTTTAGTTTGCCTGCAGCATTAGTGTCCATGTTACAGCTCGTCATATTAGACCATGTCATGGCCTTTTTTTTTTACTGACGATAGTCCCTGTTAGCCCCCTTCATGACTCTCCTCTGGTCTCCTTCTCCTCTCCCTGGCAGATCTCCTTGATATTTTTTTCCAGAGTACGATCGATTAAATCCATAAAGCACAAACTTTGACGGAAAAAGACAATCAATTTCAAAATACGGCGAAAACACGGCAAAAGAACGGCAACATACACTTCAAAATGATCATAATGCTGTTATTTACAACATCTAGACATTATATAGACAGAGAATACTGACAAACCTCCTGTAATTCACTCGGGTATGGCTCATTGAATCTTTTCTCCTGCTCTATCTCTCTTTCGCCCTCTCTCTCTCTCTCTCTCGCTCGACCTCCACGGCTCCGTCAGCTCATTTACTCGAGGAGTTACGGCAGTTTTAACCGTGGACGTCTTTTCTTTTAGCAGCAGCTTCGTGTTTAGACAGGGTGACTGTCTTCTAACAGTTTCCCTTGGCATCCTTGTAAAATCCAAAATTTAACCAGACTTAAGAGTCCGTTTCCAGAGGGAAATCTCCGCTGTCTCTAACTTCCGCTGAGGCCAAACAATGCAAACGGAGCATGCGCGCATCCCATGAGGCCGTTTCATCCAGGAAGAGACTCATAATTCAGGCATTTTGAGGCAAAGAGCAGCATCACCGTGCGTTTCTGACTCGTTGTGGTTATCAAACACGGTAATACGGTAATTTTTATAGGACGCGGTAATGATTACCGTGGGAGATTTTACCGCGGTTTACCGTTTTACCGGTAACCGTTACATCCCTAATGCACACTTACTGGTCTTCTGCCAGAGCACCTTGCTCACAAGATAGTAGCGCCCTGTTTACACGTGAGTGATAACGTATCGCTTGAGAATCACCCGATCGTTACACAAAGTTAATCTATTTAAGACCCAAAGTATTGGATTAGAATAGTTTAACAGTCAGTTTAAGAAGAACTACAAAAGTTTGGTGGTAATGTTTCGCAGAGAGAGAGAGAATACCTCGGCCTTTTGTATCAAATATGTTGCCACAGCCATGTTGGTAAGAGGAAAATACTGTGCATATTTTGCTTGTGCTTGTGTATAACATGCACCCAAAAATTAGACCTTATTTAAGAGCAGAAACATGGGTGTTATATACGAGAAATTACGGTAATATAAATTGCACTGTACAGCAATAAGAATAATCACAATACTCAGCATTACAGTAAAATTAAACAAGAACTCAAGTATTGTTACAATATCACGTTATGGGACCACTGATGGTTTCTACTCCCTTGCTGTTTGCTGGTAGCTCCTGCAGAGCTTCTTGATTTTTCAGGTGCAGCAGAGAGTTACGGTAAATAAAAGAAACTGAAAAAATGTCCCTCAAAGGACTTTTCGCCTCCTTGTTAGTAACACGTGTCTTTTGTATTTCCAATGTTGAAATGTCTTAAACACAGCCCTTGCTGGAGCCTTACCTGGCACTTGATTAGCATATTGAAGAAGTCATCACTGGGTTCTTGATGATCTCCCTCACCCACCAAGTGTCCCAGGTTGTTATGCGTAATCCTCAAGCCCGGAAGATTCCCAACGTTAACCCGCTGATCATCAAGACGGCGACTCTGAGAGCTTGCAATCAAATCGAACAGCTCCTCAGTCTGGGGGGAGGTTGTGATCGAAGGATCTGTAAAAAGAGAGAAGAGACCGATTAGCCCATGATTGTTTAAATAAAGAGAAACAAGGATGTCGACATCATTCTCAATTGACCTATCATCTCGTTCAGGGATGGCATCGAGTTCGCAGCACCTTCTCCGTTGTCTCCGTTCTGTGGATCATCGAGATTGCAGCGCTGGTCATCCATGCGGCTGCTCTGGAACTTACTGAGGAGGTCGAAGAAGCAGTCCTCATCTGAGGGGTCACGGCCCAGCTTCTGGAGAACAAGATAACAAGAGTTAGCAAAGACTTGTTAGCGTTCAACATAAACACATGACGGAGGCACTGGTTTTACTCAGCTGTTGGGAGCTTGCACCTCATGAATGCAGGCTAACAGTTATCACTGTAGCAAGTCTGTTTGAGTCAGACTTTAGTCCCTGTCATCCCAAAACTTTCTTCTCCTTATACTTCTGGTCAGTTTTTAGTTGTCCTTATCAGTAAGGAGAAAATAGTCAAGGAAATGTTTTAATATTAGTTTCTACAGCCAGTAATTCCTTGATCAGATAATCATCATGATGAAGGTACCACTAACAGTAACAGAATCAATAACAACTCCCTCCAGAAACTGATATCATTAGTATTAGCTTAACAATTCCCTTATCATTTCTTTCCACCTTATGCATGACTTGTAAATCAAGGACTTTATGCTCCCATCAGAGATGGTCTACAGAAATGATAACGGAGAAGTTAAAAATCTGATCAAGGTAGAAGAGACAGGGGTGGTCAGAATAATTTTCCAAAGAAGTTGCTTGCTGCACAGTGTTGGAGGGTGAAAATGCCAGAAACTTTAGACGGCATAAATCAATGCAGCATTATATTAGTAATCGAGTGACATGTGTGACATTGTTGCTCTGAAACCCACATGGTTCTACTGTTGACCGCACAGAAAACCAACAGGAATATCAATGGACTCTCTTTTGGCCTGGATACTGGAGGTGAACCAGCATCATAAATGACAAAAACCCTTAAGTGCTGCAAGAGCAAAAAAACTAGTTCTTTAAAAAAAAATGTGGACAACTGCCCTATCTTGCCCTGTTCACAAGTCCTTGAAAAAATACCCTGGATCCTGATTTGGAATCAAACCACCACCAAAATCTAATCACTTGTTCCTTGTGCCATTATCAACATTCCCTGAAAATGTCATCAGAATCTGTTGAGGACTTATTTAGTTATAGACAGAAATGTGAAAAACTGTCCTATAATGCAACATTATCAAGTCCTTAAAGAAATTCCTGGATCTTAATCTATATTCAGATCACCACAAAAATGTAATCACTCATTCCTATGTCATACCCAACCTTCCCTGAAAAGGTCATCCAAATCAGTTCTTTGGTTTTTAAGTTATCATTTTCACAAACGAAGACACTACAGATTGCTGGCAAAAACAAACTCCTTGGTGGAAGTAATAAACTCTATCAGTATATAGCTTACAGTCTTGTGGCAGAGGGCTGAAGAACAAAATGAGCGTTAGCTAGCATTAACCACTGTGTGGAGCTGTTCCACAAAACTTGGACTTCACATCTCTACAAAATATTACAGTATATTCCCAATGTTCTTTTAAAGACCAGTGCAGTCTTTAAAAGAATGTTGCTTCAGGTATGTTTACTGTAGTACTGGAAAATCATCCCCCTTACACCACTGCTTACATAAGACCTGTCCAGGTTTTGTTGTACTTTGGCAGCGAAACAGGTCGCTATAGACATTACTGTACTTTTCAAAGGGGGTAGTTCAGGATTTTTCAAGTGGAGTTGTTGGGTACATGGGAATAGCAAAAAACAGCCACAGTGAAAGAGATCAGCTGTGCTCCTGTGCAGAAAGAACTAGAACAAATGCAAGGGCTCTATATTGCGGCAGATGTGGCCAATGATTCAAACAAGCCACAAAAATTGCATGGCTTGATTGCCCGCTGTATTCAACATTAAACAACAACTAATTTTTATGGTCACTGTGTCCTTCCCCCAACACTACATCAACCAGCTGCAGGTAACAACCACCCCGAAACTAAATACATCAACTATTTTTCAACAAATATGGACACTTGGGGATGCTAGTATGCTGAATAACACACAGGAAAAACTTTTGAAGATGGAAAGTCAAAAAATTTGAATAACAAATGGAAGAAACTTATAAATGGGAACAGGAGGATGGCAGAAATCCAAGTTCCCTTGTGATACTGGTTTGTAAACCGTGGGGTTATATTGTCCAAAAACTTGATTCACAGTTTTAAGAAGAAACACAAGAACCAAATAACTCCAATTATGATGATTGTTGATGATCCAAGTCATGTTTCTAGTTATCTTGTTACTTGATGTTAACGTTCTGCATGTTCAGTGTTGAGGTGGTAAACTGAGCTAGAATAACACTCTCTGTAAACATTCCTGTGCTTGGTCAGCCTGATAATCTTTAAACATTTATAAATGTTTATACTCTTTGTTTGAGATGCAGCGTTATCAGTGTACTTAGCAAAATAAAAGTTAGACTGCCTTTTGATCAGTATACTTCTGACAAAAACATGGAGGCTGTGCAGTGTGCCAAAGTAGTGCTTAAGTGCTTAAACAAAGATGCTTGCTAGTTAAATAATGAGGTGTTGTGTTAAAACAGTTTACAATCACTCTCGGCTGTTTTGTGGCTTGTTTTCACCATGAAGCCTCAAGAGTATGCAGTTGTCGCCGGTTGCCACGATATATAGCCCTAACTTCCATGTCGGTTCTTTGTCACTGTGGCTAATATTTGTGCTATTGCCGTGTACCTCACACAACCCCACTAAGAAATCCTGAACTATCCCTTTAGGATGTTCTTTTTGGTAATGTTTTTGTAATAGAGCGCCTCTTCCAACTTGGGAAAAGGGGAACGTTCCATTAGTGAAAGATTTGGAATATAAACAGAGTAATGGTCAAACATCATCTGTGCCTGGTTTCAGATTCATTTGGCACAGCAGAGTATAAACATTATGCTTCGGCTCTAATTAATGATTCAAGAACTCTTTGTCTGCTTTTGCTATTATATGTTAACAAACAGTTATCTCCTAATAAAGCACTTTGTTTTCAGATGCTATCAAGAGGTTCCAGTATGATACTAGAAGAGGCTTGTTTTCCACCATTTGTGTTCATGCTTTGTTTAGTTCAGTATGAAGGATAATGAATCATGAATAATAATATAAGTTGAGGTTCAAGAGCCTGTAAGTAGATGTTGAATTTATCATGCGAGGCATGTGTGACTAATATATTCTGGCAAACAGGCTTGGATATTCAGGTTGTGACTGTAACTGATCATAAAGAAAGCAAAACGAAGCCTAACAAAGAAATAAGACACCTTAAAATAACATGAAATATTCACAGAAAAAAATTTCTTGTGTGTTTCAAAAGGTGTGGCTGTATTGGAAAATACATAAATGTTTTTTGTTTGTTAACAAGACATAATAAAAGTAAAATCCTTGATTGGTTCAACATGCCAGTTCCCAACAATGTCTGCATAAAAGTCAACAAAAACCAGAGGATGAGTTCAAATATGAACAAAAAATAAACTATCACATTAATATTTAGTATTTCTGCCATTGGCACTCAGTAGGTCTCTAATCCTGACTGGCGTGTTTCCACAAGCCTTGTTGAGGGGGAGCCTTGTCCCTTTCCTCTGGACTTAGAATGATTATTCCAAATTCTTTGGTTTGAAACAGACTTTGATAATCTAGATTTTCAGTGGGGTTCATGTCCGAGGCTTGAGCTGGACTCTCTCGGACCTGGTGTTGTGCTCCAGCTGTTTTGCCCTGGATGTGTGGCAAGGGGCATTATCCTGCTGAAACAGCCAGTTGTGACCTTGATAGAACAGTGTACTTAGTTAGCATATTCATTAGCTTATCAGAGGTAGCAAAAGGATACAATACTCAAAATATCTTGTCGTTGGAATAGATCAATTTAAGGTCTTATTTTTTATGATTTACTCAGAATTTTGAGTGTGACTGTATTAAAGAAATAGCACTCGGAGACTTAGCCCCAGAGCACTAACACTGGGAGATTTTTTCCCCACACGACCGTGATCATTTAATTTTCACTGTGTTGCTGCTGTCTGAGTCACCTGGGTCCTTTGGTCTCTTCAGACTGCTCACTGATGTAATCAAGGGAAGGTGTGTTTCCCTGATCTGATCTCTGTTTTTTACAGCAGGCATGTGTTTGGGTGATTTTTTTCACCCAACGTTGGTGCAATTGCAAATGCAGTTTCTGTTTCTCTTTTCCGCTGTTGTCAGTGATGCAGGGAGTCTGTACCTTCACCGGAAAAGGCTTATATTTCACAGGAATGAGTGAATTGAAAAGCAAGTTCCCGCTTTTTTTTCAGGATTTTTTTTCTTTAAAGGTGCTATCTATTCAAGTGCCTATTACCTGCGAAATAAAGACTCTGCTACCCATGAGCACGCGCGGCAACTGTCGTAATGCTGCGTTCCAGTAACCTCGGAACTGGGAGTGACATCATCTCCAACTTATTGGCGTTCCAGTTGAAGTCGGAAAAAAACATGCCGATCTACCAGGCTCTTGTTAGCTGTTGTTAGCATGCCCTGCGTTGTTGTTCACAAATATCACATGAAGAATGTGATTATCACTATGGCAGCATTTTTGTAAATATAAGTCTAACAATACTATGTATACAGCTGATCTAGAGCGACACACCCCAGTCAGAAGTGCAAATAAATTGATTATTACAGGAGCTAAATAACTGTTCACACTGGGGGCAGCCATCTTCGATTGTCAACTCAGGGGTGGTGAGGTTTCACCGAGTTCCCAGTAGGAAGTTCAGACTTCGGGGGACGTTCCAGTTGCAGTTTCCTACTCGGAACCCGGAAATTCCTACTTCTGACTACAACTGGAACGTGCCAAAGCGTGTTTGTTGTGATAAATGCAACTCGGACCTTCTTCAGAACTCTGCATTTCTTTACAACTTCTTTTTTCAACAACTTACAGGATGCAAAGCAACGAGGTAATGTATCTCTTTCTAGTTACGTAGCGGTAGTTTTTGATGTGTGACAACAAGCAATTTTTGGAAAACTTATTATTGTAGTTGTAGCTGGCTATATATCGCTACTTACAGCCCGTTGCTCCAAGATGTGTAATATAAATAATAAAATAATATAAATTTGCTCTAGTTTTAATTGTCTTGTTCCCAAAGTTGAGTATCCAGGCCAGTCCAGCCCTGTCCGACCCGACCGGAAGGCTAAGGAATAGCATTTATAGATAACCTATTTTTCATGCTATAAAACTCATCTTTAAGTGTGTATTTCGATCAGGCATATATCTAAAAGTGAGACTTTATTGTAATTACTTAGAAACTCCTCATAGTCTCTTTAAAGATTCCCTAATTTTTCACACAACCACCAATTTTTCATATCTCCCATGTATTGCTGTGCTTACATTTTTTTGCTGAGAAGTTTTATTAGAGGGGGGAAACAGACTATCGGGTTAAATTAACTCAGCATTAGTGATGGTGTTTCTAACTATAATATTAGCGTTCTAGGGTTAAGAGTGATTCTTAATGCAATATATCACAGATGCATGGGGTGTCCAAAAACTTTTTTCCATTATTGTTCATCTATCAGGTTACATCAAAAATAATTTAGGCCACAACAAATGTTTGCTTTATTTATATTGGTATTTTTTTATATACTAAAACAGCAAGAAAAGGATACATGTTAGGACGACACTGTCTTAAAATTTAAAGCATCTTTACTTAAAGTAGGAATGAGTAGAAGTCGGAATGCCTATTATCTGTAGGTGACGTGATAACAGGCACAGTCGAAGGTCAATAAAAGACAAAGACTAAGTGACTTGTGACAGCTCATTCTGGTTCTATATAACACTGATAGAGCTGATTGAGTCATTCACACAAACACACTCACACTGACCACACCTGTTCAGCCTGAGTATAAAGCTGTGTATGTTTTAGCAAGTGTATGTTATGTATGCTCTCCCCTACAAGTCTGATATCTACAAATAACAGCCTAAGGTGACTTTGATAACACTGCAGGGCTCGCCTTTCCGTCTGTGACTTGACTATGTGCTGAAACAAATGTATGCAGTTTTGTTTCAGCACTGCAGTGGTTCAGTCTCCTTTATAACAGCTCAAACGGCTTAATGTACGTTTTAACACCCTGCTTGCCTTTTTATGTCCAAATCATCCAAAGAAAAGTCTAAGGTTCTAATCTTTAGCTCTTTAGCAGCTTATCGCAAAATTTGAGAGAAAGAAACGACACATTCAGTTACAGCTACAACACAAAAACATAAAACATTGTTCTATAGGTTTTATAAGTCAAGGACTAGAGGCTTTTTAGTGGGAGAATAAGATCTTAAAAATTACATTATATGTGTGACATTTAGTTCAACCCAAGGCTTTGTATTAAAGTACATTTTTATAAAATATAGTAGAGGAAAAGCGGGAATTCCTTCAAGTCTTGAGCATTTTTCTGTTTGTTAATTGAAGCAAGCAAGATATTCTGAACCAAACAGAAAGAGGAAAGGTGTGATTTGGTAGCTGGGGGGGCTGTGAAGGGTTTGCACCCTTGTGCCTTTTACCTTCATGGCATATAAACATTAATGTAACAGCATCAGGAATGGTGAATGGAGAAGTGCGTTCCCAGCATGTGCTCCCAAACCTGACCTGATGTAGAAATTACACATTAATTAAGCCTCAGACTCGTTATTCTCCACTGCGGCTCCTCATCTTTTTAAAGGAGGGTAGTCTCAATATTTTTTTTAAGGCTCAAATAAAGGCTTATGGTAAAAATGGTATGAGCAGTTGTCACATGACAGTACAAACAATGCAATACAGTGAAATGAAGATGACAGAATCATTCTCATGACTGTCCCCTTGAGGACATTTTTTTGGGACTTCTCCTGTTGAACACATCAAGCTGCCTGTAAAGTTGAATTAGACACAAAAATCACTTTATAAACCACATGTATGTACAGATGCACATCTCAGGGGGTATGGCACCCAAAAGGTTAATGAGGACTCCCCCAAACTCAGAATAATGAAGTAGGTATTCCATATTGCTGCTGTAACATCAGCAGAATGTATGAGTGTACCATACCGCTACACTGCTGTGTCTCTATTTAAAAATCAGTGTCATTGATAAAGACCAATTCAGACCAAACATCGGCATCAGCACAGGACATTTTAAGATGTTTTAGGGGACAGTGGCAGCCATGGAAACTGAGGCGCTGAAGCAAGAGTCAAGCCGGGTGATGGAGTTGCCACCAGGCATGTGCAGGCATGTCGTGTTCTAAAAACCAATCCGAGCTTTGACGCCAAGACAGAAAATGTGTAACATGTGAAACACTGTCTTTTGTCCACATTTTATCTTTATCAGTGATTATGGCTTACCTTTTGCCAAGAAGTGCAGCTTTATCATCAGCTGTTCTCTCTTTTTAATACAGACCCATCTGTAGTGTTATCCTGAGAGGCAGAGCATTTCCCCTAAATCACAAACTGCTCAGGGCATGATGGGAAAAAAAACAAAATATGGGATATCTGCAGCCTAAATTCACAATATCAGCAGCATAAAGTGGAGTAAGCATCTGGAGAATCGTGTTTAAACGCTCTTGATTCCCTTGTTACCTCCACCAAAGAGGTTTGGTTCTTGCCAGCGTTTGTTAACAAGAATTACGCAAAAACCACAAGACAGAATTTGCTGAAATTCTCTAGAGATGTTAGTCATGGCCTAACTTAAAAATGATTAGTTTTGGTGGTGATTCAGATAACCGCCAATAGCAAAAAATGGTGGGATTATCATTGAACTTTTATGGATGCAATACTTTTGAACAGCAATATGTGAACTACCTTGGTGGATGGGTTTGCGCTCGCCGAGTGCTTTCTAGCTTTTTATATAATAGAAGAATTGCTGATTTATAGGCCTGTCAGGATAATCAATAAATCTTTTAACCGTACGATAAATAGAAAAATCCTCGGTAAGTTTGCCGGCCTCGATAAACTGACACATGCATGTTTGTTTTCTTCCTCTCTTTCTACCAAAGAGGCTGGATGAGAAGAAGGCTCACTCTGTCCATCTTTCTCAACACCGGGGTGCATTGGTTCTAAAGCAGATTTAGCTGATTTATAGTGGAGTGAGCATCTGTCACTCATGCAATCTTTGTGGGGGAGGCGTGGCCACGAGTGCGTGCACACGGAGAAAGCTGAAGTGAGCGCCCTGAGGAGTAACAAAGAAACAAACACCAATACGAATGATGGCACTAAAGCTACAGTTCTTAGTTCTTAAGCAGGCTGCCACAGCCCACGTGTGGGAATATTTTGGTTTTAAACAGAATGGACAAGGTGTGAGCCCATGAACACCGATGAGCCGATATGTTTTATTTGTTTGAAAGTAGTGGCGATGATAGTCAGTGCTTACTGAGGCATTTTGTCGGCAAAATAGATACAAATAAAGCGGCACAAAATGATGCCCACTCACAGTGTCATTCACTACACTGCAAAACAAACAAACCCTTCAACACGGTTGAAAAGCAAGCAGTGTTACTATCGTTTGACAGACGGTACCAATTGACTGGGAGAACGTATATGTCACAAACAATTCCAGAACTGTATAAACTCCCTTCTATTTGTTGTTTTTATTTTTGTGTGTGTTTTTATTGGAGTTTCTTTTTTTTTTCTTTACAGAGACAGGGTCTATTTTTTATTGTTTTTGATTGGTATAATTATTTTTATTTACATGCAACATTTCCTCAAAAAGAGTCCATTTCATTTTCATTGTTTTTTTCTCTTTTTTTGTTTGTTAAATTTATTCTATTGTTTGTTTAATTTGTTTTATTTAAAAGATCTTGACCTTCCAATTACAGTTAAATACTCTTAAGAAATGAAAGTGTATTGCTTTTGATATAGTACACTCACTTTATTATGATATATATTATAATTACATTAATGAAAAAAAAATCAAAATAATATTGACAATAATATCATTTATCGGCAATAATTTTTTTGACAATTATCGTCCAGCAAAATTTGTTATCATGACAGGCCTTCTGATTTGTAAACATCACCATTCAACTGTTATCTCATCTGTGTAATATCCCAAAGAGACCGGGTCAGAACTTTTGACCTTTGGAACTTGAAGTTTAATTTAATGTCACATTCATTACGAGCCTGCCGGTGGCTTTAAGACGTTCCTTACTTTAAGAACAACTAAACCACACTGCTAACTACTGTCTGTTTGTCCGGCAAAATCATGCAAGGTTACAGAACTAAAGCTTGTAGCTTGAGTGAATCACTACCACTGTCCTCACTCACGTCATACAGTAAGCAGCAACAAGACAAAGAACTGAAAAGTCAAGCATAGGATCATTTGTTTGACATCCCCTAAAGTTGTGAGTTCACATGTTGCAAAAGGATCCACTGCAAATATCCACAAGTTTCTGTCTTGTCTTGAGTCTTTAGTCTGAACTCGGCTCATGACTATGAATTGATTTTTTCTTGTTGGGCATTTGTTTCCACCACAAACAATCAGAGAAGTTGGTCAAATATATTTAAGTAGATGCTTCATAGCCTTTGCAAAAAAAATGATTCGTCAGTTTCCATATTGGGTTCCTGAATATCAGCATAAATCCAAGCAGGAACAATTTTTATGATACGAAAAGGAAATAATACATTTGTAGAGAAACTAAACAAAAAGGTTTTACTCTGTATGCCGGATAAATTATCTGTTAATGCTGCAAAGGAAACAAAAATGTCACTGAGCAGGTTAACAGGGAAAGACGTAAGCATCTGTGATTAAACAGTTTGATGGTCCCTCTGATATTAAAGCCTTTAAGCAGCTTTTCACTTCCTCCTTGAAAAAAGTTTGTTATAAAACATCCTATAAAAGTATACAAAAGAAATACAGCATCAGCGAATGGTAGGACGCATGTAACTCCAACAAATGAGTGAAGTCCTGATCGCCTTGCTTCACAGAAAGATGTAAAATAGGTCAGCGTGAGCGTGTGCCTGACAACTTTTTCTCAGAAAAACTGAAACATCCTGCCTCTGCCAACAGAGAACTTTTATTTTTTCCCATTAAAAATTATGTTCTTTGGCTGATTTTACTTCTTAAAAAGTGTACAGTCTGAACTAAAAGTCTGTAAAAGCAGTAAAATCAAACAGGCACTTGAACCCTCCTGTATCCTCTCTATAATTTGCTCATCCAAGCTGTAAAACATAAATGAAACCTCTTACCAGCAGCACCTCTTCTTTGTCCTCTAGCTATTCCTCTCTCTGTGTCATGTCTCGCTGAGCTCTTTCCCCCTCTCGCTCTGCACACGCCTGGCTCACACCTCCCTCTCTCCCACCTCACCTCACTCCCTCTCACTCCTCCTTAACTGTACGCGTCTCCCTCCCTCACATTTCTAATTTCCTCTCCTCTTGAATCCCTTTTATTCACATCTTCTTTGCATCTCTCCTCTTTCTCTCTCTCTCTCTCTCTGCTGCCGTCCTGCAGGCCATTTTTGTCCCGCTCGCCCACTGTGGGAAAACAACTCATTATCGGAGACAGGGGGGCTGACCCTGTGGGGAGGGTAGCAGCTCTGTGATCAAGGTCACATTATCAGCAGAGAGGAAGGGGCTTGGGGGGGTAGGTGGGTGCAGGGGCACAGTCATGAGCACATTGCATACCAACAGTGGCCGCCAGCAGGGAGCTACCATCCTAAAATGACAAACACCACTCATAGTTGTGCTCAACTCTTGTACAAAAAGGTGAAATATCAATCATTCACAATCCCAAGGATGACGAATCTGCCTTGTGATTGTTGTTTACTTGCTCTCTGTACACAAATCAATCTGTGGCTTCTCATGTTTCTGTCCTCTGTCTTTGGCCCCATGGTCTCTGAGCGGCTCTCCTCTCTCTCTTATCCAATTAATCAACTAGGCCAGAGAGACAGGACAAGAGAGAAAGGAACACGTGATGATGAAGAGATAGAGAGAGAGAAAGAGAGAACAGGAATCAAGTTGGTTTGAGGAAGAGAGGAGGGGGGAGGTGGACTGTGTGAATGGAGAAAGACAGTCCTTCAGATCAAATCCCAGATTGGCTTTATAAATGTAATGAGGTGTTTGACTCACAGATCAATGAGACGAAGGGACCTTTTTAAAGAGACTTCTGGAGCTGTATCAGTTGTAAAAATCATGGCTAATGATGATGTTTAAAATGAGTTTGCCAATTCCCATGGCAGGAATCAAGAACAAGATCCAGATGTAGCAAACGACACTGACTGTGAGCGCGCACCATTTTATGCTGTTTTATTTATATTTACTTTGCAGACCAAACACCTCAGTAAGTGGCAACTGTCAAGGACGAAAGCTCCGCTGAACCTACCCTTCTCTGTTGCTGCTACTTTCAAACAAATTCAACGTATCGTCATGGGCTCACACCTTGTTCATTCTCTTTACAACCTAATATTTTCTCACACAGATGCTGTGGCATTTGTTACTCCTCACGACACACACTTCAGCTCTGTGTGTACGCTTGAGCGGCCCCGCTTCCCCCCACAAAGATTGAATGATTGACAGATGGATCACTCCGCTCATTCCGCTATAGAACCAACGGACCCAGGCGTTCAAAAAGATGGATGAAGTAAACCATCTTCTCATCCAGCCTGTTTAGTAGAGAGAGGGGGGGGGAACAAACACACATGCACATGTCAATTTTTCCGAGGCTGGCGAACTTGTCGAAGACGTTTTTATTTATAGTGCGGTTAATTGATTTATTGATTATTGTGACAGGCCTGCTCTCCAGTGAGACAAACTTTTCACAAAGAACATTGGCGAGTGCGTCTCCGCTGGTCAGAGTGTTGCTGCAGTAAATCCACATTTTGTTTGAGGAGCGATAACAAACCTTGCATAGTTAGCAGCACGGGTTGCTTGGTAATCAGCCTTAGCTGTTTTTGTTGTTGTTGTTGTTCCTGGGTGCGCGCTACCCTTATCTGAAAGAGTACTGCGCATACGGCATGTGTCCCTGTTTTACTTGAAAACGCTGATTCCTAGACTAAAATGTTTACAAAACTTTTCACCCTGGTTTCAAAATGTTGTAGATTCCAGCACTCTAGGCATGGTTCACGGGTAAACGGAAAGCAATTTAAACGCAACAAAAACTCGTCCATTTTTATTGGTGTGTGAACAGGCCCTTAGTTCTGCATGCCTTGCCAAACAATGATGTCCCAATTTACTGAGAATCAGTAAACATGAATGACAACACTGAAGTAAAGGTAGTAAAAATGATGGACAGGAGACTGTAGCAGCACAAACTGCAGCTCACTTTTCACTCAAAAAACACAGAGCTGCTGTTTTGCAGCCCATTCATTCTCTCACTCAGCCACTGATGACAGAGGCTTTAACACATATTGTCCATCAGCTTTAGCAAACACGCCACTAACGAAGCAGTGGCAGCAACTTGGGGTTAAGTGTCTTGCCCATGGACACGTCGACATGCCTTTCAATTGATGGTAGAGCTACTTCGACTTATGAAACATCACAACATACCTATCTTTAAACAAGCCATTATCTATACCACACTTAAGGAGAGCAGAGTTAGAGCCTATCCCAGCTGGCATTGGGTGAGAGGCAAGAGGCGGGGAACACCCTGAACCAGCTACCAGCCAATCTCAAGCACACATAGAGAGATGGACAACCATTCATGCTCATACTCATGGGCGATTTGCAGTCAAAAATTAACCTAATGAGCACTTTGTGGTCTGTGAGTGGCAGCCAGAGAACCCGGACAAAACCCACGCAAGCATGGGAAGATCATGTAGACTCCACACAGATAGACTCTGGTCAACGTAGGGATTGAACCAGCAGCCTTCTGTCTTTGAGGAACATGCACTACCTGCCATATGTTATTGTATAACTTCTTGAATATGTTCTCTATTTTTTGCACCTTTGATTTATCTTGTTTAACTTCATTTAACAAGGAAAATCACATTTACAAAAGTGTTCTGGCCAAGGGGCTGTAGAATATTAGTCCATCATATTTTCACTGTGCTAAAGCCCTGCATCATTACAAGGCAGTTGTGCCTTAAATTTCTGTATTTATTAAAGAATTGGTTTACATTTACAGATGTAGAATGTAATTTGACTTTAAATAACAGTAAATCAATGGAGGAAAAAGAAGTAAAGGCTCAAAACTAAGTGCTGCTACTGTCAGGAAACATATTGGCCAAAATCAAAGCAAGGCGCATCTGTGTCATTGAGATTACCACCATTAAACTCTGGAAGGTATTTAAACCCGTTCAGAAGACCTATCATTATGCTCTATGAATGGTTATTTACTTTTTTCCTGTTTGGTAGCTTGTTAATTATAACAATTAGCTTTGACACAGTACAAAAACCAGGATCAAGAGCTGTAATAGTACATATGTTAAGGCACAACAGCTGCAAAAACACATTCATATTAATCTAGTTCACGGCAAATGGAGCACTTTGGTTATTAATGAGAAGACACCTTTACACTCTGCCTGACTTCTTACATCACGCCATGTAAACTCGTGGGAAATTAAAGGACATGTTTCTAATTTAAGCCTTCTAATTTCTCATTTTCTCTTTAAAACTAAACCCCTGAGGAAAGTTTGAAGAGGAGATGAACGGGCAAGAATGGAGAAGTAGATAAGTGAATTTATCCATCAGTCATTCAGGAGCTTTTGTTGCTTTCTATGAAAAAAGTTAATCCCATCATCACTTACTAAGAAGGCTTTCCTTTACTTAACTGTACAATGACAGTATCTCAGGTGGCCCATTTTAGAGATGAGAGAGAAGCATTTTTATTTGCTTGGTTGTGGGAACAAATTTATTTAGTTCCATGGTTGACATCAACATGACAAGCTCAGAGTTTGAACTGATGTTTCAATGCTAGAGAGGAGAGACTGCTTAGGATAAATCAGTCAACAATGTTTGAATTTAGATTTGAGTTTTCTTAGCTTTGAGAGTGAGGGTAAGAATGTTTCTAGTGAAAAACACTGGCTGTGGACAAAATCCCTAAAACATCTTACTAAAGCTGCATTCACACCAAAAGCAGCTCTGCGATCAAAATCGTGTCGCCCACAGAAGTTGAATGTCCATAAATACCTCAATTTGGTCACTGTTGCCATCGCTCAGTGACATCACATCCGCTCGAGTTTCACCACGATCACATCATATATCTTATAATAGGATGTATAGCGGACATTATTCCAACTGTATCCTTTTTACTCACTTATCAAACACAAAACACTGCAGCTGATGCCCTGCAGCAGCATCGTCTGAGAGTTTTCTACGGTCTGTCAAGGCAGAACTAATGTCCAAACTGACTAATGTTTCCCACACGTATGTAGATTGTTCCTCTGCAGTCTGGATGAAAAACTGTCTGTCAAGGGTACCGGCACACATGATTGGCTGTGCCGTACAGCCACACGACATCGCCTGAGAAGACCAACTATTTTTAACTTTGACATTGCGCGACAAGTGAAGTGATCACCTTGAATGCAGCAATCACATCGCAGGAGGGTCAACCCCGCCCCATTGAAGCTGTACATTGACTTTGCATGGAGAGTGATTGCCACGGACGCTCAAGTCGCTTTTGGTGTGTAGGCACCTTAACACTGACAGATGGGCTCATTGTGGCTGTTTGTTAAGAAGCTAAAGGCCTGGGGTGCTGGTTTGGCGGAGTGGTTAGCAACCAGGCACCCCATGTGCTTGCTTCTGCCGGTCCAGGTTCGGGTCCCGACTGTGGCCAGTGTGCAGAGTGTCTTCCTCTGCTCTGTCGCCCCCTTTCAAAAGCCTATCCACTGTCCCTCTCCTATCAATAAAGGCACTGCCCAAAAAATACATTTAACAAAAAAAAAAAGAAGAAGCTAAAGGCCTCATGGGCCATGGGTGAGCACCTCAAGCTTTTAGAACTTCATTGGGTTTTGTATCACTGATAGCGCTTTCACACAGGCCAAAAACCTGTTTGAACCCAGTAACAAGTAAGCTCCTGTCAGCTGTTAGAAAGGGTCTACTCAGCATTTCGACCCTGGTCAAGTGACCCTACAAGCAACACAGGTTTTTAACCCATGTAATAAGTCTCTCCCGGCAGCCAGTTGTTCCAATACCCATCTGTGGACTCATTCCTCCAGCGCTGACCATCTTGCTATCAGGCCGCAATTAACTTTCTTTATTTTCGTCATTGGAGTAAGAGTAACCGCTGCTTTTCGCCAGTCCCTCACAAGTTTCTCACTCCCTCCAAGCTATATTTCTGCTTGATTCCCGCTTCATATTTTATTATCTGCAGTTTGTTCAAATTGGATTTTCATTTTAGGGGCATTTTGTTGGGGATTGGGGGCGTCGGTTGCGCAGTGGGATAGTGCGCTTTGTCAGTGATGGGGAGGTTGCAGGTTCAAGCCCAGCTCCGAGCGGCACATGGCAATGTGTGCTTGGGCAAGACACTTAACCCCAAGTTGCTCCCACTGCTGCGTCAGTGGCGTGTAAATGGGCACAAAAGGGCATGAATGTGTTGGAGATACTGATGGATAACGAACATAGAAACTCAGAACTATCGGTGAGTGAATGTGAGAGCGAATGGGTGTGAATGGGTAAGTGTGACCTGTGGTGTAAAGCATCTTTGAGTAGTCAAAGACTAGAAAAGCGCTACATAAGCTCAAATCCATTTATCATGTATATGTCTAGCCCAGCCTAGAGCGCCCTCTCTCGGCTGCAGACGGTAATGTTTACTCCTTGGCTAATGTCTGTCAGTATGTTAAACGACGTACATTTTGATATATAAGTCGCACTTGACTATAAGTGGCAGGGCCAGCCAAAGTATGAAAAAAGTGTGCCTTATACTCTAGGAGTAGCTAAGCTTCCTAAAACTGATATCCTTACATCTGCTGTTTACAAACCTCAACAAGGTATTACGTAACTATAATAATTTGGTCAGGGTGACAGGCTGATTTAAAAAAGACTACTCACTGGCACAGGAGGTGGGACTTGCAGAGTGATGTCATCAGTGTCTAAAGGCGAATCCAACCACGGCCTCTCGTCCGATGACTGACTGTCAGGATAGCCTTTTCTTTTTCCCGGCTGTGACTGATGACTCTTGGATCTCCTGGGTATACTTTCTAGATCCTGATTGTCACCGTTCTGTAATCACAGAGCTCATGTTAGAGTGGGAATGAAATTACTTGGAGAGGACTTTGTGTGTGGTTGGTAGGGACAGACTCTTCTGATTACCTTGTCTGTAGAGTACTTCCACAGCTCCACACTGTCCATGCTGTTCCTCTTGGTGATTTTGGGTCTTGCACCTACAAAAAAAACACCCAAATAAAAATGACTACATGGCAACATGATGAACAACTGTTGATCTAAAGTCAAATCAAGCATGTAAAGCTCTCTTTGTCTGCTCCCTGCAGTCCTGTCAGAGTTGGTCTCATGATGTTCTGAGTGGGTACGTGGTTGAGTCAGACAACCAAGCAAACAATCTGAATAAGAGTCTGTTAGCCCGCTCTGCACCAGAGAGTAAAATGTAGGACATGGGTGCGAGTTTCTGTCCCTGGAGGGAAGCCACGACCACAAACATCACAGTAAAGCTCACCTGACTGTATCAAGATGTTTCTATGCGTCATTGCATACATTTTCACGTGGCCCATTAATGTGAGATAAGGAGAAGTTTATGTAGAAGTCACAGTTTAGCTTCTTGAGACTACAGGTTAGTACGGTCTCCTTCAAAAATCAACCCCAAAAATGTTCACACTCTCTGCACCGTTTCACATTTAGCTTCTGCCCAGACATAACACAGACAGTGTGAGTCTGCTATGTCTGTCTCAAATTAGTCAAACGTTTAAATGGAAGCCACATGTACACAAACAGAATTTTAGTCTGTTTACTCAAGGCCATGAGTTAATTTCATCAAACATTGAGGTTAAGCAGCTCCATCTTAAGAACTTAAAATACATTTCAAAGTATGTTTTTCACATTGTAAAGGTGGATTTCTAAATTTACAAAACTTATTGGTCAACTTTCAAAGTATTTATTATGGGGTGCTGGTTTGGTGGAGAGGAAAGCAACCAGGTACGACCCAAACAAGATTCTGCCAGTCCAGGTTTGAATCCCTACTCCCCTGCCCCCTTTCAAAGCCTATCCACTGTCTGTCTCTCTACTATCAATAAAAAGGCACAAAATGCCCCCCTTCAAAAAGCAATCTTTCAAAAAATCTATTTATGTTGATACAAGAATTTGATTTACTTTTATAAGCATTATTTTGTTTGTTTCTGTGAGATGATCTCATCAATCAATCAATCAAACTTTACTTAAATAAAAATAATAGAAATATAAAATTAAATTAAAAGTAGATTTCATCACCAAATGTGTAATAAAATATACTAAAGGAAAGAAAATGAATTAACAGAGAATAAAATTCTGAAAAATAAATATGAACTGAAATCAAGAAATGAACCATATTAAAAGGGTTAATATTAATAAATAAATACAATTTCTTAAACTGACCTGATTGCAGAATGCAAATATACAGACAACATTAAATCATAGAAATAACTGTGTCAAAAAATTTACCTACAGTCAGAGTTTGGCTTTTCACGTACCCTAGATGAGCTTTAACTTAGGAATCAGAGTTACAAACAAAAAACAGGTTACTAAAAGGACAAAAATGAAAGAGAAGTATTGATTTATTCTGTTTTTGTTCACTGAGCTGGTGAGGTGAGTATTATTTGGTTTCTTTTATTTGTTTCTATTAAATTGTTTCATGGTGTCAAAAAAAAGTTTACCTGAATGTTTTGTCTAAAAAAACAAGACATTGACCTACACTGGGTATATTTGGTTTCTACTTTTGTTGCTAGGGTTTTAAACTGCATCCATATGAATGGGAACAATCGAGTGGCATCTACACTGCCACGGTAGCCAGCCTCCACCTGAAGTACTGGATGGTTACATACATTGTCAAGTAATATACTTTTTATTCTGGCTCTTACTGCTACAAATACTAGAGGTGGGAATCCCCATTGACCTCGCAATATGATATTATCACATAAGATCTGATTTTATTGTAATTCTTAATATTGTATAATTTGCTGGACATTGTGATACTTAACATTGTGATATGTAACCTTTTCTCAACTGCACTTACATCCAAAAAGTAAAAACATAATTCTTAAAAAATAAATACGTAACATATCTCTCTGTATTCACGTCACTCTAGTCAGTTTTCTTAAAAACAAAAGTAAAACTCACAGACTGATGTCCACGCATTACAATTAATTTAACCTGTTCTACTGTTCTCAGCCTCTCTTCAACTTTTAAGCTTCACTGCTCTGTAGAGCTTCAGTACTGCTGTGTCTGTGAAATTAAGCTGAGATGGAGGCACATACCTGGGCTCTAAACCAGCATGTACTAAAAGTCTTTGATTTTGTAATAAATTGGGTTATTTTCTGAGCTCACTTAGAATTTGTAGGAAGTTTTGATGCTTCATGCTAAGCGTTTAAAGTGTTGGCTTGTTTTTTCAGCGGGGTTAGCGTAGCATTAGCTTTGCTGTCATCAGTTTTTAATATCCTTGTCAGGCATGTCAGGTGAGCTACATTTCTGCAGAATTTATTCTGTGCCTTATTTATTACTTATACTGTGTATCCATTCTCATGTTCCTTTAAAAATTCAGTCCACACAAAGGGTTTAAATAGCAACAGCGTATTCGTTAGGCTCTCATCTGTGCTGCAATGTTTGGTTTACTAACTCCCCTATGCAGTGGGTGTCAACAGCACCATCATGAGGACACTAATAGAAATGTTTTTTATTCCTGTAGAACCAAAAGCTTTATTAAATGTTTGTTTACTGCTTAGCTATTACACAAAAACCCCTGGATATAGAATACTGAACGTTTTATTGGGCATTGTCCTGAAATAAGCATCAAGTATTTCTCTGTGAAATGAGAGTTTAGTAAAAAGTGTCATACTCTTCTGCTCCCTCAAGCCCCCTCTAACAACGTTATAAGCAAAGAGAACTGGCTTGGCAGAATGTAGGACCTCTAAGCACATAAACTGATAGACGATATTTCAATAAAAGGCAAAAATAACTTTTTTTGTCACCTTGCATCTCAAACTCTGAACTCGAGGGGGAAAGGTCACTCTCGTTGACACCAAGGGCCTCCATCAGCTGCTCCACATTCATCCTGGCTGTCAGCTCTCCATTTCTGTCTCCAATCTGAGGGAGGCGACAAAGAAGTTCGATCATGTTAACAGAAAACACCTTCACTTCACACTTCTTTCCTGTTTTGTTTATTTTTAGAACACGACATACTTCTTTGGAGATGTCCAGGTGCTTTCTGGCATAATGAAGAGCTTGTTTGTGGTTCCCTAACGACACGTACGCGTTCCCCAGACTCCAGCAGGCCCGGCCCTCACCAACCCTGCAGAGAATGAGTCGCACCGACCATGTTGATGAGGTATGTTCTTGTGCTTGTGCTCATTCATGCTTTTGAGTTTGACATTTCTCACCTGTCTGTCAGCTCCTGGGCGATGTACAGGTGTTTCAGGTGGTAGTCAATGGCCCGCTCGTACTGCTGCAAAAGGGTGTAGGTGTTTCCAAGGCTGTAGCACGCCTGAGCCTCCATCACCTGGTCTCTCAGCTGCCTGGACAGCTGCAGCGTTTTCCTGCCATGAAGAAGAGATCAAGTAATTACTGCACAGTTTTGATAAGATACTAGTAAAACTTGAACTATCTCGATACTTGTTTGACATCATAGCAACAATAACAGGGGGCCTAGGCTGCAAATATTTAGTTTAGGACTTCATTTCACTCTATTAGTGTCTGAAACAATTCAATCCAAACAAAGAGAAATCCCAAACGTGAATGACAAGGAGCAGAATGAAGTTTGCCCCCTTTCTCACAAAATATTAATTAACGAAACATATAATACAAATACACAAGATCTGCAGGCCAACATGTCTTTTTACAGTCCCTTATTTCTTATTATCAAAAACAACCAACAAAACAAACAAACATACAAAAAGGACCACATACTAATTCACATTTTTCCACAAATAAAACATAGCAAGACTTAGATTAACACATTTCCCACAATTTAATCAACATACTGGCTTTGACACTTTTTTGAAGATATACTTTGTTTGAGCTTCTTTTGTTTCTTTGTTCAGATTGTTCAATTAACTGATTCCTCTCACTGTAACACAGCACTCCTTTAGTTTAGTTCTGAATCTTTTTCTTTTTTTAAATGTTTCAAATCCTTTTGAATTATAACAACTTTCTCTTTTTAAAAATCAGTTCTGGATGTTAATTGGGAACATTTTCTTGTGAGCTTCATGCATAATCCACAACATACTGAGGTCTACTAACTCACTGAATATCAACAACTATGATTTAACGAGTTCGAAAGATCTCCTTATTGACTTCTAGTTATAATTCTTATTGCTCTTTTCTGTAAAATGAAAATTGGTTAATGGAATTTTGACATGCTTTTCCCCACACTTCAACACAGAAGGTCAGATATGGAAGTAACAATGAATTATGCAAAAGGTGCAAAGCTTCATCATCTTAGTAATCCTTTACTTTGTGTAACTTAGCAATTGCTTTTGCTATTTTCACTTTTATTACCTTAATATGTGATTTTCAAGCAAGATTATCATCTATTACAACACCTAATTTAATTTACTCTATTAATTTCGATACCTTCTATACTCACAGAGACATCTTTTTTTTTGCCTTTGTTACCAAATAGCATGAAAAAATATTGGATATTTCTTGTTTTTAATCACCAGAACTTGCAGACAAGCCCCTGCATGCTGACTTTACCAAACTAAAGCACTGGAAACTTCTCAGAGCAAAATCATTGCAGATTTTGGCGTTAGTTTGAGGTTCCCCAATCGGTTTGACAGATGTTGATTAAAAACACATGACCTGCTGGTCAGCGTTGATGCCTGTAGTCATGAATTCACACTGCTGTTTGAAGGCTTAATATTTACGCTTTGTGATGTTTGGCCTCCACCGTGAGCGTCATGGAGACGAAATGGGGGAATGAGTGATCCCTAATTTGCTCAGTTTCTAGGGACAGTGACAAAGGGGTGGGATTGGTCCTGCACGAGGACTTAGCAGGACTTGGGAGTGTGGGGGGGCACGCGCTGTCATGTGCATCCAAGCTGCATCGCAACATGAACCAACGCAGGTGATATGGCCTTGTGGAATGACTGTGAATGTCTTGTGAATGTCTCAAGGTGTCAATACAACAGAGCCTTGTTGTGGTGCTGCTGCTCAAAGACACTGGGAGCAGGGCTGTGGTAAATCTAAGAATAGGAAATTGCAGTTTTATGAAGAAGCTTGAACAGCTGCGCTTGTTTACAGGGAGTATGTTTGTTTCCTTAACACTTTGAAATAATTGAGTGTGCGTTCTGAGACCTAACACCTCATGCGATATTCAAGTATTTGGACTGTTTAGTCTGCAGAACAGGCTTAAAATGTTCAGGCTGTTAATAGTTGTTTTTGCTAGTTTGCACAAATTTGGTACTTTAATCTACTAAATCAAATTCCCAAGTGGTGTGAACTAGTTGTTCTTGATGTGGGTTACCCGCTCAAAGAGAGGTTTTTGAACTTCCCAGTAATACAAACACTATTTATACCACCCAAACAAAATACAGAGCATATTTTGTATCAGCTTGTGTCGGTCTTTTTAAAGGATAATTTCGGTTCCTGCAGCTTTCACATTGCTTATAGAATGAAGAAGAACAATGTACTCACCCAGAAGGCTTTCCTGATCCAAACAGTGCTTCAGGAGATATTTAGATCCAAAATCGAGCGGCGGACATCCGTATAATGGTAGCACACGGAGCATGTTAGCGCCGCTCCTACCACCGCATTAATCGTCCAAAAACTCATGTTTTTCACCAATGCTTCATCATGATTCGCTCCGGCCAGTCCTCCATTGCAGTCTGTGTCACTCCACACAGCGCTGTGTGGCTGTGCCGACCTCTGAACTAAAGAGTTTGTTTACGTGCCTCCGCGCATGCGCAGTGCGGCTCATTGTTTCAGGGGAAGACAGGCGGCTACAAATCGACTTTCTTCTTCCAGTTTTGTGCAAAATGGACGAATATCTATCGGATGAAGATGTTGTGGAGGAGAACTTTGAATATGATGGGTGTCCTTACAGTTTCGAGCCAGAGTTTACAGATGAGGAGCTCATCGAAAGGAGGACGCGGAGGCAGCGCTCCAGAGAGTACTGCGCGGAGGCACGTAAACAAACTCTTCAGTTCAGAGGTCGGCACAGCCACACAGCACTGTGTGGAGTGACACAGATTGCAATGGAGGACTAGCCGGAGCGAATCATGATGGAATATTGGTGAAACTAATGAGTTTTTGGACGATTAATGCAGTATTAGGAGCGGCGATCTATGCCCTACGTGCTACCATTATACGGATGTACGCCGCTCGATTTTGGATCTAAATATCTCCTGAAGCACTGTTTGGATCAGGAAAGCCTTCTGGGTGAGTATATTGTTCTACTTCATTCTATAAACAATGTGAAAGCTGTAGAAACCGAACTTATCCTTTAATAGGTGAGTGATAAAAGCAGCAATTCTTATTTTATGCACCTATTTTTACAATTTATAGTGTGTAAATTTGGTGATGTTCAGTACTGTCAGTTTCTTAAAAAAGGAGTTCTTGTATTGTTTGTGTTGGAGCTATTTGTTTATTTTTTTGTATTTAGTGGTTTATTTTAATTTGGAAATAATTTAAAGTATTAGTTGTTAGATTTAGCTCCATTTTCCTTTCTTATAATTAAGTTAGATTTTTGGGGTTGAATATAAAAAAATACATATTTTGGCTATTTATCGTTTACTATACTTAGATGTTTGGTATATTATTATTATTATTGTTATTATTAGTTTTGCTTGTCTGGTAATGACAAACTGTGGGCACCGGATGTTTTATAGGCAGGCAGGTGACAGACAGCCAGCATGCACAGGGGTGGGCCAATTGTTTTTTACCAACGTAAGAGAGGTAGCAGGAGTTGTGATCTCCTTAATTTTTTTGTTTGCCAAAACTAATCCGTTGGAAATCGCAGAGCTTTTGGACAATGGACGTCTTTTGCCTGTGTAAATCACATCCCCACGGTGCATCAGTGATCCTTTAAGTTTGGTTAAAGTTTCAGTTTGATTTTTCAATTTTCCTTTTGAGTGTTTTTTTTTAAACAAATGGTCACTACATTTTGTAGAGAATGAATAAAAATGTTTGAACATGTAAAAAAAACATGAAATAAAGGTCATAGAACTACAAATAGATTTGATACATGCACTCACCAATGACAAGAAAAGCATAAAAATGGATTTGTTGTGTGTTGCATTTTCCTCAAAGAAGTAGGCAAAAATGCTAATTACTTTACTTCAACCTCTTTTCCACACATTAACTACTATATATAACTGCTGGTCATGCTTGTCACAAATCTCTTGCTTACTTAACTTTTCCATGTTGTCCAAAGTTTATCTATAGTATAACTGGTGAACTAATTACTCAGCTTCCTCATTTATATAAACCAGTGAGATAGTTTCAGAGGTTAAATACAAAAACAGTTCATGTTTTCTCCACTAGATGTCGCTCTCCCCTCACCTGTAGTACTCTGTCGCTGTGTTGAACTGGCCCAAGAATATCAGGGCATTTCCAAGGTTACTGTAGGCACGACGTTCTGCAGCCTTGTCCCCAAATTCTTTGGCGATGGATAACCGCTGAGAACAGAGAAAAGAGAAGGTCACATATTAAAACAGCGGTGTGATGAGCTCCTACCTCATCTCACCAGCCTTAATTCACTCTGTCAATACACCAGTATCAACACCAACTGTGACAGATTTGCATCACTGTTTTGAAAACTGTGTTCCCCCAAACATGGCACTGACTGCTTTAAAATGAGAACGTGACTAAATCAGTTTCTCTCACGAGGAAACAAGCTGTTTCATGATCGAGAGTGACAGGCAGACATCATGAGGAGAGTGAGAGAGCCCGGGGACATGTTTGTCAGTGATTCACCAAGAAATCATTCTGGCTTTTCCATTATCTGGTGAGAAACCATGCTCACTGTTTGTTGTTACAGTCCAGAGATAATTTGGATCAAATTAAGAGCCTGACGAGGAGATGTTTCGAAAGAGCTAGGATGAGAAAGAGCTTCTAATTTCCACATTTTCTTTTATTCTAGCTGTGTCCTTGTATCTGACTTCAACGCTCTTTCTTCTCTGCTCATCTTGCTGTTTTGAATGTGAAATCAATTTCAGACTTAAAGGTGTAGTCAGCGATGTGAGAGAAAACGAGTGGAGAGGTTGTTGATATACGAATTTAGACCCACCTCTCCCTTCATACCTCACCCCTGGCTCCACCCCGAAAGCTGATGGACGTGCATCGTCAAGGAAACGGCCAAAGAAACTGCGTAGCTGACAAATGTAGCTAAGGTAACCCCAACTCTTCAGACAGCTCGACTGACATTATTGATAACATCACGACAACAGTACATTCTGGCAGATTAGACAATAAGATAAATGCCTGATGGCTGTTACTGTTATGTGAAGCGCCACAAAGCTAATGTTGCGTACCTATCCAGCAGACAGACGGCGACATCCGCGTCTGTTTTCAGGCCTTTCAATTGGCGGAGTTCCCTCCACCGTCGGAAAGCAACGCCAATGTTGACCTGGGTCTTCGCTCTTCCATAGTCTTAGCCCTTCTTTTTCACTTTTCACTCCTCTGACCTTTTTCTATTGGGCTGTTTTTCAGCCATTGCCACTGCGCATATTGTATCTCTCTTTTACGCCAACTGCGCAAGCTACGCAACCTACGACTCCCCCTCCCTCTGTCTGATCTGCGCATGAGTATGATCGCCCCTGGATGTGTGTGTGTTTTGGTAACTCGGCCCGAGCCACAGTATTTACCTGCTGAAATTCAGAGCCAAGGCTGTGTATTGAAACCAGACTTTTTTTTCAACATGCTGTCAGTGGGGACATCTTGTGGATGGAGAGGAGGAGTATGGTGAATTTGACAAATACTGCATTAGATTCGAAGATTAGAAGATCGCTGACTACACCTTTAAGTTTGCTTGGAGGCAAATGAGGTGAGATATCTTGTCAACATGAAGTACACACACATGTCCTCTTCAGTTTACGATGGGAGGGTTCTCCTTCTGACAATCATATCCTAGAAATATGTTTGATCAGACTCAACAGCTATTCAAATTTCTATGTCAGCTTGTTTGCTCATGGCCGACACACGACAGGCACACACCCCTGAGGCCAGATGTGATGACAGCGACGCCCTGCAGATGTTTTGTGGCACTGTGGCTTAGAGCAGATCCTGGACTAGGATTTCCTTTCCACAGAGCACATGTAGAAGCCACCAAACACACCAGAAACACACCAGTTTACCCAAACATTTAGAACATAAATCAAAAAGCTCTTTCAGAGCTGTGTTTAGATTGTTAGAAAAAGTTAAAAAAGGGGAGATTGAATTCCAGTTTCCACTGTTGTCAATAACATTTGTGGGCAATATCGCAGAACACCACAGAGAAACTAAGCAGCCGCGAGGGCGACCACATTTGAGTCCAGACTGCAGCTCTGGAGCTGCAAGGTCACAGCTGTGTTCAGACACTTCACCAGGGATGATAACTCATATCTGTCCACTTGTCTTTAGAGATGTTGGCAAACGTTGTGAATATCTCACCTGTCTGTGAAACTTGATAGCTTCGACAAAGTTTCCCAGCAGGTAGTGGGTGTTTCCCAGATTCCCGTAGGCCCGACCCTGAGCAGCTCGGTCTCCTAGTTCTTTGACCAA
The DNA here is from genome assembly GCA_036419115.1 of Scarus forsteni. NCBI lineage: Eukaryota > Metazoa > Chordata > Actinopteri > Labriformes > Labridae > Scarus > Scarus forsteni. Next base: position 11,637,203 of record JAZDUH010000359.1, on the reverse strand, counting down.
ACACAGGTTCATCCTGCAGGTACAAGAAAACAAACGCTTAATCTAGGAATGCACAACATCGGATTCATGCCAATATCCAAAATAACAATATTTTCAAACTCAATACTTCACAACCAATATTTTTGTCTGGAGCACAATGCCTCCACCTTTCCTTTCACAGTGAGATTCCAACTGACACAAATTGAAGCATGAAAAACAACAGCTCATTGTTTGAATACTGATGTATTAGATATAAAGTGGACATTTACTAGGGATGCGCCTTATTAGATTTTTGACCGTATCCGATGTGCCAATATTTTTTAATTCATTATCGCAGATACCCATACTGATAATGATATTTCTGGTAAAGAGCACAAGCTCTGTGCTCCACAGAAATGGACTTGTTTCTTTCAGTGTGACAGTATTTTTTGGGAGGAATAGATGTAAAACAAGAAAAACAGCATTTACCTCTTGCAAATATGATATGCACCCATGCAGTGATGAGAAGGTGCATCAATATTGTACATTTGTGTAATTTGCCGGTATTCCAGCCGATACATGGCTGATGTGTGTGGCCTTTATCGGATTTAAATATCTGCAAAAATTTTAATATAGGCCAGTATCAATCCTTAACTTTTTAGACTGATATCAGCCGATACTTAGGGATGGGAATTGATAAGATTTTATCAATACCAATGCTGTTAACGATCGATCCAATTCTTTAACGATTCCCTTATCGATTCCTGCAGATTTTGCATGGGGGCAAATGTTGGTCTGATTTTCAGTGGCAACAATGTCAAACACGTCACAGCATAGATATCTACTTCTGCAAGTTGCTGGTGTTTCCACTCACTTAAGGTTGTGTAGTTGGTGTGGTGCTGGTTTGGCGGAGTGGTTAGCAACCAGGCACCCCATGTACTTGCTTCTGCCGGTCCAGGTTCGAATCCCGCCTGTGACCAGTTTGCAGAGTGTCCTCCCCTACTCTCTCACCCCCTTTCACAAGCCTATCCACTATCTCTCTCCTATCAATAAAGGCACAAAATGCCCAAAAAATACATTTAAAAAAAAAAAAAAAAGGTTGTGTAGTTGGTGCAATGCAAATGAAGCTACAATTCTGATGCTACTGAACCCTGTCAGTGGAAGAATTGATAAGGGAATCGATAAGCAAAAAGATTAATGATATCATTTCTTTGATGGAGCTGTTAACGATTCTCAACAGGAATTGGTTTTCGATCTCCATCCCTACCGATACTGATATCAAACTGATTATATCGTGCATCTAGGGCTGAACAATATAGACAAAAATTTCATACCATGATATTCATGCCAGATATCTTGATATCGATACGATATGATAAGACATGACTACGGGTTCAGTAAAAACCAAGCGTTGCATTCAAGGGCAATCGTAAAAATGCAGTTTGTTGTGACTTCCAGAGCTGTACATGCAGGCAACGCGAGGGAAATCTATATTGTTTATATCGTTGCTTTTTCGATATTAATACCTTGAATGTTTATATCTCAATATAGATACGATAACAATATATCTTTCAGCCCTAAGTGCATCCCTAGCATTCATTGATAATAAGGTATATCAAAATGGTTTATTTGTACATTCAGCCAATATATGGTATATTATGGCCAATTTGTAAGGCTAACATATCAGCAGTAAATATCACCAAGAATGTTCATATCTGCTAATACAGATAATCATTGTTTTAGGCAATTTCCTGTAGATATCGATACTGTGTGGATACTATCAAGCTTTCCTAGCATAAACCCCATTCAGTATTGCAAAACTAACCTGAAATATTTGGACTTTCCCCTGGTAAGCCGTCTGTGAGAGCTGAAATAGCCCAGTTTTTCACCCAAACCTTCTACTACATATTTCTGAACTGCAAAATGCGTGCCGTTTGCGAGAAACACTTAAGAAGTGCAGTTGATCAGGTTCAGGTTACTGACTGTTTTGCAGCCAGAGGAAACATCCATCACAACACAAAAATTGCAAAACAGATAGAACACAGACCAACACAACAGTATCCTTGCGCAGCAGCTGGATCTGCCTAATTCAATGTCTGTAATAAACCAGGTCCATCTTGTAAAGCTCCAGTTTACACAACTGTGCCCTGAGCATGGCCTAATCAGCGGAAGAGGTGGGAGCTTCAAGTGAGACGACAACAGGAGGTGATTGCTCGTACAGAAATTAGCATAGATGCTAGCAGCTTCAGGAGCAGTTTTATCAGCTCTGCAGCTCTTTATTTAATAAAAACACACCATGCTACAAACTTCTCTATAGAAAGGATATTTTTGCTCAATTTCAGACATGTTTTGCCAAGAGTTTGACATAGTGGCTCACTTTTACACAGAGGCAGTAGTGTCCACCTATTACATTATCTGATTGGCCTGTAATCAATGGAATCAATAGAATGATCATCCAATTACCAGCCAGATCTGCTTTTGAAAGGTTCGGCTTATCTCTAAACACTTTCTGTGTACTCAGATGGACTTAAGAAATATATTAAAGGCTAAACTTGCTGAGTCAGGTTAAAGGTGCGTACACTCCTGACGCTACTAGTACTACCTCGGCGATCACTCTCCATGCAAAGTTCATGTACAGCCGCGATGGGGCGGGGCTAACCCTCCCGTGATGCAACAGCCGCTTTTCACACTACCACATAGCTTGGTGCGCGATGCGAAAGTAAAAAAAAGTTGATCAATCAGCAGGTGTGTGCACGTGTGACGGTACCCTCGACAGACAGTTGTTCATCTGGACTACAGAGTAACGATCCATGTCCGTGTGGGAAACACTTGTCAGTGAGGACATTAGTACTGCCTAGACAGACCTCGGGGAACTCACAGATAATGCTGCTGCACGGCATCAGCTGCAGTGTTTTGTGGTTGATAAGTGAGTGAAAAGGATACAGCTGGAATAATGTCCGCTTATACATCCTATTATATGATATATGATATGATCGCGGTGAAACTCGAGCGGACGTGACGTCACCAGCCCACGGCAACGGTGACCAAAATGAGGTATTTATGGACGCGCAACGCTACGTCAGTGGGCGACACAACTTTGGTAGCTGGGTCGCTTGCGATGTAAACGCAGCATTACACAACAGGGGATAATTGAAATACACTAGCGCATTAAGAGCCCTGACCCTGATAACTAGTTCAGTTCAAGTGTAAAATAGTGGTGTATAGACACAGGCCATCTATTTTTGTCATAAACTGACCCGACTTGATTCTTTCAGCATCCCAGTCGTGACATCTGAAACCAACACTAATCTGTGTCTGATTTGGAGCATTTGGTTTCAAGAGGCCAGTGGAAAAAATACGGAACAATTTCAAGTTTTTCTGTACAACTCAGCAAGATCTTGATCGAGTGCACACAGACCAACAGCCCCCGGAGCCAAATCATGTCTGGACACCCTCTCAGCGAGAACAGCTGACTCCCACAAAACCAGACAGGCTGAATTGCTGGCTTAGAGGACAGATGTTTTCGAGGAGAACAGCGCTAACATTAGATCAAGCTGGGTCAAAGCAGGGATGAAATTAATGCCAGATGCAAAACAAGATTGCTGCACACAAATATGAGAAGAACTAAATTTGCCAAGTGTTCTGTAATTGATTTATTTCAACAGCACACATAACAGCCAATAACTTTTCCCCACCACCTCTGATTATCATTTCTGAAGAGCACTCACTCATAAAAGCCGGTAGCCCTTTGCAACGTGTCTCTGACGTCAGGAGGAAGGTCCCCTGGTTCCTGGGTGCAGCCCCATAGCTGCTGTTTGCCTTTAGCGTGAAACACGTTGCCTATGTTATACAGAGCTCTGGCCTCTCCAACCTAAAGGCAGACAAAGAGAGAGATGCTGTTATAGAGGTGATATACCTTTGTCCTTCCTTCTCCTTTCATCCTCTCTTTCTATTCTTATGTACTCCTTTTCCCTGCTACCTCAGTTTCTTCCTCTTTCATCCTTCCTCTCACTTCGTCCTTCTGGTCTTCTTTTTTACCTTCTTTCCTACCCTCTGTCCTTTCTTGTGCTTCAATTCTTCCATCTCTTTTCTCCCTTCCTTCCTACCATCATTCTTCCTTTTTCTTCCTCTGATTTTGCAACCCCCCTTTTCCCTCTCTTTTTTTCTTCCTACATTCACCCTCCTTCCTTCGACTTCCACCCCTTCACAGCTCTCCCTTAATTCATCCCTTCCCATCATCTTTCCATTTCTTTCTTTCTTCCTTCTCTCCTATCATCTTTCTCATTTTCCCCTCTTTTTTCCTACCTATCCGTTTACCCTTGCTTCTTCCCCTTCTCTTTTCATTCCCTGTTTCCTCTCCATTTAATTCCTCCTTTTCCTTCCTTTGGTCCTCTCTTTTTCTCCCTCCCTTCCTTTCCTCCTTCAGTCTTTCCTTCTCCTTTATTAATTTTTCCTTCCTTCTCCTTTCTATCCTTATGTTAATCTTTTCCCCTGCTACCTCAGTTTCTTCCTCTTTTCTCATTCCTCTCCATTTATCCTTCTGATCTTCCCTTTTCTTGTTTTTCTACTTTCCTACCCACGGTCCTTCCTTATGCTTTAATTCTTCCATCTCTTTTCTTTCTACCTTCCTTCCTTCCAACCATCATTTTTTCTTTTCATACTTCTGATTTTGTATCCCCCTCTTTTCCCTTTCTCATTTTTCCACCCCATAATCTCCTTCCTTCCTTCTCCATCCATCCCTTCAAAGCTCTCAAAGAATTCCTCCCTTTCCTGCGTTTTTTTGCCCACCTTTCCTTCCTTCTTCGTCCTACTCCCCATCATCTTTCCATTTTTTACTTCCCTCCTCTTATATCTATCGATCCAACCTATGTATTTCCCCTTGCCTTTCCCCCATCCCACAGTCTCCTCCCTTCTCTTTCCATTCCCCCTTACCTTGCCTTTACTACCTCTTTCTTCCTTTGGACTGTTTTGTTCTCCCTCCCTTCCTTTCCTCCTTCAGTCTTTCCTTCTCTATTCCTTTGTGCCTCCTTCTCCTTCTATCCCTATGGTCCTCCTTTTTCCAGGTCTACCTCAGTTTCTTCCTCTTTCATTCTTCCTCTCCATTTATCCTTCTGGTCTTCCTTGTTTTCTTGTTTCCCCTTCTTTCCTACCCTGCGTCCTTCCTCATGCATCAATTCTTCCATCTCTTTTCTTCCTTCCTTCCTTCCCACTATCATTCTTCCTTTTCCTTCATCTGATTTTGAATCCCCTCCTTTTCCTTTTCTAATTTTTCCATCCAACAATCTTCTTCCTTCCTTCTTCTTCCATTCCATTTGCAACTCTCCCCCAATTCACCCCTTCCTGGCTTTTTTTGCTCGTCTTCTCTTCCCTCTTCATCCTACTCCCCACCATCTTTCCATTTCGTCCTTCTGTTTTTCCAACCTATCTTTTCCCCCTTGCTTTCTCCCAATCACAAAACCTCCTTTCTTTCTTCCTACCTTCTCTTTTCATTCCCATTTTTCTCTTCTTTAATTCCTTCTTTTCCTTTCCTTGGTCCTATTTTGTTCTCCCTCCCTTCCATTCCTCCTTCAGTCCTTCCATCTCCTCTATTCCTTTGTGCTTCCTTCTCCTCATGTTACCCCCACCACCACCACCACCACCTCAATTTCTTCCTGTTTCATCCTTCCTCTCTATTTATCCTTTTGTTTTGTTTTTTTGTTTCTACCCTCTGTACTTCTTGGTGATTCAATTCTTCCAACTTTTTTAATCCTTCCTTCCTTCCTACCGCCATTCTTCCTTTTTCTTTTCTGATTTTGCATCCCCTCCTTTTCCATTTCTCATTTTTCTATCCCATAATCTCCTTCCTTCCATCTCCTTCCATCCCTTCTCAGCTGTCAAAGAATTCCTCCCATTCCTGCCTTTTTTGCTTACCTTCCCTTCGTTCTTCATCCTACTTCCCATCATCTTTCCATTTCCTCTTTCCCTCCTTCTCTCCTACCTATCATCATTCTTGTTTTCCCTTCTGTTTTTGGAACCTACTTCCACTTCCCCATTCCACAATCTCCTACCCTTCTCTTTTCATTCCCGTTTCCTCACCTTTAATTCCTCCTTTCCCTTCTTTTGGTCCTGTGTTATTCTCCCTCCTGTCCTTTCCGCCCTAAGTCCTTCCTCCTTATTTCTATCCTTATATTCCTCCTTTTCCCCTACCTCAATTTCTTCCTCTTTCGTCCTTCCTCTCCATTTATCCTTCTGGTCTTCCCATTTTTCTTGTTTCTCCTTTTTCCCCACCCTCTGTCCTTCCTCATGCTTCAATTCATTCATTTTCCTTTTTTCTTTCCTTCTTTCTTCAGTACTTTCCTCTGTTCTTCTCATCCCTTAACCATCCTACAGAGTCTAAGAGGTGTATCTAGTATACATTAAGGAATACTTAGACCTACTCCTACGCAACAGAACCTCAAAAACTAAGGCAGTAGATCAACTTTAAACATTTGAACCTGCTTTGTAACTTAGCTCTTGGACTTGTTTTGAGGATGCTATAAACAGAGACATTACCTTGTCCCCCTGCTCTTGAGAAATATCCAGGTGTCTCTGGCAGCACACGACAGCCTCATCAAAGCGTCCCAACACTTTTAATGTATTCCCCAGATTCCCGCTGGCTTTCCCTTCTCCAATCCTGTCTCCTATTGTTCTGTGGAAACAGCACATTAAATGTTTATGTTTAGCCACGGGAGCGACAACAACAGTTTCTTGTCAGTGTCATTTAGGTAAACGACAGCCATTAAGGCTCTGTAGAAAGATTTAATTGGGAGATGCTGCACAGTACTTTTTTAATTGGCTCCTAGGAGGCACGCCAGGTCTCAGTGTCCCCGCTGAGCCTGTAATGTAACAAGGTAAATCTCTCTGGGGTCTTTGATCGCTTCCCCGCTGAAGCAGCAGCTGCTGTCACAGCGGGGGACACGATTATTCATTGAAGTTAAATATCCAGCTGGTAGTCGAGGGCTGTTACAATCTCAAAGTCCCTTCACTTTTCTTTGAATTTCATTATCTTACATAATGTCAACACAGTTTCAGTCCCTGCTGCTGATCTTAATGCGTCTGATAAAGTCAATAACTCTTGCAGTGATGGTTTCTTGCATCTTTCTGTTCTGATAACTTGGGCAGAGATATCAGTGAATCAATCTGACACACTGCTACAGCCCAACATGCTTTTCCTCAAATTTTTCTTTATCAGCGTCTGTTGACAGAACAAAGAGGATTCATTTTTAATTTAATCCCAATCAGGCTTTCAGGGCCGACACAGCAGGTACACTGTGTTTTCATTTAAGTATTAATTTTACTGTTTGATTGGTTAAACATCCGCAGGCTGACTTTGGTTTAGAAAATCAAATAAAAACTCACAGGGTGTAGAAAGTGCTCCAATGACAGCTCCTCATTTTCAATATAACGTTTGATTTACTCATTAAAATTTTTTTAATTTTACTCAATTGTTTTTAATGAAAAGTTAGTGTTTAGTTACATTAAAATGTCCTCACATACAGATGATGTTGTACTGTTCTTTCTTTGTCTATCAGGAATGTAAATTAACCAAATTTATGCACAAGTACAAAAGTGGTACATTTTTTTTAAATGCAAAAGCTTCAGTACCAAAAATGACACTTAGACATAGGCAATTGTGTCTCATGTTTTTTTACCAGAGTATTATCACCACAGTGAAAAACATTTAAGATAAAAATAAATACAATTTTATATGACTTCTTTATTTGGTATAAAATCAAAGTGTAGCCAATCTGCATACACCCCCCAAAAAATACTTTAAACTCTATCTAATTTTTTTTTTCTTTGAGAAGGACCATTTTAGACCTCCATCTGCAGGATGTTTTTAAAGTTGCCACTTTTAATCTCTTCCTTGGAAATGTTTACTTCAGTATTACTTGTTAACAGGTGACAGCGGGTTAGAGTATTTTTGTGTACTGCAGACTATCTTTTGAAGCATTTTAAGTGTTAAACTTTGATTAATGAAGTAAAAAAAATGTCCCATTTACTGAATAGGAGACGTCACATGAGTCATGATTAATAAATAGGGATGCACAATACTATCTCAATTATATATCAGTACAGGCAGAGAAAAACATTCTTCTGATATGTCCCATCAAGTTTGTGATTTTTTCTGCATATTAGTTTTTAACTGAGCGTATTAACTCCCAAAACAGGGATGGTTTACTGTCAGTGAATTAGCATTTTAACTCTTAAAAGGACAAACAAAGCTTGATTTTATTGTTACTCAAAAATACATTTTACATATGTGTTATCTGAGTAGAACTACTTCAGTCATTTTGTTTATCTGTACTGATACCAGTGCTGGTTTTCCGCATATCAGATATGGTTTAAAATCTTATACCATGTATCCCTGTTAATAATCATTAAAACGTGTCAGGTGTTCATCTATGACTTTTCTTTTTTTTTCTTTCTGTTTTAGTCAAAAGATTTTTTTCCTCTTGGTTTTGGATACTCATCATAGTATCCAGTTATTAAGGCAAACTATGGGAGTAAGGTTGTTTTTGGCCTCCTGCTTCTTCCTACAACTACAGGCAAATCCTTTTGTTCCAGTACCAAACAAGTAAACCTAGCATGAAACTCAACTTTTAAAGTTTTTGACACTTCAATATCACCTTTTCTATTCCTCAGGTCAAAGTTCATCATGGAGCATTGCTCACCTTGCCAGAGTCAGGTCATGTTTGTGGTACTCCAGGGCCTTGCCGTACTCCTTGAGGTAGAAGTAAGCATTGCCCAGCTGGCTGTAGATGGCACTTAGGGTTTTCAGGTCCTCCGTCCCCACCTGCACGGCCGCTTCAAAAAACGCTGTCCCCCCTTTGAAGTCCCCGGCCTTGCACAGCCGCTCTCCCTCCAAGGCCAGCTCCAGGCACGAGGCCTCCATCCTACATGACACACATGACACACAGGGATCAATTCATTAGCATGGGCACTAAGAATGAGAACAATATATCCAGCATCAGGAAAGCTTACAGTCAAACTGTTACGTTGGTGAGGAACAAATTACCAGAATCACCATGACAACAAGGTCCAAAGCCATATCTTTGGACTGTTGCCTTAGCAACTGAGTCTAAGGCTCCTAGACAAGCACCTTGAAAAGGTGTTACAGTTTTCACTCATTACTGCTAACATCAGCCTGATATTAGAGTCTGATTTATGAAAGATGCTTGTTCAAAATAACAGGGGTTTATTCCTCAAAAGAGGAACCGCCCCCCTACCTCTCTGCATGTTTTATGGAATAAAGTGCTTTTACTAATATGATCAATTAGTTGATTTTGCTGATGGATCAGTAGGTCATAGAAAAGGTTTTTTAGTTAATGTGTCTACATCATGTAGTCCAAGTATCTCTGCTCAGCGCTCAAATTGGAGAGAAGAACATTTTCCAGAAATAACCATTAAAATCTGTGTCAGGAGGAGCCTTCCTTATACTTCTTCAACTGCAGGTTTAGGTACCAGATCTGTCCCCCTGGCCTGCGCATGCTGATGACGTTGCACATCCCAACACCCCTTTTGGCTCTGCTGATGTGCCCACTTTGTCATTGGTAGAATCCCACACTAGCATCCTCCAGCATCACAGAAGAGAAGACAGTGAGAGATAATTAACAGGAATAACTAGGCCTGTCATGATAACAAATTTTGCTGGATGATAATTGTCCAAAACAAGGTTGCACAGAGTGACCCATCTTCTCATTCAGCCTCTTTGGTAGAAAGAGAGGAGGAAAACAAACACACATGCACGTGTCAGTTTATCGAGGCCGGCAAACTTACCTAGGACATTTTTATTTATCGTTTGTTACATTGATTTATTGATTACCGTGACAGGCCTAGGAATAATGAACAATATAATAAATAAAACTCCTAAAGAAGTGTGCTTGTATGCACAGAGTGATGACAAGAACTGAAGAAATCTTCAGTGGGCACATGATGAGAGAAATTGACCGTAGATTTTTGTAGTTTTTGCTGATCATTTGATGTAGATTTAAGTATTTTTTTCGTCCAAAAATGTGACTCAAGTATTCCGTATTAAAATGAACCATGTGTGTAATTTTAATCCTTATATGTGGGAAAGTATATTAAAATTCCTGCAATTAGGAGGATGTTGTGACAGTTACATTATGTTTAGACAATTATGCATTTGAATATTATATCATTCAATTGTCCAAGAGCATTCAAATGTAAATACAGCACAAATATGAGACACTGAAAAACACGATACATGCATATAAAAGCATCAAATTATCACACAAATATCGATCCATCTCGCGCTGTGTAGTTTTGCCATGTAGAATTGCCATAGATATGTGACGTCATCAGCAGGTATCTGGGCTCTTTCCTTCATGTTTGAACTTCCTCATTTTAAGAGGAACAAGCCTATAAGGCTTTATGTTTTGAAATGATTACCAACTATCATATTTTAAAAATGATTAACTAATCAGACTCAAAATACTGATGTGTTGTGGCAAAAGTCAGAGCAGAGACAAAGGAAGAGGAACAACCCAAACTAGTGAGATTATCCAAAATCCATAAAGCCCACATTCACAGTATAATCCTGGATAAACTCAGCAAAGTTGGTCACAGCTTGAAATTCCAAATAAGATCTCAGAATAAAGACCTAAGCATGGATTATCTTTGAGTCTTAACTGTGTTAAAGAAGACCCCCTTTGAAAAAGACAAAAGTACCATATGTAATTTGACCTGGTTTAAGTAAAAATCTCAAAGAAAGTTAACCGTTTGATTTGTGCATTTGTACAATTATAGGCACACATAACTTTCTTTCCTATAATATTTTTCTCTGTTATTCTGGTCTTCCTTTCTAATGTGTCTTGTCTTTCTGGTTATATTCTCCTAACTTGACACAACAGATGGGATCAATCAGTACATTTTTCAGTGGTCCATCTTGGCAACAGCCCATAGAAAATGTTTGGGAATGGGCACAACCTTTCAGAAGCACATCTGTCAGGTGATTGGACGATCATTCTGTCAATCATAATTATTACAGACCAATCAGATAATGTAGGCAGGTGCTACTACCACGGTGTAATATGCAAGACACTTTGCAGAACAAACTCACCATTCCATGTCAGGAGTACAGCAAAAGTATCCTTTGTTGTTTTTGTTTTTCTTTACTAAAGACGTGGTTGAGATCTGATAAAACAGCAACTGAACCTGTTAGCATCTACGCTAATCTCTGTATTAGCAGTCACTTCATGACGTTGTCCCACTAGCAGGTCCTACTTTCCCCCTCCCACCTCTTTCTTCTCTAAAGGACTCTGATTGGGTCGTACTGGTTTGGTCGAGCACAGTCAATGCAGAGTGGAGCTTGGCAAGGAGAATCTGTCTGATTACAGACATTGATCAGGCTGATCCAACTGCAATGCAAGGTTGTATGGGTTTTGGGTGAATCACACCTGGAAATGGCCCCTGTTGGGTCCTTCGTTAGCCCAGATTATTTTTGTGGCCCCGGTCTCCCCTCCATGTCTGACATGCGATAGCATACAAGTAAAATCAGAAACTAAGACTGACAAAGTAAAGTAAAGAAAGACAGCCCTTGATATAATTCTTATTTAAAATTACATGTCCATTGAGAATCAGTGAAAAGATATTGCCAAGGATTTTTATTTAACTGAAAAGAAATTTGTCCAGCCATGTTTACACTGTCGTAGTTATCTCAAACCAGATCATGTAGCTGATCAGGTAAAACTTTTGAAAGCAAGTGTCTCCACTGAAATAACTCTTCCCTAAAACATCATGGTAAAAGCAAGAGTATGCAGTTTTCCAGGGACTGAATGAGTTCAAAGAATTTGATAAAAATGTAACCAAGTTTTCATGATGAAGAAACAGTATGCTCAATTGGTTTCCAAGAAAAGCCCAAAAATAGGACTATTACGATATTTTAAATATATTTCTAGAAGGGATGGCATTAGAAAAGTGTATCAAATTAAAAGCACCTAATAGGACTCAGCATTCAATATCACTGGCCTTGCAAAACAATCCTGTCATACTCTTTCAGAAGGCAGTCAGCATTAATGACAGTCAAGGAGTTGAGAAGGTATGTAGCATTCCAGTTGATTTCGGAACTGGGATCATCCAAATTGTAAATTAGATATGCCACTGGGAATGCACCCTTTGGTTGGAATTTTCCACCTAAAAGTTGGTCTAGTCTTAAATTAAGTCTTTCACCTATCACGACTTTACCGGCTTGAAACTGGAAGGCGTCTAGCTTGGATGTGGCATAATTCTCGTTTCCCTCTTCCCAATTTCGATGTAAATGGAACAAACCAGTAATCATGGCATCCAGGACAAAGTTGTGGTCTAAAATGTGTGTCAAAAATACACTGTGCAACAGCTGAGACTGTGCGTGTTCAAATAAGGATGATAAAGCTAACAAGTGTCAATGCAGGAAGTTTCAGGAGTGCTTGTGTTTGACGATGTTCGCAACAAGTACAAGAAACAGCAAGATAATGAAAGAACAGAATTGATTAGCAATATCACTTTGTATTTGTGTCCGTAAGATCTTAATAACCATCTCTACTCTAGGCAGTACCTGTGTTTTTGCTTGGTTCTCGTTTTGTTTACATACACCTGCAGCTCTATGCGTAAAGGCCTTAGCATGGCTTGAGGTCGGGGTCCATGGTGGACCAGTTTACATACTGCAATCTCGGCTCCAGTCAGAGGGCAAGGCTCAGATGTCATGACAGCAAAGGTTAGCAAGACTAAGGCGATACGGTGTTGAACAATTAACACTGCTGCATATGTGTAGTGGAGTTCATTCAAGTTCTGCAAGTAGCACTATGAGTTCACTTTTGATTAACAACATGAAGCTCCATTTTCTGTTTTTTGTTAAATTTCAGTTCATGTGTCCTGTTTAAATGATCCAGAAGACGGATTATATCAGCAATGCAGCAGCAAACACTAATACAATCCAAACAGACTTTCTGTATTCAGTCCATGAACCGCCAAAGCACACATCTGCTTCCCAAGTCTTCGGAAATTTTCCAAGTATTAAATGTTGAACTCTCTGCCCAAATAGCCCCGCCAGTACAAAATTCCACAAAAGAGCAGATCCAGACACTAATGTGCTCCTCAGCAAAACATGTTGATCTTGAAGTCTACAAAGGCCATTTTCACCGATCCAGCTGAAAGAAGAGATGCGTCGTCAGTCACTCTCCTGTCATTCGGTTCATGTTATCCTCGCAGAAGCAATCTTCTGGTCTCCTTCCACATGTCCTCGAGAGTCATTAATCTAACCTGCTGTAAAACTTCAGAAGAGAAAGGCTGCGGTAAAGGGGGGCTGCTCCAGGTGAGAGGAAGGAGCGGCAACACAGAACAATAGCACTGCTTATTTTCACCGCTGACCCAATGAGAGACGAAGAAGACGGATGGAAGAGACACAATTACTAATCCGGAGACCTGCGCCTCCTCGGTTGACAGCACACAGGGCGCAGATTGGCCTACACTAATCCAACTATCTGCTGACAGCGGCAGAAACATTATTAGGTCACCACCAGCAGGGACACAAAGACTAATCTAAAGGAGGCAGGGGGCTGATAAAAGTCAAGATTGTGGGTTGTCTAATATTTTCACAGAGAATATAAGTGCAGATAAAGGCTGAATGTATCTCTCAGTTTCAATCACCCCGCAGTCTAGACAGGTCATGACTTTTATAAGCAGCCAAAAACACTTAATCCATGCTCAGAGCTGTGCCTGAACACATCCAGTCCGCCAAGGCAGCTGCTGTTTCACTACCACACGGCCAATAATATCCCCTCTATCTAAACCCAGTATACGGACATGGAATCCTTAATGTATTGAGAGGCTTACCACAGGTGTATCCGATAACATTAACAATGGCTCTGCTCCATTACAGTGCATCAGGAGGCACAACACTCAGGTCCTCTCAGGGACGTGCCAGGTAGAATGCAGCGACAAATCATTTCATACACGTCAGCTATTTGTAGAAAAACAAGATCAGATGATATTACACTGATAGTGGCCTCAGAGAAATAACTACACATCCAGTAAAACACTTTCAACAAGGCTAAATTAAAAAATAATAATAATTTCAGATATTTGCTAAAGCTTTGATTACTGATAATGGCATATACCATTGTTGCCAACATTAACAGTTGATATTATGGCTGTACATATTCATATAGAGCAGCAGGGTGGTGCAGCAGTCAGTGTGCATGCCTCACTGCAAACCCCATGTCAGTTATGGCCTTGCTGTTTGGAGTTTGCATGTTCTCCCCATGCATTGGTGGGTTCGTTCTAGGTACTCCAACTTCTTCCCACAGACCAAAAACATGCTCAGTAGGTTAGTAGGTGACTCAAAATTTCCTTTTTCTATGAGTGTGAGCATAAGTGGTTGTATGTCTCTCGATGTGGCCCTGCAATCAACACGCAACCACTTTAGGATAGGGCTGTCACTTTATATTCGATATTCGAATAACCGATTGAATATGGGGATAAATATCCATAAACTAATAGTAAATAAATATTTTGATGTAAAATATTGAGTGCAGCGAGTGTAGTGAGTGTTTATTAGAGATGCACAATATTGGATTTTTGATCACTTTTTATTTAATTATTGCTGATACTGACATTTCTGGTCAAGAGCACAAGCTCTGTACTTAACAAAAAACAGACTTGTTTCTTTCAGTGTTACAGTAAATTTTTTACGAGGAACAGATGTACAACAAGAAAATCAGCTTTAATTCTTGCAAAATGAAACTCTTGATTTTTGAACATACCCATGCAGTGATGACAAGGTGCATCAATATTGTACATTTGTGTAATTTGCAGATATTTACAGCCAATATATGACTGATATATATCTGCTAAAATGTAAATATCGGCCAATACCAAAACCCAACTTCTTAGGCTGAAATCATCTGATATAGATATCAAACTGATAATACTGTGCATCCCTAATTAGAGCTGGTCATAAAATCGATTAAATCAGTTAATTCAAATTATTTTCTGCAGAGGAGTTAAAATTTTTTTTTAAAAATTTCTTGCCTTAGTCCAATTATAAGTAGTTGCAATTTTTGAAAAAAAATACAATTTTCATGATGGTCGGCCTTGTAGGGTTTGCACAAACACTTTTATAGGCTTGTATTTGTTATTTAAGTGGATAAAATATTGATCAAAGAGTTTTATGCTGATACTGTAAAAATACCTCAGCCTTTTAGTGTTTATGTAGACAAACCTGCCTACGTTTATACGACATAATCAACCTTTTATGACCCAGACTTTGACTTTAAGAGGGAAACATTTAACATTTAGACATTTAGACTAGCAAAACTTGATTTGTTTCATTTTTATGTCATTGGGAGTTTTGTTTCTTTTAGGGAGGGAAAAATCGATTAAAATCGTAAATTGAGTGTTGTGGAAAAAAATTGGGGATTTTATTTCTAGGCCATATCGCCCAGCCCTATCCCTAATGTTTATCCCATGTATTGCCTGTAAAATTTGCAGAGTATATCATAATGCTGTGCTTCATCACTGAATGTCCACCTCTGTAAATTAAAATTTTAAATTATTGAATAATCTTTTTTTTTTGCTCCAGATTTGTTTCAAACACAAATAAACTGCCATCATAAAAGGGCAGGTCAATTTTAGAGGTAGCTTTGTGCTTTTGACAAAGAAAATATTCATATTGATAGAAAATATAGTCATCCATGGTAATGGGTTTGAAAATATCAGCATCTCGGATATTGGCAAAAAGCATGCACCCCTGAAAAACACCATAACAAACGTCCCTAACAGGCAGCACATCATATATATGCAGCAAAACTCAGTGTTCATAATATGATAGCAGATAAACAATTTATATCCCAACTCTATTGTTACATGTTGAAAAAAAGAGGAGAACAGAAGAGAGTATGCATCACTACAGAATCACTACATGTATGCCAATAACACCAGAGAAAGAAAGCTGCAGGGTTTCAGCTACATATCCAACAGCAGCCTGAGAGCCTTGTTGGTGATCATTTTGGAGCAGATGTTCTTCAGAACTTTGATGTGCAGCTAAAACAACTCTGCTCATGCCCACACACATACAAAGTCTCCCATAACTGCACAGTATGACGTCATCAGCCCTCCCAACTCGCCCTTGAATTCCCCTGATATTTCAATGAAGCATGCAGACATGTGCCTACTCGATCTTATGCAATTAAAATACTCAGGGGCATGGAGATAATTACCCAGGTCAAGTCTGAGTAAAAAACTCTGCTGTTTGCACCCACACATACAGCTTGCCCGTGCAATGTCCACAAAATTTCAGAGTGTTTGTGCAAGTGTGAATGAGGTTTTTGTCTAACTTCTCCCTTATGGAGGGTGGATGTCCTGCAGTTCACTTTAGCACAGATGTTTTATATTATGTAGTCGATCAGGTAAAATTCTTAATGGGATGGCATGTGAAAAGTTTGGGGAATCACTGGGTGATAGGCAGGGTAATTTCAGGGTAAAGTCTGGGTAACAAAAGCACTACTGTTTGCATTCACACAAGTAACTTACCCGAGTAAACCCAGGATATTTCTGCATGTGTTCATGGGGTTATGTGCTTGTTTACCCATTAAACAAAAGCAAATGTTGAGCTCTTTGTCTGTACACATGCAGCCTTGCCATTGTCTGAACAGATATATAAACTTAGCTTAAGCTTTGCATGGATCTCTTCACAGTCTTGTGATGGGACTATGATATTTACATGGATTAGAAAAGCAGGAACCTTCACAGGCTCTAAATCTTTCTGTTACAAAGTAGGGACAAAGAAGACAATGGTGGAGGATTTACCCTCACGGGCCTGGGAAACCACACTGAATTGTAAAACTCTAAACTTAAAAACAGACAGTGGAAAATGGGTGTAGCCTTAACAAAGCCTGGCGACACGGTTCTGTAAATTAAACTGTGAAGTTGTAAAGTTGAAGCCACAAAATACCATTCCAGATCATCCAGATCAAAGCTGGTATAAAGATCTGACTGTTTGAGATTAAACTAACACACCAACAGTGATAAATGGACACTGAATTGCTTGTCAAGGAAGACAAAGGAAATAGAAATCAAGACAAAACAAAACAGCACCCCTACGATGACTGACTCAAAGCAAACTTCATTCTTGCCATGCCTGTGGTTGGCTTCTATGAATGAACCTAAATCTCAGTTTTCCATTTTCTCCTTTCATTACCACTTTAATTGGACTGTTTTGGGGACCCTTATTATCCTATAATGGTCTGTCTGTGGTTTAAGATACACAGTTCCCATGAGCATTTACCATCGCATCATAAAACCAAGTTACATATTGGATAAGTTTCAGGGAAGTTTAAAAATAAGTTTTTTGTGTGCACTGAGCCATATAAAAAAAAGAGTTGGAAAAAGAGCAAAACGTAACAGAGACAACATCTGAAAACATCTTATGTGAGCACATGTTCTACTCTAATGATATTTTAGCTACAGAAAATGCATATCAAAGACTGTTTCAGACTTGTGGGACAAAAAAATCACTGGATCAAGATTTAACTCGATTGAATCAATAATAAAACAAAACTTCCATGAACTACACGAATCAATGACGTCAAAAAGTAGTGTATAGTCATGCTTCTTCATCGGACAGGACTCAAAATTGCTGAGAACAGCAATTAAAAAGCTCTACACACAGCCTAAGGTGCCAGTAAGGTGCTCTTTGGGACATTTAAAATATAACCTGCTACCATTACAGAACTTGAAATAAATCAACATTTTTCAACATTTTTCAACATTTCAGTAGTAAATAGTCCTCACCCATACTATGATTTTCACCATAAATATTAGTCCTACCTTTATTTCATCTAAATATTAAGATTCCTTGACCATGAAAACATACCATAAGCAATCGGATTCATAATGATATCTATTTTGGTTCAGTAGTTATTCATGAAAATCGCACTTTTCGTCATGGCGGATCCAGACGGTGATTCGGATCAATCCCAAAATCAAATCATTTGTTTCTTGTCCCTATCCGGACATTTTCTGAAAATTTCATTGTTATCTGTCTAGAACTTTTTGAGTTATGTTGCTAACAAAGAAACAAACAAATAAACTAACAAAAAATATTGAATGTAACCTGCATTACATTTTAAAATTGCCTTTTTTTCCAACACTTCAACCTGCATTGGGACAAAGTTTATATTGATGCAGACACAAAAAAAATAACTGAAGATGCATGTCAGTATATTATTCTCATACAATATAACCATCTCTCACCAAAAATTATAGTTAGGAATAATTTAAAGTAAACATACAGTGTGGTCAATATTGGAAAAAACTGAGATTGCGATTTTTGGGGGGGTTGCGATATATTGCAATATATATTGCGTTATTAAAAATAGAAGAATTCTCACCAGATGACTTGGATAGCTCTGTTTGGGAAGACTTTGGTTGACTCACAATGACACCATTGTATTCATATAATGCAGTTTATTCCAGGCTAAGGGGGTTCATCTGTGAATGATGAAGATTGCTGTATATAACAGGGATCCAGGAGGCCATGTCTCTGTACAAAATAGAATAGGTTTCAATTTCAGTTGCTTTTTTTTCATTTCCCCAATAAATGGGGGAAATGCGATAGTCACATTGCATGCGCAATGTGACTATTGCGCATGCGCACATTGCGATGTCGATGTTCAAACGATATATTGTGCAGGCCTAGTCTGCAACCTGTCAAATCATCAATAATTGTTATTTTTTGTTAAATTATCATATTTTTATTATCTGAGGACATAAGATCAAGCAAGTACTACTCATCTACTCATCTTTAGGGGAGCTCATGGGCTCAAAAAGGTTGGCCACCCCTGCGTTATATTAACAATCCTATGATTCTTACATCCAATATGAGATGGGGAGATAGGAATGAGTTAATTATTTTTGTGCATTATAATATAGTTGTCTTGCATTAACTTCAGCATCACAGAATTGCTGTTTCATGCCGTAATTATGGTGGACCACTAATAGAACAGGATGTCCTGACATACCCTGCAGCTGCCACTCCTTATATCAATCTAGAACAACAATCTAGAACAACAATAGTCAATGTTGGACACATTAATGAGTAAAATGTCCAATGAAGGTACAAACATAATAATACATAGACTAGATTTACTCGTAAAAGGGACTTTACCAAAATAAATCAGGTTATAAAAATGTATCCCTCCATGAAAGTACAGAAAATGAATGAAGTTATGACTCAAACCTCTTCCCTAATTTATGTACCCTTCTCCTTACATTGACACATCTACCCTACTGTCCCCATTATTCTTGGCTAAGCTAACAAACTCTGTGCTCAGAGTAGTAATTCAAGCCATAATTACAGAGTGCCAGGGCCAGTTGTCAGGGAAACCAAAGAGAAACTCTCTAGGAATGTTTCTCCTCTTGCAGTGCATGTCGCCTTCAGTTAGAGCCGAGCTGTCTCCTTTTTCCTTCCTTTTGTCCGACTCTTATGAAACCACAATTATTTGGTTTCCATCATTTAGCCCATCATTATACTGTTTTTCTAACCTTATTAGCAGGGCATTATTATGTATGGTCACAGCTTCCTTGAGGCCTGTAATGGGGATGTTTTTGTGGCAGTTTTCTTTAATAATGTATACATTCATATCAATAATGAGTGTGCTGCGATGGTTACCAGACAATTCTGTGGTTGGATAAATAATCATTTTTCACTTCAAGGTACAACATACTGTAGCTAGGGATGCAACAATTATTTCAATTTTATGCCACATCATCCATGGTTCAATACCCATAAAGGGACTTTGGTACTTTTTGTTTTGAGTACAATAATTATGATTTAATGTTTTCCTTTTTTCTCAACATTTCCTCTGCTGAAATTGTGCCTGTGAGTTGGTGCACAGGGGTAGCAAAACTCCTGTCATAGATAGCAAGAAGCTAGAGTCGAGCCAAGAAGTCATATTTTTCTTTGTAAGGAGAGGCCACACTGGCACTAAGAAGATGCTCCCCTCCTTTAAAATTGTGGTGGGATTCGGGGTGAAGACAGTCCAGTAGGGCTGGGTATTTCCAGCAACCCCACAATGTAAGTTTCCCGATACTGAAGCCACAATACAATATGTATCCCAATACACATAAGTTGTGAACATTGACTGCGCTTTTAACAGAATTCCCAGCAACTTTTGTTTTTTATTTCAACAAGAATAAGAACAAGGATGAATTGTAAATGGCTCTACAACTTAAGAACTTTAATTCAGGTCCCCAAAGATGGTAGACACCTAAGTTTAAATTTGGAACTGTGTTTCATGATGTAGCTTGGCTTCTACTTTGAACTGTGCGATTGTTAACATTACCCAAAGAGTATTTACAACAACTGTCCAAACATTGAGGCCGTATCAGTTCTTTAGAATCCATATCGATACACGTATCCCCAAGGTGTGCATGACGTTGTTGTCACATCGATATTTTGAGCACAGGCCTACAGTCCAGTGTTTGCCAAACCTGAAAAATGATCATGTTTGAGGGTCCTGTGACACAGCATCCTTTTCTTAAGGACCACATCACAAAAATGCTACAGGTCTTGCAGGAAAACCTGAACTGTAAGCAACTGTGGATCAAATTAGACAAATTCAATGTCACACCTTTTCATCGTGGCCTTAGAAAACAAACTCTACTAACTTCACAACAGGCACATATTACCGTAAAGCACACTTTTTTGCTTTTAAATAAGCTCTAATATTTCGGCTGCGTATCATACATGGGTACAATCAAAATACTTTAAATATTTTGTCTAGCTAACATCGCGATTGCAATACTTGATACAGAAAACCAAAATATTCTCTTCCTCTGTGGAGACACTGGCAGAGCACTGCCATCTTGTTAGCAAGGGGGTGCAAAATAGCTGCACTGTGATTGGTTAAAGACATCAGCATGTCAATAGCTGCTCTCTGATTGGTCGGAACATTACCAATGAGCATGCTCAAGCAGAAATTGCATTACTTCGGGAGGGTGAAGCAAGAGGTGTTTCTGCATTCGTTTGAGAGAGACAATCTTGTACAGTATCTGTTGTGAAAATACTGAATTGTATTGATTAAAACTTTGAATTAAGGTACTTTTTGAGTTGTATGAGAGAGTAAGGTTTGGGCAAAATTTGGGGGCCTATTATTTTCTAGTAAAGTGTTTTTCAGGGAAGAATCATGAAAATATGGGGCTGAGCTATAATCGAGGGTATGTTAAAATAGAGAAATTACGGTATACTGGCCTCTGCAGCAGAAAAAAAATCATCCTCATCTGCTCAAAAGGTCCATGAAAATCACCCCAAGACTTTGTTGTGAGTCTTGTTAGTTAGAAATTGGTATCCACTTTTCAAATCCTTGTTGAAGTTGGCAGGACGACTGTTCAAAACAAACTTAACAGCCCAAAGGAGCCTTTTTTAATGGTAACACATTAGGATGTGTTAAATGGCAGCTCAAAAATGACAATTAGAAGAATAACTAGAAGTGGTCGGAGAGCACAAACCTCCGACAAGTCATATCAAACATTGTGAGGTGGGTAAAAGTCAAAATGTGGGAAACTACTCTATATCAGGCTACGTTTACATGGAAACTCCTGACTTGAAAACGCGAAGATTTTTCCTTTGCCTTTTTAAATTCTTCTGCGTTCAGACGGAGACAAATGAATCCGCTGTAGTATGCATGACGGTTCAGTAGATGGCGCTGTAGGTCTGCAGAGAGGCAGCGCTACTACAATACACGTAAGAAGAAGAAAAACATTTCACAAACAATAATGGTGAATAGACGCACAGAGACGCTGGAGTTTCTTTTCTGGACAACAAATCAGTTCGGACAACAAATCTGTCTGGATGTTTTTGTCTGGATAACAAACCGAGCACGGGAAGAGGCTCACACGTTACTCGGCAGACGGCTGAAGCTGTTGTTGTTCCTGGTATGCGCGAGCAGCCTTCATGTGAAAGAGTACTGCGCATGCGGTGATGTCAGCATTTTACCCTGAAACGCTCCAATATGAGTTTAGATGGCGCTGCATGGAGAGCGTTTTGAAAACCCTCCACTCTGGAGCCGGTTTTCTAAAGTTACCGTTTTCAGACAAAACCCAAAGCGTTTCAATGTAAAGGTAAGGCCAAAACACAATAAAACCTTATTGGATTTGACCATTTTTGGCGCCGTGTGAACGCAGCCCCACACTGCTAACAAATCCTTGAAAAGATACCTGGATCCACATCCAGATGTTGATCTTCTCACTTCTTCCTTGTGCCATGACAACATCCTCAGAAAATGTCATTATGGGGTGCTGGTTTGGCATAGTGGTTAGCACCCCATGTACATGCTTCTGCCGGTCCGGGTTTGAATCCCGCCTGTGACCGGTTTGCGGAGTGTCTTCCCCTACTCTCTCACCCCCTTTCACAAGCCTATCCACTGTCTCTCTCCTATCAATGAAGGCACAAAAATGCCCAAAAATATATATTTAAAAAAAAAAGAAAATGTCATTAAAACCCATCAAGATCACTGCCCTATCACCTAATGTTAACAAATCCTTCAAAAATTCCTTGATCGTCATTTGGCAATCAATATCAACGTGCAGTAAATGTTGACGGCCTTGCAGTTAATTTGCTGGCTCAGTTTGAACATGGCCTGTGTCCCCTTTACCTCATGTCACTCCACACACTCTCACCCCTACTTTCAACTCAGTCCTTCTCATGTCACTCAAATAGAGGCAGAAAGGTAAAAAAAAAAGAAAAAAAAAGGTTTAAAAAAAAAAAAATCACAATGTTGATGCTGGAAAATTGGAGTTTGTCACCTTCCAGGCAGCCTTGGAGCTGACACAGTTTTTTTTTTGTTTTTCTGTTTTTTTTTTACAAAAGCCCTGGGTTAAAAAAGGAAAAAAAAAGAAGAAAACCATGCTCTTTATTTCAGAATGGACCGTGTCTTTGCTAACCCTCACGGGCCCCTGCATTACCCTAGGCACCAGCACGTTTTCCCCTTTACTCTCCCTTTCTGTTTGGCCTTTATCATTATCAACATCAAATCACTTCTCCATGTGCCTTAAAGTTTTATCAAAATCTGTCCATAACCTTTCAAGTGATCTTGCTAATAGAGAAATTCTGGAAAAAACATAGCCTCCTTGGCAGAGGTAGATATAATGTCTTCACAATGTGTTTAAATACACAATTTAGGAAGAGGAGAACTCAGTGTTTGTAGGGTCTGTAGGATCGATAAGTTGTTTTTCTGGCATTGTTATATGGTTAATACGCACTTGGAAAGGTTAGATTTCCAAGTGTTTCCTAAATCATCCCTCAGAATAGAACAGATAAGACAGAAAGCACTTTATTCGCCATGGTTGTAAACCAAACTAATATCAAACACGTGACGAAACAGTGAGGTGGGTAATAGTATTGTAGACATAGTCGCTCTACAAATTGTTTTCATATTAAAATTGTAGAATAAAGTTTGAAACTCTCATTTTATTTTTCTTTAAATGCACAACTTTGTTTTTCACTAGTGTTTCCCTACAGGCAATGAAAGTGTAGACGTAAACACACATAACCTTTACCCTCATAATGGAAAGGTCATGCCCTGATGTGTGTTTGTGAAACAGAGAGAAGGCAAACCAGCTCACATGATCACAACCAGCTCCTCGACTCACTCCATGTGTTTGCTTTTGTGTGTTTGCCCGGGACACAACAATCTTTCCACGCTCATGAATGTCACTCCACAGCTCAACACTTGTTAATATTCTCAGCACTGACAGGCGTCCCATAACCTGCCGAACACTATAAAGTCGTCTTCTGAACACAAACAAACTGAACAATGTAGGCTTTTCTTATATTGCACAGGAGAACCCTGATTGACTGGTGGAGGTGTCAGTCTGTAGATGGATGGTTCCCAAACCGTCTGCAGAGTCTGTGGGTTTGATATCTGCTTTATTCCACTTGAATGACGAACAAAGACGCGGAGGCACCCTTCCCTTATGTAAGCAGTGTTGTTGTGATTCGTAATTTTTAAAATGTCAAAATATTAAACAAAGATGTGTCATTCAAGTTTCACCAAAGCTGATCAGCCTCATAAGCAAGAATCAGGAATGAACAGATCCTAAGGTCACAAAGAACAAACAGCAACTGGCATAGTGAATTAATATAAACCTAAAGGATCAGTTAATAAACTGCATTGACATAGTTTGTTTAACACAAGCAACTTAATTTAATCTGGAGTCATTGTTAACACATCATCCAGCATTAATGCCTTATGTTTTTATCTCATCAAAAAATGAAAATGAGATCCTTCCTGGTGGAATATAATCAAACTGTGAATGAACCAGTGTACAGGGTTAGACATCTTTTTGACCCTGGTGACAAGTATCGGTAGGCCTGTCACGATAATCAATAAATAAATTAACGGCACGATAAATAAAAACATCCTCGGTAAGTTTTCCGGCCTCGATAAACTGACATGTGCATGCATGTTCGTTTTCCTCCTCCCGTTCTACCAAAGAGGCTGAATGAGAAGATGGGTCACTCTGTGCAACAGTCTCAACACCGGGGTGCGTTAGTTTTATAGCGGATTTATAGCAGAGTGAGCATCTGTCAGCCACTCAATCGTTAAATGGCTGACAGGAAGGTGGGGCTGCTCGCGCATACACACACACACACACACAGAGCTGAAGTGAGCGTCGTAAGGAGTGACAAGGAAACAAACACTAATATGAATGATGGCACAAAAGCCATCAAACTACTATTCAAACCGCTGATGTATGGTGATGCATAACTCCCTTAAAATATAACAAATAAATATATAACGTGATTTTTAACTTGTTTGAAAGGAGAAACAAACATTTAAAGAAACTGTTCTTTGTGATTTAATAATTTAGGGTAAGGTGAGAAGGGGGATGAAAAATGTTTTTGTGTGTACATCATCAACAATAACATTAAATGTATTGAACGATAGTTATATTTTCATGAAAATGTGATAAATTAAAGGTGCTATGAGGAGAATCTATTTCCGGCAACATGAAGACTCTGCTACCCATGAGCCGAGTGGCTACTGGCGTAAAGACGTGACCCAAGCCAAAGCATGTATTTGTTGTGATGCTAATAAATGCAGCTCAGACCTTCTTCAGAACTCTGCATTGCTTTACAACTTCTTTTTTCAGCAACTTACAGGATGCAATGCAACGAGGTAATGTATCTCTTTCTAGATAAGTAGCGGTAGTTTTTGATGTGTGGCAACAAGCAATTTTTGGAAAACTTAGTATCATAGTTTTGTAGCCAGCTATATATCGCTACTTATAGCCAAGTGCTCTAAGAAGTGTCCAAATAATATAAATTTGCTCTAGTTTTAATTGGCTTGTTCCTGAAGTTGAGTATCCAGGCCAGTCCAGCCCTGTCCAACCGGACCGCGAAGCTAAGGAATAGCATTTATAGATAACCTATTTTGATGCTATAAAACTCATCTTAAAGTGTGCATTTTGATAAGGCATATATCTAAAAGTGAGACTTTTTTGTAATTACTTAGAAACTCCTCATGGCATCTTTAAGAGAATAAGTGATGAAAAATCGATAATCTAATATCTGATGTCCTTTTCCATTACTTTCATGTTTTGAGCTTTAACATTTTACTTCTGTTTTCTTCTTCTGTAAGCTGACTATTAACTTCTTTATAGGCCTGTTAACTTCAGCTCCACATATTCCAACACATGTCCTAAGCACCAACTGTGGGCCCAAACAGTTCTTACTCATTGAGTCAAGCTGACTTGGAAATCTGTTTGTGATTCCTCTGTTCACAAACCAAAACATCAGCATGTGTTACCAGAAATGCCACAGTTCCAGAAAACAATTTCATTGACAAGCAAAAGCTTTAAACTTAAAAAGCTTTATACTTTGTCCAACCCGTTGTTTCAACAGTTTGTGACATGCAAATAGCACAATCACACAGACAGCAAGGGGATTGTGAAGTCTTAGAGTTGCAAATGAGCAGGAACACGGTTATCACATGTAGACCAACTATGCAAACAAAGCGGTTAAACTGGGAGCAAAGTGACAGCTACTGCGACACAATACACCTCCCTGTACAGTCCACACATGACCGTGTTCCTGACAGAAATCTGATTGATTCTGCATCCACAAGGAGCTTTTAAACCAGCCTTGTGTGTCTATCCAGAACCCTTCAACACTAGTAGTTTTCTCCCTCCTACATCCTCATCTCCCGAGGCTCCTCTCAGTCTGTACTTCCAGCCACAGCAGATCATTGACCCGGGCCAGGAATGAGGCTTGGACCCGGGCTCTGGCTTTGAGAGTGGCTTCCACTGAAACTTTTAAAATCAGTGAGAGCTGTGCTGGTTAGGGAAGGTTTTAGCAATCTGGAGGCCCCAGGTAGAATACAACATGAGGCCCTTATCCATGCCAATGGTCTTTAGAAGAGTTTGATTCACAAGAAGAAAGTTTAAGGCTTTTTGAAAAGGAAATTCTCCAGTCTTAAGTGATATTTTTAACCTTGCAAAAGAAGCATGCATCTTTATTTTTACCTCCACCAAGGAGGTTGTGTTTTGCCAGCATTTTTTTTGTCTGTTTGTTTCTTTGTTAGCAAGATGACACAAAAAATACTGGACAGATTTAGGGGATGTTGGTAATGGCCCAACTTAAAAATGATTCAATTTGCTGATGATTTCCAGCTAACCGCCATCATTTTTGCTCAAAGACTGTCTAACTAATAATGATATCAACATGATTCTCAGTGCTAGGTGTGAGTTTTCAGGGTAAAAAAATCATATTATGATGGTAACTTTATCATTGCTTATAGATATAACAGCTAGCTCTCTGTGTGCTTTCTAGTTTTCAAATGTCTGTTCAGTCAACACCATGACTGCTGGAATTTACCTGCAATACTTTTCACCAAACAGAAAGAGCTCTGTCATTCTATTGTTTGTTTTTTTATTATTAAATTAAAGAGAATTACTTAAGGAAAAACAGAAAGATAATTAAGAAATGCATCAGTACTCTGCTGCACAGCTAAATCTGAATGATTCATCAGAGAATCAGAATTCATTTTAGATCCACTTAAGTGTGTATCGATGCACACCACAAAGTGTTTCTTTTGTCCTTTTGGAGAGTTGGTTCTTTAACTCCCATTCATGACTCTTTGAAGTTGAAATTAAAAACTCTGTGTCACTTCATTTAACTTTAATGAACACTTCTTTACTGTGTTAAAAATACAGTCCTGATCAAAATCTTACAACCAGTTGAAAAATTGCTAGAATTTACCTTTTGCATATTTGGATCTTAATTAGGTTTTAAATAGAGCTACAATATGCAAAAGTAAGAAAGGGAAATGTGACAAAAAGCACTTTGAAAAAGTTATTTATTGAAAACAACAAGTAAACTGAAATAGGCTGTTTATCAGCTGATCAAAAGTTTAAGACCACAGGCTATTAAAGCCAAAATCTGCTCAAAATTTTCATTTTCTGTCAGGCATTCACACGGTCATGCCCTCCTGATGGCTAAAGCTAAGAAGGTTCTTCTTCTTGAACGTGGTTGGATCGTCGAGCTGCATAAGCAAGGCCTCTCGCAGCGTGCCATTACTGCTGAGGTTGGACTCAGTAAGACAGTCATTCTAAATTTTTTGAAAGATCCTGAGCATTATGAAACAAAAAAGTCAAGTGGTGTTCTCAAAAAAATTACACCTGTGCTGAGCCGGAGGATCCAATTGGCTGTCAGTCAAGACAC
Source organism: Scarus forsteni (assembly GCA_036419115.1). NCBI lineage: Eukaryota > Metazoa > Chordata > Actinopteri > Labriformes > Labridae > Scarus > Scarus forsteni. The sequence continues at coordinate 11,609,506 of JAZDUH010000359.1, read as the reverse complement.
AGGGTGGTCCTTGACCCAAATTAAGGCCTTTACTGGTGCCGACTGCAGCGCAATAACCATCAGACAGCATCTGCAGGAAAAGGGTTTCAAAAACAAAAAATAAATTCAAAGACCTCGTCTCCTTCAATGCCACAAAACTGCCGTTTAGACTTTGCAAGGGAGCATCAAACATGGGACATTGAAAGGTGGAAAAAAGTTTTGTTCTCTGATGAGAAAAAATTTAACCTTGACGGTCCAGATGGCTTCAACGTTACTGGCATGACAAGGAGATCCCACCTGATATGTTTTCTACCGGCACAGTGGAGGGGGGTCCATCATGATCTGGGGTGCTTTTTCATTCAGTGGAACACTGGAGCTTCAGGTGGTGCAGGGTCGTCAAACGGCGGCTGGTCACGTGCAGATGTTGCAGCGGGCATCCCTCATGACTGAGGGCCCTCGTCTGTGTGGTAACAGCTGGGTTTTTCAACAGGACAACGCTGCAGTTCACAATGCTCGCTTAACCAAGGACTTCTTCAGGGAGAATAACATCACTCTTTTGGACCATCCTGCATGTTCCCCTGATTTAAATCCCATAGGGAACATTCGGGGATGGATGGCAAGGGAGGTTTAGAAAAATGGCCATCAGTTCCAGACAGTTGATGCCCTTCATGAGGCCATCTTCACCACTTGGAGCAATGTTCCCAAAAGCTTCCTGGAAACACTCGCATCAAGCATGCCCAAACGAATTTTTGAAGTGATTACCAAGAACAGTGGAGCTACTCATTACTGAGTCCTACTGAGAAAAAGTTTTGTTCTGGTTTGGAGAGTTTTTTGTAATCTTTTGAGCGATGGTCTTAAGCTTTTGATCAGGTGATAAACAGCCTATTTCAGTTTTCTTGTTGTTTTCGGTAAATTACTTTTTCAAAGTGCTTTTTGTCACACTCCCCCTTCTTGCTTTTGCATATTGTAGCTCTATTTAAAACCTCATTAAGGTCCACATGTGCAAAATGCATATTCTAGCAATTTTTCAACTGGTCTTAAGATTTTGATCAGGTCTGTTCATTCTTTGAGATCTTGCTCCTCACCTTCAAGGCCATCCACAGCCTCACTCCTCTGTACCTTTCTGAACTGATACACATCAACACACCATCCCCCTCGCTCAGGTCTTCTTCCTCCTTTCACCTCACAGCACTACTTCCGCTTGTCCACCATCGATCCTTCAGCTGCTCTGCCGTAGTCTCTGGGACTCTCTCCCACAAGACATTCATTTACTCTCTCTCTGTCTTCAAGTCTCATTTTAAACCCATCTTTTTAACTGGCATACTACGATTGTTTTGATTTTGGTCTTTTAGCTTCAGGTTTTACTCACTGTTCATTCCCAGTGTTTTAAACATACAGTATGTAAAATTACTTAAAATATTTCTTAAAGTATTCAAAGGCAGAGAAATTCTGCAGGAGCAAAATGGCGACAAATTTACCGATGCCATGAGCATATATCGTAACACGCGAAAGACTGTTTGACAAGTTAGCACTTGTGTATTGCTGTATCTCAGGCTTATTTTTGATTACCTGTGACAGACCACCTTAAATTGCTGCCTGATTCCCGTTCTGTCACTCTAGCACCTACCCTCCCAAGTTTTGTCCACCTCCAGTGTTACTTCTCTTTTAAAGTTGGGGACTCTAGTCGACAAAACCATCCCTCCATAGGATGACTTCAGTACACGGCAAACCAACATTTCTGTTTCACCAACATATTTCCTCGAATGAGGCCAAAAAAACTCTGAAAGTGGACTTGCTGTTTCCTGTGAAACACAAACAGGAATGCTTTTCATACCACAAACTACCAACGTAATCCATGAGGCCCTTTTATAAAGTTTTCTCTCATGATGTGAAGTTTATCCACAAAACTGATGCTGGTTTTCTGTTTCATATACACTCCAGTAATGCTGTGATCCATTAATATCGGAACTGTGAAGAGGGAAGTGAGAATGATGTCAACTCTGAGTTATCAGTGTTCCAGTTACAAAGTCAGAAAAAACTTGCCAATCTACCAGGCTATTGTTAGCTGTTGTTAGCACACCCTGTATTTTAGTTCATAAATACCACATGAAGAATGTAAATAAAACTATTGCAATATTTCCATAAATATGAGTTGAACAATACTGTGTATACAGCCAATTAAGTGCCATAAACACTAGTCAGAAGTGCAGATAAGCAGAATATTAGAGGAGCTTAGTAGCTGTTTACAGAAGGGCCAGCCATCACTGATTGTCAACTCGGGGGTGGTGAGAATCCCCAAAGTTCCCAGTAGGAAATTCTGACCTCCAGGAGGTGTTCCAGTTAAAATTTCCCACTCAGAGCTCGTACATCCCACTTTTCCAGTCCAACTGGAATGCAGCATATGCAGTGAGGACGGTTGAGGATGACTGGGTAATTACAATCATCAGCAGTTCTTTTGTACCAAGCTATGAAAGGCACCCACAAGTCAAATGTATCAAATCATCATTATCATCACATGTGAGGGAGAACAATATGCTGTGGCTTTTGAGGATGTGTCGCTACATCACTGCAACTCTGAACCCCCGAATCAAATTCCAATGGCTGGAAGTTGGCTGGTATTTGGCTGGAACTTGCCAGGCACTTTGCTGGAAGAGAAAAATTGAAATGGCTGCATCTGGATGACAGTTAGACCTACATATGATTACATAGTTTAAGTCTGTCAAGAAAATAAAATGGCCCTTGCACAAGTGGAGTTCATGATCCCTGACTTGTAGTAAAGCCGTGACAGCACCTCAATGACCCGGACCAGTACTGAGTCTCGGACCATGGCTCTAGCTCTGGAGCTGGATGTGGATCCTCTGCTGTGCTGGTCAAGTTCCGCCTGTCTGCCAGGCTCCTCCTCGGAGCAGAGCACTGAGCTGGCAGCCTTTTGTTGCTCTCCTGTCTGCCGCTCCCTGCCTTCTCTCCACATCCTGACAGACATTCAAGGACACGCTACGAGGCTCGACCCACCCTGCGTTTACCGCCGTGTGCGCCCACAGGTCTTACCGGGAGTGCAGCCTCTTGCTCGCCACATCCTGGTCCACACCGTTAGCAGCCGACTGAGCCATAGAGCCGCTGCTGTGGAGCCTCCTTCCTCCCACTGTGACGCCTCCTCACGGCTTGTTCCTCCGTGGACTGTAGCCTGTCTTCGTCTGCCTCCAGCCGGTCCGCCTCCCCCCTTTATTCTCTCCTTCTTCACCCCCTATCTCTTTCCTACCCTCCCCTCTGTCTGCACACCCCACAGCAATGATGGCAGCTGCCGAGGAAGTGAGGTATCGTGCAAATAAAACATAAAAAAACGCAGCGCCGCCCCCACGTGACGTCACACGCAAGGGTGTTGTTTGTGCGTGCGAGCAGTGAATTTGCTTCTTAAGGGCAAATGCTGTTGTTTCCCGCGCTATTACACCTTTATTACTGATTTAAATATGTTGATGTCGCAGTTTTCATTTTGTTGCCATCACTTGCTGTTTTGGGGGGGTCAGCTCTCGTAAAAATTACACACACTTGGTAAATGTTCAATATGAAACCACTGGTCATGAAAAATTACTATTTTCCGTCATGATAAGTTTATTAAAACAGTGGCATGAGTTTTATAGCACTGTACATGTAGGTTAAGATTTATTCTTTCACTAAAGAATTAAAGTGGTACTAAAGGTTTATATTAAGTTTTTAGTGGTGTAGTTTCAGAAATAGACATACTTTATGTATTCCCAAGGAGAAAATCGTTTTTTCATTTGCTCCTCCATGTATAGTATAGCCATAGGAATATGAAATGAAGACAAAAAAATTGATGAGAGCATAAAAATTAAGTTGAAAAAGTAAGTGAGCAGGTTTCAACATGCAGAATTTCCATGCTAAATCAGCTTTGATTGAGCAAAACCTGAATTAAATTAAATAAAAATAAGTAAGCAAGTTGCAACATACAGAGTCTGCAAGCTATATCAACTAAGATTTTTAAAAAAAAAACTTGAATTAAGTTTAAAAATGAGGTAGTCAGGTTGCAATATACAGAATCTTTGAGATATTTCAATTTGATGTAGCTTCAAGATTCTGCATGTTGCAACCTGCTTACTTTTTTACGCATTTTTTAGGCTCTTATCTGTTTAATGTCTTTATGTCATATTCATAATGCTATGGTTAATAAGATCATCCATCCATCATCTTTCTTTACCGCTTATCACTTTTTAGGTCACTGGGGTTGGAGCCTATCCCAGCTGTCATTGGGTGAGAGGTGGGGTACACCCTAGACCAGCAGGGTACACCCTGAGCTGGTGGTCATCCAAACGCAGAGCTACATAGAGAGACAGACAACCATTCACACCCACACTCGTATCTATGGGTAATTTTAGTCACCTATTCATCAGTGAGCATGTTTTTGGTCTGTGGAAGGAAGCTGGAGTGCCTGGAGAGAACCCACTCATGTATGGGGAGAACATTCAAACCCTACACAGAGAGTAACTTACTGACCCAAGGATTGAATCAGCAACTTCTTACTGAGGCACACACACTACATCCTGTGCCACCGTGCTGCTTATGAGAGCAGAACATACTTTAATGCCTTTTTACCAATTATATCAAAATTTAAATTTCAGCCAGTGAAGGTGTACTTCTGTGGATGATCAAACTGAACTACAGACACCTTTGCTCTTTAATCAGTGAATCTCTCTGTATCATCTCACATATTCAGCAGCTGGTAAAAGGTTAAAGCTGAAACTGCTGAAGCTTCAGGATTCACTCTTGTCTTTCTTTTGAGTCCAGAAAGAGACTTGCTGCTGCCACATTTATGTCTGTGCTTGATTATGGGGATGATTTGAATGCACGCCTGGTCTCAGTTTACAGATCTCTGAGGTTCATCAGTAACTTCAAATCCCTCAGTCATCGTTGCTTGTTGTGTGCATGTGTTTGATGGTCCTCTTTGTTTACACAAAGGCTTAAACACTGCCATCTTCTTATTTACATGCAATTTTGGATCTGCTCTCATGGTGACCTTCATCAGTCTCTGATCCAAGGTTGTCCTTTTCACCTCGGCAGGAAGTGATGTGATCGCTGGCATCTGTTTGTTTTTTGTTAGTTAGTTTGTTTGTATGTTATTCTGTTAGCGAGATAATTCTAAAAGTTATTTTGAAACGGGTTTCAATGAAATTTTCAGGAAATGTCCGGATTAGGACAAGAAACAAATGATTAGATTTTGGGAGTGATTGGAATCACTGTCTGGATCCGCCATGACTAAAATGTGATTTTCGTGATTAAGTACTTAACTACATAAGATATCATTATGAATGGCTAATGGTATGTTTTCGTGGTCAAGGAATCTAAATATTTATGGCCCTTTTCCATCAGCCCTACTCTACTCTACTCGACTCTACCCGGCTCTACTCTACTCGCCTTGTGCTGCTTTTCCATTAACCCCAGTTGCCTGCCCAACGGGGTGCAGTGTCACTGTAAACAACTGAGTGGCACTGCGATGACGTCATTTTGTGCGCGACACAACAATCTGTGGCTTTTTGTCACAAACTGAAGAAGGCTGTAGGTGGCAAGAAGAAATACCCCTTGAGAAGCACAGGAGATTTTTGGAAGCTATACAACAGAGTAAAGCCGAGGATGAGAGCAATCGAGCTGCAAAGAATGAGGGTATGAGGGTAAGCTAATGGTAGCTACCGTTAGCATGCTAGGTCGTCGCGCTCATGACTCATCGATGATGACATTGTCTGACCAATCAGTAGCCGGCAGTCAGTGACGTCATCTTTTAATATCGACTCAGCTCGCTTGGAAGAGCGGAGTAGGTACTTAAACTAGCTTATTTTAGGAGGTACCAGGCTAGTGGAAACATGCCGAAAATCGAGTAGGGCCGAGTAGAGTAGGACCAAGGCATGCTAGTGGAAAAGAGCCATTAGATGAAATAAAGGTAGGACTAATATCTATGGTAAAAATAACAATTTGGGTGAGGGCTGTGTCGCTGGCGGAGGTCTGCGCTCTCCGAGTGCATTTCTAGTTCTTTCTGAATCAAAGGTCAGAGCTGAGCAAGTGAAAACAATTTAGGCCCTGTTTACAAGGAGACCCTCTCACATGAAGCACAAAGATTTACATTGAGATGCGTGAAATGACTGAAAATGCTGTAGTGTGTATGCCAGTCCAGTAGATGGCGATGGAGGTTTGCAGAGAAACAGCACTGTTCCAACAAATGTACGAAGAAGAAAAACTCTTCTCAAACAACAATGGCGAGTGGATGCACAGAGATAGTTTTGTCTGGATAACAAACTGAGCACTGTAAGCTGCTAACATGTCACTCAGTAGACGGCTGAAGCTGTTGGTATTCATGCGCAGCCTTAATTTGTAATAGTACCGTGCATGCGGTGATGTCAGCATTTTGAATCCTGTTTACATGGAGCTGTGCTGCAATGTATTTTCAAAACGCTCCACTCTGGACCCTGGTTTCGAAAGTCTGCTGATTCAGGCACTCCAGTCACGGTCCAATGTAAACGGTAGGCAAAAAGCAATGAAAAGTCCTCGGATTTGACTGAAAACAAAGTCGTGTAACACCACCTTAATGTGTATTGCTCCCTTTGCTTGGAAAAAAAGCCCTGAAACTCAATGAGATGCTTTAATTGGCCAATTTTACATTTTATTCTCAGTCGCTTTGTGCGTTTCTCAAAACAGTTCATACACATAGCAAATCATCATGGATTACCTGCAAAAGCCAGTCTCTTCCTCAAAAGCCTTAGTTCATCTCTTAATAAATATGTCTCAATGAACACGTCACTGCAATCAGAATGACAAGTCCCTGTGGCATTGTGTAAGGATAAGACATTCAAATTGTTTTGTCGTGGCATCAATAACAGTGTACTCTGAAGGGATTTTCTGATGTAAACTGTGGCTAAAGTTTTGTGACATTTATTATAAATTGTAAATTACACCTTAGGGTATGTGGGAGATTAATTGCAAGACAGTGGACAAGATTCTCATTTAGGCTTTTATTGTTTCTTCTGCAATTTGTTGACAGACCATACCACTGCGGTTACAGAAAGGAAAAGGCAGCACTGCATAGCACAGAGAGAAAGACAAAAGTAGAGATGCATCTTTGAGCTATTTCAGCAAACTGGTTGGTAATTGGTTGATTTTATGCTTCACACATTTCCCTTTGTTGGAGAAAGTAAAAATTGGGAGCTATGTATTAATTCAGGACATGTTTAGAAAAAAAAAGTCGAATGTAAATGGATTAATATGTTTGACATGTTATGACAGCTTGTTCAACCATTTCGCTTGTCAAGACTTTTGTGATGACCTCATGCTTAAATGCTGTCGAGGGTGGTATTCAGCAGAGACCCATTGCAATTCGTTTTGATCAACATTATAAAAGCAACTCATAATGTACACTGTTAAAAAAAAATAATGGTAATTTTCTGGCAGCTTGGGTGCCAGAAAAATACAGTAAAATAACAGAAAATAACTACAAGAAAAATGCTGTTATTTTCCATTATCAAAATACAGTTTATAGTTGTAATTATCAGGAGATTTTGCCTTTTTGACATTGTTTGTAATGTTAAATTAGAAACATTCTCATGTTTACCCCTGCCAAAGAGGTTATGTTTTCAGGAGAGTTTGTTTGTCTGTCTGTCTGTCTGTCTGTCTGTGAACAAAATAACTCAAAAAGTAATGGATGGATTTGGATGAAATTTTCAGGAAATGTTCAGAATGGAAAAAGGAAGAAGTGATTCGATTTTGGTGTTGATCCGCACCACCATCTGGATAAGCCATGACGAAAAATGCGATTTTCGTGAATAACTACTGAACTAAAATAGATATGAAGAATCAAGTTGCTTATGGTATGTTTTCATTGTCAAGGAATCTAAATATTTAGATGAAATAAAGGTAGGACTAATATTTATGGTGAAAATCACAACATGACTTAAAAACTGTGGTGCTGGCGGAGGTCTGCACTCTCCGAGTGCTTTTCTAGTTTAAACAATGAAATCAACTATAAATATTGCACATAAATGTTATAATATGAATAATTATGTTTAAATTTACAAAAATGTGCAGTTAATATTTGGTTTTAATGACAAAATTTTGTGTAAAAGGCTGTATATTACTTCATATTTTATGTAATATAACAGTGTGAAACACAAAATAGTTTGACTTATCTTTCAAAATGTATCAAAAAAGGTTACAATTGCAACAATTTACCATCAATTATAGATCAAATAAATGTAAATTTAATTCTTTCAGATTGTTTTTATTGTTAAATTAAAAACATTTTCAAATTAAAAAAAAATTAAGTACCTACAAATAGGGTAAATACATTTTGTAATACAGTACTGTGTAAATTTAAAGAAATGCACTTTTAATGACTTTATTTTAAGTAAAAGATTGTATTAATTAATATTTGATGTAATATAATGGTAAAACACACAAAATAATGTGTTTCATCTTCAAAACATGCAGATATGGGGTTTACAATTGCAAATGTACAATTGCATTTACCGTTAATTTAACATTTCAAAATTGAGTTGCAGTGTAGATACATAGATAGATAGATAGAAATTCATACAAAGCAACCCAAGTTTGAATCACAGTGAAACAGATTATTGATATTTGATCATTAATTTGCTTGGTGCTGACGTTGTCTCTGGTGTGTGTAAAATTGGCTTATATAGTTGTGTAGCTGAACATTTCCTGTTTCATTTGATGTGCAACATGGCTACATTTCTACATGAACAGTTCACTTGCTCTTACGATTTTGTTGGGGCAGAACAGGTTAAGATTTCTTGTGTCACAAACCAAAAGTCAATTCTCTACTTTCAATTCAGAGCACTGAGTGTCCTTTACCATAACCTGTCTGAGGTCATATACCATCTTGTGGTTCCTCCCCAACAGCATATCATGGACTGAGCCTGCGAGCTTGTCATTGTTCCACACTAACAAATCTCAAACTCCTGACTCCGTCGAGCTCTAATCTGCTGTTAGGTATATCTGATATCCCATGTAGCTCTTAAAGTTTGTTCTTCATTTCTGTTGGTGGTTTGTTATTTAATTAAAGCGTGAGCACATCAGTCAGAGCGTCAGTTGACTCTGCAGTACCTCAGTCACACCACTAGAGAGCAGCACTGTCCTGGTGAATGACGGGAGAGTGGAACAGCAGGGAGTGTGAGACTGTAGCCTCTGAAAAACACATCAGGGATTATAGAGATGGAAAATACAATCAACACATCCTGTTTTATTAAGTGCACTGGAATAATACATTTGAAAGACTGGTTGCATTTGTTAAAAACTGATGTTAAAAAGGAGTGGATGAGCAGGTGCCACCGTTTGATCAAGCATAAAATAAGTTTTATTCTCAGATTTACTCCTATTCTGTTATTTTGTTTTGTTTTTTGGATGTATAGAAAATATAAGTCTGATTTTTAAAGTAATTTTTACTCTACACATTCTGAGTTTCTTCTATGAGAACTAATCAAGCCTCAGGTTTGTTTATTTATGTTTTTGTTTCGTATTTTGACCCCCATCTTTTTGCTACATCCAGCTACTTATAGTTATAAACTATAAACTATACATAATATACAATAAATAAATATTTTTTCTTTGTCATTCAACAGTTTCATTTTTCAGTAATTTATCAGCAATAAAACTTTTTTTTCCACATAAATTAAATATGCACCTCCTTTCTCATTTGTTTATGCATTTTTTTTAATCTCTTTGTGTGATTGTTCGTTAATTTACAACAAAGTATTTTTCACAGAACACTTGAAAAGGAACTTTATTTGATTGTTGTTGGTGCACTTTATTATTCTTCTAACTACAAATGTTTTTTCTGCATGTCACTTTAAACAATCAAACCATTGTCCACTGATTTATTTATTTTTTTACAATTTACAATTATTGTATTTGTAAGTATATGTCTGAAGCATCATTTGAACAGATACCAAGTACCCTCTTTATCTGTTTTCTTACTGGCTTGATTTTTTTATTACTCAGCATAAGCCAATTTGTACATTTTTAAAATGAACTTATACATTTAATGGTAATAAGCTGAATATTTACACACCACTTGAACATGGACCAGCCTTGGAAAACAAAAAGCTTATTTTATTGAAGGCAAATGTTCTGTTTGAGGGTCATTTGCAGTCATGGTTGTGATACTACAATATGTGAATATTTATGAAGTAATATATGTATTGAAATTTGTCCACATTGTTTGCACTGGTTTCTTCAGAGAGGATGTTCTTTGCCTGTCTGATCTGCAGCACCGTTGGACCTCCAGCCTCTGAGCTGCAGATGTTTACCGCCTGCTGGATGTTGACAATCCTTTTGTTTTGGTTGCAGCGTGTCAGGTCTGTTGACTTTCCTGTGCTCCTTAATGCTCCACTTAAACAGCATTAATATGCTTCACTTACACTGCATTAACACGTGCATGCCCATATGACATAAGGCTCAAATTCCTGGAAATGCTTTTAATTGTCATCCCCTCTCTCCTTATAGATTGGGAGATGTTCCCATCACGGAGTAAGTCTGCAGGCTTCACTGTTGGTGAGTTAGTGCAGGTTCTCTTTGAATTTGATAAATTAATGACTGAACATCCAAAAAGACAACAGCTGGAATTCTTTAAACCCATAATTCTTTGCACACCGTGGATCGTTTTTGCTATTATCCTGCATCTGGCCTACTTCAGTCTTTCTGCATTGCTCTGATTAAGTAACAAATACCCATAATATGGTATTGTTTTCTTATCTGTGAAGTCACCTTTATACTTATGATATATTGAGTTATTTATCTTAATTCACTGGAATATATTTGTTATTCAGACCTGCAGCTGAAAGACAATAAGAGGAAATGTTCCTTGAGGACAAAGGGCCAGCCTCTAATCTCCAGAGTACTGCATGTTTATACTGTATCTGTTTTTCCTGCCATTATATTATTGAAATGGAGACCACTTATATTAATGATATTCCACATGCACATTTTCCTTAATAAGCCTCTCAGACCAGGCAGGTTATATTCTTAAATTCAGCTTTTTTTTTCTCCCACAATACAAAAACCCTGTTTTTTTTTTTTATTCTGCTCCCCTGCTGTACGTTTTGTTTTTCACTTTAATCCCCCAGCTGTATATCCTGTGCATCGCCACGGCTCATTAAGGACAACAAGGAGCAACAAAAGCAAAATGAGATTGAGGTAAGCTGATTTCAGATTTAAACTGAGCAACCAGTTAGAAAACAAAACCATCTGCCTGCAGCTGGAAGGTACTCTGGAAATTGTTTTTCTCAAGGTTAATGGACCTTTGCTGATAGGAAAGTAATAGAGAGGTGTGCTTTTTTTTGCAGTATGTGGGAAAAATATCAATTAAACAAACTAAAACTTGCGATTTTTTAAAAAGATTAAGTGAATCACTTTGACTTTTTTAGCTTAATACATAAAAATCAAAGATAAAAGTGGAAGAAGGCTGTAACTGCTGCAGCTATGAGGAAAATTTAGACACTGAAGGTGTGTTTAAAATTCACCACATGAGTAAATTTGAGTTTTGCTTGTAAGTTTCATGCACTGATCCACAACTGACATCTTATAATGAAGTCAAAAACTTTAATCACACAACTGTAAAGGTGTCAAAATGAATCATCATGAGGAACCCAGGTGAGCCTTCACATGATCAAACTCATTCATTTTTTATGAATGTAAGAAATCTAAGGCAAAGCTTGAAATTCATTACTACAGTGGATGAATTTCCAAGTATAAACTGTTTAAACACCATGTGTTGGAACTTTCAACGTCTCATTTTTAGATATTTAATAAGAAGTTTTCTTACATATTGATCGATTTCTTTGTTACAGTGTTTTACTTTGTCTTGTAAAATCAGTCGAGTGCAGCAGGGCAGCTGTAACAGACGTATCATTCGGGGCTAAAATAAAGTCTGATCTGTCCTGATCACCGTCTGTCAGCTGAATTTGATCTTCCTTCTGGCTAATGTTAAAGAACACCACAAACAAAGAAAAGGTGTGCCAGAACTTCTTTCCATTGAAATTGTGCTTTATTTCTCTGACTGTATGCTTGTGTGTATTTTTTATTCCTTTTGTTGTTTTTTTTAGATTTTTATCCTTGACTGTTTACTGATTTTTATTTTTGTGATTCTTCAGTTATTCTTCAGTTCTGTGTATTTCATCTACTGCACAGCACTTAAATGACTGAATCACATTATGGAGCTGTGTCTGATCCTCTAGCCTCTGGCTCTTCGTGGTTCAAGTATGTTTTTCATGTGCTTGTTAAACGGACTGTGAGGAGTTTCTAAGTAATTACAAAAAAGTCTCACTTTTAGATATATGCCTGAACGAAATACACACTTTAAGATGAGTTTTATAGCATCAAAATAGGTTATCTGTAAATGCTATTCCTTAGCTTCGCGGTCGGGTCGTACAGGGCTGGACTGGCCTGGATACTCAACTTTATTTTATTATTCAGACACATCTTAGAGCACCGGGCTGTAAGTAGCGATATATAGCCGGCTACAAAACTACGATACTAAGTTTTCCAAAAATTGCTTGTTGTCACACATCAAAAACTACCGCTACGTAACTAGAAAGAGATACATTACCTTGTCGCTTTGCATCCTGTAAGTTGTTGAAAAAAAAAGTTGCAAAGCAATGCAGAGTTCTGAGGAAGGTCCGAGCTGCATTTTTATGAGCATCACAACAAACACACGCTTTGGCTTGGGTCACATCTTTTGGTGCGTTCCAGTTGTAGTCAGAAGTAGGAATTTCCAAGTTCCGAATGGGAAACTTCAACTGCAACGTTCCCCGAAGTCGGAATTTCCTACTGGGAAATTGGTGAAACCTCGCCACTCCCGAGTTGACAATCGAAGATGGATGCCCCCAGTGTGAACAGTTATTTAGCTCCTGTAATAATCAATTTATTTGCACTTCTGACTGGGGTGTGTCGCTCTAGATCAGCTGTATACATAGTATTGTTAGACTTATATTTACAAAATGCTGCCATAGTGATAATCACATTCTTCATGTGATATTTGTGAACAACAATGCAGGGCGTGCTAACAACAGCTAACAATAGCCTGGTAGATCAGCATGTTTTTTCTGACTTCAACTGGAACGCCGATAAGTCGGAGATGATGTCACTCCCAGTTCCGAGGTTACTGGAATGCAGCATTACGACAGTCGTTGTGCGTGCTCATGGGTAGTAGAATCTTTATGTCGCCGGTAATAGATTCTCCTCACAGCACCTTTGAAGTTGAGGGACAAGTGATGGGCAGGTCACTTGAAGATTGCACTAAAGTACTTGAACTCATTACTCCTTGAAGCAATACATTACATTACATCAAGTTACATATTACTTTCCCTTCATCACAATGATATCTAAAGCAGGTTTCAATAAAAGTGAACAATGTCTGTTGCATTTTTCATGGACACAAACTCAAAAACAAGTATGTTGAGTTGGTAAGAGTGCAACTCTGCCTCTTATCCATAGTCAATGAGAAAAATTAAGTACGAGTTATTTTGGTGTACATACCACTAGCTGAAAAAATTATAATAAAAAAGCCCAATATTGTAAGAAACTAGTTACCTCCCAACACAGATACAAGAAATTCTAGTGAAAGTCATAGTCCTAGTACAGACCCCCAGGCTCTATTGAGATGCAAGAAATTATTATTGTTTTATGATTTTGCTCCTATATAAGTCTGTTTTCCATGCATTAATACAAATGTAAAGTATACATGTCTTTCTTACGTACACAAATAAACTGTGTGCTTAATAAGTCTCAATTATATTTTTACCAATAATGTGACATTCTTGCTGTACAATTCTACAAGATTTCAATTATAAGTATTGATTTATTTAGCCATTCATTTATTTAGCATAGATATACAGCAACATTGGTCCATGTCCCAGATACACTGCTTAAAGTGGTTTACTGAGTGATAATTTGTAAGGGACTACAAGTAAGTGAGCTTTTTGCTAACTTCACATTTACACGTGTATATTTACTGATGTTCATTACTGTGTACTGTCCCTTATAAATAATATGAAAATATAACAAACAACACCTCCACAGGAGACTTTAAATGTGTAGATTGAACTCGTAAAGGAAGATGAGAAAATTAGAAAATCATAAAGAGTACAGTACAAATATGCAAAACAGAAAAGTGATCAAGAATAATATTTAGCTATAACTACATAAAGTGAAGTTAAAAGGCTGAATGAAATACATTTAAAACAATAAAAATAACAAACACAGAAAGACTTGAGAAGTAAGCGTGATTTACATGGTCACATTTCTGCTTTTATTTTTATTTTTTGATTCAAATATGAACTATTTAGTGCATGATAGCACGTGCAAGGTAATAAAGGAGACATTGTGAGTTTTTGCCTTTTTTTAAATGCCAAGAGGTGGTTTCCTCACACTCAAGAATGCTGGACTTTTACCTTTTCACATGCAAATAATAAGGAATTAGATAATTGAATACGTGCAGATCCACAGCCAGGCGTTTGCTCCTTACGTTAGACTCAAATTATGTTTTCCTTCTTTTTTATATATTTTAGTGATGTCAAAAGGGTTCCTAAATTTGCCAATAGATGCTCGAGGTGATTTGCAGTGCTTTGACGTTAGCCTGTGCCAGCATAGTCATCTTCTCTTTGCTGCTGTCCTTTGGGAACAAACAGTCCTCCCTCTGCTGCTGGTGCTGTTAATCCAGAGGTGGAAACATCCTGTCATCTTATCACAGCTTTGACTGTTTAAGCTCCGTCTCTGAGTAAGACAGGAGGATAAACTCCTGTGTTTGTTATGCTGTTGTTGTTGACCATGGCCAGACTTCACACTGAGGCCAGCTGCTATTCAGGGGTGAACGCATGAAACGGTGCAACCTGCAGCAAGGCTCCGAGTAAATATCACTCCCTCTTCTGTAATGTGTTCTCATGTGTAATCATTTTCTTGCATTGTTACATTCTTGGACATCATTTTTAATTAGCATCTTTTGAAATCCTCAGCATGGCCTTTCCATGTTTGTATAATCAGATATTTGACTAATAATTATTGTAAACTAATGCTTAACGCCTTGCAGTGTTTTATCATACCGCAACATACATGAGGATTTATTTTTGTAAGAAAGCTATTGTCTGCTGCAAAGTGGAAAGAAACAAGCTTAGGTGGTGATATTTCCTGAAGTTTGTTGATCTTTTCTTAAACCTAGAACTAACAACCTTCTGAAAAAGTCTAAGCACAGTTTATTTTCTTTTTATTGGGTTTTCTTCAAGAATACAAAGTGCATATAAGTGAGAAAATGTGTAAATGCATACACCTTCATAAAGACCTTAAAAAAAGTGAAAACGAAGTGACAGTTTAGGACCCAGAAAACATCAAAGCTGAACAAAACAACCAAAGAAAACAAAGAAAAAAGAGAAAAACTGCTTATTGTCTGATTGTGACTGAACAATCCATGAGTCCTGTTTCACACTAATCATAAGAATTGACATCAAGGATTAAAAAGTGCCGTCCCTATGAACGTTTAGCCACCACGAGCCAGTTATCCCTGTGGTCACTTTTCCAACAACTCCTGCTTCAAACCCAAAAATCAGAAAGATAGATTTTCTGAGATCATAATTTGGATTAAATTCCAATAAAATGTTACACATTAAGTCTGCATACATGTATCCAATCGCACAAGCCCTATTCAAATTGTCTTTTTGAAACAGTAACATTCTTCTTCCCTTAATTATAGTGTTGAATTCAGTAAATAACAATGAAATGCAGAATAAAGGACCAGTCCCCCTGGTCTACACTGTCCAAGAACATAAAATCATTTTTATGAACAAAAAGTCTAACTAATGCAAAATAGAGTCAATCCTGTTGTTGAAGTAAAGGATTGTTTTACTCACAAATACTGATTATATAATAAGGATATTACTGATATCCGATTTGCTGATATTTTGTAATTCATTATTGCTAGTACCGATACAGAAGTTTCTGGTCAAGAGCACAAGCTCTGTGCTTAGCAAAACTGGATGTCTCTTTTAGTGTTCCAAAAACATTTTTGCAAGGAACATGTAAAACAAGAAAACATCATTTAACACTTGCAAAAATTACATCCTTGTTTTTAGATATATCAATGCAGTAATGAGAAGGTGCATCAAACTCGCACTCTATTTGTATAGCACTTTTCATACATATATGCATGCAGCCCAAAGTGCTTTACATAGCAGCAGAACCTAGACATGACATCGTTATATGAGAAGAGTAAAAGTAAACGAAAGTCAAAACAAACTCAATGCAAAAAAACAGTAAAATTTTTGAAGAACACTTAAAAGCAAAATAAAATACATAAAAAACAGTAAAAGTAAAGTGTTTTACTTAAAATAATAAAATCAAAACAAAAATTTGAAATGAAGTATAAAAATCAAAATAAATAAATATAAAAAACAGAATATAAAAACACAAAACCTATATGGTACATCAATATGGTACATTTGTGTAATTTGCTCATATTTCAGCTGACATATGACTGATATCTGTGGCCGATATATCAGCTGTAAAAATCTGCAAAAATTTAATTATTGGCTGATATTAAACTTTTTAGGCTGAGATCAGCCGATACTGATATCAAACCTATAGTATTGTGCATCACTGTTATATAATATGATGTAGCAACAGTAAATGATACATCCTCCACACTGCAGAAAAATCCAAAAAATCCTAAATTCAAGGTAACTGTCTGCACTAGAGATTTAAGTTTTGGATCAAAACTTAAAATTTGGAGTTGAGAGAACAACTTTTTAATATAAAGACGATCCAAAATGGATTCATACCCAGACCAGTTGTAGCATGTTTTGTATCAAGCTTGTTTGCTGATCACTGTGCCAGTCTAACACACAATGATATCTTACCTTTAAATAAACCATGTGTTCAGAACTTGGCCTGACCTCACCTGACCACACCTAACCATAAACCAATTGTTTCAAGTTTTTGCCAAGTTAAGTAAAGAAATAAGCCCAACTTTATACAAAAGAAACTTCAGGA
Source organism: Scarus forsteni (assembly GCA_036419115.1). Lineage (NCBI taxonomy): Eukaryota > Metazoa > Chordata > Actinopteri > Labriformes > Labridae > Scarus > Scarus forsteni. The sequence continues at coordinate 11,592,478 of JAZDUH010000359.1, read as the reverse complement.
TAGTTTAGATAACTCCTTTGATTAAAATAATTTAATCCCTGCAATTTTAAGTTTGCATTATTTCAGTGCATTGTTCAAAATAAAAAAATCTATAAAAGACAAACATCTGAAAACAACCACTAATTTTAGAAAGAAACAACCTTTACATTATTCCTTGTTGTGCTTCATGGACTTCATGGCTTCATCTACACAGGTACAAAAACACGTTTAATTAAATGACCTGTGGGTGTAAAGTGTGCCCCTCATTACATGCAGATTGTTAAATATGTAAATCTCCGGCTTATATCCTCTATGTAAATTAAGCCTGTTTAAGACAACTTGACCTCTCATGTGTGACAGTCTGAAGATTACTTTTAATCTGTGCCCTTGCATGACTTAATCAGAGGGATTTACACTTTTTAAAGACTTTCATGCAAACCCTTTAACTTTATATTCATCTTCAGTCTATTACTTTTTCCTCCATTTTTGTTTATCATGTACTTTTTGCTAATCTCTTCTATTTAATACTGCACTTTTCTACATAATCCTTTACTTCTGGTACTTGTATTATCCATCTTGAATTCCATACAGCCTCACTGTCTGAATACTTTGCTCTTTGTGTACCATTTGTTTTATCGATCATTCAGATTTATTTCATTATTCTCTTTGTATTTACAGTCCAACATTTCTGACAGCTTTGTTCAGATGAAGGTAACTCCTCTTGTATTTGTTGGTTGATGAATTTTGCAACCAGCATGGTGATAACATCCACCCTGTCACACAATGCTGGGCAGTGATGGGTCAAGAGGAAGAGCTGATCAGTGATTTGATTAACAACTATACAGCACTGGAAGAGCGCAAACCTCCGCCAAGGTTGCTCACACATTGCTGTGACACCTATAAGCAATATTTCATGATGAAGTGACCCTCATGATATGATTCCTTGACTCTGAAAACCCTAGCACTTGATGTTGATTTCATTATTATTGCTACGTTCCAGTTGTACTGGAAAGTCAGGATTTCCGAGTTCCGGAAATTTCAACCGGAACTCAGGGGATCCTAACCACCCCCGAGTTCACAATCAGGGTTGGCTGCCCATGGTGTAAACAGTTATTAAGCTCCAGTAATATTCTGCGCTCTATGCACAGTAATGTTCAACTTGTATTTATGGAAATGCCAGAGTGGTATTTATATTCTTCATGTGGTATTTGTAAACTAATGGCCCTTTTCCACTAGCACGCCTTGGCCCTGCTCTACCCAGCTCTACTCGATTTGCAGCGTGTTTCCATTAGCCTGGTACCTCCTAAAACAAGCTAGTTTTCATACCTACTCCACTCTGGTTCCAAACAAGCTGAGTTGATACTAAAAGGTGACATCACCTGTTGCCGGCTACTGATTGTCAGACAATGTCGTCATCGATGAATCATGGGCGCGACGACCTAGCGTGCAAGCGACAGCTATCATTAGCTTACCCTCATACGTCTTTTCTTTGCTGCTCGATTGCTCTCGTCCTCGGCTTCATTCTGTTGTATAGCTTCCAAAACTCTCCTGTGCTTCTCCAGGGGTATTTCTTCTTGCCACCTGCAGCCTTGTTCTGCTTTCCTTTATTATTCGGTTTGTGACAAAAAGCCAAAGATTGTTGTGTCGCGCTCAAAATGATGTCACCGCAGTGCCGCTCAGCTGTTTACAGCGACACTCCACCCCGTTGGGCAGGCGACTGGGGCTAATGGAAAAGCAGCACAAGGCGAGTAGAGTAGAGCCGGGTAGAGTCAAGTAGAGTAGAGTAGGGCTAATGGAAAAGGACCATAAAAGACAGGGCATGTTAACAACTGCTAATAAAACGGCTAACACTAGCCTGGTAGATCGGCATGTTTTTCTGACTGTTTAACTGGAACACTGCTGACTCGGAGATGACGTCATTCCCACTTCCCTTTTCCCAGTTCCGAGGTTAATGGAAAAGAGCATTAGTTCGCCAGTTTCTGAGCAAAAATGATCACTCCCTAATAAGGATGCACTGAATATTCGGTGGTCGAATATATTCGGCCAAATATTGCAAAAAAAAGCCATATTAGGCCTTCGGTAGAGTGAGGTAATAGCAAGGCCTAATAGTACCGTGTGACACAATGATGAAATCAAATACGCCATTGCGTGTGACTGTGACTAACTTGTGTCAAAAGGACAATTATTTATTTGTTGGTATTTTTGGTTTATTGGTTTATCTAATTCCATGCACATTAGTATTTTTTAATGCATGTTTTGTTTTGTTTGAAGGCCTAATATGAATGAAAAACTTTTGGGCTTTTTTTGAAAAGCAAAGGCTACTGGAATATTAAAAAATGTCATAATATTCAATAAACAATTACTTTCTTTCAAAAACATGTCTAAAAATGTATTCTAAGCTATTAATGCACTGTTAAAAAATATAGTGAACTACTTTCCGCATTGGATATTCGGTATTCGGCTGTGCGTTTATATTTTATTCGGCTTCAGCTTCGGCCACAAGTTTGCATTTCGTGCATCCCTAATGACAGGTACACTGCCATAATTCAATCATGAAAATTTCAGCAAAATTCATTCATCAGTTTTGCATAATCTTGCTAAATAAAAATAAATATATAACTTCCTTGACAGAGGAAATGAAGGCTTCAGAATGTTGTTGATACAAATCCGTGGACACAACCATACTTAAAGGCCATTTTAATCAAACATTTGTATTATGTAATTATGTATTTGGCTGATAATGTCCCCCTGAAAATAGTTTTTTTTTTCATTTTGGTGCATAAAACCATCACCATTTTGGAGAACAATAACTTAAAAACTCAAAAAGATCGGCCTTTTGTGTTGACAGAATCTGTCAGCCTGGGTCAAAATTCCTCAGGAGAACCAATTTCAGACAAATCTTTGCTTTTTCTCAGAGATTGTGACCATTTTTAAAGACCCATAGTTCAGAAACCCTTAAGATTTTCCACCAAAAACTTTGCATGTGTTCATTATATATGCAGAGGCACCAGCACAATATTTTTTAGCCAAATCTGAGTCAGTGACCGTGGGTGATTCTGGACTTTGGTTGAGTTTATATGACGTACTTTTATTTTGAAGGGGTAGGAGGTTGCTTTGTGGTGCTGCTGCCAATTTAAATAAATGGTCTGTAGCACATTGTATTCAACACAGTGACATATTTTTGGTTCATTTATTATGGATTACCTGTGGAAACATCTGCATTCTCTAATTTTATAAAAAGCATGGAGGTGGACCAGTGTGGCTCTTTGTTAAACTCCTCTCTAAAAACCTGGATATTTCATTTTTCTTCCACAATACAACAATCTGAGTGATGACATTAGGGCTGGTGTTGATGCGGAAAACAATTTGCATAATGGAAAAACCAGACCTAATCTTCTCCAGATCTCAGGCTGGGAGCTTGTGGTGAAGATGACGGGAGGAGGGGAAGCAGGGAAAAGCAGCGGATGAGCCTTTAAATCTGAGAATCCAACATGAGCTGAAGCATCTCAGCTCCGTCCTTAAACCTCTTTGAATGACGGTTATCTTACAGAAATCCCTAAGACAATGCTCGGGCCTTCAACAATCCCCTTATGAGACAACACAGCTATGCTCCTGTTATGAGTGGATCAGATTTATGTGTACCATGCGAATGTTGTTTTACTGGAGAGCAAGTTCAAGAAGAATATATAACTATTAACAATAACTGAACTCTAAGTTCTAAAGTATATGCTGTTTACAATAACAACAGCCATAGCTTGAATCTCAACCTGCTTTAAAAAATACCTTGAATGGAACATTTTTTTACTTAAGCCCATAAATCTGTACATTTTGACTGTGTCACAGCTTCAGCATGTGTGGGTAGATTTCTCCAAATGACCAAAGGGTGGCAGTGTTGTTTACACCTCCTCCACTATGCAAGGCAACAGAAGCATGATACATTAGCAGTGTTGAGAAAAAGGTGTAAAAATCTGAATAATGTATCTCAAAATCCCCATCAGTCCACACATTGAAAGCTTGGTTGACATATTTTATTATGTCTCCAAATCAAGTGATTATTATAGGATTTCAAGGGATATAATCCACTGAACTGAGGAGTTGCATCCTTTTTTTTTTTAAACAGTGAAGGGTTGGTGATACCAAGACAGTCTTTAAATTAGTTAGACTGATTACACAGGCAGAGGAGAATTCACAAAAAAATCAAAATACACAAATGAACACTGGCAGAGTAAATACTATTTCTTTCATGTCAAAATGGGTCTAAACCACAAAGTGTTGCTTTCACTCCTGTTGACTCTCTGTGGAGCTAAATGTAAAACTTTTTAACACGTAATAGCATAACTTTGATTGACACATCGATGTAGCTTTAGGAATGTACTCTCTCAGATGATATTTTAAACTAAAGTGTTAACTCTATATCAGCACTTCAAAGTAAAAAATATTACTGTATGCATTTACTGTAATTTAAATGGAAAAATTAGTTAAAATAAAGATTCCATATTAGAGCATAGACATGCTGTGAAACTTTTCATCCAATCATACATTCGACCAAACAGTTCCATCACCATGTTTTACATAAAACTCGCACAATTATGTGAAATGTCCCCTCATTCTCCTTAAAGGTACAGCGCTGTTATGAGCCCTTTCAGCCGCTGTACTTTAGGTTTGAGCAAAATATCACCATCTGAGCTTTTCTTAATGTAATGTCCCAGGAACATTGCACATAATATTATCCAATGAAGTGTCTTATGGCCCATTAGACTGAAAATGCTGACCATCAGGGCAAAAATACCAGCCTATTTACATTACAGAATCACAGCAAATATGTAGATGATCAATATAGTAAGTATAGTATAGTATAGTATAGTATAGTATAGTAATTTGGGTGTAAATACATTATTTGAAGGAAACAAACTGCTCTTATAAAGGAAGATAAGCTCTTACTAAGGACAACAACCTGCCACAGTAGAGAGGAAGAATAAGTGTAAATAAGTCAATCTTTCGAAGTTTTTTTTGCATTCTTTTGTTATTTTCTCATAATAGCCAAGGCTTGAAGAAGCCATATTTGAATGTGAGAAAGCTTGTTTATCATTAATTGGTGTGATATTTGAATTCAGGATTAATATTGTTTTTTTGTCTCTTAAAGGTGTAGTCAGCGATGTGGGAGAAAACGAGTGGAGAGGTTGTTGACAAACGAATTTAGACCCACCTCTCCCTTCATACCTCACCCCTGGCTCCCCTTTTTCAGCCATTGCTACTGCACATATTGTATCTCTCTCTTACGCTAACTGCGCACGCTACGCAACCTATGACTCCCCCTCCCCCCTCTGTCTGATCTGCGCATAAGTATGATTGCCCCCTGGATGTGGGGGGGGTGTACCCTGTTTTGGTGACTCGGCTCAGGCCACAGTATTTACATGCTGAAATTCAGAGCCAAGGCTGTGTATTGAAACCAAACTTTTTTTTCAACATGCTGTCAGTGGGGACATCTTGTGGATGGAGAGGAGAAATACGATGATTTTGACAAATAGTGCATTAGATTAGAAGATCGCTGACTACACTTTTAAGTCATTACAGCATACATATCAATAAATACAAAAATATGTTAATCTGACTGTGACTACATTGCTAAAGTACATAATCACAAAACAAATCCAAGTGGACTTAAACTAGCAGAAAGTTGCTTGGGTTTGGAGTAACAAGGGTAGAGGTATCAAAATGTTGACAAAGTTAATGTTCTGCAAACTCCTCACCTTTACCAAACCTTCATTATTGTCCTTGTAAGTTTTCCCCTGCAGATCTTTAGCCTTCCCAGCACAGTCTGAAGACATGCACAGGTTGCTGTAAACAACATACGGGGATGTGATTTAGATATTGATTTGTGGTCACGGCTTACGCCCAGTGCCTCCAGCCATAACCGTTGGCGATCTCCTGCTAATCTGTTAAACAATCAGAAAGTTATCTAAACTCACTGAGTGAAGCAGCATTTTCCCTTATAGCAGTTGAGTCAGAATGCAGGTTGACTGCAGAATAATGAAAGATGATGCTGAGGCTTAAGTCACGTATTGCATGAGACTGTACATATGTTACTCAGCATTGTGTAATGAGAAAAGCCACTGAGCCAAGTACGTATTTGACTGAAGTTAGCATCTGCCTGTGTCCAAATGTTAGCTTGTCTTATGCGCGTCCATACTCTACTGTACACCAGCTTATGCATCATCTGTCCATGCGTCCGTCAGTCCGTCTGGAAGCGTGATAATGCTTAGTACTAGTGAGGCCGCTTCCATCTCTTGTTGTGGCTCCTTGTTCTTGGCCTACTTTGGGGAGAGGTGAATTGAGGGCAGCTCGAGTCTATGGGTAAGGGGATTAGGTCTCCAAACATGCTCCTCTCCAGTTTGGGATTTTGCCCTGATGCCAGACACTTAAAGTCTGCCAGGGATTAAGATAAAGAGAGAAGTAAGAGCGGCGTGCATTGTGGTGTGCGTGGGGAGATGTTTTCAACAACAGAAAAAGGAAGAGGAGGGGCGGGCGGCTGGTGACTAATAAAAAATAAGATGTATGCTGATGATATGATCTCATACATCTATGCAGCATCGATGACCTATTTGCATGTGGCTCGTGCCATGATGTCGGTCAGCATGTTTTCAAGGGATAAGATATTATAATGGAGAAGCTGTTCTTTTCATTTCCTTTGTATTAGTGGATGATCTCCGCTTAATTCAATGGTTTAATTAGGAAAAGGCTCAGATCTTTGCTCAATACTGCGGCCCTATAGTTTAATGACAGGAAACAAAGGCAAAATCTTATCAATGATCTGTCTTTAGTTTTTAGAAGTATCCCAAAAGAAATGGTCCTACCAAGTTTTCACTTTGACTCCTGAAGTGAAACACAACATTATCTGCATAAAAAGATAGCTTGGTAAATCAGAGTTTTGCTAAATGCCCTTTCCATGAGCTATGACAAACATAACAGTTTAGGCGTCCTTATGGATGGAAAATCTTCTGAAAAAAAACCCTAATAGTAGCAATCCAGAACAAACTAAGTGTGTTTAGTATAAATTGAAGTCTTATAAAGTGAGGCTATTGGTGCTTACCATTTACCTCTGAACTCGGATGTGGGAAGTTAGAATGATGTCACATCCCAGCTAAACTGGAATAGTTGTGGCACCTGAAGATCATCCAACTTCCAAGTAGAAAATTGCAACCAAAGGGGGTGTTTCTAATGACAAATTTTAACCTGCAACTAAGACTCCTACTTTGGAGATAAAATTATATGCACCATATGTTTTGCTCCACTTTGAATAGTCAAATGTATAAATAATCATGATTTGCTAGATGTCCTCCTCCAGGGATCCATAAAATACAATTTGGCACAAGTTATAACATGAAGCTCCAGACAGCACAAAGTCTGGAGCATAATTAGCATCCAATTTGCAAAGCCAGTCATGAGGAATCACAGTCCATTATGCATGAGGACAAGCTTCAATAAGTAGAACAGTTTTCTACTTTTTTTTTTCAGAAACCCACAAACAACAGAACATCATCTGCATAAGGTGCTTCTCTGCTTTGTCTATTTGTAGCATAAACTTTTTCTTATGTGTTCTAAACCCAAGACCATGTAGAATTAAGAATAAAGAGAACATTCTACTGATCACAGTCTTAACATTACACAAGAGCTTCCAAGTTTGAAAAGTTACCCAAGAACAAAATTTGATTTGTTGGATAATTTTTGAATAAAGGCGTTTACAGCTTTATAGAGGAGCAATACCTACACAAAACTATCTTTTCCCAGGTGCTTGGTTCCATGCATTGTTTCAGGTGTTTCGGACATTACATACATGCTCTTAAAAATAATCAAACTTCGAAATAACACAACAGAAGAGTCTTCTAATGACAAATAATGACAAAGTGAATGCAGCTTTGAGAGGCAACCTTAAGAGCATTTCACTTTACTTGGATGCCATTGTTGTGCATTGTTGTTGTGCGAGTCTGTTGCACTTAACCAACCCTGAATACACAAGTACAATATAGCATCTGTACAAATCAGATTTGTTTTCAAGGTAAACTTTTGCCAAGGTATTACAGACATAAGAGCAGGTGAAATCAAGAATGTTCTGAGCCTGCCAGAAGTGTGAAGTCATTTTTTGGCACAAATTTGGGAAGAATCCTTGACACTCTTTATGGGACAAAGGCTAGGCTTCAAGGCAAGATCCATACCCCGCTCCTTCAAGCCCCTGTCCCTTGAATTGATTGGAAACCCTCATCAAAAGAAAAGCATTTGTGTAAAATCATTCTCTGATAAGTCACACTTTTGCTGGTTACTTTCTTAGAGTTGCGGACTGGTGGTGCATCAGGTTGTGTTGCTGCCTCATAGCAAGAAGGTTCCTGGTTCGACTCCCAGATCAGAAAGGGCCTGTCTGTGTGGGGTTTCCATGTGCATACGTGGGTTTTGTCCAGGTACCCAAGTTTCCTCTCACAGACCAAAAATATGCTTGTTAGGTTAAATGGTGGCTTTAATTTGCTTTTAGATATGAATGTGACTGGTTGTCTGTCTTTGTGTGTCAGCCATGTGGTCGGTGTGTGGTGTATCATGCCTCTTGAATAGTGTTAGCGGGGAAAGGCTCCTGAAACAATTTTCACCAGTAGTCAACTCAAGAAAATCTGATACTAGTTACAGTTACTCCAACTGGCACTGAGAAGTGATTTTGATACCTGGGGCAGAGACATTCTTACTCATTTTTTACACTGTTTGTTTTGGCTGCTGTGACATCTGAAATTAAAAAAGGATATCAACAACATACCTTGCCATCAGTCTGTTTGGTCTTTGCTTTTTTATTAATTGGACTTCGTGGTGAATTTAGAGTGAATACTTGACTATTTTGGTGGAGGGAATCTCCCTTTATCAAGCTAGCATGTGATGCACCTCGGTAACTGAATTTGTAGTTCTTAATTCGCTGACAGTCAGTAGGACAAGTTGTGTTGCAAGTTGGGATGTCAAGGACAGAAATCTCAGGACTCAGGGATCATCGTCCTGGGTTGAAGCAAACTGCTCATGATGTTTCCTCTACCCATAATGTTGCTATGCTGATCTGGCATACAAAATCTTAGCCTAGTTTTTGGTTAATTCTTGAAATGAAGCTCTTTTATAGCCACTATTGTTAAGGCACAAATGCCAAGTCTGTAATTAGTCAACAGTTCAGGCATTTCTGCAGCTACATTTATTTCTGCAGCTACGTTTTATAACCTTAAAGCCTCTGTTTGAAATTTTCAGTTTTAGCAATCTTGCCGTTCCTTTGGGCAGAACAATACATCCTGTCTTTTTTGGTGATCTTGTCCTTCAAATTCTCAAAGAGGTATGATAAAGAAAATACTGGTTTTGTCATTGACAGACTTTGTGATTTATAAAGAAGCATCAGTTTCCTCTCTAAATAAATCCTAAAATCTCTTACAGGAGTTTTAATTTCATGTTTTGTGGTACAAAAGGGTATCATCTGCATAAAAGGACAATTTTATAAGGAGGTTGCTCACAAAATACAGGATTACAAAGGTATCCTAAATCCAACAACAGGTTAAATCATGAATAAACAACACCCAAAACTAGCCCTCAGATGTTTTGCACTGGAAACAAAGTGGCACACCCTCTGAATAATTTATCAGATACAATGATAAGAGCATCAGCTTGAGGTATTAGTGTCCCTGAACCTCTTATTTGGCTTTCTGGAGTCTTTACAAGAGTCTGTCTTTTCCTTTGTCTTGACCGAGCAGGGGGGTTTCCTCCGCCCCACCAGCCTGCGTCTGGAGGCTCCTCCAAGGGTAAGAGGCTGCTGCTCCATCCTGCTCCTCCAAGAAAGTGGGTCATGAGTCTGAGACTGTGGGATTACCGGCCGTCAGGCAGGCGTGTGCCGGGCCGCCTCTTATCCGTAATGTTTAGACCCCCTCCCTCACACACACACACACTAACACCACACCACCCCCCTCCCTGTGGCAGAAAAGAAAGGCAAAAACACACCCACACATGCCCTCCACCAGAAGCTCGAACACAAACATCCATCTTTGGCTATAAGCCTGTTAAGCCAGAGCTGACTTCTGTGCTTGAGGCTTTCCCCATATCAGAGTTTTAAACTTTTATTTTTAATATCAGTGATTTCAACACCTGTTTAGTACCATGGCAAAAAAGATTACATTTCTAGGCACCCAACATTAGAAACTGTATTATTTCAAATTGATCACGAAAGGATAGGTGATGTCCTCTATACCACGTAAATTGCTTAAATGCTCCATTTTGGAGGGAAAAATAGAGCATTTATTCTCACATGGCAGCTTTTGATTAAAATTACAACTGAAGATCAGTATTTTTTCTTGAGCTTTATTCCTCTTTAATTTCTTGACATGATAACATAAGTCATTTTTAAACAGTATTGAAAGACTTTCAAGTTTTGAGAACTTTGTCAGCCTTGTTCTCTACTACTCTGTATGCAGTTGGTTAGTTAGTAATTTATCTATTTCATTCATATATCTGAAATAAAACATTTTCATACAAGCATCTAAGTATATAATTGAATGAAAAGGAACAGAAAGAAGAACAATCTTAAATTATCTGCCCCTTTTAGACACTTAATAAAAATACTCCTAAAACAACAACACATACTCTACATGCAGATGTAAAAAACATCCTCTTAATGCTTTTGTCTGCAAGGAGAGTACTATTTAACCTGCAAGGTGAAAGTATTATAGCTTTTTAACCCAGAATAGCAGAGATTGCCTGATATAAGTGTTTGATTAAGGAAATCAAATGACGTCACGTTACACCAGTGTTGTATTTCCATTTATGGTATCGCACTTTATTGTGTTTGACAGTATATTTACCTCCGCCAAGGAGGTTACGTTTTGGATGGATCTGTTTGTTTGTTTGTTTGTCTGTTGGCAAGATTATGGAAAAACTACTGGATGGATTTATATGAACATTTTACCAGAGGTGTGGTTTAGTCCAAGACAGGTGGTGATCCATGTATTTGTCTGGGTGCAAAAAACATCCCCAGATTTTCTGAAAATCCCATAACTTAACATTAAACTGTATTTTAATAAATCTTATCTCTGACTTTACTTGATGGGCTTGCTTCAAAATTTACATGATAATAAATGTAATATAACTCTGCCATCAAGGTAAATTATATATGGATCTGATCCAGATTGACATCATTAAAAGACATTGAAGTTCATTGTGAGGGTTTTGCCCTCTTTACGTCGTTATGGGAATTGTAGTTTATTTGAAAATTGATGTCAACGTTGCGCATTGTGTGCAACTGGGCTGAACAGCAGAAAATACCCATCAGGGGTTAAATAGAATTATCTGCTCAGACTGATGACCAATGGATAAAACGCAATCCATCAGTATTGTATAAACAGTGTTTTACAGCATTTAACTACACTTTCAGTGGGTGTTGTGGTTTACTGTGTTCCTAAATGTCTTTGTTAAGTAGCTGATAAAATCAAGGAGGCCTTATGAATGTCTGTTTATCGAGGTTTCTTAGTTTGATCCTATTATAGTGAGATATGCAGCGCACAGCATGTGTGATTGTTGCTGTGATCAAAAAGGCCAATCTCAGTGTTGCATTACACAAAACTGGGCAGTGGTACAGAAGGTACAGCTGGTACTTCAGCTGGTTCTAAGTTTGTTGCTTTTTTATTCATGGGGCAGGGATAAGTTTTTGCTATTTGTCAAAAATGTGCAACACGACCAGGGTAGTTAAAAGGACTGGGTCTGTGCAATAAAACTTTCCCACCTTTAAAAAAGTAGTTCCAAAGTTGATTTTACAGTGCATCACCTTTCAACAAAGACAATTACATTCATCCCATTTGCTTATCTTCTGGCGTAGTTGCACACTTCAACTTAATTTATTGTATACTGTTACCATCCTTTGTCATCTTTAAGTCTCAGCTGTTGTATCAAACTCCATAGGACAGGATAACTGGCTTCATTTAGGCTGAACACTGGTGTGTGACCCATTGCAACTACGCCTTTATATTTCTTTTGAGAGATCTAAACCCTGCTGTCAACTTTACATCACCCTGAAGACAGGCAACAAGGGGTTATTTTCCCTTATTAAAAGTTCTACTCCTTTACTTCCAAACTGGTATTCTGGAGCAAAAAATACACATTGTTGTCTCAAGCTTTCTTTAAACTTTCATGACTATTGGGAAAGAGTGAGTCATGTGTAACTGATGAATTTCTGGTCATAATAACACACATTCATCACAAACACAGTGCTAAAAAATGAAACAAACTGAAGAAACCCTCTGATCTGTCAGTGTTTGTGGTTTGATTTGCACAGTGCTCCAAATAAAATGTTTTATAATTTACAGAATCTCAACCAGCACAGCAATAATGACATCTAATAGCGACACAATGATAAATGCCAGCTTTTAAACAGCTGACCCTGTGATATTAATGGCAGGCCGGTTGTCTGGTCTGCCCTGACATGGAGTATGATTAATTATCAGATAAATTACTCATAATAAATACATTCATTTTGCAGCAGAATGGTAACATCCATCATCGGAGGTCACAGCTGCTGTGTACAGTCACTAATCAGCGTCTCTGTCTCTGCTTCCAACTAGTTATAAAAAAAAGAAAGAGAAACATAAAGTGGACACTTGAAAAAGTTGAACGAGGAAAGATGCGGGTAAAATATTTGAGGACATGGTGATTTATAAATGTAAGATTCACCTTTAAAGAGGATGAAAAGGACCAAAACAAGAGTGTGTTGCTGTTTCATGAACTAAAGTAGGGAACATTACCCATCAACCCAGGTTATTGTTTTGGTGCAGGCTGTGAGGTGTAGCTCATTCTGCCTGAAAAAGGTGGAAAAGGAATTACAATAACTCACTGTTGATAAAATCCATTCTCAAACCCTTAAAAAGCATTGGAACATTCCTGAATATGCCAGGTAAGCTGCAGCTGTGTGCCCCTTGCATTTCTTTTTCCTATCGCTATATTTCTTTAATTTTATTTTTGTAATCTTATCTTCTGTTTTTTACATTTACCTTTGTTTTATTTTGTCTTGTCTTTACCTCCTTGTACTAGAGAGAAAACAACTGCAGAAGTCAAATTCCTTGTATGTGTTGCATACTTGGCAATAAAAAAACGATTCTGATTCTGAAACTTCCAACTCTGAGGAATAAGTTTGAACAAGCAAGTCAGGGAATTTGACAGGATTGTTACCCTTAAATTTTTTTTTCTTTTTACATAATCTTCTCTTTATTTTCATTTAGTTTCATATATATATTCTCATATACAGTATTTCCAACAAAATTCATTTACGCATGTTTGATTATGCTCCACAGTCTTCTCTCCTTCTGCCTCTTTACACAGAGGGGTAATGGAACATATATTCATGTACATATAAACATAATGAATTAAACAGAAGACAAAAACGAGACATAAGTAAAAATATGCAGATGTGATCAAGAAATCTCCCCCAAAAGAAAAAAAAAAATTAATTAATTAAAAAATCAAACTACATGTACTCATGTAAACCTAAATTTATGAACATCAGTACATAAACAGTCATGACAAATTAAATGTAGCTACTCACAAATCTTTTTTTTTCACTTGGGAAGACAAGGAATGCTAAAGGTCGTGAAATAGGTGCCCCCGCTTATATTTCTCAAGTGTAATTTTTTCTACACTTGAAGAAATTGAGAAATTTGAGTCAGGAACATGCTGAATGTTGGTGGTGATTCATTTCTCCAAAGCAGGAGTATGCATTTTTTGCCAAAGTATGTTATCATAATCAACTGTCTATATTTTTTTGAGTCCAAGTGACAATTAATTTTATCATTTCATAAATATATTTTAAATTTTCTTGATGTATTCAGGATAGCATGTGTCAGCAGGGATAAAATGCATAAATGTCAATAGGAATACAAGTGCACAATAGACCTCTAAATTTTCTCCAGGTAGTTATTACATATGTGATTAAAAGCAGATGAGTTTGTCATACAGATCATACTTTGAAAATTACCCTGTGTGCTGCACAAACAGCAACTTTTTCATTTGGACTTTAACATGCAATGCCCTTTCTTGCTCTCTTGTATTTTCCTCTTAAAGGAGACATATCATGCTTGTTTCTACTTTTCACTATGCCAGACTAGGATGCCTGTAAAGCATTTCTTCCCTCCGTACAAGTCATTTAGTTCCTTCATTGCACCACAATAGCATTCTCAAAATCCTCATTTTAGGCCATTATCAAGCTCTCATTGAAACGCTCGGATCTGAGGATGACCTACAGTTACCTCACAACGTCACAGCCCTTTGTGCTCTGATTGGTCAGTTCTATCGGGGGTAGAGCCAGCCTGTTCTTCTTCTTCTACTGTATTTTCCGGCAGGCTCAAAGCAGCGACCGCGTATTGAGTCCCCCTACAGGCCAGAGCTGGTAATGAGTGAGTGTGAGCTAGGGATCTATATACTGCTGCTGGTGGATGTGTTCCTCGGTGACAGTTTTGTGGCTAACGGACATCACAGAGGAGGAAGTGTTTTATCAGATTACTCCAATAAAAAGAAAGGTACCTCGTGTCATCATGACGTTTGAAATCTCGCGGACATCTCACAATGACCTATTATCAGAGGCATCAAATCTCGTTCTAGGATATCAGAAAAAAAAAAATCTAATTTTTTGAAAATTAAGGGGGTGTAAGGTCTTGTTTTCAAATGTATTATATTATATGTAAGTATTAAATCATGCATCAGCATGATATGTCTCCTTTAAGTGTTTACAGTCAAATGTGGGAATGTCCTGCATACGTTATGCTATTATTTTTCAACAGAGTGCATGTGTGAATGGGCTATATCTTTGGAACAGCCCCTAAAATTGCCTGAACTTATCAAAGTGAGCTCATGAGTATAATGACCCTTTTCCATTAGCCCTACTCTACTCTACTCGACTCCACCCAGCTCTACTCTACTCGCCTTGTGCTGCTTTTCCATTAGCCCCAGTCGCCTGCTCAGTGGGGTGCAGTGTCGCTGTAAACAGCTGAGCCGCACAGCGGTGACGTCATTTTGAGCGCAACACAACAATCTGTGGCTTTTTGTCAGAAACCGAGTAAAAAAGGAAAGCAGAAGAAGGCTGCAGGTGTCAAGAAGAAATACCCCTTGAGAAGCACAGGAGAGTTTTGGAAGCTATACAACAGAATGAAGCCGAGGACGAGAGCAATCGAGCTGCAAAGAAAAGATGTATGAGGGTAAGCTAATGGTAGCTACCACTAGCATGCTAGGTTGTTGCGCTCTTGACTCATCGATGATGACATTGTCTGACAGATCAGTAGCCGGCAGTCGGTGACGTCATCTTTTAGTATCAACTCTGCTCGCTTGGAACCAGAGTGGAGTAGGTGCTAAAACTAGCTTGTTTTAGGAGGTACCAGGCTAGTGGAAATACACTGCAAATCGAGTAGGGCCGAGTAGAGTAGGGCCAAGGCGTGCTAGTGGAAAAGGGCCATAATCAAAAGGGTTAGCAGGATAAATTGCCATGTTAAAAGCCTCAAATTCTCCCAAAACTGGTTCTTGAACATGACAGTGGCTTCACCATTCTCCAATGGCCTCCACAGTCCCTGGATCTCAATCTAGTACAGCCTCTCTGGGATGTGGTTGGGTGAGAGATTCACTCCATTGATCAATGATGTGCAGTTGTTTGATGCTGTCATGCAAATATGGACCAAATTCTCTGAGAAATGTTTCCAGCACCGTGTTGAATCGATGCCATGAAACATATATAAAGCTGTTCTGATGGCAAATTGGCAAATCTCTTCAACAGGGGCAGGATTCAGTGTCTACTCGGGATAATATTTGGTTTCCACATAATGCAAAGAACGATAATTAAACCTGGAAAATGGGTGGTGGTTTGTGGCACAAAATGCCCCCAAAAATTATATAAAGAACTCGATAAAATGCAGCAGTTTTGTTAGTCTGCTCAAGGTCTGTTACTTAAAAAATCAAATCTTAATTCTGTTTGTCTAAAATCTCAGTATCAGTCCAGAATTGTCACATATATTTGGCTCTTTTTGCTTTATCTGTAAATAGTGTTGTTCTAGATTCTAAAAAATGGCTTATATGAGGAAGTAATTGAATACTTTTAAACCATGACACAAACACTAAAAGTATTAAGGGCTGCATCCCTGCCTTTGCTGATGCTTCTTTTGATCAAAACAAGTCTTTGTGCGCCTCGATAAGTAGAATCCTATCACATATTACAAAGCTGATTAGAAGGACAAACTTACTCCTAACCAGTCTTTAAGTGTAAAGCCCATGTCACAACTAAGCTCTTTGGATTTATTTAGTTTGTCTTGTACATCCTCCAAAACATACCACCTACTAACCAGATAGACCCCACAGCAGGCTAACATCTGTACTGACATGCTAGGTCAAGCCTCAGCTCTGCCTGAAAGGTTTGATCTCTGACCTACTGCACATTCAGACACCAGGGTGGCGTATCATTGAGCTAAAAAGCTGATATTTCCCACCCTGGACAAAGACAACGCAAACACAACGTAGCCAGTCGGGTCCCCAGACGACGGAGCACCAGAACTGAGCAACAGCATCAACAGCAACCCCCCCCTCCCAACAAGTCCTTCCCTCCTCACATATAAGTGGACGGACAGTTGTTGGCCTTTATTGTCTGAGCATGAAACCAGGGACACATGTTGGGTGGTAAAAGTGTCAAGGCCTGACTGAGGAGCCATTGTATCGGTCTCCAGAGGTCGCGGTCGGCCTTTGTCTCCAGTGTTGTTCATCATTAGCATATCAATATTCAAAAGGGGATGATGGTGGGCAGAGGTGGCAGCCCTTTTTAGCCTGGAGTAGACCCTTGTGCACAAATAAAGAGCACTGCAGTGGAGTCTGAGGGGCCAGCTGTTGAGTTAGGAGCATTTAGGATGACAGCATTTTTCATACTTTTACTTTTTTTCATGGCCCGGTATAAAAAGGCATTTCCCTTATTTTAAAATTGGAAGCATCGATTAGTCCCAACATGTTTTCTTTTAACCCCCTGTCCTTCAAACTAAGAAATAGATTTGCAACAGATTGTTTGTTCATATAATTGTGTTCCTTCCTTCATTCAGATTTTACTTTTCAGATAATGTAGATATGTTTGTCAACCTGCTGGTTGGCTTGCCCGTTCAAGGTTGTACTGGGCATGAATGGATTTCTTTCATTTCTGCAACATTTTTTTGTATGAAGACATCACAGAGAGCAAAATTTTGATATGTGGATGTTGACCCAGTTTACTGAGGATAGATAGATTTTTTAATCATATATTTTTCACTTTAACTTTATTATGATTGTCAGAGAATCTGGAAAATATGTCAAAAGCTTTTTCTTACTCAGATGCATGCTGTTAGATTTCCGTGAAGCTATGCAGCAACGATTTACTCCCGTTTTTTTCTAGTTTTCAAACAATTATATTCATGCACAGCAGCACCTCCCTGTGGATACATATTGGTGTTATAAACAGTATACAGACAGGCAAATAAGGAAAAACAAACAACAAAAAAATCAAACTTTCAGAATTTCAAATACAGTGGTTATTCAGAAAAAAGTCAACCACACGGTTACGGTGCCAGTCAAAGGGTTAAAATGATTTAGGGAATTTCATCTCTTTTTTTCAAATATTTTTGGTGCTTTTTGGCATTTATTAATGGTGGACAGACAGTGCATAGACTTGGAAAGGCGGTTGAAAATAGAGGAAGAAAGGGTACATTAGCCTCAATGCATGCATAGTAGCACCTTAAAAGGTTTCATCTCATGTTTTATGACAGTAGACAGAGTTTGACAAAATAAGCGGGGAACAACTCACAGGAGCCATGGGTTGAATTTAAACCAAGTTGACCCTCTAAACCTGGCAAAGATATGAACATACTTTGTTATTATTTGATAACAAAAGAAATGATATTACCCATTTCTAAGGCCCCATTTACACAGAGGTGATCCACTGAAATTGCAGTCTGTTTTTAATTTTTTTTTTTTTAAAGGTTTTAAACTTGACCAGTGTTGTTATAACAACAGCTGACATGCACTTTATATAAAGTGCATGTACTGTGCACGAAACAACCATACTTTTAACTGTAGAATTATTAGCTTCTGATAGTTTGCACATTGGAACCTGTTTCAGATCCTCCTCTTTTCAGGCATCCTAAACTGGTGCTGGGTATTTCCAGCAACCTGGCGATGCGATGCAATGTGATATGATATGATATGTATCCTGAAACATGTAAATTGTGAACAGGGACTATGCTTTTGACATAATTCATAACACGCTTGTTTTTTATTACAAGAAGAAAAAGAACAAGGATGAGTTTTAAATTATTCTACAACTTAAGAAACTAACATTCAGGTCCTCAAAGATTGTAGACCCAAGTTCAAATTTGTATCATGTACTTCATCATGTAGCTTGGCTTCTACTTTGAACTTTGCCATTACCTTTGACATTACCCGAAGCGTATTGACAACCACTGTCAAAACATCAATGATTCAGTCAGTGATTCTGTCAAATCTGTATCGATAAACATATCACCAAGGAGTGCATGACGATATTTTGCTATATGGATGAGAGTGAGACATTTCATATCAATGTTTTAGGGAAGTAACTGTAATGGAAAGTGTATTTGTCAAAGCATCAACATTTTGATACTGCCATCCTTTAATTTAGGTTCCCTGTATTAACTATGATTTGCAAACGTATTCAAGTCTAGAGGGCAAGCTGTGGAGTTAAAACCTCAGATGAAGCCTTTTCTTTATATAGCCATATCTGCTTCAGTTTCAAAAGACACATGCTCTCTTGAGGAAAGGTCTAAAAGTTAGTCAAACTGTCTAATTAACCCATTGGCAGTGTATCTGCATCCTGTTTTCTTCTTATACATTTTAATAGCTGTTATATTCTGTCACCTGTTTGAGTTGACTCTGCATTATAGAGTATGTCTCAAGACAGCCAGCTGACAGCGTAGACCAGGGGTATTCAAACTATGTCCTGGGGGCCAAATACGGCCTCCAGCCCATTTTTAATTGGGACACGAAACAGTTGGATGAATAAATACATTTTGACGACAACAGCAAATACCAACAATCATGCACATTTTCTGCCATATTAACTTTGTCAAAAGGTCTCTGTTACAAAGCCTACAGCAATATTAATCTTCAAGCACCAACATTCTTGCAGTTTACTCTTGTTTTGTGTCTGACAGTGAAGATAAGCCGTCAGTGTCTCCCATCTCTGCTTCTCAGAAGGTCATACTCGCCCTGACTGGGTGTGAATCCAGTGGTAACCCGGAGTTACAAGGGCCCTTGACAGGTGATAACCCACACGATGCACTAAAAGGGAGAAAGTGACTCAGTCGTTCATGTATTCCTCTTCACGCGGCCCTCGATGTAAAAAGTTTGACACCCCTGGTGTAGACCATCCACCATATTTGTTTTCCTCTGAAGTAATGTTTTTTGTAAGTTTCTGTGAGATCTTGAGCCTTTCCATTGCCATAGTAAAGCCTCAGTCACACATTCCCGTTTCTCATGGCGATTGTGCACGACTGTCATAATCCTGATGAAACGTGCTTTGGTCGTGGTGCATGCGCTACTTGGTCTGGATCAGCCTTGTATAGTTGTGGATGAAAGACGGGAAACATGGAAGGGTCCCGACAGTTTTGAAGTGTTCAAAACTGTGGTGGAGAATCGCCGCTCTCAGTATAGCGGGATGGAAGCCTAATGCAGTCCTAAGGTGAACAGTATTAGCGTGGCATGTATGGAGCTCAAACGGGCCGATCGTGGCTCAATCCTGAAAGCTTTATGAGGATGACTGACAAGGACGTATCCGTTTGTGCTTCGACTGTGTCCTGTTCAAGACGGCGCAAGCGACGGGGCTCAGTCGGGGCTTACGTGACGCGAACTGAGCTCGAGCGGAGCTGACGTCGTGTCAGTGGGAAGAAAATTCAAGGAGTCCTCGTCATATCGCTGTATTAACCTAGCTGGAGCAGGACGAACGCCCCCGAAGCGCTGTAGAAGCACTACTGACGGTGTATTTACGGGGTGTGTCCAGGGGTGAGACAGTCATTTCATCCTGTATCATAGCGCTCACACCAGCCTCATCAATTGTGTACAGTCGTGCACAGTCGCCATGGGATACGGGAATGTGTGACTTAGGCATAATATAAAACACAGTGGGTGTGGTCTTTCCCCAGGCTGTTTCATCTTGCATTTAGAGAATTGTGATGTTAAAGTTTGATTGAAGTATCCTTATGTCCTAAATTCTAAATTTAACATTCAAACATAACAGCTAATATAATCACAACCCTGGAGGCAATTAGGTTAACCAACCAAAGCCAAAACCACTTTTTAAACATCCAGAAATACTCCAGGGCTCCTTCAGTTTACATATAGCACTAGTGAACCGTGTCTTCAGTCCATCTTGGTGAATAACAATGGCCTAAATGGTGTCACCCCTCCAGCTTCACCCCTCCCTCCTCGACTCAGGCCAGCTGACCCCAGGACTGGCAGGCCGGGGGACAGTTAGCCTCATATGTTATTGTGTATGTGTGTGTGCGGGGCAAAGCCAGCAGAGAGTGTCGGTTACTCCGAGGGCCAAGCGGAAAAGCGGTTGGGCAGTTTAGCCAGCTGCTGGGGGAGCGAGCCGCGGGCCGGCCTGGTCAGTGAAACCTTGCCAGATGGAGCCATTTTCCAAACAATGAGAGCTGGTGGCTATGGTTGGAGTCCGGGGACGCAGAGGGTGGGCCTTTAGCTACAGTATATGACTGCAGAGAGGGTTGGAGAATGTTGCTTATGTCAGCATCTTGGCTCCCTTTAGGTTTCGAATCTTGCTCCTGCACCTTCTTAACATGTCTATATGGCATGAATGGATCCAAACCTCTTAAAAAAGGAAAGCACAACACCCCAACAATGACTTTATGGCGTGCTTTCCTTTTCATATTCACCTTTATCCTCCAACAGAATGAACCGAGATGAATCCTTCCCTCCATCTTTTCTCTTCTCCCCATCCAAAACACACCCGCTCTCCTCTTCTTTCCCTCCAGACAGCAACAGGCCGAGGTGTCCGGGGACCGGTCCGCTAAAGAGTAACCAAGCCTGGGTAATGAGGCGTGTGATTGGTCCCCTCCCTCCTGAACAAGGCCAGTCTTTTGGAGGACATGATTGATCATGACAGGAGCACAATGGCAGCCTGGTGTCAGAGGGGTGGGATGGGTGCACACGGACCCCCCGCGGCCACGCTCGCTCACCCAACTCAGCTGTTGCACATGTATGCACATATATGTATGGCGTAGGAAGCATGCGCAATGACACGTACAAACAAAGCCAGGGCATGTGTGACAATATGTGCGTGTAAAAACAATGACAGCTAGTTGGAATACATTTTGAATGTTGTAGTATAGATGGAAAATCCTCATGGGAGAAAGGTTGAAGTTGCACCAATGATCAAAATTAAGTGTGTGCTTTTAGTTTTTGGATGGCACAAGTTTTAACAATACAGTACCCTTAGTTGTGCTATGCTGTTAATAGCTCCTTATTGTGTGAGCACTTATCAGACACACAGTGCATGGTTTTAAATTAGTTTTCCAATAATACTGAACACATTTGTACTCAATTTCAGGAGATTTCACACCATTATGCTGTTATCTTTGGTCAACCATGCTCATTTTCTTATAACATGTAAATTTTACCATTTTCCTAGCTATCTTGTTACTGGGAATAGGGGAGAGCTACAAGTTATTACTCATACAAAAATTAGCAGAGATGCTAACAGCTTCAGTAGCAGTTTATCAGTTCTGGATTGCATTTCTTGCAATTAAAAAATGTAAAACAACACTATAAACTCTTCAAAAGAAAACATATTTTTGCTCCACCCTTGATATGTTTTGCCAAGAGTTTGTTTAACTGTGTGGCTCATGTTTTGTCCTTTACACTGTGACAGTAGCATCGACGTACAACATTACCTGATTGGCCTGTAGAGAGTGTTACTGATGGAGCAATCGTCCAATCACCTACTCCCAAACACTTTCTATGACCTTTTACCAGATGAACTCGTGGCATATATTAAACAGTCCATCATGTGTTGAGTTAACAGTGTCCTTGATTTTTATTTTTTTATAGGGCTGCACCAGGCTACTTTTTTAATCAAAGAGTACAGGAATTTGGCTAAGTACATTTATAATTGAGAAGTGCTTTTGAAAATTTTGGCAAATATATATTTTTGCTTTAAACCCCAGAAACAAATTATATAGGTCTTGACAGTCTATGCTTGTCCTTTTTCCTCCTCAAAAACAAAACTGATACTGTAATGTCACAGCAGCTTCTGGTAGATACATCAGATATATTCTGCTTCTGCATTGATGTAGAATTATTAAGGCTAAGTCATGATCCACTGATTAAAAAATTATACTTTGCACCCAATTGGAAAGGGACAAATGCAAGGGACATGCAAACTACTCCACAGCATCCAAACACACCCAATACCTGTAGTAGTTTCTGCGTTATAATGACTTAGCTACTTTACTAAAGTTCATCTATTGGTTATCTGCACTGCTGTATCCCATAAAGCTGGTGTCCATCCCAGTTGATTGAGTCCATCCAAACTGCAAACGCTTCAGACAGGAACTGAATCTACGTTGTGAGGCAGGTGCATTGGAAAGGAACAAACTGATCAAAATTACAAGCAAACTCCTGCATCAATATATTTAGTGATGTGAAGAAATATATTCAAGAGCCCCCCATGCACAGCTCACCTACTGATGTCCCAAGTGGCTGCAGGAACATGTCTTGGAAACAGAAATGATTGTGTATGTGATAATGTACCATTAAGCTAAACATAGTTTTGAAGACTTGTTTCATAAACTAACCCTCGAGTGAGGAGGTGAAAACATTTATTTGTTCCTTTTTAACCTGCAAACAGAAGTAGTGGAAAGGTCAAGGCTTTCAACATCATTGGATACTGTGGTAACTTTTGATAACCTCACTTCTTCATTTCATAGAGTGGAGCGGTTTTTCTGCCATTTTGTTCAAAGTTGCCTTGGATTAGATGACAAGCACCAGAACTTTTACCTCCATCCAGGAGGTTATGTTTTTGCTGTTGAATGTTTGTTTGTTTGTCTGTTTGTTAGCAAGATTATGCAAAAAGCTGCACTATGTAAGATTCCGGCTTTCAGCTCTTTGGGGGCCTCTGTGGTCGTTGAGTGTAACTGCTTTGTTGTACACCAACTTGCATTTGTTGACATACAGAGGGAGGAGAAGCAAGCCGGCAGGACTTCACAAGAGACAAATAAACCATGTGGACTGATAAGATGCAGTCTGATCATGTTTCTATTCAAATAGATCAGTATGTATTTACAAGTCCAACAATAACAAGGCTAAATCAGCATCGGTCGGTTGCAGTCACGCCAGCAAGTGAACGCCGGGCCAAAATTGATCCCTGTCTGGGTATTTAGCTTGTTACTCTCCAGCTTTCCTTTTTCATCTCTTCCAATAAAACTTTTTTCTTTGTTTTTTTCACTGCCTTTGCCATGATAACAGCTTGGCTTTCTTCTTCTTCTTGTTTAACGCTGGGTGGCAACCAAAGTCAGAGGAGCGTTACCACCACCCACTATGCAGGAGTGTGAGCCAGAGCTCCCTGTTTCCATTAGGAAAATAAGTGCATATTTACTTTAAACTCAATTCTGTTCATTAAGTCTGTTTAAAAAAAAAAACAACTACTTTATATTCTTCTATTACCAATGTTTAGCTTTCACCTCGAGAGGGAAGTGACGTACGCCATAAAGCAGTCAAAGCAGTAAAATGTGTAGTTCTTTAGTGTGGAAGTGTTCTACCATCCACACTGAAGTTACATAGTGCCAGCGAAGGTGATGCAGACTACCTCAGAACATGGCAGAGGTGTCATTCAACCTGTTGAAATGTTATGTACCATCAGAATGATGCTAGATATATTATATTAGGGTGGAGAAAGATACTTAGTATTGTTTTAACATTGAATTTTAAAAAACAATGTCATTTTGTAACCAATTTGCTTCAAATTTTACAGAATATTTTGGGGACCATGTCTCTATCATCAAGACAAATTTAATTTGGATCCAATTTAGATTAAAGTCCCACAAAAACATTGAACTTTATAATGAAAAATCCCATTTGCGATATTCAGATACTAAGAGTTTGGTCTGGCTCCTGCCCTATCATGGTTCTGTTGATCCAGAATTACATCTTACATGTTTTTTTTTTTAAAGCAGCTACCAGAACTGATCTGCTTGGCGGAGGTCTGAGTGCTTTTCTAGTCATCTCTGTGGTTTTTAAAGTAGGTGTTGGCGCCATTTGATTTTACTAGAAATTCTAAATCCTGGTGTTGTGGTGACTCTGATGCTGCTTGGATTCTTGCATGAGCAAACATGCAGGTAAAACATCTCCTATTATACCTGAAATACAACTCAAAGTGTACACTTCACTTCATCCCTTCCTCTGAGGGTGAAGTGCTCTCACTTGAGAGCAAACAGAGGTCTCATACACAGGGGACCGTTTGTTCTTTTGAAGTGATCCTTGAGGGAAAACACTGGTCACACACCACAGCACTCCTGGGCCCGTTGAACCTGCTCATATTCAACGTCAAAAATCAAGTTCTGATAGATTTAAAAGGCCGGGTGTTGATAGACGAGGGCTTCCTCAAGTAGGGACCCAGGTGTATGAATGCTTCGGCAATTTACAGTGATGATGCTCCAGATTATGAAGACAAACAAACCAAATAAAAGCTTCACGAGGGACACTCGTCTTAATATGCATGCATGAAAGCTGAAACATGAAAAGATGTGGCCTCACGAGTGTGTGCATCACATTGGCTTGTCATATTGCCTCTATTAACTTTCATTAATATGACTATTTGAGCAAACATTTCCTCAATAAGTTATGTTCTAATGATTAAATTCAGGGAAATTATTCAAAAATTAAGCTTTAGATTTGCCCTGAATAGTTGCAATCCTTTAGAGGTTATAAAGCTACTCTCTTTTTTGTTTACAATTTTAAAACCCCTACTATTTAAATATACTTCACCAATTTTGTGACAACAAAATGTTTTTAGTTTTGATTAAATTGAATAAACTAGAAAGCACTCGGTGGGCACAAACCTCCTCCAAGTAGGCCTGGGCAAAACAATCAATAAGATTTAAAAATTGGGTTGGCAAGTATTTTACATTCGCACTTTGAGGCACTTTTCTCAGTACTTTGTACACTTTTACATTTTTTACAACAAGAATTGAGATTTTTATTTTTTTACAACAAGCATTACCTCATTTTGTTATCTTCATAGTTAATTCAAACAAGTGTATAAAACTACAGTGCACAGGCACTTTGTGTTGATTTTTTTGACCTGGAGGCACTTTAAATGTATATTTTATGTATAAATAAACGTGTATTTTGGAAATAACTTCACAGGGAGTAGTTCTTTCATTTTAAATGGGGCGGGGGCATCGAATCGAATCGTGAATCGAGTTTTTTTTTTTTTTTTTTTTTTAGAAACGAAGATTTTCTACCACCAAGGTACCACCCAGCTCTCCCACCAAGGTAGCTCATACTGCTGTCACATATATAAGCAATAGTTCCATGATAAAGCAACCATAATAATATGATTCCTTGACCCTTGAAACCCAGGGCAAACACTTGGAATTACACTCAACAAAAATATAAACGCAACACTTTTGTTTTTGCTCCCATTTTTCATGAGATGGACTCAAAGATCTAAAATTCATTCCAGATAAACAATATTACCATTTCTTTCAAATGTTGTTCACAAATCTGTCTAAATGTTTGATAGTGAGCACTTCTGCTTTGCTGAGATAATCCATCCCACCTCACAGGTGTGCCACATCAAGATGCTGAACTGACATCATGATTAGTGCACAGGTGTGCCTTAGACTGCCCACAATAAAAGGCCACTCTGAAATGTGCAGTTTTGTCTCACAGCAAAATGCCACAGATGTCGCAAGCATTGAGGGAGCGTGTA
Source organism: Scarus forsteni (assembly GCA_036419115.1). Taxonomy (NCBI): domain Eukaryota; kingdom Metazoa; phylum Chordata; class Actinopteri; order Labriformes; family Labridae; genus Scarus; species Scarus forsteni. The sequence continues at coordinate 11,566,479 of JAZDUH010000359.1, read as the reverse complement.
ACTGGCATGCTGACAGCAGGAATGTCAACCAGATCTTTTGCTCGTGCATTGAATGTTCATTTCTCCACCATAAGCCGTCTCCAAAGGCGTTTCAGAGAATATGGCAGTACATCCAACCGGCCTCACAACCACGGACCATGTGTAACCACACCAGCCCAGGACCTCCACATCCAGCAGGTTCACCTCCAAGATCGTCTGAGACCAGCCACTCAGACAGCTGCTGAAACAACTGGTTTGCATAACCAAAGAATTTCTGCACAAACTGTCAGAAACCGTCTCAGGGAAGCTCAACTGCATGCTCGTCATCCTCATCGGGGTCTTAACCTGACTCCAGATCGTCGCCGTAACAGCCTTGAGTGGGCAAATGCTCACGCACAACAGCGTGTACCAGTTCCCAATAATATCCAGCAACTTCGCACAGCCATTGAAGAGGAGTGGACCAACATTCCACAGGCCACAATTGGCAATCTGATAAACTCCATGCAAAGAAGATGTGTTGCACTGCATGAGGCAAATGGTGGTCACACCAGATACTGACTGGTTCTGAGTCCCCAGACTCCCAATAAAGCAAAAAAAATGCACATTTCAGGGTGGCCTTTTATTGTGGACAGTCTAAGGCACACCTGTGCACTAATCATGGTGTCTGATGAGCATCTTGATGTGCACACCTGTGAGGTGGGATGGATTATCTCAGCAAAGCAGAAGTGCTCACTGTCACACATTTAGACAGATTTGTGAACAATGTTTGAGAGAAATGTTAATATTGTGTATCTGGAATGAATTTCAGATCTTTAAGTCCATCTCATGAAAAATGGGAGTAAAAACAAAAGTGTTGCGTTTATATTTTTGTTGAGTATATGTTGATATTGTCATTTGTTTGACAGTTGAAAATCTATCTTTAGGTAATGGCGGTTGTCTGGACCACCACCAAATCAAATCATTTTTAAGGTTGGCCATTCCCAACATCTCCTAAAATATTGCCAACAGACACCAGCAAAAACATAACCTCTTTGGCAGAGCTAACAACCAATATGTGGTGTTTAGGACTTTTAATTTTTTTACTTTGGAATCAAACAAGTATCCGTATCATGTGATCCATCCATTGTCTACACCACTTTTCCCTTTCGGGGTTGCAGGGGGCTGGAACTTGACATTGGGAGAGAGGCAGGATCCACCCTGGACCAGGGGTAGCCAGCAGGGTACTCACAAGCACCTGGTAGCCTTTATGGAGCCTCTGGGTGCCCCAGGGAAATTCAAAATGAGCACAAAAGAGACCTGTTAAAGCCTTATGTGACAACCAGGGCGCTTAGGTCATCGAACGAGTTGCTCCTGGCAGTGCCTCGGACAAGGCTCTCCACTCGTGGGGACAGAGCCTTCGCGGTGGAGGCACCAAAGCTGTGGAACAGCCTACCTGTCCAGGTTAGAGCTGCACAGTCAACTGAGCACTTTAAAAGACAACTAAAAACCCATCTTTATTCTTTGGCGTTCAATCCCAGCTAAACGAGTAATCTTTTTTTTAATCTTTTTTGTCTTTGTATCTTTTATCCCTTATATTTTATTCCCCATCCTCTCCATCTTTTACTCTACTTTTATAATTTTTATTCTTATCTTATTTTATTTCTGTTTTTATGCATATTTAATGTTTGGCTCATTTTAATTCTTTTTACTGTTTTTATTATCATGACTGTTTTATTATCATTACTGGGTTTTTAATATAAAGTGTATGAGAGATTATTTTGTACCCCTGTACAGCACTTTGGTCAACCGAGGTTGTTTTTAAACGTGCTCTACAAATAAACTTTGACTTGACAAGTTCACACCACAGAGCCTTTAGTTTCTGTTACATTTTGCAAGTAAACCATACCTGCATCATTTAAAATTGACTTTTTTCTTTGAACTTAGGTCTGTCCACTTGTACTAAAACAAATCACATAAAACTGCTTTACATAAGGTAAGTTTTACATAAATTAAACTGTTAAAAATACACCTCAGTATAATTTGCTTGAATTATTTCTTAATCAGTAGTAACAAGTATTGTCATTTACAGCAAAAAGTAAACATTCAGTGCCATATGTAGCCTCCTAAATGCACAGCATGAATTTTTTTGAAGTGAACTATGCATAATTATATTGATCAGAAACATTAAATTAAACAGGTAGCCCTCTGTAACACTCCTCATGCCCAGAAAGGCTGGCAACCATTCACTCATCCACACCTATAAGCAACTTAGAACCTACGCATGCACAAGGAGAAAATCTAAAATTACACAAACAGGCCTTGACATAGAGTTTGAACCAGCAAACTTCTTGCACATGCACTATAAGATATTTAATGATCATCACATGGTGGTCATCAACAGCTTGTGCATCTTTGATATGCATTGTATTGTCCATGGTTAATAATACAGACTGTCAGCTTCTAGTGTATGAAAGAAAAAGTAACGCAGGCCTGTTGTTGTGTTTGCAGTCTAAGCTCCTTTCATGCTTCCTCTAGATTTACCAACAGTTCTCCCTTAATCTGCACAAAGATCCATACTGACATGTCCGCTGGAGATTACAACCGATTAGAGCACAAAAACTTCTCCTCTCAGTCATAAAAACAAACATGCACTTTACATTTCTGAACCTTGACATCCTGGGATCCACAGGAGCTCGAGCCAGTGGGGGGTGATGGGATAAGAAAGACAAACATGGCGGATTTCTTGTGAACTTCCAGAGGTTAATTGCCCTGAGTGGACTAATGAACAGCGCAGCTCTAATTGGCTTACAGCGGTCTGTGTGCTGGCGTGCTGGGCGAGGAAAATTGAATCAAAGCTGGAGGTCTGCGTCGCTGCGGTTTGGCGCTGCTGCGTGGCACTTAATTGGCACGAGCTCAAAGGAGTGCGCGATGGCACGAGGCCAAGACAGGCGGGCAACTCTGCGCAGGCGCACGAGTTTGTGTTTTGAATTTCGCTGGGAGTTAGCGTTTACATCAGTGACATTTTATAGATTTTGTAGAGAAATACAGACGCAATATGTAACTCTACTAACATATGTGTGTGTTGGTATAGACTTAGCTTAATAACTGTGATTTCAACTGTGAATTAAAAGTATTTTTGTAGAAAAAGTCGGTCAAACTTATGTCTTTAGGCTCGAGTTTGGCTTGGAGTTTAAGAGAGAATGACCGATTTAAGCTGTACTGTAAAATTATTAGAAACAGAAATATAACCTACAACATTTACAAAATGTACTGGTCTTGCCTTTTTGATATGAAACAAAGATTTTAACTTTTTTCAATCATATTTACCCCCACGGAAAATGCTTACTAAGCCAAAGCTTGCAAGTTTTCACCTAAAATGCAGAAAAATTGAGGAAATATTTCCTTCAAATCTTGTTAATGCCAGTGATTTAGAGACTTTAGTTTTGGTTTGGTTGTAAATTAGACAGGGATTTGGCAATTAGCTGGGTTTTTTTGGTGGGAAATAAGCATATTTAACCCAAACAGAGATCTTTGCACTTACAGAGGCTTCTTTATGAATCGTGTAGGTTTTTGAAGTAGGGGAGACCGGTGTTGGTTGACACATGGTTGGTCGTCACATTTTTTATTCCAGCCAACCACAGCACGCTGTTTCATTGTGTTCTCTTTTCCTATCTTGATTAATGCCACAGTTATTTCTATCAATAATTCTTGTGGATCGAACACAAAACACTGAGTATGAAAGACAGTTTGGGATTTTTGTCTGTCTGATTAACTTTTAAGTGAGATTTGATTTCAGTTGGTAGTTCTCACATGATCTGTTATGTTAGAATTTCAGTTTTACAGAGAAATGGAAAGTATGGGTGCTGATAACTGAGTGCTCAGTGTAGGTTCCAGTCCTGCTACATGTCCTCCTTCCCTCACTAAATCCCTCTCCTACTGTCTAATGTGCTGAAAATCATATTTTTAAATGGGAAGAAGAAGTTTCACTTTAAGTCTAGTTATAACTTGCTAGTTTCCTCTATATGGCAGCTGGCATGAAACATGTCAAGCAGTCCAGCAGAGATGATTTTCACACATTTATAAGATTAGAGCTCCAGAGCAGGGAACATCAACTGCATTTGTACAAGCATTTTCTTTTTATATGCACCCAGTCCTAAATTTGACAAAAAGATAAGGGGAATAAAAAATATTATAAACATATTTTGTCCTAGTTTTGAGCTTCATGATGTGTCAAACACTAAGCTTATTGTACCTTAACCCAGTGTTTTTGTTAATTATTGTCATCATTATTTTCGTCAACAATCTTTTTTCCGCTGATGAAAAACTAGACAGTGACTAAGAGAAACAAGTGCACATGGACAAAAACTAAATTAACTGACATTTTCATTAACAAATTAAAACTAGGCAAAATGTTTGACAGAGACTAAATCCAATCAGACCTTATTTGGTCATGTAGGAAGTAGGAACAAGTTCGGAATATATCCAATCTAAGCTACTTTGATTGAAAGGTTGACTGTTTCATTTTATCCAAGAGTTAAACATGACTTCAGAGATTCAAGGAGACATAAAATATGCCTTGCACTTTACACTTTATATTTTAGTCCACTAAATATACAGTCCATCAACTAAAATGTTGAGAAATTGTATCATCTACTGTAAAATTAAAGCAATTTAAATGATTACAGTGTGAATTATTTTGAAATACAATACATTTTAGGCAAAGAACTAAACTGAATTATAAAGTGCTATCAAAATTAACAGTGTGTTGACCTTTATGGACTTTGTTAACCTAAGAGGATTTAGATATTGTTTTGATTGAAAACGGTTTCATAGACTTTAATGTATTCTTCAGACATTTTAGACCTGTGAAGATATGCTCATGGGCATATTTGGCTTGATAAAATACAAACTAGTAATAACTATTTCCCCCTCTTTTGCTTTTGGATAATGCTTTCAGGTGTTACATCACTTACAAAAATGCAAATTAAGAAAAAAATCCCTAAGTAGCCCAGGCTCATTGCGTTTTAAACTATAAGGCTTCTTTTAAGTGAGCGCACGCACTTGTTTATATCCTGCATAGTTCCCCCACAGCTCCACTGAAGTTAACCCAACGGCATGTCCCCTCAGACCTCTTGTTGTGTCATTAATGCGATGCGGTCTATTTTTAACCAGACAAAGGAGAGACGCAGAGCTGGAAACGCACGACAACAATGTCCGAGCAAGGTGCCCAATTGCTCTATTGTGCGCCATGAAAGACGGACACGTGCACCACAACATAGATAACCAAGGAGAGGGGAGGGGAAGTGGGTGTGTGAGGGGGGTGGAAGGAGCACACACACACACACACACACACACACACACACACACACGCCTCCTGTCCCGCTTAGAGAAACTCCCCCTTCAGCACCCTGGACAGAGGCAGCACCCATGACCAAACATCACTTCAGTTTGGAGTAAAGACGCACTCAGGCTGCCGCGCGCACTTCGGCATTCCACTTTTCAGCCTCAGCCCGATTTTTTTAACATCACAGGAGCCAAAACAGAAACTTGATGCGTGTGCAAAGTTTTCATCCTCGGTGGTTGTCGACAGGAGAGACGAGCCTCAGCGTTTTCCTCAGAGAAGTTAATTTTTGAGAGGATAAATTCACCGGGAAGCTTCGGTTCCACAGCGAGAGAGACCTTATTCTCAAGAGTCTGAATCCTCCTCCTTGTGGCGTTACTTGTGAAAGAAAAAGCGACACAATGTTGCTTGAACACCCGGGGTCAAGCTGTCAAAACACGGGGAACTTCTCCCGCTACAGCTCGGGTCAAGGTAAGAACTAACACTTCCAATTTTCCTTCCTGCATAACCTTAATTTAACCCACAAATAACAGCACACTGCAGCAAAAGTCGAACTAAATTGTCAATCTTTGTTGCCATAACTGTGTAGCTGGGTTTTCAGGGTGTTAATTGGGGTCCTGGTGTTTTAAATGACTTAAAATTAGGCGTGAAATGTGACGGACTGTAACATGAAGAGCAAATCGGCACAGCAGGACTCAAGGCGCTTTTGTGAGCTTTAACAGCCGTAGAGTTTCTGAACTGTTCAGTCTAATCAGAAATGTTTCCGCAATTCTGTAAAAATAAAGGGGGGCATACTTAAATAACCTTATGCTTGATTATTCTCAGTCCAGATCAAGTCAGTATATAAGGTAAATTAACTTACAATGGACTTGTGAATCGTATTTTCGCCCACTTTGACAACATGAGTGTTTAAAAAAGACAAATAAATGACTAATGAACTAAAGAAATCCGAATCTGCATGACATGTTGATCAAATCAAAAACAGAAAATACAACAAAATAGAAATCAAATTCCTCAGATGTAGCCTTTGGAGGCTGTCAACTTATTTTATTCTGAAAAGATACCGTAGTAAGATTAATACGAGGGCACATCATGTTGAATATTTCTTGTTTGAAACGATACCCATTTGCATTGAAAAAAAAAATACGAAGACATAAAAACTAAAATATAAAAACGGTGTTTTTCAGCAGATCATGAGATTGTGCTTTTATAAACAGGAACTTAAGTTATCTTAAGAGTTTACAGAACTGACATAATAAGATAAAACAACGTAGCAGAAGTCATTGGATTGTGCCTTGCAGCTTTTCTTGTTTTTTTTTTTATTCTGAAACTGTAATTCTTTTAGATAAGGGGCACATGCTTATAATAGATAAATCCTAATATAAGGGTTAACCTCATTACAAAAATCAAGCTTGTTAACATCTTATAATTGGAGAACTACCGTAATTCCAGGAATATAGGACCACACACTTTGTGTTTGGTTATTCCTTAGATTATATAAGGTTGTGGTCATTATGAGGGAATAATAAAAATGAAAAATAGCCTTTCTAGTCAAATCAAAGTCCTTTGGCTGAAACTAACAACACAAAGAGAACTGTTTAACTGGCAAAATAAATTAATTTTGGTCAAATTTTCTCAGAAAAATACTTAAATAAAGATTTAAGGCTTTCATTTATAATTATTGTTCCCATCACAAAGATCTGCAGCACAAGAGATCAGTTCATTAGTGGACCATCGTCCCTGGAAAAAATAGACTTTTCAAGTCATTTTTCAGTTTTAACTTTATAAGGAGAAGACTGAAGCAGCATTGTATCTCTACACATAGAAATGTCCTTATAAAAATACGATAAAAAGCAATCATTCTATCAATATTAAAGCCTAAAATTAATTGTACTGATTGTTTAATAAATTAACAGTTTGTATAAAAAAGTTTTCATGATCTATATCAACTGAAACTTAAACCAGGCTTTTAAAAATAATAACGTGTGATCAAAATGTGATTTTAACTTTAAATGAGCTTTCTGACAGAAGAAATGGAAATCTTCGTCTCTTATTTTGCCGTATTATATTTGGCACTTGAAAGATGTTGCTGTTCACAGTAAAGAGATAAAAACAGCTTTAAAACTTATTTAAGAAAAATAGAAAAATAATCCTACAAAACACTCAAAATGTTAGAAAACAAACTGTCTCCTGCAGATTATGTAACATTCAAGAAGCTTTAGGCTTTGTGTCTGTATGAGTTCAAGTTTGGCAAAAGCCATTTATATTCTGTCTTTTGGAACATTTTGATGGAGTAACTGGATGAAAATTTCCTCAAGGATCAAAATCATTATTCTGCCCAATAAAATATTATGTATTGAGATTATTATTATATTTATTCATATTATCATCAATGCATCTGAATGTATTTTTGTTCAATAAATAAACTGAAGTCGTGTTATCTTATTTGGGTAAATTAGATGCCACTTTTTTTCAGTACAACAATATGATGTTACAGAAAAATAAAATCCATCAAGTGGAATGTGGGATTTAATGGAAAGCTTACCAATTTTTGATTTTTTTATTATTATTTTTTTGTTATCGTGACACCCTTGTTGAGATTTTAGATTTTAGTGCGAAAGTCCTGTGGGATAGTCTATATTCAGTCTTTGAAACTTGTTTTGGCCATTTTTTATTAATTATTTTATTCTGTTGATGTTATGTAAGAGTAATTGCCGTTGTGTAATTATTCTGCACGTACTTAACTAACAGTGGATCATAGAAATAAGCATTATTAATTATTTTCACAATATAAAAGTCAGACTACAGAATCAACACAAAAAGCCTGTTAAACTAAACTTAAACTCGAACAAATAAAATAATAAAGGAACTATTGTCACTGCGCATTTACGCCTCTTAAGTGAAACAGAAAGACTCAACAGTTGCAGGAACGCCTCCATTCTCCTCTGCCCTCTCCGCAGGCTGTTTCTGGGCGTTTTTTGGTGCGTTGTTGCGTGCCGTGGACGTTATGAATCTGTAATGAGGCCTCATTGTTGGAGCATCACACCAACAGATGTTATGCGCGTGCTGTCATTTCACACCGCCGCTCGCGGCTGAAACGGGAGCGGAGGGATACGGGGAGAGCAGCGGAGGGATATGCAGAGAGCAGCGGTGTGTATGTGTGGGTTTGGGTGCTTCTGTGTGTTAACGACAGACTGTCGGCAGGAAGAGGGTGCTCCCACCCCCCCTGCAGCCCACCCACCTGAACAGGAGCTCCACAGGTGTCACATTCCTGCCTGACAGGTGGGATACCTGGAGAGCAGGTGGAGGGGGTTTAACCCTCTGCTGGACATGCGAGTCCAAAAGGGCAACCTTATTGTTAGAATATTCGCTAAACTTTTGTTTTGGCAACCATTTTGTATAATTTACAGCACAAATAAAGTTTGTTTTGTTATGAAAAAAGACAAGAGCTGTTATTTGAAATTTAATTTAGATTCTTCCTCCTCCTTTGGATGAGAAGGTCGTGGTAAGATAGTCTTAAAATGTTAAATTAAACACATAACCGCTCATTACAGGGCTTTTTTTTATCTTCAAAACACATCTGTGGAAAATACATTTAGTTCTCCCAGTGTTTTGGGTTCAGTATTTAAATCAACCTTATTTCTGATTGAAACTCCCAAACTTGTGTGACATAATTGAAAAATTAACAGAAAAAAGGAGCTCTTTTTTTCAATATATGGATGTTGGATTTGTTGCCAGTGTCCAAAATGCTGACATAGCAATATTTCATAACTTATTAGCAGCATTGCAGATACTTTAAAGCCTGTAGTTTATCAATCAGTCTTTTTTTTGTTTCACCAGGGTTATACAATATTAGGATTTTTATGATAACCAACATACTGATATTTTAGAACCCATCATTGCCAATTCCTAAATGAATCATTCTTCACTTAATCAACAATCTTTATTTGTACAGCCCTAAATAATAACAGATTGTATCCCAAGAAGTGTTGGAAAACAGCAGGTTGATGTCATATTCTCATTTCTATTTTTTCATTTTAAGATACTTAATTTTAGATCATTTCATTCATTTTTTCAGACAGATGTAGAGAGGAAGAGGCAGAAACAAAGGGACTTAAATGAGTTAAGGATAGTGGTAAATTCATGGATGCCCAGACCATGAATTTGTCTTTGTCACATTTCTCTGTTGAAACTGGTGCTGATTATTTTTTTTAATCACAAGTTTAAAGCTTCCACTTGCGTAAAACTGACCTGTTCTCTCCCCGATGACAGTCTATGTGTGTTCGAAACAGATAAAAAGCAAGAACATAACATTTTATTCTTTAATATAAATATATATTTTAAAGTGGGCATTCGGAGATGATGTGGTAAATTATTGTGGTACATTTCTTCATCCTGCAATTCGGCCATTTTGTGAGTCCAAAATGTTGCCTGTGAATGCTGGAAAATGTTCAGATTTGTCAATACAGGTATTAAAATAATATGAATCCATGTATTGTCACAATATAGTTAAAATCTGACATAAAATGTTGAAATGCATAAAAGTTTTGTTTCTTATTTGTAGCAAAAGCAAGACTGTTTCACAGCCTCCATTTATCATTCAGAAATTCTTTTTCAATTTGTCAAAAACAGCACTGCCATCTTAAAATCAAACTGGCAGTGAAACTGTTAATTTTAAACCATGGCTCAAACTTAAGTGAGATTTTCAGTTGTATTTCCGCTCTTTTTGTTTTATTTTTGAGTTTTTCATTTACAGACTTTTAAATTATAACAAGCCTTTACTGTCAGGCATGAGCCTTTCTCCATATTATGATTTTTATTTTTGTCATAAAACAGTGGTACTGCTTACCTCTCATATTGGTGAGTATCAAACTTACTTTTTACAAGGTTAAAGAACAAAAACTACATTTTTTAAAAGACAATTCAATTTTCATTAATTCAGTTGTGGAGCATTTTCATCTCCTGAAAAGCATCAATTTTGCAGACAGGAGGCTTGTGCCCAACAGCAAGGATATGTCCATACAGGCATTCACAGATATTCGGTTCGATCTTTCCCACATGCTTTATGAATTCATAGCAAAAAACCTTCCTTGAGTAGAGTGGGTAGTTGAAATCAATTTAAAACAAAACGTAGTATGTGGAGTTTTTTGTTAATCAGTGTGCTTTAATTGTTGTCATTTCCCTAAAAGCAGATTTTTGGGTCTTTATATTCACTTACAGAAAAATACTAGACCTCAAATTAATCAAAGCATACAATTTAAGGGAGAGACAGTGAAGAAGAATTATTATTTTAAGCACATTATGACAGATATCCTATAGGAGGATGAGTACGCATTGATTTCTGGTTTCATATTTCACACATTAATGTGTGAAATATTGAGAAATTGTCTCTTAAAATGGGAGAACAGGCCTTGTAATCCCAAAATCAGCACGGTGAATGAGCTGGCATGTTGAGAAAACAAATATTTACTTGTCATAACTGTACAGCGGAATCGTTAGCCTCAGTATTTGTTTCAGGCACACAATCACGTCCCATGAAAACAGCTACTCAGCCCACTTTTTCAGCCACAAACCACCAGTTGAGAGTTAATGCTTTAAAAAGTGGAACAAATATCAGAGGGTTCCTCTTCATGCAGTAATGTATCATTGTTTGAATCAACCCAAAAGTTCCATCTAACAGTTCAAACGATTTTAACCACACCACATTTTATGTGGTATTTCTGGCTGACTGTTTTTTAAGCTTGGACTTCTCTCTTAATGTTAGCTTGTACATCCCCTATTGTCTACTCTTTTATTTAATTCTTATTTTTATTTTAAACCTCTGTCCTCTGTCTGTACTCTAGTTTGTCTATAAAGAGCAAAGAAAACCAGAGCCCAATTCCTTTTATGTATCACATACTTGGTCCAAGATTCTGATTCTGGACTTGCCTTTACATCAGGGGTGGTTTTAGTTTTTTCGAGGCCCTGGGCAATGACAAATACAAGGCCCCTCTAATTCAGCAATAAGCAAGTATAGTGCAAACAAAATTTTAGAAGGGGTTATTGAGGAGCAACTTAATGACCTTTAGTTATTTCTTAAATAAAACAAAAACAAATAAAAAAACAGTGTAAATTGCACAAATATGTTGATGATGTTTTGCAACAAAAATTGGATTAAACTGATAAAATACAAGGAAATGTTAGCTTCTTGTCATGCACTTATTTGGTTTGTTCATATTGTGTCTGAAGTTAATTTTGCAGTGTTACATTTTTTATGTTTATTTTTTTAACTGAGGACATGAATTTTCTCCAAATCACTGCCCCCGATCCTTCAAGAGGCCTAAAAATAAAGTATTGATGAGCATTGACTTTGCATTGTACACCAAAACATACCTGCAACACAGCTTCAGAGTAGAGTACCAAATGTCTTGCTCAAATTATCTGGCAAAGACCATTCCTGGCCATCTTATTGGTGCCAAGGAGATTGATTTCAGTTTAAGTTATACATTTAATAAAGTGCAATTTTTCTAAATCGGTTACTGTCTTTCCAAAGTTATTTTCTATGTAGTTGATGATGCCATCCTAAAGAAATTCTTCATCCTTTTGAAATTGCCCAAATGGATTGGCAACATTTAAAAAAGTGGGTTTAACAACTGGCAAGGACCATCAAAATAATACAGTCTTATTGTGGACCCATTATTATTTCAATCAAAACAAAAAAATTCATCTACATCCTTGAAAAATAAGCATTTTTTGGGGGGTAATATATATTAAAACAGGAGGTGGAAACCCATTGCATAAATAGAAATGAGTAAAATAAATGATAAAGCAGAAGAAACACATATAAAAGCTTACATTCTTTTAGAATTTATTTCTGTAATCTCCTGAATTGTGTAGACTTTCTAAGTAAAAGTCTCAAGCATTTTAAAGTCCTTTTCTCAGACACCATTAAACAATAGACTTAATAAACCCTCATTATTTTCAAATCAAATTATTTCGATAAGTCAAAGTGGTTGTTTGAAGCAGCACAAAATATCCATTTATACAAAAAAGCCTAGTCATAAATTGAAAATACAACAACTATAACAAGCGATGTTAGAAGTTTGTGCAACATCTATCTATCTATCTATCTATCTATCTATCTATCTATCTATCTATCTATCTATCTATCTATCTATCTATCTATCTATCTATCTATCTATCTGTGCGTAAAATGGCGAACAGAAATGCGCATTTCTCGTTCTCCTTTCCTCGCTCTAGGAAAAATAGGCATCCACATAGAATTAAGCTAAAAAAAAGAAGTCTTCTTTGATTTTAGAAATGAATACAAATAAGTGCCAAACATGGCTCAAGAAGGCTAGAAGAGTTCCGACTTTCTCTGACCTCCTGACCAATCTTCTGATGGCAATTTCATCGCTTTGTTATCACATTACAGCTCGGACCAGCCCCCTCAAAAGTAAGCGATCAATACGACATAAAAAATATTACAAAGCTGAAAAGTAACAGGAGCCTCCATGAACCACGCTGCTTTCTCCCCCCAAAAAGGAGAAAATCTTTCATATACTTGTGGAAAACCAGGCAAAATAGGGCATTGATTTTAGATTCATCAGCGGCGGTGCGCGCGGCTGTGGCACTCCCCGTGATTTCCCCAGGCGCTCTTTTGTGCCAAAGATCAGTGTCAATAAAATTCATTGGGGTGTTGGCCCGATCAACATGTTATTGAACAGCCAATCTCTCTCCTAAATAAACACTTGTCTTTGAGGAGTGGACGCACGAGAGCGAGATGGTGTGTGGAAACCATATTTAAAATCACTTATTCAGGGGCAGGTGTTTGGAGACAATGCTCCTGACGCACAACGACCCACGAGAAAGGGCATCAATCGTTTTTATATCTGAATATTATAAATTATTATAAAGGAGCGATAAACACAAGTGTGCTTTTTTCTGCTTGGAAACATGGCACGTGGCTCCTTATGAAATGATTCAGCAGAGTCTACATCTGTAAATACGCAGGATAGTTAAAAATGGCATTGTAATGGCGACCATATATGTGTTTTTCTTCTTTTTAATTCGCATGTAAAGCTGTTATCGGACGCAAATCTTTAAGAAAAAATGTAACTTTGGATACAGTTATGTTTTTATGTTGTCATAATAGCGACCAAATACTGTCTTTGTTTGTTTTTGACAAGTGCAAAGCTTATGAATCCACGGTTCAGTTATATATAATGGAGAAAACATATTTAAAAAGTGCTATATAGAAGGGGAGAGCTTCTTGGGAGAGTAAATTATAAAGGTTGAATTGCATTTTCTATCAATATTGTCAAGGAGAGGATAAACTACAGTGAATGTTTTCTCTATTTTCCCTGTCTTAAGTAAGCACCTGAAGGCCTGATGCATCAGAAATATTGACCTTTTAATAGAAGGCTACTTATCAAAAATGCTGGCCTTGATAATTTTGCTTTATACGAAAGGATAATAAAAATAAAATGTAAATTAATCAAGTATGCACTATATGCCATGTAGGATCCATGTATTTCCTTGGATCCAGTCTGTCTTTGTATGTGTAGTGGGTGAGGACTTGAAATTATTAAAAAAATATATATAACCATAGACCTACCCTAGATTATATTTTTAAGGGAAAACATAACATTTCTACTAAAAATGTATTTATGCTGCTTACAAACTAAGAATAATAATCAAGAAGTAGTAATCACAGTTTTTACTCTTATGATTTATGATCACTCTGCAGCGATCATTCCTTAATTAAATGTAAGATCAGTCTTACAATGAAACAGAAATCACGGTCATTTTTGTTGAATTATTTCAACAGTAGGTTATTAATCATCTAGTGGTGTCAATCGGGTGTTTGCTGAACTGTGTGATTGCCTCTCACTGGCAGTGTTGATATTTTCTGATCTTCACAGTGTTACTTTTTTATCAGATGCAGTGCGCCTTTAACATCTATAAGTTCACCACCTTATGTTTGTAATAGTTATCAAACCTGAGCATGCAGTGCTGGACCTTATTTTATTGATATAGCCTATTTATTTTGTTTTATAACATAGATTTCTGGACCAATGCTTTTTTTCTGCATCATGTTCCTGTCTTGTTCTATTGTTGAAGACACTTGACTCACTAATTCCCAGCCTGATCTTATGACAAAAGCTTTTTGCTAGCTACCAAATGGACGTAGTTACTAAGCTAAAATAGGCTCAAATTAAGGTTTATATGTTCTGATTCCTTGAAACAACGTTACATTGAAATTGCAAAATTACAAACTGACATCTCAGCTCAGTGATTGTTGTTTCATCCACACATTTCTGGATTGAAATGACCACATTAGGTAAAATTAAATACACAAACATGTAAATCAGCACCCTGTGGTTTGGCTTTTGATAACCTGTGTGACAAACAACCCTGCTCTCCCCTGACACTCTCTAAGTTTGTCTTTTAAAAGCTGAACATTGTAGTTTTTGATTTTTGTATCATTATTCTATATGTCTTTTGCAGTGCATTCAAGTTCCACAAATTGATTTGAACATTTATGTTTTATCACCAAGTCTCTAAATTTGTGGCAAAAAACATGCAGTTTGAGGTTGACACTACTAAGAGTGTGCTTAGATAATAGCCTATTTTGGAAAAAAATAAGAAATATCTATAGAAAGCACATTTTCAACCTATAGAACACCATTACATATAAATGAATAGTGCCACAACGCATTAGAGGTATCATGTTAGGAAAGGAATGAGAGTAAACACTGAATAATGTCATGGTTTAAAATGAAGAAGTAAAAAATATTTAAATATATATTTCCTTTTCTTCCAATATTTAAGAATTGACAACAACAAAAAAAACCTTCAATCATCTCATGGACACATCCGAAGAAATAGGGTACATTTTTAGATTACGGCTTCATGTTTGAGGGAAATTTAGCTTTTTTATCATTTGGTTTGTCCTCAAGAAAAAAAATATATATAAATGTTATATTTTCACATCAGCTGAAGAGTACTTTGCTTCGAGAGTGTACAGTTAAAGGCCACTGAGGGCCATTTTTTGACCACCGAGGCGTTACTAGCCTCCCCTCTCTTGTCCATCTCCTTCCGGGTTCTCCCGCCGCTTTGATGTCAATCTATCTGCCTGTCGCCCTGGAAACGGCGCAGCATAATCCCGCACGAGCTCCTCCGGCACAGCACAGCACAGTACAGTACAAACTCTTCTGCTCACTGCCGCGCGCGTTTGTGTTCGCTCCGGGGGGGCTCGCGCGACACCAATTAACAACACCTGCTTGGTTTATACTCGCGCGTAAATTAAAGACGCCATGTTAATACTGACGTGAGGAGGAAATGAGGAGACATGGAGGGAAACGGTGAGAGAGGTGCTCCCAAAGAGGCTCCAAATAACACGGAGATGCTCCTCGCTCTGCTGTCGCACAGTGAGGAGCTGCAGAAAGGTAACCTGAAGCCTGATGTTATTGTTTTATTCGTCTTAGCTGCTTTAAATCTCCTTTGTGTGGCTAAAAACCATCAAATATGCTGTTTTTATGCCTGATTTTTGGATTTACTGCAGTGTTTCGATGTTGTTTTGAGCCATTATAACCTGTTTATGGATGATTGATGCCACAGTCGTTTCATGCTAGTATTTATTTTGGCAACTTTTACGTGCAAGGATTTGAACAGTCTATCCGAATGACCTATTACCTTTATAGCAGCTATATTTCATATTTAATGTAATGTATTAGGACATCCTCTGTGCTACTATTACGTTATTCTGATGCATTTTTGCTTCATGTAAACTTATTTATTAGATTTTATCTTTATTTTTAATGTCTACACGTGCAAAATCCAAATTTAATACAATGAGAAAACATGCCTTAGACTTTAAGTCCACTAAGTTTTAATACTTTAGCATACACTAAGAGGTGTGGGTGTGTATGGAGCTTTATCTGACATTATTTTTTATATATATAACCAATAAATGCCACTTTATAGGACCTTTCAGCATGTACAGTTTAGTTTGGGGGCTTGTTTTGGATGGTATTTAATACAAAATCTTGTTTTCTTCTGTTTAATTCTAATACTCACTTTATGAAATCCAGCTCAACCTTACCCAGTGCTTTTTTATTTGTATTTTTTAAACATTTTTTTGCTTGTTTTACATTCACATACACATGACAAATTTGACAGAATGGGATGTCATACTTAAATTTTTATCCTCCCAAAGTTTAAAAGCTAAATCCAGGACCTAACAGGTGTGGGTGTATTTGATTTGGGTGCTTTTAACAATTTTTTTTTAACTTCAACAACATAAAAGTCCACACATCAGACCAGGTCCTCACCAAGTTTAAATACATTAGCTTAGACCTGAGAGGTATGGGTGTATTGGGAATTTTATGCTCTGTTATTGATTTCTTTTAGTATACCTAATAAATGTATCTATCCGAATGACCCACTCAACCTATACAGCTTTATTTAGATCATATTTGGACAACAATTTGGACTGGGAATTTTCTGTTTTATATTGGCACTCATTTTAGACATTATTTTCTGAACCCTGTCCCATGTTACGTTTGTGTAAATCATTTTTTCTCATCATTCTTTTTGCCACACCTCCGTTTTTTATGCACTCATACACTTAATTTACAGAATAACGCCTCAGGCTGCATATCTCACCCATAAAAGGTGAAGAATGCATCAGCCTATACCTGCAAGGCATGGTTGTATTTTGAATTTGATGCTTTTTAAATGTTTTTTTATCTATTTTTCATGTACACAAATAAGCTCAAAAAGCATGTTACATATTTTTTCAGAAATATATTAAACAAATTAAACAAATTAAAGGTGCATCAGACCACATCCTCACCAGGCTTCAATGGCTTGAGAAATTTGCATCAATTGGGAACTGTATTATCTTTTACTGATTAATTTTCAACCTACCTTTCAAATGTAATTATCTAATTGAGCTTTCAACATATACAGCAGGCTATATTTATTTTGGAGCCATGTTTTGGAGAATTATTCAGTTAAAATCAGGTTATCTTCTGATTTATTTTGACACTTATCCTGTGCATTTTTAGCTAAAGCTTACCCCCCTTTTTTTTTCGTTTTTATCTTTTAATTTTCAGTTAGAGCTCAAATTTTCGTGCACACATACACCTGCTACATCTGATAGAAGGGGATGTCATGCTTCTGATTTCACATTTCAAAGTTTTAAAACCTGTAGCCAAGATCGAAGAGGTGTGTGTATTGTGATGCATTTTCATAATTTTGTTCAGGTTTTTACATAAGCATGATCAAAAGCCTGTTTTAGATTTTGGCAACGCATAAGCCACCCAAATTGAACCAAATCACACCTCACATGTCAGACCACATCCTCATGAAGTTTAAAAATGTGAGCTTATAAAGACAAGAGTGTATGTGGAATTTTAGGTTTTTATTTTTTCAGTTTATTTAATGCTTTTATTGTGCCTGGGATATTATTTCTGTTTGTTTTCTGCCTTTATTTGCATCTTGTTATTACCTGAAAGCTTCTATATCGTGCTTCTCCTTGCCGTCAGAGCACTTTGCAAACCTCTGTTTTCACTCCTGCTTTAAATATTCAAGTAATATTATTGTATTATAATATTTGGGTTAGAGCTCTATTCACTGGGAGCTTATCCTTTCATTTTAACACTAGTAACTTGTGTTCTTTCAAATTATTACTTATCTCCACTGTACACTGCCTGTTTGATAAAAAAAACTCCACACAAACACTTAGAGAATTTGACACATTGGAAGATTATGCATCAGACTAAACCTGGACTGAGTTGAAATACTTTAGCATATGAGATGTTTAGATTGTAATTGGTATTTTATACTTTTTAAAACATATTTCTTTTATGGTTTGTTTGCACCAATTTTTCAGAGCATATATAACCCACATTTCAAGGTAAAGTTTCATGCATCAAATATAGTCTGCACTGAATTTAATGACTTTGAAATATACTGAACAGATATATATTTTTTTACATTCTTTAATGATTTATTGGCACTATTTATAAATAAGGCAATGAAAGCTATCCAAATTTTTCACAGAAGCTTTTCAAACTTATATTTATTTGCATGCACTTGAGAAGTTTGAGTGTATTTGACTTGTATGCATTATTTTGCCATACAATTTTTAGCCTTTTTCCAACAAACGCACAGTAAGTCTGCTGCAGACATACACCAAACCAGGGGAGAAGTGATGGAGTATGCGCGTGCACCATGAGAAATGTGAATAAACACTGGGGTTTGTTTGCTTCATGTTCTCCTGTTGTAAAAGAGAAGAAGATTTTGCTATTGAAGCAAATAAAACTTAACTTCTGCAGCGCGACCGCGACACCGCATTCACGTTCTGATGTCGTCAGGGTTTGCGCATGCGGTGTAAGGCAGAGGTGGGCCTGTGACGTCATCGTTTCTTAAGTAGGGAGACGCTCGTCCGGCGTTTTCTTATTGATCCACTTTCTCAAACAAACATAAACAAAATTGATTCCATGCCTCAGGCCACACCTGCAGCACGCTTTCACACTTTCCCATACATATTAGAAGTTGGGTTGTGATGTAAAATTTAGCCTACACATATTTTATGGATTTCTTCCCCGATTTCCTCATAAATGTGAGCAAATGGCTCGGACACCTGGTGGGTTTGTACCGTGAGACTAATAGGCCGCAGCTCTCTAGTTTTACAGACTGGCCTGAATAAATGATGAGCTGTATACACCTGTCCCTGACGGCGGGGCCCTCCACACTTTGTGCTGCTGATGCGAGAAGAAAACGTTCATTCATGATTCATGCTCCGGCCACAGCAGAACAAAAGGGACGCGATTCCTTGCACGGATGGAATATGAAGTGGTTGAGCCGCTTTTAATTAGTAATAAAGAGACCCGATGGCTTCTTCCCTTACATTTTAAATGTCCTTAACTTTATTTTGGATTTTTATTCTATTTATTCGTTTGATTCAAAACTTTAATGGCATGAACCAAACTTAAAGCTTGATAATGTGCTAATTTGGCTGCTGCATCTTGAAAATAATTCAAAACTGACAACTTGTCGAATATTTTTCATCAGTTCCTGTCTTATAATAATGCAGTAGATGCAAAAAGCTTTGTACTTTCCACTTTATTTCTTATTTTGACTCCTCATTTTGTCCAACTTTGCCAACTCGAGATATTTTTGACTCTCCCTTTTTTCGTTGCATTTTTTAAAAAATATTTTCTTCAGTAAAATGTGCAAAATTATTGGTGTGATATATCAGAGAATAAAATATACGATGTATTGACTCCGCCCTCTGAAGCGAATTCGTTTTGCTGATTTTTTTAAATTTCTTTGCCATGTTTTTACTTTTATTTCTTATTGAACTAAGCTGTGATTCAGAGCACAGACCTATAAATGAAATGAAGCGTTTTGGATGATGTTGGTATTCTAGCAATCACCCTTGAATATTAATAATAATATCTACATATTATAGATGAGCCTCTCATGTGTCGTGATGGCAGTCCATTAGTCTTTTTTATTTTTTATTTTTTTACTTCATTTAATTTTTCTGCGTATTATTTGATCATGTGAGGTCCTTTATATGGATTTGCTCTGCTCTCGTTCAGTGCTGGCTGGCAGCGTGAGGCTACATTGCTTGTAATGAAAGTTATATCTTAAATTTGATTTGCCCTTTCTCCACATCATTAACTTCTTGATTTAGCTTAAGAAAAAACTGAACTATAAAGTGGTGATTGCGTTTGATCCAGATGGAAATGTTTCTGATCTAATAACGAGCATCAGAGTCAGGCCTCTGGAAACTTTAACACCTACAAGGAATTATGACCAAGTGTTTGTATAAGAATAAATTACTTATAAAGAAATTTAAAAACTGAAACTTATTGGCGTTATGCAACTTTTTAAAAATAAGAGATCAAAACTGAATCGCGAAATTTGAAGATATGAAATGTTAAGGGCTTTTTTGTGTTTTAAGATGTTATTCATGGTGAAAGTATGTCTGTTAGTCTTGGTCATATCAGAATTATAATGGTATGGTAGCTTGAGATGATAATAATATACTTAAAATGTGATAATATTCTGAAGTTCAGGACAACTGCGTACTTTGCTGATTGTTTTTTGGATGTTCAAAATATAAAAATTTCACTCTCTTTTATCAAACACTTAATACAAAATGAAATCTTAAAATAGCTACTTTATAATTGTACAGTTAAAAAACGGACAGAAGACAACATAAAGCTATAAAAGCTATAAAAAGTACAAGGCTCATGAGAAATAAAAGCGTAATTGCGCATATCGCTGCGTAATTACGCACGGTAATAAAACCCGCGTAAGCAAGATATAAAGTGTAAGATAATCAAATTAACAGCCTTTTTTGGTTCAGTAACTCTTTAACCACTTAAGCACACTAAAAAAATCTGTTGTAGGACCCCAAACCTTCTGAAACATCTTGTGCATCCGACATTAATTTAACGAACAAATCAATGAACTGTTCCTCATCCTCGGTGTCTCTGCAGAGATCCCCGTGTGTGCGGGCTGTAACCAGCACATCGTGGACCGGTTCATCCTCAAAGTTCTGGATCGACACTGGCACAGCAAGTGTCTGAAGTGCAGCGACTGTCAGGCTCAGCTGGCCGAGAAATGCTTCAGCAGAGGAGACAGCGTGTACTGCAAGGACGACTTCTTCAAGTAAGACGATGCACCTAAAGAAACCTGCATTAAATGATATAATTATAAGAACTCAAACGGATTATTGATTACCAATATTGACAAAAATATGGATAAAACTCCATATCATATGCTCTCAAATGGCACCGTCCTCGTTGGGTAACAGTAGTTTCTAGGTTGGAGCAACTCAGACAATGTGAGGGTGTTTGGCTGCTTTCTTTTCCATTTCATATGACCCAAATAGATTTGTGCTTTTATTGGCGAGGTATTAGAACATGTAGAGTGTATAAGGATCGGGAGAAGGCTTTTTCCTGATTATATTCTTCGAGAACAAAAGAGGGAATGTCGAGGAAAAATGAAACGTGGACAGAGTCTTAGTAAACCATTCAGAGAATTAAGTAAACATGCAACTAAGACTGCTAAAGAGCAGTGCTGACTTTTATTTCTCTCAACTTTTTGAGTTTATTCTTGGAATTGTAATATATTTTAATATTTAAAGTTAATTCTCAGCATCTATGTTCCCTTATTTTTCCGACTTATAGTTGCAGAGATTGAAGACAGGCCCAACTTCTTTTCATTTTTCTCAATACTTTTTCTGACATAATAAAAAAAAACTTCATTTGGAAATTTCGACTTGCTTTCTTCAACATTTCCTTTTTATTTACTTTTATATACAAGACGGTCTTCACATTTTTTTTTACATTTCAGCCTATTCAAAATACTGAATTTCTGTTGTGTACGTGTATTTCTTTGTCTTTTTAATTTATTTTGATTTTGTGACTTACAATATTTCTGCTTCATTCTCGTTTTTCTCCGCTTTTAAACTTTTTTCTGAAAATGTAGCCTTTAGCATTTATTGTCCCCCAATCTTTGTCCACTTTCAGATATATGTTGAAATATTTCGACATTTTCCTCACAATCAACCTTTATTTTGACATTTCAACTTTTTTTTCTTCAAAATTTTCCTTTTTTTCTTTAGTTTACAAGCATGTCTCAAATGTATTTTGCATTTGTTCCTTTTTTCCACCACAACATTCCCTCTTTTTTCTTTCAATTTCATATTTGAAACTTTATTTCTAAATCTCAACTTTTTCCTCAACCTTTTCTCTTGTTTCTCTCTGAATTAAAAGCCTATTTATCTAAATTTCGACCTTTTGGCCTGTTGAAAAATAACAGATTTCTGCTGTGTTCTTGTAGTTGTTTGCCAGTTTTTACTTTTTTGAATTTCTCACCAAATATTCGTCTTTATTCTCGTAGTTGCAGGCTTTCATCAGTGGACTGTTTGCCTTTTAGATGAATTTTGCCTCTTTACTGTCGCAACTTGTAGGCCCGTTTTAAATTTGTATTTTAAACTTATCGACCTTTTTTAGGCATTTCCACGTTGCCCTCTCCTTTTCTAACTTTATTGTGAAATCTGAAGTGCCTCCTCTGTGTTCTGAAGTTATTTTCACTGTCTGAGTTGTTCGTCTTTTTACGACATTTTGCTACAATTATCAGTATTTCGTGTTTGGATTCCTTCTGTCATGAGTGATATTGATGAGGAAGTCTTCTTTTAATGTTTTATTTCTCATTTCCATGTATTAAACATGTATAGATATGTTCAATGTAAGTATGGTGACCTCCGTGATTATTCTAAATGAATATGAACCGTGTTATTCCCCAACAGGAGGTTCGGGACCAAGTGCGCAGCGTGTCAGCAGGGCATCCCTCCCACCCAGGTGGTGCGGAGGGCGCAGGACTTCGTCTATCACCTGCACTGCTTCGCGTGCATCGTGTGTAAGAGGCAGCTGGCCACAGGAGACGAGTATTACCTGATGGAGGACAGCAGGCTGGTGTGTAAGGCCGACTACGAGACGGCCAAGCAGAGAGGTAAAAACACTCTCTTCGTCTTTCTGTAAAATATGACACCTCCGCGCAGACTTGTTTTTAAGTGGGAGCTTTTATTTTGACGGGACAATGAGGTCACTCATAAACTCTGACCTACCTGCGCTAATTGTGTCGTTTCGCCGCAAACCAATCGATTGCACGTGCACTCTGCTGCGGCACGTCATCGGCCTTCATTAACTTTTATTGTGGAGATGGCGCACGTGCGTTTGTGTGTGTGTGCACAAAGGGAGAGAGGGAGACAGGAGAGAAAGTCTGTGGTTTCAGAGACTGTGGGTCGGACATTACAAAAATATTCAAATTTATAATTTTAAAAATCACTTTTTTGGGACACAAGATACTTTCTGATAATTCTTTATCTGCAAAGATTGAAACTCTTTAATGTAATGTTTTAATAATTATCTTGGGTGAAATAATCTTTAGTTGTTTAGAATAATGTAGCAATAAGTAAAATGCATAAATAATAAATAAACAAAAGACTCTATCCCCTCATCCCTCAAATCCATAACCTGATCCTGGAATTCACGCGCAGGAATAAAGAGTACAGCATTTCTAATATTAATATTAAAATAAATAAATACATGAACAAATGATGTAGAGAATAAAAAAGTATTGAAGTGAGTAAATTAGGGTATAAAACATGCAGCTTTAAATATTAATATTCAAGTCTTAAGATGGCAGTTTAGTCTTTAAAATGAAGTAAGTACACTAAAATACACAACAGAAAGAAGGCAAATGTCTTTTTGAAATATGTTTCATATTTTTGGATGAGAAATGTTTGAGTAAGTGTCTTTTATTGGATAAAAATACTGATTTTTTCTTTCCAAAATAATATATTTCTTTTTAATAATGACGAAAACAGTTAAACATACAGTTATACACATACAAGTGAAAATACATGGTTTTTACTGTCATTCAAAATTCAGTAACATAGTTTTAGAATGAATAATGATACTCTAAATGAAAATACAGGAAGGACCAGTAAGTCAATTAAACTGTGATTGAAAATACAGTCATGCTAATGTAAAAACTGTCAGCAGAGAGCCAGTACGTTACTGCCAAAATAACAGGAACCTCTGACGGCGCTTCATGGAACTTCCTAAAAAGCCAAAGAACCCTTAAAAAATCATACAAACTTTATTAATGCAATCACAACATAAAAACAAAAGAACACAGCCACACTCATGGAGAATTAAAGAACCCGAGATGTTAGAGGAAAGGAGCAAGAAGAAGAGAAAAAAGACCGACGACTGCTCAAGCACAAACCTCCGCCAGGACTGACCGTCTCAACCCATGTGTGGAAAACTGCAGTATCACACTGTTCATAAGTCAAACATTTCTGGATTCAGATCAGCACCAAAATCAAATCACCTCTTCCTTGTGCCGTGACCGACGTCATGAAAACGTCCTCAAAATCCATCAAGAACTTTTTGAGTTACTTTGCTCACAGACAAACAAACAAACCAAAAAACAGACGCCAACACAAATGTCACCTCATTTGCAGAGGCAATAAACTCTGAGTTGACAAAAGTCTCGATCATTGTTTTTCTTTTTTCCTAAAGGCAAACCTATGATCACTTTGAAATCTCAAACACATCATGTCCTAACACGTGAAATAGCCTCTTAAGCCTCTTGTGCCTTCTCAGAATTTATTTCTATCTACCAACATCCAGTCAATCTGACCATTAGCTGTTTGACTCAGGAGATATTTACCAAATGGAGAAGTTATTCCAAACTTTGCAAAATTACATTGATTTAGAGACACAGTTAACCCTTTAAGGCCCAAGACCATATATAGATTATAGCCAGAAAATTCTCATTTTTTGGAGCTGAAATGTTTGTTTTGTCCATAAAAATCAAAATGTCCATAAAATTCAACATATAGATTTTTTGTATCTCATTTGATACATTAGGTGTTTTTGACCACTGATAATCCATTTGAGGACATTTTTATCATTTATCTGATTGTATTCAGATGTTCTTTTTTTTGTAATTTGTTGATCGTATTGAGTCGATAGAAGTATTATAAAAGTATGTATCAAATATGATAGGCTTTATAGGGTTAAGCCTGGCAGGTCACAGATGTTAAACCAGACAAACATACAACAAAATTCATAATTCCCTCGACTCGCCACAGCCCTGCTTACTGCAAAATCCTTTGTGTTCAGTTATAGAGTTTCCGTTGTTTGGGTAAATTAATGTACAGAAATAAATCCTGAACTCACATCTAAGTTATCATAGAGTTGTAAATTATAGTTGTAACATTTCCTCAGACAAACCTCCTGTTTGAGAACCACTGCTCTCACCAGGGTGTCAAACTTTTCAGTTCATGGCTGCTCATACAGGTAAACTTTCTAACGGCACAACAGGGATCAAAAGTAATCGGTCAATTAAGCCTTACTTTAGTAATTAAGATAAATGTAGGATTTTTTACTGTCCATAGAGATCCAGACTCTTCAAACCAGTCTGAAATTGTGCATTTATGTGAATTAATACAGTTAGAGAAGCTGGAACACACGACTGGACAAAACATCAAGAAAAATGAGAACATAAATATAATACTTCAGTCTTAATGCAGCTTTGTTGTAAGAAAATCTGATGTTATTTTTGAAGAGGTTGATCATAAATTGGATTAAGTATGTCTGATGTACTTCAGAGAAAAATACAGGAGTAATTGAACGTATGGATACACACTGTTCAGTAGTTACAGAAAAAAGTGAACACTCTGCTTCAACACTGACAGAATCACAGTGCTAAACATATTTATGAGACCAATCCCCAATGTAAGGTTCATGCCGCAGCTGCCCTAAATTAACAGCAATGACAATCGCCACATTATTTTTTAGTTTCTGTCATAGTTAATACACCAGACTGTAGACGCTCTTTAACCAAAAAGATCATTTTAAATGCTTAAATCTGATTATCATTGTTATCCATGAGTTTTCAAATGTACCGTGTTACTATAAAACAGAAACAATAGCATCATGGCATTACTATTCCCAGATTAAGTTTATAAATGATAGTTACTTCCTTAAATTCCTGAGTAGAAAACCTATTTGTAGCTGTAGATTACTGATTAAATTTGGACTTTTCTGAGAACTCCCATGAGCAGCTCAAATTTGGATATAAAAAGGTGAATTTAGTTTGAAATACCACAAACCTCTTCAATATGTTTCCCCAATAACAATAACATGTTCAGTTTTAAACCAGTTTTTGAAAGATGTCCGAAATATTAGTGTCTTCATAACAGTGTGTCTGACATTTTTTAAAGCTCTGTTTGTTTATAAGATATTCTATATGCAGCTATTTCACACTCTTCAGCATCATTTAATGCATCTTCTCCAACAAACTTTAAATCCTCAAACACATCCACGTTAGACACCCTCATAATATTAACAGACAGCACATTAACTTCTCCCAGCATGCACTGCTCCTCCGGCTGTGGTCGAGGTTTATCTCCCATCTGTTTGTTTGAATTTACTGCACACCACAGCTCGACCAAGTGTGGATTTATGCCGCAAAGTTTTCACTAAAAACACACACGTTTATTTTGCTAATGAGAGGGGTCACAATTACTTGGGCTGCGTCCATTTGGAGGATGGTTTAGTGTTTTTTTTTTTTTTTGCTGCGCTGGCCAACAGATGCGCCGACATGATGCAATTATGCAGAAGATGCCAGAGTTTAGTTTATAGGCAGAGGAGAAGTTATTCATTTATGTGAGGTGGATAAATGCACAGTATGAAGGCAGCTTTTATGCTTCATAAAGTGATGTTAATGTGGATTTTTAAACCAGATTTTTGTGTGAATAGTCAAAAACAAGGTCATCAACATTTGGAGGGACTAGAAAAGGGAACATTTCTTATTTCTTATATGAGTTAGTGTTTATATTTTTACACATCTTACATTATATTAATGGTAAGCTTTATAGACACATTCCTGAATAGAAACTTACACTTTAAGGCTGTAACTGTAAATCTTTTCACATTTAAGGACCTTGAATGTGTTGATGGATCATTAGGTGGTCATGAGACTGGCTAAAAATACTGATGTCTCTCAATAAAGTGAAAAAGCAAAGAGATGTGAGCAACAGGACTGATTGTTTTATATTGAAATTGTTGCTGGGGGTGTCAAGTGGAAATAAGTACACAAGTACACAACATGACTGTTAATGGAAATGTGATATTTATATATAACTGTAGGTATTTGTGTTTTAGCATCTGCAACCCCAATTAATCAGTAATAAATAGAAAAGTGCACCTCATTGACTGTTAATACTCATTGACTGTTAATACTGTTAAATTAAAACCAATTTCTCACATTTAAAGCTACTGTCATGAGTCTTTGGATGGTTATGAAATAGGCACAAATCAATGTTAAATTATTTGTATGAATAATTTAAAGCAAAGTAAACAAGACTGATAACTCATGACAGTATTTTTAATTTGAAAAAACCCTACCATAGGAAGGTGTCGGTGTTTGAAGCATATTTTGTGTTACTTTTTTAAGAATTTATGTTACTGTGTAATATAAGATCAAGTACATTATAAACTAATGAGACTTGAGATTACAAAGTCTGCATTGTTTTTGATATTTCATCATATCTTCTGTAACACAGAGACTGAAGTGTATGTAAATTAGTAGTTAAGTAAAACAACCCAACGATTAATAATTAAAATACATTTAAATGATTGTATTAATGGTGTAAATGTATAAACTTTACATTTTGTTTTCTGTTATTTTTTTTTTATTAAAACTCCTGTGAGGAGTTTTTAAACAGTCACCAAACAGTCTTAAATCAACTACACTGTCCAAATGAGCTAAAACAAACAAACAAAAAACAAACAAACATTAGTGTCTTTTTACAACAAAGATTTACTGAAAGTGTTAGGCAGTGCCAACAAATTCATAAGACATTCTGTCATAAAAACAAGAAAACATTCATATGTTAGAACATTTTAGGAGTCTGATATTAGTCAAGCATAATATTCAACAACTAAAGCTAAGTTTCTGTTCAGGAATTAAAGTAAATAACTTTAACATCTTAATCAGGAAATAATAATGTACTTAAGCATTTTTCTGTCTTTTTTGTTCAACAGTAAATGTAAATGAATGAATGGCAGAAATATTTATATTTTATCACTATAACTTTATTTAAGGGCTTTCCCATACTGGTATATTAACCTTTACAGAAACATTAAATGATTTTGGGCAGTAACAGTGCTGTTAATTTAGGGCAGCTGTGGCATCAACCTTACATTAGGTGGTGGTCTTTAAAATTTGTTTGGCGCTTTCTACAGATGTGAAAAAATGTTTTGTTATAAAATCACGATTGCACATGAGCAGAACAAAAAGCTAAGGTGCACTGTCATGTCCACAGGGGGCGCCAAAGTCCTCATGACCCAAAGGTTATCACAGGAGCTTTAAGTCATGAATTACTGAAAGACAAACATGCTTTTTGCTGTAATTAAATTGTCCAGCATGTGCTTACGTTGTCTTGTTTTTCTTCATTCTCAGAGGCAGACTCGACCGCAAAAAGGCCGAGAACGACCATCACAGCGAAACAGCTTGAAACGCTGAAGAACGCTTACAATAACTCCCCCAAACCGGCCCGCCATGTCAGGGAGCAGCTCTCATCAGAGACGGGGCTGGATATGCGGGTTGTGCAGGTAAAGTATATTATTACCCATTAAGAGCTTTTCCATTAGTGTCCCGACTGCATCATCAGAGAGACTATTGTGGAGGAACTGGCACGAGCCCACTGTACAAAAAAAAAAAGAGCCTGGGTTGGAATTTACGGCTAGATGGAGCAGAATGAAGTCCACATGAAAGTCAGCACGGTTTAAGTGCGAGCTCGTTAACAATGCTAAGAGGGGCCCCCCGCATATTGTCTCTGGCCGAGGAGCCGCTCGCAGGGTGCTGGGTGCTCCTGGTCATATATATTGTTTTATTTGCAAGGACAAAAGTAGAGACGGAAGCCTCTAAAACGCTGCTCATTATTCAGAGAAAGGGACGGGGTGAAGAGGGTTCACTCGGGGCGGAATATCATTAAGGAGAATGTAAAACTGCTTTTTGTGCAAAGAGGAAGTGCATTAATATCATGTGCATGAAGAAATTAATGAAAAGGAAGGCGTTTATTCCTGAACTTACAAGCACCGAGGTTATGAGCAGAATTTGTTTACAGCTACATTTTGTTGTTGCCAGTTTGAATTTATAGATCAGGTCAAAGTTTGTCAGAGAAAAATAAGATAATTTGAAGCAGAAAACACTCGAACCTGTCTGCTCCCGGGGTGAGGACAACTTGTAGCTGTCGCAGAAGTTAATTAAATGTGAGATAAATCAGGAGCAGGGGACGCTGGTCCCAGGATTACAGGTCAGTGCCATCACAGAGTCTCATACTTGGACTGAAGGAGCAGGAGTGTCCAGACAGTCCTTGAAAATTAATGTCATCCTTAAAAGCATCAAGAGAAGAGCAGAAGGTGGAAGATGTAGGAGACTTTGACTAAAAGTCTTATGGGCATTTACTTTGTAATTAAGGTCAGTAAGATGAGATTATTTAGGCAAAATTATGCTAACAAAGTGATATTCTTTTAATATTTTTATCAATGTTTCCCTGTATTTATTCAAATCTTCATTAGCCTCAACCAAATTATTCTTCCTGGGGTCAACACATACAGTTAATAAAAACTCAAATACATTCATTTTTAAAATTACACAGTAAAATACAATAAAAAAAATTAAGGGATTGATCAATAAAACACAATTTAAAAAATGCACCAATATTAGTTAGATTTGAATGATTAAGATTACAAGAACGGTGTTTAAAAGAGCAAAATATGTGAAAATATGAGTCAATATAAAACATGTTAACCTTTAAATTAAACTCCAAGCAGAATTCAGGATTCAGTAAAAATGAATTATCGTTTCATGTGGATTTCATTTGCATCCAATTGTCAAGATTTGTTTGATTATTTAAGCCATAAACTTGAAGTCTGTTCAGTAATATCTCAGGTCTTAATGTTGCTAAAATATGTTGGTATTAAAGAAAACTTTTGAAATGTTTGTAGTAAATGAAAATATTATTGATTCTGAAAGCATTTGTTCACTTTTTGCTGCACATCAATTTAAAATGATACTTCAGAAGTATCAAACAGTGTGTGAACTATTGATTAATAAAATGAAATCGTGTCTTTGTCATGTCAGGTTTGGTTTCAGAACAGACGAGCCAAAGAAAAGAGGCTGAAGAAGGACGCCGGGCGACAGAGGTGGGGGCAGTATTTCCGCAACATGAAGAGGTCGAGAGGAAGCTCCAAATCTGACAAAGACAGCATCCAGGAGGAGGGCATGGACAGCGACGCTGAGGTGTCCTTTACAGGTAGAGTTAAGAACAAAGCATTAAGACCAACAACTCTGTTATACTGAACTGCACTGACCACAGAGAGCCAACGTGATGCCCAGTTTGTTCACATGATGTCAAAAAATAATAATTTAATGTGTTTTAACTGCACAAGACTGACAAAGAAAAACATTTAATGTACTCATGCACCAGGATAATTCAGTTTAATTTACCCACATGCCTTCATCAAACCTGTCCCCAAAACTTGCCTGGCGCTAGTTTGTTTCCCCGGTTGAGAAACTTACACTGCTCTGATACCTCCGACAGTATCGTCACGAAAGTACGACACGAAATGAAACTCTCGGTGTTTGGCTCCATGCTGCTGTATGACTTTACAAACTTTTTTTTTTGCCTTGACTGTAGTTTGTACTGCTGCTTGGGTTATTTCTGGAGCAAAACTTGGAGTATTTATGTGGACACTGGTTCTCTCAACTGAAAGCCTGTGAGACTTTTCACTGTATTTTGATCATAGAGGATAATAAGGGCTGACACTAACAAAAAAATATGATCCTCAAGTTTAACTGTCATGAGTTTAAAGGCTTAATCAGTGAGAGCAAAAAGCTGTAATTAAGCTGCTATGTCAAAATAACATACTGTTTCAACTTAAAAGCAGTAACAATATTTACAAAGAATTATATCATTTTTTAACCTCCCCTTCTTCAAAATCAAGTGACCTAAGTTGATCCTCATGTCTGTGGCCGTAAATTATTTAATATTAAAAATGATTAGAAATGCTCACATTAGAGTTCACAGCCTGGTTTGTAGTCCTTGTTAGCAGTTTGCTAGTCACCGTCCATTAAAATACACAACAATGCTTCAGAATTCAAGAGCTGGCAATATTAGATGGGATTTATTATTCAGACTAAACCTCAAAATCTCATGTGCGTGTTCATCACAGTCCTAATAATAGGTATTTACCAGAGACATGTATTCTCCATCCTATGTACTTTCAGCTTGTTAAGAACCAGAAGTGCTCATTTCTGACTCACTTTTATGTTTTTGGACTCCTTCCTGCACCGCTCTATTGTTAGTTTTTTGAACATCAGGGTAGTTTTTACACAGCCCTATGGAGGCAGCTCAGCCTGCACTGAGGAGGTACGACCAGGGTTCTTAAAGTGTGCTTTAACTGTAAGCACAGCAACAAAATACATCTGACGTCAAGGCTGTTCGCGCATGCATCACTTTAGAGGCTAAACTGCACGGTCTTTGTAACACTGGCGTGCATCTTGTTTGTTTCAAAAGGAAAAACACGAGGTACAGATGTGCAGAGATGTGCAGTTGTTCATGTTTACATGTATGACACAGTTCATTGCTTTCTAACTTTGTCAGTGAGTCTCTAATCAAGAGATAAACCATCAACCATCACCTGGAGCTTAAAAAGAGGAATTTGAAGGTTAAATAGTTTTGTTTTTAGGG
The DNA here is from genome assembly GCA_036419115.1 of Scarus forsteni. Classification (NCBI taxonomy): domain Eukaryota; kingdom Metazoa; phylum Chordata; class Actinopteri; order Labriformes; family Labridae; genus Scarus; species Scarus forsteni. Next base: position 11,534,833 of record JAZDUH010000359.1, on the reverse strand, counting down.
GAAGTTACAGTTCTGTTTCAGAATAATAACAAACTCTGTCTTGTCTTTTTAACCTTCCCCACAGATGAACCTCCCATGTCCGAGCTCGGCCTCACCAACGGCATCTACAGCAGCCTGAGCGAGTCCTCTCCAGCCATGGGGGGCCGCCAGGGGGGCAACAACCACGGCTCCTTCGCCCTGGAGCACGGCGTCCTCCCCTCTCAGGACCAGTTCCACGACATCCGATCCAACAGCCCCTACGGCCTCCCGCAGTCACCAGGGTCCCTGCAGGCGCTACCCAGACACCAGCCTATCATTTCCAGCCTGGTCTACCCCGACTCTGGCCTGTCGATCATGGCCCAGGGGGGCGCGCCGGGGGTCAACCCCTCCGTGAGGGTCTCCATGGGGGCGGCTAATGGCCCCAGCTCGGACCTGTCCACCGGCAGCAGCGGGGGATACCCGGACTTTCCTGCCAGTCCTGCGTCCTGGCTGGATGAAGTTGACCATGGACAGTTTTGATGAGTCAAAGACTACAATGTGGACTAATTTGTGTTTTCTGTGTCTTGTTTTGGATTTTAGGAATTGGAACATAGTCAAACAGGACGGTGATCGTGTAAAGGACTAGACATCGCTCTTTTAAAGCACTTGGCCTAACAGTAGTCCCTCAGTAGTGAAACCATATTTAAAATGCAAAACCCATCTAAACTCCTCAGTTTAAAGCTCTTCTGGTCTTTGTAGAGGCTGCTTGGACTCAAAAAGGTCTGGGCATTGATTTTTTTTATTTTTTTCACCAGCTCTTGCTTTATAATTTCTTTAGATTTTATTCTACACTGTTTTCAGGTGCAGGATTGAGTTCTTTAAATGTCTGGTTGTTGCCAAATGTCTATATAAATATATAAATATAATGGTTTATCATTGTGGAGACTTTATTTTTATACGAACCCCTTCTTGGACACGGAGGAGACACCTAGATACGAGGACTTTGTACATTCTTAAACAGGGACATAGGCATAAATGTAGATGTTGTCTTAAATGGTACCTAGGGGTCCAATTACTTCTATGCATTTGTGTGTTTCTCAGATGTATCTCGTTCGTTTTGTTCTGCCTAAAAAAAACAACCTTGGAGGAAGATCAAGCTGTAGCATTCGGGTTGTGTTGTATATGTTTGTTTATGTGGAAAATGTTTTATGTCTTATTTATTCTTTCTGGTTATGATGATGATGATTCCTGATGAAAATGACAGGACTTTAATAAATTTGTCACCTAAATTAAAATCTGGTTCAGTGTTCTTTGTTTGGACTACAACAAAATAGAACATTATCAATTTATTATTGTCAGCAAGATTATGCATGCATACGGCATATGGGTGGCATACCCATACAGATGGAGACTGAAAATGAGACAGGAGTTTTATGTAACTCGTCTGTCTGTTATCTAAGCCTATAACAGCTAAACTAGGGCTTTGCCAAAGTCTTGCCCTGACCAGAGCCCCCCATCAAAAACATTGTTTCAGGCAAATATTTATGATGAAGAGGATGTATGCCTCCTGTCCATGATCCAAAACATGAAAAATCTGATAACTTATGGTTCTACCTCCCATATTACTTTTGAAGACTTAGGTAGTGCTGCAATTCAGCATTTACTGAGGTCCTTGGGAATGTAAGATTCTCATATCAGTGAAGATGTTACTTTAGTTCATAACAAAGTTACACAAACAAAATAAAATAAAATAAGAGGAACACATGGGACTGTAATGTATCTGGTCCTGTCATAATCTAGGCTTAGATGAGCTAACCTAGCTGGTCCAGGCCTGAACCCATACTGCCACAAGTTTTATCTTGGTTTTAAATCAGTTCATAAAACTAGAGGTTACTGCTCTTTGTAGCTAATTCTATTGGAGAGGGGTCTGGTAAATGGTGGGTCTACCTCCTGAATTACTTTTGAGGCTTCTGGTAATTCAAGCATTCACCAATATATATTAAAAGCTGTACATTTTTATACTTAGATTAAAACAGAATGTTTATCCATTTAAGTAAAATGTAACTGAGAAAGGATTGCAGTGTATCAACAGTGTCATCTCAGCCTAAAGCAGAGTATCGTGAGGCTGGTCCAGGTCTAAGACTGCCTAACTAAGAGCTTTGACAGAGATTAGAGTTTTAAGTTTACTTTTTTAAAAATTAAGAGACTGTCCACCTCCTGTGGATGACTCCAAAAGAGACATGCTAATAATTGAAGGGTCTACCTCCTGCATTATCTTTGGAGATTGGAATGAATCAACACGTCAACAAACTGCCTTAACTTTAGTACAGTTATTTTCTGCAATAATAGTTTTCATGAGTACAAGAACATGTGTCTATTTAAATGGAGAAAGAAAGGAGACAGAGCCTCTGTGTAAAATGTTCTTCACTTGTCCGAACCCATATCTTTGTAACTGAGGACTTGTCCAAGCTTGAGTCAGCTTCAAAAGAACTTGAACAGCAGGATTTTTGTTTTCCCAACAGTAACTTTTTGACAAAAGTACATACAAATGGAAGAGGAGACAGGAATGTAACCGCGTGCCAAGTTTTCAATCAGCCTCGGTACACAGCAGCATAATTTGGAATGGGTCTAAGCCAGTCCTAAGCTTAATCAAACCTATAACTGTAAGTCCAGTCTTAGAAGTAAGTCCAGGAGGTCATTGTGCCTGTTCCCTATGCTCCGCAGTTAAGTTGAGCATTGTGTTCATTTTTATCAGTACCTTAAAAAATAGAGAAGAAAGAACTTGAGTATATAACTTCCCATTACAGTCCAAGCCTAAGGCAGTATCACATAAACCTGTGCAAATGGTTAGCTAAATTGAAAAAAGTGACGTTTCAAGACTATTCTGAAAAGTGGAGCTAGTCCCTGCCTTATATACAATTATGTAGGAGTGGTCTAAGCCTGTTTCAGCATAACAGGGTGCTGGTCCAAGCCTGAGCCAGCTGTAAGAATAAGCTTCATCAAAATAGATATTTTAAGACAATGCTTTAAAGGAGAGAGGGTGTTTGCATACTGTCGATGATTTAGGAGGAGAGAAGTCTGATTCAGTGGGGCCTACCTCCCGTGTTACTTTTGGAGGCTTCAGTCAACACAAGCCTTTGTCAACATTCTAGTCATCTTTCTGAGGTTTAGCCAATTCAAGTGAGTCAGGATGTTACAGGTTTAGTTGGCTCAGTCTTAATTTCATCCAGAATTACTTTTTACACAAAAACATACAAATGCAGGAAGAGCGGAGGGCACACTACTCCAGTATATCAAGTATCTTCTTAGTCTGTTCAAATAGCAGCATAGCTCTTGGCTGACCTAAGCCTAAACCAGCCATCAAATAGATTTTTTTCCCAGCCAGTGCCTAAAAGAATAGAGTTGTTTTGCCTCCTGTGAATGATTCTGACAGAGCAAAGTCTGATTAAGAATGGCCTACCTCCTGTGGTAATTTTGGAGGCTTCAGTTAACACAAGCCTTTACCAATATTCTGGCTGTATTTCTGAGATTAAGGATGTTACAGATTTTGTTTAACACAATGTTAAATTTGTTCACAATTTCTTTTACATAGAAACATACAAATGAGCCAGGGAGAGTGAAGAACACAGTACCCAGTATATCAAGTAGCTCCTCAGTCTAAGCTTATAGCTGAATAACTTGAGACTGATCCAAGTCTGAGCCAGCTATAAGAATAAGCTTTATCAAGATAGATATTTTAAGACAATGTTTTAAAGGAGAAAGGGTGTTTGCATACGGTAGATGATTTAGGAGGAGAGAAGTCTGATTCAGTGGGGCCTACCTCCCGTGTTACTTTTGGAGGCTTCAGTTAACACAAGCCTTTGTCAACATTCTAGTCATCTTTCTGTGATATAGCCACTTCAAGTGAGTCAGGATGTTACAGATTTAGTTGGCTCATGTCTTTACGTAAAAATATACAAATGAAAGGAGAGTGAAGAACACAGTACCCAGTACATCAAGCACCTCCTCAGTCTAAGCTTATTCTTACAGTCTGAGCCAGTAAGAATAAGCTTCATCAAACGAAAAAAGAAATGCCAAAATGCTTTAGAAAAAGAGGGTGATTGTCGCCTGTTGATGATTCTGGATAAGTGAGGCCTAATTTAGAAAGGCCTGACTCCCGTGTTACTTTTGGAGGCTTCAGGTAGCATCGGCTTTTGTCAGTGTTTTGTTTATCTTTCTGAGATTCAGCCACTTCAAATGAGTCAAGGTGGTTTATGTTTAGCTAAGCACAGCTAAATTTTGTTCACACTCACTGAGGAGAGAGCGGAGGACACAGTAATTAGTATTTTCAATCTTTTTTTTAACCATAACAATCCTTCTTTAGATTATTCTAAGTCTTTATGCAGTATGGATCCTATATATTTACTCCCTCATTCTATAGCATGTATCAGCGCTGACGGTGAAACCTAAGCGAGCCTCCAGTCTGCAAATTGAGTCTCTGGCTAACTACCAACACGTCAGGGGTTCAACAGCTCTTTAGTGGAGAAATTTGATGCAGACAGAGAGTCAACTCATCAATTCAGAGATTACTGGCTCTTGTTTGCCCAAACGGCCCGATGGGAAAGGAATCTCCAATCCATTAGCCAAGAAGGGATCAAGTGCCCCTTGTGAATTTCCTCATTTGTTTAGTTATTCAAAGTCAGGTTCAATTAAGTAGATTAAACAGTATATGTGTAGGTGGGCGTGTGCATGAGTGCGCATAAGTGTGTGTGCTGATGCGTGTTTATGTATTTGCTTCCTTAATGGCTTGATATACTGTTTATGTGGGTAAATATCCCCGTGTCACTGAATCTGACTATGAAGGCATTTATAAACTTCTTGATAGCTTTCTCTGCCACCTTCTGCTTTCTTCAAGTATTATTACTGGAAAAAGTAGGAATGTGAAGAGTTTTACGTTAAATTAATTACTCCTAAATATCTTTTTTTGAGGTTTACTTAAGCTGCTGATTCTTTGAACTCTCAAATTGCAAATTAAATAACAAATTAATAACCGAATTGTGGCTTTTGGTCATATAGTGCCAAAGAGTTAAAGTATTTAAGTATTTCATTGATTGATTATCTCATTTACATAAAAATCAAGCTCAAACATGATCAAATATCAGCTTTAAAGCTCTCAGTAACACCTATCAGTGCTAACCACTTGCACGTGTGGCCTGCTTTGATGGCTCTCAAACAATAAATAAATAAATCAAGAAAAAAAACAATGTACACAATTTATAATGATTAGATAGTTTTACGTTGCATGTGAATCCATCTTAGAAGTTGGATTGGTATATAGGACTTGATCTATATTTTGGGTCTTCTGGAGAAAAGTCATTGTCTTAAGAGTTCTCTTATATGACTTCTTTTTAATTTACACCGGTCCTAGATATTATAAGAACATATATTTACATTTTCTAGCCTGTAAAGCTCATATATTGAGTTCTGCATGTTTATAAAGTCTTTTGTCTCATCCCTGCTGTTAACAAACTTCTTTAAAGTGAAGGTCTTAGGCCCCATCCACATGAAGCCAAACCGAGGTCTAAACACATACATTTTTTGCCGAATCTGCGTACCATTCATACGAAGACAGCATTTTGGGGGTCTGTAAACGAACATTTTTGAAACCAGGTTTCAGAGTGGAAAGATTTGAAATGCCGTATACGCAGCTCCGTGATTACTGGCTCTCCGTAACTTTTCAGATAGGCTTACGTCATAGTTTCATGTCGTCATTGACACATGCGCCACACGCAGCAACAACAACAACAACAATGGCAGCGTATGGTGTAGCATATGTGCTAATGAAGCTAGTGACCCTACTATCCCTGTTGCAGCAAAATCTCCTTCTTCTCAATCACCGCGGAGTTGAACAAACAATTATCGAGGACACATTACGGCACTTTATGATCACTTTATCACAATGTCTGTGTGCAACTTTTGCCGCAAGTGTGCATGTCCACTGTTTTTTCATCTGTTACCGCTTGTTTCCATCATATTGTTACAGCGCCCCTAGAGGTCTGGCATGTGTTTTCACAGCGTTTTGATGCGTATCGAGTGCATTCATGTGGACGCACACATTTTCTGAGACGCCTTCGTCTTTATGACGATCGTTTTGGAAACTGTTAAGCATTTTGTCTTTGTGTGGATGGGGCCTTATTCTACAGCCCCTATTTTTTGTGCTCTCAACCTCAGTTTAACTCCTTGGCTGGCAATGTAACCATGTGGTTGACTTACCACTGTATTTACATATCTATCTATGCTGTTTTTCCTTATTTATCCCTCTTAAGAATCTTTGTAAGACCAGTTGGTATCCAATGGGTGGCACTGCTGAACATGAATAATTGTTTGAAAACTGAAAAGAATTGGAAGTGTATGAACGTTCCTCAGAAACCTAACAGTAAGAGCGTATTTGGTGTGATAACAACATCCTTTAATGTACTTCTAGATCCTCTGACGAATATAATTTAGATAAAGGAAATAAATTTGATGATAAAAATGTATCTATGAATCCTCAGAAAAATGGGTCATGGTGATGTCCTCATATGAGAAAACCAAAACATGTGTTGAAATTAAAGATAACAATGCATGCCCAGGATAACCCTTAACAGGCAAGCCGACCAGCCGGTTGACCAACATATTTGCCTCAACTCAGTTATTTGAAAAATAAAACCTGAAATGTTGCTGAATGAAGAGGAAGGAAAGCAATTTGTCAACAATAACTTGTTGCAAATGTATTTCTTAGTTTGGAAGTCAAAAGCTTAAGAGCATCTTTCAGCAGCTTCAATAGTCAACTTTTTTTCTCTCTTTAACGGCCAGTCTAATGTATTTCTATATGCTGCCATAATTCAAGAAAATGTCTTCCAAAACATGTGGGAATTAGAGCAAAAGAAATATGTCTGGCTACTTGTGGCAGCTGTGGTCCTGGAATACAAGTCAAAAAATACAAGTCTGATCACTTTCTATTCTGCCATTGTCATAACATATGGGATTTAGGATTGATTTTGATTGGCCTGTTCGGAAGATATTTCATCGATGAGCATGGCATGTTTCATCCGTTTTAAAACTTTTTGAAAGTGCTGGTAGTGAAACACTGAGACAGACTTAGAGTTTTTTTTTCTGTTCAGGATATCGAGCAAGGAGGTTACATTTTTGCTGGGTGTGTCAGTTTGTTTTAAGAAAAACTCTGAAATTAGTTAACTGAGTTTTAATATGAAATTATCTGGTGATGTTAGTATGGAACAGGAAAAAACTGATTGAATTTTGGTTGTGATACGAATACAGATGGGATCCAGGATTTTGTTTTAGCTGAATTGTTAGCATCTCCAGACCTGGAAGTTTTCCACACTTTTGTTAATAACTCAATAAGTTCTCAACAGATGTTGATGAATTTTCAGGAAAATGTTGGTCATAGCACAAGGGGAGATGATTTGATTTTGGTGGTGATCCAAATCCAGGATTTTTTTCATGAATTTGTTCGCAATGTGAGATGGGGCAGCATATTAGCAATGTCTTGGCGGTGGGTTCTGCTCTTGGAGCACCTCTAGTTTAAGTATCCTCACAATAGTCATGCATTTAAAATTATTATGTCACAATAAATGTGTTAAACTTGAAACCTGTAGATTTTTTATCTCTGACCTTTTGAGATAAAGCAATTTGGGGGCTCTTGTGTGAATATATGACTTTTGTGTTTGAATGCAGATCTGTAAACCCTCCTGACCCACCGTCCCTCCATCCCTCCAGCCTTTTATTCAGAGTCCATCCTTAGTCAAGCTTCCTCATTGTTAATGGCCGCCCACTCAGCTTCGCTCCTCAGGTTCCCAGAACAAGAAAAGGAACCCCAGACAGGAAATTCAGCCCAATCCTTCCAGCTGAGTGGCAGGTATCAATGTAGCCGTGCAAAACGACAGGTGTGTAACTCGAGCCAACGGGTGTTTGGCAAAGACAGAGCGGCGGTGAGAGTGAAGTGTGAAAGGCTGTGTTCGTCTCCTATAGATACCTGCTGTGGTCCGTGTGAGCATTGGTTTGTATTTGTGGTCAGACAAAAACTCAGATCTGAGCAAATGTTTCCGTGATGTCAAGTTTCTGGTCAAGACACTAACACATGACATAAAGTGTCTGAATTTCAGAAATAAATTTAAAAGCAACTTTTCCTGAAGTGTCAAATCACAAACACAATCACAAATAAACAACACAACCACAAAAAAACTGATAACACACAAATGCAACCACACAAACAAGTAAGTAGACACACAACAACAATAAAAAATACAACAAATTGAAAACCACAATTACAAAATGTGACAACTAAAACAGGACCAAGACAAATAAAAGCACAAATAAGTCAACACAAACAAAACGCAGCATCAAAAGTCCAATAAATAAAAAACTCACATAAAAAAATGACAAGTATAAAGGCAGCATTTATTTCAAAAACAGAGTTACAAAGATAACTTCAAAATGATAAAAAACACAACAAATTAGCAAAATGAAAATATGAGAAATAAAAAGCACAGAAATCAAATGACCCAACAACCAAAGAGCAAAAATAAAAAGGTAGGCAACACCAGAGTAAAAACAACAATTAAAATTCAACAACTAAATGTCACAGAAGTAAAAAATAAAAAAGGACAAATTAAAAGAAATTGAAACAAAATAGCAATACAAAAGCGTAAAGCCAAAGAAGAACACAACAATAAATTAAAATTTAAAAAGTTACAGAAATACACAAAGCAAGAAGTACAACAATAACAAATATAAAAACTCAAGACACAACAAATGAAAAACAAAATCAAACAGGCAAACACAGCAACAAATAAAACAGACAAAAACACTGTAGTGTGTTGTTATGTTTTAGATAAATCGTCTTCACCTAATTTTGACAACCTCAAAGCCGACAGACCTGGCCCCATTTTATTTGAATAATTACTGCTCCATTTTGGGTTTTAAATAAAACATCTGATGTTTAATAAGATTATTTTGAGTACAATGATGCTTAAATGCCTCCAAATAATTCTGGTTAATTTTCCAGATGACAGCAAAATAAAACTTCCCCTTAGGCATCTGTAGTTTAGTTTTTATTCCATTTTATGCTCTTTTTGCAAAAATCCTTAAGAGACAGCTGATCAGTATCCGGTAATACCAATCATTCTCAGCTGTAAAATCTCTGTCCCACAGCAGGTGTGAGGTTTTGGTGACCACAGGATGAACCCTCTGGATTACCCCGGCCCATCTCTTAAATGAAGTTAAAATCCACTTTCTGAGTCCTGAATTGGATTATGTCTGGTCTGTATAGGTGTGACAGGAGGTGAGAAAAGGAGTTTTCAGAGAGGTGTTAGTGACAACAATATGAATGAAGCATAATCACACAAATGGTGGGAAAGAGAAGAGGAGAAGGTTTAGGTGTCCTCCAGCAGGACTGTGATGACAGAAGGTGAAGCAGTTCTTCTGCTGCATTGACCGTCATTACTAGATGTGCTGAATTAAAAACAAAAGATGCATTAGTGTCTGTTTTCTTTTAACTGCACATACAGTTCGGTCATTATATGACACAAATTAATATCATAAAAAGGACTGTTTGGTCCTTTTGAATCAGGTCATAGCCATGCTGGACCTGATGCAAAGCACTCGGAGATAATATAATGCCAAACAAACTACTAAGCCTTTATTGTAAAAGCACTAGTGACCATCATACCTCAAAACAGTTCATGTAAAATGAAAAACCACTTAAGCTATGCTATCCCTTAACTAAAACTTCAGATGTACCAGGCACAAAAGGATTCGACAAAGTCATGTGACGGCCATCGTTGGATTCGGAGCCTTTGAAATGTTTAGACATTTTGTAATAGATGCTGCCATGCTGCACCTGCCATCTCAACCAAACTTCAGATCAGCCTACTCACACACTAATGTTGCGTTCACACCGCAAGCGACCCAGCTACCAAAATCGTGTTGCCCAATGACGTAGCGTCGCGCGTCCATACCTCATTTTGGTCACCGTTGCCGTCGGCCATCGCTTGGTGACGTCACGTCCGCTTGAGTTTCACCGGGATCATATCATATATCATATAATAGAATATATAAGTGGGCATTATTCCAGCTGTATCCTTTTCATTCACTTATCAACCACAAAACACTGCAGCTGATACCCTGCAGCAGCATTATCTGTCAGTTTCCCGCGGTCCGTCTAGGCGGAACTAATGTCCTCACTGACCAATGTTTCCCGCACGGACATGGATTGTTCCTCTGTAGTCCAGATGAATAACTGTCTGTCGAGGGTACCGTCACACGTGCACACACCTGCTGATTGATCAACTTTTTTTTACTTTCACATTGCACGACAAGCTATGCGGTAGTGTGAAAAGCGTCTGTCGCATCGCGGGAGGGTTAGCCCCGCCCCATCGCGACTGTACATTGACTTTGCATGGAGAGTGATCGCCGAGGTAGTACAAGTACCATCCGGTGTGAACGCAGCATAAGAGGCTGTTTTGAGGCAGGACTTTAGGCTGCCTGACCTATAGCATAGATCGTGTCCCATCCATCCATCATCAACACTGCTTATCCCTTTTGGGGTCACAGGGGGCTGGAGCCTATCCCAGCTATCATTGAGTGAGAGGCAGAGTGCACCCTGAGCTGGTCACCAGCCAATCCCAGGGCCACATAGAGAGACAGATGAATTATTCACTCTCACACTCATACCTAAGGGCAATTTGGAGTCACCATTCAACCTGATGAGCATGAGGAAGCTGGAGTGACCAGAGAGAACCCAGACCCAGCCCTTTCTTTCACTTATTTCCCCATGCTGACTGTGATTTTCTCTAATGGCCAACTCAGAGATTCTTCTGCTCCTCTTTAATATAGACATAAAATGTCTTCAAATGTTCATCAAAAATCAATATCAATCATTTCAATCAATCAAACAAACTTTGTTTGAACGGCACTTTTCATACAAAGTTTTGCAGCACAAGTGCTTTACATAGAAATGAAGAAATTAAATAAATTAAAAGGAATAAAAGGTAGAAAATTGAATAAAATGGAATATACAACCCTACCCTCACAATCCACTTACAGCACAATCACACACAAGCATAAGGAAGAGACTCTACCAGAAAACAGAATTAGAGGACTGAGGAAAGGCTATCTTGAATTAAAATGAGAAAACACTGGAGCTAAGACTAAAATCACCACGAAAAATCATGACAAGAAATTCAATTTAAATAGCTAAGAAAATATACGATAGGAAAATACATAAAAAGATAAATAAATTATTTTATATATGGAAAACTAAGATAAAATTAAAAGAATGCATGCATAAATTAGCTAAATGTATAACCAGAGCAACGTGGTGAGATTTATGATGAAGTCAAAAAAACAAGAGTATAAGTTTATTAAAAGCATTCTGAGACAGTAGTTGCCAATCATCTTTGGAAAAAATGGATAGAAATTTGTGATCCCTGTTGTTATGGAAAACAAAATTGAATAGAGGAATTATATTGCTCTTCACAGAGACAGGTCTGTGATTGGATAAGTAATGAAATCTCTTAAGCAATTGAAAAAACTCTTGGTCTGAAAAGTTTAATCTTTTTATGCTTAAGAAGAATGTGGATTACTTGATACTGGTTGCCCATTCTTAGTGTTATAATCTGATATATTATGGCATTGACTTACAGATGATTTTGTGGGGAAAAAGTTTAAGTCAAGATAAACACTAAACTGACTGTTTACACCTGTAAATATGGTGTAAACCAGAACGTGTTCAGACATGTAATTGAGACTTGACGTTATTTTGTAATTTCTCAGTTTTGTCTTGAAAATAAAAAAATAAAATCCACTGCACACTTCCCTCCATTAACTGTACAAATCATCGCTGGCTTTGCAACAACTGTTAAACTGTTGCTTTGACTGCTGCCATGTCCTCTCTGTAAAGGACTCTCAGCCCCACACACACTCTCCGGAGCCCCCCCGGCCTCGTGTCAGATGGTGCTGAGTAAATCAGCTCTGACAATAACACCTCCCCAGGGTCCCACACATCACAGCTACAATTCAGACCTAATGGAGCAGCAGCAGAGGGGAGGCCGCCCGGTGTGTGTGTGTGTGCATGTGTGTGTGTGGGGTTTGCAAATGTATGCATGCATGCACGGAAGAAGAGAGGGGGGGCTCTTTTCGTTTTTTTCAGGCCTACAGAGGAGGGGAGGGGGATTATCTGTGGTGAAGATGTCAATCAATAAAAAGAGCGTGTTAATAAATAAGATCTGTGCTGGTTGTTTGGTTTTCATAGGTGTTTAGAGGTGGAAATAAGAGGGCAAGTGCTCAGAAAGGGAATAAAAGCCATTAAAGTTCTTATTTATTCTATTTTCTCCCATGGTTTTTAATCTCCAGCACATTCATCATGTGGATTTAGGCCATTATTTTAAATCAGATATGATATCCAAGAGAATTTATAAGGAATATATTTCACTGTTTGATTAAATGTCCGCACTATTCTGGCCTAAGAATGTAAAACAAGATTTGGGATTCATAGGTCAAAGGTTTGTGGTCTTTGTGGCATTTCATGTTTTTCCTTTCTAGCACAGAGTGGTGCAGGATTGAGTTCAATTTGACACTTCCTGGTTCCCAAGTATATGAGATTTTTGAACAGCTTGTTCCTAAAATATGATTGTAATGAACACATAAGAGACTTTAAAATTTAATTCAAATAAAAAGAAAACATCTGGCATTTCCCCGCTTTTGATTTCAAAGTATAAGTGTGTTTCTCAAAAGAACATTGCATTTCTTGACATCATGTTATTTGGTCTTTTGTTTATATCTTGTTTGGGATTGTAACATTTAAAAAAACGTTCAAGTGTTTTTTTATTGCAAGTTTTTCAGAATGAACTGATTAGATTTTGGACAAGTAAACTCAAAGACACAGATTTATAAGTGAGGGGGGAGAGAGTTCCAGATGGAGAAGCCTCTTTCCACTAAGGTTAGGTGTGAATTGTATACATGTTGGGAAAGGGAGCCAGTGGAGATTTTGGAGGACTGGGGTCATATGATCACAGCATTGGATATGGATGAGGAGATGATGGGCAGAGTTTGGATGTTTGAACCTTTATTTAGGACTTTGGATGATGAAGGTGAAGAAGCTGTGAACTGGGGTTTTGGTGTCAGAGAAGGAGAGTGATTGGTGGATGTGAGCTATATTTCAAGGTGGTTTTAGTGAGGTGGGTGACGTGCTGATTAAAGGTGAGGTAATTGTTGAATATGAAGTCGAGGTTACCTTGCTGAAGAACGCGATATTTTCTGCACAATTTTCTTCAAATTGTCCATAATGTCCATTACTGTACTTTCACTATCTATCTATCCATCTATCTATCTATCTATCTATCTATCTATCTATCTATCTATCTATCTATCTATCTATCTATCTATCTATCTATCTATCTATCTATCTATCTATCTATCTATCTACCATAGCTCTTTATTTCTTTGCAGATGACAGTTACTTTTTGGTTTGTTAATCACCTTTAAAGTGGAACGTAAAGCAGAAAATCAGCAGAAATTATTCAATAATTTATAACTGAAAGTGATTATGACTGTATTTGCATACAGAACTACTTTACTTCCAGGACATTACTGATGATAATGTTGGATTTAATACTTTTGTAATGATTTTGAAAAGTGATTCATATGATTTGCTGAATATCACCAGGTTATATCACAGCTTTACATGAACTATACAGCAGAAACTGCCTTTGTTTTTTCTGTTTTATAAAATATAAAACCCTTGTAAGACTCCAATTATATACTTACATAATTAATAATGAAGACAAATTATCTAGAAGGAGACTCAATGGTAAAATCACGCAAAAATGCCATGCAGTTTGGTAAATATCAGTGCATGCACATACAACCCAAACAAGGTCACAAAACAGCCATAAAAGATGCATTTGAATAAAAATGCAGTTTGCAAATCAGCATGCATCTCGCATTCCCCCTGGTGTGCTTATGTCTGTATGAAATGTGCATAATAAATGACAAACACTCAGAAGAAGCTCGGAGTGAATCATTAGCCGATACATTTCTAATACCTCGTCTCCTGAATGCTTCTCAGGCAGCCATTGCAGACAGATTACAGGATATTGCATTCCCGTCCGTGAGTGAAATGAAGACATAATTATGCAGCTGGACGGGTGATGGAGAGGTGGAGCCGTGATGGATTTGATTAAAGTTGTCAGAGGAAACACACGCTAATGACCATGTTGATTAGTTAGATTGCTTTAATGCTGCTGCTGCTGCTGCTACTATTAATCTGCACGCTGAAACAAAAGTGTGGTCACTGCTGTGTGAGCACTTTGTCTGCATCATGCGTGAGCATGGACTGAAACATCTGTCCACTTTATTGACTGTCCAACATTAAGTTAAAACAGTAGGTTGTAGTTTCATTTTGTGGCATTTTAGTGACCAGTATTTGCGAAAACAGATACATGTCTTCAGCCGAGTCTCCACCAAAAAGCCCACGTCAGTTCGACTCAGTACGAGACACAGTTACAGGTGTTTTCACAGTCCAGTTAGGAGAGAAGGTACCACTGACCCCTGCTGCCCCACGTGATGGCAGCTCTCTGAAGGGGTGCCAAGCTGACAAAACTGGAAAAAGGTGAAGCTAAAAGTGCTGCAGTCTTTTCTCTTGCAACAGCAGCAGATAAGAAAGAAGAAAATGCACAGTGGCAATTGCTCTAAGACTGCAAGGGAAGCTCAGCTTTCCCTAAAATGTCCCCCAAAAAAGTGGTGATATGTACTGCTGTGTGTTCATTTCATTGACTTAATATATGCTAGAATACCTTCTTCTTTGTTCAGAATCAGCTACTTATCACAGGTAACTGGCACGACTTCCTTCTCATTCATCCCCGCAGCGTCTCTGCGCTTTAACACAGTCGGACGCTGAGCATCTTCTGACTTCGATGGGGAAGCGTAGAGTGGGTTGTTCCGCTGTGGAAACTGGACGGTCATTGGATAAACGCTGCGCTTTATCCCGCCCATCGGACGCTCAGCATCTCTGGGGGTCTATGAGGCAGTGGGCTGGCCTGGATGCTTGGCTTCTGCATGATGATTGGATGATCTGTCTGAGGCCGAATCCCTTTTTGATTGATAGTGAAATGAGCCAATCAGCGATCTTGAAGTATAACCCTCCACTGGAGCATCTTCTAAGTTTTACATTCAGTTGTTCTGGAGAGGAGCTTCTCCTGTTTAAAGCGGCTCAAGTCTTACACCCGCAACACAACGGGCCTAGGCCGTTTAAGCAGTCTAGCTCTGCTGGCCATTAAGAGAACACTGGTACAGTCTCTGGAAAAGACACCTATTGGTTCGGCAGGGTCACAGATCATTTTCTTGAAAAGGAACGGAGGGTAGAATTCACATTTAACTAAATAAACAAATGTATGATGTAGGCCGGAAAAAATGAGCTTCCCCTCCTTGACTGACCAGCAGCTGGCACTGATGCACATGCTACCTTGCCATGTTCAAATAAGCTGTTGATTTTGAATAATCAGTTCATTGCTGTAGTTGTAAAGAACATCCACATAAAACAACACTAAATCCAGCCCAGAGTCCTGGATGTCCTCTATTATTGCTTTGTTTATTTTCACCCTCTATTGCAGACCCCTTCACTGGTTCACATTGCTGTGACATCACACATTTATGTAGCAGATAAGGCCCTCTCGCAGGGCTCACAACCCCGCGTTAAAGTGAGGGTACAGCCAACACTGGATACGAAAAAACGATCAGGTTGACAAACCAGGGTGGAGTGAAAACAAGGCTGAGCTGAGCTGAACTGTCCCTTTTTTTGGCACCCTTTTGTAGGCGCAACTGACCCCATGGTGACACTGAAGCTGTTGCAGTCTGTTAAACTGATTGTAATAATCAAAAGCAAAAAATAAATAAAACACCTATCGATCAAAGTGAGCACTTCGAGGTGCATGCCAACCTCACTGTTTGAGATAGTTGTATGTAAATAGTCCAGTCCTTTCAAACTTTGAACCAGAGTTGCTCCTGGATTGTGCTCCCTCTAGATAGAAATCTTGTAGAGAGACATGCTCCAAACCACTGGGCGTCCAATGCATTTACATAGATAGACAGATAGATAGACAGATAGATAGATAGATAGATAGATAGATAGATAGATAGATAGATAGATAGATAGATAGATAGATAGATAGATAGATAGATAGATAGATAGATAGATATGGCCTTTTTCCACTAACCCTACTCTACTCTACTTGACTCTACCCAGCTCTACTCTACTTGCATTGTACTGCTTTTCCATTAGCCCCAGTCGCCTGCCCAACGGGGTGCAGTGTCGCTGAGCGGCTCTGCGGTGACATCATTTTTAGCGCGACACAACAATTTAAGGCTTTTTGTCACAAGCCAAGGCTGCAGGTGGTAAGAAGAAATACCCCTTGAGAAGCACAGGAGAGTTTTGGAAGCTATACAACAGAATAAAGCCGAGGACAAGAGTAATCGAGCTGCAAAGAAAAGACGCATGAGGGTAAGCTAACGATAGCTACCGCTAGCATGCTAGGTCACTGCGCTCATGACTCATCGATGACGACATTGTCTGACCAATCAGCAGCCGGCAGTAGGTGATGTCATCTTTTAGTATCGACTCAGCTCGCTTGGAGCCAGAGCAGAGTAGGTACTAAACTAGCTTGTTTTAGGAGGTACCAGGCTAGTGGAAACACGCTGCAAATCGAGTAGGGCAGAGTAGAGTAAGGCCAAGGCGTGCTGGTGGAAAAGGGCCAATAGATAGATAGAATTAAAGTATGGATCTTCTTCAACTGCAGACCTTCATCCACTCTGACTCAAGGATGATTTGATAGGTTGTTGGAGGACTGGTCTGGTCCTTCTCATGCCGGACTTAAAGTACTTGCGGAGGACACATAAATAAAATGTCAACGAGCACAGCCAACGCACTGACCTGAATACACGTGGTGGCCATGACGCTGCCTCTGCATAGTTTACAGAAAGCATATCTTCGGCCATATTGACCAGCCAATGTACTTTTACTGTCCAGCTATCCCGTAACAGATATGAGGAGAGAAAACACTTTTTTCTTATTCATATTTATAGTTTTCTGTTTACCCTCAACACAAAGATGCTGTCCTTCAATATGTTAAAAGCACTGATCTCTACATCTTTGTGTTTCTAAAGCAATCTAAATGTGAAAACCTGAGGAGTCTACTCTCTGAGAAGCAATATTCAAATGAAGATATTAAAAAGTGAACATGTACACCATGTCTCTCCCCTCCTTCTCTCTTTGTTTTGCTTCTCCTCCGGCTGCCTTCAAAAACAACAATTATCCTGAGTGATTCAGCTTCTGTCAGACAGAGTTCAGAGCAGAATCTGCAGGAAACCCTCTTTGATGCTCACAGCACGTCTCACAGTCACTCTGCTCTCTGATTCCTGTTTTCTGGAATCTGCTCTTTGGGACTTCCACGTTTTTGGATGTAGGAATTCTCCTCTCTCTGTCCGGCTCCTCCCCTTTTCCTCTCTCTTCTTCATGCCTCTGACAGCTGAGCAATGGCCTCTCCTCGCCGCAGCCATAATTGAAAAGCGTGATGGCGGGGCCCGCTGCTCGAGCCGCCATCTGTGAGTCTGAGTGGTTTTCAGGGCGAGTGTTGCGTTCGTGGGCGGGAGAGGTCGAGGGTTATGTGAGAGCCAGACAGCCTCCCGTGGGGAGCAGTTAACACCTCATAGAAGCCAAAAAGGCCCCAGGACGGCCCTTTGGAGAGGCCGGGGCCCTAATGAGAGGAGAGGTGATTATCTCTGTGAGCGAGAGGAAACGTCAACACGTGCTGTTATGTCTGCCGACCACAGAGATAAGACAGAAAAATACAAGAGAGCAAGCATCAGAGGTCAAAATGTTTTACGTGTAGCACAGATAAAAGCATAACTTGTGTTTTTTAAAGAAATTTGTTTTCAATAAAGCAGCAGAATCGTAGTTGGAAGATTAATTACCCATAAAAAATCAATTAATGCTGCAGTGAAAGCTCAATTATTCAGCAGCAACATGAGAAATTAATTAAAACCAAATTGAACATCATTTATCAAATCAGTCTGCATAAATAATTGCTTCTTCTCTTTTTATGTGAAAACATGCATTTAATGGATATAGCATGAAAATTGTTTCTTTTTTTTTTTAAATAATGTAGCTGATTCTACGTTACTAAAACTTTATTCTGTATGTATGTATACAACTCAAATAAAGCTAGGATGTTTTTTAGGTAGACTATTTCTCCCCTTTATTAAAACCAACTGGCTTTGTGTTTCGTTGGACAGCCCGTTCAGTCACCTTTACAACAAAGTACATCTTGTAAGGATTGTGCATTTATTGAATGAGCAACACCATGAAAAAGATGCAGATAGTGCTAAAAAAAAAAAAAAACAGCCAAAATCTTAGGTGACTAGAATGGTGTTCTTGTTTGCAGAGTAGCAGCACTATATGGTGGCAGTCTTGGTACCATTTTCTAACTTAGGTATTTTTTATTTTGGAGCTACCAACATGTTTACCTGTGTTGCTCAACCCACGAGCGCACGATCCTTAAAAGTTGTATTTTGTTGTCAAGATGACAATCAGGCTTTCCAATTACAAGACCATTTGATAATATTTGAAGTGGGAAATACTTGACCAAAGAAGCATTTGTGAGAGTATATACTGTATGTATTTGACTTTTTTAGCCTGTTAGCACTTGGATCAAATTGCCATCTGTTACCTTTTAACGTTGAAAAAAATACAGATACATATATCCAAGGACAGCTTATTTATTTTTGTTATTTATTTGGTGATAGGGCACTGAATGCTTCATATTGTTTCGTAGTGTTAACTAGATGCCAACATAAGTTCTCAAGGTCATGCTGATGTTACCGCAAATGTATGATTTCTTTTTCTAAACTAATTGTGGAAAGGCCAGCAGTTGAACTTGTTTGGTTAATAAGTAGCCTGTCCTATATAGTATATGAGATTCTAAAACGTACATAAGTCTGACATGTTTTAGTTATTTAACAACTGATTTTTTGATGTACACAAATGATTAATCTCTATGATGCTCTAGGACCAGAACCCTTGCAATATCACTTGGTCTTATATTTTATATCACAAAGCTTGATTACTAGGGGTGTAACGAAATGGTCAACTCACAAAACAATACAAAATAAGAAACAGGGCTCACGATATGAAATACTCACGATACAAAATAAAGATTATAGAAAATCCCCAACAGTAGGAAGTTGTGCAAAAATCTAATTTTCTTTATTTTCTTCCTAATGCAGACATACAAGAAATATCGCTGCATCAGTACAAAATAAATGCTCTTTGAAAAAAAACAAAATTGTGTTTTTTCCCTTATTTAGACTACAGTGCAAATACAAACATAAAATCTCAATAAAAAGTGCTTTGTTGTTGTAACAGTCAGGATAACTACATTCTTGAATGAAAAGGAAAACAAATAGCAGTCCTCAGAGCTGCAGTTTAGACCTATAAATGTCTGAACTGTGAACTATAATATTTAGCCTATAACAGTGCATATACTTCTGATCTTCACTGTATGATCAAATTCTGTCAATTCAACAGTAAATGCAAAAATCAAATATTGTTTTTTTTATGCAGACTTACACAAACATACAGTTGCTGCCTGTCTCCAGTTCAAAGTAGTTGGTAGTTGTACTCGCCGCAGTATATGGCAAACTGTAGCGGCATATTTTGCACACAGTTGTTGTTTTGTCCGCAGTCTTCTCACCGTTCTCTTGTCTTTTACATGGGAAGCCAAAATGGGTCGACACAACCGATTTACTTGCAGAGGAGTGTCAGCTAACTCCTCGACCTCGTCTTCCTCCATTCTGAAGCGAGTGTTTTGCTACAGTAGGCAAGGAGGGTAAAAAAGTCACCAGTGCCCCTTTGCGTTTTTTTATTTCGTACGTCTTTGAATTTTATTTTGTCTTTTTCTATTTCGCGAAATTTCGTGGCACGAAATTTCGTTCCATCCCTATTGATTACTCACCTTTACACCAAAGTAAAACTTGTAAGGAATGAGCTCTTTTGGAATGACCAACACTGTGAAATGTGAGGGTGGTGGCCAGTAAATGTGCCAAATACAGAACCTTTTTTGAGGGAAAGTGAAATGTTGGAGAGAATCTTACTGTAGCGTCGAGTCAAATAAAGTTCTTTGTGTAGTTTTAACCTAAAAGTTGGATAATTATGAGGTTTTTGGGGCAACATTGCCTGCTTCATATCATGTTGCTGTCTAACTTGTTTTACATTAAACAAAGCTGACCAGGGTCTTATTGGCAATCATATTTACTAAAGTCATATGCTTCAGGCAAAATGCCTTTAAAAAACCCGAAATATCCCTTTAAGATTGATGTATTTTAACAGGAGATGTAGGGTTTTATTTGAAATTCTCCTAGACTTTAAATCATTTTATATCAAAAGGCAGAAAATCGTGTATTTGATGCTTGATGGAGGGTTTTGTGTCTGACAGTCTTAAGTATCAAGGGTTCTTTCATGTTGTAGCGCCTTAAAAAAAAAAGGCACGTCCTTAAATTCATTAATATCCACCATCCTGTACATGGCCTTTTTTCTTCCTTGTGTTTCCAGCTGTGCTATTTTTCTTCCCCAAAGAGAAGAAGTAATCCCACTTCACGCTGCAGACCCCCCAAGGTCACCACCACCACTTGCCAACCCTCAATCCAGGATGTAACATTTGTTCCAGCCTCTCTCTCTCTCTCTCTTTCCTTCTCTCTCTCCCCCTGTTGCTGTTGTTTTCTGTCATTTTTTTCATAATTCATGTCAGACGATGGCTGCACCGATGACTGAGTGAGGGTGGTGTGTGTGTGTTGGGGGGTACGAG
The DNA here is from genome assembly GCA_036419115.1 of Scarus forsteni. Taxonomy (NCBI): domain Eukaryota; kingdom Metazoa; phylum Chordata; class Actinopteri; order Labriformes; family Labridae; genus Scarus; species Scarus forsteni. The sequence goes on along the minus strand of JAZDUH010000359.1, from coordinate 11,513,981 downwards.
GAGGAGGGGGGGGGGGCTTTGGTGGAGAGGACAAGGGGGTGGAGAGGGCATACACTTAATCCCTGGGTCAAGATGTATTTATTGAAGATTAATAACCGAGCAGCAATCTCATCATGCTCTCGATGATTTTATAATTTGGTTTCTGGGTGGAGGGAGGGGAGGGGAGTGTGTGTGTGTGTGTGTGTGGGGGGGGGGGATCAGGGACAAAGCAGCAGGGAGACTCTGAAATACTGTGAGCACGAGGGCAGAATACAGTACAGAGGGTGACTCACATGTGAGGGTTTAATCTCAGGGGCTGTGTTTGGTTTCAGTCAGAGAAAAACAAGAACCGCACCAATAGTTCTGTGAACACTCCAGTTTCTTTAGCTCATAAATGCATCATAAATTAAAATATGCTCATAAAAAAGGTAGCTGATTAAAGTGAAGATGGGCTGCTCTTGTGTTCTGTTTTTACATTAAGCTACATTTGATGTTTTGGTAACTGATCCATTTTTCAATCGGAGTCGACGTCAAGTTCTGATGAAACATCAACATCCAAACTTGAAGAATGGAGGTGAAACTATATATACTAAAAAATTACAATGGATGACTGGAACAAAACTTGTAAAAAAGTGAAACCACGATAACTTAAAGCTTCTTCAAAACAAATGCAAACTTCTCGGATGCCTGTTAAATTGCATAGATGCAGAATAACAAAAATGTTTGTGATGCATGTCTTAAATGTGTATGTAAGGCTTTTCCATGACGAGCTAAAATTTCAGTATTTGCAAAATGTCAGGAAGTGCAGAGTTAATTAAATTTGGATGGAATTAATTCACTGAAAATTTACACTCAGTTGGAAAAGTTTTCACGTTCAGTAAATCAAATCCATCAGTGCCACTGTAAGATCTGTAACTTTGGATTTTTACTCCTAACTCTGAACCTGAAAGTGACTCTCGTAGATTCAGTCATCTCCACTGTTGTTAAGTATCAACAGATGCTACAAGCCCACATCATGAAAGCTAATGCAACTTTTTTTTCAAATGTATGTGCTGTAACCAAACATTTTTAACACTTTGCATTTATTGTTTTTCAGAGGTGACAACAAATATGGACATACAAGTTTCATGACTGCCTTGACTCTAAAACAATGATGTAACTGTGGTCTTTTTAAATAATTCAGTCTCTATCTTATTGTTGCAATGTAAACATGATCCATTTGTTCCATTTCTCTTGAAACTGATCCGTCTGAATCCTTATGTGGTGGTTAAATGTGCTATAACATATGTCTCTGTTACAATTTTCGACCACTCTTCTCATGTTGGTAGATCAGTCATCACCATCTCCTCGTGATGCCTTTTTACAAGCTGCTGACAAAATTTTCAGTATCTGTCCTCTCTTATAATATCTCCAGTCACAACACCAAAATGCATCAATTAACATGTCAGAAGCAAGTATTTTCTTTAGTCAAATATGTTCCTAAAACTGTATAATTGTTATACAGAGCCAAGATATGTCAATGATCAACATTCATGAGCCCACATTTTCTCTATTTATTTATTTTATCACTCTACATTAAATAAATACAGTAATATTTTACACTTTGCAGTGTCGACATAGAGTTAACACTTAAAGGTCCCATGTCCTGCAAAATCAATTTTCTTTGCTTTTTATGTTGTCAGAGGAGACTTGGAAAGCAGATGAACAAGACACCTTTTAGTAATCTCTAAGCTAAAAGAGAAATGTTCAATTCTTCTTCGAAAAATGCCCCCCAAAAAATACTCCGCTTTGTACTTCCTAGGTTCTATGATGTCATAGCTATACAGCCTCCACCTGCAAGTGTTTTCTGCTCATCACTGGTGGATGTGACGTCTTTTTTGACAGTCCACTCCACAGCCTGTGATTCAGTGTGCAAAGCTGAGCTGAGTGGGATCCAAGTACACTGGAGAATGGCAGAGAAGCTATACCCCAATTATTGGTAATCGCTTTTCCTGCCACACAGAGCAAGAAAAGAAAGACAGAGGCAGAGAAGGCCGAAACAAAAAAGAATTTGGACAAAGCCAGGGCAAAAACGAGAGTCAACATTGTGTTGGGAGTACTAACTGACTTTGCTTGCTTGCTTTTGGGCCCGTGTGTCCCTCGGGCCGCTAATTGAATGGGGCTGTGGACGTAAACCAATGTTTTTAAAAGTGCTGTACAAATAAAGTTCATTATTACTATAATTATTCAGAAGTGGGTTAATGACCGGCTAGTTGTGTAAGGGGTGGGATCAGGGCGAAAGGCTGAAATAAGCATCAAAATGCTAACCATTTGTAGCAATTGGAAAAAGAAACCTGAAAAAAATGAAAAGGGGGTGCAAAAAATAGAGAACTAGACTAAGAGAGTTGGAAAAATGTACCATTGTTGTTTATATGAACTTGCATAACAATGGATAAAAAATCTTTAAAACTTTATGCTAGAAGAATTCCAATTTCTTTTTATTTGCTCAAATAAAACAACACAGTGAACATTTCAATTTTACAGCTTTCAGGACATTGAGATGTTTTCCTCCATCCCTCTGAATATTGCATATGTAAAGTGGCAGCATCCATCTCATTCACTTAATGGATCTGTCGAACGCTCGGAGCAGGAAGGAGCGAGAGGTGGAGGAGCAGACACCTTATGTCGCTAAGCAACAGCCGTGGAAAAAATGGTAAAAAGATAAATTTGAGCCGGGGGTAAAGGTTCACAGTTCAAGGTGCAGTCTCCCATCCTAAATTTATTTATACCTCTAATAATAATGAGTGGGCTGAATAGATTGTTCGTCCCTGACCTTGGTGATCAGGCAAACCTGACGACACTACATCAAAACGGACAGGCAGACGCCGCTGTGAGGGCTGCCTCACGCTGGCAGGATGGAAGGACAGGAGAGATGGAGGAAGGAAAGGAGAGGTGGAGGGAGGAAAGGAGAGGTGGAGGGAGGTATGTAGAGCAGAGGAGATGAGAGGTGAAGGTTCAGCGTGTTTGCATTTTGTATGGAATGAGGAGCAAGCTGAAGGATGTGTGAAGGACATCCATGAAGGGTGAATGTAATGTGTTTTTGTTTTGCATGTGTGTTTATTGTGTACATGGGCATGTAATTGTCTATCTGATGGTTTCAAACAATGACAAAAAGGATTAAAATTCTTAAAAAATACACTTCAACTGCAGACCCTTCCTGGTATTGAATCCAGTTTCATTTAAATTTAATCTACTTTATTTCTATGAGAGGTTTCCGTGCAAATGTGTCATGAAATTTGACTGATTACCAGTTGGCAGTTGGTTGCGCTACTTTGGAAGAAACATTGAAACTAAAAGTGTTCGAAAACACAATCCTCATTTGAGACATTTTTCCTGGATCTTGATCTGGGTGCAAACTTAACTGTGGTTTTGCATGAACCCATACGTAACATCTGACTCATCTGTTAGTATGTTTGCTTTCATTTCCTGTTTTATTTTGAAACCCTGGTCTAGTGATACTTTCTGTCATTTTCCTTTTCCCACCTTTTCCCTACTCACCTGTTTATGATTTGTCCTCACCCTTTATTAATCCTTTTGGGAAATTCAGATTCAAATAGCAGTCTCAAGATCTGTAAAAAAGATAGATGTAAACAAAAATACAAATTAAGAAAACATAATTTCTCCTCCTGTGTGTTGTGTTTGCCAGCCCTGCTTCTCTTGTGTCTATTTGCTGGGTTATTTAATTGTGCAATTTTGATTTTCATCTTTTTAAATGAACCTCCTTGGATTTCTGCCTGATGGTTGATTCTTGTATGTGCTTCACACTTTTTGAGTAAAGTACTTTTTCTTGAACTGCATTTTTTCCCCTGGAGATTTCTCTGCATCAAGGTCTGACTCTTATTAAATGTGACACTTACATCTGCGTGATTTTTTTTAAGCATCACTGACATATCCTTGCAGAGTTGGATCCACCTGATTCAGTGTCTGTTACCAGGCAGATCCATCTTGCCAAGCTCCAATCTACAATAAAAATGGGTGGCCCTAAATGGTATGACCCAGTCAGCTTCCTTTAGAGCTGAAAGAGGTGGGATGCTAAATAAAATAATTTACATTTATACTAGATCTGTCAAGATTAACGCGTTAACAAGGACCAATCCAATATGATGACTCATCTGATTAAAAACTTTAGCCCAATTAACCCATCTGCAGAACAGAGTGACTCATAATCCCTGAAATGTCTCTGGCAATGTGTTTTGGGGAGTTTGTCAAAGTAGACTTGTTGTAGCGCATGCTGCCGTGCAACTGGGCAGTTGATCTGGTGGTACCATCCAACTTAACAAAGTTGACGCTCAGGCTCTGGCTGGGAAATTTTAATACAAAACAACGCAACATGGAACCATGGACTAATACGCAGTTATATGCACACTCTTCAGGAAGAATTCTATCTGATGCACTATTTGTCAAAATCACCGTATTTCTCCTCTCCATCCACAAGATGTCACCACTGACAGCATGTTGAAAAAAAAGTTTGGTTTCAATACACAGCCTTGGCTCTGAATTTCAGCAGGTAAATACTGTGGCTCGGGCAGAGCCACCAAAACAGGGTACACCCCCCCACATCCAGGGGGCGATCGTACTCATGCGCAGATCAGACAGAGGGGGGAGGGGGAGTCGTCGGTTGCGTAGTGTGCGCAGTTAGCGTAAGAGAGAGATACAATATGTGCAGTAGCAATGGCTGAAAAACAGCCCAAAAGAAAAAGGTCAGAGGAGTGAAAAGTGAAAAAGAAGGGCTATGACCATGAAAGTGCAAAGACCCGGGTCAACATTGGTGTTGCTTTCCGACGGTGGAGGGAACAACTGAATTGAAAGACCTGAAAACGGACGCGGATGTCGCCGTCTATCTGCTGGATAAGTAAGCAACATTAGCTTTGTGGTGCTTCACATAACAGTAACAGCATTCATCTTATTGTCTAATCTGTCAAAATGTACTGTTGTTGTGATTTTATCAATAGTAGTCGAGTCGGGGTTACCTTAGCTATGTTGGTCAGCTACGCAGTTACTACGGCCATTTCCATGACGATGCACGTCCATCAGCTTTCGGGGGTGGAGCCAGGGGTGAGGTATGAAGGGAGAGGCGGGTCTAAATTTGTTTATCAACAACCTCTCCACTCGTTTTCTCCCACATCGGTGACTACACCTTTAAAGTACCACATTAACTTAAAGTAAGTGTCAGCCGGGGATTGTGCTAGCACTTTAGTGGACGTGCAGTCCAGTCCAGTTTGAGACAAACAACCCTCACACGATAAATATAGATTAAAAATAGAAATTAATCAACAGCAGCCCTTATTCTGATTAAAAATTTTAATCATGACTGACAGCGCTAATTTATATGCTGCTAAAGTGGAACAAAATAAAAACATCAAAGTGTATGACACTAAAGTGTTACGATACAATCCAAATGCAGACACAATAACAGACAATTAGCAAACTAGCTTAAAATCAGTTAACAGGGCATTCATAGATTGCAGGCCATAAACAGTCTGTATCTTAACTCTGAAAATCCCGATTTTCCACAGATGAGCTCCAACTGCTCATAATCTCAAACCACCTAACCCTTTTTCCCTCTTTCCTAAAGTGTGTCCCGATCCCTCCTGAGACAACACCATCACTTGAACCTCCCTGCTCTGAGCCATCAAAGGGCCATTGTGGGGTACATTAAATGTATTTAGATCTTACAAAGTGCTCCCTCTTGAATCCATCACTTCTTTCAATGACTTAAGAAGCAGAAAAAAGCGGATGAGGTGGAGGGGAGTGGTTGACCAGGAGAAAAAGGAGCTCTGGGATTTACGGTGACAAAACGCCGGGGTCAGGCAGGGTGTGCGGCGGCGGTATTGATCAGTGAGGCATGCTGTGCACACGCGGCCCGAACCCTGACCCTTAAATAGCGAATGAATCTCAATCCAATAGACTGGAGTGTCTGCTACAGCTTACACACACACTGGAGGACACATAAAAACACACACGCCAAATATATAAATATATATGTATGAATACACTCAGGCACTGCTGCTAAATAACAATCCAACCCCAGTAACCCCAATCGATACCAGCAGAGCATGATTTCACCATTACAGATTGGCCTTCGCTGAAAGAAAGAAAAGCTCGAGATGTGATGGGAGCAATTTTCTAAACCTGGAAGAAACATTTGTTCAAATACCACAGAAGGAAAAAATAATGCAGAGAAAATACAACCATGAGCTCAACTCTGCATTTTAATGTCATGATTCTGTTTAAACATATCCATCCATCTATTTTCATGCTGCTTATGCCCAGCCCATTTCTCATGGTGATTGTGCATGACTATACACAATTAGCAAGGCTGGTTTGATCGGCATGATACAGGAAGAAATGGCTGCTTAAATACACCATCTGTAGCACTTCTACAGTTCTTCGGGGGTGTTCACCCCACTTCAGTCAGGTCAATACAACGATTCGAAGAGGATTCCATGAATTTCCATCCCGCTTACACATCATCAGCTCAGTTTCAGCCCAGTTAGCGTCACATTAACCATGATTGAGCCCTGTCCCTTGTGTTGCCTTGAATGGGACACAGTTAGGGCACAAACAGGTACGTCCTTATCAGTCGCCCTCAGAAAGCATTGAGGTTTGAGCCACAATTAGCCCAATGGAGCCCTGTACATACCATGCTAACACCATTCGCCTTAATGCTGCGTTCACACCGCAAGTAACCCAGCTACCAAAGTCGAGTCGCCCACTGATGTATCGTCGCATGTCCATAAATACCTCATTTTGGTTACCGTTGCCATCGGCCATTGCTCGGTGACGTCACGTCCGCTCGAGTTTCACCGCGATCATATCATATATCATATAATAGGATGTATAAGTGGACATTATTCCAGCTGAATCCTTTTCACTCTCTTGTCAAACACAAAACTCTGCAGCTGATGCCCTTCAGCAGCATTATCCGTGAGTTTTCCGCAGTCCGTCTAGGCGGAACTAATGTCCTCACTGACTAATGTTTCCCACATGAACATGGATTGTTACTCTGTAGTCCGGATGAATAACTGTCTGTCTAGGGTACCGTCACACGTGCACACACCAATGATTGATCAACTTTTTTTTACTTTCACATCACACGACAAGCTATGTAGTAGTGTGAAAAGCAGCTGTCGCATCGCGTGAGGGTTAGTCCCGCCCCATTGCAGCTGTACATTGACTTTGCATGGAGAGTGATCGCCGAGGTAGTACAAGTAGCTTGCGGTGTGAACGCACCTTTAGACTGCATTAGGCTTCCACCCCGCTATACTGAGAGCGCCGATTCTCCATGACAGTTTTGAACAGTTCAAACAATCAGGACTCTTCCCCGTTCCCTGGTATCCACCAGTATACAATAGCCACTACACATCTAGATCAAGTAACGCATGCGCCACCACCAAAGCATGTTTCAGGAATCAGGATTATGACAATCGTGCACAAACACCATGAGAAACGGGAAAATGTGACTGGGGCTTTATCAGTTTCGAGGTCACGGGGCAGGAGCCTACCCCAACTGACATTGGGCAAGAGGTGATGTGGTTGCCAGCAGAACACAGGGCCACAGACAGACAGACTACCATTCACACTAACACCTAAGGGCATTTGGAGTCATCAGTTGATCTAATGAGAATGTTGTTGGACTGTGGGAGGAATATAGGCCCTCAGATGTTGGCCAGTAACTGGCTGAAATTTGGCAGGCAGTTGGCTGGGAGGGGAATGTTGAGGAGGCTGGATTTGTATGCATGCTGTAAAGTCCACGCAGTTTGATTCAGACCAAAATAGTAGATGTGAAATCTTCCCCTGGACCATGGTCAGGACCAAACCCTCAAACTTTAGTTCAAATTAAAGAGTTGGTCTTAAGCCCTGTTTTCACCAAGTGGTCTGGTATGGATCGGCTCAGGCCGGATTCGGTAAAGCCTGATCCTGTTTGCGTTTCCAACGCCAACCGAACCCTACTTGGTAGGCGGCGTATAAGCCGCATGCCGATAGCATGACGTCATAACAGCGCCACACAGTGTACCCGGCTATTATATACAACGAAGAAGAAAATGCACCACAGTAAACAAAGAGCAACGATGGAAGACATCCAGCAATTCTTTTTTGTGATCAGCATGTGGCTTTTTGTGACTAAGCGCAACCAAGCTTTGTTTCAGAGAAGGCTGTGTGCCGTGAGAGTTATCTTCACGAAGACGAGTGGAGATTTAAACATGGTGGGGTTATGTGTTAGTACGCTGTCGCACGGGAAGTGACGTCTCGTTGGACCAATCAACAGACTGTAGTGTTTTTAGCTCCACCTTCTGGGGTCGGATCATTATGCTTGACACCCCAACAGAAGGGTCCCAAAAAGAAGGACGGTATGGTTCACTTATAAGGTGCCTGTCCCAGTTTTAGGCTATGGAAATGCCACAAAAAGCGAGCCATGCTAAGACAAACCGAACTGAACCCTCAGGTGGAAACAGGGCTTTAAAGTCTCGGTCTGGACCAAGCTGTAACATGATTTGGTTTGTGCCCAGTGTGAAAGCATTATTTTGTATCAATGACAGTTACTACATGCTAATGCTAGCCTGGAAAAAGGAAATGTGCAGTTACAAATGAGCCTCAGAAGCTTAAGAGGGGGACAGGAGAACAAATGTTTGATTGAAAGTTGGTCTGCATGTGAAATTGCAACGTGAAACCAAAACCTATCAGACAAAGTGTAGACAAAGTAGACAACCAGGTCTTCTTTGGTCCCCTGCTTTATGAGTGCAGGCTCTGGTGTCCCTTGCTTAGTTGTATGTCCTGGACTCTTGTGAGTCTCTGTTAACCTCTGGCTCTCTGGTGCAGCCATAGTGTTGGCAGTAGTAGATGTGCAATCAGTTTGGTTGGGCTTTGTGTTGTTGTCTTGGCTTGGGCCAGAAGAGCATCAAAAATCTAAGCTGTGACTTAAAAAGGGGGCTTTATATGTCCTTTTGGTGTTCTTAACATGTTTTCTCCACAGCCCTTCTATGAACAAGACAAAGCCATCCTGACATCTCCCTCTCACCCTCTTTATGGTGTCAGCAGCTGCTTAAAACTTTCTCAGGCTATTTGACATAATTAAAAGGGAGAAATAATTGGCTGAAATTATGTTTCAAAACTTTTTTCAGGAGTTTGTACATTTCTTGAAATATTTGCTTTTTTTTTTTTAAAGTCATTTTCTTGTGAAAAGCAACATTCGATGAAATAACCAGTTTCTAAAAGCAAAAGGGTGCCTTTGTGTGATTTGAGGGGATTCCTCAATAGTATTCTTGTTTTTGGAAAACACCATAAAAATACTTATCAGAGTGAAAGCACACTTTTAATCTTCATTTATGCCTCTCATAAGGTTGATAAAAACTGAGGTAACTCTGGTTGCATTACTTAGAATATTAGAATTATTGGGACCTGACCTGGTTCAGTCAGCTTCATATGTAGATTGCCTCTGTCCATAAGTGTGCGGTCAAATCTGCAAACAAAAAACTGCCTGGATTATTCTAATGTCAATGAAAGGCTCTCCTCTTTATTTAACGCCCCCCTGCCCGCTTTGCATTTCTGGGATCTTGAAGCTGACACACATTCAACTCTCGACCCCGAGCAGCACGCACACGCATGACACAAACATAAGGCTTTACTTATAATCACTTCTTCTATCTTCTTAAACCCCCCTCCCACCATCTACATGCAGCACATACACACACACGGACCACCCGCTCTCCAACAAACACAGGACCCTTTTACGTAATGAAATTACATTGAGTCATATGTTACTCTGTGGACTAGAGTTATGGGTACATTTTACATAAAATTCACATTGGCTGCATTGTCCAGGGATGTATGTATGCATACGGATTTACATCTCAGAGCGTATTAAAGAAATGAGCAGACTGCAGTAAAATGAGGAAGAGGTGGAAAAAGGAAAAAAGGGCTCCAATTTCCGGTTCTTTCACCTCAAATCCTGGTAGTCATAAATAAAAAGCACACACACAAACACCCATAAACAAGCTGCGTATACAGTCAAACCACCTCTGAATGCAGATTGCAATTTTCCAATTCCATTATTTATTTAAAGAAGAGAAACTAAAGCTGCCAAGGCGGCCTGAAATTATTATTTATTAAGATCACAGACCTTTGGCAGTTTGGTATGATCAAGGTCTTTGTGTGAAGCAGTATTTAATACTGCTTAGTATAAATGCATCAGTTTGCTGACTTGGTTTTAATCCCTGTTGCCTTCAGAACTGTCTTAATTCTAGAGATTATGTTGATACATGCAAGTCTGAAGGAAAATGCAGAAGTATACCAATTTATTAGGTATTTTGCTGGCTAAAGTTCAACAACGTGTTGGAAACATTCCTCAGGGATTTTGGTCCAAAAGCATCACAGTTTATTATTATTTTTTTGTCAGATTCACATCCATGATGCAGTTCTGCTCCTCCACCACATCCCAGATTTACTCTTTGGATTGAAGTCTGGTGACTGTTGAAGCCACTGGAGTGCAGTGATCTCATTGTCATGGTGCTGTTACTCAGTCTATCTATATTAAGTTCTAAGTTAGACTCTTTTAAGTTTAGTTTCTGATTTGTTGCTTTAAATTTAGACTGTTTTTTAGTTCAGTTTTGTTGTTGTTGTTGCTTTAAGAGGCTCAGGGATTCAGCCACAGATGGTGATGTCATGTGACTAAACCAGGAAGAAGTGAGAAAATGGCAGCATGGAGGTGGCATGTAAGAGAATCTTGTTGCATCTGCCTTTCGTCTTCAGCCTTTGATAACGTCTTGGGTATGTATAATTTGTTTGTTTGTTCAAAGTCTTTATCCTCGGATGTGTATTTGCAGGATTTTGTGAGTCTGACGTGACATTTGTTTACAATGCCTTCAACTCAATAGCTTTCCATTTTTTACTTATCAGGAGTATTTAATCATACAAATTAGAGGATGATAAACAGACATAATTTTTACAATTTATAATGTTTTTCAATCAATCAATCATTCAAACTTTATTTGTATAGCAGTTTTGTTTTGGTCCGAAGAACTGCTGCTCACTGGATATTTTCTCTTTTTATGAACATTTTTTCAAATCTGACGACTGCTAGACTCAGACCGGCCTAGTTAGCTTCAACCATGCCACATTTAAAGTCACTTTAAACACCCTTCCTCCTTTCCTGATGCTTGAACATGTCTCCATGACTAACTGCATTAAGTTGCTGCCTGTGATTGAATGATTGGCTATTTGCATGAGTAAGTAATCGCACAGGTGTACCTAATGAAGTCTGTGCTTATCTATAAAAACTCTCATGAGACAAATGACTTCCTCTTTACTCTTTGGTTGGCCAATTAGCTTGCTAACTTGGAAATTACAACCAGTTGGTCTGGCATTTGTGCACCTGCACAATTGGAAAACCAAGGTATGATGTTTTAATGAAAGATCTGTGATTCCTTGGTGTGCGTTTTGGCCTGTTTTATAATACTACACGAGCAATATTTTCTACAATGAATATTACCTTTGCAACCTCATTATAGTGTTAGCCAAGTTTTTTATTCATAAATGTAAGGTTCTAAAAACTAAACCAGTTTTTTGTGCCTTTAAAAAATTATAACTTTACTTTAAATCTCTTGCAAACATTAAGCTGTGAGAACTGCAAATTTGTGCTCCAAATGTAAAACATGTTCTGAACTTGTTTGAGTGTATAGCTATTAATGGACTTATATATACTTTTATTTCTTATTCTTGAATGTTTTACATTCTGTTGTCAGCCTTTGTGAAAAAAAAAAAAAAACATAAACACTTGACATGGGTATCTAATTAAAATATCTGTCTTATTCCATGTATTGTATTATTTATGAAATGTGATTTATATAAATAAAGATGATTTAAAAGAAGTTCAGCATTTTATTATCCTAAATTAAAGTAAAGCAAAAGAGATGAAGACTTGAAATCAACATTAAAGTGACATTAGACATTTATATGAACAATATGCAGATCACACTTCATGCAGTTAGAGCAATTTTTAAATTAAATGTTTTAATTTTTGGCCTAATTCCAATTGCACTTGATGAGTTTTCACTGGCAGCCCTTGTCAAAACTCAATTTTGTTTTGACACTAAACTCTACCACAGTAAAAACATTATTACCCACATCTTTCCTACCGTGACCTGCAGTAGACATGAACAAGTCCCTTTTATCTAAGCATTAAACTCCCAAACTGTCCTTTTGACACATACCTCCCCGTCTGCAGCCATAATCAACAGGGGGCAAAGACCAACCCGCTGTGGGCCAGCCCGGGCCATCCTTAATCCAACATGGCTCTCTGGATTCCAACAAGCAAATCTCATATTTCTAAACACTGGATTATGCTTTTCTTTTATTACTGCTGCAGCGACAGGAGAGTTTGTAGGGTTACGGGGGGTAAGGCCGAACTGATAGGATTACCATGAAAAGCCCCCGGACTTAAATATGAAGGGAGGAATAATAATAAAAAATATAATACATGTACGTGTTCATTAAGATGATGACAGAATGAAAAAATCGGAGCAAAAGAAGGGCTAAAAATACTGATAAAAGGTAAAAGTAGGTCTGACACAGAATGATAATCCCCAGATAAGCTCCAAAGCAGTTCAACAATGAGGCTGAAGACGGTTGTGCAAACACACTTGATTACTCTGAAAGCAGAAACTTAAAGCACACACATCTGGGATTATCTCTCCAGCAAAGAAATGTGCATATCGGCTGAGCTGAACGGAACAAATACTGGGGCAGGACCCAAACATTGACACAGAAAAACATTGCTTTAAATGTGGGTAATGATATCACCATGTGGGCTCGGGAACACTTTAGGAAGCCACTGCCAGTCAACACAGTTCTTCACTGCATCTTCAAGTGCAAGTTAAACTCTCCCATGCAACACCAAAGCCATATATCAACAACCACCAGCTTATTTTGGCCTGAGCACATCTGAGACGGACAGTGGAAGAGTGTGCTGGGGTCTGACAAGCCCATATTTTAATTGTTTTGGGAACTTTGAGTTTTTTTGTGCCTGATCCTTGAGACACCAGGTCACCCAGCAGGAAAAGACTGCACAGCTGTTGTCTATCTTCATTTCATTTTAAAGCTGCTAAATTGTTCAGTATGCATCTTAAAGGTGCCATGAGGAGAATCTATTACCGGCGAAATAAAGACTCTGCTACCCATGAGCATGCGTGGCGACTGTCATAATGCTGCGTTCCAGTAACCTCGAAAATGGGAGTGACATCATCTCCGACTTATCGGCGTTCCAGTTGAAGTCAGAAAAAAACATGCTGATCTACCAGGCTTTTGTAAGCTGTTGTTAGCATGCCCTGCGTTGTTGTATGAAGAATGTGATTATCACTATGGCAGCATTTTTGTAAATATAAGTCTAACAATACTATATATACAGCTGATCTAGAGCGACACACCCCAGTCAGAGGAAGAATAAATTGATTATTACAGGAGCTAAATAACTGTTCACACTGGGGGCATCCATCTTTGATTGTCAACTCGGGGGTGGCGAGGTTTCACCGAGTTCCCAGTAGGAAATTCAGACTTCAGGGGATGTTCCAGTTGCAGTTTCCTACTTGGAACTCAAAATTCCTACTTCTGACTACAACTGGAAGGCACCAAAAGACGTCTATAAGCCAAAGCGTGTGTTTGATTGTTGTTATGCAGCTCAGACCTTCCTCAAAACTCTGCATTGCTTTACAACTTCTTTTTTCACTTACAGGATACAAAGCGACGAGGTAATGTATCTCTTTCTAGTTACGTAGTGGTAGTTTTTGATGTGTGACAACAAGCAATTTTTGGAAAACTTAGTATTATTGTAGTTTTGTAGCCGGCTATATATCACTACTTACAGCCCGGTGCTCTAAGACGTGTAATATAAATAATAAAATTATATAAATTTCCTCTAGTTTTAATTGTCTTGTTCCCGGAGTTGAATATCCAGGCCAGTCCAGCCCTGTCCAACCCGACCGCGAAGCTAAGGAATAGCATTTATAGATAACCTATTTTGATGCTATAAAACTCATCTTAAAGTGTGTATTTTGATCAGGCATATATCTAAAAGTGAGACTTTTTTGTAATTACTGAGAAACTCCTCACAGTCTCTTTAACATTAAACATCTTGTCTTTGTAGTGTATTCAATTGAATACATGTCCAAAAGGATTTTCAAATAATTGTGTTTTGTTTTATTTATATCTTACACAATGTCCCAACTTCACTGAAACTGGGCTTTGTGCACCTGCTCAGAAGAGTAATGGACACTTAGATAACCAAATGCAGGGGAATGTGGGGCATAAATGTGACTGCACTACAAATAACCTTGTTGTGATGCAGCCCTCTGCCACATGTGTATATTTTCCTCATGTTCACACCTTTATGAGTATAATAATGCGATCATGCCTCGATGTCACTGCGTGCAAAGAAAAGCAAAGAGGAGGAGAGAGTGCGGGGATGGGAGACGGTGTCGTTGGCTGAGAGATGCCGGAGAAGGGGCAAAAATGACCTTGCTGGAAATAACAACAGCAAACCCTTAATGTGTTGCATTACAAGATACGTGATAAAACACTTTTATGGGGAGGGCTGTAAACGTGGCGGTCTCATCCCGCACCATGCCCACTCAGCGGGCCATTTGGTCTGCCTGTGTGTGTGTGTGTGTTTGTGGGTGGGGGGTTGGTTGGTGTCCCGTGATCCTAATGTAAGGGCAGTAGCTCTGACTAATTGTCTTTGTGCTCACCTTGCTCCAGGTTTGGTCTGGGTAAATAAATTTGTTACCTCTCCTTTAAGTCATGCAAACACTTGTATATCATGTTTGTGTGTTTTTTTTCTTTTTCCAAAGCAGTAGAGCGCAATTATTTTTATGAGTTTCCCTCAGAGCGTTTCATCATAATGAGAGCTCTATTGTGGCGTGCAGACAGATGATGCATATATGAGATTCACATGCCTGTTTGAGGAGGAGTGCCTCATTTATTCTGCTCCTGAGGTGTAGGAACATCTAAATGATGGACTAAAACTCAGCATTGCCCCCTAATGGAAGTGTCAGTGTATAACAGTATCCTGATCTGGGGGATAATAGGTGTTGTGTCACAGCAGCAGGATGAGTGCACCCGTTTTTGTTTACTTGTTTTGCCTTTTTGTTGGCAACAGCCATGAGTGGACATCATGTGAAAGGGTCCTCAGATCACTTTTATGGATGACAGGAAGACCTTTAATTATTACTTACAGAAATTGAATAAATGTCAATGGCCTCAACATTTAAGAGGGCATAGGTAAAAAGTAAAGGTCATGTCTCTGTTTTGTCTGTTCGTTGCTTGTGAGTATGAAATCTCAAGAATGGGTTTGTCCAGATGAGTTAAGCAGTGTCCATGGAAGGTTGACTTTTAGGTTATTAACATATTCTTTAGGTTTTCCATGTTTCATTTTGGTCTCGAACCCATTCTTCCAATGATCTTTGGATTTCCTATGTTTTCAGTCTCCAAAAGCAACCAGTACCTGCTTTTAAGTAAGTCAACACAGAGACAGAGTTTCTCACGTTTAACCAAAAACAGGAATCCACTGAATAAGCTGTACACGGTTTGCCTGATCAAACGTGAAGCGCTGATCAGAACATACATAAATACATACCTTTGCTGTCATAGATTACTGTTGCCATGCTTGATCATACATGCATGCCTATATAACTGAGGTAATAAACTACTATTATAGTTATCCAGTCTTGTCTTAGGCATCCTTCATTAATTAAAACATTTTGATATCAATCCAAAAAGATTTCTTCATATTCTTTTGTCATTTTGTCAACACAAAACCTTTTTTTTTTTTTTGCCAGACAAAGCAAAAGGTTCCAGAGTGAATCAAACAGAAATGCTGCATATCGGTGTTTTCAGCATTACAACATTTTTTCAAAATGATGATCTAAGGCTGCGTTTACATGGCACCGAAAACGGTCAAATCCAATAAGTTTTCGTTGCATTTTGGCCTTGCGTTTAGATGAGATCTAAACGCAAGGCAAGATCTTTCCATCTAAAACGGAAACTTTGGAAATCAGGCTCCAGAGTGGAAAGATTTGAATCCGCTCTCCATTCAGCTCCATGTAAACCCGTATCAGGGCGTTTCAGGGTGAAACGCTGACGTCACCGCATGCGCAGTAATCTTTCACATGAAGGCTGCGCCGGCAAACCAGGAACAACAACTGCTTAACGTGTGAGCCTCTTACCGTGCTCGGTTTGTTATCCAGTCAAAACCATCCAGACAGATTTGTTGTCCAAACTGATTTGTTGTCCAGAAAAGAAACTCCTGCGTCTCTGTGTGTCTATTCGCCATTGTTGTTTGTGAAAAGTTTTTCTTCTTTGTTCGTGTGTTGAAGCAGCGCTGCCTCTCTGCAGACCTACACCACCATCTACTTAACCGGCATGCATACTACAGCATTTTAACTTGTCTCCGAGCGTCGTCGTCTGAACGCAGAAGAATTCTGAAACGTAAAGGACAAATCTTTGCATCTTTAAGTCAGGAGTGCTCGTGTGAATGCAGCCTAAAACCCCCACCTCTGGTTTGCGAGCCATTCATAAGTGCTAATTGCCTGCAAAAACTAACAGCTCACTCAAAACTTCCAATCTGTTCTCGTCTTTCAGTTAAAAGAGCCCTTAAAAACACTTGCCTCGTTCCCAAATGTCACATCTCTAGTGCAAACCACCATGGACATGCAAGTAGGTCAGCAAAACAAAGCTTTTGTTTAGAAGTAGAGGAAGGTTATGAGAAAAGTAAAAGAAATGAGAATGTAACATAACTTGGTCATAAAAAAACAAGTCACAAGAAGCGCACTGTTTTGAGTTGCTGAAGAATTCATCAAATGACTGTAGGCAGAGGCAGGCTAACATTTCCCATTGACTCCCAGTGTCTAAACTAAGCTAATTAGTGGTTTTCAACTTTTGTCTGTCACTTCCTTGTTACTCTAAGCACAGTTGAAAAAATGATGTCTATCTGCTTCTCATGGACTCGGGAGTGAGGCAAGACACAAAAATAAAAAAAAATTGGCGTATCCATTTAATTTGCATGCAGTGCTCTCATATCAGCATTGTTGACAATGTTTGTTTTTTCTCTCCATTTTTGAGGAGTTAAAATTATGCATCTACCACAACTCAGTGATGATCCAAGTGGATTAAGAGGGTCATAAGTGAGGGTTATTTAGACTAAGTGTGTAGGTAACCTCACACATGCATACCATGACTAGCTTAACAACATATGACATACAGTTTTATCCACAGGGGGCACCAAATTAAGCATGGTGCTATTGCATTTTAAATCTGCTTTCTTAACAAAAAAGCCTTATAGAGTGCATATATTTGTGTTTTTACACAGCAAGTGGCAAAAATTGGCTGGTTTCTCTTCTTCTGGACTCAAGATGTTTATTTTTTGGCCAAGTTGATAGAAATTGTATCTTATGTTGTAATTTTCCTGTCATTACATATTATATGATTTCTTAAGTCTTTGCTCTTTCCTTAATTTTTTGACAAAATGTGTTACACCATGTCATTTTTTTCCTCAGTCTCCTCAAACATCATTTCCGTTCTTTATCTCTCTGCTTCTGTCTCCTTGTCTGTCTCCACTCTCCTCTATCAATCTCCCTCTCTCTGTCACTCTTTCCTTTCTCAGTGTTTACTGTCTTCTCCATTTGTGGGCCCTGACACTCTTCCCGGCCCTCTTATCCAGCCAGTGTAGATGTTAGGCCAGGACTTATCGATCAGACTATAAATTACCCATGCATCACCTCTCCTCTCCTGGTTGTGTGTCTCACGAGCCGTCTGAGACCAAATAGAGAGAAGAAGAGAGGGGAGGAAAGCAGAGAGGCAGAGAGAGAGAGAGTCTCTGGCAAATTGTTAATTAAATACGAATCAATCGTCTGCCATTTATCAGGCCGTGCGTCCAGCTCACCTTTGAGAGAGGAGGGGGTGAGAAAGGTGGGGGGAGAGAGGGACGAGGAAAATCAATAAGGTGGACGGAGGGGAGGGATAAGTGTTTAATCCAGCAATCAAACTATATCATGGCCATTATAGAGACACAACTGGACTTTATGGGGTGAACAGGGTGGGTGCACATATCAGCATCTTTTAGCCTACTAAGGAATGTCAAACTTAGACTATAGACCAGGCAGGATGGGTCACAGGTACAAATCAAACACAAAGGAATTTTTTGAAGTATTGCCAACAATGTTAAAGTGTTATCAGTATGAATTTAGGGTAAGAAGTTTTTTCTTCAATCACACCAATCATGCCATTTTGCTGTTTTAGGTACATTTTTGTTAAGCTCATGTAAGGATCAGCAGCTGAACGCGACTCAAGAATTTCCCTGCTTTCATAGTGGTAGAAAATAAAGACACTGCTTCTCCTTTGAATGTCTCATTTAGCTTTTTGATCGTCCACAGTGGTTCCTGACATTTCTTCCCCCATTGGAACCTCTGTCAAGGAACAAGGCTCAAGGGAAATGACACAAATGCAATACACCACACCAGTAGTCAAAAATCTATTGGTTTTATTGGTTACTAGTCAGTGTTTGGTACACAAAATAGGCAAGTGACAGTATCCAAGACGTGAGGCAAAAAGACTAGACCAAACACAAATAAGGCAATAATGGCAAGACTTGACTATGAGGATCATTGAGACGAAGACTGTTAGGTACAACAAACTGGCACAAGACAAGAGGAGACATGAGGTTAAATACACAAAGTAATAAGGGGTGATGAGAGACGAGTGGGGTAGAAACACTCAGCATGCTGCTACAACAGAGACAAGGGTCAGTGATCTCAAAATAAAACAGGAAGGCCAAGACAAGAGCAGAAAACGATAAAAACAAACGAAACCTGACCAACATGACAGCCTCCCCTAGTTTTACCTGAAAACAGTTGAGCTCTCCTTCAAGAATAAAAATGTATGTATTGCTTTGTAAAATGAACACCACTTTATTCTTTTTTCATAAACAGTATAAACAGTATCAAGATAAAATAGGCTTTAAATAATTTTAAAGCTAAAAGGAGTATTTCCTTACTGTTTAATCTTTGTTTCAACCATATAATGCCAGCACAAAGCTTAAAACACGAGTGCAAGTACAACTTGTCACTATAGATGAGTGATTTGTACTTTGAATTTCAAAACCAGCAAGCTAAATTTAGCATTTTTTATCAGTTTTGACCCCACTGCATCAATCGGACATGAACATGTTGCCGGCAGAAGGATACGTAGCCCTTCTTGACATCACAAAATAGTTCAAAATACTGGGGCTTCGTTAAGTAAAGTAAAACACTGTAAGGAATCTCATTGTATATTTTTAAGCCAATGTAGATCTTGAGTGGTTTTAACCTCAAAGTGGGTTGATTATGAGACTTTCTTTGGCACTGCTGTGTACCAGCTACCGTGTGCCCCAGGATATCTCCCCACAAGAACAAAAGCTTGCAGCTTCCTCTGTAGAGGCACTCATATTTACTCCTGCCACAGGCTTCAAGCACCCTCACTTCAAAAAACCTGAACTAACCCTTGAAGTACACTTTTTAGAATCTGCACCCTTATTGAGCTTGTATTTTTGGGAGATCATTTTACATCTCCAGTGCCTTTTTGATTTTTGATTTTCCATCTTTCAGTCTGATCTAAAAGACAGTCAGTTTGGAGGCAGTTATAAAGGATCGAACTGATTAGTAACAATAATTTACCAACATCCAGGGGTTCTTTTCTTTAGGATTTTAAAAATTTTATGCATCCTGGTATGTTACAGTAAAGACACCATTCCAATTCTGGCTCAGGCTCTTGGACTCATGTCTACCCACATTCATTCATCCCCTTTCCAATACCACACAGCGGCCTGTCATCTTACCTGGAAGGTTTGTGTGTGCACACTTGTATGTGCTCTCAGTGATGTGTTAATTATTAAGTATCCCGCGCACTGATCAGGGAGACTCTGCTGCAGTCCATAAATTTGCACAGACCGAGAATAACAAGAGATCTGACCCCCAACTGTAAATCTGAAAGAGAGAGCTGAAGTAGGCGAAGGCAGAAAAACGATCCTGATAGGAGTTTTAACACGTTTAGAGAGACTAAGTGAGTTACGCCAATGGTCACTGTGTGGTCAGAAATCAAACCTACCAATGTCAGGATGGATTAATGAAGCAGAGGTGGTTTTTCTGACCCAAAACCCTGTGGTGACATTTGTCTCCCTAACACATTGATTCACATTATTATTTTTGGCCCCTGATTTTATCAAATTCTTGGTATTTTAGGAATATGGCATGAAACACAAATACACAATTGCAGGATTCATCAGACTAACAAAATGGCCAAAGACTTTTATTGAAGGGTTCAAACTTTGAACCAGAACTGCACCTGGATTGTGCTCCCTCTAGATAGAAACCTTGTTGAGGGACATGCTCCAGACCGCTGTGCATCCAATGCATTTAGATAGATAGATAGATAGATAGATAGATAGATAGATAGATAGATAGATAGATAGATAGATAGATAGATAGATAGATAGATAGATAGATAGATAGATAGATACATAGATACATAGATAGATAGATACTCATTTGCACCAAATCACCAATTTCCACACAATACATTACATTTTGAAAATAGTCAACTGGTTTGTAGTTTCAGAAGTTTAGTATACTATCTAGGTACTTATGAGTTATTTCCAATTCTTTCTTCTTGTCACAAATCATCCTTACTGTTTTGTTCCAAATATCCAACCCTTTTGCCTTTCCCTTTTTAATGATGGCAACAGAGGTCCAAACATGATAAAACATATCAAGTACACTCAATATACAGAGAAATAACTTACATACAAAGATGTAAACCTGTATGTAAGAAATAATTTACATACAGAGATGTAAA
This sequence comes from Scarus forsteni, assembly GCA_036419115.1. NCBI lineage: Eukaryota > Metazoa > Chordata > Actinopteri > Labriformes > Labridae > Scarus > Scarus forsteni. The sequence continues at coordinate 11,493,089 of JAZDUH010000359.1, read as the reverse complement.
TGTCATGATGATGTCACCGGAGGGGGATAGAGAATGAATATAGCCATAAGATTATATTCACCAGGAAACACAAGAGTTTGAACCAATTTTTGCATCAGTCTGTGGAGACTTTTCTTACATTAATCCAGGGACAGAATGGGGAACTGACCAACCGAAGTAAAAACAAATATTCAACTCTGAGCTCCTCATGTAGCCCTCATTTATTGACATTGACATTGCTGACATTCCCAGCATCTCCAAACCTCACAGCTGACACTGAGCTATTTTATAACCTCAGGCCACCATGGGTCGACTGTCACTTCTCCTTCTTAAGAACCCTGGGAGCTTAGCAATCCTCCAACATCTGTCTGGAGCCCAGAGAAAGGCAGAGGCCCAGATGTCAGATGGATTGGTCTTATAGGAGTAGGTCTCTTGGCCCCTTCACTGGGCAGCCCAGTTAGTGAACTAGGATTAGAGTGACGACATATCCTGGAGCCAAACATAGCCGGACTCTAGATCCTTGGATTAAGAGTAAGAAACTGGAGGAAAACACTCAACAGTTGTGTCATTTTTCAACAATTTGAAAGGAAAGATGCATGAGGCTTTGCATGATGTGCGTAGTCGGAGGTTTTCAATGTGTTTGCAGAATTTAAAGACTGCTGGCTATGTGAAACTCGTGGATTTTAAGTTTTTATTATGTAAAGCTCTTGGTATGTTTAAGCAAGGGCCAATGGGGCTCAATGAAACACTATTCATGACCATGTTCCAAGGCATTACAGAAACATAAGAGCTCTGAGTGCGTCTTTTTATACAGTTTGCTGTGACAGTGCCTTCATTTCAGTGCAAGAAATTAGCTACTGCTGCTAATGTACCAGGCCAGTTTGTTTAATCTGCTATGGCATATAGGTCAGAGAAAGTAACATACAGTGATTTATGAGAAAATCAATTCGTCTCCCAGATTTCCGTACCCCTACTTCTCTGATACAGAGCCAGACAGCCACACTCACGATCTGCTCTCCCAATGTCAGGGTCCAGGCTATATGCTAGAGTTGTTTGTCTCAGTGTTGCGCCACAGAAACTAAGATCTCTTCCTGCTAAACTGACATCTTGGTCAAAGTCTTACTTTTCTTGTAACCTTAAGTTGCTGGATTTGGTAGATTTTGTGTCTGTTACTGGTTAAATCAATCTTGAAGAGCTTCAACCTGATACACTTGTTCCCAGTAAGATCAGGTTGTAGTCAAAGCCCTTTTAGCCACTTCACTGACTTTGACTGCAACCTGATCCACCTCAACTTCAAAAAATGCTGTAATTTCCCTTTAATGCCAATCAGATGTCCAGATGCAAAGAGATAAATTAACCTGAAATCACACAGGAAACTACGTTCAAGACAATGATTTCAGACCTTAGCATGTGCAATATTAAAATAAAATTTTCAACATGATTCTTGTTCTGGTGACTCAACCATAGAGCCAGTCACATAAACCTCCACTGTGGGGTTACACCATTTAGTTTTGATTTAAAGCAGAGAAAGGATCATCTTCTCTACTTTTGGGGATAGTTTCTGCACATTCCACTGTAGCACACAAGGGGAGAGACTGACGCTTAAATTATGTTTTTTGAATGCAATTTAGTACAATTAGAGATTATTTCCATCATTAATATTTGGCTTGATGGCTCAATCTTTATTTGTATAGCACCAATTTATAACAAGTGTTATCTCATTTCACTTTACAATAGAGCACAAAACTCTTCATTTTATGGATACACATCCATGCAAACATACATATATGCATATATATATAATGCACAAACACAGATATATATATGTATATACAAATATATACATCCAACACCCAGCATGAATCCATATAGCCAATCATGAATCCCTCCATCATGGCAGCAAGAAAAAACCTTCTGTTAAGCAGCAGGAAATCTTGAATGTGGATCCCAGTCTCATGATGAACAGCAAATCCACACGATGCTGTGTTGGGTGTGAGGGCAAAGGAAGGGAGGTAAGAGGAGACAAGTGGACTAAAGTAAGAACTAAAGTTAGTGACAGATCCATGAACTATAGGCCTGTAGTCATCCAATTTGTTTCTGCAGGAAACAAATTTATCAGTGGTTAGCGACTTGAGATGCAACATCTCGTTTTCAGGAGGGTCGTCATGTCTGAATGGGTGTGGTGATCATTTTAAAGAAGTATAATCAATGATATTGTTACTGAAAACAAGAATTTATTTTGTGACAAACTCATGGTTGCCCAGACCACATGTGCATCCCTACCATATTTGTCTCTGCTAAGTATAAATCTATTAAAGGAAGACCTCTTGAGATGTGACATCCTATTTTCAAGAGGGACCTCATGTCTATGTGATGCTAAAATAGTTACTATAGAGGTATAAACCATGGATAGAGAGATTATGCTAATATTTAAATAACAGCTATCATGATTATGAACTGGAATGGGACTAAAGAAATGGCCAAATATGTGTTATGTCTGTAATTGTAGTTTGTTGGGCTTCATGACTCCACAGCAGCAAGCAGTCTCCACCAAGGATTACAGGCCACCTACAAGAAAAGAGCCAGAGACGAGTACAGGAGCAAACAACACAGCATTCTGTTATAAAGCTACCTTGAATGCACATTTTTACTGCTTTAGATGGACTTGAAGCACTATTTTTTCTCATTTTAAAAACAGAATTTTACCAGTAATTTGTTAGTTTATGATGGCACAAAGACGATGTCCTTATAAAGACAGATTAACAATGTGCTTCTGCTGCAGAACAGCCAAGGTGCTAAATAAAAAGCCTGATTTATGAAGCCTGCATACACAAATATTTATCACTTGCCTTCAGAATATTGCTCTTGGCCATTTGCCTTGTTGCTGTTGATCCAGGAAAACTAAAATCTTCTGTAAATCTAAGCATGTGGGCCCTGTAGTGTAGTGTGGACTTTCTCTCTTTTTTCTTTTCTTTTGCTGATTTTTCTTTCTGGCAGCGTGGTCCAGCTTGTTCAAAGCTGCTGGATTGTCCTCTATTAGTGTTGCTTCTGTTTCGCAGGCATAATCCCCTCGGCTGGATCCTCGCCTCGCTCCTAATCTGAGGCACAATCTCTCCTGCAGATGGTTCTCTCCTTAAGCACCGCAAAAGAAGTGAGCTCATCCCCATCTCTCTTGTTATCCCCCTGTTATCTCGCAACCCTCTCATCCCTTTCTCCCAACATCACTCCCTCATTTCTCAGCGTGGACGATGAGTTTCACCAAGAATGTGAGGAATGGAGCTCTCTGAACTGTGCCGTTTAGTGTGTGACTGTAACAGCTACAGCTCTGCTTTGGGATGCACAGCTAATACTCAAATCGAAGGAAGTTTATTCATCCAGTTTCAATTCTGGAAATCCTTATTGCAAGACAAATTCTCCAGCTATACATCTTAAACCAGTATCTGATAATAAAAAAATAAACCCTGAACTGCTTGTAATAAGGTAAAATATCTTCTTATGTGAAGATGTGCTGTCTTAAGTAGTTTCTACTCCTGATTCAAATTAATATGATCAAATTAATATGACATTTTAGCAAATAATGTGGATTTTTTACTTAAAAATAGACAATAAAGATTGCTAAAATTTGAGTTTTTGCAGGGTGTATACCATCAACGACTGCAGACATAAAGGGGCCAAATAAAAACTTATAAATCTTATGAAGAAAATATAAATCTTGTTCCATCAGTAGATAGAGATTTTGGGGAGAAGTAGGCTGCCCTGCCAGACTTTAACAGTTTATTTGAAGGCGAAAAACAAAAGTTGATCAATCACCTTTATTTGTACAAATGATGTCACAATTATCTAAAGATGCTCTACAAAAAAGTAGGTCAAGGCCATCACAGAGCTCTGTGACGTTTCCAGCATTTTAGTTTTTTATCATTACACAATAATTATAAGGTTGAATTTCTTTATATTTTGAGAGCACCCCTGATAAAGCTAGAAGACACCCCGGGGAGCCCTGCTGAGAAATGCATTTCCGTAACAGGACATTTTCTCGTGCTTTTAAAGGTATCAATTAATCCTTTATTACCTAATAATACAAATGCACCCCGCAAAATAACTCTAATTTAAATAATCTTGTGTTTTACTGTGGTGTTTTTTTCTATAGTTAAACTGAGTTGAAAATTCTAGATTTTTGAAATAGATATTCTCATGCAAATTTTAGCGATGTTCATTCAACACACCCAAAATGGCTTAAAAAAAAATGAATGGCACAAAATGTCTCCAAGATCCTGCAAGGGCTAATCTGAAACTCCAAATTGCCTTTAGATATTAGCATGAGTGTGAATTGTTGTCTGTGTCTTGATACAGTCCTGTGATCTGCTGGTGACGGTTAAGAGTACCCCACCCTCTGCCAAATCCAAGCCATTGTAACCTGGAAAGGGATAGGCAGTATAGATGTTGGAAAGATTAATGTATTAGTCGTAGTGGCTGATCTCATTTTTAAAGAATAAGAATCGCAGAAAGCTTGTGAGCCCACAGAAAATGCCTGGAAAAAGTGGCCCCTGCACAAATATAGTTGATGACCCCTGGCTAAATGAGGCACCAAATGTGGCTTTTCCATCTCTTGTATCTGTAAGCTTTATGTACTGCCCATTCTTTCATCTGTTACACTCTAAATACCTTTTTTAAGCCCTGTTTAAAGGACAACGTTGTCACCAGGAACTGAAAGGTTTGCCCTTGCGTTTTCAAAAGCACTCCACGTTTACACTGAGATGATGTGAAAATGATGTGCGTTCACACAGATCCATGAGAAAAACTGAAAACGCTATAGTGTGCAGTCCAGAAGTTTGCGATGTAGGTTTTTGTAGTAAAACAGCGGTGTTGCAACACTCGTACGCTTTCCGGTGATGACAAACCTTTAACAAACAACAAGCGAGCGGACAAATGAAGATGCAGGAATTTCTTGTCTGAACAACAAATCTGTAAGAATATTTTTGTTTGGATAACAAACTGAGCACAGTAAGCAGAACACATGTTGCTGTTGTTGCTATGCGCAACATTCACCTGAAAGAGTACTGCGCATATGCCATGTGTCATCATTTTCCCTGAAAACAGTGATTCCTGTTTACACGGAGACAAATATGAAAATGTTTTCTGAACTTTTTGCTCTGGACCCTGGGGTCAAAGTCTGCATATTCAGGTAATCTGAGGAGGTCAACGGAAGTCGCAAATGCAGCAAAAACTCTTTGTTTTCAGAAGTTTTTTATTGTCATGTGAACAAGCCTTTAGAGAAAGAAGTCCTGATGTCTGGGACTCCTTGTCTTTTACATAGAAGTACAAATAAGGCATAACAAACACAGTAGGACATATAAAACTCAAAAAGAAACATAATATGAGCTCAAAATACAAGTTTCGTCTACATAAAAAATCAAACATGCTCTTTTGCACTTACTTCTAGAGTTTTTTTATTCTATCGTCGTATTTTGAACCCACAAGTGAATCATTTTCCTAAAGCAACATTTACTATGAGCAAATCTCAACAGCACAGCCTTCCTTAAGCTACAGTAAGTCTCTATTACCAAACTTCCACATCATCCCGTTCAATTACTGCACCAGCCTCCCTGGAGCAACGCCCCCCCCCCCCACAGCCAAACACTAATAGTCTGCTCTGATAGGTCGTCTCGTCTAAATGCTGTGCCAGGAAAGGCCTCGGTAGAGAAAGGGATAAATGATGAGGGGTGGGGAAGAACAATAATCTTAAAGGCTTGTTACGATGGCAACAGGGGAATGAACGCCAGGTGTACAAAGCTTTGAGGTGATCAGGTGCTGGGAGAGGGATGTAAAGCTTTTTAGGTGTTGGAAATGGATTACAGGGTGGTATTCACTGCAAAGAAGGGAGACCAAAGAGGAGGGTGGAGGAAGATGTGGGTGGGGGGGACGGCGGGGCGGTGGGGTATTGGAGATGAGAGTTGCGGCACCATTTTTCACAGCAGACAAAAACATTTGCTGGGATATCAATTTGGAGCTACGAAGCAGTCTTCCCCTCCTGCCCCATCATCCATCATCTTTTCCTACCAACCACCACTTGGGTGCTCCAACCCCCCTCCCTCTGCTTCCATCTCCACCCACACACGCGCTCACACACCCTTACTCCCACGCCCGCGAAGACCTCCTGCAATCACACACATGCTAAAGACAGAAAAAGCTTGACCCGTGGTTTCATGGCACTGAAAATGCAAAGCAGAGCTAAAATGCAGCATTTCTAGTGGTCCGGACGAAGGAGACGGGGGATGGCGTGCGGTTTAGCAACAAGCGGCCGTCTCTCTCTCCTTAAGTCTTCTCCCATTAGCACCAGTGAGGGAGACCCCACCCTCTGGCTGCCCCCTTATTGGCACCTTTGCCTGCACCCCATCACTCATCTCCCAGCCATCATCCATCACCCATCGCGATCAATAGGAGGCCACGCATTCATCAGCCCCTGGGTGCTGATGGGAAAGAGGAGGGTCGGCCGGGAGAGGGAGCGAGGGATCACATGGTGGGAGAGGGAGAAGGAGAAGACTGGAGGATATGTGAAAGTGAGTATAAAAGGAGGAATGACTGAGGAGGAGATGTGTGGGTGAAGATTTGAGAGTAACGTTGAAAGGAACAGTGGCGAATATGAAAAAAATGACAGCTTTTTCTTTTTTTCTACTTTTTATGGCCTTCACTGTCACAAAAATTGATTATTGGTATGTTTTGAGTTTCTTGGGATTTAGAACATGAAAAGGTGCAGGGAAATGATTGATGTCTTGGCACAATATAAGTGATTTCCCCCCCCAGAAAATGCTTGTCGGATTCACCATAGTCACGTTCTTCATGTCAGCTATTTTGATAGATATAGATAGTTTGCATCACCTCTGAGCAGGGGTTTCCACTGCGATTTCTGGGAGACAAAATCTTGCCCCACCCCAGCAGAGCTTTAAAGGTGCTATGAGTAGAATCTATTTCCGGTGACATAAAGACTCTGCTACCCATGAGCATGCGTGGCAACTGTCGTAAAGACGTGACCCAAGCCAAAGCGTGTGGATGTTGTGATGCTAATAAATTCAGCTCGGACCTTCCTCAGAACTCGCATTGCTTTACAGCTTCTTTTTTCAACAACTTATAGGATGCAAAGAGACAAAGTAATGTATCTCTTTCTAGTTATGTAGCGGTAGTTTTTGATGTGTGACAAAAAACAATTTTTGGAAAACTTAGTATTGTAGTTTTGTAGCCGGCTATATATCACTACTTACAGCCCGGTGCTCTAAAACGTATCCGAATAACATAAATTTGCTCTAGTTGTAATTGTGTTGTTTCCGAAGTTGAGTATCCAGACCAGTCCAGCCCTGTCCGACCCGACCGCGAAGCTAAGGAATAGCATTTATAGCTAACCTATTTTGATGCTATAAAACTCATCTTAAAGTGTGTATTTCGATCAGGCATATATCTAAAAGTGAGACTTTTTTGTAATTACTTAGAAACTCCTCATAGCATCTTTAAGGTGAATCCCAATTCTACCCCTTGGCCCTTTCCCTATGTCTTACCCCTTCCTCTTAGCCCTCTGTTTTGAGGGCCAAAGGAAAAGGTTAAAAACACACTGCTGAGAAATGAGACGCCAGTCCATGCCTGCTACGTCATCAGCCAGAGCTGCTCGCTAGCTGTGACGTAGGCGACAATAGCCTTAGCTACAGCTGAGTAAAGCTAGCCCATTATGACAAGAAATTGTATAATACGACCAACAATACAAAACATGATAAGTGTTTACTTGATGATTAAGTAATTACTTAGAATTAAGTGCCTCCTTCAGTCTCTGCTCTGCCTGTATTACCTCATATTTGTGTTTCAACGATCTGCTCACTTGTTTAGTTACACCTCGCTAGCATTGTGTATGACCCTGTTTTGCATTCATACTCACCTTAACTCTTCATAGCATCAATTCAAGATCCTAGAAACATTTCTCAGAGATTCTGGTCCATCACAATTACTGCAGATGTGATGGTTGCATATCCATGATGCCACTTCTCGTGACATGGTAAGCAATAACACTCACAGGTGGGCTGTGGTGTTTAAGCAATGGTCAGTTGCTACCAAGGAACCCAAAGCATGCTAAGAAATATCCCCCACACTGGACTGTTGGTGCAAGGCAGAAGGATCCATGCTGACACATGTTGGTAAATTTAACTAGTGGGGCTGTACCAAATCCACTCAACAGCATACATGCTTAGTGGTGAAAATCTGGACCTGAAAAGTAAAACACAGGTACCATCTGAGGTAAAAAGTTGCATAATTGGCAATAATGACCCATAAAAGGGTCACCACTGAAAAATCACCAAAGTGAGAGTATTTGTCCAATTTAAAGACAAAAAAAAAATCTAACTAGAGTCATTCTAATCCACAATTTCCTTACATGTCTCAATTAAGATCTTATTTGTTGCTATAAAAAAAAATAAAGCCTGAATTGCTTGTAATAATACTTAAAAAATAATCTACCAATAAGAAAAGACGCATTTAACTTGAGCACACTCTCACTAGCCAGGTTTGCATGTGACGCGATCTATTCCGGTCTGGTGTTTCCATGTGCCACAACATTTAATCAGAACAGATGGTAAGCAATAACACTCACAGGTGGGCTGTGGTGTTTAAGCAATGGTCAGTTGCTACCAAGGAACCAGAAGCACAAGAAATATCTCCCACACTGGATTTTTTTCACGGGATAGACTTTGAGTTTTCGTGGACTTTTTTAAATAGTTCAGTATTTCTTGTTTTCCTACCGTCCAAACGTGCGATAATGTTTAGTTCTTTGAGAGTTTGTATTAAAAACAAACTCTCTGGCATAGACCAGTGCTGTGTGCTCTGTTTGGAAGTCGCCATGTTACCAAGTAAACCGAGTAAACGTCACTGCTTGTTTACATCAAGACTGAGCATGTGCAGACAGGATTTTACTTTTAATCGGTTTGGGATAGGGAATATACAACCCATGTGCAACTGAATGAAATTCCATTCGGATTTGGCCTGTTTGTTCTGATTGAGGTGTTTATATGGAGCATTTTTATTCGGTTTGGGCTTCAAACCTGATTCTAATCGCAATATTAGGCTCCATGTAAACCTGGCTACTGAGTATAACTCTCCTTGTTTCATTGGTAGATATTTCCTCTTCATTACAGGCAATTCAGTGCTTAGTTTTTGCCTTTCATGCCTCAAAGTAAGATATTTATCTCTACTAGTTAAGTGGACAAGTGTTTGGAAATTTAGATATTGACTTGAAAACAGATGAACACATTTGCACATCTGATTTTTTGCAATATAAAAAAGACAGATACATGAGTATCAAAAAGTTCTGGCACAAATACTAGGCTCCTGATTTTAAATGTAATTTTGAAATACATGGTAGTTCCTGCAAATATCACACATATATTACCGTCGCCACGGCTACCAGTATGGACAACAAGCTGCTGCGGACCCACATAACTGCAAGTGCTTTGTCCTACATCAACCATGAACAGAAACAACATCATGTAACGTGAGCTGAACTTTTTAAATAATCTAAACCCCAATATGAATTAACATCAGTCCTGCCCACTTCATAATCATTATAGTTGTTAAAGTTGATAGAATAATTTCTCAATCCATGGTTATTAATTTTACCACCATTATAAATACATTTACAACCATATATAGGAGGGGGAGTCTTTTCCTTGAATGCATTTCACCTCAATAGAAACAAATATGGTTAAGACAAATTAATGGTCTGGTCATCCTTGAATTTAGGAATTCTCATTTTAGTCCTTTTGTCACGGCCCACCTCTCTGTTTCTGTTTCTCCATCTACTGTTTGTGGTACAGTACTGTCATGGTGGACTCGTGTCGGGTTTGGAATAAAAATACGGCATGAATAAATTAGTAAAAATAAAATTAATTTCAATGAGATCATTTCTGAATTTCTCCTCTGGGGATCAATAAAGGATTATCTTAATGAAGGACTATCTTATCTTCCAAACAGGACAGGAATATGGCATTGGCCTGTTCTTTGTAAAGTGTCTGAAGATGATATTTGGTATACAAATATAAATTGATTGATGGATTGATCTTCCACTGCAAAAGTACCCATGTTTTTGTACAATAGGATGAATCATGGTATTAAAAATAGCAACTCCTTTCGGGAAAAGGGGCAGAGATCTTACTTAGAGAACGTTAAATGTGCACAATATTACACACAAACAAGCACACACACATAAAAAAGCATAATGGTGCAATGTCCCTGTCAGTCATTCAGCGGTTGTCAGTTTCCGGCAAGGCTCTGCACTTTGTGCTGACAGCCCATAAGTTCTGCCAGCGCACACACAAACACACACACACACACACGAACACATTAACACACACAAATGCTCGCTGGCTCAGGATTTTCCCCTCCCGACTGAAGGTGGACCGGAATAGATCGCACTTTAAGATGATGGATGCGCCCTCTGCCCAGAAAGGTTAGGGACGGGCCGATAAGTTACTGAGCACTGCGTTCAGGGCGAGTCGTAGAGGTGGCCAACAAATATACTGTAATTGTGATTGCTTGACAGCTGGGACATGAACCTCGGTGATGGCTGGAACGTACCATGTGGCAACTGATGGGGAATATACATAGAGTGTGTTAAAGGCCTTAGTGTAACCACCTTGACATAACAGATGAGCTTTTGAGCTGTTCCTCAGAAGCTTTTAGTTTGACATTCGGATGGCAACAACTTTGGCATTTTAGAACCAAACTTGGACTGGAGTACAGACTGCATCAAACAAATCTATATAAGTTTACAGCTATCTAAAGGTTAATTCATTATATTTTCAATTGTGGCAGCAACTAAAAAAGAATACTTAAGAGGGACTTAAAGGATAAGTTCAGTTTCTGCAGCTTTCACATTGTTTATGGAATGAAGTAGAACAACGTACTCACCCAGAAGGCTTTCCTGATGCAAACAGTGCTTCGGGAGAAATTTAGATCCAAAATCGAGCGGCGGACATCCGTATAATGGTAGCACATAGGGCATACAGCGCTGCTCCTAAAACTGCATTAATCGTCCAAAAACTCATTAGTTTCACCAATATTTCATCATGGTCCGCTCGGGCTACTCCTCCACGACAGTCTGTGTCACTCCAGACATGTTGTGTGACTGTACTGACCTCTGAACTGAAGAAGAAGAGCGCTTGCCTCCGTGCATGCGCAGTGCGGCTCATTGTTTCAGGGGAAGACAGCCGGCTACACAACGACTTTCTTCTTCCAGTTTTGTGCAAAGTGGACGAATATATATCGGATGAAGATGTTGTGGAGGAGAACTTTGAATATGATGGGTGTCCTTACAGTTTCGAGCCAGAGTTTACAGATGAGGAGCTCATCGAAAGAAGGACGCGGAGGCAACGCTCCAGAGAGTACTGCGCAGGCGCGGAGGCAAGCGTTCTTCTTCTTCAGTTCAGAGGTCGGCACAGACTGTAATGGAGGAGTAGCGCAAGCGGACCATGCTGATATATTGGTGAAACTAATGAGTTTTTGGACGATTAATGCAGTTTTAGGAGCGGTGCTGTACATGCCCCATGTGCTACCATTATAGGGATTTCCACCACTCGATTTTGGATCTACATATCTACCGAAGCACAGTTTGCATCAGGAAAGCCTTCTGGGTGAGTTTTTTGTTCTACTTCATTCTATAAAAAATGTGAAAGCTGGATAAACCGAACTTTTCCTTTAAGTTTATTTATGAAACAAAAAGGCACCCAAAGCTTATGTAATGTAGTGAACTTAATATCAAATAAAACACTATGGCCACAAAGTAAGTATTTGACACAGAAACAGTTGTAAGCTTGGTACAAAGACTGTAAACAAGGGATGGGCAACTGGCAGCCCAGGAACCACACATGGTCCTCCATCTCACTGAGTGTGGCCCCCGCCATTCACCTGCAAAGTGAATACACAGAAAAGAGTAGAAATCTGCTATCAAGGAGCTCTGTGGCTTGCAACCAATCCAGGGTGTAAGGGTGAAAAGTATGTGTGTGTTCATCAATCATAATATTGATCTGCTCTCTCAAAGATCTTTGCAAAAAGGTTTCAAATAAACTCAAGTAAATTAAAGGGATTTTGGGAAATATTCCCTTCAGTATTTTCCATAAAAAGATTCACAGCACATAGAGGAAAGCATCTGTATCCACAGAGGTAAACATCACCACCAGACCAGGGGCTCTACGGTGGAAACTTGACCCCTCAGGGCCAGGTGAGAGAGTGTTTATTCCAACTACAACCCACTCTGCCCCATTTAGGCTTCACTAAGGGAGCTAAAGGACGGGGGTGTAGAGAGAGCAGAGGGTCAGGTGTCACGTCCAAAAGCCACATCACCATCACCACCACTAACCACCTGAAGTCATGCAGTCCCCAGGTCCCCTCTGTGTGTACGCGTCAGATGTCGCTCTCAGGTTTCCAAACTCCAGGCCCCCATCTACCGGATGCTGTCATTGGATTATTCAGGAGAGGCTAAACGCTCTTTGTAGCAAAAAGACAGGGACAAAGCCCCACCTGGGCAGTCTGAGGCAAGTTTGCTCCTGCTGCTTGGAAATGGTTGCTGCCTGCACCAAGGAGGTTATATGTTTGTCTGTGTTTGTTTGTCCTCCTGTGAGCAAGATAGCTCTAAAAATTCTTAATTGATTCAGATGAATTTCAGGCCCATGACACAAAAAAGAAATTATTTTACTTTTGTTGGAGATCTAAACACAGCTGCGGATCCAGGGATTTTAAAAAGATCTTGAGCTTGAGATTATAGAGTTTTTTTCTAGTCTTGAATACTCAAAGCAGCTTTACATAACAGGTCAAACTGACCCATTCACTCTCATATTATCACTGATTGTTGGAGTTTCTATATCATTTATACATCGGTGTCAACATATTCACGTCCTTCATGCCCATTTACAAGCCACTGACTCAGCAGTGGGAGCAACGTTTAGTGTCTTGCCCAAGGACACATCGGCATGTGACAGCCAGTGCAGGACTCCTTCCAGTTACTGACCAAGCGCACAATCAGACTGCACTTTTACATTGCAACGTAGGACAGTTTTCAACATTTTACCAATAACTCATGTTTTGCTCTCTGAGTACCTCTAGTTGAAAATGTGGATGTCATTTTGTCCAAGGAAATATTTACTTCAACCATTGACTAAAGACACAGAAGATTTGATATAATGTAACAAGCAATGGCAAAAAAAAATCAAAATTTACATTAAAGAAATAGAAAGTGTACTTCCCCCAGAAAGAGTGTGGTTAGATGTTGGCTGAAGTAAAACTAAACAAAAAAGGAACATAAACTAGAGGTTTGTGAGTGACTGTTCCAGCCTTTACATGGGGAGCATGTGCCTTGTTGCTGGCATCCAGGCACAATGAATGGACACAGACATTACCCCCTCATGAAGTTAATGTAAACGTCTTCTTGTGTAATTATAACAAACTTTCATTTTGTTGAATGGCACTGTGAAAAGGACAAGTGTTAAAACTTTAAGGCTGCATTGTTGTGCCACTGTACGCCAACTAGGGCTGAAAGATATGGACAAAATTTCATATCTCATTATTCATGCCAGATATCTCAATATTGATACGATACAATATGACTACGGGTTTGGTGAAAACCAAGCAGTGCATGCAATGGCAATCATAAAAATACAGAAAGTTGCTGTTATTGCTTTAGTGACAATACAAAATAAAATTTCAAGTTCTTTAGGTCACAGCAGCCAGTGTTTTACAAGTGAAGGTGGGGGCAAGATGTGGCCCAAGAAATAAAGATGTGGCACTTTAAATTGTGTTTTTAGGTTTTTTAGAGGCCTCCCCAGAGGGTAATGGGCCCTTCATTGGGGCTTGAATGGCGAATTCTTATTTGCTTGTTTTAGGTCTGTGACTCTGGTGAAATTATGGCTTTTATTATAAACCCCTCAGAGTACCCTAGATTTTTTCAGTAACTTTAAATTTGGATCTCCACATCAGAGACCACCCAAGAAACAGTTTTTGAAAGCCAGCATCTTTGATGGTACGACGGGTTTATTAGTACCTGTGGCATGGGTGACTTGCACATCTGTGAAGGCACCATTAATGCTGAAACACAAGTCAATGCAAAGCCGCATTCTGCATGTATTACAACAATTTGGCTTTGTAGTAATAGAGTACAGGTACTAGACTGGCCTGCCTGTAGTCCAGACCTGTCTCCCACTGAAAATGTGTCACCAATTAGGAAGAGAAAAATATGACAACAGAGACCCCAGAATGTTCAGCAAATAAAGTCAAACATCAAACAAAAATGGGAAAGAATTCCATGTACAAAACTTTTACAATAAGTGTACTCAGTTCACAAATGCTTATTGTGTGTTGTTTAAAGGAGAGGTGATGTAACAGAGGGGTAACCATACTCGTGTTCCAGCTTGTTTGTAATGTGTTGCCAGCATTAAATTCAAAATGACTAGATATTTGCATAATGTTGAATACAGAATATCTTGTCTTTGTTGTGTATTTTTCTGAATAAAGGTTGAAAAGATTTGCAGATTGTTGTACTTGTTTTCATTTTTTTGCATCCCAACTTGTATCAGTACTCGCTGACTTAAATAGTTATTATTAACAAGTGCCTTGCGACCTCACTAGTGAGACACAAAAGCGTATTTAAGTTATTTTACAGGATGCATGTTTAGTCAATGCTTGTTGACTTAAAGCTAAAGCTAACATCATATGTTGCCTCACCTGCTTACAAAGGCAGGGGTCTTCTTTCTCCTGCTGACATGACCTCTAACACTTTACAGCTTTCTGTGCTCCTCTTTAAATATTTCATCGCGAGCCCATCCATTGTCCTCAGCTACAACCAAACAAAACACGCATGCATACGTCACTCTGGGTACTTGTGTGTGTGCCTTTGTGTAAAGGGAGACCAGCTGCACATAATGGACGTCTGGGTTTAATATTGAAGGAGTTTGAGGTAACCGCAAACCTGCAAAGCTGGGGTCACCGTGTGTGAGGCTGGACATTCGATCTGCATCGCCGCTGAACACTGCTATTGTAAAAACAGAGACTTTTCAGACTGATTTCTTTAACCTGATATTTTTTCCATTTTCCCCAGTTATTCATATATTTTATGTATGTTACGTAAAGTAGATGTAGCCCTACAAAGTTGTTTTTCACACCCATAATGCTCTGCTTAAATGCAAAGGAAAGTAATATGCCTTTTCTTAAAAAATGTGTCAGGTTGTAAAGACACTTTGAGGATTACATAAACACATATTGGCATTGGTAATCTGCCAGAGAGAGAAGAAATATGAGGTACAAGAGCAATCAATCAGACAGTTAAAGCCCTCTGCTGACGTCTGCTGAAAAAGACAGGAGGAAGGAAATGCAGGGGGAAGGTATGGGAACAATCGCTGAGTACAATCCTGCTTACAGGTGGTAAGTGAGAGCAGTGATAAAAGTAATGATGTAACAAGTGGAGGCTAGCGCAGCCCCACAAGCTCTGACACCACTGCTAGGCTAATGGAGTTAGCAGGGCACAAAAGGAACAGCACGAAATGGCTGGGCCCCTAACAAGACTTGTAAATGGGCCCTCACCAGATGTCACTTAATCATATCAATGGGTAGAAAATGCCAGCAGCCTTGTGTAAAGTTGGTTTTCACACCCTATGACCTTAAAGTGGTAGACCCCATTCTGTGGCTTCTTGATGGCTTCTTGGCTTTTCCTTCTCTTGCTCCCTTCTCTATGCTCTCTATAGCCTTGTTTTCAGTTTAGAACAGTTTGGAGCAACTCACTCTGGTCTCAATAGGGTGTCCATCATCTGCTGTGTACCCAGTGGCGGCTCCAGGGGCAGGGCCACGGGGTTATTGCCCCATATGAGATCTAACTGCCCCCCTGAAGTGCCTCTGTCCTGGCACTCATCTGTTGTTTTGCTATCGAATGACAGATAACAAGTGGATGCAATTCCATGTCCAAGCATTGGTGGCAGTCGTGCGCCAAATAGGCAGGTCCACCGTCAATAAAGCTGAAAGAAGAAGACTATCATTAGAATAAACACAAAATGTAAGATCAAAAGTGCATGTCTGTGAGAATGAAATTGTGAAACATGCTTTAGGTTATTGTTTTATTTCCTTTGAAGTTACTCACATCCTCAAATGTGAAATTAAAAACAAGTTGTAACATCTACAACTTTTTAATTGAAATGTTTGAAAAAGAAGTGATCGGGTGTAATTTATTATAAATGTGACAGCATGCATGTTCAACACTACTTGGCCCTCCTGTGAGAAATGTGGCCCCTTGACGGCCGCTAACTTAGAACAATCCTAGATCCACCACTGACTGTACCTTCACTTGCCAGCTCTGAAGTTGAGCGGGATAAGAAGAAGAAGAAGACAACATACTTTTATTAATCCCTCACAGGAAATTCAGTTCTTTACACTGTTGTTGAGGCATGCTTTTTACATACATAAGTTGAAATACACATGCACATTCACAAACAGGTCCAATGATCATGCACTAATGGAGAGATGTCCAGTGACGACTTGCTGCTCCTGAAGAAGCGCTTCCGAGCAGTTTCATGGTTCAGTGCCTTGCTCATGGGCACTTCAGCAGTGCTCAGGAACTTTGCTGGCAACTCTCCAGCTACCAAACCAACTTCCAAACATGTTTTTTTGGTCAGGATTTGAACCGGTCACTCTTCAGTCCCCAGACCAAGTCCTTACAGAGTGAGCTCCTGCCGCCCATAGTAAACAAATGATAAACAAAGAGCACCAATGGAGGACTTCCAACACTCCTGTAACAAATGGAACATGCAGACACTCCCTACAGCAAACACAGTGAACAAACTACTCTAAATCCACAACTTATTTAAACATGGTAAGCTATTTAGCAGCTGTGGTATGGGGATTGGTTATTTTTGTGACCGGTCAATAGACTGCAGACTTCTACCTCTATCCCTTAGTCTAAGTTCAGTACTATCAAAGAGTTTAATCATACAGGTCGGTTGTTTGGATGCCCTTGTCTTGTCATTTGACAGTGGAAACACTTGTAATTGTTATTCGTCTTCCTCTTCTTGTAAACAGAGGATTTATTTGATGACCTACTGATAAGCACATCCGTAGTGGTTTCCGCTAGTGATGTGACGGTCATAAATGAGTCCAGTCGTTTGAATGGCTCTTATAAATGGACAATGACAACAGATTTGTTCACAGTTTTGCAGGCAAAAAAAGTTGACTTGTCCCTTCAAAACAAGATCTGACAAAATAACTCAAGCCTATTTCTCGTATTTTGGTGTATAATCTTAACTGGATAAGACAAAGTGTAAGGTTCCATTCTTTGGATGAAGTACAGTTATACTGTAGGTTGTCAATACAGTTTGAAACACTTTTTCTAATCTACAGTCACTTAACCAGTCCAGATAAATATCTCACTTTAAAGAATGAAAGGTAAAAATATGGTACTAAATTGCTTGTAATGGGGAGAAAATATCTGCTAATGAAAATGAAGTTCTAAAATTAGGTTTAATATATGCTCAAGTTAAATTTGTCTTGTTTAATTGGCAGATTATTTTTCGTATTACAAGCATTTCAGGCCTTATTACTGCTTTTTATATCTTCAAATAAGATCTTAATTCAGACATGTAAGGAAATTGTGGATTAGAATAAGTCTAAAGAGATTTTTTTTGGAGTTTTTCAGTGTGCTTTTACATACAGTACAAACCAAGAATCCCACCATGACCCTCCCTCCCCATTAATCAGATAGTATCACGCATTCAAAAGAAGAAATCAGGTTAAATAAGTTAACTCCCACTTTTAATCCTTTTACATTGGCAGACACAGCACAATGACGTAAAGTCACCCGCTTTCCTGACCTCCTAACCTTTTCACCCCTGACATCATGTCATCGTGTGGAGGTATTTCTTTCCTGTGGCTCAGGAGGATCTGGACTTGGCAGGTTAAAGGAAGAGTGGTATCCGATCCGAGGTACGTTTGTACTTCTTGTATCATTAATAGGGCTGAGATAAGGATACTCAGATACTGCTGGCACTTTGCTACAGATTAGGAGACGCTCTTCGAAAACCGATGCGTTTATCTTGTGTTTTCTATCTGAGCCTCGTTTTGGTTCGAATCACATGTAGGTCTGTCCTCTTTTAGAATTGATGGCTGTAACTGAGACGAGACCGTGAGTGAGGAGAGAGAAATACACCAATCAGGAAAGATTTTGACCGTCTATGGAGTCTAATCCAATTCAACTTAATTATTCAATACCTTAAAGAAGGGTGTGATAAAAAAAGACATAAAATAGCAGATTTCTACCTTCTTTCTGTCTTTGGTTTCACAAATTCCAACACAAACACACATCTGAGACGTCAGACCTCTGCAGCATAAATCTCCTTGCATTAAAAACGCTCTCTTTCACTGGTCAGAGGGGTTGGCGGGGCGGTTCAGTCCAAGCGTAAATCAGCATAAGTGATCGGATAGATTTCCCCGCGTTAATGTAACGTACCTTTGGCATGAGCATAACTCAGACGACTGGAGGCAGAGGCCAGTGTGTCCGGCGTCCAGCCCTCTACTTGCCAAACTAGAGCGGCGGGGGGGTCATCAAATCGACAATGTGATTGACCCATCAATTGACCCCTGATGACCTCTCCGGCCAATCAGGCTAATGGCGACTAACGGTTAAAGCTTTACCGCGCTAGTATCCTTTCACTTGCGACAGTTACACACAGACTAACACAGAGTGGCATCCAGTCGTATCTCACACCCTGGGTTTCTAACCCGTCTCAGTTTTAAAAGCCTGTATTGGCATTGCTTCAACCTGAGGGGGTCGAGGGGCTCTCGTTAGCTCTGACCTTTCTATCCCTGTATGCTGGTAAAAATCAACAGGCCTTTGACCACATCACCTTGTGTTACAATAACACACAAGGGGAGGGAGCCTGCTGTGAGACAAAGCTGTTTTTATGTTGCTGTGGGGCACAAACCTTGTATCTCCATTTTTACCTCCGCCAAGGAGGTTACGTTTTCGGGAGAGTTTGTTTGTCTGTCTGTCTGTCTGTGAACAAAATAACTCAAAAAGTTATGGATGGATTTTGATGAAATTTTCAGTAAAATGTCCAGCATGGGAAAACGAAGAACTGATTCGATTTTGGTGTTGATCTGGATCAGCATCTGGCCACCAAGGCGAAAAATGTGATTTCTGTGAATAACTTCTGAACTAAAATAGATATCATGATGAATCCAGTTGCTAATGATATGTTTTCATGGTCAAGGAATCTAAATATTTCTATGAAATAAAGGAAGGACTAATATTGATGGTGAAAATCACAACATGGATGAGGACTGTGGCGCTGGCGGAGGTCTGCGCTCTCTGAGTGCTTTTCTAGTTTATTACCTCCGCCAAGGAGGTTTTGCTTTCAGGAGAGTTTGTTTGTCTGTCCGTCTGTGAACAAAATAACTCAAAAAGTTATGGATGGATTTTGATGAAATTTTCAGGAAATGTTCAGCATGGGAAAAGAAAGAATTGAATTGAATTGAATTGATTTATTTATTTCGGTCACGTCAGCACACTTATACAACATCACACATTGTCAATAGTTGATCAAATTGTACATGTCCGAAAGGGAAGACGGGAGAAGCAGAGCTTATCTAGTCCCGTCCCCATTTTCTCAATATTTAGTCTCCTCTTTTCCACATATCATCAGATTATTATACATTTTTATTCCATTTACAGAAGTATGACATAATTCTTGACTGTCTTTTAGTGTCCGTATTTGACCTATTATGACCAACCCTTTGTTCCACGTAAGGCATAATTCATGACTGTCTTTTTTTCTTTTTGTTGTTGTTGTTAGTCCCGGTTAGTGATGTTGGGGTGGTGTGTCCGCGTTGCTTTTCTTTTTCCAGGTTTCAAACATGTGTTAAACGTGTGACACAGAATTGATTTGATTTTGGTGTTGATCCGGATCAGCATCTGGCCACCATGGCGAAAAATGCGATTTCTGTGAATAACTACTGAACTAAAATAGATATCATTATGAATCCAGTCGCAAATGGTATGTTTTCATGGTCAAGGAAGGAAGGACTAATATTTATGGTCAAAACAATATGGCTAAGGACTGTTGCGCTGGCGGAGGTCTGTGCTCTTCGAGTGCTTTTCTAGTTTATTTTGTGGTATTGGTCACTTCAGTGTTGGTTCGTGGGTTTTATAAACTCTACACCAAATTGTAGTCCCAAACTAATCATCTATTACCAGGACAATACAATTTTCATTCACCCAGTAGTATGGCTTTTTTTTTATTTGTAATGTAGCAGTTTTGGAGATACAAGGTCTGTGCCCAGGAGTGGCAATATGAACTCTTTCAAAATTCTAGAAATTTTAATTTTAAGTACAGAGTAAGGTCTTTATGGATGAAAATTGGGCAGATGTGTAATCTGGTGGCTATTTTTAACTGAATGATGGATTCAACCATTGTACGGAGAGTTCTATTCAAAATTTAATGGAACTAGAATGACAGTGACAAATTTGATAAAGTTAGACAAGACCACAGATCTGTCCATTTATTGAATAATCAGATCACTAATAAAGTTACTCAGCTGGAAGTGTAGCATCACAAAAGCCTCGGATTACAGCTACAGAGCTTCTTTATGGAACCCAGAAGAGAAATCATGCTATACAATAATTAATATCACAAGCTAGTCCTCTGCTTCTTGACCTCGATGGGTTCTGACAGTCGTTACTAAAGGCAGACATTCAGCTCAGATGAACCAACCTTGAGCAAAACAACAGGTAGCAAACATATCTCTAAATACGGGCATGCTTTGTTCTATCACTTGTGAATGTAAGCTTGTTTTAATTAACCAGAGCATGTGTGTGTGACTCACCATGGAGCCTGATTCCCTCAAAGCTGATAGCATGGCCCTGCCTTCATGAAGATGTATTAGCAGATGTTTCAACCTTTAGCTTTTGAAATCTGTACACAACCACTGAAGTTGTGAGTGTGGCTGGGTTGAAACTGTACCTGCCAAAAGACTAAAGAACAACAGTGTTGCTCTATTGGGAAGAAAATTGTGCCCCTTTTCTTAACATTGTACATAGCTGAGCCTGCACTTCTCCACCAAAAGTAGTATAATCTGATATAGAAGGAATTATAATGTTGGCAGAAGTTGTTGAAAACACAGACATGAGCTTGAACTTCGCTCCAGTTCATCATGATTCATGTTAATCCAGAAATCTTACTTAATACTTCAGGAAGTATTCAGCTTCGCTTGTTTTTCATCTCTGAATCAGAGTAAAGTTCACACTGTCAGTCCCAGTGTAGCCTCATTTCTACTTTCTCTCTCCAACAATCAATCCTCCCTCTTACCTCTCTCTGCCTCTCTCTTCTTCTGCGATATGAACTGAAAATAAATTGCACATCTTTTCCAAACAGAGCAATTTCTCTGCCATCTGTTCACTGACGTAAATCAGGGCTTGTTGATGTAAACCTCCTCCTTCTTCAAACTCCCCCCAGTGAGGAGTGAAGCAGGCCTAATCCCCCCCTGGTCTCCCCTGCCCTCTAAATCATCCCTGCATATTAATGCCTGTATGCAGATATAGAAATGGGTGTGTATGCAAAATATGGGAAACACAGTCCTCGGAATTATTAGGAATCATAATGAGGGAAAGGGAGAGCAATTCTTAAACAGCTGTGGGCTGAAAAAAGTGAAGGGAAAGAGGCTGGGGGAAGGTTTCTAACTCATAAACGGATGCATCACACAAACACACACACACATCCATACATTAATATATAATAATAATGTTTTGAGCTTAATTGCTGTTTTAGACAACCTTTTTTTTCACTTAATGTACTTGCTTAACGTGAAACTTTAGAGATTTAAATCCTTGCATCCACACATTCATGCTTTTTTCATTCAAAGCAACAAAAACACTAAATTCAGACCGACAGAGTCCCCTCTAGCTGTGACTTTGACTTCAGTTTTGGGTTTTAGCCAGTATTCACCCTAGGGTCCAATCCAGGACAAACACCCACTCCTCCATTTCCAAGCTCCACACACCGACCTCCCACCTAACCATACAGATGTTTCCACATCAGTCCATAATCCAGCCTAGCCCCCTTATGCCAGGGATTAACACCAGTCCGAGACCCAATCCAGCCTCCTCATGTGGCTGCATGTGGACAGAAGTGTGTGTGAGTGTGTGTGTGTGTGTGTGTGTGTGTGTGTGTGTGTGTGTGTGTGTGCAGGCTCCATGATAGAAGATGGAAGAAACTCTGTTAATCAGCAGTTTGTCCAACCTGCAGTTAGCTTCAGTGGAGCTATACCTCAGTTACAAATATCATGTGAAAATGTATCACATACCCCTTTCCAGTTCCTATACCAATAAAGATTTTTCAGAATCAGAATCAGAGGGTTGTGGTAAAATAGACCTTCGGTAATATCCCCCATGTTGCATTTTACAGAAAGTTCAGAAGGTAGAAGTAGAAGCTAATCTACATGAACTGGTGCACATTCCTAATTCCTCCATTAGATTACTTGCAAATAGCTATTACAGCATTTTTTCCTACCACCGTTAATCCTTTCAAAACCAGATTCCTTTCGAAAAGGAGAAGGAAGAAGTAAAAAAAAAACGCTTATCAAGTCCCACTCCTTATTTATTTCAATATGTATTGCTTAGATTCACCCTAAAGCACTGTTCAGGTCATAGCCAATCATATAGTTAGCAACAAAAAGGAAAGACATAATCAGACGAACAACAGCACTATGACAAAATTCAAAAACTTCTCTCTATGCAGAAAATGTGAAATAGTTAAACTAGTAGAACTAGCTACAGAGTCCCTAAGGTGCCACAGAGAAAAAAATATATAAATCGTGTGCACGAGATTTGAAAATGTGCGCACGATATATTACAATGTGTGCACGTTTGAGATAAAACATACGCTCGATTTAATTATACAGGCAAGTGGCAACAGACAGCCGGGCTCATCAGGAGATGGCGGTAATGCCCCATAATATATTGTCATCAGATGCCGTTACCAAGAAGAAGAAGACAGCCGGGCTGGATTGAAGCATCCCAGTAAGGAGCCAATGTTAGGTGTGTCTGTGAATGTTGGAGTGCAGGGTATGTACTGCCCCTTAGGCTATTTATCACTACCTTATAAAATGTGCGCACGAATAAGTATTTCGTGCACACGTTTTAATATATCATGCACATGTTTTAGTATCTCGTGCACAGGTTTTAGCTAAAACTTGCGCACAGAAGTATTTCGAGTGGACGTTTTAATATATCATGCACACGTTTTTGTATCTCATGATTTATTTATTTTTTTCTCCGTGGCACCTTTGGGGCTCCGTAGAATGCATAGGGCTCCATTTTTAACTGTCCAAAAAAAAAGCAAAAGTTTAACAAATAAAAATAAAAGATGAGAAAAGGGTCAAACACCGATCCACTTCAGGGACATTTAGGTATGCAGAGGATGCCAAGCCTCACAGAGCAAATTAACTGCTCAATTAAACTAATTAAAATAAAACAGGACGCAGCCAGTTGGGTCACGATAAGGGCTTCCTTCTTTCCAAGTTTCTTCAGTATATAAAGTTGAATTATTAACAAAATAGCCTCAAACACTTTTAATCCCCTCCCTGTTTTTCCTTATGCTTTCATTATCTCTTCTGGGTGTGTGTGTGTGTGCTAAATGCACACATCTGTGTGTGTTTCCTAATCCTGTCAAGCCATCTGTTGTCATTAAAAGCTGCCTCTGATGCATGGATTCAATTTGGCTGAACGTACTGTGGGATGCTTTATGTCAAAGTTTTGCAGGTCATGTTGAATTTTATACAAGTATGCAAAGAGAGTGATTTTTTTTTCCTTAAAATAAGTTGAATAACGAGAGATACCTTGATTTACAGAGCTCATGTTGTATTTTTACAACCCTTTCATGCATGAATTATTAAATCACAAAAGAGTATTTTTTAAATGTTTGGTTTTACTCACAAACATGGTAAAATCATGGCCATATTTTTAAGTTACATTTGGTGGGAGTTCTGCATCAACAGTATAAGAGTAATTTTGTGGAACTCAATATAAATCTACAAACTGGTGTCTTTGACAAACATTTTGAGTGCATAAAAGAAAAAGCAAATCTTGAGTATCTATATTATTGCTGTTCAATCAAACTTGTGAATTACACCAAAATTTAAAATGAACGTACAAAAGGATGTGTTAATATAATATATTTACACATTATTTTGTATTTTCAATATGTTTTACAGGCGTAACACCCAATTTGTCCATCGTTGGCTATTTTGGATTTATGCTGCAATATTACAATATGGTAAAATGTTCAAAGATAAAATAATTATGAAACTTTAAAAAATAAGATCATAATTTTACAAAACCTAGATAAGGATTAGGGATTTATCACCTGGTAGTTGGACATGGTACTGCAACCTAAAGGGTAGAAAATGTATTCCAAATTTCTGTCAACTGTACTGGACACCATGCATGAAAGGGTTAAGCTTACATGCCTCCAAGTGTGTTTTATATGGAACCTCCACGTGATAGAGCCTTAAAGACTGTTCCAGTGCTAGTCCAAGTGGCAACTGGACTGGTTCAGATGCCATAAACATTTGATAACCTTGACCTGTATGATGAGGAACCTACCCCCTTAAAAGTTAGCATATTATGATTCAAACTCTCTGGTGAAGAAAATGAGTGTCACCATTTCACGGCTGTTGTATAAACCGTGGACATTTCATTCAATATCTCACACCACCCCTTTGTTCCCGATCTTAGAATTTATCAATTCTTTCAAAGGCATTAAAGGTACATAGAGAGAGTTTGCAGAGCTATAAAGTTTGTTCAAAAAGAGAG
Source organism: Scarus forsteni (assembly GCA_036419115.1). Lineage (NCBI taxonomy): Eukaryota > Metazoa > Chordata > Actinopteri > Labriformes > Labridae > Scarus > Scarus forsteni. The sequence goes on along the minus strand of JAZDUH010000359.1, from coordinate 11,468,245 downwards.
AATGAATAGAAATACAGCAGTAAAACTCAGTGCGACATCGAGAGTTGGTTCATGTATGCCCTGAGTTTTGTCTGACAGGCCTTACGCAGCTGAGGGGATCCTTTGAGCTGCTCCATGGCTAACATGGCTTTGATTAAACTCTCACTAATTAAAGTCTCCCTCATCTTATTAGCCCGACTAATTGATTTAATTTGTCTTAGCTCAACCATTGGCTGTGACCTCTACTTAGTTAATGAATTAATTGATCCGGGGTGAGTGTATTTGGAGGAGTCAAAGCGGATTTTGACATGTTGCCCCTTTAATCTTGCTCACTCTGGATGCTCCACAGGCCATGATGGGGATGTATTGGCAAAGGTTTGAGTGCAGAGCTGCAGATTGCTATTTTCCTCCTCCACAAGGCTTCACTGTGTGCTTGGCCTTCTGCAGTTTGTCATGGATTGAAGATGCAGCCTCTGGAATGACATTTTAAAAGCACCATTCTTCACTTACTTTCACAAACTTAAAACCTACACAGTTTTCTTCCTGCACCAACCTCCACCTCTGAGATAAAGATGAGGCAACACTCCAGAGGTCTTAACGCTTCAGAAGAGTAAAAATATGAGTCAATAATATTGCCATAATGTATGATTAGAAGCAGTACACATCCTTTACAAGGGCACTTGGATGTCTAAATCACAGACATCTACTTTATTGACATCGTTTTTCTTAATAATGGTGGGGGACAGGGGGGCTTCCTCAGCCTGGGTGCAGTTATTAACCAGATGTAGGTGTAACAGCAGCGTCATCTAAACTTGGCACGGCTGGGTGCCAAATGCAGCAGTAATGGTGCAGTGTGTGTCCATTTATCAGAAATAATGTAGGAGCTGGACTTTGTTCAAATATGCCTGTATATGGCAGAAGATGTGATGATCCTCACTAAAAGCTCTGGATTGAGGAGCAGCAGAAATGTGCAGTGAATCATGGACAAACAGCTTCCTCTAGTGGTCGAAAAGCAAAAAGCTTGCTCTAAAGTTCAGTCGAACTGGTTCTTTAACTCTGAAACTATTTTACATACAAAAAGATATTTTAAAGCTGGAATTGACTCCAAGATTTTTATGTTTTAAAATTCCTCTTTATCCTTCAAGTTTTGCCATCCTGAAGGCTTCCTAACCAGACTGTAGGCAATATTGCATGAAGCCTGATTGGCACCAGTTTCTTGTAATTTTTAATAGAAGCCCTATTGTTGTCTGTCATCGTGTTAAAATGCTGTCTCAGTCTACCTAAGCATCAAACTGAAAAAAAAAGTGAAATATAGGCAGACCTTAGGCCTCTGACAGCCTTTCATAAACTTGTGGAATGAGCAAAGCCCCAAATCAAAAAAAAAAAAAAAAAAGAAAGAAAATTAGCAAAAAAAACCCAAAAACAAACAAACAAAAAAAATGAAGGGTGGCATGATGGACAAGCAGGCCGTGTGTTTGCCTCATACCAGAAGCCGCTGATTCTAGCACCGTGTCAGCCAGGGTATTTCTGTGTCAAATGTGTATGTTCTCCCTTGCATGCATGGGTTCCCAGAAACACACACTTTGAAAAATAAACATGTTAGTCAGGTAAATCTGTGACTCTAAATTGCCCTTAGTTGTGGATGAATGTGTGAAGTGTTGGTCTCCCTATGTGACCCTGTGATCGGCTGCCATCCTCACAATGTCAGCTAGGATACTCTACAAATTACAGAAGGTACATACATTACAAAAGGATGTTGTGAATTTTACAGTAACTTACTGGCATCTTGTTGCCAGTAAGAAATAACCTTTTTTAATTTGTAGCATAATAACTGTATTATCAATTACAGGATAACTACTGTATTTTAATTCAAATGGTTATCACTGTAACATGATCTATTCAGAATTACTGTATTTTCATTCACAGTATCATGTTGTATTTTATTCTATGCTTTTAAAACAAAATTGAATGTGTTAAATTTTAGTTCATGTCGCTATATCTTTGGCTATTTACTGGTCATTTATCAGCAAGATATAATATTCCAAAAAAATGCATCAAATTTTATGCAATCAAATACATTTAAGCAAGCATTTTTTTCACCCAAAACTGTTAAACATTTAATAAAATAACTCCTGTCTGCTTTTGGTCAGTTTTCCTGGATAAATTGGAATTTCCACTTGATCCACTGGCCTTTTCAGTAATTTACTATGTAGATATTTTACAGTAGGGAACTGTAGATTTAACGGTAAACTGCTGATAAGTCTATATAAATCTGTATGTCTTTCCACAAAATATTTCCATTTACGATTTGTGTGTACTGTTAGTGTACTGTTTGTTTTTCACTGTAGGTAGCTGTGGATGTTATGGTAAAATAATGTTCAGTTTGCTAAAATCAGTTACAGTGTAGCCACCAGCCTCTGCAACACGAAAATGCATAAAGGGTACACATAATGGATGGATGGAAGAAAAGTGGAAAGATGTATTGTTGAGACATGAAACTTCTAGCTCTCCCAACTTTAAGCATATTAATTTCTGCTGTAAGTATCAGCATTTTAACATGGAGCTTTTCTGTGACTTCTGGTGTTTCAGCAGCCAGCCTCTAGTGGACACTGATGGAACTGCAGCTCCTGCATCATGACTTTGGCTTATTTTTCAGCCTCAGAGATTGCTATTTGTTTCTAAATATGGAGCCCAAGAGCCGTTCATTAGAGCTGGGGCATGCTGTTTCCACCATAAAACACTGGACAAGACAAGAAGAAGAAAACTTTTCTCACCTGATGGAAATTATTTTGCTGGAGAATAAAGACCAACAGTGTCATTGTATTCTTCAGTTTGTACAACAAAAAAAAAAAAAATCAGAATCTTGCTGAAAAGCAAAAGTGACCCTATCTCTTCTTCATGGTGTCAGATGTTTGAGTGAAGGCGCTAGTGAGCTTCATATAGAAACTATGGGCTTACGTGAGCAAACAAAATAGACCAGTGAAATCAGATCCTCCAGTGAATTCAGGTCATGCACTGGCATGAACCTGCGCTGTAAAGGCTCTTTATCAGGAGGCCTTGAGGAGAATATTTCATAAGAGGGAGCTATTAAGGTAAACCGGATCATGCAATAACAATGTCAACAACACAATGAGTAACTATTCTTCAGGGGTTTAGCAACCATTTGTTGTTTTTTAACTCAGCAAAGGTGAATGGCTTGCTTAAATAATCCTGTTTTGGACATGAAAACCTGTCCGTGATGTTTTTGTGTCAGTCTGCATATCCCGAGGGTGAGGTTTTTAAACAAAGACATTGAGCACTCCCATGTGGCAAAAAATATAACAGCAAATACAGCTTTTGTTTAATGTGCAGGATGCTGGATGTGTTGAGATGAATGAGATGCTGATTCCCAACATAGAAATGACTTGCAAGTGAAGAGTTGCTTGATATTTAAAGAGGCCAGAAAATGTCTGTAAGGTTCACACACCTCCACAAAGGAAGTGAATGCGAGTACATTTGTGTGGTCTTACACATGTTTATGAGTGCATGCATGACCACAAGTGCAAAGTCTGAATTGCAGTATACCATAAAATCAAACAATTGACTTTGTAGCTGCTACAATTATGACTCATGCATCTGTGGGAATATCTTTAAAGGGACCTAAGGCCTCTTTTTTCATACTGACAGGGTGGAAAGTTGAATGTTTTCAGTCTCTAAATCTTGCTGATTTTAGTTATTTTTATCTGCTGAGGGATAAACTTCCTCTCAAATTATCGGGAAAGTATAAATGTTTTTATTTCACTTCTTAATTTGAGTGTTGCAGGTCTTTATTATATTTTCAAGTGTTTATTTAAAGCAGTAAGTGGTGGACAAGATGTTGTGCTTTGTAAGATATTAAAGCTGTTGTTTTTTGCTGTTTATTTTTTTCTGTCAATAAAATCAGTTGGGCTCTATTAAATGTCTTTGAGGTCCAACTTGTCATTTTGGGTGCACACAATTTCCTGACATTTCCAGGGTAAGCTGACCCATCCACACAAAGACAAACCAAGGTCTAAATGCATACTTTTTTTGTCAAATCTGCGTATCATCCGTACAAAGACGGCGTTTTGGGGTCCGTAAACAGTCGTTTTTGAAACCAGGTTCCAGAGTGGAAAGATTTTGAAAAGCCGTATACGCAGCTCCATGATTACTGGCTCTCTGCAAGTTTTCAGATACGCTTACGTCATAGTTTCATATCTTCATTGACATGCATTTGCCACACGCGGCAAGGACAACAATGGCAGCGTACAGTGTAGCATATGTGCTGATGAAGCTAGTGACTCTACTATTCCTTCTGCAGCAAAATCTCCTTCGTCTCAATCACCACAGAGTTGAACAAACAATTATCGAGGACACATTATGGTGGTCTCTGTTTACAATCTCTGTTTACAACTTTTGCCGCAAGTGCGCATGCCCTCTGTTTTTTCGTCTTTTTCCGCTTGTTTCCGTCATATCCTTACAGCGCCCCTAGAGGTCTGGCATGTGTTTTACAGCTTTTTCATGCGTATTGAGTGCATTCATGTAGACGCACACACTTTCTGAGACGCTTTGTCTTTAAGAAGATAGTTTTTGAAACTGTTAAGTGTTTTGTCCTCGTGTGGATGGGGCCTAAGTAACTGATCACTCATCCTGACTTTTAAAACCCCCTTAAGCCTGTTGTATCATATTTGATAAATACTTTTACAATACCTCTATCTAATCAACAGGATCAACCAATTACTAAAAGACATCTGAATACAATTAGATTAATGCTAAAAAAAAATGTCCTCCAGTGGATTATCAGTTGCCAAAAACTTTTAATTGATACATTAGGAATGTGTATGTGTTAAATTATATTGAAATGTTGATATTTTTTGGATTTCAGTTCAAAGTGAAATAAACATTTCAGCTCCAAAAAATATAAATTTCTGGCTACTATTTGTGTTTTCATAATTGTAGCAGCTAAAATAAAGAATTTCTAGTCTTTATCTTTCACAACTAAGACAGAATTAAAGTCTTGTTGGCCCAACCCAGGAGTTGTTGGAAAAATTTTGAGTTCTTTACTTTGTTTTTTTTTATTATTACATAAAGTTTAGGGTGGCACAGCAGGTTGCTAGTTTTAGCCTTGTGTGGGGTTCGCATGTTCTCCCTGTGCATGCATGGGTTCTCTCCGGGTACTCCACCTTCCCGTCTACAGATTACTTATTAGTGAATTAGTTGCTCTAAATTTACCGTAGGTATGGTTGGGTGTTTGAATGATTGTCTGTTACCCCATATGACCCTGCAAGCGACTAGTTCAGGATGTACCCTGCCTCTTGGCTTAACGTCAGCTGGGATAAACTTTTTATTTTGCTGGAGTTTTAAAATTTACAGTAAGTAGTATGTGTGCTCAATTGCTTTATCTTTATGTACCTGTAAACCTACACAAAAACAGAGAAACATTTGACTTGACTTAATTGATCAAGTTCTGGTCTCTTTCATAAGAATTTGGCAATGGTCTTATCTACACAGCACCATCTGTTTCAACAAGAAAACATTTTGTTTTAATCATATCAGTCCAGACAGCAATAATAGTTTGTTTTTTTCTAACCTCATAAATGAAAGTACTTTGTACATTCATCTGTGAATCTTTCCATACAGGCCTGTCTGATTTAGCAAGTACTTCAACTAAAACACAACAAAGATTGGCACATAGATAAAAAGTAGGATTTGAAGTGAACAAATAAGTTTAAAGTGTATCAAGATTTTGTTTAATCTGTGCATGAGGGGGAATTACAAGAAAGTAGAACCTACAAGTATTCTGAAAGCAAAGTAACAACTAAACTACTAAAATGGCAAAGAGAAAGTATTTTAGTTCATAGATGTGCACCTACAGTTTACGTCAATGAAATAAAATGTTGATTAGAAGTATAAACCTAGTACACTGGAAGAATATAGATAAATGTACTTGTTGCATATGTGAAAGTGTACTTTAGTGAACTTAAAATGGTCTTATAAAGTGTCTTTTAAGTCTACTTTTATAAACTGTTCCAATTTAGTCAGATGAAGTACTGAATAGGTTCACACAAGCTGACCTCACGTGTCAGTGAAATATGACACCATTTGTCCCGAGGTGCAAACAATTCATCGCAACACCCATAGCAACACATTCAAAACAACGGTACAAATCTGCGGTCCGACTAGTTTTTAAGAATTTTATGTCAGTTTGTAAGTTTGTTTGTTTGTGAGTTCGTTTGGTAAGGTAGTAGTTAGATGCCACAGAACCTGCCGTCTATTTTTACAGCTCAGTGTGATGTGATTGAATCGGTATCTTCTTATTAATACCTCAGGGTTGTGCTCGATGTTTCTCCGTCTTTTAAGCTTCATATTGAGCAGCTTGTAAAGAGCTGGCTGTGGCTAGGCTTTTACTTCAGAAATAACTCATGTTTTTTCTTTTGCTGCATGCGGTAATGTGAAATGCTATTTTTAATCTTAATGAGGCTCTCCTGGTTAAAGTTTCATTCATTCATTAGGCTGTTTGTAATTTTACTATGACCAAGTGACAGCATCTAAGAAAAATGACAGGATACTTCACAATATCTTTAGCTGTCCCAGTTAGAAATCTAGTCACCTCATCTCGTCATCATGATCTTCTGATTTAACGTTAAATATTTTATTTATTTGTGTGCTTTTTGGGATAGACAGCCGGAAGAGTAGATTGCGGCTGACGACAGCAACGAAGCTTAGGAGGCAAGTAGTAGTGAAGGTCGTGAAGTGTGTGGTTCTGCTAAACTACCAAAAAACAAACTCTAACCATGGTTATAATTAGACATACTGTACGTACCACTAATGAAGTGTGCCGAACACACATACACGGCCTTCACCTCATTTCTGGCGCCTATGCCTTCCTCGTTACCAGGTCGAGGCGGTTACAGGCTTTTGCCCACAGTTCCCTCCTTACTAGCGCTTTTTCATGACGGAAACCTGTAGAACGAGTATTGTTGTCTTCCGTCCTCTTTATTCATAGAATGGTTGTTCTTGCAAGTCCCCGCACTGCACCACTTTACCATTTTCGAGCTGTTGTCTGAGAAGATCCCCAAAATCTTGTTTCAGAATGGGTTGTTATGGTTGCTATGGCGCTTTGTTTGCACCTCCAAAAAAATGGCGCCATTGGTACCGCCCACAAATGCCAACCTATTGGTATCCTTTATAGTGCTCAACAAGTACATGGGTTATAGTCAAGCATACTCAATAAAATGATCTTCAAGTAGGCCTTCTTTTTTTAAGGGCTGGTAAAATCCTACATTTCTCCAGTGCCGCATTGAAAGAAGAAGTGAGGTCATAAAATCTGTGTTTCAGTTCCCAAAGAATTGTGGTAAACATACACTGGGCATGAGAAAAACCCTGCATCATGCGTTTTAAATACATTTCGAGGGGATTTCACAGAGGTTACTCATTAGTCTGTGCATCACCCTGAACCATCCAGCTAACGTCCCGCAATGAGGGGCACTTCCCCTTTAACTGTGCGTATGACGTCACAGCATGATGACTCCTTTATTTTGCGACAGGACGTACAAGCACCGGCTCGTCGCGCTGTCTCGTATCTGTCTTTATTGAAGCTAAAAGAAAACAAACCGCAGTGTGTTGATGCTAAAGCAGCGGTTTTAATGTGAGACAATGCTGCAGTGGGTCAGGAGTCAAACACCAGCCTGTTTGCTGAGGAGGAAGTCGCCGTAGTGTTGCATGGAGGAAGAGCTCAGCACGGACACTTGTTTTTAAGAGCTGAATGTGGGTAAAAGGTCCTTTTTGTGCAACAATTACCTCAGTTTAGCCTCTAATTCAGCTTCTGTGTGCCAGACGAAGCATCAGACTCCATCACGAGCTTAATAATGTGTTATACATCCAATAACAGGTGTTGTAATGGACCTAACAGGCCTGTGTTCCTTCTGATAGGATTGCAAAAATGTCTGCATGTGCATTTTTAATTAGGTTAAAGATGCTCTGATTGCATGTATTATTGTCTAATATGGGTACATTTTTGATAACCCAGACATTTTAGTCTTAACTGAGGCTAAGATTTCATTTAATATTACTAAACAAAGACATGAAATGATAGACTATTAGTAGGGGGTGCACATTATTATGGGCTTGATAGCAATATTAGCTGATATCAGCCTAAAAAGTTAAATATCTATATCGGTTGATATTGACATTTTTGCAGACATTCACAGCAGCTCTATCAGCCACACATATCGATTATACATCAGCTGGCATATCGGCAAATTGCACAAATGTACAATATTGATTTGGGATGGGATCGAAAACCATTTCCAGTTGAGAATCGTTAACAGCTCCATCAAAGTATCGATATCATGACTATTTTTGTTGATCAATTCCCTTATCAATTCCTGCCACTGACAGGGTTCAGAAGTGGTCTGAGTTGTGACTTAATTTTTTACAAAATGTGCCTACTGTACAACCAGCAACTTGCAGAGGCAGTTATCTATGCTATGCCGTGTGTTTGAAATTGTTGCCACTGAAAATCTACAGGCCAACATCTGCATTAATCAATAAGCAAATTGCTAAAGAATTATATTGATTAGCAGGATGGTTGATACTACTGGTATCGATAAAATCTTTTCAATTCCCATCCTTAATATTAATACACCTTCTCATCACCGAGTAAATTTTTAAAAAAGAACGGTTTCATCTTTGCAAGAGTTAATGCTTTTTTTTCTTGATTTACATCTGTTCCTCACAAAAAAATATTGTAACACTTAAGAAAACAAGTCTATTTTTGTTAAGTACAGAGCTTGTGCTCTTGACCAGAAATATCTGTATCAGCGATAATGAATTAAAAGAGATCAGCATTTTAGATTTCAGCAAAATCCAGTATTGTGCATCTCTACTTTATTGAAGTGGGGCTGCTCGTGGGTCATGGCATTAGGAAGTATGAGTGCCTTGTTTCTTTCAGTGTTCCAGTATATTTTTGTGAGGAACAGATTTAAAACAAGAAAAACAGCATTTAACTCTTTCAAAAATAAAACTTTTGTTTTTTTGATGTACCAATGCAGTAATGAGAAGGTGCATCCATATTGTACATTTGTGTGATTTGCCGATATTCAAGCCGATATGTGTGGCTGATATATCGGCTGTAAATGTTTGAAAAATTTCAATATCGGCCAATACCAGTACTAATCTTTTTAGACTGATATTGGCCAATACTGAAAGCAAACCAATAATATCATGCACTCCTACAGAAAAAAAACAAGCTAGCAGGTGGCAGGATTTGGGGTGTGTGTGTGGCAATCAAAGTCTTATAGACTTTTTTAAACTGCTGTACCGTGTTTTTCTTTTCTTAATTGGGATGACCTGTAATTGACCATGTACATAGAAGACTTTTTTTCAATTAATGTATTTATTCATTTATTTTATTTTATTGTTTTTTTTTTTATTCTTTCTGTCTTAAATGTCTTTTACTTTCAATGAATATTATGTTGTTTACATGAAAATTCACTTGTGCTATTATTGTTACTATTATTGTTGCTGATAATCGAACAAAAAAACAAACTATTCCCTTTAAGGCCAGGTCACCCAGCCTGAAGTGAGTACTTGATCTTGTTCTGATAAGTGGTTTCCGTCCGAGTAACTTATTTTTAATGTTTTCACAGATCTGTCATAATCAGAGAAGAGACCCTCGCTGACGTGGAGCTGGCAGCGAACAAGACCCACCAACAGCTAACTCCCCTGGGCTCCACATGGAGCCGCTCTTAACACCTAAACCAAATGAAGCTAACTCCCTCACCAGCAGCAGCACCCACAGAGGACTCTAACACCCGGGACTCCTCTGTGCCGCCCTGGGCTCCGGTAGCCCACCCATGCCTGTGATCCCCATCCCTCGGCGGGTGCGCAGCTTCCATGGCCCCCACACCACATGCATGCACTCGGCCTGTGGGTCAACGCACGCTTCCAAGCTAGTGCGCACAAAGTACGATAACTTTGACCTGTACCTGCGCTCCCGCTGCATGTACAGCTTCCTCCGTTTCCTCCTCTACTTCGGCTGCAGCCTGCTCACCTCCCTGCTCTGGGTGGCGCTCTCAGCTCTCTTCTTCCTGCAGTACGTCAGCGTGCGTGTGCTCTTGAGGCTGCAGTACAAGCTGTCCGTCATCCTGCTTCTGCTGGGGCACAGGCGGCTGGACTTTGGGGTGCTCAATGACCTGATCATCTACAGCATGCAGATAACAATGTTCCTGGTGGGGGGGCTCGGCTGGTGCTTTATGGTGTTTGTGGACATGTAGCTTTAATGTGAGTGGTGTGGAGAATGTGCTGTGTGATGTGGATGCTTGAAACTGCTTTCACACTTGCACAAATATCCTGAAGTTTTCAAGGTGAGCTGCACATGTGTTGTTCAAACAGCCAAATATTTCACACAGGCTTCATTTGGAGTTTCTTCTGTCATTCTCCATGTAGAATTCCCACATGAAGTGTGAGCGAGTTGCAGTGAGAATGCAGTTAGGTGAATTCACTGTAATGGCCCTTTTCCACTAGCACGCCTTGGCCCTACTCTACTCTGCCCTACTTGATTTGCAGCGTGTTTCCACTAGCCTGGTACTTCCTAAAAGAAGCTAGTTTTAGTACCTACTCCGCTCTGGTTCCAAGCGAGCTGAGTCGATACTAAAGGATGACGTCACCGACTGCCGGCTACTGATTGGTCAGACAATGTCATCATCGATGAGTCATGAGCGCAACGAGCTAGCATGCTAGCGGTATCTACCGTTAGCTTACCCTCATACGTCTTTTCTTTGCAGCTCGATTGCTCTCGTCCTCGGCCTCATTCTGTTGTATAGCTTCCAAAACTCTCCTGTGCTTCTCAAGGGGTATTTCTTCTGCAGCCTTCCTCTGCTTTCCTTTTTTACTCGGTTTGTGACAAAAAGCCACAGATTGTTGTGTCGCACTCAAAATGACGTCACCGCAGTGCCGCTCACCCCGTTGGGCAGCCGACTGGGGCTAATGGAAAAGCAGCACAAGGCGAGTAGAGTGGAGCCGGGTAGAGTCGAGTAGAGTAGGGCGAGTGGAAAAGGGCCATAAGTGAGCTACAGATGGTACCCATGTTAATTTCTTGCTCGCAGTGCTGACCACTTAACCAGCGTGATCTGGTTTTTCAACCTCTACTTCGCATAATTATGATGGTAAATTTCCTTGCTAAAGCATCATATAGCAAACTCTGTAACTGTATCTGACTAGTTTTGCGCCATGCCCTTAGGATACCCCTGTCCAACAGAGGTAGTGTGGAAATGTATGATCAACTGTATTGTAGATTTCAGGGAAGAATTTTTTCCACTAATTTTTAAGACTGAATGCGTGAAAAAAACATTATTTTAGCTTTGTATGGCAGCTTTCTGCCACACAATTCACACATACTATAACAGATATAATATAAAACATTTTTATTTTCTGTATTTTATAAGTTGTCTGTGTATAATCAAGTATTTCCATGTACAAGACAAGTTCACTTCATCAGGACTTACCCCTGTTCTTGGGGACAGAGTCAGTAGTTGCCTAAACAGCAGATTCCCCAACCCCCTTGAATAGACCTACCAGTGTGACATCATACCACTGTGAAGTCAGTGGTTCTGTCCCATTGGCTTGGGCTTCAAAGCCCAGTGCAGAGCATAGACTGTTGAAAAAAGAAGCAAACCTGTGGACAGTAGTGCTGATTATTACAGATAATTCCAGTTAACCAAACAGAACAGACTGGGCCCACATGGAGAAAGTGACGATATCTCCAATAGAGCATAACTAACAGAGAGAACATTAGTGAACAAAATCTGTTTGAAATGCATTTGTAAAAGTTCAACTTTTGAAATATATACAAAAAAATTATCTGGCATATATTTAGGATATAATAGTTTTATCTTCACATTTCCTTCTTTCTTTGAGTTTTGGTTCATTTTTCTGTGGACCAAGGAAAACCAAACTATGTCTCGTGATTGAATCGACAACCTCTGCTGCAGCCACACCAGCTGCTAAAAAACTAAAGGGTTTGGGCATAATGAAACGGTCAAGTGGACACAAATAGTTGTGTGTTGTCTGCGTAAAGGAGATGTATTGTAGACATCTGGGGTAACTCCACAAAGACGAAGACTTGAATTCTAAGAAAACACAGGACTAAGGAAGCTCTCTTGAAGAATAGAAAAGCACTATGACTAGGAACAAGCTCAGACGGAGCAACACAGTCCAGTGCCATTATGACAACCATTATTATAAGTTGTATTCTAGCTAGGGGTGTTCTCCTGACATCTGGTCCTTACAATGTGACAGTTTATTGGTATGAAAAACTAGAAAAACAAAATTCCATTCCCCAATATTGATGCTGTTTGAATGTAGATGTAATAAGATGAAGCATGATGGTGCATTTATAAATTCTGCTGCTATTTCAGTCGAAACAAAGGATTTATATGCCTGATATGTGTGGCCAGTATGTCAGTTTTACGTTAGCAATTACCTTGGAGGCTGGCAGAAAAAAAGTCTGAGTAAAGCTGGGTTCTAAAGTTTTGCTAAGCATTCACACTTGCAGCTCACCCTAAAATTTTTGGAAATTTTATAGGGTTTAAAAACTCCATGTGGCTCTCTTAAAACCCCCAACTTCCCTGTGCTTATTGATGTAAGTATTTTCTGCTGTGTTCTCTCTGAAGCTCACTCTGACATGATGCAGAGACGTTAATAGGAGGCTGGCAGGTAAAATTCTGGGCAAAGTTGGGCTGAAAAATGTGTCTTGATTGGCTCACACTTGCAGTTCATCCTGAAAAATTGTGGAAATTGAATATGTCTAGTGGTAGAGTGAAAGCATTCCACTTAATTTTCTTCAATATCCTGCTTCAATTTAACATTGGCTAACCCAGACTTGACATGGAAAATTGCCTTGAGGAAGTCTGAAAAAAGGGAATGATGTGACTTTTTGCATTTTCGAATGCAGCTACCACCAAAATGTGTGAAACTTTCAGGATGTTTTTTTCATTTGTGAAAGCAGTATGTGGCTTAAAAATGTTTTAATGTCAGCTAAAAATCTCAACGCTTCAGTCTCAAATATGAACCAGTTTGTGCAATCTGTGTGTAAAGTCCTTTACATTTTTTAACGAGAGATTTATTGTGATTTCTAAATAGTGGCGTGTCTGATTTAAAGCAAAAGTATGCAACTTTTATGCCCTGATACAGTGCTTGTTAAGTTTGTCCATTAGGGATGGGTACCGAATTCGGTACTTTAAGAGGTACCGACCGAATTCTGTAGGTACTACCAAGTACCAATTCACGTAAAATCAAACGGTGTCATGTTTAGGTACCTAAACGCATCCTTGTGACTGTGAGGGAGTGGAAGAAGCAGGCATACTATTGGGTAGAGTAGGTGAATTTCCATACCTGACTTGAACGCAGCACAGCAATAGCGTAATGATGTGATGTGATGAAGATTATGCTCGCTGCAATATTTGTGACACCAAGTGTAAGAACAGTGGCAGAAATACTTCAATTTGTTTTTTTTATTGTTTGCAATGGTCACTATGTCAGATTTAGTGACCACAGAGCCATAGCATCATGCTATGAAGGACTATATGGTTGATATCAACAGCAAATAACCAATGAAACCTGCTGTATGCCTTTCCAAATGTTTTAAATTGTAAGTTAGCATGATGGTAAAAGTTAGCAGTAACTAGTCAAGTTGAGTTACAATTTCTCTCCAACATCTTTTATGTTCTTGTGGTTGCTCTTTCACAACACATCCTAAAGGCAGGGAGGTTTTCAGAGCTTCACACATTTTCTTCTGTCTTGTGGCTCTCATGACAACAAATCAGTCTGTTAATGACCATGACAGTCATACATGCAAACATTGTCAGTGTCTCTGACACGAGAAACAAATTATTGGAGGCAGGACACAAATCAAACATGCCAGACTTTCTGTCATGGAGTTATGAAGTTTCCCAGAACGATCTGTTTTTGTCAGTCACTATGACGCAGTAAACGAGACAAAACAGCCAACTTTTGTGATCCTGAAACCCTGTGATTGTTGGGTTGTAGTGCATGAATTGTGTACTCTGAATTTTGCAGAACTAGCTAATTTTCAGCTTTAGGGATGATGATGTCTCAAGAAGGAAACATAGATGACTGCACAGGTTACAAAATTCTGAAGGCAGGTGACCAGGGAACTCTGTGGAAATAGAATGGAGGCCTTTCATTCAGTTGAAAGTTATTTTAGGGTAAGACTCACTCTAAAATGGCATTTCTTTTTGCCTGAAAGCTGCATATTGCTACTTCAAGACATCTGGTTGGAATCAAGAATTTCTACAATCATGGTACTTGTAAACTGTTTCACAAGTTTTAAAAAGAACAATGACAAGACACATTTGTTTCCAATAACTGAAAATAATGGAGTGTACTTCTGATTCGGAGTAACAGTTTGCAGCTTTTATGCCATGTAAAAGTACTTTTTTAAAGTTTATTCCGTCTTCTTGCCTGCACTCTTTCCCTGCTTTCTTCCCCACCTCACCATTCATCTGTTATCCTCTGCCATTAAGCTTCTGGTATTGCTATTGTATCAAACCAAACTGAGATGGCCTACTTAGCTTCCTTTTAGCGTCGGGCCGGTGTGTTAAAAAGTAGTGTTAAAAAGCTTCTGCAGGCCATGGTCCAGGTTGCAAATGGTGCTTTTCCATGTGCGGTATCTGCCCAGCTCGACTTGACTCTACATGGTTTGGATACTACCTGCTCCATTTTCCTAAACAGCTTGGACTCGAGGCAGGCCATCGTATTATAGTCATGTGAAACTACAGTCGCATACTCTCAAAAACAGGAGGAAATGAAGGAGATATAGCTGCCAGACCCTTGATGACTTTTTGTTTCAAGACAATTGCAAGTAGAAAAACACCATGGGATTTAAGCAGAAGAAAGTTTGGGAAGTCTCACAGCATACCTGAGCCGACAACAGGGGGTAGTTCAATTTCCACATCAGACTTAACTGTGGTGATACTCTTGACGATTCAGAGGTTAGCTGTGTCTCTGTCATGTTACGTCTCGCCTCAGCTCACTGGAGAAGATACAAAATATTGTTCAAGGCATGATCCCTGACGGGAAACCAAAAAAATAGGTTAAGTCGAGCTGTGTTGTGCAGATTGTTGAGAAAAAGCCCCAAAGGTTCTTAAAGCAGTCGACCAGAGAACTCTGTATAATAATGGAAGGATTCTTCCAGTTAAAAGTTACAGTAAGGTAAGACAAGCTAAGAAAGACAACAGTCTCTTGAAAAGTTGCATACTGTTGCTTTAAGTCATCTCGAAGGAGTCAAGAATTTCTATCTTCATGCCATTTGTAAGCTGTTTTAACATTTTCAGAGTCATGACACATTTGTTTTGAATTACAGAAAATGAATTACATGGAAAAGTGACTGAACATATGATCATTGTGCGTCATGGCAGTATGACGCAAGATAGCCATTTGTGCCAAAACGTGGACAGAGCTCCAGCAGTGCAAGAAACAGATGAAGTTTATTTATGGTGACTTCTGTTGGACAAAGTGACCAAAAATCAAGTGTAAACAGTGTGTGTGTGTTTTATGTAGAAAGAAAGCAGCAGAATTGAAGTAAAAGAGACAAACGTTAACTTCTTTTTGTAAAGTTATTAAATAAACTTTCCGTTTCTTGAAGCCTTTTGTCCTTTCAAAAAGTCAATGTGTTCCCTGTTGTGGTGTGACACCCACGATGGCATGCCTGGGGCCATGTCATAAGAGTGTGTGACAGTTCAAACTGAGAGCGTCTTTGGGTCAAGTGTCCCATCACTCAGTCGCTCTTATGTTTTCTGAGCTGCCCTGACAGACTTCTCTGTTTAGCTTCCTCCTGCACGCAAACGCCAGCCACAACTAGGCCCCCGCTGTTTGTGCCAAGCATAACAATGGCCATGGCTGTGTCCCAATCACCTTATATAGCCTCGTTTCCACATAGCGTGAAGAATGTTTATGGGGTCTAATGAGGGCACAGTGAATCAGTTATCCACCCTTAACTCGGTGAAATGATGAGGATTTATGTTCACATGACACAGAAACAAGTGTGGACTTCCATGTTTATCAGCACAGGAAATCAAAGCGAGAGGAGCTGTAAACTTCCAGGACGCCATCTTTAGATATGAACTTTCGACACACTGGCTGAGACAGTTTAGGCTGGTATGGCCCCAGGGCGTAAATGGGTAATCAGTGGGCAACAACAAGCTTTTGTTCTGAGGATCAACACATCATATGCCTCACAGTCTGAGCCAGGCCTGTTTACATGAGAGCAGAACAGAGAGCATGAACATCTCATGACAGTATGCTTAATGCAACATGTAGTTTTGTTGATTAAGTCAGAGTGCAATTTCATTTCTCCTTTTCTTAGAAGGCTGTTCGTGCTTAGTCTGCATGACTTGGCTTTTCTTGTCCTTTCCATTAATGCCTGTTTTGTTTAACCTTTCCCAGGTCAGAGATTCAACTCTGAACCACTAAAAGTCCACCAAAGCTTACAGTGATTTGGTCACTACGTTTTCAAGTGATATAGGGCAAATGTTTTTTTCCTCAAAATCTCAGACTTTGTGTCCTATAATTTTGGAGTAAGAGTACTTATTTTCAAGTGATACATTAAAAAAAACTCAATTTCAATGGAGTTTAAGGTGTAAATAAAAACAGAATGCTTGAATTAGCAAGTCATTCTGCGTCGGTGGCACAGTGGGATAGCACGCTTGGTCAGTGATTGGGAGGTTGCAGGATCAAGACCAGCTCTGGTCCTTGAGGAAGACACGTAAAGCTATGGTCTACGATTTGGAAGTTTGGTTCATCTTAATAACACAGTTTATAAGACTGTTATGGTCCTATGGTCCGATCTATGCAATATAAAGACCAAAAAGAATGCAAAGCGGCATAATAGTTGACCAATCTGAACCGCGGGGTACGGCGGTTCGGATTGGTCCGTGAGTCCATCCAATCCCCTGTCTCCCCTGCTCCGCACCGTCCCGCCCATGGTCCTGCCTCCCCCCCATTACCTCCCTGATGTACCGGTGAGCAGCTAGCTGCACAGCTACTGAAGTGTCATGAAGCCGGAGAAGACCAGCACCGAAACCGGGAGGCTGCTTCTGTTACCCTCCAAATCGAAGGGAAGGCAACGTACAAGTTTTGAGAAAAAGGCTGAAGTAAGGAAGAAATATATATATATATATATATATCTATAGGAGTATAAATATAGTATATAGTATATATATATATTGTTAGGAGGCGACACGAGCTGGGGGGCGGGATCTTGGAACACGGAGGGGAGGGGTGAGTGAAGGGGGGGCAGGCTGTGTTTTTCAAACAGCCAAACTGGTTTTCAGATCGTAGACCCGAGCTTTAACCCCAAGTTGCTTCCACTGCTGCGTCAGTGGTGTGTAAATGGGCATGAAAGGGTGTGAATGTGTTAGAGATACTGATGGATAATATAGAAACTCAGAACTATCAGTGAGTAAATGTGAGAGTGAATGGGTGTGAATGGGTAAAGTGTGACCTGAGGTGTAAAGCAGCTTTAAGTAGTCAAAGACTAGAAAAGTGCTATATCAGATCAAGTCCATTGACCATTTAACATATATTCAATTGAATACACTACTAAGACAACAGTGTTAATGTTCAGACTAGGGGTCATTATTGGCAGGAACCTCACGGTACATTATGTATCACGATACTTAGGTTACGATGATATATCACAACATCACAATATTGTGATATATTACGATGTTCTACAGTTAAGTACGAAAAAACTAGATAATGTGTCTATGTAAATCACACAATGTTATGTAAAACTGAATGTGAACATCAAGTCAAAACTATTTGAAAACAAGTTTTCCGTTTTATTGTTTTTGAAATATGTCAAATGCAGTGTTACATACACACACTTAACTCGAAAACACAGAGTGGAATCAAGTCAGTTAAACTAATGTTGCAAAGCAATAATTCTTGTTTTCCCCTGAACAAAGTATTGAAAGCATTCTTAACTACAGTGTAGCTCAAACTGTAACTGAACACGAGGAACAAAGTGCTTTGAAAAAAATAAATCACATTTCTTTTGTCACTGTCTGAATTGAATAGACTGCATGAAAAAAACCTGTGCAAACATATTTATAAGTTGTATTTCATTTACAATGCTGATAAAGTATGAGTTCTTATTTTAACACAAAAGTCGATATTAAGATTTGAAATATCGATATTATATCGGAGGTCAAAATATCGCGATCTATTACTGTATCGATATTTTTTCACATCTTTGGTTCACACTGATACACTGCATAATTATTTTGCAAATAGTCCTTTATTTTGCATTTATTGTCCACAATTAAGCATTTAAAAAACTAAGGACACTAGTTAGAGGAGGCTTGTGGGTGCAATTCTCAGGACTTCAATTGCTGAACCGTCTGGGGTCTCCATTACCGTATGCTCATTATGTAAAGTATGTGCATTTCTGTTTGTGGAGACAAACTCTGGAACAGACTGGATGCCACTTTAAAAATGTGCAGTAACATTCAAATATTTAAATTACACTATAGAAAAGTACTACTAAACTCATACAGGTAATTCAGTAATAACATGGCCTTGGACCAAAACACTGATTGCTATTAACATATGTAAGTAAATATAGTAAGGAACTTAAAATGTAGTTTAGAACAGATATACTATGTGGAATTTTATAGCACTATGAGATGGGTGATTATGAATACTGTTGACATTAAAATGGTTTGATTACATAAACACTGTATATACAATATATGGATTTGTATTATAATGTATATACTGATTTCTCTGAAGTGCTTACTTACAATTAGGACGTTTTGTTTGTTGTCATGGGGATTAATATAAAGAACGGGATTGCTATTACCCATGAATTTACTTTTTTTCCATGAATAATGACAGTGGTCATTGAGTAATAACTTAGTATTGTATCTGTTTTGTAAGGAAGGGACAGGACTAGATAAGCTTTTTGCTTCTTTCTGTTCCTTCTCAAACTGTGTGCTGTGCATGTGTTTGTGCCCACATGCTTAATTTGTTGATGTCCAGTAACAGTACAGTTTGGTTTCCATATTATATCTGTTTTGTAAGGAAGGGACAGGACTAGATCAGCTTTTTGCTTCTTTCTGTTCCTTCTCAAACTGTTTGCCGTGCATGTGTTTGTACCCACATGCTTAACTTGTTGATGTCCAGTAACAGAACAGTTTGGTTTCCATATTACTTGTTTGGATTTCGTTGTTGTTGTTTGTTATTTCTTTAGACCCTTTTGATTTTTTTTTTTAAAGTTTGAGATAAATAAAATAAATAAATAAAAAATATATATATATTTTCATAATTCGAGAGATTTTTGATGGGAGACAGATCTGGACTGCAGGCAGGTCAGTCTAATACTCGCACTCTTTGTGAAGCCCCGCTGTTGTAAGACATGCAGAATGTGACTTCAAGGCATCAAATTAAAACTGAGCAAATAAACAAGGTTTATCAGTTTTAACAGTAAACTAGTTCTAGCTGTGTATTCAGTTGAATCTAGGTCCAACTGGATGTACCAGTCACTGCTCTGATATATTCTAGTTTTAAACAACGTTCTAACATCTTTGGCATAGGGTTACAAACTCTAGATTAGGGATGGGTGACTTTGGTTAACAAGAGAAAGTACTCAAAGTATCTTAACTGACATAGTGCCAAATTTCGTGGTGTTGAAGGTTACTGTATGTAGACACACAAATGCAATCAGCGATACTTAATCTAATGATTAAGCACAGAACTAATGCCAGTTTCAGCTACCATTTGATGCAAATAAACAGAGCACTTACTGGGTATCAAAGTGAACTGGCCTAAAGGCAGAAGCTGTCGCAGCCTGTAATAGCTCTGTGGAAAGCTTCTTGGAAATATTATTTTGATGCTGCCAGGGCAGATTTTGGCAGGTTTCCCTCTGAACACAGATTGTTATTTTATAAACTAATTAGTGGGCTGCATTTAGGGCATAGGAGGGCTGCATGTGGCCAGCCAGGCCACCAATTTCCCATCCCCTGTTCTCGATGGTTAGGCATCATTTTGACTTTTTTTCTAATGCATAGAAGCGCTTGCATAGAGGAGGCATGTAAAATATCTTGGGGACACATAAAACTTAAAAGTTCTTTAAGAAAGATGAGAAGAAAGGATTAGTGACATTGACCATATGTCCAAAATATGCTCATTACCAAGGAAAAAACAGAAAAGTAAAATAAATGTATTAATATATGTCTGTCTATGGCTTTTTGGAAAAAAGAGAAAGCTGTTTGATAAATTTTAGAACAAATGTTAAAAGGAACTGTGCCAAAATGTTCTTATTTATCAGAAAAAACAGTTTCAAATTAAAATGTGGTTGTTCTGTCATGCATAAAAAATTCTGAGAACATTGTAGGTCCAGCCTGATCTGCCATGTTGTGAAAGGAACCACAGACATCAGTGGAAAGATCAAATCAGTGGCCATTTTATGAGGCCCTAATTACCATTTTATGATTTCATTCAGGAATCTGATCTTTGATTGATTTTTTTTATTTCCTTGTACAATTCACCGACAGTTTCTATAAACAAATGGCCTTTAAAACTCATCAGTGTGTACAAAATGATTTGCCTGATAGAAACACCATGATGGCAGTGAGGACTTTTCGTCACCAGCGAACAATGGAGGCACTGTAAGGTCTATCGAAGCCCAGGAACCACCTCTAAGTGTACAAAAATGAACATCTGAGCTAGCAGAATAATTCTTCATTGGTTACCAGATTAGATCAATTAACTGATTAACTGATGATCATGAAGTTACAATTTATTCATGGTGTTATATTTTGACAAATAAGCTATCAAACAAAATATGACGACTGTAAACTTCAAGCTTTAAGAAGCATACAGTGCTAACATGCTAACATAGTAATATTTTAAAAGGGATTTTACATACAATACCAAAGTCGTGTGGCTAATACATTCCTCAAATGTACTTCAGAAACTTTGTTTGGTCAATTGTATTTCCCCTTTAAATGATCAATTATTATTACCTCAGCCAAGGATGTTATGTTTATGATGGTATGTTTGCTTAGCAGGATTACGCATTAACTACTGGACAGATTTGGCTGAAATTTTCAGGAGATGTTGGTCATGGCCCAACTTAATAATGGTTAGATTTTGGTGAGCCAGATAACTGCCATTACAGAACGATCATTTTTGCTCAATAACTGTCTAACTAATGGTGATGTCAACAGGATTACAAGTGCTAGGCGTGGGTTTTTAGGGCCATTAACCATTTTATGATGGTAACTTTATCATGGAACTACTGCTTATAGATGTAACAGCAATATGGGTGCTACCTTTTGGTGGAGGTTTGTGCTCTATGAGTGTTTTTCTAGTTGTACTTTATTTTGTTGGAAAGCCAGATTAGTCATCTTTACAACAAAAGAGTGTGCATTTGTGGAATGAGCAGCATGGTTAAACGTGTGGGTAGTGCAGCTGAAAAAAGTGACAAAAGCCTCTGCAATATTCTTCCGTTACTAAATCTGTTCGGGGTAAGGCCCATGCAATAGGGCAACTGGATCTGGTGGTTAAGTCCGCATAGTGTTATTTGATGTCAGCCCTGATATCTTCAAACTAAGGACCAAGTTCTGTGAGACTGTTGAAGTCAAAGACCAATTGGGCCAGGTGGGCGTCTCAAGTAGATAACCTCAAAAGAAGATCAGTTCTCCACCCTAGCTTCACTGAGGAAGTGTAGGTTTTAACCCAGAGATTACACAGCTGTACCCCGGACAGATCTCTGATCAGAAAGAGAGGAACAGACTGCACATGGCCAGTCTTCATGCTGATCAGCCAGCAAGGAAGCCCTTTATTGTCAGGTTGGTGTCGACAGCACCAACAGTGGAACCTAAGGATGTGAGGCCATGACATGTTCAGTCATGAATCAAGGTGCTGTCTGCAGAAGCTGGATGGCAGGATCAAGTATGGAGAACGCTGTGTGGATCACATGACATCTTTCATTGGGGGCACTGTCATGGTGACTCTCTCGGGCAAACAAGGACTTTAGATCAATGAAAACAATCTAAGTGCTGTGAGATAGCAGAATGAAATTCTGAAGCCAGTGGTGGTCCCATACCAAACTCCATCCTCCAGGATGACAACGCTCACCACCTCAGAGCCAGAATCATCATCAGAGATCGGCTTGGACATGCTTACAACCACACTAGTTGACTTTCAAAAAGTCCTGGTTGAGGAATGGTGTGCCATCTGATGGCAAAAGGTGGCTGGATTGCTGACCAGCATGAGGAGGAGGTATCAACCTGTTGTGCCTTCCAAGTGCTACATACAGTAGGTCCCTGACAGAGTAAAATTTGCTGCTCCTTTTGCTTGGAATGAGCTGCAAAAAGACCTGAAACTTAATGAGCTGGTCTCACTGGACACTTTTAAGAGGATGTTAAATGATATAAATACTGAGGCATCTGGCTGCAGATTTGTTGACAGATGATCTTGCTTCCTTTAATAATCCAGCCCATCAAATGTATTTATTTATTGTACATTCAGTGTTTTACAGGTCTTGTGTATTTGTGAGTAATGCTGTTTATAAATGTAAGAAACTTTGTCAATTGTGCTGCTGCCTGTCTTGGCCAGGACACTCCTGTAAAACAGATTTTTAATCTCAATGAGTTTCTTTTCCTGGTTAAATAAAGGTTTATTTAATATATATATATATATATATATATGTAAAAGAATGAAATCAAAGAAACGCTCCCAATATGTGTTGCTTTTTTCTTAATTACTGTGGGAGAGTGCAATCATCCAATCCACCAAGCAACTCAAAACAAGTGTGAATACCAACAAGAGAATACTGCAGGGGATTTGGGGGTACTGACCACATGTTAATATACAGGTACATCTCAAAAAATTAGAATGTCATGAAAAAGTTCAATATTTTTTATCATTCATTTCAGAATTACCAAAATTTCAAGCAATAAATGTTTGAAATGTTTCACTCTATCTGTAATGAATCTATATAATATATGGGTTTCACATTCTGAAATGAGTGCTGAAAAATATTGAACTTTTTCATGATATTCTAATTTTTTTAGATGTACCTGTATGTAGCTCAATCCACGAATGCACAACCTTACCAAGTGTTTCTCATTGTAAAGGTAACTAATTAGGCTTCCCATGGCATAAAATGCAAATCCAATTCGTATTTTTCAACAGGGAAGAGCTAATAAACCAAATTTATGTTTCAAATTTGTTTTAACAATATTATTTGCTACTTTGTGTCTTATACTTTTAAAGTTTTCTGAAATTCAGCTTCATACTTCAGGTCTTATGAAATGATATCTTCTTACTGTATCAGCCAAATGTTCTGCAGTTTAATTCGAGCTGAAACAAAAAAGCAATCAGCATCAAAAAGGGAACATTTAACTAAATACCAGTGAGAATACTGCAGACACAGTTTACAGTCTTGTTCCATGCGAGGGGAATCCAGGGCTATGGGATAAATCTGTGGAGTCACAGGATTATTAAAGATTAAAGCAATGGTGGAAAAAAAATACAAAACAAGGTATTTGTATTTTCTTTGCTTTGTCATTGTTTTTTCTCCACTTCTTAGAAGACCTCAGTTAAACAATTTGCAAAGGTCGAAGTCAGTCTTTGCTTCAAGTGTGGAAAGTTCAGATGATTTCTCTCCTGAGTGTTTTCGATTTGGCATCAGTTTGATCATTTGACCTAAAAATGTTTTCCTACGCTGAATCTTAAAACTGTTGCTTTGAAGACCACCTCTGGTTTAAATTATATGATTTTATTAATAAGTCCAGAGTTTTAATATATTAAATTCACTGTCTTTGTGGTTTATTTTGAGTTGTTTAAATCACATTCCCCTTTGATAATCCTGAAGATCTGTACACTGAGGTGGTAATTTAAAGTTATTTGTGCCACACCATGTCCCTGTAGTATACTGCTTGTTCAGGACGAGCCATTCCATGCTTAGCCCATCTATTCCAGCTGTGCAAGTGTGCCGTTCATTACTAAACCGATCATCTGGGATCAGGTTTATCAGAGCGCCTTTAAAATAATTTAATTAAGTCTTTTGCTGATGGTCTGATTTTCTCTTGAAGCCCCAAGAGTTATATACGTACAGTATGTCAGACTGTTTATTGATCAGAAAATAGCTCATCAGAGAAGCTGTAAAATAAAGTGAAATGCAATATCTGTTCCTCTGGTTGATGTAATTATTATATACAAAAAAAATAGACAGCTAGATGGATGGATGGATGGGTGGATGGATGGATGGAAGGAGCGCTAAACAAATTAATTAGAGTACCACTTGATGTTAAGTTTAAGCCATGCTGCCCTAAACTGACAGCAATCGTCATTACCAATACATTTTTTTTATATTTCTGTACTGGTTAATAAACCAGTGTGTAGAAGCTCTTTAACAAAAATGTAATTTTACTACTGAAATATAATTATTAGTGTTATTAATTAGAGTTCCAATTTTACATTTTTATAAAAGAAGAAAGAAAAAATAGTTCAGCACATTATTATTTTTTCAGTTGTAGAATAATCTGTTTTATTGGTTGAATTTTATGTTTGATAAATTTTTGAATTCTCACAGAAGCACAGTGAGCTGGATTAAAATTTGGGTTTAAAAAGATGTATTTAGTTTAAAATCTCTCATTCCCATTCAAATTCTATGTCAAAATATTTTTCGTAAAAAAAAATTGAAAAGATTTCTCACATATTTATTTTATGACAGGTTAAATCTATTTGTTAAGCACTCACTATACATATATTTATTCAGATTTAATACTTTTTCAGATTGAATATATTTTAAAAATTTGGAAATTTAGGTGATAGTTTCTTAAGTGGAGCTTTGAGCAGAATTTCAGGAGCAGGACCACACCTCAACCACGCCTCTTCCTGTGTTCCTATAAATTCTAACCGACCATTTCCCTCTTTTGTTTCACACTCGACGCACTCCTCCCTCCCTCCCCTTTCTTAAAATTTCTTCCTTCCTTCTTTCTTCAGGACCTTTTAAAGGGGGTTCATCATGCCGGGGAGCTACGGCGGATACCCCATGAAGTTTCCCCAAACTGTTATCCGCTTTGTGTACCTGCTATGTTGCTTGTTATCCACTGTACGCAATAAAAAATTGTTAAATTCATCCTGTTGATGGTGTGGTCCTTACTCGTGAAAGAGGTTGTGGTTGATCCTGCTCTACATTAGCTCCCAGCCAAACACAGGGCCACATAGAGAGACACATATGCATCCTCGGACTTATATATTAGGACAAATAAGAGTTACAAATCAGCATAACAAGCATGTATTTGGTTGGTGGGCTGAAACTGTTGTGCATGGAGATAATCCACACAGGCAGGAAGATCATGCAATCAAAACAGTATTTTTTGTGTTGTGCTGCCTAGAATAATAATTTGATAAATTAAAATTTAATGTGCTTCCTAAAACTATGGAATAATTATATAAATTTTATAAAAGTAATTGTGTGTTATTCTGAACTACTAAAAGCCCTAAAAGTCCTTGTGCCATTGTCATTGTTTTCTCTTTAAGTGCGTCATTAAAAAAACCCTGGAATAGGAAGCATTTTTCTTCCATCACATTTGAATTATTACAGGCCCGTATACATTTTTTAACACTGGCTGAAGGTATGGGTGTCAGCAAGAGATGTCAATAAATTGTGGGTGGTACCTTGGATTATGTAGGAAGAGTGATGAATCATGAGATAAAAGTAGCCAAGTAAATGTTATTTCATGTGTAAAAAGCTTTTAGAAAGAGCGAAACATGATGCAGTTCGCCCATGTAAGATGCTGAGGAATAAAAACCCTCCCTTTGTGCAGCAGTACAGTGGCAGTGATTTAGTGGGCCGTGGCTCTGTGAGATTGCACGCCTGCTGCAGTAAAGAAAAGTTGACTTGAGGTCACACCGCCAGCAGTTGGCGCTTATAATTTAGCAGAGCAGCACACATGCGCATCATGTAGCCTGAGCTGTCATCACAGGAGGACACGTGAGGTAACCACACATGTAAATGCGCTTTACGAGCACGGCAGGGCTCCCCCGGCTTATTTGCAGCTCCAAATGTGGCCCCCCTTGTGTTGTCTTCACCCAGATTCCCCCACACACAGCGAGCAGACTCCCTTTTGTGTTTGTTGCACCTACAGTTACAGTAGTCTGCACCTTTAAGCCTGTGGGTGCAGCGGGTTCATGTGTCCGTAAAGGCGCACGGTATGACCAAACAGTGCAGCGCGCGCGGGCTACGGCAGGACAGTGCACCTACAGTAACCTGACGGGGTCCCTTTTTTTTCGCACCCTCCACTCCACAAAAAAATGTCTGTGTCTTTAAAAAGAAGTCTTCAGCATGATGTCAGGCTGCTTACAGTCTGTATACTGTTCATGTGAGCGGCGTTCACTTCCTGCACAGGGACACACAGAGAGAAAAGAGAGAGTGGGATAGATAGAGAGATGGGGGACGAAGAGGAGTGATAGAGTAAAGAGTGAGCCAGCGGACGAGGACGAGGGGGGAAACCGGGCCTTGCTTCTTCTCCTTCTTCTTCAATTTCTGGTACAGCCCCGCAAACTTTATCCCGGAGAGAAAGCCTCCCACATCTGCCGCAGTGTATGGACCAGCGACGTATCGGGTAAATACATCAAGCGCTCCTCTTTTGATACTATGTCTTCTTCTTCGGTGTTTACAGTGGCTGAATTGTATGACGCATAGGTTTTACCATGCATTACTCTCCTCGCTTCACCTCCATTTACAGCCACGGCGGGCTGCTGCGCACCGTCCATAGATACATTTAACCCACATGCTGATAGAGTTCATTTTTCTGCCGGCTAAACTTAGTGACACTCTTAAACTTTCATGAAGTATTATCACGATATGAGCGGATTTCACGCGAGGGATGGTGGGTAAGTGTATCAGCACGCGCCACTTCAGCACTGATGATATTTGTAGTTTTCGGGCTCAAATGTTGACTTTTTGAGACACTTTTTGAGAATTCAGACCCATGTCGTTGTAGAAAACAGCACTGTCAGAGGCTTTTACTGTAGGTGTTGAGAAAAAGGCATGAAATCGTACTGTAAGTCTTGCGTCAGGGTGAAGTAAAAAAATAATCTCTACCCATAATGCATCTATTGTAGGGCTAAATATATGTCGCAATGTTGCTCAGAGGACTGTTCTACACAAGTTTAAAGAAGTGGTCGGTGCTGTCAGGGCTTTTATTGATAAGAAATAACGAGAGAGTAACCTCATACAGCCGAAAAATGGATAGGGTCTGATGGCACCACGTGTTTTGAAACCAAACCGTATTTTAATCAAAATGCATGCACTACATATTATCAGAATCATGAATAAGAAATACACTTTTGTGGAATGTTTGGATCAAAATCTGCCAGAGTTGTCAAAGTATAAATTGCACAAAAACTGGCAGCATGTCTGCTTAAAGGCTGGAGTGCTTTTATTGCACAATATTAAATATCAGCACTTGACAAAAGTGTTGATGCTTTAGTTAATCCATTTAACGAAGGTAGCTCTTTTAGATTGTGCACATAACTCGGTGACACTTCTGCATAAAAATGCTGAAACTAGGGATGCTCATTATTATCAGAAAAGTTATTTTGCTGCAGTTAATTGCACAAAAAAGTGATCTGATATTAAAATGTTAGACTTTATGACTGCTAAGTTTGAAGAAGTTGTTGGTGTTGTCAGGACTTAAATTGCATTGAAATACCGAAAAGGGAACATTTAGGCTGCTAATACTGCTTGAATTCAGATAATGGTACTACATGTTTTCTAACTAAGTTATATTTTAGTCAAAAATGATCTTAAATACATGAGCAAATAATGAATAAACTACTGATATATGTTTTAACAGATTTATTAACGCATAAATTACATAGAAAAAGTTGGTGACAGTTTTACATGAAGGCTGTCAGTGCTTTATATAAAAAGAAAAAAATGTCCAGGATTGACAAAATTCTTGATGCTTCAAATATTTCATCAATTGAAGGGTACCTTTTCCAGTATGTGCACATAAGTTGTAAAAGTTTTGCATAAATCTGTCGTCAGGACTTGAAAAAAACAAATTTTAATACAAGTTTTAAAACTCTCTGTTATGTGATTCTAATGAAATTGCATCAAAATGACCGTAAAGCTAAAATATTTTAACTTGTTTGTCTCGTTGGAGTATAAATTGGACAAAAAGTTAACAATATTTCTACATAAATGCTGTAAGAGCTTTTATTCCTCAAAGCATGAAGAACAGTGTTCAGAGCTTTATCACAATTCTATAGCTTTTGTAAGAAAGAAATTCACTTTTATTTGTCATCTAAATCTGTCAGTTGCATGGAAACCTAATACCAATATATTATCATACTTTTTTGCCGTTAAGACATTGTACTTCGACAGATTTTTTTTAAACAAACGACCCAAATGTGGCTGGTTTGGGTTTGTATTTCTGTTCTTGTACACAATGCTTGATTTTTACCATAATTAGAGCAATGCCTTAATATCTAGTTTTTAGACAACCGTACATGTTGTGTAGCAGTTACTATTTTAAGTGTTTTATGTGCTTCTGGTCCTCTGTTTTAGTCTTTGTTTTACTTTCTGCCGTCCTGCTGGATGAACTTTTAATGACAATCAGTATTTTTAAATATTCAAATCCTCCAAATGCTGTTCCAATGTTATGACTTTATCCAACATGTACCATGACATTGCAAGTCATTGATGCATCTATTGTAGTGTTAAATATATGTTACATTTTAGCTTTGACTAGTGATTAACACAAGGCACATGTTTTATGACGATTCTGTATGATGATGGAGATACTAGGCCACTAGATCCTTATGATACAATCTAACCAAACGGTGCTAGAAAACGTTGAAGGCTCAGTCTAGGTTTTGCATTATTATGGCAGAAAGGGTTCATAGGTGATATCTGTTAAATTGGCAAAAAGTTGTACCATTATTATGTACTACTGTAATGAAGTTGATGGTGTTGCCAGAGCTTTTATTGCATAATGATAGTTGGCAAAAAAGTGGCGAGAGATAGTAAAAAAAAGCTGCCAACTTATCTGTGTAATGTGTTCAGTGTGTGGTGTTAGCCTGAATTTCTGTGGTTATATAGGCAGAAATTAAATCTTTTATGGTGACTGAAGATTTTAACAGCCTCAGACCTGGTCACAGAGTTGCATTGATACAGTTTCGATCTTTGCAAGATTGATATCAAGGATTGTAATCTAGTTTAGTCACAACCTGTCAAGTATGACAGCCACAAAGTGCGAAGCTGTGGCCAAGTTAAGCCAAGCTCTCTCTCCCCGACAAACCGTCTATATGAGACAATTACACCTTCAAACTTTTGGTTTCCAAATGTTTTTGTGTTTGCGCAAATAAGACAATGCGCAGGGATTTTCCTGAAACTTTGGTAACTCAACAGAAGAAATAACCCTGTCGTGCAGGCGTGGGCAAATGGCAGCCCCAGGCCCCACTTCAAATGGAAATTTAAAATGACAGTTATTTTCACCACCATAGTGCCAATGGGCAAATGCATAACGTCACAAAGGATGGAAAATATTGCCATCATAGTCTTTAATGGTTGGCTTTCTGAACCATTTTATGAGGAATTAGTAGATTTGATTTGCCAAAAGAGCTTCCTCTTCATTTCACATTATTCATGCCTTTGGTTCCAATTTTGTAAAAGAGTCACGTTAGCTGAAGCATGAGATTTTTAGTCCAGTTTCTTTAAAAAAAATGTTATCCCAAGTGAGACTTTCTGGTTACATACAGTGAAGGTAAATTTACTAATTAAAAAAATGGTTAATACTAAGTTTTCACACTGGGTAAGTGTCTTTTGTTTTTCACATAATGTTCAGTATGTTAATTTTGCTTTAGCTTGAGTTTGAAGGTGTTGATATAAAATCCAATGAGAGTTAGATGCGCACAGTTTGGTTTTCTTATTCAGGATATCCTTTTACTTGTTAAATGTGGCTCTCCTGGTAACCAAAGCTGCCTGTCCCTGCTGTCGTATGTACCTGGGCTGGATTTGTGTTGTTTTGATATCAAAACAGGTTCTGATATTTATTAATATTCACCAGAGTTGTCACATGTTTAAATTTAGTTTAGCATCATTTTGGTGCTGCTTATGTATCCGTACCGTAAATAAAGGGTTTGCCTGGGGCTGGAAGATGTGACCTAAATATAAAATCAGAGATTTTTTTCATAAAGGTGGATTTACAATTTTGGAGGGAAAAAAAAGCCATATGACACATTACCGACAAACAAGTTTCCCTTAATTTTATCCAAGCATGTCTCAAAACTGGACTGAATTTATGACATTTATTATTTAAAGCTTATCATTGAAGTTCATGCTTGTTATCAAATGTTAATTACGTAGTTTGGACACAGACTTGTCTACATAGACTCTAAGAGCTGCACTTTTTCTTCAATATATTAACATGGAACTGTTTTAACGGAATTAATTCTCTTTGAAGAACAAATATGAGCCTAAAAATGTGCAAAAATAGCAAGGTCTAACATTTTAAAGGGGATATAAATTCTCAGTATATATACTTTTGAACACTAAGACAAAATTTTGACTTTTCATTATAAATCTTTTACAAAAAAAAAAAGTGAATTAATCAGTTCCATTATTGTATTCCCCAGCCCCAAGCTTACTAAATGTTGTGTTAATTAAAAAGAAGAAATCACATATATTGGGGGCTTGAGTCTTGTAATTTTGTTGCTGTGGTATCAAATTTCTAAGACATGTGGTTTTATTTTCACTGAAGCAGTGTCAAAGTTTGAGAATCTGGTGGTCTGACAGCTCTCACTGAGGTATTCACTTCAGGTCTTATCATGAAATAATGTCTCAGGCTAAGGCTAAAATTTCTGGACACGTGCTGTAACATGTTACGTGTGTTTTAAATGACAACATTAATGCTTAAGTAGGTTTGTCTGAGTCAGAGTGGTTGACTAAGTGCTTTTACAAAGTCAAAAGAACCGAGTTTCACTGTTAATCTTTAACTTTCACTTGCAGCAGTGTTATGTCTATAAGTTGTGGCTCCGCTTTACCTCACCTGAACCCTGCAGGAACCATCTGACTCCCCCTCCCTCCCCCGTCCTTCTCCTGTGTGTACATGGGTGCAGTGTGTGGCTAGCCGGCATGTAGCTTGTGGCAATTTTCTTCATTTCCTGTCACTTTCCTTCCCTCTCGAAGAGGCTCTCACTCTTAGTCCACTGTCAAACGGTTTGTTTTGTTTTCTCGAGATGACGACACCAACAACGAGAAGAAAAATCCCAGAAATGTGCAAGTTGGAAAAGTTGTGGTGACATCTGAACCCTGGACGTTTGTTGAATCTACACCCTAAAGCTGACCTTATAGAGGTCACATGAGTTGTTAAGTTATTCGAGTTTAAAGTTCAAAGCTTACTTCATAAGGTTAAAGCATTAAATTTAACTATAGCAATAGGGCTGGGAAGTATGGACTAAAAGAATAATTGTCAGTAGGTAGATAGAAAATGTTTGTCAACATACCAAAAATAGAAGTACTATCAAACAACATTGGCAGTTTTCATTTTATGGATAAAATGTGTAGATTCCTACACACTGTCTACAAATAACTATTTCAATATGATACAGTCATTCTTTTATTAATCAGAAAAAGCAAAAAAAAAAAAAAAAAACGTACTTAGAGAAATGTTTCAAGGCTGTCAAAAATGTTGTTCCTCATAAATACCATGCCAATTCCATCGTCATTATTTTAACAATTAATGGAATCAGAAGGTGTGTTAATGTAATGATCTTCACTCTTTTTTTCAACCACAAAAGAGAGAAAAAAGTTTTAATTGAACAAATATGTTGACAATATTTGGAAGAGTGGTTTTGGTCTGGAAAGAAGTATTTTTTTTTCAAGTCTGATCAATTTTCTTTAAGTGTTCAACAAATTGTTTTAATTTAGACAGAATGTAGGTGTTTTCTGGTAATGTTTGATCGTAAAATATGACCTCCTTATTTTGCTTAAAGCAGTACTATTTAAGATTCCAGCTTTCAGCTCTCTAGGGTCCTTTGTGGTTGAGTGTAACTGCGACATTGTACACCAACTTGCATTTGTTGACATACAGAGGGAAGAGAAGCAAGGTACAGTCTGATCATGTATCTATTCCAATAAATCATCATGCACTTACAAGTCCAACAGTAACAAATCAGCATTGGTTGGAAATCCCTCCTTGTTTTTCAGTCACGCCAGTGGGTCAACGCCGGGCCGATGTTTATCCTTGTCCGGGGATTTAGCTTGTTACTCTCCTGCTTTCCTTTTTTCATCTCCTATATATCTCCTAGATATACCTTGCAATTGATTAATAAAAGATGGAAGAGTCAGCTATAATATAGTGTTCTAACGTCTGAGTATGTTGTCAGTGCTCCAGTCATGGTTATTCAACAGTGTGCAAAGTGGCAACAGGACTGGCTCTGATTCTTGAGGACGTTTCGCCTCTTCTCCAAAAGACTTCTTCAGATCTTGACTTACCCACCAGTTACCCATCCAGGGCGAAACTTGGTCAACCACTGCTAGTGACTGTCATGTGACACTCTCACCATTCATTGACATTAATTAGGCTTAAATTCTAGGTCCTCCCTGGTCAGGTCTTAGGACTGAAGAAGCCTTTTGGAGAAGAGGCAACATCTCTTCAAGTATCGGCACTAGTCCAGTTGCCACTTTGAGTGGTGTTGGTCAATGTCCTTACATATTCTGATCTGACTGTTTTATGCAGCTCATGTAGTGCAACATGTTTCTTCTGAATCCAAAAGAAATTGGCACAAATAATCATAAAGGCGCAGTGGCTTACCCTCAGTTTCCACAAAGTTGGCCTGTGTAACATACTGTTTGCACTACGGCTATGCCCCGACTGACAGTGTGCCCTTGCCTACTGGAAGCTTTTTAATTGCTGCCCCTGGCCTTGAGCAGCTTGACACAGAAGATCACAAGATCATGAGGCTAGCTACATATTCACGAGGTTGTAGCAAAATTGTGAGACAAAAAAAGGAAGGGCAAAATGTGTACAGCAGGTTGCACTGCCTGTCTGATGTTGATTTACTGATCTTTATTATTTTAATGCAAAACTCTGAGCACTTGATTTCCTGTTTTGGGTCAATCTGTTTGCCGGTTTTGGATAGATAACTGGCTAGACTGCTAATTCCAGCAACCAAGTGTGGAGCTGCGCTGCTGGCATGCGCCGCAGATGGATTGAGGGTATGAAAACCAACTGATTGAAAACAGGGCTGCACGGTAGCGCAGCAGGAATTGCCCCTGCCTCACAGGGTTCAAACCCTGTGATGATCAGGACTTTATTTCGTGGAGTTCGCATACATGGGTTCTCTCCAAGCACTCCACTTTCCTCCCACAGACCGAAAACCATACTTGTTCAGCTCATTCAGGACTCCAGATTGCCCTTAGGTGTGAACGTGACTGGTTGTCTGTCTCTTTATGTGGCCCTTGTGATTGGCTGGCAACTGGTTCAGAGTGTACCCTGCCTTTTGCCCAATGTCATACATTGTGGTGTATATAACTGTAAGAGTTATATAACTGAGTATATAACTGTATTTGGAAGATCAAGAGCTTTTAAATAAAATAAATTAAACAAACAATATAATAAATTAAACAAACAAAAAAGGAGAAAAAAACAATGAAAATGAAATAGACTCTCTTTTGGAGATAAACCTATATGTAAATAAAAATCAGTATAATAATCAAAACCAATAAAAATAAAACCTGGCTCTGTAAAGAAAAAAACAAAACTCAAATAAAACACACACAACAATAAAAACAATGAGTAGAATGGAGTTTATACAGTTCCAAAATTATTTGTGACCCCCCACAAAGATTGAATGAATGACAGATGGATCACTCCGCTCAATCCGCTATAGAGCCAATGCGCGAGAGGAGGAAAACAAACATACATGTACATGTGAATTTATCGAGGCTGGCAAACTTACCGAGGATGTTTTAATTTATTGTGCGGTTAATTGATTTATTGAT
Source organism: Scarus forsteni (assembly GCA_036419115.1). Taxonomy (NCBI): domain Eukaryota; kingdom Metazoa; phylum Chordata; class Actinopteri; order Labriformes; family Labridae; genus Scarus; species Scarus forsteni. The sequence continues at coordinate 11,434,212 of JAZDUH010000359.1, read as the reverse complement.
TATCATTCCATACCTAACCTTAATCCTAAAAATGGAAAACTGGGATAAATTGTGCAGCCCTAATCCCGATTTAGACAGAAATTTTCAGGTTATATATTTTGGTTAATAAGCATGTCTATTCGATTCAAATTTTTTGTAAACTACCTATTAATCAAGCACTAGTTCTTGGATCCTTTTCTCATTTTGACAGAAAGTATCAGTTTGTTGATATTGTTACAGCCTATGGTATATCTCATTTAAGAGTGAATGCCAATGTCTTAAACTGGATGTGTTTCCCAGCCCTACTTCAGAAGTGCTCCAGTGCTCATATGTTTCTACTTTTCTTGCACAAAATATCATCATGGGGAGTATCACAAGATGTACTGTTCTTCTCTTTTGAAGGCTGTGTATCCATACGTGTACCTGCCAGCCCCACGGCAACACAAAGACACCTTTTATCAAGTCGGTTTATGATATCCCCCCTTCACTCACCCCCCCACCTCCAGTACGGGGAAATCAGTTCCGGGTAGTGCATGTTTGCTCTGCCAAGTTTCTATCTTCAGCGTTTAACACAACATACATGGAAAATGTGGGACTTTTTTTTTTCTGAACCCTCCAACGCCGCTCGTCTTTGGCTTGGACGCCCGCCAAAGGGTTGTGTGATGGCTCTCAACAGCTGTATTTGTCTGTGTGTGTGTGTGTGTACGTGTGTGTCTGTACAGTGTGTTTAGCATGTGTGTGCACTCTGGCCGTGTCCCGGGATGCCCTTCCTCCATAGGCCGCCTCACACACACTATACAGCATTCCACAAGGGGGCCCGGGGCTGTGAGCGAGAGAGAGAGAGAGGGAGGGAGAGAGAGCGAGCGGGGAGTGTCAAGGAGAGAGAATGACAACACCGTTTCATATATAACCGGGGCGGATCACGGCAGAAGAGGGTGAAAGGGGGAGAAAATAGGGAGGGTGTGAGATTCTTTACTCTCTCAGGGGATTGCTTCACATCAGGTTCGACACGCATGCAAAAAAAAAGTTAATGTAGCAAAGAAATAAAAGCATAATCAGGGTTAAGACTTTAGTAAGAGAGTGATAATGTACAGTTGATTATTAAACCCTAAACATTCAAAACTCTATTTCCTGTACAGTTGCAGCCAGTTTTATTGAGACATTAATTTAACCAAGGTATATTTAGAACTTGTGGACTTTTGTCATTGTGTGCTAACCACAAGAAGTTTATCAGTAAATGCATCAAACCAGAATTTAGAATTACAAGACTTGTATCCTTATTTGCTAAGTAAATTTGCACTTTACCAGAGCAAATATTCTCTGCTTCTGTCGAGATATGTCAGACTTACAACCTGATTTTCCACCACATTTACTTCTTTTAAATTTGTAGACCATTGCTGAAAACTTGCAATTATTAAATCAAATCTTGTTATTTTTGGCTTTTTGCTATTATTTTATTTGATAAAAGAGAGTGGATTGAAGACCTGCCTGCTGAGGGCAAAATTTATATCCGAATTTTTTCATATATATTTTGAGATTACTGTTGTAAAACATGAAATCTCACTTATACCCCTTTCAGACTGGTCAGAAAACCTGTTTAAACATGGTAAAAATTGGCTCCTGTTGGCAGTTTGTAAGGGTTTAATCGGCACTTCGACCCAGGTCGATTGACCCTGCAAGCAACGCGGGTTTTAATTGGCTCACCTCTGATTGGCTTTAGTGAGAACATCACACCTGGGTCAACCCGCTACTTTTTGGATGAAGTTGGTGTAACGTCCCCATGGCATAATATCACGCCTGCCCCCTCCTTCTGTCTCAGCAACAACTTCTATCCACCTTTGTATCATCAGCGCCAAGTTTGTACATTTTTAAAGGGATAAATGTAGGGCTGTAAAGTCCAAGTCGACTGGTCAACTAATTGGTCAATGCGTCCTCAGTCGACCAAAATTCTGATTGGAGTCGATTGGTCAATTTTTGGTCGACAATTGCTGTGTTTTAGTCGACCAGCAATTTCTTTGGTTGATTACAGCCCTAGATAAATGTATGAAGTAAAGAAAACCGTGTCCACAGCCTCCATGCTCCTTTCCATTGTTTACATGGAGGGGCTTCGTCGCGCTGATGATGTCATCAACGTGATGACATCAGCTTGATGCACCAGAGGAAATAAAAACAGCCACACAGCTCATCTACTGCCGGTTAGACCCAGATCTGCTGGCAGTGGGAAAAGAGACACTTGCCGATTGTTAAGGTGCGTTCAGACCGGTCGCTACTTGTACTACCTCAGCGATCACTCTCCATTCAAAGTCAATGTACAGCCGCGATGGGGCGGGGCTAACCCTCCCGCAATGCGACAGCCATGTACAAGACGACCACTTCACTCGTCGCGCGATGTCAAAGTTAAAAAAGTTGATCTATACAGGCGATGTCATGTGTGGCTGTGCGGCAACAGCCAATCAGCGGTGTGTGTATGTGTGACGGTACCCTAGACAGAAAGTTATTCATTCGGACTACAGGGCGGATGAGCTCCATCTAGGCGGAACCAATGTCAGTGAGGACATTAGTTCCGCCTAGACGGACCGCGGTAAACTCACAGATGCTGTTGCTGCAGGGCATCAGCTGCAGTGTTTTGTGTTTGATAAGTGAGTGAAAAGGATACAGCTGGAGTAATGTCCGCTTATACATCCTATTATATGATATATGATATGATCGCGCTGAAACTCAAACGGACGTGACGTCACCAAGCGACGGCCGACGGCAGCAGTTACCAAACTGAGGTATTTATGGACGCGGGACGCTACGTCAGTGGGTGACGCGATTTTGGTAGCCGGGTCGCTTGCGGTGTGAACGCAGCATTAGCATGTTAACCCGCGTTCAAAAAACCCACGTTGACACGCTAATTTTAGTGTGAAAACGGTATTATTTAAAACATGCACCACATTCAATTATTGATTTTTAATCAATCAGTCAATCAGCCTTTCATACAAAAAAAGAATATTGGACAACAATAAAGGAAAACGGACATTTTATTAGAGCTAGTAGAGCTAAAATGGTTGTTACAATAAATTCAACATATCAGTTGTAATCCAAATGTATAAATGCGGGTATGAAGCACATTGAAGATACAAAGACCCCCTGATGTTATTGGCCATGTAACACTGTAATGCCTGAAAACACAAAAGCCAAAAGTCAATGCCAGAAAGCTTTTTTTTTTTAAGCTGAAATGTTGTTTCACTTTCTACTGAAATCCTGAAAATCAAAGTTTCCATAAAATTTAACATATATTTTTGTATCTCATTTGACACATTAGTTGTTCTTGGTAACTGATTCCATTTGTGAACATTTTTATCATTTCTCTTATTGTATTCAAATTTTTTTTAGTTGTTGATCATATTGATTAGATAGAAGTATCATAAAAGTATGTATGAAATTTGTTTCAAAAGACTTTAATAGAGTTTCATGAAGCTCTCAGGCTTTAGCTTCAGTTTCTACACAAACCACCTCTTACATCTAAAGACTTCTCGTTATCAAGGTAACCTCTCTAAAACAAAAGACTTTTGTCCTTATTTGCCTTGAATTATGTGGAGATAAAACACACAAAACTTCATTCAAATCTATAATACTTTTGTCCCAGTTTGCAGACTCAAACTGCAGAAGCTCCTGCTTTATGAGGACATGTTTACCGATTATGTTTTTGTTAAAGGTGTCCTCTTTTTATCTAAAATAAATCCAAATCAAACTCAAAGGCTTTTGTCCCTGTTTGCCATTATTCATGGAGACAATTATTGTTCAGCAAGGTGGTGTACTGGTACAAAACTTTAACAATTTGTAGATAATTTTCAGAGTTGAAACGGCAAAATAAATCCTGTAAAGAATATTGCTGCATTGACACAAAGATCTTTTGCTTACAAGGACATTTGTTAAGCCAATAATCACTTAAAGATTATTAAAGATTTACAAGTTTTTAAACTTGAAAACCTTTGTGTCTGTGTCGAGGAAATATCAGGACAGAACTGCTGCTGACTGACTTACACATTCCCACTCTTAGATAATGTAACTAACACTTGATATGGGGATTGGGAAATTGTATTATTACTAAGACCCTTATTGGTGGTGTTAAACGATGTGAGACTGTATCAATAACATTGTTAATACTTATTTTTTAGTGTTTTATTTTGAAAAAAACAAACATTTTTTATCGAATTTGTATAAGCTGAGCAAAGCTGAATGGTTTTAATCTGATCCTTGTCTTCCATTGCATGTACTTTTGTTCATAGTAATTTCTTTTAATCTGTTGTTTTGTCTTTTTAAATAGTAGAAAGAGGAACATGTTTTTCACCAAACACCTAATCAGTAACTCTAAAAAACTAAATCCTTTTTTTAAACAGAGCATGTCGAGATATCATGACATCGGTCCATGCATTCGACTAATTTACATTTATCACACAGCAGACACCTCATGTTTTAACCATTTATTCCCTCTATTAGTTTTCTAAATATGTACTGTAAATTTATTATATCCTATCAACTTCCATCCAGAGTCTAAAAAGTGGATTGATGATTTAAACCATAACAAAATGTGGGGGCATTCTAGGTGATTTGAACAGGTGAGGAGTAGGGCTGTAAAGTCGTAGTCGACTGGTCGACTAATTGGTCGATGCGTGCTCAGTCAACCAAAATTCTGATTGATCAACCAAATGTATCAATTTATTTTTTTCCCCTGCAGTTCATTGCATCAGGAGAAACGTATCAAGTGAAATGGGGCTATTTTCTGAGCACCCCCAGCATGTCTCAGAACACCATTTTCATGTATTTATCGTTCATTAAATACATTGGTCGATTTTTGGTCGACAATTGCTGTGTTTTAGTCGACCAACAATTTCTTTGGTTGATTACAGCCCTAGTGAGGAGGGTATCTGTCCTGCTGCAGCCACTGGTTTCAACAGAAAGGTTTTAAGGCCTTTTAGTTGAGTTTTAATTGATGCACTTACTGATGTGTGCTGAAATTGTACACCCCACAAAACTGATAAGTATGCTACTTTAGGTTATGATAAATTGGTGCAGGGTGCATGAGATTGGATGGTAGTATTAGTTAGATCAAACATGATTGGTTTTGGAGTTTTCAGAAATGAAACGAGTCTGTAGACTTGTTTCCACTCTTTGAGAATTTGGCTCAGCACCGTGAGCACATTTAGTTCTGAATGGTAAACCCCGATCTTGTTTGCGTTTCTACTGACAGGAATGTTAGCCAGGAGGAGAGGCCCTGCCACCATGTAAAATGTGTGATGTCACAGTGAAGCGGTCTGAAGTTGAGCAAACAATACAAAAGAGCAAATGTGGAAGAACTTCCGGTGCTCCAGGACTTTGTGGTACATTGTTTCGTGCAGACAATTTTAACTGCAGCAGCACTGACAAACATCACTCTGAATCTGCAGCTTATTTGAACATGGCGAGGTTTGGGTTTTTGTTTTACCTGATGCTAATTGGGAACTTTGGTAACCAATCAACAGACTGCAGAAGTCAACCCTTTACAGTTGGTTTGGTATGCCCACCATTCCTTCACAGGGGGTGTATCAAAGTCGGACGGCACAGATTGGTTATTTGGGTAACTTTTCTCCTTATTCGCCAGTGGAAAAACCTGTAATTGCTTACCTTTTGTGTCAAACTGAACCATGCTGAGTGGAGGAAATGTGGGGAAAATAGGTCTGGGTTACGATCTCTATCCTTTTCAAAACTCACTATCTCTTTATAGGCAGACCAGTGCTGGGGATTAATTGTTCAATTCATGGTCTGTTACATTTACATACATTTATAATATGATTCATCTGTGTCTTACTAATGCAAAACTCCCCCACTTTTGAGAAGGAACTCCAGCAAACACTTGACTACTTTTCCCCTTTACCTTTATACATGAAGACACTCACAAACCTAACTACATTTAAATTTCGATCTTCACCAACAAACCTTGTCCAATCTTGAACAAATTTTCCCATTTGTTGAGTGAAGTGCACCTCACCTTTAAAAGTTCCCTTTCTGATATTATAATACCCTTTGAAAAGTCAGATTGTCATTTTCGTGAAGCTCCGTTTATCAGGAATTTCACCAATCAGTCTTAATTTGAACTTAAAGATTTGTTGTCCTTGTTTTTGAGTGTCGCACTGATTTAACATTTCTCAGTCTTCATTGAGACCCTGAATGAACCCCCCCCACACACACACACACATACACACACAGACACACAAACACACACAAGGACTCTGTTTATAACAGGACATTTATTTAACCTAAATTAGTTTAGCACTTTCAGACTTGAGTCCACTCCCTAAAAAACAGCATAATGCAACAATTCCCTTCTTTATTAGTCATTGAGTTTTAGCCTCAGTGGCTTTTGTCTTTGCGAGTTGATCTAAACATTGCTAATGGGAAATTCACTCCCTTTATTGACATCACTCTGCGTGAAACCGGAAGACTTTGGTCCCCATACGCCCCTTTTTGACAAGAATTTCGCTGAACAAAACCTCATACTGATCTTGAAGACCTGTAAAAGTTCTCTGAGTAAAACTGACCCTTTTTGAAGTTAGAATTCCCTCCCTGAACCAAACTTTGTTCAAAGTTTGTAGACCTCCTTACCTATTTTCTGATCAAATAGAACAGCTTTGCTTGTATCTTGATAAGTGTATTTTTTAATCAGAATTTCTAAAACTTTAAGGCTTTTGTCTTGGTTTTAAAAGTAAGACTGCACAGCCCTGATACACCAATTCCTTTCTTTTATCAAGGTGACTCCATTCACATTTTTTCTGCTCAAAACTTTAATACTTTTGATTTCTGTATTGACTTTGTATTAAGAAATCTGCTTAACCAAACTTCATTCAGATCTTGATTTGTTTTATCCCTGTCTGCTGTGTGAAAGTGCACAATACTGATAAAAAAACTATTTTACTATATATCTTCTTTTACTGTCATTGAAGATATTACAAGTTTATCACATTAATTGCATATTTCTCTATCTGCCTTCCGTGAAACAAGAACCAACATACCTTTTTTTAAAACCTAAGAACTTGAGTCCTTGTTTGCATAAGCTGTGCTTTACAAATATAAAGATTTTCATTCTTGATTTCGACATTTACTGAAGCTATTTCCATACAAATGGTCAGGATTTTTTTCCCATTTGTCTCCCACTGTGAAAGCATTCTCTTAAAGAAACTCTTCAAAACGAAAGATCAGATTTTCTGTCGAAACTGAACGTCACACATGTAGAAAAGCCCAGACCTAGGTGCCAGTCAGAAACTTTACCTCTTGATTTAAAAAATCTCTTCCTGTTAATCAAGACAACGCCATTTAAAAGTCAAATTCTGCTGTTTTTTTATTCAAACCTGAAGAAAACCAAACTCAGTTTACATTTTGGAGGCCGAGGTTGTATAGTTGCTTAAAGCTATGGTCTACGATTTGGAAGCTTGGTACATCTTAATAACACCGTTTATTAGGCCGTTATGGTCCTACGGCCCGATCCACGCAATATAAAGACCAAAAAGAATGAAAAAAATCCATTCAGTACATCCGCTGCAAAGCGGCATAATAGTTGACCAATCCGAACCGCCGGGAACAGCAGTTGGGATTGGTCAGTGAGTCCATCCAATCCCCTGTCTCCCCTGCTCCACATCATCCCGCCTCCTCCCCACTAACTCGCTCATATACCGGTGAGCAGCTAGCTGCAAAGCTACTGAAGCGTCATGGAGCCGGAGAAGACCAGCACCGAAACTGGGAGGCTGCTTCTGGAACGGGTAGTCTATAGATTTTAGCACAAGTTAGCCACTCATCTTTAGCATTGTAACTGAGCTGGTGAAGACACGCCAAGAAACATAAATCCTCGCCCACAATCGTCTCTGCTCTGATCAGTGGCGAAGCCAGACCTGCTTCACGGCCGGTCCAATCGAAATGGCTACCGCTGTGTGTTACAAGGGGGGTGACTGTCGTGTTTGTTACTTCCAGTTTTGAGAAATCTCATTTATCTTCAACGCCAATGAATATTTTCTGCCGGCTGGCTTCCTGCTCTATCGGAGGGGGCGTGTTGTGAGGAGGCGACACGAGCTGGGGGCGGGATCTTGGAACACGGAGGGGAGGGGTGAGTGAAGGGGGGGCAGGCTGCGTTTTTCAAATCTGTCTCAACAGCCAAACTGGTTTTCAGATCATAGACCCTAGCTTCAATTGAGCCATATCATACATGTTTTTGTTTCTAAATTTGGATACATTTTCAACCAAACAAAACTCAAAATGTGAAGACTGTTGGCACAATTTGCAAGACCTCACTTTCTCTCAGTACTTCAAGACATAAGTTCATTATTTCAGTAAAACTGCAAACAAACAGGTGTAAAGCAAATAGACCAACCAAAAAATAATTGAACCGAACGTTATTAAGAATTTTTAACAATTTTTCTTCATGCAGCAGTAAACCACACCCTCTAATGGCGTGTAGCTTGTTCCGAGCAGGGCTGAAACACAGGGGTTTATAGGCACGCAAAAAACATCGACATCGGATCAATGGAAAGTTGTTAAAAATGAGGTTGAAAGGAAATATCAAAACACCAATACATTGCGATATTATGCAGCACAATACTATATCCTTATTAGCAGTGCAATGTCATTATATTTTACTCACAGTCACTTAGAAGGACTATCAAGTTTCTTGATGTTGCAGGGACTATGGATTGTATGAGAAACATTGATTAGAAACTGTTTTCTTATACAATATTTAGAGTTCATAATGCTATAAAATTGAACCTATAAATATTTTAGTGAAAAATGTGATATATTGACCTGTTTCAGTATTTTAATATATAATATATTTTATCCTCATCCACGTATCACTAGATTCTTGCAAGTACACCCTCCTAGTTGACAAATAGCCGTATGTAGGAACTTTATAGGAACCAAACTTTTTCTGAATCTCTGTAACTTTTCTGAGCCTATTATCATCCTTCATTTTTATCTCGACAGTTGTTGAAGGAAACCCATTCAAAGCTCAAAGATATTTTGTCTCTATTGACTGGCTTTTATTTGAGCATCTTCTGTGGCCTTCAAAACTTGCAGATCCCAGCCTAATTCCACCTCAATGATAATATGATTCCCTTATTTTTAAAACATTTTTCAAACCAAAATTTTCTCCTGTGACTTTTGGAATACTTTCATTTCCATTCATTTGAGTAAATCTGACACCTCTCTGATATAACACGGATTTTAACGACTTCATTCAGATCTTGAAGGCTTTTGGCTCCATTCAGTGAGTTAAACTGCAGCCTACTTACATTAAGATGAAGAACTTCCTTTTTATTTTTGAAATTATTTACTGAAAAATCTGAAGGCAGCAGCCAGCATTAAAAGGACTTATATCAAACCAAACTCCATTCAAACTAATGTCTTGTGTCCTTATTTCAACCCTGTAAGTGCCCCCATGCCTAATGCACTGTATGCGTGTATACTCATGTGGGGAATGTGTTTACTTCTGTGTGATTTTTCCTCTCCAGAGACAGTCGTGACTCATAGTTGATGGTATGTGATACAGGGCACAGTCATGTACTCTCATACATGCGTCTTGTATTTGCCACATAGAGCAGAGACTGTTCCAGTTAAACCCTAAAGGATTAGACAGAAAAAAAACAGAAAACGTCTGCTGCTTCTGCTCGTGTTGGTTCTGGCTTGTCGCTCTGCTGTTAATGGATCTGATGTTTAAACTGTAAGGACATCTCTGCTCAATTTAAAAAGCAGACGTACATCCAGACAGCACATAATGCCACGGCTGTGAAAAAAAAATGTAAATAGGATGTTTTTTTTCTCTGTTCGAGCCAATTGTTATTCTATCAACATTTTTGCATAAATATGACTGTCTGCACTCACAGCACACAGCCGTTTCTAACGGATTGTGTAGGTGTCAAGGTGATTTTTCCCTTCAAGTGGCAACAATTAAAATGGGTTTGCAAATTAAACTGAACTATTTCCAGGTCTGCATTGAATTTCTCCTCTTTAGTCAATATGCAAATGTCTGGTTGTGTTGTTTCTCTTGCATTTTTTGCAGAGCATTTAGACTAGCTAATATGGCAAATAGACAAACAGAGCAGTTAGATAGATGAGTGCCTGTCTAAGGCTGGTGCCAAGGTTGGTAAAATTTGAGCCTATTGGATAGGGGTGGGTATGGCTAACCAATTCCATATAATAAATCCCTCAATGAAATACATATCATTAGTCTTTATGCTTATCAATTCCTTACACTTCTTTTCTGAAGGCTTTGCAAATGACCGACGCCACACTCTCATTAGATAATGCCAAAGAATCAAAAATCATGGAAGATGGGGGACAGAAGTGGTCAAAATTGTGTCAGAATTTTCAGCAAAAAGAGTGTTGAGTTTGACTTGGAAATCCTATGGAAGTGAAGTCTTTTCCTCTGAGAATATCAGCAGGAGAAGATAAAGGAAATGCCAAAAAATCAGATCAATAAGAATTGTGTGTGGCATTGGCATCAATTAAATCTTATCAATTGCTATTCCTACTCTTGGACCATCTCTTTAAAGGCCCCATATCCTGCAAAATCTATTTTCTTTGCTTTTATTTTTCTTGGGGAGCAGAAGAACATCTTTTTACTGCCTCTTTCAAGAAAATGCCCTGAAAAGCCCAGCCAATTAGTGCAGAGCTCATTATCATAGCCTCCTCACCACTTCAGATCTGAGTGTTTCTGAAGGGGAGGGGAAAAGAGCTGTTTCTGATCCTCTACAGAGGAAAAAAAGTATTACCAGCCAAAGAGATAATGCAACCATTGCTGTAATAAAATGACATACATTATAAAACCCCCTGTCGAATTCATTAAAATTTCATGATTTACCCCTAAAGGCAGCGGTATATTTTTATAATTTATTGTTGCTGTTTGTGTGTTCGTTTTGTTTTTCGCACGTAACATTGCACAAGAAGCAAATTACACCTGAATCTATCACTGATAGTATTATGTGGGGACTGTCAGCTGAGTGTGTTTGTGTTGCGTTGGTAAACATTTTGTGCTAAAATCAGATGTTCTTTAGGCACCATTTGAAGCAACATGACCGTGCATCTACACATAGAACAAGGCCTCTCTGAGCTAAAGTCACATGCACATCATAAAAAGCTAAGCTCATGAGGATTTAAACCAAAACAGCCTGTTCTGAGCAGGGCTGAAACAGAGGGGTTTTCAGGAATGCCAAAACCATTTATCCTGATGATTTTATGGCAGAACATTTCAGACCCTTATCAAAATCAGGGACAAGTCTAAACTTACTGACAAGAAGTCAAATACGGGACCTTCAACTAGGACACTTCCTGTTTCAACAGCTGCTTTCAGAATCAGTATCAGAAATAATTAATCCCCAAGAGTAAATTTGATTGTTTCAGTTGCTCTTATATACAGAAAAGTAGCAGGATTATTGAGATGAATAGACTTTAAATTAAGATAGAAGCAGAGATAGAACAAGCAAACATATCAAGCTTTATTAAGTTATAGCAGCTGATATGATTATTAAGAAGATTTGGTATGAATATAAAGATACGTGCACAGTTTTGATGGTTAAAACAACAATAAAACAGCATGACAACTTTTACAAAATGTAGAAATGCTGAAAGTCACTGGTAAAGATGTTTATTAATTTAACTGTAACACTAGAATGTTATATACCAGAGTGGAGGAAAAAGTCATAAAATGGTGAGCAATAATTGCTAACAGCATTTTTTCTGTCCAATTCTGTTTCAGCTCTCAGGCTATTATCTCATGTAAATATTGATTATTGACTGTTATTACATTAGCTCTTATCTCTTAATTGTTTTAATATCTGGCAGATTTTCAATACTTAATTCTTGCCAGTGTATTTTGGCAATCTAAAAAGGGGGTTGCCTGCAGTTTTTGATGATTTAATGGAAGAAATGAAACAATATTAGGTGCATGGGACTTGTTCGACTTTTATCAAAACAGGTATCAATATGCTATGAAAGCTGTAGTATTAACGCTTCCAATTTAAGGTTAATTTTAATGTTGACCAAGCAAATATCTCTGAAAATGTTTCCTCTTTTATCACATAGGTGGATTTTTAGAGGCCTGAGTGACCCTATCATGGTCACATTTCTCCATAATAAAAGCCAAAATCAAATTTGGAATAGAATTGGATTGGATTGACTGCTGAATGGGTGACTTTGGCAGCACTGCCTAACAAGAAATCTATTTAGATAAACCAAATCACAACCAAATGTCCCTCTGATTAGTCTTGTACAGTCAAGTACAGTCGGCAAGATTTCCCACCTCAGTCAGCACGTTTCACTTTGGGAAAGGGAGTGAAAACAAAAAGAGTCATCATCTGCTTAGTTGGTAAGTCTTATCCTCATTATGTACACTTGTTAAGACTTCACTGGTAATGGCTGCACCAAAAGATTTGCATTTCTCTCTGGCATGACAATGACACTTGTAGTTTGTAAGCCAAACTATTTTGCATGCCACATGTTTATGGCGTAAGGGTGATTGCAAAAGCCACAAAAGAGGATTTGGCCGTTTCCTCGAATTCACTGCTTAGTTAATTGGTTGCCGGGCTGTGAGGGTTTTTTCTTTGAGTATAGTGCTAGTGTTTGCACAATCGAGGAAAATCACAGATTTTAGAAATATGGGGTTTTTTCCTGCTTATGTTTGCAGCCCGTAGATTAATTTCATACTCCCAGAGTGGTTTGTGGTTCAAACAGACATAATGTTGAATTTTCAAGTTTGGTAAGAGCTAAAAGTAATTATTCAGCTTTTTAGTGATTTTTTTTGCAGAAGCTTGTAAGAAGAATGAGGATGTGTTTAAAAAAACTTTAAAAATAATTAGGGTAAAAGATAGTGCTGGGAAAAGAACATCCAATTAAGTATCTAAATAATGTTATAAAAGAGGTTGTCACAATGCCAAAATGATTAACTTACTTTAATTCCAGTAAAAATTAAACAGTATTTTGCCTGTTTTTATCTACAGCAGTAATAGAAGGATCAACAAACAACATTCTTTGGCCTTTTTTTCTTTTTGTTTTTTTTTTATTATTATCAGAGTTTGACTTGAAGTCAGCCATTTGATTCTCCACCTGCACCATTTCTGCCTCTGTGAGAGACAAAAGAGTTTAATAGTGTGGTGAGATCATACTTTACATGAAAAACAGTTTTAAAAAAGTAGTTTTAATTAGGGCTGGGTTAAAAAAAATTGATTTAATTGATTTAAATTGATTTCCCTTTAACTGGTTCATAATCGATCCATAAAATCCAAAGACCGATCTTTCAACTTGGGTCGTTTTTTCTTCTTTGGATGTGCAGAGAAGCAGCCTGTGGTATCAACCCTGCTAGTCTCGTGTGATCAGCGTTTAGCGTTGCTACTGAACAAGATCGCATGAGATGTTACTGCAAACAAACATGGTGGAAGAACTATATGGGCACCACTGGCAAGTTTAAAAGCTGATGTTTGGATGTACAGTATTTTAGATTTAACAAGTACAAAGGAAAATAAGAGTTGGACAAAAAACAAGTAATATGCAGAATATGCATTAATGCATATCATTAAAATATGATTAATGTAACTGCTTTGGGTTTAGTTCTACATGTTGAAACAATTTTCAATGATGTACCAGGTCAAAAGGTCACTTTTTGAATTTACAGCACTATGTTAACTAAGATATCCCAGACTGAATAAATATCAAATTGAATCGTAAATCGAATCGATTTGAGACCTTGTAATGTCGAATTGAATCGATCCAAAAAATCTGAATCGATACCCAGCCCTACATGATACAATCTTAAATAAATATTAAGTTTGTTCATACTTGAACAAATGTATGACATCATTCTGCCAAGGAACTACAGATGGAATTAGCCTTTGGCTACAATCTAGCACTCTGACAAAAAAGAAAATTTTCAATGAACAAAAGTTTATTGAGCTTTGATGTTTTGTTCAAAATGATAGACTTCACAAAACCCTTAATTTTCATGATACATTTTTAGGGATGGGGATTGATTAGACTTTATTATACCAGTGCCATTATTGATTCTGTCATGAGAAAAAAACCTGCCTCCATACTGTAGCTTTTCAATGGCAACGATGTCAAACACATGACACTCTTAATGCATTTCTGCATAGTAAAGTGCAGGTGTTCCACCAACTAAATGATATGCAGAAAGTATCATGTTAATAAAATCAAGCCACAATTTGAACCATTTCTCCGCCTACCTGCCACGATTTTTGACTTCTTTATCATCATTTCTGCTGGCTGCCTGTAATGACTGCACAGCATCTTTGATTCTTAAATGTGTGCAGAACAGAGTTGGAGGATGCACGTGCAGCCTTTAATTGAAAGTGTACCGCGCTGACTCCCGTTTACACCGCTACAGATATGAAAACATTTTTAAAACTTTTCATTCTGGACCCTGGTTTCAAAAGATCACATGTCCCTTGTTTCTTTTCCAGCCACTCTGGGCATTGTTCTCGTGTAAAGGGAAAACGGAAACGCACTGAAAACTCGCCGCTTTTGGCCGGTTTAGTTGTCATGTGAATGGAGCCTTCGAAGCACGTATCACACCTCCAAAGTCAAGCGGCATGCTATAACCTTTAGTCTGAAAAAAGTCTAACCTAGAAGGCCAAGGTTTCAGCTATGGCCTGTTGCTCCTTTTCCTCATGTCATTTTCCACTTTCTTTCTTCCCAGAATCCAACTCGTCTGTGTTGTCATCAAAAGAAAGGCAAAGAAGTTCACAAATTAATTTCTGAAAAAAATATTTTGTGGACGGTATTGTCTTGCTCAACATCTCATCTGAAAAAAATCGATATGTCTTTCAAGTCTGTCTTTTACCCAGCCCTAGCAGCAACTAGCAGCAATAACAGACAGTAGAGGATCAGCAAAAGCCATTAGGAACCCTGAAATGTGACTGATTTGGGCTGCTTTGGCTCGCTGCGTGCTTTTCAGGAAGCCTTCCAAGAATTTAGACAATGAACAGTAAACATGGCATGTTCCTCCGAACAATTCCACATTAGATCTCAAAGATCACGTGTCCTTCTTTCTTTTTCTCTTTTTTTTTCTTCCCAGAATCGACAGCCCCCACACCACAGAGCTTTGCAGATAACTGTAGCAGCTACATTTCACTTTTCCCTGCGTATGTACTGTACTTACACTTGACAAGGAGCTCTCACAAACTGGCAAATGTGCAGAATCTCTCTCTCTTGCTTTCACTCTCTCTCTCTCCCTCTCTCTCTCTCTCTCTGTCTCAGAGATTTCTGGTAAGTGACATGTTTGGCCGTTGGCATAATGCCTAGCAAGATCACATGGCATGAATGTCGTGTATGTGTGTCTTTGTGTGCGTGTGTGAGAGAAATTGTGTATACGTATGTGCATTTGTGCTTGAGTAGAAAAAAAGAAAAGGGAGCCTGTGCACATTTGATTGTTCCAAGTATTTCAGCATGAAAAGGAGCACGTAGCTGTGGCAGAGAACTAAAGAGCGCCAAGAGAAGTATGACGAGGATGTGTTTCTGATACAGTCATAAGATCGCTTTTTCTAAAGGGCCGGAAAATTAGATTTTGCACATTAATGCTTCATAGTGGAAGTGATTTTTGATGTGCATAGACACATTAAACATTCATGAAGGTTATGTGGGCACACAGAGAGCTTGTTTCACGAGGAGGCATTCAGTCCATACTTGTATAACTTGGTACTTTATTCCTACTTCTGGGGACCTTTCTCTGAAAAATACTAAACCTCAAGACCACTTTTACAGCTGACAACTGTTGTATACAGGTATTAAGTTGTGTTGTTGATCAGTTTGATTAAAGCATTTTGTATTGGAATGCAAAATATTTCAATTCTACATCATAATATTGACTGGGACCACATGTCATAGGCAGTATAGGAATAGAGTGATATCAGGTTGTTTTTGTGGTTATTTACACAGTCAAACACAAGATGATTGGCCTGAATTTTGACGCGGTTCCCCATTTCCAGTCAAAGTCAGCGATGATCTAATTATCTGATTGCCCTAAAGACCATCTTTGCATTTTATCTTGTGTTGTGGGTTCTGTTAAGAGAGGTTTTATCTTCTACAATTGTCTCAGAAAGGGACTGAGCTTCCCTCGTCAATAACGTAAATATTAAACATGTTGAACTTTTGCAGTCAGAAATCCTGATGTGTTTGAATCCCAACCAGGGCAGCAAAGCATGTCCTCTGTTTGTCACATGTAACAGTAGCAAATTAGGAACCCAGTGAACCAACCTGTTGATCTGTGGCAAAACGTGTGCTGGAATGAGTCCAAAAGGCAAATGTGAGTTAGCATTTTAGCACTGATGGTTCCCAAAGTCTATTTTGGGATAAAATGAAGTGGTGTGTATGGGCAGGAATACGGCAATGCAATACATATCACAGGTGTTGAAATTTACATTTACTCACGGGCCCCATTTGTTAGATACACCAGTTAAACTGCTAGTTATTTCAAAAGACTAATCTACCAATCAAATGGCAGTAACCAAATGCATTTAGGCAAGTAGAAATGGTCAAGAGTGCTGAAGATCAAACTGAGAATCAGAATGCAGGAGAAAAGAGATTTAAGTGACTTTAAAAGTTGCATGTTTTTTGACGCCAGATAGGCTGTCAAAGTATTTCATAAACTGCTGCTCTACTGGGATGTTCCCGCACAATTATGTCAGGATCTGGAGAGTATGGACCCAGAAAGAGAAGTATTCACTGTGCTGCAGTTTCCTGGGCAAAGATGCCTTGTTGATGCCAAAGGTCAGAGGGAAAATGCCTGGAGTGGTTGGAGATGATAGGAAGGCAACAGTGACTACGACTAAGATACACAGAAGAACTTTTCTGAGAAGCAGATGGGCTACAGCAGCAGAAGACCACCTTGGCCTATTTAGTAAGGTTGCTGAATATGTTTATCCCATTATAACAGTGTACCCATCGTTCAGTGGTTGTATCTAGCAGGATAACGTGGCATGTCCCAGAGCTCAAATCATCTTAACCCTTTGACTGGCATTGTAACCGTGCGGTTGACTTTTCTGTATTTCCTTTTTCCCCTCTCTGAGTAATGTTTGTAACACTAATATGTATCCACTGGCTGGCACTGCTGTACATAAATATAGTTCTCAGAAATCTAACTGGAAGAGCATACACCAGAGAAAGAAAAAGTCTTATTACATATCTCCAGATCGTCTAAAAATCATCATTTCGCTGAAGGAAATAAATCTGATGAAAATAAAATGTATCTATGAATTGTCAGGAAACAGGGTTCACTGCAAATGATCTAAATTTTACTCTTTTGTGATGTTCTCGTACGGAAAAAAAGAATTTTGTTTCAGAAATAAAAAAAAAAAACATTCATGCCCAGGATAACCCTTAACAGGCAAGTCAACCAGCAGGTTGATTAACACATCAGCTTCCTGATTGGGTAATTTGAAAAATAAAATATTAATGTTGCTGAATGAAGAGAAAGGAAAACAATTTTACCAACAAAGAAATTTGTTGCAAATGTATTTCCTAGTTTGGAAGTCAATGGGTTAAAGGGACACACCAACATTTTTTGTTTTCATGTCTTCCCTCACTTCCGAGTTCATGACAAACAGGTAGACACAATTTTGTTACTACCCATAGAGTAACAAGAAAGAGATGAGCAAACTTGTCCACCGTTAATTAGCGTAGCTGAAACACTAAATATATGGGTAGTGTTAGCCTGCTTCTACCAACAGTATCAGATAAACTCTTCAACTCTAAAAGGTCCTTTGTGCATATTGTGACTTTTTTTTCGCATTATGTTATGTTATCTTATACCATCATGGTATTACCTTGTACTAATAAATGGGCTAACACGCACCTCTGCAGTGGTTGGTGCCAGAGATGTGATGTTCAAGAACGAGTCAGGCCTTTTGAACAGCTCTTGTAAGTGAATGATGGAAATGTGCAGTAGTGACTGAGACATTTGTTTGTGATCCATTCTTAAATGCAAACTGAATCACAACTGCGAATTGGTTCTCATCGTTCACTTAAAAGAGCTGTTCAAAAGACCTGACTTGTTCCTTAATGTCACATCTCTAGCGCAAACCACCATGGAATGCGAGTAAGTAGAAGATGATACAACATTAAGTTGTAACAAAATGAGTCACAACAAGCAAACAGGACAATTTAGAGTTGCTGAAAAGTTGCAGCAGAGGCAGGCTAACACTATCCATTGACTCCAGTGTTTGGGCTAAGCTAATTAGCAGTCGGCAATAGGGATGGGAATCGAAAACCAATTCCAGTTGAGAATCGTTAACAGCTCCATCAAAGAATCGATATCATTAATCTTTTTGCTAATCAATTCCCTTATCAATTCCATTCAATTGACAGGGTTCAGAAGCGTCAGAATTGTGGCTTAATTTTAATTACACCTACTGCACAACCTTAAGTGAGTGGAAACACCAGCAACTTGCAGAAGCAGTTATCTATACTATGATGTATGTTTGGCATTGTTGCCACTGAAAATGAGACCATTTGCCCACATGCAAAATTTGCTGGAATCGATAAGGGAATCGTTAAAGAATTGGATCGATTAGCAGGATCGTTAACAGCATTGGTATTGATAAAATCTTATCAATTCCCATCCCTATTCGGCAAACTTTGTCTGTCTTTACCTTGTTAAATGCACAAAGTCAAAAGAAATGTGTTTATCTGCCTGTCATGGACACGGTTAAAAAAAGAAAGCTAGCATTTCTCTTTGAACTTTTTATTTTGGCCTTCACCAGATCTCAATACGATTGAGAATTGGTGGAACAGGAGAGTTGAATCATGGACATGTAGCTGACAAATCTGTAGCAACTTTTTGAAGCTAACATGTCAATATGGACATAAAATCTCTGTGGAATGTTTCCAGCACCATGTTGAACCGATGCCACAAAGACTAGGTCCAACCTGGCACTAAAATGGTGCACCTAATGACTCCGCATGGCAGTTTCTATGCAGCATTACTTGTTTAAAGTATGGCCCCTGCAACATAATAACCTAATGGCTGATGTGGACAGTGTGGGGGAGTGAGTGGGCATTACTTATCCTTCCCCTTCTCCACACCATCCATGATGTTACAAGAGTAGCTTCACCTCAAACAAACTCCAGGGTTTGGCTACTCTTTAATTTACTGTATGACAGAGATCACACCACAAGTTCACTGCCATTAGCTGAGACATCTCTAGATAAGAAGATGTAAGCTTAAATCAGCTCTTTAACCCTCCTCCATTCTTCTCAAGAAGCTGTATTGTTGCCTGGATATGTTTTAGAGCAATTTACTCAGATCCTTTAGAGTCTCAGCGAGGGGACATTAGATTTACTGTGAAAGTCAAACCTATAATTCGGGGGGGATGACGCACGCAGACATGCACAAACACACATTCACATCACATAAATAAACCCCCACAGAATCATGCAGGGACATACACACTCATTCAGAGAGAGCAAGCCAGCAAGCACTGTAAATGGCATTTATCCTCGCAGCCCACCTCAATTTTCCGTGCTCTTTTGCTGTGTGCTGTACATAATTAAATTGCTGCAAAGTTGCTCTCAAGGCTCCTGCCAGTAAACAAAACGTGCTAATTAGAGCTAAAGGTAACCCATGAGGCAGGCAGATCTGTTGACCCCTCCTCTGTGGCAATGGCCCGCTTTGTATGTGCTCTTCATGTATTGGCAGCGTGGCAGAATGCTGATACGGGCCAGTGGAAAAAGAAAGGAATCTAAGACGCGGGTGTTCACTACACTGCCCCTGTAACCTCTTTTCAAGCTGACATATGTTAGAAATCATGGATTTTTCAGAGCAAAACTCATGATTTGATAACTTATTTCAATATATTTGTTAAAGAGGGTAAAAGTCTTAGTTCTTAAGATAGCCTGTAACCAAAAAATTAAGAAACACAAGCCGTGAAATGCTTTTTCCAGAAAAAAGTCAGCTAAACCACTTAGTTATTTTTGTATGTATTTGAAATTGAAAAACTTAATGACTAATGATCTTGACTATTATAAATACTAATCTGTGAGCTTCTGGCAATTATCTGTTTTACAAAGAAATACCATTCACACTTGTTCATAAAGATTCAGTCAGTGGGGCTGAAAATGATTAAAGTGGCAAAAACTGCAGTTCTTAGTTTGACCACTAGAGGCTAGCTCGAAAAACAAGCTTATTTCATCAGAGGCCTTTGTTAATTCCCAGCTGTGTAAAATAAATTACCTTTGTCTCAGGCCTTTGAAAAAAATAGTGTTTTTCAAAAGAAAGTCTAAATTCATGTTTTAAAGAGCCCTTATTGTGCTGTTTTTGTTTTATTTGCCCTTAGTGTGTTGAACATGTGTCCTCAAATATCAAACATATGACACTCCAGATTCAGTGCTGGGCTGCACAGACAAATGCTTCTGCAAGTTACTGGTATGTCCACATCCAGAATGTTGTGCAGCAAGCTCTCCTACTCCCTCTGATCTCTTGCACTGTCTGTTGTATTGTATTGCTTATTTTTATACTTTTTTATGACTGTTTTTACACCTGTTTTAATGCACTTTTTTATTTGTACTTTTGTAAGGTGACCTTGAGTGTCATGAAAAGCACCCTTAAATAAGATGTATTATTACTTTTATTATTATTTATTATCTGTCCAAAATTAAGTAATAATATTGATCACTTCCAACCCCTGACATGTCCTTACATGTAACAGAGCTCTTCTATGAACAGGACAAAAGTCTTCGACATTGAAACTTCTCCCTCTCGCCCGCCATGGTGCCAGCAGCTGCCTTAAACTTCTCATTCGACCAGCCCCCCGAATAAACCTACCAGTTTGACATCCTACCATGGTTTCCTCATAAATTTAAGCCAATTAGTTTTCAGCAAGCCCACTAGAGAGTGTATGTAACCCCACGATACGTATCCCGATACTGAGGCCACGATACGATAGGCTTCTCGATACACGTAAATTGTGAACATTGACTACGCAATTGACAGAATTCCTGACAAGTTTTAATTGTTATTGAAATAAGAAAAAGAACAAGGATAAGTTTTAAATGATTCTACAACTGAAGATGCTTAAATTTAGGTCCTCAAAGATCGTGACGATATGTTGACGAAGTGATATTTTGAGCACAGGCAAAATGCAGAGTTGTTGACAATATGACACCAAGCAGCACCAAGATAGACACAAAGCAACTAACCAGGGGGAACTGGGCCCAAGTGGGAAAGAGGATCTGGACTCAGAGAGTGCAGCACTACCAGGGAACCCTCTGAATATTTGTTCAGCTTTATGGACAGAATAATTCCACATTTAGGTCACTGTTTGGAAATGCAGCTCAATTAATGGGTAGAACAAAACTGAAAAGCAAATTTTTGGGGCACCACATTCCTCAGTTAAGAATCACTGTCGTCAAATTCATATTAAAGGAACTTTTACACTTTTGTAGCTACTTTAAAAATGTAAAGATTGCACTGTTTTATATCGTTGGATCATGCATGATGATTTTTTTCCCGATGATATCTCTAAATCTGAGTCTAACAGTACTACCTTTGTAAACAGTGACGGAACAGCAAACACTCAAAGTCAAATGAGGATTTCCACAGATCAGTTCTTGGAAACCCTGCTGAAACCCTCGCCTAAAGCTCTCCTGTATTATACCTCAGTGCGTCTCTTCTTTCTATGGACCATCCCACTGCATGTTTTAGCAGTCACATTTTAATCCTGCTCAACCGGCTGACCCACATCTATATGTATGCCAAGCATACAACATGCCTATTTTCATGTTGTTTACTCTACTCTGGCTTTAGAAAGTGATCAACAACCTCTGTCAGCACGGGTCAGCTGGGGTCCCTCTGTGTTTTACAAGTGTGTGCCCGCTTCGAGGTTAACCAAGGTGACATGTTATTTGAGCACACGTATGCTAGCTTAGTCTGATGCTGACTGGGAGATTCTTAGGTCACAGTAAAGTGCGTGTGGGTGGGAGTTGGCCAGGGTTGGGAGGGGAGGTATGCTCTCAAAATAAATGTGTATGTATTAGTGGAGCACTTGAACAAACTGTCTTTTATGAAGAATCACAACACAAGGCAACATTATGATTGCAATCATGGGAAATCTGTGCTGCATGTCATGAGACGTTCTTTTGATACACCTACCCTCATCAGGATATCAAACAGCATTTCGTTCCCCCCTCTGTTTTTTCTTTCCCATGCATGAGAATGAATTAAAGTGGCTTGTCTGCTCTAATTGAAAAATGTACATGGGGCACTCAGTCGATGTGGGCACCGCACTCTCTCTCTCTCTCTCTCTCTCTCTCTCTCTCTCTCGCTCGCTCTGTATGTCTTTGTGTGGGTGTGTGGGTGTGTGTTTGTGCATGCCTGTCTGTAGACAGTGGGGCAGTGATGCTGAAAGATGTGTCCTCATTTTTTTTTTTTTTTTTTGCATTGCACCGTGCTCCTCTGGCGGTCGTGTTGGGCTGCTCTCTCTCTGATGTCACGCATGTGTCACTGCAGAGCATTCAGCTCAGAAGCGACAGCGCGCCGCAATCAAAATGGCATGTGTACTCTCTCCTCCGTCTTCATCTGTGCCACCCTCTTCCTGTCACTCTCAGTTGATGATATACGCACTGGAAGCTTCAATATACGGCCTGCCAGTCAAATATTTGTTTTTTCATTTTTTAAAACACCCCCAACTTGTGTAAAATATAGTTATCTGAAGAAAACAAGCATCAGATGTTGCTCTGGAGGAACTGAGCACCACCTCGAAAGTTTGGCTTTCCTCAAAACGACTCTGCCCTTGGACAGGAGGGGCGCCAGGTGGGATAGTGGATTTGTCCTGCCATGCTTAATTTTGCAAGATATTTTTTTCATGCACCATTTCATTTGTCAGTATTAATCTACAGTATTAAGTAGCTCAAAATGTAGCATAGATATGTATTTTTTACCCAAAAGTCTGTAATTACAGAAGGTTATAGATGATTTGATTTAATTAACATCACACTGACACTGAACTGAGCAAGAAAGGCTTCCCTCTACTGTAGGCTATGGAGAAAAAAAGGTGTTCCTCATGGATTTGGTGGAGACCCACTATGTTTTCTGTTTTGTTTTTTTGTTTTTTCACAAGGGCTTACCACTTTAAAGAAGGGATATTATTGGCTCAGTATTGGCAGTTGATTGCTTAAAAGTATATTTTATGATAGACAGATATTTAAATTTCTGCTAATACTGACAGCCAATATATCTGCAATATATACCCCATGTAGGGTGACATGGTGGTGCAGCAGCAGGAAGTGCGTGTGCCTCACAGCAAGAGGGTTACTGGTACAATTACTGTGTCAATGGTTGTTGCTTGCCATGATGGTGACTTTTGCCCTGGTTCAGCAATAACCATCAGCTAGCAAAAGCCCTCTTCTTACACAGAACCTACAATAAGCATATCTTCAATGTCTTCAAGTGTCATTTTTAGCAGGCCACTCTGTTGTAGCCACATTACTGCAAGCTAGCTGAGGTTTGCTTGGTTGGTAGAGATGGCCAAGAGCTTTAAGTTTGTGGATGAGCATTGGATTTGGATCTAGGTCTGCTCCCACTCCCTTCTTTACAGCATCAACAGCTACCTGTACTTCCTTAAAGCCCTGTTTCCACCAGAGGGTTCAGTTAGGCTCTCCTCGGTACAGCTCGATTTTTGTGGCATTTGCATAGCCTAAAACCGGGACAGCACCCCTTATAAGCAAACCATGCTTTCCTACTTTTTGGGACCCTTCTGTTGGGGACGCCAAGCCTACCGATCCAACCCCAGAATGTGGAGCTAGAAACACTGCAGTCCTTTGATTGGTCAAAGGAGACGTCACTTCCCGTGTGACAGCGAAACAACACATAACCCAACCATGTTTATCTTCACTCGTCTTCGTGTAGATAACTCTCACGGCACACAGCCTTCTCTGAAACAAAGCTTGGTTGCGCTTCCTAACAAAAAGCCACATGCTGATCACAAAGAAGAATTGCTGGATGTCTTCCATTGTTGCTCTTTGTTTATTGTGTAACATTTTCTTCTTCGTTATATTTAATAGTTGGGTACATGGTGTTGCGCTGCTATGACGTCATGCTATTGGCATCCGGCTTAGATGCTGCCTACCAAGTAGGGTTTGGTTGGCTGTGGAAACGCAAACAGGATCAGGCTTTACCGATCTGGCCTGAGCCAAACCGTGCCGATCCATACCGGGCCGCTTGGTGGAAACAGGGCTTAAGTATACCTACCAGTGTGATATCATACCATTATTTCATTGTCAAGCTAAGTCTGTTGGCTCAGGGTAGCTATCCTAGTGCAGAGCAGAGACTTTTGAATGGATGTAGAGTTGTTGAAAACATGGTGCTTAGCGGTACTGAACTGACCAATTACAACAGAAAAGCCAACCAATCAGACCAATTTTGAACAATCCTGGTGTTATTGTTTGACTAGAGATTGTGTTGACTGGTGACTCCATGGCTGCTTGCCCTGTGGTTGCTGTGGTTGTAACAATGGCTGAAACCAACAAGAGCACCCTTATAAAAAGAAATATTTACTCAACACGCCTGGTAACACCAGTTAACATAGCCACAAGTTAAACCATAACACTAGTCAGACATTGTTGAAGGAATAGATGTATAAATAAGGCAACTTTTGCAAAGATATAGCAAAAAAAGTGCACATTTTGGATGTAATTACTTTAATTGTGCATTTGTGCATGTTCCTGTTGAGGGGGAAAATGTTTTTAAAAAAAGGCCTGCCTTAGTGTGGACGTTTGAGTGACGGAGAATTAGAAGGTTTTTGAACATTAGTGATTGTTAACATACTCCAGCTGTTATCCAAACCTAATATATGAGCCAGAATTAAGGCCTGAAAAAGGCTCTTCAACTTGCCCTGCTGAAGATTCATGTGTCACTGTTTTTGTGAGTGTCCCTTATGGTTGCCATGGCAGTTGTTGTTGCTGTAAACTGACTCAGTTTGGACCAACAACCAGAGTCGTGGCTAGATAAGTTATGTCTTTGTGTACTTGGTATTATTTCGAAACTTTTTATACTTCATGTTTGTCAGTTAGATAAGCTGAGACAGGTCGAAACATGAAAGTCTTGATGAGATTAAACATTTCCATCTTAAGCAATGTGTACAGTGTGCAAATAATGAAACATTACTTGAGTAAAAACATCTACAATGAGTACGCAAGTGTTTAGACATATCACTAACCTCAATAATACTGGAGTGCTGGAGTGCAAGATGATTCTGGCAACAAACAACTGCAGAAAAATTCTTATCAGGAATGCCAAGTTTTATTTTTAGCCATGTCCTGCAGGTAATGCATTTACATTAGTGTCTGTTTCATTCTGGATTGCACTTATACCTGCTTTATTTTTATTTTTTGGTTGTTTCCTCAAATTAGAATGGTTTGAAAATGTACTTCTGGTGGCATTAATACACCTGCAGGATCCACCCAGGTATTGTCTACGTGTGGGAAACACTTCCCTTATAGGTGCGACAATCCTGTCAGCTCTGTACCACAGACGACATGTTTTTCTGTAAATTCCCCTCACCTTACATGACCCGTTTTTGATTGACACTGTTGTTGCAGCTGTTATTCTATGAATTGTTCTTGGATGAATAGCTGCTCACATTGCTCAGACACGTGGACGCCCTATAGAGCTTTTCAGAGAATTCATGTCGCAACATGCCATGCAAAAGAAACACCTATAGAGCCAGTTTATGTTCCTCTTCACTGAAAATCAAAATTAACTTTCACATAGTCAGGTGCATTTATATAAGAATTCCAACAAGGGAGATAATTAAGGGCCTTGACGGACTGAAATGGAGAGGTATTTAAAGTCTGATGGAAATGTTTTTCTCTCTGCTAAACTCTGAAAAGAGCTTGTGCAGTTATGTGGCCAAGTGCAAGGATCCAAAGCTCAGAAAACACATGTAAAGGATTTGGTGCCAATTCAATTAAGCCCAGAATATTAAAACATTTAATTGTTTATTTGAAATAAATCAAAATTCGTTTATGAAATGGTTATATGGTGACTTTATAAACTGAAATGAATTACATCTGCTGATAAGATTGATGAACTGGACAGAGATTATTGATCCTGCACACAGTTTAATCCTTGCCTCTCCCAGCCACGTCTTTAGCCACGTATTTGTGCCTAAGGAGAGTTGAGCCCCGCTTTAGCCCGACGTAAACCACATTTTTGTCCAGATAAGCATTTTTAATGGTAACATAGTTAGGGATAGGAACTGATAAGATTGTATTGATATAACAATCCTGCTAATAGATCAAATTCTTTAACAATTCCCTTATTGATTCCTGCAGATTTTCTGTGTGGGCAAATGTTGGCTAGAGATTTTCAGTGTCAACAATGTCAAACACACGTCACAGCATACATAACTGCATCTGCAAGTTGCTGGTGTTTCCACTCACTGAAGGTTATGCAGTAGGCGCCTTTTGTAAATAGTTTTGCCACCATTCTGACCGCTTTTGAACCCTGTCATAGGAAGGAATTGATAAGGGAATTGATTGGCAAAAAGACTCACAATATCGATGCTTTGATGGATCTGTTAACGACTCTCAACTGGAATTGGTTTTCGATTTCCATCCCTACACATAGTTAAAATCAGATTTATAAAAGGCCCCATGTCTGGTTCTTGTGCAAAACCTTTCCAGAAAATGGTCTCTAAGTGTGGTATCACTCTTTTGTTAAAGCATGTTTATCAACTTTATTTGACAACCTCAAAGCTGACAGAGCATTTTATGCCTCGAGACCCTCTGCTGCCCCCTCTGATAAAGGTGGGGGACCAGGGCTGTACATGGTGGCACCTACTCTGCATAAATGAAAGAGTTTTAGGTGAAATCAGGCCACAGAGTTGCATGACTGCTTGCCAGGGTTCCCACGCGTCCTGGAAAACCTGGAAAATTATTGCTCAATTTTCCAGTCATGGAAAGAATATGGAAAATTAGAGGTGTGAAAAAATATCGGTCTCACAATATATCACGATATTTTGACTCCTGATACAATATCGATATTTCAAATCTTAGTATCGATATTTTTGTAAAAGTAAAAACTCATATTTTATCAGAGTTTGAAATAAAATACAACTTATAAATATGTATGCACAGGTGCACAGGTGTCGGTTCAGACAGTGACAAGAGAAATATATGAATTTTTACTTTTACTTACTTACTGTTCTGTCAGTAACTCAAAGCTCTTTGTTCCTCGTGTGTTCAGTTACAGTTTGAGCTGCACTGCAGGTTAGGATGCTTTCAATACTTTAAGGGGAAAACAAGAATAATTTCTTTGCAACATTAATTTAAGTGACTTGATCCACTCTGTGTTTCAGGTTAAGTGTATTAATGTAACACTGCATTTGACATATTTCAATTACAATAAAATGGAAAGGTTACATATTCATTGTCTCTAGGTTTTACCTAGTTTACTGTATAATATCGCAATATATCACAATATTGTGATATCGTGATATTATCGTATCGTGACCAAAGTATCGTGATACGTATCGTATCGTGAGGCTCTTGCCAGTACTCACCCCTATGGAAAATGAGGAAAAATGTGAAATGGCCTGGAAAAGCTTAAATTCTTCTGGAAAATGCTGTGTCTTCCATCTACTTTATTAGTGGACAAAAATTAAACATAGCAAATGAAGTATAAATGTTCTTGGTAACTACTGTACACATAGCCATAAAATGTGAGTAGATAACATAATGCAAGTTAAGGCATAAAATATAAAAACTCAACAAAATGGGGACAAAAAGAAATAATAAAAATGACAAAATTTAGGCGAACAAAATCTGTTTAAAAAAGGAGAGTTAAAGATTAAATGTAAAACATAAATTTATAATAGTGAGGTGCGACATAAAAGTCAGACCAAAAAGCTAGCGAGCAGACAGTGTTCGTGCCGGAGAGTTACAAATGAACAAATCTTAAGTTCATTATAATAAGGTGGAGCTAGCTAGAGATATTGGTCATCAACCTCTAATCTTGTTTTTTTCAAAGGCTACATTAAATTGAAAACTGCCCACAGCAACACTGATTTCAGTTGGTTATGTGACACTGGAAAACGTCCTGGAAAAATCCTGGAAAATGATTTTTAGAAAAGAGTGGGAACCCTGGCATGCTATATTCAACACTTCCAACAACGCTTGTTTGGGACAAAACAATCCAGAGCTATCCCTTTAAATTCTACGAAAAACACTGGCAACATTTTGGCGGTTTGTTAGCAGGCCATAGACTTATAGCAGCAGTTTGCATAATGTGTGACCTTACAATATTGTGAAAGTCTAGTCCTTCAAAGTTGTAATGGGAAACTCCCTGCCTGTAGGAAACCCAGCTATGCTCCTTAAATGAGTCTAAAGTACCAAATCCATCATTTAGCATCTTCATGTTTGACCTGGATGACTAATAATGGTCACTGACAAAGATAGCAGTGATGACATATGAAGCAACACATTCAGCAACCACGAGTTAAACCAAAAAACTGCCAGACTTAGTGGTAAAAACACAGATGACTGGCCATGACGGGCGAAGAGCCAGTCTGGCATGCACTTTTACTCGTGTACAAGCATGCACTGAGGATCACTGTGCAGATTCTCCCACATTATATTGTTTCAGGCATGATGGGTATCAAATCATGCCTGGAGCAAACTTATAGGATGTGGAAACTAACTGCTCATAAACATAGAGACCTAAAACTAACCCCTGAAATCTATCCCAGTCATGGTCCCTGTGTGACAGTAAGTGACACTTTGCAGGCTGTTTCACAGTCCCTACTGTAACCAGATGAGGATCAAATCAGGCAACATTTCCGTTAAGTTTCAGTACATTTGAACACAAAGTGAATCAAGCTGCACAATTCCAGATCCAGCACAGTTATATGTCAGACGTCTTCTGCCCGGGAGCGCTAGCACTGCATTGACACGCCTGCTTTGTGGTTATACTTGCAGAAATAAATTATCAAGGAGCCCTAAGCCATCGGTGCACTCGTGACTTTGACACAATCGGAGTTTGAAGGTGAGATGAACATGGGGATCACACTTAAACTTTGAGTGTTGTCATGTCTTTGTAAGGCAGAGACACAGGCAGGGGAGTTTTTAGTGGTTTAAGACAAATTTGCCTCTCTGGAGATGGACGATTATGCTTTTCTGCTGAGGTCAAACATTTTTTTTGGTCTGTTATTCGCATAGCCATGAAGTTGTGCAATAACTTGACTAGCGGTTTGGACAGGTATGTGGCAGGAGGAATGTAGAGCGGGGCAGTTAGTCAAAATTTTAATCAAAATTACAATTACTGCCTGTCACAACATTGAAAAGTAAGAAATGGAGAGAAAAAGATTACTGTGCCACATAACATAATGAACTATTTTTCTTTTCGCATTTTTATTATGCTCATTATTTTGATATATGTGTTTTTAGAAGTATACTTTTTTCATGGAGGGTGCAACCAGATAAGTGTAGAATCAGAAACAGAATTGTCATTTATCACCAAGTACATTTGCACATACATTGAATTTGATTTGGCAAATTATGCAAAATAAATCAACATATAATTAGAGTAAGAAGAAGGGTCATGAGGAATGAAATAGGTTGTTAATAGATAGAAAATAGTGCAAAATTGACTTGGGTACATATCAAAAACTACACAGAATATACAATAGATGCAAAAAACAACACAAACAGCCCAACAACATATGCAAAGGAACTGACACATTAAATTAGTGTTCTTAAAAGAGTTTAACATAGTCTTTTGTGAAGAAGTCCTCAACCACTGGCCTGCTGTTTGGTACTGGGCTGTAGAAAACAAAATAATTCATTTAATTACCTTGTTTTGCAAAGCTAGAACTAAACTATGTGTTATTCTGAAAGATAATCAGATCCTTGCATATTTACCTGTGGAGCTTGACGCTCAGGCTGTCCGTCTCTCTCACTGCTGTGATGAATGAAAAATTACAACCAGAGATAAATTCACTGCTGTCTCTTCATAAGTGTGTAGAAACAAGCCCATGCCTCCCTCTGATCCTGACGGATTTTACTACACGCAGCACACCTTATGATCTTTGTCAAAGTCATTGCCGCTCCATTGTGAAGGCCGGTCTTAGGGATGTTCATAGTTCAATCTCGTAGCATTATCTTCATTCTTCTCTTTGCTTCGCTGTTTTAAACTTTTTAACTTTTACAAATGATCAGCCATTTCTCAGCATTTCAGATGTTTTAGAACAAATTGTAGGTGTCTAGAAGAGAATTTGGAGGCATCTCAGGTGTGTATTTAGGTGTTTAATATAAAACATAAAACAGGATGAAACAATGTTTCAAATCTGGGTGTAATGATGTTTCTAACATTTAGTTTGACCATGGCTATGTTGAGAGAGTCTGTGGGGCAGTGTTAATTTTAACAGCACTATTTAATTTAGTTTCAGCTATAGTGTTTTGTCTAAAGTATCTTTACTTTTAGTCATAATTTAGTCATCTTAATTGCTTTAGTTTTAGTCTATTTTACTTGATGAAATTTCACAACATTTTAGTTGACCAAATTTACTGTAAATTGAGATGCCTTGAGGAGTTTCTAAGTAATTACAAAAAAGTCTCACTTTTAGATATATGCCTGCATCAAAGTAGGTTATCTATAAATGCTGTTCCTTGGCTTTGTGGTCGGGTCGGACAGGGCTGGACTGGCCTGGAAACTCAACTTTGGGAACAAGACAATTAAAACTAGAGCAAATTTATATTATTCGAACACGTCTTAGAGCACCGGGCTGTAAGTAGAGATATATAGCTGGCTACAAAACTACGATACTAAGTTTTCCAAAAATTGCTTGTTGTCACACATCAAAAACTACCGCTACGTAACTAGAACGAGATACATTACCTTGTCACTTTGTATCCTGTAAGTTGTTGAAAAAAGAAGTTATAAAGCAATGCAGAGTTCTGAGGAAGGTGCATTTATTAGCATCACAACAAACGCATGCTTTGGCTTGGGTCTTTACGACAGTCGCTGCGCGTGATCATGGGGAACAGAGTCTTGATGTCACCGGAAATAGATTCTCCTCATAGCACCTTTTAATATGAATTGTAAAGTGTTGGCATTTTATATGTTTCCTTGAATTTCTGAAGTCATGTTTAACACTTGGAGCTAAGGCCATTGTGATTGGATGTTAACTCGTCCAACCTCTCCACACAACCAAAGTAGCTGTGATCCAAACTTGTCCCTACTTTCTCCATGACCAAATTTGGTCAGATTGGATTAAGTCTCTATCAAACATTTTAGTCCAGTTTGTATTTGTTGACAAAAATCAATTAACTTCTAGTTTTTGTCCATGTGCACTTGTTTTTTTAAGTTATAGTCTAGTTTTCGTCAGGGGGAAGAGTTTATTGACAAAAACTCTGCAGAAAACAATCAGTTGACAACATTAACACCGCTGTGGTGATGATTTAAATGTTGTTATTCTTTCTACAAAACTGTTGATTTTGTCCTCAAGGTTGTCAGAGAATTTACAAATCAGTGCCCTGATCTGAAAATCAAATTAGATCCATTTTCACTCGCTTTAAGGTATTTATTGATTTACATCAACATGCAGTATAGACCCATTTTGGACCTAAGACCTGAGAGACATCGTGGCAGCAAAACATGACTGAACTGTGAGCAAACAAGTGTCATTATCAAAGGTGAGCAGACAAAATAAGAGAGAAATATAGTCTTGTCGGCTGTCAGATTAGAGGAGAAATGGTAATGGCTTAAAGCTTACATTCTGTCTTTGTTTAACATTTTCCAGTACCGCCCACGGTCACAGATTCAGAGAGCCCCGTCTTATCGTTCTGCATCGTCAGGAACATTCAAAAATCATGTGACCCTCACACCATGAAACTATACAACACAGCCTATCTATAATAATCTAATGCATTCTTACACTCTCTACACTCTGCATAATAGCAAAATAAAACACTCCAGACAAAACAGATCTTTGTCGCAGTTTGACTCAAGAGTTCATTTTCATTCTCAAAGATTTTCTAGGGTCTCGTGGGCCAAGAATTATTGAGTCGAAGAGAAACAGCCTCGCAATTAATCCAACCATTATCAATGTACAGTAAGAAAAACGGCCAAACCACCTCCGTTTCTCCCCCCTTAAAAAAGCCTCTAAGTATCTTTCCTCGCAATTAAACGGCAATTAAAGATCCAGCGCATGACAAATTGACACTCAAACTGGCCCTGAATCGATAACCTCCTTTTAACTAATGTCAGTTCTTGGTTTCACCAGACACTCACAAGTGAGAAAAAAATCAACCCAAGCACATCAAACGCAGATACTTTCTTAACAGCAGATCAGTGAGCGCCAGCATGAAATCAAGGCCCTCAGGCTCATGGAAAATATACAGCTCTGTGTTATATTTTGGACACCCACCAGTCACATGGCAGCTGGAAGCTGATGCCAATGTAGAGGATTTATTTGTAAGAAAGTCTGTGGGAAAAAAAAGAGATATCACATGGCGGTCATGGTACTGTGTGCTGTATCCTTGTGAGCCCATGAAATACTGCTGCTTGACATACATACGGTCATGTAACTGCTGCCCAGGGTGGATTTAGTCATTTAGAGGCTGCAACACAAGACCCTGTTTGTCTAAAAGCAGTCGTAGTCTGAGATCAAAATCTTTCAAGGCTTTTGAAGCCCAGAAACTTGAAAAACTTGAGACACATTTTCAAACGAACAGGAATAAGGAAAGAAAGCACTGTCTGGGTTGCACAAATAAAGTTTGCTGGCAATGCAGAGCATTATTGACAAGAGCATAAATGTGGAACCCTGTTTTTTCCGCTTGTCCAAATTTTGTCAGCTAATTTGTGGAATTCAGAAAATGTCAGGTGTTTGTCTAAAAACCATAAATATATTGCCAGTGTTTTGATCAGTAGCTGAAACTTAGAAAGAAGAAATAAAAACCCTTGTTTCTTGCCACACTTACCTGTTTGGCAGAATTGTTGCCCTTTCAGCTGTGGAATTTAAACAGTCTGAAGTATTTTCTCACATATTTAAAAGAAATCAGAGGAAAAGAACATTGTATCACCGCCTCATAAAGACCTGCAACAATAAGGGAAACTATTTATTAAAAGACTTATTTCTCTGCTTAAAGTTAAGCCCAATGCTCCTGACTTTGTTCAAATTGCACTTAAACATTAGCTGCAAGAAATCAAAGAAAAATAACAAGAAGAGCCCATTTTGTGTTTTTCTTTTTTGTATTTTGTGCCCGCTAATGTAGCCACTTTGTCTCTATGAGCAAGACAAAAGTGTGCAGCATCAGGACTTCCCCCTTTCACCCTGTAAGGGGCAATAAGCTACCTAAAACCACTCCTTCCCCAAAGCCCCACCCAAATAGACCTACCTGTGTGACATCCTACCGTTGTTTCACTGGCAGCTCAAGTCAAGCCTCTGGCTTAGATTAGAAAGCCCTGTGCAGGGTAAAGGCTGTAGAGTGAATGCAGAGTTGTTGACAACATGGTGCAGAGCAGCACTGAACCTGAAGCAGAAAAATCTCCAGCTGGGCATCTCAGACTGAGAGAGTATAGAGGTGGATCAGGATTTGTATGTAAACACTAGAGTTTTTTTTTCTAATTTACCTTTGCAGTCATTAATAAGAAATAAATAATTAAAAGAAACTTAGTGGTATAGCTGAGAGTTTAAAAATTACAAAGTCAATTGACAGCACAAGTTGATAATTAAGATAAATCTAATTACATCACTTTAATCTGCAAGTATTTTTTCTGACACTATAAATCGTAAAAAAATATGGCTAGCAACAATAACAAAAGCTAAATGTTTAAGAATATTTTAATTTCTTTACTAAAAGTAAAAAAAATACAAGCAAATCTCCAAATGCTCTGTTAATGTAACAAATATGATATCAACACTGCAACAAAGAGTAAAAATTAAAAAATGCTATTTTATTTCAAAGTCAAGTTGAAATAAATTCTCCCGACAATGTTTGAATTCCACAAAGGGTTGTGTGACAATATTTTTAAATGGACATTTTAACAAATATTAAATTAATTAATTAAAATAGAACGCAATTACTGAGGCCCATATCAGTTGACAACATTATTCCAAGGGAAATAAAACTTAAAAGTATCAATTATTTGTGAATACTAAGATGAAATTTTTCTGAGCATCTAAGTTGTACAAATAAACTTGTTATGAAAATGTGAGTAAAGTAATTTAAAACAGATAATTTTGTAGCTTAACAATTAACATGAATGCCAAGTACACCCTTGATGCTTTCCAAATGACACAACACAATTTAAAGCAATTTGATATAATATATAATACAAATTTAAATTTTCATTACTATTTGAATAAACCCCACTTACACAGTGTGAATCATCCACTGAAGTAGGTTACATTAAAACAGAAATATTTATATAAAACACTCTATTAAAAATAAAACTGCTAAAACTTGCCAGGAAATGACACCAACACTCCTGACACCAACTGCACAAATAAATGAAAGTGTCTGTTTAACAAACTTGAACAAACATGGCCATCATTTGTGGAATTTAGAAAGGATGCAGTAAACCTTAAATTAACATCACAGTTTAAGGGTTTTGAACTTTAACCTTTTATCTGGTGCTTGTTTTATCTGAAGGCATCTTGCTTCATGAAGCTCCTGGTCGTTGCCCGCCTTTGCCTAATGGTGAAACCTTGTGTGCCTCCTCGACTTTTGTTCCCTTCTTCCCCTGCTGCTTACGTAGATTCTCTTAAAGCTTGAAGTCGAGGGACTTTTTGGTCTTGTGTCAGAGCGTCTTGCATGCATGAGTTCTGATTCCAAGTTTATTTCCCACTCTCACGTCACTTTAATGCCTTGCCGTAAACTGGACGACCGATTCTGCAAACCTAAACCCAGCAGGCCTGTCCTTTTATTGTTGTATAGAAGAATTTTCCTCGCCAGGAAGATGGCGGTTTGGGAAGCCTGTATGGTGGTGGTGACATTTCAGAGTCAGCAAATGTGGAGGTGGAATCTTTTCTGATTAGAACAAAGTGTCAGTTTGTTGATATAATGTGGCTTCATCTGGTGTTTTGCACTGAAACATAGACACGCAATCCAACTTTGAGAGTTGAAATTACTGATCTTGTGAGGTTATTGTCCATTTGTAACAAGTTTTGATTGAAACTAATACAGCAAATCAGGGTGTTTTCACTTTTCCAGCCTGTTCTTGTTAGGTCTCTTTGAGCTTTTGTCTTCTTGGCTCCTACATTTTCTTTCCACATTAGGAGTTTTTAAACCTTTCACTATCATCGCACCTAATTTTCCAACCTTTTTTCTCCACATGACTGTGCTTTGTCAACTTCTCTCTTGTTCTTTTCAATTTGCATCTTCCACACACACTCCCTCACTCCCTCCTTTGTTCGTCTATCTCTCCTCTCTCTCTTCCGCTCCTCCTTTCGCCTCATGCCGTTTATTTAATCTCCCCTCATGTGCCTTTCAATTTGTCGCCGTGCTCCGTCTCTATCTCTTTTAACTCTCTGCTGTTTGCCCAGAAGTCATCATTTATGCTCGAGGGTACGTGGGATGATATGTTTGCGTGTTTGCAGCTATCCCGATGTCCTAGTCACTGCAGTTTGGTGTGATGTAGTAGCCGCTGCTTCTGTTTGTTTGTTTACCTCCCACAGCCACTTGGAGATCATTAGCAATGCCTTTGCCTGAGGACCGCTCATACACACACACACAAACACTATCACAAATGCACACATACATGCACGAACTGTCTTTCCCTCTGTCTGCTTTTCTCTCACAAACATCACCACAAAGACAAGCCAAACTGACTGGTTGCCCTCTTGTACGGGGGCTTCATGTCAAAA
Source organism: Scarus forsteni (assembly GCA_036419115.1). Classification (NCBI taxonomy): domain Eukaryota; kingdom Metazoa; phylum Chordata; class Actinopteri; order Labriformes; family Labridae; genus Scarus; species Scarus forsteni. The sequence goes on along the minus strand of JAZDUH010000359.1, from coordinate 11,398,360 downwards.
CTTTATGTGTGATAAAGTCACCAACCGCTGTGAGAGCACATGTGACTTGTCAGAGGGCAACAAATGATAATTTAGCCTGTGATTGTTTGGTTTTAGAGGAACTAACTGATGATCACAATTATTGTAGCCTTCATGGTGCATCCAATTTACGTTGAAACTTCGTGTTCAAGATTAAGATCTGGTAACCTTACCCAAAGATCGTTCAACTTCCAGAGTATAAATCCTACCAAAGAGGGCTTTCCCAGTGATCTATCTTACTTGCAACTTGGATATTCTGACTTTTGAGATCAAATGGAGCGCACCAAGTAAACAGGACAGGGCCAAAAACTATGACTTAAAGGTGCTGTGAGGAGAACCTAGTTCCGGCGACACAAAGACTCTGCTACCCATGAGCACCCATTCCAGTCAACTCAGAACTGGGAGTGACATCATCTCCGACTTGTCGGAGTTCCAGGTGAAGTCAGAAAAGAACATGCCGATCTACCAGGCTATTGTTAGCTGCTGTTAGCACGCCCTGCATTGTTTTTCACAAATATCCCATGAAGAATGTGATTATCACTATGGCAGCGTTTTTGTAAGTATAAGTCTAACAATACTATGTATACAGCTGATCTAGATCGACACACCCCAGTCAGAAGTGCAAATAAATTGATTATTACAGGAGCTAAATAACTGTTCACACTGGGGGCATCCATCTTCCATTGTCAACTCTGGGGTGGCGAGGTTTCACCGAGTTCCCAGTAGGAAATTCCAACTTCGGGGGACGTTCCAGTTGCAGTTTCCGACTCGGAACTCGGAAATTCCTACTTCTGACTACAACTGGAACGCACCAAAAGACGTGAAAATTTTTGGAACACTTAGTATCGTAGTTTTGTAACCGGCCTTATATCGCTACTTACAGCCCGGTGCTCTAAGACGTGTCCGAATAATATAAATTTGCTCTAGTTTTAATTGTCTTGTTCCCGAAGTTGAGTATCCAGGCCAGTCCAGCCCTGTCTGACCTGACCGCGAAGCTAAGGAATAGCATTTATAGATAACCTATTTTGATGCTATTAAACTCATCTTAAAGTGTGTATTTCAATCAGGCATATATCTAAAAGTGAGACTTTTTTGTAATTACTTAGAAACATCTTTAAGGAAAACTTCACAGTACATATCTTTGACAAATCCTGCACTTAATAAACTTTACCCTTAACTAGAACTGTTCAGAGAGCACAAACCTCCACCAAGGCATTTCTGACATTGCCAGCCAAGTTATTAGCAATAATTTGGCTAACTGCACTATCAAATATTTTTGATTAATTCCTTAAGAAATCTGCACCTGCATTCAGATTATCACCAAACTATAACCAGTTCTTTTTTCTGTCATTACCAACATTTACTGAACATTTAATCAAAATCCATGGAGAACGTATCGAGTTTTTTGCACAAGTGTGGGAAACTGACGTTAGCAACATATCTAACAACACTGACAAATCCTTAAAATGATTCCTGGATCAACACCTAAACGAAGTCACATCTCTCTGGTGCCATGACCAACATTTCCTAAAAGTTTCAATAAAAAAAGCCCAAAACACAAGCAACCTCATCGATATTTTAGATAAATGAATATACAGTATATTTTTTCATTCTTTTCCTGTGCTATATGTTGCTTTTTGGAAGAGAATGCTAATAAAAGACAGTTTTTAGTTCATCTTATGCAGGAGTGTGTATGTTCTTTGATACATTAAACACAGTCTTTTTTTTGGCTCTTTATTCACTTATTCAACACCCTTTTCTTTGCATGGTTGTCATACAGTGTCATGATACACACCCACATAAAGAAAAGAGTGGTACTTTTCCATAGTTAAAGGCTGGTGCTTTACGTCTCATTACAGTCATTTGTAATCACTAGGTCTAGGTAAATGTTGCAAGGTGAAACTCTTCAGAGGCTTAAGATTCAATGCTGAAGTCCACAAAGCTCCTACTTTTCAAAACTGTATTATATAGAAGATAAAAATCTGCTCTTTTCTAAAACTTGCTCTTTTTATCTAGATTTGATCAATACATCAAAAAGATTAAAGCTGTTCGGACCTCAAGACTGGATGGTAATCAGGACAAACATTGAAAAGGGCGCGTGCATGTCTTAAAAAAGGCACTTTTCAAACATGAAAAAACATGATTTTAATCACCTGAAATTCTGATGCACAAGATGCACTCTCACTGCCTTTTTACTGAAAAAGTTGAACCAATATACCAATATGAAATGCTCAGCAATGTGCAATCATGTCTACAAGAAGCCAACTGTATTCACATACTGGATGATATCCTTGATAATGTGCCCCTTGTACCTTGGGAATTGCATACACTAGTTTCACTGCTGAACTCATGCAGAGATATAGGCTTGTAAAGGCTGGCGCCACTTTTTAACACATTTTCTCCCTGATTAGATTGCATTTATACATTCAAAAATAATGTTGAACAGTTTATTAAGCTTATGGAGCATTTGTTTGGTCAAGAAATGTCCTCAAAGACAACAAGTGATAAGTGAAGTGGGCAGCACAACCCAGAGTTTGTAGGTTGCTGTAGGTATGCTGAGAGCTCAGTTACTGTATCATAGCTTGCAGGATTGCCAAATAGCAAAGACAGATAGTCTTCTGGAGTCACAGCACTGCATGAAGGCTGTAATCTGACACACAAGCCAGACCATTCTATATATTTCACTCGTCCATCTGGGAAAAAGCCCATAGAAAGGGTTTGGGAATGGGCAGAACCTTTCAAATGGTTATCCAGCAGGTGATTGGATAGTCATTGTCAATCACATTCATTATTGGCTCCCTCAGACTAAAACATGTCAGATCCTCCTTGTTAAGAAAGACTTTTAGTGTTGTTTCGTTGCTTTTTTTAAAAATGAAAATGTGGTCTAGATCTGATAAAACTGCTATTGAAGATGTTAGCATTTATGCTAATCTCTGTACAAGCAATAGGCAGGGTAGGTTTATTGTTAGAGCACAGTTCATACTCAAGGTAATTCAAAATGATTTACAGAACAAGAAAACTGCATTAAAATCACAATACAAAATAAAAACAAACAGTTCAACGTGCTTCTTGGCTCCTGGCCTGGATGCTCAACTTCGGGAACAAGAAAATTAAAACTAGAGCAAATTTATATTATTGAGACACGTCTTAGAGCATTGGGCTGTAAGTAGCAATATAAAGCCGGCTACAAAACTACGACACTAAGTTTTTCAAAACTTGCCTGTTGTCACACATCAAAAACTACTGTTACGTAACTAGAAAGAGATACATTACATCGTCGCTTTGCAACCTGTAAGTTGTTGAAAAAAGAAGCTGTAAATCAATGCAGAGTTCGAAGGAAGGACCGAGCTACAGCACAACAAACGCATGCTTTGGCTTCGGTAACGTCTTGTGGTGCGTTCCAGTTGTAGTCAGAAGTAGGAATTTCCAAGTTCCGAATAGGAAACTGCAACTGGAACGACCCCCGAAGTCTGAATTTTCTACTGGGAACTTGGTGAAACCTCGCCACCCCCGAGTTGACAATCGAAGATGGCTGCCCCCAGTGTGAACAGTTATTTAGCTCCTGTAATAATCCATTTATTTGCACCTCTGACTGGGGTGTGTCGCTCTAGATCAGCTGTATACATCGTATTGTTAGACTTATATTTACAAAAATGCTGCCATAGTGATAATCACTTTCTTCATGTGATATTTGTGAACAACAACGCAGGACGTGCTAACAACAGCTAACAATAGCCTGGTAGATCGGCATGTTTGTTTTCAGACTTCAGATGGGACGCTGATAAGGAGATAATGTCACTCCCAGTTCCATTACGATAGTCGCTGCGCGTGCTCATGGGTAGCAGAGTCTTTGTGTCGCCGGTAAAAGATTCTCCTCACAGTCCCTTTAACTGTTAATGTGTGCTGTTTGTGCTGTACATCCTCTCGAGCAAAGACAAGAAAGTCAAACTGAAGTGTGAGGTTGATGCGCGTAGCTTGTAGTTGGCAAAAGCTGTGATGATTGGCCAGATTCACAGGAAAGTTGTGGTGTCTGCACAAAATTGCAAGACAGTGCTGGATTTGCTGCAGTTCCCTCGAGGGACTGGCTTCTGCATTGGCTTTGCAGTCTATGCTCTACTCTGTACCTGCCTGGGTGTAAAGTTGTGTTGAAACAATGGAAGGACATCACATATTTTGGAGTTCGGGTAATGAGCCATTTCAGGCAGCTACTGGTGCTGTAATCGGGGCGACAGGGGTAGGTCCAGATGCCTAGACTCTGTCTTGTGCATCAAAGTACTCTGTCACTCTTAGGAGGGACGTAAAGCTCTAATATGGGCTCTCGGATAACTGTGACAAGTTTTGATAATGATGCCTGACATGCAAGTTTCATCTCTTCAATGATCCTCAGTGTCACTTTAGTGTGAACTCAGACATCACGGTGCCTTTAGTTTAACCTGAATCCTACCTTTCCCCCCCCTCCACCCTCCCAAAGAGTTACATTATCGGTGCATATTGAGTGAATACAAGTGGAAAGATACCAGACAATATTCAGCCCACAACAAATCATTTTCAGAGTTGTCTGATTGTTACGTAACGGTGTGAATCATAGAAAGATTTAGAAAAAAAAAAAAGAAAGAAAAGAAAAGATGATTTTGATCCAGACAACTTCACCCAGCGGGGTCTATACACAGAGAATGATGTTGCATTATAAGCAACGATAAGCAGCCTCTCTCTCTCTCTTTCTCTCTCTCTCTCTCTCTCTCTCTCTCTCTCTACATCCCATAATGATCCTCAGACAGACTCAGGCAGACACCCGCTCCACTCGGTCCCGATTGGTAGAACTGTTGCCAGGGAGCGTTGCTGTCTCAACGTGGATAGAATCTGTTGTCTGGTACACTTTAGACATGAGAACAACTGCAGGATCTGAATATTTATAACGTGGCGACTGTTCATATTGAGATGGTATAGAGGGGAACATAAGCTGGGAGGGGAAGGAGCTGCTTCTTTCATCCCTCCAAAATTTTTCTGTTCAGCTCCCTTCATGGGTGAACTGCTGCACTAAAGCTGAAGTATAAATCACTTTAACATTAATTTGGCGACATAATTTCTCCTAAGTCGTGTCTCTTTGTCTGCGCCTCGATCCAAAAGTTCACCCAACTCTCCCAAACTTGCTCCAACTGTTTCATAAACTACCAACACATGAATCACAAGTGTGTATGACTTGTGTGGTTTTTATGTTTGAGCGATACCCTATTGTCATCTGCGAGGTAGCTACAGTATAACTAGTCATTAAATCTGTGTGTGCATGTGAGCGTGTGTGTGTGTTTGTGTGTGCCATCTGGCGAATCGTCTCATTTCTTCGTATTATTCAAATATGCCTGGACCTGCTGCTACAGTTAATAACACTGTGCGTAGGTATGAGTCCTTGATTAAAATGGATGTAACACACTCCCAACAAAGCAGACAACAATCAGGGCGGCATTCGAGTCTTGGTTTCAACAGCTTTACGTAGAGTGCCAAAAGTCACAGAGTCATATATAACGAGGATTATAAAAAAGAAACACGCCTTGGTATGCAGGAAACTTTGACATGGCAATGCAAACACACACACGGAGGAAATGAGGACACATTTATCCGCTCGTTAGGCAAACAAGTTGACAGAGTTCATGTCTTATATTCTTTTATCAGGGATGTGCAAAGTCTATATTTAATGCAGGCAGGAGGCAGCGGCAATTTTCCGTGCCAGTGTATTGCTTCTTTCTTTTTTAAAATCCGTGTCAGTGTGCCCGTCTCATAATGTACACGCCATGTTCATCCGTGCATAAATCTACATGCCCTTCCTCCTTCATCTTCGTATATGTGCAGAGTGGCACACCGCCGTACTGTCTGCCTGACTCAACATATTCCCCACTCACTCTCCTTTGCTCTTTCTTCCCCTCCCCTCTCGCTCCTTCTCCTCCTCCTCCTCCTCCTCCTCCTCCTCCTCCTCCCCGCTCTGCCCGGCTGGCACGTACATGCATGTCTGTAGACTCTGTACTGTGCTTGCTGCCGTGGCACGCGCCAACCTCACTGCAATGCAGCCCTGTGTGCATTAATTGGCAGAGAGACAGTGGGTATGTGGTATGCGGGGCGGGAAGGAGAGAGGAGAGAGAGAGGGAAAAAAAAAGAGTAAGAGGGGATGAGAGGATCAGGAGGCAATGTAAGGACACAATAGTCACACAATGACTTGACACGGGCATCATGGATTGACCCACGAATGAGTGGTCTGTCCGGCTCGCAGAGGTACAGACAGACAGACAGACAGAGTGTGGAGTGCTGAGTGTGCACATTGAGATTACCTGCCTGGGATAGAGAGGGAGAGTGTGTGCGGATTTTGACTTCTGTGTCTCGCCGTGCCTTTTTTTTACGTGCTCACTCATGTGTGCCTATATGTGCCGTGCAGATATTGCCCTGCTGGAGCAAAAAAAAAAAAAAAAGAAAAGAAAAGGAAAGCGGTTCGAAACCAGCGTCTGACTCACAGTATTCAGCGCTTTGTGATATCCCCTCTTTCATATTTCCGCTGTGACAGAAGAGTAAAAGTTTTGCTCGCTTTAGCACAACTTTCCCCACTTGAGGTTCTTTTTTTTCCCTTTTGGGTGAAAAATGTGTCTGGATACTTTCTGGGGGACAGACTGTGTTACAAAACCGATCTGCAGCAGCTTCTGTTGAAAAACTCCCACTGATCTTCTACATTGGGGTCATAGTAGGGCTGGGAAATATATTGAGTTTGCAAGATATAGTGTTACATTTTTAAACAAAATAAAGGGTTCATCATCGTTGGTGTAAAGAGGTCATAAGTGGCATACAAACTACAACATAATCCATTTTAAATGCTTAGTTTATGCACCCTTTGTGTGAAAAACAGATATATTAAAGGCCCCATGTCTTTCAAAATCAATTTTCTGTTCTTTTAATGTCGTTAGAAGGTGCTTGAGGTCCATAAAGAATCCCCCTTTGCCTTTTTACAGGAAATACCCCTTAACAGTACTCTGTTTATTTCTGTGGTTTATGATGTCATAGCTATACCACCTCTACGTACACGTCGGTTTTCTTCTTGCCACAAGCCGGCATCATGACTGTTTTTGAAAGTCTGCATTGTTTGTGCAGCCATTCAACACAGAGCTCATTATCATTATGTAAATGGTCAAACACACCAGCAGCGTTTCAACTCTTTCTAATGCTACGACAACAGCAACAAAAACAATGTGTTAACCTCTGCATATGTGGTTTTTATTGCTTTTGATCATCAATAATTGCACGCAAGCCCTTGAACATTGTCTCCCCCCCTGATCAGACTTCACAATTCACACACAGTTTCAGCCTAACCAGACAGTTGCAACATTTTGGAACCCATCAGCCATTAAAATCGGTCGTTTCATCCTGTGTAGGGTGTCATAAGAAATGTTTGTATCTTCTCCCTGTGCATCTGTGGGTTCTCTCCAGGCACTCCAGATTCCTCCCACAGACCAAAAACATCCTCAGTAGGTCAGATTGGTGACTTCAACGCCTTTAAATGAGTGTGCTTATTATTGGTTTTCTGCCTCACTATGTGGCCCTGCGATTGGCTTGTGGCTCATACATTGTTTACCCCACCTCTGGCCAAATGTCATCTGTCCAGCCTCCCGTGGTATAGATAATGGACCCAGCAAGAGGTAAGCGAAGTAGCCAAAAAAGTAATAAATAAATAAATGAGATTTCTTTAAAGTTTAACCGACTCTTCTAATTATTGCCAATTTTTGTGCGATTGGTCAGCCTTCTGTTAAAAATATGACAAACATCATTCATTTTCAATACATTTGATACAAATCCTCAGCAAAGTTCTGTCGATTCAGCCATTTTTAATTTTGACAACCCTTTTTATGAAAAGTTGCCACAATTTGGGAAAATTTTCACACTGCTTAAGAGCTGGGGCGATACGCTTTTCTCCCGATTCGATTTTTTTCGATTTTTTTAAGGTGCCGGTTCAATTTAAATTGCAATTTTACCATATTGCTGATTATTGCTATCTTTAGTTAGCTTTTCTAGCACCAGCTTAAAATATGAATAATGGTGATGCCTACAGACGATATCAGGAGAAATACACATCACATGTGAGTCTGTTTTTAGGGTTTTGTCAGCAATATATTTTAACCAGCTGTTTATACTCTCTCTTCAACAGCCTGGATTGCATTTAATAGCGGCTTATTAACACGGACTAAAATGAAGCATTTAAATTTGGAAAAAAAAAAACATTTTTGAACCAAATAAATCAATTTAAAAATTGTCAAACAAACAAATCCTGATACTTTTGTGAATAAATTTTTCCTCCCACCCCTATTCTGTGTGTTTATCTGCATATTTTGGTTATTAAAATAAAAAATAAAATCAAGGAATTAGCTAATAAGTGTTTCTGGGACCTGTATTTATATCACGTGTAAATTAAACCTGGTATATTTAAGCTTATCTATTGTGACAATTATTCAGTCCCTTACACAGATTGTGTATTGTGCTTCAAAAGATAAAAATATTTATGCCATAAAGCTGTAAAAATGTTAACTATGAGTTTTAGTCCATCTTTTCCAGCCCTGGGTCAGAGCTGCTCTCTTTTCTCTGACATGCAATTCGCACACATAACAGTAAAAAATGCTCTTACTCATGTCACAACCATTTTGCATTCTCCCCCTCCCACACACTTCTTTCTGGAAGTTCTCCTCTCTGTGTCTTTTATCTTCCTTTTCCCTCCTGTCATATTCTGTGACATCTGCCTCCTGTCCTCCCTTATCTGCATCACAGCTACATTAACGCGGGCCTTCAACATGCTCCCTCCGAACAAAATCTTCTCAAAGTAACACCAGGAAAAAAAAAAATGTTAAAATGTCACCTGAATAAGCAGCACCACCACAGCGGAGGCGTAAATTAATCATTTAATTTATCAATTCATGTAGAAATGCAACATAGTCTTGCGTGAGGAGACACAACTTCTCTCCGCTTGTGTGTGTAGGTGTTTGGCAGAGAGCGGTCTTTTGCATGATTCAGAGAAAACACTTGCTGGAAAAGTGAAGCCTCCTTTTTTTCAACTATTGTCTTCCAGGGCTGGGAAAAAATATGTGTTTTAAGACAAATCAATATATTTTCAAATGAGATAAAAGGTTAACCTTTATTTACACATGTATACATATGTTTATTTTGCTTGAAAATAACATTATTTTTTTATTTGTGAGATCAGTAATACTCTGTTATTGAAAGAACTACTTGCAGTCTTGCGCTTGTTGACCACAAGATAATCCTGAAAATTTGTAATCCTTGTATAATTTTAATTACTATCGTTTGTAAAAGTAAATTATAACTTACAATCCCAAAGCAACACATTTATGTCTTGAAATACAACAACAGAAAAATACATTGATTTTTTTTTTGGCAAAAGTTGCAGACATACTTCAAAACACTGCCTGAGTTGCTCAAATAAATTGACAACTTTCAGAAGATTATGTGGGTCATGCAAAAATGAAGGCACTCCCCTCATTAAAACAGTAATAGTGGACAGCTAAGTGTCTTTTTTTTAATCCAGACATGCAAATGAACTCCTTCACACTTCCAGAGTTGCACAAATACATTGGCAGTGTTTAAGTGGGCAGGTTTGGGGAGACTCTTTGCTTAATAAAGTTGTCCTAAACACTCGATGTGGGAAGATGTATTAGTTTTTATATCATAAATTGCTGGCAGACACCTGGCTGCAAACTGTAAGTTGCTCAAAATCATTGACAGCATTAGGGAAAGTTGGATGGACTGGTGTGATCTTAAACTTCTGAACTTGACGCCCACCAGGGGATTTCTGACGTGTGTGAGTAGTTATTATGGAAAATGTGGAAAACTGCCCTGATACATATTGTAAACAAATTCTTTTAAACATTTCAGGACCCACATGGTTTCACTTACTTTTCTAAATATTGTCTTTTTATGGCACTGCTCTCTCTCTCTCTCTCTGTCTGTTGAAAATGTTACAGAAAATCACTTAAGTTGTACATTCAGACATCACAAAGTGTTAAAATACTTTAAAATGTGTCATTTTCACATGCATCATAGTTTGGAATTTAGAGTGAATTATCACTAATTTATGATAATCATCACCATCATGAATTCTTATTCATCTTTGCCCACCTCCCTGTCCAACCACCCCAACACGGGAGTTTGGTTCCACTTCTACTCCTGCTGCTTAACAGGTTTTTTTCTTGTCACTGTTACTTTTGGAAGTATGAATGTATTTGCCTATGTGTATTTCCTCTCCATGTGTGTATGTTTATTTTTATAAAGTGAAGAGTTTGGCTTTAACCTTGTTCTTTGTAAAGCGTCTTGAGAAAGCATTTATCATAAGTTGGCTCCATACAAGTAAAGACTGATTGATTCCAAAAACAAATTGAAAACAATCACAGTAACAATCAGTTTGCAGGGTGGCACAGCAGGTAGTGCATGTGCCTCACCATGAGAAGGTTGCTAGTTCGATCCCTTTGTTGGAGTTTGCATGTTGCATGTGTGGGTTCTCTCCGAGCACAATTGTTGACTCTGAATTGACCTCAGGTGTAAGTGTGAGCGTGAATAGTTGTCTTACTCTCTACTTCATTTTCATTTCATTTTATTCGTTTTCATTTAAATTTTTTGCTCTTATGTTTTTCATAATATCTTTATTTGATATTTACAACCGCTATGCTGTGTATGAGAGCAACTTGAAATGACCGAATTTCGCCTTGGGGATTGATAATGTATTTCTGGTTCTGAATCTGATTCTGACGTGGCTATGTGATTGTCTGGCGACTGGTTCAGGGTCCTGCCTCTCGCCCAATGTCAGCTACATTGGCTGATACATAACAATCATGAGAGTGATTTGTAAAAAGGGACACCCCAGCACTTACCCAAAGCCTGTGAACAGGGGTCCAGACATCAAATAATATAAACAATCAAAACATTTAAAAAAAAAAAAAATGTATTTCTGGGCATTTTTGGGCCTTTATTGATAGAAGAGAGAACAGTGGATAGTAGGGATGGGATGAAATATCGTTTGGCAATATATCGCGATACAGTACGTGACAAAATGCATCGAGTGTTAAAAAAATGGATTGCGAAATAAAGACGTAACGTCCAGTAAAAGCGCATGTGACCAGAAGTGATGACAACAAACATTAGCACCAACTACCCTGCCTCCAAAAAGCTGAATGATGGAGTCGAATGAGGTTGAAATTGAGGACGCTCTGCCTGGATACAAGTCATCTGTCTTGGCTTTCTCGTTAAAAAAGAAGAAGACAGTGAAAACGAGCCTACTGCTCGTTAGCATACACTCTCTCTAACCTCTCTAGGGTTAGAGTGAGTATTATTGTTTGTGTTTGGCCTGTTCGGCCTTGTGTTTTCCTGTGTGCAACTCGCACAAAAACAAATAAGTTGTAATTACTAGGGCTGGGACGATTCACTTTTCTCCCGATACGATTTATTGCGAATTTTTTAGGTGCCGATACGATTTAAATTGCGATTCTACGATACTGCCGATTTTTGCAATCTTTAGTTAGCTTTTTTAAAACCAGTGAAAAAGATGAACAATGATGATGCCTACAGACTATATCAGGAAAAATACACATCACATGTGAGTCTGTTTTTAGGATTTATTCAGCAATATATATTAACCAGCTGGTTATGCCCCCTCTCTTCAAAAGCCTGGATTGCATATAAAAAGTCGCTTATTATCCCCCAGGCAACAGAGTTTTTTCAAGAAATATTCAATTTTGCTATCAAGATTTAAAAGGCTATAGTTTCAAAGTGGTTAGTTTTCCCAGCCATCGTCATCACTGTAATTTACGGGCCGAGCATGAACGCCTCTGCTGCCTGCACTGTTTACCCCGGCTTCTCTCTCGTCTGACCAGAGCTCTCGGTCTTTCTCATTCTCCGCTAACACCGTCACTTTTCGCGGTGTTTTGAGCTTCCCTGCATCCCAGACTATGTGCACTCTTCGGCAGTCGCCGACCAGGGAGAGGAAAAGCTGTCGGTAGGCTATGTACTGCTCCGGGACTGTAATGGCGCGCGGAGCCGCTCCCGCTGCGCGCACTCGCTGCCAGTTTCGTCCTCACTGGACGACTGACCGTCATCCTCAGAGAGTAAATATTCCTCAGATTCAGAGTCAGACAGTACTTGACAAAGTACTCTCGGCATCGTGAGTACTCTCTATCACTCTGTGTCTCTCTCTCTGCTCCGCTCCACAGCCTCTGCAGCCACACTCGCGTCCCTCGGTCCGGTGTGTGTGTTTTAAAATATATATACGCCAAAACTTTGAATAGAAATCTGTCACCTGTCCACTATCTGCTGGTGAAAGTAGTAAATCTACTCAGCACTATTTTAACAGCTATGGCCTGTTTTATCCAGCAATGTAGCTTGCCTCAGTTTGGCGACTTTAGCGCCTATAGAGTGTGAGTGTGCGTGTGTGTGTAGGGGGGGAAATATCGATTTTCTAATAAAAATATCGATTTTAAAATCGGCAGACAAAAAATCCCGATACTTAGGTGTATCGATTTTTTCTCCCACTCCTAGTAATTACACAGTAATATTTTTTCTTTTTTACTTTTTTGATATTGTATCGTGACGTATCTTATCGTGACCCGGGCATATCAAGGTGCAGCGTATGGTGAGTTTAAGTGTATTGTCCCATCCCTAGTGGATAGGCTTGTGAAAGGGGATGAGAGCAGGGGAAGACTCTCTGCAAACTGGTCACAGGGTGGATTTGAACCCAGACCGGCAGAAGTCTGTACATGGGACGTGCATGGTTGCTAACCACTCTGCCAAACCAGCACCCCAACAACCAAAGCTGTTTTAACGCACAATCAATAGCACTGACTTTAAATAGAAATGACTGTAGACGGTGGGAAATAGAAAATTGCAATAATTATTTTATTTCATTTTATTTTGTTACTGTCATTATTACTTTGTTTTGTTCTATTTTTCTATGGCCGTACAATTACAGAGATGAGGAAGGATGTGCAAAGAGTGATATTTACACCTAATGAGACTAAAACTTTCTCCAGCCATCTCAGATTTTCTTCATGTTTTCACCAAAAGCATGTTTTTCTTGATGTCTCTAAACATCCTGTGTGGAGACATGTACATTCCTCCAATTGACATGAGTAAACAGGGACCGTGCTGAACTTTTTCACCCGTTTCTGAACCATTAGAGCATTACCGCAGTTTGCTTTACAGAGACGTGACGCAGTGTGTCCAGACTTGCGTCAAACTGGGAATCCAGAAGTTTCACGACTCTAATTAATTGATGGTGTCTGTGACCTCTGCGAGCTTTTATTCTCCTCCATTGTCCCCCTCTCTCTCCTGCGCCTTCTGCAAGACCATATAGACATCCATGTCCAGGGGCAAAGTGGCAGAAGTTGCTCCAACCTAATTGTCTTTCTCTCCTCGTACTGTCCTCAGATGACTTTCTCTCCGTCTCCCCTCCCTCCCTCCTCTCACTCTCTCTCTCTCTCTCTCGCTCGTCCCAGTCTCTGTCTCCGTCTGTAACTGTAGCCTGTGTTTTTCTCTCCCTCCCACTCCCTGCGACGTATAGATACTGCATTGATCAGACACGGCGCGCGCAGACACATGCACACGCCGAGCCTCCCACTCCTTTCATCATTGATTCGCTCTGCTCCGCTTTTTCTTTCTTTCTGTCTTTCTTTCTTTCTCCCTCACCCCATTCTCTCACTCTCTCCCTCCCTCCCTCTCTCTCCCCCAACAGCGGCACTTGTTGAATTCAACCCTTGGAGAATAAGAGAGAGAGAGAGAGAGGGAAAGAAGAGGGGGGAGAGAGAGAGATAATGACAGGGAGGCAGAGCTGGAGCAGACAGAGAGCAGAGAGAATGGGGCTTTGCAGGATTTAGGAGAAGAAGAAGGAGAAAAAAGTCAGACAGGAGAAGAAGAATCATCGAGACAGTCAGAGTGAAGTTGCTCAGACGGGAGTCCTCCTCTTCTATCCATCGTCCCGGTCCTGACTGCTTCTTCTTCTGCTGCTTGTGCCGGTGTTGTGTGTGTGTGTGTGTGTGTGTGCATGTGTGTGAAGGCTCCATGGTGTGTTTTCACCCAGAAGACTGGCTCACACAGGTCAGAACTGTCTGGGTTTCTTATTCCTGCTTTTGTGCACAGAAAGTTGCTCGTATCTTTAGGTCCCTTCTGCAGCCTGCACTGTAAATATGTATAAATATATATGTATGTGTGTGTGAGTGTGTGTGTGCACTTTAAATGTAAGTAAGCCAGAGTGTTTGTCTGCCTGCATGAACTGGGAGAAAGGCTGAGTGTGTATGTAAGGGAGGCGGTGACGTTTTTTCAGTTTGTATTCCTGGAAACTGTTCTGCAGCATTGCTTAATAATGAAACTAGTGCGTATATATATGTGTGGGTGTGTGGGGGGTGGGGGGTGGAAGGGGATAGTGATACAAGGTTCAGGAGGAAAAGAGAAGAAAAGAAGGTGCAAATGCTTCTGGAGAGTGTTACGTGAGGATATGTTTGACATGCGTTGTGTTTCTTGCTGGAGTTTAAAAAGAACCCGAATGCAGACTGAAGGAAAGGCACAGAGTCAGCGAAATTTAAGGAGTATCTTTAAACTGAGAGATTAGAGGAACATTCCTGTGCATTGTTAAGCCAAGGCCGACTTTCAGGTCACGCTGCAGGAAGGTTGTTGTTGATGCTTTAATTGCGACACATGGTTTCCGAGGCTCGTTCAACAACATAGCCTAAAGGTATTTCACAACATTTGCATATACACTAAGAACGAGGGCTTGGCATTAGATTAAGTTCTTAAGATGTGTTTTCAAACAAGATAGAGACACATCATGTGTACTGATTTAGTTTAAGTTGATTTTGAGATGGCCTAAAAATAGTAGTAAAATGACCACCAACAGTGATGTTCGTATTGTCCCATGTTAGTCTGTGGGACATGCTCAGTCTAAACAGTCTCAATCTAAATAATCATTTATATAACCTGTCGTGTTTTAAAATAGACTGTTTAATATATTTAACAAATCCATCAGAGTGACAGCCCATAGAAAGAAACCTTTCAAAAGTATGTATAGTCAATCCCATTCATCACAGGACAATCAGGTTATGTAGTATGCAGGCGCTACAGCTAAAGTGAACCACTATGTAAACAAACTCCCACCAAAATAATTCAGAGGTGGAGTGAAAATATCCTTTCTGAGATTACTTTCAGTGTTAATGAGTCTTTTTATTATATTTATTTATGTTTAATTAAATTACTACTGAAGCTGTTAGCATCAATGCTAATCTCTGCACAAGCGAACACTTCCTGCTGTCGTCTTGCTGTTATCTCCTGCCTGTTGTAGATTGGATCTTTTTAATATGGTTCTGCTTGATTATAAACATTGAATCAGGCAGATCCAGCTGCACTGCAAAGTTAGCAGAGTTTAAACTGGGCCAGACATTCTGTCTGAGCTCGACCCGGCCAGTCCCCTTAACTTTATTCAAGGGCCTGTGCCTGATTCTTACCTGACATTCTTCAACAGTGAAGGCTTGTGTGTGTGTTTAATGTCAGAAATCCGCTAAACACACGGGTGAGATTAGGTGAGACCCAAATCAGCACATTACAGATGCAGATGTGAGACAAAGTGAAGGTGCTTCATACCTCTGCCTTCCCTCCACACTGGGACAGTGTGAATTTCTCAGATAAGACTTTGTTTTTCATCCTCAAGCTCCGTTTTCTTGGTTATCTCTGCACAGGACAATAAACTGTTGCACTGGTGATGCATGAGACAGAGAGGAGTCAAAGAAGAAGGGCTGAGTGTCCTCACATAAATTAATATGCTGTTGCCTTACTATGCACGTGCTAGATACATTATTGTTTTATCGGGTTCTGTGCTCTTTGTGATTATCAACAAAGCTTAATCCCTTCCTGTCTTAAACAACAAAAACAGGCCTGATTGGACTTTAGTGAAGTGGGACACATTCTCAGCCTGACCCACCCTTAGCACATGGGCCATGTTGGGCTTGTTTTGGGCTCAGGTAGAAAATCTAACCTCTAATTAGCTGTTAGGCAAACTTTTTAGAAAAAGGAGTATAATTGAACAAATAGTAGGAATACATGCCAGTATTTTCAAACTTATTATTGCAAATTAAAATTCAGTAGCAATGCATGATTGACATGATGTTATCAGAGGATAATACTCCAGAGAGTTGAGTATTTTTATTAAAATATTGAATAACAAAATAACTGCTGATGTGTACAGCTAATAAATCAGCCATACATATCTCATATACTGACTGTAATATGTAAAAAATGTCTAAATGTGCCATGATGCTTCAGCTTATTATAGGGCTGGGTTTAATCCAAAGATCGATCTTTTAACTTGGGTAGTTTTTTCTTCATTGGACGTGCAGTGAAGCAGCCTGTGGTATCAACCCAGCTCATATTGCGTGATCTGCGTTTAGCGCTGCTTTCCAATGAAAAAAATCTCGTGAGATGTTACTGCAAGTAATCAAACAAACACAGCAGAGGCAAATAGCACTATATGGGCACCACCGGCGAGTTTAAAGACTGACGTATGGACGTATTTTGGATTTACAAGCACGAAGGAAAAGAGGAGTTGGACAGAAAACAAGTAATATGCAGAATAGGCATTTGATGTATATAACTAATATAAGATTAAAGTAACTGCTTTGGGTTCATTTCTTAATATAAATACAATTTTCATAATGCACCAGGTCAAAAGTCACTTTTTAAGTTTACAGTATTATTTTAACTGAGATATCCCAGAGTGAATAAATATCTTATTGTATCATGAATCGAATTGATTTGAGACCTGGTAATATCGAATCGAATCGATCCAGAAAATCTGAATCGATACCCAGCCCTAGCTTATTATACACTGATTTCTACATTTGAAAATCAACAATACAATTTTTAGAGAATAAATTGTTGTTCTTCTGCTTCAGACCTTATTTTAACATAAATGGACCATCACAGTGAGAGGAGCAGATCAGTTTTAGTAAAGTGGAGACGGAACGGTGTTAGCAAAAAATATTGGTGTTGTAGTGACACAAAGTAATATATATATATATTCAAAAGAATATATAAAGATATATACATATCAATTTGTTGAGGGGAAACAAATTTAACTCACATTTGAATTGATTAGTTCCTGTCATTGTGACATTCTGTGTTATTCTCTAAGAAACAAAGAAGAGAAAAAAAATTATTTGATCATTTGATAACCAATACTGCTTTTAAATGTCAAATTTTAAGCAATGAAGAAGAAGCAGGTGGATATATTCCTACATACAGCCTGAATTAGAGGTGTAGAAAAATGTCGCTATCACAATATATCGCGATATTTTGACTCCCGATATATATATCGATATTTCAAGTCTTAGTATTGATATTTTTGTAAAAATAAAAACTCATATTTTATCAGAGTTGGAAATAAAATACAATTTATAAATATGTATACATAGGTTTTTTTTCATGCACTATTCAGTTCAGACAGTGACGAGAGAAATATGTGACTTTTTTTACTGACTGTTGTGCTGTCAGTAACTCAAAGCACTTTGTTCTTCATGTGTTTAATTACAGTTTGAGCTGCACTACAGTTTAGGATGATTTCAATACTTTGTTAAAGGGAAAACAATAATTTCTTTGCAACATTAGTTTAATTGACTTGATGCATTCTGTGTTAAGTGTATGTATGCAACACTGCATTTGAAATATTTCAATAACAATAAAATGCAAAAGTTACATATTCACTGTCTTTAGGTTTGTCCTAGTTTCCTGTAGAATACCGCAGCATATCACAATATTGTGTTATCGTGATATTATCGTATCGTGACCAAAGTATTGTGATACATATCGCATCGTGAGGCTCTTGCCAATACACACCCCTAGCCTGAATGAGTGACATGTATGGTCTCACAGAAAGACGGTTGCTGGTTCGACTCCCCACATAAATCAGTGCCTTTTGTGTTGAGTTTGCATGTTTGGCTTTTTCCACAGTACTCCAAAACATGCTTTTGAGATTTTTGGGTGACTGTAAATATCTCTTAGGTGTGTATGAATGATTTTCTGTGTGTGTTGGCCCTGTGATTGGCTGGTCCAGGGTGTAACCGCTTCTCAATCAGTGTCAGCCCTTCAAGACCCTGAAATGGGCAAACATATAGTTAATAGAGAGATGGTTCCTTTGGAGATCTAATGTTGTCAAATAAATACAGACATTAGTATTTTTGTTTTTATCAGACTTGTGTCAGAGTTTAAAAGTCTGTATTGTGAAAAGCATTTGTTAATTCTTTATGGATAAGAAAATATGGAGATATTGATCTTATATTGCAATTCGGATAAAAGTAAATGCTAAATCAGATTTACAGTCCGTGTTTCCCAACCCTAGTAAAAAAACACCATTGTCTTATTTTTTTGTCTGTTTGGACTGACGTGAGTCCTCCGTTCTCTCCTCCTGTCTCTCCTCTCTCACCCACCATCTCCACAAATCCATCTCTCTCTTTTTCACACACCTCTCACTTCTCCCTCAACTGCAATTCATTTTCTCACTTCATCTCAACTCTCATTTCCAATCCTCTCTGCTTTCTCTCAAGATCCTCTCAATTTTTACCTTCTCACCTCTCCGTCTCCCCGTGGCATGTTTTTTCATCTTTCACACCTCTGTTCTTTTCTTTTTTCTTTTTTTTTTTTTGTTGCTGCATTTCTCCTCTTCAACTTGTTCTCCATCCTTTTTTTTTTTTAAACAGATGCCTCTCTCAGCGGCGGAGTCTGCAGTAAATATCTGAAAACACATCTTCTTCCTCTTCCTCCGTGGCCAACATGTCCCAGCTGCTCCATGTGGAGATCCCCAACTTTGGTGCCACCGTTCTGGGCTCCCTGAACGAGCAGCGCCTGCTGGGACACTACTGCGATGTCTCCATACTCGTTAAAGGTCGGTATCTGGACACAAAGTTAAGCGTTAGGGTGCTACTAAACTTAAAGCTTCAACAATTTTTATTCAGTATTAAACAATATAGTGAGTCAGAAACAAGGTGAAAACAAGGGTTGGTCAAATTATATATATGCCAAAGCAAATGGGTTCATTTTGATTGTTCTGCAACAAATAACTCATCACACTTAAGCTTTTGTCCTCTTTTAAGGACATAGAAAAGTGTACTAGAAACACAAAATAGTCTGACTACATTTTAAAGAATACTTCTTACTTCTCTCTTGAGTGAAGACTCATCAAAGTAATCATACTTTCACTTGAGTTGAATGTGTTTGTACCTACTCTAACCCAGCTCATACCTTCTCTCTGTGCTTTTCATTTAAACATGTCATGATCACAATAGCTTTACAAAAAAGAGGTTCACTCTATGGACACAGGTGGCTGGGATTTGAAGGCGACATTTGAAGGACTTATTTGAATAAGATGACCCTCAATGTCAGCAGAGTTTCATTAGTGGATTTTCAGATGTGTACGCCATCAGCTGCAGGCTCTGAAATGAAACACGTCCAGCGAGAAATATAAACAATAATAAATATTAAACTAAACAAGAAATACATCATCAGTTGAATTGCTGTCCAAAACACAGCCTGGGGCCAACTGCAGCCCACAGTGTGTTTTTCATTGGCCTGTGGCTACTTCTAAAAATAAAGAGAAAACTGGCCCAGAAAAGGATTTTAAGATTGTGCTTGACTGTTTTTCACTAATTGCAAAAATTAAGGGGTAAGCATTAATGGTAAGCAGATTACTGCCAACATGATAGAAAAATCTTCATTCATAATGCTCTGATGAATGAAGACAAATACATTTTAGCAGCATGTACTGTCCGCAAGATCCACTTTGCACATGCCGAATTAACGTTGAAGCACCATCACCCCTTCAACATCTTACAGCAGTTTACTCTTGTTTTGTGTTGAATGTTTGGCTTCCCTGAATTTCTCTGATTTCTCTCTTAAAAGCTGTGCTGTTGTCTGTTTTAGAATTAGACTGGTTTCAATCAACCCGATACACCAGCTGGACAGTGTAATATATTTCACAAGGCCATCTCTTAAAAAGCCCATAGGCGGTGTTTGTAAATGGGCAGATCCTCTCAAAAGCATATCCGGCAGGTGATTAGATGATCGTTTTGTCAGTCAGACTCATTACAGGCTGATCCAAAAATCAGAAGTGGACTGAAAATATCCTCTCAATTGAGAAATGTTTCAGTGTTATTTGTTTTTCATTCTATGAAGAAATGTGATATAGATCTGAATAAACTGCTATGGAAGTTGTTAGCATCCATGCTAATCCCTTGCTTTCAGTCACTTCCTGCTGTTGTCTTGCTCATAACTTCCACCTCTTCCTCTTGTAAAGGACGCTGATTGGGCTGTGCCAATTTTGGACAGTCATAATGACAAGGCATGCACAATTAAAGCTGCAGTATGCAGTTCATTTTTGTGTCACTGGCCTGAAACATAAGATAATCTGTCAAGATCTTATTACCGAAGCCACCCAAGAGGCCATGAGAGATGTGGCTCTTTGAGGCTTATTGGATGCTTTATTAAGACATATGATCTGTGATATCTAAACGAGCTTTGGTTGTTGTTTGGATTGTATAGGTGCTGTTGATTAAGTGAGGGAATGTGTAGATAAATACAGGGGATTGGTTTCACATAAGGAAAGGACCAATGCTAGGAGAACAAAAGTGTAATGGAGGAGGAGGTAAAGTTGCTCCCCCTGTCGTCTCATCCAAGTTACGTACCCCAGTTTTAAGCAAAAGACATTGATAAGGTGATGATAATGCATGAAGGCAGGTTTGCCACTGGAAACAGTTCTCAATGCCCATCCCTAATATGGAATGCAAAGAGCATTAAAAGATTCAAGCTACTGCAAGAAATATCAACAACACTAAGAAAATACAAGTTAATCAAAATAAGCAATCAACACTAAGAAATTATCTGAAGAATCGCATCAGGAATTTCCAAACCCACTAGTTGAGAACCGCTCCTGTTGAAAACCCTCACCCTTTCCCTTTTCTGTTTTATTTTCTACCTTCCAGGCCAGGCCTTCAAAGCCCATCGGGCCGTTTTGGCTGCCAGCAGCCTCTACTTCCGCGACCTCTTCAGCAGCTCCACCAAGACCCAGTTTGAGCTGCCCTCCTCCGTCACACCTGCTTGCTTTGAGCAGATCCTCTCATTCTGCTACACAGGGAAGCTAACCATGGCAGCTAGTGAACAGCTGGTGGTGATGTACACAGCGGGCTACCTCCAAATTCAGCATATAGTTGAAAGAGGCATGGACCTAATGTTCAAGGCCAACTCGCCACACTGTGACTCGCAAACAGCCGGGTCCTTAGAGGAGACGGGATCCGAGCCGCAGAGTCCTTGTAATAACGGGAACGGACTAACTGTGGCAGCTCATTTGGGGACCCCTGGGTGGTCTCCTTCTATGCTATTGCCGCAGCGTAAGATTAAACTAGAAGGAGGGGATCCGACGCCGGTGACGGTGCCCTCAACGCAAAGCAAGATGACGGCTTCGGAGTTGGGGAGCCGCCTAGCGAGGGCGAGTTCACTCTTCTACTCCACCGCAGCGGGGACCCCGATCCTGAGCATCCCTCCTTACCACCTCCAAGGGGCAGGTGGGGGAGGAGGGGCAGGCAGTGGAAACGGGGCAGGTGGTGGTGGAGGAGTGGAAAGGTCCAGCCCTGGAGCGTCCAGCCTGCCGACCACCGACAGCCCAACATCCTACCAGAACGAGGATGAGGAATTTGAAGAGGAGCCGTACGATGGGATGGCAGACGATGCTTACAGCCATCTGTACGGACGCTCAGCAAACCCATACGGGAGTGAGTATGGTGTTATATTGATGCTTTTATTCAATCTGTGTGGAGTGCTGCAGAGCTGAGGTGGAGTTCAAACACCATTGGCACATTTTATGGAGAGCACTCAACTCTTTGAAGCATTTTCCATCCTAAAAAGTGCTAAAAATACAGCATGCTCTCTCCAATATAGACAGTTTTACCTTACACTTCTACATAAATATATAAATAAATCAAAGGAGTTCAAAGAAAAAAAGTGATCAAATGAACAAATACTGAGTGTCAATGGCAGCCCTGCTTTAGTTTTATCTTTGTAGTCATGGAAGAACTGCCTAAACCAATTACTTTCTCAGATGCCCTTGGCGCAAAGGGAGGAAATTCATTTGATACCAGGCTGATCTAAAAGTAAAACTCTGCATGACTTGCAGGAAAAAAAAACATTAATGCAGGGGGTTTTGGGAACATAGCTGTTCCTTGTCTGAGTTTGTTATGTATTGTACAAAAAGAAAAAAACGGATGCACATTGGTTTCATCCCAGTTACATTATTAAATCTTTCATAAATCATGTATCCTCCGCTTTTTAAAAAAAGGATGTTGTGCCTCCAGTGTGTGTGTGAGAGAGAGAGGGGGTTTGCCTCAGCATAAAGATAGCTTTATGGAGTTATGATAGGAGTGCATCGTGACCAACAACACACTTCTTATCATGGCTTTAGCAGACTGACTGTGCAGCTTTTTGTAAGAGACTGTGCAGCACTTTCTTTTTGATGCTCATTGTCTTACATTGGAAACCATAATCACTTGTTGTTGCAACATAAAAAAAAGCAAATAACTACAAATTGCCCCCATTAAACTTGTGTTATTTCACATTCACCACACAGGTAAAGACTGATTCTTGGTTTAAGATTAAGGTCGCTTTCACACCTAACATGCTCGAACAAACTCTAATCCCCCTTTTTTGGAAAAATTGTTTGATCAGAAGTAGTGTGAAAGCTTGCTCAGTTCTGGTATTCTGAGAAGCAATCAGTGGCTGTAGGGAGGTGCAACCAAAATTGCAACATGCACGCTCATGGTTTAAAAGCTGTGGCATCTGAGCTAGAGCTCACAAGGGTTGCAGCCGTCACGCAACCAGGGTGTTTAGTGTAATTTTGGAGATCAACACAGAGAACTTGAGCATAATACTGACAAGGAGGCTTATTATGAGTCCTTTCGGTCAGGTACAGCCTTTTTAAAATGCCACTTTGTTTAAATTATCGTCAAAAGAAAGAGTCACATTTATGATGTGCCGTCATATTGCATAACTTAGCACTGTGCATAAATTGGATTCAGGCAGCTGCTTTTATTCCAAAGGGCAATTCATTTTATGCCAGACAGCATATACATTTACAAACAAATAGAAGACAGGAATATGCAGAAAAGATAATATTAAATAAATGGTATATACTTTGAGAGTAGGCCTGAGTATCCTGAGGTCCTTACAGTTTGATTTGATACTGCAATAAATAAACCATGATACAATACTTATCAAAAAGCAGGGCTCCTTGCACTTTTTGTAAAAACAAAAACAGCAACCACATGTTTTGAATGATTCTACAATTTTCACATACCTAATTTTTAAGTCCTCAGAGATCTTAGAAGCAATGTAAAATTGAAATGCAGGCTGCATAACAGTGTGTCTTTTTCTGCAGTCATTTGATTTTTTATGGACTTTGCCAAGTTTGATAATACCAAATGTGTATTTTTTAACTGCCATCACAGCATTTGGGACTGCATTAATTATGTAAGACCTATACTGATGTATTTATTGGCACGAGTTTGCAACATGATATTGCTTATTATTTGTTAACTTCAGCCTATCTGAGAGATGTGCTAACTCGAACATCAATACCCTCCTGTGGCCCCTTCAAGTAAAGCCATGTTGTTTGTTTTGGTTTGCACACTAAAAAGCATCCCAGAGGCAGGTAGAGTATCTGATAATAGGCCAAAATACTCCTCTGGCAACCAGGCTAAAACCAAGGAAAGAGGATTGATGGTCAAACAAGCTCAAGTCTGAGAACTACACTTCAATTTTGATACAATTCTAACTTTCTTTGTATCAAAAATAATTAAAATGATAAGTGATATCTTATTGAATGATTGATGAATAGGAAATTTTTGCAATTTCCTCACCAAATATTACTTTTCATATGTATGATACATGGGTTGGAACACCTCTGCTGCACAATATATAAACCAGACTAATATTTTTACACATACTGGACCTCAAAGAAATGTTGCAACTTCTAGTATTTTAAAGTAACATTGGCCCATATTAACCTGACATTCCTGGTGAACTGTTTCACATATCCTTGGGATATATTCCAAGTCCATCTGAGTAACATCCCTTGGAAAGTGATTGGTAAGAGCTGAACTCTTCAAGAATATTGGGGGCAAATCAGGGGGTTGTAGTCACTTCTTACTTTCAACACAACAACCTCTCTGTCCTTAAAAGGGCACAGAAAAGCCATGTTGTATTCTGACCGGACAATCGTTTCAGTCTAAAGTTTTGCAGGGTGGAGCCTCCTGATGTGTAGCCATGGAATTGGCCAAGTCCAGCTGGTTTACAAGCACAGGAAACATAACTTAAGGCTCTGCTATTGCTGACTTAAAGCTGCTCACCTGGAGCTTCTGACTCTCACTTTAATGAGCATGTTTGACAATCTGCTTTTTTTGAGGACCTCTGTACTGCCAGTTTCCATGATCACAGAGAAAGAAACATTTTTAAAGGTTAACACTGTGCGACCTATCATCAAAATTGTATGTTTTAAGGCCCACAAAATTACACTAACAGCCTAAATGAAAGAAAATGATACTGTTTTCAGCTGTAATTGTTGCTCTATAAACTTGGCCGTCGATTTTGCATCTCCCTTCACTTTCACTCAGTTGATTGGTGGAAACTTTTGACTCTTTTCAAGCTTTCGGGACCTATTTTTTTTGCCGAAGTGTCTTGACGAAAGGTAATTTATTTGTAGATGTCAGATAGATGTGGCTCTAAGGAAGTCAAATGAGCTCTTTTTGGCTCCAAATCAGTCAAAAACAGTCATTAAGATTTGAGTTTCGTCAGCGCGGACGGACACTTTTCATCACTCCCGCAGCTGAAAGGCATCCAACAGGTTTGTCAAATTCTAGAGTTTCAGATATTTATGAAATCCACTCGATCCCCAATCACTCAGAGCACCTCAGGGTGACATTGTGGGATATCTGAGACTCCTGCACGACTTTGCTGTGTGTGCCGGTGTGTGCGTGCATGCAAGCGGTTTAAATGAGTGCACCAAAGAAGTCCATACTATATGATACTTGTGGCAACTAATGGATCAATTTCCTGATATGTGTGTGCAGGAGTTTGATTTTGGAGGTTTGAGGGGGGAAAGTTTTTTGAGTGGGAACCTTATACCCACCCGGTTTTGGATCCTTCCACCCTCCAAAAAGTGAAGTTGCTGATGCAGCATCGTGACTTATCTGGGATGCATCTGCAATGCTCTGAAACATTTATGAAACACAGCAAAGTTGTATGAGATTACACAAAACTGCTTTACTAATTACTTCTGTGTGCATATGTAGGGTGGGGCATTTATATAGCTCAACTCTTTTCTGTACTTTTCAGGCTGGATAAATTTAGAAATCCATGCACATTTTCTGCCTCTGTTTCTGCTGAGTAACACACTAAAGCCCTCTCTGAACCCGCTCTTCCCTCTCTCGCTTTCATCAGTCCAGGACAAGCCCGACATGGCAGCGGTGCCCTTGGCCTTGGAGAACCGCAACTGTGTGCTGATCCGCAGGGACTTGGTGGCTCTGCCTGCAAGCCTCATCAGCCAGATCGGCTACCGCTGCCACCCCAAGCTCTACACTGAGGGGGACCCCGGGGAGAAGCTGGAGCTTGTAGCTGGTAGGCACGCACATAGTCACACATGCAGCCACTTGCACACATTAACTCTGCCACATGTGGAGAAGAACCTCCACGGAAATGAATTGTGTATGCATGCTTTGCAAAATTTAGATCATCTAAAATTAAAGAGGGTTAAGTTAAATTAAAATGACTGAATTGTCCTGGGCCTAGGAAAACTTTAAAGCTTCCATGTTGGTTATAAAACAGGCTAAAGTCAATACAAAATCTCTTTATGACCTACAAGAGCAAAATACACAATAAGTCCCAGGATTGATTATTTGTATACGGTGCTATTTAAAGTCTGAAACTGCTTCTCAGGGGTACAGTAACACTGTAACACTGTGTCCTGACTAAATGTGAGGGTCAGTTGCATTGACCGCCGTCGACAATACATCTGTTCATAATTTCCATTAATACAGCTGAAGAGAAAGGCATGAAGTACGTGTTGACATACTACGCAGGTCACTCTGACAGTGCTGTTCCCTCTCTTGCATTCATCAGTTCAGGACAAGGGAAAGCCCTTGATGATTTAAGTGAAAGTAAATCATTTCACTTACTAAAAGAGGAATGCTCCTCCATTTCCGCTACGGTTAACAAATTTGCAAGCTCTGCTGATTGGGAAAAGTCAAAGAAAAGCAAGAAAATCCCTCCTTCATCTGGTCAAAATAGCTCTTTCCTTGCTCCTTGTCCACATTGGCTCTCATGATGGAGGGAAAAATAGAGATGGGTATTGTGGCAAAAACTTTGCACAGCATCACGCCACCTCACTCAGTTAGGACACTCGCATATGATTTAAAAGGACTGTGAGGAGTTTCTGAGTAATTACAAAAAAGTCTCACTTTTAGATATATGCCTGATCGAAATACACACTTTAAGATGAGTTTTATAGCATGAAAATAGGTTATATATAAATGCTATTCCCTAGCTTTGGGTCGGACAGGGCTGGACTGACCTGGATACTCAACTTCGGGAACAAGACAATTAAAACTAGAGCAAATTTATATTATTAGGACACGTCTTAGAGCACCGGGCTGTAAGTAGCGATATATAGCCGGCTACAAAACTACGATACTACGTTTTCCAAAACTTGCTTGTTGTCACACATCAATATCTTCCGTTACGTAACTACAAAGAGATACATTGCCTCGTCGCTTTGCATCCTGTAAGTTGTTAAAAAAAGAAGTTGTAAAGCAATGCAGAGTTCTGAGGAAGGTCCGAGCTGCATTCATTAGCATCACAACAAACACATGCATTGGCTTGGGTCACGTCTTTTGGTGCGTTCCAGTTATAGTCAGAAGTAGGAATTTCTTAGTTACGAGTAGGAAACTGCAACTGGAACGTCCCCCGAAGTCGGAATTTCCTACTGGGAACTCGGTGAAACCTCACCACCCCCGAGTTGACAATCGAAGATGGATGCCCCCAGTGTGAACAGTTATTTAGCTCCTGTAATAACCAATTTATTTGCACTTCTGACTGGGGTGTGTCGCTCTAGATCAGCTGTATACATAGTATTGTTAGACTTATATTTACAAACTAGCTAACAACAGCTAACGATAGCCTGGTAGATCGGCATGTTTTTTTCCGACTTCAACTGGAACGTCGATAAATCGGAGATGATGTCACTCCCAGTTCCGAGGTTACTGGAATGCAGCATTTTGACGGTCGCCGCGCATGCTCATGGGTAGCAGAGTCTTAATGTTGCCGGTACAACCAGTGCATTAGGACACAATGTGATGTTGTGTTGAATCAGCCTTCTCCTTTACAGTTCACACTCCAGAGATTCTTCAAGAATTTTGGATATTTGAAGTTTTCATTGAAAATACCCTCAGTAAGGTACACAAACAAATCAGTACAGAAATAAAACACAACACTCCGTCTGCATGTTTGCAAAAATGACCACAAACCGGAATTCTTTTACATCAACATAAAAATCAAGGGAGAGCTAGCCTTTCGTTTAAAATGAGTGACAGGACAAGGTCACATCAAGCTTTGTTCATCCTACAACATAATCGGCAAGAATTTTGACAAGGAGCCCTGCTTTTTACCAAAGTCAGGATTCTTAAATTAGACTTAAATATTATCTCACCTGATTATCCCATTGTGTGTGGTGTGCTAAGAGTCATTTTATCCCCACAAATGTCTCAGAAGAGGATCAGTGGTGCCCTGGTTGGAAATTTGTATTTAAGTGCAATGCAGTAAAACTCAACTAGCTGTTACACAAAGCCCAAAGCATGGTCATTATCTGTATCAGATGATCTCACTGATGGGTGACTGGTATCGGCAACATAGAGCCTGATAAGGACATGGGTTTCATTTTGCTCAGGGATAAAAATAAAAAAAAATGTGGAAGTTAACTCAAGTTTGGATCACATTTAGAGCAAAAAATAAATCAAATTCAATGAAACAAATATTGATAAAGAAAAAATTCAAAAAGTCATACCTAAGGAAGAAATAATGGCAAACAGTACAAAATACAATTAAATAAAATTACATTTGGAAAACCATAAATATGAACAACAACAAAACATTCCTAGTGTTATCAAAAACAGCCTTGATATATATTTTAATCAACAGGAAATACAGTCATTAATTGAATATGTTGAACAACATAGACATAAAGACAGATAAAGAACATCTGGGTAAAGCCAATAAATATTTGATAAGATTTGAAAAAATGAAGAAATTCATACACAACCAAGAAATGTACACAAAAAATAGAAAAAGCCTGAAGAAAAACATTGTTTTGCAATAAAAATTCGTAAGCATTTCGTAGCATCAAAAAATGAAGATGTGATTTTTCAAAATCATAAGAATTTAATGCTTTACCAAGAAATGCAAATATTTTAAAGTAATATAATAAATTAGACATATGCTAAACTGAATGAAAAATAATAAATATAATCAGTAAAAAAACTTTTATCACAGGGACAGGAAGGGAAATTTAAGTTAATAAAAAACAGTAAGTATTGTTAACTTAGCAAAAGAAGTGATACAATTAGTAAAAGATGAAACACCTTTACCGAACGTATGACCCAGTTTATCCTGGACTCTGATTGGCTGATAGAAAAAGCTTTCAACCCGCGTCACTGTGATGATCTTTGAGGCGCTGCGGAGTCTCACTGCAGAGATTGAGGACTGTGACAGAAGGACGACCATCTCTGCAGTGATCATCAATCAGACCTTTATGTTGGGGCGGCGAGACAGAAGTCACTCTGGGGTAAAAAGCATATGACAGCCTGCCGCCAGTTTGCCAAATGGCCCTTGCAGGCCTCTGAGAGCATGAGGAAAAGGATTATTTGGTATGATGAGACGTAAAAGAAAGAAGCCAATGTCTTTGGTGTGACTGCCAGATATTGCTCTTGGCAGTCAGAGCAGAAACTTTCAAAGAGACCCGGTGCTGCTCGACATGTACCCGCTTTAATTCCCACAATGGAGCATGACAGAGAGTTTAATCAGTTTAGCATCGGGTTGTTTCTGGCCAAAATAATGCGGTCTGAAAGCTTCCAAGTAAACTTTATGGACAGAGTACGACCCTAAGATAACAACACGTGGACATGCAGTTAGTAATCAATCAAAAAAGCATCAGATTCAATTGGATTATCGTGTAATTATATTAAAAACAGAATAACACTGATTGAAAATGCAAGAAAGAGAGAACAAAAAGGTCACAGAGATGTTTTAAGAGGTATTAAATGGAGCCCACTTACTTTCTGATGGTTTTCCTGCCTTCATGTTCAATTTCTTCTCAGTTTTACGTAACTGCTGTTGTCAGCCGATGCAGCCGTAACTCCAAGAAACAGTAAACAAAGTTGGTTCAGTGTTTTGTTTTGTTTTTTTAGCCACTTATTTGTGGGTTTGACCTCAAGAGTCAGGGTCAAGTATGCTCTTGTCAACATGTTAAGGGAATTTTTTATGCTTGTAAAAGAGACTGAAATGAATATGGCACTGTCTCTGTCCTGTAGCTCTCTCTGTTGTGGGTGTTAAAGCTAGTTGGAGCCTAAAGATGGAGCAGCCTTTAAAAAAGTACACTGAAATTATATCCTATCAGTGAAATGACTGCAGGATGTGATTGTGCAGTTGACCTGAGTGAGAGTTAGGGCTGGGTATTTCCAGCAAACTTATGATACAATATGATAGACCTGTGCATCTTAAGTAGTCTCACATTTCGATTCAGTTATCAATGATTCAATTTAATTCAATATCAAATGCAACACAGTGAGCCGTATCCTTGATTTCCTATATTACTGCACTAGACAACTTTTTATAAAATATAGAGAGATACCCATTCAGATAGATATGAACTTTTTGGACTAATAAGAAATGGCCTTTGAGATCAACTAAGGCACAAATGTCTTTTCATTGTCAACCAACGTCAGTTCATTTCATGTCTTATCTTCAGATTCTTGTTTTTTCTTTCTCAGAAATGAAACTGATACTGCAGTTTAGCAACAGCCTCCGCAACATTAAAAGATCACTGACTGTTTCGGCACTGATGCATCGATTAAAAGATTATTTTTGACAGCCCAACTGTACTCAAAGCAGATTCAATATACTTCAGTGCATATCCAGCACTTGATTGGATGATTGTCCCGTCAATGACATAATTACTAACCAATCAGACGATGTTGTAAGTGGGCACTGCTGCTGTGGCGTAAATTAGCAAATGTAAGCAGCCTTGTTGTATAAACTTGTATATCATTTTATTCAGAAATACTTTCAGGGTTACTTTTTTCATTAAACAAAGAAATGTGGTCTTGAAATAATAAAACTACTGCTAAAGTTGTCAGCATTGAAGCTAATCTCTGTACAAGCAGTCACTTCCTGCTGTCATCTCGGTGTTGCTTGTTCCTCTTCCTGCTCCAAAGGACTCTGATTGGTCTGTCCCACTTTTGGCCGCTCACAATGGTTATAGATCGGAGCTTGGTGAAATGGAGCTGCCTGATTACAGAAATTGAATCAGGCAGATCCAGCTGCTTTGCAAATTGTCAGAATTGTGGACATTAGCTTTGTCTCGATTAGAATCGAAGTGAACTATTGTTCTTTTTCTGCAATTGCAAAAAAAGAGCAAAAACACAGTTTCAAGAATTCTACAACTCAAGAGTCTTGACCTGTCTATGGCTGTTTGAAGAGTCCTCACTTAGTGTCCGTGTCTTTGTGAAAAGTGCTTTAGAAATAAAGTTTGTTGATTGATGAAACTTCAGGTCCTCAAAGGTCTTAGAAGTAAATTAGAATTTGGAACACTGGCTCCTTCACCTTCTGTGCTGCCTCCTTGATAACATGATCCAAGTTGTATTTAACAACTACTTTTACGTAATTTGGTGCTATATTAATTCTGTAGAATCTATGTCTTTATATCTACACTAATGGAGTTTCTTACAATACTGCGATGTTATGTTTTTTGAGCACAGGTGTACTGTGTGGATTTCAGCCAAGTGCCATTCAGAAATGTAAGATTATAGAGGTGTAATGAAATGGTCAACTCAGGTAACGATACGAAATATGAAACAGGGCTCATGATACAAAATAAAGATTATAGAAAATCCCCAACAGTAGGAAGTTGTGCAAAAATCTCATTTTCTTTATTTTCTTCCTAATGCAGACAAACAAAAAATATTGCTGCATCAGTACAAAATAAATGCTCTTTGAAAAAAAACAAAAATGTAGTTTTTACCCTTTTATTTGGACTACAGTGCACATACAAACATAAAATCTCAATAAAAAGTGCTTTGTTGTTGTAACAATCAGGATAAGTACATTCTTGAATGAAACAGAAAACAAATAGCAGTCTCAGAGCTGCAGTTTAGACCTATAAATGTCTGAACTGTGAACTATAATATTTAGCCTATAACAGTGCATATACTTCTGATCTTCAAGTATGATCAAAGTCTGTCAACTCAACAGTAGATGCAAAAATCAAATATTGTTTTTTATGCAGACTTACACAAACATACAGTTGCTGCCTGTCTCCAGTTCAGAGTAGTTGGTAGTTGTACTCGCAGCAGTATACGGCGAACTGTAGCAGCATATTTTGCACACAGTTGTTGTTTTGTCCACAGTCTTCTCACCGTTCTCTCGTCTTTTACATGGGAAGCCAAAACTGGTCCACACAACTGATTTATTTGACGAAGGAGCGTCAGCTAATTCCCTGACCTTGTCTTCCTCCATATTGAAGCCAGTGTTTTGCTACGGGAGGCGGGGAGGGTAAAAAATCACCAGTCGTGCGCAGCGCCCCTTCGCGTTTTTTATTTGGTGCTATTATTTCGTGCGTCTTTGAATTTTATTTTGTCATGTTTTTATTTCGCGAAATTTCATGGAAGGAAATTTTGTAACACCCCTATTAGATTATATGATAGTGAAAAATGAATATATGCTTGGTAGTTTTTTTAATACTATCACACCAAGACTTGTGCTGTGGTTACAGTGCATTTTCAGCCTGATGTGTTGATATTAGAAGTTGTAATCCATTTTTCTTGTCTCATGGGCTTAGTCCATGCTTTTATAAGGAACTTGTTGAAAGTGTTTCTCTGAATCAGTGCAAAACAACTGCCTTTTAAGGCTCATTTAGTAATATAAAAGTAAGAGCAGAAATATCAAACATAATTCATAAGTTGAGATATTTAACCAGTTGGCAGGAAATTGATTGTGATAAATCACACCTGTTTATTTTTTTTAATAGCTCCACTTCAAAAGATACTGCAACTTACAAACTTTATAAAAGTAGTGATAGCCCAGTAAGATACCAGAAAACTGATGTGAACAATCAAAGGAGATTTCATTAATATCTGATTCTGGGTGTGCCAGTAGTCTGGTGGTTATGTCCATGTACCGACCCGTGTAGGCTGTCGCCTCACACACGAGGCCCAGGTTCAGATCCAGGCCAGTACACTGTGTCATCTGCTGCCCTCTTACTCTCTTTTCAGCTCAATACGCTGTCTCTCTGCTCCAGCAATAAAAGCTAGAAAAATATATGTCCAGAAAAAGGCCAGCTCTTCCTTGTTTTTTTATTTTTCTTTTAACTCAAAAGTATGCTCAAGTCATTTTCACTGTGGTGGAAAATTTTTATTCAAGAGTTCTGTGCAGCTTAGTTCAGGCTTCTTTACTAAAAACAAATTCAATGTACCTTTTTCTCTGATTTTTTTTACTTACTTTTAGGTGTCAAACCAAATTTCTACGTCCTACAGTTCAATCAGAAGAGCCAGAAAGCCTCATTTGTGCACAATGATAACCAAACATTTCCTTTGTAGAGACATTCCTCGAGATCCCTCATTTGCTTTTTTCACATTGACAGATCTTCCATTTTTCTCAAAGATGTGCTTTATTCAAGCATATCTGTTAGAAGACACGGCTTTTTGTTTAGGTGTGATGTACTTATTCTAAGCAGTCCTTTCAAGTAATAATGTTTAGAAAGAAGCCGTCTAAAAGCCACAACTATATCCCAGACTGATGACACAAATCAACATCACAAAGAGCTTGTGTTGAATACTCCTGTTAGTGTTTTTTTTTTCGCACAAAATGTCAATTAAAACATGTGTTGCCACTTTAAATACAGTGTGGATTGTGTTGATTGCAGTAAAGGGGAGATAGAGAATTGATGGTTGAGCTACATTGTCTGTTACAGATAATTTAGAGATAATCAGTCCAGATAGGAAAAGTCAGCGCTGACCTGTTTTTCATTTGTTGTTGTGCTGGTGTTTGCTTTGATTATTGTCAGAAGCATTATTCCACCTATAACAAGACTATTTGGAGTCTCTGTCCTCTTAAAGTATGTTCCAGATAAGAGAAAGGTTGTCATAAATCCTCAATAAGGCCATGTTTACATGACGTTTTCACCAGAAATGGAAAGGTTTTTCCTTTGCATATTCAAAAATGATCCACGTCCACATGGAGATGCGAGAATGACCGAATACGCTGTAGTGTGCATGCCAGGCCAGTAGATGGTGATGTAGGTTTGTCGAGAGACAGCAGTGTTACAATACACGTAAGAAGAAAAGCTTTTCACAAACTACAATGGCGTTTGGATGAATGCAGACACAGGAGTTTCTTGTCTTTAGTCTGGATAACAAACTGAGCACAGTGAGCAGCACACATTTGTCGCTCAGCAGAGTTTCAGGAGTTTGCAGATTCAGGCACTTCGGGCACCGTTATCGTGTAGACAGGAGGTGAGAAAGCAATGAAAACTCTGTTTTCTACTGAAAATAGGGTCATGTAGGGGTGCTGGTTTGGCGTAGTGGTTAGCACCCCATGTACATGCTTCTGCCAGTCCAGGTTCGAATCTCGAATGTGACCAGTTTGCAGAGTGTCTTCCCCTGCTCTCTCTCCCCCTTTCACAAGCCTATCCACTGTCTCTCTCCTATCAATAAAGGCACAAAATGCCCAAAAATATACGTTAAAAAAAAAAAAATAGGGTCATGTAAACAGGCCCTAAGCTTTGTTCTTTAACCTGGGTAAAAGTTAAGTCCCTGTCCTGCACATGAAGCTTTTTGCCTGTCTGTCATAGATCCGTCTGCTGCTGAGCAGTAACATGATATGCTTATAAATTATCTTCCACTAAAACTGGCAGTACAGGCCTTGGTAATATATAAAATGGCTGGTCTGATAGATCAAGGATCCACTGGTGATAGCAGTATTCATGTTCATATTCATGGAGCATTTAAATATCAATCGCATTTTAAGACATTTTTCTAAACAGGCTGTAAAGTTGTGTATTAAGGCCAAAATACACATCTTTGCCTCATATAAAGTCATCAAGGTGTGGACACTTGGGGTACTACAGCTCTTGCTACAATACATATATATGACATTGTGTGTATACTGATGGGGGCAGCTCATTTATTTTATTTTATTTAACTTTATTGTATTGTATTGTAGTGTATTTAGCCATTTATTTGTTGTTTGTTTGGTATTCCTCTTTATATGAATGTGTTTTGGTAAACTGAAAATGTATAAATGAAGTTTAAAAACAGAAGTTTTTAGAGCCAGGCAGTGAAGATGTGAATTAAGATCATAAAAGAGAAAAATCTATGAGCACTGAAAGTATCCAAAAATAAATTTTCACTCAAACAGAATCGTACTTACCAAAGAGTCAGAACTAATTAGGGATGCACAAAAAGAAGATTTTAGACTGTGAAGAACTAGACTTCACAGCAAGCTGCCAAAGCAAAGAACATAAGATTGTCTCTTGGGCTAATTCTATTAATTCTAGTTCTGTGCCCCCTGTCATTGCTCATGCCAGAGCAGTAGTTGAAATAAAAATTAAACTTAAACTTGTGATTGAGTCCTTAAAATGTGTTTCACCTCCATGTCGTACAACTGCTTTGAAACATTTATCTGCATATTTTTACTGTGATTTTTTTCAATGTGTGTTTGCAGCATTGCAGACATGAAGAAAGAGAGCACCATGAGCGGACACAACGTGACAGAAAAACCTCGTCAGACGATGTTTTTCCACTTTTGTTAGTTTCACACAGTTATTAAAAAGTCCCTTCACCTCATCAAATGAAGATCACCTGATGTGACGGCAAAAAAAGAGGAAACTTTTGCCAGCAAGATCTCGATTAAGTGCTGCAAAAAAGACTTTTGAAAGTCTAAATAATTATTTCCTTCCATGAATTTCCATCAACATAGCATATACCGTAGTTATTTCAGTCTCTTTGTCTCTTTTCAGTGTGTAATGCATCATCACTGCTCCACCTGTCATTAAGACCTCACTCCTCAATATATAGTAATCAAGATTATAATTCTATTATAAGGTCACTTCTCCAGATAATTGCACAAATTAGTACCTGTAAAATGATTTTTTTTTTGCCTGAATTATCCATCTATTCAAAGAACAATCCTTTATTTTCATCCAAAGTTACAGAAACACAGAATCAGTCTGCGCGAATTAATGAGTAGATGTTTTTATCAGTGAATTTAAACTTTAATAATACTGGTAATCACTGAGAAAGAATTTGAAAACATTCTAAAACATATTGAAATAAATTCAAAAATAAACTGACTGTGTTGTTAAATGTCTTAAAAAGCAGAGAAATAATAGTTTCATGCTCTTCATGGAAACATCCCCAATGGATTTAGCTGTAAAATTGCAAATATCTATATACTCTATGCAATGAACATGTTGTTTTTGCTGCAACAAGTATAATTTATAAGTAAACAGCCTTTAATGCATTTCCTAAGTCCAATGTTTGTGCATTAAAATAATTATATTTATGGACAGATGTTGTGCTCTGGTCAGTAAGTTTGTTAACTGTGAGTTTAAGTGATACTGCTATATAAAAAATAAAAATTAAAAAAATCATGATACAAATTTAACTCCACAATGCCAACCCCTAGAATCAATTCATGATTTCTGTAAATCAATTTTCATACATCCTTTTTAAAAACACACTTCCTGTTATTTAAAATCCATTTAACCGTCACAGAAAACTGATTTTCTTTCGTACATCCCTCCAGCTCCAGCAGATGTATATCTCAAACTCATCTGATTGTTCTTTTCTGTGTCATGTCACATTATGAAGCCTTTTAATGCACTGTAGACAGAAGCAGGTCCTGAAGTAATGACATCTTTGATAACGAAAAAGGGAATCTTTTTATTCAGGAATCAGTTTGAATCTGAAATCCTGACCCTCCCATTGACTGACACTCCAACTGAACACCCGTTTATCTCAATAATGTTGTCAGGAGCACAACAATTCAACTTAAGTTGACCTGTTTCTTTTATAGTGACTGTTTATTAGTTCTCAGACGGATGTGAAACAAGAAAAGTGATATTTATTCTTTAGAAAATGGCAATTTGATTAATTTAAGTGGACATTTGGTGATGATGTAAACCATTATTGTACATTTGTTTATTCTGCCAGTATTACAGCCAACTTATTACCAGTTTGTACTTCTAAAATGTCAGCTGTAAATATCTGCAAATGAATCATATCTCCAGTGTTGGCATCCTATTTTAGGCACTAATCTGCTGATGCTAGAGGTGTAACGAAATTTCGTGCCATGAAATTTCGCGAAATTAAAAATGACGAAATAAAATTCAAAGACGCACGAAATAAAAGTACGAAATAAAAACGCGAACCACTGAGACTGGTGATTTTATTACCCTCCTACCCTACCGTAGCAAAACAAAATGGAGGAAGACGAGGTTGAGGAATTAGCTGACGCTCCTTCGTCAAATAAATCGGATGTGTGGACCTATTTTGGCTTCCCACGTAAAAGACGAGAGAACGGTGAGAAGATTGCAGTCAAAACAGCAACTGTGTGCAAAATATACCGCTACAGTTTGCTGTATACTGCGACGAGTAAAACTATCATGATGTACCACTTACAACGCCACCACAAAGAGAAGCTACTTGAAGATCAGAAGTATATTCACTGTTATAGGCTAAATATTATAGTTCACAGTTCAGACATTTATAGGTCTAAACTGCAGCTCTGAGGACTGCTATTTGTTTTCCTTTTCATTCAAGAATTTAGCTATCCTGATTGTTACAACAACAAAGCACTTTTTATTGAGATTGTATGTTTGTATTTGCACTGTAGTCCAAATAAAAGGGTAAAAACTACAGTTTTGTTTTTTTTCAAAGAGCATTTATTTTGTACTGATGCAGCAATATTTTTTGTTTGACTGCATTAGGAAGAAAATAAAGAAAATTAAATTTTTGCACAACTTCCTACTTTTGGAGATTTTCTATAATCTTTATTTTGTATCTTGAGTATTTTGTATCGTGAGCCCTGTTTGGTATTTCGTATCGTCTCGCGAGTTGACCATTTTGTTACACCCCTAACTGTTACTGATATTGTTCTGATAATTTTGTGCATCCCTAGTCAATTTTGATGGACCTGTTGCGGAGGTTGTCAGGGGTCCTGTTGGCCAACCCTAAATGCTGCTTGTGTCACACTTGTTTCTGACTCTTTTTAACCTAAAAAACAGGCTTTTAAAAGGACTTTCTTCTTTGAGCCTGACAAACAAATACAGTTTTATTTTATTTCCTTAATCATTAAGAATGGCTGATTTAATGACTTCTTTTTTACTGCCTTCTAGTCTTTATCTTTTATGAGACTATATTAGCTGTGAGGCTTTCTTCTTCTCCATAAAAAGACCAATAAAACACAAAGAGGCTGATTTAGACCAAATAAGAGGGAACAATTTGTGAGAATCAGAATTTCTTTGGTAATTTACCCTTTATTCTGTCCTTCTCCAGGTACACAGGTGTTCATGACTCGAGGCCAGCTGATGAACTGTCACCTCTGCGCTGGGATAAAACACAAAGTCCTGCTCCGCCGCCTGTTAGCCACCTTCTTTGACAGGTGAGAGGCACTCACAGTCAAAAAAAAAAAAAAAAAAAGCAGCACAGTTTGTGTTGAAGGACCTACAGTAAGATCTGTGTTTGTGTATGACTCCAACACTGCTGCTGTCGTAACAAAGCAACTTTCACACTCCATCTGTGGCCGTGTTGTGCAATGCGGTTAGTCGTGTGTGTACTCCAGTATGTGTGTGTGTGTGTGTGATCTCATGTAAATCTACTGTCATGTGCCTGCTGCTGACTGCGCCCCCTGGTGTTCACCCTGCAGAAACACTCTAGCCAATAGCTGTGGGACAGGGATCCGATCCTCTACTAGTGACCCAAGCAGGAAACCCCTCGACAGCCGGGTCCTCAACGCTGTCAAACGTAAGTGCTCATATCTGATTATGCAAACAAGCCCTTGTTCCAAAGTAGCTGGGACATGGAGGTAGAATGTGGGAACAAAACAAAACAGTCATTAGCAAATCCTTTCTAACATCTGTTATTCAAACTGGATAAAGATAAGACTGTTAAATGTTTGACACCAGTGAGCTTTTTTTTTTTTAATGTTCAAAGTCTCTGAATTTGATGCCAGTAACGTGGTGCAAAAGCAGTTGGGACAGTGCTATAAGAACAGTGTAGAGGTTAAACCAAAATCAAGCTGATAGGTTGATTGTAGCAGGTGATATAACAATGTATTCGTGCAAAAGAAGTATTTTCCAGATGTTGGTGGCCAGGCAGTTTCATCCTTGTGCTCGCCTCATGTATGTAGCACCTTGTTCTTCATGCAGGCGGTCTTGGTTTAGCTTTAGAAGTTCAATCCCTCACTATCTACTCCTCCTTTTGAGGGTATTCCCTGTCATATACCAATAAAACGGGCATGAAAAGGCCAAAAATTGGGGTGCTGGTTTGGCGGAGTGGTTAGAGACCAGGCACCCCATGTACATGCTTCCGCTGTGACCAGTTTGCAGAGTGTCTTCCTCAACTCTCTCACCCCCTTTCCCAAGCCTATCCACTGTCTCTCTCCTATCAATAAAGGCACAAAATGCCCAAAAAATACATTAAAAAAAAGTCCAAAAATTAAACAAAAGAAATCCTGTCATTTATGATCAACAGTGGTATAGGGCTCTTTTTGAAAAACCAACAGTCTTTGAACAATTCCAAGAAATTTTAAACTTCCACCATAAACACTTCATAATATTCGAAGCACTTAAGATTCTGCAGAAGTCTACAAGGCGGTGCTTAAACCAGTATTGAATGCCTGTGACCCTCTATTTCTTGGGCGTCATCATGTTATGGATGTTACAACATTGGTTTGGGAACTTTGTTGAAATTCATTGTCAGTAAACACAGCATGTTGCGCATCTACTGATGCAACATATTTTCTAAATGATGTCTGGTAATATTTCACAAAATGTTGATCATCACGTCAGAAGAAAAAAGGGTTGGCGCTTCCTGCTTGTATTTCAGCTCTAAATATTTGTGCAATTTAAGAATCAACCTCAGCTCAAGTTTACATGTTTTTTTCATCCTTTTGTTAAGACTTTAAAGTGGGTTGTTAGAACCGAAGTTTTCGGTCCAAACTTTAGTAATCAACTTAAAAACTTGTAGTTTATTAGTTTTTTTTTGTTTTCTCCATATCTGAGGACTGCACTGTGCTCTCAAAATGGCATATAAATCTTTCTTTTACAGGAAAAGGATGTTGTACATCTGAATAAATGTAGGCTAAAATGAGAAGGGTATTATAAGCATATTGGATATCTACAAAAATCCATTAACCTTGCTGCTCCTATAATTATATTATGGGGAAAAGCATGCAAAGCAAAAACCATATATCAGCAACATCCAGGAGCATGATTGTCTTCCCTGGAAATGGACCTATCTCAGCTGGATGAACAAAGTGGAAAAGTGTGCTGTGTTTGGTGTAAAATGTGTCTTTTAAACAAAGACCTCCTTAGTGCTGTTGATTGAGCATGTGCACAAGTTCTAATCTGGGCTCAGGCTCTTTGCAAAGTGTCCATCCCCCATGTTTGAAGAAGAAAAAGCCCCCCCAAAAATAGGCCTTGTTACAACTGAGGGGTACGTGCAGGTTTTGGAGCAGCATGTGCCTCCATCCAGATGTTTTCCTTTATAGTGACGTCCCTGCTTTTTTCAGGAATACGATTCTATGACCCATTCATGAGACACACAGCGTAATTTTACTTGAGCTTGAGTTTTGGCACAAGAATGGTCCACAGCAGTCCAAACCTGTTTCCTGTCAAATGGTCCAGTATGTTGTGCAAAATACAAAAACTGAACAAGTGTACTGTTAAGAGACTCACATTGAGTAGTAAGCATAAATCTCGACTAAGTGTAGTATTTCAATACATGGTGTCTTTACTCTCCAGAAGTGTAACACAGGTAAATATGCTCCTGTCCCAACTCATTTTGGAATGTGTTGCTGGCATCAAATTCAGAGTGTGTTTGTATTCTTACCAAAATGAACTTTGCTTCCTGAAATATCTGTTTTTGTGCTGTATGAATACAAATAAAGGTTGAAAATACTTGACAAATTTTTTTAATTGTCTTATTCTCACACATATGCTTTGTCCCAACTCTTTTGTAATTTAGGGTTTGTAACTGTAATGATATTCAAACACACTTTAACGATTTTCATTTGTCTTCTTTTTTCAGTCTACTGTCAAAACTTCAACCCTAACTTCAAGGAGAGTGAAATGAATGTGATCGCCGCTGACATGTGCACAAACGCGAGGCGCGTCCGTAAGCGATGGCTCCCCAAGATCAAATCCATGCTTCCAGATGGCATGGAGGTGTACCGCGCAGGGATGGGCATGGGTGCTGCCGCCGCCGTGGGCCTGGGCTTGGCACTGGGTGCCCCTCAGCCAGGTCTGCCCCTCCCCTTCGAGCATGATTTTAAGTCCTTAGAGCAAAGGTTGTACCCAGACCGTAAGGACCCTCTCAGGACTCATCAGCCTCTGACGGAGGGCAGCCCTGGGTCAGGAGGAGCCGGAGCAGAGGCTGAGGGAGAAGGTGACGGAGTAATCCACGAGGAACAGGAGGAAGATGAGGATGAAGCTGGGTTAGAGGGGGTGGATGGATCGCTCGGGGCACCATCTTTGATCCCGGGGGCTGAGGCGGGGGG
Organism: Scarus forsteni; assembly: GCA_036419115.1. NCBI lineage: Eukaryota > Metazoa > Chordata > Actinopteri > Labriformes > Labridae > Scarus > Scarus forsteni. Next base: position 11,357,197 of record JAZDUH010000359.1, on the reverse strand, counting down.
TTGTGGCGATACGCCTCCCGAGCAGGAGGCGGAAAATTTTGGACAAGGTTTGAGGGTGAATGGACAGTGAACGCCTCCCTCACGTTGTGAAATCTGTTTAACACTGCTTTTCTTTTTGCTTGCTCTCTTACTCTAACATCTCGCCCACCACTCTTTCTTCTTCTCCGTGCTTCCTCGACGGGAATTTTTCAGCACAAAAAGCAGCGCTCTTAGGTCTTAATATACAGGAATTTATGTCTCACATGCATGCGCACACGTGTGCTTGTGTACACACTTACACGGTGATAGAAACCCAGGCAGGAGAAGGAGGCACAGGCATGGCATTTACACAGCGAGAAAACAAGCCTCCACCCTGTTCTCCGTATATTCTGTGTTTACTCGGTATTTCTGCACCCGCAGCGATTTCACAGAGGCCTGATAGCAGAACAAATGGCTGAATGATTCATCCCTTCAGTTCAATAGAAAAGCAGTAGCTGCTTCACATGCACTTTATGGTGTGTGTGGTGTTATGGTTTAGTGAAATGATTACATTTCTTGGAAAGCTGAGTCTTAAAATAACCTCTGTAACCTTGAGGAGAGCTGAGCAGAGACATGCTCAAGTAGGACTGGGCAATATGAATTACATCTCAGTATATTTTAGTTGAGAGGTAGAAACTGTTGTACCTTGATATAGATATTTCTTTAATAAAACCAACAAATAAAAAACTATGAACTTTAATATTGAAGTTCCCTTTGTTCCTAAAAACCAGGTCCTAGACATACAATAAAGGGCTGACACACTGTCTTTGTGGGCCAAAACACTTGCGTCATTATTGTTTATTATTAGGCTGTCAAAATTTTACATTTTTATTCATTTATTTTTTATATTTGCCAACAACATTGTGTCTATAAATGACATATATTCACAAAAAGGAAGGTCTCAGAGATCAGTAAGTGAGTAAACTTTAGTCTTTTTTACCTGAAGAGAGAGAGAGAATATTTTTTAAATTGCACAAATATATTTGCAACATTTCGGAAGGAGGGTGGAACTTGTAAATGTTGTCTACGTATTTGCAGAGCTTACCCTTAAACTCTGCCGGGTAAATATGTTAGCTCTATTGACGGCAGGTAAAAGGTTTCTATTTTAGTCAATAAGAGTGCTTCCACCAGCTCCACTGCACTGTGTCTCTGCTTCATCTCAGCTCTAGCAGTCCAGAGTCCTCGTAAGCAGATGTGCAGAGCTTCTGTTACTGCTTGATGCCCACAGCGCTGCACATCAAATTAGCATGGAGCAGACTGAGACAGGGAGTCAGACACCAAAGCTGCATTAAACTATACGTTTAATCTTCAGAATGATATACAAAATTAGTTTTTAGTTGCAGTTTTATTTCATGTCTTACTGTAACTACGACGATTTATTGCCCAGTGCTACTCACAAGGCAGATTTCCTTTGTGCGACCTCATATTGAGTACGTACAGATAAATAACAAAGCTTGTATTGTATTTTTAAAGGTTGTGTCCTTTGTTAAGGCCGTTTAGCTGAACAAATTTGTTTTCCATTTAATTGCATTCTTGCGGTAAAGATTAGAAAAGTTTTTCCATGAATCCTAAATACTTCCCCACAATCTAACAAATAATCAGTCACATGGAGTTGTTTCTTCATGCATTTAACACCCCAAGAAAAATCGGATTAAATAGATCAATGTGATGCCTGTGTCTGCCTCAAAGCGCTGCCTTTTGACTACCAACTTACACACATATGCAAACACTTCTCACCTTAGGATACAAGCCTTTAATATCTGCACCCATGCATCGAAAACAAAGGAAAAAAAAGGAACAATGCCTTTTAACTTTGGAAATTTACTTACGTCATCCTGTTTTTGGAGATACAGAGGGACACGAGCAACAACGAGCATTGAATCCAAGCTTGCATGCATGACTACAAACAGAAAATACGAGAAAACGAAGCCACAGACCTGCATCGAAATAAGAATACAGCTACTGTTGCCTCCAGTTATGCCACTCATACGCAAAAAAAATGACTTTTCCACCATTTTTCAGCCGGATGTGACATCATAGGTGACCCATGTGTGACCCAGGATTGACTGTTTTTGACAGAATCCATTACAATTTCACAAACAGAGCGTGCTTATCATCATGAGTAAAGGAGATGATGTGAGGAAGTGAAACGAGAAGCACTGTTTCACCTTAATGCGGTGGTGTGGGCTTGCTTCCATCTTGTTTGTATTCTATTTTCTCCCTGGGGGGTAAATTATTGAATAGAACCTATAAGAGATAATAATTTCTGCTGGCTTGTTGCATTTGCACTCTAAAAATTTTGTTCAAAGTGTGAATCTAATGCAAATGTGACTGTAAAGACTGAAGCTGTCCTCCACGTCACTGATTATTTATTGGATACGAGGGTTAGTGGGTTTGAAAGGAGAGAAATGGTCTCTAAGACGATAAATGTTCCTATTTTTTGGAGGAGGAGCGGTGGAGTGAGTCTTGCAGGGACTTAAAACCTGTGTTTTCTTTTTTAAAATCTTTTTCTATGCTTTCTGCCTTTCTTACAGCATCTGTGAATCAGATTTAGGAGATACACTGTCATTGTTTTCTTGTTAATTTCTGATCGCTGTCAAAGCACATTAATCACAATTGAATCAAAAATGAACCCTTACGTTTTTAAAAAAGCCTCAAATACTTAAAAAGTGTTTGGAAATCAAACGAGTCTGTTGTTCCAAGCTTAAAAGCGAGCAGAAAGATCCATATTGCCCAACCGAAATTCTGTTTATGCGTCAGTGCTGTGCAACTTGAGAGTTTGAGTCTGGTTTTTCTCTGTTTGAGAGGCTTTAAGATGTCCCTGCACAAGAAACACAGGGTTATGATTGCACTAGGTAAGAACTAAAACGTTTACAGACCCTTTTTTTCTTCAGGATGGATGTGATAGTCGTGAGTTTAACAGGGCTGTGTTTGAATGGTTGAGAATGAATGTAAACTGTAGCACTGCGATGAAGAACGGGCCAAGCCGCGGTCAGTTATGGTTGAAAACTTTTGATACGAGTCGCTTTTTCCTGAATTGTAAATTCTTTAAAGTGGGTTGGATTGAACTTTAATTTGACAAGTATTTACTTTTTTATTTTCTTTTTTTATTAATGTGAACAAGTCTTCCATTGTGGAAAACAAAAGGATACTGGATGTAAAAAAAAAACTGAGTGAGACCCTGTATATATAAATATAAATATACATATATATGTTTGTACACTAAAATATTTTAATGACCCTCCATCTTTTTAGTAATTTAATCAGCCTCAGTCCCTAAATCTGTCCAACTATTTAACTTTTTAACAGTCTCAAAGCTGCAGGAATACTGACACATTTGTTTTTATTTGTAGGGAACTGATGAGATGTCTATCCATTATCTAAACCATTTATTCCTTTTGGGGTCACGGGGGGCTACAGGCTACCCCAGCCAGTTGCATGGCCACATATAGAGATGACGCTCACATCCACACCTAAGGGCAGTCTGGAGTCACCAGTTGACCGAATGAGCATGTGTTTGGAGGAAGCTGGAGTGCTCAGAGAGAACCCATGCATGCACCAGGAAAACATGTAAACTGTACCCAGAAAGGTCCTGAGCAACACAGGATTTGAACCAGCAACCTTCTTCACACTTCCTGCTGTGATAAAATGTCATTGGTTCTGATTCTGTTATTGATTTTGCTTATCAGTCCTTTTCTTTAATGATTCCCCTAATTTCAGGAATCATTAACTCCCTCATATTCTGATTTTCTTTGTGGGCGAGAATTTGTCTACATCAGCTTCCATCTTTCCGTCACTCCAGATATTTTATGCAGCACTGCATCGGTGTATGTTTCTGGTGTTTCCACCCACTAAGTGTAGAGTGGTAAGCATCGTCTTTTCCAGTCAAAGTGGCAACTGGTTCAGATTCTTGAAAAAGACTTCAGACCCAACCAAAAATGTAAGGCCATAAAATGCATTCTAACTCCTGCACACTGTATTCATTTAACAAACTACTGACGATGTTTCAGCCCTGGAGCTTGATTGCAGCATAGTCAGTGTGAGACACTTGTGGCCCTTTTCCACTAGCACGCCATGGCCCTACTCTACTCGGCTCTAGTCGATTTGCGGCATGTTTCCACTAGCCCGGTACCTCCTAAAACAAGCTAGTTTTAGTACCTACTCCGCTCTGGTTCTAAGCGAGCTGAGTCGATGCTAAAAGATGATGTCACCGACTGCCGGCTACTGATTGGTCAGACAATGTCGTCATCGATGAGTCATGAACGTGACGACCTAGCATGCTAGCGGTAGATACCATTAGCTTACCCTCATACTTCTTTTCTTTGCAGCTCGATTGCTCTCGTCCTCGGCTTCATTCTGTTGCATTTCTTCCAAAACTCTCCGTTCCTTTTTTACTCGGTTTGTGACAAAAAGCCACAGATTGTTGTGTCGCGCTCAAAATGACATCACCCCAGAGCCGCTCTCTGTTTACAGCGACACTGCACCCCGCTGGGCAGGCGACTGGGGCTAATGGAAAAGCAGCACAAGGCGATTAGAGTAGAGCCCGGTAGAGTTGGGTAGAGTAGAGTTGGGCTAGTAGAAAAGGGCCATTAGCAAGCAGTTTCTGACATTCATTCAGAACGAGAGATTTCCATACAAAACATGTTTTGTGTTGTTCAAGCAGGTATATTATTAGTATGTATGCTTGTTTATATCAAAGTTTAAGATTCAATATATATTTCAGAGAGCATTTATTGAACAAAATGTCCAACAGTATGCAGAAGTTATCATTTTTGATCATTAAAATATCAAACATGTCCAACATTGGTTGCGTGGGACCTGTTATTTTAACCAGTCGTGTATCAAAATTAAGAATTTCGATATCACTGAAACACTTGTTTTTTAAATCCTTGTTCTCTGCTGTAAAACAGTGCAAAAATTACATCTCATATAGACGTTTAACCTTCTTTAATGTACGCCAATGTAATTATAAGCATAATCAGAATGGTTGCCCCTTTTTTATAGATAATATTGAATTTAAACAAAGCAGGTTTGCAGACTTCCATGTTCTCCGTTGTGGTGATGGAGATCGATGGAGCAGTGCCTTCGACTGTGACTGTGTGTGGATGTTGTGAAGGAAAAGCCATTTAATTCATTTAAAGCTCATGTGAGACGATTCTTTAAAGTTATGAAACCAACTGAACTTACTGTCTCAACTCTTTTTGAGCAACAAAGGCCAACAAGATCCTTTTTTCAAGAGAGAAAAAAAACATAGATATTTCTACTAAGCTCTTTTAATGTCTGTAAATGCAATGGTCACGGGGTAGGTGTCAGGTAAAGAAGCCTTTTAAAAGTTTAACCATGCAAAGATTTTTAAATGTTGATTCTTTTAGCTGTTGAGAGTAAGTATGAGAAATGTAAAAGAAAATCTGTCTGAGGATTCATGCAAAATAGACAACAGATGGAGAATGTTCCTCATAGGAGCTTTAACTCAAAAGTTAAAATTTAAAATCCAATCAGAAACCACAGAAAACCAGAAATTACAGAGCCAAAAAAAAAAAACCCTATAACTTTATACGTACGTACGTTATGTAGAGAAAAGGCTTTGTCAACAGGAGATCCAAAGTTGGCAATCACTAACAGTTTCTCACAGGAGCTTTAATTTAAAACATGACATAGTAATAATGTTAAAGATTAAAATAACTAAACTGAAGAGTTCTGATTTTTAAATAAAATGTTATACACTATTATTCTCCAAGAGCAACCACTATATAATTTTTGCTGTTATTTCACTTTATATGGAATTGAAAACATCATGTGGAATAGATCCAAAAGCTCATCAGATATGAACAAACAAAAAAGTCTAAATTTAAAGTACATTTTAAAAATATGACATAAGCAAAAAATTTCCTTGTATAAGCTCCTGTCTGATTTTTGTCATTGGAGCTTAAACTCAAAAAATGTCAAACCTTAAAACAGTTTTCTGTTATAACTGTAAAATCTAAAACTGTAGATGTATCACTTTGTCCATAGGGGGCGCCAGATACAACACAGGCTTAACGGTCCTCACAGGAGCTTTAATTCAAGTGGTGTGAAGGTCGTTTAACAAATTTGTCAAATAAAAAAAAAACAATTTTATATTTACTTTATGTTTTAAAACATGAGACAAGCCATGAGACAAGTCACATATCTTAACATTTGAAATAAAACGAACTGTTTATTGAACACTTTCTGTTAAATTTCACAACTGTAAGCAACTTACGGGTTGGCTTTCTCCAGAGAGGGGTCCCAAACATTGCTAGAGCCAAAAGTTCCTTGCAGGAGCTTAAGTTCAAAAGATGAGTCAAGTTTTGAAACAATTTGTCAAGAAATAACAGCATTTATTGTAAATTCTTCCACCCTAACAGATACTACATCGTCCACAGGGGGCGCCAAATACAACACAGGCTTAAAGATCCTCACAGGAGCTTTAAATCAAGTGGTGTGATGATGGTTAAATTCATTTGTCAAATAAAAAATAACCGAACAATGTTTATACAGTATTAAATGAAATTTCTTATATGTTGTAAGATGTACCAATTTGTCCACAAAGGGGCACAAAATTCAACCCAAGTTAAAAAGTTCCTCACAGGAGCTTTAAGTCCCAACATAATATAGAGATTAAATCCAAAACTTCGTCCGATAATGTATTTTTTATATATATACATGAAAATATTTTGATCCCTATAAAGCTGAGGTTTTTGAGAAACATAATCTTGTCCAAATTTGGCCTAAAATGGCCATACATTTGTTATTTTTACTCCCTCTAAAGATTCAATTTTAGTTTTATACGCTGCTTGTCTGCCTTACCGCAAAATATGTCTGCAACCAACTCAAACAACAGAAAACACCAACATTTTATGCTTCCCCTTTATGGTCTTTTTTTTCTTGTGCAGGGTGAATTTGAGCGTGAACGATGTTGCACTAAAAACTGAGAAGTTCTCAGAGAATGTCAACCCTTTGGGACTAAGAGCTCTATCCTGTGAACTGTTTTTGATATCTGAATGAAAATGGCATCTCATTCGCAGCAGACTCGAGAATTCTTATATTTTATTTTTTATTTTGTCCATGTTGGTGATCAGTGAAATTAAAGATGGTAAAAGGGTGTTATTTCTTTGCAGATTCTCACTTTGTAAAAACTGCTCTGTTCACCCCACATTACTGTCAGACTGTCAGCACGGTGGTCTCTGGTGGATGGATCCGGAAAACAATACATTTATATGCAAAGAGACACTTGTATCATAAACTGCATGCCACTCAGACACTCACTCGAACCCGATGAAACCTCTGATCTTTATGCACCGTGTATTTTATGCTGAATTACTGTTGTCACTGTTAGCAAACAAAAGACGGTGGGGAGGGGGGGGGGGAGTCTACAAGAGGGGTTGTGCTTTTTTTTGTTTTTTTTTATGGCACGCCCCGGCCTTTTAATGAATGTTTGTTAAAGTTGAATCTACACAGAGTGGAATACGACGACTAACTACCCAGTTGAGTGCGCAGCCGAATCCAAGCTGCAGCAGACTCAGAAAAAAATGCACTAAAAGTTTGTATGTGTATGTGTGTGTCCTTGAAAAATAAACGCCAGCACTTTAGAACTACTTAGAAAAAAATGTCAAGAGTGGTCGACTTTAAAGCCATGTGTTCAGAGCGCTGACAATCAGAATAGGAATGAGACCCAAAGTGCATTATGGGAGATGAGACATGACTTTGCTGTGCTCTTCGCTGTTCGCTTCGTCTTTCTCTCGGCTTTGCTTCGGTCTGTGCCAGCTTACTTTCCAGAGTGGAGGACCGGAGGGGGCGTGGCGTTGCTACAGCCGGCCCCCCTCCGTCCTCGGTTATAACTGTGCGTCTCCGCAACAAGGACTGGTGGGACATTTTGACTGACACCTTGGTGCTTCGTGAACAGATGTGGACTATTACATCGCTCTGGTTTTGGCGTGGATGTGCCGGAAAAACCAGGCGGCGATCTATGATGGGACAATTTCAGTGTTGATCCTACTCTGTGTTTCAAATGAGAAAAAAAAAGATGTTGAAAATGTTTATGCGCCTTCTGACTCGAGCATCAATAATATATTCAACGGAAATGCAAGTTGCCACTTTTGATGTTGCATAAGAATCTACCTTCATTCCCGTCATGGTATCTGCCATCACCAGTTTGAGTTGTGTAGTCCAGGAGTACCTGATTTCTTTAAATGCAATACAGAAAATTCTGCTTTCTAATAAAAGTCCTTACTTCACCAAACACTGACTCCATCTTTTTCTTTTGCTCTTTCTTTTCTGTTAGCTATTACTTCAACATGACTGTGAGATTGTCAGTACCTTTCATGATAACAGATTAGCATGTGGTAGCATATTGCTGTTACATCTATAAGCAATAGTTCGATGATAAAGTTACCATCATTATATGAGTCCTTGACCCTGAAAACCCACAGCTAGCACTCGGAATCATGTTGATATCATTACCTCCGCCAAGGAGGTTATGTTTTTGGGAGAGTTTGTTTGTCCGTCCATCTGTGTGTGAACAAAATAACTCAAAAAGTTATAGATGGATTTTGATGGAATTTTCAGGAAATGTTCAGCATGGGAAAAGGAAGAACTGATTTGATTTTGGTGTTGATCCGGATCAGCGTCTGGCCGCCATGACGAAAAATGTGATTTTTGTGAATATCTACTGAACTAAAATAGATATCATTATGAATCCAATTGCTAACGGTATGTTTTCATGGTCAAGGAATCTAAAATTTAGATGAAGTATAGGTAGGACTAATATTTATGGGGAAAATCACAATATGGGTGAGGACTGTGGCGCTGGAGGAGGTCTACGCTCTCCGGGTGCTTTTCTAGTTACTAGTTATACACATGGATGTATTATAAGAACTGGATAGCGTGGCCCCGCCTTCCACCATGTAACGGTTTTGAAGCCATAATATCCCCCATCAGGGCGCCACCATTGTGCAGCCAGTAGAGAATCTGGACCATATCTGGACGCAGCTGTAAGTAAGCAGTGCATAAAACTCCGCAGCATACAGCGTACACAATCATTGTGAAACTGCCGTAAACTGCGGTTATTTTTAAACTCTAATAACTGATGAAAAAGAAACTTCAGAAAAAAGAGGACTCGGAAAAAACGCACCCCAATAATACTTTCATATCACCACAGCATACGTATGGGAGAAATATTTCTACGAGGTGTATTAATTTTTTTTAAGTTTCACTACGGCCCCGTTCAGATGAATGGGGGAGACAGAGAGTTGACCTATACTGCAGCCAGTCACCAGGGGGAGCAGTTTTTGTGGCGACTTCAATTCGAGCCCAGCGACATGACGTCCATGTTTTTTACAGTCTATGGTTATACAGTTATTTAGCAAAAACAATTGTTCACTAATGGTGGCTATCTTGATCACCACCAAAATCTAATTCTTCCTAAACTGTGCCATTACCAACATCAAAACATTTCAGCATATGTCCAGTCGTTTTTGCTGTATCTTGCTAGCAAACAAACATACACCAGCAAAAACATAACATGAAAGGAAGTTTTTATTTTTTATGAAAAACACAGTTTGAGTGAATTTAATTCTAAGAGTCTTATATGACAGAGAATTTTAACAATCTCTTCAAAATCACAAAATGTAATAAATATGATAAGAAAATACAAGTTTTTCATTTTTCCAGTTTGTCTTGGCAATGGATCAAGTTTCCGGACAAAGGCACTGAATAATGCCCCCAAAAAAAGTATGAATCAAGATTTGTATCCAAAGTTTTTAACGTTTTGATTTAACCATTTTTACTGAGGATTTTTATTTTTTTTTATTATTATCGAACAATAATGTTTTTTAAATGAAGAGCTCTTTTCCAAAACCCTATAAATCCATTTTCATTTAGAAAGTATTTACATTATTTACCCAGACCCACCATTGGGTTGGCTGGGGAACTGAACTTTGAAATACAGTTTAAACAGGGATTCACAGCTTTCTGGTGTTAAATACTAATCGGGCAGGTAGTACAATTGTTATAAAAAAGAATAGCACTGAGTAATATATATATTTTAATTTTGGCTTTTATAGCATTTTGGAAAAGAACTCTTCAAATATTGCCTTCTTTAAAATTCCGGTCAGGAACTTTTAATGTTAGTGTTTCATCCATCCATTGTCCGTGCCACTAATCCCTTTGAGGATGGCGATGGGCTGGAGCCTATCCCAGCTGACATTAGGGCGAAGGGGGCTGTACACCCTAAACCAGTCCCAAGCCAATCATAGGGCCACATAGAGGGACTCATACTTAAGATTCAATATTGCCTTTATTGTCTCAGAGAGAAATTTGTTTTGGGCCTTTCTCCCATGCTGCAAACACATACAACAGTACCATGACCGTAAGATAGGAACAAAAACAAGACAATAACACACAATAAAATAGTAAATATAAAAATAGATAAGAACAAGCAAAGTGCTGATCTGTGCAAAAACAAAGTGCTAACTGGTGCAAATACGCTGATCATCCAAGCTCATTGACTAGTTTGATCGCCATAGGTATAAAAGACTTTAAATCTAAGGTAAATTGAGTGTCACCAATTAACCTAACCTCTCATTCATGAAATGCCTTTTTGAATGAGTATGAAAGTAAATTTTGCACCATCTGCAGCCCGCCTCACATGGAAACTGCAACTTTTTTGCAAATCTGACCCAACTTCATTTTCATCCTGCATATTGTCATTTTCTATCATATTAGATCCAAAGGTAAAAATGTAATTATCATGTCCAAGCTTTTTCCACTGTTGCATGGGTACCTTCATTCATTTGCTCGATCACAAAATAATCCTTTTTACAATTTCACCTAAATATCCTTGTTTGTGTAATTCACAGCCGTCTGAAAATTTAGGCGAGGAGCTGCCAGCGCAGGGAATATAGAATAATCCTTCTTACTGCTTGGGCAATACTTCAGCAAAATAACTTCAATTGAATTCATTGTGTTGACCTGAAAGCTTCTTTGGGAATCCATCAAAGACAATAGAAACATTCACTATATTGCATTTGGGACCTCTGGGCTGCCTTACGTAAACTCTTTGTTTTCTTTCTTGCAGATGCTGCAGATTCAAAGTGTCTCAAATTTGCAAACTCAAAAGTTTTAAATTTCTTTGCAGTGGGACCCTTTGGGAAAATGTAAAAGTGGACATTTCAGACTAAGAACAAAGAATTGTGGTCCCCTAGTGGTCCACTTATGTGAGCCTAAACTCAAACCACATTTGATCTTTGTCATGGGAAAACCACAGCAAGCTGGATGACCGCTGAAAGCCCTTATCTGGTCCTGTGTTTGATCAGAGAAGTTCCAGTCCTGTCTTCAGACCTGAGGCCACATTTTGTCACATATGGTCATGCATGGTGGTGCAGCAGTTAGTGCATGAGCCTCACAACAAGAAGGTCACCGGTTCAATCCCGGGCAGGTTGGGCAGGTCTTTTAGGTGTGGAGTTTGCATGCTCTTCCTGTGCATGCATGGGTTCTTTCAGGGCACTCCAGCTTCCTCCCACAGACCAAAAACATGCCGTTTAGGTTGATTGGGGACTTCAAGTTGCCCTTACATACAAGTATGAGTATAAATGGTCGCCGTCTCTCTATGTGGCCCTGTGATTGGCTGGCGACCGCTTCAGGATGTCCTGCCTCTGATCCAATCACAGCTGGGATAGGCTCCCCGAACAGGACTAAGGGGTGTGGAAATAAATGAATGAATGAATGTTTTCACACACTCACTGGCCACTTTATTAAATACATTTAACTGCTCATTGATGCCAATAGTTCATCAACCAATCACATGGCAGCAACTCAGTACATTCAGATGTCAAATTTTAGATATGTCAACTAAAGTCAACATTTCATAAAGGAAGCAGGGGCTGTGCCAAAAAATTTTTGGGCACCAAACAAATGACACCAAACCAGCTCTGCATTTTCTCTTTCAAATCAAGCCTCTGCAAAGGAAACTGATAAATGAATATATAAATATGAAGATTTACATTTTCTAATGGATCAGTGACAAATGCATCTGCTTCTATTTTCTCCTTCCAGCCCCCCCTCCCACCACCTCTCTGTGAATGTGTCCAAATTTCACCATAAATACGCTAATTCATGCAAATACAGGATGTACCCATGAAATGATGTTTCCCTCAAAAGAACAAATCCAGTGAGCTTAAGTATACACTCTTACAAAAGTGTTGTTAGTTTCACGTCAACACATTATCAGGATCTTATTACAGCCACGATGGTGGGCAGCTTCCTGCATTTTCCAGTCATTTATTAGTCAAAAAAAGTGCAGAAAACTGAAAGGTTTCGTGTCATGGTCCGTTTTACTGTTACGTCATGTCTGGGGTGTTAAATTTGTTGGGTACTAAGTTTGGATTTTTATTTAGGTTGAATAAAAAGATACACAATTTCCCCTCTGTTGAGGATCAGATGCAGCTATTTTCCCTCCCCTTTGGATGATAGTAAGCTCTGTGCTGATTGGCTGTGACAAGCAGAGAACACTTGTAGGTGAAGGCTGTATAACTATGACATCATAAACCCCAGGAAATGAAAAACAGAGAACTTAAAGGAACATTTTAGTTTAGTAACATATGTCATGTTCTTCTGCCCTCCAGGCCTCCTCCAACAACATTAAAAGCAATTATTAAATAAATTGTGATTGTATGCACTACAAAGAACTTTTGGACCATCTTGGGCAATCTCTTGTCAGTAAAGATTCAAATATTGTGCAGATTATGCATTTTTTGCCTTATGACCTGTTATAGAGACCAAAAATTCAAACATGCTGTTTGGTACAGCAGTATGGTTAAACAAAACCAGTATCCTGTAATAAATGATAAAAAGGGAGCTCTTCTCTGCAAAAGCTGCCTAAATATTATTATTTTTTGGCAATTAAAAACAGAAAAATGTTTTTTGTGTAAAAAGACACAGAGGCATATCTCAAGGTATATGGCAAAATGTTGATAAACTGATGTTCAAAATAAACGAATATTACGTTTCCCCCCTTTACTTGTTTACGCAAAGCTCTGATTTCCCTCACAGTACTTTTTTTCTTAAATTATTTTAAAACATTCTCATATTCACATGAGTGACAGTGAGCCATTGTCGTCATAGTCTTGTAATATTTTTAATTAATTAAAAACAGCAAACTTTATTAATTCAGAAGATTAAAAGTAGGCCTATGATGACTTAATCTGATAAAAACATCAACAGTGCAGCTTCGCCCTTCCATGAGGTCTTACGTCTGTGGCGTTGAGCTCCGTGTTCGATTTATCATCCTACGTAGCTGTGACGTCACCTCTCCGGCAAACTCCCGCTGCCTCCGTGAAGCTTCCTGACAAACTCATGTGGCTAATCAGAAAACTGGCTCTAAAACCGAAAAGGGAGGAATAAAGTCTTACACCAGCCTGACCGAAGGAGCCTCAGCCTCTATCCTTCAAAATGAGCGAGGACGCGGACTCCCCTCCGGAGAGGGAAATGAAGGTGAGGGCTGTTATTTACATGTTGACAGATTAGCATGTGGAAGCTAATGTTTGCTAGCTCTGCGTCAATGCGTTCTAATGGCTTCTGGTTAGCTTAGCCGGCTAAGTAGATAGCACGTTAGGTTTCGTTTTCTGTGAAGTAAAACCAAAGTCTAAAACATTTTCACAACCATGTCAACATCAGACAATAAAGCCAATGTAACCTCCATATTCATAAATTAAACCTGTACCTTTAAAATTGTTCTGTGTAGAGTGAACTGTTGTTAGCTTATTAGCACGACAGTATTTATAACGTCTGATAAAGTCTCTCTTTTAAAGTTGATGCAGCCTTTTAATATAAGGCGTAAAGTGCTAATATACTTTTATTAACCGCCTCAATATTACAATACTCATTGTGCTCACCGAATTTTACAGTACTATTAAAACGACGTCATCCTAGTATGTCAACAAAGATAACTTTGCTCGACATATTCTGAGCGCTAACCTCCACGATTTTCTTACCAACTGATAAATACAAAACATATTTTGACGTTAAAATAGTGAGTAATTTGGGTTCCATACTGTAAATATGAGTCGTGCTTCACGCAAGTCAAAACAGTTATAGTTCGGTTGCTATAGGTAAGCATTAGATAGTAATAAATAGGCTGCATGTTGCTTTTTGCCCTGCTCTAGTGTAACACTCAAATTCCCCACCTGGTGATCAATAAAGGATTACGTTACCTCTCATTATATCATCGAATCATCAACACCTTATTTTCCTTCAAGGATTTAATCTGTCTTTTGAGTTATAAGTGCCCTTATCAGTTCATTCAAGTCTGTTGTGCATACCCTCAAATCAAGGACATCATACTCTCATAAGAGGAAGTCAGTAAAAACAACAACAATGATGTCAGAAATGTGATGTAAAATACAGGAGAGGTCAAAGCTGTGGATTAACTTTTGACCAAAAACACGTGTTTCACAATGTTTAGCGGGCTGAAAACAGCAACATGAGGAGAATTAGAAGTGATGTGTTATATATTGTTTCCACTAAAACAACTTTTTCCCAAACAGAAAATTGGGGGTTATAAGAGAAATTAACTAAATAATCCAATTGAGAGGAGGAATTGTTATTATTTGTTTTTACAGCCTCTTTCCCAAGTCACTTTGGATACATATTGCTAAATGAAATTATAATACTGTAAAACTAACATTACTGACAACAATCTGGTGATACCATAGACATAGCAATACGTGGGCGACATCAAGATTTATCACCATATATAGAGGTACTTATAATAGCCAGTTCATCAAATACTTACTTAAATGTTTATGAATGAATGGTGCTCCATGTACAAAGGTGACTTGCCTGATCCATGCAACAAATGAAAGGTTTCAGGAATTCACATCAGGACAGATCCATAGGCAGCAAAAAACTGAAGGTCTTGTGGTGTTCTTCTCGTTAAATTGACTTTGGAGCAGCTTCTGTTGTACAGACCTCTCTTGTCTTTCGATGTTTTCTCATCAAATACATGTTTGGTTTGTTTGGATGTGCAAGCCATTTCTATGATATTACTTAAAAGGCATATTTCTCTATTAGATTCTCCAATTGAGGTAAACATGTGTTAAGGTTTTTTTTTTTTTTATTATAACTATTTTTATTGATTTTCAAAAGGGATATAACGTAGAAGATATGAAAAAACAAACAAGTAGACAGGAATAAAGAACCTTTCCCCCCAACCCGAGACATACAAAAAACATGAACAGAATCAGCTCATCTTGTCAGCTAATAAAGAAATAACACGGGCCACAGTCATGACAAGAAAGAAAAGGAGTAAAGAATATATGAATGAATAAATAAATCTTAAACAATAAAGTAATAGCAACAATCATAGTTACATAAAGATCAATCTGTACAATGTGTAAGGTTAATCATATGGCACAAGCAGTAAGTGTTACAAAGTGGATGCATCATTAGTCACTTTGTTGAAACAGTTGTGTTAAGTTTTTTTTAGGTTATGATGCATCATGCCCCGTTACACATTTACATCTACATTTAACACTGGCGTTCATTTAACATGAATGTGTCTTTTTGTTGAGGGATCATTTGTATGTTAGGTCAACTGTAAAAGCATGGAACATGTTGTGGCAGATGTTTTCAGAACGTTTGAGTTTTTTCTCTAATAATAATAATAATACATTTTATTTATGCAGCGCTTTTCAGAGACTCAAAGATGCTTTACAAGGATAAAAGGCTAAAAGTGCAAATTAGAAACAATATACAGAGAAAGCAATGGACAAGAAAATACAGAGCCAACAAGAGGGCCTTCAACAAACAGAAAAACAGTTAAAAAGTGTATACAGAAACAAAGAATAAGTATATATTGTTTATGAGATAATACTGGAGAAATTAGAAGTTCAAGGCGGCGCGAAACAGGTGTGTTTTTAATTTGGACTTGAGGGCGGTAAGGTCTGTGGTGTCCTGGATGTGTTGTGGGAGTGAGTTCCAAAGAAAAAGTGCAGCAACAGAGAAGACCCTGTCCCCCCTGGTTCAATGCTTGGTCCGAGGGACAGTCAGGAGGTTTGCGTCTGAGGAGCGGAGGGCACAGGAGGGGCGTAGGGGTACATTCTAAGATAGGTACATTTGGCTGGTCAACCTGACGTCCTTGTTTCCTTTTACAGGATTTTCAGTTTCGTCAGATGAAGAAGACAAGAGTTTTTAACCCCACAGAGGAACTGCCAAGGGAAAGATCCAATCTTCTTGCCATTTCAAACAAATACGGGCTTACATTTGTCGGCTACGACAAAACATTCAAAGTGTACCCCACTGCCGACATTTTGGCAGCCGACAGGAGTGATGGAAACTCCAATGATATCAGTAAGATTATTTTTCCATTCACATGACGTTTCCATGTAACTGACTGTGTCTAAGAGTGCATCAAGCTTGATTGCCATTCATGTCTCTTCCTCACAATTTACCCTCATTTTCCTTTTTGTTCTAGTCGAGGGGATCGCAGCGTTGGCAGAGGTGACTGTTGATCTGTCTCTGCACCACTTGGCTCTCAGTAGTGATGAACTCACGCTGTCGGCGTGCGGCATGACTGAGAGGGGGAGTTTGGCCCTCACCTTCTACGACGTCCGAACATTCATAAACAAGGTAAACACTTCAGAAAATGTATTCAGTTTTAAAGTGTAGAAGACAAATCAGTCTGAATTAAGGTCCTGCTTCATGTAAAGTCAGTGGAAATTTTGACTTATTTTTACAAATAAAATACATTTCAAAAGATAACAGCTACCACTAGGAAATGAATGTTCGTAGTTCATCCTCCTTAAAGCTTGAATTTTAATAACACAGACTCTATTTGGGCAGAAGCATTCAGAGAGACTTTTCCCCAACATGTCCCCTCATTAAGCTTCTTGACCCCCAGTTATGTCTTCAAGTCTGGTGACTTCACAGTGTCACTGGTTTTAAAACCTTAGTCATGCTATCTCCACGCATTAAAAAGGTTGGACAGTCTTCCTGTGAGATGATTCCAGGGTTCCCATGTATACGTGATGCTACCAGCCAATCAAAGGGCAGTTCCGCTACCCAGTGTGACTTTGTTGCTCGATTTAGCAACTTTTCAGACCCCAGTAAGGACTTGTTTTTCACCAAAGATAGCCCAAAACTAGCTATTTTTATTTCAAGAGTGTTAAAAATGTCCTGGAAAATAATTTCTAATAGAGTTTGAACCTTGGCATAGCCTACCTGTCTGTTCTCAGCTGTTAAAATGAGGCCCTATCCACACGAAGACGAAACGCTTCACAGTTTCCAAAACAATCGTCATAAAGACGAAGGCGTCTCAGAAAATGTGTGCGTCTATATGAATGCACTCGATACGCATCAAAATGCTGTAAAACACATGCCAGACCTCTAGGGCCGCTGTAACTATATGACGGAAACAAGCGGAAACAGACGAAAAAACAGTGGGCATGCGCAATTGCGGCAAAAGTTGTAAACAAAGATTGTGATAAAATGATCATAAAGTGCCGTAATGTGTCCTTGATAATTGTTTGTTCTACTCTGTGGTAATTGAGAAAAAGGAGATTATGCTGCAACAGGGATAGTAGGGTCACTAGCTTCATCAGCACATATGCTACACCGTACGCCGCCATTGTCGCTGCCGCGTGTGGCGCATGCGTGTCAATGAAGATATGAAACTATGACATTAGCGTATCTGAAGACTTGCGGAGAGCCAGTAATCACAGAGCTGCGTATACGGTATTTCAAAATCTTTCCACTCTGGAACCTGGTTTCAAAAATTATCGTTTACAGACCCCCAAAACGCCGTCTTCGTATGGATGATACGCAGATTCGGCAAAAAACGTATGCGTTTAGACCTCGGTTTGGCTTCGTGTAGATGGGACCTTAAACTGCAGAGTTTCTCTGCCTCGAGCTTGCACCGTGCCCCACATGATGCTACCAGCTGATCAAATTTGCATGTTCCCCCATTTTCTTGTCCCGCTATCCAGTGTTTCCCTATGACTTTGTTAATAGATTTAGTAACTTTTCAGACCTCAGTCGGGACCTATTTTCCCCAAAGATAGCCCAAAACTAGTGATCTTGAGTTGAAGGAAAACTGGAAAACCTGGAAAATGACTGACCAGTTTTCCGGTCATGGAAAATGAGAGAAAAGGTGAAATGTCCTGGAAAATTTAGAGTTGTCCTGGACAAGTATCTATCCTCGCTCTGCTTCTCTGAAGCTTGTTAGTGAACACAAACAAGTAAAATGTATATTTTTTTAATTTGCATACAGCTTACATGTCTGTTCGCTCAAAATTGAGCTGCAGAGTTTCTCGCCAGCTTGTGATGCATCAACCAATCAAATTTGCACATCCTCTCAGAGCAGTCTCAGTATTTCAATTTGACTTTGTCTTTAGATTTGCAAACTTTTCAGACCCAATGAAGGACTTATTTTCCCCCATAGAAGCCCCAGAGAAGACATCAACAACTTTTTATGCAGTTTTTAGCTAGCTAGTTTCTAATTAAAGTAGTTGTCAACAACTGAGACGTCCTGGAAGATAATTTATAAAAAAGAGTTGGATCCCTGGAGAGGTTTTTTATCCTTTCCCTCTATGTCCTCTGTTGAGTCCTGGAAAAGTTCTGGAAAATAATTTCTATAAAACAGTGCAAACCCTGGATTTCCTTGGTCCTCAGTAACATCCACAATGTGCCGTTTCTCTGCAGCTGTCTGGCTGTTTAGCTGTGTTTCCGCCAGGCAGTCCAGTTCACTTCAGTTCACTTTAGCTTGCTACATTTACAGGTCTTTCCGCTGCCGGATCAGGAGAAAATGTCCCCAAAAATGGACCCATGTCGTCCCACTTTCTGGCGCCCCTCTGAGGGGTTGCCTTGCATACCAAACAGACCCTAAATGGTGGAGCTAAAAGCACTGCAGTCTTTTGATTGGTCACAACAATCGTCAGTTCTCATGGGACAGCAGCGAGAGAAAAAAAATCACCAAAACCTATACCTCACCATGTCCAAGTAAGCCGAGGATTTAGGGTCACTCATTGTCTACTATTATTAAGAATGTCCCCACAAAACAGTGCACAGTGCACAGTCCACGAATGCTATACCAAGTGTTGCAACAGTAGATGTAATGAAATACAAAACAGATATTTAAACTTTTGCAAATTATTAAAAAAAATAGCTCAATGCTGTTCTAATTGTATCAATACAGTGCGATGCTGCAAAATACAGCATTATATTAATGAACTGGTATTGCCTCACTCACATAGACAGTGCAAACTTCTGCAAAGGCTTTTCAAACATTGCTGGGCAAGTTAATGTCAACATTGCGGAAAACTGCTCTATCTCGCAAGGTTGAGGTCTTTAAAAAAAATCCTGGATCTGCATCCTCATTTGGACCTCCATCAGAATCTTATCACCAGCAATCTCTGAAAATGTCTTTAAAATCCGTTGAAATCAGATTCAATTGTTAATGAATATGTGGAGAACTGCTCTACCTCTTAATGTTAACAAATATTTATTAAAAAGTCGTGGTTTAGCATCTATATTTGGATCACCATACAAAGAAGACAAATATTTAAAAATTACACCAGCCATCTACTTGTTTAATACTACACCACCATGTTATTAATGTGTTGTCATGGCTTTAAAATGGAGGAAATCTGTTATGAAGTGTCTTTGCCAGTTTTCTGAGACAGATGCAATCGTGGTATGTGTCTTAGAGTTAATCCTGGGATATTGTTTCACTGGTGTGTAGAACACAACCAGCATTCCAGATAAAATCAAAAGCACATCTTGTACTTGTGCTTTTATGGCAATTCATTTAGTAATGAAGTCTCGACATAGATAGGATCTAACACAATACACTTTAATCTGCCCTCAGGGAAAGTTGTCTTGGACTCCAGCCTGAATCACTTGATAAAAACCAATTGATACAAACCACAACCTCCATGTAAACAGAGAAGAGGGAGGCCTAACAGTTTTCGCATTTTGTGCACTTTAAACACCAAATATGTCTTCAGTTATTACCAAAAAACTGTTTTCCAAGTGAAATGAAGAGGAAATAGCCAGTGTAATTATTCTGCTGTGATTGAATTGCCAGACTTTTCAGATTTATTTGTTTAAACTGCTGATGGATAAATCATTGTTAATTTGCCGTATTTTTATTTTCCCCTTTTTCAGGGAAGTCCAGACAAGTTGCCGTTTGCATCACTGATACCATCAGCCCCCCCTGGTACTTTGGTGCTGGACCTGAAGTGGAATCCCGTTCAGGCGTCCATGTTGGCTGTCTGTCTCTCTGATGGCAGTCTGATGATCGTGGATGTCACCGACAGCGCCCAAGTAATGGCCGAGTTACCCGCTGCCAATGGCATCACGTGCAGTGAGTGAGACTTTAACACAGTATGTGAGATTACCTGTGCAGCTTCTCTGAAATATGACTCAAATGTTTTTTTGGTATTTTCTGTGAAACAGTTTGTTGGAGTCCAAAAGGAAAACAAGTCGCTGCTGGAAAAATGGACGCCACTGTCAGCCAGTATACACCAGTAAGTGAACCTGATTAACGCTCAGCACCTGACGAGTAAAATGTTGAATAACTGACAAGAAAAGCAGGACATGAAAAGAGTAACTACAAACACTGTGAAAGATATCAACTTACAGCCCCATGTGCTTTATGTAACTGGGAAAAGAAACTTGTTGAGATTAAAAATCAGCAAATTTAAGTTTCAGCAAACAGCCAAACATACAAATAAAATAAATAAAACCTGAAATACAAAAAAAAACAAATACATGACAGTTTGTTGACAAGATGGAAAAAGAGAAAAATATCTGTCAAAACATCTGCAGCCAGCAGCAGCTAATTTAAATGCTTCTTTTGCTGTTAAATTCAACAGTAATGCTGTTAACTCGAAAAATATCAGCAGTCAAAATGAAATAGATACTCAACACAAAGTCTTTCACGTTGGAGGTAAAGAGCTGTCGTCAAGCAAACCATCGCTGTTGTCATCTCAGCATAGACCATCTTTCCACTTGCCAATCACCAAATGATGGTGAATTAATGCTCGGAACAAAACATGCCATTCAAAATCAACCATATTTCAAGGTAGCTGCTGCTTCTTTCTCCTCCTCTGCTTCCTGCGTGTCAGGACTGTCAGGGCGCAGACTGATGCAGACAAAGATACGATGAAGAACAGTTGTGTACACTCAGGAGTGTTCGCCCCCTTACCTCCAGCTTTGACACAGGATATGAACTGCACTGCTGCAGTTAGTTCGCTGTGATCTTGCGTTGCGCACACTTATGGCCCTTTTCCATTAGCTCTACTCTACTTGACTCTACCCGGCTCTACTCTACTCGCCTTGTGCTGCATTTCCATTAGCCTCAGTCGCCTGCCCAACAGGGTGCAGTGTTGCTGTAAACAGAGAGCGGCTCTGCGGTGACGTCATTTTGAGCGCGACACAACAATCTGTGGCTTTTTGTCACAAGCTGAGTAAAAAAGGAAAGCAGAAGAAGGCTGCAGGTGACAGGAAGAAATACCCCTCGAGAAGCACAGGAGAGTTTTGGAAGCTATACAACAGATTGAAGCCCAGGATGAGAGCAATGGAGCTGCAAAGAAAAGGCGTATCGACTCAGCTATCTAGGAACCCAAGCGGAGTAGGTACTAAAACTAGCTTGTTTTAGGAGGTACCAGGAAACATGCTGCATATCGAGTAGAGCCGAGTAGAGTAGGGCCAAGGCGTGCTAGTGGAAAAGGGCCAATAATAACCTTTGCTAGGCCTGTCACAATAACAAATTTTGCTGTCTATCCATCCATCCATCCATCCATCCATTGTTTCTTTTAAACTCACAGATCCTTTTCTGTTTCTTTAAAATTGTCCTTATGCTCCATCATATGGATCATTAAAATATTTTTGCTCTAAACAAAGCCAGCAGGGTGCCCACAAGTACCTGGTAGCTTGCAGGAAAATTTAAAAAATGGTATTAGCTACAACCACTGAGCTTGAAATAAATAGCTTTTTTATTTTAATTTTTGCAAATAAATCTGACTTGCATCAATAAAAACAAACATTAACCCTGTGTCTTGAGCTATGACCTGCATGGGGTCAAAGTATCCGTTGATGCCTTGATGCCACACTTCTGTCACCCCTGTCATCAGTGGGAGTCCTCACAGTCTTACTATTACAAAAGAAATCCCTGAAATGTATCTTACACACATCAGTCAATTTTAACAGATGAATTTGTTTGTAATGATGCATACATGTTTAATGTTTTATTTTGTATTAATCATTCCTTGTAATTATTGTGAGCGACTGTTAAAAGTAAAAAGTATGACACTTACAGTGTTATTAGATGCATTAAACATCACAAACGTATATAATTCAGAAATATTTGATCAGACAAGCAGCCCTCCACAAGCCCTCAGGCTCAAACATGTGCAGTTCTCCTGCTTCAAACTTTGCTCTGAACTCTTTTAGTTTAGAACTAAGCATGATACTTTATAGTTCTTTGGATTATACTGACATAAAAATGACACAAATTGAAGAAAACTTTGAAGTTAAATAAACATAATTCTCTTGTTTATATTCGGTGTTATAGCTTTACATCTACAGCGATTTGTATTTTAGTGAAACAGAACGCACACTCTTTATTTTAAAGCCTTGTTTTGGACAAGAAGTAAATATAAGTTATTGCCATAAACTGGCAAAACAGTGTCCTGCCTCATCCAAAAGCTGTGTTTTATTGTCACTAAAAAAGGAAATAATTCAAGTGTAACAATCATGGTTTTTCTCTTTTACAAAAAGGCACTGGAACAGAAGAAAGTCATTCCATGTCCGGACTTCTACACTTCTGAAGACCCTGTCAAAGGTAGGAGGAAAGCACTCTTACAGCACTCCACATATGCTTTTCTTTGATTGATTTCATATTTTCTAAACAATTTAAATGCTCATGAGCTCAGCGTGAGTGCATATGCCATGGTTTAGATCCTTTTCCCATGCTAACGTCTCTCCTCCCTGTTGTCTCTCAAAGTTCTGGATGTGCTGTGGTTGAAAACGTACTCGTTTGCAGTGGTGTACGCTGCTGCCGATGGCTCTCTAGAGACTCCCCCTGAGCTCGTGCTGATCTCCATCCCTGTGAGTAAGCCCTACATACAAACGTGCACTCGACTCACAGGATGGCTTTAGGATTTCTGTCAGGCTGCAGCTTTCCTTCCATTTGCCTTCGTAGATGCTTCTGATCATGTATTTATCACAGCCAAACAAACAAAAACAAACAGGAATGACTTTTATCAACAGCAGACAATCAGAACATTAAATTCTCTTTACAAACCTTTGAAGGTCGAATGTGTTTTAGTGTTGAAATATTGTTTTGCAGATAAACAATCAGTTATTAGTCCAGAAACAAGCTTGAAAGCAAGTCCTCACTTGGTGTAAATAAAGCAGGTAAGCTCTATTCATACATATCTCCAGTAGTGCAGAAGGCAACTTTAGGTGCTTGATTGAGTTTAAAGAGAACATAAAGAGCATCGAGAGATAAGACATTTAACAAAATCAGGGAATTTATACTGCCTATGTAAAGGAAAAACTATGACCTTCGCAGAAAAAAGAACATTTTAATTAAATATATGAGCAAAAGGTTTAAAAGAATACAGTTATACACACACATAAAAGATCAATTAAATGTTATAAGTCAAAGTGAAGGCAGTCGTTAAATCTTTATTTTGATCAAGTGGTTAGAAAAATGGATTCATTTCTGTAAATAAAAGCAAACATATTCAGTGCCATACTAAGACCAGGTATTTCTTTTCTGTCATTTCAGCCACATAAGCACTCAGAGAAATTAGATTTTGTGTCTCTGGGTCTTGATGCTTCATGAGGAGTAGTATTGAAGATCTAAGATGTTAAACCATATTTAAATTTAGGTCAAAGAAACCATTAAAGTGACATTAAAGCGATGGAGGAAGTGTAAAAAAGCAGCCAGCATTAGCTGATGATGGACTTTTATTTATAGCATGCAGCTCGTAAAAATAGTATTAGAGCACGCATGGTGCATGTACAGCCCAAGATGAACTGATGTTTGTGCGTCTGTATTATGATAAAGTTAGAGCTGTTTTTAGTTTGAGTTCTTTGTTGTGGGTTTTATTCAGCTTCTAACTGCAAAAGGAGCACATAAGTTTATTTACTTACTGTCAGAGGGATCTTACTTTTATGCTCACATCAAACATCATATGCATAATAATGTGAGAAAATGTCACCTTTTATTTTTTTGTGTGTTTTGTAGAAGAAGGATGAAAAAGTGGAGACAAAGTATGTGAACTTCAGTGACACCGTGTACGGCAGCTGCACCGAGCGGCAGCATCACTACTTTCTCAGCCATGTGGAGGACTGGTAAGAATCAATAAAACCACCAAGACTTGGGTTTAAGACGTGTTCTTCTGAACTTTCTGTCTTGGAGAGGGTAGGGCAGTTTATAGACTTCAGTAAAGGAGCTAAAGGACAGATTTTAACCAGGACTGCCCCAGTTGGAACTCGAGGAGCAAATAATGTCAATATACTAGAGCTGAAACGATTCCTCGAATATTCTCGATTATTCGATTGCAATATATCCTCGGGGCAAAATGTGTGCCTCGAAGTCTCTTTTAATATATAATTATACGCATAAAATATATATATCTGGACTACTACACAGTGCACAGTGTTTGACACGGACGGTCATGTCTGTGGCACACCGCGCCTGCTACCTCCACTGCTGCACGGCTTGTAAAATCATGGAGGAAGAGAAAAGAGAGGGACAGAAAGGAGAGAGTCCACAGAAGCAATGGCAGAGAGTGTCCCAAGTGTGTGGTCACTACAAGAAAGGACGAAAAGAAAACACAGTGCAGTGTGTCTGATGTCAAATGGAGTTAGCTTAGCACGTAGCTTAGCATGATAGCACGTCGTCACTGCTGCAGCACGTCAACAGTAAACATCCGGTCTGTGCGTCAGAGCAACACAACCAGATGACACTCATGATACATCAACAGAAGCAGCTAATGTGATCAATAACTGAGATATGGGCTAGTAAATAACCTACTGTGATTATGGCTCCATGTAAAGGCTGGTTCAGAACGTAAATCAATGCGGAGGCTACTTGTCCAGAATCATGTGTATTTTGTTCACATACTTTTAACATCCAGTAACTTTACATTTAATTTGATTGCAGAGAGCAGAACAGGAAACACTGACACTGAGTAGAGGAAGCAGGTGAAGGGAATGCTTTCATATGTTATAGAAATGTACATTAGCTAGTTAAATTACCTTAGTATCTAAGTATGATATTATTTGGTCCTAGAAATAAAATAGTTCCGGCTTTTCCAGGCAAAGAGCAGCATCACTGTGAGTTATTGACACAGTGTGGTGATCAAGCACGGTATAACGGTAATTTTAATAGGACACAGTAATGATTACTGTGGGAAATTTTACCGTGGTTTACCATTTTACCGATACATCCCTAGTAGAAACATACATCTTCTCACAAATATTCCTTTAAAATGAGTTTACAGAGAAATCACTCCAGTATAAATGTATATAAACTAGTTTGAAAAGGTTTCTGGACACCCTGTGACTTTGTGATATGTTGCATTAAAAATCACTCTGATGTCTCCAAGTGGATTTTCTTTTACTGCAGCCACAGCCACAACACTAAACAAATAATAAAAGTACATTAGAAACTTAAAATTGATTGGTTTTGTGGAAATACATCAGACATTTTCACTATCATTTCATTTTGGTACCACTCATCAGCTTATGACTAAGGTAATGCTTTTAATTGAAAACTATTTTTGTCACTGTGCTTTGTAATGGTATGAAGCAGCAAGTTTCAAAGTTCTCAGAGACAAAATTGACTAAAACAAGCAAGCAAATGCAGGAAACACTTCTGAAGAGACTCTCAGCCAGGAAAGTACAGCTGCTGCCAGAAGGCCACAAAGTGCAGATGCAGCTGCTCAGCTGTTGGATCCACAGCAGAAGTACAAACAAACCAACAGCTTCTGCCTCCTGTCTGACGTAATTTTTGACTTCATTATTATTTTTTCTGTTGGCTGCATCTGATGAGGGCGTGACGTCCATGTTTGGAAAGGCACGCAAAAGAAATTGGAAAGGAATTGATAATCAGAGATTTATGATGTTGATTCATTCAGGGAGTTGGTGTAGATTCTCAACCAGAGTTGGTTTTCTATTCCCAACTCGAGTAATGGATTAAGATGAGTGCATGGATGGATGGATAGGTAGGTAGGTAGGTAGGTAGGTGGATGGATGGATGGATAGGTATTTAGGTGGGTAGGTAGGTAGGTGGATGGATGGATAGACAGGTAGGTAGGTAGGTGGATGGATGAATGGTGATAGATAGATAGGTAAGTAGGTAGGTAGGTAGGTGGATGGGTGATAGATAGGTAGGTAGGTAGGTAAGTAGGTAGTTAGGTAGATAAGTGGATGGAAGGTAGGTGGATGGTTGGATGGGTGGGTAGGTAGGTAGGTGGATGGTTGGATGGGTGGGTAGGTAGGTAGGTGGATGGATGAATGGTGATAGATAGATAGGTAAGTAGGTAGGTAGGTAGGTGGATGGGTGATAGATAGGTAGGTAGGTAAGTAGGTAGTTAGGTAGATAAGTGGATGGAAGGTAGGTGGATGGTTGGATGGGTGGGTAGGTAGATAGGTGGGTGAGTGGATGGATGGATTGGAAGGTAGGTAGGTGGATGGAGATAGGTAGGTGGATAGGTGGGTAGGTAGATGGATGGTTGGATGATAGATGGATATATAGATAGGTAGGTAGGTAGGTGGATGGGTAGATGGTTAGGTGGATGGATGGATGGATGGACAGGTAGGTAGGTAGGTGGATGGATGATAGGTAGGTAGGTAGATAGGTAGGTGGATGGATGATAGGTAGGTACGTAGGTAGGTAAGTAGGTAGGTAGGTGGATGGATGGGTAGGTAGGTAGGTGGGTGGATGATAGGTAGGTAGGTAGGTAGATAGGTGGGTGAATGGATGGATGGATAGGTAGGTAGGTGGAGGTAGGTAGATGGGTGGGTGAATGGATGGACGGATAGGTAGGTAGGTAGGTAGATGGATGGGTAGATTGATGGGTAGGTAGGTGGATGGAAGGTAGGATTGGGCATCGAGCATCGAGTATCGATTGGAACGGGGAGTAACTTTCCAATTCTCCCGGAATCGTCCAAATGTTTTAATTTCAATTCCTAGTTTCAATTCCTAGTCCGCCGACCGGAAGGAGAAACCACCGAACACCAACGAAGAAGAATCCGCCAGAAGTATTTAGGTTAGCGCAACCATGGACAATATACCCATCATGAGTTTTTCAAAAATAAAGCTCTCTTGTGAAAAGTGAACTCCTGTGAAAAGAAAATTCATATTTTTTTTCAGTTCAGATATGTATATAAAAACAGCCCTATGAGAAATTCATAGGTATAGTTCATAGAAAGTGGTAAGTTCATAGCATTAAAATTCATGGAGAAGTACAGACTGTTTTATCCAGAAAGACCTCTGGTTAGCTAGCTCATTTAAAACATCAAAACTTTTTCGACCCTGCCTCTTAAAAGAATCGGAATTGAGAATCGTTAGGAACCGGAATCGAAACTCGGAATCGAAATCGGAACCGGAATCGCTCAAATTTAAACGATGCCCAACCCTAATGGAAGGGTAGGTAGGTAGATGGGTGGGTGAATGGATGGATGGATAGGTAGGTAGGTAGGTATGTAGGTAGATGGATGGTTGGATGATAGATGGATATATAGATAGATAGGTAGGTAGGTGGATGGATAGGTAGATTGAGGGGTAGGTAGGTGAATGGATGGATAGATGGATAGATAGATAGATGATAGATGGATAGGTAGGTGGATGGATGGATGAGTGGATGGATGGATGGATAGATAGATGGATGGAAGGACGGACAGAAATTGTGGTCATTACAGCAGGTTTTCAAAGACAAAAATTAAAAATACACACTTGAAAGAGACTGAGGATTTGACACAATAACAAAGATTTTAACAAAACTAATATGCAGTATATATTAAAAACCATAAATAAAATAAATAAATAAATACGGCACTAGTAGTTTCATCTACATTGTTGTAATACTTCTGCTTTTTGCGTTTTTGTTTCATCCAGGGATCTCATGTTTGCGGCATCAGCGGCCTCCATTGAAGTCAGCGTCATCTCCAGACAAGATGACAAGGTACCTAAATATCTTAAAATCAAACAGCTGTGGATATAAATAGACGTTAGTGTCATGTAGTTATAAATCCAAGTTTTGTCGAGTCTCAGGTCCAGAATTTGACTTGATTTGATCTGAGCTGCGACTGATCTGATACTCAGTATTTTACAGCACAACACATTTCAGCCTGATCTTCTGAAAAAGCTTTGATTCACACGTTGTTGGGATGCTCACTGTTTGTTGTTACTAAACACAAAAAGTCAAACTTTGATGAAGACAGCAGGGATTTGTCCTTTTTTAAGATCTGGGAGCTCTGGATCCTTGAAGACGCGAGTCGGGCTGAACTTCCCGTGACCGAGACAAACGAAGACACTCTTCCCCTCGGCTTAGCCATAGACTTCACCAGCCAGCAGGAAATCCACATCAGTGAGTGATTCTGCCTCTCTGTTTGCTTCTTTCTTTTTCTCTGCTCTGACCAGAAATGTTGCAACGCTTAGCTAATGTTTGCTGTGAAAAATAAAGCAATTGTGCCCCATTATCCAGGACTCAGAGAACCGTTAATGGGACTTTAACTGCTTTTTAAGCATTTTGGGAGAAGGACAAATGGTTTTTATGGCCCTTAACTCATTTTAATGTTGTTATACTCATACAAAACAATAAGAGAAGTCACTTTCATTAGTGTAAAACCATTTTAGGCCATTTTAGCTCTTAGAAATTTATTTTCCTGAAATCCTGTTTTATCCCAGTCTATAATTTACTGCCTTTGCCGGACTAGACTTGATTACGTATGATAAATAGTTCGATATTGCCCATAATTGCATTGATATTTTTCACAATAAAATGCCCCAAATAATAAATACAACTAAAGAGGAGTAAGATCTTGAGCTGGCTATCATTCAGCACAGTTTTTCCTTGTCACTGTCCCAAACTTTTTGAAACAAGTTGTCAACATCCTGTTCAAAATAAGATTTATTATGCTGGTAGCATCCATATCATTCAGATATGGATGCTACCAATACCATTTCACACATAGATGTACCCCATCAACTTATAAGATTTGATTTAGATTCTACATGCCTTAGGCTATGGTAGTGTTGTAAATATCCTTATTCTGTCATTTAACCGCCTGTTTATTTTTTTTTTATATTAGTTTATGGCTAACACAGGTACCTCAGGAGCTAGTTTTGTTCTTTTCTCATGCAAGTGTAGACTGGTATGTAGGCCTGTCACGATAACAAATTTTGCTGGATGATAATTGTCCAAAAAATTATTGACGATAAACGATGTTATTGTCAATATTATTTTGATTTGTTTTTTTTTTTTTCATTTTTTCATTAATGTAATTATAATATATGTCATAATAAGGTGAGTACACCATGTCAAAAGCAATAAACTTTAATTTCTTAAGAGTATTTAACTATAATTGGATGGTCAAGATCTTTTAAATAAAATAAAGTAAACAAAAAATATAATAGATTTAACAAACAAAAAAGAAAAAAAAAACAATGAAAGTGAAATGGACTCTCTGTTGGGAAAATCACAGGTAAATAAAAATAATTATACTACTCAAAAACAATAGAAAATAGACCCTGTCTCTGTAAAGAAAAAACGAAACTCCTATAAAAACACACACAAAAATAAAAACAATAATTCTGCTCTGTTTTATTCGTATTCACTTTGCCGACCAAACACCTCAGGAAGCGCTGACTGTTAGGACGAAGGCTCAGCTACACCTCCCCTTCTCTTCTTCATCGCCACTACTTTCAAACAAATACAACATACTAGCTCGTTGGTGTCCATGGGCTCACACCTTGTTCATTCTGTTTAAAACCAAAATGTTCCCACACTTGGGCTGTGACAGCCGGCTTAAGAACCGTATCTTTTGTGCCATCATTCATTTTAGTTTGTTTCCTCAGTACTCCTCACAACACTCACTTCCGCTCTCTCCGTGTGGACGCTCGAGCGGCCCTGCGGCCCCGCCATAGATTGCATGTTTAACAGATGCTCACTCCGTTATACATCCGCTAAATCTGCTTTAGAACCAATGCACCCCGGTGTTAAGAAAGATGGACAGAGTGAGCCATCTTCTCATTTAGCCTCTTTGGTAGAAAGAGAGGAGGAAAACAAACATGCATGCACGTGTCAGTTTATTGAGGCCGGCAAACTTACCGAGGACGTTTTTATATATCCTGCGGTTAATTGATTTATTGATTATCGTGACAGGCCTACTGGTTTGACAAATAAAACTCCTTTGAATCCTTTGAATTTACCCAAGTGCATTACCGTAATATTATCCAGATCATATCAGGATTGCATTTGTGAAGAAGACTCAAGATCACTCAAAAAGTTCATAGAATGCATTTGGTCAAAATATTTAGGGAAGGTTGGTTACGGCATGAAAGTCATGATCACATTTTGTTGGTTATCATAATCAAGGTGTAGTTCCAGGAAGTTTTTCAAGGATTTCTCCATTACATGATTGTGCAGTTTTCCACATTTATCACAATAACCCACCCTGCAGAGTAGGCCTGTGCTCAAAATATCGATACGACAAAATATCGTCACGCACACCTTGGGGATACGTGTATCGATACGGATTCTGCAGAATCGATACAGCCTCAATGTTTGGACAGTTATTGTAAACACTCTTTGGGTAATGTTAACAATGGCACAGTTCAAAGTAGAAGTCAAGCTACATCATGAAACACAGTTCCAAATTTAAACTTAGGTGTCTACCATCTTTGGGGACCTGAATTAAAGTTCTTAAGATATACAGCCACTTAAAACTCATCCTTGTTCTTTTTCTTCTTGAACTAGAAAACAAGAGTTGCTGGGAATTCTGTTAAGAGAGTAGTCAATTTTCACAATTTATGTGTATCGGGATACATATCGTATCATGGCCTCAGTATCGGGATATGTATTGTATCGTGGGGTTGCTGGAAATACCCAGCCCTACAGCAGAGTTGGAAATGCCATGTTGACTGTTTGTGCTCTATTTTAACCATGTTCTTAACATTAATGAGACTGACTAAAATCTGTGCTCAGCTAGATTTGATGATATACCCCTCTCTACACCCTTTGTTAAATTGCAGTTTATTCTGCTGTGGGCTTCCAGTTGTGTTGCATTGATGTTGGTAAGCTGCTGATGTTGTTAAAAACTAAACTGGTGTTTAAACAGCTTCGTGACAGCAGTAGTTTCAGCTTGTTTTTATGGAAATTTATGCACAAAAAACTTAATTCTGATTAATGAATCACTGACTCCAATTATAAAGATTTTTCCCTCCCTTTCTTATTCTAATCCTGTAGCATGATGTCTGCCTTGTGCCTCGCTGCATCATTTTGTCTTGGTTCCAATTCTAAGTGAAACTCCCCCACAATCAGATGATCCTATATCCATCAGGCTTCTTTGTGCATACAGCATCCACTGCAGTGCTCTATCTCAGCGTGTGTAAAGAATAGTGATCAGCTACCGTCTCAGTACACTGTTTTATCTTAAATGGCCAAGTCTGCCAGACATTCACGTAGAGCTGCTGCCACTGTCTAGTCACATCTCTTCTAAGAACCCCCTCTCGCCCCCACACCCCCACCCTGGCAAGAGAAAAACCTGCAATTTGAGCAACATTTTGACATGATTGTGGAGTGATCAAAACCTTTTATCCGAAGAGAGACATTAGATAGGGAAAGAGAAAGGAGGGAGTTATCTGTGTAGACAAAAAAAAAAGAAAGAAAGAAACGCACTCATTAAAATGGCTCAGACAAGCTCGAGGACCACAACAAACAACAAAGCCCAGACAATCCTGTAGCTGAATGCTGATGAGGTTTACCGTGTGCCTCTCCCGTCTGTTCATCCTCTATCTCGTCGCTTCTCACTTTCTCTAAAACTTTAGATTCAGAGCTGAAGCGAAAACTCAACTTTAGACTCTGGATTGGTGATGGGAAGCTCATCAGGTTTCAAGATATATCAGCTGATTTTCAAAATGCAGATGTTGTACAATGTAGCACACAGAAATTTAGTTTGCACGACAGTTTCTCTGCATTTCCGATGACGTCATCAGGCCATTTGAATGAATGAATTCATTAGAGGGAAAGAAATACATCCAACTCTAGTGCAGAGTCTACTGTGAGAAACACAGCAAAGGTGTTTAGTCCAGATGTGGGGTAATGTCTTCATTTGAAAGTCTAACATCGCTGATGAATGTTTGTTGACAAGACAGCAATATAGAAGTCTTAAGCACCCAATGTTCATAAGGCTATTCAGTTAGACATTCAGTCGGGCCAGATTTTCAGACTTAGGACATGAGCTGGGCCAGACATTTTTGGCAGACAGTGAGCAAAGTTTATTACTTAAAAGAAACACAAATAGATTACAAACACACTGGATGTTTATTAATTTGTTGCCACATCCAAAAGGGCATAAACTCAATAAAGAGCAGCACTAAACTAAACTTTTGCTGGAATACTGTGTCTTTAAATGTAACACTTCAAATATATATCTAACTTTTTGACAGGTAAATACAGGCACATATGAAGGTGTGTATGAACATAAAAAAGTGCAGATTAAAAACACCATCTTTTGTCACATTTGAAAGTGCATTAAAAGTAACTTGCTTGATAGCAACCTTTCAGAATGTGTTGCATTTAATGTCTGTAATGATGTTGGAATATTTGTAAAACCTGTAAGTGTTTGTAAAAGTTTTTCTGTTTTTCTTGCCGCATCATTGTCCAATCACTTTGATTTCGGGCCACTCGAGTGTTGCTTTCGGGCTGCATGTGGCCCACGGGCCGCTAATTGAATAGGGCTGGTCTAGAGGTTCCCAAGTCAATCAGGAGCCAGTCATCATTTGCCCATTATCAGTAAAGATGCATAACCAGTTTATTAACCACAGTTCCAACCTGTGGTTAATACTCTGTTGTCTTTGGCAAATTGAAGTACAGCATCTTCTGCAGTTGACTTTGCTTAAGCTCTGTCAACACTTCTGTAATGGCTGCTGCAGCTCAGTCATCCACGAGAAGCAATTATGTTGAAATCTGAGTTGACATCTGTGTTAATGCCAGCAGGATAAGAGCTAGTTAGCTAACCAAATAAGATTGTTACATTACCTAATGATTCATTTTCTGTCCTGTGGTAAAAGAACAGCTACTGTCAGTTGAATCATGTATGGACCTGCAACTAAAATGACAAAAAAAGGACTAAAGGTGATCTATGTAATCAGATCTTCTTACTTTAAAAAGGTCTGTGATCAGCTGTAATAAATATTTTTTAAAAACACTTCTCCGAGCACGCCGCTTATTATTTTTTTTAAAGAAAGAGTTGGTACTTATCTATGGGCAAAAGTATAAAAACATGCTGTATCAGAGCCAAATGTTAATTCTGTCCATTGTACTTAGTTGCTAGTAAACAGATAAAACCTTTGCAAAAGGATGAGTCTTGTCTGATAAATACAGTCACAAAAATTAATAATCATTCTTACAAAGAGCAGATTTTTAGTTGAATTGACAAAAAAGAAGTGAAACTCCTTTATGCTGTCAATTTCAGAACTTCAGAAAAGTTGACAGGTCCATCCACCGTTTTAGATGTTGCCAAAACATTTTCATATACATTATATTGCCAAAAGTATTTGCTCACCCATCCCAATAATCAGAATCAGGTGTTCCAATCACTTCCATGGCCACAGGTGTACAAAATCAAGCACCTGGTCATGCAGACTGCTTTTACAAACATTTGTGAAAGAATGGGTCGCTCTCAGGAGCTCAGTGAATTCCAGTATGGAGCTCTGATAGGATGCAACCTGTGCAACAAACCCAGTCGTGAACTTTCCTCACTCCTACATATTCCACAGTGAGCTGTCAGCTGTATTATAAGAACGTAAAAGTGTTTGGGAACAACAGCAACTCAGCCATGAAGTGGTAGGCCACGTAAACTGACAGCGGGGTGGGCGGATGCTGAGGCGCATAGTGAGAAGAGGTCGCCAACTTTCTGCAGAGTCAATCGCTACAGACCTCCAAACTTCATGTGGCCTTCAGATTAGCTCAAGAACAGTGCAGAGAGCTTCATGGATGGGTTTCCATGGATGAGCAGCTGCATCCAAGCCTCACATCACCAAGTGCAATGCAAAGCGTCAGATGCAGTGGTGTAAAGCACACTGCCACTCGACTCTTGAGCTGTGGAGACGCGTTCTCTGGAGTGACGAATTGCGCTACTCCATCTGGCAATCTGATGGACGAGTCTGGGTTTGGCTGTTTCCAGGAGAACGATACTTGTCAGACTGCATTGTGCCAGTGTAAAGTTTGGTGGAGGGGGGATTATGGTGTGAGGGGTGTTTCTCAGGAGCTGGGCTTGGCCCCTTAGTTCCAGTCAAAAGAACTCTGAATGCTTCAGCACACCAAGACATTTTTGGACAATTCCATGCTCCCAACTTTATGGGAACAGTTTGGAGCTGGCCCCTTCCTCTTCCAACATGACTGTACACCAGTGCACAAAGCAGGTCCATAAAGACATGGACGACAGTCTGGTGTGGATGAACTTGACTCGCCTGCACAGAGTTCTGACCTCAACCTGATAGAACACCTTTGGGATGAATTAGAGCTGAGACTGAGAGCCAGGCCTTCTCGTCCAACATCAGTGTGTGAGCTCACAAATGCTCTTCTGTAAGAATGGTCAAAAATTCCCATAAACACTCCTAAACCTTGTAGACAGCCTTCCAGAAGAGTTGAAGCTGTTATAGCTGCAAAGGATTGACCGACGTCATATTGAACCCTATGGATTAGGAATGGGATGTCACTTAAATTCATATGTCAGTCAAGGCAAGTGAGCGAATACTTTTGGCATTATATGGTATATCGTATTTAGATAATGCTATCTCTGTCTCTCTCTCTTATTAATACTTTGACTGAAGTCCATAAGTTGTCTCCACTTCAGTTTCAGTAATCATCAAAGGTTTAATTTGTATTACCTGGAAACACCATGCCATCAAGCCTGTGTGTCGCCACAATTTACACTTAATAAAGGAGCCATTTTTGAATACCAAATAATAAGTATTGCTTTGAAAATGTTCATGGATCCACATCCAGGTTCAGATCACCACCTAAATTGAACAGACAAACGTAGACAAAAGCATAACCTTCTTGGCTGAGGTGAAAATTACCGTGTTAAATACTGTTATATGGCATGATATGCTGTATTGTCTCCCCTGTAATCCAATATACATCACATCGAGGTTTTGCAAATACACCCCCCTGAGAGATGGGTGGACAGGTCGACGGACAGACTGATAGATACTTTTTTTATCCTGGGGGAAATTTCAGAAATCATTTTTTTCTTGTATTCATTTGTAGTTATTGGCTTGGATATATGTCGACAGTAAAACACAAATTCTCTGTCAAAAGCATACTCGCAGCACATGAGATGAATATACAATAGATGCAAAAGAGAAAGTAGTAGTCAGAGAGGTGAGTCAGCAGTAATTTATCACACGCTGACATGCGCCGCTGCTGCTTCCATCCCCCGATGACACTGAAAGTTATACTGGAGGAAAACTTTAAGATATGACACACACACACTGAGAGGGAACACAAAAGGACAAAGTGTTCAGGAAGTGGACTTTTTTTGTCTTTTGACAAATCTCAAAATGACTAGTATCATCTCTGACTAATGCATCTTTAATTTGGGGTGTGAGTACTCGGCGTAGTCATTTAAATGCCGCTTCAGACTGCCATTTCTGTCTGCAGCCCACAGCGCACTGCGTGATTTTAGGAAGTGGGTGTGAAGAGCAGGGATGAGTTTGGAGGGGGAGGGGGGGTTGGCAGGAAGAGGGATGCGATGGACTGTGTTTTACTGAGTGATGCATCTTAGAGGGCTGCCTTTGTACATGACTACAGTGTGTCTTTATCCCCCGAACACTGGGTACTTATTTTGAAACACTGGAGGCAGAGTGAGCTAAGGTCAATGGGAAAAGTGGTGCTGCAAACATGAAGCGTTTCTGCTTAAATGCCTCAAACACACAGTGAATTTAAACCGTAAAGAGTGCCGTTATGATTAAGTGAGCATGGCGAGCAGACATCACTTAACTGTTAATTGTTTCCCTTGTGCTGGGGTGTGATTTGGAAGCTCCGAGCTGTGCAGAACGCTAAATAATTTCTCACAATAATCTGTGATTGTGTTATGAGATTGTACATGAATGTGGCTCCTAATTAATAAACTGAAGATCAGATATCTTACCACAGAGCTAGAGAGAGTTGTCATGGCTTTCTAATGCATAAAAGGTTGCTGAAAGTGCTGCATGGAAAGAGAATAATAATAAAAAGGATGAATGATGTTGGATTTATCATCGATATCCTATATTTTTGGTTGACAAGCCTCCACCTGACTCAGTTTTTCCTGATCCTTTGGCAGTCTGTTTCTTTTAGAAATGGATGTGAAGCAGGAGAAAAACATAGGTGAATGTATGTATGCAAATATGTATATATTAATATGTATATTTTACTTAAATCCTCACCACTATTATCAACTATATTGTCAAAAGACTTCACTGCGACCATGTCCTAAAATTTTAGATTTTAATTTCTGTTTTATTTTTTACTTATTCACTTTGTTTTGTTTTATTTTTCCCCTTTTTCCTCTGCTCTTGCTTACTTGATATCCAATAAGAATATCTACCTCTCCAGTTGTGATTTACTTCAGCCACAAACTATTTCCTGTTTGCATGTCTGTACTTTGTATCTATTAATAGTTCTTTATTCATTTTTTTCTCTCTGTTGTCTCTTTTGTATCACTGTTAATGTTGCTTTTTCACAAATAAAATAATAAAAATCATTATTCACTAATAAATGACGTATTTTGTGAATGAAAGTGAACATTTGGTGATGGTGAGGCAAACCACTATGATACACTGTACACTCTGCCCATATCGCAGCCAACATATGAGATATTTTTGACATTTTTTACAGATAAAGTATCAGATATAAATGTCTGCATAAATTTTTGTATCTTATGATGCAAGTAATTATCATTTAAGGCAATTATCTGTTGATAACGATAATACTGGGTTAATATCATGCATCCTTAATTAATTATGTTAGTTTTTATATGAAACTTTATTATCAAAAAAGAACTCAAATATTCTTATTAACCCAAACTCATGGGAACTCGGGCAACATAACAACAGTACAATATATATAAAAACATAAAGGCCAATGACAAGTGCAAGAAATAACATATAGAGAGAGAGCATTAAAAGGGATTTCAGCAATTGAGGTGGTCAAAATTGTGACGTAGTTTTCTACAAAATGACGCTCACTGCACAAATTTAAGTCTGTGACAACACCAGCCACTTGCAGGAGAATTGATAAATGCAATACAGTATTTAATATCAGGAGTGTCATGTGTTTGACACTGAAAGCCTGTGTAAGCACACTTTAACGCACACAGACATTCATCAGGCACTACCTTGGTAATTTTTAAAGAATTGAATGGATAAGTAGAATTGTTAAGGACATTGGTATCCATCAAATAAAAGAAAAATCACTGGATAGTAGGTTGAAACAATAAGCACATTTACAGAGCACAGGAAAATAAATGCTATCATAGCAAAATATTCAAGGATGATTCTCCTGCCTTGTTGAATCTGTGCTATGAAGATTAAAGGGATTTTTAAGGGCATCTTGGTACTATTAAAGTGTCGTATGAAGTGAATATAGAAGTTAGATTGCACTAATAAAGAAAACAAGCTGTAGAATATAAAACAGCAATAAAATAGCAATGAAAAGAGAGAAGGGTTGTAGAAAAGTGGAAATTCTGATTAAATAAGAAGTCAGTTAAGTTGCAAATTGTGTAAAGAAAAAGGGAAACATCATATATAAGTCGTGAAAAAAAAGATAAAGACCATACATAAAGCGAATAAGGGCAAATAGTAAGTAATACCAAATAAAATAAATGAAAAGAAAAATACATTTTAAGGCTGAAAGCAATAAATACAGAGATATAAACTTTCAAAATAAAAGCCGAATAAGATGAAATTGAAGAGTCAGAGATAAAAATGAAGTAAGAAGGAAAGAAAATGGTAACATGAATAAAGTCAACATATCAAATGAGTCACAGGAGGTAATCAAGGCTGCCAGCGCTGCGTGTTTGTGGAGAAAGAGAACATTTGACTCAAGAGTTATGTCTCACCGTAAAAGACTTCAGCCTTTCTCTGACTAATTCTTTTGTTTGTGTCCCGTCTGTCCACCTTCTCCCAGCTGATGAGAAGAGCCTCCCCCCAGCGCCCGTCATGCTGATGCTCTCCACCGAGGGACTGCTCTGCCCCTTCGCTCTGCTCAATCTCAACCCAGGAGTCAAGCAGCTGGTCACAGCCCCTGAAACACTTCCTTTAGAGGGGGAGCGGCTTCCCAAGCCAGGTAAGAAAGCCTCTTAACTAAAAAAGGTATGGAATTAACATGTTCAGGGTAATGGTCCACTCTATACTCAATGTGGCCACAGAGGACAAACAAAACAGAATTTTAATCCTGCAGAACTTTAGATGAATCACACAGATCATCAATGAAAAAACATTTTTACATCTGATTAAAGTTCAGTTAAGCCTTGCCTATACTAAAGAAAAACAACATTCAAAAAAATTACAACAAGAAGTATTTACATCTTATAAAGACGGCCTTCCTGGTCCCTGGGGAGTGCCAGAGGACTTTATAATATTAATAATAACAATAATGCACTTTATTTGTGTAGCACTTTAAAACAGAGGTTTGCAAAGTGCTTTGACTTAATAGAATTCAAATCAAAGCACATTTAAGACAGACACAAAAGGCAGAATGAAATTGAGAGTCTGTGACATAGCAACCCAGACAATACTGCTAAAAAAAGAGAACATGAGGACCAAAATAAAAGCTAAAAACATACAAACATAAAAAATACATAAAAATAAAAAAATAAGATTAAAACATAAAGTAAAGTAAATTAAAAGAGTGGAGATTATAAGAGTATAACGTAAGGTGAAACAAAAATAAAACAATCCGAATTAAAAGTAAATAAAGACACTAATCTGTTAAAACATAGCATAGAAGAAATCATTAAAAGCAACAAAGCTAAAATGAAAAGATCAGTACGAACAAATGAAAGGCTAAAAGAAGACTGAACGGCAAATAGAAGACAAAAACACAAATAAAAGGCTAAAAAGACTAAAACACAGAGAAAGAGAGAAGATAAAAGACTTTAAAATACGACATCACATAAAAGCTGTTTTGTAAAAATAAGTTTTTAAAAGTGACATATCCACATACAGATTCAGATTATCGCCAAAGTAGAATCACTCCTTGTCCCAAGACCAGCATTCCTTGAAAATTTCTTCAAACTCTCGGGATGCACAATGTTGGATTTTGGTCAATAACCAATATGCCGTTATTTCGAAATGAATGCCTATATAAATGTCATCATGTAGGAATAACTGAATGTAATTTTTTTGGGTAAAACCTATGACTTATATACAGTTTATTTTTATAGTCACAGTTTAATAAACTTCATTTGCCCTTTTAAAAGCTAAAACACTGATTTACTTACCTGCTGACAGAAAACCAGCCCCCTTTTGGGAGCGTATACTCTAAATTTAAGACTAATAAGCCAAAAGTCCCACAATCGTGATATAAATATACAATCCTAAAATATCGTCAAGAAATATTGTCAGAAAATTTCGGGGTGCTGGTTTGGCAGAGTGGTTAGCAAGTGGTTGCACGTCCCATATACTTACTTCTTCCGGTCCGGGTTCGAATCCAGCCTGTGACCAGTTTGCAGAGTGTCTTCCCCTACTGTCTCATGCCCCTTTCACAAGCCTGTCCATTGTCTCTTCTGTCAGTAAAGGCACAAAATGCCCAAAAAAATATATTAAAAAAAAGAAGAAATTGTCATGGCAGCTGATACAGATATTTAGCTTTAAAACAATTATTTGCCAATATTGATATCATACTGATAATATTGTGCATCCTCAATAAAATCCATTATCAACTTTTTGAGTAATCCTGTTCTCTAAATTACTGACTAACAAACTTCATCAAATAATAATTTCATTGGCAGACGTAAAAAAGATTAATTCACTTGTCAAGACAAAATTATGAAATATCAATGCACAAAACTGCAGCATTTACTTGTTTCTGTTCGTCATTAATTTGATGACAAAAATATATTTGATTTAATATTTCTGCTTAAATAGGCCTCTCACTGTGTTATTAACCATGTTTGATTTTTTTTTTTTTATTCAACTTTTTTGTTAGCTCTGCCAAGAATGTTATGTATTTGCTGACATTTGTTGGTTTGTTGGCTTGTTAGTTTGTGAACAGGTCAGGATAACCCAAAATTTCTCATCAAACTTTTTTTTTTTTTTAAATGTATTTTTTGGGTATTTTGTGCCTTTATTGATAGGAGAGAGAAAGTGGATAGGCTTGTGAAAGGGGGAGAGAGAGTAGGGGAAGACACTCTGCAAACTGGTCACATTCGAGGTTTGGAACCTGGACCGGCAGAAGCACGCACATGGGGTGCTAACCACTACGCCAAACCAGCACCCCAAAATTTCTCATCAAACTTTAATGGCATTTCGGTGGATTTTGGTCATGGCGCAAGAACAAAGTGGTAAAAGTTTGGTGGTTATCCGAACACGGATGAGGGTACTGGACAGGATTTTGTTTTTGAATTTTGGTAGATGGAGACAGAAAAGTAGAAAAGATAAGACATGCACAATATTATCGGTATCTATCAATATCAGTATGAGGTGATAGTGGCATAAAAGTGGAATATCTGTTTCAGTCAATATTGACATTTTATCTTGTATTTACAGCTGATATATAAGCAGTTCATATCAGCTATATATAACCCATGATGTACCATACCTCTCCACCTTAACGTCACTGCATAAAAACAAAAAAATCAAGAGTTACATTTTTTTTGGAAGAGTTAAGTGTTGGGTTTTTTGTTTTACGTCTCTCCCTCACAAAAATAGACTATCACATGGAAAGCAACAAGTCAGTTTTTTCATAAATTACAGACTTCATATTTTGATGAAAACATTTGCCTCTGAAATGAATGAGTTCAGAAATATTGACATTTCGGTTATTGGCAAGAATGAAATATGGCGCACCTCTAGAAAAAGCTCAGGTTACACAGGTGGAACTGAATCCCCTGTAATGTTCTAAAACAGTCTTGTTGTGTCGCAGTTTTTGGCCTTGTGAGCTCCTGATTTCTTTTTTTGCAAGTTTTGATGTTGAGTCATGCCGTCATCTTCATATGAAGCCCACAACGTCTGCTGGTGGGTTATTTTAATGGTGATGGGATCTGCCTCTCCTGATAAGATTGTGATTAAAGATGCCAAAAATAAACTTTGTCTCTCCCTCCTGATGCTGAGCTCTGGTGAAGTGTTTAAATCCAATAATAATTTTTACTGTTTTCTTACATTTATTGAATGAAACCAGCTGTTTGGTTATAGATTGATCCCTGACTAGACTGTAAGATGCTTAATTTTCGATGACGTGACCTTTTCAACCCCATCAAACTCATTTCTGAGGCTTGACTACGTTTGTAAATATAAAGAAAAGAGTCTGTGAGCGTCTAAACATTTCAGAATAAGATTTTTCTCCTCTAAAAGGCTAATCCAGTTGTTTCATCAGTTAGTATCCACTTTTTTTGTCAATGAATGGTCCAACAGTTTTAGGAGGTTAAAGTAACTGTTTTTGTTTTCAGGATCCGTGACAACACAAGCTCCCATGGCCGCTGCCCCCGTCCCATCTGCCCCAGCCTCGTTCCCGAGCCTCGGCCTTACTCCAGCAGCTGCCTCCACTCCTCCGCCTGCTGCCGCCTCCTTCTCCGCTGCCCCATTCGGCATCGGCTCCACAGCTCCAGTATCTTCATCGTCATCCAGCTTCACTTTTTCAGTCCCGACCACGAGCTCCATCTCTATGCCGGCATTCTCCCTCGGGGCACCCACGGCGTTCAGCTCAGGACCCTCGAGCTTCTCCTTCGCCTCCAAACCCCCCTCTGAAACTCCCTCAGCCCCCTCTGCGTTTTCTTTTGCACCAGCCATCAAACCTGCAGCAGTAGCGGCTCCAGCTCCAAGTCCGGCTCCTGCCCCGGCTCCTGTTCAGACTTCAACTCCTGCTCCAGCTCCAACACCGCAGAGTATTGCTGCTCCCTCTCCGCCAACCGTGAAGCTAAATCTGAACGGGAGGTGAGTCATTCAGATTGACCCATTACAGTCAACTCGAGAAAAGATGGAGTAAGATTTATGAAAGTTTTTTTTGCCTTTAGGCCTAAGGTAGGACAGTCACAAATTTTGCTGGACGATAATTGTCCAAAAAATTATTGCCGATAAACGATATTATTGTCAATAATATTTTAAAACATCATTTTTTTCATTAATGTAATTAGAATATGTGTCGTAATAAAGTAGGTACACTGTATCAAAAGCAATAAACTTTAATTTCTTAAGAGTATTTGACTGTTATTAGAAGGTCAAGAGCTTTTAAATAAAAAAAAATTAAACAAAAGAAGAGAAAAAAAAAACAATGAAAATGAAATTGACTCTTTTGAGAAAAATTGCATGTAAATAAAAATCATTATACTAATCAAAAACAATAAAAAACAGCCCCTGTCTCTGTAAGAAATAAACATAACTCCAATAAAAAACACACAGCAATGAAAAGAATAATAGATAAAATGGAGTTTATACAGTTCAAGAATTGTTTGTGACATGTACGTTTGACAGACAGTCAGTTCGTACTGTCTGTCAAACGTTTGTAACATTTCCTGTAATACTGGATAATACTGCAT
Organism: Scarus forsteni; assembly: GCA_036419115.1. NCBI lineage: Eukaryota > Metazoa > Chordata > Actinopteri > Labriformes > Labridae > Scarus > Scarus forsteni. The sequence continues at coordinate 11,314,180 of JAZDUH010000359.1, read as the reverse complement.
TTCTTTTGCAATGTAGCGCACCATGTGGCTCTGTTTAATTTATATTTACTTCACAGACCAAAAACCTTAGTAAGCGCTGACTGTCAAGGACAAGGCTCCACTGCACCTCCCTGTATTTGTCACCTCTACTTTCAAACAAATGCAACATGTCAGCTCGTCTGTGTTCATGAGCTCATACCTTGTTCATTCTCTTTACAACCAAAATATTCCCACACTTATACTGTGGCATTTGGCTCAGAAACCATCACTTTTGTGCCTTCATTCATATTACTGTTTGTTTCCGTGTTATTCCTCACGACGCTCACTTGCAGCTCTGTACGCCCAGACGGCCTTGCCTACCCCCACAAAGACTGAATGACTGACAGATGCTCACTCCGCTATAGAATTCCTCTGTAGAACCAATGCTCCCAGGCATTGAGAGAGATGTACGGAGTGAACCCTCTTCTCATCCAGCCTGGAGGAGGGAAACAAACATGTATGCATGTGCCAATTTATCGACGCTGGCAAACTTATCGAGGACGTATTTATTTGTCGTGCGGTAAATTGATTTGTTGATTATTGTGACAGGCCTAGTGGCTACAGTTGAAAAAAGAAGAATTAAAACACAGATATCAACTAGAACTACAGTAGGTGATGTTGACCAAAAGCTATATCAGTGTTTTTTTTTTTTTGCTCAAAACACAAAAAACTAACTTAAAATGCCAGATAAACAATTAACTATATGCTACTTTGGACATATGTGTCTAGTCATCTGAATAACAGCCCATAGAAAGTGTTTTAAGAGGGCAGAGCCTTTCAAATTCTCAGCCTGAAGGTGATTGTACGATTGCTCTGTCAATCGAATTCTTCACTGGCCAACTGGATGTTGAAGTAGGCGGGTGCTTTTGGCGGGGTGTAAAGTATAAAACGTGAGCCAGTACATGATTAAACGCCTCCAAAACATGTAGAAGAGGAGCATGAAAGTCTTTGAGTCTAGAAAAGTTCACAGTGTTATCTTTCGTTCTTAAAATATATGAATTTAAATGTGTTTAATATAAATTAAATTGAACATGAAGATGAACCACATGAGGACCTTTCAAACTGAAACCATGATGGGGGTTGATTGTGATTACTAGACCAGTGTGGTAACATTTGAATGTTTGTAGCCCAGTAATACAATAAAAAATTGGTTTGTAGCCCAGTAATATAATAAAAAAAATTGGCAACCCTCAACCACCAGCATCTTTATTAAGTTGTTGTAAATCGTTTTTTTAATTCTGGGAATGTGTTTGTTCCATGTAAACTGAGAAATAAGGTGACTAAAAAAATGTTTGGGAAGACATTGAGAGAGATATAAGAATTTGGGGAGCACATTCATCTGGATGCAGTTTTTCATGCCACCAAGAGATAGAGGAAGAAGAGACCGAGTTAGAGATTTGATTAACTTTTTTTCCAGCAAGTTTTGCCTGTGGGAAAATGGTCTAATTTTCAGTGGCAACTAGGGCTGGGTATCGATTCAAATTTTCTGGATCGATTCGATTCGATATTACAAGGTCTCAAATCGATTCAATTCACGATTCAATTCGATATTTATTCAGTCTGGGATATTTTAGTTAAAATAGTGCTGTAAATTTAAAAAGTGACCTTTTGACCTGGTACATCATTAAAAATTGTTTTAAGATGAAGAACTAAACCCAAAGCAGTTACACTAATCATATTTTAATGATATGCATTAATGCATATTCTGCATATTACTTGTTTTTTGTCCAACTTGTATTTTCCTTTGTACTTGTTAAATCTAAAATACTGTATACAGGCTACTTCTCTGCACATCCAAAGAAGAAAAACTACCCAAGTTAAAAGATCGATCTTTGGATTTTATGGATCGATTATGAACCAGTTAAAGGAAAATCGATTTAAATCGATTAAATCGATTTTTTTAACCCAGCCCTCGGGGCAACAATGCCAAACGTACATCACAGTATAGATAACTGCTTCTGCAAGTTGCTGGTGTTTCCACTCACCTAAGGTTGTGCAGTAGGTGTAATTAAAATTAAGCCAAAATTCTGATGCTTCTGAACCCTGTCAATTGAATGGAATTGATAAGGGAATTGATTAGCAAAAAGATTTATGATATCGATTCTCTGATGGGGCTGTTAACGATTCTCAACTGGAATTGGTTTTCGATTCCCATCCCTAGCCTCGATATATTTAATTTTTTGCCCAGCCCTACTTTTGCAAAAAAAAAATATACAATGTGATGAAACAGGTTAACTTGAAAAGATGCTGCTTGAATGAAAAAGATCAATAAAATTGATTTCCATTTCTTTTCAACAGTGAAGACTGTTTGTCATGTCAATAAGCAGTGTGTGGTTCTTACTGTGAACATTTTTTTTCACTGAGCAGTCGACCCGATGTATTGAAATAACAATGAGTCACTTCTCTTTATCTTTTTGAAAATAAATCAATGTTTTGTTTAAAAAAACACTGTATAAGGCATTATCTGTGCGTGATGTTAAGTATTGAAAGGACTTTGTTGTGTCTTCATTGAAGGTTTTCAGCTGTTGAGGCTCCTGCAGCAGCATCGCAGCCGTTCTCCTTCAACTCCTCACTCCCCAAACCGGCCGTCCCCAGTAGCCTGCCGGCACCACAACCAACAGTAACGAAACCTCCTGCTGTAATGGGTAAGAAAGTCCTGCCACTGCTCACCATCTGTCATTCTCTAAACGTGTTATTCTTGTTTTCTGCTTAAGGAAATGGAATTCAGGGTTGTTATTTTGTTATTGCAGCTCCAGTGCGTCCAGTTCAAACAAGCACACCTCCTGCAACCATCCAGAAACCTGCTCCTGCTGCCCAGACTCGAGTGCAGACTCCTCAGGTATGGTTTTTTGTTGAGTAATGTGTGTTTATGGAGTAAGTAGGCCTGTAACAATGTTATTCTGCTGATATTTTAGACTTCCCTTAACTTAAGTGTTTTGACATGAGTTACGTAACAACAGCTCTCCCAAAGCAAGTTTTAAATATTTCTTTTAATTGAATAGATAAATTAAATGATTGATTTATTTTTATTATCACACTGTACTTTGTGCAGGGGCCTAGCAAAGCTTGGAAACCATTTAAATACAATAATGAGTCCCACATTTTCACTGTACAAAATGAATTTTAAATTCTTCAGTTTTTAGAGATGGAAATTGAAATTGTATTGTTTCCAGTGCCATTGCAAATTCTACTTTTCAGTCCAGTTCTTTCATGATTCCCTTACCTATTCTTGTTTGGACAAAGCTGGCCTCAAGAGGTTTTTAGTTTTAAAGCACATGGCAGCCCTGATATTTAATGCCGTATTGTGTATGTAAATTGCTTTGAATGCACAGAGCCTTTATTTTCACCTTAACTTCAAAATTTAATATCAATAGCTTTGAGAGTTTTGATGTTCAGAAGTGTTTATAAGACAAAGCATAGTAGCCAAGAAGAAAACAATAGACCCCATCAGCAGATGAACCCAGACAACAGCCTGACAGTTTTGTTTAACTCCAACATCGTAAGAACCAACAAGAACCCAGACTGCACAGCAGGTCATGATGTTCAGCAAGACAATATCAGACATTGCTTTGTGTTTTCATCATCTTCTCTTTCACTTGACGATAAAGAAGTCTGTTTTGAGATATGTTTGTCTGAAGTGATTAGAATCATTGTGTGTTAAAGACAGATGTTATTCTATAGTGCTTTTAGGGGGGTTAGACATTTTGGGCAGCTGATGGCTCCAATAAGAGGAGAAGAAGATGTCTGGATGCTGCTGACATTTTTGTCTTGTTCATAGAAGATGTGTGAAGCACACTAAAAGCATATCAAACTAAAGGTAGCAGAGTATAGGCTTTTTAATGTTACCATCGCCCTACCAAGCACCCATTCTGCTAAATTTGCAGTTTGTAATTTGGCAGACCCATTTTGCAAAGCTGGATCGCTTGAGCTTGGTCTGAAAAGCCACTGACCAATCAGTGTCCTTCTGAGAAAGAGCAGATCAGGTCAGCTCTGTTATAGGCTTTTAGTTCAGCAAGCCAATGGGCTTAAACTGACCACAATACAATGTAAGGACATCATACTGGAAGGTTTATTTGAGAGGGGGCAGGGGGCTGAGCCCTTTAAAGAAGCTACTGGTGCTGTGGGTTTTGCCTTGCGCATTTAAGTACGCAATCAGAAGGAGAAGACATATAAAACAAAATAAAAGGCATAAAATTGAAAAAAAAATCATGGTATGGGCTCTTGAAAGAGGAAAGGAAAGTAGAAAAAAGAGCAAATGGGGGAAATGATCTGCCTTAAAACTCAGTTGGTTTCAGTTAACAGTGGAATCACCATTGCTACCATTCACAGAGATTAGTTTAGAACAGAGAAAATGTGATCTTTTTTTGCTCATACTTTGGTTTTAAATATTTTAGTCAGCATACTTATGTTTTGGGGGGTAATTTTTACATTATTCCACATTTTGTGTTGTTTTTTTTTCAGTATTTGTTTCAGGTGATAACTATAGCTCCGCTTTCTCCCCTCACTACAGGCGGCTGTTAGCATGAAGGCTCTTGAGAAGCAGCTTCAGCAGAAGAAGGACTCTGATCCCGTCATGGCTGGGATACTGGAAGAGGTGAGTCGGACCATTAGCTCTGGTGTACTGTGTGCAGTTTTTACTCTTACTGTAATCTGCCTCCACCTTTTAGTCCAGTTTCCTTTAAACATTCATGAAATTTAAAAAAAGTACAAGTGAAACAACAACAAAATAATAACAGAAAAAATAACAAAATCATAATATCAGTATACATTATGCTTTCAAGCACTCATGTATATATGTGTGTGTGTATATATATATATATATATATATATATATATATATATATATATAGATATACATGTACTTATGCTTGTAAATAACAAACCAGCATATTGTGTTTGTACCGATCTATGCACATTGACTCTTAATAAGGCTTTATCCAAATCAGTCACCATGTTGCAATGGGAGTAGTAAGAAAACTAACTTATTTGACCCCAAGATTCATAGTCATCTTCTTATACAGTGGCTTTCCACTATTAAACATTTTTTTACCTTTTATATGTGCTGTTATCAAAATGTACATTTATGTACATTTATGCATATACACAAGAGTAAAATTGTGAATTACATTCATACACTCAAAAATACTTATGTACAAAAATAAACTTACAAATAAATACCAACATATGCCTATTTTGGTCTATAAATGTGATTTGATTAAGGCAGGTATGTGTTTGTTTTCCAATTATAATTTATTTATTGATAATTTATGATAGCATTTCTGTATTACTTTTGACATTGTCAGTGCCTTTATGCAAATTAAGTGAAGTTGTTTTAGTTGCATTCTCAGCCTTTTGAAGGTCCCATGTCCTGTAACATCACATTTCTCTGCTTTTTGAGAAAGGGCTTTGAAAAAAACATGAAAATGACACCTTTTACTAAACTCTCAGTACAGTGAGAACTGCGCTTTACCCCTCAAAATGCTCAGATTCTTTATGATTAAGATGCCATAGCTATACAGCCTCCACCTACATGTGTGTTTTCTGCTCATCGCAGGCAGAAGCCATGACTGTTTTTAAAGGCGGCTGCATGTCCTGTAACCCCTCCTCTCCCCTCCCTTCAGACATCATTTTGACAGCCAATCAGCACAGAGCTTACTTTTTTGTAGCCATCCTTCCCACTCAATCTGAGCATTTCCAAAGGGGAGGGACAAAGAGCTGCATCTTATCTTCTACAGGGACAACATTTTCCCTTTTTTTAATCCAGCTTCTTTTAAATCCTTGCTTAATACACCCAAGACATGATGTAAATGTTCAAACACACCAAGACATAGGATCATAAAGTTCAAGGACAGTTATAAGTCGTTATAAACTATCATTAAACTAAAATGAGTAGACCTTCTCAGACCTGTTACCGTGTATAAATTTTATTTCAGCATGTTTACACAGCTTAGAAACAGATTGCTAAAATTCAACAGAAATCAAACAGGTTTACACAGCACTTTGTATAACTGTATTTGTATATGTACAAATAAAGTTATTTCTATCTTGGTTGAAATATTTTTTTAAAGTTTAAACTCTCTGCGGGTTAACCAGTGTCAACACGGTGCAACTATATCCAAAAGCAGCATTAGATTATTAAAAGAGATGTAATAGATGACACTGAATGAGATTTGTTGAAATCTTTTTGTAACTGAATGTTTCTTTGACTTTTCATCAGATTGCACATTTCCAAAAAGAGTTGGACGACCTGAAGGCACGAAGCTCAAGAGCCGACTTCAAGGTCGGCACCAACAATGAGATGAAGGAGCTGAGGAAGGAGTCAGAAGATCTCCATGTTTTCACCCTGGAGATAAAGGAAACTACAGAGGTGAGACCCGGGACTTTTTCAACTCAAGCTAAAACAAAAGTTAAGCTGTGTAAAGTGGCCCTTTTTTATAAGACAGTGTGTTGAATATGTTTGGATTCACTTGATGTTTGACTTCTGTTGTTGAAATATTAAAATAGCATACCCCAAAGCTCATTTTAGGCTCTTATCAAAGCAAAAGTTTTATATTTTAATTTCGTGGATTTAAGTTAATCCAAAACTCCAAAAACTCATTTGTAATAGTTTTGTGGAATAATTTTGAATGTTAAAACATTCGAGGTATTAATCCAAATAAAATGCTTCCTGTGGACATCACCCTCTGCTGGTTGAATAAAGGGCATTGACATATTTCTGGCTTAGCAAATTTATTAGACCACCACCACAGCTTCCCTAAATTTAGAGCACTGGTAATTACCAAAATGTATTTGTTTTTGTTAATGCACCAGTATGAGGAAGCTCTCTTTCGTAAATGATATTTCAAATGCTGAAATATAACTACTGCTTTTATTCATGGATTTTCAATTAACTGGTTTGCAAAACAAATAAAAAGAAATTGTAAAGTTCATGATTATTCCTTGATTAAGATGCTAGGTTATAATTATTTACTTGAATTCCTGTAAAGAAAAGTTAGTTTTATTGGTTGGTTATTTCCGTTTAAAATTGTGTCTATAAAAATCACTGTCATTTTTAATTTCAAACTAGTTTTTATAAAACTGCTACAATATTTTTTTCTCATTTCTACAACAGATGATCACATTTTTTTGTTGCGCATTGTGTTTATTGTCGAATAGTTTTAATTTTTTCACATTTTTATTGATTTTGACTATATCGTAAGTTGCCGTACATCCCAAAGACAGCCCTGAATATTCCTTTTGCCATAAATTATACTGATTTGCAGGACTAATTAATGGTATTTTCTAAAATAGGGAATGTTCTGTCTTGGCACTATTTTCCCTGAAACAGCTTTAAAAAGACTAAACAACAGAAGATTGGACTCACACCTAAAGCCCTTGAAGTCTGTTTTCTTTAAAGTGTTTGTGGATCATGTCTTTATTTAACTTATTGTGAATTTGTGTATGATGACTAGAACCAGACATATAGAGGGAATTTTTCCCAAGCTACAGATTAAGTCGATTGATTTTATTATCGGTTTATTCGCTCAATTAAATGTATAATAATTCAATGTCATGTCCTTTACTTTTTATTTTCATTTCATGGTTTTTAGTCTCTCCACGGGGACATTGGTACACTGAAGACCACCTTACTGGAGGGCTTCGCTGGGGCAGAAGAAGCCAAAGCTCAGAGTGAACTGAGCAAAGACAGAAACTACAGACAGCTGCTTTACAAGAAACCTCTGGACCCTCGCAGCGAGGAACAGCTGAAGGTGAGCACAGCCTGTTGACCAAAAAAAGTACTGTTTTAAAGCCATACGTGCTGACAGAAAAAAAACCTTTTCTTCATTTCAGGAGATCCGCAGGTTGTACCAGTACGTCATGTTCGCTGTGGAGGATGTGAATGACGTGCTGGACGTGGAGTGGGAGAAACATCTGGAGAAGAAGAAAAAGCAGAAGTAAGCACACATTGATGACATCAGTACTGAATTGATTTTGGGTTAAGCATAATAACTGAGTGATTCTCTTCTTTTGCAGACACATGGTGGTCCCAGGGCGTGAGGGTCTTTTCACCACACTGTCCAACAACCTGTACATCATCAACCAGCAAAAGAACAGACTGGATCAGCTGGTTAAAGACCTGACTTCACTACGTCTGTATAACAAGACCACCACTCCAACTATAGACCAAAGTGCTGCCACATCAGGGCGGTAAGTTCAGAAAATAATGCCAACATCCTGTGCATAAATTGATCATACTTTTGTTTTCCATTATTCTCTGCCTGGGTTGTCACTGTTACTGAACTTTTATATCAAATATTAAACCACTGAAAATTAAATAATAATGATACATGTTTAAATACCAAACTAGAAAGTTACTAGGAGAGCACAGACCTCTGCCAAGCAGGTTAGATCCAGCAGTAACTTTTCCACAGTCACCAGATCCAGAATAGAGCCAGGATCTTGACCAAATTCAGCACATACATGGAGTTTTTTATGATGTATGGATACACAAGTTTGGGAAATATCACTCAATATTTTTATTTTATATGAATAACTCTGTTGTTCGTGGGATTTCCCATGATAAAGTTCAGTTATTATCCAATCATAGTGATGATACCAATCGAGATCTTCCAATCAGAGAGTGTTATAAAGAATGAATAAGGACTGAGTAGAGATTGCTGGCTGCGAGTTGGTTGGACTCTTCTCCTCTAATTTTATTGATTGATTGATTTCGAACATATTAACAACAAAAATATATACAAAACAAAAAAATAAGAGGAAATAATAAGAAAGCAGGTAACTACCGGTAATGTGTAATTGCATGCTCGAAAAGGAGTAGGAAGAAGTAAAACTTATCTGGTTCTACCCCTTATTCCCTGTTACATATTTGACTTATGTTCCCCATATCTACTCCAATAGCCTTATCATGAAAGCAAATTATATGGACTAATGAAATGTATTTAAACATTCATCTACCTATTTTTATACACATATAAATACCTCTCTACCTATCTGATTACCTACTCATATCCATATATACATAAACATCACACCTATATATACAGCACATCTATACACATGCAGATATCCATAAATTCATATATAAATTTACATATCCATGCATTGTGTATTAGGCCTGTGCTCAAAATATCGATACGGCAAAATATCTTATCGCACTCCTTTGGGATACGTGTATCGATACGGATTCTGCAGAATCGATACAGCCTCAATATTTTGACAGCTGTTGTAAATACACTTTGGATAATGTTAACAGTGGCACAGTTCAAGGTCGAGGACGAGCTACATAATGAAGCATATGTTCTAAATATGAACTTAGCTCTACCATCTTTGAGGATCTGAATTTATGTCTCTCAAGTTGTAGAACCACTTAAAAGTCATCCTTGTTCTTTTTCTTCGAATAAGAAAAAACTAAACTTGTCAAGAATTTTGCTTAAAGCATAGTCAATGTTCACAATTTACGTGTATCGGGATACGTATCGTATCGTGAAGTTGCTGGAAATACCCAGCCCTATTGTGTATACATACTTGTCTGTATACATACTTTCCTTTGCGCACACCCACACGGACATCTTGTTTTGTTTAGCTTTTGACTAATCTTCTACTTTTTCCTTTAATAAAGTTTTTGTTCCTGCACATCTCGAATCAAGAAGATAGACTTAAAGCAGCCAGAGTGTATGAGCACTGAGAATTTAAGATGGTTGAAAGAAAGAAAGTTGGACACAACAGTTTTACGATGAGATGTCATTTTTGTCCCTCTTAAAGGTGCAGTGTGTAGAATTTGGCAGCATTTCACCAAACGGAAATGATGAATATAGGACACAATGTTTCTATTTGTATGTAAAGTCTGTCAAAATAGGAGGACAATCATCCCCATAAAACGTTTGTTTTATTTAAAAAAATGTACATTACCGTGGGCCACATTCATGAAGGCTGACATACCGATCTGCCATGTTGTCTATGGGTAGCTTTCAGGGACAAAAAGAGTGAAACACGATTTTTGAATACAAGTCTGGCCACTGGTCCTGAAATCTACCTGGATGTCATGTGGCATCTTAACTGAACTATAATCTTTAAAATAATAGTTACAAATATGAATGAAAAAAACCCTCACCTTGTAACTGTTGTAATGACGCCCTGTTCACGATCCTTTGTGGACTTCACCAGCTCTCGTCACTTAGTGATGTGATGTTTTAGAAATGGACGGGCTCATTCCAAAATCTGAACACTAGATGTCGCTAAAATGACAAATCTACACACTGCACTTTAAAAGGTTTGTTTGAGAGAGGGAAAAAAATCATAAATTAAGTTTTGTGGAAAAAAAGATTTTATTGTTATGCCATTTTCCCCAGCCCTAATACATATGATCATTTATGAGATAATACGTCCAGTCGTGTCCTTAATATTGTGTTTGAGAGTATTGTATATTAACAAAAAAAGCCACAGAGAAGGTCATGTCATTTAAACTTGTGCCTGTGTTCTGACCCAGGATGGAGACCGAGCTCGAGAGTTTGAAGGATGCTCTCCAGAAGGCCAAGCTGGACAGCACCTCTCCTAAAACCAGATCCAAATCTCCAGGTATCAATAACTACTGATTTATCTGTAAGCAGTAACACGAATTATCTCTTTTTTTTGCATATACTGACTTGTACTGCTCCTTTAGCTGTGAAGATATCCCCCGTGAAGCAATCTCAGCTGCGGAACTTCCTCTCCAAGGGTCAGATGCCTCCTGTTCGCTCGACTGCACCAGGTACACGCTGCTGCTCTCTAACCTCTCTAGGGTTAGAGAGAGTGTTATTGTTTGTGTTTCGCCTGTTAGGCCTTGTGTTTTCCTGTGTGCAACTCAAATACCTTTAAGTTGTAATTACACAGTAATTTTTTTTTCTTTTTACTTTTTGATATTGTATCATAGTCGTGACACATATCGAGGTATTGTCTTAAATTTGCAGTTTTTTGCAGCACTCTTGGCTGACCCAGGATCTTTGTTTCAGCTGTTTGCTAGTGCTAATGTTGTCATGTCAGCGCTCACATCCAGTTTTTTGGCACGACTATTTTTTAAGTTAAGACAGTCAGAGATGCTCTTTTAGTTCTTCAGTTGTAATAACTGCTGATGTTTAAAGAGTGCTTGAATAGATACATTTAAACTTTTTAAAAATGCAGTCACTTTTAGTTGCTACGCAGACCAATCTCAGTTACAACAAAAACACCGCAGTACACTAGCACTAGGCTCTACAAAATGTATCAATTCACTTTATTAAAGACGCACAGCTCTGATTGGATAGCTCCCCAACTTATCCCACCACCATGAAGCTAAGACAGTTGTGGTGGATTGTCCTTTTCGCCTGCTCAGCCCTGCAATTCAAGTGTCTGGCTGCCTTATTGTCCTTAAGTTCCCCCAAACATTTTCATCAAGTTTTTTTATTTAAAAAAAAAAATGTCAGTTAATTTCATTTTTGTTTTCCAGTGTGTGTCCTGTTTTTTTCAAGTTTTCCTAGTTGTTTTTAAAAAGAGGTTGTTGATAAAAAGCTTTTTTTATGCTTGGTGGTATGATGTAATTTTCTGTCATGTTTGTAATTTTTACTGGACACATGGTAAACATTACACTGAAGCTTGATTTGAAAGAAATCAGTAATTGAAATTGCATTATCTGAAGATTTATATCTAAAATTGTCAATACCTATAAGGAATGAAAGATTAGCCTGTTATTTTTATACAGGAAAGTAACTTCATTCAGTTCTATTCCAATTTAATAGAAGTAAATCCTGATAATATGTAATCTTTTCGCTTATTGATCAAAATTAACCAGGTTAAATGAAATATCACATGAGCCGTACAGTGCTTTAGATGGTTTTTGCAAATATTTCTATCACATCTTTAATAAACTCAGGTCATCAGTGTAAAAATGGCATTTTGGAGCCAGACGGTCAAATAATTGATGTTATAGTATTTTACTCATGATAACACAGCTCTTTAACTTTCATAGAGCTCGAGAATCTTATCACAATTACCTTGTTTCTCCATGACATTTTTTTTTCAAAACTGCACGTAACATCCTACGAATTAGTAACATGTTCTCCATCCTTTCTTCTTCAGCCAACTTGTCTCGCTCCGCCTTCCTCTCTCCCAAATACTACGAGGACTTGGATGACGTGAGCTCCACGTCCTCCCTGTCTCAGTCCCTGGAGCCCCACCCGGCCCACCTGGAACTGGAGGAGGAAGAGGAGCTGCAGTCAGAGCCATTTCCCATGCCGGTGCTCCAGCCAGCACTGACCACGCCCCGCCACCCCACAGTCGTCAGGACGCCCTCCATCCAGCCTGGCTTTGGGGCCATACAGTCTACACCTTTACCCAAACTCCACTCAGTGCAGGGACTCGGCTTTGGACTCAGCCCGATCGCTAGTCCAGGTAAATACATGGTTGGCATTTAATAGACAGGTCTTTTAGGATTTCATTTCAAATCTTTAGCTTATTTCCATGGCAACAGAATGCTTGATTTTGCCAGTTGAGCCAAATTTGCTGCAAAAATTGTTGTTTTAAGATGTCACTTTTTTAGGAGTTGAATATTTCTTTCGGTATTTTGAGTATCTTAATCAAAAAGTGTTGAAAGATATGCTGTTGTTCTATCACAAAATGTGCTTTTTTTCTGATAACAACAACATGATTTTGAACATTTTAAGGTGATGAAAAGCAGTGTCCAAACGGGCCTTTTCAAGACTTTGATTGCATTTTGTGTGCCAAAAAGTTCACACAACAAACTTTCTTCACGACAGAGAGGTAGAAGCTGTGAATGAGAATTAATCAATATTTCACCAGAGGGAACATTTCTGTGCTGAATATCAATGCTGCTGTGACTGTAGTCTGAATGTTAAAGGTAATTAACTGTCATTCCATCCATATCAACTAGTCAGACATACAGTGAATCAAATGAGTTTTCTCAGAACAGAGTGCTAACAAGACAATAAGTATGTATCATGCTGAAGTAACACGTTTCAAAACAACCGAAGAAAACAGAACAAAGTTGGCCAAAGGGGCCTGTGTTATGTGAGGAAAATTAAACTAAAACGTTCAAGTGCAGGATGTTAACCAGGTTGAGGAAGCCTCTAAACTGACAGAGCTTCTAACTAGGGCTGAAAAATGTATCATTTACAGATTGAAATCGCAGTTTCAGACAAAGCAGTCATGTCATCACCAAAGCTTCAATTTTTTATAACGCTCCTGAGGATCTGATGTGTCAACTATTTACTAATTTGTTCTTAAGAATGGCTCGCAAATGAATTGGTTCTCATCCTTCATTTAAAAGAGTAGTTCAGAAGAGTCGACTCATTGCAGACGTCACAGATCCACTGCAAAAGAGCTGGTAGTCGAGTGGTTCCAAATCCCCATACAAGTATTGGAAATTGCTCCAATGCTTCCGAAAATGCTGGTATCTGTATTGGCGAGTACTGGAGTCTAGGCACCAAACGACACCATGTAACTTATTAAATTAATAATCTATTTACTGTATAGCACTGTTAAACTCTGGTACAGTTCTTCTTCACCGCTCTTAAAACAGTAGCACTGTGCTGTAACCTGCAGGGACCCGGAGGAATTGATCACGTGACACAGACACAACAGACACACGTATGTCAGAGCAGGTTGACACGAGGCTTGGAGCAAAGCTAGCTAGCACGATCATGCAGCATCATTGCTGTATTTATTCATGTTTGACAAAGGATTGAACCAGAGCCAGGCCTTACCACAGTGATAATCATATTGCAGTCATGCAGGCGCAGTACGATATATTTTGTATAACATACTGGTGTCGGATCGGTGCTCGATATCGTCTGATACCCAGAGCACAAGTATCAGTATCAAGAGAGAAAAAGTGGTATCGGAACATCTCTACTGGGAAGCGGGTCAACAACACAAGGCCTCTGTAATAACAGGTTATTTATCATCAACACAAGATGGTGAATAATGTGTTATGTGCTTTTGATCATTGATTTCCTCACTGTTATCTATACTGTAAACTTAGTGAATATTGCACTAAAGATTGATTTGAAGAAAATAGTGAATTGGTGTCGCATTATCTGCCAGAAAAATTGCAATTGCATCTTTTCCTAAAATTGTTCAGCCCTACCTCTGGATGGGACCTCAGGTTGGGAGCCAAGTAGCTAAGATACTGGGATAAAGCTTATATTATATTCTCTGTTCATCTTATGTAAAATAATCACAAAATACTGTCATCGCAATATTGAAAAATGTTATTGCACATTGTATGTTTTATTAGGATGTGCAGGCCTACTCCAATTGGAATGAAATAGTAAACAGTGTAAATAACTTGTCACAGATTGCTCGCTTCTTCATCAACTCAAGTAGTTGTGATTAATATCAAGCATTTCCTGTGCTTTGCTGTCTTGGTCACCTCAAACCCATTGCTCTGTTGAATGAACACTTGTTTGTTTTAATTTGTCAAATAGTGAAATATCAATCTGCTGTAATAGATTAGATTAGATAGAACTTTTGGGAGACTCCTTCAGGGAAATTAAGATTCCAGCAGCAATGTATAACACACAGGCTAATAAAGGACAGCATATCAAAAAGTAAAAACAATATGCAGATATAAGTAAAAATGTAAATAAATATTGATACAAACAAATTAAAATGAAAATACGGCCACTGGCTATTTTGTGATTATTTTACATTGGATGAACAGAGAATATAATGTTAGCTTTATCTTAGTATCTTAGCTACTTGGCTCCCAACCTGATGTCCCATGTAGGCTGCTGGCTACAGGAAGACAGAGAACGGGAAGGAAAATATCCCTTCCAGTTCTCTGTCTTCCTGTTACTCCTCCTCCCCTTGAGTGTGGAGACGTACACTGGGTCAGGTGATCATATTTCCAGTTGCAGGTTAGAAGTACTCAGACCACCTTGCTGGATGATGTGCGATGATACACAATTCAAAGTCGCGATGAAGTTATACTTTCCACCAGCACTCATCGAATTTCCCCTGTCCGGTCTGATCTCTTGTTTAAAACTACTTACCTGATGTGATTTCAGATTGCATGTGTTTGATAATTGTTGTGTTTATATTTTCAGTTCCAACCAACAAGATCAACCTGAGTGGAGCTGATAGCACCGCCCTCGCCACGAAGACAGTAAAACATGGAGCCCCACCAACAGAGAGGAACATCCCTGTCACTATCCCGCCCCAGCAGGCAGCTGCCTCTGCTGCTCTACGCAGGCAGATGGCCAATCAGAAGCCAGGTACTGCCACGAAGAAGCTGCCACTGGAGCTTTTTGTTTTATATTTTAGTGCTGTGACTGTTGTTGACCAGCAGGGGGAGACACAGACCTCCATTAATAAACTCATAGCTCACGCACTCAGCTGAATTTAACAAGTTCATTCACATCAGGTGTGAATTACCATGGAAATGCTGTATTCATTGTACAGCCCTAAGCTGTGATGTTCAACATAAACCTTCTGTGTGCTTGTTTGTCTCAATCAAATGTTTCTTTTCTTTACAGCCGTCATCAGCACTTCACTGACAGAGTCCACTTTGAAGACAGTCCCTCAGGTGGTCAACGTGCAGGAGCTCAAGGACAAAGGTCCTCCTGTGGTTTCCAACATCCTCAGGTAACAATCAGTCCATAATCTTTGATGAGTGGAATCCTGCAAGTTGGAGACGGTTTGTCATACAAAGAGATGGATAACAGCAGGAATAGGCAACATTCTCAAGAGGACGTAATCAGCAACATCTTCATTGCTGTAGGTCCAAATTGATCCAATTAATCAATCTTTATTTGTATGGTGCCAATTCATAACAACTCAAGACACTTTACATGTGAGCATAATACTCTTTATATTATGGATACACATTTATGCATAGATCCATATGTACAAATATTGTATATAAAAATATATACACCCAACATTAATCCATATAACCAACTGATGCAGCTTGTTAGAAAATTAAACCCCTTGAAGCCTATTGTTGTGAATTTGCATCAAACCCCTTCCATTCTGGTTCATGGGTATTTAATACACACCTAGGAACTTTTTGCGAGCGTTTGTTTCTTGAGGGACCTTTCAAAATCAGAACTACATCCAGCTGAAGCAAGCGGACACTTTCAGTTTCATCGCGGCCGCGTATACACAGCCAAAAGAGAGGAATCGTCCATTTTTGAGACAAGTAGCTCTAAGGTAAAAAACAAACCAGCTTATTGTTTATTCTACAGCTAAAATACCAGTATGGACAACCTGTGATGGATATTTTAGAATTTATTTGAAGTTTTGTTTTTGTAACGAATTCCCTACAACAGGCCATAAAAGTTCTGTTGATCAGCTGCTTAAATCCACACACACACACCCACACACTGATCAAAGTGCAATGTTCATAAATGACACTGCAGAGAGAGCTTAACTGTTTGTTGCTGAAAAAGCAATAAATCATATACCTGAGATGGGATAATGTATTATTAGTATCCTATTATCGTTTCCTTTATTGCCTGTTGTTGCTAATTTGCATCATTATCTATTCTTTTATCTATTCTGTGTGCTACTGTCAAATTAGCAATCTCCCCTTAATTTAGCATCTGCTTGAAAGCAAAAACACTGATTGTTTATTTTTTTAATATAATTGCATATAAATCAAGTGTCAAGGGGTTAAACTTCATGATTGGTTGTCGTTATATTGGAGAAAAGGGAACAAATACGCAGATGTTTAAAGAAGTTACAGCATCATTTAGACTCAAGTGAAAGTACTATTGGTATATATAATGAGCTAAACAGAATTGTGGCCAGTGACAACTTCTTTTTCACTGATAAGTATTTTTTACTCACGTTAAAACTTTATTGAGTCCTGCACAACATCTCCAACATGTCAGTAGTTCATCTTGGTAGCAGCCCATAGAAAGTTTGTGGGAATGGGCCTACAGAAGCATATCCAGCAGGTGATTGGACGACCGTTCCATCAGTCATATTCATTACGGGCCAATCAGATCACTGCTGCAGTGTAAAGTACAAACTGTAGGCTGTAATAGAGAACAAACTCTCGTGTTCGAGGAAAAACTGAAATATCATTTACATCGAGAAATACTTTCAGTGTAGGGCTGAACAATTAATTGCAAATTAGATTAGATCGCAATATGGCTTGTTGCAATTTTCAAATCACAGAAGGTTCAATATTTTTAGCCCAAAATGTGTTGAACATTTTGGCATTGTGATGTAGTTTTTTTGCAATTTCATGCCTAGTTTTTTACCTCTATTCATATACTTTTTTCCCACTTTTGGACCATTTTTGCCTTTTTTAATCCCGTTTTTACAACTTTATGCCTATTTTGCCCCCATTCATCTTTTTTGGCCACTGTCAGAACCATTTTAGGAATTTTTACATGGTTTTTGAAATTTAATTTCAAATTTAATTCCCGATTTTGCTGCCATTATCAATTTTCCGAAGACACTTTGGATTTTTTGCCATTTTTTCCTTTTTTTTTTTGCAATTTCATACCTATTTTGCACCTATTTAGTAACCTTCATGGCGGCGGGATCCCGCCACCATGTAGCTAAGGCAGCTATGGTTGGATGTCCCTATTAACTCATCCAACCTTTCCACACAACCAGAGTAGCTGTGACTGAATATATTCCTGACTTCTACCAACTTTCTACACGACGAAATTAGATCTGATTGGATTAAGTCTCTGTCAAACAGTTCAGTTTAGTTTTTATCCGTTGACCAAACTGTCAGTTAATTTAGTTAATTCTTGTCCATGTGCACTTGTTTCTTTAAGTTACCATCTTGTTTTCGTCAGGGGAAAAAAAGGTTGTTGAAGAAAATTATGACGAAAAAAAATTAATCAACAAAATTAACGCTGCTTGTGCCGTATCCATAGTGACATGAGCGATGGAGGGGGGAGTGTACATTGAGCTGTGTCATGCAACTTCACGCTGTGTCATTCACAGTTGAAATGTGTTAAACTGCCTTATCGAGCAATCGCCTGAAAATGTCCTTGAAATCAGATCATGACTTTTTGAGTGATACTGTTCACAAGATAACAAACAAATAAGCTAATGCTGGCAAAAACAGAACCTCCCTTGCAGGGATAAGCCTGTGTTCTTTCTGTGTAAAAATGCCTGTTTCTGCTGAGATGTGTTGTGGAATAGGCAAGAAGTCTGTTCATCAGTATGACTCCTCAAGGGCTCCACTGTTTGTTTTGAAAGCATCTCCTCCTCGGTTCAGATTTATCAGGTCACTGACTCCACCTAATCTGAGCCGTGAATATAACAGAGAGGAATCCTTGAGGACACCTTACATTTATATTCTAGTTTCCTTTTTCATGCCTGGCATCTCACTTTAGTCTGATCTTTTTAATATTCAGAGATGATTTGTGTCCTCACATCACCTTTATTTGACTACATCATTGTGTCAGGTCCTGTTTGTAATGCAGGTTAATGATTTTAGGGCAACCTAAACTTCCCTTCATGCACTCTTTTAAATATTTCTTCACTTTATCCTTTTTAAAGCTCAAAAATCACGTCTGTTATCCGTCTTTTTTTTCACAGCATGAGTCACAAACCACATTCTGCTGTGTCCTCTCTCTCACATCTTTACTCTTTCCGCCTCACTGGGCAGTGCTCCACTTTAGTGCTCGGGATTTCAACATAACCCCGCTTTGGGCTTTTCCCAAATAAAACGTGCTTACAATAACAAACCAGCAAAGAAAGGCATTGTGAGGGTAAGATGATTATGAGAGGGGGCTTTTCTCCGGTGACGCACAAAATCTCTGCGGACAAATCATGGTTCAGACATTTCCTAATATTTCCAGCTCGATATTTTTAAACTATTACTTACACTTTATTAAACATGAATAAATAAAAACAAAATAAAACTCAGTAAAATCACACAAATGGCCCAAAGTTTAGTTCGTCCTTCAATTTGGCTACGTTCCTGCATGTCATTGCCCCCTCTCCCCCCTCTCTCTCTCTCTCCTGCTCCACTATGGGGGGTAAAATTAACTAATTCAGCCATTGCCAGTATGAGGCGTCTTGTGTTGTCAGCTAGTTTTTGAGATTCTGGGAAACTGTGCATCTGAGTTTAGTCTGGTCTTTTTAATATTTGTAGATCATTTGTGTCCTCATCACCTTGCACAGTTGTATAAGATCCTTTTTGTAAAGCAGGTAAAGGATTTTAGGGCAACCAAAACTTCACTTTGTGCAGTCTTTAAATATTATTTACTTTATCTTTACAGCTCGAAAGGTACTTGTCTTTTTTTTAGTGGCATGAGTCACAAGACCTCTCTGAAACACACGCCTTATGACCTCATTTTGGTGATTGATTGACTAGTTTTGATGCAAACTGACCCTGGTTCAGGTGTGTGGGCACTAACAGCAGATCTGCATATATAATGCACACTGCGTTGATTAAATCAGTTAATCATTTGGCTTCTGTAGCTCCAACACAAAGACGTATCAAGCTTAAGTGTAAGTTTTGTGCTTTAATTGATATAACTCAAAAGAATTTAAGAAATTAACAAGGCCTCATTTCTTGTGATGTTCTCCCAGCTCATCAGTTCCAGATCCAGCAGCTCAGGCCTTCGCTACAGTTGCTGCCAACCAGGCCAAACGGGTGAGTAAAGTAATTTTTGTTCTTTTTAAAGCTCAGATTTAGCTTTTCACACCTGCTTCACCCGTACACTTAATGGGCTTTATAAGAGGGAAGAGCCATATGATCCAAAAATTACATCTAGATCTTTTTATACATAGAAATTACGAAATGTATTAGACAGACCAAGAGAACTTAAAAATAGATGGGAGAAAATAATCAATGCACATAGGTATCAAGATTTTTTGTTTGACCATTTTTAAATCAATTTTTTTTGTTAAAAAATTGATTATTTTCCAAATTAAGTGATTCATTTTTGTCTGTGTTGATAAGCCACTTTTAAATGCAATCCAAGCCTTTGAAGAGAGAGTATAAACAGCTGGTTAAAATATATTACTGAATAAATCCTAAATACAGACTCACATGTGATGTGTATTTTTCCTGATAAAGTCTGTAGGCATCATCATTGTTCATCTTTTCCGCTGGTGTTAAAAAAGCTAACTAAAGATTGCAAAAATGGGCAATGTCGTAGAATCGCAATGTAAATCAAGTCTGCACCAAAAAAAACATAAAAAAATTGAATCAGGAGGAAAGGGTATTGTCCCAGCCCTAATAAATGATTTAGCAGTCTTTTCAAAACTTGTTAAAAACTGAAAATATTATTGGACGGACATCTTGAACAGGAACGAGGAATCTGAAATCACAGAATTTTATACCAAAGCAATGAGTACTCCGTCAACATTAAGGGTTAGGGTTAGTCGCTCTAAAATTGAGGTCCTTTAGTAAATTGCTGGTTATCGACATCAATTTTTTAGCCACCTGTGGAAAGAAGAAAAGTGTTAAACCTTGGTCTGAATAAAGTGACCCTCTTGAAACTTATCAGTACAAGAGTTTTGCTGCTAAGCTGTGAAAAACTTATTTGTCCTTTGGAGGGGGTGTCACATATGATCAATAATACACAGTAAATGTACTGTTTTACTCTCAAACTGCGGCAGGACTATCAAAATGATTACACTCACAAGCTGTGTTCGAAACAGCTCACTATCACGGATATAGTGCACTATGTAGTGTGTTCGCCATTTTGTAGTGTTGTTCGAATTCTCAGCAGTTAATTTCATTCACTATATAGTGCACTACAAAATACCCACAATGCACAGCAAAAGTGAGTGTACATACGATGTACCCTATATTGTACTCCGGTTTACCACAATGCAATGCAGTCATGTTTTTCCATAGAAGAAGAAGAGAAGGAAGAAGGCTGTTCGGCGCTGCTGTCATTCATAAATGTAAAAAACATTAAAGTATCTTTAACACGTTCATAGCGTAGCTCTTAACGTCTTTTAGGGGCTGTAAACAGCTTTGAAATTTGCTACTTATCCTCCCGAGTGTCCAGTTTGTGTACGTGAATTTTGGCGCATCCACTTCTGTCACAGGAATAACCAGCTCATCTACTGACGCTACGAGGGTTAGAAAATTTCAGTGTAGCGTCCGAAATGTCGTTTGTTCATTCCCTATGTAGTCTACTATTTCATTTACACTACATAGGGAATAGTGAGCAAGTGAATGAGTGGACGATTTCGAACACAGCTACAGTCTGTTGGCAAGTAAACCACTATTTAGCCTTTATAGATATATTATTCTAGCAACCGTTGGTAAAAAATAGTACGAATGGCTCACAACTAAGATATCAAAGTACTTATTTTAATGATTCGTCGCTTATTAAATATTGAATTAACAATAGCAATGGACCCGAGCAGTGGCAACGCACTGCAACAAACCAACACACACAGAAAAAAACAAACAAAAAAACAAAATAAAGCATCCAAAATCAACATGTCATAATAAGGCACGAATAATAAAGCAAACGGTGGATGAAAGGGGGGATATCTTGACTACAACTTAACAGTGTTGCACAGAAGAAAGTGCTACACTGCAATGATATCAAAGTACTTCTAAATCCTTAATTAACATGAAAACATCAGGATTACCATTTGAAACAACCAGAGGATATCTTTTTACACTTGACCCACTTCTGTGAAAAAGCATTAATTGCAGAAACAATGTCTTAAACTTTTGATTTTATTTTTGATTTCCGAACAGTGCTTCTGTTTTGCAAAGCCTCAGGTTTTATTACTTTAGTGTGCTTATGCCGCTCATTCTCAGAATCAGCACGTCATGTCTGGGTCCCTCTCCTCTGAACTTTAAAGAACATCTGACTTGTGAGAACTCACAGGTTGCTGACAGTATTTATGAGCAGAAACACCATTAACTGAGCGGGTGAGAAATGACCCGGCTTCCTCGTGAGTTGATGTTACAAGTCGCAGTCTGGCGGCAGTAAGTCTTCACCACTGTTCAGGTTCAAGTTCAGTTTTAAGTGAATGACCCAAACATACCAAACTCTGGATGCATGCCTAGAAGTGTCAATACTCGCATTGGATAAAGGATGTCTTGCAGAACCGATACTTTGAATAGTTGTGCTCTAATAGGCAGTGTCTTTGCAGAATCCAACACAGGGGATCCAGAAGATATCCCCTGAAGGCACAGCCACCCCGTCATCAGGCTTTGTGTTTGGTACGTTTGCACGATTGTCAACACGGAGAAGAAACTCTCTTTGTGCCTTAATTTGATTGTCAAATCTGCATCTGTTTTGATTTTAAACATTTGACTTTGCCATGTTTGTTGTTTTTTTTCATGATTTACAAATGAACTTGACATTTGCACTGACTTCATTATCTTTTTTTTCCTCCAGGTCAGCCATCTAAACCAGATGCTTCTATAGCTCCTGCTGCCTTGACAGAGCAAGGAGCCAGCAAAGGTTTCTCGTTCTCATCAGGGTCAGTCCTCACTGTCTTGCTTTTCTCCTTCTCTCTCATTAGCTGTCATGAGGCCTGCAGGAGATAAGGAAAAATAGCAATATATGATAAAATTGTTCAGTTTTGCAATTGCGATATAACTTGACATGTGATTGGATGATTGTTTGGCTCGTCACACTCATCACAGGCCAGTCCATAACAAGCAACGCTGCTACGTGTGATGTAGCATCCACGTTCTCTCCCAGTTTCCAAGCAGTGATCCCCGGTCAGGAGAAGGGCAACAACATGATTTCCCGTTAGGCAACTTTCAAGTGACATTCTTTCCTCCTCTTTTTAAAGAAAAAAATGAGTCTATTTCTGATAAAACACTGCACTTATACATTATACATTAAACATTTAGCCCAGTGAAGACGTTGGGCAGTGGAGGCTGGCAAGACAGATATGCAGGATTTCAGAGTCATGAATATCTGTAAACCTGATTTTTTTAATACTCAAAGTCGACCACACCTTACCTCAAACTCCTGCATACAGAGAGTTTTTGTAAAACTGTTTCAGCTTGACATCGCCATTTAAGCTCAAGTTTCCTTCAAGATTAGGATGCTGTTGAGCCTTTGCAAAAAATTTTCATGTTTGCATCCCGTCTCAGCTGCTTGTTGTCACTTTGCTCGTGGTGCTTTCATTTAACTGAGCTTAGCGATAGGTCAGTTATCAGGTCCACAGCTGCTGCAGATGCCAGGACAGGACATCTGTATGTTGTTTTCTTGTTTTCTGAGTGATATTACATCAAATAAGGGAAGATACTTGTGGCACAGAGGGATTTTGAACTGGCCTATGGAAGTGAAAAGCGCTTGGACTCTGAGATTGTAGGCTCAAACACAGCAGCCATGGGCCAGACCCAAGCAATTGTTGACTCCATATTGTTTCATATAAGATAGGGATGCACCAGCCGAAGCTGAATAAAATAAAAATGCTTGGCCGAAAACCGATAATCCAGTGCGGAGGCAAAGTAGTTCACTATATTTTTTTAATAGTGCATTAATAGCTGAGAGTGCATTTTTAGACATGTTTTTAAAATAAAGTAATTGTTTATTGAATATTATGACATTTCTTAATAGCCTTTGCTTTTCAAAAAAAGCCCAACAAAGTTTTTCATTCACATTAAGCCTTCAACCAAAACAAAACATGCATTAAAAAATACTAAAGTGCATTGAAGTGGATATAAACCAATAAATCAATAATACCAACAAATGAATAACTGTCCTTTTGACACAAGCCTGCTTTAAGGCTGTCACTTTATATTCGAGTGTGGCGGCACATCAGGCCTGGAGCAGTGGACCGTTCTGTCCAACAGAGGGCGCTGTTAGCGCAGCTTGACCGTCAGTCACATCCGCTGCTCTCTTGACCTCAATAAACAAAGAGTTTCCACTCCGAGTGGGCATTAACAGCTCCGAATCATCTGAGGAGAGCTGTGTGGAAGTGATTTCGTCATTGCGTCACACGGTACTATTTAGCCTTGCTATTAGCTCACTCCACCGAAGGCAGAATATGGCCTTTTTTGCAATATTTTGCCAAATATATTCAGCCACCGCATATTCGGTGCATCCTTAATATAAGATGATAGGCAACTGGACCTACCTGATACAATACATATATAATAAGCAGGACGGCCCAATCAGAGCTTTTAGAGCAGAGGGAGGTGAAATAACAGCAGGAAGTGACTGAACTTATAGAGATTAGCATTGATGCTAACAAATTCAGTTGTAGTTTTTTAACAGATCTTGACTGCATTTCTTTGTTAAATAAAAAGCAGATATCAACACTGCAATCTTCTCTATATTAAGGATATGTTTGCTCCACTTCCGACATTCTTTGACTAGAGTTTGTCTTATGAAGTGGGTCACAGTCTGTAGCGCAGTAGCACCTGCCTGATACAGTGTCTGACTTACCCATGATGAATGTTGATGGAGGAAGGATCATCCAGTCACTAGTCGGATTTGCTTCTGAAGTGTTCTGCCTTCCCTAAACATTGTCTGTTGGCTCTTTCCTGGATGGACTAGTGAATATTTTGAATGGTTTATCTGGTGTCAGGTTAATTTTATGATTCATACTGCATGATTCCCACCCCTCTGTCTATGTCTGAAATAGCCATGAAGTTGTGATTATGGGTTATAAACAAACCTTCATCCTTTTTTTCTTAACAGTCAGGCCCTCATATAAAGCTTTTCCTCACTCTGACTCTTGATATAACCTCACTCTGATGCTTTCATTGATTCACTGTGTTCAACTTTCTTTTGCAGTTTTGCTGCAGTTACACAAGGCACCGGTTCATCACAAGGTAAAAATAATACATCTGCTTCCGTCAGGCAGTTGAGAATTATTCCACTGTTTGCTTCATTTATGTTTGAACTGTCTGGGATCTCTTCACAGTGAAGGACATGAGTAAATTCACCTTCGGCGGGAATGGCAAGATGTTTGGCCAGCCAGGAGAGGAGACGTTCTCCCTTACCCCCAAGTCCACCTCTCCAGCTCTCGGCACTGCGTCTCCAATCCTGCAAATAGAAAGACCCTCCTCCACCACACCTGCTCCTAAGACCGCCGGGGGAGAGACTCTTGGCAGCTTTTCTGGGCTACGTGTCGGCCAAGGTGAAGAAGCCAAAGACGCATCCACCAAACCTCCTGTGGCATCGTTTGCTTTTAGTGACTCCGGACTGACTGCAGGTCAGTTCAGCTTTGGGTCAGCGCTGAAGAAGACAACCGAAGATTCCAGCGGAGTCGATTTATCCAAAGGGGCAGCATCAGGGAGTTTGTTCAAGCCTCCTGAATCCACCCCAAAGCCGGCTTTCTCTGCTCCCCAGGCCACGTCAGCTTTGCCCACATCCCTTAGCAGTCTTCTTGCTGCTCCTCCAGACACAACGGAGCAGCCAAAGGCAACACCACCTCCTTCAGAGCCCACACCACCACCTGAAAAAGAACCTGATCCTGAACCAGAAGCAGAGCGCATAAGTCCCCCAGCGGTATCCGAGCCTGCGGTGGATTCAACCTCAACAGAAGACCCAGCAGCCGCTGTTAAAGCCCCAGCACTTGCACCGGCTGCACCCACCCCCGAACCTCCCTCCTCTATCACCCCACCAGCAGAAGAAACCCCTCCGCCTCCACCTGCAAGTGTCACGCCACCCACAGAAGCAGCACCAGACACCACAACCACCGCCGAGGCTCCAGCACCCACAGCCTCTGATCCCCCTCCTGCTGCCGTCTCTGAGGCCGCTCCTGCACCAAGTTCTGAAAAACCGGGCTCCATTTTTACCCAGCCTGCACCTGTGACGACAGACAGCAGCACAGTCGAAGTCACACCAGTCATCAGCACAGTTGCCCCCGCAGCCACCACAACCACAGTCATAAGCAGCACAACAACGACCACAGCCAGCGCAGTGTTCGGGCAGCCAGCCGCAGCTCCGGCGACCTCGGCCCCCGCAGCCCCCACAGCCCCCACAGCAACAGGATTCAGCTCAGCAGGGTTCGGTTCAGGAGCTGGAGCCGGTTTTAGCAAACCTGTATTCGGCCAGGTTAGTGGCTTTGGTCAGCCTGCCAGCAGCGCCGGGACGTCCAGCGCCTTTTCTTTCAGCCAATCAGCATTTGGAGCGACATCTAACAACACAGCAACCGGAGGGGCTCTTTTTGGAGCCCCCACTGCCACCAACGCCAGCTCCTTCTCTTTTGGAACAAGCAGCGCCAACACTGCCAGCAGCACGGGCTCAGGGCTGTTTGGACAGAGCACAGCACCAGCTTTTGGTCAGAGCTCTGGATTCGGGCAGGGGACCATGTTTGGGAGCAACACAACCACATCGTCATTTGGACAGCCCTCAGGTGACAATGCCTACACCTCATTTCTTATATTAAGGCAGCTGCATCAGAGCAATTTTTTAATATTTGCAGAATGAAAACACATGAAAGACCACAAAAACTAGAGCAGATTTATCCGATTAGTTAAGTTTTTAATCAGGCCAATATTAACTTTCGCCAATAAGTTGCAGTATCCCATGGATGTTTTGAAATAAAAATTACACCTGAGGATTTTTTAAAGTGATTTTTGGGTGCTTTTATGCCTTTAATCAGAGGAGCAAGTACAGTAGATAGAGTAGGTAACAGGGCAAGGTTGGGGGAGTGACATGTAGTAAACAGGCCTCAGGCGGGATGTGAACCCAGGTCACCTGCTCGAGGACTAGGCCATCTGCGCCCTCACCTTAATATTTTTTAACAGTATGTATTGGACATAATAATAACCTTCTCAGCCTGAAGAGGATTTGTCTTTGCTGGCGTATGTTTGCTTGATGGTATCAAGATTACTACTGGACAGATTTTGCTGAAATTTTCAGGAGATGTTGGTACTGGCCCAACTTGAAAATGATTTTGGTGGTGATCCTGATGACCATCACTAGAGAATAATCATTTTTGCAACTGTCTAACTGATAGTGATAACATAATTCTGATTGTTCGGTGTGGGTTTTCTGGGTCAAGGGATCATATTATGATGGAAACTTTTTCATAGAACTATAGCTTAAAGATGTAACCACACGTAATGTAACTATAGCAGTTAGAGGTTTGCGCTCTCCAAGGGCTTTCTAGTTTTCAACTGTGGATATGTAATCTAATCAGAGCTATAGACATACATTGGTTGTGTCTGATAATTCACTTAAAAGTGCATTTCAGCCTCTGAATGATATAATTGGTCTCTATCAGATACATCTTGGTGCTTGGAGGTGTCTTCAGTTGGTGTCCAACTTTGATAATGAATTTAGATTCTGAACCACAGTGCCCTCTTGCTTGTGTGTCTGCAGTGACAGCCGGTCACTGCCCACCTTCTCCCTTCCCCCAGATTAGCTCCCTCCCCTCCAGAGCCAACAAGAGACTCTCTCGGCTATGGATAGAAATTAGAAAACCAAGTCCAGTTGAGAATCATTAACAACTCCATCAAAGAGTCGATATCATGAGTCTTTTTGCTAATCATTTCCTTCCACTGACAGGGTTCACAATAGGGGTGGGCGATATGGCAAAAATATCATATCACAATTTTTTAAAAATAAGATCACGTTTTTGTTTTTACTTTGATTTTTCTAGACTAATTTGCATGTTTGACCATTTTTTCCCTATGATTAACATATAAAACATGTAAAACCCTAAAAGAAAAAAAGGACAATTAAAGCCAAAGAAACTTTTGAACAGGTTTTAATTGAAATGGTGCAGTTTTTATAAAAATGTGCAATAAATGTAAACATAAAAGGTAACAACAACAATATCAACATTATCTCTTAAAGTGCAACAATTTAAAACAAATGTTATCTAACTGCAATGTCTATAAACTTAAACTAAGTGAATAATACAGCTGCTTTAGAACAGATTTTTGTTCAGACATCTTTAATCTTTTATTTCCTTTTCTCTTTCTGCCATGGCTTCACGCTAAATAACCAAACAGGAGATCCCACCATGCACTGCGCTTAATGTGCTACGATTGGCTAGTCGGGTGCGCGTCAAAGTCTCTGCACCCACACAGACGATCTGACGATCTTTCTGCTTTATGACGATATTACATCGTTATAATCCATAGCGATTTAATATCGTCATATCGCACACCCCTAGTTCACAATTGTGTCTATTTTTTTTACAAAAGGCTCCTACTGCACGACCTTAAGTGAGTGGAAACACCAGCAACTTGCAGAAGCAGTTATCTATGCTGTGACATGTGTTTGACATTGTTGCCACTGGAAAATCTACAGGCCAACATTTGCCCACATGGAAAATCTGCAGGAATCAATAAGGGAATCATTAAAGAATTTGATCAATTTGATCGTTAATAGCACTCGTATCAATAAAATCGTATTAATTCCCATCCCTACTCTCTGCCTCCCCCAACCCACTGGTGGCTGTTTTCTTCTCTCCTTTCCTGCTATTCCCTGAGCTGTGACAGTCCTCTGCACAGGCTGTTCTAAGAAGCCCCTTCACCCGACCTCCGCAATCCTTTGTTTTTTTAGATATGTGGACCAAGTCCTGGTACTTTGTGGCTTTTTTTTCTCTGAGGCCTCCTTACACCTGTTGTCCCACGGGACCACCAATTAGATCAGTATGATCTTCTCTGCCTCCTCAGACCATTTGACCACATCTGGCCTCAGGGAGGTTTGGAGGAAGTGTAGCTTTCTTCTGAAGTCTACCCTCTTCTCACATGATAGTGCTGTCTGTAGGAGGCCTCTCTCGATCTTTTCGAAGGATGGTGGTTTCTCCCCCTCCCTGATGAACTGGATGGATGGTGTTGGTCTTACGTGGTCTTAAAGCTTTATCTGTCTCTCCTGCTCCAAGATGTCAGTCAGCTCCCTGAGGACCTGTGCAGGTTCGCTGGTGTTGGGAGGGTATCAAACACTGAGTGGAGCAGGGAGATGCGACAAGGCTCCAGTCTCCAGAGTTAAGTCCAGGAGATCTTGTGCTTGGCATGTCCCACATCATCCTTGTAATCCAAGCTCCACAGCCTCTTCGACCTTATACCTCCCTCCTCTTGCTGTCGGACCTCGGGTTGCATCATGAACTCTATATATGGCAATTTTGACTCCTTACATTTTGTCAATTATGCCAAAATGTGACGCATCCTTTATGCCAACAGCTTGTGTAAAGGGAGTTAACACTTGTATCTAATATATCTCCAGCTTGAGTGGGTGGAGGTGTGGCAGCATGAGAGAGGAGGGCTGCCCCGTTCCCAAAGATTCCCTAAATTTCCAAAGCAGTTTGGGAATGTCTGCATGTGACTCACTGGACAGCTGATGTTTGTCTATGAGATCAGCAGTTAGACTCAGCTATATACTTCTGTCTACCAGGTCCACATAATGTGAGTGTGGTGTGCAATGGTAAATTTCAAAGCCCCAAAAAAGAAATCAGAATTTAAAAAATAGTGGAAATTCCCTTTAACCAACACCTTTAAATGTTTCTTTTTTCATATTTTGATAGAAATAAGTGTTTAAAACTTATTTTCCTGAAATTTGTATTTACTTTTTTGTTCCTTAATTGGTTTGAATTTTTTCAGGTGTATCTGCTAGCTCAAACTTCAATAGCCTGCATCAAAATAGCCAGAAAGCAGAGCCACATAATCAGATTTTGAGCCAAAGGGTGTGCATACTGAGTAAGACAGTATTCTGGTTTCACTTAAAATATATTTTTCACTTATTTGCTGTCATTTTTGCATTTTTGCAATGTGTCCACTAGAGATATGGATATCTTAAATTTAAATATGCAAATCGTATGCCCTGTGTTCTAGAAATTTATAAATAGGTAATGTTTTGGGAGCAAGGGGATTCTACTTTTCAATACAAAAGCAGCAAAATATGGCTTATGTGATGACTGTATTGTTTCTTACTTTTCTCCTTATTACAGCTTTTGGGTGCTCCTCTGCAGCGCCAGTGTTTGGCTCACAGCAGAGCAGTGGAGGTGTGTTTGGACAGGTATGATCTTCTGATGTTACTGACATAGAAACCTGTAAATAAATCTGTTTTTGTTTCCCGTCTTCTAGACATGAGTTGACATTTTCCCCCTCTCAGCAGCAGCCATCATCTGGTGGAGGTTTGTTTGGTCAAGGCTCAACCAACGCCTCAGGCTCTTCTGGTGGTGGTTTCTTTGGAGGTCTGGGTGGAAAACCGAGCGAAGAGGCTGCGAACAAGAACCCATTCGGCACCACTACAGCCACTGGAGGGTTTGGGCAGCCTGCTCAGACAGGTAATACTTTGATTTTTTCACTCTGTATTACGTATTTATTATCGTGAAGGCAATATTAAAACTATGCTGAAACATATTTTAAATCTCACCTGCCAATTTCTGTCTCCAGGTGGCAACAGTCTGTTTGGGAATAGTGGTGCAAAAACCTTTGGATTTGGACAGTCCTCCTTTGGCGAGCAGAAACCCAGTGGGACCTTCAGCACTGGTGGAGGCAGCGTTGCGTCGCAGGGATTTGGCTCCTTCACTACCCCAACAAAACCAGGTACAGGTTCCCCCACACTATTCTGATGATTGTGATTTGGAGTTCTTAATGTCTCATTCACAAACAAACCCATCTATATTTTTAGGTGGAAAATCAGTACAACTGGCCTACTTCAAGAGGCTTCCTTTTTCCTTCTATAATTAAGTCTGCAAGGCAATCGCTGCATTTCATTCATCAAAACATCTGGGGATTGTGTTGTTTACCTTTTGAGTCTTATTTCAGCAGGAAGAGATAGTGTTTTAATACTGCAGATGACAGCTGCAGCTGGGCCATCAAGTTTGAATCAAGCTGGCATAAAGAGCTGCCTGCAGCTTGTTTTAGGGTGTGTGGTGTGTTATTGGGATTTAACAGGAAATCAGTGCCTCAAAGCCAAGAGAGACAGTGTGTAAAAGAGTGAACACTGTGTAGGGCTGTATAGAACCTGTAGTTTTTTTCACATTCGATTTTAGTGTTTCAGATATATCAATATTGTTTTGTCTAAATTTTTGGAAAATTTTGTTTTTGGTATTTTTAGCAATATTAGCCCTGAGACACAGCATAAAGTAATGAAATGTAATCACTCACTCTTCAAGTGGTCAACACACATATTTTTACAGGTCAAGTCAACAGTATGTTCAAATAATATGCAGAACGTTTGACTGCCTGACACACCTGTACTTTGGAGTTAGCTGAGAGTTTGTGTCTCAAGCAGCCTCTTCGACATGTTTGCATTATTAATGAGGGGAAGTGAAGCATGCATTGTCCCCGTTTCAGGGTGAAACGGTGACGTCACCGCATGCGCAGTGCTCTTTTACTAGAAGGCTGCGCATGCATACCAGGAACAACAACCATTTCGGCCATCTGCCGAGTAACGTGTGAGCCTCTTACCATGCTCGTTTTTTTCCAGACAAAACTATCGAGATAGATTTGTTGTCTGAACTGATTTGTTGTCCAGAGAAGAAACTCCTGCGTCTCTGTGCGTCTGTTCGCCATTGTTGCTTGTGAAAAGTTTTTCTTCTTCGTTCGTGTGTTGTAGCAGCACTGCCTCTCTGCAGACCTACACCGCCATCTACTTTACCAGCATGCACACTACAGCAGATTAACTGGTCTCCAGCCTTGTCGTATGAACGCAGAAGAATTTGAAAATGCAAAGGAAAAATCTTGGCGTCTTTAAGTCAGGAGTTTCCATTTAAACATAGCCTTAGTAACCTCCTCAGAACATATTCCCTTGAGATTTATTCCTTTTTATACTAAAGAAAGATTGTCGTCCCATTTCGTTGATTCACTATGCTTGTATTCATTTCCACATTTATGTCCAATTCCCTACAGGGCCTTAAATGTGCGCAATATACAGAAAGGATTGCACAACTGCCAAATTTTGATGGGATAAAAAGCAGGTTTACTTCCACGTGTATCAAACCGAAGAACAAGCATTAATGTGCATTTTCAAAATAAAGTGCATTTGCTGCTGGAAGCGGGCATTTTACGCCAATTTCTCACAGAAAACTCAAACAACAAGATGTAAATTTGCGATTACACACCTCAGAGGTGTGTGCAGCATATTTATCAGCTCACTCTTACAATTCTGCTCAGTCTCAGTTTTCAGACATGGTCCTGGTTTCCATGTTAAAAGAGGGACGTCATCTTGAGTTGTCAGTGCCATAAAGACACTTAACCTCAAGTTGCTCCCACTGCTGCATCAGAGGCATATAAATGGACGGTTAAAACTGATGCACAACGTGAGAGCGAATGGATAAATGTGACCTGTGGTGTAAAGATGTTTAAAGGAGTCAGAAAGGCTTTTAATCGGACCCCTCCTCACTCCTGTGGAGATGAAAAAGTCTGCCACTAAGAGGTGCATGAGGAAGAGTTCAGGCTGTCCTGAACTTCTCCAGACGTTTTAAGAAGCGAACATGTAATAGAAAGATGAGAGGCTTTCATCCACTTGATGAAAAAGCTTCTTGTTTGTGCGCTGCAGTTAAAATTTAATTTGCTAACATATTTTCTGGACATGGTCCACGCCACACTTCCCCCTTCATTCTCTGTACTTTCTCAGGTTTGTTAGAATTAACCCTATCACATGTAAACAGAGTGGTTTAAGTTGAGCACAGACGCTCATGTCAGTGTCATCAGTGTATGATCTTCTCAGACTACAGGGCTTCGCTGCAATAACCTGTGAGGCCCTGTGATACTGGAGGACTGTAATAGAAACCCCTCTCACCTATACATAATCCCATTTTGCACAGCAGGCGACTCCTGACATTCCTTTCTCCTTTATCGTCTCGGGTACAGCGGGTGCCCTTATCTCTTCAGCGCAGCAGAGCAGAGTGATGCAGTCATGCTCCAGTGTTACCTGCTCCAACACTGCTGATGTAATGTTACCTCTGAGCGCTGCGAAGTCACTATGCAACGACTCAAAAACTTGATGTGTCTTTTTCAGTGACAGACACATGGACGATTTAATGTGCAGACAGCCTGATGGAATTTAAAGTTACTTTACTTCAATACTTTGATTTTAAAGCAGCTCCTGTTAGGAGATTTAAGCTGTTTATATAGCAGACTAATATTACCACGTATGTCTCTTAAAGGTCTTATTATTAAACTTATTATGGGCTTGTACACATCCCCTTTGGGATGACGCCCCTCTAGTTGAGAACCATCGCCATAGGCAGAGAGCTCAACTACTGTACTGTAGGGTAGGTTGCAGAATGGCATGTTGTGGACTTTGCTGAACACAATAGGAATCATCAGCAGGACAACATTTAAGCATTTTTGCCCCTGATAGGAGGCCTTCAAAATTTACTGAATTAAATATCCCAATAAGACTCATATTCAGCTCATCATACGTCCGTATATGGGAAAATATGACAAGGTCCTTTTCAGTGTGTGATTTCTCTTCCCACGGGACACCCGCCTCCATCTCAGAGGTGGTATGCATATATAATAACGTCATAGAAAAATGCCTCGTCATGCGTGCTTTGAATTATCTGATACTGTGTACCTTTACATTGGTTATGCTACGCCTTTTGAGGCAGGGATGGTGTTTGTTCGACTCTCTGATCGTCTGAGTGCAAGTCAGGCAGTTCATTTGAGTTATGTCTGGACTGCTTCATAGAAAACATCTTACATGGCAGATTTGTATGTAGCTGTTATTACCCGTAAATTAACTGACAAAAGCCTGTACAGGTGTTTCATATGGTTCAACTAAGAGAGCAGAGAGAGCTATCAAGGCAGACGAATTAAAGTTTAAATTTCTGGTACTGTTACCTCCCCATGGATTTACTCTAAAAGTTGGTAATTCATCCCCACGTGTGAGCGGTAATAAGTGGAGTATAGTTAATCTCTGTTCCAGCATTGTCTGAGAAATGAACTCTTTCAGAAATAAGATAATTACTTTGGTTTCCAGGGTCTAAATTGCTCTTTTCACTTTCATCCTTTTGGATTTTTCTGCCTCTACTCTATGCTACCTCAGTAATAAATAGTTGTACTAACATCAAGCTGCCCCCCAGCCCCACTGGTATATTTGCTCGGCACCCCTCATGCCCGAGCACTGGCCCACACGCAGGGAGTGTAATCCTGTTACATTAGCTCAATCAATTATTTATTGGGGCATGCTGGTAGCCAGGCTGTAATTTCAGTCCAGCCTTTCTCCCCCTGCTACTCCTGCTGCTGCTGAGGCTTTGAGCTGGTGTGAAGTATTCATCCTGTCATTGTGCTGTCAGTGTGCGTTCCAACAGCAATAATGTACCGGGACAAAACAAGACACAAAGACAAGTTTTATAAACTGCCTTCACAATTTCATTTGGGAGACGGCAAGCAGCACCAATGACTGATACTGAAGGTATGATCAGATAACTTCAGTCAAAACAAAGATGCAGTATAAGCAAAATTGCGAGAAAGTACCCTTTAGGGCAGGGGTGGGCAACTTTAATTCCCAAGAGGGCCACATAAAACCATTTTTCCCAGCCTGAGGGACACATTGTTACAAATTTTCAGATACTCTGGATAATGAAAAAGAATGTTGGATAAACAGCATATGAGAATATACATTTGTCTTAAATTAGAATACCAATATTCATATATTACAACATAAATACAAGTTATTATGCATAATCAAATGAACTTGATACAGAATTCAAGCTAATTTAGCTAATATAAATGAAATTAAAGCCAATGAAGCTTTTTTCAAATCAAAAAAATGTTGTGTGTTTCAAATTTTTTAAGCTCAGATATTTTGCTGCTGCCATTCTTTAAATATAATATTGAGTAATACTTTATATGATGTTAACGGCTTAATGAAAGAGATTTAGACACAATCAGAGCAAAGTAAGGTCGTAAATAACTTACATAAGATTATATAGAATTATTTCTGTTGGATATCTGAGTTTTCTTCATATTTACAGCCGCTGTTTTTTGGGAATGAGTGGCGGGCCACATTTAGTGATGTGGAGGGCCGCATTTGGCCACCGAGCCGCCACTTGCCCACCCCTGCTTTAGGGCTTAGTAATATGTAATTTAACCACGGCAACTGAAATGTTTGCATGACAGACAGTCTTGCTTAATAGTGTAGAAATTTAGGCACGATATCTCAACCCCATCATGCTGCCATTTAATGGAGGAGAAAACTCCAGTAGTCAGAGAATTTACCATTGTACATATAAGGTCTGTAGGTTCCTTTCACATACAAGCTAACAGGCTATAGGTGTCATCCAATATGAACTGAACCAGAGGTCCCATAGTGACAGATTTGGCTTAGATAATTGTGTTGGCTCCTCTACATATATAATGAACACATGCAAAGTCTTCAGGTTTTCTGAATTATTGGCCTTTAAAAAAGTGTGTGGCACCTGTTTCTGACTCTCATGAATGGCACATGTTCCTGTGTAGTCAGTTTTGGATGCCATTGTCTCAGAAAAAGCAAAGGCTGAAATTTGCTTTCTTGGGTGATTTGGGCCCGGGCTTTCAGATTCTGTCATCAGAAGAGGCCTCTTCTAGTTTCGGAGTTATCGATCTCCAAAGTGGTAAATATTTTATGTGCAAAAATGGAAGGCTAAATTTCCAGGGGGCCAGTGTCAGCCTATGATCATTCACAACAGGCTGTTGATGCTGAAGTCCTTCAATCTGATGACAGGACTGTCAGAAGGAGGGAATCGGACTCTTTCTACATTCAGAAGTTAAAAGACATCCCTACACTTTCTCACTGGTAGATTCACCATGTTGGCAGCTACCCATGATCATGAAGCTTTTTGTGTGTAATTTTACACATCTTAAAACCATTTGCTCAAAAGAAGCTCGTTTTCTCTCTTCCTTGATATTTTTTCCCTAAACTGCCGTCCTCTTCCATCCTGACTGCTGTCACACCACAGGGAGTGACAATATATTAACGGATAATCTGATGATCATTTACATTCTTTTGATTTCCAAGGAATCATCCTTTTTTCTTGTAGTGTGCCAGTTTTATTGACACAAACAGGCATTGTTGCTATTGTTGTGCTGTTTTGCCCTGAACAACATCTTTCCAGGCTACACTTCACCCATTTGTAGTTTTTAAAACCAGCGTACGGGCTTCAGTATTGCTCAAATTTTGTGATATCAGGTTGCCTTAACTCTGCTTTCATCAACCACTTTTCATTCCACAAACATGAGCAATCAGAATAATTCATAATGTTGGATTTCAGGCACACAAATTATTTCCTTAATAAATCTTAATCCCTAAAAATTTCTTGACTTGGTGGAGCACAATACAGCTCAACTACTTTACAAGGTGTTGAGTAATATGCTGCTGACAAACTTGTGTAATCTCATGTGGTGCATCCGTAGAGAAAATCTAAACAAACCTTCATCAGGACCCTCTCTGTTTTATAAAGACTCCCAGCTGCAGCCTCCACAGGTGCTGAAAGGCAACAGACATTTTCCACCTGTTTATCTGTTACACTGATGTGATGCTGAAGGCAGGAGCTCAGCTGTGACACAGTGAGGGTTTGTTTCATTAGATGTTTAAGCCCCATGGCTGTAGCTTTAGATATCATTAGAGGTGGCTGAAGGCTTGGTGCATGAGTAGTGGAGTCACAAGCTCCAAGTGTTTTTTGGTAAAGGATTTAAAGGAGAGACATGGCGCTCTTCTCCATCATTAGTTATAGGGTAAAAACACACACTTATGAGAAGCAAAACACAACTCAATTCCCACTACGTCATCACCCAGAGCCTCTCGCTGGCTGCGACGTGGGCAGATGGGACAATAGCCGCAGCTACAGCTGCAGAAGCTAGCTCATTTTAACATGAAATTGCAAAATGTGACCAACAGCTCAAAACATAATAAATACTTGATGATTTGATAATTACTTATGATTAAATGTTACCTTCTGTCTCCGCTTTGCCTTCGTGTCAACGGGGTGCAGTGTATTATGGGAAATTCTCATACCCCTTCGTTTCAAGTGAGGTCCCGGTCTGTCTTCGTTTCAAGGGCTGTGTTGCCCTTGGTGTTAGCCCTACGGAGAATTGGGACACCACTTCACTAGACATGAATGTGCACAACCAAGGGCCAAGGGGTGAGACAAAGGCTAAGGGGTACAATTGGGATTCACCCTGAGTTTCCCATACGCAACAGTCTGCAATAATCTATCTGAACCAGCATTAACTTCTTCAGCATTTTGAGCAGCAGCAACTCGTCTGTTAGATTGGACCAAACGGCCTCTGACCCTGTCCCTGGTTCATCACTGCTCCGTCTTTAGACCACATTTAATAGACACTGACCTCAAGATCTGCAGCTAAAGAGAAGCTTTGTATCTCAGTTACGATTCAAGTTGATTACTAACAGTGAACCTTCTCTATAAATATATTAATTCATAAAGAGAGCAGCTCTGATTGGATCACTCCACAACTTATCCCATCACCATGAAGCTAAGGCAGCTGTGATTGGATGTCCCTCTGAACTCATCCAACCTTTCCACACAACCAAAATAGCTGTGATTCCTAACTTGTTCCTACTTTCTACATGACCATATTAGGTCTGATTGGATTTAGTCTCTGTCAAACAGTTTTGTCTTGTTTGTATTTGTTGATCAAAACAAATGTCACTTAGGCTACGTTTACACAGGGTCTCTTGACTTAAAAACACAGAGATTTTTCTTTTGCGTATTCAAAGTCCATCCACGTTCAGACGGAGACGGTGGAGACGAATGAAACCGCTGTAGTGCGCATGCTGGTTCAGTAGATGGCGGTGTAGGTCTGCAGAGAGGCAGCGCTGCTACAATACATATACAAAGAAGAATAACTTCACAGACAACAATGGCGAATAGAAACACAGAGACACAGGAGTTTCTTTTCTGGACAACAAATCTGTCTGGATAGTATTGTCTGGATAACAAACTGAGAAACACACGTTACTCGGTAGACAGTCGAAGCTGTTGTTGTTCCTGGGATGCGCACGCAGCCTTCACATGAAAGAGTACTGCGCATGCAGTGACGTCAGAGTTTTACCCTGAAACGCTCTGTTTCAGCTTTAAACGGCGCTGCATGGAGAGTGTATTCCAAACTTTACACTCTGGAGCCTGTTTTCAAAAGTTACTGTATTCAGACAAAACACAAAGAGCTTCCATCTAAACACAAGGACAAAACACAATGAAAACTTACCGGATCTGACCGTATTCAGCCCCATGTAAACACAGCCTTGATTTAGTTGTAGGTTTTCTCGATGTGCACTTGTTTTTGTTAGTTACCATCTAGTTTTCGTCAGGGGAAAAAGTGTCTGTGACGAAACTGTGACGAAAATTATCAGTCAACACTGGTCAGAAGAGGAGAAGAAAATATCCTTACGATAAAGAAGTTTGTTGTGTTGTCTTGTGTTTTTTATTTAATAAAGAAATGCAGAATAAATCTGATAAAACTGCTACTGAAGCTGTTAGCATCAATGCTAATCACTGTAAGTGCAGTCCCTCCCTCCTGTCGTCTCATCTTGTACCGCTCTGAAAATAGCTGTGATTTGGCCGTCCTGTTTTGGGCCGAGCACATTTGTTGTAGATCGGAGCTTGTCAAGATGGAACCAGATTTACAGACTCCCAATTGAGGTTATACGGATGAGCATATTTATCAATATGTGACCAGACTTGTGATGTAAGTGTAGTCAAAATCTGTGTATTAAGACTTTTAGTGCTCGCTGGTGTCTAAAGCCGGGCATCGAGTTCGACTGTCGGCTCGTTTTGAGACGATTTGCCACTCGTGCGACTATTTTTTGGATCGGGCCGAATTTCAGCTCAATCGTGTGTCGTGCTTCGTGTAGTATACGTGGGGTAATGACAAGAGATTGATGTCTCTTGACGTGCTCCCAATCACAAATCGGTGGTCGCAAGAAAGTCAAACTTGTTTGAAATCCTGGTCGCTCCTCATGAAGGTATCGCACAGTAGAAGCAGTGCTACGAGCCGACTTGCCTCAATCTCTCACACAGAGCATGCGCAATGCACGGATAAGTGACGTCAAACCAATCAGACCGGGACCCACTTCCGGGTGCGTCTTCTTCTTCTCCTGCCTATATTTGACGTTGCGGTCAAAACACCATAGAAGAAGAATGATACGGAGTCCGACGTGTGGTATATGGGCGTATTGTGTAAGCAGTGAAGTCGCATCAGAGCATCTGGTCGTGTAGTGTGAGAACATGATTCATGGGCTGCGAACTTTTGAACTTTGCGATCTAGTCGTGCAGTTTGAGATGGAGCTGTGTCAAACGATTTAAAATATCGCACAGTGTATGCCCGGCTTAATATGATGATTTATAGCCTTTTATTTTAACTGAATTGTAGCAAAGAAACTGCGCTGTAGGTGTTACAACTACCTCAGCCAATAAGATTCCCTGGTAAGGTTTAAGTAAAATAATAATTCTGCCTTTGCATTATGTGTGAGCTTTGATCACTGAGAATAAGAAAATACAGTTTGAACAGGACTTCTGTTTTTGTTGTCAGTAAATTTAAATTGAATCATGTTAAAGTTTAATATCTTCTAATGTGATGCTCTAATTGAAACATTGTTGCAGAATCAAATCACAAAACTGTTTTCAATCCACTGAAGCCTTTTTTTTTTTGTTCCCCTCTGTCTTCAGGTGGGTTCGGCAGCGGTCCTGTTTTCGGGAGCTCCCCCTCCTTCGGCAGCTCTCCTGCGTTCGGCGGTGCAGCAGCGTTTGGGGCGAGCCCCTCTTTCAGCGGCGGCATGGGCTCCTCGTCCGGTAAAGTGTTCGGAGAGGGAACGGCAGCTTCCAACATGGGAGGATTTGGGTGAGAGAATCAGTTTGTTACATGAGCAGAAAAAACGTGTGCTGTGTATTTTAGTTGTATTGTTACAGACAGTGAGCATTAGCCGATGTCAGAGCAGCCGAGCTTTTCATGCTCACAGAGGAGGCAGCGGAGCAGCAGCATTTTGCCTGCAGCTCAGGGACGAGTTTTATTTCACTATCAGAACATCTGGGCTCTCGTTCACTCAGTGGACAATCTTACAAGCAGAGCATATAAAGCAGAGTTTTAGAGGCTTTTACTTGTTATAAATCATGTTTCATACAGTGCAGCCTTTCTGTACATTTTACAATCTTTAACAAAAAACAGAGACGCAAAGTATTTAAGATCAAAACTCTCCCTTAATTCCAGCCTAACCTTTTCAATGTCAAACTGGATTTCAGGTTAATTTACTTTAATTCTTTCACATCAGTTATACATCATGCAATGTTTCCTGTGAATCTATAATTTATACTCATAATAATTTAATTAACCTGATTTCCAAAAAGTGAAAATAAAAGAGCAGCTTCATTTACTCTTTATTTTAAGGTCTTTCCCTGTTTGGATGTATACTGATCATTTTCATAGAATCAATTTGAGATGAAGGGAAGAACTTTATTCCACAACTAATAGGGCCGGGTTTAAAAAAATCAATTTAATAGATTTTAATCAATTTCTCTTTAAATGGTTCATAATCGATCCATAAAATCCAAAGATCGATCTTTTAACTTGGGTAGTTTTTTCTTCATTGGACGTGAAGCAGCCTGTGGTAAAAGTCATTTTTTAAGTTTACAGTATTATTTTAACTGAGATTTTCCAGACTGAATAAATATCTTATTGTATTGTGAATTGAATTGATTTGAGACCTGGTAATATCGAATCGAATCGTTTCAGAAACCTGAATCGATACCCAGCCCTAACAACCGAAAACTTTAAAAAAAAAAATATTTATTTTATTTTCAGTGCTATAGAGATTTATTAGACCACCACCCAATGCATGTATTATGCCACAGCTGCCCTAAAAACAACATTGGTGATTAACATTAATGATTAATAGTGAATCATTGTTTTAATGTTTTTTATGTTTACGTAATGGTTAAAGCAGCAGCACATAGAAGCTCTTTTACAGAAATGACATTTTAATGCTAAAATATGATTACTGTTGTTGTCCATGAATTATTATTTATTTGTTGTTCTGAAGAAATACGAAAGCACACTTTGATTTCTTGATTAAGATGCCAATCAGGCATTTACTTGTATTTCTGAACAGAAAGAAAATAGTTTTATTGGTTGAATTTTGTAATTAAATTAACCCTTTCATGCATAAATTTATTAAATCACATAGGAATTATTTTTATTTGATTATTTTTGCTTTTAAACAAACCAAAAATAATGTGCAGTTTTTCATATGTTATAGGTTAAGTTAATTAATAAATAAAAAACAATTCAATGAAAATTAATATAGATCCGCCAACACATCTTTGTTACAACATTTACTAAAAGTATACAAAATGAAATGCAAAATATCATGTATATTTAATATTGCATTTTAATTAAAGTATTAACATGTAATTTTCAATAAAAAAAATAAAGAAATGAAAGTAGGTGAAATCTGAATATAGGCGTAATACACAGAATATACCTTTTGCTGCATAATATCCTCTGGAGTGGACAGATTAATTTTTGGTCACAGATGAAAATAAACAAGGTTTTTTTTTTAAATTTGCATAAAACTGATTCTTACATCATTTTTTCCTGGCTAATTCTTTGAGAATAGAAGGATTTAACACTTAATCCTGAAGGGTGTGGTGTATATCCCTCATTGTTGGACATTTTGGATTTATGATGTAATATCTCAAAATGAACAAAAAGACACAAAGATCATATTTTTATGAAAGTTGAGAATGTAGTTTTGGTGTTTACCACCTGATAGTTGGGACATGGTTAGCCTAAATGGTCCAAAATGTAAAATATCTGCCCACTGTAGGTGACACTGTACATAATTTAATTTAATTTAATTTCTGATTTCCCAGAGTAGCCCAGAGATGGTCTAAGGAAAAAAGGGTTAATTCAGTTTGATTATCCTCATTCCTGTTTAATATATTTGTCCAAAACAAACAATTTAAACATGTTCTTGAGAGACTTTTTGACGTTTTCTTGGTTTTATGGTCTTATAATTTTACGAAGCACTTCTACCTCCTGCTTTATTAACCATTACAGAAACATAAGAATGATTTTAGTATTAATAATGCTGTTTTTAGGGCAGCTGTGGCACAAGCCTTACATTGGGTCGTGGTCTCATAAATTTGGTAAGCTCTGTATATTACGGCTGGACAATTGATCGGATTTTGATCGTGATTTCAATTTTGCCATCTGACAATCATAAAAACATTATGATCGAAGAAAAATGATTAATATGCCATTAGGGATGTAACGGTTACCGGTAAAATGGTAAACCGCGATAAAATTTCCCACGATAATCGTTACCGTGTCCAATTAAAATTACCCTTATATCGTGCTTGATCACCACACTGCCTCAGTAACGCACGGTGATGCTACTCTTTGCGTAGAAAAGCCGGAACTATGTATCTGCCCTCGATTAAGGAGCCTCACGCGAGGTGCACATGCGCAGTTTGCATTGTTTGTTTACCATCATCGTCCAGCCCTACTGTATATTTTGGCAAATTGGCAAAACTCTCTAGAAACACTGACCTGGAAAACTGCTATTTTATATGCTCATCCGAAAACTATTTTCCAATGATGGAAAACATAAGGAAAATGAGGGGGAAAGTTAAATGTCCTGGAAGAAAAAGCAGAAATGTACCTGGTAACTCATGCACACTAAGCCATAAAATATGAGTGATGATGAAATATTGCAAGTTAAGGAATAAAATATAAAAACTCAAAACAATGGTGACACAAAGAAATAATAAAAATGGCTAAATGAAAGTGTGGCTGCTGAAACAGTAAAACGACAAGTATTTTTTAAAAGAAGAATAAGAATAAGCTGAAACCATAAATCTATAAAGGTGAGACACTACATAAAAATCGTCCAGAGAAATGATTTCTAGGAAAGAGTGGGAACCCTGAATCAACTATTGAGGCAATTATCTGCTGATACCAGTATTGTTCCGATAATATTGTGCGTCCCCAGTTTAGACACAGTAAATGATGTGATATTCAATGAGCTTCTGAGATTAAAAGATATTTGAATATTAAATAAGGTACTGAAGAAACAGCTCTTCACTCATATCCCACCCTCCTCTGGTTTTTATTTTACACCTTTGTTTATGACCCTCATTTATCCACAGTGTGTGTGGGTTTTTTAAAATATTTTATTTTTCCAGTTTCGAATAAAAAGGATATTACAGCTCTGCCACGTGACTTTGTTACACACTACAGAAAGAGAATAGAAACATAAAATGAAGCAGACAAGTAAAATAACAGTGATCAGAATCAAAGAGATTAAGAAGAAAAAAGTAATAAGAGAATTAGAAGAAAAATAAATAAAATAATAATAAATAATATTTTTATATCCCATTCACAAGCACATTCATACTGACATAAACTACACTCGTTAGCACGTGTACATACACTTACATATGCATACCAGTACAAATAGTTATCTAAATACATAACGAAATATCTACTAATAATTTTAATGACAGTAAAAAGGATAATGGTCATAAAAATAACAAGGTGGAAGGAACAGTCCAAAAAAATGAAATTAAAAAAAGTATTTGCTATAGTTGCATGTCACATAGGTAAAACACAGAGCAACATAAAGAACATTAATAATAACAATGTTCTCGTGGGACCATGGGTGACGTCAGTAACTACAGTGCTATCATCCTCACAGTGTGTGTTTTGTGAAGCAGCCTATCGTTGGGTCTGAACCGGTGGACTCCCCTGCAGGAGTAGATTATTCCCCCCAGATAATCTGGCCGCTGCCTGCAGATTAAACTGGCCTGCTCTCGCTCTCTTTTGCTCATTCTCTCCTTTCTCTCCAATGGGAGTCAATGCACGGTGTCGTTGGTCCTGCAGAGGGGATTAACGCTTAAAGCCCCATCTCCCAATCCTCACACACAAACACACACACACCAGCAAACACACACCATCTGACACCTTCTGCCTCACGAGCATGAGAGCTAGGATGGAAACGTGCCGTAAATCTGTTTCTCTACACCCTGTTCTCTTCTTTTAAATGTTAAAGGCTCCATCGCCCATGATGTTTTCATTCATGAGGTTATAGCTGTGTTCATCATTTCATCAATGCACGTCTAAAAACATCCTCTCTCTGCCTGCCTCTGTTTTCAGCTTCGCCTCGCCTCCCAGCGCCCCGTCCTTCGGAGCTCTAGCCAATCAGAGCGCGCCGACATTCGGGGCCCTGGCACAGCAGGGCTCTGGGTTTGGAAGTCAGCCGAGCAGCTTCGCAGGCTTTGGACAGCAGCCACAGGCGGGAGGTGAGACCACTGCTGCAGATGCCCCTGCGTGTTTTTCTGCTTTCTTTGCCTAATCATCTTCAGTCTTGGATGTGCCATAAGCTCTGCATCAGGGACTGCAAGCTCCATGATGTAGCACTGTAAAATAAAATAGTGAAATATGAGCAGATTATAGTAACAGGTGCTGGTAAACAGCATCATAAGCACAGCTACACTTTAATGTCAAATGTCATGCAGAGGTTCTGTTACTTTCTTTCCAGACCAGTGTTCATTTTGACAGTACTTTA
Source organism: Scarus forsteni (assembly GCA_036419115.1). Classification (NCBI taxonomy): domain Eukaryota; kingdom Metazoa; phylum Chordata; class Actinopteri; order Labriformes; family Labridae; genus Scarus; species Scarus forsteni. Next base: position 11,269,793 of record JAZDUH010000359.1, on the reverse strand, counting down.
CAATTTAGTTTTAGTAATAGCATTTTGCTTAAAGTATCTTTTAGTTTCAGATATGATTTAGTCATTTAATTTGTTTGAATTTTAGTCTAATTTAAGTTGATAAAATTTCACAACATTTTAGTCGGCAAATCTTCTGTAAATTTATTCCAGTAAAATATGAAGTGTAAAGGGTGAGGCTTTTTTTTATGATTGTTTGAATTTCTGAAGTTGTGTTTTACACTTGGATAAAATGAAACATCTAATAACCCTAGTTTGAATGTATAAATTAAAAGAAACAAAATGAAATGCAGTCGCCTTTATTTAGACTACCTGGCAGAGCATCTCACTTACAATACCAGAATTGACAACAAACAGTGAACCTGCTCTACGTGAATAAATTAATTCATAAAGAGAGCAGCTCTGATTGGATCGCTCCTAAATTATCCTGCCACCATGAAGCTAAGGCAGCTGTGATCGGATGTCCCTCTTAACTCATCCAGTCTTTCCACACAACCAAAGTAGCTGTGATTCCTAACTTGTCTCTAGTTTCTGCATGACCAAATTAGGTCTGATTGGATTAAGTCTGTCAAACAATTTTGCCTTGCTTTTATTTGTTGATGAAAATGTCAGTTAATTTAGTATTAGTTTTAGTTCTGAGCACTTGATTTATTAGTTATGCCTAAGTCACACATTCCAGTTTCTCACAGCGATTGTGCACGACTGTACAAGATTGATGGGGCTGGTGTGATCGCTATGATACAGGATTAAATGACTGTCTCACTCCTGGACACACCCCGTAAATACACCGTCAGTAGCGCTTCTACAGCACTCCGGGGGCGTTCGTCCCACTCCAGCTAGGTTAATACAACGATATGACGAGGACTCCTTTAATTTTCATCCCGCTGACATGACGTCAGCCCCGCTCGAGCTCAGTTTGCGTCACGTAAGCCCCGACTGAGCCCCGTCGCTTGCGCAGTCTTGAACGGGACACAGTCGGGACACAAACGCATACATCCTTGTCAGTCGTCCTCAAAAAGCTTTAAGGATTGAGCCACGATCAGCCCGATTGAGCTCTGTACATGCCACGCTAATACCGTTCGCATTAGGACTGCATCAGTCTTCCACCCCGCTGTACTGAGAGCGGCAATTCTCCATGACAGTTTTGAACAGTTCAAAACTGTCAGGACCCTTCCCCGTTCCCCACCGTTCATCCACAACTATACAACGCTGATCCAGACCAAGTAGCGCATGCACCACGACCAAAGCATGTTTTATCAGGATTATGACAATCGTGCAAAATCACCATGAGAAACGGGAATGTGTGACTGGGGCTTTACTGTCTAGTTTTCATCAGGGGAAAATGACTGTTGAGGAAAACTATGACTAAAATAATTAGTCAACATATTAACACTGAGCCCACTTTCATTTAGTCATCATGACTAGACTAGACCTAATTTTTTGATAATTCGAACGTTTTTTGCTGTTCTAATAAATTGGGATTGATCAGAATGTATAAAGTGTGGCTTTTAGAAAGTTGGACTAATAGTGTAATTCAGGTAGATTGAACATAAATGCAGAGATAACCCAAAATCCATAAAAACCTGTTAACATTGTAAAAATTATGACCAGTCTACACTGGAAAATATGTTTATATGTGTTAGCTGTCCTCATGTTGCACATCCATAAAGTGCCTGTTTTGTAAAAAGGAGAGATGCTTAAGTGTTTTGAAGATGTCCAATATGCCAATTTTTCTGAATTTATTATTGCTGATTGTTAAGCATATAGTTTAATCAAGAGTGTAAAGCTTCCAGTGTCCAAAATGGACCTGTTCCATTGCTAGCTTTCTTAACAGATGTGCAGCAATTTAAAATATACTCTAGATTTGTCATCATGGAGATGTAGTGATGATGAGGTAAACCTGCATGATCAAAAATGGACTCCTCACTCACAGGTGGAGACAAAAGCTTCACAATAACAACACAATATCGGTCGAGACTAGGGCTGAAAGTTTAATTGTTTTACCAATGTCGGACAATGCGATCATGTCATTGCCGAAGCTGCAATTTTCTACAGCGCTCCTGAGTGACCCAGGATCTGTCGTGTCGACTATTTCACACAGAGTGTTTTACACATTTGGAGGGAATTTGCATTTTCAGAAGTGTTGGCAAGCAGGTCAACAACACAGAGCCTTTGTTTAGGAGTAGAAGTTGGAGTCTCCCTTCAATAATGAACATTTGTTTATCATCAATATTAGATAATGAATAATATGTTAAGTGCTTTTCATCCCTGGTTTCCTTCCTCTTGTCTGTAGAGGTGTCCCAATCAGATATTGATAGAGCACATCGGTCCGATATCAGCAAAACACAAATATTGGATTATATCGGCCTGCATCTAAAATATCCTATATAAGTACGTACAAGTAGTTTTATTTATTAAATTCACGGGTAGAATATGCTTTAAGTTAAACACAGTGGTTATTTTTCACTTTAAAAATATATGTTTCTGTTTTTACTGGATTTCTAGAGGTCACTTTTCAGGGTCCTGTAATTTATTTTTCATTTACTTTATTTAATTGTTCTCTATTCTTATGTTTAAGATTAAAATTTATTGAACCCAATGTTTATTAACAAATTGTTCAGTTTTTCTCATACCTAGTATGGCCAATACTCAAGGCTGCAATATCGGTATCGCATCGGAGGTGATGAAGTTGTATGGAGACACCCCTACTTGTCTGTACTGTAAACTAGGCCTGTGCTCAAAATGTCGATACGGCAAAATATCGTATCGCACTCCTTTGGGATACGTGTATCGATACGGATTCTACAGAATCGATACGGCCTAAATATTTTGACAGTTGTTGTAAATACACTTGAGGTAATGTTAACAGTGGCACAGTTCAAGGTAGAAGACGAGCTGCATAATGAAGAAATTGTTCTAAATATGAACTTAGGTCTACCATCTTTGAGGATCTGAATTTATGTCTCTCAAGTTGTAGAACCATTTAAAACTCATCCTTGTTCTTTTTCTTCTTATAAGAAAAACTAAACTTGTTAAGAATTTGGCTTAAAGTATCGTATCGTGAGGTTGCTGGAAATACCCAGCCCTGCTGTAAACATACTGAAGCTTGATTGAATTAAATCGTGAATCAAATTGGAAATTGCAATATCTGCCAGAAAAATCACAGTTTGATCATTTCAAACAGAGAATGACATCAAATGAGAGAGCTTTAATTCAGTGTCATCAGCTCCATTTTGTCACTTATGCTCATCACCTTCAGTTTGGACACAGCACAACACAATTGATCAACTTTTTTAAACTGAATTATTGCACCAACAGGAAGCTCTTATGATCTGTCACCTCAAGACCATGCTAAAAATACTAGCTACCACTCCTGTTACCGAAAAATGATGATGAATGATGACAGCTTTCAACTTTTTCATCACCTCACCTCGTTCTTCCTCTTTCTGCAGGTTTTTCTGGAAACACCTTTGGGTCCTCAAACCAGTAAGTGTGCTCAACATATTCAGTTTCAATTAAAGCCCCTTAGTGTGTAGCTGCGTGTGTGAACATATTAGACAGACACACACCCCCTGCAGCAGTGTGTTGTGCCCGTGGTGCTTGAACTCAGCTGAAGCTCACATCATTTTTCTCCACGAAACGTCTCCCCGTAGAACCTTCCAGATTTCAAACCAGCTCTCGCACCCTCGTTTATTTCCTTTCCTCAGCTTTATCTCTGCTTTATTGTTTTAATCAGAAACTTTCCTCCGCTTGGTGCTTTTAACCTTGGATAGAAAACACATTAAAAGTCATAAAACACGCGCTGCATGATTGAACGCTCCTGCATCGCCTCCTTACTAATTGCCCCCCCGCGATCAGATTGTCATTCCTCTCTCTCCTCTTCTCTCCCTCATCCCTCATTTCCACTTTGCTCTTCCTCTCCCGATCTTCTGCTGCGTCTCTCTCGGTTTGCTGCTGCATGTCACATGGCAGCCAGCGTTCCCCGGGGTGTGTTCCAGAGGAATGCACTCTGAAGTGTGCAGGAGTGTGTGGGGAGACGAAGCTTAACCCATCAGACACACTCGCACACTGTTAATAATCCTCTCGCCCTTTTTCTCCACTCTCTCAGCTCTGCATTATATTCTGCTTTGTGTTTCTTTCCTTGCACACTTCAGCATAATTTGCATCAAATCTGCATTTACCGACTGAATTGCTGCATTTTTTTTGCAGTATAATTCTCTTGTATGCAAAAAGGTTTGTGTGCTTCAATAAAATATGTTACCAATGTCATATAAACACAAAATGATCACAATTAAGAAACCACAAATTCAACATTCTGCCTTTTTAGGGATGTATCAAAACTTCATCGTCTTCACTTTATACATTTAAAGTAGTGTTTTAGGAAGGAATGGAATTATCTGTTGAATTCAAAAGTACCATAAAATTGTGTTCCACGCTCCTGTTTTGTTTAAAAAGTCATCTGTGCTTGCTTTGAGTTGTGTCACCCTGCTTCAAGTGAAGATGGGAGTTGATCTGATTTTATTCATACAGATGCCATTGTCCATCAGTCCAGCCCTTCACCAAAATCTCTGTTGGCTCCATAACTGATTCCTGCAATTTCATTTTATGAAGAAAATTTTTTGCCCACGCAGCTTTTCAGTTGCAAACATGTCCGACACATGGCACTCTTAATATTTAATGTTGTGCTTCAACAACAAATTCAGGCCACTGGTGTTTCCTTGCCTTGCACAGCAGCTGGATTCTTTTGATTAAATTTCTGTAATCAGACACATCCAATCAATTATAGTGGTGGCCCAAATTTCACGGCCCAATCAGCATCCTATGGAGCAGGAAGAAGTGGAGCCACGAAGACAGCAGGGAGAGACTGTTAATACAGAGATTAGCATACATGCTAACAGCTTCAGTGGCAATTTTAACAGATCTCGACCACATTTCTTTTTTAAATGAAATATAATCAGTAGAAATTGTATTTTCTCTCCGCCCTTGTTAAGTTTTGATGATGATTTGTTCTGCAAAGTGGCTCACGTTTTGTGTTTTACACCGCAGTAGTTACCCGCAAGAGCTGTCACCTTATACTGGATATCCAAATAACTGTTCAAGCATGGGGATAAATATCCATACTTGAAGTATGAATAAATATTAGGATGTAAAATATTAATATCTTCGGTTATTTGCGTGTATGCTCAGCAACCTTTTGAGTCTGATTTTGGGGAAAACCGACAGCCTTATTGCCCACCTACTACATTATAATGAATACCACCTATGGAATGATGGTCCAATCACCAGCCTCATCAGCCCTTTCAAGGCTCTGCCCATTCCCAAACACTATCTGTTGACTGTTACCCAGATGGACTGGTGAATAATATAAATGCAGTGTTGAAGCCACTTTTGCTGAAAACAACCTTGTCGCGTGATTTCAGCGAACCAGTCTGGAGGTGCACTGCTGGCACACACAGGGAGGGATAAAGCTCAGGCTGTAGAAACCGGCTGATCAACAAATCGACGACCGCAGAGTGCACGGCGCATACAGAACACTACACCAGCAGAAATGTGGAAATAAGGGTTAAAGAATTACACAGCGGCACGGATGTTACAACATTAGGAACTGAATTTTTCTGGAGGAAGACAACTTAAAACTTAGTTGTGTCTTCGTTACAGTTAAACATGTAAAATTTGCACTTTATGCGCTTTTCTTTACAAGGATACAAAAGTACTGTTTCAACTTAATGATCAAAAATGCCCACTCTTGAGCACTCCATCATTTTTAATTCATATTTAACAAAAGACTCACAACACATTAACATCTGCTTGTGCATGTGCATGTATGTTTCTCTTCTCTCTTAACCCCTTAACATTTTTGCTTTTTAACCGTCAAACCACAGTATTCTTCGGTAGATCATAAACTAAACCCAAGCAAATGTGCATTACACAGGAGATAGTTCTGGGGCTTGAGTGATTTAGCAGTAGTCATAGTTGAGGGATGGATGATGTTTTCTGAAGAATATCAGTATTTTAACCACAAATGTGATTATTGGTTTAAATTATTACAGCTAATATTTGTGCCATACATTTTGGACATGTATCTTTCACACGCTGGTTATAATGCTGGCAGAATGTACAAACTGACCTCATCGTCAGTGAATGTCCACTTCTGTAAATCAGTGTCATTTATTAAATAATTGAATGTTGTTTTTCTTGCGTCATATCTATTTCTAACACAGACTAGACCATCACCGTTAAAGACCAAGGTCAGTTAAAGTGAAGTGGAGTCTTTACAAAAATGTTCGCAGTACTGCGTTCGGAAATTTCGGCATTTGCTTCATCAGAAAAAAATCAAATAACAATCACAATAATCAGCCTTTCTTCTTTCCTCCCCTGTTTCAGATCAGCTCAACAAACATTTTCCAGTTGGAGAAGTTAGTCTGTATTAATCCTTCACGGGCGATCAGCACTGACTCACTTCTCTCTGCAATCAAGCTCTTTGTGGAGATGCCGGAGGGAGGGGGAGCCAGAGGGTCGTGAAGTGAAATGAGTTAGAGGAAAGATTGAAATCTGTATTTTGTGTGAAGAGGACTTTTGCAATTCTCATTTGTTTGAAACAGCTTTCCAAATTAATCTTCAACAAACGAGCAGGACAGACATTTATTTTCATTTGGAAAGTTTGTCCCAGTATTTTTCTGAATGAGATTGAGTTGTGATTTCCATGCGAGTGGTGTGATGTGAAGTTTCTGGAAAAATAAAAATTGAAAATATTTTTATAACAGGTCAGTTTTTGTTCTTCAGACACTGCTGTACATTGTTGCACAGTTTCATAAATTTCAACATGAATGAAGATCATGTGTTGATTTTTTTGTTCAACATTTTGTTTTTCTTTACTCAACTTTAACGAAAAGCACTGCAGGAACGAACATATGAAACTTTCTTTAGATCATTAAACATCTCAGGAAATGATGCTGAATAAAGATCTCCAGTCATTAAAACTGTAAGGCAGTTTATTTTGATTTTCAATAAAGTCTCTAAGACAAAGATAAAAGAGTGAGAAGAACCACGGATGGAAATCGAAACTGACATTTCCAAAATATTCCATATAGTAAACTCTCATTTGAAGTGTATTTTTGCATGAAAATTGAGAGAAATGACATTAATTTTCAGAGAAATTGATGTTTTTTTAAACATATGATCATCAAACAGATAAACACCACAGACTTTTAAAGGGGCGACGTGTGAAGACATTTTTATTTTTACCCTCACCACTTCATCTGCTGAGTATTTCAAAAACTGCAAGTCTACTGGATTTTCATACAAGCCAACTCAAGGATTAAAAAAGAATGGTCCAAAAAAAAAAGAAAATATCCAGTGAGCAGCAGCTCCTTAGGCAGAAATGCCGAGAAGAGGTTTGAGAAGAATGCTCGGACGGGTTAGCCTTGCAGAGCAGACAGACCTGCCTGATTGTAAAATCCTGCAGGTCCATCTTGCTAGCCTCTGTTTTCCAACGAATTCACTGTGAAGGAATTCTTAACGGCCCAATCAGGGAGGAGAGGCGGGAGCAGCAGAATGCAGACGTGACGACAACCGGAAGTTGAGAACGGACATGTCGATTAGCCTATTGTCCTCATGGCTACTCAGTGAAACTTGGCGAAATCTGCCCTCCTCAGAAGTTTACTTGTAGGGATTGTCTTTGACGAAGTTCATGTCACATATAAGTGTTAGGTGAATCATGGTACAATTTAGTGTAAGATGATAGTAAAAGGCCATATTGTTGTTAGCTGTTAGCAGCTACATTAACGGCTAACGAGTCATTAACTGTCGTTAGCTGTTAGCGGCTAAGTTATGAACTGTTATGAACTGTTTTTAACTGTTGTTAGCCATTAGCCGCTACATTCGCCGCTATGTATGCTACATTAAAGGAGGCAACCCTGCTTGATGTGGATCGGTCTGTGATGAATATGACGAGCCAAACGATTGTTCAATCACAAGCTTGTGTTTGTTTTTTTTTTATGTTCTGTCCCTGAAAACAAATTCAAAGGGCTCCTACACAGATGGACTAGTGAGATATTTCTATGGCAGATATATGGAGCTGTCCATCTGGCTTGTCAGGTTACAGACGGGTTTGAGTGGATCAAACCCGTGGATCACATTAAACTGAAGAAGAAGACAGAGCTCGACGTGCTGAATCTTTGGACAGATGGGCTACAGCAGCAGAAGACCACCACACAGGTTAGCTACGAACAGCTGCAGCTACCCCAAAACTGAATGTCAGGCTTCTTTCAACCAAATCACAAACTTTTATGAGCCACAGCCCTCATGAGTGCTGCTCCTGACCGTGTCCACCTTCATGGCTCCTTCCAGCAGGAAACACTCCTCGTCACGAAGCTTCAAACTTGTTTCTTGAACATGACAAAAATTTGCTGCCTCAGTGGCCTCCATAGTCCCCAGATCTCAATCCAATTGAGCATCGGCGATGTGGTGGGGCAGGAGATGCACATCATCAATGTGCAGATGACAAATCAGCAGCAGCTGAGTAAAGCTGTTGTGTCGACACAGAACAAAGTCTCTGCTGAATGCTTCCAGGATCTTGAGAAATTGCCAGGATTGATTAATGCAGCTCTGAAAGAGTGTACCTAATGAAGTGGCCACATACTTTATTTAGACTTGATTTGACTGTGATATATTTAGTTTGCCAACATTTGTTTATTTCGCATCCTACAGTCTTTATTTTTTGGGATATGTTCCCTGTTTTGAGTTGATTTTTTTTTTTTTTTACCTTCCTCAAAGAGGTCGTGTTTTTGCCGGCGTATGTTTATTTTTTTTGTTAGCAAGATTAAGAAAAAAACTCCTCAACAGATTTTGCTGAAATTTTAAGGAGATGTTGGTAATGACCAAACTTAAAAATAACTCGATTTTGGTGGTGATCCAGATAACCACCATGATTGAACAATCCTTTTGGCTAAATAGCTGTCTACTAATGATATCAAATTGATTGTAAGTGCTAGCTGTGGGTTTTCAGGGTCATTAATCGTATTATGATGGTAACTTTATAATGGAACCGTTGCTTATAGATTTAACAACAATATCTAAACTACTTTGGTGAAGGTTTATGCGCTCTAAGGGCTTTCTTATCATCCTTAAGTTCATTTTTAATACATAAAACAGTCTAAAACTTATTAATGTTTTGTTTACAATATTTTAAGGCTGCTTGATCATGGCAAAAATCATAATCCCTTTTATTTGAATCAACATTGAGAATTGAGAACATATAATGCTTGGTCACAAACTGGTTTATAACACACCCAAACACTTTCAGTAAATGTATTTTCTTTGACACCTTCATTTTCATCTATACATATACAGAAAAGTGTAAATATAGAAATACCTCAGACAGATGTAATTGCTGTCAGTGGACTTCACTGCCACTGCCTGTCAAATTAAAGGGTTAAACCTGCTTTTTTGTAGAAAGTTAGGGATAGAGTATGGAGGTAGTTTGATATTGAAAAGTTTACTTAATATGAAAAAGTTGAACTTGGGTTGAAATCATCACAAATGGTTAAAAACAGCAGCTCTGCTTGGATTTTGATTCAGTAGTAGGTCTAATCTAAGTAAAAGAGACAGATGAAGTGGACGTGCTCTAATTGGACGTGGCAGAAAGAATAAGATGGCAGCGTGCCTCAGGCCAGGAGTAGATGGTTCACTCATTAATGCTAAATCCTCTTGATATGCAGCCCGCTCCTCCATCTTCAGTAAGGAATTCATTGATGGAGCTACGTCAGGTGGTGGGGGAGTGCTGATGGGGACTCGCGGCTCGTGTAGGAGCCTCCCGGCTGTGGTATTCAGCCACCATCTACAGAATTAGTTTCCCGGCTCGTGGATGTGGAGCACGTCCCCGTCACTCTGTCCGTCCTTATCTGGAGTCTCAGCGGACGGGAGACGGTGGAGGTCTGGGCGGCTCTGAAGTGGCACGGGAATGTCAGGGTCATAAAATGTGACCTTAGTCACCCACCTGCTCGGATGGTCGGACCCACATTCCCCAGCAGGCTTTAGGAGATTCAATCAGGCGACTTTTGACACCAACGGCTATAAATCACTTCTATAACTGAAGCAGTGTGGATTTAGACAGCAGTGTTTAATTTAGTTTTAGCTACAGTCTTTTGTCTAAAATGTATTTTAGCTTTAGTGATGATTCAGTCATTTAAATTGTTTAGATTTTAGTCCAGTTGTAGTTGATGAAATTTCAAAAAAGTTTGAAATCTGAAAATTTAGTCTACCTAAGGCATTTTTTATGACTCCTCAAAAACATGAAGCATGTAAGGGAAAAAGACTGGAGGACTGAAGACAGATGTGGGATACTTGTAAAAGTCTGAAACAAAAACAAAACAGAAGTGTAAATATTATATGGAATGTATAAGATGACCTGCTGCTGTGGACCTAATCGACTCGATCAACCAACAACAGAATTGACATCATTTAACAAAGTCTAATTTTTAGACCAGTTAAACCCAATTAATGGCAGTTATATTAGATGCCACTATATTAATCAACAGTCCTCCCCAGTTTATTAGTAAAAGATGTTTATGTCGACAATATCTACTGTAAATTTAGTCGACAAAATATGAAGTGCAAAGGGTAAGGTATTTTTTGACTCCCCAAAAGCATGAAGCATGTAAAGGAAAAAGACTGGGGGACTAAAGACAGATGTGGGACACTTGTAAAAGTCCAAACAAAAGCAAAACAGAAGTGTAAATATTAAATGGAATGTATAAGATGACCTGCTGCTGTGGACCTGCAGAGCTTCGACTACCATGATTTTAAATATCTGGCTTTCCTTTAGCCCTTTTTCCACTATCAATACAGTTCAGTTAACTTCAGAGAGATCAACTAAATTGATGCAGGGTAGTTTCCACAAACAGCACACACATAATAGTATGACCTTGACAAACAATCATGGATGACATGCGGATGTGAACCTGATCGACCAGATCAACCAACAATAGAAATGAGATAATTTAACATAAAGTCTCATTTTACGACCAGTTAAACCCAATTCATGGCAGTCAAATTAGATGCCACGATATTCATCAACAGTCCTCGCCAGTTTATAATTATAGATGTTTATGGCAACAAAATGTAGTGGAGCTTTAAGCAGAATTTCGGGAGTGGACCACACCTCAACCACGCCTCTTCCTGTGTTCCTATAAATTCTAACTGACCATTTCCCTCTTGTTTCACACACTGGATGCACGGCACAGTGCCGGGAAAGTCACTTAAACTTAAGTTGTAAATTTCAAGGCATTTAGCCATCATACTCGATCAACAACTCGTCAATCGGCATCACTCACCTACGGAGCAGACCCACACCTGATGTTCAACCAGCCTTGAGGCACTCTTCAGCTGAAATGCGCCTTAACTTTTGTGTGAAATGCAGTCATTTAATTTTAAGCTTGTTTTAGGTAGAGCATCTCAGTTACAACCCCAGAGTTGACAACAAGCAGTGAACCTCCCCTACATGAATGTATCAATTCATAAAGGGAGCAGTTCTGATAGGATCACTCAACAACTTATCCCACTACCATGAAGCCAATCACAACTGCTAAAGCAGGAAGAAGAAAGGACTCATGGAATCTCTGAGTCCTACATCTCCCCTTCTATTGTTGTTGTCTCCATCTCTAGTAAGGGAAGTATCTGCTTCCTTCACCAGCCATTTGGAATTGAAGAAGCTTCTTGGATGAGAAGTGAAACACCTTAAAACATAACACAGTCCAGTTGGCTCGATTTTGAATCTTCAAGAACATTATCACTGATCTGAATGATGATTCATCCAAGAAAAGGTTCTTTAGCGGTTTTAATTTCTATACCCAAACTAAAAAACTGTATATTTTGACTTATTTCCCCTGCATACAATTGCCTATAACGGAATCAAACAAGTATTGTCACATTACATTTCAAAGGCTAACAACTAGAGCTAGGTGATATGGCCATTTTTTCCCACAATACTCAATTTATGATTTAAGTTTATTTTTTTACCTCTCAAAAAAAAACTCCCTAGTGACACAAATATATCACATGAACCAAGTTTTGACCTCATGTTATCATATATTCCCAAACCAAACATAGTTTCCTTCTTACAGTTAAAGTGCATGTCATAAAAGGTTGATTTTGCAGTCTGTCTACATAAGCACTCACAATTTAGTTGTTTTCTCAGCGTATTACCATGGTGCTCTCTGATCACAATGTATATCCCATTTTAAAAACAAATATGAACCTAAATATGTGCCTGTGCAGAACCTGGCCGGGCCTTTTATCATAAAAACTGTCGTGTTAATATTTTCAAATCTTGCAACAACTTATGATTGCAGTAGGTCAAGAAAAAAATCTTGACTTTTAATTTTAAATCTTCTGCAAACAAATCATGGCAAACAACCTGCTCAACTCCACAGCATGGATTCATACTGTTGGACCAGTTCAACCCAGTTTAATGGCAGTTCAGCTAGATGCTCCTACATTAATATCAGTCTTATCCAGTCTAGATCGCTACAGATGTTAATGTTAGTACTTTTAGTTCATGTTAGTACTTTTATCCATGGTTGTTTTTGGTTTTACCTCAATAATAAATACTTTTACACCCATAAAGACACGAGGACCCTCTTGAAAACGAGATGCCACATCTCATGAGGTTAACCTTGAATACATCTATATTCAGCAGAGACAAATGTGATGAAGACAGATTTATGATCTTGGCATCCATGGGTTTGTGACTGTCATAAATTCTTATTTTTAGGATGGATACATCTCTGGTTTATGTTCATATATATGGGTATATCTGTGTGTGTGGATGTGTGTGTTTGTGTATCCATAAAATTATGTACAAATAAAGATTGATTGATTGGTGGTAAAAGTTAATCTGTTTAAGGAATATAAAGACAATGTCAGTTCAGGTATCAGTATCAAAGGCCGGTACAACACTGTTAGAGCAATAATGGCCAACTGGTGGTCTAGGGTCCACATGTGGTCTCCAGCTTTCTTACGGCAGCTTGTGAGTCTTTTTCAAAAATCATGAAACAATCAATTAATTGATTGGATAAAAGCAAAACAGAACCTGCTGAACTGATCAAGACTGAGATGCAAATACAACTGCACAAAAACAACTATCTACATTATAGCGTCAGTTTTAAAAGCCACCATGACATGTCTCTAAAACTCTTCTATGATCTGTTAGTATTAAAATGTTAATCAAAACTTCATTTATTACATGTAAGAAAAAAGAAAAAATATTTTCGAACTGGTTGCCCTAAAATTTTAATTATGCTTAAATAGTTTTTTGATGGTTTATTTACAAGTTCTTACATATATTAATACATATTTTTGTTTGCGCTCACAAATTTTATTACTCTCTGGCGATGTCCTAATTCATTTGTATGGAAGAATATTAGGGTCATAATAGATGAAAAAAATAATTTCCGGGAGATTAAAGTCAAAATTTTGAGATAGAAGTTGAAATGACGAGATAAAAGTTGGAATTTTGAAAATAAGGTTGGGATACAGTTTTATGATTAAAGTCAAAATGATGAGATTAAAGTTATAATGTCAAGTAAAAAAAGTCGAATGTCGAGAATAAATCACCTTACATTGTATTTCAACTTCATTCTCGACATTATTTGGACTATAATCACAAAATTGTATTTGACTTTATTCTAGTCATTTCATTTTTAATTTCTAAATGTTGACTTTAATCTCGACTTTCCCAAATTGTTTTCTCCATTTTACTCTTCCGTACATTTCTGAGGTCATATGATGTGAATACTGTCTACTTTTATTTTTCATTTATCTGGATGTAGTTATTTATTTCATGGGGTGAGGTTACTGTATGTGGAATTAAATGTAATTAATATTTACGTTTATGGAAAAACATGAAATTTGGTGTAAATGATTCTGATAAAATCTTCATATTTGCAGTTTTCCCAAAGTCTGAACATTTTTTTTTTATTGAGGGAATGCAACAGTTTGTAATAATGTGGTCCTTTTAGTAAGCAAAGTTGCCCACTGTGGAGTTAGAGGAATAAAAATTAATATCAAAAGCTGATATCAGCCTCATTTTTTGAAAAGAGGTAAGTATTAAAAACAGGTCTTTTCCTAATCTCTGTCCTCCTAAAGACATCACCTATAACCCTACACATACCTGTAGTCTTACATCATCTTTGATTTTGTTCTCTTTCATGGTCCGCAGTTCTTTTCCTACAATATCAATCAGCACTGAATGGATTTGACACTCCAGGTAAAGAAGTGACACATTGGCAGATTACGGAGGCACTCGGGCAGTTACGGGAATAAAGTCTGTAATGCTGTCAGCTTAAGCCGATAAGCTTAAAAGATTTCAGCACCCACTCCACAACTGGACTTAATGAAAGAATTAAGCCCACACTTTTTTAATTCTCCATTATTCCCCAAATATAACCTGCATGTTTAAAACCTCCTGGTGATCAAAAACCACAGAAATAGTCTCCAAAACACTCGCAAAGATGGCAGCTGTCTTCATGGAGTCCAGATAAAAATAGCTGGACCACCCAGCCCCCACCTTTTTCTGTGTTTTTCCCAGCACCCACCCCCCACCCTCCAAGTTAGTGATGATTAGCAGCTCCAGAGCACATCATGTATGGCTTTGCTGACATATTCATCATGTCGTACATATGCCGCTGCACTCCTCGGGGCGCGCATCTTAAAGGTCTGCAGACATTTTAATAAACAGGCCTGTCTTTCAAACATCACTCACGCTGGGCGAGATGCATCAGTCCGACTTTAGACGATGCTGCTGAGCTCTGAAAGTGTTATCCAGTGTTTGTCTGCTGCAGCTTCTCACATAGGCCATGCTACATTTTCCCTAATGGGTAATTTTGCCTGCACTGATAATCCAAATCCAATAATCCACTAACAGGCCGGGGAGACCTCGCCCTCAGTTTTCTCTGGACTCATTGTGCTGACTAGGTGGTGCACTGCAGATTGCTTTTCCTGAGACTAAACCCCGACTCGATCAACCACACCTATGGAGAGCAATACAACACTGTTATTTAGGGCTGCAAATTAAAGCATGATTTTTGAGAATATGTTTAGGAAAAAGTTAGAAAAAAATGTACTCTGCACAAATACAAGCCCAATTCTAATGAAGTTGTGACATGTAAAATGTAAACAAAACAGAATGCAATGATTTTCACATTCTTTGAAACCTATATTACAGGTGCTATGAGGAGAATCTATTGGCACTTTTCCATTAGCCCTACTGTACTCTACTTAACTCTACCTGGCTCTACTCTACTCGCCTTGTGCTGCTTTTCCATTAGCCCCAGTTGCCTGCCCAACGGGGTGAGCGGCACTGTGGTGACGTCATTTTGAGCGTGACACAACAATCTGTGGCTTTTTGTCACAAACCGAGTAAAAAAGGAAAGCAGAAGAAGGCTGCAGGTGGTAAGAAGAAATACCCCTTGAAAAGCACGGGAGAGTTTTGGAAGCTATACAACAGAATGAAGCCGAGGACGAGAGCAATCGAGCTCCAAAGAAAAGACGTATGAGGGTAAGCTAACGGTAGCTACCGCTAGCATGCTAGGTCGTTGCGCTCATGACTCATCAATGACGACATTGTCTGACCAATCAGTAGCCAGCAGTCAGTGACGTCATCTTTTAGTATCGACTCTGGTCGCTTGGAACCAGAGCGGAGTAGGTACTAAAACTAGCTTGTTTTAGGAGGTACCAGGCTAGTGGAAACACACTGCAAACCGAGTAGGGCCAAGGCATGCTAGTGGAAAAGGGCCATATTCCCGGCAACATAAAGACTTTGCTACCCATGAGCACGTGCGGCGACTGTCATAAAGACGTGACCCAAGCCAAAGCGTGCGTTTGTTGAGATGCTAAGAAATACAGCTCGGACCTTCCTCAGAACTCTGCTCTGCTTTACAACTTCTTTTTTCAACAACTTACAGGATGCAAAGCGACGAGGTAATGTATCTCTTTCTAGTTACATAGGGGTAGTTTTTGATGTGTGACAACAAGCAATGTTTGGAAACTTAGTATCGTAGTTTTGTAGCCGGCTATATATCGACTCTTACAGCCTGGTGCTCTAAGACATGTCAAAACAATATAAATTTGTTCTAGTTTTAATTGTCTTGTTCCCGAAGTTGAGCAACCAGGCCAGTCCAGCCCTGTCCGAGACTTTTTTGTAATTACTTAGAAACTCTTCATAGCTCATAGCATCTTTAAATTGAATACAATACAATGGCAAGATATGTATGTTTATATAGACGTTGATATAATGATTGTAATAGTTAAACAGATAAAACTTTTCACTCTTATGGATTTGATGCCTGCAACATGTTCCAGAAAAGCTGAGTAATCTTTAACAAAAGACTGGGGAAGTTTAGAAATTCTCAAAAACACCTGTTTGCAACATTCCACAGGTGAATAGGTTAATTGTTAACAGGTGAGTGTTATGATTTGGTATAAAAGAAGGATTCCTGAAAGGCTCAGTCATTCACAAGCAAAGATGGGGTGTAAATTGTAAGGAGTTTTTGGGGTTTCGCATCTATTTTACCTATTATTACAAGCAACTCAGACCTTATTTTTAGTTTTTATATCTTCAAATAAGACGACAATTTAAACATGTAAGGCAATTATGGATTAGAATGTGTGTGAGTGTTTTTTTGTCTTGAAATTAGACAAATTCTCTCACTTAGGGTGTCTTCACACCAACCATATTTAGTGTGCACCAAAGAAGTTTTGGCCCAGGGTTTGGTACGTTAGTGTCAATGTGAATGCAACCATCACACTTTGGTGCACACCAAATCAGCCGGTTTGAGACCTCCAGGAAGGGGTGGTCTCGATCCGCTCCATCTTCCTACATTTGGTGCGGTTTCACTGGTGTGAAACAAAGTGGTCCGAACCGATCTACTTTTGATGCATTACTTCCTGTTAATCCCGTGGTTGAATGTTTTGCTTACTCAATTTGTTGATTTGTTTATTCTGGTTGAGGAGTACAATGATTTACGAGGGTCCAGAATGTTGTTGATGCCGTCTCGAACACGATAAAAAAACACACTTGAAGGAAAATGTAGAAGAGAACGAAAACGTAAACATTGGTTGTTTGGTGTAGGAAATGGTTACCATGGTAGCCTCTTCTTCGTTCTCCTCCGTAGCAGGTTTGGTAACCAGTTACATGCATATCGCCCCCTGCTGTTTCAAATTGAGTAAATACACAAGTGGGCCCGGGCACGGTTCGATGTTGCAAGTGTGAATGCAAGCCAGCGGGGAAGGGGGAAGGGGGCGAACTGCGCCACAGCACGGTTCGAAACAAGTGGGCCTAATGTGAAAGTGCCCTAAGATTTGAATTTTCTTCAGTGTGGATTTTGTAGTTAAATGGTGCCTGCAGTCCAAACCTGTCTCCCCTGTGTGGTGCATAATGAAGCACAAATATGACAGCAGAGTAGAGTTTTACAGCAAGCATGAATGGGAAAAAATTCCACCCACAAATCTTCAACAATTAGTGTCCTGAATACCGAAACATTGATGCCGTGTTGCTAAAAGGTAAAGTGATGTAACATAGTGGTAAACATTCCTCTTTCCCAGCTTTTGTGGAACGTGTTACTTCAAAACGTGAATATTTGCTTAAAAAATTCAGTCTATAATGAAACATCCTGTCTTTGTAGTGTACTCAACTGAATCTACATTGAAAGGATTGCAAATCATTGTGTTTGGTTTTTAATTTCACAATGTCTCGACTTCACTTAGGTTTGTAACATGATGCAAAATTTCCCCATGAGTGAAGAGAGAGCACCACAGCGAGCACGGCTGCATCTGTGCTGATTTTCTAGTCTACTTTGAAGCATTTTGACGGAGCGCAGTCTTCTCACTCTCAGCCATTGTTGTGCTGTTTTGTTCCATTTTTAGCTGCTGTCACACAGCCCTGCATGCCCTGTCTATACTAAGTTTTCAGGATGTAGGAGCATGATCATTTTGTCTGCCAGTGTTGATGCTCAAATGCCAAAGTCAGCTTTAGGCAATGCAGCTGAACTGACGTGAGCATAATACATGATAGATAACACCCGCAGCCACCGTCGCAATAAGTCCATCCAAACCTCCACAACCTTTAATTATCCACCTGCTTCACTCTCCTGCTTTAACTCTCTCACATGGATTATACCGTTCAGTGTCATCACTTATCCTGATACTTGAAAGCAGCTTTATTCTCAAGGTCTTCATTTCAAACTTCACTTAGTCCCCATGTAGCTCACAAAGCACTCCAACTCTGCTCAGGATGTCAACACTTTCTCTTCATTAAACACGCGACACTGCACGAGCAGGTGCATGCAACATCAATTTCAACACGGACTTGGCATGTGAATGGATTATGGAGAATGGGCTTAAAGTCTTACCTAATAGACTTGATCGTGGATGTCAGGCATTGTCACAGATGTCAGAGGGGAAGCTTTTAGCAGCAGGAGCCACAGCGCTGCTGAGGTTTAGGGGGAAAGGATTCCCAAACAGCTGAGGCCACACTGAAGGGTTTAGTGCATTAGGGAAATGTGAAGTTAGACTGTAATATGAGATGAAAGTCCCTGACAAAGGAGACCAAGGCTTACAGGATTTGTGTACAAAACAAAAAGCTGTAATTTGAATGTATTTGTATTCACGGAACATCAGCACTAAGGCATAAGATGGGAGGTTTCCAGCCTTCCAAGAACCCACCACAGTACCGAAACTACTCATAGAAGCCGCAACTGACCTCGTGCTTGCATCTGACTCTGGTTCCCTCTCCATACTCGTCCTCCTTGACCTCTCCACAGCCTTTAACACCATTAACCATTCCATCCTCATCCACCGCCTCCATTGGCATCTTCAGCTCTCTCCTGGATCAACTCCTACCTTTCCAACAGATCTCACTACATCTCCATCAACAACTGCTTATCCAACACCATCCCTGACCCTCATGGAGTACCCCAAGGTTCAGTGCTTGGTCCCCTTCTGTTCATTTCTGTACGTGCTTCCCCTTGGACACATCATACGCAAACATGGACTTCACTTCCACAGCTACGCCGACGACACCCAACTCTACCTCTCCACCAAATCCATTTCCCGACAACCGTATCAACCATCACCAGCTGCCTCTCTGAAATAAAACTCCGGATGAACTCAAACTTCCTAAAACTCAACTGCAATAACTCTGAAATCATGATCACCTGCCCCAAATCCCTCCTCTCCTCCTTTCAGAACTTCTCCCTCACCATCGACAACCACATAGTCACCCCCTCTCCACAAATCAGAAACTTTGGACATCTCTTTGACCCCACGCTCTCATTTAAACCCCACATCTGTCCCGTCACCAAAAAAGCCTTTTTTTCATCTACGCAACATCATTTGTCTCCGTCCCACACTTTCCACCTCTGCTGCAGAAATACTCATCAACACACTCAAAACCTACTTGTTCGCAAATGCATATGACCCCTAACACCTCATACTTTTTTTTGTTATCCTCTGTAATGCATCTTTGAGTCTTTTTGAAAAGCGCTTTACAAATTTGATTCATTATTATTATTATTATTATTATTATTATTATTATTATTATTTTATTTTTATTTTTTTTAAAGGCCTTTACAACTCAGTGTTAGTTTGTCGACTAGTTATTTTCTTTCTTTTCTCTAATTTTTTTACTGGGTTTTGCAGAAATATACAATTGCATATCTACATTTGCAAAAAAATTTTCTTTAAAAAAATCCTTTTTCCTTTTAGAAAAAACAACTGAAAAAGCAAGGTGGTCAATTTAGTGTTGCTTCATACTCGAACAGCATATGAACAACAAAACAATAACAATCAAGAGATGAATAATAATATAAAAAAATAAAAATAACAGTAATCAACATAATGATAATAAAATGTTGGACTAAGACAAAGTTAAACAATTAAAAATAAATAAATTAAATTACATTAAAATTACAAATTAATCAATAGTTAAAAGAAAAAAAAATGAAGGGAAACACACATCAGTCTTATGAAAGTTAACTGCCTTAAATGTAGCGGCAGACATCCCAAATCAGAATAGCAGCATATGACCCTCATCACACAAATAACCCATCAGCCTCTCTAAGCTGTTTGAATCATATCAGTCAAGGGTGAGTAGAAGATCCATCTTCTTAACAAATTGAAAAAAAGGCCCCCATAATTTCCCAAATTTACTGGGGCAGCCAGTTATATAAAGTCTGATTTTCTCCAGCTTAAGAAAATATAGGGTATCCCTAATCCAGTGGGTGTAAGAGGGCGGTATAGTAGATTTCCAATTAATTACAATTCATCTTCTGGCTGCAGAGTACATCACTTTTAGACTTGAGGAAGGAAGCAGAGGAAATCCCGAATAATGCAGTCAAAGCATTTAGCTTTATACTTTCCCCAAGCACCTTTGACAGGGTGTTAAAAATTTTAGTCCAATAATCATGAAGAGATGGACAATGCCAGGGCATGTGACGACTAGTTATTTTCATCAAGGTTTTCATCAACAACCTTTTTCATTTGATGAAAACTACACTATAACTAAAAAAAGGTGCGCATGGACAAAAACTAGACATTTTTGTTAACATATAACTGGATAAAAATGTTTGACAGAGACTTACACCAATAAGACTTAATTTCATAACACAGAAACAGCTACTTGAGTTGTGTGGAAATGTTGGATGAGTAAAGAGGGACATCCAATCACAGCTGCCTTAGCTTGGTGGTGGTGGGATAAGTTGCGGAGTGATCCAATCAGAGCTGCTCTCTTTATGAATTGATACATTCATGTAGAGCAGGTTCACTGTTTGTTGTCAACTCTGGTGTTGTAACTGAGATGCTCTGCCAGTAGCCTAAATACAGGTGGCTGCATTTTACACAAAAGTTTAATTTGTTTCTATTAATTTATACATTCAACCTTTACTAGCAAACAGTAAAGGGTTATTAGATGTTTAATTTAATTCAAGTGTAAAACAAGACTTCAGACATTCAAGTATACATAAAATTATGCCTTACACTTTACACTACATATTATGTCGACTAAATTCACAGTTGATTTTACCAACATAAACACCTCTAATGATTATAAACTGGAGAAGACTGTTGATTAACATAGTGGCATCTAATATAACTGCCATTAATTGGGTTTAACTGGTCTAAAAATGAGACTTTATGTTAAGTTATCTCATTTCTGTTGTTGGTTGATCGAGTAGAGCAGGTCCACATCAGCAGGACATCCATGATTGTTTGTCAAGGTCTTACCAATATATGTCTGATGTTTGCACTACTTTGTATTAAATGTTCTTGATTTCTGTGAAGTTGATATCAGGAATGGTAGTGGAAAGGGGCTCGAGGAAAGCCAGATATTTAAAATCATGGTTGTCGAAGCTCTGCAGGTCCACAGCAGCAGGTCATCTTATACATTCCGTATTATATTTACTCTTTTATTTTGTTTTTGTTTCAGACTTTGACATCTTTCTTCAGCCCTTCAGTCCTGTTCCTTTTCATGCCTCATGTTTTTAAGGAAAGAAGCGACTAAAAAAGCAGTCTTAAAAACAACATACAGAGGATGACACTGCAGCACATGTATGTCTCTTGCTTAAACTGGTCGTTCAAGCCACTGAAAACTTTCTGACTCCAGCTCTTTGCTCTTGTTTAAAAAACTGTTTTTCGGTTAAAAGACAGTAAACTGAGACCCAGCTGGCCTCTGAGCATCACCTCTTCACTTCCCACTCAGGTGAGCATTCCTTGTTTCCATAGAGCTGAAGTTCAGTTTGACCTTCAAGTGTCTGCTTTAGATGTCAACAAACTTTTAAAAACTCAGATGGATGTGACAGAGAAGGAGCTGTTTTTAGGCGTTCTTCCTCCTCATACAAGTAAGGAACTAACGCAAAAACAATCATGTGACCACTGACGGAATCTTCTGAATACAGACAAGAACAATGAAATGTTTATTGTGTTGTTAACCATGGACTATTGTTGAATACTGTTGTTTTAAAAGCTAGTTTATCTGGTTTATAATTGTTTTGTATTTTACTATTTTTTTTATTATTGTATTGGATTGCATATTTTTACCTCCGCCAAGGAGGTTATGTTTTTGGGAGAGTTTGTCCGTCCGTCTGTCTGTCCATCTGTCCGTCTGTCTGTGAACAAAATAACTCAAAAAGTAATGGATGGATTTGGATGAAATTTTCAGGAAATGTTCAGCATGGGAAAAGGAAGAAGTGATTCGATTTTTGGTGTTGATCGGGATCAGCGTCTGGCCGCCATGGCAAAAAATGTGATTTCTGTGAATAACTACTGAACCAAAGTAGATATCATTTTGAATCCAATTGCTAATGGTATGTTTTCATGGTCAAGGAATCTAAATATTTAGATGAAATAAAGGTAGGAGTAATATTTATGGTCAAAATGACAATATGGCTGAGGACTGTGGCGCTGGCGGAGGTCTATGCTCTCCGAGTGCTTTCTAGTTATTATTGTATTGTATATTCTTCTGTTTTCTTTGCCCAGGGACCACAGATGAAAATTAGCTTTATAGCTCTATAACTCTGGCTCGACAGCCCTTTGCCTTGCATAGCCCCTGTCAAATAACTATTAAATAAACAAATAAAGCATTACCTACCCATGGAATTGGTGAAACACTGTAAGTGCTCATTTTCCATTTTGCTTAATTTTTGATTTTCCTTGTTCACCAGGAGAGCGTCATTATGGGCATCATTTATATTAAACCTTACTAGTGTCTGCACAGGACAGGAGCACCAGGCATCTTTAGGAAGTGAGAGGGGGTGTAGACCTGAATGACGGATTCCAGGTAAACAGGAGCTGTTCTTGTTACAGTGTTGTAAGCCAGAGGTAGAGCTTTGTATTTGATTCAAGCTGCCACTGGGAGCCAGTGACGAGAGATTGATAGCGTGGTGACGTGCTGTTGCGGGCTGGTTGAATACCAGATGTGCTGCTGCATTCTGGATCATCTGCAGGTCATGTTTTCTGTTTCTGAAGCTGTGTTGCTTGTTCTGTCAGGTGAGGTCTGATCCTCCTGATGTTATAGATGGCATGTCAACAACACTCGGCAATCGAGGCCACGTGAACCTCCACAGTCAGCTGGTCATCAATCAATCAATCACAGTAAGATTTCTGGCAGTTTGTGGACACGAGTGAATTGGATTCAAGCTGGATATTGATCTGAGGTTTGAGGACAGCTCAGTCGAGCTCAGTCTTTGACCAATTTAGTTGAAGGTGGTGCTCCTTCATCCACGCTTCTTCATTCAGTTACTTCTGTCTCATCCAAAACTAATTCAGAAATAGAAATTAAATAATAGATATGTTGGTGTTTAAAGCTTTATGCTCATACATAAACAAGCCTGACTGTATTTTTAAAAGTGATATGCACACACACAGAGACTCAGAGAATTCATAGTCAGCATCTACATCCAAAGCACATGCAGATGTTTACTACAGCCAGTGCTTTATTTTTCTGATTGGTCAAAGAGGATAACCATGTGCTTACTGAGCTTTTAGCTAAATTACACTCAAGCTTAACGTGTCTTTGCTGCTAACACTGCTGAATGAGAGTCAGTGGATCCAGTCTGTTATTCTTGTTTGTGAAATTATTGTCGTATTCCAGAATTATGGCAAAATGGATGCTCTGACAACCTGGTAGCCATAACGTAGAGCTCAGTGAATTGTTAGATCACCCCTTCATTTCAGGGTTGTGCCCCAGCTTCCCTAAATTACCACCCTTAGTAACAACAAAATCAATTTTTATGTTTCTATAATAGTTAATATGACTGTATGAAGAAGCACTTTTACTGAAATTATATTTTTAATGCCAAAATGTGATTATTATTGTAGATGAATTTTCAAATAAACTTTTTTACAAAAAAGAAAAAAATAATGAAGCACATTAATATTTCTTGATTAAGCAGTTACCTATAGTTCAAATCAAAACAAATTAAATTTTATAAGGCACTTTTCATACTTAAAGCAACACAAAGTGCCTCACAGAGGCTAAAAACAACATAAAAACAGAAAACCTGGCTATCCCGTCCCACAAATACAGAGACATATCCAGACACACGTTTGCAGACATCAACATGCGCGCACACACACACACGCGCCCACACACATTCATACAAGTTGTTATAAAAGAGAGAGAGAGAGAGAGAGACATGGCTGGGCACCGAGGACTGAGGCAAGGAATAGACTACCTTTGGGGGCCATCAACACTGAGGAGGGCTCCCGGCCCACGAGGAGCGCAGCTGGAGACTTTCCCGCCCCGTGCAGACACGAGGCCCCACACCACAGTGCAGGGGCCTCCGGCCATGCAGGCGGAGCCGTCCCCCGGCAGCAGGCCCACAAGTGGACCAGGAGCAGCTCCCAGTGTGGAGAGCCCCCATGAGGAAGCACTGGAGCTAAAAACCATCATACTAAAACAATAATGAAAATATAAGAAAAGGGGGACATACAAAAGAGAGATAAAATAAAATGGATAACTGAAATAACATAAAAAATAAGAATTAAATATGATAAGAAGTTTGACTACAAGAATAAATAAGTTATAAAGTAAAAGAAGAATAAATAATAAAGGAATAAATAAGTTGATTAAATCAATTAAAAGCTAGATTAAAAAGGTGGGTTTTAAGCCTCTTTTTAAAGTTTCAACAGACTCTGTAGCCCTGAGATTCTCCGGCAGGCTGTTCCACAAACGGGGGCCATAATAACTAAAAGCCGCCTCCCCCTGTGTCTTAGTTCTAACTTTTGGTATGGTTAAAAGGCCAGTGCCAGAGGACCTCAGGGTCCATGAGGGCTGATACGGTAAAAACAGGTCAGATAGTTATTAATTCACACAACAGAAAATTAGTTTTAGTGTTCGACTGTTATGTTTGACTGTTTTCTGACTTCTCAGCCCAGTAAGCAGCTCAAATTTGGACAAAAAAGGGGAATAAGTTTGAAACTCCTCATCCCTGTTCAAAATGTTAGTCCAATAAGAATAGTATTTTCCATTTAACATGTTTCTGAAAGATTTCTAAAATAATAATGTTTTCTTTTTTTTCACTACAGGTGGTCTAATACTTTGTTAAGCACTGTATGCAGACATGTTCCCCTTGAGGGCTTGCGATTGCTCTATTGAGGCAAATTGATTTAATTTAATCATGAAGCATGAATTACCATTTCATTAAAAGTAGTAAATAGACCTCAAGATAATAAAGTTCTGGATTCTGCATGAGATTCAGTTTTGGTCATAATTTGGCTTTAAATTTCAGCTGAAGTGAAGAAACTCATCCAGAATTAAAACTGATGTGTGTGCAAGGACGAACTGAGCTTTTTAGTATGCTGGTGTCAAAGTTTAAACTCCTGCGGGATGATTTGTCCATAAAATTAAATTCTTTAGTTTGTTTGTTAAACACAAAGTTTGGTTGCAGATCATTTTTTTGGAGTAGCCTCATTATGCCCAGAGGCGAAATGTTTTCAGTTTGTCCTCACAAATTTATTCAGGTCAAACTTAGTTAATGCCTGCACTCTGAAGTCTTCAAGGCTTTTTGTCCAAACTTTGATAAAAATGTCCAAACAGAGATTCAAAGATGACGAGATTTGGGATGAATACTTTCTATCATAGAGGTCAAAGTAGCAGAGCCTCATGTTTACCAGTGCTTGGAAAAGCAATTCTATGAACAGGATGAATGTTTTTAAAGAGCCCTTATTATGCTTCTCCAAGTATTTTATTTCCTGTGGTGTGTTTAACACGTCTCCTCCACGTGATGCAGCACTTCTAGTCACAAGACAAAAAGTCTGCAGCATCAGAACTTCTCCCTCTAAATCTTTCTTCATGGTGCTCGAGGCTGCCCAAAATAGCTTTCTACCTCCAGGCCACTGAATTACTGACAAGTGTGATGTTTGTTACATCAGCTCCATGTAATAAGCCCTATGACATAGGAATGAATGCAGAGCTGTTGACAACATGGTACCAAGCAGCTCTGAACTGGCTGATTACCACAAAGTAGACCAGTTGACCAATCAGAGCAGATTTTTATTTATTTATTTTCCTGGGGCTTTCAGGATTTATCATTGGTGCAGAAAATCATAAAATCAGTCAATAACTTCACTCCTATTCAGTGCATATTTGTCTTTTTGAGATTTGAAGGTGTCAAACATCCAGTCCAATCCACTTTATTTATAAAGCACAATGTAATTACAATAAAGTTTTCCAAAGCTGCACAGTGACTACAATCAGAAATAAAATTGTATAATAATTATAATTATTATAATGATAATAATTATGAAAAAACATGAGAACGGGGACCACATAAAAATATAAAAACAAGCTAAAATTCAAAAAGGTATACTACTACTTCTACTACTACTACTAACAAAGATAATAATGAAATAAATATTCTTATTATTATTATTATTATTATTATTATTGTTGTTGTTGTTGTTGTTATTTAAAATGAGGACAGAGACCACAAAAAAAAAAAACAACTCTCATGCTGAATCAAAGGCTGCAACAGAAAAGGCTCAATCCCCTCAAGTTTTTAGCCTGTCCTTAGGAACAACAAGAAAAAGCTGTTTTGCAGACCTCGAAGACCTTGCAGGGGTGCAGACTTTATGAGATCAGAGATGTATGGAGGTGCCAATGCATTAAAGATTTAGAAACAAACAATAAAATCCCAAAACGAATTGAACTGTATCATGAAACACGTGATACTGTTTGTGTAAAATGATGAGACACGACAGTCAATACTCATGAATTTACCCTAAGCAAACAGGAGCTGAAGAAAGTTTTACACTCTGTGACTGCTCCTATCAATCACACGAGCATGTTGTGATGTTTCCAACACTCGGAGAAACTCCTGGATTAAAAAGAAAGGAGGTTAATCAGCCGAGAAGGAGCGCCTATACTGTGATGTGTGAATAAATCAGCACCTGAGACCACACTGATAGCACCCTCTGTGTCAAGAATAAATATAGCAGCAATAAAATCAGCCTTTTACTCAGAATTATCCCCTAAATCTGCTTTTCTCTCGGCCAGTGCACCATTTGTAAGCTCCTTTAAGTAACGCCAGACAGAAGTGAAAGCATAGTGCGCAGATTTGTTTTATTCTCACTGGTTTAAAATATTAATGTTGAGAAATACTAACAAAGGAAGAGGCAGACGTGGGGTCGAATGAGGTTTCAGCTCTGTAATTGTGTTAAAGACGATGGAGCTCTCCCTCAGGAGCTGCTCCTGACGTCTGGGTTTATTACTTAAGTCTTGGCACAGTGTGGGAGGAGTGGGCTTCAGCTCCATCACATGCAGTAATTACGCACTGGCAATTAAAGTTTGTCTGTGAGTCCCCCTGTAGCAGCTGGTGGGATGTTCTCTGTTTAATGGCAGTCATTAATATGAATGGAAAACACATCACGCTGAGCATTTAGAAGATGTTTGCTGCATGCAAAGCTTCCAAGCAAGTGTTTGGTATTGCCAGACAGTCAATATTGATAATAAGGAATGTTTTTGCAGAACTTTTTTGAAGATATTTTTAGATGTTCATGTTTTGACCAGTTCCTTTAAAACAGGTTTGCCTGTAAGATTTGTGAAATATTCACATTCGCATTAATTTACTCAAAAAATGCTCATCTGTTCTGCAGTAAAAGTTTTTTTTATTATTTAATTAGTGCACTACTATCAACAACGTCAAGAGGCACAAAGGGAAAGTTGGATTTAATCCAAGAGTGAACACTTGACGTGCACCCACCACCATAATTAGCCGCTACAATCTCTTCTTAATTTTTCGCCATGACGTGTCAGTGTCGGCGTGCATTTGTTGACTTACAGAGGGAGGAAGAGTGAGGAAACAGGACTTCCCAAGAGACAAATAAACCATGTGGACTGATAAGGTACAGCCTGATCGTGTCTCTTTTCCAATAAATCATCATGTACAAGTCCAACAATAACAGGGCTAAATCAGCATTGGTCGGACATCCCTCCTCATCTTTCAGCTCACGCCAGAGAGTGAACGCCGGGCCAATGTTTAGCCCTGTTCAGGAATTTAGCTTGTTACTCTCCAGCTTTCTTTTTCGTCTCCAACTTCAACTTGATCTTTTCTTCTCCTCGTTTTTTTTGCGGCTTCTACCATGATAACGATGGTACATTTAGCTTTCTTCTTCTTCTTGTTTAACGGTGGGTGGCATTCAGCGTCAAAGCAGCATTACCACCACCTACTATGCAGGAGTGTGAGCAAGAGGTCCCAATTTCCATCAGGAAAATAAGTACATATTTACTTTTAACAAAATTCTGCCCAGTAAATCTGTTCTAAAAATTCAAAAACTGCTTTATATTCTTCTTTTCCCAATGCTTAGCTTTCACCTCGAGGGGGAAGTGGCATATGCCGTAAAGCAGTCAAAGCAGTAAAATTTCTAGTTTTTTAGAGTGGAAGTGTTCCTACCATCCACTTTGAAGTTACATAGTGCCAGTGAAGGGGATGCAGACCACCTCAGACCATGATAGAGATGTCATTTGACCTGATGATAATGATTCTAGAAACATTACATTAAGGTGGAAAAACTACATAGTATTGATTTAAACAATGGCTGTTAAAAGTCACAGTTCTGCCTTGGATGAAGTCTTCTCAAACTAAATCATCAGTCTGATTTAGAGAGTCATTTTTAATATCCTCTGTTGTTTCAGAGATCACACTGACTGATGTAGAGCTATTAAAACTCTGACAGAGGCTCACTGGGAGTATAAATAACATCGTCTGATGCCAGGGATCCAGTGGCTCCATGATTATTTGGTTTTACTTTTGGGGGACAGGTGGATGTATGCTGGGAGACACTCGCAGACTCAGAGCCAATAAGTAAATATAGCTGTGAAGGCTGCTCTCGGGAATGTGACCAGGATAGAAGAGCGATAGTGCAGGTTGTAGGTTTTTGATCGGGCACTAACACGAAAGCTTGATTTCTTTTTATCTACAAACTATGACGTGGCAAAATTCTTTATTTCCTCGTCTGACATCAATGTTTTTACATGTGGCTTTGGAAAAATAAAGATTACACCCAAGAATAGTAACATTTAACCTTCTCATCTGCTCTTCCTACAATGCTTAACACTCGTTCTGCATTTTAAAATCCTCACGCAGCTCAAACTGAAATCAGTCTAAAGGTTTTCCACACATGCAGTGACTCTCCAAACCCAGGAAAAAAATCAACTCAGCACTGGGTAATTTACTTCTGTTTGAACAATATAGGTCACTGTAAAGTGTAGTTTATTTCAGGCCAGTACTCAACACTGTTAATGCTCAGAAAAACAGCAAATGTGTCATAATCTGCAGCTGATCCCAGACAAAGGCTCCATTTACTCCTGTTTGTGAAACATTAGTTAAAAACAACAGTAAGCAGCTGTTTTAGGAAACAACCGAGCCCAAGAGGGGCCTAAGACATTAATAAGGCTGAAAGTATAAATGAGAACAATGTAAATGTGTGTGAAAGGCAAGCTAACTGTATAAGAAATTATTGAGGTTAATTTAGTGAAAGATTAAATGCTTTAGGGAAGAGAATACAGTCCCTTTATGACTTATGAAGAACTACCTTCATTTAAAATAACACTTAAGATTACATTTTTATTTTATTTGCCCTGATTGATTAG
This sequence comes from Scarus forsteni, assembly GCA_036419115.1. Taxonomy (NCBI): domain Eukaryota; kingdom Metazoa; phylum Chordata; class Actinopteri; order Labriformes; family Labridae; genus Scarus; species Scarus forsteni. Next base: position 11,240,155 of record JAZDUH010000359.1, on the reverse strand, counting down.
GCAACAGTTCACAACAATTTTCTAACTCCAGTTTCAGTAAGTTGGGACATTGTTTAAAATGTAAATAAAAACAGAATACACCGATTTTCAAATCCTTATCATGTTCAAACTGATAAAGTGTGTGGTTTTTCTTGCAGATATTCACTCATTTGATGCCTGCAACACATTCCAAAAAATTTTTGGGACAGGGGCATGTATACCACTGTGTTTCATCACCTTTCTTCCTTAATAACAGTAAGCATTTGGGCACTAAGGACTCTTAATTGTTGAAGATTTGTAGGTGTAATTCTTTACCCATTCTTCCCCGATGTGAGACTTCGGTTGGTCAACAGTTATGGTTCTCCAGTGTTGTATTTTGTGCTTAATAATACCTCACACATTCTCTGTGGGGGCAGTTCTGGACTGTAAGCATGCCAGTTAGTATTCACAAAAGCCACGCTGTTGTAGCACATGCAGGATATGTCTTGGCATAGTCTTTCTGAAATAAGCAGGGATGTCCCAAAAAAAGATGTTGCTTGGATGTAAGCATATGTTGCTCCAAACCTGTAACTATTGTTCAGCATTAATGGTGCCTTCACAGGTGTGCAAGTTACCCATTCCATGGACACTAATGCTGCATTCCAGGTAGGGCTGAACTATTTGAGAAAATAATGTATTTGTGATTTTTTTCCCCCAATATTGCGATTTACTCTGCAATTTTTTTAATGTTTCTCACCTTATGTATTCTTAAAAAAACATAAGCAGTAGATCATTTTATAGTAAAGCCAATATGACATTAAATTAATCTAAGGATAAAAGGTTTGAGAAAAAGGGAGAAGTGAAGAACAGAAGCAAAATAGGTATGAAATTGTAAAAACTGGGTAAAAATGGTATGAAAGCAGAAAAAGGCTTAAAGTAGGCGCAAAATAGGTATGAAATTGAAAAAAATCTGTAAAAAATGGCAAAAAAATCCAAAAGTGGCTTAGGAAAGTTGATAATGGCAGCCAAATTGGGAATAAAATTTGAAATTAAATTTCAAAAACCATTTAAAAATTCCAAAAATGGTTCTGACAGTGCCCCAAAAAAGATGAATTGTGGCAAAATAGGCATAAAGTTGTAAAAACGGTGCTGTTAGCTGTTAGCGTCTAAGTTAGCGGCTAACGAGCATTCACTGTTGTTAGCTGTTCGCGGCTAACTTAGCTGCTATGGCTAACGTCCATGAACTGTTTTTAACTGTTGTTAGCCATTAGCCGCTACATTAGCCGCTATGTATACTACATTATAGGAGGCAACCCTGCTTGATGTGGATTGGTCTGTGATGAATGTGACGAGCCAAACTATTGTCCAATCACAAGCTTCTGTTTTGTTTTTTTAACATTCTGCCCCTGAAATATACTCAACAAAAATATAAACGCAACACTTTTGTTTTTGCTCCCATTTTTCATGAGATGGACTTAAAGATCTGAAATTCATTCCAGATACACAATATTACCATTTCTCTCGAACATTGTTCACAAATCTGTCTAAATGTTTGATAGTGAGCACTTCCGCTTTGCTGAGATAATCCATCCCACCTCACAGGTGTGCCACATCAAGATGCTCATCAGACACCATGATTAGTGCACAGGTGTGCCTTAGACTGTCCACAATAAAAGGCCACTCTGAAATGTGCATTTTTTTTTTTTTGCTTTATTGGGGGTCTGGGTACTCAGAACCAGTCAGTATCTGGTGTGACCACCTTTTGCCTCATGCAGTGCAACACATCTTCTTCGCATAGAGTTTATCAGATTGTCAATTGTGGCCTGTGGAATGTTGGTCCACTCCTCTTCAATGGCTGTGCGAAGTTGCTGGATATTAGTGGGAACTGGTACACGCTGTCGTGCGTGAGCATTTGCCCACTCAAGTCTGTTACGGCAACGATCTGGAGTCAGGTGAAGACCCCGATGAGGACGACGAGCATGCAGTTGAGCTTCCCTGAGACGGTTTCTGACAGTTTGTGCAGAAATTCTTTGGTTATGCAAACCAATTGTTTCAGCAGCTGTCTGAGTGGCTGGTCTCAGACGATCTTGGAGGTGAACCTGCTGGATGTGGAGGTCCTGGGCTGGTGTGGTTACACGTGGTCCGCGGTTGTGAGGCCGGTTGGATGTACTGCCATATTCTCTGAAACGCCTTTGGAGATGGCTTATGGTGGAGAAATGAACATTCAATGCACGAGCAACAGATCTGGTTGACATTCCTGCTGTCAGCATGCCAATTGCACGCTCCCTAAATGCTTGCGACATCTGTGGCATTTTGCTGTGAGACAAAACTGCACATTTCAGAGTGGCCTTTTATTGTGGGCAGTATAAGGTACACCTGTGCACTAATCATGATGTCAATTCAGCATCTTGATGTGGCACACCTGTGAGGTGGGATGGATTATCTCAGCAAAGCAGAAGTGCGCACTATCACACATTTAGACAGATTTGTGAATAACATTTGAAAGAAATGGTAATATTGTTTATCTGGAATGAATTTTAGATCTTTGAGTCCATCTCATGAAAAATGGGAGCAAAAACAAAAGTGTTGCGTTTATATTTTTGTTGAGTGTATTTCTGTGGCAGATATATGGAGCTGTCTATCTGGCTTGTCAGGTTAGGGCTATTTGCTCACACAGTTGTTCTCAAAATGATGAACCTTATCCCCATTCTTTCTTGTGAACAACTGAGCCTTGCTGCCATGTTCCTTTTATAACAAATTATGACACTCGCCTTTTTCCAGTTAACCTGTTCACCTGTGGAATGTTCCAAAAAGGTGTTTTATGAGCAGCCCTCAACTTTCCCAGTCTTATGTTGCCCCTGTCCCAGCTTTCTGGAACATGTTGCAGGCCTCAAATTCAAAACGAGGGAATATTTGCAAAAAAAACAAAAAAGTTTGAATGTGAAATAACTTTTCTCTTTAGTGTACTCAATTGAATTTAGCTTAGAATATGTAAATCATGAAATTATCTTTTTATTCTTGTTTTACCCAACATTCAAATCCCCAAGATTGTTTCTTTATTGGGGTTTAGATATGGCTCCCTCTAATACGTTAAGATATATTGTGCATAGGATGTATTTTCTAATTGTCTGCATACATAGGAATATAAAAAGGCAGAACAAGTAGCTCTAGCTCTTCTGTAATATCCTGATTTTCAGAAGCCTTCAGACCACTCCGAGGTCGGTCATGTATGTGTGGCCTCAGGGTTTGGTCGAACGCATGCAGCCTTTTCAATACAGCTCTGAAGATGGCATATCTTTGTCCTGGCTCAGTGAGTATCTGGTTCTTTAATTTGAAAGGAGAGAATGAGCACAATGTCCAGCATGTCTGAAAAGAGGCCAACCAGAGGAGATGCATGTATGAGCGAAACTAGATTTATACAGGGCTAAATGAATCAGGAAAAATCATGTGTGGAGTAAAGCTTATTACAGCAATGAGAACTCAGTGTAGTTTGGATTGGAATTGGAAACATAGAGGATCAAATTAGGGTATTTTCAAAAAGCATTTCAGGTCTTCCAAAGCTCTTTTAATGGAGTACAAGGCCTCAAAGAACAGAGAGAACATTTCTCTCTGTAATGATGTCAAATGATAACATCGTGATCTTTGCAGGAATCGTGGGATTTGTGAAAAAATCACATTTAAGGCAAGTTCTTCAATGACTCTAATCTTAGCTGAAACATGAGAAGTATTAAAGAACTGAAGAAGGTTTCAGCATACCTAACACAAAAGTGTATGTGTGGGTTCTCATTAATCCAGGTCATGGTTATCCAATTCTTTGTGAAAAGGGTAACTAGTCTTCCTATGGCCCTTTTCCATTAGCCCTACTCTTCTCTACTTGACTCTACTCTACTTGCCTTGTACTGCTTTTCCATTAGCCCCAGTCACCTGCCCAACAGGGTGAGCGGCACTTTTAAATACACTAAAATGAGGAGCAGCACGTGCCTCAGTCGTCCATGCATTCCTCGTAATGCGCCCCTCAATGTAAAAAGTTTGGACACCCCTGTCCTAGTGGTTCTTGTAGACGTTTCGCCTCTCTTTCCCCTCTATTCTTCTGTTCTGAACTGAACTGCACTGAAGAAGCCATTTGGAAGACACTAAGGCCCAATCCCAAACTGCCCCCTACACACTCTCCCTACCCACTAACCCTCCGTTTGAGCGTCCTCGCTGAGGGTCCACCGTATTAAGGGCTATCCCAAACCACCTCGTGCGGAGGGGGAGTGGACCATTCAGCCCTTAAACAGCGAGTCTGCATCGATGCAGGCTTTGAACGACATTTGCAGGAAGTGCAACTTCTAAATGGGAGAGGAAACAACATTAATGTAAGTGCTGCATGTGTCCATATGCTCCCCACACCTTTGTCACACTGACAAAAAGATCACATAAACCGTGGTTTTACAAGATTTAAACAAAACAAGCAAATCATACTCAATGCTGGCGTTTGATATGACTGTGCAGCCCTGGCACCATAAAATGTGAGCACAATTGGCAGCATTATTCATTTCTTTAATTGGAATTGTCAGATGGTAATCGGATTAAAAGACGTGGAATCACTTCAATAACTGAAGTAGTCTAAAACTCCTGTCCGAGGGCATCACAATCATTGACACAGCGTAACAGCCAACAGCCATCCTCGGGGCGTCTTTTTGTGGCCATGGCCACGAGGTTTTCTGTTTTCCGGTGAAGTGAAGAGGGCCTCCCATTCCTGCCCCCCTTCAGTGGAAGTGCCCTCCATATCTACGAGCGTGACTTAATTTTGGAATGACACTCGTTAGTGAAGGGGTAGTGTGTAGGGGGCGGTTTGGGATTCAGCCTAAACATCTTCAAGAGCCTCTAGCAAGTCCATTTGCCCTTTTAACAAATAATTTGGAAGCACAAATTTCAATTCTGGTGAAGGATAAAGATGAGACTTTGTAAAGTCAAAGCTCTAGCTCATTGGGCCATATCTTTGAATCTTGTAATAACAACCTTTAGGAATGCATCAAGAAAATTGATCAAATTTGGCACTAATCTAGACTTTTATTTCAAGGTAAATGGATTAGATGTTAAAGGTCAAAGATCATCATATCAATGCATCCAGTTTTCTAAAATGTTAAACAAGCACCTGCATCACGAAATACATTAAATTTCTTCCAACAATCACAAAACACCAGCTCTCTTTCTTGTCATACTTTCACTGTACACCTCACACATATGGTTGTCGAAGTGCGTGGAACAGTAAGCATAGTCAACAACATATATAGAAACCTCAGTCCCCAGTGGGTGTCAATATTGAGTGTGAATATTGGGTGTGACTTGTGGTGACAAGGCATTTTGAGTAGTCAGAAAGAGAAGAAATATGCCACAAAAACTCACATTCATTTACCATTTGTGGCCCTCTCTCCATTATGAGAAAAAACAGAGAAATCTCTCTTTATTTGTCATCAGATATGGTGTCTCGAGCAGTTTCAGAACATTGGTTTTTAACACCTGTGTGCTGAAAGTGGATGGAAAATAGTGCGGTGAGGTTTTCCTCCAGTATTTCCACGAATGCAAGGCACTTAAAAAATGTTAAAAAGTGAAAAAAAAAAAAGAAATCTTCTGTAGATTCAAGATAGCTATAAAATAATGAGGCTCATGAGGATAAAACCATGTGATTCACAGTGTTTTATATTAAAGGTTCAACATGCACATACAACTGCAATAGGTTTACAAAAAGTGATGTCTTTAGTTGTGTCATTGGAAAATATTAGCCTAAGGGCTCTAATTTCGTGGCGCAGCCCAGGGGGCGCAAGCCTGGCGCACCCCGCACAGTGTTAATTTTGTGCGGCGCACCGCACTGCCAATTTGACAATTTGGTAGACCGTCTGCGCAGAGGTGGGTGTGACAGCGCACCAAGGGGAGGTGATGGCGCACCAGGGGGAGATGTCGGCAGATTCATGTTGGCGCAGTGACAATTTCGTGCCAAAAACAGTGCAGAAAGTGCGCTGAAAGCTCACCAGCTTCAACCTGGTCTAACCTTGGCGCAGGGCGAAGCGCACCCTCCGCAGCTGTAATTTGGTGACAAGTGCACATGTGCGCACGCCTCAGAGGCAGGTTTCCAGAGTGTCAGGCACATTTTAATGCATTAAACAATCACAGCAATCACTATTTAATGTCCCCGTCTGAACCAGCATATACATCTGTATCAACTGTCCCGTCACATCTGATGTCGAGTTAAAGCCGTTTGTCATAAAGAAACTTAACCTGACGGCAGCTGGAAGTTTGATGCACATCTTACAAGTCAACAATAAATGATACTGATACTGAGTATATATCTGGCTTCTCTCATTTCATTAAATTAAAAGAAAAAAAGGAGAAAAAAGAGAGAAAATAAATGTATGTTACTCTGGATGTATCTGTTATTTCCCATATTCCTCTATTTTAGTCTTTATTTTTAATGTGATCTAAAAAGATGGAGAACATTATCACAGGGAGGATGAGGAGGAGACACCGGGAGAGTATACAGTTTATCACTAAAGGCTCTGCTATTTGGCGATGACAAACCAGGAGTGCAGGTGGATCACAAGCATTATGAATGGATAAGACAGCGGGTGTGAAACTGTCTCTTATTTTTTTTTACTATTCATGACAAAGGAACAGATTACATCTGTTCCGGGAGCTGGCCCACACGGTGACGCGCATCCTGGCCTCCGATACGCGCCCCGCTGTACATTCTCCTGCCGAAGTGACAGCGGCTCTGACCTTCTCCGCTACCGGGTCTTTCCAGCACACTGTGCCTGTTGTGGCGAGGATCATTCAGACCAATCAGACGCTGCGCCTTGGCCGCAGCGCATTTAAAGGCGAGGAGAGGCAGTCATTTGATTGGTGAAGACAGCGGTCGGCTGTGTCAAACCCATTCACGCCTCCGTCTCCTCCTCTCTCGATATGCGCTGAGGAGGCGTGGATGCGATGGTCTGCGCCATGAGTGCGCCTCTCTTGGCACTGCAGGAAACTTGCAAAGTGTGCTGGTCACACCCTATCCGCGCGGCGAAGGCCGGCGAAGGCTGCTGCAGGGCAGGTGCGCCTGCGCTTGCGCCTAGTCTACGAAATTAGAGCCCTAAGAGTTAAAGGTGCTATGAGGAGAATCCATTTCCGGCAACATAAAGACTCTGCTACCAATGAGTACGTGCGCAACTGTCGTAAAGACGTGACCCAAGCCAAAGTTTGTTGTGATACTAATGAATGCAGCTTGGACCTTGCTCAGAATTCTGCATTGCTTTACAACTTCTTTTTTCAACAACTTACAGGATGCAAAGCAACGAGGTAATGTATCTCTTTCTAGTTACGTAGCGGTAGTTTTTGATGTGTGACAACAAGCAATTTTTAGAAAACTTAGTATCGTAGTTTTGTAGCCGGCTATATATCGTTTCTTACAGCCCAGTGCTCTAAGACGTGTCTGAATAATATAAATTTGCTCTAGTTTTAATTGTCTTGTTCCTGAAGTTGAGTATCCAGGCCAGTCCAGCCCTGTCCGACCCGACCATGAAGCTAAGGAATAGCATTTATAGATGGATTTTGATGCTATAAAACTCATCTTAAAGTGTGTATTTCAATCAGGCATATATCTAAATGTGATACTTTTTTGTAATTACTTAGAAACTCCTCATAGCATCTTTAACTTGATTTTTTGGGGGGAAATTAAACAAAACAGCAGCTAACTTTTTTGTTCTTTAAATGGGGCGTGTGTGGAGAACTGCATGTCATATGAACATATGTCTGAATGGCACAAAAGAATTTGTGAAGGCAGCGAGGATGTCAAAGATCTGGGAACTCATGCACATCAAACATTTCTTAAAAACATTCAACAAATTGAACAAATTGTTCAAGATGACCAATGACCCAGCGTAAGAATGGACCATAAATTTGAGTAAGAGTGAGCAAATTTGAACATGATAGAAGTGCAAAGTTGTACTGAAACATTTGATTCCAAACCGCAGGAAACCCACATGTCTAAAGAAAGAGTGATTAAGAAGTGTTTATGGGCACTTTGGCACTTATTGGAGACAGTTCAGTGAATTTTGGCCATTACAGTACAAGAATGAGAGCAGACACTTTTTCTGCTCTCATACTTGAACTGAGTCGTCAATCATTTTGAACAATTTTTTGAATTGTTGAATATTTTCAGAAGATTTTGATGTCCATTCGTGTCCAGGACGTCCATTGTCTTAGACAGCCCCTCTGCCTTCATCGTCTTTGTGCCATTTAAACAAATGTGCATGTGACATGAAATGTTCCCCATGCACCTCTCTGAATGTGCAAAAAAAATTCCCATTTGTTTTAAGTTCTCCAAGAAGTTCAAGTTAATGCTGATCAACTTTTAAGCTAATCATTTCTGACACCTTAGCAAAAACTTAAGCACTTGTTCATGGCAGTGAGATGAGTTAACAGAAGTTAAAAAAGTTAATATTTATAACTTGGTTTGACTGTGAACTATGTGCTATTATCCTCATCAGTGTAGGCCCATTATTTAATAGCCATACCTCATATGATCCAGCTACAATGTATTAATAGATACATTATGTTGTTCTTTCTCAGCCTCTTAAAAATAAAAGACAATTGAAGTTACAAAGAAAGGACAAACAACATTTGGTATTTGCACATTTTATTCAGTCATGAAAAAGACATTTTTATATCTTTTATTTTTCCCCAGTGTTGTGCATTTTCACAGTTTTAAATATTTTCCAGGACTGACCCATTTTCAAGTATTGGATTAAAAGTCAAAGCTGAACAAAAAGGACACAAATCTGCTTTGAACTATTTCAGTGCTTGAGTCCAGAAAACAAATCAAACAACATGAGATACACACTCATATTATCTTTGTGCTACATTTAGGGTAGAATTTAAACAATGGGGTTGTTTTAATTTATTTTCTTTAAAGGAGGGAGAACACAGAAAGAGAAACAAACTTTTTTTTCTTCTTTATGGGATAAAAGCAGGAAAATGAAGGCAGGCGGTCCTGAGAGTGAACTTTGGGATGTATTATTAGTTTAAATTAAAGGATGGATACTCGCTGATGGCTTCTCAGGGGACAAATAACCAACACACACACACCTAAAGAAACAATAGCAGCCCTCAGAAGAACTGTAATGTGTGGGTTTAGGAGAGGACACTCAGCACACTTGGCACCACCCTTCAAGCAGAGAAAACTACAAGGAAGACCCTCTCACATGGCTACAGTTAACATGTAGTACTGTTTAATTAGACACCAATATATTACACTAATAGATAATCTAAATCAACCAAACAAGCCTGTTATTTGGTTCTAGGAGATTTTTAGCGAGCAATTCACAAACAATTTTCTACTGCATGTTTTGGCTTCATCCAATTTTGGCACTTTTGGCCTTCCATACATCAAACAAACAAGGTGCAACTTTTGTTTTTCTGTGGCTTAATTAAGGAAGCTCGTTTGTTATTCAAATGTGGACATAAAAATACACAACTAACACATTGTATTAAGATTCACATGCAGGGATGACAACTTTTGCCCCTTTTCCCTCAATATACTGCTTCTTAAATGCTGTACAGCGTTGACAGGCACCAGTCAATCAGGTCAATACTTCAGTTTTATTTTTGAATAAACTAGGGTTGACATAAAACCTGAGATTTAATGTTTAACACGATACCAAGAGAAATCAAGAAATACTGATACACATTCAGTACTGATAGTCCAGTGTTGTATTAAAAACACACTACTTTGTACTGTTGAATGCACTATGTAGTGCCTTTCACCTACTGCACTCAACAGCAGTGTGTAAGTTTGTCATTATTTTGGAGTTTGCTGGGCCCGGAGCTACTTTACACGCCCTTTTTTGGTTTTCCATTGGGACTGTACCAAATAGCCGGCACAGCTTTTCATATTACCTCAAGCTGGGATCCAAGTGAGCTGAGCCAACACAAAACTGACCTATTAATGATCAGAGTATCGCCATGATTCGGGGGTACTGCCGCGGAAATGTAATGCCCCTGGTTGTCAACTCTGGGATGCTGTATGACTCTCTTCCCATGTATAGCATTTTGTGTTGCTGCCATCTTCTAAACAAATGTATCTCATAACTACGACACAAAACTACTAACCGGCCAGCATCTCCATCGCCTCTGCTGCCGTCTTTCTTTGATGACATGGTGGTTTCACAAATGGCAAACCCTGCCTAACTTTAAGAGCAACATCTATGAAAGCTTTTCTCCATAAAAAGGATGATGTCGCTCCACTTCTGACGTGTTTTAGAGAGAGTTTGTTCTATGAAGCATATGTTTTGTACTTTACTCTGCAGCAGCAGTGCCTTCTATATTTTCTGATTGGCCTGTAATAAATGTGACTGACAGAACGATCATCCAATCACCTGCCTGTATGCTTTTGAAAGGTTCTGCCCATTCCCAAACACTTTCTATGGACTGTGTGGTATACACTGAATGATCCATCTGGTGTGTTGGGCTAATGTTGGCTTGGGGACACCAAAAGCATTTCTTCTTAACTTGCCAGAAAATTGTGTGTTTCCGGAGCAGCTGATTGGACAGTGGCTGTTGTGTCACCCACAACATTGCATGACAAGCACACACTTGTGTGGAAATCCAATCTGACTTCACCACCAGTCTGACTTCTCAAAAATCAGATTAGAGTTTCTGTGAAATGGCACAGTGTGCGCTCAGCCTAACATCCCTGCCACAGTGATATCAAGCGGTCGCTCAGTAGGGTTGTGCTTGGCAAAATGTCAGAATTATTTCAAGCTAGCTTTACCTGGTCACAACTATAAATCCTTTTAGAAAACAAAATGCATGATAAAAACGTCAGCAACATATTCTCCTACTGCCTTGCTGTCTGATAATTCAGTCTCTAACATGGTGGTGCTTTGCATTTTGGCTACCAAGATGCAGGAGAGCCCTGTCTGGTCCATGATGTAAGCTTTTTCTAAATCAGTGAGACATTCAGGAATTTCTAGCATGCTGCGGATCTCCTATTTTATTTATAGTGTACACTAAAATCTACAATTTGGCTGTAGTAGTAGGTTCTGCTAGTCTTGTAGGCAGCATGTCTACAGCCTCAGTATAAAAAAAATGTATTTCTGAAGGAATAATTTGATAATATAATAACTGTATAATTGCAAGCAGCCTCCACTGAACAAATTGCATAAAAAAGTTGTCCCGTTGCCAGTGTTTCTGAGCATTTTAGACAGTGTGTCTGCACATCTGACTTCTGAAAAAGATGTTTTTTTAGTTTTGGTACTTTGGTACCACCAGTCCCATCAACAGAGATGGCATTGTTTTAGAGCATGTGGTATTGAAAACGGCTCAAAATACAGAATTATGACAACCTCCGAGTAAACAAGTGTGATTGTGCATATGGCTCTGCAGCATGTGCATGTGTTCAGACGGGCCACGTGCGGGGCTGACAAACGAGTTCACACTGCCAATGTGACACTGCTGTGACAATCAGATACCACGCCAGGCCTGCCCCTTCCCCCCCAGGGTGTGTGTGAATATGAGTGTGTTTATGAGTATGTGTGCAATGGCGAGCTCCGTCCCTGTTTTCTGACAAGGACGTTACCTTCCACAAACTGAGGGAGCAGAGAGGAGACAGAGGGACAGAATCATGACTCAACAACAGTCCAAACACATCAGTGGAACTCCCTGTCCGGCCTAAATCCCCCAAATGGGATTGAACACACATGCTCACATGAACACACACACTCACTGTTCGAGCATGTCGAGGTTTAATGACATTACTTCAAGTGCGGCTCGAGTACTATCAGGTCCTTAGGTCATCACAAGACACTATGAGGCAGTCTACCGTGCCAAAATAGGCTCGTACTACGATCAGGCAGGGTGACGGAGTTCAAACTGTGAACCGCAGCTTTCTTTCAGGTTGACATCCAAGTTGTGCTTGGTAAAATGTCAGAGTTATTTCAAGTTGGCTTTTACGTCTGCATAGATTAAAGTTGTGATCAATTTCATATTCAGTCCCAAAACAGCCACTCCACTGTCACCAAGGACGTTTTGGGACTCCTGCAACCCCCAGCACACAAGCACTTTGTCCCTGGCTTGTGATATTTGACCTCACTTAAACATCACCCCTGTCTCTGGTGGGGCCTGAGGTTACACAGCACACCTCAGCACAGCCGGGTCCATCTGGGGCATGTAACTGTGTCACAGCAGATCTAATTATGAGAACAGTCCCCCAATAGCCTCTAACATCCTCTTCACCCTTCACTACAAAGAAGATAAAACTGAATCCAAGCAAAGGGAACAGTGATGACACAGCCAAACAGAGTCTAATGTAGTCATGGATCTGTGTGACCGCATCAACAAACATTAAACGATAATGAAAGTACAAATCTGCAGTTCCCGGAGTGTCAACTCAAGGCTGGCCCTCTAAAAAAGGCAATCTCTGTTAGGCTCTATATCAAAATGCCAGTTTTTTATGATTAAACAACAAGTATGCTAACAACCTATTTCAAAAAATGGTTTTCAATTGCAAATCTAATTTGAATACTTTTTCAGCATAGCCACTAGCATGCTAACTCAGCACACCATAACTAACATTCTATCAACATTTCAGGCAAAATAAAACATAATTTCTCTAAAATGTTTGCCTTTCTTTTCATCTATTCTTGAAAAGATTTGTGTTGCCCTTACAATTAAACAAAGTAGAGATTCAACAAGTTAATAGTAGAAGAGGCAAGAGCTAGATTAGCCAATTGAAGCCTTTCTAAAAGACAGGAAGCACACTGTCTTATGCAACAGTGGCCACTTTAACACTTGTGTGGCTTAGAAATAGGTTATGAAACTGCAATAAAGTCTGTTTTAAAAGTGCTGGCAAACAGTTTCTTTAAAATTTACATCATGGCTTAAACTCAACCTTCTTCCTGTCTTGCTAGGCTAATCTTGCTACTTGCTGTAACTGACTGGAGAGCAAATTAGCATATTTCCTTTAGTCTCAATATCCTACATATGAGTCAACCAAAAGATAATAGCAAATTCATAAAAAACATTTGATATTTAATGTCAGAAGAAATGCTCTTTGTACTTTAACGGATGAATTATCAGTCCAGCTTAAAGAAGAACGGTGCTAATTCACTAAAACAGGAGCAGCTTTCTGATCTTTGAAAATATTCACTCGGGTTAAACTTGGGTGCAGATTTTTCCTTTGATTTGAGCCAAAATGCTAGACCTCGGTGGGGAACACTGAATCTGTGAGATGTTGGCTGCATCCTGAAATAAAACGGAAGCTCAATTAAAGGAAATTTCTGAGTAGTATTTGGGCATAAATAACTTATTACCCTAATTTTGTCTTGCTATGATTGGAAGATATAAAGCTCAAGTGTCCATTTCATTTTTTTCTCCCTGCGTGTAAAAAGTTTGCAGCCAAGGATGATCAGTTTAACAAGCATCATCTCATTAATCATTGGTGTTTAGCTGGGCCGAGCTGTTTATTTATGCGTGTGTTTGTGTCTTACATTCGCTGGCGGGGTAATAAAGGGAGACAAGCCCCACAATTCTGCTCTGAGTGAGAGAGAGAGAGAGAGAGAAAGGAAGAGAGAGCTACAACTGGCAAAGCCGGGAAGTGGGTCATCTATATGCCAACCGAGCAGTCGGGATCAAACTTGCATGCCTCCTCTGCTCTGCTTTCAGCCTCGACAACAGATACAAATACACGAAAGAAAGGAAAGGGGAAGGCAGGAGGGAGGGGACGAGCACTGGTGTAGATGGAGATTACAAATGATTGAGGGAGCGGAGCAAAGGCAAAACTAAAGTATTAATATTTAAGGGAAGAGACAGGGTGATATTGATTTAAAGAGCCCAACACAACAGCTCCAATGTGTCAAAGATTGTCAGAATAATGGAGGAAAAAATGCCCTATGGATGCTTCATTTTTTTAGGAGATATCTACCTTAAAAATGCATATTAATCACTGTATTGATTGCACACTGTCGGTAATTGAAACACTATTATTCACAGTAGCACATCAGAGAAGCTTTGACAGGCAGGGGTGGATGCCACAGGAGAAGACCAATACAAGGTCCTTTACTGCTAAGAAGTTTTGCTGAGGAGTTTTGCTAAGGGGTTCAATATCGATTCACAATCTTTCCTACTTTTGAGTTCTTTTGGGGCTTTGGTGACTCAGTCTTATTGTGCACTCTGTCAGTAACTGGATAGTTGCAGGTTTGAGTCCGACACTACACTGTCTACAAACTCAAGGGTCCGTATTTAATTGCATATTACTCCATTGGTTCTACTTGGTGGTATTCTTTTGTTTTATTTGGCGCCTGAAGGCTATTAGCAAAGTGGTATATCAATGTCTATACATGAGGTGATACATCTGCTTTATTCAGGTGCACCTAAAAGCCTCAACACCTTGGACTTTTTCTTCCTCTGTGGTGTCGTTCCTGTCCTAAACCCACACAAAAACCAGCACCAACGGTCTGGAAGAGACGGGACGAATGAGCAAAATACTGCATTGCACTTGGTTTAAGGCTAATACGTCTGCAGTGGAAAGCGATGTAAACTTAAGGCAGCATGGATTGAATGTCTTGCATGTCTTTAAAAAAGTACTAAAATCTATTTTTCTTGTCACCCAATACAATTTGTCATGTGTAGCACAGGACAAAACAAAATTCAATGCACTCGCTCCCAGCCTATAAATAAAAACACATCTGGTATTCAAACACAATATTTGTGCATGCCCGCACATGTGCAGACATGTTCATGGACATGTAAATACTTCAATTCACCCACACTCAAATCTTTTAAAATAACTGGCCAACAGGGCCCAAATATATAAAACTGAATAAAAAACAAAGAATTCTCTAGTTTTTCATTTTTGCAACATTTTCATTTAGCACAGTGCGACCCAGTTTGAAGGTAGAATGGTTGCAGTTTGTTCGCTCCAGTTTTAAAATAAAGCCCTCCTCTCAAGCTTTTTTTCACCTGTATTTTCTTTATAGAGCTGGATTCCTTGTTTCAGCCCATTTTTTTCCTTTCTTCAGAAGATTTCAACATAAAAAAGAAAGATTTGAGGCAAAAGGAGGAAGAAGGTTAAAGCAGTGAGAGCTGGTGACGAGCAGGAACAAAAAGAAAGACAACAAAAAAAAGAGATGATACTGTTTATGTATCCAAGGCCAGTCTGGTCAGTGAATCAGGTCAGTATTTTGGTGGGATGACCACCACAGGGTCACCATTCTTTGGCCGCCACATCAGCACCTGTGCGTCATTGGCGTTAGGCTTGACCATGGCGTTAGAGGGGATGGGCTCATTTTTACCCAGAATCTGAGGCTGCTCCTGGGCTACCGGCTCGTTCAGAACAGCCCTGTCACCCAGCGGCTTCTCCGGGTCCACTTTTATGTGAAGCCGCATCCTCCAGCGGATTGTCTGCAGGACGAGCGTTTCCGACGTGGCCTGGTTGATCGCCACCAGCCAGGTCGTGAAGCTCTGGTCGCGGCGGATGCTGCTGAGCTGAGGCACATTGCTGTCACTGACGGGCACGCCCCATGTCACGCTGGGGTAGAAATTGTCATTCATGCTAACAGTAAACTTGCTGTCCTTCTTGGTGGGGCCCACAACAGTGCAGGTCTCTGTGGTGTTGCCGTACCAAGGGTAGTTGACCCCATCCGAGTCGCTGATGGCCTGGATTTTCCCGTCACGGAGGTCGGGGAGCTCCCAACTTGACCTGGAAAGTGAAAGGAGACACACATCAGGATTTACACAGATAAGATGCAGCTCATGCTGATTATATCACAACTGGTCCTGAGCTTGGCCACACATATGGCCCTTTTCCACTAGCCCTACTCTACTCTACTTGACTCTACCCAGCTCTACTCTACTCGCCTTGTGCTGCTTTTCCATTAGCCCCTGTCGCCTGCCCAATGGGGTGCAGTGTCACTTTAAACAGCTGAGCGGCACTGCGAAGACGTCATTTTGAGCGTGACGCACTAATCTGTGGCTTTTTGTCACAAACTGAGTAAAAAAGGAAAGCAGGAGAAGGCTGCAGGTGGCAAGAAGAAATACCCCTTGAGAAGCACAGGAGAGTTTTGGAAGCTATACAACAGAATGAAGCCGAGGACGAGAGCAATCGAGCTGCAAAGAAAAGACGTATGAGGGTAAGCTAACGGTAGCTACCGCTAGCATGCTAGGTCGTCGCTCTCATGACTCATCAATGAGGACATTGTCTGACCAATCAGTAGCTGGCAGTCTGTGACGTCATCTTTCAGTATCGACTCAGCTCGCTTGGAACCAGAGCGGAGTAGGTACTAAAACTAGCTTGTTTTAGGAGGTACCAGGCCAGAGGAGACGCGCTGCAAATGGAGTAGGGCAGAGTAAAGTAGGGCCAAGGCGTGCAAGTGGAAAAGGGCCAGTACACTCCTGAACAAATTTTGAGTCATTTTAGGACTGTCTCTGATGAAATCTCCCTGAGTATAGCTACAAGTGTTTCTGTGAAAACCCACTTTGTGCATCTTTTATTATAGAAATATAAATGTCTGTAAAATGAACTTTAATAACAAGTAAATGCGAAGTAACTTAAGGCCCCGTTTACATGATAACATTGTCACCAGAAACAGAAAGGTTTTTCCTTCGCGTTTTCAAAAGCGCTCCGTGTTCCCATGAGATGATGTGAAACTGCTGTTGTGAGGATGCCAGCTTGTAGTGTAACAATGGTGTTCAACATGTGTACACTTTCCGGTGAAGACAAACTCTTCACAGACAATGGTGAGTGGATGCACAAAGACACAGGAGTCTCGTCTGGACAACAAATCTGTGTACTTTTGTCTGGGTAACAAACCGAGCACAGAAAGCAGCACACATGTTGCTTGGTAGACAGCTGTTGTTGTTCATTGGCGTGTGCACAACCTTTGAAAGAGTTTCTTGCATATGCTGTGTCATTGTTTCCCTTGAAAACGCAGATGCCTATTTACATGGAGAAGGATACCAAAACGTTTTCAAAACTTTTCACTCTGGAACCTAGTTTCAAAAGTTTACGGCTTCAGGGATTCTGGGCACCATTCTCATGTAAATGGAAGGTGCAAACACAACAAAAACTCTCCATGTTTGGCTATTTTTGTTGCTGTGTAAACAGGGCCGAAATCAAAAAGAAGCTGAAACTCGTATTCAGAATTTAGCTGTATGTAATATGGAATACAGCACTATAATTAGCTTATAGCAGTTCAGACAGCAAATCAATATATAGGCAATATAGCATGTTGTTTATGTTGCTCTCAGCACTCTAAAAACTCTTCTAGTGGGCGAGGATGTAAGGCTGGGCGATATTACATAATCCAAATATCACGATTAATTGAAGCTCTTACCTCGATTACGATTAATGAAAGATTATTTTATGCTATGCTGGAACAAATTGGTGGTGAAACCAAAGGTCATTGACACGGTCTTCCTGCAGTATTTACACTTAACTTCTTTCTGCTCAATGTCTTTTGCACAGAATCCAAAATGTGCCCAAACAATGGAGATGGTATTTTTCTTGGCTACAAGCTCCTCTGATAGATTGCCGCCTGTCTCATCCATGGTGGTGGCATGTCCTTCGCTCTTGGCGAAAGTGAACATAGACTATATGGAGGGGAAACGGTCACGTGACTTACACAGGGAAAATAATCAAAATAATTGTCATGAGTAAAATATTCGATTATAGGGTCTAAATGTCGATTTTGATTATTTTTCGATTAATAGTCCAGCCCTACGAGGATGTTTGTTGAGCAAAACTTCTGTAGGGACTCAACATTATGTAGGTAGACTATGGAGATTACCATACCAAACAGCACCGAAATGTACCAAACTACTGTGTACCAGACTACTTCATGGAAAAACAGACATACTGGCATCAGACATTGTTCATATGTTCAGTAACACATAGCTTAGTATTACGGCAGAAACTGCCCAGCTGACAATGTCCGAGGGGTGCATGCTTGAAGAAAAGGAAGAAAATGTCTCTTTTTTTACTTACAAATAAGTTATTCTTGTTAACAAGTCATGCTTTTATAGATGTCATCCGTTGTATCACTGTTAGAAATCCCGATTTAACCATACAACACAAACCAAAACTGTGACATGCCACAATTCTCCTCTAGGTTCATCTGTGGTGCAGTAAACCAGCCCCAAAGACGGCTCATGTAAAACAGCTCTCCTGTCTAATCCCTTCTGTATAGAGAATTAGCATCTCAATAGTGCTGCTAGGCTTCCTTTCACACCGAGAGATCACAGTTGGATCTTTCCACCAATTTTGACAACTGTTGGCGAAAAACACAATAGGACAGTAAAATATTGTGACGGGCACAGCAGGCGACAGTAAAACTCAAGCGACCCCGCGGTCCCTCTGGTGTGTCCAGTTATTGATTTTCCACACTCAGCAGGAACAAGATTACCTTTCATTCCCTGTTAGTGAGGATCAGCGGGACGGAGGAGATAACAGTGTGATCACCGGCCACATGACTTACTGCCTGCTTGGCCCGACCTCACATTGTGATTTATGTATTTACCCATGGGGACGGGGGGGGGGATTAGCATGTCCGGCATGATAATGGTTGGCCCGTGTGAGTGTGCCACTGTGCTCTTGTGTGTGCATGTGTTCAGTCCCGTCTGAAAAAAATCACTTAATGCTCTGAGCTGGCCCGAAACACACTGCTGCAATTTTCCATTTAGTTGTGACCTCAGACGACACCAGTACCAAAAATATGACATCACATCTCTGCATCTTGTTCTTTTTTCTATACAAGCACTTTAAATTCTATGAATGCTTGTTCTTCTCATATGCAATACAATTTATAATCCTTGAGCTTGGCAGTATATCACGTTTTTCCAATACATGTAAGACGTATTCTTGATATTGATGTGCTTGATGCTGATAATGAAGACGGATGGAAGGCCTTATGTTCAGTCAGATGTTGTTTACAGTGAGAACTACAGTAATATGGTTACAGATAAGATCATTATTGTAATTAATTTAAAGTTTTTGCTGACTGGGGCACTATTGTTTCATTCATCTAATTCAAACTGATATCTGTTTCAAGCCCTGGCCAACAAAATAAGGAATCATAAGCATCCAATACTCAACAGGAATACTGCCCCACAGTCATGTGACTAAATAACCCTTTGGCGCTTGATCAAATGATCTTACCAGTTTATACTAGAGAGGGGTCATTTGCACATAGTTTGGAAGAAATCCCGCCGGGCAATACTTGTTGCAATACATGTTCATAACTAGCAAGCATTTGGAGAGAGCAAATCTCTTCCAAAGTAGCTCTCATAGTCATATTGCTGTTACATCTACAACTAGAAAGGCACTCGGAGAGCACAGACCTCCGCCAGCGCCACAGTCCTCAGCCATATTGTGATTTTCATCATAAATATTAGTCCTACCTTTATTTCATCAAAATATTTAGATTCCTTGATCATGAAAACGTACCATTAACAACTAAAATACTAAATACTAAATAAATACTACATAAAAATAAGCAACTAAAAACTGAACTAAAATAGATATCATTATGAATCAAATTGCTAATGGTATGTTTTCATGGTCAAGGAATCTAAATATTTCGATGAATTAAAGGTAGGACTAGTATTTATGGTGAAAATCACAATATGGGTGAGGACTGTGGCGCTGGCAGAGGTCTGCGCTCTCCGAGTGCTTTTCTAGTGATATCTATTTTAGTTCAGTAGTTATTCACAGAAATCACATTTTTCGCCATGGCGGCCAGACGCTGATCCAGATCAACACCAAAATCGAATCAATTCTTTCTTTTCCCATGCTCAACATTTCCTGAAAATTTCATCAAAATCCATCCATTACTTTTTGGAGTTATTTTGTTCACAGACAGACAGACAAACAAACTCTCCCGAAAACATAACCTCCTTGGCAGAGGTAATTAACATTTTCATGATAAAGTTAGTATTATAATTACTCCTTAACCCTAAAAACTAGGGCTGGGATGATACACCTTTCTCCTGATTCTATTTTTTACGATTATTTAGGTGCCGATTTGTGATTCTACGATATTGCCGATTTTTGCAACCTTTAGTTAGCTTTTTTAACACCAGCAAAAACAATGAACAATGATGATGCCTACAGACTATATCAGGAAAAAAAAACATCAAATGTGAGTCTATTTTTAGGATTTACGTTAACCCGCTGTTTGTACTCTCTCTTCAAGAGCTTGGATTGCATTTAAAAGTGGCTTATTGACACAGACTAAAATGAAGCATTTAAATTGGGAAAAGTCTAGATTTTTTAACAAAAAAATCAATTTAAAAACTGTCAAACAAAAAATCCCAATACTTATATGAATCAACTTTTTTTCCCACCCCTACCCACACATAGCACTCAGAATCATGTTGACATCATTGTTAGTTTGCCAGTTATTGAGCAAAAACAATGGCAGTTATCTTACTCCCCAACAAAATTGAATTAATTTTTAAGATGGGCCATTACCAACATCTCCTGAAAAGTTCAGCAAAATCCATCCGGTAGTTTTTACGTAATCTTACAAACAAACAAACACTGGCAAAGCATAACCTCCCCGGCGGACGTAATAAAAAATAGGACCCATGACCACCAAAATCCAGTCTGTTGTGCCTTGAGTGAAGAGGACATCTGTGTAAGTTTGACAAAAATTCTTCATTATTTGCTTCACATACTATTCTCACAAGCAGGGGACGGATATGAAGCTCAACAAACAAGCAGGTGTGTATTTCAGAGAGTATAGGAATTGAAAATATTCAGCATTCGGTGTCTATGACTTGTTTCTTGTCTTTGCTATAATATCAAACAGGAATTATTATTCCATTTTTAAACCATATTCATAATTTTTTTTAACAATTATCATGCATTGTTATTAAAAAGGAAAGAAAAAGGAGAGAAGATATATATGATTAAAATAGACAGCTGATGAACACCTTTGAAGACTGCAGTAATATTTAAGCAGTAAGGCTTAAGCAGAAACACAACCGGCACATTAGACAGCACTGAAGTGTCTTCATTCAGCAGAGCAACTTTGATCACAGGCAGTAAAAGAACTGCAGAGAGACTGCTCACTTCCTGTTTGTGTCTTCACAGGCAGCTCTGTCACCAAATGGTCTGTAGTAAGTTGTGTAAGTGTGGGTGACAAACTGAGGATCCCGAGAATAATGCACAAAAAAACTGCTTTGCATTGAGATGCCTGAGAGTGTCAGTCCTTGTAAATGTTGCGCGAGCTGTAGCATGACAATGTCTGACTATTGAGACTTGTAGCCCAGAGGCATGCTGGGAGACAGAGCTCAATGTTTAAAAAACTGAAGTTGTGTTATATCTATATTTATCATATGGTCTAGACATGTGAAATATACCAAAGGGCATACAAACTCAAAAAAACAAAACATTACCACTTAAAGTAGGAGGCTAACACAGGTAGCTAAAAGCTTATGCCTGAAATGGTTAGATAGAAAGTAGTACTAAGCCAAGGGCTACTGGTGAATTGACTAAAATAATTAGCGGCAAAATATTGTGTCAAACAGTTTGCTATTAGTTGTAGGTGTTAGAAGTAGTTTACAAAAAGCCATTATTAAGCAAATAGCATTTCTATGTGTATTCTTGCTCAAGTTGATAGCTGAAAAATAAAATCATCCAGCCACTGTTAGGGCTTCTGTCCACAGCCACCAATGCTAAGGCTGGTAGGGTTTATTTTCCATACAAACCAGTGTTATTGAGTATTTTTAGCTCCCAGAATCCTGTGCAGAAAAACACCCCCAGTGTCAGTTTTTCTGTCACTTAACTCAAAGCGGTGTATGGTGAACAGGTCAACTTTTAGAACAGCGCCACACTCAAAGTCAGCCTTCCCAAGAAGAGGAGATACTTCCTTCTATGGGCGTAGTCAAGAACAATGGCGGAGAAGAAAGTGTCTGACTTGCCTTTTCAAGGGGGCAAATTTCAGGTTGACAGCTGCCACTCATGACTGGACAGGATATCTTTATATTAGGGCTTGACAATTAATAGAGTTTTAATTTTAGTTACATTCATGACCTCCTGCAATAATTTCAATACAGTATCAGGATTGCAGCCTGACAAAAAAAGGTTAAATCTAATTTTCTTACCTAATTCATTTAGGTGGTATTATTTACATGTACTACAATTTTCCCTTCGCTTTCACTATATCAAGAGTGTTAACATATTCAGATTATTTTCTTGCAACACATTTTTGCATGTGATGCACAGTTGTTGCATCTCTGGGTAATTTTCTTAAATAATCTTAAACTTAAATTTTATCTAAATATCATGATTCTAGTTTTTATCATGAGCAAGCAGCCCTGCTTAACATTACTTTTACATTTTCGGGTGATATTTCACTGAATAAAGAAACAATACTAAGCGCAAATATACCTTAGAATACAACTGAGGGAAGGAGAAATACAATTTTGCAAACTACCAAATATATGCCAGTATAAGTATAAGAAGGACACTTAGATTGTGGTTGGTGCCAGCACAAAAATGGTGGCTGTGGACACAGGCCCTTAATGGGTTAATGTGAAGATTAAAGCAGTTACAGTAAACTATATTGTCTTAATGAAGTGAACAAGTCAAATCTTCTGATAGACAGTTTGCTTTGGGGCTTGGACGAATCTGTAGAGTTGATAACTCAAGTAGAAATAACATAAAAAACATGAGGTCCTACACAAAATAAAAGAGCACACTTGCAATGTAAGTGAAGATATCAATGAAACCATTTCATCTGAAAGACTGGCTTACACTGAAACCTCTGCTGTGAGCATTTCCTGTCCACCTGTGACTTGAAACCAGAAGTTGCTATCAGCCCTGAGCTCTACATCTCTCATCTTGCACATGTGATAGTACAGGAAACCCTTTTGCAGATTAGCTCTGAAAAACATCTCCCGTCTTACATCACATTGTGCAGATTGCATCAGCTTTTCAAAAGCAGTAAAGACATTGATATTCTGATAAAGTCTTTAATAATGGAACTGAAACTGACCAAACTTCATCAATGAACAGAAAGAAGGTCTGAGGTTAAAAATACTAATCTTCAATGGCGTCACTGAGAATATTACAGCAATGTGAAGACAGCTCATTTCCTGTTTATGCTACTTTTGCTGCCACATTCATTTGCATGTCCCTGCATCTGTTGATGAGGCTTTAAAAAGGCATTCACAAGATGCTTAATTTCACAGATGGTGAGGATTGGGTCAGCTCTGTGGGAGTGGATGTGATGAAATTGGCTTCCAAGGGAGTTATTTAACCAATTACAGTGTGTTAAGTGTCTTCACCTTTAAGTGTGTGCAGTGGGAGCCAATTTCATCACAAAATCATTCTGCTCTACTAAGACTGTGACTAAGCTTTCATTTTTATGCCACATTATTCACCATGGTTGAAAATCAAACACTCTTCCCTGCTCCATACTAAGATAAGTTTTTGTAGTAAACTTGACCAAGTTATTTGGACAATGATGAAATATTTTGGACCCAACTTCAAGTTTATGACATCACAGCAGTAATGCAATTAAACTTCCAGCTCAATATCTGCAGGAGATGATAAATCTACAGTGGCAGGGATTTTAGTGATCACATAAAACATTCTAATAAATAGGAACTTCCTGTTGTCTAAACAGGAAAGCCTCTTCATTTTCAAAAGGGTTCATTGCTTTTAATATGTTAAGCTAGTTTACATTAAATTCAGCCAACAATGTTAGCTTGTTCACATTGCTTTTAGCCAACTTTCTATTCCAACCCAAAAACGTTAGCTTGTTTAGCTAACATTGTTGGCTATGAACATTAGGCTACTTTAGCCAACAATGTTAGCTTGTCTACATTACTTTTAGCCAATTAATGTCAGCGTGTTCACATTACTTTTCATAAACAATGTTAGCGTCTTTAAATAACTTTTAGCCAAAAATGTTAGCTTGTTTAGGTACAGCAACGGGTGGATTGCCTGAGTAGGAAGTTCTGAAAGTGAGCTGACTGAGCTGGAGAGCAGAGAGAGGATTTAGAGACTAACATGTGGGTCATTTATCAATGGTTAATCAGTATTTTTTGTGTTAATAATCTAAAAATAGGTCAGCTTGTACATTGTTCTGCCAACATTAGCTACTTTACATTACTTCAAGTCAAAAACGTTAGCTGTTTTACATTACTTTTAGCTGACAATGTTAGCCTGTTCTCATTATTGTGAGTCATTAATCAATGGTTTGTCATAATTTTTGTGTAAATAATCTAAAAATATGTTAACTTCATTGATTTTAGCCAACAATGTTAGCTACTGTACATTGCTTCAATCCAAAAATGTTAGCTAGTTTACGTTACGTTTGGCCAACAATGTTAGCTTGTTTGTATTACTTTTCCCCAAAAATGTTGACTTGTGCTAAGTTTGTCTTTTTTGTCATCGTCTTTTGCATCATCGTTCTTGTTTTATGGATTTCATAAATACTTTAATAAGACATCAATATAATATTCAATAATAATTCTGAATATAAAATAGGTTGAGTTTCTGTTTTGTTTTGTTGCATAGATACTGTGCATGTTCATCTAGAATTGTTTAAGGAAAAGAACCTGTAAAAATTCAAATGTTTATTTATTTATTGTAATTACACACTGTTTAAGCAGTTGCAACTTGATAATGACAAATACTTGCCAACATGATTTGGTTTTACCTGAAAAAAGGTGCAAAATAATTCACTCAAAGGGCATTTTCTAACACATCTATTGACAAAAACAGGAAAGAGACCAGGTAGTACTCATAGTAGTAAAAGGATGAATGCTTAACAAGCACTGGATCACTGGCATTATTCCAGTGTACCAACCTGTCAGCATATTGAGCGTGTATGACACATGCATAATGATGTGACACATGCTGCTGAGGGTTCTCTTCCTGGGTTTTCAGAATACGGTCACCCTAATTTATCTACTTTTGTAGAATAACTGGTGTGATGCTAAATTTCTTGTGAGAATTTGCACTTCACTGTGTAAAAACTTACAAACAGCAGTGTAAGCTTAGGAAAAGGCTGTTTGCTAAAGATAGCTGTTAAGCAACAGAATCTCTAGGATTATCAGAATGTTCTATGCCAACATTGAAGTATTCATCCGTTATCGACACTACTTATCCCTCTCAGGGTTGGTGGCAGGCTGGAGCCTTTCCCGGCAGACACTGGACAGGACACGGGGTACACCCTGGACTGGTTGCAGGCCAATATTTGGTTCCAAGGACTGTCATTTTTATCACTGTGCCATGGATAGTATTTTAACAAGTATCATATATAAGGTAAATTCTTGTATTTTGACAATCCTCTATAACAGCATTTTCAGCTGAATTTGAGATAACAGCTCTATGGTTCATTAATGGTTTTAACCCTTTAGAAGATAAATGTTCCTTTTGTTTTCATCTTCATCTTTACACCAGCTTTAATGGGGGGCACGGCCCATCGTAAATACATCAGCTAAAACCTACAAAACTGTATCTCCTAAAAGACAGGGACAGCAGACCAGAGAAGAGTGGATGAATGCGTCCAGAATCCCAAACACATCATCGAAAAAGCCAACTGAGAGATCATCCTCATTACCGTCCTCAACTGTTCTGTCCAATTACAGCATGCTGAAGCTTTATTGGCATCAAAGAAACTACTTAGTATGAGAATCTGAGCAGTGAGAGTGAACTCGTCTCTCGCATCCTAAGAGGGGTTTAAAAATGAACGCTGAGAATTGTGGCCTTGGCTGCGGCTGTCAGGTTTTATGAGTTTAATATATGAACGTATAAAAGTACATTTTTGAGTGCATGAGCTACAGGGGTTGAAAAATTAATAAAAACACTGCATGAACAGGGGGATTTGACTCTGAAAACACTGCTGGGAAGGAGGGTGGGTGCATTCCGACAACCCTATATACAGAGCTATATATAAATGCATAGGTATCAGTTACAGCCACGTTGGCTGGATTCAGCTTGTGGTCACTCGACTTCTTTGTCGGTGTGCTTTGTCTGTATTTACCATGTCTGACATGACTTTTGACTAAGCATTTCTTTCAATTTTATGTTTGTCAGTTGGAAATTTAGGCTCATATAAGACTATTTTGATCAATTTTTACATCAATCTTCAACACATATAGTGCACTGTTCCTCCAAAATTGCAACTTTTAAAGAGGCTCCAGTGCAGAATGAACCAATATTCTATTGCCCTGATTTCAAGGTTTCTTTTTGTAGTTTAATTTGTTGTAAAATGAACAAAACTAATTCACTAACATTAAAGGTGGCCAATAGCACAGTTTAATGGGACTGTGAGGAGACTCTGTTTTCGGCGACATTAAAGGAATATTTCACCCAAAGAATGATATGCCTTAATTTTCTACTCATCCTCATGCTGAGCAACACTCTGGAGCACTTTTTTGATGTCTCAAATGCAGCTGGAGGTCCGGGGGGATTTTCGCTGTCAACAAACGTCCATCTAACAGGGGACGACGGAGCCCGAAGAAAAAGGTCCATAAAAGTCCACAAAAACGTACTTATTTTCCTTCATACTGCTCGTCCGCTGTAATCCAAGTGTCCTGCACGTCTACTACGCGCTCCCTGCACTACGTAAGCCGTCTGGATTGGTCTGCTGCGGCTTACGTAGTGCAGGGAGCGCTGCCAGACGCAGCACTGCGGAAGTACGCTATAGCACTGTTCAGGCTCGAAAAATGTACTAAATGACCTCGTTTCAAATTAATTATGGACGTTACCAGCTCAGGACACTTGGATTACAGCAGACGAGCAGTATGAAGGAGAATAGGCACATTTTTGTGGACTTTTATGGACCTTTTTCTTCGGGCTCCGTTGTCCCCTGTTAGATGGACGTTTGTTGACAGCGAAAATCCCCCCGGACCTCCGGCTGCATTTGAGACATCAAAAAAGTGCTCCAGAGTGTTGCTCAGCATGAGGGTGAGTAGAAAATTAAGGCATATCATTCTTTGGGTGAAATATTCCTTTAAGACTCTGCTACCCATGAGCACGCGCAGCGACTGTCATAATGCTGCATTCCAGTAACCTCGGAACTGGGAGTGACATCATCTCCTACTTATCGGCCTTCCAGTTGAAGTCGGACAAAAACATGACGATCTACTAGGCTATTGTTAGCTGTTGCTGGCACGCCCTGCGTTGTTGTATGAAGAATGTAATTATCACTATGGCAGCATTTTTGTAAATATAAGTCTAACAATACGATGTATACAGCTGATCTAGAGCGACACACCCCAGTCAGAAGTGCAAATAAATTGTTATTACAGGAGCTAAATAACTGTGTACACTGGGGGCATCCATCTTCGATTGTGGCAAGGTTTCACCGAGTTCCCAGTAGGAAATTCAGACTTCGAGGGAAGTTCCAGTTGTAGTTTCCTACTCGGAACTCGGAAATTCTGACTTCTGACTACAACTGGAACGCACCACAAGCCAAAGGGTGTGTTTGTTGATGCTGATAAAAATGCAGCTCAGACCTTCCTCAGAACTCTGCATTGCTTTACAACTTCTTTTTTCAACAACTTACAGGATGCAAAGCGACGAGGTAATGTATCTCTTTCTAGTTATGTAGCGGTAGTTTTTGATGTGTGACAACAAGCAGTTTTTTTGAAAACTTAGTATCGTAGTTTTGTAGCCGGCTATATATCGCTACTTACAGCCTGGTGCTCTAAGACGTTTCCGAATAATATAAATTTGCTCTAGTTTTAATTGTCTTGTTCCTGAAGTTGAGTATCCAGGCCAGTCCAGCTCTGTCCGACCTGACCGGGAGGCTAAGGAATAGCATTTATACATAACCTATTTTGAAGCGATAAAACTCATCCTAAAGTGTGTATTTTGATCAGGCATATATCTAAAAGTGAGACTTTTTTGTAATTATTTAGAAACTCCTCACAGTCCCTTTAACAAAAAAAAAAACAAGAGTCACAAAAAATGGAGATGAGTGTCATGGGCCCAAGGATGGTGTATATAAACATCATTTAAAACTCGTCAGGAGTTTTTTGCTAGTTATGAATGAATATTTATGCCTCAGAAAGCAACAATATCTACGAGGAGACGATAGATTATTTTTATATAATTGTTTTAATGCTTGGATAAACTGCTGCCACAGGGTAGATGTTGAACATGGTGATTAATGGCTCGCTGCTGATACAGCCTTTTTCTTCCATTCTCCTGAGAAAGTTAATCAATATTTTTAATTAAATGTTAGTATACATATTTTACTTTCCTCTAAACTTAATTGATTTTCACTTTGGGTGTATGCACACATATATAAATATTCTTTAATGAGCCCATATTTGACCTTAAAACCAGGCTCATAAATTAGTTAAGAGTATGTTCACATCACTAAAGTTCAAAAAGTCTATATGTTTTCAAACAAACCCTGATCTACCTCTATTCTCAATCTGAGCTCCAGGCCTCTCAAGGCCCCCTCCCCTTTATGGGCCCAGTCTGTTTTGTCTGGTTTACAGGTCTACACTGTGGTCATTGTCAGTTCAGTGCTTCTTACCATGTGATCAACAGCTCTGCATTCAATCTATTGTCTACAATTTGTTATGGGCTTGCTACTGTGAGCCAATGAGCTAAAATTTGACAAAACAATGGTATGATGTCACACTGGTAGGTCTGTGGGAGTCAGGGGGCCAGATATTTTAGACAGCTGCTGGTGCCATAAAGAGGGGGAGAGGAAGAGGTCTTCATGCAGCAGATTTGTGGTTATGTTCATCTGAGTGCTCTATCACACAGAGTAGACATGTAAACATTTAAAACCAAAAAAGTTATGGAAGCTCTTAAAAGCTTCTGTAGGGAGTTTGTCACTGGTCTTGAAACTGACTTAACTTCGTCCTACTGCCTCGACCTCAATTTTTAGAGCAAATGAGATTCACAGAGACGTGATATATCATTTCTATCAGCCTATTGTAGTAATATACTGGGTATGTGTCAAACACAGTGAATGACTGCATACTGCTGAAACAGGCCCCTTTCCTCAATTTTCTCAAGCAAATATTCCCAAGAATTTAAACTTTCTTGTTTATTTAAGCAGTGCTAAAAGTCTTATTTTGAAAAACTTTAAAGCAGTATTTTTTTAGTCAGTAGTTCAAAGACTTAAAGAATGCTTTTTTTTTTAAATGGCACCTCACTTTTTTGCAGATGTTTCACTTACTTTATGTCCTCAAAAAGCCTAATTGGTTCTCTTCTTTAATGAAAATTCCTTTTTTGGGGGCATCCCCATAGAAACTCTGTCTGGAATTAAAAACAAATGTCACATTTCATTCCTTCTCTAATATTTGCTTTATTAAGGACTGACTGTGAACCGGTGACAGTTTTTAGTTTACTTAGTTGCTGGCTGTCTTCAAACATTACAATCTGTTAAAAGAAACCACAAAAATGTTAGGTTTGTTGGTCAAAAGACTGTATAATTTTCTTTTGTTTTAGTTTAGTTAAGGGAAAATATTAATTTGCATTAAAAGGTGTAAGGTGAATGTTCATAACCACTAATAGTTAAAAATACTTCAGTTTTCACAGACTGAGTACCCTGATCCACCTGTATTCTCTCTTAGCCTGAGACACTCTGTTGGAGCTTGAGAGAGGGAAGGGGAAGTCCTGATGCTGCGGATTTTTTGTCTTGTTCATGGAAGTGCTCTATCACGAGCAAAAGACATAAACACGCCAGAGGGGATATAAAACTGGAAAAAGCAGAATATGAGCTCTTTAAAATAGGCATGGACGTCCACTTTTGTCTCAAGGACTGAAGAGAAAAATTCTGGAGAGACACTGTCAAATGTCCTTAGGCATCGTGATCATGCCTTGCTTCTGAATTTGATAGGTCAAAAAAGATGAGGGGCATGCTGAGCAGCAGGAAGGCTGTTGGAGCTTCTGTGTCGGTCAGGGCCTTTCTGTGTGGAGACTGTGTATTCTCCCCGTGCATACATGAGTTCTCCCCTCCCACAGACCCAAAAACATCCTTGTTTTATTATTTGGTGACTCTGAATTGCCCAGGTATGGGTGTGAGTCTGCATGGCCCACTTTTGGCAACCGGTCCAGGGTGAACCCCGCCTCTTGTCCAATGTTAATTGGGATTAGGCTCAAAAAGGAATAAGCAGTATAACAGATGGATCTAGTCACATCCTGTGATTCATGTTCCTCCATATCTGATCCTTGTGTACTCACCTCCCCCTGCTATCAAGACCCCACATCTCTGGTGTCCCTGGTTTCTTACTGCCTTTAATTCATGTACGACCTTAGATCAGCACAACACTTGGACTGCTCAATCAATAACACTGCCTGTCTGTCCTCCTTTCCGTTTGTCTTGTCTCGTCCTGTCTGTCACTATTTCCCCTTCTTTCACACTGCGGTGTGGCACGGCCCTCCCCTTCAGCTCAAATCAGGGGTTAAATAAAGTTTGATTTGATGGAGTAGCCTACAGGGAGGGCTGGTGATGGTCATTGTAACAGTGAATCATATTCACATAATCTCCTACTGCTAGAAAAAAAAGCACTGGTCTTTCCAACGCTGTCATTAGACACAGTGCCCCGCTGAAAAGACAATGCAGACAAGGGGAAAAGAAAAAAAAACAGATGGATGTATGGATATCCCTGACTTGACGATGAATTTATCAGATTTCAGGAGGTTATGGGGTCAAGGACCAGTTGACCTACTACTGCACCTCCATTCTCTGAAATATAAACCACGTGGATGCATCAAATCCCCATGTGATAGTTCTGGTTTGACTTCGTCTTTCATTCTGTATATGACTAAACATCACCCTCTAAAAAATAACTGGACAGAAAAGCATGGCGAACAAATCTATAAATGTTCCATCACACATTATCAAATAAAAGTGGCTATCAGTGTTTTCACAGTTTACGAAAGGAATCGATCTCTCTGGACTTTCAGAGACTAATTGAGACTGTCCCTCACTCTCTCTCACACACATTGCCATACAGGGGTGGGGGTGTCGGGGAGGGGACTGTGCCTCTAATCTTAGGCATGCAGCACTCACACATCCTCAGCTGTAGTGTCTACAGATAAAGATATTCTGGGTACATGTCAGCTTGTGGTTTCCCACTACATGATACAAACTGAAAAAGAAGGACTTTAACCCTGAATATTTCTCATATAGACGCCACCAAACAGCCTCTAATCACTCCCCACCCCTCCAATAACTCCCAAAAGTTCTAATATCCCACACTGGTGTTGCTCTCCATCACTTTAGAAAAATATCTTTCTGTCATTGAGTGGTTATTTAAAGGTCAGAGTAATTATTTCCACCACAGAGTTCTATTCTCATATCTGTGAGGGTCTGAAGTATTTTGTAGCCTGTAGGCACGCAGCCGTGAGCTCTCAGACTGCAGATAACTGAGCTAATGATTGAATATTAGAGTGCAAAAACAGATGACTCTATTTATTCTACTTTTCAGGAAATGTCAGACTCTTCAGTGCTGTCATAAATATTGTGATTTCACCGCTGGCTAAGGAAACATATCTCCTCTTTCGGATTTACAGATATGTTTACCTCTGCCAAAGAGGTCGTAGTTTTGCTATCTGTCTGTTGGTTTATTTTTTTAGCAATATTACGCAAAAACTCCTGGACAGATTAAGCTGAAATTTTCAGGAGATGTTGGTGATGGCCCAACTTAAAAATGGTGAGATTTTGATGGTGATCCAGATAAACATCATTAGCCAGCTATCGTTTTTATTTTATATTTGTCTAACAAATAATGGTATCAACATGATTCTGAGTGCTAGGTGTGGGTTTTCAAGGTCAAGTAATCATATTATGATTGCAACTTTGTCAACTTAATCAAATCCTAATAAAACAGAATGTGGCATATGGACTCTTCATTATGATGCCAAACTGGCAAAGAGCCCTGCTCATCTGTACTTCATTTTGATTGATTATTTCTCATTTTTAAAAATACCAATTCATTTTGTATTATATATCATTGTGGAAAGCCCAAGTAGTCACCTTTACCATGAGGCCTGACTTGAAAGGACTGTACACTCATGGAATAAGCAACACAGCTAAATGTGTGGGTTGCCACCCCAACCCCAAAAAAGTGCCAAAATCCCCTGCAGCTGGAAGCTGATGATCCGGTTCACAGGGTGGCAGTATATTTGGTGTCAGCCCGTTACCAAACCAAGGACCAAGTTCTGTGAGACTGGTGAAGTCAAACACAGACCACAATGTGGGCGAACCAAGAAGACAAAACCCAAAGAAGCCTAGTTCCCCACCCTTGCTTCACTGAAATTTTCTTTCACTTGCAGGGGATTTTGGCAAATTTCCTAAGGGCGCTCCCACACGTCTAGCTGTGTTGCTCATTTCACGAGTGCATGATCCTTACAAGTTATATTTTGTTGTAAAGGTGCCTAAATCAAGCTTTACAAAGACATAAAATACAATACCAGGTGGTTTTATTAAAGGAGAAGAATATTGTTTCCAATCTGTTTTAGAGGACTGTATATTTTCAAAATGTTTGTTTAATGCAGACACTGTTTCTTTCTTAAGATTAAAACTTGACAGAAGTTTATGAGGGTTCTTCATTAATTGATAACCACTGATCATTAGAACCAAAAACTCTGTCACAAGATTACAGGCCCAACAGGGGCTCACGGTTACGTCAGTACATCATGCCACTTTCTCCCAAAGGCAAACATCAGTCTCTATAGTTTTTTAATCAGCGTTGTCACTTCGCAAAATAGATCTTTAAATAACAAATGTGAACCCTGGCAAATGCAGCTGCTTTTTCAAGGCTAATTGTGTTTAACGGAAAATAAAAAATGGACTAAATGAATATAAATAGAAATGTTTCCAAAGTGAAATGAATGAACTGTCTACAATTTTCATGAATACAAAATAAAGGAATTGCTTTACTTTGGATGTCCAGGACGTCTATATGTGTAAGCATACCAAACAGGTTTAAAGTTCTGACCTTTGATCACCTTTTTTTTTCTCGACAAAATGAAAAATGGAATTAATCTTGTATCGCAATCCAACAAATATTGAGAAAGAATTTTGGTCACTGTCACTCAAACTTCCAGTTATTCAAGTAAGCCACAAACATACATAAAGTTTCACTACCTGAAATTTCAACAGAAGAACAGTTTAAGAAACATTTCATCATGAAACCAGGAAGTAAAACAGTTTCACAACCCAGCCCTTACAAAAGCACTGAAACAACGCCCTGAGTTTGTGTAAAAAGATCTAATTTTCCTGGTATTCTTGTTTCTTTTTCCAGAATTTAAATAAGCCTGTGACACCCTTTTATAGCTTGATTTGTTAAACATACATCCTGTTCACTCATGTGTTAATTTATGTTTTTGTCTGAAGCGGACAAACTTGAAAATTCAACACAGGTGTAACCCTAAATGAAATGGCCAAAAAAGAGCTAAAACTGTCACCAAAGAGATCAAAAAGAAATTACAAGCAAGTCTTCCAGACATGAGTTTCATCATCTTGTTATTTTGAATGCAAAACAACAAAAACAGCAGCATATTTCTTATGTTTTCACATTTTTAAAGTTTAAGATTTTGCTGCTACTTGGCAGAAAAGGTCGGTAAAAATGAGTTTGGAAATATAAAACTGGAGAATAAACACAAATATGCCAAGCTGTCCAAGTTTGTGATATCCATAATATACATAATATCAACACCGTTTGTACTTTAAAACTATAATATCTCCAAACCAACGAATGACATCTACGTCACAGAAGTATCTTGTCGATATATTTGTGCAATAAAGACAGCATAAAGGAGTTCACGTGCAATTTTTGATCACTGAACACAAGAAAAAGGCAACGTAGAGTGCATACAACTTCTATTTTTGTTGGTGTTGTATGGATATATATTTAAAAACTGCTTGATTATTATTGGTCATATCAATGTTCATCCGAGTCCATGATATTATCGGCAAAAACTAGCATGAAAATAAAGTTATGTTTTGTCATATATAATCTATTTGGTTTAGTTTTAAGTTTTTAAGCATAACCCTCGAAAACAGCCAATATAGTTTTCTGTATGTCTTCAATGTACTGAAGCTTTATTTCTGTTACTGCTTAAAATGCATTATGCACATGTTTGTTCAGTCCAATTTCTTACTTTCTCTTATTAATAAATAATAAATAATTCAGCTGTGCATATCAATAAAACTGTGAACCAACAGGATGTATCAGCTTATTAAGTGAAGTTTCAAGTCTGTGAGGCTTTAAGCAAAATCAACAAACCTCCAGCTGATTTTTCCACATCTCTCATTTCCTACCGTCAAAGTAAGCTCCAAGGTCTGCAGATTTAGGTCTGAATATCTAGTTTAATTTTTAGATTTTTTTTCTACATTATTTCAAAGACTTTGTGAAGGTTGTTTGAAAGAAAACCACCTGTCCAACTACTTGAGATGAATTAATTTGAGAGTTCAAGATTCATTAAAAAGAGTTAATAAATATAGTTTGTGTACTAAATGGTTGTCTGTCTGTCATCAGGCTGTTGCAGTGGTGTTTGTAGCTCTCAAAAGGGGAGATTTCGCTTATTTATAATTCTAAAAATACACTTTTATATAGCTTACATGCAACCCAAAGAATTTACTTCTTTATTTCTGAATGTCTATCGCTATATTTGTTACAACTAAATATCTTCCTTTTTTATGTTTGCCACTTTAACAAAACAACAGCAGCATTAACAATTAGCAGTAAATCCTTAAAATAGAAAAAAAAAGAGTCTCTAATCATAAGTACATTGAATAACTATGGCTGGAAAAATGGCATTTCATGGTTTTGCTGCTGTTTATCACCTTTCATTGCAATAAGGTTTTTAAGCTATGCTTTCTGTGCCAATATATTCATTTCCACTGAAAAAGACATGGGAATCAAAAGGAATGAATCAGTCAACAAGTGCAAGTAAACAGCTGCACAGCACCTGGATTATTTAAATGGGTTGGCAAAGTTTAGTACTTAAATGTTGCTAAAGCTTGTGTGCTCTTAGGCCAGTGGGCAGGAGCTGATTTGCATTTTGTAAACAAGGTATGCTCTCATCTTGGGTGATGCAGCTTCAATTTTGTGACCTGAATTTGGTTTAAAGTGTCATGATATCCCACAAGGACAGCACCTTAAGTTCTGGCTAAGTGTTGCAGTTTTTTGTTTCCCTCAGATATATATAATCCGGGATTCTTCTTATAATTTCGAACCAGAGGACGTAACTTTCATGCATCTTATTCCTGATAAATAATGGAGATGATCTCACTGAATCCAAGGAGAAACTCGAAAATAACCCCCCATCATACTTACATCCCTTTGTTTCCATATGTATTGTAGAACTCCATGTGGTTACAGGCTTGAATCCATCCTATCGTCCACGTTTCCTTGCCGGCCACAGGCGGCACCAGGACCCGGGCACAAGCTCTGAAGTGAGGCGTCCTGTAGCGCAGCACCACGCTGGATGACTCGTCGATGCTGGTAGGGTTTGGGTCGATGGAGCTGTTCACCTCCAGGACGATGATACTGTCTCGGAAACTCTTGGGCTTACACCTGATACTCTGGATGCAGCCCATTGCATTAAAGAGCAACACAGTCCACAACAAGAGGTCTGAGGGAGGAGAGAGACGCATGGAAACAGCAAGAAAGTTACCTCAGAGGAAACCACATCGTCCCAGACAAAAACAAAATCACAAACGGTGCTTATTTACAGCAGGCTGTCTCGTAAAAAAAAGCCATGCATCTTTTGATCAAAAATTACTCTTTCAAAAGAAGAAAGGCCTAGAGCGCATGCTTCCCGTGCGGATCAGTTTCTTCAAACAAGTGAAGGTACCATGAAACTCCGTATCCGTGCCATGATGCTTCTTGCAAGGTCACAAAAATCGGCACCAAACCAAAAAAAAAGACGCTTTGGCTGCGTGTATCCACTGGAGAGGCGTGCGTAAAAGTTCAAGGTAATTATTAGATAAATTATTAAAGGGGCGTCTAGTGTTACATTTTCTGGTCAAGTTCTGTTTCCTGTTTAAAAGAAACACTCCAGGGCTGTTATGTTAAAATTCTAAGTCCTTATGGAGAAAAATGATACCAAAATTGGGCTGGATGGAGCGCACGAGCATGCACCATTTGAACATGTCCGTAAAAGTTCAAAGTAATTATGACATAAATAATTAAACGAGCAGCTAATTGTACATTTTTGCATCGTTTTTGGCTCTAAGAAACAGTCCAGGATTTCAGATGGAAATTAAAAATAACACCAATATTGCGCTAAATAAAGAGCAGGGCCATGTATACCATCTGGAAAGACGTGCGTGAAAGTTCAAAAATAAAGACGAATTGAATAACCATGCGATAGTATTACAACTTGGCTTAAAAGTCTGTTTTGTGTCACTAAAACCACTTCAGGGCTGAGTAGACTCAGCTCTACTTCCAGACCGGGGTAGACTGTTACACAGAAATTGTGCTTGTTAGTGCGCAATGACGTATATTTACTGGAAAGATGTGCGTAAATGATTGAAGTATGACATAAATAGCAAAAAGGTTAAAATCGTGATAAAACCAAGCTTTAAATTTCTGCTCCGTCACTGCATGGATTACCCCAGGGACATTAGGCATAAATATACGTTCAGAATTATACAAAATCACAATAAAATGTGCTGTATGCACAAACGTGTATCCACTGGAAAGGTGTGCGTAAAAAGTCAAAGTAAATATTGTATTAATAATCAAGAGGGTGGTATATTCTTATGTATTGAGCTCAACCTCTGTCACTAAATATTCCAGGATTACTCGGCTACCATTCTATGTCCAGAATGATACCAAAAACTACACCAAAATTGCGCTAAACAGTGCGCGACGCGTATCCGCTGGAGAGGCGTGCGTAAAGTTGAAAGTAATGCAAGCTTAAGATAAACAGGATGAGATAGTGTTACATCTTGGCGTCAGATTCTGTTTTCGGTCATTAAAGAGACACCCCAGGGCTGGAGAGCAGCAACTCTGCGTCCAGCTGGAGACCAAAACCACACCAAAAATTGCGCTGGATCATGCGCAAGTGCCTCTAAAAATCGCCAAATGGCAGTCCACACTCTGTGCAGCAGCCGTTTAATCCGCTGTGGCCCCAATTCCTCACAATAAAAAGTGTAATTTGACGATTTAAGCGCTGAACGTGCGGATTAAAGGCTCATGCAGTTGCAAGTTGCATGAATTGTGGGTCTATTTTTAGCCCACAAAAAGAAAAAAGAAAGAACATGCAGACAGAAAAAAAGAAGTCTACCTATAAAACAGTTCACAGGAAAGTCTCCTCAGCAGGGGCGAGGTATCCTGGAGAAAATTCAGGCTGAATTTCCAGGCTCACAGTTGTTCGGTCAAAGAGGTAAATCCGTTATTTCCAGCTCCTCGGCTCCCGTTATCTCTCCGCGACCGTATCTCACCGTCCCACCGAGAGAGGAGGTAGCACGTCCAGCAGTCGAGTTTGAACATCCAGAGGACACCGCCGGGTCAACTTCAGCACCCATTTCACCATTCTGTGATTTTTAAAAATAAATAAAAACATATCTCCGGGTGGTGGCGGGATGAATTGTCGGTTGTTACATATTTCGGGCGGTCACACAGTCCCTCTGGTCTTGCAGTCCGGGCTCAGCCTAAATTTGTGGCCGAGCTGTCATTCCTCCGTGCTTGTCCCATCGCTGCCTCGGCAGGTTCACCCCGCTAAGCATTGGGTCTCGCTCAGCTGCTCGGTGAAGCAGCTTTATAAGGATCTTTGAGACGACACTTCCGCCCAAGAGCCGCGGGCATGCTGGGAAATGTAGGCGTTGAAGTCTAGAATTACTCTTGGCGGTAAATAAGCTAATAGAATAAAAGTTATGCTAATATTAAAGCTATCTATCTATCTATCTATCTATCTATCTATCTATCTATCTATCTATCTATCTATCTATCTATCTATCTTGGATTTGATATTAGTAGCTATTATATATTCCTCCATCTAGCATGGCTGTTTTGATCAACACATAGCATGTCATATTGATAAAGACAAAAAAAACAACACTTGAAATAATTAAAGTTCACAAAAATAAAGTGAATAGGCTAAGATGGAAATTAAAATGCTACACGATTTGAAAACAACAAAGCCGTTTTTATTTATTATATTTCTTTGGAATGTTTTTTTTAATAACCCATTTCCATAATTGATTGTTTTTAGGCGATCAATCATAGAAATAGCAAAAACAAAAAAGGAAGCAGTACAATGATATTTTAACATTTGATATATCGATTTACAACACCTTTGACATTAAAAGGATATCACACCTCCCGTGATCTTTTCTTTTATCAAAGTTTTAATTAAAGGGAGGTG
Organism: Scarus forsteni; assembly: GCA_036419115.1. Lineage (NCBI taxonomy): Eukaryota > Metazoa > Chordata > Actinopteri > Labriformes > Labridae > Scarus > Scarus forsteni. Next base: position 11,201,871 of record JAZDUH010000359.1, on the reverse strand, counting down.
ATAGTGCCACAGGTACTTCGTCGACAATAGAAATAACCTTGATAAAAAGTAACATTAGCAATAACCAAGATTTATTTATTATTTTTTATTATTTATCTAACAGTTTTTTTATGATTTTAAAAAGATATGCAGCTGAGCCAACAACAGTGCATAGCCTAGCTAAATGGCATATACGTGTATGCCATTTAGCATACACTAAGTACTTAGTTGCCTTAGTTTTATTGATTAGTGCAAGAAAACAGGAGAATAACTAGGCCTATGTTTGTTTATTTTAATCTATGGGCTTAGACCATTCAGTGTTGTTTCGAACATTTTATGACTGTAAGCTTTTACGGTCAACTGCTCCAGCCCCCCATGACCCCGAAGGGAATGAGGATTGAGGGTTATCTTAGTATTGATTTCCATTTCACTTTCAAATAATTACACCTTAAAGTAGTATTTAAATGAAATATATTGGATGAATACGACTATAAGAGAAATGATGATTAGCTATAATTAGTCCTATTGAACAGCATGAATATTAAACAATATAGATATTATAACAATTGTTATCATTCCCAAGATTTTTCTTGGAGCACAATTACTGCAAACATTTCTCTGTCTCCAAAGTAGCATTGTTGGTTGTTTATTTTATCAAGCATGTTTGCATGTATAATCAATTCATTTATATATTTTTCATGTAGCATCACTACCAGTTTTCATGGCCGATTAGATTCTTGTTTTGTATTTTGGATAACCCTGAGAAACAGAGGCAAACTGCACCCAAACTGACAAGCTGTGCATGCAGTATCCTGCATAAAACTTTAGATTTAGATTAAGTGAGACTGTATTTATTATTTATAAGTTTAAGGTACAGTCATGGAAAAAATTATTAGACCACCCTTGTTTTCTTCAATTTCTTGTTCATTCTAATATCTGGTACCACTAAACGTATAATACAATGAACACAACAAAAAATGCAGCTGGTCACATAATACTTTATGTCCTATTTGACATTCTTAAGCTTAATTGATTCCCAGGGTATATAAGAGGCCATTTCATGTCACAAGCAGCACTGCACATGCAAAGGCCTAGAGTGGTTTCCTGCTTACATTCAAGCCGTAGCACAACTCAGAAGTTGTCAGCTCTCACATAATGCCTAAAACAAAAGAATTATGTGAAGCCACAAAGGCAGCCATCTTGGCACTGCTGGAAATTGGCATGAGTGAGAGACAGGTAGCGAAAAACTGAAGATCTCCAAGACAGCCGCTCATTACAACAAAAAAACAAGCTGAACATGGCACTACCAAATTGCTACCTGGCCGTGGCAGGAAACGCTCTTTTCTACCCCACGAGATGACCGTGCACTCATCCGCTCCTGTGTCAGGAATCGTCGTCAGACCTCCAGGGACCTTAAAATGAGTGGGCACTGTCGAGAAATGTGACTTGTTCAGCAAGGACAGTTCGAAACCGACTTGTTGAAGCTGGTTTGAAGTCACACAGAGCACGCAAGAAGCCCTTCATCAATGAAAGGTAGAGGAAGGCCCGGTTACTCTTTGCTCGAGACCACAAGGATTGGACTGTTGATGATTGGGCTAAGGTTCTTCAGTGATGAATCCAATTTTGAATTGATGCCCACTCCAGCCAACTTACTGGTTAGGAGGAAGCCTGGAGAAGCTTACAACCCAGACTGTCTTGCCCCTACAGTAAAACATGGGGGTGGATCAGTCATGATCTGGGGTTGTTTCAGTCTGAGTGGAACAGGGCAAATGCAATTGTGTGAAGGCCGAATGAACCAGGTCATGTACAGGACTACCCTTGAAAACAGTCTTCTTCCATCAGCTGGAAAACTCTTTCCTGCCCCGAATGACTGGATTTTCCAACAAGACAATGCCCCTTGCCACACGGCAAGGTCAGTTAAAGCCTGGATGGAGAACCACAACATTCGCACCATGCCTTGGCCTGCTCAATCACCAGATCTTAATCCAATTGAAAACCTGTGGAAAATCATCAAACTCAAAATGGAGAACCACAAGCCCAAAAACAAAGAAAAGTTGTTTGACTTTGTCCAACAGGAATGGGCTGCTGTGACAGCAGAACAATGTCAGAAGCTGGTGGAGAGCATGCCAAGACGCATGGCTGCAGTCATCAAAAACAATGGTTATGCAATCAAGTATTAACTCTTGTGTGTATCATGTGTTTAAAGCAAACAGAAAAGAAAACATGGAATGCTTAAAAGTAGTGTTTTTGGCAGTACAATGCCATAGCTATTGATGTAAGAATTTAAGTAATTTTGGTTATTATCAAGAAAACCATGGAAAATGAATAGTTCTTAGTTCTTAAATTAAACTCTCATGAGCTATTTTTGTTGTTATCATTATAATTGTCCAAACAAATGTACCTTTAGTTGAGCCAGGCATTAAAATTAACAAGAAATTGAAGAAAACAAGGGTGGTCTAATAATTTTTTCCATGACTGTAGGTGTACAAAATGCTTTAAAGTAGTAATGCTTTCAGAAATGAAATGTGATTATTTTATTTTCATCAATGAAAAAAATCCAACTGAATTCACGGACAAGAAATCAAAGTCAATTTAATTTCTAAAGACCCTCCTCTTCCTTCTGTAAAACATAAATGCTTTCTGGTGCACTTGCACACATTTATAAAGTCTAGTTAAATCCATCTGTTTCTTCAGGTAATCTAAGATGCATTCAATTATATTGAGATCAGAGCCCTGTGGGGGTCTTATATCACTTTGCGGACTCCTTGTTCCTCTCTACTTTAGAGATAATTCTGAATTATATCTGCTGTATATTTTGGGTTGCTGTCTTGCTGCAGGATACATTTCAGCCAATGTAAATGCTTTCTGGCGGTCTTGCATAATGAATCACTATCTACTTGTATTTCTCAGCATTCAGGACATCATCAATCCTGACCACATCCAAAACACCATTGGAGAGGTGCAGTTTTAAACTTGAAAGCTACCTCTATGTCCTGCTGCAGATCTCTGGCCAAACTTCTGACCCGAAGACCAGCATTGTTGAAGACATGGCCTTTTACATCTCCTGTGCCTTCAACACATTGCCATCTTGCCTGGACTGATCAGTGGGGAGCAAGAGGCAAGGTTTACACAAAACAATTGGTGGATAAATTAAATACTTAATCAGACCCTTTCCAAGACTTTCCTTGCTTATTTTAAGACCCCATTGCATCTTCAATTCTAAGAAGCTACTGAAGAGACACAAGAGTGTATGTCTCACTGTTATAAAAAAACAAGGCTACAGTCTCAGTTTGCCATAATTTCCCTTTTTGTTGAAAACCAAGTCACAGAAAAGCATTTGTCTAACTAAATGACCCTGTGCAAGTTTTTGAAAAAAAGAGATTTGTGCAGGGATGACATATTTTTGAATGCCAGCCAAGAGGTTGGCATTGTGCTTGTTTCCTTGACTGAAGGCTTATGGGAATTTTCCCCTGTGCTTTTGGATGATTTTTAATCTCAAGGTTTCAGCAGACAACATTTCTTTTTTAACAACTTTTTATTTGCATTATTTAGAGCAAATACACACAACAAAAGCACAACAAAGAAGAACACAAACACCCCCCAACCCCCAGGCAGCAATACATAATATGTTATGGCCTTTTTTACAAAGAAAAAATAAACATAAGGGTGTAATGACGTGGAATAACAATGTATAGCATGAAAAACACAAGAAGACATATGAATATTAAGCAAAGAGAAACCAAGACAATTATGCATAAAGAAACAAGGCTATGGAAGCAGACATTATTTCTTGAAAATTGCATGTTTTGTTCATCATAATCATTTCCACAAACAACTTTCACATTTTTTTAAGCTTATATGTCACTGGCAGGAGTAACTCAGAGACAACACCAGCAAGTCGTCCAACATAAAATGTCATGTTATAAGTTCTTGTTTGAGAATTATGTCCTTATCCAATTACCTGATCAAGTTGTTGCACATGACAGAGGATATATATGCCAGTCACACTGTGCACACCATCATCAGCAACAAGAGGACCTGTTCAACCCAAGAAAGGAAGACAGAGGATAGGAAGTACTCAGTAGTTATAGTTTTATTTTCATTTATATTTGTTTTTTTATAATTGTGAATTCTTTTTACTTTTTTAATTTTCTGAGTGCATGTTTTTACCCTGTGTGCTTGTCATGCTACTGTAATCTTACTTTTCCTGAAGAAGTCTGTGTGAAGGATTAATGAATCTAATCTCATCTAATCTAAAAAATTATCAGAAATGAAGACATAGCCTTGGACATAGCCTTGCAGTGCAGCTGGATCTTCTTATTTCACTGCTGTAATCTGGCAGATAAATCTTGCAAACCTTCCCACTCAAACAGTTGAGACAAATCTGTACAGGCACTATCCAATCAGCATGCTTTGAGAAAATAGAGTTGAGCGCTACAAGCACAAAACAACTTGAAAGCCTGTAACAATGCTTTGCATAGATGCTACCTGCTACCTGCAGTTTTATCATAATTTGTCAACAAGAACAGCTCTTTTCTCTAAAAGACAAATACATGTTTTTGGGGAAAGTTTTTCTGCTAAATGCTCATGTTTACCCAGTGGCAGTAGCTCCCACCTTCGACATCATCTGATTGGCCCATAATGAATGTGATTGGCAAAGTGATCATCCAGTCACATTCTAGATAAGTTTTGTAAAGCTTCTGCCCCCCTAAAAACTTTCTCTTGGCTTTTTTCGTGCTAGATTGGTTCAATATATCCTTGATTTTATAAACTGAATTGTGTATCTGTTGTGTCAGGTTATCACTGATATCCTGCAGCACATGTATACTTCATTCCCCCCTTTCACCAGCAGTCTAACTTCACATCTTTATTCATCTCCTACACGACAGAGCTTTTGGCTCCAAGTTGTGCTCCAAGATCCCCTAACATAGTGGTTCCTTGGAGTCAGGAGAGCCTGAGAAGAGTCAAACAAACCTCCCTCCCAAATCTCCCCAGAGAGCATGGGTGTCCAACCATTTTTTAAAATTTAGCCAAGGACCACATGCAGAAAATACAAGTCTGTCCAGGCTACATTATGCCTCAACTCAAATGTATGGAGTTTCGGGTTTTGGGGTTGCCATAATGATTTTAAGTGGCCCATTTTGGCCCAGGAGACTGATTGATTGACCTTGATGAGATTAAAAAAAACACCCTTCACGCAGCAATACACTCTAATAACGCATCCTCACATTCACATTAAGACATAAAACAGGAGCAAACTGCACAAAGCTGCCTTCATTTACACGTGTTGGTGCTTAAAGCTGAATAAATTATGAACACATTATGCTTTGTAAACCTCAATATAAAGCAGATAGTGAAGACGTAAAAGTGATAGCTTCATGCTATTTGTTGGGTTATATCTTGTTGTAACTTTTGTTCTTTGCTTATTAAAATTGCCACAAGGGCTACAGTGGGCCTAGGGGTCTGGACGCCCTTGGCCGAGGCTCTCTAGGCTCTGGGACTCCTTGAACTTCAGTGGCGAAACTCAGTACCTGTTTTCAAATTTAAAGCATACACTTACGGAAAAGATTGTTTTATAAATGATCGAGTAAAACATGCAATCATTAGAATCCCCTCTCTTATTCTATGTTATTCTATTGGCTCTTGTTTATAAATTTGCATTATATAACATGTAATCTTTCATTGACCGTGTTTTTATCCTGTTTATCCTACAAGACATTTTTTTAACCCATTTTTGTTTAATTATAGTTTTACTCAGTGCTTTGTACAGCATTTTAGTCTTGTGTATATAAGTACCATTACCATATTTTTAGTCTTGTCTTGTCTCTATAAGTCTGTGCTCAAGTAGTGTTACAACAACCCCAGTCTCCCCTACTTTTAACTCTTACTTGTGTACATTCAGAGATCCGAGTTTATTGTATTTAACCCTCAAGAGGTAAGAGGGGCATTTTGTGCCATTTGAAGCTTTTATTTTCAAGCCATGTTTTCTTATGTTAAATGAAAATAGCTCAAGGTTGCAAGAAAACACTTATTTTTATTTTATTTTATTTTTTAGAACTGTCAGCTTTGTTTCTTAAATCATCCTTAAATAGTTAAACTATACAACATGTCTCATTTGTACTGTCTCATTGAAAACCATTCAAATGCTTTTTATCTTGCATTTCTCTTGTTTGGACTTGATTTTGGAAAACGGGCTTTCAATTCAAATTTTTATATTTGTTGAGCAGATGGCACCACTTTTCCCTGTTGAAAAGCATGATGCATATTTTTGGTCTTTTACATTTTTCTGCATACGTGCATGAATAAACAAAAGAAATGCATTAAAATCAAAGTGCTGTCAATCACTGAATAATCCCAAATGCTCACTGAAATATATTTTGAGGATATCATTTTTGGTGTTGTTTCTGTTGTCTGTCTTTAATTTAAAAAGCATTTGAGATATGTAAACACACTGGCCTTCATAGACTTAAATACATTTTATTGAGGAAATCGTCCACCTCCCACCTCAGAATATTTCCTTAAATCCTCTTCTTTTCTCTGCTGTGATGATCTCTTGCTCCTCTTCTCTGCTGTCTGTTTAAGCACCATGGAGAACTCCTCTCCACGCGAGAGCTGCTGGAATCAGGCTTGTGCGTAAATTACGTCAAATCCGGAAGAGCCAAATGCTGCACTGCATGAGCTGCGTTGACTTTCCTCACCCTTTGTTGACGATGTTCGCGGACTGTTGACTGTTTGTGGCGCTGCGTTCATCGCTTTGGGTGTCTCTTTCTCACTACTTTGTTGGTGTTATGGCTAACTCGGACATATTGTGAATTTGGGACTCGTTTTTTTTCGGGTAAGTTGACTCAGCGCCGTGTTGCGTACATTAATCCTCTGCTCATTTTGTTTCCAGAGCGCAGCGACGCTCCTGTACTTGTGCCATGCTTTTGCGTAACGCTGTGTTGTCATTTTATCTCCCTGCTGTAGGTCTTGTTTCAGTGGACTGGCCGAGGCTGATGCCGTCCAATGCAGGATATAAACAGCATGGCCATCGCACATTCCAGCGGGTCTAAATATATCTATTAAGGCCAGAGGAGGGGGGGACGCAGGAGGAGGAGGGGGTTTATCCTGGGACGTTTCACTGCTGTTGTGATCTCGCACTACTTCCATCATCCTCCATTGAAGATTGTGGCCAAATTCAACATGCCCACAGGTTACAATGCGAGATCCAGGGCTCGAGAGAGGAACAGCGTTCTGAGCAGACCAGAGTTCATGTCCCTGAACCATCAGCCCCCCCGAGCAGGCTCCAGCTCCGGCTCCTCGGAGACCCGGGGAAGCGCCAGACGCCCGGGTCAGACGAAGAGCCAGAGCAGCCAGCCCGCAGAGGAAGCCTCAGACAGCGGCAGCAAGGACCGCAGGGAGTCCGGTAAGATGCCCGAGGAGGACTGCATGCAGCTGAACCCGTCCTTTAAAGGGATTGCCATGAACTCCCTCCTGGCCATTGACATCTGTCTGTCCAAGCGCATGGGGGTGTGCGCCTCCACGACGTCCTCGTGGGGAGGCTGCCGCTCCATGGTGGCCCTGCTCGCGCTCACGGGACATGGCATCACGTGGATCATTGGCACCATTGTGTGCTTGACAAGGAGTAACACTCTGGCGGGGCAGGAGGTCCTGGTCAACCTGCTGTTAGGTAAATATCACACCACACTCAGCAAGGACCCAGAGACACCTACAATAATTCAGTGTGTGCCAGAGTTGGACAAAATACACAACTTCTGTCCTTCTAGTCAGATGTTACTCCAATGTAAGTGAAAGATGCTTAATTTAAACGATAAGTTCAGTTTCTACAGCTTTCACATTGTTTATAGAATAAAGTAGAACAATTTACTCACCCAGAAGGCTTTCCTGATCCAAACAGTGCTTTGGGAGATATTTAGATCCAAAATCGAGCGGCGGACATCCGTATAATGTTAGCGGATGGGGCATGCATGGCGCCGCTCCTAAAACTGCATTGACCGTCCAAAAACTCATTAGTTTCACAAATATTTCATCATGATCTGCGCGGGCTACTCCTCCACAACAGTCCGGTGTCGCTCCACCCATGTTTTTGTGACTGTGCTGACCTCTGAACTGAAAACTTTCTTTACGGCTTCCGCGAATGCGCAGTATGGCTCATTGTTTCAGGGGCGACCGCTGGCTACACAACGACTTTCTTCTTCCAGTTTTGTGCAAAATGGACGAATATCTATCGGATAAAGATGTTGTGAACGAGAACTTTGAATATGATGGGTGTCCTTACAGTTTCGAGCCAGAGTTTACAGATGAGGAGCTCATCGAAAGGAGGACGAAGGAGGTCTGAACAGTCATAAAAACATGTCTAGAGTGACACCGGACTGTAATGGAGGAGTAGTGTGAGCGGACCATGATGAAATATTTGTGAAGCTAATGAGTTTTTGGTCGATTAATGCAGTTTTAGAAGCGGTGCTATACATGCCCCGTCTGCTACCATTATACGGATGTCCACCGCTCGATTTTGGATCTAAATATCTCCTGAAGCACTGTTTGCATCAGGAAAGCCTTCTGGGTGAGTATATTGTTCTACTTTATTCTATAAACAACGTGAAAGCTGTAGAAATTGAACTTTTCCTTTAATTATTCCTTGAGTGAGGTACTTGAGTGCTTCCTTTGAAAATAATTTTGTATTCAAAGTATGTCAAAAAATCCAATCATATTGTCCTAATGCAGGACTGCAGTCCACACCCCCATGCAGGGCTGCACAAAGCTTGACTTGGCCCCAAAAAAACCCAATGGGTGCCCTTCCAGGTCTTACTTGGTGACACAAACCTGTGTTCCCTATCACAGAGGCTAGTACTTGCATTTGGCTAAAATGTATATAACCTGTCTTCAGTCAGCTTAGTCTTTGAGTAAAATCCCCAAAGCTCCCCCTTTTCTCCTCCTGCCATCTCAACTTTTGGTCTTGTCCTTGAGTGGCAGCACCCGGCCCAATATTGAAGGCCTGAGAGTGAGGTCCAGCTGACACCTGCAAAGATATAATGTCATGACAAAAAGCCTGTATCATATTTTTGAAACAGGCGGCAGTGGTTCCACATAAACATTCCTTTTTTTGTGATCAAATTCTTATTATTTTTCTTGAACAAGACTAACAAATTACCAAAACATTAACATGACAGAGAAACAACAGCAAACATGACAAAATTAACAATAAAACAAAACCCACCCCACCTACCCAGATCAAAAAAAAAAAGAAAAAGGAGACGCCAGCAGGACCATGCATGTCTCATGATATATTCTTCTATCAGACATGTTGATCTTGCTACAGATTCTTTCCTACCAATACAGTGAGAAAAACATGAACGTACATAAATACATATCATACATCCAAGCTTGTGTATTTCAAAATATAGTATGTCAAGAGATAGGGGTTGAATAAACGCTCATTTTTGTTCATTTCACAAGAAAAGTTAGTTTTTGTATTTAGGATGGAACATGTTTCTTGGCCATCATGGGTCCTGTTATTAAACTTGGCTCCAGATAGCTTTCCCCTTTTTTCTTCATATGAGTCAAAAACTGGGTAAGTGAGTTAGCATATAGCATTTTCTGATTATAAAGGATGCAAGGATTTATATTGATTTCTGGGGATATATTATGTCCTGTGGCTTTACAAAACAACACATTTGTCTTTCAGTATTGATTTGCTCTCAAAACACGTTTACCATATTAATATCAGTGCAACAACAATTCAGTATATCTTTATTTTTTTCAAAGATTACAGAAAAATATACCCTTTTGCTACACTTACATAAACTGTCTTGATTATATGGTAATTGGACTATCAACATGTGAAACCTTACATTGGTGGTTCAATAAGCAATAACAAGGCAAAACTTCAATTAAATAGAAACTTTGACCAAAGTCAGACTTACTGGTAGACCATCATCTGGTACCATAATTGGACAGGTAAAAATACTTACAAAGTATATTACATCATTAGTAGTAGTAAAAGTAATAGTATTAGTCATGTTTGGTCATTGAAATGGATCACAGTTTGTCAATCAGGTCATTTTTGGTGTCCAGTAAAATAATCCTGTCTAAATCAGCATTTAGTTGAACCAGATATTAGCATGAAAATAATGTTACATAACAGAAAAAAACCCTAAAACTGATCAGTTTAACCCACAATAGTTGGTTGATGTTTGAAGAATTATGGTAATATCTGCAGACACTGATGTTAAATGGATGCAGATGTGCATCCCTAGTTATCATAACATATTATGGATCCAGATTATTCAATAAAAAGAAGCTGAAACCACCTTTCTGTGATTAGGATGAGCCCTGAATTGAGGCAGAACATTTTTCTAGTTAGGATGCTGCTGTATTGTGTTTGAAACACAAGTCATTATTTACCAATCCATAATCTTTGTAGCTTATCAAAGTATGTTTTGAGAAAATTTTTGCAGACTTGCCAGGCTGTTTCTGCACCATTCAACGAGGCAGTACAGAAGTTTTTCTAATAGATTTTTGAAAACAGCACATTCCCATATTGACTTGATTTATCTTGTCTAAAGGACCACTGAGCATGTCTGACACTCAACAACAGACCTTGACTGTGCAGAGGATGTGCCTGTTCTTATCAAGTGCAGTCTTCTTTGGAGCTGCAGACACACAAAAATAAATCAGAGATGTGTGATCATACTTTTCTATCACTCACTTCTGTGTTTGTTTGTTTTTGCCACATTGACTTGTGAGTGTTGTTGTTCTTTTATAACAGTGCTTGTTTTCTTAGTGAAAAGGAGTTAATTTCACTTGATTGAAAGCATTGACAAATGAGTAAAACAAGTGTTGTTATATACAGATGATTAAGAAAAATTACTAAATATAAATTAAATTTGTAGATACATGTCTGTTAAGGCTGAAAGATATATGGCTATCATATCTATATCGACATATGAACATTCAAGATATTAATATCAAAAAAGCAACAATACAAAAGATTTATGCCCCTTTTCCATTAGCCCTACTCTACTCTACTCGACTCTACCCGGCTCTACTCTACTCGCCTTGTCCTGCTTTTCCATTAGCCCCTGTCGCCTGCCCAACGGGGTGCAGTGTTGCTGTAAACAGCATGGATGTATTATAAGAACTGGATAGCGTGGCTCCGCCTTCTACCATGTAACGGATTTGAAGCCAAAATGTCCTCCATCAGGGCGCCGCCATTGTGCAGTCAGTAGAGAATCTGGACCATATTTCGACGTAGTTGTCGTAAACTGTCTCAAAACTCCCCAGCATACGCCGTACACAGTCATTGTGAAACTGCCGTAAACCGCGGTTATTTTTAAACTCTAATAACTGATGAAAAAAAAACTTTTCAGAAAAAAGAGGACTTGGAAAACACGCAGCCCAATAATACTTTCATATCACCACAGCATACGGGTGGGAGAAATATTTGTACGAGGTGTATTAATTTTTTGAAGTTTCATTACCGCCCGTTCAGATGAATGGGGGAGACGGAGATTTGACCTATACTGCAGCCAGTCACCAGGGGGAGCAGTTTTTGTGGCGGCTTCAATTTGAGCCCAGCGACATGGCGTCCATGTTTTTTTACTGTCTATGGTAAACAGCTGAGCGGCACTGTGGTGACGTCATTTTGAGTGCAACACAACAATCTGTGGCTTTTTGTCACAAACTGAGTAAAAAAGGAAAGAAGAAGAAGGCTGCAGGTGACAAGAAGAAATACCCCTTGAGAAGCACAGGAGAGTTTTGGAAGCTATACAACAGAATGAAGCCGAGGATGAGAGCAATCGAGCCGCAAAGAAAAGATGTATGAGGGTAAGCTAATGGTAGCATGCTAGGTCATTGCACTCATGACTCACCGATGACGACATTGTCTGACCAATCAGTAGCCGGAAGTCGGTGACGTCATCTTTTAGTATCGACTCAGCTCGCTTAGAACCAGAGCAGAGTAGGTACTAGAACTAGCTTGTTTTAGGGGGTACCAGGCTAGTGGAAACACGCTGCAAATGGAGTAGGGCCGAGCAGAGTAGGGCCAGGGCGTGCTAGTGGAAAAGGGCCAGTAGATTTCCCCCATGCTTGCCATGCATGTACAGCTCTGGAAGTCATAACAAATTTCATTTTTACGATTTCCCTTGAATGCACAACTTGGTTTTCACCAAAGCTGTAGTCATATTGTATCAATATTGTGATATCTGGCATGAATATCGAGATTTGAAATTTTGTCCATATCTTTCAGCCCTAATGTCTGTGTAAGCTGCATTCACTCACTGATGTTCACCCTACTTTTCCCTTTAGGAAAACGTCAAGATGTGTCAAGCTATCACCCAAAGGACATTCCGAGGGTCCATTTTAACGTGTTCAATGCAGGTTAATTATCTTAAGTGGCGAAAAACATTATATGCTGATGAGGTATAATGTCATACTGGTAGCTGACTGAAAGATGCTATGTAGAGGGACATTGCCCACAGAGACAGCCTTAGGTCAGGCATCACAGAAGTCAGTAGTGCAACACTGATGTTCGCCAAGAATGTTGACAAACTTTGGGAATGCATAGAAGCTTCCAACATCTTATCCAACATGCTAGTCAACACCAGAAAGAGTTGATCTGTGACTCCTTTCGCTTCCCTCATTACGGCTGCATTCATCTGTTGGTGAACGTTGGGGCCTGCCCGCTCAATTCAAGGTGCATCAGCTGTCCTCCATCCCATGAAGCGCCAGATCATAGTTCATGCACGTAGAACTCATCTTGTTGAACGTTGAGACAACACTTGGCAACTTTTGTCAACTTAACACAACCTAGATCAACTTTGCAAGATCGTTTGCAGACTTTACTGGAGATTGTGAAAGCTACTAGTGTTTAGGGGTGTTGGAAAACTCACCACAAACGTTCAGGAGGATTGAACATGAGTCTGAGCTGGAAGTCCTACGGCATCAACATCAACGTGACATCTTGGTGGCGTAAGTTTTAAAACCATATATAAATAGTAAGCTGTTCTTGTGGAAACATTATACTCCATCAGCCACTTTAAATACATTGACCTGCATTGAACACCATCAGATTGACCCTGGGAATTACTTTGACTGAAATTCTGATAATTTCTCCATGTTGGTCAACTTCTGATTCATTGTGCTAATATGTGACTGTTACATTGGAGCCTCTGAAGATCTTTTAACACTTACTTAAGTCTTGAAAAATCAGTGGGCTCTGGTCTGATTCAAAGTCGAGTCTGGTGCATTAATAACTAAAAAAAGCACTCGGAGAGCGCAGACCTCCACCAGCACCACAGTTCTCAGTCATATTGTGATTTTCACCATAAATATTAGTCCTACCGTTATTTCATCTAAATATTTGGATTCCTTGACCATGAAAACGTAACATTAGCAACTAGATTCATCATGATGTCTATTTTAGTTCAGTAGTTATTCATGAAAACCGCATTTTCAGACGGCGATCCGGATCAACACTAAAATTGAATCACTTCTTCCTTTTCCCATGCTGAACATTTCCTGAAAATTTAATCAAAATCCATCCATAACTTTTTGAGTTATTTTGTTCACAGACTGACAAACAGACAGACAAACTCTCCCGAAAACATAACCTTCTTGGTGGAGGTAACTATTGCAGAAGCATTGCTGCCGTACTGTCTCCACTTGTGCCTGAATAAGTGGGACAGAGTCTTTTTTGTGAAACACCCAGCTCCCCTGTACTGTTGTTGAAACCTCAGGGGTGTGTACAGTAACAAAGAGATATGGTTGGAGGCCATGCTCACACAGCTGTTGTCTTTGATTAATTTTTCAACGTGCACAGGGGTGAATGCAGATAACTCAGCATCTCGCTTCATGTTTCAAGAGGCTCACCTGTATGCAGCTCTTCACTTACTGTAGAATGATAATGCAGCAAAACCAAGAGTACAAAGACAGCTGTCACTGTATTTCATATCTATTCTATTAGCCTTAGCTGCACAGAGACACATTCAGGCCTTTACCCTTATATTGTTCCATTGTGTGGGTTCTTATTTATAAAAGTGTTTCATTTAAGATAAAATGTCACACCTAAAATTATTTGTATGTTGAAGGGACATGACAGGTTCCACTCTTTGGAAATAACCACCATGTCTTTAACACAAACCACATATGTTTAATGAAAGGCTTCTCAAAAGTACACTGCCCTGATTATTCTTGAGACATGGATTAACATCTTATTTGTTCTGACAGGATACCTCTTTTTGATATGTAAAGCTATTAATCTCAGTGTCCAGACTGCTATAGAACTAAAGTTAAATAACCTGATGGGGGAACATTTAACATCTGTGGACACAACCATTGCATAGAAGATAGTTGAAATCAAACTTGAGTAAAAGTAGACAACTTACAAGCAGGTGTCCCCATGTGTTCTCCAAAAAACTAAATTTTGCTGGTTAAATGACTTTGAAAGGGTGCCAAGTGTAGATAGATAGATCGATAGATAGATCGATAGATAGATAGATAGATAGATAGATAGATAGATAGATAGATAGATAGATAGATAGATAGATAGATAGATAGATAGATAGATAGAATAACTGGACATGTCTGTCGTAGTCTGAGAAAGGGAGGATCTCAGAATTTCAAGGATTTTAGTTCTTTAATTGATGTTTTTGACAATCCAAATGAATTTCAACATTTTTAAATGAGGGTCTACCTTTTGTTGTGTTTGTGAAACATCCAAGATTTAAGGGAATGGTTGCTCTACATTAGCTTGACTCATTGTGTAAAACCAGTCAGTGACTTAAATTAAGCTTGGTTATTGCTGTGTAATTGGACTGACGTCCTTGGCCAAGTGTTCAAGCACGGAGAGGAATTATTGACAGAGGATTCTGAAGGTAGTAATATGATTTATTTAATCTAGATAGTATTAAACTTTCCTCCTGTTGACTTGTTATGCAACAAACCAAGCAGTCGAACTTCAAGTATAATGAAACACTAGGTTTGTTTTCAGATGGAAATCTTTGTAAAGATAAAGAAAATGTGCTATTGTTCATGGTCTAAATGTTGGCATTTCCAAATTATGAAACCAAACTGAAACGTGTAAGAAGTAACTGTTTGCTACAGGCTAAACTCAGTTACCACAGAAGAGTACTGAACTCATCAAGCAAAAACATTTGAAAACATAATTTTGGCTTTAGTCACCTTTACAATGAGGTACAATATGTAAGGATTGTGCGTCAGTGGAAAGAGCAACACAGTTAAACCTGTGGGTCACCTCCGAAAAACTGTGCCAAAATCTCCTGCAATTGGACACTGAACCAGGAAGACAACTCCCCAAGAAGTCTGGTTTGTCACCATTGTTTCACTGAGGAACCAGAGGCTTTCTTCCAGGGTGGATGAACCAACTTATTTACATATATTTTAAATGTTTGGTTTCAGTCCGAGTTGCATCTTAAATCAACTTGTGTATCATTGAGTTAGGTATGGATGAACTCCCTCTGTAATTGACAGAACTGACCACAGAAGCATAAATATCTTAGTTTATTGGTATTATGAGAAACAATAGGCGTTATGGGATTTCCTCACAATGAAAGTTGATCCACAGCAGCCGCACCAATTATCTGCTCCCACCTGCTGCACATTTTAGGGGTAGAATTTCCATCCTCAATATAGAAGTTTCCCCTTGAGCAGTAGGTCAGGGCCCAGGATCTGACTTCCATATGGAGAGTGCTTGACTACTCTGAAAAGTTCTGTTTGAATTAGTTGCTCACAGCTGACTCAGTAGTGTGGCATACTTAAGCAATTTTCTTTCGATGTAACACAACCAAGAGCACTGAAATGTCCTTTTTGCTGAAGACTATGACAGGGGTGTTAGAAGAGGTGTAAGCTTCACCTCTCTGCACATACCACGGTCACTCTTCTTTACAGCTGTTGATTTGCTGAGTCACCGCTTGGCCCCTATCCTAATCAGGCACAAATCAATCATTTAGCACAGGACTGGTTAGTAGACATGAACAGTGGTAAGAGATGGAGATGGTTGGGATATTTTTGGGAAAGCTGTGGAGCTATAAAAGGCATCTGTAAATGCCTGGTATGTGGACTCAAGTCTAAGTGGTGCAAGTATTGTATGCCATATTAGTTATTCTTGGTCACCATGATATCTGCTTACATGGGAACAACAGCTGTTTTTGACTTTATGTAAGGAGCAACAATGGCATGTGAAAGATAGTTTTGAGATTGTTAAAGTGTCACTGTTATTTTACTCGTCTTGTCCATCTCATGTTATCTTCACAATTGTCATATCATGCAAAGTAAGATGCAGCAGCTTCAATTTTCCCCTCCCAGCCAAATGCCAGCCAATTCTGTCCAGTTACCAGCCAAATTCCAAGCACTGTGAGTCTAAACAAGAGGATTATTTTGGGGCTGTTTTTGTTTTGGATTTTTGTACATTGTGGAATTTCCCTGCTAAGCAAATTTACATTTATACTCTCAACATTGGTCCAAGTCAGCTGATATACATTGATGTGTGAATGGGCCTTATGAGGGAGGGGCATCACCAGAAACACTTCGTTTACAATGCTATGATTTTGATTTGTCCAAGATCCCATTGGTCAGAGTCTCCAACATGATAAAACCATCCAGAATCAGTAACAAAAATACCTTTCAAATGCCTAAGGGGAAAATTTGTTGTTTCAGTTGCTTTTATACATAACAGTAAAATTGTCAAGATACAAAGCTATTGAAATACTCATAGAAAGAAGGACTAAAGTCAAACATGCTGGACTTTCTTTTGTGGAGTCATGAAGTGTCCTAGACCAGTCTTTATTGTCAGTCACTATGACACACAAGATAAAAAATTATTTTCATGGCAAAGGGGAATCTAAAACCCTCCGACCATCAAGTTGGGTTTTAAATGTGCAAAAGTGCTTGAAGCTAAATTAATGTTAAAATGCTAACATACAAAGCATTGTAAGATACAAGATTAACCTTGTACACGTGTGTCCTAAAGTGGGAAAGAATGATATGTATTATTATTTTTTAAAAGCAGGACTGTCTTTCTGAAATTTTGCATTGTCATGGTAACGGTATAAAAGTAATCACTGTGATGATTTTTTTCACCTACCTACCACTGTGGCGGATAGATTTTTAACAATTTACCATTTTCCAGCCAATTTATATTTAAATGAAACCCTTAATTTGATCAGTAATTACATATAAATTGAAATACAAGGTAGAAATTGCTTTTTGTCCAACCCTGGTCTGGAGCCTTGAAGGGTCATAAGACACTAAGATGGGAGTTCCAAGATGACTCCCAAAAACCAAAGACATTTTAAACTAGAAAAGCACTCAGAGAGCACAGATCTCCGCCAGCACCACAGTCCTCTCCCATATTGTGATTTTTACCATAAATATTAGTCCTACCTTTATTTCATGTAAATATTTAGATTCCTTGACCATGAAAACATACCATTAGCAATTGGATTCATAATGATATCTATTTTAGTTCAGTAGTTATTCACGAAAATCGCATTTTTCATCAAGGCGGATCCAGACGGTGATCCAGATCAACACCAAAATCGAATCACTTCTTCCTTTTCTCATGGTGAACATTTCCTGAAAATTTCATCAAAATCCATCCTTAACTTTTTGAGTTATTTTGTTCACAGACAGACAGACATACATACAGAAAGACAGACAGACAGACAAGCTCTCCCAAAAACATAACCTCCTTGGCGGAGGTAATGATCTTAAATGCATATTTTCAGACAGTGGGGCTTCCCAGTCACTGGCACACTATTTTTGGGGGTCACAATCTAAAATGCCCAGAGCCACAGGTATCGGTGATAGCTTTTAAACAAATATTTTGTCTTATTAATGTCTGTCTTTCCTTCACAGCCCTCCTTCTTGATGTCATGACTGTGGCTGGAGTCCAAAGACTTGTTAAGCGGAGAGGACCCTGGGAAATGACACCAAGCTTCATGGACTGCGTCGCCATGGACACATACTCCTTCCCTGCCGCTCACGCCAGCCGGGCTGCAATGGTATCCAAGTTCCTACTGTCCCATTTGGTCCTGGCTGTGCCGCTCCGTATCCTGCTGGTGCTGTGGGCCTTCCTGGTGGGCTTATCCCGGGTGCTGCTGGGAAAGCACCACCTCACCGACATGGTGTGTGGGTTCGCACTCGGCATGTTCCACTTCAGCTTGATGGAGACGATGTGGCTCTCGTCAAGCACATGTCAGACTCTGATTTCCATTAGCACGCTCAGCTGGAGCCCCTTTTCCTGAGCTTTTCCTAACACAAAGCTGATTTCATACACTAACTTTGCTATGTAGGGGTCTTGTTAAGGTATTTTTGCAGGAGTGAAATGCTCTCAATGCAGAAACTGAGTGGTGAAGCACTACACTTTGAGCAGGATGCAAACTTGCATGTTACGCCGATGACGGAGCGTTTTCCAAAAGGATTTACAAATCCTTCTTTCTTCAGTTATTTCTACTAACACACACCTTCACTGCTATTTAAAGCTCCTGTGGGGAGTTTTTTGTAGATAGTGAAAGTGACTGAAATTAACACTGATGCCTCTTTATGATCCTTTAGAGCAGAACAGTCTGTCTGGAAGGAGACTCGTTAACTCTTTGCTGTATGTTTTAATGCATGTTATCACTGCTGCAGGGTAGCAGTGTGAGATCAAACAAGAGAACATTTCACTACATAGTATTTCAAAACTGAAGTTCTGAATGCAAGTCATTCATAAATCAGCCTTGTGTCAAGCCCCGCCCTCTTTGGTTACTGTTACTTACTCAGACAAAATACCCTATAGTTGGGGTACCATGAGTTTAAAATTTGAAAATATTCTGTAATTTATGCAACTTTTGTTTAGGTTTAATTGAATTAATTCGTTTTATAAACTTGACATAACTGAAAGAACAACGATAAAGATATTGCATGAGGATAACTCAAAATCTCAAAAACCTCTTAAGAGGGTTGAAAACATTACCAATGTCTCTGATGCTAGTCATGAAAACGGCAGTCTTCATGCAACACATCAACAAAGTGTAATGCATTCTCAACTAACTGGACCAGAATTGTTAAAGGCAGAGCTTACTTTGTGTCTCTTGACAACAAAATGCGGCGTTCCACAAGAACCCATACTTGGACCTCTTTTTTTAAACCTGTACTTGCTGCAAGGAGCATAGTTAATTCAAGAATTCAATGTATCACATTGCATGTATGCTGATGACTCTTAGTTTTATATAAAAGGTATCACCAGATGTTTACTGTTAGATTGAGTCCTCGGGATGTAGCATTAAAGATATCTTTTATTAGATGTCCCAGAATATCTTGAAAATCAACAAAACCCCGTGTCACTTTTGTGGTTTCCAAACATTTTATGCAGGCCCCCCTTTGGCAGATTGAAATGTTTGTATAAGATTGCTCCAGGGTTAGTGTTGGAATCAGATAATTAAAGTGAAACCCTTCAGCCAGCTTGCTTCCTGATTTACTTTGTTGTGATCTGTGTGACAAAACACAGAGGACGTGCTTTGCTGTCCTCAGTGCTCTGTCCACACACATGAAGAGTTCTGTAAATACATATGAACATTTACTATTCCAAGAAGATAAAATGCCACTTAAGACACCTCAAACTATAGAATAATCAGGTAAGATATATTTAGGACCACCAGATAATCAGGCCTGTTTTGACTTTGTTCAGATGCAGGGATCTGAGCCTATGATCAGGCCGATTATTCTGTAGAGTGTGCCCTGCTTAACTGTAAGTAATACAACAGTGTAAAAAGTAGTGATGATTAAGGGGCCAGCAGACTGATCTATGAGCCAACTAAAAGTCAGTCAGTCTGTCTTTTTTTTTTTTTTTTGCTTTTTTTCTGTCTTTTGTTGTGACACATGAACATGACAGAGTCAGCCCAGAGATGAGGCTTATCCACAGTGGACACCAAAAACGTCACATACCATTAGTTCCTCACAGGAGCTTTAATTCACTGAAGTGAATAAATGAAACAAGCTGCAAAACTGACAATGAAGTGTTCATGCCATATACTCTGTTTTGTTGTCTTTGCTTTTATTATTTAAAAAATCTCTGTGAGCACTGGAGTTGTTATCCTGAGCTGAACTCTTATTTTTGTTCGCCAGATTCTCTCCCCAGTGCGTGTGCCTCTTCCTCTTTACCAACTCTCTTCCTCTCACTTCCTCCTTCTCTGTTAACTCTTCCTCTTTCTCAGTTGTTCTCGTTCTTTAAGATGTGTGCTTTGAAGATTGAATACTTAAGTGTAATTTAACTCTGGGTAGAGTCTGGTGCCTAAGATTGTAATAATGGATGTAACACTAAAACATGTAAAGTGATTTTTACTTCCTGGCATGATAACATGTTTCTGATGGGACTTTTTTGTAGCTAAATGATGTTTGGACTTGTTTTAAATGCTGCTGAATTGCTGCCTGTGAATTTATCAAATTTCTTACTTGTTCAAACATGATTATTTCCTTTAAAGTGCAATTTTTCATGTTAGATGGGTTTTTGTTTGTGTTTTTGCTTATTTTTCTTTCATATTTGAAGTCAGGCTGCTTTAGTCTTTACATTTTCTGTACAGTTCCTTGTGGATTTAAGGAATATTTATTCTGTCTGTGCCCCATAGCGTTTCTTTCTGAGTGCAAAGGTGTGGAACAACAGATGAAACATCTCTTTATTTTATTCTTTATGAACTTTTGTTTAAAACCTTTTCGCAACTGTAAGTTAAGTCATTTGATTTGGTGTGTAAATAAAGTTTGTGTACATTATTTTACTTTAAAATGAACCTGTGTGTTGTATTATTAATGGCCTGATCAGTAAAAAAGTTGAAATGATGTGTTGAAGTTGAACAAAAGATCATCTGAGGATTTAGAGAAAATTGAAAGCCTTGTGGAAAAAACACAAAGACAACAGTCTCTCAGTTTGATTTTATGGCATGTTGACTTTTTTCAGTTTTCCATGAAATACATGAAAGATTAGTGTTTTAAATGTCCAAATCATTATTTAGTTTTTATTCACACTTATCACATGCTGCAACTTTTCTAGGAATGGGGTTTGTGTTTTGTTTGCAAGTTTGGTTCCAGTTTGTGCCTTTTCACCAGCAACAGCTGAAGCATAATGTTTTAAATTACATATATTTGGGGTTAAGATTTTGACAACATACTGATTTAACTCTTATAATAATAATAATAATAATAATAATAATAATAATAATAATAGTAATACATTTTATTTAAAAGCGCCTTTCAAAACACCCAAGGAAACTGTACAGGATAAAACAACAAAAACAATAAAATCAACAAAAAAATAGGACTATAAAATCAGCAAAGTGCAACAGACAGTGTTGGAGTGGAAAATTCATGGTAAGGAATATGCAGTTCGAAACAGGTGGGTTTTGAGTCTGGATTTAAAAAGAGACAGGGAGGTCAGATTTCTGAGGTCCGGTGGGAGAGAGTTCCAGAGCTAGGGAGCAGAACAACTGAAGGCCCTGCTCCCCATGGTGCTGAGGCAAGCAGAGGGTACAGTGAGGTGGGAGGAGGAGGAGGAGGATTGGCGATGTGGAGGTCAGACAGATATGGAGGGGCAAGGTTGTGGGTGGCCTTAAAGGTGTACAGGAGCAGTTTGAATTCTATCTTGACCGGGAGCCAGTGGAGCTGCTGCAGGATGGGGGTGATGTGATGATGCGGGCAGCTGAATTCTGGACCAGTTGAAGTTTATGTCGTCTTTGGGTCAAAAATGACTGCAGCTTGATGATGGGGCTCACTGCTGAATATCTTTTGCACAGTGATGTGTAAAAATCTACTGGATGCTCTATGCCTGCAACAACTTTCATGTGGGTGCAGCTCACAGTGAGGCATCATGTGCTGCAAAAAACTTGGTCAGCATAATAAAACAGAAGTGGTATGATGAAACATTAAGTGGTTGGACAGACTTAATATAATATATCTGTCAAAAATATGTTGTTATGTTGCATTTTCTGGCATTTTAGTCAAACCAAATGATGTCAAAATGCACTAATGCTATAGTTTTTATGCTGATATAGCATTGCAAACATTTTTTCCAGGCACAGTCAGGTAATTCTATTAGTGTGTACTTTTGTATTATTTCTGAACTTTCCTCGTTCTGGAAAGTGGTTTCCCTTTTAGTAATGACAGTTTTTTCACACACAAGCAGGAAATTTACACAACAAAGAGAAAAAGAAGAATGGTTTCGGTGCAGCAGTGCCTTTACCATTTAAAGGCATGGAGTGTTCTCTGCCTTTGACATATGTTTTCTGTCTCACTTCTCAAACCGCAGAAAGGTCTGACAGGAAGCAGCGACTATGCAAATGGTTTGTGCCCAGAAATTGTTCATTCTGCAGGAACTGAAACTGCCTGTCAAAGTGAATTCTGAGAGACATAGCTTTTGGGGTAAGAGCTTTGTTGACTTTAAAGTCTTAAATGTCAAAAAGAGCTTGTGATAGTTTGATAAGTCAAAAACAATGGGTGTATCAATCAGTTTTAGAGAGTGATTAAACTGTACTGGCTGATCATTCAATGGTTTGAGTGATTTATTCATTACAAGAGGGAAAATAACCTGATATTGAAATTTACCATCAATATTCACCTACTGGCCACTTTATTAAGTACACCGACTTCACTGTTGAATGGGCTATCAAGAAAGGCTTTTCTTACTTTTTCAGATGCTACTGATCTACTGGGACCTATAATATTAAAGGGATAAATATTCAGTAAATGGTCTACATCGCCTTGCTTATGGCGGATGTCAGAGGAGAATGGCATAATGTCCAGTGGTTTGCCTAGTGTTCTTTCCAGGGTTGCATCATGGATGTGCAGTGGACAAGTCTGAATCAACTGCCGTCATGTTAACATGGACCAAACCTCTAAGGAATGTTGAATCTATGCCAAAAAGAATTATGCAGCTCTGAGTACAAGCATTGTGGACCTAATAAAGTGGCCAGTAAGTGTTGCTTAAGAAGAACGTATGTTCAGTAAATCAAAAACAGCAAAGAGTGTTGGACATTATACAGATTTTGTGAGCTGAAGGTTGACAGGAAGATCAGTCCAGGGAAACAATTCATGTATGATGATGATAGTTGCCATAAAGACAAGATTTCCTAAAACAGACATTTATCATTAATACTTGTTCAAAAAGAGAACATGCACTTGTCATTGATCTGAATTTAGAGCTGCCAAATGGGAATTTACAGTGTTAAAGTTGATCATCTTCTGTTCACCTCACTGTGCAATCTTTTCTAAAAACTTCACACACAAAGTCAGAGGTCCAAAACTGCTCTTTTATTTTTCATATTTACTTAAAGAGAGCTTTTCCTCAGTGCAGGTTTGTGGAAATTTGCGCCAAGATCAAGGCCACTGCAGTCCTGCAAAGCATGTACCCAAAATATCCGTGTGAGTAAGAGCTGATATGGCCTGCAGCTCCCTTTCTGCAGGGTTCACACACACTGACTCAACAGACAACACTCCACACACTGTTGTGTCTTTACACTCTGTGTGTGTCATGAGTGGGGGAAGCTTTGGTCAATATAATGTTCCAGCTGCAACTTTGAACTTGATTTAGAACTAACAGATGATCTTATTTCTATAAAACAGGTCTACATTAAGGGTCTGGGTGGGTAGACAAGAACTGAAAACACTACATTCTTGTGGAGACAATGTTCACAAAATAGTTGCAGAAAAATGAACAAAAGGGTGAACAGATAAAGCAAAACAATCCCTGAAGTATTCAGGGAGTGGTGAAGTGGTGTGGAAGAGTTAGACAAGTGCGCCCTCTACAGGATTTAGCTTGTCAGTACTCCAGGGAGTCGAGGGGATTAAATTCAAACGCAATTTTTCAATCATCAGCCAATGACATAAAACATCTGCACAGGAAAGATAAAGCAAACTTCATTGAATGAAAACCTTTAAATGAAGGAGGACAAATGTGTTTGTCCTTTCAAGTATACAAAGTAAAATAGACATAGATTATATACACATACATTAATAATATATACATAGTAAAGCTGTCCTGTTTTGAGTGTTGTGTTTTTTGCACGGTGGAGCAGCAGGTTCGTGCCTCAGCCTCACAGCAAGAAGCTTGCTGGTTAGACTCCATGAGTCAATATGTGCCTCTCTGTGTGGGATTTGCACATTTTCCACGGGTGTTCATGAGTTTTCACCATAGACTCTGATTTCCCCAGCTCCAAAAACATCCCAAGACATCTTCACCCGATTAATTGGTGACTCTTTTGGTTGTCTGTGTTTGTGCTTGAGGAACTGATCGCCAGCTAATCACAGGACCATGTGGAGAGGCAGACAGGCTAATTTAGAGTCAACAATTAACCAAATGAATTTACCAATTAGCCAAACCAGATGCACAGGAACACATGCAAACTCCACACAGGCATCCTGGTTGACACGAGGAATTAAACCAGTAATCCTGTTGTTGTGAGGCATGAGCATTAACCCTGATGGTTGACTTTGTTGTGAAAAAGGCTGAGTCAACTTTACATATGTACATGTATTGGTTTAATGATGACTTTCATGTGTATGTTGCATGTATAAGAAATGTCTATAATTGTTGCAGCTGGAGTGGAAGACAAGAAAGAAATGAAATGTATCAAGAGAAGATAAAAAAATATATACATATAAAAAATGTCATTAATGTTGTATGTGTTTTGTAATCAAATAAAAGTAGTTCTAAAAAACAAGAAAGGCCTTGACCACAAGGGTTCAAACGAGCAGCCTTCTTGCTGTTAGGCATGCAGACCCGTGTACAACCCACCCTCGCCATATTCTTCAAAATCTGTTTTAATCTCACTCTTCAATCCTGTGTCAAATTACTTTTTTAACTAATTTTGAATTTTTTAAAGTTATTTATTTGTTAAGTTCTGTTTGAGAATTACTCTGACAGCTCTGCAGCTCCTTTAGAGACAGACTGAGTCAACCAAAGTATAGGAAGGAGAGTTATCGCAGGTCCTTTCTGCCTGCTGCTGTAAGACTGTACAACCAGCACTGCTCCCAGTCGACCACACACACCAACTCACTATGAACTGAGAAATTCTCCCAAATTACTTAATAAACAGGTAAACAATTCTTATAGTATGGTTTTTAGTTTTGTTCTTCCATTCTTTTATTGTGATCACAATTTTATTTATGTTATTCAACAAAGTAAAAAAAGAATATGCCAAGACTTTCAGGGCTTCAACAGTACAGCTTACAGTCTATTTTTTTCCTGAAGGTACACAGAGGGCCCAAGACCAAGGAACATGCTATAGGGTACCACAAAAAAGAAACAATGAGGAAAGAAATATCAACCTAAATAAACATAATAGCATATAAATAAAAAATAAAAATGCATACATAACGTGCACACATCGACACAAAGACAGAGACAGACACTCATCCACAGGACACACAAGGACAAAACAGAGGGGACATCCAGAGACACAGGAATCAGAGAGCTGGTTATAGAAAATAAATCATTTCTTTCAGAGAATAAGCAGTACTATGCCTGGTATTTACAGAGCTTTCATTGTCACCATAAATTCAGGCTGTGGTAAGTTCCATACAAACCACATCCAGAAAAGATAAATTCCAAGTTTGATCATGAGAGAGTGAGTTGGCTTTCAGAGAGTAGCTATCATTTTATATTTCTGTTCTTTATATTCATAATAATATACTGTTTGTTATACTTATACTCCATTTATTGCTGTAACACTGCAAATTTCTCCGTGTGGGAATAATAAAGGTTTGTTCTATTCTATTCTATTGTAAATTGTTTGGTATAAGAATAGTGCTTCATAAAAAACTGTACTTGCTTTTTCTTACTTTGTGTAATTACGGTAATTCGTAAATCTTTTAGTTTGAAGCTGGGGTGTTGAAGTCGCTTTTAGATAATGTTGCTCAATACTTCAGACGATTCTGAAATTGGTCAGCAGGGGGCGCTTACACTCACTTCCTACGTACGTACTGTGATGACGCAATGACGCTCCGAGGCGAGCGGATCCAGCCTACACACAGCCCTGTTCATTCTCAGGCCGGGTAGGACCCCAGCAACAACTCTGCTATCGGTTCAACCTATGAAGATTGGGCTTTACAATCGCCATCCATCCTTTGATTAGACGGCTTTTTGTGGAAATACATCACTGTCACTGATCTGAAGAAACTCTAAGTCATTGAATCGGTGAGTTATAAACACGGATATCTGCTCAATCCTCTAGTTCTGCTCGTCTTCTCCGCTGCCGAGTTTTATTGTTGCTTTGTTCTGTTGCAGCAGCCATTTTTAATCGCCTTGTCCTACATTCCCAGCCCTGTCGTCTGACCGAACTGAAAGCCAAGAAAAGCTCAAAATGTCAGCTCGGCTGCTTTGCGGTTTTTAGAGATCTCCAGGGATAAATAAAGTGTGCATTAATGTCAGAGCCAGCCGCTCCTCGAACCTCCAGGCCTGTCAAGGTTGTTTTGAACACCAGGCTGGAAGTTAAACGGGGGGCTGCCGTGTCGCTAGTTTTCTGCTGTCACAGCTAGCTCATGCTAGCTCTGAGAAAACGGTTGTTATGTAGCGTGTAGAAAATATAATGTGATTAACTGAGGGGGCATTCACTGTCTGCAACATAATTAAAACGATGAACCACAGCTGCACGGGGCCTTCGCCTCTTACACTTGATGTTTACATAGCCATTTTGCGTTAGCCACCAGCTAGCATTTGTCGCCTGTGATGTTTAGCAGCTACAGGGTTCCCCTTATCTTGTGTGCCTTTGTGGTGATTTTGAAGGCTGTTTGGTAATTTGTACTCCAATTGAGGTGAATGTAACGTTTACTGTTGGCTAGAGTAAAAGTATTCGTGAGTGTTTGTGTTTGTTTTCGTGCAGAGAGCTGTCCGGTGTCAGTTTTATGTGCTGCTGTTAGCATTAGCTCACAGGGAGTAAACGGCACCTGACACCGATGTGAAAACAACTAAATAATATGTATTTGACGAAAGCTATGACAAAAGTAGAGCTTTTAAATCCACGGAGAACGTATTGCATTGAGACAACTAGAATCTCTCTGTTTTCTGATTAAACTCAACTAAAGAATTACATTATTCAGTTTGGTGAATATATGAAATTCTGCTTTTTTATGTATAAATCAACTCAAAATCCCATCAAAAGCAGCCATGTTGGTACATCAAGGGTGCAATATCGTCAGTTTTTTGCCTATTTTTATTTGGTTCTAGTTAAGATTTTATATATTGTAAATACCTGCAGATTAAAAAAAAAAAAATGATAGTTTTGCTACATCAGCTTGTATGCTTAACCTTATTTTTTAAACTTCCAATCTGCACATCACAAAAGATGACAGAATCACAGGGAAGCCCCAATGTGACATAATATGTATTACGAGGTTCGAGATATCAGTTCTATATAGATACTGCAATAATCAGCACAATGCAAGAATTTCTAGAAGAATACATAACAATCTCCAATAATTTGTGCAATATGAGATTACCGTAATGAGGTTAAGTGTTAGATCAATATTACTACTCAGCAATCTTGTTTCACATTCACAGAATTTGAAACAAACAAGTGTTCATTCTTTTTAGTGATTTAATATTCAAATGACAGCGAAAATTGGTAATAAGACACACTTCTTACAATGAAGACATGAAGGAAATGTATTAGTATTTTATGGACATAGAATAGCCTTTGTTGTCATCGCATGCTGTGCCTACAACAAACAAGTTTTGCAGTTTACCACCACTGCAGAACAATAAAAGAAACATGAAAAGCACATTCAGAAAAGAATGCATTGTACACTCATCCAACTGTATATGATTATAAATATACATAAATTATGTAAATAAGTATATTGTGGATGTAGACCTTTATAAATGGCACTGTTTTTCCAGTGAATTATCAACTTACCGATTGACTTTAGCAATCTGAATTGGTATGTTATTGATATTAGTCCCTTTTAACAATTCCGCTTGTCAGTCTGATTCTTTGATGATTCCCTATCAATCCCTGATTTTCTGTTTGGACAAAAGTTTTTAGTGACAGCAATGTCAAACACATGACACTCATGAAATAAGATGATTCATAGATGCCCAGCAAGCTGCCGGTGTTTCCACTTACTGAAGGTTTTGCAGTCTGCACCTTTATGTCAAAAATTAGACAAAGTATTGACCAGTTCTGCCTGATGTCTGCTTTGATTTTGGCTTGTTTATTATTATAATTTAAGCTAACTGCTGTTGATGAGAGTACAATGTCCTTGAGTTGCATAGTAGACAGAACTGAATGGAAGGAACTGATAAAATAATTGATAAGTAAAATATAATTTATCATATCCCAACATCAATTCCTTGAGAGTGTTCGGTTCTTAGCTATCCCTAAATGGATTAAAGTATTGATAACTGTACTTCTTATGCAAGGGAAATAAGATATCATTAATCATCCTTGACTTGAACATACAGTGAGAAAAAAAAGTAATAGTTAAAGGTACAAGAAACAGTAATGTTTCAAAAGTTGTTCCAATGTGCACGGAGTATAGAAAATGTTTTCATCTTGACTTATAACAAGTGTCAGGATTTCATTTTCTACATCACTTGGGGTGTTTTAAGGAAAACTGTGTGCATGGCAGCTTTTTAAAAAAAAAAAAACATTGTTGTAAGTCTTGTTTTAAAACATTCACCAATAATGTTCCAGTTTTCAGTGGATCTAGCCCAGTTTGTGCATTTTCAATGGGGTACTACACCATGAATCTGCTCCAGTACCAAATGTATGCTGAATTATTATGAATGTCTGTAAATGTAATGACAGCAAATCTCAGGAGCATATCTTCTATGACAAGGGCCAACGATGTCACCAGTGGCTTCAAGCGTGAGACATTAATCATACATTTCTATTCAGCAGCACCATACTGCTGAATGACATCCCAAACTCTCCAGGATCTTATGTAGTACTCAATGTGGTGCTTGTAAACATCTCTGTAGCAAAGCTTTTCTGATTGAGACCAAAAGCTATTTCTACAGTCAGACATTGTTGTTTGGTACTGATATCATGGCAATTTCTTGCAGCAGCACTTTGAGTTTATACATCAACGAGGTACAATTAAAGTGCTGCAGCTTGAACTAAAACTGAGAAAGCATTCACATAGCCCTTCTCCCAATGGTCACAGCAGCCTTAGGCAGAAGGGCCATTTCTCTTTGGTCAGTTTAGATCACATGCTAACTGTCAGTCACTCAGCAGACACTCTAGCTGCGCTCACGTCGACTTTGCGACCACAATGTCGCCCACTGATGTCGCGTCACGTGTCCATAAATACCTCATGTTGGTCACCATTGTTTT
The DNA here is from genome assembly GCA_036419115.1 of Scarus forsteni. Classification (NCBI taxonomy): domain Eukaryota; kingdom Metazoa; phylum Chordata; class Actinopteri; order Labriformes; family Labridae; genus Scarus; species Scarus forsteni. The sequence goes on along the minus strand of JAZDUH010000359.1, from coordinate 11,172,574 downwards.
ATTTGTTTCGGAGGGACACTGCACATTAATAAACATTTTATAAAAATGTAAATGCACCCGAGTTAGCTAAAAGGCTAGTTTACATTGGCTGTCCCCCCTGTCAGAACAGAATAGGCCAGTACCTGGTAGGGAAGAAATAAAAAAGATATACAATGCTTAGTGACGTCACATCCTTTCGAGTTTCACCACAGTCATATCATATAATAGGATGTATAAGCTGACGTTTTCCTGACTGTATCTTTTTCACTTGCCTATCAACCACAAAACACTGCAGCTGATGGCCAGTTCTCTGCAGACGGTCCAGGCTTACTAATGTACTCACTGACTGTTTCCCATACGGACATAGATTGTTACTCTCAACTGGAGAGTCTCTTAACTGGAGTCTGTCTCTGATCGCATCACACACACAACACTGGTTGGCTGTTGCCACACAGCCACACGACACTGCCCGAAAAGATCAGCTTTTTCAGCTCTGGCAACAAGCGACGTGGTTGCTCTGATCACACCATCGCATCGCAGAAGGATTAACCCCGCCCCATTGCAGATGTACATGGACTTCACATGGAGAGTGGTCGTTGAGGTTGCATAGTCGCATTCAGTGTGTAGGTGGCTTAAGAAGGCAGACCAGGTCACATCACGGTTGGTCTTCTTCCCTGTAACTGTCAGCAACAGATGCAAAAGTAGTTTTGTACATTTTGTTCAGATGCTAACAGGGTTTGTAAAATGTATTTTCGAGGCTGCAAAAAAATCAGTTAACAGTTTGGGCGCTTTAGTCCTATAATTTCTAATCCCTGGTGATGATTTGCCTTCTCTGTGAATATTGCTGAGGCCTAATGGAGGGAACAAGGTGTTCCCCTCTCTGTGCTGGCTGCAGAGGTTGTAATAGAGAAATTTCAGGGGGAGAATGGGAACCGTGGAGCGCTGCCGTAGGTGTGAGTGTGTGAAGCTACTACTATTAAGTGCTCTTTTACTACCTAAACCCTGTAATGCACTGTAATTTAAGCTGGAGTACTGCTGTTTTAGAGCCACATTGGCGGTCTGGACTTAAGCAAAGTGACTTTTGAGTCTTTTAAATGTCAAATGGACATGAGCTTGTGTAGTGCTTTTCTAATCTTTTTGACTACTCAAAGCTGCTTTACACCGCAGGTCACATCTACCCTTCCATACCCATTCACTCTCACATTCACACACTGATGGTTGCAGCTTCTATGTAGCAGAGACGCACACAACAGACAGATAGGAATGCCACTCGAGCAGCACCAAGCAAAATCCAGCGTGTCAACAGATCTCTTTTTGGCAACTTTTGTCCCATCTGTGTGGAGACAAAATATTGTCCCATAGAAAACGTCCTCTGTAAGAAATGTCAAGAAATGTGTCCATCTACACAGAAACACTAAAAATACTGTAGTACAATTGCCAGACCTGTACAGTGGCGCAATAATAGGGCCCTTCAAAATCTGCCACCATGTAACACGAATGGGATCATGGACTAGGGCGTTGGAAGCGGAATCAATTTAAATGTGGAGTAGGTGTTGAAAACTGTCAACATTCGGGAAGAGGTATGTACTTCTCCGCATCTGTCTGAAGGGGATACTAAGACTGGGGACAATGCACACTTCACTCACACTAACAGTGCCAACATGTCAAAGCCGCTGCCTGAAACATAGGCTAAGTTGGCAAATAAACTACAAAAATCCTGGCTAACTCCAATGGTATTTCACCAAGTTTCGCTGAGTAACCATGACTACCATAGGCCAACTGGTATTGTCCAGAGGATTTCTGAGTTCTCTCCCAGTTTCCCAGCAGTTATCGCTGCAAAGTTGAGCAAAAACAGGATTTCCCGTTAAGAAAAGATTCAAGTGATGTTCTTTGCTCTTCTTTTAGAGAAGAGGTTGAATTCATTTCTTGTCAAACTGCACATATTGCCACTTCCATGCAGACTGCTTCAGAAGCCGCCATTGTTTTCAAACTTGCAGTCACTTTCCGCTGTCGTCATGTCTTCAGTTTCAGCCTCTCGTCTCTGATTGGGCCATCCAGCTTTTGGCCGTGAAGTCATAGCATATTGGAGCTTGGAAAGATGGATCTGCATGATTTCAGACAATGAAGCAGGCAGGTCCATCTGCTCTGCAAGGTTACATTTTTACACTGTGACCTGGAAATGCACATCCAGCTTCGAGTAATATAATGATAAAGTTTGGAATTACTTGTTGCATTCCTAAAATTAGATTTAACTGACATTTAGGCAGCATCAAACAGTACTTGGAAATTTACTGAAGTGGTGTGTAACCATTTTCTGCACAGATTTGTAGCTGCCAATGTGTTCCAAGAATTGGAGACTGCCTGTGCTTGTAATGCCAATGTTAGCCACTCGCTGCTAACAGGGAAATGCAACGTTAGCTTTCTCACTGTTTTAATGTTCTGTCAAATTAGCCCAGAATTCACACCCACAGTTAATCTTACTCTCGTGTGTTTTGGGGAGAACAAAGACCCCCTGGTTTCAGGAAGACGTGAAGATGTGAAGGAAGATGTGAAGTCCTACCCGGGCTTCCTTTCGATAGTGCAAAATTCTCTTGACTGTGGGGTGTGTGCATGGATTACTCACTAGAAGGTAACTGCACTCATGGCGCATCGACTTGCTCTCTGACAGCCCGGCATCTCTTCAGAGCTAGTCTTCAGTAGGTCATTTGCTGTTCAGGGAAGACAGGACCAATATTTCCAATGTGTTTAAAAAAACCCTGTGAAGTCAACTTAAGGCCCTTCTGCCATTCAGTGTCTTGCGTCTCTTTCGTCTTCCTTGTCTGGCATCTATTCCATTTCCCTCTGACCACAGGTGCAGATAATGATAGCTGATGATTCAGAGCCACCACATCCCCAAAGTTTGATGTCAGTCTCTGACCCTGTCTCCCAGCCTATTGAGTGCTCGATCTGCCTTTAGACACCCCACATGAATCACTTAAACACTATCTGGTTCTTTCTGAACTTGCCAGTGTGAAGTCAAAGCCATTTCTGAAGCTCTGGGTGCTTCTTGGAAAGAGAAGAATCGATGGAAGTGGAGTTTGACAGGAAAAGAGAAGAGATGCTTGGCATGTGCACGTCATCGTTGGCCAAAACACTTTGACATTGAGACATTTCCTCAGAGTTAATTTGAAATGATGCCACTATGTCAACAGTTGTAGTATGTTTTTGACATTTGAAGCTGACACTAAGTGATTCTGTGCCAGATTTTGTTTCCAATACATCCTTCAAATACATTTTAACACCCAAAAGGCCAGCTTACCAAAAAGAAAGCCTGTTTAGTTAAGATAAGCGTCATACCTTAGTGATTTTTACCTAAAATTTTCCATCAGTTAGAATAATACAGAGAGAAAATGTTGATCAGTGTGACCTGAATAACTGTTTGGCTTTAGATTATGATATAACAGACCAAAGTATAAAGTCTTAACTAGGGCAGAACAAAATGGACAAAATTTCATATCTTGGTATTTGTGCCAGATATCTCAACATTGACACGATTAGGGCTGTTAAGTCCAAGTCAACTGGTCGACTAATTGGTCGATGCGTGCTCAGTTGACCAAAATTCTGATTGGTCGACCAAATGTGTCAATTAATTTTTTTCCCCTGCAGTTCATTTCATCATGAGAAACGTATCAAGTGAAACGGGGGTATTTTCTGAGCACCCCCATTTCACAGGTAACATCATGTCTCAGAACACCATTTTAATGTGTTTATCATTCATTTCAATATTTTTATTTAAGAACATTTCAATATTCTAGTCTAATAATCGTTTATTCGTTTTATAACAGCAGGGGCACCTGCCCGCTGCCTGCTGCAACAGCGGCATCCCTCACCCAGTCCCAGCTGGATTTTATGCCTCATATAAACACCCAAATGCAAAAACGACATCACAGAAGGAATTGATAATTTTATTTCTGCGGGTATGAGGCCCATTTGTGTCGTGGAAGGCCAAGAAAAACATTGGAACCTGGATATTCCGTGCCAGCGCGCCAGACCATTACGCACGCGCTCACGGCAAAATACGAGGGAGTAAAAAAGAGAACGTTTCCGAGTTAATAGATAAAGATAACAGACGTGTACGTCTCTTCAAATGGAGTCCTATATAAAAGTGACTGCCCGTTTCATTGATGAAGACTGGAAAGCAAAGAGTATTGTGTTGAGAGAAAAAAAAGGAGATGCGCACACATCGCTGCGCGACTATATGAAGTTGCCGATGCCTTCAAAGTTACAGCAGAAAATAGTATCTTTTGTAGTGAACAACGTGGTTAATATGAAACTCTGTGTGGAAACACTAAAAGAGTCCCATGAATATCCAGAGAGGCGCACACAAGGGATAAACACGGCGGGGCGGGGCTTTTTACTACTTTGTTTACAGGGCCATAGTTTTTATAGCAAAAACCAAACTTTATTCTTTATTCTTATTCGGATCCCCATTAGCTTCCACTAACGTGGTTGCTAATCTTCCTTGGATCCACAACTGGTGGTTGAAAGTTAGCTAACAAGGTTAATTGTGTGTCTACTTGTTTATATCAAGTTATCAGTATTTAGCAGATTATTGCTTCAAAATATGATTGTTGGTACTGGCACATATAACTTCTACATATGTTTTTCTGCAAATATTATAACTGTATGTGTCAGTTTTAAGTTGTGAGTTTTTTGCAAATGTGTTTTAATTTAAAAGTGTCAGGTCTGTAAAACGGGCATTTTTGTCAACAGGTTGATAAATCAGCATTTGTAGCTCTTAAATGGGCAGATGAAGCTTTGTTGTACTATTATTTTAGTCATACATTTGGCATATAATGTAGGTGTTAATATACTGTAAAAACAATTTCATTGATTCATGGACTTGTGTTGTCATTAGAAAAATAAGTCTAGAAAGACTGGTATTGCTGCTGTAATTGCTGTGTTCTTGTGGTGTAAATCTTAACCACAATTGTTTTGATAGATATTGGCATCTTGTTTATGAAACATGATTACTGGCTGATACCACAACTTGCTCCACATCCAATCTTTGGGACTTAATAAAATTCAACATTATAATATGAAAATTAAAAGACAAAGGAAGAACCCCAAATACAAAGAAAATAATGACAAATATCAAACCAATTAAGCAGATGCTGCATTTCCTGTGGCCCAGTAATCTTTCATTTAAAGCTGAAACTGGATCGATTGCCCACTCTTTCTGAAGTCAGCAGAAAGTACAGCATTGTGTCATGCTCTGTTGTGCTCTTCCAAACTGTACTGTACAGCAAATTGACTCTGATACAGTATTTTTTACTGAATGATTGTCAATTACCTTGAGGTGATAAGATAGTTGGCCGTGTTGACTCTGCTGTCCATAAGTCAGGATGTATTGTCTACAAAATCTACAGTGAAGTTCATCAACAGGTGTAAACAGAGAAAAACAGACTTGGCAGCAAGTTGAGCAAGTCATTGTGGAAGTTTCTGTTGTTTGATGAACTGTAAAGATGTGTCTTGGTTTATTATGTGTTTCTGTGCAATGCTGGACGCAGCTTCAATCAGTTTCATGTTGGATTCAATTTTTAATTTTCTTGTCAAAACAATGACAAGATGGAGCTAAGACAGCATCACCAACAAAATTGGACCATCATCCTGCACATGTGTGAGAAATATTTGGCAGCCACAGGTTATCATTCATTTAAAAAACAGCAAGAAATCAGGTTAACACGTCTGTTAAATCTAATGACACTTTTTATACCCGTATAATACAGATAAATCATATCTGATCTAAAAGTAAGAACTGGTGTTACAAAGGTTATTTTAACTACTTTATGTATGAAGAAGTTAAAACAATGAATTTGTTGCATCAGCCCTTTCATAGAGCATTTCTCAAGCCTTATCTTCTCTCACTGTTACAAATTCATGCCCAATTGTCACTGCTCACTACGTTGCACCCATCAGTGCTCCGCACCGAGAACAAACGACGGGTGATGGTTGGTCACGTATGCAAAACGCTCGTTATTTTTAGCCGTCGAGCTTCAATTTCTCTCACTGCATGACAACCTTCACAGGCAGATTTTACCAGCTGTAACTAATTAATGTTAAACAGTCTGTTAAACCAGATCAAATAAATCACAGCACCGTCACTCGCTTCTCATGTATTTTCTGAAAAATTTGTCAGCCTATTGTGTGTGTCATGCTAGTAACCCGAGTCAGTGCTGGGAGGCAGAAGTTGTCTGTCCTTAAAGAACCTTGATTTTGCACTTGACAGAATCAAACAGTGTGTCTTTACAGAAGATCAGCTGGGCTTTACAGGAACATCGGGTCTTTTGTTCTTCAAAGCTGTGTGGTTGTAGTGTATTTTTAGGATAATTACAGTATTGGAAATGGAATGATCTCTTCTAATAACAGGCTTAAAAAAGAAACACTGACTGAAAAGATGTTGACTTTGTTATTAGTCCTTCACACCCACAGTGTTTGTTTGCACATTATGTTTGTCTTGATGTGTAATTCTAGTAAAAATATAAGTTAAACAGGAACAAAACACACATTTATTCCAGACAGTATAAATAAAAGGACACATTGTGTTTAAAAATGTTTGCAGTATTGGTCTAACTGTATACTCCTCAATATCTTGTTCACTCTGACTGCTTTGGATCAATTTCAGATGTTATATTATTTTATTTGTTTGTTCATTTCTATATCTATCAATTTATCCCTGTAGATTATAAGGCAGCCTGGTGGATTCCCAAGTAAATACCCATAAAGTTTAGGGCTGGGTATCGATTCAGATTTTCTGGATCGATTCAATTCGATATTACAAGGTCTCAAATTGATTCGATTCACGATTCAATTCAATATTTATTCAGTCTGGGATATCTTAGTTAAAATAGTGCTGTAAACTTAAAAAGTGACCGTTTGACCTGGTACATCATTAAAAATTATTTTAACATGAAGAACTAAACCCAAAGCAGTTACATTAATCATATTTTAATGATATGCATTAATTCAAATTCTGCATATTACTTGTTTTTTGTCCAACTCGTATTCTCCTTTGTACTTGTTAAATCTAAAATACTGTACATCCAAACATCAGCTTTTAAACTTGCCAGTGGTACCCATATAGTGCTTCCACCATGTTTGTTTGCTGTGACATCTCAGGAGATCTTGTTCAGTAGAAAGCAACGCTAAACTGCTTCTCTGCACATCCAAAGAAGAAAAAACTACCCAAGTTAAAAGATCGATCTTTAGATTTTATGGATCGATTATGAACCAGTTTAAGGAAAATCTATTTAAATTGATTAAATCATTTTTTTAGCCCAGCCCTAATAAAGATTTTTATCTTGAGCATGATAAAGGGTGTGGTGTCTTCTCATCGCTTTCTGTGCAATGTTATTTTTAAGCAAAAATGTATACCACAATCTCAAAATCCAGTGTGTATGATGCACGTAAAGGAGCAAAATGCATGTATCCAGGTACCTGTAGACATTACAGCACTGTCACAAAACACACAGTGCTAATACCCCCTTCTGAAAGACAACATGCATTTGTTTACCTACAATGAACGGTGAAGTCTGCCAGCAGAGATCTCATTATGATATTTAAAGCTTTTCTTGCATCAGCTCCTCATTGTTTCAGACTGTTTGCAAGTGCAGTTTGCTATTTCAGCTGCTGCCATGATGTCTGGAGTCTGTGGCTAGAGGCCACTTTGGAGAGGCCGAATGATTACATGCAAGGTGAAAAACATTGAATGGCTTCACTTCAAATAGAGATGAATGATATTGGAAAGCTCAAAGTCTCCTGTTAACTAAAAATTAGACTTTTTTTCTTCCATGGCAGCAGTCTTATTTGTGCTAAAAGATCCAAAGTGAGAAAGAATATTTTAAATGTATTTTTTTTTTTTGGCATATTGTGCCTTTATTGATAGGAGAGAGACAGTGGATAGGCTTGTGAAAGAGGTTGAGAGAGTAGCGAGGACACTCTGCAAACTGGTCACAGGCGGGATTCGAACCTGGACCGGCAGAAGTAAGTACATGGGGTGCCTGGTTGCTAACCACTCCGCCAAACCAGCACCCCAGAAAGAATATTTTGATCTTTACTAAAAGATTCCTTTGATTTATAAAAGTGAACATTTAAATCATTTAGCGATTACAAGCTAGACCATTTAGTTACATTCATACATTCTGCAAATATGTGATTGAATTATGACCAGTTTGTGTGGCAAAAATATCTTCTCTCTTTAGGTGAACAGTTTCTATTATTGTTTCTACTCATCTTGATTATTTACAAGAGTTAACACATTGTCTTGTGGATGAAAACAACAGAAAAAAGATCTGGAGGGGTGAGTTTCAAGTGGCTTACAGTTTTATTGAAAATATAAACATTTGGAGGATAATATTAAAATTAAAAAGTAAACCGAGATACATTCCTTCCCTGAATAACCTGCACAAGCAATAGACAAACAGCAGAGATTCTGCTATGGATGGAGTAAACATAATTATAATGGGAAAAATAATCCCAAGTTCATTACTTTTAAACCTTTACCCTTCCCATTCCACTCACAACCCCCTCCACCCACCCTACCCGACAACCCCAAGGACCCTATGAATGAAAAAAAAAAAATCCGTCATAACAGAGATTTCAGTTTGTTGATGATTTTAGTCCAACACATCACATTTTCTCTTTTGGCAAGGTGTACTTCATCAGCCCGCTGTTCCATGTTTGCAGCATCTTCAAAATCCTGTAGCCATTTTTGTGTTGGTAGTTTATGGAGTGCTTCCATCTCCATGCTTTTAGTCTCTTTGCAGCGGTGAGACCAGACAGATTCCCTTTTGTTTAAAAAGCAGCCCCAAGCTGGAGGTGTCATTGAGCAAGATAACCTTAACCAATATCATAGACATAAATTGTAGACATTCTTCCAAAATATCTTTTGTAAATATAAGCAAAAGATGATTATATCTGTAGATACAGATAATCAACTTTGCATGCTTTCATTTGCCCATTTGTGATAACATTACGCATCACTACGACAGACAAAAGATAACACATAATGAAACTAGAAAAGTACTCAGAGAACACAGCCCTCCACCCGCACCACAGTTCTCAGACATGTTGTGATTTTCCCCATAAATATTAGTCCTACTTTTATTTCATATCAATATTTAGATTCCTTGACCATGAAAACATACCATGAGCAACTGGATTCATCGTGATATCTATTTTAGTTCAGTAGTTATTCACGAAAATCGCGTTTTTTGTCATGGCAGATCCAGACGGTGATCCGGATCAACACCAAAATCGAATCAGTTCTTCCTTTTCCCATGCTGAACATTTCCTGAAAATTTCATCAAAATCCATCCATTTCTTTTGAGTTATTTTGTTCACAGATAGACAAACTCTCCCGAAAACATCCTTGGCGGAGGTAATAATAGCAGATCCAATAAAAAGGACAAAAAGCCTGAAATGACTCTGTGCTTTCATCAGCAACGCAGTGTCTGTTTTGTTAAGTTAGTGTAAAAGCCTGTCTAATATTTACTGAAGTCTGATTTCTTGTCTCCCTCTCTCTTTGTCTGCTCAGTCTTATGTCCCATTTCATCGAGGGGACAAACTAATGTTTCTCCTCTTGGAGTTGACATCAGCACACTGCCAAACCTGCATAGTGCTATATGAACAAGTTAACAAAGTCTTGGGTAGTGGGGTGGATGCTCAACTTTGAAATTTCTGTTTGTATAGTCCAGAATGAAATATTAATGCTTTGATTACATTTTTTAGGGAATATAGATCATGGCAGAATTTTTAAGTTTGTTATTGTGAGGAAGGGCAGTTTTCAGCATTTTCAATGAGTTTCAATTTTCAATGAGAAAACTTTAAGCCTCAGCTAAGAGTATCAGAAATGCCTTTGCTTTTGTTTGAGACGATACATTCAGAGTTTCTTATTCAGGCTTAGATTTTGTGCATGTAAAGTTTCTACTTAGTCCAGGAGAAACAAAATTGGAAACAACAATTGGCTTTTCCTCCACTGTGTTTTGTGAATAAATGAGTATGAAGTCCCATTCACGCTGCAATTTCAAGTCAGAATATTTATTTTTGTCTCCACTATGACTGATGCAAGGAAGGATAATGGGGAAATTTGGCCCCCCATTTCTGAGAGGCTGTATCTGAAGCAGAATACTGCAGAGAGGATGCATGCAGACTTGATAGGTGGTGGAATAATAATGTCTCGGGATGCAAATGTGCTGGAGTCTCATTTCGTGCTTTTTGATGTAGCCACTATGAAAAGGGCTCCACTGGTGAATTTCTCTCTCCTAAAAGTCTGAAAGAAAAAGCTTTAACATTAAAAACGCTCCCCAGTTTTTATACGTCAGTCACAAAGATTTGCATCAAATATGTGTATTCAGTGTCTTTTCATTTGTTTTTATTGTGATTGGAGAAATATCAAGCTCTCACTTCTAAAAGTTCTCTGACACACATGAATCTTGATTATTAACCATCACTTAAGTTGCAGATCTTACGGTTGTTTTTGTCTTCTTTTTCAGAATCTGAAGGCACTGGGAAGAGGCGCAAAGAAAAATTTCCATACTCGATGACATTACATCGCAATGTCAGATCGTTTGGGGCAAATAACCAAGTCCAAGGATGGGAAAAGCAAGTATTCCTCACTCAGCCTATTTGACAAGTACAAGGGAAAATCAATAGAAACTCAGAAAAACACAGGTAAGCTTGATTTTATTTCGCTGTGATATCTTTATCCGCTGTTTGTCTTTTATTCATCTCTGTGTTTTCTCTCCCAGTAGTTCCGCGACATGGCTTACAGAGTCTTGGAAAAGTGGCCGCAGCCCGGCGCATGCCCCCACCTGCTCACCTGCCGAGCTTGAAGTCTGAAAACAAAGGAAACGATCCCAACGTGATTATTGTGCCCAAAGACGGTACAGGATGGGCGAACAAGCAGGAACAACCCGATCAAAAGAGGTAAAAATAGCCCCCCGTCTAATCATTCAGTCAAAGTGGGAATACAAACCCTGTTCCACAAAAGCTGAGCTGAGGTTTTTTTTCAAGATTAATTGTAGTGTGAACTATTTATCAATTTTTTCAGTAAAGAAACAAAATTTTGGTAGTAATGGCCGAATTATAAATCTGTCATGATTCTCATAAAGTCAAATTTTTACTCTCTACTCAATTATGTATTGAATGGTAGGTCTCATATTTGGTGCCGATTTATCAAACATGTATCAGTGTCTTTCTTTCGCTTTCGTTTTCTAATTTTTGACTTATGATGATAATCTTCTGAAAATAGAATAAAATCAGTTGAAGCATACCACTCCACATAGTCCAACCTTTAATTTCAGGTGCAGTTTCGTTTTAAGAAATACAGTTTTCAATTGCACTTAAAAAGATTGTGAGTCTCACTTATAGATATATGCCTGATTGAAGTACACACTTTAAGATGAGTTTTATAGCATCAAAATAGGTTATCTATAAATGCTGTTCCTTAGCCTTCCGGTCGGGTCGGGCAGGCCTGGACTGGCCTGGATACTCAACTTCGGAAACAAGACAATTAAAACTAGAGCAAATTTATATTATTTTATTATTTATATTACACGTTGTAGAGCACCAGGCTGTAAGTAGCGATATATAACCGGCTACAACCACGATAATAAGTTTTCCAAAAATTGCTTGTTGTCACACATCAAAAACGACCGCTACGTAACTAGAAAGAGATTCATTACCTCGTTGCTTTGCATCCTGTAAGTTGTTGAAAAAAGAAGTTGTAAAGCAATGCAGAGTTCTGAGGAAGGTCCAAGCTGCATTTACCACAATAAACACACGCTTTGGCTTGGGTTACATCTTTTGGTGCGTTCCAGTTGTTGTCAGAAGTAGGAATTTCCGGGTTCCGAGTAGGAAACTGCAACTGGAACGTTCCCCGAAGTCTGAATTTCCTACTGGGAACTCGGTGAAACCTCGTCACCCCCGAGTTGACAATCTTAGATGGATGCCCCCAGTGTGAACAGTTACTTAGCTCCTGTAATAATCAATTTATTTGCACTTCTGACTGGGGTGTTCAGCTCTAGATCAGCTGTATACATAGTATTGTTAGACTTCTATTTACAAAAATGCTGCCATAGTGATAATCACATTCTTTATACAACAACGCAGGGCGTGCTAACAACAGCTAACAATAGCCTAGTAGATCGGCATGTTGCTTTCCGACTTCAACTGGAACGCCGAGAAGTCGGAGATGATGTCACTCCCAGTTCTGAGGTTACTGGAACGCAGCATTACGACAGTCGCCGCGCGTGCTCATGGGTTGCAGAGCCTTTATTTCGCCTGTAATAGATTCTCCTCATAGCACCTTCAGTGATTTTTTCACATAAAAGTTAATTCAAAATAAATGATTTATTTGTATTATTTTCGTACATATAGTATCTTCTGTTTAATTTGCATGAATATGGTAGTGTTTCTTAGTAAGTACCTTTGTGGTATTTCCCCCTCTATAATGATTTTGTATTTGGGGGTTTTGATCATATTCTAGTTTTGTTTTAAATGTGGCGTGCATTAAAAGAAAACAGTTCACAAGCTGAGAGCGTTAAAGAGGTACATTTGTCAGCAGCAGTTTTAATCTCCCTCTTCCTCTCGATGAAAAATCAACAGAATCATAAATAGTCAAACACAGCTTTGAGCTAGGTAGCGCTCAGCTGTTGCTGCAAAGCTGTTACTCAGCCATTACTCAGAGTTGTTGTATTTACACCTGCTCTCAGGTTCTGTCTTTTATGTTCATGCATCCCGGCAGCATACTTGTCCTCATTCCTGCTCTCTTTTCCTTTCTTTTTCTCCAGTTCTATTGCATCAATACCACAGCTGCCGGAGTCGCAGCCGCAGCTGGCTTTACAGAAATCTGTCTCCAATCTTCAGAAGCCCTCACCGGTAGTCAGCCAGGAGGTGAGTTCATGGAGTCATGGTTGTACTTTGGAAACTTTAATTCAGCCTTCAGTCAGGATTTTGATTTTTCCTCTCCTCTGTATTTAAAATTCTTTCACAGACAGCTGTAAATTTTGCAGATCTCATTCAATAAGTGTCTTCAAACAGAGTCCGTCTCTATTGTGACATTAGCTTAAAAGATGGTTGTTGTGATGCTTGGTTTTTAACTTTGATACAGAAGTAGTAAAAACCAAACTATACAAATCCCTTCTATGATAACACAGTAACAGTAATTGAATTCTCATACATCTGATTTTGTGAATTTTTTTGTATTCTTTTTTGATTCATTGTCTTACACAGGAGAGTCAGAAATCACCAGGTGTTAAACTATACGTCAACATAAAATGATATTTCTGTTGGCTGATCAATTAACCAATCAGATTTTCTGGAAGCCATTGTCAATAGAAGACAGCTTTATTTTGAAATTCTTACTGCACGCCTGTGTAACGGTTTCCACCCAGCAGCACATCTTCCTGTGAGTTCAGACAGGCTTGGGGTAAGCTGTTGCAAACAGCTGTCGCATGGAGAGTCTGATGACATGGAGGATGTTCCCTCCTCACTCAGCTGTGTGAGAATAATTACCTCTGCCAAGGAGGCCAGGCTTTTGCTGGCATTTGTTTGCTTGTATTTCCACACATCTGTGAACAAGATAACTCAAAAAGTTCCCAAGGGATTTTGATAAAATTCTCTGGGAATGGTGGTTGTGGCAGCAGGAAGACATGATGTGATTTTGGTTGTGATCCAGAAAAAGATGCAGATCAAGCATGTTTTTATAAGATTCACTAACATTTCCAGATAGGAGAGTTTTCCACATTTTTTTGCCTATAGCCTCAGAAGTTCTCAGCAGATTTTGCCGTACTTTTAGGGGAGTATTGATCATCATACAAGGGTGATGTGATGCTATTTTGGTGATGATCCAAAACCAGATCCAGACCCAATATCACCCTATTACATCTGTGATTGTAGTGCATTATTGTTGGGGCTGCCATGTCCAGAAACCCTAAAACTCTTGAGTTGGGCCATAATACTGTTTATATTTTGTAGTCTTTACTGGTAAAAAGCTTAGCATCACTTACTCCTTAACGCCTCAAAATCAATTGCTTTTCTTTTACTTGATTTTATTTAATTTTATCCCATATCATCTGCAAAGAGTGTGGTTGTTTGTATGTCTGTGAGCAAGGTAATTAAAATGCTCTTCACCAGTTTGGGTACAATCTTTAGGGAATGTTGGTTTTAGTACAAGGAAGAAGTGATTACATTTTGCTGGTGGTTTCAAACACAGATATGATGTCAGGATATTTTTAAGGATTTGCTAACATTCTGAAATAGGGCATTTTTCTACATTTTTGTTAACAAGAATATCAGAAATGTTTTCGCAAAGGTTTAAGCTCACTGCACACTTCTAGTTAGTACTTAAACACCAGGAAAGACTGCTCAACTTTATTTGCTGACTAGCTTTGTCATTTTTTTAGGTGTTTACAACCAATATAAGCTCAACCCAGATGGATAAGAATGATCTCCCCTTGCTTTATCTGTCATTTGTGGTGTTGTAGAAGTGTTTGATACAGACTCTAGGTAAACACAGACAAAGCCTGCTATTAGCTGTCTGCTTCAGTGTAATACTTATGTCAGACGTAGAGCAAGGCTATACGTTTGTATGCTGGTCATGGTTATAATTAGGCAGTCAGTGTGACCTTGGTTTTCTTCATGTCCACAGAACACAAACACAGGTGGACCAAAGCAATGGGCCCAGCTAAATGGAAAGGCAGCAGAGCAAGATGGTGAGTCATTTTGAGTCTATAATTGAGCATGAGATGTGTTTAAAATCAAATGACATGCTGCTGCTGAACAATACGCTATCCAAACTGTGACCTTTATGTGTCTTTGCCCATTAGTACAACCCTCCTCTGTTTAGTTGACTGAGTCTGACGTCCTTTCAATGACATCCTCAGGTTCAAGGGCCTCAAACCGACTTCAGCCCTTCTCTCACGAGGAATTTCCCGCGCTGAAAGCAGCTGGAGAACAGGACAGGGCTGGCAAGGAAAGAAGCGGCTTCGATCCGTCGTATGGGCCCGGACCAAGCCTCCGCCCTCAGAGTAAGTCTCAGCTCGCAGGAGTTGGCAGGTGCACAGAAACAACCGAGGAGTCCACTGAATAGAAAATTAGTTAATTGAGGCATTTTAGCAAGTTTAAGGGCTGTTTACACGACGCGGAAAATGGCAGAAAATAGAGAGTTTCAGTTTGTTTTTGGCTTGCCTTTACAGGAGAATGCTCCCTAGAGTGCCTGAATTCACAAAGGTTTAAAAGCCGGGTCCAGAGTGATACGTTTTGAAAATGTTTTCGTATTTGTCTCGGTGCAAAAAGGAGTCAGCGTTTTCAGGGTAAACAATTACGCATGGTGCTTGCGCAGTGCCCTTTCAGATAAAGGATGCGCATGCACCTATGAAAAACCACAAATCTTCTGTTCCACACTCCAGTCCAGTTGGTGGCAATGATGCACTCTCAAGTTTGTTTGCCAACCACCATTAAACAACGAAGAAGAAGAAGACCCCCAGTCAACATTCTTCTGACATTTGGTGGTTTTATAGTTGAGTACCACATCCAGTCGCAGCACAACTTTGTCGTCTGTCCAGACAAAAAACTCCTGCGTCTTTGTGCGTCTGCTCACCATTGTTTTGGAAGGTTGACTTCACCGGAAAGCACTCACTGCTATTTCACTGCAAACCTAAATCGACAACTACCTACCTGGCATGCACTCAATATGTATTGAGTCTGTCTTGCGGATCCGTGTGAATGTAGATTGTTTTCACATAATCTCTGTGGGAATGCTACATGGTTTTAAAAACACAGAAAAAACCTTTCCATTTTAGGTGGCAACGTTGTTGTGTAAACGGGGCCTAAGTTATAGTCTTTTGCCTAAAATATCTTTTAGTTTTAGTTGGCGAAATTTCACAACATCTTAGTCAACAAAATCTACTGTAAAAATAACTAAATATGAAGTTTAAAGGGTAGGACATTTTTTATGTTTCCTTAAATTTCTGAAGTTCTATTATCACTGTGATAAAGTTATTAACTTTTCTCATCACCAGCCTGTTTTCATAAAACATGTCATTATTTTGTCACCTCATTAGCACTTCTACAATGTCGTGTAAAATCACACCAATAGACCGTACAGTAATGTGGGCTTGTCATGATGACTCTCCTGGAGATGTCGCTCTAAGTTTGTTGTGTTTTAACTTAAAACTTAAAGAAGTGCCAACAATTAGAGGAAGAAAGCAATCACTTTGGATCTTTGTCACCTAATGCTGTGCGCTTGTTTTAAAACTCCATTCCCCTAAATGTTTCAGGTTATTTTAAATTTAAATAAAGTAGAATATGATAATGTGTATAAGGATATCATCATTCAAGACGAACTCCACTGCAGACATGCTGCTGTTTTTCTCACTGACTCATCGCCTTGAGTGTGAGGACAGTGCTGGTCGTAATAGGCTCACAGTTACATTTAGAGCATATACTGCCTCGAATCACTACGACTAGGACGTTAGGGCAAATTGTGACATCCAGACTTTGTTTGAATTTCTCCCTCTCTGTTTCCCTCAAGATGTGACGAGCTGGAGGGAAGGTGGTGGCAGGAACCTTCAGCCCTCGTCCCTGACCCTCGGCCTGCCTGCAGATCCTGAGGGAAAGATCACTGCCCTGGGTGAGAGCGGCACCCCTCCAGCCTCATCTCACCCCTCAACCGCCACCGGCACACCCCCCTCCAACGCAGTGACGGCTCAGTCTCCGGTCCTCGACCCCAAGGAGCCCTCACTGCGACCCGCCCAGCCTGTTCGCAGAACAACCGTCCCCACTGCCCTGCAGTACCAGCTCCACCACACCTCCACTGCTGTCTACCACGACATGTTACCTGCTTTTGTAAGTTATTCACTCTATAAACTCTTGCCTTTAAAATTCCTCAGAGGCCTAGAAGAGGATATGAACTGTACGGATGTTTGGCTCTTCAGTTAACATCAAATCCAGAGTGCAAGTCTTACAAGAACGAAAGATGCAGGCTGACTCTTCAGGGGGTTCCCAGAGGAGAGAGTGTCAAAACTGTCTGGCCAAAACATGGTGAATTTAGCTTTCTGCTTATCTGCTGGACTTGGCTCTGGACTTTAATTATCATTTTGATTTTCCAGTAGGGATTGCACCTAGTACCTAGCACAGTTTTTGTATCCCTTTCAGCAGGGTTCCAAGTGAGCAAAGCTGAGACAAAACATGACATGAAGACACTGCTGTCTTCTGAATGGTCGGAATTTCGCCATAAGCCAGGCATATGAAATTCCTCCTGTTGTCAGCTCTGGGATGTTATAGGACCTCTTAAACTCTTCTCTGCTTAAATAGCATGTTAATTTGCTGCTTGCAACCATTTTCAGAACAGAAATCTTATCAAACCATACTGTGTAGTTTCTTCTTCCATTTAGTGATGAAACTGTATTTTACATTCAAACAAATTGTGCTCTCTAGTGCCTCACTTTTTCTAAGTGTGTGTATGAGTATGATCCTGCATTATGAACGAATGTGCAGTGCAGGCTTTCAAATTTGCCGGGGCAGTGACAACCGCTGTGCTCCTTCTCTGATTCAGTCACACTGGCGTTGAGCGAAAAACGCGTTAAGCCTTAGTCAGTAGTACTAAGTAGTGCTCCATGTCCCCTTCAGGTGTTCATAGTTTCCGCACACTGGACAGACATGGAAGCTGGTATTGGACTTACCCCCTCTTTGAAAACACAGATTAGAAACTCTTCACTTTGGAGGACAAGCCAGACTGTTGGCAGTGGCAGTTTGACACAAATGAAGACATATTTGTCAATATGGACATTGTTTTCAGCTCATAAATTACTTCAAACACTACACATTGCCTGTAAAACTGTTAGAAAAAGCCACAAATGGGTGGGCAGCTCTATCACCTTTGCCACATGTATCCAATCACGCCCTGCATATGCCTACTTTACATGCAGTAGAAAGCCTGCAAAGTGTGCTGCTGCAATTGCAGCCATTAAGACATATTGTTGACAGAGCCCTTCTAAGTTTATTTAGATTACCTTTAAATCTGTAAATGATTGCCAAATTGTAATGCAAATGAACTGGATCTGAAAAACCAAGGTGTTACGAGCCAGGTCTGATTCACATCAGCCATCATTCATCCACATGTTTGAGAAATTCATATTTTTTGCTGATACATTGGTCGCATTAGAAGAAAAGCCGCAGTCAACTAGGTCAATAGAAATAAGGGCACTTATATGCTGCTTATGTGTTTGATTATGAGGTACCTTAATCAGAATTTTATATGGTTTTACTCTAGAGTATTAGTCATTCAGTAACAGAAGAAGATCACTTATAAAAGAAGGACACACTGAATATTATAGTGATTGCTTAGTCTAAAAGATGAGAAACATGCTTATTTCATTTTTAGAAAGCCAAATATTTTTTAAACTGATTGTTTAGTGGAATCACCTGTTCAGAAGATTTGTACTTCTAATAAGCCACAAAGCAGAGGCTTTTTTCAATTAAACCAGGGACCAGTGAATTCTAGATGAATTCACTGAAAAATCATCAAAATTATGAATGGATTCTCAAGTATTTGGACATTTATTCACCGTGTTTGATGGATTAGTAATTCTTTGCAGCTCCATCAGCCTGTTTGCTCCACACACTCAGCTTTAATGTGTCCTGGAATGGCTCTTGTCCTTCTCATGACTCATTTACTTCAGGAGATGAAACACATTTTGTATCTCTTCTTTTTTTAGATGTGTTCCAAAGAGACACGTGAAGCCCCAGGTACAGAAAATGTTCCTACCACTGTTGCAGCCCCCGCCCGATTCGACAGTAAACCCACTTTTAGACAGAGCTACGCCAAACAGGAGCTTGTCAAGTGAGTACATTTACAATTTTTTTAGCATAAGACCAAGAGGTTTGTGTCAAGTGGTATCTCAAGTTTGTCTTTTTTTTCCTTTGCAGTGGTGATGTAAAGAGAGAGAACCGCTTTGTTCGAGCCCCACCTAGACTTTCCTCTCAGCCCATCCGTCGGCCTGGTGATCGACCGCAGCGCCCGGCCATCATCAATCCAGAGGACCTGAAGGATCTGGATGAGCTTGACAATGACTGCGAGGATGGATGGGCTGGTAAGTCATTAAACTGATCTAGCTTTCTACATCTTTCTCTTTAGGTGAGCGTGTAGATATTAACTGCTTTGCAAATCAGTGATTTGGCCCCTGCGGTTACAGCTGTTTAAAAGTATGTAGGCAAATTCTTAGCACATCTATAACATTACAAAAGGAAACCAGATGCTTTGGTTTTGAGGTTTTATTTCACATATGTGCAGAAATAGCCCAAAATTTTCATTGGTTAAGCTAAGGATTTAGGCAGTTGTAAAAATCAATGCTTTCATACATGGAAGCGTTAATATTTAATTCAATTGAAGTGAATAAATGGAAAAGAAACGTAAATTAAATAACAATTTGTTGTTACCATTCTCTATCACCAAAACGGCATCAACTCAGCAAAATACACTCATGCAGTTTTTAAAGGATCTCTGCAGGCAGATTTTTTTTCGAACATCCCCTCTGTCCCTGCAATAAATCCCAGACACTCTCTTTGGTATTGAGGCTTGGGCTCTGTAGCTTGAGGAAAGTTTTAAAGGGACATGCCAACATTTTCTGTTTTCCTGTCTTGCCACACTCCTGAGTCCATGACAAGAAGATAGACACCATTCTTTTGACTGTGCGTTCAGTAACAAGGAAGAGACAGGCAGAGCTCACCCACCTCCAATTAGCTTAGCTCAAACACTGGGAGTCAATGGGTAAGCTAGCATGCCTCTGCCTACAGTCATCAGATAAACTGTTTTAGCAACTCTTAACGGTCCTGTGCGCTTGTTGTGACTTGACTTTTTATGGTGCTATGTTACGCTATGTTCTACTGTATTCGTATTATCTTCATCTTCTCCTAAACAGAAACTTTATTTTGTTGTTCTACTTTCACTTTGGTTTGGGCTACAGATGTTACATTAGAGATAAGTCAAGTTGTTTGCATTCTTAAGTGTTAATTGCCTGCAAAGTTAAGTAGGGCTCACAAACGGACGATTCAATCACAACTGCAAATCATTCTCATTGTTCACCTAAATGAGCTGTTAAAAAGACTTGACTGGTTAGCGGACATCACATCTCTAGCGCAAACTGCCGCGAATATAGTTCAACAAAACCTCTGTTTAGCAGTAGAAGAAGATAATACGGTGATAGTAGAAGATAACGCAAAGAACGAGTCACATCAAACACAGGGGGCTGCTTAGGGTTGCTGAAGAGTTTATCTCATGAGTGTAGTCAGAGGCAGGCTAACACTTCCCACTGACTCACAGTGTTTGAGCTAAGCTAACTAGCAATAGGTGGGCTTTGGCTGTCTTTTACTTGTTACTGCAAACACAGTCAAAGAATGGTGTCTGTCTCAGGAGTGAGGTAAGACCAGAAAACAAAGAAAATTTTGGTGTATCTCTTTAAGTGACTTCGGTTGTATGTTTTGAGTCATTGCTCAGCTGCAGGGTACATGTGGGGCCACTCAGACACCTCCCCGATGGTGATACATGATGGAGAAGTGTTCACTTGTTTCTAAAGCATTGAGTGAAATCTCAAACTCATTTTGCAGGGCTGCAGACCCACACCTGCAAGTAACCTCCACCATGCTTCACTGTTGTCCACACACTTTATTATTACACTGGCAAACACAAGGCCTTCTGCTGCTGCTGCTGCCAGAAATGTTTAATTTGTTTTGTTTTGTTTTGTCAGGACTCCATGAAGAAGTTGATTACAGTGAGAAGCTCAAATTCAGCGACGATGAAGAGGAACACTCCGGGGATAAAAACAAGATGTGGTGAGACTTCTGTCTTCATTGCTCATTGGGTCTTTAGTCGTGATTAGAGAGTCTCTGGTTGATCGTGCATGTTTCTCTGTAGGACTGAGTGGGAAAGGGAGAGGGAGAACTGCCAATCCTCCCTCAGCTCAGGTGAAGCGTCGTACCCCCAGGAGGGCCCCGAGGAGAGTTATTCTTACCAACATCACCACAGTGAGCCTCCAAGGAAGACCAACAGCAGATATCTCCCCACGGATAGCTCGGTAACCACACACGCACTGCAGTTTTTTATTTTCCACTTTCATCTGCCTCATAAGAGAATACTTTTTAAAGATAAACTCATTAAGATGTTATCCTCGGTTAAAATACACCTAGTTCTCTAATCACTCTGCCTGCAGCGGATAAGGCAACACTACAGAGCATATGAATAGCAGTGTGCCTTCACACGCCCTCGAGTGAAACTGTCATCGTGAATTGGGAGAGATGACCTTGCAGTAACCATAGAGATACATCTCACTCCTTTTACTCGCCAAGTCTTGGGCTTGTTGTGTGAAAAGGATGTTTAACACATAATTGGAACTAAGTTTTTCTATGGCCTGTTGCAGTGTGAAAAATGGAAGGCAACCTACAAGTGGAGTTTCACTTTTATGCTTTTTGTATTTATTGATAAAACAAGTCCTTTTTGCTTCAAGTTTTAGCAGCTGAATGAGCATGCTTGGCTTGCTGAATAATTCAGGGTATCCTGAAAGCTTTTTGAATAGCACTTTGAGGATATTTTATAATTAGGGGACCATGTTGCTGTTCATCTTCCCTTCCCTTTTGAGCATGTTCGTATAATACAAAGTTAGAAATCAGCCAATCATCAATTTTCTCAAAAGAAATCATGGATTTACCCAATGGGATGTATTCAAGGACTAGATACATTTGTTTCATGGATGTGAGATATAGGATTTTTGGCGATATCTGATATTTAAATATTTCTAACTTATTGCTGATATAGATTCTGATATTTTCTGTCATGCCACTAAGCCTTCAAGTTACTGAAATTGTCCTGCTCTTGACAGTCTGTTTGTTTAGAAAAAGCAGGAAGCAGGAATAAAACATTTTATTCTTAAATAGATTATGCTTATGATGTATACAAGTGGACATTCATAATAAAAAGGTATACCATTACGATATTGTACATTCTGACAATATTACAGCCAATATAGGCAATGTATATGGCTAACATGGATTGCAAAATGTTGTCCAATGCCAATAAAGTCTGTCTTAGATCTATACTTTTCCCCTTTTTTAATATACAGTGTGTTTCCAAAAGTGTCAGGGTTTGTTAAAGACTATTTTAGCCCCATTCACACTGCCATTTCAAGCTGAAATATTTCTTCTTCTGACTTATGTGATGCAACGTCTCCCCTCTGAATGTTGCTGGGACACAATGGGGGGAACAAGTTGACCTCACATTTGCCCCTACTTAATTGGTAGCATGGGAGCCCTAATATTGGTGAGAGGTGGACTCAGCAAGAGGAGTGATGTAAGTGAGGGTTCCTGCCTTTGTGTGTATGGGGAGCACCTGCAGTGTTAAGTGCATCCAAGCCAATTTGCACTGTAAACTGACGCAGATCAGGACTACAGTGGTTTCTTACTTAGTCTCCCTGGACTTTTAACTCTATTTTGACAAACTTCAATTACACTTTTCAATTACACACACTTCCACACATTTTTAAATATTTTTGGGGGGCTTTTCTGTGCTTTTATTGAAAGGAAAGAGAGAGAAACAGTGGATAGGCTTGTGTCGGGGGGTGAGAAAGAGTAGGGGAGGCCGGCAGAGGCAAATATATGGGTAGTGCCTGGTTGCTTACCACTCTTCCAAACCAGCATCCCACGCTTGCACACATTTGAACAAAAAGCTAAATAGGACACAGCAAATCTTCTGAAACCCACACGCAACAGCCCCTCTGAACAGAATCTCCTCCATGTCTAGGCCCAGCAGAAAAACCAAGGTGAGCCACCAGCTGACCAGGGTGATCACCAGCGCCAGGCTCAGGGCCCAGCCAGAGCCAAGTACGTG
The DNA here is from genome assembly GCA_036419115.1 of Scarus forsteni. Lineage (NCBI taxonomy): Eukaryota > Metazoa > Chordata > Actinopteri > Labriformes > Labridae > Scarus > Scarus forsteni. The sequence continues at coordinate 11,149,677 of JAZDUH010000359.1, read as the reverse complement.
TCTCCAGAGCTTTCCGAGGCTGTGGAGAGGGCCCGGAGGCGCAGGGAGGAAGAAGAGAGGCGAGTCCGCGAGGAGCGGCTGGCTGCCTGTGCTGAAAAACTGAAAAAGCTGGACGAGAAATTTGGGAAGACTGAAAGGCAGACATCGAGATCTGATGAGAGCCAGAAAGACGGAGAGGGAAAAGATGCTCCACTTTCCCCACACAGGGAGCAGAGTAAAGGCCACCATGACACCTGGCAGTACAGCACAAAGGGTAATTTACATCTACTTTTTTGTCCTACATCCAAAATGTTTAATATAAAGCTTGTCAAGGCAAAATCTAAGTGTGTTTTGTAATCATTTACCCTCTAGATGGAAGCGACTGTCCCCCAGACCACTCTCCTGGGCACAGCTATCACGATGAACCAGGCTTCTCAAACTACCGTGGCAGCGAGGACGACAGCCAGGAGCCGTCATCCCCATCTGGAGAGTACAGCGGACGCCACCCCTCCAAACCCGTGCCCCCACGCTTTCAGAAGCAGCCACAGCACCAGCAGCAGGTAAGCAGCAGCTGATGGCCCTCCTAACCTATAAACTCTTAATCCTTTGGTAATGCCTTGTGACTGCTGTGAAAGGAGACATTTTCAGGTAGCGGTAATCAACCTACAAACATAAACTGCAGGGCACCACGTGAAAGGGTTTAATCTGTTTACCTTTAATTGGATTGTCCATTGTTTATTCTCCTCAGAGCCAATGTCACCGGGTTTATAGGTTTCTTCATGTCAGCTCACATTAAACAAATTGGCTAGCATGTAATGGTTGTAAGAAAGGGACTGTAGTAAACGGAATTTTGAAGCAACTAATGCATATTATTGCTAAATCACTTTAGGTGTTATAGTGTCGTATCATTTCTCTTGTACACATAAAAATTTGGGTACACCTGAATTCCCCGTAATCTCACACAGCTGTATTAATTTGCCCACTTTCTCAGGATCAGGTGTACAAGATGCAGCACTGGCAGCAGTCAGGTCACCCTGCCTCCTCTGGCTCCAACCACAGCCAGCGGGGCTATTACCCCCCACACGTCCTTGGTTTTGATCCCCGCTGGATGATGATGCCGCCCTTCATGGACCCCCGCATGGCCCAAGGACGATCCCCTGTGGACTACTACCCAGGTGCTGTCCACTCTTCAGGTGAGCAATAAACTTATACAACTACTGCAGACCTTCAATCAAAAGTGAGGAAGAGCTTGCCTTCTTTTACATAGCATAACTTGACCAGATCAAATGTTTTCTGCAGGAATGATGAAACCCATGATGCATCAAGACCACCTGAACAGTCCCGGCTCTGATGAGGGATGCCATCCCAGCATGCACCAGGAGAGAAGAGCCCCATCTACTGAGCCTTACCCAATGTGGAACCAAGATGGCTACCCCCTGCGCAGCTTTACACCACCTTACCAGAGACAGCATGAAAGCTCAGACAGTGGGCAGCCAGATGACAGGTAAAAATGGTTAACTGGCAATTTAACGAAGATGTGCCTCACTTAAAAATATCAGAATTTCTGCATGGTTGCACAGAGTTATCCAAAACTAAGACTGCTCCATTGTGCTCTCTCTGAATGAAATTATCTCTAACTAGAAAAGCACTCAGAGAGCACAGACTCCCGCCAAGCAACTCAGTTTCTGAAGTGGCTTTTCGACAAGCCCTGTAAATGATACAATTCACCAAGCACACCAATTAGCCAGCCAAGTCTCCACAGCAGCCTAGGAAAACAGAATAAGATTTCTCATTATAAACTTCAGTGTTTTTACATGATGTCAATCAGATCCATATGAAATTCACCTTGATGATAGCGATATATCACAAAGGGTTCCCACAGGTCCTGGAAAACCTGGAAATTGATTGACCAATTTTTCCTGTCATGGAAAATGTGGGGGAAAAAAGTTTGAATTGTCCTGGCAAATTATTTAGCCTCCTTCTGCCTTGTTTAGTGTACAAAATTCACACATGAGAAATGATGTAAAAATGTACTCCGTAAGTAATGCACACTTAGCCATGAAATATGAGTAGATAAAATAATGCAAGGTATAGAAAAAGTTAAAACAATAGTGGCAAAAATTAATGTAAAAACAATAAAATGTAGGCTACTTAAACACTAAATCAACTGAATTTATTTATAAAAAACAGAGTAAATGAAGATAAAAAGATAATTATAAATCATAGTTTTAAAACCAAAAACTTTTGAAAAAGTCCTGGAAAATAATTTCTAGGAAAGAGTGGGAACCCTGTTATGTTTATGTTATCCTGTAAACTCTGAAGCAAATCCATTAAGTGATGGTAGGAATATGATATTTTGAAATATGGCCTAATGTTAACTTGAGATTTTTTGTTTTTAATTGGCGGAATTTTTTGCATCCAGACAAATATGCGGATCACCACCAAAATAAAATGGCTTCTTCCTTGGACCAAGCTACACCTCGGTTAAATTTTCATGTAAATCCATCTTCTATAATCTTGCTAACAAACATATGCTGGCGAAAACATAACCTCCCTGGTGGAGTTAATGAAGTGAGTTACAACTTAAGGATGAATCAAGGTCTTGAAATGTTTGGAGAGTCATGAAAATATGACCAAATTTTCCAGTTTAACATCAGATGTCCTGCATATACCAAGAAAAAGTCTTGGATATCTATGTGTGGATATGTCTGCCAATCCATCTTCATAGTTTTTACATCTTATCTCTCCACAGAAGTGATTTGGCTGGTTCCCAACAGGACTCCTATGAAGACCGGGCGAGCGAGTGCCTAAACCAAGATGATCTGCCTCATCATGCTTACCAGTCTCGAGGCTCGGACAGGGAACTCCGCCACCGTGACCAAGGCTTACTCACCACTGCGCAGAGCCTCTCCCAGAGTCACTCAGACAGCGATTACCCAAAACCAGACTCCAGAGACAAACACCTAAAAGATAGCCCTGACTCTCATGATGAGCTCTTGGACGGCTCGAAGGATGGCTGGAAAAGAGATGGTTCTCAGAAACCAGATGAAAGAATCGGCAGTAATCAGAGTCAGTGGTCTGAAGGTAGCTCAAGCTCGAGCAGTAGTGTCAGCCAGCCGTCTGAGACCAGCGGGCGCACATTGATCCGCAGAACTGGACCTATCAAGAAACCAGTTCTGAAGGCTCTCAAAGTAGAAGATAAAGAGAATGAGAAACCCAAGCCTGAGCCTGAGGAGAAGACTGTCCCGTACCGCCTGGAGAAGGAAGTCCTCACTAATGTTTACGACCTAAAGAAAGACAACCAGCCGCCCAGCAGCAGGCGTCCAGCTTCACCTGTTGTTGAGAAACAACCAGAGGAGAGGCGTCTGTCACCAGCCCCCATCAAAACAGAAAGGCCCCTCAGCACACACAGCACACACAGCACACACAGCGATGACTCCCCCAAGGAGAACACCTGGGACAGCGGGAAGAGCCAGTCGCCAAGAGACACCCAGGAAAACAACCGCGAGCCCCACGCACCCCGGCGCAATAACTGGATCTTCATCGACGAGGAGCAGGCCTTCAGCGCAGTCCGGGGAACAGGCAGGGGACGCAGCCGGGGCTTCAGGGAATTCAGCTCTCGAGGGGGAACCCGCGGTGGCCGAGGCGGGGACAACCTCAGAGGGGCGTATAACAACAACAACAACAGCAGTGGAGCCCAGCGGGCAGGCCGAGGCCGAGCAGCACCCAGGGAGATCGTCAAGGTGGAGGAGTTCCAGAGGGGAAAGCCCAGGAGGAGGAACGTCAGCGAGACCTTGAGTGAAGCCTCCGAGTACGAGGAGCTGCCCAAGAGGAGACGCCAGAAGGGATCTGAAAATGGAGAGGGGTACACAGACTCTGGTGAAGTGCGCAAAGCCGACAGGGACTCCTGGAGGTCAAACAAGGTCTACACAGACGAGCAGGCGAGCCAAGATTCACGAGACAAAACGAAGCCGAGGAACTTTGGAGGTCGCATGCTCCCTCCCAGACTGAACACGACAGGAAGCTACAATCGAAGCTTCGGGGGCTCCAGGGACATTCCTACGTGGAGGGGACGTGGACCCCAGTTTGGCAGCGGTGGCAGTTCCATGCAGGAAAACGGTTACGGCCCCGGAGCTGAGACCGCATACTCTCGAAGACCCCAAGTCGAAAGAGAGCCTCTCAAATACGCCCCCAAGTTTACTGGCTCCTTTATGGAAAATGGCACAGAAGATCGTGAAGGAGAATACTACTTGGACAACGACAACCCCGACAGGCAGATGTTACGGAGACGACGTCCACCCCGCCAGGACAAACCCCCGAGATTTAGACGGCTACGACAAGAACGCGAGCCCGGCTCAAACCAGTGGACAAGCGAGGAGTACATCAATGGAGACTTCGCAAACCCTTGGCCCAGCCGCTCCAAAGGCAGCGGGGAGGACAGCTGGCCCAGCGGCCACTACTCAGGAGGAAGATCCAGCCAGCACGGTCAGGCCGAGGAGTGGGAGACGGGATCAGACAACAGCGACTTCGGGGACTGGAGGGAGAAGAGAAGCGGAAGCGGAGGTGGAGGAGCACCTCAACAAGGACACGGGGACGTTCCCTCAGACTCTGGGCACAGCGAACTGGGCTCTGGTGAGAAAAGAGAGCTCTGCAAAAGGAGCTTCTCCAGTCAGAGACCTCTGGTGGAGCGGCAGAACAGGAAAGGAGAACCGTCAATGCTCGAAGCAGGCAAGATGGTGCGCACTCCTGAACCCCCAACATCCACCTCCAACAGGAGCGACAGCTGGCAGAACGGCGCAACGACTTGTAAAAGGTGAGGGGAACATCGAACAAACTTGCAACTAAGGTCAGAAAATGTTACAGTACCATCAAAATTTCCTTTCAGTAGTATCAAAACCATTAAAGCTTAAAAAACAGATCCAGGACCAGTTTTACAGTCAAGAACCAGACAGATGACTGCTTGAAAACTACTGCAAACCTGAATGAGAACTGGGTTCAGAGGGCAGAGCAGAAGTGTGGGTAAAAATACATGTTGCTCACCATCACTCAAAGAGGCAAGTTAGTAAGAAATGACACTAGAAATAGCGTTGGTTAAAAGAAGAGAGGTAAAACTATGTTGTGGTCGCAGTGTTTTGCATATGTGGCTGATGTGAAAGGAAAGGCGACAGAGTTACAGGAGCTGTTCGCAAAGGTTCCTCAGAGAAGTCGAAAGCAATTTGGCTAAGGTTGTGTTAGTTTGGACCTGCGCTTTTTGCACTGCAGGTTGACAAAAAAAGATTTCAAAGACCATTAATTATTTTATTTTACAGCTTTGGTTTCTAAATAGACATAAAGTATTGACTTTTTTATGTTTTTTTTTTAATTCAAGTTGACAATTCTGATTTCAGGACAACCTTACTCAGGACAAAGTTACCTAGTTACAAGTACCTTGGTGTTTTCAATTCTTTATATCTAGGTATGTTATTTACATGCTATAAGAATTTTCTGTATTCTGATCAGCCAAATTTGTCTAACATCACAACCCTAGCTTATGCTCTCCTACTCTGTAGCACAGATTTTTCTGAATATATTCCTGATGTGTGTTCCTTTATGAAAGGATAAGATCTTGTAAAACCATGGAACATTTTCCTGTGCCCCCTCGTCTGGGCTTTTATTTGATGTCTTAATGTCCTTTGTCTTATTCCACGTACCATCATCAGATATTCTAAAGCTTTGCCTCCTTTTCCTGTTTCCAGCAGAAGCCCAGATGAGTCAGGCCCGGTCTACAGCATCGAGCAGCAGGAGGAGAGGGAGCCCACTGAGCCCTCTGGGAAGAAACTTGACAAAGAGCTGAAGCAAGGATCTGTCAAGACTGACATAGTCGAACCTCTGTCTCAGTATGAGCTCAGCAGCTACCCAAGTGAGTCCAACATTTCTTCCGCTTTTATTTCTCTTTCAAGATAATTCTAAAGTGGAAAACATGCCTTTGTGATTTATACTGACATGACTATAAGTTTTGATGTTGGATTTCTTACCTTAGTGGAGATTATTGGTGTTGACCACATCCCTGTTTTGTAGTTGAGGGAGATTTAGGTGGACCAGTTACGACTCCAGATGGATATCAGGATGCTCTGTCTAAAAAGCAACGGCGCCCCCAAGAGGATGAGAGGAGAAGGAAGGAGCAAGTGGCAGCTGTAAGTCCATAACATTCAGGTCAGCTTATGCTGTTGTTCAAAAACTCCAGTGTATTAAACTATTTCTTTGTGTTGTAGGTACCAGTGAAGAACAGGACTATCACGTCCAAGATTCCACCACGCTTTGCCAAAAAGCAGGGAAGCATGAGCCTGGAGCAGCCAGAGGAGGCCATTTCTTCAAACAACCTGGGAACTGAAATCTGGGAGACCAACAGCTCAGGTAGCACACATGGTCATTCTTAATCCTCACAGTCTACCTTCTTAGCATTCTGTACACACCATGCCAAAACAGGAAAACAAGAACTGAGAGTGTCTGGGTTATTTCAACATGCAACACTTAATGGGAATAATATTGATGCAGGCGGCATATTAACATCAGGCTGGCTAAATAACCTGTTGATTACATGTTCCTGTTTTCCTCATTATCTTGCAGTACTATTGTGTCATTGTAGTTCTCTCGTGATCTTGTTTTTCAAGCTGCTCAGGGCCATGCTGCACAAAGCTTGAAATACACCTCAAATGACCGAAGACACGCAACGTCAATCATAGAAAGCTGCAGCGTGGACAGAATGCAATGCAGGACAACTGGAAATTCAGGGTTATGAAAAATTGTCACTTTATCAAGGGGTCATAAATGAGGTCTTATGTAATCACTAGCTAGGTTTTCATTGCAGTTTTTCACAAAATAAAAGCGATATTCCTAAAATTTCAGCAAAGTATATTTGCGCTTTGAACGTGTTTCCATTGAAGGTTGTTCTAGGCAGGAGCGTCGTAACTCTCGTGAAATATCATCCCGCGAGATTTCACTGCAGAAGGATGGATGCTAAGGCTTGTTGAACTCTTTCTCCTTCATTTCCGTTTCTGTCTCCTTATTACACTCTGCATTCCTCTGTTGTTTGCTGTCCAGTATGGCAGTTGTGTTTTTCTCAAGAATAAAGGCAAGAAAAGTCTATGTCCAAACGTACCGCACCATGTTTACTCCGAGAGAAGTGATCATGTGACCAGGTACGGAAAAAGTGTTTCCATTGCGTCTTTGCAATATAATTGAATATCGACACGTCTAAAAAAAAACACCTCATGAAAGCATAAAAACTTTTTAGCAATATTTTAGTGCTTTGTAGAAATTCAGGTGTTTCCATTACCAGTTTTTATTGCACTATTTACATTTTGCGCGTATTCAAGGGTAATGGAAACACACTTAGTGATATGTTTCTTTGAAAAGATAAAACAGTTACTGATTTATCACTGGGAATCCACAAATACAACATTTCTGAGTAAAAAAGCAACTTAAAAGTACTACACTTTTTGCTTGGATTAAAAAAATATTCTACTGGGATCTTTTTGCCTTCCATAGATAAACAAAAGTGAGCTCCCCAGCCCATTTGTCCCATAAAAATTAAATTAAAGAAAGTTTGTGTTACTTGGGGGCACCAGTGATCCCATGGAGTTTGGAGAGTTGACATATATTTGTATTTTTTTCAGCCCTTTCAGTCCAGTCTTCAGGAGGAGACTCTTGGACAAAACAAGTGTCCTACACAGGGAGCGAGCCCAACTCTGAGGTAAGACGAAGCAGTTTCTATAAAACCATCTGTAATTTAGAATTTTCCTTTTCACAAATCGACAGAAATTGACTACTTTACTTTGAGAAATCTGACTTAATGAGTGTCCTCTTTGCCCATCACCAGGACTCCGACGCAGGCCCAGAACAGACGAAAGAGCAGCACAAACCAGGTCCCATCGGAAATGAGCGCTCCCTGAAACACCGTAAAGGTTCAGAAGGCGTCGATCGTCTGGAGGGCGGCCCCATCACCCCAGTGAACGGCGTGGACCTCCACGTGGACTCCGTGCTGCCTGTGCCTCCCATTGAGTTTGGAGTCAGTGCCAAAGACTCTGATTTCAGCCTTCCTCCAGGCTCCACCCCCGTACCTGTATCCAACCCCGTCAACAAGCTGCAGGATGCCCTAACCACAAATGTGAGTGGATTCATCCGTGCATCTTTTCTTATTTAAGAGGAAAAAACACTGGGGATCCAATTATTTGATTGAAGTGTCCGCCAACAATGGTTTTATGATTCTTCATCAGTGGAAAGATTTGGTTGCTCATGTTTACATATATTTAAGTGAACCTAAAATATTTGTTCCCAAACAGACGGCTCTCAATCAGAGTATCCCCATGCTGCGATCCAACCACCTGCAACCCGGCATCAACCTCAACCCCATCTCCTTCCCCAGCGCTGACCTCACACTCAAGGTATTCAAACCACCAGCCATTAAAGAATAATCTGTTTCAGCGGGAAGATAAAGCAGGCTCAATAAATGGCCTAATTGCATTATTTATGGTTCTTCTATGGTTTGTTTCATCAGATGGAGTCAGCTAGAAAAGCATGGGAGAACTCGCAGTCCCTCCCTGAGCAGGGCTCTCCTGGCGGGGGAGCCTCAGGTGCTCAGCCTCCCTGCAGCGTCGGCTCATCCAGCGGCGTCAGTTACAGCTCATTCGGAGGAGTCTCCATGCCTCAGATGCCTGTCGCTTCAGTCGCACCTTCCATGTCCATGCAAGGTACAAATACATGATCTAACCTGTGTGAGGGTCTCCAAACTATGGCATAGGGGGCCACCGGCATGTCTAAGTGTTTAAGGGATATGGCGACTTCTTTTTCACTCCCATGTCCGTGACAAAAACATAAACACCATTCAACAAGGAAGAGACAGGCAGAGCTTGCCCACAGCTAATTAGCTTAGCTCAAACACTGGGAGTCAGTGGGTTGTGCTAGCCTACCTCTACCTGCAGTCTCAGATAAGCTTTTCAGCAACTCTTAATGGTCCTGTGTGTTTGTTTTGACTCACCTTTTTTACCCCGTTATGTTACGTTATCTATTTTTCGACAAGGATTAGCCCTTAATGTAGTTTTCCAAAGAAATACATACCTGTTCTGACTTTTCCACCACCTCAGCTCCCAAAAAATATAGTTCTTCCTCTGTATAATATGGTTCAAATAAGTAAGGCTGTGGCTGTTGTCCTCTCTTATAAAGTTGGCAATAATCCTTAGTACCAATCTTTTTGTTCTTGTAAACATAGACTTTGTTTTACTGACATACTCACAAGCATGTCCAGGTTGGTTTGTGCGTGCGCCCTGCTGTTTGGTTTCATATGTATTTCTTTTGAGATTATATAAGTGATGATCTTCGTCTAAAAATAGATCATGTAAAATAATGCTGTAAAAAATAAGTCAAGACAAGCACACAGGACTGTTTATAGAGTTGCTGAAGAGAATCTGATGACTGTACGCAGAGGCAGGCTAATGCTACCCATTGACTCCCAGTGTTTGAGCTAAGCTAATTAGCAGTGGGCCAGCTCTGCCCATCCGTATCTTGTTACAGCACACAGTGGAAAGAATGGTGTTTATCTGCTTGTCATTTACTCAGGAGGTAGCCAAGACATGAAAAGAATAAAAAGTTGGCGTATCCTTTTAAAGAAATTTTGGCACACTGTGAATCTTAAGGCTTGCACTGATGGATGAAGACAGACTGATAACATCTTCAACAGCAGCATGAACTGCCCTCATTTGCCTCTCTGTCTCCATCACCAGCTCTTCTACAAGGATTGGTGGTTGTTTTTGTTTTGAGATGGGTTTTTTTATCTGTTTTACAAATGAGTGTACTGAAGGTTGGTGGATCAAAGTGGCCCTGTCAGCCTTTACTTTTTAGCATGTGGCCCCCAATAAAAAGAGAGACACCCCCAATCTAAAGAGTTCCAGATGACCTCTCATCACTCAAGAACAGTTAAGCTTAAGACTGTTTGTTGTGGTTCCTTCCTTAGGTAATCATATTCCCCCGTTGTACCTGGACGGTCACGTCTTTCCCAGCCAGCCTCGCCTTGTCCCTCCCACGATGACCCAACAGCAGACATATCAGCAGGTTATGAAACAAGGACACTTAGACAATTACCGGTTTGATTGTACATTAGGAGTATACTGATGATGTTTGATGTGTTCCTCCCGTCAGGCTGCTGCAGCCCAGCAGATCCCCATCTCCTTACACACCCAGGCTCAGTTGGGCCTTCGTGGAGGTTTGCCTGTCTCTCAGTCCCAGGAGATGTTCAACTCCATCCCCCCATTCAGGTACTGCTTTCTTAAAGTCCTGTAATTATTTCTCTCTATTATTAATGATGGATGTTCAGAATAATTTTTTATTACTTCTGCCGGTAGGTGATGTTATTGCCGGCATCTGTTTTTTTTTTGTTTGTTTGTTTTTTTAGTTTGTGTGTTTGTTAGTTAGTTGTTGTTTTTTTTGTTCCTCTGTTAGCAAGATAACTCAAAAAGTTGTGGGTGGGGGCAGACATTAGCTCAGTTGGTAGAGCGTCCGCCCCATGTACGGGGGCTGCCAACCCCCAGCAGCGGCTGTAGGTTCGAATCCCGGCCTCAGCCCTGTGCTGCATGTCATCCCCCACTCTTCACCTGCTTTCCTGTCACAACTTCAGCTGTCCTATCAAGTAAAGGCCATAAAAAGCCCAAAAAAATAACTTAAAAAAAAAAAAAAAGTTGTGGGTGGATTTTGATGACATTTTCAGGAAATGTCCGGATTGAGACAAGAAGCCAATAGATATCATTATGAATCAAATTGCTAATGGTATGTTTTCAATCTCTAGGAGTCTAAATATTTAGATGAAATAAGGGTAGGACTAATATTTATGGTTTTCTAGTAAGTATGTGATAAATGCAAGGAATTTGACTCTGGCAGTTGTCATCTCTAGTACAAAGAAAGTAAATTCAAAGTAACTCGACAAATTAAAATGAAAATAGATGGTAATAAATGCAGCATATACACAAAATGTCATCAGGAACATATTGAGACATTCTGGAATATTTACAGCTGTTATAGGGAAAGTGAAGTCAGTCATAACAAATGTCAGCTCAAGACACTTTACAAAAGAGTAGGTCAATGCCAAGCTTTTTTTCTCACTACATTTTTATTTAATATTATTCCTCTCAACTCATGACCCTCTCCGTCCCTCCACACTCAGGTCCCAGGTCTACATGCACCCCAACCTGTCCCAGCCCAGTCCCATGCTGCTGTCTGGCGGAGCCCCCCTCAAAGGGCCCTACTCGGCTTTCCCCGGCATGCAGCCCTCAGACATGGTCAAGCAGCAGTCGGGCTCACACTACCAGCCCATGAACGGCAGCCAGCAGCTGGTCTATGACAGCCAGATGAACCAGGGGCCGGGGATGGGCTCCTCCCAGCTCATGGACTCTCAGCTCATACAGGTCAGTGGGTTATGGATTCTCTCCAGTCAGGATCATCTTTTTCTCTCTGTGGGCCAAGAATAAACATCACAACCATTTAACTTTATATTAATGATTTGTAGATTGTAGAGGGACTGATGTTACTCGAGTGACTGCACTATAAAGCCTTCAAGCAAAATCACACGATCATCAGCCTGTATTAATGCACAACAATCACTTTTCCCCTCCAGGTGACCATGCCTCTCCCCGGCTCTCAGCTGCGTTACGGCTCCGCTCAGCAGCACCTCATCCTCCCTCAGTCCATCCAGCTGCAGCAGGGACAGAACCTGTCTGTTGGTGCTCCACGCAGAATGATGCCGCCCGGCTCCCAGCCCGCTGTCATGACCGGCAGCCGAGAGGTGGGCAACACTCACCCTGCTGAAAAAGTGTTGATCATAGTCTACAAACAGATTTGAGTCTCTGTGTAGCATATTTGCCATTTCTCTCAACCTCAGATCAAACGTGTGCATGTCAAAGGTATTATTAATGCCATGTTCCTTAAAGAAAAATAAAATGAGTAACTCATATTGACAGTGCGATTTTCCTTTCACCCTCTACGCAGGGCTCACAGATGGAAATGAAAGGATTCCAGTTCTCTGAGAAGCCCAGTCACTCTCCAGGCATTTCTGCAGGCTCCTACAGGTGAGTGGGATTGAGCAGAGGTCACTGCCAAGAAAACTTTGTGCTGCATTTCACTGTTGAGAAGCAAATGTTTGATAAAATCTCCTAAAAATGATCCTTTCTCTCATTTTCAGACCTGGTTCTGCCAGCCCCAGTGGGAAGCCCTCCGGTCCTGGGGGACCCGTAGGTCCTCTGCCAACACATTTTACTCAACAGGTAATTTGTTTATCAAGTGTTGCTGTAACGATGTTTTAAATGGACAAGAGTTAGTTAAAGTACTTTCATCCCTCAGATAATATTGTCTTCATTACCTCTGCCAGGAGGTTGTGTCATTGCCAGTGTCTTTTTTTTTGGTTAGAGTGTTTGTTGGTTTGTTTGTTTCTCTGTTAGCAAGATAACTCAGAAGGTTAAGGATTGATTTTGATGAAGTTTTCAGGAAATGTCCAGATTGGGACAAGGAACAAATGATAAAATTTTGGGAGTGATCCAGATCACAGTCTGGAATCCGCCATGACGAAAAATGGGATTTTCGTGAATAACTACTGAACTAAAGTAGATATCATTATGAATCCAAACGCTAATGGTTTGTTTTCATGGTCAAGGAATCTAAATACTTGAGGCCCTTTTCCACGAGCACACCTTGGCCCTTCTCTACTCTATTTGCAGCGTGTTTCCACTGGCCCGGTACCTCCTAAAGCAAGCTAGTTTTAGTACCTACTCCGCTCTGGTTCTAAGCGAGCTGAGTCGATACTAAAAGATGACGTCACCGACTGCCAGCTACTGATTGGTCAGACAATGTCGTCATCGATGAGTCATGAGCGCGACGACCTAGCATGCTAGCAATACCTACCATTAGCTTATCCTTATACGTCTTTTCTTTGCAGCTGGATTGCTCTTGTCCTCGGCTTCATTCTGTTGTGTAGCTTCCAAAACTCTCCTGTGCTTCTCAAGAGGCATTTCTTCTTGCCACCTGCAGCCTTCTACTGCTTTCCTTTTTTACTCGGTTTGTGGCAAAGCCACAGATTGTTGTGTCACACTCAAAATGACGTCACCGCTCAGCTGTTTAAAGCGACACTACACGCCGTTGGGCAGGCGACTGGGGCTAATGGAAAAGCAGCACAAGGCGAGTAGAGTAGAGCCGAGTAGAGTAGAGTAGGGCTAATGGAAAAGGGCCATTAGATGAAGTAAAGGTAGGACTAATATTTATGGTGAAAATCCCAATAAGGTTGAGGACTGTGGCGCTGGCGGAGGTCTGTGCTCTCCGACTGCTTTTCTATTTACACCTTCAGTTTGCAGCCATGCTGTGGGATACCGAGCGAAGACCTTTGAATAACGTAAAAACTCCTCCTAATGTTATCATTCTAATTGTATTTTCTTTATTCCACCCTCCTTATCTGTCCCTCACTCCTCCCCAACTGCTCCTCCTCCCCCACCACCCACAGGTCCCCCCCGCTCAGGGCAGCATGGTGATGCACATGCGCCCCCCCACCACTGGCCCTTTCCCCAACCCCATCCAGAGACCCATCATGCAGGTCAACAAGCCTGTCATCATCCGTTCCCCCCCTTACCCCAATCCCGGCCGAGACCCTCCCCACTCCACCCCTCCCTCTGCCCCTGAGCCCCCCGTCAAAGGGCCAGAGGATGGCATGAAGGTGAGCCACCCACTGTAAATATAGGTAATTTGATTTTATCCTTTTTCTTTTTCTTCTTTTAACTAAAATCAGTGTGTGAATGCTCTAGTACTTGAATTTCACTGCAGTAACTTTGGTAATCATGTCTAACTATGAAATAATATTTAACATTAGGTTGACTTAATGTAAGCATTGAATATTTTAACACTTATAGTTTTGTAGTATTATGTCTATTAATCACATTTGTACGAGTCTATGGTCTGCTAGCATTTAACTTTTCCATAGTGACAGTTGTTACTTTTGTGTGTCTGACTATTAGAAGGTGTGTGTGAAACATGTTATTTTTGGATGATTTAAAGCTGATGAATTTCATTTCAAGTGATCATTGCTATTAGAATGGGAGTTTTATGTCTACAGTCACAGGAGTCACATATGAGAGCAAATATTTCAATAATTTACATTTTAGGCTATATTGATGACACAATGTTACAATATGGTAAAAAAGGACATGTCCCTTTTTTGTTCAAGAAAAAAGTATCTTATCTGCATTTAAGTACTTTCTTTTTCAAATATGAAAAGTTGTTTTGAGTCCTGGAGACCATGTTTGTGTTGATGTAGCATTAATTGTAAGAAAAACAAGACAAAAGTGGAAGTAAACAGGCTAAATTAGCTAAATGTCTTTAATTCTTTTGGCAGTTTTTGCTCTGGGGATGCACGACAATACTGGATCAAACCTGGAATCAGACCATATAAAAATCTTGGCCGATATTTTGACCATACAAATTAATCATAAATATCTCTTAAATTGTCTGCAGTATCTTCAAATCTACAGTATATCATTATGTTTTATCTCGTCACTCGATGTTCACTCTTATATATCAAAAGTATTTATTGAAGAAATAATATATTTTTCTTGCTTCAGGTCTGTTTCTAACACAAACAGAGAGTAACCATAAAAGGATTGGGCAATTTTAGTAAAGTTAGCTTTAGAAATATCAGAAAAGTGCCAATATTGTGCATCCCTAGTTTTACCCTAAAGGCTTTTGGTGGCACCAGTGACTGGCTAGTGTCCATACCTGTCTATCTTCCCTCAGGGGGAGAATTAGCTTGTTTCCTTACTGGTAGTGGTCCGGTCTGCTAGAGCCTTATGCTGCGTTCACACCGCAAGCGATCCAGCTACCAAAATCGCGTTGCCCACTGACGTAGCGTCGCACGACCATAAATACCTCATTTTGGTCTCCGTTGCCGTCGGCCGTCGCTCGGTGACGGCACATCCGCTCGAGTTTCTCTGCGATCATATCATATATCATATAATAGGATGTATAAGTGGACATTATTCCGGCTGAATCCTTTTCATTCACTTATCAACCACAAAACACTGCAGCTGATGCCCTGCAGCAGCATTATCTGTGAGTTTACCGCGGTCCGTCTAGGAGGAACTAATGTCCTCACTGACTAATGTTTCCCACACGGACATGGATTGTTACTCTGTAGTCCGTACGGGTACCGTCACACACGCACACAGCGCTGATTGGCTGTGTCCTCACGGCGACACACGACATCGTCTGAAAAGATCAACTTTTTTTTTTACTTTGACATCGCGCAACAAGCTATGTGGTAATGTGAAAAGCGGCTGTTGCATCACAGGAGGGTTAGCCCCGCCCCATCGCGGCTGAACATCGACTTTGCATGGAGAGTGATCGCCGAGGTAGTACAAGTAGCGTGCGGTGTGTAAGCACCTTTAGACCTCGAGAAATCTCAGCTCAAAAAAACCCAGAATGTCCCTTTAATGTTTCTGAAGTTTTGTTGGGTTTGCTGTCAGAATCCAATCCTCCACAATCCAACTTAGCATGTCTCCATTAACTGTGTTTGGAGAGCAGAGACAGGAATTGATTTAAACAAAGTTAGAAGAGAACAAAGTTTTTATTTGTCAAATGTGAATTAAGCAGATTTTCTTTATTTTATGAAACCTTAAAGGTTTTTGAGACTGAAAGTAAATTAAAAAAAATATCCCAGAACTGCTGTTGTATTTGTTTTCATGTGGGTTACTGTATGAATTTAACAGCACTTTTTAATTTAGATTCAGTTTTAGTCTTTGGCTGAAATATCTTTAATTTAGTCATCTAAATTGATTTAATATGAGTCGAGTTTTAGTTGACGAAATTTCACAATATTTTAGTCGACTAAAATATGATTTTTTTAAATGTTTTCTTGAATTTCTGAAGTCATGTTGTAGACTTAGATCCTGCCATTATGAAGCTAAGGCAGCTGTGATTGGATGTCCCTCTTAACTCTTCAAAAAAACCAAAGTAACTGTGATTCCTAACCTGCTCTACTTTCTCCATGACAAAATTAGGTCTGATTGGATTAAGTCTCTGACAAATGTTTTAGTCTAGTTTTTATTAGTTGACAAAAATTACTGTTGACTTAGTTCTTGTCCATGTGCACTTGTTTTTTTTTCTAGTTATAGTCTAGTTTTAGTCGGGGGAAAAATTGTTGACAAAAATACAACAAAATTAACACTGGTGGGAAAAACATTAATCAGCTAAGTAGCTGTTAAAATAGTGCTGACCCTTACTCACTGAGACATTACCTCGTGAGTCACTTTGTTTTTGTTGTTTTTGTTGTTTTTCTAAGCATCAGCTTTGGATCATCCAGACAAGCACTCCTGACTGTATTTGAATGTTTGTGCCACGCTCTGCTGCTGGACGTGTAAAGTCCTCTTCCTTTTTCCTCCGTGCAGAATAAAACCCTGCGAGACGTGCGCAAGGCAGTGGGTGAGATCAAGACGCCGCCGGGGGGCATGACCAGCAAACTCCAGGAGCCCCTGCCCTCCACCGGGCAAGCCAAACCAGCACGCACTGGAGCCATCAAACCCCAGGCTGTCAAAGTAGAGGAGGGCAAGGCATAACAATGGACCTTAAAAATCCTCATCACCACCCAGCCTGCCGACACGACGCCCCCCTGACCTACAGCGGCGAGGCGGGCAGGGGGGCAAGCAGACAACATAATGAATTACTCCTCCGGAACTGACAGAACTGGACACTATTACTTCACACCACGTATAGAGATATATAAATATATATAAATATATACATAGACACAAACAGTCTTTTAAGCAGATCTCTTCAAGGTCCTCTTTAATTTATTATTAGTCACTTTTAAGGGGAGATTGGTAAAGAGACAAAATATCTGTTTTTTCTTTCTCTTTTGTTTCTCTTTGAGGTGGGGATAAAGTGGCCAACACAGACCGATGATTCATTCTCACACATTTTTGCCAAACTGTATTTACTCCCTCTTTATGGACTGAAGCCCTTACAGCCAGGCAGACCAGACGATCTGTTTGATACTTTTAATCAAATTGAAAAACACAGCGGGGCACTTGTCATTTTTCATTGGCATTTTTACCGTTAATAAAACGACCCAAGTCACCTCCTCTTGCTTAAGGACTTCTTTTATTAACCCTCAAAAAAACGAAAAAAAAAATCAAATTTGTGGACATCGTTGCATGTCAGCGTGGTGAACAAGCATCACCTCTCAGCCCATGATCTGTGGCTTCGATTGGTAGAAAACTTCTTCGTTCTTTGCTTTCACATCCTGTCGCTCGCTCTCTCTCTCCTCTGTGTGTAAATTGAAACATTGAGAAAAAAAAACAAAAAAAGAACGGTGGACATTTTTACCAAAATCATGTTGCTTCCACGGAAAACTCCACAGCGTGTGCATGAGACCCTGCTGAACGTGTGTTAAAGTTGGCGGCGACATTCTTCACAAAAAGACTGCACCTGAACTCCGCCTTCGCCGTGCTGCCATCGACTGCCTGGATCTTTCGAAACTGGCGATTTTTTTTCTTCTCTTTTTTTGGGCTCATTGTGAAGTTACATATAAGGGGGGAGGGGCTTCATTTAAAGACTCCACCCCCTACAAACTAGCTGATTGAAATGTTTGCTTTCTTATCGCTTTGTTTGGGTTGTAATTAATCAAACTGTCTGTTGATGAACGTGATGTAAGTGATGATTTTTACGCCCCTCAGCCTGGAGAAGTGAGGGGCTATTTTTTTGCTTTTTTCCTTTTTATGGCTCTTAAAGACTTTACTCAGTTACAACCCCACTTTACAGCACAAGTGGGGGGGAACGTAAAACAACCATTTTGATTTTCTGGTCTCTAAGGTGGCACTAGCAATAAATGCAGCCTAACAATAATCACAGTCAGGGTCCAATAACTCCTCTTTTTGTTACTAATAATCACAACCTGTTGGGCGTTTTGCTTGCTGCATTAAAATCCGCTTGAGCTTCTTTTTTTTGTGAGCACTGCAGTTCCAGTGGACTACGAAGGACTTTTTAAAGTGTTTGTTCTATTTGAAAAAATGTGAAGCTGTTGGAATTCTCATTTATTTTGTTTATTTGTTCTTTTTTTTTTTTTTTTTTTGTAACGGACACTTGTTTTTGAAGCTCACGATGCCAACATCATACCTGGTTAATGTTACTGCTTACCATCCAGCTCCATGACACTACAAAGATGTTGCGATTTCTCTCTTTACGACAGTGTTTCACTGGTATATATGTATATGCATACTTAACTGTACAGTCGGTCGAGCCTTGTCAGCGAGGGGAGGCTTAATAAACCCACATTTCATTTTAGATATTGTGGCACTATAAAGGATTTAATGTTGAAAAAAAAGGTCACTGTGTTCTCAGAATGGACTGCTTTCACTTGTTGATAGGTTTATTGGGCTTGGAGTGTAGTTTTCTTTTCCCTTAATGCAAAAGATCTTGATGCTTCATCATTGTACCTGCACCAAAATGATGCCCTGACTTTTTTTTTGTACTTTTAAAATGCTTTTTTTTTTTTTTTTTCGTCAGAGGACCAGTGCTTTCTACAGCTGATCCAGCGGTTCTATTTATCCTACCTGAACTTTATCCTTTCAGATATTTGGTCATTACTTTCCCTTGTTAAAAAAAAGAGCTTATTGAAAGAAAAAGAAATAAAGCAGTTGTGATTTCTTAAATGTACCGTTGATTCTGTATTCTCACTTTGTCATATTAAAGAGGTCATATTATGCATTTTTCAGCTTTATATGGCCTTCAGTGGGTTTTACGTGTCTCATCTGTGACATCTGGACTTTAACCAGAAGCTGTTTGAAAAAGCGTCCAAGTTTTATAAATAACTAGAAAGCACTCGGAGAGCGTAGACCTCCGCCAGTGCCACAGTCCTCAGCCATAAATATTAGTCCTACCTTTATTTCATCTAAATATTTAGATTCCTTGACCATGAAAACACACCATTAGCAACTGGATTCATAATGGTATCTATTTTTGTTCAGTAGTTATTCACAGAAATTACATTTTTCGCCATGGCGGCCAGACGCTGATCCCAATCAACACCAAAATCGAATCAGTTCTTCCTTTTCCCATGCTGAACATTTCCTGAAAATTTCATCCAAATCCATCCATTACTTTTTGAGTTATTTTGTTCACACACAGATGGACGGACAGACAAACTCTCCTGAAAACATAACCTCCTTGGCAGAGGTAATGATGGACATAATCAGTGCTGTGTGCTCTGTTTGGAAGCCGCTATGTTTCCAAGTGAGTAAACGTCACTGCTCCTTTACATCAAGACGAAGCATGTGCAGACAGAACCCAACCTGACAGCTTTACGATTCACCTTTTACACGACAGGATTTTACTTTTAATTGATTTGGGAAAATGAATATACTACCCCTGTGTAACCGAATGAAATTCCATTTGGATTTGGCCTGGTTATTCCAATTAAGGTGTTTATATGGAGCATTTTTATTCGGTTTAGGCTTCTAACCCAATTCTAACCGAAATATTAGGCTCCATGTAAACATGGCTTATGTTTAGAGTAGAAATTAAATAAAAACAAGACGGGTGAAGTAAAAACATGCAGATATGAACAAGAAGTCTCCCCCAAAAGATTAAAAAAAACATGTCAAACTAGAAAAGCACTCGGAGAACGCAGACCTCTGCCAGCGCCACAGTCCTTAGCCATATTGTGATTTTCACCATAAACATTAGTCCTACCTTTATTTCATGTAAATATTTAGATTCCTTGACCATGAAAACATACCATTGGCAATTAGATTCGTCAAGATATCTATTTTAGTTCAGTAGTTAGTCACAGAAATCACATTTTCCGCCATGGCGGCCAGACGCTGATTCGGATCAACACCAAAATTGAATCAGTTCTTCCTTTTCCCATGCTGAACATTTCCTGAAAATTTCATCAAGATGTATCCATGTATAACTTTGAGTTACTTTGTTCACAGACGGACAAACAAACTCTCCCGAAAACATAACCTCCTTGGTGGAGGTAATTAGGGGTGCTGGTTTGGTGAAGTGGTTAGCAACCATGCACGTCCCATGTACAAACTTCTGCCGGTCTGGGTTTGAATCTCGCCTGTGACCAGTTTGCAGAGTGTCTTCCCCTACTCTCTAACCCCCTTTCACAAGACTATCCACTGTCTCCTATCAATAAAGGCACAAAATGCCCAAAAATAAGTAAAAAAAAAACATATCAAAAAACATGTACTCATATAAACCTGCATTTATAAACATCAACACATAAACAGTGACAAGTTAAATGTAGCTTTTCATAAGTCTGGTTTTTCCAGGTGGGAATATAAAGAATGCCAAAGGTGTTGGAAAAGGTGACCCTGGTTATGTTTGTGTACTTTTTCAAAAAGAAGGAATTGAGATATTTGAGTCAAGAACATGCTGAATGTTGGTGGGGATTCATTTTCCAAAGGAGGAGTATACTTTTTTTTTTTTTTAAGCATAGTATGTTATCAGAATCATTTTTTAGAATTTTAATAGGGTATTAAAGTGATTAAGAATCCCTGAAAAAGTGTGAGAGTAAATAAAAAATCTCAAACTATCAGAAAAGGTCGATCTAAAACAGCTAATTTATAGTTTGGATAATTTGTCAGGATGAAGTGGTAGGGCTGGGCAATATATCTTTAAATTGATTCATTCTGTTTTCTACAGAAGATTAAAAAATTTACACATTTAGATTTTTTTTCTTGCCTTAGTCCAATTCTGAGTTGTAGCACTGTTTGAAAGAATTTAAATGTTGGACAGTGGCAGGCCCTGTGAGGTTTTGCACAAGCACTTTTACAGGCTTATATTTGTTTTTTTTCTAAATGGGGTATTGTACTGATCAGAGAGCCCCATGTTAACACACTGTGAAAATACCTCAGCTCTTAGTGTTCATATAGACAAACCTGCTTATGCTTGAACTACATAATCAACATTTTATGGCACTCCCTTAACTTTATGAGGGAAATTTTGTTTTGTTTTGTAATATATTTTGGCAACATAAACGCAAAACTTGATTTATGTAATTTTTGTGTCTCTTACGTTATTTTTATGAAGGAACAAATTGATTAAAATCATAAAATGAGTGTTACGGAAAAAATATGAGATTTTATTTTTTGGCCATATCTTCCAGCCCTACAATGTGGGTATGGATGTTATTTCTTTGACAAAAGACACTGAGTGGGCCAATTAGTATTGTCGTTTTGTCTGAAGTGGGAACGAAGCACTGTTTGTTTGTTTGTTTGTTTTTCATTTACCGAGTTATTGGTTACATCATAATTGATCGTGTAAACCTGCCCTCAAACATGTCACTGTTTACACAAAAAAGTGCGAAGATCAGTCTTCAGATTTCTACATCGTTGAAAGTATGTTTATATTTTCATAAATATCTTCTGAAGGAAGTTCTTGTTGGTTTGTGTCACCAGAGATTTAAATTTTATTTATGTATCTTTGTCCCTTTCCAGTCACTGTAGTTGAAAGAATATTTCTGCATTTTTCTAAATAATAAAATAATATAAAAACCAAAAGTGCTGAAAGCAAAAACCTCCGCCGAGGCTATCTGGCAAAGGTAAAAAAAAAAAAAAATCCTACACTGAGTTCCTTGAGCCACATCTGGCTATCTGTTAATAACTTTTTGGGTTATCATGCAAACAGAAAGTGATGAGGGTAAGTAAATGAACTAATTTGAGCAGATATTTTAGAGTTAATATTGAAATGAGGAAAAGCAAACATGATTGTTGAAATGTCTTCTTGAGTGTCTTAAATGATGAAAAGTCAAGCCTCATCTGAAAAATTCAATACAAAAGAAACATTTTAACTTCTTGCAAAGTTTTTCCATCCGTACATATCGATACCACTTCTCCCTTTTTGGAGATCACAGGGCTGGGGTCTATGGTCACATAGACAACATTCACGCTCACACTCATCCCTAAGAGCAACAAGGAGTCACCAGTCAACCTCATGAGCATGTTTTCGGTCTGAAGGGGGAAGCTGGAGTGCCCAGAGGGAACACATGCATGCACTGGGAGAATGTACTTACTACAGAAAGGCCCTCACCAACACAGGGATCAAATCTCCTGCCGCCCTGGTGAAGCACATATCAAAAAATATTTTAAATGTCACCTGGTCCTGTTACTGGTTTATGATGACCCATTTTTAATATATTATAAAAAATATATAAAAACAATTGGCCAATTTCTGAAGAGTTTTGATTTCCAAAATGTCCCCCTATTCTATGATGACCCAAAAGCAATTTCCCTAACATGATTTGAACTAAAATGATAGTTCAATATTACTACACTAAAATTACCGTAATACTACTGTATTAGCGCACCTGTAAAAAGGGGGTCTTGTTGACGTCAGAAGGATCAAATTCCTGAGATTGTTGCTGCACAAAGGAGCCTGTCTGGACCAGGTCTGGACGAGGAAAAGTTTCTTCAGAGTGGGGAGGTCGTGTTTTCGCTCCCGAGTCAATTGGCATTTATTCTTTAGGCGAATCATCACCAAAAAAGGTTTGTCCACTTTTGTTAGAAACTTTGTTTTCCATCTTGAAAAGACCTATCTCAATGTCTTTGGTTGATGTGATGTTTACCCGCGGACAGTGTTCGACTATCTAAATCTTCAGAGGCTCCAGAGTCGCTATGTTTGCTCTTGAGTTTGTAGTTTAACAATATAACGATGGTTTTTCAACTTGTCTTCTATTTCGGAGAAGAAAACCGTCCTCTGGCTGGGGCCCCTGTTATAATCAAACTTGTGACCGTGTTACATGGTGACTTTCGCCCGAACACGGCAGCGCCTGTCGTAGTTACAGGAGATGTTTAAAGCATTGTTTACCGCTTTTGTTATCCATTAGAGTATCTAACTCACAGTGAATTATGACTGATAACAATTAATTATTATTACAGACAGTTGTTAAGACTGCTGCTTGTGTTAAACTGCTGTTGTCACGACGACAACCACAGACTCACTCGACCGGAAGTCACCAGCAAATACAAACTAAACATGCTAGGAAGTAAGTTCATCCATGTCAAGTTTTAACATGGAAAATATTGTACTATTCTCTTAAAATGGCATTACGTCAACTGCATAACCTGCTTAAACTGGACTTATCAGGGCAGTTTCGTAATAGTGTCGCTATGCCATCTTTTTGTTGTGTATTAGTGTCAACTGTAATGATACAATACAAAGGAAGCATTTGACCTTGCAAATCCAGAAGAAATAAATGCAAAGAGACGTAATGATGCGAGATGAAGGAAAGAAAGATGTGTCAAATAATAAATAAAGATCCTGTGAAGTCTACAGAGGCTTTTTGTCTTACCACGTTTTACATTGTATTGTTGGATTGTTAATTAAGTATACCTCACCTTTAACTGTGATTTCAGGATCATTGTAGTGCATCATGTGTAACCTAAGACCATATTATTGCACTTTTTAACCATTATTTGTCGTTGTTAAATAAGATATTGATTCACCAATATATAGCAATATATTTTGGTGCAACACTGTATCGACAGTTTTAGTACAATACTGTGATATTTCATTATAAAAAAATTCACCAAACAATCAGTCCAATGAATTGTATTTGCGAAACACTTTTCATTCATATTTTTAAAAGAAAACTCAAGACCTACCTTTTTAATCTTGCTTTTAGCTGATTGTATTTATTATTATTTTAAGTTATATTTGAACTTATTTGAACCCTTTTATTCTGTTTTATTTCTACATTTCAGTTCAGATTTTTTATTTGGAATTTTATTCTTTGTTAAATGCTTTTCCTTTTATTATCCTATTTTAGCTGATTTTATTATGCACCTGATGTTTCTCAGGTTTCTCATTTTACCATATCATTTATCTAACTTTTATTTTATATTGTTTTATTACTTTATTTATTTACAAATTTACTTATCTTACCCTTGAGTATTTTTTGAGTATTTTTAACTATCATTTTAGTTTTATCTCCTGTGTTTCCTGATTTTAAATTCAAGATAGCGTTTCCTCAGTCCTCTAATTTTGTTTTCTGTCAGAATTTCCTTTTTCTGTCTTTGTGTGTTTGAGTAAGTGAGTGTGTATATTGAATGTGGTTTGGGGGAGGGCAGATTTTGGGGTTTATATTTTCATTTTATGCAATTTTCTGCTTTTTATTTCACTTATTGTTATTTCATTTTATCTTTTTTTCCCATGTAAAGCACTTTGTATTACAAAGTCCTGTATGAAAAGTGCTGTACAAATAAAGTTTGATTGATTGATTTTCAAACTACATGTAACACAAAGTGCTTGGCAGAAACAGAAAACAAAGAAAAACAAATAATATGTGCAAACTTAAATAACACAAATACGGACAAATAAACCCATACTTCACAAAAACCAAGCAAAAAGAGCCGTATCAAAGACCTCAATTTAGCAGCACTGTGAACGTGAGGAACTGCAGAAAAACTTCATGATTAAATAATTAAAAACACTGGAGTTAATGTGGAAAAAACACTAAAGTTTTACTTTCAATAACTGTAAAGAAAATTAAAATAAACTGCAGAATGAAAAAAGTAGTAATAAAATGAGTCATAAAAGTAGTAAATACACAATTAAGGAATTAAAAGAATAGAGAAGATTGAACGATTATGCTTATCCATCCACCTCTTTAGAGATTCTCTTATCCATTCCTGCTGTAGGCCTACAGGGGGTTTTCAGTAGCAACAATGTCAAACACATGGCACTCCTGATAATCAAAAATTAACTCTTCTGTAAGTCTTTGGTATCTCCAATCAATGAAAGTTGTACAATAAGTGTCTTCTGCCCAAAAGTAATCCACAATTTTAAGCACTTCTGTCTGCTGTCTGCCAAGATTTTGAATTCTTTGTTAGCACGACTGCCTCTGAAGAGACTGTGACAACCTTCATTTGTAAAGTATGCAGAACAAAGTTGGAGGAATTAAATGCAAAAAGACAGATCTTTTCTTTGAGGGAGTTGTCATTAATTCTCAACTGGAATTGGTTTTCATCTCCCATCTCGGTTAAAAATACAAGGTTATCCATTCCAGGTTAACAAGGACAGTAAATGGTTTGATTTCTAGGATTGTTCTCTTTTGATTTAAGTGTTGTGAAACATGGACAGTAAAAAACTGAATCAAGTTTTCTGTTCTGCAGCCTGATGAGTCTGTTGAAGGGAATTTCCTCTTAAGACAAAACAAGGTTTCTGTCTCCCTCTGGTGGCTTTAGATGTTCTTGTGTAAAATAACAAATCCTCTCTTTATGAACACTTTTCCTCTACATTTAAGCATGATGATATTTGTTTCCAGGATGGCTACAAAGGCCGGCGTCAGACCCGATGAAGGCCTGATGATGATGCAGGAGCTGGACGACAGACTGAAAGAGCACGTCGACAAACTGGAGCACGTTCGCCTCGCTGCAGTTGAACTGAGGGACAACTTGTCTGGGGTACTTTTAGAAAGCAATAAATCCTCATGTTGCATGAAATGCTAAACCAAAACCAGTTTCCCTGACCTCTCCTCTGCCTTTTGGCTTTTACAGAGTAACGGTGATCTAAGCCAGTCCATCTCGGACCATCTGGAATGGTTGAATCACTTGTCAGAGCGAGTGGAGACTCTGCACGTGAACACCACAGTTTTTGTTCAGGTGAAATGCAGATTCAGTTACTGAAGCTAACGTGCATACAAAAGTATCACTGAGGGTGGTAGTTATTCATTATTGGTATTAACTGACAGATTTCTGGAGGCCCTGACTTATTACAATATTTCTTTTATGTCCTGCTCCAGGAAGAGACACTTTCCTGTTATAACGTTAATATTTTTAGGGTTGATTTTAAGGTTCTTTTACTAGTTTTTAAATCCCGGAAAGGTCTTGCTCCTTTTTATTTATCCAATCTGCTTTTACCCTATGAACCTAGTAGAGCCCTCAGGTCTTCAGGTGGGCCTTTTGTTAGTACCTAAAGTTAGAACTAAAACATACGGTGAATCATCATTTCAATACTACAGCCCTCGTCTGTGGAACAGTCTACCTGAAGACCTGAGAGCAGCACCTACTGTTCATATTTTTAGAGGCAAACTCAAGACCTACCTTTTTAGTCTAGCTTTTAGCTGAGTTTATTTATTATTATTATCATTATTATTGTTATTATTATTTGATCTTATTTATGTATTTATTTTAACCCCCTTAATATATTTTGTTTTTCGATTTAGTTCAGATTTATTGTTTGGAATTGTATTAAATGTTTATTGATTTTCTTTCCACTTTAATGCATTTTATCTCATTTTACTATATTACTATTTAAAATGCACTTTATTTACCTGTTTATTTTTATATTTAAGTATTTTAATCTTATTTCTTATCAAGATTTTATTTCATTTTATTTATTTATTCTTTTTGTTTTTAATTATTATTTTAGTCTTACCTCCAGTGTTCCTTTATTTTTTAATGAAAGATGGTTTTCCTCAGTCCTCTTACTCTGTTTTCTGTTAGAATCTCTTCTTCATGTCTTTGTATATGTGTGTAAGTGAGTGCGTGTGCTGTATGTGGATTGCAAAGGTAGGGGGGTGGGATGTGAGGGAGGGGAGGGTGAGTGGGTTGTATTTTTCATTGTATTTAATTTTTAATTTTATTTTCTTCATTTCTGTGTGAAGCACTTTGTGCTACAAAATTTTGTATGAAAAGTGCTATACAAATAAAGTTTGATTGATTGAATATTCCCAAATCTCTAGAGCAGCCATTCTCAACCTTGGGGTCCCGACCCCAATTGGGGTCGCGAGATGATTTCTGGGGGTCGCCAAATCATTTAGGAAAAATGTAAATGCGCAAAATTAATGTGGCATCCGACTGGACGTGAAAGGAAAACAAGTGATTGGTCTCAAACAGGCATTTTATTACTCCAAATCAATTACTGATTTGTATATCCGACATACGTTTTATCGATTGGGTGTTGTTTCAGCACCGCGGACAGGGAATTTTCATTGCGTTCCGGGGGGAGGGGGGTCGTGGACAGTACTGAACGTTAAATTGGGGGTCGCGATTTTGAAAGGTTGAGAGCCACTGCTCTAGAGAACAATCAAAGCTCAGTAAAATGACATTAAGGCACAATTTTTTTACTTTAATAAAAACAACAATTAACTGTTAAACACTGACACCATGAGTATTTCATAAACCTTTCGGCTGAAAAACTTTCATAAACAATCAATGAGTGCACATAAATTAATGATGTTATCATGTATATATCTATATATATATCATGGCACCACAGCACATTGGTTATATCCTTCATGTTTGGTTCTGCCTGAGTCCAAACTTTAATTAACCTAAAGATCAAACTTGATCTGTTAGTTACACCTTAAACAACTTAGAAAAAAATAGTTTGAATGTTTAAAAGCAGTGTCTGTTTCTGTACCAGATGAACCCCAAACCTCGTGCATGGGCAGGAAAACAGAGCTCCAAACATGGCTACCGCTTGGGACGTCTCCAGCAGGTCGACGACGCCCAGTCAGAGTACGGCTGGTCTCCGATCCGAACCCGAAGAAACAGCGACGCCGCGTCTGAGATGTCCTGTAACTGGTGATCAGGCAGACTGTGGATTCCAGATCAACTGAGGGTGCTTAGACCTCTTCTTCTGAGGTCACAGTTACTAATATTTGACCAAATCCAACTCTTTGCACATTTTTGTCTGTTATGATGCTAAACTTTACACGTAGAGTACAACCTCACATTTCTCAGTGTCATGTTGTGAGACCATTTTTAATAAAATCACAGCTGTCAAATGTCAGTGTTTACATGTGTGCAGTGATTTTGTGAGTAAAGGCCTGTCATTGAAATTCTCTTCAGATTGGCCATGTTTGTGAAAACATAAACACAAAATATCATACTCAGAGGTAAGTTATGTCAAAGTTCTAATTGTTCATTTTTTCATCTTCATTAATAGATAAATAATTAAAAAATAAGGAAAAGGGGATTTAAATACTTGAAATAGTTCCTAAAACAGCATGCTTTTAAACAACAACAAAACTAGATAAATAAGGTTGACACATACACTCATTGGATTGAACTAAATAAAAAAATATCCTTAAAGTAAAAAAAATCATTTCTGTGGAAGTACATATTTGCCAAAAGATAATATGGTTTCAGGAATTAAATGTGACGAATTATAATGCATGGACGGGGGTTAGATTTACTGAAAAATGTAGAGATTGTTCGTTTTGTAAAATCTGTGTTAATAGAGTTCTAAATGAAATAATGTGATTTTTTCCCCGCTCAGAATTATATCTTAAATTACAGAGTTTTCTGGGTTTAATCTCTGAATCATGCCTTCTATGCCAGAATGTTTTCATGGCAATCTTACTGTAATACCCAGAAATTTACGAATTTTGTCACAAAAGTCTAACTTTGACTTTCTAACTCTGACCTCGGAAATCTGAGAATTTGTCTCTTCTCTCAGAAACATGCCTTCTTTTAGAATTGTGACTTTTTCATGGACTTGGAGATAAAAGTTCAGTCTCTTAATTGTATTTATTTGCAGTGGCCCTCATCCCCTTCCATACTTGAGATGAAATAAGATGAAATGTCCTATTTATGAAACAAAAAGGAGACTAGGTTGTGTAAGTGAAAACTGTTATTTCTAGAAGTTTAAAGATTTGTTCCTTACAGAAAAGTATCAGGACTATGTTAATTGGAGAAAATGATATTGGGGAAGTCAAGATTAAAGGAGACATATCATGCTTGTTTCTCTTTTTCACTATGCCAGACTAGGATGCCTGTAAAGCATTTCTGCCCTCAGTACAAGTCATTTAATTCCTTCATTGCCCCACAATAGTGTTCTCAAAATCCTCATTTTAAGCCACTATGAAGCTGTCGTGGAAACACGAGGATCTCAGACTGACCTACAATTACCTTGCAATGTCACAGCCCTTTGTGCTCTGATTGGTCAGTTCTATCAGGGGTAGAGCCAGCTTGTCCTTCTTCTTCTACTGTATTTCCCGGCAGGCTCAAAGCAGCGACCAGGTATTGAGTCCCCCTACAGGCCAGAGCTGGTAATGAGTGAGTGTGAGCTAGGGATCTATATACTGCTGCTGGACGAATGTGTTCCTCAGTGACGGTTTTGTGGCTAACGGACATCACAGAGGAGGAATGTTTTATCAGATTACTCCAATAAAAAGAAAGGTACCCCATGTCGTCACGACGATTTAAATCTCGAGGACATCTCGCAATGACCTATTTTCAGAGGCATCAAATCTTGTTCTAGGATGTCAGAAAAATACAATATCTCATTTTTTTAAAATTAAGGGGGTGTAAGGTTTTGTTTTCAAATTTACTATATGATATGGAAGTATTAAATCATGCATCAGCATGATATGTCTCCTTTAATGTCGAAATTTCAAGAATAATGTTGAAATGACGAGAGAATAAAGTGGAAATACATTGTATGTCGACTTAATTCTCGACCTTCCACTTTTTTCTCAACATTTTAAATTTAATCTAATCATTTTAAATGATCAGATTAAATTTTTTAATTGAATTTCAACTTTATCATCGATATTTCAACTTTTATCAACTTTATCGAAAACTTTTGACTTCATTTTCATCATTTATACTTTAATCTCGACCTTTTTCTCATCTAAAAATGGCCCTAATTTCCGTAGTTCTTTATTTTCTTTGGAAATTTCTTTTGGAAAAGTATTTTTTCTCCTTTTGTTTTCATTTTGACTTCCTAAAGCCGAAAGTGACATAAACTTCCCCTGTTCTTTCCTCTTGTTTTCTTTTCTGCAAGCACTTTCAGTTATGTTATAGGAAAAGTGCTATATAAATAAAGTTTGATTGATTGGTTGATAGTTTGTTGTTATTGTGCTTACTGGCTTTGTATTATAAAGTCAGGAGTTTGGTATAACTGATACACTTTTGGTTTATGTCTTGAAATCAGCCCAAATCTTTAAAAAAGTAAAGTTTAAGCGTTTCTCGTTGACTGATGTAATATGTGTTCACAGATGGTAAGCACGCCGCCTGCGTCACGCGCCTACCGTCAACAGTATGTGTATGTGGGTCAGTGTGCTCCGCCTGCAGGGGGCGCTGCTGACGCCTCCATTTTGTGTCTGTCGAGCTCAGTTTTAAATAAAGCTTTGGCAGAACGCGTGGGTGATATTTCTGGAAGGAAGGAACCCCGACACGCTGAAGGAGCACTATACCCTGTTTAAAGGGAGCCTTTTGACCACGCTGCGTTGAGTTTATTTTTGTATTTGTATTAAACTTGTACGGGTATCGAGGAAAAACCCAGAGACCATGGCAGAGAGTGACTGGGACACGGTGACTGTGCTGAGGAAGAAGGGCCCGACTGCTGCCCAGGCCAAGTCCAAGCAGGTTAGCATGGAGCCTCGTTACGTCTGAATTTGGGTCAAATGATCAGATATTCGACATTTATGCTCATTTATACAGAATAAGGAACGACTGGACATAATACTGTGTGTGTGGTGGATGAGTGAATCGACTATTAATGATACTTTACGGGTTAAACTGTCAAACTTTAACATGCTTTGTTTGCTTGAGTAACAGTTTGTAGAAAGCTAGTATCACAACAAACTGGCAACGGTTAGTTCAACCGTCAACAGTTTAACGGTTAATAAGAGTAAGTCGTCAACGTGATAGTAATATATTAAACTATACTATATCAGGACTAAATTACTACAGTGAAGGTTGTAAATATTGTTAATTTGTTCGTCACTGGCTCAAATAGCTGTGAGTTATTTAGCGCTAGCCAGCTAACATGTAAATGATATCCTGGCATCAACATTAGCCTGACACTGTTGAGCTCTGCTTGTCATGACAAATGGACAGGGGCAGAGGTGGAAAGTGGACATAAATATTTGATATCACTTCATCTAAGTTGTGCTCAAAGTGCTAAGTATTTTGAGAACTATGTTGTGAAAAATAGCACCTACATTGTGATATGTTAGTCATTATTGTCTTGATTGTAGTTTGGTATATATAGGACTGTTGATCCAAAAGGTATTTGATGTAAAGATGCACAATGTTGAAACTTAGCAGGTTTTCTAATGTAAAATTGAAAAGTAAAACTATAATATGACCAGTATTTTTGTAATATGAACTGCTAGAAATCTCAAAACTAGAGAAAATGACTCTATAATACTGTTTTAAAGTAATGGAGCACCTTTCTGAACATTTTAATTAAAAACAGAAGTACATAAAAGGCCCCAAATCAAACAACACACGTTAGAGAAATTAAGTAATAATTCCACTTTTCCACCTTTGACACAGACATTCAGCAAAGCATTATAAAACTTCAGTTGATCATTAATATTGTTCTGATTTCGCCTTGACAATGTTTTATCACTGGCAAAGCAATCCAAAGGTAAATACACACAAACAGGTATCTAATAATAAAGTCATCTCACAGTGTAATTTCAAGGACATTACTTGGTTTAGTTTGGCTTTGTAAGAGTTTTTATTTGTTTAAGTAATGAGTCCATTGTTGAAATCACTTTATGTTTTTGATGAGAAACTTAATCATGATGTCAGCAGTTATATAACTGACTGTACTTCCTGTTGTCTTTGACCTCAACATAACATCTGGTTTGTTTCTTAAGTACATGAAAAATGATCCTGTCCTGTATCTTATTTTAAAAAATGACTTTGTTTGTGAGACTGTTTCCCTCAGCTCTAAAACGGGATTGTTTGTCTTATTCTGTTTGACATTTTTGTCCCACTTAGATAAGCAGATTCGTTACTCATTAACTTCATGTCCAGTAAAACGAGTTTCAGCTAAGTGCTAGGAACCAAGTCATAATGGGATGCATTTGTTGCCAATAATGATGAAATCTTTTTGAAATAGAAGATTAATTAATGTCTCTGTCTTTCTCTAGGCTATCACTGCTGCTCAGAGGCGTGGAGAGGACGTTGAGACAACCAAGAAATGTAAATATATCTTTAATATACGATTTGGAAAGACGCTGCATTGCAAGGTTGTCAGAATATTTGGATACTTTTTGTCTGTGGCATTTAAATCAAGAATTCTTCCAATATTTGGTGGACAGGACTTCTGTTTTTACATGTTACTTTTTTTAATCCATTTGTTAGGAATATGGTCCTGCTGTATGACTAACTGGTTCATAGGAAAGGCTTGTGGTGGTTCATAATGTGACAAAATGAAGAGAAAAGGAGCAAAGCAGCACAACAGTAAATGATAAAATATAAAACATACAGGTATAATGATAATAAAAAGTAAAAATCCTGAGCACAAGTGAAAAAGGACAGCACTTAAACCACAAAATGCCAAAGGCTGAGGACCAGACAGAACCCTTACAGTGCATTCAGTCGTCAAAGTGCTGTGCAGTAGATAAACAGTAATGATGAATGTACGAGGTAAAGCAGATAAAAAGAGATTTATTAAATATTCAAGGATTACAGTCTAAAAATCCAAAATCAATTCTGTTGAAAAGAAAACAGGTCAGGCCAATGAACTGAGGTTATCAATGGGAATTGGAATAAATGTAGTTCTTGCTCGTTTAGTTTTGGTTCTTGGCATTCTGTAACGTTGGCCAGACAGGAGAAGATCAAATTCAGCAAACAGGGTGATCAGGACAGTTCAGAATTTACGAGCTGGTAAACTCAGGATAAAGATCACCTGATCTGTCGCAATCCTTATCTATAAAAACATTCCCAGTGACACATCAACTTCAAGATGCTATGAGGAGTTTCTAAGTAATTACAAAAAGTCTCACTTTTAGATATATGCCTGATCAAAATACACACTTTAAGATGAGTTTTATAGCATCAAAATAGGTTATCTATAAATGCTATTCCTTAGCTTCGCGGTCGGGTCGGACAGGGCTGGACTGGCCTGGATACTCAACTTCAGGAACAAGACAATTAAAACGAGCAAATTTATATTATTCTGACACGTCTTAGAGCACCGGGCTGTAAGTAGCCATATATAGCCGGCTACAAAACTACGATACTAAGTTTCCAAAAATTGCTTGTTGTCACACATCAAAAACTACCGCTATGTAACTAGAAAGAGAAACATTACCTCGTCGCTTTGCATCCTGTAAGTTGTTGAAAAAAGAAGTTGCAAAGCAGTGCAGAGTTCTGAGGAAGGTCCAAGCTGCATTCATTAGCATCACAACAAACGCACGCTTTGGCTCAGGTCACGTCTTTACGACAGTCGGTGCGCGTGCTCATGGGTAGCAGAGTCTTTATGTCGCCGGAAATAGATTCTCCTCATAGCACCTTTTAACTTGGATATTCAAATTTCTAAGATCAATAGGGAACACACTGACCCCCAAATTTGGGGGTGACATGCAGCACAAATCATGTCAGAGGAATAGACAGGAAAGGAAGGCACTCTGCCCACACAGCAGCCAAACAAAGACAAAAAACTTTGTAGTTATGGTGTTGTTTTATTTCATAGCAAAGACTGGTCTTCAGTTTGCTGTTGATACTCATTTCTCTTAATTTCCCTGTAGGTTTGGGATGATTCATTGCAAATTATGAAGTGAAAATCTGATACAGTGACAGCCCTAAGTGGTATCATATCTAAGTGTTATTTTGAAAAATCTAGTGCCAAGAGGTGTTGAAAAAAAAAACAATTCACGTCAGAATATCGATTCTTAATCTCTGAGATTCTGAATCCATTTAATTGAAAAATCTACATGTATTTATAAAGATATCTTTTGTCTTGATAAAGTGCTCACAAATGTGCTGCTTTATTGTTTCCATAGGGTGCTGGTACCAGCTGCCTGCATTGCTAATGTTAGCCCGTTAGCTTACTGTGTAAGTTATGTTTCTGTATGGAGCAGCAGAGAGAGAAGTCCAACCTCTGCCATGTTTGATATATTCACCCACTCACTCTCTTACCCGGAACATTGTGGATGTTCTGGGTAAGATAGCGTAGCATGACATATTCAGTATGCTTACTCTGCAAAAAGAAATGCAAGTCGTCATCTCACACACCAACAGCCAGAGTTAATAGAACCTGATCAGCAGCCAGTAACAATACTGACTGCTGATACTGCATTTTACTCGACTTTCAGTCTTAATCCAGGTGTAAATCAAATGCCTGTTTCATTTCTTAAGACCTGCAACACTACAGTATTAGCAACAACAGAATCTTCCAATTCAAGGAACAGATGGTGAAACCCATTTTTAAATTTAAGAGCTGAATTATTTTGATTGAGAATCATGAATTAGTCCAAATCCAGAATAATCAATGCTGCAAGGAATCATGAGATAGAGGAAGATTTACGTCCCTGCAGGAGCCTTTCAGTGCTCCCTCCGCTCTTCTTCCAGAGAAAAAGCTTGTGTGCTACTTTCTTTAAGACCATATCATCCACTGTGAAATATTATTTCCACAGGGTCTGCAGGGCAGAACAAACAGCACCTGGTGACAAAGAACACAGCAAAACTGGACCGTGAAACGGAGGAGCTGCATCACGACAGGGTCCCTCTGGAGGTGGGGAAGGTCATCCAGCTGGGCAGACAGCAGAACGGTCTGACCCAGAAAGACCTGGCCACTGTGAGTATCCAAGACTCTGAGAGATTTTACTCTGCTCAGCACGTACCAGTCAGCTCTACTGCAGGAAACCTATCTCTATGGGTGCATTCAGATAGTCCCGTTTTCATCAGGAACCTGCCTAACTGAAGAAATGACCTGGAAGCATTTCAGCATCAGCCGTGATGAGGGCTGAGAGAGTCTCAAATGTTAAGGAAAGGAGGGACGTTGCTTCCTTAATTATCTCCTTTAGCGCAGGAAACACTGAACCATCCTTTACAGAAGGGAAGGAGAAAGGAATGCCCACAATGCCTTGCGACAGATGATGCATAAAAAATCAGCATCTGCTGAATGTTTACGGAAACTTGGGGATTTCAAGATATGTAGGCTACATAATAGTAAGTTAACATTTTTGCAGGTAAAAAAGAAAAAATATATGCTTTAGAGTCAGTGCTTTCATAAATATAACCTGTAGTTCATTTGTTTATTAATCATTTTTAAAATGGTGGATGGATAAACAGTTAAATGTTATAATTTATAAAGCACTTGATATAAAGCATTTCTTGTCCTCCATAACCACCTGCCACGTTGATGAATAATAAGCCATTGTGGTACTTGTTTCCTATATTATTATTATAGATTAGTTAACATGTTTCCATCAATCTCCATTTACGAAGTGAGTCATGCCAATAAATGAGACAGAACAATGATTGTTAATGTTAATAGATGAAGCTGACACAAAACAACCAGAACATTGTAGTTCGTCATGACTTACCTACGTCACAAGAAATGGTCGTTGCATAAATATGACACCCAAGTGAAGTGCAGCCGAATTCCTCTTTTACCGCAGTTCTCCTTTACTTCCCTCTTTTTCCCTCCTTCCCTTGACTCTGTGATGTTTTCCATCGGGGTTAAGAGAAAGTGGATAGGACAGGACTCAGGAAGGACTTTTCGAACGCACCCAGTGTGTTATTAAATAAGCAATGGGTATGATAGATAGGTAGACTTTATTTCAGACTCAGGTCCTTAAAAAAGACATACAACAAAAAGACATACACACAAACAACAATACAGGGATTGCCTGGGTATCCAAACTATGCATATCACAAGGTAAAAACAATTAAAAAAACATATAGACATTTTCTCCAGTGTGTCCAAAAGCAGGAGTTATAGTGTGTGTCACTCCGAGTGATATCAGTTACGGCCATAATCAGCGCATCGTCTGACTTCATCAGTCTACACATGAATTTATACATGAAATTCCTTAACACAGCATGAAAGGTGGGCACATTATTTGTTACAAACATCTCACTTGCAGTAGTCCATCTAGGAAGTTTAAGAAAAATGCGAAAAGCATCATTATACGCCACCTGAAGCTTTCTCATATTTTCCTTACTGCAACAACAACCAAAAGTGGGATGTGTCGAGGGGTGTGCAATAAGCTTTAAAGAGAGCAATTTTAACATTATCAGTGCACATGTGGAATTTACGTGCCAGCATGTTAGCTTGCCTATAAAGCATACGACACTGGCGCTGTAAATCGTCATCATCACACAGATCATCCCTTATTATATGACCGAGGTATGATACAAGATGTTGATGATTTGAAGCTTGGGCATGGAAGTTGATGCACTCAAAGCTTTTCTGTTTTTTATTTATCAACTAAAACTGGACTGAAATTAAAACAGTTCAAATGAATAAATTATGAGGAAAACCAAAGGATACTTTAAGCAGAAGACTTGAGCTAAACTAAAAAGTGCAGTCAAAATTAACTCTGCAATTCCAGTTGTAATTTCTGTCTTGGAGTTCATAATTCCCATCTTCCCAGTACCTTATGTTAAATGATTTGTGATCCATACGTTCCTCCAGAAAATCAACGAGAAGCCCCAAGTCATCGCCGACTACGAGAGCGGGAAAGCCATCCCCAACAACCAAGTCATGGGCAAGATCGAGCGAGCGATCGGTAAGAGAAGCGTTCTTTAAATTGAAAGGTCGTGATTGGTCTGTCTGGATTATCAGTCACATGACCCCCATCCTCTTCGTCTGCCACCCAAAGGTCTGAAACTGCGCGGGAAGGATATTGGCCAACCGCTGGAGGCAAAACCCAAGAAGAAATGAACACAAAGCCTCGAAATCAGCCCCCCCCCCAGGTCCCCTTCGCTCCTGACCCCCACCCCTCTCTCCCTCACCCCTCCATCTACCCGGGCTGATCTCACCTGCGTCCTGCCAGAGGACCCGGTGCTCCACTGCATCCCACGCTGCAGACTGACAAGTCACCTTAAACACTCTCTATCTCTCTGTCGCTACACCACATAATCTAACGAATGATGGAACGCGTCACAAACTCTAAAGGTTCTGTGTCTTTCTGTTCACTCTCTTCTGCTTCTAGGCTTTGGCATGATTAATTCAACCTTTATGTTTGCTATGTGAAATCATTAAAAAGGTGGATTAATTTTCATGACCAGTCAGACAAGTCGGTTGATTCAGAGCATGATCTTCAGCCAAAAGTGCTTGATCGCATCTTTTTTTTTCACACACTTCAGACAGTGGGTGAATGTCATTACAGTGTTGAAATGTTTTAATGCTGTGCTTTGTTTTGATTGACAAATAAACTTTGACAAGTCGAGACACCTCTGGGTCTGCTTAATGTTTAACTGAAGGGAGAGACGCTGAGGATAAACAAAGTCTGGCACCTTTCCACCAAACAGGTTTTGTTGGTTCAGTGCAGTAAAGGCTGATCTTGAGTTTCCACAGCCAGCGGTACTCGCTTGGTGAACTCCAGCGTGTGTTTTCAATCAGTCAAACTTTATTTATATTGAACTTGTCTTCCAAGAAAAATAAAGCACAGATAAGTTAAAAGGAAGTATGACCCTAAATCCACAAGATGCATCATAAATTAAAGGAAGTTGCCAAACAGGAACATTTTTGTACACCCAATACGCACCGATGCCGTCGTAAAGGTTTAAAATGAGTGTTAAAGTGTAAAGTTAAAGGGACTGTGAGTTTCTAAGTGATTACAAAAAAGTCTCACTTTTAGATATATGCCTGATCTAAATACACACTTTAAGATGAGTTTTATCGCATCAAAATAGGTTATCTATAAATGCTATTCCTTAGCTTCACGGTCGGGTCGGACAGGCCTGGATACTCAACTTCAGGAACAAGACAAAACTCGAGCAAATTTATATTATTCGGACACGTCTTAGAGCACCGGGCTGTAAGTAGCGATATATAGCCAGCTACAAAACTACAATACTAAGTTTTCCAAAAATTGCTTTTCACACATCAAAAACTACCGCTACATACCTAGAAAGAGATACATTACCTCGTCGCTTTGCATCCTGTAAGTTGTTGGAAAAAAAAGTTGTAAAGCAATGCAGAGTTCTGAGGAAGGTCCGAGCTGCATTCATTAGCATCACAACAAACACACGCTTTAGTTTGAGTCACGTCTTGTGGTGCGTTCCAGTTGTAGTCAGAAGTAGGAATTTCCGAGTTCCAAATAGGAAACTGCAACTGGAACGTCCCCCAAAGTCTGAATTTCCTACTGGGAACTTGGTGAAACCTCGCCACCCCAGAGTTGACAATCAAAGATGGATGCCCCCAGTGTGAACAGTTATTTAGCTCCTGTAATAATCAATTTATTTGCACTTCTGACTGGGGTGTGTCGCTCTAGATCAGCTGTATACATAGTATTGTTAGACTTATATTTACAAAAATGCTGCTATAGTGATAATCACATTCTTCATGTGATATTTGTGAACAACAACGCAGGGCGTGCTAACAACAGCTAACAATAGCCTGGTAGATCGACATGTTTTTTTCCGACTTCAACTGGAACGGCGATAAGTCGGAGATGATGTCACTCCCAGTTCCGAGGTTATTGGAACGCAGCATTACGACAGTCGCCGCGTGTGCTCATGGGTAGCAGAGTCTTTATTTCGCCTGTAATAGATTCTCCTCATAGCACCTTTAAAAATATCAGAATAGAAATAAATCAAATTAAGTTTAAAATAATTTTATAAAAGGTTGCTGTATTAAGATTAAAAGCACTAAAAGTTAATGACAATGTTCAAGCAGGAATAAAACACTTTAGAATAACTTGTTAAAAAAAAAATTAAACAAGACTGAACAACCAACAGCTTATTCAGAAGTTAAAACAGAATCATGTAAAACCTTAATTACGATACAGAATAAGATGAATACATTAATACTGGATAAAAACCAGAGGTAGGTCTTGAGTTTGTTTTTGGAAATGAGGAGGAGCAGGTAGCCATTTTTCTATTTTTATTTTTATTTATATTGCTGTTTATTTCTTTTTTTTTTTTTAATAAATCTTTTTATCTGCCAAATTGTGCTACTGGAACCTTAATTTCTCTAGGCTAGTCTCCCAAAGGGACAGATGGTGATGCAAAACACCCCACCAGAAGGACCATGAGGTACAGAATGGATTTTTGGTTCCTTTCCTCCTGTTTGAGTAGGAAGCCAAATAACAGCGATCAAAATTTATTTGGTGCAAAGACAGCTGTCATTGCACCTTCAAAGCTTTATATCAATTTAGAAAGACTTATCTCAAGAAACTGACAACACAGAGCTCAATGATAGTGCTGCACTATCTTAGCAATAAAAAAGTAAAGTGTGAAGAAATCTTCCAGGAGCTATTTTATCATTTTATTACCAAGTATGATGATGAAAACTGAATGTAGTACCAATTTCAGCCACTAGGTGTCAGAATTCTGTCAGTAATGTGAGTGTTACAGTATTTTGTTTTTTAAACTGCATTTTTATTTACGTGTTAAACTGTTAAACTCACTTGTATAAATGCAAACCAAATAATTTATTTCTACCTGTTGACCCCATACACCTACTTTGGGTCAGCCACAGAGATCACCTGCATTTTAATTGAAGCAGAATAATAAAGGAAGGCTGATGAGATATCTGAGTGCAGTGCCACTCTTAGCAAAATTATGTTTATAATTAACCCACTGGCTGATTTATAAGGCACACCTTGCTAGTAAACAATCAGACTTTTGCCTTCAGAACTGGAAGTGCATAGATTAAGGAATTTTGGTCTGTTATTACATAATATACTCGTAGCACAAGGCAGATTTCTCAGCTGCACATTCTTAATGTGAATCTCCCCTTCCACCACATCCGAAAGGTACTCTATTGGAATGAGATCTGGTGACTGTGGAGGCAACTGAAGTTTCTCACTTGAGTTGATATCATAGTTTCCTGCTGGAGAGGACACTGGTGATGAAGGGGTGAACTTGGTCAGTATCAATACTCAAGTCAGCTGTTGGGTTCAAACGATGCACAGGTGGTACAAAAAGGCTCAAAGTGAAAAAAATATCCCCACATTATTTCCTCACCAGCAGAAAAATCTGACCCTAACATTGGAATATCACAGCGAAAAGACTCATCAGACCAGACACCATTTCCCTAATCGTCTACTGTCCAATTTTGTGTGTGAGTTTGAACCTCAGTTACCTGTTCTTAGCTGACATGAGAGGCACTTGGTGTGGTCTTCTGCTTCAATGTGTGTGTTGTGAGTTCAGAAATGTTCTTCTGCAATTCATTGGTTGTAGTTATTTGAGTTGCTGTTGCCTTTCTGTCCTCAAGAATCCTTCTGACCATTCTCCTCTAGACTCCTCAGGCATTTCCCCCCTGAAGAACTGCCCCTCATTGTATAGTTTCACTTTTTGGACCATTCTTTGTGAACTATAGGGAAGCTCCCCAGTATGTCAGCACTTTCTGACATCCCATGGTGGACAAGGATGACTGCCTCTGTCAACCACCAAAGTTAATTAATTCAGCTCCTGTCTTCATTCTAAAGCTCAAATTTGAACTTCAGCAGGTAAACATGGCTGAATGCATTACATGGCTGTCCTGGGATTGGCTGGTTAAATACGTATATGTGTCAACAAGCAGTTGAATGGATATACCTAATTAAGTTATGAAGTGGACAAATTTCTGCTCATTTTACATTTTTAAGAACCAAAGTATATGCACTAGTTTAATAATTAATTTCGTGTAGACAGAAAAAAAGAAAAACACCATAGATGCTCTTTAAATATACTTTTGTATTTTTATGTATACTCTTAATATTATTCCTTTTTTTGTATAATACTTAAAGATAAGGGGTGTTAAGATGGTGCTATTCTCATATGTGCAAAACAGAACATCATGTAAATAAAAAAAAAAAGCAAAAAAACAAACAAACAAAGCAAACAACAACCTGAACAATTTCACCTTTCTTCCCACCCCTCTAACGTGTTGCGAAATTTCCTCAACTAAAACTTGACCAAAATAAAACAATTTTAGATGACCAAATTGTGACTAAAACTCTAAGATATTTTAGGAAAAAGACTATAACTAAAAATAAAAATGTGCTGCCAGAATTAACACTGCCCCCTACAGACCAAAATTATGCTTGTTGGGTTAATTGATGACTCCAAAGGTGCGTTCACACCAAATGCGACTTTGCGACCAAGATCGTGTTACAAACCCAAGTCATGTTGTCTGTACTTTGCCCATTTTGTCGTCAGCGCTGTTGCTCAGTGACATAACACCCCCTCGAATTTCACCCTGTGATCATATATCATATAATAGGATGTATTAGCTGACATTATTCCAAATGTATCCTTTTCACTAACCTACCAACGACAAAACACTGCAGCTGGCTCTGCAGCAGCATCATCTGAGTTTTCCGGGGTCCGTCTAGGCGGAACTAATGTCCTCACTGACTAATGTTTCCCACACGGACATGGATTGTTACTCTGTGAACCGTAATAAAACAGTCTGTCACAGGTGTCAATCACACACTCACACAACGCTGATTGGCTCTTGCGGCCCAACATTGCCTGAAAGGTTAAAATATTTCAACATTGGATACGGAGCTCCCATCTGCAAGAACAGGGGCGCCGCTCCCAAGTCTTTTAAGATGCAACCAAGGCGCCAGAAGGCGTCTCTCGCATGGCGTGAGATCTGGTCGTGCGAGGTTGTGGTCTGCGTTCAGATGACAACGCTGGAGACGAGTTATATATATATATTATATTATATATAATTCGCTGTAGTGTGCATGCCGGTTCAGTAGATGGCGGTGTAGGTCTGCAGAGAGGCAGCGCTGCTCCCACACAAGAACGAAGAAGAATAACATTTCACAAACAATAATGGCCAATAGACGCACAGAGACACAGGAGTTTCTTTTCTGGACAACGAATTGGTTTGGACAACAAATCTGTCTGAATAGTTTTGTCTGGATAACAAACAGAGGCTCACACGTTACTCGGCAGACGGCCGAAGCCGCTGTTGTCCCTGGTATGCGCGCGCAGCCTTTATGTGAATGAGCACTGCGCATGCGGTGACGTAAGCGTTTCAAACACTCTGATATGAGTTTACACGGAGCTGCATGGAGAGCGGATTCAAATCTTTCCACTCTTGAGTACGTTTTCAAAAGTTTCTGTTTTCAGTAAAAACGCAACGCGCTCCATCTAAATGCAAGGCCAAAACGCAATGAAAACGTATCGGATTTGAGCGTTTTCGGCGCCATGTAAACGGCCCCTTAGTCTATGGTTAACCCTGCCTCTTGCCTACGGTTGGCCTCCCTGTGACCTCACAGCCTGTACAAGTTAGATAAAACCAGAAAAGTAATCATGCCTCAACATAAAAGGATATGTTAAAATTGTAAGAAGACTGGCAATGTTTATTACCTCCACCAAGGAGAGTTTGTTTGTCTGTCTGTCTGTCTGTGAACAAAATAACTCGAAAAGTTATTGGTGGATTTTGATGAAACTTTCAGGAAATGTTCAGCATGGGAAAAGGAAGAACTGATTCGATTTTGGTGTTGATCCAGATCAGCATCTGGCTGCCATGGCGAAAAATGTGATTTTTGTGAATAACTACTGAACTAAAATACTGTAGATATGATTATGAATCCAATTGCTAATGGTATGTTTTCATGGTCAAGGAATCTAAATATTTCGATGAAATAAAGGTAGGACTAATATTTTTGGTGAAAATCACAATATTTCTAGTTCTTAATGTCATAAAGATGGAAATGAACGACAGGTAAGAATGACGGTCTGCTCAGGGCTTCTCAGAAATGTTTTGGCATGTGCAGCCTTCAGAATTCAGCATGCCAAAAACTTTATTCAAAAATTCAGCCATCCTTAATCCAAAAGCCTTCAGCCATCAGAAGAACAACACTTCAGCTGTCCCTGACCTTGAGGAGGCTTAGCTCTTCTCAGTACTTTTCCTCCCTCTGTGCTGCTCCTCCTCATACCAGGGCTTATTGATTTGAGGATTTCTTTTTTTTTGCCAGTGGTAAGGCTGCCTTCTGCTTTATTAAAGATTCATGGACCTCATTGTTGCAGCATAACAAAAGCAGGTTGGTGAGAGGGGAGTGCAAGTGGGGTAGAACACAGTCCAGCTCAAGGACTTGATCTTGATTTCAACAGCAGAGCAGGAGGCCTGTATTGACAAAGGACTGAAGGCCGGCAGAGTATGAAGGATGGAGAGAGAATCTGGATGAAGAAAAACTATTTTACTGAGGATTCACATGAAGACAGCTTTTATAGATTATATGTAGGAGTTTAACTTTTAACAGCCTTGCTCCTCAGGGTTCAACAATTTCTCTGACAAGGTTTATATAGGTGCTAAAACTATCGTGATGACTTCAAGGCCCAAAATAGTTGTATTTTGTCAAACCCATTGATCACATCCTATGTTGCTGTCTCAGACATACCATAGCAAAGTGAATATAGTTGGGCAGAAGTTGGGTAATGCTCATTGTAGTGGCTCTAAAGCCTGTGCTAAAAAAAAAGGCACAAAGTTGTTGTTGAAATGTGTATTATTTTGTACTTTGGCCGATTTGATATGGCTCCAAATGCTGAGTCAGCAGTTATAAAATACCCATTTGGTTTGATAGTGCAGTTCACAAAAAATTCAAAAAGGGGCAGTAGGATCCAAAGTACATGATGCAGCGCAGAAATCAGATGTGACACCACGAATATGTAAAGCTGGAAAATTATTCCATCACGAGTACATTACTGCCCTCTATAATCATACAAATTAACTTTTTGAGAATCAAACATGAGTGTTACGTGACATGTTATTTTTTTTTCCTTTTCCAGTTATTATTTTTATTAGCATTACTTTAAAGTTGTTGTTTTTTTAATCATTTTAAGTATATTTATATATATTGCCTGTCCTTTAATTTAAAAAGTCATAGTGCTAAAGGCATATATGCCAAATGAAAGATTGTGATTAATTGCTTTTCATAATCCTGATCTCAATATCCATTAAAGATCCCATATTTCGCTTGTTTTCTGCAGTTCAACATGGATCCTTCATTAAATGTTAAGTCACATGCTCTGGACAAAATGCCTATAAATCAAGCACAGCTGCATTTTTTCCAAGCTCACATAACCACTCTGTTCATAATGGCTGGTTTTGAGGGCGGTCGCCTTATATGCTAATGAGCCAGAGCAGAGGACAGATACAGGTACTTCACGAATCATTTCTATGATACACTTACGGGTGCCTACGGGAGCCGCGGCTGAAGTGTATCATAGAAATGCCAAGTAGTACTGTTTAGGCTATAAACATGTGCTAAATGATGTC
This sequence comes from Scarus forsteni, assembly GCA_036419115.1. Taxonomy (NCBI): domain Eukaryota; kingdom Metazoa; phylum Chordata; class Actinopteri; order Labriformes; family Labridae; genus Scarus; species Scarus forsteni. Next base: position 11,105,547 of record JAZDUH010000359.1, on the reverse strand, counting down.
TTTTCCAGTAAATGGTGGACGTTACCCGCTCAGGACACTTGGATTACAGCGTACGAGCAGTATGGAGGAATATTGCCGACTTTTTGTGGACTTTTAAGGACACTGTTCGTTCGGGCTCCTATCTAAGTCATGATATCAATGTCAGTGGACAGCGAGGATCCCCCCAGATCTCCGGCTGCATCCGACATGTTCCAAAACTACTCCACAGTGTTGTTCAGCATGAGGGTGAGTAGAAAATGAGGCCAAATCGTTGTTTGGGTGTAGTGTTCCTTTAAGTGGTGCAAAGTGGAGGGTGCTGCCGCTCCAGCCACATGCAGCTTACAGTCCTAAACGCACAACCACAAATTAATGCGGGTTACCAGATAACGGAGAAGCTTGTTTCCCCCAAACATCGCCAACACACAACATGCTAACTTCAGCTTAGTGACTGCAGTAGGACACAGCTGCAACTTAGCTTAGCTTCCAAGCAAACGTTGGATGAAACAGAGGGGTAATGGAGTGGGTAAAGGACTGGTTACAATCAGCAAATTAATGTAGGGGTACCAAATAACAGCGAAGCTTGTTCATTCAAACATCACGGGCTAACACAAAGCATGCTAACTTCAGCTTAGTCACCGCAGTGGGACACAGGCCCAACTTAGCCTAGCTTCCAGGTAAATGTTGGATGAGCAGAGGTAAAGGACTGATTATATTAATCCAACTGGTAACTCCTCTTGACCAATGTAGGAATGTTCATACTTTGAAGTTTACCCTCAGACTTCCAACAAGTAACATTAACAGTGATGCTCATGTGAAGTTACTTCTGGTTTACTAAGGCCTTAAACATTGTGTCCTCCTGTGTTTGTTGATACAAAAGAAGACTGAAATTCTGTAAAAGAGAACGTCAGTGTCCACAATTTATGGGTATTGTCATAAGCTCATGATGTCTGTATACTGTTGTGTAACCAAGTGGCCAATGTCTTTATGTTTTATCCTTTTGAGTAATAAATCAAGTGTTTAAAAATGCTTTACACGGTCATATTGACAAATCACACATTTAATAAAAGCAACTAAAACTTTGATTCATCTACTCCCAAAATCCAGTGTTTGCCTCCAAGTAATATGTAATTATCAGGCAGCCACAGTAATATGAAGACAGCAGTGCATGATTAACTGCTGCATAAGACATAAATGCAGAATTCTATGAAGTGCAGAGGATGAGAATTGAGCATCCAGGCTGCACCTCCCCTGCAATCCTCTGTCCTGTTTAACCTTCACTGATCCCCATAGTTCAATCTCTGCTTTGGTGAGATAAGACTTTTGCTGCCTGTGGCACATCTGCCAATCAATGTGGACGTCATTAGCAACAAAATACAGCGGGCAGGACACACCTGCTGTGCATCTCATTCTTTTTTATAAATGTTGACATTATAAAAACAACAAGGATGAGAGACGAAATGCCGTGACAATTTACCATCCTTACACTGCTGATGAAAATCAAGGGAGTGCATCAAAAATCATTCTCTGCTGCTGTGGTTCTTAACTTTCTGTGCTCTGAACTGCAGTTTGTTGTACCTTAAAAGGTTTGAGCCTCCCTTCTGGGACATACCCTCAAAAAAATTAATGCACTGCTCTGCAAAGTACACATCAGTTTTTATTGTTCTCATTTGATAAACGGAGCTAAATAGGCTAAGACCAACAGAGCTGAGTATATGCCTCGAAGGAAAATATGGCTAAATTGTGTTTTCATTGTTTCAAAGCAGAAATTCTAACCAAAACTTTGAGGTCCTCAAAGCTGACAGAGCATTGCGACCTCCTTGAAACCCCCTGGCACCTGTCATGCTATTGCCTTGTTTTAACACAGTGGTCCGTAGCAGTGTTTACATAAATATCTAACATTAATACATGTTATAGCTCTGAATGGGCTGCATGTTGTTATTGCTTTTTGTTGACTGAGTTGTGACAGCAGTAAGTGCTGGTAGGTTGGTGAGTTCTGCAGAGTTTTAAAGGGGCACTTGAGAATTCTTGCAGAGGGTCACCTAACTAGATTAAAGAAATATACCAACATATTTTTATTTTTTTCGTGTCTTGCCTCACTCTTGAGTTCATGTCATGCAGATAGACACCATTCGTTGGACTCTGCATGCAGTAACAAGGAGGAGACAGGTAGAGCTTGCCCAGCACAAATTAGCTTAGCTCAAACACTGGGAGTCAATGGTAGCATTAGCTTACCTCTGCCTACAGTCATCAGATAAACTTTTCAACAACTCTTAATGGTTCTTTGTGCCTGTTTTGACTCCTTTCTTTTTACTGTGTTATGTTGTCTTCTATTTTTCTTTTATTATCTTCTTCTACTTGTGAACAGAGGCTTTGTTTTATTGACCTACAGTGGTTTGCGCTAGAGATGCGATGTTCACAAATTAGTCTTTTGAACAGCTCTTTTAAGGGAACGATGAGAACCGTTTCGCAGTTGTGAGTAAGCCATTCATTCTTAAATTTAACAATCCACTCACTGCTGTTCACAGTTTTCATCATTCACTTAAAAGATGTTCAAAAGACTCAACTTGTTCACGAACTCCACTTCTCAAGTAGATCAACAAATCAAAACGTCAGTTTATGAGTAAAAGAAGGTACTGCAATTCAAGTAGAAGATAATGTAACAAAACACAGTAAAAACAAGCACGCAGGACCATTTAGAGTTGCTGAAGAGATCATTTGATGATTGTAGGCAGAGGCAGGCTAACGCTACCCATTGATTTCCAGTGTCTGAGCTAAGCTAGATCACATTTGGCAAGCTCTGCTCGTCTCTTCATTGTTACTGCACACAGAGTCAAAAAACTGGTGTCTAACTGCTTGTCATGGACTTGGGAGTGAGACAAAACACAGAAACCAAAAAATGTTGGCATGTCCCTTTAAAATAAAATAATCTCTACCAGTTTGTCATCTCTTCAAACTGAATCACAACAAAGAAACCACCTCAAAGTTACGTAGTGCCAACAGCAGGTGATCCTGGCCATTCTCCCAGTTAAACGTTACATTGTTTGATTATCTTAAAATAACTATTCATAAGTGAACAAGCAGGACATTTTTGGTTTATCTAATCATTACCCTGCCCACTTGACCCCAGGTTTTCACAGCAACATATGCTCTAGTATTACTATGACACATAGCAGAGTAATGCCTGGACAAGCTGGGAGAGCAGGAACCTTCAGACCATGAGGTCAGACAGGAAGAACAGATGTGGGGGACATCCTGCAGCAGACCTACATCTGCTTTACTTCTCTGAGCTCATGCTAAATGAGCGCTGACCTCTCTGCTGTATGATTCTGTGTGTTTTTGTAAAATTCCTCGATGGCTTCCCTCTGCCAGCCAACACTGAACATTAAATATTAACAACTTTAATGAGCTGAACACGTAAGAGCGAGGGAATATGAGGAGGGGCCTTGTTTTTGAACCATTACTGCACATTTGGATGTTGTTGTGCTTGTGGATTGAGAAAACATCAGTGTTGTTTCAATGAAAATGGTGACATGTCCTCAGAGATTCAAGACAAATAAACCTTAATTCCAATTAAGTCAGAATGTTGTGTGTAAATAAAAACAGAATACAATGATTTGCACATCCTTCTCTTTTTCTTTTCTCTGGGTTTTTCGCTTCTTCCACCATTATTGCAACTCTACATTTAGCTTTCGTCTTCGTCTTCTTCTTTAACGGTGGGTGGTATCCAGCGTTAAAGGAGCATTACCGCCATCTAATACACAGGAGTGTGAGGCATAGGTCCCTATTTCCATTAGGAAAATAAGTGCATATTTACTTTAAACTAAATTTTGCTCATTTAATCTTGTTTTGAAATTCAAAAACTGCTGTATATTCTCCCAATGTTTGGCTTTCGTCTCAAGTGGGAAGTGTCGTGTGCCGTAAAGCAGTCAAAGCAGTAAAAATTTGTAGTTTTTAGTGTGGAAGCTTTCCTAAAATCCACATCGAAGTTACGCCAGCGTGGTTTTTATTGTGGAAGTGTTCCTAAAATCTACATCGAAGTTACGCCAGTGTAGTTACCTCCGCCAAGGAGGTTATGTTTTCGGAAGATTTTGTTTGTCCGTCCGTCTGTGAACAAAATAACTCAAAAAGTAATGGATGGATTTGGATGAAATTTTCAGGAAATGTTCATCATAGGAAAAGGAAGAACTGATTCAATTTTGGTGTTGATCTGAATCAGCGTCAGGATCCACCATGACGAAAAATGTGATTTTTGTGAATAACTACTGAACTAAAATAGATATCACTAGAAAAGCACTCGAGGAGCGCAGACCTCCGCCAGTGCCACAGTCCTCACCCATATTGTGATTTTCACCATAAATATTAGTCCTACCTTTATTTCATCCAAATATTTAGATTCCTTGACCATGAAAACATACCATTAGCAATTGGATTCATAGTGATATCTATTTTAATTCAGTAGTTATTCGCTAATCGCTAGTTAGACGCTAATCGGATCAACACCAAAATCTAAAAAAAATCTACATCGAAGTTACGCCAGAGTAGTTTTTAGTGAGGAAGTGTTTCGAAAATCCACATCGAAGTTACACCAGTGTATTTTTTTGTGTGGAAGTGTTCCTAAAATCCTCATCGAATTACGCCAGTGTAGTTTTTAGTGTGGAAGTGTTCATAAAATCCACATCGAAGTTACACCAGTGTAGGTTTTAGTGTGGAAGTGTTCCTAAAATCCACATTGATGTTACACCAGTGTAGTTTTTAGTGAGGAAGTGTTCTTAAAATCCACATCAAAGTTACGCCAGTGTAGTTTTTAGTTTGGAAGTGTTCCTATCCACATCGATGTTACGCTAGTGTAGTTTTTAGTGTGGAAGTGTTCCTAAAATCCTCATTGGAGTTATGCCAGTGAAGGCGACTATGTAACAGACCATTACAGAGGTCTCATTCAACCTGTTGTAAGGTGATGTACCATCACAATTATTTTAGAAATATTATAGGGGAAAAAACTACTTAGTGTTGGTTTAAAAGAAAGTCACTTTGTTCTTTTTCTCTTGTTAGTGAAATGTTTTGGGATTTCGAGCTCAGTTTGGTGTGCTGTTGTTACACTGCAGGTGTTGAAGGTCTAGCAGGAGTACTTTTTTCAGTGTATTTTCCTTTCACTGTCTGCTGTGTTTAATATTAAATGACGTCTCTCCCAGTAGGTAGTTGTTGTTGTAGCCGTGCTCTTGCTGAAGCTGCAGGAGGTTCGGTTTGTTGTCTTTGTTCTTCCCTCCTCGTGTCTTCCTCTGAAGTCGGCGTGTGCTGGGATGCAGATTTGCTCAGATGAAGTATGCAGCCTCCTGACCCGCCGAGCGACCGGCGTTCACTGGACGGACAAAGCCGTGCTGCTGTTACCAGGGGGTTATTTGGATTCCTGCTCAACAGGCTGCTTCGCTCCCTGAGTCTGCGTGTGTTTGTGTGTGTGTGTGTGTGTGTGTGTGTGTGAAAGAGAGAGGGAGACAGAGACCGGCTGCGTTCCTGGAAATGCCACTCCATTGGTCAGAACACCATAGCAACATAGTTCCACCTATGACAAGGGAGCAGCCAGCGGTTTGAAGGGGCGACGTGAAGCAGAAAAGCTACGCGGGGGGGAGTTTGGGTGGGGGGTTAAGTCTGGGGTCTGTTTTGCCCCGAGGCTTCAAACTCAAATTGAGATTCCACTGCATGTTCAACCTGTTGTGTTAGTCTGAATCAGCCACCACAGAAGATTTTCTCTGACTTCTTCAGCTTTGATCGTTAAGTTTTCTGCCACTTAGACTTACTTTGGCACAAAATTGGCACAAACTGCTTTAAACCTCACACAGACCACCATACCAATATTCAAAGTATCTCAAAATGCAGCAGTTTGGAAAAAATACTAAACTTTAAAAGATCAAAAGTGTATTTTTGATGAAAAGACAAAAACCAAGACAATACTTACTGCTATCAAAGTGTAAAAATTGAAATTAGAGTGACTTAATTGTCCTAGTAACACAAATAACCATCTTACAACCATGGTATGTAAAGGACAATCTTGAACACTAGAGTTGTGTTACTCGAGACCGGTCTTGGTCTCGAGACTGGTCTCAAGACAACATTTTGAAGGTCTTGGTCTTGTCTCGGATTCAGGAGCATTTTTACTCGGTCTCAGACTGGCCGGACTCTGGATTTTCTGTCAAGACCGATCAAGACAAGCATTTACTTCATTAAAGTAGATAAGGAGGAACCCTTGGTAAATCAAAAAATTTCAAGTCATGTGTTATTTCCCCCTGTGATGACTGCAACCTTCCTGGTGTTGTGACTGAGGGACAGTCCCTTAATTGTTCAACCTTGTCATGGTTTTTAAAATTGATTTGGATGGACAAGGCTTGTCTAGGTCTTGGTCTCAGTCTTGGTCTCAACTCCCATAAGTCTTGGTCTTGTCTCGGACTCGGCTTGTCTTGGTCTTGTCTCAGACTCGGCTTGTCTCGGTCTTGGTCTCAACTCCCAAAAGTCTTGGTCTTGTCTAAGACTTGGCTTGTCTTGGTCCCAACTCCCAAAAGTCTTGGCTTGTCTCGGTCTTGGTCTCAACTCCCAAAAGTCTTGGTCTTGTCTCGGTCTTGGTCTCGAATCCCAAAAGTCTTGGTCTTGTCTTGGTCTCGGTGCATATTTGGTCTTGGATAGTGTGGTTTTGAGCACAACATGACTGAACACACATGTTGGAAATTGAAGCTGATGGGCAACAGCAGCAATGGAATACACTGTGTGCCACACCTGTAAGCTAAGACAGAAAACTGAGGCTAACATTGACGTAAAAGTATCATCTGGTCTGCTGAGTCTTGACTTCTGCTGCTACATTAAAGGTGCTATGAGGAGAATTTATCGCCGGGGTAATGCTGCGTTCCTGTAACCTCGGAAATGGGAGTGACATCATCTCCGACTTATCGGCGTTCCAGTTGAAGTCAGACAAAAACATGCCGATCTACCAGGCTATTGTTAGCTGTTGTTAGCACGCCCTGGGTTGTTGTATGAAGAATGTGATTATCACTATGGCAGCATTTTTGTAAATGTAAGTCTAACAATACGATGTATACAGCTGATCTAGAGCGACAAATAGTGAGTGCAAATAAATGGATTATTACAGGAGCTAAATAACTGTTCACACTGGGGGCATCCATCTTCGATTGACACCTCGGGGTGGCGAGGTTTCACCGAGTTCCCAGTAGAAAATTCAGACTTCGGGGGACGTTACAGTTTTAGTTTCCCACTCGGAGCTCAAAATTCAGACTTCTGACTACAACTTGAACGCACCGGAGACGTGAAGCCAAATGTGTTTTTTTGTTGTGGTAAATGCAGCATGGATCTTTGTCGGAACTGTGCATTGCTTTACAAGTTCTTTTTCGACAACTTCCAGGATGCAGTTACTTGGACTAAATTCTTTTGAGCTTGTTAGCTCCGCCAAGGAGGTTATGTTTTCGGGAGAGTTTGTCTGTCTGTGAACAAAATAACTCAAAAAATTAAGGATGGATTTTGATGAAATTTTCAGGAAATGTTCAGCATGGGAAAAGGAAGAACTGATTCAATTTTGGTCTTGATCCGGATCACCGTCTGGATCCGCCATGACGAAAAATGTGATTTTCGTGAATAACTACTGAACTAAAATAGATATCATTATGAAACCAAATGCTAATGGTGTGTTTTCATGGTCAATGAATCTAAATATTTACATGAAATAAAGGTAGGACTAACATTTATGGTAAAAATCACAATATGGGAGAGCACTGTGGTGCTGGTGGAGGTCTGCACTCTCTGAGTGCTTTTCTAGTTTAGTTTTAAAAATGTTTCATAAGAAAGGTCTTCCCTTTCATTGTCAAAATATTACAAAATAGTCTTAAGCAGTGTCAAACATTGGAGAAAACCTTTTGTCTATACAACTGAAATGCTATTAAACATGGAGTTGTAAATTCAGAAAACCTTGATGGCCTGTTCATCAGTTCACTGCATTAAAAAAGTGGACGCCAGCAACAAGGTAAAACTCAAAGAAAGACAGCAGGTTTTACTGTGAGAAAATATATGCACAGTTTATTGATAGATGCAAATATGTGAGGCACACAAAGAAATTCAAATCAATGATGGATTAGCTGTGAGTTTGACCATGTTTCTCCTTTTCTCTTCAGTATTACAAACATCAGTTATGGACACAGACCTGCATGCAGGCTACAGGGGGCTTTATGAAAAATCATCTGTTTATTATGAAGTTTTCTCTGCAGCCCACACTGAACACAGGAGGCAGATTATCAATCAGGCCCTGCTGCTGCTGCAGCGGTGCCAAAACAACACACAACTGATAATACGGAAATAAACAAACTGAATTCCAGTGGCTACTACAGGATAACAAATTATAACATAAATATCTTTCACTGCCGCTCATTTTCATGGCTTTGTAAGACCTGCTCAGGCTCATTTTTTATCATCTACAAATCACTGTACAAAAATCTGTTTCCAGAACATTCTGTGAAAGGCCAGTTTCACAAAGGACGAATGATCAGGTTTATTTACATTTGGCTTCAGAGTCACTGTAACACATCAGAACACACACAAGAGGAACAAAAGGCACCGAGACAAAAGTCCAAACCTCAAAAGAAGTGATCAGAATGAAAGAAGGACAGCACAGTCAGGAGGGACATTACACATCACTTTATCATTTAAATCAGTTACTGCTGAGCTGAGTCAGACAGATCAGACTACACAAATCTGTCTTATTATGGAAACTGTCCTTGATTTGTTTCAGACATCTTCTCTGAAACTTGAGGAGGAAATTCTTGCAAATACGCTGATAAAGACATTTTTTGTCTTTGGACATTTTTACTGAATGTTTTTGGAAACATTTGTCAACAGTTTACTGGAACAGAATCTTTTTAACTCTGAACTAAAATGTTGTCGCTTTTTTAATATAAAAAATAGTCTTCAACAAATATTGAAGAAACTTTTGGCCAGGAAAGAGACTTGAGTCAGATTGATTTTCAAGCGTATCTCTGATATTTCCAAAAAGTTTACCTCGGAAATTACAAAAAATATTAGAATATTAATATTCTAACCCTAACCCTAACCCTAACCCATTTCCAAAAAAAGTAGTTCAAGTAATTCAACAAAGAAACTAAAAATTTCAATTCTTTCAGACCTTGAAAAGCTTGCCATATTGTTGTTTTGCCATCAGCCCAAATATTTGACCAAAAGATTTCTGAAAACTGGAAAGTGTGCTGTAAAAATGTAAAACAATTGGTTCAGGATGTTCATTCAAGTCTATATTTTTGGTGAAAATTGTTAAAACTGTTTTGAACCCCAAAAGCTGCTAAGCTTCGTTCCTCGGGTCATGAAAGTTGGACAGAATTTCTTTTAAGCATAGACCAAAAATTTCAGAAACTTTCTTTGTAAAATGTCAAAAGCTTTGTCAAAAATGTCCATTGACTTGTTCGCATTTCCAAAACTTAAATAAATTGTTTATGTTTCTAAAACTTTTTCCCAAATCTTTCAGAAAATTTAGACAACGATTTTTTTTATTTTTATCCTATAAAGACAACTCAAAACTTCAGGAATTTAAGAAATGTAATGTAAATTTCTTTGAAACATTCTTGAAAAGGCTCTTAAAACTTGAGTATGTTTTTATCCAAGCCTAAACCGTTTGAAAATGTTTTCCAATTTTTGATTTGATAATGAAAGAATGTTTATCCTTTACTTCAAATGGTGTTCATGACTTGAACTCTGAAGATCAAAATTTTAATTTTTAACTTTTTTGAATAAATCAAAATCTTACGTTGACACAGCGAACAGCACTAAGTTCCGATAACAGAGAAGGTGAAATAGTGAAAGCCAGTGAGTGACCTGATGTTTCTAGACAAAATAAAAGTTAGCTGCACATTTAGATACAACACAGCGTTACTTTGCTATTTAGCTGTCAAAGAAGAAGGTTATGTTCTTTTCACCTGTTCTAAGAGGGTAAATGCCTTAACTGTTATTCAATAAATACACACAATACATCGTCAAACATAAAACTTTGGTAAGTGTGTTAAAGAATTCAAATATTGTCCAGAGTTTCCTTTTTTGACTGAGCCAGTAGTCAGTGAGTGAATATTTGAGTGATTTTGTCCATTTAACATCTAAAGACAGCTAAATTTTCACAGATCACAACGCTGGAAGGTTGACCGTCTTTAGCAGGATACTGATAGTGGACGGCTAGCTTGATGCTAGGCTCTCATGCATGTAGCAGTAGCACAAACAGGTGAGTAGGTTCACAGTATCTCCAAAGGGCCCGTCCATAATGCCAAGACATTGGTTTTGACATTATTGGTCTTTCATACGTACGATATCACATCATCGACGTAACGCACAAACATGTCACGGTCACTTTAGCGAGTAGAGGAGTTCAGCCGTGTGGCAGAGCGACAGAGGGTGAGCCGTGGAGAAGTACTGACAGCACAACCAGTCCTCTAGTTCTGCATTTCTCTCCGGCTCTAGTGAACGCTCAGCGAACTTCATCATCAGTAGCGCCCGTTTCACGTCCAACCAGTTCAGCAGCCCCTCGTGTCGGGACCCGGCAGCAAAGCCTCCGCCCCCATGTCCGTGTCGCTCCCACTGCTGCTCCATCAAGTCCTTCCTTGGCCCCCACAGGAGGCTCTGGAGAATACGCTTGGCCTCCTGGATGTGGATTCGTTTGATGGGGTCTGGTTGGAGCAGCAGTTGGGCCAGCCTCTGCAGGCCGGATGAGTAAAGAGAGACGGAGGGGATTGATGGTAAGTCCTCACAGCGGTAGTCCTGTTCCCGTAGAGCAGGGCTGACCTCAAACGGGTTTGGCTGATGAAGGAGCTCGTAGATCAAAATCCCTGTCTGGAACTCGTCAAATTTGCGGTACTGGGCTGCTGAGACGATCTCGGGTGCCAGTCTTGCATGGTCGCGTTTGATGCGAGGATCCACTGTGGTTGATGCTGCGTCCTCAGAAGAGCGGCGCTTGGCTTTGGCAAAGTTGCTGATTAGGAGTCGAGGAAGGTGGCGCTGGTCGTCTGCGCCACTTGAACCATTGCTGGCGTTGTTGTCATGAGTTTGTTGGGCGAGCTGCCTTCGCTGGTGAGGCACCAACAACAGATTCTCCAAGCAGAGGTCTCGGTGCGTGACTCCATGCTCCTTCAGGTGCTCCAGTCCATTACAAAGCTGCAGGAGGAGGAAACAAACGCGTCGCTCATACACTTCTGGTTGGGTCTTGTGGAACGCCTGCCACTCCTTTACAAAGTCAGCTGCCGTCTGTTGAGGGATCTCTGAGGTGATGACCACCACCCTCTCTCGGTCCGCCTGGTGCCCTGTCGCAGGCGGTGAAGGCTGAGGCAGTGATGGAGCACTTTTAGCTGCATTCGAGACTTCCTCAGTGGGCAGCATACTCTGGGGGACACAGGCAAGGAAGTGTCCGCAGTCCTGCTGCAGGTTGAAGTGGGGCGGCATGCTCTGCTGCACTGACAGACTGTAGAGGTGGCTCTGTTTGGCATCCATTGAGGGACTCTTGCAGATCTGGAGAGGTAGGACAGCAGGAGGAGGGTGAGCAAAGGGACAGAAGGCAAGGGAAAGAGGAATTCACAAAGAGAGGCAGGAAGGGAGAAGAGCCAAGAAACACAAAAGAGAGTTTTTGTAAGACAGAGTTTGAGGTCTAAACAGTTCCTGCTCAAATTCAGGTTAAGATACTTGAACTTGTTATACTTTATCTTCGACTAAAACAAGACATTAACAAAACTTGATGACTCTTTGTTTCCAGGACCAAACTAAACTTCTCACTTTGTTAAAGCTGGTAAAGATATTGTCCATTTGTATTTTGGCGTTTCTACTGTATCAACAAACACAATCTTTTATTTTGGTGCTTTTCCATTTGTGATATCAGCGCAATTCAGCTTGACTCTTCACAATTTGGATACTACCTACTTCATTTCCAGTTTTATAGTATAGATGGTATCAGGCAGGACCGTCATGACATGGCGACACGTAACGTGGCTGCGTTAAAGTGCGCTGGCATTCTCAGAAAAACAAAGGAGGAAACAAAGGCGATCCAGCTGCCAACCCCTTTGTGGCTTTCTGTAACAGTTATGACAATAATTTTATTCCAAAAAAGGCTGCAAGCAAAGCCAATTTTGTACATACATCCTGGTTAAGTAGCAGTTTTCTGCACATTGTCTGTTTGTTGGTTACGGCAGCTGGTAATGCAGCTGAAGGGGTTGGCGTCCCTTGCCTCCGGAGCCTCGGGCATTGTGTTTGCACCCTTGCGCCCTTAATCTTCATTGCATGTAAACACCTATAAATGAAGTAGGGTTATCACTGCTGGTGGTTCAGACCGCTTGTCAGAATGGTGAAGTGCCAACTCAGCTTGGGCTCTCAAATCTGACCTGATATTTGTGTCGTCTGAGAAATGCGTAAACTTACCCCCCCACTTATTCTGATTTAAGAATCGATTCAGCATTTGAACTATTATCAAAAATGCATGTACAGTGGTGCAGTATAAAAAACCTTCAGTGAGTTGGTGGTTCCTTGATCCCCTGGGTGTGTTTGTTTAGGTGGGAATGTGTGTGTGGCCTTGCAGCAGGCGCTCGTCTGACTGTAAATCCTGCCAGGAATCTGAAGATTAATTGGGCCTTGAGATATTACACAAGAGTGTGGGCACACATGCCGTGGCACAACACTCACTGTACAAACAGTCGCTGGCTTGTACAGCACATGACTTTTGGACAAAGGTCAATGAGACTGGATCTGCGCCCTTCTTCTTGGTTGTTTACACGACATTCCCTGAGGGTTTGTTCTGCAGCGAGACCATCCCACGTCTATGCTCAGAACAAGCACGACCTACGCCCTGTTTTAATCTCTAATTTTATTTTTTGTTCTGTCAAATCTCCATTTAAAAGATCAACTTACAACACCAGCTATACAAATCATTTCATTAACAATGTTGCAGATGGTTCCAAGGAGGGTTTGGGTCACCCTGTCATCAACAAACTCTGTTCGATGTAGAGACCCCTTTTTATCAAATAGATAGAGCACATCCAGCTAATCTTCACCACTTTATAACCCAATACTGTCTCCTACTCTTAATTTTTTAAAACCAAAGGGGCTGGGCAATGAGTTTTAAATATTTAACAGTCATTCATATATAAAAAACACTTGCATATATCATGTGATTTTCACCTAAAAGCAAATAAACAGGTTTTATTTTTCAAATAATTCTGGTGGTTGTATTGCAGTACTATTAACAGTTTGAGAATGAGGTGTTTGTTAAAATTAAGAAATAAGAAGAAGGCATTAATGTCCAAAACTTAAGACATTATAGGGCAGAGGGTCCAAGCTTTATCAGTTCTCCCAAAATAATCTGTGCCAAATTATTTTATACTTTTTCCGTTTGCCAATAATTACTCTAAATGACTGGGGGTTTCTATTAAATTTATTCGGCATATTTTTTACCTAATTGGGTAAGATATACCATTCAAAATCATTTCTAATGCTTTGACTTATGGAAGGCATCTTGCAAACCTCCATGTGCTGTGTCCCAATCCCCAATGTGGAAATCACTGCAAGGAATAATTACTTAACTTCTACAATGTGTTGGCATCAAATAACCACCTTAAATATGCATTAAGTAATTTTCTTTGACAAGTACATTTCTAAAAATCATTTCATTATTCATTGAAATCTTATTAAAGTCAATGCAGGTCACAGTTCAGCACAGCTTGAATTACTGTCGAATGATGATGTGAAAATGACCCACTTCTTTTTTCTTTTCAGCACTTTAGCTCAACCCAAAACCTCCCGAAGAGGAAGCCTGCTTTCAGAATGCCAATCAGCAGATCTCACTTCACATAATTACCTCTGTAATTCTCATGAGCTTTCCTTGAAAACGGGGAACTTCTTCATTTAAGTCCTCCAACTAAACACTCAAGGCTTAAAATAAAATTGCCTGACAAAGCTGGTCTTGTTTAACTGCTATCTTATTTTGTTAGAATACAAAGGGGCTTCTGGAGACACCTAAAGGAGGATGCAAGAGGCCTTAGAAAACAAATAAACACTTCAATGGTTTTGTATGTGCTAATCTAGTTGTTATATATATGTACACACGACAGTTCAGTTTCAACTAAAGCTGAATTATAGTACTTTGAAAAAAAAAACAACGTAAAATTTATGTTTGCACTTGGCGTTACTGATTTAAGGGTCTGCAACTCAAAGTTGGTGTCCCTTCCCCATTGCATACTTTTTAGGGGCTTCAAGGGGCTCTTGCCTATAAATCCACTACGATATTGTATTTTGGCATGCGTATTGGTGTGTGAGATTTGGGAATTTCATCACATTTCACTTTGTTGCAGTCCAGCTGCATGCTAAAGAAGTCGGGGTAGCCAGAAATTCTGACTAAAGGGGTCTTTAGTCCCTGCTTGGAGCGGGCTATTTTATTAAAGACCACATTGAGTGTGTCCCACCAAGCCCCTCTCTGAAAGAGGATGATGCTTCAGCTTTACAGAGCTGTGCTCAAATGTTTACTGTGATTGGATGGACATGCCTAGACACCTTATTTCTACTGGAACCTACTGTTGGATAATCAAAATCCTGGCTCAGGAAGTGTCTCCCATCTGGAGAGGTTGCATTTTAGATTTTTTCATGTTGGAGGGGTTTTGATTGGGCAAGGACATACATTTTGTACTAAAACATACAAAATATTATATACATTGGATGATATGGGACCTTTACTTTTGAGTTTACACTGCTGAAGCTTCATGGTAAAAGCATCAGAATACTAAGAAGAGGCAGGCTTAGTTCTAAAACCATTCCTTGGAAATTTAACTAAGACCATGGCACTGCACATTGTATCATGTTTTTGACATATATGTATAAGTCCTATTATCTAAGCTCACCTTTACAGCGTAGAAGTTGCTGGGGTCCGAGGCGCAGGCTGCTGAGTAATACACAGCATCTCCTGAGTTACAGCTCGGCTTGTTGGACGTGAGCCTGAACAGAGACCAGTTACTCTCCTCAAACCTCAGCGGGTTCTTCTGAGATCGAGTGAAGTGATCCTCACATTTTAATGCTAACCGCCGCAGAGACTCAGCATACAGGCCTCCTAGTTTAGAGTACACCCCCTCTCTGCTGTCTATGTTACTCAGAAGAGTCTGGAGCTGCAGGCTGGAGCCCAGATTTGGTGCCAGACCTGGTTCTGAGCCTATATAGGGGGCACTGAGCTGAGGAGAAGAGGAGCAGGTGATGCTACTGCGGCAGTGGACACCAAGACGCCCGTGAGTCTTCAGAGGCTCGTCTAGAGTCCTGGACCTGGAGGATCGGCCCTGCACAGCATGGCACCGCTCCAGAGACTCATTGGAGGAGAAAATAGGTCGAGGATCAACAGGACTGGACGGTAAACTGGACCTGAGGCCTCCATCAGCAGGTCGGCACACGTTGCTCTCAGAGCCAGTGAACGGGAGGCGTGGGTAGGCTCGGACGAAGGGTTTCCCGTTGGAACTGTCAGGGGCAGACACGGTGCGGTTGACCATCTTCTTCTCTGGCAGTGGAGGTGGTTGGTTACTCAAACTGTTGAAGGGGGGTGGATGAGGGGATGCAGGAGCCGAGGCAGCGGGACTCCTGGTGAATGGAGAGGAGCAAGACATCCGAGAAGCATCCCGCGATCCTGGAAGATAGAACAGAGTGTCATCAGCATATTGACAAATCAGCCAATTAAAAGGTGACTCAAGAGTGTGTTGAATAGTTTTAGGGTCACTTTGAAAAAAATTTACAATTGTTTATATTGCAACAACTTACTCCGCTCATCATAAAACTTCATTACAGATTAAAAGGCGCATTTAGTGTATGTGTTCTGAGTCATTTCCGTATGGGCGGTTCGGGTAGGTACAGATGTGTTCTGAATGAATAATGCATACGTATGGAACTATGCTCCAATTCAGTGTTACACCGGCAAAAACAAACCTCTCACCACCCTCCCTACATTTGGGTTCTCTCTCAGATAGAAATGATTCATAACACAGTTTCAAACATTTTAACAGCAATGAGGTCCTGATCTCTGCTGCATCATTGCCTCCCTCATGATTCTTGTATCACATCAGAGGTTCCTCTTTTGGAGAGGAGCAGGAGCGTTGATGATCTTATGAGACTGAGTATGGTAGAATTACAAACTTATTTTTAAGTATCTTTTATTTTTCAGTGAATTCTTCTCAGGAGGAGCATAGGGATGCAGCAGTTAGAATGAACCCTATAGACGATCATACAATCTTTTTGCTTTGGCAGGTCGCCTGGACATTCTAGTTCTTCACAATCCAAGATTGTTTTATTGTACACCCCTTCATGACACTGATAAACATTCAGTTAAAGAGGGAATTTTCATTAGATTAAATCAGTTTTTTTTTGAGAATTTTGGCATAATCCTTATCTGAAATTTGGTAATGCTCAGAAACATTTTAGGCTTGTAGGCATCTATCTGTCTGCTCAACTAGCAGGTAAGTAGTGCTGATGATGCTAATAACACAAATGAGAGATTCAAGGCTGTAGTAGTGTAATTTGACCAAAGAAGAAATATTTTTTCAGTCAAACTGTAGGCTATAAGGCTAGGCTAGGCTAACTGACTGGCTGCTGTTAGTACAAATAAAGTGAAAATATCTATTCTTCAAGTAATCTCATTGGTGTCAACTTGGATATCAAACAGTCATACAAATTCAGAAATGGGCTTGAAAATCCTATCCTGTTACACACTTTCTATAGTGAGTAAATTTCCCTTTAGGAACCCTAAAGTAGCCACCACCTCATAAAGCCCTGTGACAGCTGTGAATCTGATTTATTCACCGCAGCCCTTCTGCCACTGCCTCCTGTCTCAACTCCCGACAATCACATACCTCTTATCCTCCAAACAGCTGGAATTTTCCACAATCCAGGATTCAAGCTGACATTGAAAACATCCTCCATCCAATTATTATCCATTTGTCAATTAAAGACTTTAAGTTGGAGTTAGACATCACTCTGAAGGAGACAGATACTGAGATAATTGTGCGGTGCGGTCTTCAATCACTGCTTTCTCAGAAGGGAGACAGAACGAAAAAAATACTCTGTAGGATGTAGCCAAGCCCTTTTTCCCTCGTTATCAGAGTCCATAATTATCTCTTCAAACAACATCGGCCAGGAAGTTGCAGCGATTACAAGTGTCTGAGCGCCACCAAGGTTAAAAGCAACCAAAAATGCATGCTCCTCATTCCAAAACATGCCTGGAGTTTTGATAACGGCAGAAATAGTAAGCTCTGTCATCAAAATTGAAGGAAAAAGAGGAAGGGATGAAGGCAGACCACGAGTACTACGTTAAAATAAGGTTGTGCCTCCTTTTTTCTATCATATTTTCACTCAGGACAAAGTTCAGCTTCATGCTTCAAACTGATAAAACAGCCAGAGGACAGAGCAATGATTTAAGAAGGCAACGACAGCATCAAGCAATGACTGTCAACTGTTCTATCTGAAGAGAAAGGGGATGAATTCCAGACTCTTTAATTTGTGTGGTTCTATAACACAGTCCGTACAAACTTAATAAGTAAATCACATTTAAGCCTTTTAAGAACCTTGGAAGATACAATTTGAGAAACATTGTTTTTGCAGTGCTCACACAGATGCAAGGTTTAGATTGAACTGTTTTCTTTAATATCTGAACAAAAAGGCAAAAAAGCCAAAAGCAAATGCAACCAGCCAAGACATTCATGCAAACTGCTTAAGAACGAATGCTAACAGCTACAGCAGAAGTGCAAAGAACCAAAACGTGAATGTAAGCTGGCAGATCATAGATGCAAACTATCATGATTGGAACGCAACCAGCCATAACATCAATGCAAACTGCAGAACATGGCTTCAAACTGAAGAACCGCAATTAAAAAAATGTCACATCATGAATGCAAATTGCCAACTGCACTGACACCAAAAGCAGAAAGACACAACACAAATATAAAAGCAAAAATATGAATGAAAAACAAGGTTTCCTAAAATACAAACAGCTAAAACACAATTGCAAAGAGCCACAACATGAATGCAGTGCCAGATTACGAATAAAAAAATGCACAAATATGTGATCTGCCAAACACAAAATAAAGCCCCCAACAAAACTGACACTCAATGAACATGAATGCAAGTTGCATACACAGAGGAAAACCTACATAAAAGGAATGCACATCGCACCATATAAATGCAAAATACAGGAAAACACAAAATGAAAAACCACAAAAAAATGCAAGCTGCCACAACAGAAATACAAAATGAAAAAAATGACTGCATAATGGAAAAACACCAATACAAAACTCCTCAACAAAAAAATTCAGACCCTCCCAAAGCAAATGTAGACTGCCATAACAAGAAATCAAAAGATGCAACAGAACTACAAGTTGTCATAACTTGAAAATAAATAGTCACAAAAAAAATTTAGAAAGTTCAACATAAACTGCAATCTGTCGCAACGTGATACAAAAGTCGCAATACTACCACAAACTACCACAATAAGAAAACAGAAGGTCACAAAACATGCAAACTACCACAACAAAATGAAGACAAAATCACAACACAAATGCAGATGGTCACAAAAAGTCACTACACAAAGCAAACTTCCATAACAAAAATGCAAAGCCAATGAAGTATTCCAAAAAGTTCTTACTTAAATACCAACTGTAATGAATGCATACTCCCAGGAATTTATTTTAAAGATCACAATAAAAATTGCAACTGCAGCACAAACAAAAAAGTCACAGCTCAAATGAAAACTGCAAAAAAATGACTAATGATAGCCATAACACAAGTGCAAACTTCTAAAACACAAATGCAAAGACACATCAACAATGCAAGCAATATGATAACAATATGTCACAACGTGGCTGCAAACTGCCAGAACACAAATATAAACAGCCACAACAGCATTACTTTAAGTCACAATGGTATGCATACTGCCATTACAAGATAACAAAAGCCAAAAAACAAGTGACAACTGCTATAATAATACAAATTGAGATCTTGAACGCCCACTGCCACAACAATAACACAAAAGTCACAACATAAATTCAAACAGGTGCAACCGGAAAACACAATGCTATCGCACAAATGCAAACAACCAGAGCAGAAATACAAAGTCTCATCAGTTCCATGAAGAATTGAATACCTCTTGTTATTAAAGACTTTTTATGGCCTCATTTCAAAAAACTAATCCAAGACCTTTACATACTCAAATGGAATCCTGCTTTTTTAGACCCTGTATGACATTTAGACTTCTAGTTCCTGTTTAATCTTAGCTTGTTCTTCTTCAGCATTCATTTTAACCCTCTAACACCGCCCTAGTACAGGCGATCAGTACCTACCAGTGTCAGCAGTCAAGTTATCAGAGGAGGCAGTGGGTAAACTGGTACTTCCTAGGCCCCGTAAAGATGATGTCGGACTCTCCAGAGACCCTTGTTGGCTGCAGCGGTCCAGCTCCATGTTGCTTCCACTCATCATCCCACACACTCTGCAACACAGATAAGGGAAAAATTAATGATACAGAAGACACTTCAATTCTCTGTGTGGATTTCTATCTACCTCTGTGCAACTTTTTTTCAACTCACAGTAAACATTCCATCTTGTGTGTCTGTTTATGGATGTGGAACCATTACACTTCCTGCTGAGGTTCATTTATCAGCATAATGTGTTACCTAATAGTCCATGTGAAAGAGCACACGTTTTAAATGACGAACAAGAAACGTCAGGAGTAGTTTCACTTCCCTGTCACAGCCACAAACTTCTTTATTTAGTGTTGATTTTTAACTGTGACAAACTTAGTCCTACTGGGAGCGACTACGTTACTATAGCATATATCTGACCCCGTAAGTGAGACCTAAACAACAGCTGCAGCATGACTGTAACAGACTCCATTTTTATTTTACCAACATATTGTTGCATGAGTACTTACTCTTTTGAAAAATAAAGTGGTCTCAATTTATATTGTGACACTTGAGGGAACATTGCAAAACACTGAAAATTCCCCCATGTAATGTTACTTGAGTCATTTTTAGTTCTTATATGTGCACAGTTGGTGCAAATGAAGTAGTGTCCAGGTGCTACTAAACATGCACCTGCCAAAATGAGGTGATGTGTGATACATGTATCCATTTTAGGACCTTCTTCCTGTTGACTGGTAGAAGTATGTTTTTACTACAATAATACAGCTCTGCACATTCCATACAAACTCTTTGCCTTACTTTAGGTCCAACTGGATAAACATTCTCTTGGTTCACTGTTATTGGCAAAAATACTATTTCTGTCTATGATTAACATGCGCGCTAATGCACAAAAGCTTACAATTTATGCTAGAGTGCTAAGCCTGAGCATGCTGTTTTTCAACCTAAAAACTGAATTTTCGGGACAAAAAAAACTAGCACAGAGACTTAGCATAAACTGCCAGAACACAAATACAAACAGCCACAACAGCATTACTAAAAATCACAGTGGAATGCATATTGCCACAACAAAATAACAAAAGCCAAAATACAAGTGCTATAATAATGCAAATTATCATCTCGAATGCAAACTGACACATCAATAACACAAAAAGTCACAACATAAATTCAAACAAGTGCAACCGGAAAACAAAATGCCATAGCACAAATGCAAACACCCAGTACAGAAATACAAAGTCACACCAGTGCCATTAAGAAATTTAATACCTCTTACAATTGAAGACCTTTTATGGCCTCATTTTTCAAAAAACAAATCCAAGACCTTTACATACTCAACTGGAACCCTGCTGCTCCCCCCTGTAACGTCACTTGAGTCGTTTTTGGTTCTTATATGTGCACAGTTGGTGCGAATGAAATAGTGTCCAGGTGCTACTAAACATGCACCTGCCAAAATGAGGTGATGTGTGATATATGTACCCATTTTATGTAAAACAGACTTACAGGCTTACATGCACTTCAAGTCTTAAGTTTAACCCAGACTTGTACTTTAGTTCAGTTTATTTAGTGCATGTATACTCACTGGCTAGCAGTAAAGAGTGGGGGCATGTCCTGATGATGGCAGGCCCTGTTTAAACCTGGCCATTGGCCTACCCAGTGCAACCCTAAATTACTAAGCTAAAATTGGTTTCTTAATCACCATTTAGGTTGTGTTGTCATAGGTTTGTATTAGTTCCTCACGTCTCAGTATCATCTGTATACAGAGGTATATCATCTGAAAAAAATCAATGTCATTGACTTGGTGTGTAAACACTTTTACTCAGACCTGTCCTGTGCTAAAATTGGCAATTTGAATGAACTATTTTTGATGTACTGAAGCAAATTGGTCTGGGTTGCTGTTCCTTTCAATATAGCAAATTTTGCACACCATTAACAGCATATCAGCATTTCTTTGCTGAATATGATGGATGATGGATGACACTTGCTCAGTATTCCAATACCTTCACTTAGAAATATAGTACACTAAGGCTTTCTTAAATGCTACATATTAAGTGACAGGTAGTAAAGGTGTGTGGCATATCTTGAGGCCCTCCTTCAAATCCTATTGGCCATTGGCAATCCATAATGTCACTCAAACATCCAGTGCTAAAATTGGTAGTTTAATTGACTATTTGGGATGTCTAACAACAGACTGGTCCTGGTTAATTTACATGTCAGCGATTACACAACATCATCAGCATAGCTACATAAAATTAAAAACTCTCTCAAGTGTAACACTACCTTTACACAGACATATACTGGTATAAGCTAAAATCTACATTTTAACTAAACAAAGCATGTTGTCACAATCTATCAGCCTTATAAAGTAAATGATCAGTGTTAGCATACTTCTGATAACACGTATAATCAAACTTTCCTTCGAATATACAGTAAATGCAGAATCAACTAATTAACTTTATTCACCTTGGGTCTGAGTGGATAGTCATGCAAAATTTAATAACCCAGACTTGTACTTTAGTTAAGTTTATTTAGTGCATGTATACTCACTGGCTAGCAGTAAAGAGTGGGGGCATGTCCTGATGATGGTAAAATTGATAGTTTAATTGACTATTTGGGATGTCTAACAACTGACAGGTCCTGGTTAATTTACATGTCAGTAATAACACAACATCATCAGCATATAGGCATAGCTACACACAATTAAAAACTGTCTCAAGTGTGACACTACCTTTACACAGACATATATTGGTATAAGCTAAAATCTACATTTTAACTAAACAAAGCATGTTGTAACAAACTATCAGTCTTATGAAGTAAAGATCAGTGTTAGCATACTTCTGATAACAGGCATAATCCAACGTTCCTTCGAATATAAATGCCAAATCAACTTATTAACTTTATTCACGTTGGGTCTGAGTGGATATTCATGCAAAATTTAAAGAAGACTACTCAATGTTCTTGAGACATGTTCAAAAGAATGGGACATGGGACTCAATGAACTTGACATCTGACCTGTAAAAAGCAAAAACTACAAATTTTGTCTTCAATTTGGAGTGGACATTAGTGCAGTTAAAACAAAAATCTCTTGACTTGTGAAACTGAAAATGTATCCAGTAAAACTTTAAGTTAGACATAGCATTTGTGCAAAGTTTGAAAGAAATGCCTTGAAATAAGGTGTCCACTCCTACATTTAAGGCCCCTTGAGGGATGTTCTTCAAACTTTGCATCAACTGTGAAAATAACCTGCTGATGAACTGATAATGAAGATGATGGTTAATTACAGCCCTAATTGCTTCCAGGATCTTCATGCTGTCCTCATATAAGTCAAGGTCTTTTTTTGTAGCACGTCCTTGCTCTAAGGGCTCACCCATCCGTGCACATCCTCCCGCAGGACAAACAGGGACATTCTTCCCCCAAGGAAGGAAAATCTTATGTTTTGGATACAACTCTGTGAGACATAGAGTGGGACGTGCAAAGACGCACACGTGTACACCTCCTCATAATCCCTGCAGCCATGACACTTTCTCCTCTGCCTCAGCGTTTCACCCGGCTTTCATCACTGCTCTTTGGTCTGTAAAATGATCCTTCAGCTAAGTGCCCAAAGAGAATACCTAACCCTTTGTCTCCCTCTTCTCTTTTTCTCCTCTTCATCTGTTTTGTTGTGCTGATTTATGGGGGAATAGAAGTCAGGGGCCGGCAGATGAATGGAGAGAGGAGTCATTTTGTGATGGAAGGGAGGGAAGAGAGATGAAGGGACGGGGTTGGACCCTGTTTCCCCGAGCCATTAGCGAGTATAATGAGACAAGTGAAAGGCTGTCACTCAAGCTAATTGGTCACCTTGATTAGGGAGTCTGCTCATGCATTTTTCACTGGCAAGATAAGTGGCTATCAGGGCAAACTGGATGTGACGGCATACTAAGCTATATACGGATGAATGACAAAAGCGATCTTCAGAATCATCATATAGATGAAAGTTTAGGCAAAAGCAATGCAAAACCCGAAGCCTTAATCAATATAAAGATGGTTTTGATTCTAGGTTTTATGTTTTCAGTAGGCATTAACCAAGGTCTAAGGCATTATGGTCTTAGATTATCTTCTCAAGGTATTCTGTGACTGAAATTTATCCAGAATACCTTACTGAATTTTCTTGAAACTTTGCACAAACACCAACTGAGGATAAAGTTATTGATGTTGGAGGGGATGGTTGACATGTCAAGGTCATTGAGTGTAATGTTCTTCCCTTTGCCTTTACCTGCTTTACATCTACTGTCTGCCTGTACCCATGCTAACGTGCTTTCTCTTCTGGCTCTACTACTTGGATGTAAACAAGCACAGTCAACTTGTAATATCTTTAAGAATTGGCATATCTGGCATGACTTAGTCGTGGAAGTTTGAGATAAATATGAGTTAAGACTACAGTTGCAACAAGTCATTGAAATTTGATGATAGAATTTGTTGATGCCAATTGAATTGCCATTGGATCAGTCAAATACATTGCATGTTTTGTGTGCCTTGAGCAGAATCATCATTGGCTTCTGAAGTTTTCGAACAGGTCAGCCATCTCACTCCCCTTCCTATCATTACTGGCAGTGATGGAAAAACAAAACTTAGCATTGCAGCTATGGCAGATTTAACACCGCTCTATCCTACAACTTATAAACACTAAATTCTATTTCACCCTCTACACTGCAAATACAGAAGTTAAAGCTTCCATATCTCAATACCCATCATGATAAGAGGGCACTAAATAGACTGAACTGTCTGCACTTGCAGCTCACTTTGAGCGATCAGGGCTAACTACAGGACTTACTGTAGTTAGCTTACTTACTGAAGGGCTAGCAGGGAACGTTTTTTGGCTAATTTAAGGGTGACCAAGGGTAAAATTGTGGCCACTTTAAGGGCTGATTTGGCCGACTCCATCACAAACCCACCAGCAGCCAGCAGCAAACAGACACGGAAGCCTTGCTTAAATA
This sequence comes from Scarus forsteni, assembly GCA_036419115.1. NCBI lineage: Eukaryota > Metazoa > Chordata > Actinopteri > Labriformes > Labridae > Scarus > Scarus forsteni. The sequence continues at coordinate 11,081,147 of JAZDUH010000359.1, read as the reverse complement.
TTATCGAGACTGAACATGCATTGTAGCTAAAAGTAAATATTTATCCTGACCTTTCCTATGGCCAAAGGTAACCCTTTTAAGCTCTACTGTCATGACAACCTTACTTAAGAACACAATGAACTCTGCTCTCCGTCCAAACTTAGCAACAGTTCGAGAAATACAAAGAGTTGTTTTTGAGAATTGTAAAGCAAGCCATGCTACATACTGATGTGTGCATGTTAGTTATGCACATGTATTTAAAGAACATTAAATAAAACTGTACATTTTTGGAAACTACTGTGTTACTAGAGCAAAAGCTATCTCTCGGCTACATTTTTTGACAATTAACTCGAGACATTTTCCTCTGAAGACTTCATCTGTAATCTCTCTTCTCCGTCCCATTTTAACATCTCAAATTTTCATCATTTTCAGTTTGAAAGGGCAATGTCGTGTAAAAGTGTAAGAGCTGATGTTTGAGTATGAGACTTTGAGCCTTGTGCAAAACATCATCTGACTTGTTTACCAATGATTTCAGTAGTCACCAACAGCTTAACAACCAAAATAGTCATAGGTTGCATCCCTAATGCAGACTGTGTCAGGTTAAATATACAAGCCCGGGCAATGTGTGACCACAATTAGAACAGGAATGCAGACGTTAACCTGTAAGGAGTACCAAAGCTGGCCACGCATATGTAGCCACAGCAAACCAAATAACAAGAGTCACTTGCTCAAAACAAAAATTGGTCATGAACAATTTTGGCCATCTCCTGAGTTATTCATCTGGCGTACCTACATTCACAAAATGGAAAATAATAACTATTATTTTACCATTTTTTACGTTACAGTTTGCAGTTTTGCTGTCAAATAATTAATGCATATTTTTAAAAGTGTTTCCCAAATATTCATCAAACTCAAGTTTTGATAAAAAAATGTTGGTGAATATTGTAATAAAGGACTTTTTTGTATAATGTAAATGACAAACACTGAAATCAAGAGGGTTATTACATCCTTTACAATCAATTAAAATTGTCAGCATTATTACCTGTTGAAATTTGGTCTTTGAAACAAACAAACATGAGGATTGTGCCCTTTATATTGCCAGGGCAGCTTGATTATGGCAAAAACAATCAACACACTTTAACAGATATTATAATCACCATTATGAAACATGATTATAGAATGGAAGTTGGTAGAATAAATTTCCCTCAAAATAATGCCAATAAAAATGTTAGGGACAAGGAAAACAAACTCAATATGCCACATTGTTAAGCTATATTTTAACTTTCACTACTCAAATATCATAACTGTGGAAGTAAGTTATTGTAATCTTGATGAAAATTTGATTGACTTGCCCAGCTTTAATATTTCCCCAGTCTAAACAACCCTTAAATAATTACTTTGTTTAAATATTTAAGAAGGAAAAGCACAATGTTTATCAGGATTTAACTATTCCCACTGGAATGCCCTGTTTCAGCCTAAACATCCATTAATAAAGGTCTTAATTACTAATCATCTCAAAGCAGATTTAATCTCTTCCTCCTCCGATACAAAGCTCGCCTGAGATATCAAGGTCGACCCAGTAAACTTGCTGGGCAAAGATTGTGCTCTGCAATCGGCCGTGGCAACGACAGTGTCCCAGATTTAGAATGTAAACACTCACGCTGCAGTGGATCTGTTGACATGCATGCTCTCCTGACATGTGTACGGTATTAATAAAGCCATGTGGGGGGAGGCTGTATTTTATTTTTTTTTAAAGGGGTAAGACTGAGGTTAAGGATAAGTGGATACAAATAGCAGTGTGACAGCGTAAAACGAGACCCCAAATAAACCGCAGTGTTGTTGGTGTTGTGGTGGATCGAGTTCACAGAACTGGTTTCAGTTTCTGGGTCTTATTTAAGGATTTGCCTGTCACACAAATATATCAGAAAGTGTGGCATCGAAGACTTGTACTTAGGTACAAAAAGGCAGGTCAGAGCACACCGTCCCGTTGGTGTGACCGTGTATCAAAGTTAAGTTATGAAATGTACAGGGATTAAAAAAAAGCTGCTGCACAACTTCCTGTTTTAAAGGAGCTAAAGCTGCCTCATAATCCTCTGAGAAAAGCAGGCTAAGTGAGATCACACAGGGTGTAGGTAGGGCTGGGTGGTATGCTTCAAAATTAATTCTCTGCAGCAGAATGATGATATAATAATAGGGATGGGAGTTAGTGAAACATTCCTCCACAGGTATGTTGCCAATTAGGGCTGAGTAAACCTCCTGATTCAAAACCTGACAGCCAACCCGACTGTCAACAACAGGAAGTACACTTTGGTAAAATGGAGGACAGGCAAAGCCACTCTAAGAAGACAACAACAATGTCAGAGGAGTAGGACATGGAAGCACTTTGGGCTCCACACTGCTTAAGGAAAACTACAAAACAAGACCAGGCTGTGCGTGGATAATGTGCAAAGCAGCTGGCTTACTTCTCATCCACTACAATTCCATGAGCCAATCTGTCAGCCTCCCACACAAAGGCCAACACGAAGAAAAATGCAAGATTAAAATGCAATGACTTGAGGACATGTGGCCCACCAGTGTTGCTTCAGGCGGGTAAAAAAGTAAGCAATCTAATGTCAATGCTGGTGGGTAGTATTATGGCCATTTTCCACTAGCGCGCCTTGGCCCTACTCTACTTGGCTCTACTCGATTTGCAGTGTGTTTCCACTAGCCTGGTACCTCGTAAAACAGGCTAGTTTTAGTACCTACTCCGATCTGGTTCTAAGCGAGCTGAGTCGATACTAAAAGATGATGTCACCAACTGCTGGCTACTGATTGGTCAGACAATGTTGTCATCGATGAGTCATGAGCGCGACGACGTAGCATGCTAGTGGTAGCTACCATTAGCTTACCCTCATACGTCTTTTCTTTGCAGCTCGATTGCTCTCGTCCTCGGCTTCATTCTGTTGTATAGCTTCCAAAACTCTCCTGTGATTCTCAAGGGGTATGTCTTCTTGCCACCTGCAGCCTTCTCCTGCTTTCCTTTTTTACTCGGTTTGTGACAAAAAGCCACAGTTTGTTGTGTCGCGCTCAAAATGACGTCACTGAAGTGCCGCTCAGCTGTTTACAGCGACACTGCACGCCGTTGGGTAGGCAACTGGGGCTAATGGAAAAGCAGCACAAGTCGAGTAGAGTAGAGCCAGGTAGAGTTGAGTAGAGTAGGGCCAATGGAAAAGTGCCATTAGTGTGCTTGCTCCAAGACTGACCAACTAAGTTTTTTTAAGAACATTTTTTAAGTTGACAGCTTTATTGCCAATGCATCTATACACTATGGAAAGTGAGTATCGGGGTTCCCTTATCAATTCCTTATACCGGCTTTGGAAATTCCGTACACTCTCTTATCAGAGGTAGTGAGCAGATATGACAGCAAATAAGAAGGGATGCATGATAACGGTATGATATCTGTGTTGGCAAACAATTGCTTCAAAATCTAAATATTTTAAATAAGCTAAATATACGATATTCTAGCCACAAATATTACCATTAACGTTGGCAAATGTTTGTACAGTACAATACAACCTGACAAAAAAGGCAGAATTTACATCAACAGATGAGTAAATCATTGTTATATTTGCATATTATAGCTGTAATGAAAAAACTACTTTCTACTATGTCAACATTTCCGCATCCATACCAGTATCGGCCGAAATAAGTTTCAATATCAAAAATCCCTATAAAGAATTTGAAAATGTACTTGTGACTGAAGTTTTGATAACAAGAAGCTTGAATCCAAATGAATAAATAAGGAAATCATTTACAGATTATTCAAAGCAGAATCATCAATGGCATTGGCATTGATACATTTGTTTTAATTCCCATCCCTATGTGAGCAGGAGTAAAAATCCTTCCACCAAATATTGAGTTAGTTTTTCTTTTAAAGTAGAAAAACTGTAAACAAGGTCCTTGTTATAGAAAATAATTAGACCCTGCTGTTTAAAGAGGATATGACAACTTACTAGGACCTAAAATAACATGTATTTAAATATATTCAGTCATTAAAGGAGACATGCTTGTTTCTCCTTTTCACTATGCCAGGGTTAGGGTTATATTATATGTAAGTATTAAATCATGCATCAGCATGATATGTCTCCTTTAAAAACAAGCAATACCCAGCCATTGGTCCTTAGATCATATCACTTGGCTGCACAAATGTTGCATAAAAAATAAATTCAGGTGTCATACTAACACTTGTCCTCAGCAACTGACCAGAATTTGAAAAAAAATGCTTGTCAATGTCTTGTGAAAGGAAGCAATGATTCTTTTCTTTGAACAGGAAGTTGGTCACAAAGGTAAATTAGTTTCAGTAAATTCATAGCCAACCGCAGAGCCTTCATCGCTACACTCAGTCCTCTGCTGGGTTTCACGGCTCTGTCAGGTGCTCCGAACTTTAAATTCAGACGTGCACTCTGCAGAGAGACAGATGGCATTTAGGAAACTTTATTCCTTTTTTTCCTCTAATCCCTCACTGCTTTAATTATCCTATTCTTTTATTGGATCTTCCCTGATGGTGAGATTAAATTAGTTGTAAGATTAAGAGGATTAGAAGTGAAATTGATTAAGAAAAATGCTGCAGTGCTGCTTCTTTACGTGAAGCTGTGCAAATAAATGAAAGTGGGCTGTAATGAATACCAGGCAGCGATAAGTGACGGAGAAGAAGATAAGAACAGGCTGGAGCAGTTGGAGTAAGATAACTGGTGTCAAACATTAATGAAGCTTTGTCTCTCAGACATGCTTTATAAGGCCATATATCCATGGTTACGACTCTATTTTCACTTAGAGACAATGAACACCTTTCTTCTTAATGCTTTTATAAAGGCTATTTGTTGAATGTTCTCTGCACAGGATGTTTTGCTCTGTGGAGAAGCTCACTATGCACCACTTTTACCTAAACATATCCAGTTCTCAAGAGAAATCAGTATATATTCAGAAAAAGAAACACAGGTAGAGAATTAATAAGTCTGAATTAATGCAGCTTAATATAAAGAGAGAACTGTTACCAGGCCTGCAGCTCAGTAACCAGAATGCAGACAGTAAGAACCACAAACAAAGACAAGCCTCTGACCACAACTTGACCTACTTACAATGTTTATTCTAAATGCAGTTGTACCAGTATCAGTATGGTTTGATCTTTACACAAATCATATCATAGTTCATGATGATTGCATTAAGACAAGCTTTCATGTTCCTTCACAAAATATTCTTAACACTAAAAAATTACGAGATTAGGTGCACCTAGGGCTGGGAAATATATCAATTAAGTCCATTCATAAATAATGTTTTATGCAGATGATTTGATAATGAAAATTATGATTTCTTTTCTTAACTTACTTTGACTCAAATCATCAGTTGTTGCAGTGTTTGATAATATAAATACTGAAAATGTACAGTTTTAATGGTGGTAGGCTATTTCAGGTTTTGCACAAGCACAAGTTTAGGGTTGTTTTTGCAATTTAAATTAGATTATATTTTGATCAGAGAGCTCCATGTTTATATACCTGTGAAAACAGCTCAGCCTTTGGTGTTCATGTAGACAAGCCTGTCTAAGTTTGAACGACACATTCAATAATCTAAGACAAAGTTACAGCATCCATTTAAATTGTAAGAGGGAAAGTCTGTTTAGTTTTGTAACATATTTTAATAACTATAGGAAAAATCTGATTCATATTATTTTTGTGTCACTTGGAGGGTCTTTTTTTATGGCAAAGTACTGACTGAAATTGTAAATCGAGTTTTGTGGGAAAAAAAATCTGAGATTCATTTCTTTGGTCATATTGCCCAGCCTTAGGCCCACCCAATAAACTACCCATTTACTCAAATAGCTAATCAGCCAATCACATGGCAGCAACTTAAAGAATTTAGCCAAGTACACATAGTCAAGATAAGCGACTGAAGATTAAATCTAGCATCAGAATGGAAAAGAAAGGTGATTTAGGTTAATTTTAACATAGCATGGTTGTTGGTGCTGGACATGCTGGTTGGAATATTCCAGAAACTGCTGATCTACTAGGATTTTCAATCATCTCTACGGTTAAAGGAGAGTGGTTTGAAAAGTGTACAGTGAGCAGCAGTTCTCTGGATGAAAATGACCTGTCGATGCAAGTAGCTCAGATAACCACTCATTCCAACCTAAATGTCTAAGGTGGACTCCTTGTGGCTGAAAGTTGGCTGGAAGTCAACTGGTATTTGGCTGGATGGGGTTAAAGCAGCTGTATCTACATGAGCATTTCTTGATGCACAAATAGTCCAATCTTAAACAGATGGACTAAAGCACAGGAACCTTAAGCTAAGTACAGGAACCTTAAGCTACAATTTGCAACAGCCCACAAAAATCAGACAATAAACAACTGGAAAAATGTTGGTCTTGGTATCAATTTCTGCTGCCAAATTCAGGTGGTAGTGTCAGAATTTGGCGTGAACAACATGACAGCATGAATCCATCCTGCCTTGTATCAACAGCTCAGGCTGATTATGGTGATGCAAAGGTATGCAGATAATTTCTTAGCAAACTCCAGGCCAATTAGTACCAACAAACAACATCACAGCTGGGTATTGTTTCTGAGCATGCCCATCCTTTTTATCCAACCTGCCTGCAAATTTCAAAGTCAAGCAAGATAAGAGGATTGGGATCCTACTCTAAGAAAATTTGAGGGTTCAATGCTCTTTTTCTAACTTCTATTTTGTGCAGCAAGAAGATGAAAAAACATAATTTTAAGACAAATCCTTGTACATATTGAATGAATTGCATTTCACACTCTAGCACACTGAAAAGTCATTTAAATGTATGTTGTTGATGCCCATTAAAGAAGGAGAAAGCTTCTTTTCTATGTCACACTGAAACATTGGTCAGTAAAAGTTCAAACTTAGGCAGAAGCAGCTGGTACTAAGTTTTGAAACAAGAAAAAAAATCAATCAAAAACCAGAGGATAAGACATTTTAAAACTAAGTTACTTAAATTTAATAAAGAATCTCTTATTGAAAACACACAACAAAAAGCCTCCATCACTTTCCTACCTCATACTGGAGAGGTCCTTGTGAGGCCGACGGGCACAAACTGCCCCCTGGTACTGACGGAAATCCCTCTAAAGCCCCTCCATGTGTAGTAACAGAACCCTGTCTCCACAGGAGTCATACGTGTATTTAAAGTGTGTCTCAGCAGGAAAAGCAGCTCCAAATTAAATCGACCGTATCTCATATATAGCGTTCACTCATTGACCTGGGAGTTGTATTTTAGAGGCTGTCGGGCAGCAACAAGATGCTATCTGTCCTGCAGCACAGACGGGATAACCGCGGCTTTGAGAAGGGAGGAGCGGAGAGTCTTGGAACGGTATTATAGTGGGCATAAAGAAATTCACACCCGAGTCCAACTCAGTGGACTCCAATACACATGGACAATCTATAAATTCTGCTGCTATTGGTGGCTGCAGCATGCCAGGCTGGGACACTTTGGGAGTTGCTAGGGGCAACAATCTGTTCACTAAGAGCCCCTCCCCTCTGGCAGCGTCCACTGACCAGTTGACACGCCTCCACATGTTTAAGAGCACATTAACGTGAGGAGGCTGTGATGTGGACACATGCGCAGACAAACACCTGACTCACGATGTGTAGGACGACCTGTCTGTGGGAACAGAAGAGGAAATGTTGAGTCCTGTCCTGTGGTCAAAGGCTCTGGAGGCAGATTTTTCCAACCATCTGGGGCTTTTAAATGATTCAACACATTCACAGGGAGCATGTGAATGTGTTTGTTTGTGATGTGATTCTCTTTTATTTTCAGTTTCAAAATTCTGTCATGGTCAGCAATGCACTCTGATGCTTACAATTTGATTCCAAGAGGCATTTTTTATTAAAGGTACACACCTTGACTCTCAGGCTGGGCAATAAAGCTGGTCAAAGATCTCCTCCTCTTTTTGACTTAATGATGATATACATTATATTGCCTGATGCTTTTTTATCCTCATAATACCAGAATTAGAAACTTAAGAATGATTCTTGAAAAAAATCATATGAAAGTCTGTCTGATGCTTGTTCGATATCACAGTAAGACAAAATTAAGTCCTGAACTCCAAATATTGGAAAATTAGGCCTGAACAATATACTATTTTAACATGGCGATTGCAGTGTGAGAATGTGAAATAGTTACACAGAAACACATGCAATGTCATGTGACTTAGCTTTTCACGCTGCCATTTATAAACCTTGCAGTGCAATTTAAGTATCATATCAGCTGATATTGGTATTTACAGTCTATTAGTCGGCCACATACATTGGCCCTTTATCGACTGGAATATCAGCAAATTATACAACTCTGCAATACTGATGCACCCTCTCATCACTGCATGGGTACATGTAAAAATCAAGGGTTTCATTTTTGCAGGAGTTAAATACTGTTTTTCTTGCTTTACATCTCTGCCTTGCAAAAATGTATTGTAACACTGAAAGAAGCAAGTCCATTTTTGTTAAGTAGAGTTTGTGCTCTTGACCAGAAATACTGGTATTGGAATTAATGACTTAATATAATAATAATAATGAAACACTGGCAAAATCAAATATTGTGCATCCCTAGTCTGTAATCAGGCAGATTCATCGTGCCAAGCTCCAGTTAACAATGACTGAGCTCGATTTGAAGTGACAAAGCCTCGTCAACTTCCTTCATGTGACAGACAGGACATTTGTTCAGTCACTCTCCATTTTTTTTTCTTTTTCTGCCCCACTCAAACATATTTGATGGGATGAACCCTGATAGACTAGAAATGTATACCAAGGAGATGTCAGGCAACTAACTCGTCTTTCCCTTTCTTTAAGCTGAAAGTATAACAATACATTTAAAAAACTGGATACATTTCCCCGCCCTATTGTAACCGGGGTCACTCGTTGATGAAACAAATTATACCAACAGACAAACTTGGAGCACTAAAGCCACAACTGTCACTGACTGGCTTGAGGCGTGTTCCCACATGTGTCTCAACAAGGTGTATTTTTATCAGCCCAGAATGCCGGCAATGTCATAACAGCAGAGATGGGCCCTTACTAGAATTACCGCAGACATAAGGGCCCTTGAAATACGATCAGCAAAGTGTGTTTTTCACAGTAAAACACTCCCACTCAACTTCTGCTGACTGCGGCACATTAAGATGGTGGAACATCTGTTTGTCTGAGGAAGTCACGGCCGTGTGTTGCACTTCATCGCGCCGCCTCAGACAAAGCAGTGTTTATTTTGAGGACGTGGTTTGATGTTTTAATAACTGCAACACAAGGTCTCTGCTCCTGCCCTGCTTTTGGCTGCTGACTCAGACGGTGAAGTGTATTCTTAGGCCGGAACAGACTGAGGTCAAAACACGTGCAAATGTTACTGCTACAAACTGTGTTGTCAAGGATCCTTTTGTGGGTTAAAGTGACTGTGAGACTTAAACAAACAGTAAAGGTCAATCCTTATGCTTACAAAGACTGTTTATATTGCATTTTCAATACATACTGATTATTTTCATACAAGATATAGGATAAGACGATGTCCCTCATATCAACATAGTTTAAGTGGATTTGAAGTTACTGTAGATCCATGAAACCAGTAAGTAGGAGGTTTGATCCCAGCTCCTGCAGCCACATGCTAATCTGTCCAACACATAACCAAAAGTTGCTCCCATTATTTCATCATTTGTTTGGTAACAGGCATAAATCCTAAGACAAGTTAATAGTGGCAGACATTACACTGAACCTTGGTGAATGTGGTGCTATTGGTTGAATAAGCAAGGCCTGAAAAAAAAAACTGCTGTTTGTCCCCCCTGCAAGCACTCCTGAGAGAATCCTTATATTGTAAGCCTCAGATACCCCTTTTCCACCAAGCTGGTTCCAGGGTTGGTTCGCAGCTAGAGCCAGACTTAGCACCAGTTCCTTGGTTTTCCACAGACTAAGCACCGGTTGCTGGCTCTCAAAACTGGTGCTTGGCAAGCACCAACTCTTTGCTGGGCCAGCAGAAAGAACCACGTTACGTCAGGGGCTACGCGCTTACATCAGGGGGTGGGGGCGGGATTATTGACCAACCAAAGCAGAGTAAAAACACGGAAGAGAGCCATTTTTAAAATGACGAGTTTGGGGTAAGCAGTAAGAAGATAAGTTGGAAGATAACAATGGATAGTAAAACGAAACAGTGGTCAGTGGAGGAGACAACCTTGCATAATCGTCGAGTAGCATTAACTTGCTGGATGGCCAAATTTTTGCTCTCCAAGGAAGGCTCGAAAAGCCAGCAGCAACACTTGAACCGCAACGTAGTCCTCCATCTTTGTTGTGGCAATAAAATTTGGCGCTAGTTGTTATGGGCAACTGTCGTGACGTATACAGACGTATACAGACGTATACAGACGTATACATTGACATGATGACGTAGCTCTCTGGCCGGCACCCGTTTGTAGAAAAGCAAACGGTTCTTAACCGGTTCTCACTTGAACCAACTGCAAACCGGCTCTAGCACCAGCACGAGCACCAGCCCTGGAACCAGCTTGGTGGAAAAGGGGTAAGAGTGTGTTCTGGTTTGGTACAGTTCTGTATGATTTAGAGTGCTAAGCCATGATCATTTCATTTCGACCACAGCTGTACCTCGACTTGAGTAGGGATGGGAGCCGAATATCAATTCCAGATGAAAATGGATAACAGCTTCTTTAAGGAATCAACATCAGTGTTTTTACTCCTCAGTTTTTCCTAGATTTGCAAGGCATGCAAAGTCACACTATCATCAGAGACAGTTGGCAGGAACAACAACAAAAAAGTTCAAAATCCTGACAGATGGGACGGAGTGTTAGTGGAAACACCAGTAACTCGAAGGAGCATTAATCTGTACAGTACGGCACTGAATGGCAGAAGTGTTTGACATTGTTGCCACTAAAAAAAAACATTTTTTTCACACAGAAGATCATCTGGATCTGATAAAGGAATCGTATGAGAACCGGATCGATAAGCAGAATCATTAATATTGATCTGGAAATCATTTTTCCAACATTAAAAATGAAAAACTGTCAAATTTTTCAAGTTGATAGACTGATCCTTGTTAGTGAAAAATGCTTAAATATAAGGAATATAACTGGAGGATAACACAAAAGGGCACCCCAGAGAGTTTAGGCTATATGCTACTACCTGTGTGTGGGTGTGAACTATAAACATGGAAACTGCTTTGCTAATTTTCAGATTAAAGCTATCGAAAAAAAAATAAACATTACTATCAGATATGTAAAGGCAACTGATAACCAGTGTTCAGATCACACCACCAGAGTCCTGCCTTTTCTTCCATGCTGCAACTTTGTGATGCTATTATGTCAATCTGTTTTGCAGCACCTTGTTGAAACAATGCTAAGAAAAATTACGGTAGGTTTTTTAAGGCAAAAGTGAGCTCAACAACTCACTAGCAGGTTGATGGGGGTACACCATGCCTTGCTATTCAGCTTGTGGAGATATATATTTTTCCCATCTCCAAGTCTTAGGTCTTGTACCTGAATCGAAACAAATGTTCCCTCTGATTATTTGTTTGATAATAAAAATGAAAAATTGATTAAAAGTGTGCTAGGATCTAGACTTTAAGACAAATACATGAGACACAAACATCCTTGACCCAAGGATACTTCTGAACCTCATTTAATGACAGCTTTGTCCCTGCGTGACAATATCAATGGAACAAGGCCTGTTTTTTGTTTCTTTTTACAGTTCTGCCTATTGTCCTGCAGCCAAAACAAATTTACAGCTATGTGACACAGCGGGGGACTATTTCACAGACCCATTTTGTGTGTTAATTAGAATTGAAAAAGTCACATTACTAGCGTGAATGGAACAAGGCGTGCATTGAGGACTATGACAGGGACAGTCTGAATGATCACAAGGCGCAAGAATGGAGGCTGATTCAAGGAAGAATAATGATGCAGTGAAAGGAGAAGGCACAGTAAGATTCACACAGATGACTGCACGAAGCTGCATGCATGTAATTGTACAGCTTACGTTCCATAAGGTGCTCAAACACTATTTATAGTTTCTCTATCAGGATGCAAAACACAGTTATGCAATTTAAATAAGAGCTATGTGTAAGTGCTAAATTATGAAATATAATGAAACCCTGGTGTCATGTTGGAATTACAGTTACATCAATTATAATGGGAGATGCAGGAGGGAGGCTGGGAGTGCAGGCACGCGATATGCGCTGCAATGAGTATTTTTAGTTGTTAATGCATAGCATCCATCTTACTGTGAGTGTATGGAGTGATATAGTGTGTCATTAAAGCAGGATAAGACTTCTTATTATACAGTTGCCTTATACAAAACAATATTTAGGCCAAGTGCTCCTACAGATAACTGCTGTACAATTTGTGCTTTTCCCTTATTCAGCAGAAAGAGTGGAACGACCAGTTTATGATGACTGTAGGTCTTTATGAAAAGTGCTTAAGGTAAAAGTAGAGCAAAGCCTGCAAAGTATCTTAGTTTTAACTGGAGCATTACTCATCTGGTGATACCAATGGTAAAAACATTTATAAGTACAAAGTATTAATTTTCATAAATAGTTGTCTAATACATGCAGTGTGTCACACTGATGATATTCATGTGGAGGGGTGGTAGCAACTACTGGCAGACAATCTACATCAGCAAAACAAAAGCACTTTTTTATAGATATTTTGATTTCATTATAAAGCAAGCCAAATTTACTAAATACACAAATTACGTGTCAGTATGCCACCTTTGTATGAGTCAAGACCCTACTTGGGCACCAAAGTCAACAGAACATGGATACTTCTTGCCAAACTAACTCACCTGCACGCATTACTTGTTACCTTGAGCCGCAGGATAGTCAGCACTGTTATATAGGAATATATGTAGGGGAGGACAGGTACTCAACTTTCACCAGAGTTAAAAACAGGCAACTCTTGGACAGTGCTGAATTGTCTTACTGGTGGAGAAAAACCAATCGGGCTCTAAATGTGCACCCCAGTAAAATGAGGTATATGTATGAGAAAGTGGCAACAAGAACAGGGATTAGACTTTCACCCAAGTAAAAGTTTGATGACTTTTTAACAATGCCTGATCTTTTACTCAATTATAAAATAAAAATATCCCAGCTACATGCCAATAGCAGTCTGAGCAACCTGCAGGAGATCTACTAAAATGGTTGCAACTCTCCTCAGACAGAGGATATACGGAATAACTATCACAAACTATTTTAACATACATTACCTTACCATAAAACCAATGAAACATTATTGTAAATGTAGTTTCTACACTTATTGTCAATTCCAAAGCTGGCCAACTTTGTGTACCAAAGTATTTTTTCAGTTTTAAGTGTTAATTGTCTTGGTTTTGATATAAAACTTACATTTTGGTGTTGTGACAATATTCGTGTGGAAAGCTTGACATGGTTTAACTTTTCTTTTGTCCCCAAGAACTTGGAATGCAACCTAAAATAACCTGAAGTCCCAAATTTCCAAAAGGAAATATATTTTCAAAACTACCCAAAAAGCAAAAGTTTGCAAAAAGCTCAGATATTTTAGCAATGTGAGAATAAGTAATCAGTATCTTTCCACCCCACCTATTTACATATCATGGCATTGAACATAAATTTATTTCAACTGTGGGCAAATCTATGCTTTTAAAATATCTACCTATTGATTCTCCATCATGATTGGAAAATTGATGATGTCAAAATGTATGGAACAGTGCTAGTCACCTTCAAAGTTTCAGTCTTCTAATTACAAGTGTGTCATGAATTTGCCAAATGGTAAAACTGACTGAACAACTTTTTGACCTCACACCTCGGCTGAAACTGGCACAACTCTGACATTTCATTTTCAGCATGAAACCTAAAACAAGATTAATCAATAACATGGCATTTAGTACAAGTAACAGCACTATTGGACAAAGCTAAAAGGTTAATAATTAAAAGCCAAACAAAAAAAACTGACGGTCTTACCTGTGCAGTTTCTTAGGTGGGGGAGGTGGAGGATTGGGGTCATTGTTGGCAGCTCCCTTTCCGGCTGCCAGCAGCTCTGATGAGCTGCCGTGCAACGGTTGCCTGGCCGGCATGCTCCCGCTCTGCTTGCCCTCCTCCTCTGCACCGGTGCCTTCAGCTTCCCCCTGACAGGCACCATTGTTGGGGGCGGTCGGGGGGGCCGTGCCTGGCTCTGTCATCAGAGGGGGGCTGCTGCTGCTGCTGTGGGCCTTCCAGTCCTTGGCCTCCTTCCAGACAGTGGCACCATTGACCAGGCCTGTCACCCGAGAGGCTGTCCCGGGGTTGGCAGCCGGCTTCTTCTTCTTCTCCCCTTCTTTCCGCTCTTTCTCCTCCTCCTCTTCCTCCTCCTCGATGCGACAGTTCCAGCCAGAATTGTGGAGGTGGGGTTTATGCCAGCGTTCGACTGCTGGTGCCGCTGCAATGGGGCTTTCGGTGTGGACTTTGAAGTGGCCCTCTCTTGCAGAGACGAGGAAAAGCATGGGGAGTTCGGGGAGGGGAACTGGCGAGGACATAGATGAAGAGAGGCTGGAAGTGCCAAGTCTTGGGAGTTCGGGAAGCGGGACTGGCGAGGATATGGACGACGAAAGGCTGGAAGTGCCAAGTTTGGGGGAGCGGCTGGTTCGCTTCGGGGGAATTGGTGGGCTGGACTGTGGCTTGGGTTGGAAAGTGGGGGTTTGGTTGACATCTATGGTCAAAGAAGGTGCACTGTGGCTGGGACTGGGCCATCGGAAGGCAGGGCTGCTGGGGTCTTTCCGTGCCGTGGGGCTGAAGTGACATTGGGTGCTGACAGCTGAATCTGGACTGCTTAAGTAGAAGGTCCTGTTGTTCTCCTCAGTGTGGGTGGCCATTACAGTTATGGTGGCTCTCTGGGTCTCTCCTGGAAGCTCAGACTTTTTGGGTGATGTCTTAATCTGGTTTGGAGATTCTGGACCAGACTGTACACCATTGGCTTGCACCCCATTGGACTGTACCCCACTTCCTTGCGGCCTGCGCTTCTTCTTGGTGCTCTCTGCATAAATGGGTTCTGAGTTTGGCTTTCCCTCTGGAGAACTTGGCACTGACTCCAAACTGCCTGTGGCTGATGGGCTTTTGGGGCTCCCGCTCCGAACTTGCCTACCTCCAGATCCTTCTGCACCTGGAAGGGAATCCGTGCTACTTCTGTAGGAGCAAGTGGAGTCCGATAGGCTTGTTTGCTGGGAAAGAACAGGGGGAGAACGAAGGGACAGTGGAGGACTGCTGCTGGTGGTGTCCACACTTAAAGCAGAGATTGAGGAAGTGCTTGACGTCTTGGTAGTGACAGTGGTGGTACTTCCACTGCTGAGACCGTTAACATGATTTGTGGTAGGGTTGGAAGGGACAATAGGTATCTCCGTGGGAGCCTGATTGGACTCCTGATTTGCCTTAGCAGGAACACCAAGTCCATTATAAGTGCTCTTGGTTTTTGCTGTGGTTGTATTCTGCTGTTTGCAATTGTCGTTCCTCTTCAAACCTTGAGAAGTTCTGCCTTCCTCCTGAGTGACGAAGATGTTGCTGATGATCATGGGGTCTTTGGGCAGTATGCCAGGGGATAATGAAGAGAAAGAGAAGCAGTTATTAAAGTCCTTCTTTGTCTCAGGGCTTTTGAGAACAGCATCTCTGTGGGCCTTGTTGCAGCCGTTGCTGTCAATGAAAAGAGATGAGAGGCCCAAGAGGTTCTTCAGGCCCAACCGCTCGACTGGGCTCTTTGTGTTCTCCTGCAACACAAAAAGCACAGTAAGTATGAACACCCCTCTAGACGGTAACGGTATCAAAGGTTTACCATAAACAGTAGAGAGACTCACCTGCTCCATGTTCATGTTGACATCAGTGTTTGACTCATTAGTATTGAGGCTCATCATAGTGGGTTTGACAGCGATGGTTGGTTTGCTGTAAGGTGAAGGCGATGTCACTCCAGCTTCGTCATCACCTCCCAGGCTGCTTCTAAAACAAGCGGCTGCCAATCCGCCACCCAAGCTTCCGGCAGTCTTGCGATGTGCGCTGAGTGGGTGGAAGCAGTTCTTACAAGAGCCTGGTTTCCACACGTGTTCTGCAAAGTCGCTGCACGCTGACATCTTTGGACTGCTAAATCAGGGATTGGTCAGAAGTGGCTGTCGAGTGATGCAGCAGGGACGGGAGGAACTGTCATGGCTGGCCAGAGGAAAGTAGTCGGGAGCATGTGGAGAAAGAGAAAGAAGGGGAAACATCATGAGAACTTCTCTATATATATTAACAAATGCTTATCAAAAGATCACATAAAGCACTTCAAGAGGGCAAGTTTTAATAGTCTTTGTTTGGGCGGCCAAGATTTCCACACTGACTTCATCCACAATTACTTCTTTCAAATTATGTAACCAATGACTGAATGTTTCCAGTTGATATAAAGGAATAGAACTGTCATTTTTAGAATCAAACTTCAATGCTTTGTTTGCTATCTTGGATTTTTAGTGGTATTTTTTTATGTTATGCTTTTATTGAGGCTGCACAATATTATCTGAGCAATATAAGCAATGGCAGAAATTGTCCAAGAGGTTGATTATCGGTATCAGCAGATATGAAAACTTGCAGGTACAATAAATGTTCTCCATATCAACAATGTCCCATTATGGTTTACCTTATCATAATTATGTGTCCACATTTTCAAATCCAAATGTCATTTTTTAAAGAATATATTACATCTATTTCTAAGTGGAAGGTAAACTCTACAGGAACAGGTCAGTTTTAGTCTAATACGAGCTTTGTTCTATCGATGGTAAATATTGGTGTCAAAATCGGTATCAGCAATAATGAGTCTGGAAATATCAGCATATTGTGTATGGGCAAAAACACAGTATTCTGTGTCCCTAGTTTTATGTAATTTTTGTGCCATGTTTTGACCCCTGAAACATGCCCATTTAAGACAAGACACATTTTTTTTATTTTATTAATTTATCTGCTTTATGAAAATGTATCTAAACAACTAGTTTGGGATTTAAATTGATGTCAATCAAACCTCTGTATTGAATGGCAAACTGCTCTGATGCAGCACACCATTTAACTAATTTTAATGCCTACAGACCCTTTAGTTTTGTTTTGATTCCACTACAAAAAGAAGTTAAACTTTGCATTTTTACAGCTGTACCATAGAGTGTTGCTATACAAGCCAAACCACATACAAAAAGGGCTGGTCCTCATGTCACAACCCTACTGCCTAGGTAAACATTGTTCTGACTGCTCATCATGCTCGGTGTTATGGGAGCTTAGATGGCAAAGTAAACTAAAAACAATGAGTCACTGTTTAACCTGAAGCAGAGAGTAGGTCAAATATCTTATAAACAACAGAGGATGGCATATTTACCAATGTTTACACACCTCAGACGACAAAAGTGAATGAACTGAATGCATGAAAAGAAGACCTTTAAAGGCTTAGTTTTGTCTCAGAAGACCACAGACGACACCAGATAATATAGGAACGTTTTTTACCCGAACACTTCAACGTGTCAGCAGAGAGATGGTCAGTGCTATGGAAAATAGAGGTCAGCTTTGTTATAGTGATGGATCAAGCGATTTAATCAAAAATGAGCTTGAATAAGCTCTGTTCTAAGTTCTGGGAACCAAACAACTTTTTGGATCTGTTAGTGTTGTTCAGTCCAGTGATGTTCTGGATGAAACAGTAAACAACGTAAGTAACAAATATTAATTCAAAGTTATTCAGCCAATCACATTTCTTTTTACAAAAATTGTCCAATGCAAATCAATTGGGCATCTTTATAAATAATCTGACCATTTGCATTCATACACGCAGCTTAGCTCAAAATATCACAGGTTTTTGTCTATGTATGATAACCCTGTAAGTCAAGGTGGCACCAAAAGTTGACAAAAACACATCTCATGTTTAAAAAAGCAAATTAACTTGAGGTTATGTGGACGGTGTTCAAGGTGTCAAGCCTGGCATGTGTCTTTCAGCTTCTAGAAGACCCCAGTTAAGATTTTAGTGTCATCTGTGGATGTAACTTAAGACGACCTGCACTCTGTGGAGCTACTTGTTCCCATGGCCTCCTAAATTAGAGGGTATGTGGTTTCTGTTCAAGCAAAGGCCTTGTCGGTGTGGGCCCTGCGACATAAAAGCCCTCCGGGGTCCTCCGCAGCCCCCGACATGCTACCAGAAGATGGAGGAGCCTCAAGCATCCCAGAGGTCGGAATGTCAGGAATGTCTAAAGTCTCACAGGGGTGAATCTCACACCCACGACAGCCTCCCATCCCCCCCCCATCAAACACAGACACACAAACCTCCCACTCCACATGTGTCCTCCTGCTCTCACAAACAAACTGACCCACACACCTCCTTCCTCTCCCCCCCCGTGTGTCCTGTTTAACTGCACTGACAGTGAGAAGATCAACACCATTTCACAGAGATCACTTGTTTCCCTGCTTCGTGGTGTTCCTCTTTATGGTCTTTACACAGATCTAATAGTCTTTCAACAAGCTGCTGCAGTGACTCAGAGATACATTAGCCCCCCATCTACTCCCATTATCTGCAAAAGAAAGGAAATATGAGGATGGAGAAGGACAAATATATACTCCCTTTAGGACAGTGAGACGTGGTCTGTGTTTGCTTTAAGGTAGATTAACGGCTAGTCCAGCAGGGCTGAGAAATGTGGACCAAAAGTCCTGCCATGATGCAAAAATAATCAATATTAATGCCTGTTTGATATCACGGCTACAGAAAAGACGTCCCTGGCACACACTATTGGATAATTTGAAAGCACTCAGAAAGCATAATCCTCCGCAAAGGTAGCTCAAATATTGCTGTTACATCTATAAGGAATAGTTCCATGATAAAGTTACCATCATAATATGATATGTCATCCTCAAACTCACACCTAGCACTAGGGCTGGGCGATATGGCCTAGTGAAAAGATCCCTGATTTTTTCCACAACACTCCATAGACAATTTTAATAGATTTTTCCCTCGCCAAAAGAAACAAAACTTCCAGTGACATAAAAATGAAACAAATCAAGTTTTGCCTTTATGCTGTCTAAATGTTTCCCTCTTAAAGTCAAAGTTTGGGTCATAAAAGGTTGATTATGCAGTATAAACGTAGGCAGGTTTGTCTACATAAACACTAACAGGCTGAGGTATTTTTACAGTACTAGCATGAAACTCTCTGATCAAAGTTAATCTGCCTAAATAACAAATACATAAAAGTCCTTGTGCAAAGCCTACAAGGCCGGCCATCATGAAAATTGTAATTTTTTTCAAAAATTGCAACTACTTATAATTGGACTAAAACAAGAAAAAAAAAATCTCAATTTTTAATTTTTTAAATCTCCTGCAGAAAATAATTTGAATTAATCGATTTAATCGATTTTTTTCTCAGCTCTACCAAGCACTCAGAATCATATAAATATCATTATTGGTCAGGCAGTTATTGAGCAAAAACAATCGTTTGCTAATAGCCATTAGGGGTGGGCATTGGCAAGAACCTCAAGACATGTATCTGGGTCACGATATTATAATATCATGATAGATCACAATATTGTGATATATTACAATATTTTACAGTTAACTAAGAAAAAACTAGAGATGGCGTATATGTAAATCACACATTGCTCAAAACTTAAAGTACAAATCAAGTAAATACTATTTGACTGGCAGCAACTTTTCCATTTTATTGTTTTTGAAGTATGTCAAATGCAGTGTTACATACATCCACTTAACTTTAATAGAGTGCATCATGTCACTTATGCTCATGTTGGAGAAAAATTATTCTTGTTTTCCCTTTAACAAAGTATTGAAAGCATTCTTACCTGTAGTGCATCTCAAACTGTAATTTAAAACACGATGAATAAAGTGCTCTGAGATACTGACAGCACACAGTAAGTAAAAAAAATTACATATTTCTCTTGCTACTGTCTGAACTGAATAGACTGCAAAAATCCTGTGCATACATAGTTATAAGTTGTATTTTATGTCCAGCTTTGAAAAAATTTAGTTTTTGTTTTTACAAAAACTAAATTGCTGTTGATATTTTTCACACCTCTAATAGTGATTACCTGGATCACCACTAGGGGTGGGAGAAAAAATCGATTCGCATAAGTATCGGAAATTTTTGTCTGACAATTTTTACATAGATTTTTTTTTGTTTAGAAATCGATTTTTTCCTAATTTAAATGCTTCATTTTAGTCTGTGGTAATGAGCCACTTTTACATGCAATCCAGGTTTTTGAAAAGAGAGTATAAACATCTGATTAAAATATAGTGCTGAATAATTCCTAAAAACTGACTTAAATATGATGTGTATTTTCCCTGATATAGTCCGTAGACATCATCATTCTTCATCGTTTTCTCTGGTGTTAAAAAAGCTACCTAAAGATTGCAAAATCTGCAATATCGCAGAGGCGCAATTTAAATCGAATCGGCACCTTAAAAATCTTAAAAAAGCGTATCGTCCCAGCCCTAATCACCACAAAAATCTAATTAGTTTTAAGTTGGGCCATTACCAACATCTCTTTAATCTTGCTAACTAACTAACAAACAAACAAACATGTGCCAGCAAAAACACAACTGCCTTGTCGCAGGTAATACATTTGAATGATCAAACACACAGGGCGCCACAGCAGGTAGTGAACATGTCTCAACATGTCTCAACATGTCTCAACATGTCAAGAAGGTTGCTGGTTGAGTTAGCATGTCCTTCCTGTGCATGCCTGGGTTCTCTCTGGGTACTAAAGCTTCCCCTTATGGTTCAAAAAAACATGCTCATTAGGTTGACTAGTGATTTCAAATCATCCCTAAGGGTGACAGTGATAATAAATGGTTGTCTGTCTCTCTTTGTGGCCCTGAGATTGGCTGGCAACCTTTACAGAGTTTCCCCGTCTCTTGCCCACTGTCAGATGAGATGAGCTCCACATACAAGTTGAACCTTGTTGTAGGTGAGTAATCAGGTTTTCCAATGATGTAAAACGCAATTGCTATTGTTTTTGATCTTCAATTTCCAAATGATTTTTCAGGTTTACATATGTTGTCAACTTGTTTACGATGTGGACAGTAGGGCTGGGCGATATGGCCAAAAAATAAAATCCCAGATTTTCCGCCACAAAACTCGATTCACGATTTTAATCAATTCTTTTCCTCTCGAAGCAAAAAAACTCAAAGTGACACAAAAATTACACGAATCAAGTTCTGCCTTTATGTTGTCAAAATATACCAATCAAAATTTCCCTCCCAAAATAAATTGTGTCATAAAACGCTGATTATGTAGCTCTAATACAGGCATGTTTGTCCACATAAACACTGAAACCTGAGGGATTTTCACAGCTTGTTAACACTTTTCTCTGATGGGCCACCATCGTGAAAACTGTAAAGCTTCAGTATTAGTTTTTTTTTTTCAAACTTTGCAACAACTTGCAATGTAAGTAAGTGAAACGATTTTGCATTTTTAAATCATCTGCAGAAAACAATTCCAATTAATGGGTTTAACTAATATATTGCCCAGCCCTAGTGGACAGTGTGCCATAGTTTCCGTTAATTTGTGATGATTATAAACTACAAATAATACAATGTTTTATTTTTGTTGCATTAGTATTACACCTGTAGATTTTGTTTGATTTTGGACTACAATCAAACTCTTTCAAAGTCAAAAAAGATTTTCAACTAAGGGTGGGCGATATGGCAGAAATATCCTATCCTGATTTCTAAAAAATAAAATCACGATCACAATTTTATCACGATTCTTTTTTACGTTGATTTTTCTAGACTAATTTGCATGTTTGACCATTTTTTCCCCATGTTTAATATATAAAACATGTAAAACCCTAAAAGAAAAAAAAATACTATTAAAGCCAAAGACATTTTCTGAACAGGTTTCAATCTAAATAGTGCAGTTTTTATAAAAATGTGCAATAAATGTAAACATAAAAGGTAATGAACAATAATATCAACATTATCTCTTAAAATGCAACAATTTAAAACAAATGTTATCTAACTGCAATGTCTATAATCTGAGTGAATAATACAGCTGCTTTAGAACAGATTTTTGTTCAGACATCTTCAAGCGTTTACCTCCTTTTCTCTTTCCGCCCACACAGACAATCTGACGATCTTTCTGCTTTATGAGATCATCCCCACATTATAATCCTTAACGATTTAATATTGTCACATCGCACACCCCTATTTTCAACCAAGCTAAATATCTTCATTTGATGACCGATTGATAAGCAAAATGGTGAGGGTGGTTATTCTTGAAAACTATCTTTACAGATACAGAGCCAGGCCTCCTTTTGTTCCAATGAAGATCAGAATAATGAGTGTTTTGCTGTATATCATGTTCAGAAAATACATCTATGTGTCTAAAAAAAAAACAGCCTTCAAGCCAATGTGACTCCTGTTTGACAACAATCCCTAACTTAGTTCAATGCTACATTTACATCACAACAAAAGCTCAGGAATTCTGAAGACACATTCAGACTTCTGCAGCGACACCCTAACAGTCCACTAATCCTATAAGCACAAAGAGATTTCCTGTTGGTAAAGGTAATACGTGTTTACATTTTTCATTGTTCTGTCTGACTCAGTTTGGGCAGGAAAGCACCCACTGGCTCACTGTTTGTTTAAACCGTTCCTGCGACAACAGAGGAAACCGAGTCTTGCTTCACGTGTTCGGGCACCAAGTATGAGTCATATGAAGCGATGACTGATCAGAGGCACACCGATCATTACACTTTCATGACGACTGTGCTTGAGAAAAGACTGACTGGCTGTCAAAAACATGTCTCCAGGGGGTTTCTTATGGTTCAATTGAGCAATACAATGAGAGACATGCAGCGATGGTGTGGTATGTTCATGGGACGGGGTCATACTGGGGTTTATCTGAAATATTCAGCTTCGGTGTTTGAAGGGAAACTGTTATTTAAATTGTCAGTACTCTGGTTTTTTTGTTACCTCAGGCTATAAAACATTACATTACCTGTTATTTTCGTGATCAATAATGTCAAAAGGTACCAAAGCCTCAGGGAAAGTTGATCATTCCAGAAAATTAGCAGGAGCACTACTGTCTTGTAATTGAACTATTACAAGTAAATGCTGTTATGATGATTTTACCTTCTCTGATAAAGCAGGGGAATCCTCAGCTCAATACAGGTTTAACATATTCTGATCTGGAGTTATGTAAGTTTAGATTCAGTGGATCCCATTTGGGGTGGGCCACATGTACTGAAGCCTTTTGTCCAGGACACACGGACATTAAACTAAAAAATAAGTAGAAAAAGTTTTCAATCTGCTATTATGAAACCCAATAACAACAAGAATTGCAACTACAGAGGTCAATAACCTTATCACCGGGCCATTACTACACATATTACTTCACAGATTACCGACTAATACTTGAAATAACAGCCAAATAACCAGTGTGTGACTTTTTCTTTGATTTAAAGCAGGATTAATTGGTTTTTTTTGTCACTAATAACCCCGCACTGCCTTGAACAAACTCATTTCCTATACTCTTTAGTCCTGCTTACATGTTTACATAAGGCAGAAAATCTCCCTGTAATAGGGCTTTAGTGGATTTGGGTTTCTGGTGGCTTTCAGTTTATTACCGCTCCCTATCCAAAGGCTGCAACGTGTTTGGGAAATCTGGCCAGTGTGTGAGACTCTGTCAACATTATTTAGCTCCAGTAACAAAAAACTACCAAACACTGGATGCCTTGGACTTCTATTTTGGCTGCCACATTATTCCAACTGACCTCCACAAACATTGGCAATTTTATTTGGCACACTTGTTCATTAGACATATAGCTAATTAGCCAAGCACATAGCAGTAAAGACAAGGCAAAGACCATTTCTGAAAGCCCTGAAATGAGTCTCAGACTGGTCTGCAACAGTAAGGTAGCAGGTCAGAATTTGGCATAAAACTTGAAAGTATGCTTTCATCCCTTCTTGAATGAATGATTCAGGCTGGTGGTGGTGGAGTGATGGTGCAGGGTATATTTTCTTGGCACGCTTAGAGCCCTTGGTACCAACTGATTAAACCCCAAAGCCGAACTCAGTATCATTGCTGATCATGTCCATCCCTTAATGACCACAGTGCCCATTAGGGATGGGACGATACACTTAAACTTGCGATACGCTGCACCTCGATATGCCCGGGTCACGATACGATACGTCACGATACAATATCAATAAAGTAAAAAAGAAAAAATATTACTGTGTAATTACAACTTATTTATTTTGTTTGAGTTGCACACAGGAAAACACAAGGCCTAAAAGGCCAAACACAAACAATAACACTTTCTCTAACCTTAGAGAGGTTAGAGAGAGTGTATGCTAATGAGCGGTAGGCTCGTTTTCACCAGAGCATCCTCAATTTCGACCTCATTCGACTCCATCATTTGGCTTTTTGGAGGCAAGGTAGTTGGTGCTAATGTTTGTTGTCATCACCTCTGGTCACATGCGCTATTAGCGGATGTGACATCTTTATTTCGCGATCCATTTTTTTCAAACTCGATGCATTTCGTCACGTACTGTATCGGGATATATTGTCCAACGATATTTCATCCCATCCCTAGTGCCCCTCAGGGATGGGGATCGAAAACCAATTCCACTTGAGAATCATTAACAGCTCCATCATGAGTCTTTTTGCTAATCAATCCTCTTATCAATTCCTTCCACTGACAGGTTTCAGAAGCGTCAGAATTGTGGCTTATTTTTTTCATAAAAGGCACCTACTGTACAACCTTAAGTGAGTGGAAACACCAGCAACTTGCCGAAGCAGTTGTCTATGCTGTGACATGTGTTTGACATTGTTGCCACTAAAAATCTACAGGCCAACATTTGCCCACATGGAAAATCTGCAGGAATCCATAAGGGAATCGTTAAGAAATTGGATCGATTAGCAAAATTGTTAATAGCATTGGTACCAATAAAATCTTTCCAATCCCAAGTGCCAATCTTCTGATGCCAGCCAGGATCCAGACACACCATGTCACAAACCATCCAGAACTAGTTTCTTGAACATACTCCAGTTGCTTCCACAGTAACCAGATTTCAATCCAAAAGAGCAATGTTAGGATGTGGCGAAAGTGGTGACTAACACTTTGGATGTGCCGCGAACAAATCTGCTGCAGCTTTGTGATGCTTTCATGTCAATATCGACCAAAGACTCTGAGGAATGTGTCCAGAACCTTAATGAGCATATGCCATGAAGTAAAGGTGCAGTGTGTAGAAATTGGCATTTTAGCACCATCTAGTGTTCAGATTTTGGAATAAACCCGTCCATTACTAAAACATCACATCACCTAACAATGAGAGCTGGTGAAGACCAAAAAGGATCGTGAATAGGGCGTCATTTACAACGGTTACCGGGTGAGGGTTTTTCAATCATATTTGTAACTATTATTTTTATAGATTATAGTTCAGTTAAGATGATAATTACAGGTTTGTAAACCTTTATAGACTCTTATTTAAAAGGCAACATGGCGGATCGTTATGTAAGCCTTAACAGTGGAGAGACTAGCGGTACATGAATATAAATAGCTTATTCTAACTTTAAGAAAGTTTTTTGGGGATTATCATACACCAATTTTGACAGACTTTTTTAAACAAAAAGAAACATCATATCCTATTCTCACCGTTTCTGTCTGGGGAAATGCTGCCAACTTCTACACACGACACCTTTAAGGCCCCTGTGAAGGCAAAAGGGTCTCCAATCAATACAGGCAGGGTGTACCTAATAAAGTGGCCAGTGAATGTGCACTCTTTGCTGTTCAATTGGATTGTACCAAACTGTGGTTTACAGTTCTTCACCTAACCCTGACACCAATTCCACCACACGCCTTATTTTCAGCCCTTCCTGCTCGTTTGCATGTTCATACCGTTTTTGTTTGAACAGAGATAGACCCGGCTGCCTACATTCCCCACACCTTCTCAAGCTCAAGGTCCAATATTTCTCACTTGGAGGACCACGCACATTCGCACTAGCAGTCCAGCCATATGGCAGAATTCAAAACCTGCCTTCAAAATAAAACAGAGGATGAAAAATATCCCATCGGCATGCGATATGTAGGAGGCAGAGGCGGAAAATGTTGCTTCAATGTTGAGTTTTAAATCAAGGATATCAAAAAAGAACACTATCATCAGCCGCTAGATGTCTCAGAGGACAGATTTAATTTCAGCAATATATATCCTCGAGGGTAAAAGCCAAAGCCGAATGTTGGTTTCACCTCACTAATTATTAGCTGTGATGCATTGAAGAATGCAGCCTGGCTACAATGTCAGACAGGATGGCTGCAGTTTAAATAGCCCACAGATATGTTGACCAGGAGGAGCAATTAAGGTAAAGGTCAAAGGGCTTATCAACTCCCAACAGCTGGTAAAACTGCACTTTGTGTGAATGCTTCTGCAGGAGGCAGCAGGAGTCATGCTTGACCCCCTTAAACACACAAAAACACTCCAGCACATGGCGTGCAGCTTTGATGAAGGGAAAGGCGTCTTATGTTTGCTATTATGTTGAGTATACTGAAAGTTACCTCAGCTCAAACAACACAGATACCTGCTTCAATGTCATGGCAACAAAAACAGAGCAGGTTGTATTGTGCAGTTTGTTTTTAGTTACCATAAGTGGCAGGCGATCTTGTGTTCAATTTCTATATTACAGAAACAAGGGCAACACTTCATTAGGCTCTGCTATCAGAAACCTGCCTCTTTTCTCATGCGTTAACCATGGGCAGTGGTTTAGTAGCAAATTGGTTGATTCATTCTTCTCCCACAAGTCCGTCTGATGAAACAAATGCAACTTTCTCAAGTTTTGCAATTTTCCCATAGGCCCTTTCACAATTTGGCAATGGAGGAGAATCACAAGACAACCTTAATGTAACATAAAAAACCCCTGAACTTTAATGAACAATGTGCATAAAATGACAAACGCCAAATGTTCAACAATCACATTGCTAACTTTTTCTTTGACTTGTTTGTTATGAACAGGAGTTTTGACATCACTTTTTTTGCCCACAGAGCTCTTTGTTGAAATTAAGCCTGGGATATGTATCAAGTTTTAGAAAATACTGACATGTTTTCAATAAAGACAAAAGTTTACGCAGTACTGTTTTTGTTGCATTAAAATGACACTGGATGGTAAAATGGAAAAGCATGGCTCGTAGTGTTCAAGATTTCATCAGTGGAATAATGTTTTTGTTAGGAATGTCAAAACCGATTGGGATGATAAACTGATTCCATCTTTTTTTGTACATTAGCAACACAAAATACAAAATGATGATTTCATAAAAGGCTGGCTAAAGCTCTTACCTCAAGCCTTTGCAGCATTCTGTATGTAAACAATCTGTACTTTGAGCTTCATTGCTGACTAAAAAATATTAAGAAATTAAGTTTTGTCCACATGGCCGAGCCCGAGATGAAATATGGGAAGAGTCAGACAAAATTAGAGGAAACTTTTCTTAACATTGTCTGCACTGCACATTATTGAAATTTACAGCAGTAAAGGTTTCTAAAACATACATTCTGGTATAAGCATGACTATTTTTTTTTTTAAAACTGCATTATTCAAGGTCATCTTGGGCTGTCTTGCAATTGCTGTATGAAAATGGCAAAAATAAAAAACACATACTCTCTTTTGTATTATTGAACAACTAAGTAAGTCCTAAATCCTGGTAGTTTGGTATTGAAACAGTGCCAATAATGTTCATGTTTGCAGTGGTTGTTATTTCAATAACACCAAAAAAATTTCAGTCATACAACTTACATGAATGCTTCAGTAACGTTTAGTTTTGTATGATTAGAAAATCCCCACCCTCCTGCTCACGGCTGGTTTCAGTTTAAATATGACTGGATGACCAGGAGAAGTTGTTGGCAAACTCCACCCATCTAACAAAACACTGTCAACATCAACTGTGTCATGTTTCTATTAGTTTTCTACTTATATAAGTGTCTGCCTTATGTTAACATCTAGGAGTTTTAGTCTGAGTTTGTAGTGATGCACTATATTTCATTTTTGCCTAATTCTGATATGCTAATATCTGAACTCATTATCGCTAAGTCTGAGACCGAAATTTTTTTGTCAAGATCCAAAAGTCTCTACAAACACTGACTTGGTTTCAATGTGACAGTCAATTTGTCGAAGAAACAGATTTATAACAAGAAAAACAACAAGTTACTGGTGAAAATTAACACTTTTTTTGCACCATTTGTGTATTTTGCCAATATTACAGCAGATATTAAGGATGCATATGGCTAATGTATCACTAAAATTATAGGCATACCGATACCGACGTTCAACTTTTGAGGTCAGTATCTGCCAGTATCAGCATTTTATCGATAATATCCTGCATCCATACTAATTTGTTTTGGATATATATTTGAAAAACAATGTTATTATGAGTCTCTGTTGTGATTAAATTTTATGCAATATTTCCCAGCCCTATGAAACAGTAAAATTACGATTTTAGTGTTTTACTTCTTGTATACTAAACAATAATAAAACCATAAGAGCCTGTGCCATTTTAAATCAAATGTGATGGGATAAATACTCGAAATATCCTTTTTTTAGACATCTTAAGACAAATTCAAATGCTTGTTAAATTCAATGACTATAGTGTCTATTTAAAACCACCTATCTCATCCATGAGCAAAAGAATAAGCCAACCTAAAATTGGTCTAAATCATAGGTAAAATAAGTGCTTTAGTCCTACTCTTTGAAACAAAATTCTTGATATTCTTCTTTGAGAATATTTTCCAGCCCTAAGAAACAGCCAAACGTAAGATTTTAGACTCTCAGTGTACATGGATATTAAACAATACTAAGCATTAAAGAGACTATGCTGTTTTTAACTAAGCATAATCATAAAACAGACCATTTCTACAACTTAATACCAGCTCAAAAATGTGTTAAGAACATTAGGTAAGGTGCCTTTTAAATGAAGAGCCTATTTATTCATATTCAGAATAATGAAACAGCCTAAAACCGGATGTAAAATTAATCAAATATGTGTTTTTTCCCTTTTCTTTGAAACCAATACTTTCCTGTAGTGTCCTGTAATTTTGGTCGATATTTCCCAGCCCTATGACGCAGCCAAAATTAAGTTTTTTAAGTTCAATTATTCTTATGTTTAAAAGATTAATTTAGATTTACGACCAGCACCATTTTGAAGCCAGAGTTAGCGGTAAAGCATCAACATATCGACCATTATTACAACTTTATATCAACTTTCAAGCTAATATCAAGGTGCCTATTAAAAAGGTCCATTAAAAAAGAACTGGACAACCTATAGTCGGTCTAAAACCAGGTCATGTAAGTGTTTCATTTCTCCTCTTTGAAACCAAATTCTTTACGAGCAACATTTGTCACGGCTTCCTCTCACAGCTCATTCACTCAGGGGGGGCACAACCTGTTTTTTCGACTCTCGGGAGGAAATTCCGCCAAAACTTGTGAACTTTTAGGCATAAATGTTGCAACTTCTGCTTTTCAAACCTCCATTTCTTATCATGGGGGCACCTGTTCATACACACATACTACGCAGGCTTCTGTGGCCGCACGTGCCTCAGATAAAAAGCCTCCATTTTTGGGGTTTTATGAATAAATATTAAGCTGAACACTTGTTTGCTTTAAGCTGGGTTGGTAGAGAAAATGGGTACTTGTGGACATGGCAACAACAGCTTTATATCACCTGAGTAAAGCCACGCAAATACAGGCAACTTGACTAAAATGGGGTAAAAATGGTAAACAGGATTCCTCCTATAAAGTAACCAAGGTTATCGCGTGCCCACTGCCTGCTTACCTGCACGGACTTTCCAACCCTGGCAACACAAAGCTCTCCCAAAAAATGTCCAAAAGCACAGGTGTGACTGCTGCTCTTGTAATTCCCAAACAGGCAGATTATCCTTCTTCCTCCTTGTATCCCACATACGACAGGTTAATAACCGGAGAGGAGACAGTGGAGCGCCGCTGCAGGCTCGATCAGCTCCAGTCGGGCATGCCTCCTCATACTACACTGCTGCTGCTGCTGGAGCTGCTGCTGCTCAGTCTGTGTGCAGAGGTGGAGGAGTGTCGAGGCGGAGCAGGAGGAGTCCTCTGCAGCAGCAACAGCAGCAGCAGCGTGGGGAGAGCACAAGGAGGTGGGAGGAGCTCATAACCGAGCATGCAGCCCTGGCCAGCAGCCACACATGCACGTTCAAATTAGGGCTTTTGTTCAAGTAGCTGTCATGGTCCTTTATCACTCTGTGTGACAATACCTGTGAGATAATGAGGTCTGACATCTTCAGGAGACATAGCAACTGGCAGATGTGTGTGTCTACTGGTGTATGAACACTTAATAAGAAAAGAAACTTTGTTTGGCGAAACATGCTTTCACACATGCACACAACTCCTGAACATTTTTAGAAATAATCAGAAATTGCATGTGTCTAGCACAGGGTCGTGTTATTCACTCAGCTGGAGGATCCAACCACAATCTCAAAGACACTAATTATTCGTCATATATGCGAACATATTTAAAGGGACTGTGAGGAGTTTTTAAGTAATTACAAAAAAGTCTCACTTTTACATATATGCCTGATCGAAATACACACTTTAAGATGAGCTTATAAATGCTATTCCTTAGCTAAGTGGTTGGGTCAGACAGGGCTGGACTGGCCTGGATACTCAACTTCGGGAACAAGACAATTAAAACTAGAACAAATTTATATTATTCATCTTAGAGCACCGAGCTGTAAGTAGCGATATATAGCCGGCTACAAAACTGCGATACTAAGTTTTCCAAAAATTGTTTGTTGTCACACATCAAAAACTACTGCTACATACCTTGGGTCACGTCTTTTGGTGTGTTCCAGTTGTAGTCAGAAGTAAGAATTTCCAAGTTCCGAGTAGGAAACTGCAACTGTAACGTCCCCTGAAGTCGGAAATTCCTACTGGGAACTCGGTGAAACCTCGCCACCCCCAAGTTGACAATCGAAGATGGATGCCCCCAGTGTGAACAGTTATTTAGCTCCTGTAATAATCAATTTATTTGCACTTCTGACTGGGGTGTGTTGCTCTAGATCAGCTGTATACATCGTATTGTTAGACTTATATTTACAAACATGCTGCCATAGTGATAATCACATTCTTCATACAACAACGCAGGGCATGCTAAAAGCAGCTAACAATAGCCTGGTTGATCGGCATGTTTTTTTCCAACTTTAACTGGAACGCTGATAAGTCAGAGATGGTGTCACTCCCAGTTCCGAGGTTACTGGAACGCAGCATTACAACAGTCGCCGCGCATGCTCATGGGTAGCAGAGTCTTTATGTTGCCGGAAACGGATTCTCCTCATAGCACCTTGTAGTTAAGATGCAAAAAATGAGACTTAATTATATGAACTGAACATAATTAAACCCAACTGAAACATCTTTTTCACTGTCATAAGTATAATATTTGATGTTTTTTTCAATATATGTCCCTTCATCTCTTGCAAACAATTCTTTATATTCCAATAGTCAAAGTCTGATAATGACTAAGTCTGTGTTTATTACTTCACTAAAACCAGTTATACACATCTTTTTATGTTTGCTAGGTCCTTGTCTGTTCTTAGGTCATATAGGGATCATAAGGTACCAAAATGCCAATGAGCCTTTGTCATTGTACTTTTTCATTGTCTCAAACCAACCCCATGATTGTTATTTGCTGTGTACTTGTAAACAAGTGATCACCAACAGAGCTTTCCATTTACCCCCCTGTACAAAATTATACAGAAGGGGAATAGGGGCACTCGAAATACATATTTTTAGATATTTTACTTTTTTTTTTCCAAGTTTGAGAAAAGACAAAGATAAAGAATCAGAAATTGTGACTTAACTTTAAGAATTCTAACTTTAATTCTCAGATTCCTGACCTAAATCCCCGAATTCTGACTTTTGTGAAAGAATTTATCTTATTTTCTCAAAAATTGAGACTTTTCCAATGACTTAGAAAAAGCTCTACCTCTACATTTTTTCTATTTCTGGCTGATGATGTGTGATAGGGACTGGTCTTACTTTTGCCTCAAGCCATTAAAGGCTAAGTAATAAAAGATATAAGTTAAAAATATAAAATAATAAACTAATTACTTTTGAGTATGATCAACATTTTTTATATTAACAATGTTTATTATCTTTTATATTATTGTTTTTGTCTTGCCCCTAAAACATATGCCTAGTAAACTGTTCCTTGTCCAAATGTTAATGATCCCAGGTTTACATGGTTGGACAGATTTCCAAATTCTATGGGATGAATTATTTGTCTGAATTACTTGTTTGATGCGCTAAGCCCAACATCAGCAGTAATGCAAACCTTAACAAAGACTTGTGCTATTCTAAAAGAGGAGTTTACATTTATGATTGGCAGGACCAGCTGGGGAGCACAGAATTACGTGTTTACGTCTGATTTGATGCGTACATGAGGCTCCCATTGTGCTCAGTTGTGCTTCTGCAACACTGTATTGTAAAGTGACAGGCAGCAACATCACACAGTGGCAGAATCAATATGAATGTTGCCAGATCTAGTGAAGTGTTTGTAGCAGAAATGCACATAAAAACGGCTCATTACAAAAATCTGGTATTGTGAAAACCCAACTGGTGCAACATAAAACCTAACTTTCTAAGAGATAATTTAATATGTCCTTGCCAGCTTTGATTGCTGCAGCTTTATACCACAACAAAATTTAAGCACTTGCTGCTCAGGGCTACAGAATATTTGTGGCAGGATAGCAAATCCTTTTTGACTGTTCATTCTGCAAGCAATCAGTTCTGATCGGAAGCCCTTTCATGTTGGAGAAGGTGGATGTTTACAAGATTTCCTGGTTTTCGCGGCCCCTTCCCCTGCTGTTACCCCCTGGACTGCTCCTGCTTCTGTTCATCAGGCCTGAGGTGACAGAGCGATAGAAAAAACAGTGGCTCAGCTACTGAGCCAGGCGGGACCCCCTGCTGGTTTCCATTACAGGCAGCAAAAGGAGAGGCCAAGCCTGCGGAGTGACAAACACAGCCGCTGCGCTGGATGAAGGCAGTCATCCAGAGAGATTAACCTTTTGACTGAGCATCTCTACTTGTGTTTTACTAAAGAATAACACTGGGACAAGGTGTTAAATGTTGCCTTTTTGACTTATTCAAACATAACTCTGCCCCTTTTTCTGCAATTTCTACCCTTATAAAACAACCCCTTTCGGATATTTGTAGTTAGTCAACACTCAGGAGATAATTGATCTGATATTCTTTAAGAGAAATTGCAGGAAAATAAACATATGATTAAACATCTTCCTTTTGTGATTGCATACTCCTGTCTATTTCACGTGAGAGCACACGTCCATGCATATGAATCAATTTGCAGCAGAACCATCCAGTTTCATGCACCTAATGCAAAGATTTATAGCATATCCGAAACAATCAGCATAAGTGGTGATGCAGAGGCTTCATCTGGGAAAAAAGTGATATCTTTTTACAGGACCACCTGTTGAATTTGGAAAAGAGTCACAATCCCATCAAGAGGATCAAGAGTTTTGTAGCCTTGCATCTATTTTTGGCAGTGCAGAGCATGCAATAATTCGGTTAATGGGGTAATTCAAATTGCTCGTGCTGTGCATAAAAATATAAGAGGGAGAAGCTTCTAGAAACATTCAGCTGTGTAGAATTTATTTGCCTGTGTGCCAGAGTTATGATGCAAATAGTAAATCATTATTTCATGCACAAAGTGATGTATCTTAACGTACAGGCTTGTTGTCAGGCAACATTTGTTACACGTCATTATAGATGGATATAGATGCTGCAAGACTGCATGCGGGGAATGGCACATAAGGATGCACAGGTCTTTTTTCTTAAATTGAATTGATTCAATGTTTCACAGCCCATTTCATCAATCATTCCAGATAATTAAAGGGTGCTTTTCATTTGTATATATTTTGTATTACATGTCCTTGAGGATTATTGTGCAAATGATAAAACCACAGCTTTTCTGAGGTAAAATTTCTGGAAAATTTCAAGACAGCCAGTCCCATAAATCTCCATAAGTTACTTGATCACACACGTCCCACACACTGAATGTTTCCCTGTTGGATGGGAGTGGTAAGGCCAAAGTCTTTCAGGTTTAATATATATGCCCCTTTTAGGCCGGAGATAAACTTCCTGTTCACTACTCTACAGGATGAAGATGAAGATAATGCCCACTGCATGCTCCCTAGTTTCCTCATCAACAATTAGCTTGATAACTGATAAACTGCGTCACTGAGACAATTACAACAGTACACAAAGGTAAATATTAAAGAAATCAGCTGTGCTTCAGGTGTGGTCTGACCACCAGTCATCAGTTACCGACACATGTTATTGATTTTTATTTTGTTTGTTCCATTCTTAAAATAAATGTAATTATTACCAGTGTTTGTAGTTTACATCTCACACAACCTTTAGTTGTATACAGCCTGAGCTTTCTGATGTGCTCTCTTGTGATATATTCCACTAACACGTCATGTTTTGGCAATGAAAGAGCTCAAAATGCTGGTGGCCACACAAGTGAATGCAAGAATTAACAGCAAATACGTCTCAGTCCTTCTACTGTGTTACCATCCATGCCAAATACAAAGGTGTGTAATAACCTCCTGGTGTTGCTACACCTCAGGCAACAGTAATGGAAACACCTCAATTTTGCCGCCCTTCAGGTTCAGGTATTGATTCCCCAAGGTCTATTTATACCTCATGCATGGGAATTGTTACACCTAAAGTTTTGCTACACCTCAGGTATGGGTATTACAATACTGAAGCTTGTTATGGCTCAGGTACAGGTATTGGTCCACTTTATGTTCTGTTACACCTTAGGTAGGGGTATTACTACACCTAAGGCTTTGTCGCACCACAGATACACCTCTTAGGTTTAAGTATGGATGAATCTCTGATTCTGTGACAACTCAGATATGGATATTGTTAGATCTTGGTTTTTTTGCATTGTAGGTAATTGTGTCACCATTGGTTTCGTTGGGAACTGTAACATCGTTGGTTTTGTTACACTCCCAGTATGTGTATTGTAACCCACAGGTTTTATCATGCCTCGGCATTGGTTTTTGTTCTATTTTTGATCTTGATAAACTTTAGTTAGAGGTATTGTTGCACCTCAGGCTTTGCTACACCTTGGGCTTTGTTACGCTGCTAGCACTGATATTGTTGCATTTCAGGTTTTGTTACACCTCAAGCTGTTACAACTGTTACATCTCGGATTATCTTTAACCTTAGATATGAATGTTGTTACACAGGTATCATTACACCTCAGATTTTGTTATTGTTTCAGTTTTGGTTTTGTTACACCTCAGTTTTGGTAACTGATACATCTTTGGTTTTGTTACACCCCAAGTATGGATATTGTACTCAACATGTTTTGTCATGCTCCAGGTATTGGTTTTGGTCCTACTAAGATTTTGCCAAACTTTAGTTAGAGACATTGTTACACCTCAGGTTTTGTTACACCTCAGGCCAAAGCAACTGGTGTTGCTGCATGTCAAGTTTTGTTGAACCTCGGGCTGAAGTACTGTTATGCATCAGATTTTGTTTACCTGAGGCATAGCTATTACGACACAGGTATGTTTAGACCTCAGGTATTGTTACACCGCAAGCACTGCTATTTTTACAACTTATGGCCCTTTTCCATTAGCCCTACTCTACTCTACTCAACCTTGCCCAGCTCTACTCTACTCGCCTTGTGCTGCTTTTCCATGAGCCCCAGTCGCCTGCCCAATGGGGTGCAGTGTTGCTGAGCGGCTCTGCGGTGACATCATTTTGAGCGCGACACAACAATCTGTGGCTTTTTGTCACAAACCGAGTAAAAAAGGAAAGCAGAAGAAGGCTGCAGGTGGTAAGAAGAAATACCCCTTGAGAAGCACAGGAGAGTTTTAGAAGCTATACAACAGAATGAAGCCGAGGACGAGAGCAATCGAGCTGCAAAGAAAAGATGTATGAGGGTAAGCTAACGGTAGCTACCGCTAGCATGCTAGGTCGTCGCGCTCGTGACTCATCGATGACGACATTGTCTGACCAATCACTAGCCGGCAGTTGGTGACGTCATCTTTTAGTATCGACTCTGGTTGCTTGGAACCAGAGCGGAGTAGGTACTAAAACTAGCTTGTTTTAGGAGGTACCAGGCTAGTGGAAACACGCTGCAAATCGAGTAGGGCCAAGTAGAGTAGGGCCAAGGCATGCTAGTGGAAAAGAGCCATTAGATTTTGTCACATTTCAGGTACAGATGTCATAACAACCTGTATTTTATTGCACCTCTGGTGAGCATACAAGAATGCCAAGGTTTTTTTTTATACTTTTGGTACTGTTCTTCCCCTACCCTTGGTCATATTACTCCTCAGGTGCAGGTACTTTTCACCCTGGGTGCTGTTACACCTTTTTTTTTTACAACTCAGGTAATGATGTTGTTCCACCAAAAGTTTGGTTCACTTTAGCAACTGATAATGTTACACCACAAGTTTGACCACATCTTTGATATATTGTGATATTTTGAATTATGCTTGTTGTTATACCTCAAGTTTTGTCAAACATTGAGCAGAGGTATTATTACTCCAGGTTTCAATGTACTTTTTTTGTGTTTTTGGGGCATTTTGTGCCTTTATTGATAAGAGAGAGACAGTGGATAGGCTTGTTAAAGGGGTTGAGAAAGTAGGGGAAGACACTCTGCAAACCAGTCACAGGCTGAATTTGAACCCAGGCCGTCAGAAGCATGTTCATGGGACCCGCATAGTTGCTAACCACTCTGCCAAACCAGCACCCCAGCTTCAATGTATTTCAGGCTGGAGTGTTTTCCTTCTTCTGGCTTTATTTTAATTTAGACAAGGGTATCACCATTAAATTGTAATCCATCAAAGTTTGGTACACAGTTGGTAGTGGCACTGTTCCATCTTGGATTTTTTCATACTTTAGTTTAGGGTATCTAGAAAATGAAATCTTTTTGGAGGTTTGTTCATCTACGTTTTCTTTTCTTTTCACTGGCAAACCTATAAATCCCTTTAGGTACATAAAACAGCATAACACTGCATTCTGTTTGTTGCATGCCTCATATACATGTGCACCACTTTCCTGCGCTGGCATGCATCTGAAGTTGTCTGCTTTTGTACACCGTGTCCCATCAAACATGTTCAAGTTGCTCATCTTTTATAAGGCTCCTTAAATTATGAAGGGCATCACAGCCACTTACTCTTAATCTGGCAAGCCATGAGAGCCTCTGCCACGCCGTGCACACTGATGAATTAGCAGTTTGTTGACACGCTGCAGACTGCCTGGAGTTTGTGTGTAGAGAGAGAGAGCGAGGGAAAACGTGCACTCTGCAACACGAGGATGCTGCTGGAGGACAGCCAATCATAAACCGTCGAGCCACAGATACAACGTCAGGGTGCTGAAATATGAGCAGCACCGTGACAGCCTGGCGTGATGTATAGTGTTTGCATCCCTCCTGATTCTCCTGCAGTTTGGCTAAGAAAGATGGATTTTGGCTCTATCTGTGTATCCAGCCAGAATCCAAATTGCTCCACCTGAACCCTTTTTCCCCTCAGAATGGATGAATTATTAAAGGGGCAATCAGCTCAAATTAAATTCAGAGAAGGTAGAAGAGGGTTTTAATGCAAAGTAACGTGAAATGGACTTGTGATGACTAAGGGCAGGTAGGATAGGCCCGGCACGATCTCTCCCCCTGAGTCCAGTGTCAGCAAGGATAGACGGAGTAATATGAAAGTGCTGAGGATGGATTTCTATAAGCTCAGTGGAGTGAATAACTCAGACTTGAAGTGAAATTAAATACCAAGAAGATTCTTTCATGTCTTCAGTTCTCACTTTAGAGGGCTCTTGGGTATATGCGTATATTTCGCCATTATCTTCACCACGACATCTTTCTGTACTCTGCACAATTTTGTTTAAATTAAAGAGAACCAGGCTATATGCAGACTTAAGCAGTTAGATTGGTTACAAAGAGGGACATACTTCCCATGTAAAAGATTCAAGATTTATATAGTTTTTTCACACAGTGCGATTTTCCATTGGCACTTTATAAAGCCCCAGTCACACATTCCCGTTTCCATGGTGATTGTGCACAATTGTCATAATCCTGATAAAATGTGCTTTGGTCGTGGTGCATGCGCTACTTGGTCTGGATCACCGTTGTATAGTCGTGGATGAACGGCGGGAAATGTGGAAGGGTCCCGACAGTTTTGAACTGTTCAAAACTGTCGTGGAGAATCGCCGCTCTCAGTATAGCGGGATGGAAGCCTAAAGCAGTCCTAAGGTGAATGGTATTAGCGTGGCATGTACGGAGCTCAGTCGGGCTGATCGTGGCTCAATCCTGAAAGCTTTACGAGGACGACTGACAAGGATGTATCCCTTTGTGTCCCGACTGTGTCCCGTTCAAGACGGCGCAAGCGACGGGGCTCAGTTGGGGCTTACGTGACTCAAACTGAGCTCGCGCGGGGCTGACGTCGTGTTAGTGGTATGAAAATTCATGGAATCCTAGTCATATCGCTGTATTAACCTAGCTGAAGTGGGATGAACGCCCCCGAAGCGCTGTAGAAGCACTACTGACTGCGTATTTACGGGGTGTGTCCAGGAGTGAGACAGTCATTTCATCCCAGTTAAAGATCCAAGATTCAAGATTTATCTAGTTTTTCACACAGTGCGTTTTTCCTTTGGTGCTTTATAAATAGTTCAGCCGTTAAGGCAGCTCAACATTATTCACATACGTAAAACAATGCTACTGAAAAGCATACTGTGTACTGCAGAAAGTGACAGTGGTCATTTTCTTGTTCTCTTACTTCATGCCTACCACATTTAATGAGTTGGTCATCAAGTCATGCAGGCAGTTGAAGTGTTTGACAGAAATCTCCCAAAGAATCCTCAAAATATCAACATGACATTTGACTTTTTCCTTATTAGATCTAACCAGGATGCTAGTAAGTCAAAATGGACATTTTTGCAAAATTTACAGAAATTCTTGGTTACCATTTTTGAGACACTGCATTCACAAGGAGGCAGTAACAATGATGCCTGATAATATTTGACCGTTGACCTCCTACATCTAATCAGTTTATCCTTTGACCTGCAGAATGAAGTTGGTTGTAACAATCGATGTTTTTGAAACAACCGGACAAAACTTGTTCTGTTTTGTTCACATATGTAGATCACCCCAAGCCAATGGAAATGTATCTAGGGGGCTGGCAGGAAATAACCTGACAAGCCAGATGGACAGCTCCATATGTCTGCCACAGAAATATTTCACTAGTCCATCTGGGTAGGAGCCCTTTAAATTTGTTTTCAGGGGCAGAACGTTAAAAAAAAAATACAAGCTTGTGATTGGACAATCGTTTGGCTCGTCACATTCATCACAGACCAATCCACATCAAGCAGGGTTGCCTTTTATAATTTAGCATACATAGCAGCTAATGTAGCGGCTAATGGCTAACAATAGTTAACAGCAGTTCATGGATGTTAGCCATGGCGGCTAACTTAGCCATTAACAGCTAACAACAGTTAATGACCGTTAGCCGCTAACTTAGCTGCTAACAGCTAACGGCCTTTTACTAAATTGTACCACACAGATGATTCATTTAACACTTATATGTGACATGAACCTCGTCAAAGACAGTCCCTACAAGTAAACTTCTGATGAGGGCAGATTTCGCCAAGTTTCACTAGGTAGCTATGAGGACTATAGGCTAATCGGCATGTCCGTTCTCAACTTCCAGTTGTTGTCACGTCCGCATTCTGCTGCTCCCACCTCTCTTCCCTGATTGGGCCGTTAAGAATTTGGCCGAGTGAATTCGTTGGACGACGGAGGCTGGCAAGACGGACCTGCAGGATTTCAGAATCAGGCAGGTCTGTCTGCTCTGCAAGGCTAGGCAGGAAATAGTCACTATAGGGACTATACAAGTTGGGATAGAAAATTGGGCAGTTTTGTTCTCATATGCATCCTGATAATTTTTAGAAGATTGTGATCTTACATGCCTGTTAGACCGTATTTCATTATCTATTCGGGCAACAGCTCTTAGAGAGTGTTTGAGAATGGGCAGAACTTTTCAAAAGCATATCTGGCACATGATTGGACAATAGTTTCTTCAATCGCATTCATTATGGACCAATCAGATAGTGTAGCAGGCGGGCGCAACTGCCTCAGTGTAAAGGACAGAACATGAACCTCTTCGTAACCAACACAAAACAGGAAGTGGAATGAAGATCTCCTTTCTAGAGAAGTTTGTTGTGTTTTTATGTGCTATTGATTTAAAAAAGAAATGCAGTCGAGATCTGATAAACCTGCTCCTGAAGCTGTTAGCATCCATGCTAACCCCTGTGCAAACAGTCACTGTGTGCTGTCATCTCATTTGTAGCTGCCTGATTCCAAACATTAAATCAGGCTGATCCATCTGTACTGTAAGGTCAGGATTTTTGTGCATGTCTGAAAAAAATTGAAGTGACACTTTGGCTTCAAGGATGTAAACTTTTCAGTGTTTAACTACTGACTGGATCTAGAGATTTGTCCTACCGTTTGGCATTTTTCACAAGCTCAATCCTGAAATGTGACCTCAAGTAAACTGCCTAAATTACCTTAGTTGTGTTTTTTGTCAAATATAAATCCTCCTTATGTTACACACACTCGTACTAAAAAGCAGCAGTTCAGCATTTTGCCCTCTCACTGTGTTTGTTTGCACTAATTGACAAACCAGCTTGTAGCCTTGCTCAGGTTTCGCTCTGTTTCTCCATGACACTTCCCTTCTACAGAAGGAGGCCCCATAAAAGATATCCTGTCACCACACCAAAAGGTCTTTGTTTGCATTTGGCCCGCATGTGAAGAAAAGTCAGTCACAGGAGATACCAGACTTCCCATTTGTAACTTAATGCTTCCTTCAGATTCTCTTCCACTGAAAAGGATAAAATCTTAAAGTTCAAGGGGAATCTGAGCGCTCGACACGAGATAAAAGATGAAGTAAACATCTGTTTGCTGTTTGCTGCTTGTCGGAAACACAACAAAGAGCCACTGAGTCATTCCCTCAGGACTCACTTTCTTCTCCCCACGACATCGCTCTTAAAACCTGAACATTCAAAGGTAACCCCCCCGTGTAACTGTATGCCTCTGAGAGCCAGGCACCAGGAATTAACTGTGTGTGTGTGTCAAAGGGAGAGATGGGGTGTCAGATTTAGTGCCTTTTCTCCTCTGTGTTACCATGGCAGTGGTGTGGTTAGGAATGCAAAGATAACGCAAGGCAGAGCCGCACCTCGCACACAAAGTTAAACAAAACGCTCACACACGTAAACCCACCCTCCTGTTCGCTCTCGATCATCTCCACAGTCCCTGATGACGAGATCTCTCCACTGCCTACATCGAGGCATTCCTCTGCGAGTCCCTGCAGGCTCGCCCTGTGATTATGAAACACGCACGCTAAAGCCCTCACATTTGATTTCCACATTAATGAGACACATCATTTGTTTAGGGAGATTTCTGACATGATCTCACCTTAATTTACTGAGATGACTCATGATCGTATAAGACTGTGCAAATACATCTGATGCCAACGTTTTCTTAGATCTACATGTTTTAACTAACCCACAAAGGGCTGGATCAGACTGCACAAATTTGACCAGATTGTTATGTTGGCATGTGGCCTGTGTCAAAACATCCAGACAACCAAACATCACCCCATTCTCCTCACCAAGCATTGATCCAGATTTATCAGAATTAAGAAAGCTAAAAATTCTGTTCAGGTCATTGCAAAATGTATAGCATCTATAAAGTGGTGCAGGAATGAGTCCAAAGATCAGTTAGCTTTAGCATTTCCTTTTTCACAACTGATTTTGGGTAAATGCCTGAATTT
Source organism: Scarus forsteni (assembly GCA_036419115.1). Lineage (NCBI taxonomy): Eukaryota > Metazoa > Chordata > Actinopteri > Labriformes > Labridae > Scarus > Scarus forsteni. The sequence continues at coordinate 11,039,319 of JAZDUH010000359.1, read as the reverse complement.
AGATAAGTTATGAACAAATGTAGTGAAGATTTGAATGGGTAATAATAAAATGCATCTGATGTTGCCTGCTTTTGAAGCATAAAACATTGTTGTGTGTTTAAAGGTGCTATGATGAGAATCTTTTTCCGGCGTCATAAAGACTCTGCTACCCATGAGCACGCGTGGCAACTGTTGTAATGCTGCATTTCAGTAACGAAGGAACTGGGAGTGACATCATCTCCAACTTATCGGCGTTCCAGTTGAAGTCAGGAAAAAACATGCCGATCTACCAGGTTATTGTTAGCTGTTGTTAGCACACCCTGCATTGTTGTTCACAAATATCACATGAAGAATGTGATTATCACTATGGCAGCATTTTTGTAAATATAAGTCTAACAATAGACACCCCAGTCAGAAGTGCAAATAAATTAATTATTACAGGAGCTAAATAACTGTTCACACTGGGGGCATCCATCTTCATTGTCAACTTGGGGGTGGCGAGGTTTCACCGAGTTCCCAGTAGGAAATTCCGACTTTGGGGGGGCGTTCCAGTTGCAGTTTCCTACTCGGAACTTGGAAATTCCGACTTGTGACTACAACTGGAACACACCAAAAGACGTGACCCAAGTCAAAGTGTGTGTTTGTTGTGATTCCAATAAATGAGCTCGGACCTTCCTCAGAACTCTGCATTGCTTTACAACTTCTTTTTTCAACAACTTACAGGATGCAAATCGACGGGGTAATGTATCTTTTTCTATTTACGTAGCGGAAGTTTTTGATGTGTGACAACAAGCAATTTTTGGAAAACTTAGTATCGTAGTTTTGTGGCCGGCTGTCCCACCCTACCACTTAGCTAAGGAATAGCATTTATAGATAACCTTTTGATGCTATAAAATTCATCTTAAAGTGTGTATTTTGATCAGGCATATATCTAAAAGTGAGACTTTTTGTAATTACTTAGAAACTCCTCATAGCCTCTTTAAAATGACAAATGCTAACTAACTGCCAACAAAGACAAGGATTCCTTTCTAATAATCATTTATTTCTTCACTATTGCCTGAACCTTGAGGACCAACTTGACAAGATCACTCTATTATGAGGTAACTCTCAAACAAGAGGTCAAAATAAGATGTTATTCTTTGGAAATGTTGTCGCTACATCTTAGTCAAGCCACCATGTTGTAGTTTTAAAGTTGCTTATTGAAAGCTTTTCACTTTTATTTTTCCTAAACATTGTAAGTAAGTTTGTTTGTACAGACAATCACAAAGAGCGGAACATGTAAATTTCTATTTTATTTGCGACTGAGCTTTCTATCAACACTAATCCAAAACACAAGGATGAAGCTTTTAATGAGCTAGCAGTTGAATGAGCCAGCTGATGCTAACTTACAGGATGGCCTATAGATCAGCCCAGATCCACAGGCCAATAGAGCACCTTTGGGATGTGATGGAAAGGGAGTTTGGCATCATTGACCAAAATCTCTAAGGAATGATTCCAACATCCTGTTGAATCTGAGGAATTAAGGCAGTTCTGAAAATAAAATAGCCTTGCAGAGCAGACGGACCTGCCTGATTCATTGTCTAAAATCCTGTATGTCCGTCTTGCCAACCTCCAGTGTCCAACGACTTCACTCTGCTTAATGCTTAACAGCTCAATCACAGAAGAAAGGCGGGAGCTGCGGACATGACGACAACAGGAAGTGCCTGTTTTCTTGAAAACAATGGCGGCTTCTGAAGCTGTCTCAATATCTGCTTTTTGAAAATCAGAAATGGACTCAATTTTCTCTATTAAGAGGAGCAAATAACGTCTCTTGAAGCTTGTCTTACAAGAAATCCTCCATGGACATACAGGTTAATCAGTGTTTGTCATAGTTACTCAGTGATACTTGGCGAAATATGCTCTCCTCAGAACTTTACAAGGAAAACTTGGTAGGGATTGTCTTTGACAAGGTTCATGTCACATATTAGTGTTAAATGATTCATCTGTGTGGTATAATTTAATGTAAGATGCTTTTCTAAGGTAGTTTAAGATAACGGCTAACAACAGCGCGAGTTGCTACATCATATGTATCAGAGTTGCTTGATATGGATTGGTCTGTGATGAGCCAAATAATCGTCCAGTCACAAGCTGCTGTTGTTTTTGAAGGTTCTGCCTCTGAAGTTTTTTTGAATGACTCTTTCCCCGATGGATTAGTGAAATAATCTGGCGTGTCAGATTAAAAATAAAAGAGGGGCTAGGTGAACTTATTAAAGTGGCCACTGAGCGCATATGATCTCTGAGGCTGAGTGTATCAATACAAAACAAGACATGAGACCTACAGTAGTTTTGTATTGAGCTGTTAAACTTTTTTTTCTTGCGTCAAAATAAGGATCTTATTGCTGTACCTAATACAGATTCCTTGACCTTTTGACAAAACCCCAAGTGGACATTCAGGGAACTGCAGTTGTGAGTTTGGTCCTTTATCTAGAATTTACCACCTGCCCAAGAATAAGTTTTCTTTTTCACTTGTGCAAGTATACAGTATTTGTCTATGTCTCAGAGTGTTAACAATTTTCAAGGTTACATTCTGGGCATTTTGGGAGAGAGACAGCGGATAGACTTGTGAAAGGGCGCCAGAGAGAGTAGGGGAGGACACTCTGCCAACACGACACATGCTGGATTTAAAACCCGGGCCAGCAGGAGCATGTGCATGTGTCGTGCCAGGTTGTCTACCAAACCACCATTTTTAATTACTCTGGAAACCCTAAAAACCCTAAAAAAAAACTAATCAACAATTTAAGGAAAAGTGTCACTCAGTACACAATTTTCCGCCCAGTCCTAAGGGTCAGTGCTCTTGGATTTTTGTTATCAGTCACACATTTCTGCCAGAGGGTGAAACAGAGACTTTCCAGCTGGTCAGTCTGTGATTGGCTCTTAATCTGGCTCACACATGTACCTCTGTAATATCCTCCACACACCACTGACCTGTTTGTCCTGGATGTGACCGCCGCTCTGCTTGAATACTTAACACACATCAACACAAACAAGGATGTCAGCGTAGTTTTCACAGATGTACACCCACACACATGCCAACGCACCAGCTCACCATCTGGCAGATCCATTTAGCAGTCTGCAGATGCCCAGGTCTGACCTCAGACTCAGCTACCAGAACAGAGCATGGGTAGAGCGTGAGTTCAGGGGTTCACAGGGGCTCAGATCATTTTAACAAAGGAGCTAATGCTGGTCTGCCTCAGAGGGGATTCTTTCTCACTCTTACACAGAAGCTCACACGAATATAAGGGTGGTTGGGAGAGTTAGAGACCAAATAATAGAGCTCTGGGCAAAAGCCAAGCACACAATTCATATAAAAGCTCCAATTAAATCTGTCAGCACTGAATTAAGATAATTTGAACAGTGACTTTTTATTATCTTGACTGTTAATGTTGATGTGGAGTAATGAAGCAACGTGATGTTCCCCTCTCTGTGCCGTCTTTACAGTGGGCAACAAACACCCAGCAGATGCAAGAATGGTATCAGAAGAGCCAGCAGGATTTTTTTGATGTCACTGTGTGTATTTAGCTTGTGCCAGATTTTAAAAAGACAACACTTCCAACAATACACAGTTGAAATATGCCCCTGATAAGATGTGAGGAAACAGGTCCTTCAGAATCCAAACAATTTATCCTTGAGTCGGGTGGACATTCATGTCAAGTTAGAAGAAAAACCCAGCTCAGCATTTTTGAAATATTGTCTTTACAAGCAAGAGATGAACATGAGGCATAAGTCTTGATGACCTTGGACTTTGACCTATGATTTCCCAAATCCAATCAGTTTGTCTTGAAGGTGCTATGAGGAGAATCCATTTCCAGCGACATAAATACTCTGCTACCCATGAGCACGCACGGCGACTGTCGTAAAGACGTGACCCGAGCCAACGCGTTTGTTTGTTGTGATGCTAATGAATGCAGCTCAAACCTTCCTCAGAACTCTGCATTGTTTAACAACTTATTTCAACAACTTACAGGATGCAAAGCGACGAGGTAATGTATCTCTTTCTAGTTACGTAGCGGTAGTTTCTGATGTGTGACAACAAGCAATTTTTGGAAAACTTAGTATCGTAGTTTTGTAGCCTGCTATATATCGCTACTAACAGCCCGGTGCTCTAAGACGTGTCCAAATAATATAAATTTGCTCTAGTTTTAATTGTCTTGTTACCAAAGTTGAGTATCCAGGCCAGTCCAGCCCTGTCCGACCCGACCGTGAAGCTAACGAATAGCATTTATAGATAGCCTTTTTTGATGCTATTAAACTCATCTTAAAGTGTGTATTTCAATCAGGCATATCTCTAAAAGTGAGACTGTTTTGTAATTACTTAGAAACTCCTCATAGCTTCTTAAAGTGAAAGAAAGTCAGACAGGAAAAAAAAAAAAAGTTAAATACAGTGTATCCTTCTCAAGCAAGAGGGATGAATATGAAAATTTAGTACTGGTGACGTTGCCATTTGACCATTATGTATCAGTTTATCCATTGGCCACTGTGGGCATTTTTTCAAAATTTAAAGAAAAACTTTGTCTTCACAATCATCGCAAGCATTGGGCCACAGGTTCTGATGACCTTGACACTGGACCTATGATCTCCAAAATACAGTAAATGTATATACTTGTGCAAACTTTGGAGAAAATCCCTATGAATGTCCCTGAAATACTGCCTTCACAAGCTAGAAATGAACATGAGACCTATGACCCATGAGCCCCAAATCCTGACCAGTGTATCCTTGAGTCAGAGTGGACCTTTTTGTGTAAGGTTTTTTTCAGAATCTAGAAAAGTGTTCTTTGAGAGTAAGGGATTATCATGATGCATAAGGCCCAATGATAAGCCTTGAAGCATAGGCTTCAAAATGAAACACAATGTATAAGGACCAAAGTAAATCTGTTTATCTTTGAGCCAGTTGAGTTGATATCTGTGCAAAACTTAAATAAAATCTTTCAATTCATTCTTGAACACATGGCCAACGGACGGGACCTTTGAGCTAAGACATCTAAGATGATCTATAGTTGAGTAATGCTGCGTTCCAGGTAACTTGTAACTAGTTTTCCGAACTGTAAGTGTTCTTGAAGCGCAGTGGAACTTCTAACTTCCCACTCATGAACTCATACCAGATCGATGTACTCGGAGTTACAACTTGTGATGTCACATCACTGCCTAAACAATATGGCAGCTTCTATGGGTGCAGTGGTGCTGCTCATGAGCCGGTGGAAAGATGCCTTAAGATGGCTGGTCTGGTCTGTCTATCGTTAGAAAAAGTTTATCATAGCAAGGTATTGCTCCAATATTATTCATCTGCTAATGTCAAGGCATCATGGCCCCATTTACATGGGTCAAAAAATCCTATTTACAATCAGATTGAAAGGTCAATATGATTAGAAATGTCTCATGTAAACACCTTAGCCAATCGGATTCACCCGGATCTGATTGTATTTCAGATTGGATTGTAAAGAGGTAGTCTACGCCGATTGATAATCCGCCCCATGCTTAATGTAAACGGCTGAGTGGAGCGGATTGGGTTGATAGAGAGGATTGTTCGGTCTGCGCTGGCGCTCTGTAGTACATAAGAGGCACGTGACGTACGCAGAGCGTGCCCAAACAAACATGGCGAACAAACAGAAGAACTGGACGGTGGAGGAAACAAACTTTTTAATGGAAACCCCAACAAAACATGACGTGGATCCATCTTTCTAGAGGTAATAGGTAGTGGCAGAGTGACCTTCTGCGCATGTCAAAAAAAACAAACAATACAATCGGATTCAGCTGGAGCCATGCAAACGCGGTTTGAACGTGGATCTCTTTACTCAAAGTTCATGTATACAGATTGAATCAGATTCACTTAATCCGATCGATTTCAATCAGATTGAGGAAAACTACCCATGTAAACCAGGCCATTGGCAGCTCTGGCATTGGCTAGTGTTCAGCGCATTAATCAATACAAAACTTGTTTCAAAATAAAAACAAATACCATAAAATATAAAGTATAAGCTTCTGTTACTTTATGTGCCATTTCCCCTCCTCCATTTCACTTAAATGAGAAAGTTGCAGGCTCCTTTGGTGATTGAAACGATTATAAATAAATGTTTTTATGCCTGCCATGTTGGTTTGTTTACCATACCAGAATTCCTTGCACTCAAACTGAAGTGCCAGGAACGCTTTTAGGTTGTAACTTGGAGATTTAAACTGGGAAATTTCCAAGTAAAGGGTTGCCTGGAATGCAGCATTAGAGTTGATTTATGTACAGTTTGAGGAAAATCTCTTCAAGTCCTGATAAGCAACGGATGATCATGGAGTCCTGGTGACCCTCACAATCAGCCTATGACCTCCAAAATCTTATCAGTCCACTTTTAAGCCAGAGTGGACAATAATGTAACGTGAAAAACGTTTAATTAAAGCACCTTTGAGTCTTTTCTGAGCATGATGTATGAGGCCCAGTGACCTTAGACTTTGTCCTATGTGCTCCTTGAGTCAGAGTGGACATTTGTACAAAGCTATGTCCTGTGGAGGCTAATACGGTGAAGGTATTGGCCCCTACATGAGTGACCTGTAGTTAAAGCAGTCTGCTCCTGGACCAGCTCCAGCTCTGAGTCCAGCACTGAGGTCATGAGTCAGCAGCTCTGCCCTACATGCTGAAAATAACATTTTTAAATAGAACACATGATTATGACGAGACAGACCTGCAGCGTTTTCTTTAATAAACCTAAAAAAGTGGCTTTCACTGTCTGTCGTTGTTCATGCAGCAGAGAGTTAGAAAGGCAGTTTTGATGGGTGACACTGAGGGTGTGCACGCAGCCCGACAGTCAGTCAGTGGAGCTGAGTGGGAGGAATGTCACAGACGAACTGTAATCACAGCTCACAGGAGGATCAATCATCAGGAAGCCTGCCGAGCAGACAGGGGGAGACTGCAGACTCACACTGTGCTGAGATATTTGTGAGATGTCAGATTTGGAGACAGTATCAGATTGGAGGTCTTTTTTTAAAGCGGTATGCCAACTTGTTATTAAAATTTTGCCTCAGTCGAAGTCCATGACAGGCAGATAGACACCATACTTTTGACTGTGAGTGCAGTAACAAGTAAGAGCAGGCAGAGCTTGTCCACCACAAATTAGCTTAGCTTAAACACTGGGAGTCAATGGGAAGAATTAGCCTGCCTCTACCTACAGTCATCAGATTAGCTCTTCAGTAACTTTAAACAATCCTATTGGCTTAATTACAATTTTATTCTTGAAGGTCATTACTTCATTTGAAGTGCGTTTTGGGGCTTAGATTTTACATTTATTACCTCCGCCAAGGAGGTTATGTTTTCGGGAGAGTTAGTTTGTCCGTCTGTCCGTCCATCTGTGAACAAAATAACTCAAAAAGTAATGGATGGATTTGGATGAAATTTTCAGGAAATGTTCAGCATGGGAAAAGGAAGAACTGATTCGATTTTGGTGTTGATCCGGATCAGCGTCTGGCCGCCATGATGAAAAATGTGATTTCTGTGAATAACTACTGAACTAAAATAGATATTATGAAACTAATTGCTAATGCCATGTTTTCATGGTCAAGGGATCTAAATATTTACATGAAATAAAGGTAGGACTAATATTTATGGTGAAAATCACAGTATGGGAGAGGACTGTGGCGCTGGCGAAGGTCTGCGCTCTCCGAGTGCTTTTCTAGTTTGTGTTACAATGCTTGAAACTTGTCTGTTCTTGAAGCTGTTTTCCTCTTATTGAACTGCATCTAGCAGTAGCAGTTGTAGGCCGTTTGCTCTCATTGGCCACCGTTTTCCAACACTGACTATATTTTTTTGGATGTCATCAAAAAGAAAAAACATAAAAATAAACAAATACATTTTAAAAATCCCATATACAATGGACATTGGAACTGGAGCTGCTAAAATGCTAACTTTTCAAGATTTCATTCTTGCAACGCTCTAGCTTTGTTCGAAACCATTCACTCACTCACTATTCCCTATGTAGTGTAAATAACATAGTGAACTACATAGGGAATGGCCAAATGAGATTTTGGACACTACATTTAAATTTTCTAAACGTTATAGTGTCAGTCGATGAGCCGGATATTCTTGTGACGGAAGTGGATGCACCAAGAATTATGTAAACAAACCAGGCACTCAGGAGGATCCATCTGGATTGGTCTGCCGCGGCTTACGTAGTGCAGGGCGCGTGTAGACGTGCACTGCGGAAGTACGCTATAGCACTGTTTAGGCTCGAAAAATGTACTAAAGGACTTCGTTTCGAATTAATTATGGACGTTACCCGCTCAGGACACTTGGATTACAGCGGACGAGCAGTATGAAGGAAAATAGGCACGTTTTTGTGGACTTTTATGGACCTTTTTCTTCGGGCTCCGTCGTCCCCTGTTAGATGGAAGTTTGTTGACAGCGAAAATCCCCCCGGACCCCCGGCTGCATTTGATACATCAAAAAAGTGCTCCAGAGTGTTGCTCAGCATGAGGGTGAGTAGAAGATGAGGCCAAATTGTTGTTTGGGTGTAGTGTTCCTTTAAGCAGCCTTCTTTCTATTCTTCTTCTTCTCTGGAAAAACATGTCTGCAATGCATTGTTGTATACGGGAGTGCAATATAGGGTACATTGTATGCATGCTAATATTTGCTGTGTGTTGTGGATATTTTGTTGGGCACTGTACAGCGAACAAAACTACAAAATGGCGAACGCACTATTAGGAACATTTCGAAAACAGCTTCTACTTCCCTGGTATCAATGTTATTTAATAAATTCTTATCCCCATTTTGAGGTTAGCTGAGCACAAAAGGAAATCCACACATGCACAGAGAGACCATGCAGATCTGACGCAAAAAGGCCTTTTTTTACGAAGATTTGAAGCAGGTACCTTGCCACTGTGAGGTGACCGAACTACTGATTTGCTTTAAAATGACCCGTTACTACCTTGTCAGACTTTCAATGGCCTTCTCGATGTGCCAGGGATGTTTTTTGCATGGACTTGTGATCTTTGTGACCCCTCTGCTATCACTTTCAGACCCTCCACAAAGCCTTTTAGGAGCCACTCTAATTAACTCTAATGTGGATAATAACACCCCCTTCCAGCTTGTTACACTTATCCACTTAGAGCCACGTGTTTACTGAGACATCACACGTAAGAAGCTTTCTAATTGTGCCCTGTGTTTGGAGCTGAACTTCACAAGAACTGAACTTATTCCCAAACTGATGCCTCTTCGACTTCCTCTTGTCTCGGGGCTGTTTTGAGTCTGAGGTATATAAAGAGGAAATGAAAGAAGGATGAGCCCTGGACTCGTCAGAATGAAGACAAATGAGATCTACAGTTGTTGATTCACAGGAGGTCTCTTTAACTCTCACTCACAAACACTCAGAGGACTCCACACAAAGCCCTCTTCTCACTGAAGTGCCCGGGGCTCTGTGCGGAGCTGGGCTGTATGGGGATGAGCAGCGTGTGAATCACACTCGGTTCCCAGACGCACGTTCGCCTCAGACTTCACCTCCCCCCCCTCCTGTTTGCCTCTGGTGACCTCCGGGAGGTCAGCACGTCTTTATATCATGTCAGACACCAAAGAAATGAGCGCTGTTCAAGGAAAGAGTTGTAGTTAGCCGCTTTCGTGATCCTCGTGAGAGCCATTTAGTGAGGTGTTTATGTGTGAGAACACTTATTTTTTATGTTTTTATGGGCCTATGCTCGAGTGATCTGCTCTCTACATGCTTTTCTCCCTTTTCTGCACGATTCAGACTGAAACCTCAAATACAACTCCACTGTTTTTGTACAGTTTTGTCGTATTTCTTTATTTAATTTGGTGATTATCAGAATTTCCTCTTCATTGAGTGACCTTATCGGGTTGCTGCTGGCTGTGGAAATATTGTATTAATAATTCATTATTATAAAATGGTCAGAAATGCTTGCCATCAGGTTCCCAGCCATTTTGTAGTTCTTGATAGCAGTTAGTTAGCAATCAACGTTTTAACACACATAAGTGGTTTGTTCTTCGAAAGCAGAAAAATCAGATGCATATTATTATTTCCCAATAAACATTAAAAATCTTGCATGTGTCTGTTTTAAATGCCATTCTTATTTCAGAATAGAATAGAATAGAATAAACCTTTATTCGTCCCACACAGGGAAATTTACAGTGTTCCAGCAGCAAAGTGGACAGCATTAATAGAATAAAAAATTCAATTTTAAGTATAAAAAATAGCAACATGTACATTACTCCATATATATAAGACATAAAATATAAAAAAAATTAAATATAAAAATACACAAAGGGCTTGGAAACAAAAATAAAAGCAGATCTTATAAAGATTATATACACATTTACTGAGTAATTGCACGTGGGTGTACTTCCACACTGTAATTGCACATTGTTAGAGGACGTTTTCAGGCATTTATCTGAAAGCTGTAATCTAAAACCAATTTACTTTGGAGGGTTGGTAACCAGGAAGTGTTAAATGCAAACAAACTTCTGCCATTTTGGACTCATTGCTGCAATGCATTGTAGTGTTAATTTGAGGGTAAAACTGACACAATACACACCATTTGTCACTGTCATCATCAAATATGCATTGGAAACTGATGACCTGTGGTAAAACCTCATGAGCAACACCTTTGCACTCTGTTTCTGCAACATTTCCTCTGCGCTGTCTCGTTCCTGTCTCGGTGTTAGAGGGATATGCCAACATTTATTTTGTTTTCATGCCTTGCTTCACTCCTGAGTCCATGACCAAACTAACTGTTCCTTTGCCTCAGCCTCTCTTCCTGCACACCCAGCTTCCAAAACATGTAGTGCCTCCTGCAGATATTCTGGTTTAAAGGTGTAGTCAGCAATCTTCTGATCTTCTAATCTAATGCACTTTTTGTCGACATCACCGTATTTCTCCTCTCCATCCACAAGATATCACCACTGACAGCATGTTGAAAAAAAAGTCCAGTTTCAATACACAGCCTCGGCTCTGAATTTCAGCAGGTAAATACTGTGGCTCGGGCAGAGCCACCAAAACAGGGTACACCCCCCCACATCCAGGGGGCGATCATGCTCATGCGCAAATCAGACAGAGGGGGGAGGGGGAGTAGTAGGTTGCGTAGCGTGCGCAGTTAGCGTAAGAGAGAGATACAATAGGTGCAGTAGCAATGGCTAAAAAACAGCCCAAAAGAAAAAGGTCAGAGGAGCAGAAAGTGAAAAAGAAGGGCTATGACCACGACAGAGCGAAGACCCGGGTCAACGCTGGTGTTGCTTTCTCCGCCAATTGAAATACCTGAAAATGGACGCGGATGTCGCCGTCTTTGTGCTGGACAGGTAAGCAACATTAGCTTTGTAGTGCTTCACATAAGAATTAACAGCCGTCGGGCATTCATCTTATTGTCTAATCTGCCAAAATGTACCGTTGTTGTGATGTTTTCAATAATGGAAGTCGAGTAGTGGCTACTATTGTCTGACGAGTCAGGGTTACTTTAGCTACGTTGGTCAGCTATGCAGTTTCTATGACCGTTTCCATGACGATGCACGTCCATCAGCGGTCAGCCATAATCCTTAGTACCAGTCTTCTTCTACTCCTAAACAGAAGCCTTGCTTTGTGGCTTTTGTGGCTTATGGAAGTGCCCTGCAGTTTAGTTTCATTTGAATTTCTTTTGAAAATGACATTTAAGTGCTAATCCTGGTGTAAAAATTTAGGCTATAGCATAACACTGTAAACAAAACCATTTACAACAAGAACACAAAGCTGTTCAGAGTTGCTGAAAAGTTTATCTGATGACTGAAGGCAGAGGCAAGCTAATTCTACCCATTGACTCCCAATGTTTGAGCTAAGCTAATTAGCGGTGCGTGACCTTTTTTCCATCTCTTCCTTGCTCCTGCATGCACAGTTGAAAGAATGGTGTCTATCTGCTTGTCATGGACTCAAGAATGAGGCAAGACATGAAAAACAAAAATAAAGTTTGTGTATCCCTTTAATGTTTAATGATTGACTATGTTTGTGTTGACTTTCAGCTGACTTTGTTAATGGGTATTGTGGTTTAAGCACCAGAGAAAACAGGGTCTTCTTTAGTACTTTGTTTCAAAGCTTTTTTAGATGTTATCACTAGTTGGTAGTTTATAGTTGAAAAAATTCATCTAGAGAAACTGAGTCCTATCTAATGCCATACTGGTACTGCAGCTAACATCTGCAGCAGAGTCTTACTTGATGATAAGAAGAAAACAAGTTGTAGGCAGAATTTAAAAAATACACATTTCAGAATAAAACATAGAGGCAGCAGCAGATTGGTGTGTGATTCTAAATACAGATGTGGAAAAGAGACACATCCTATAAAGTCAGAGACAGGGTGTGAGTCTCCTCCGTCTTAATCTCTGCTTGTTAAATGTGCGGCTGAAAACACACGGCCTGAGAGAAGTGGAGCAGCAGAGGAGGGTGTGTGCCGTGAAGTGGGACAGGGAGTCAGTAAACAAGACGCAGATAATTCTGCAGTGTAAAAATAGCCAGTCATGTTTTCAGAAATAACTTTTTGCCCGTCCTGGGAGCAGAGATGAAAAGGGCAGATTTGGACGGTTTCAGGTCTCTGATGTTTCAGAGGTTGCAGTTCAGTGCTGTGTAATCTCACAACTTCAGATCTGTATTGGGTTTACGAGTTCTGCAGCCTGGACTTTCTTCTCACTTCTTTCACTGACCTGAATCGACTCATGCATACATTAGTGAGTTAGTGGCTGATTATTTAGGTAGACGCATTGCAGTTACCTGAAATCTTTGCAAGTTTGTTTAGTTTTGTCCATAAAATCTTATTGCACTTGTTCTGAGATATAAACTTAACCCTGATATGTTACATTTATACCTCAATGAAGGAATTTTATCAGGACATCACAGATAAATGAGGATTAAATAAAGCGTTAACTGGACTGAAATCATAATAAATGTCTTTGCCCTATTTCTAATCAATGGATCTCACAAGTAATCTACACTCTCTAGACATAACTGTAACAAATAAGCGTTATTCAAAAATATGTTACAAATAATAAGAAGGCTTTTCTGGCATTAAGTGAAGATAAATGCTGATGCAGCGAGCATGTATTAAAGTATGACGGATGAGGCAATCATTTGTAAAATGAACTATCTTTTTTATGTCATAACTGTCTTAATGTGTTATTACCTCCGCCAGTAGGTTTTGTTTTCGGGAGAGTCTGTTTATCTGTCTGTCCGTCCGTCTGTGAACAAAATAACTCAAAAAGTTATGGACGGATTTGAATGACATTTTCAGGAAATGTTCAGCATGGGAAAAGGAAGAGGTGATTCAATTTTGGTGTTGATCCGGATCACCGTCTGGATCCGCCATGACGAAAAATGCAATTTTCATGAATAACTACTGAACTGAAATAGATATTATGAAACCAAATGTTAATGGTATGTTTTCATGGTCAAGGGATCTAAATAATTACATGAAATAAAGGTAGGACTAATATTTATGGTGAAAATCACAATATGGGAGAGGACTGTGGCGCTGGCGGAGGTCTGCGCTCTCTGAGTGCTTTTCTAGTTTGGAAATTAGAATCTGTCTTGAAATTTAGATTGCTTTTCTTTTTTATCTCTCGTGTTTTATTTAAAGTCCAGGGTGCAATTACAGTTATAAGGTTACTTCCTGCAAAGGATACTTGAAACAGAACTGCAGCCTTCTATTCATCAATCCATCCATAGATAGATAGATAGATAGATAGATAGATAGATAGATAGATAGATAGATAGATAGATAGATAGATAGATAGATAGATAGATAGATAGATAGATAGATGGTTGGATAAATGACTTGAAGGATGTATGGATTCATGTTTTGTGATTTGAGCAATGGATGGATGGCAAGACAGACAAATGGATAAATAAATATATGGATAGCTTCTGTTCATCCATCCATCCATCCATCCGACCATCTAACCAGACAGCAATTCCATCCGTAAACCCATTTATCTGTGAATCAGTGAATCCATGCATTAGTTTTCCTTCTTCAATAAAACCTTAAAATCAGTCTCAAAGGGTCAAACATCAAGTTTTCTCTTGTCGCTCTAATGTCATTTCTAAGCTTCTAAGATGCCTGCAGTTCAGGGGAATTCTCCAAACCCCTTTTTTCTCAAATCCATTTGAGGAATGTGTAACATCTCATGTCCTGACAGCCTCTCAAATATATCTCAATCACTAACCCTTGAAATTCCTCACGGCTTAGCCAAAGTCAGGTCGAGTCACGGTAAACCTGTCAGTCCACTGATTCCTCTGCTTTGCATTTGTGAGATGAACCAGAACCAGAGACAAAGAACCTCCGTCTGAGTTTGACACACATGTGTGTCTCAGCAGAGTCGCTGCTTCCAGGACTGAGGACATCAGTGTCAAACCAGAAATGCAGACAGAGTCATATGCGTTTAAAACTCATTGTGAATAAATGCACATTAAAGCATGCATGGGAGGGCACCACGGCATCTAACTGTGAGGAAATGGTCTGGATCATATAGGAGCTAAAATTACCCTCTGAGCGAACCACACTGCATCTTAAAATAAAGCCTGTGCTGGAGCCCGGGCAGCATTAATACCACCTAAATTGAAAGGAAATCGATCCTTGAGGGTTATTGCAGAGCTGCAGCGAGGTGCAATAAACCATTTTTGAACAGGCCTCAATGAAAACAAATACAATCAGAGTGTAACCTAGAACAGACTGCAGATAAAGAGGAAAAATGAGAGAAGTCTGCAGTGTCTCCATTTGATAATCCTGTTGTGATTGGTAAACAACATTTGCATCTTCAAGTTTCACACAGAGAGCAGCGTCTACGTGGCCTCCCTCTCTCAGTAGGTCATCTCATCTGTATTCAAATCAGACGTCAAACCTTCCTGCATCTTGCTTACAAGCAGCTGTGGCAGTCATAATGTGCTTTCTATAATGAGAGCTGCAGTAACGAAAATGATTGCCGCTACTATAATGACCTTCATTAAAATCTAATATGCACTGTGCTAAAGATGTTTTCAGGATTAAATATTCACTGTTAATTTTTAATTCTCTGCACATGGATGCATTTTCAGACAGAGATCAAGTCCCTTTTACAAACAAAGAGCTAAAAAACAAACCAAAAAAAATAAATAAATATAAGGGTGATCCGATGGTCCCGGGATGTTGCTTTCTCCTATAAATGACCTATAAATTTCAATCAGTTTATTCTGAAAACAGAGTGGATATTTGTTCAAAGTTTAAAGATGCTATGAGGAGTTTATAAGTAATTACAAAAAAGTCTCACTTTTAGATATATGCCTGATCGAAATACACACTTTAAGATGAGTTTTATAGCATCAAAATAGGTTATCTATAAATGATATTCTTTAGCTAAGTGGTTGGGTCGGACAGCCGGCTACAAAACTACGATAATGTTTTCCAAAAATTGCTTGTTGTCACACATCAAAAACTACCGCTACGTAACTAGAAAGAGATACATTACCTCGTCGCTTTGCATCCTGTAAGTTGTTGAAAAAAGAAGTTGTAAAGCAATGCAGAGTTCTGAGGAAGGTCCAAGCTGCATTTTATTAGCATCAGGACAAACACACGCTTTGGCTTGGGTCATTTCTTTTGGTGCGTTCCAGTTGTAGTGAGAAGTAGGAATTTCCGAGTTCTGAGTAGGAAACTGCAACTGGAACGTCCCCCAAAGTCGGAATTTCCTACTGGGAACAATGTGAAACCTCGCCACCCCCGAGTTGACAATCGAAGATGGACGCCCCCAGTGTGAACAGTTATTTAGCTCCTGTAATAATCAATTTATTTGCACTTCTGACTGGGGTGTGTCGCTCTAGATCAGCTGTATACATCGTATTGTTAGACTTATATTTACAAAAACGCTGCCATAGTGATAATCACATTCTTCATGTGACATTTGTGAACAAC
This sequence comes from Scarus forsteni, assembly GCA_036419115.1. Classification (NCBI taxonomy): domain Eukaryota; kingdom Metazoa; phylum Chordata; class Actinopteri; order Labriformes; family Labridae; genus Scarus; species Scarus forsteni. The sequence goes on along the minus strand of JAZDUH010000359.1, from coordinate 11,023,431 downwards.
AACGCAGGGCGTGCTAACAACAGCTAACAATAGCCTGGTAGATCAGCATGTTTTTTTCCGACTTCAACTGGAACACCGATAAGTCCGAGATGATGTCACTCCCATTTCCGAGGTTACTGGAACGCAGCATTACGACAATCGCCACGCGTGCTCATGGGTAGCAGTCTTAATGTCTTCGGAATAAGATTCTCCTCATAGCACCTTTAAGGAAAGATCACTAAACCATAATTCATATGACTTATGACATCCAAATTCTCCTCAGTTCCTTTATGGATTAAAGTAAACAAAGTCTGATTAACATTTTGCAAAACTTTATTGTGGGATGATCCAGACTTCAGCCGACTTTGACCTTTGATATCCAAAATGAATCTGTTCATTCTGATGGTAGACAGAACTTCAGAGTAATTTTGAGTAAAGGCTCTTAAAAACTGACATATGTACAGAAAATAATAAAAAATATAAATTTCCCCTGCTATTCCTGACCCGGTGCCAAATAAACCAATGATAACTGTGAAAAGCAGTATATGAATGAGACCGACATAATGAACTTTGAATAGCTGGAAGTAAATCTCACAAAAATGCAGCTGCAAACACCTCTCCTATTTAATTCATAGCACAAATATTTGAACACAATGAATTTAACTACTGAAAATCATAGATCACACTGACATACTGTGAGGTTATCTGTAGTAAAATTAAAAGGATACAACAAGCAGCACTCGGGCTGAGTGTGTGTGTGTGTGTGTGTGTGCATGTGTGTTTTGGTGCATTAATCACAATTACTTTTTAATGGCATGAAACAGGGCTGTAGACGAGGGTCTCTGAGGAGACCCAGGAATGATGCATTAACCTCTGCTGCACCCAAACACCTGCCCCACCAATTTAAAGAGAGACAGAGAGGAGAGGAGAGGAATAACAAGGAGGGAAACAACAGAGTCTTTTTGATTCAGCTCACTGCAGCAGACAAATCTGCACAGTAATCACACATACTCTGTTATCCTTTGATAAGGGGGGTGAATCCCAGAGGGGGCAATTTATATTTCTTTTCTTTGTTTAGCGATGGTGAATTCTGTCATCTGAATCCACACATATATCAACTCACTTTTTAAACAGAGGTTTTCCTTATTAACTCATTTGCAGCCATATTTTAATGAACAAACTGCAATTAGCATAATCACACTGCTGCTTCATTAGCATAATGTTTTTGCCCAGTGATGGGAAACATACTCGCTAAGTTACTCATGAAAAAAATAAATCAGTCTCACTACTCAAAATCTGCAGCCTGGAGAAAACACTAAGCTACAACAACTTCAAAAGTCAATCACTGCATATAAGCTTTTTTTCATTGTGTATAATATCATTATTATTATTATTATTATTATTATTATTATTATTATTATTATTATTATTATTATTTTATTATTATAAGTAGTAGTAGTATCATCATTGTATTAGGCTACTTCTTTTAACCACAGTCAGTGATTTTTTTAAATTTTATTTAGCTGGGCGAGAATGTTTGCTTTACCTAATTGTTTTAATTAAATAAACTCGTACATTTAGAAGTACAACTTTGGTTTAAAACTCAGCTTTTATAGTTTGTTACATTTTTGTCCAATATTGAAGTCTATTCATAAATAAAATGGTCTTTCCAGTTTCCTTAAAGAAAAATAAATTCACGCACTCATTATTATTTTATTTTTGCTTAACTACAGCAGATACTTAATTTTTACCTGTATTTGTATACGAGATTAATGAAAGAAAGTTTTGAATAAAGTGAGGATGCTAAATGCTTTTGCATCAGCTAGTGGCATTGCATTGTATGTTTCGGGTGATTGAATGAAAACTGTTAGCATCCGAAGAACATTTCGTTCCTCGTTTCCTCTCTTTCTTTTGCTTTTTCAAATGTTTCTTAATTGTGCAGAACACAATTTTGCCCCCCCCTTTACTAAATGACTATTTTAACAAAGCGGTATCAGTTTGGTTTTATGGACTTGTCATTACTAATATGTAGGGGGTAACGAAATTTCGTGAAATAAAAAATGACAAACTAAAATTCAAAGACGCACAAAATAAAAAACGTGAAGGGGTGCGCGCACCACTGAGACTAGTGATTTTTTTAACCTTCCTTGCCTACCGTTGCAAAACACTCGCTTCAGAATGGAGGAAGACGAGGTCGAGGAATTAGCTGACGCTCCTTTGTCAAATAAATCGGTTGTGTGGACCTATTTTAGCTTTCCATGTAAAAGTCGCAGGACACAGGACATTAAAGTTATTAGTCTGAACATAAAATATCTTGTCTTTCAATCAATCTTTATTTGTATTGCCCCAATTCATAACAAGTGTTATCTCAAGGCACTTTACAATAGAGCATAAAGATCCTTTTTTTATGGAAACACATATATGCATAGATACATATATACATATAAAAATACACATATACATATATATACAAATATATACATCCAACACCCAACATGAATCCCTCCATCATGGTGGCAAGAAAAAACCTTCTGTTAAGCAGCAGGAAATCTTGAATGTGGATCCCAGTCTCATGATGAACAGCAAATCCACATGATGCTGTGTCGGGTGTGAGGGCAAAGGAAGGGAGGTAAGAGGAGACAAGTGGACTAAAGTAAGAACTAAAGTCAGAGACAGGTCCATGAAACATAGACCTGTCGTCTGATTTATTAGAGGTTAGCCTTTAGAGATGCTACATCTCGTTTTCAGGAGGGTGCTCGTGTCTGAATGGTCATGGTGATCATTTTATAGGAGTACAATCGATGATATTCTTACTGAAAACAAGAATTTATGGTAGTGACAAACTCATGGATGCCCAGACCACACGTGCATCCCTACCATATTTGTCTCCGTTAAGTATAAATGTGTTAAAGGCCTCTTGAGACGTGACATCCCATTTTCAGAGGGACCTCATGACTATGTGGTGCTAAATATAGATACTAGATGTATCAACCATGGATAGGAAGATCACGCTAATGTCTACATTAACAGCTATAATGATAATGGGAATAGAATGTTCCTAATGAAATGGCCAAATATGTGTCAATGTGTCTTTGCCAATCGTTGTATTCTTTTTTGATTATTATATATTTTTATACAATCCCAATGGCCAATCTTCATTTAAACTGGGGTTTGTAGCATTTTGAACGGTTTATCAAATTGTTTAAAAAACCTTGAAGGGAATAACAAGTTAAAGTACTATACAAACTAAATAGGGTTTCTAAAATGAATAATTATTGTTGTGGTAATTCCTGTAACAGAACACATCTCAAAAATGAATTATTACATAAACTTGAAAAATGAGTGTGCCTCCTTCGCACCAGGCACACAGAGTGAATGAACTCCAAACCATCAATAAATCAAACTCTGAAACACATTAAACCAGCCACTTAGATGCAGCAGACCTCTGAGCCAAACAAAGACCGCGGACATTGATGTGGAGACCCCATGCAGACCTTATGTTTGCTGCTATCATCTATAATGTACGAGGGGCACATCTGGCACTCAGCTCAATTATACCGCCGGTGGTTGACCACACACACGCGCGGATTATCTTGCACACTTGAACACAAGTTTCTTCTTCCCCCCTCAGTAGATAAGAAGCTTTTATGTCACCCATGTGCTTGCGTAAAAGGAGGAGAAGGATGATTGTGCAAGAAAAAAAGCTCAGAAAAGTAAGAGGAAAAAAGGAGGATCATCACACACAGGTAATCCTGAGTTGAAAGAATAAAATCTCTGGATGATAAACCCTTCAGACTTATCCATTTTAATAATTCACATGAGCATAATTCTTGTCCAGTGGGATTTAGAGTGATGACAGGGGAAACCGCTCAGTTACAACCCCTCTACCCGGGAGATCGCATTACCGGCTAAAGTGCATTAAGATGATGAGAACACCTGCTCGCTCTCCTGGTTATTATGAGCGAGAAAGCAGGTCAGAGTTTGTGGAGCTAAATTAAAACACGGTGATTAATAATTATGTGTTTGGAAGGAGGAAGAGAGATGAAGATTTAATAGGAGGAAACTGACTGAGTGGAGCATTCAGATGATTACAGCTTGGTACAGAGATGAGTGACAATAACAGTTAATGATAATAGAAATCATCAGGTTTGTCTTCATATATTCTTTCTTCCTTACAAGCATAAAACATGCCAGGAGTCACACAATTGAAACCAGAAAAGCACTGCCACAGTCCTCACCTATATTGTGATTTTACCATAAATATTACTCCTACCTTTATTTCATCTAAATATTTAGATTCCTTGAGCATGAAAACATACCATTAGAAATAGGATTCATATTGATGTCTATTTTAGTTCAGTAGTTATTAAAGAAAATCACATTTTTCGTCATGGTGATTTTCTTCTGGATCTAGCTCCAAAGTTTTGAAGATACAAATAAACATTGAACACTCCAGATTCCACAGTATCTTTTCTATATTTTGATGTTTGTTGCAAGTCTATGCCTTTATTTGTTCCCTTGCTATGACGAAAATTTCAAGGATATCTACATTTTTCTTGTTCTGGATCAGAGAGTCCAGAATTTTGCCGGGATCCAGATCAGTCTTTGATATCTTGTAGAACCTTTTGGAAACTTGTCCTGTATTTTTTTCAAGTGCTTTGACTATGTTTGGTGGAGTAATATGCACAAATGCTGAAAACGGTACTATCTCACCATGTTAACGAATCCTTTAAAAAATTCCTGGATCTAGATGGTGATCCGGATCACTCCTTAAATCTAATCATTTGTTCCTTGTCCCAATCCGGACATTTCCAGAAAATTTCATCGAAATTCGTCCTCAAGTTTTTGAGTTATGTTGCTAACAGAGGAACAAAGAAAACAACAAACAAATTAACGCCAGCAATAACATAACCTCTTTGTAAGAGGTAACAAGAGCTGTATATAGAATGGGATTTATAAAGAAATTCATCAACTCTGCCAATCTCCTCTACCTACTTTTTTTGAATCCATAACTCTGTTCAATTAAACTGCCCTATACAAGCTGTACTTAGTACTTATAATGGTGGCAGTAAAGCTTTAGTCTGTAAGGGCTGGGTGGTTCAAGTCCTGATCTAAACATCCTTAAAGTTGGTTGGTTCTGGGGAGATCCAAGCTGACTTCCTGCAGGTTATGGCATATAATAACATAACTGAAGAGGTTGGTGTCACTTGACTCTAGAGCCTTGGGATGAAGGGTTTCTACCCTTGTGCCCTGAAATTTCATTGCATGTAACTACCAACAAATGAATGAGTGTTGTTGGTTTTGTAGATGGCTCTTGAATGATGAAAGGTGAAGACTTATAATACAGTAACCATTTTATTTTTATTTTGCTGTGGCCAAATTTCACTTGATCGATAAGAAAGACATTAAAAGTGTCCTCCCTTGTTGTTTCTAACAAGCTTCCAGTACAGCATGAGATTTTTTCTTGGATTGACCAGGAGGGTCATGTTTAATTATTAACTGTCTTTATGAAAAAGAAATAGTGGTTAAGTAGTTCACTGCAGAAACCAAAGCATTTCCAACATTGTCAGACAAGTTGTTTTCAAAAATGTTCCATCTCACACTGTTTACATATCCTTGAAAAAGTTCCTGAATCTGGATCTGGATTTGGATCACCCCCAGAAACTACCCGATTCAGACGATGAGTTAGAAACTTCCAAATACTTTAAAGGCAAAACCTTGTTAATTATGAAAATCTCCACTTTCACGTGACAGGCAAAGAAGGGTTTGTATTTATGATAGATATGTTTACTGTACATCAAATAATGTTTGACCTTATGAAGTCAGTTTTCCTGCAGGAATCCTTGGCTCTGTTCTCGACTATAAAGCACACTAGACAGTCTGTTTTATTATCTGTTAGCACAAATATCTGCAATATTCATTAGTATGTATGCTTTCTTTTGAGAAAAAATTAAATCATCTGTGTATTTACTTTGTTTCTGGGAGTATTACGCAGGATAGAGTGCGCAGGAATATCACATTTGGATGCACAGCAAAAAGCTACACCATCTCTCAGCTCTCTGTCCAGTTATCTACTTTAAACTGAATTTTTCAACAAATGCTGACAGTCATGGTGTGGTGGTGTTCCAGTTTAGTAGGCTGTGTGTTTTGATCCAATCTTTAATGTGTCCTACAAATTGACTTCAGAGGTTGGGTCTGATTTAATGAAGTTTAAAGTGTGGTTATTTCTGTGTCCTTAGGTCAGGAGCATGCCAGCTTTGGGCTTGACTGCTCCTCATTTTCAAACAAACACACCCCTGAGTAAAACCCAGAGCACATAGTCATTTGCTATTTTGACAGCGTGAGAGCTGGGCATTAAAATGACACCTGTGTCAGCCAGAAATTAGAGAAGATACCTCAGGCCATAACACTTTATGCTGGACATACAATAGGACCCAAAGTCTGTATTATTATAGTTAAAAAAAAGCTGCCAAGCTGCTTCTTACAACTTGTTACTGTAATGTTGGGTATTTTCAGGTAGGCCTCAGTAATGGGCAGGGGTATAGAAGGAACTGACAGCAGGTGCAGCCGAGTAGGGCTATATCACAGAGCATTTTAGAGGCTTTGGGCTGCTTGATAAAGTACAGTATGAATGCCAAATGAAAAATGCAGCAATCTAGCAACCACCCGTAAACTGAACTTCCCCTTTAAAGTGGCCTCAGCAAACCTGTGCAATCAGTGTGTGAAAGGGTAAATGTGACCAAGGGCGATAGAGGTGCTTTTAGAAAGCTACAAAACCACCTCAAAGCTCTAATTTATTCACCAAAATACCATGTAATAAAGGCCAAAGATGCTGAATCACAGAGGTTTTAGGTCCTTGCTTACATTTTAAAATCAAGACCAGGCCATGTTTTCAGCATAACTCAGCAGATGTGGTAGCCTTGACTTTGAGCCCAGCTTATGATCTCTTCTTAAATAATTGTGTGGTTCCCTTATTCCAACATTAATTTCACGATAAGTAGGACCACTGCAGTGCTTTGAAGCTTTAGAAGTGCAAATGCGGTCTTTTAAGGCTAAATTTGGATGGAGCAAGGCCTTGGTGTCTCTCTTTGATGCTAAGCTAGGCTTCTTAATCGAGCTCCAAACATTTTTGCTGAAGTAAGTGTAAAGACATGATAATGGCATTGACCATCTTGTATTACTCCCAGAAAGTTATGCATCCCCAGACTGCTCAATGACTCCATAACTGCAGAAACATAATTGTGCAAAAAGCATTTCAAGATCCACTTTCTGCTTGATCTCCTCAGTTGGCATGAGCAGATCATTTCTCTCTATGCAGAATCCAGGTTTTCTGGGTCCATACACATGCACTGGGCCATGGCAAACTAGGATTTAATGAGTTACAGAAACCATCCAACCAAACTTAATGAGTCCTGTAAAGAGGGTACAGTCCCAAAGACGCAAACCTTCCTCTGAAGCATGCAAGTCTGCGATGTTCACCCACATACAAACAATGTAATCCATCACGTATGTAGGATGAGACAAAGACATGCTCCTCTCTGGCAGCTGTCATGTCAGATCCATCAGAGCACAGACTCATATGATGAGGGTAAAAAAGTAATGACCATGAAACTTCTATCAAACCTCCCACATGATCTCCCTGATTCATAAAGAACATGCCATTCTCCATCAATACCCACAACCAGGAGCCCCGGAGCGCTCTGGCTTCACATTTCAAACAACCTCCAGATTAAGAGAGCGTAGGAGGAGAAGGAAAACCACAACAATAGCAGGAATATTAAAAGCAGAGTTCGCTGCAGACTGCTGAGCTCAGCAGAACAGAGGAGTTATTATCACTGAGGAGACGGATCACACGGTCATGAAATGAGAAACCAGCTTAGAGACTACTTTTGATGTAAAACACAGAGGATTCATCTGAAGGCCACTAAAGTCCTGATCAACAAGAGTCTTTACATGATTCATGGAAGTCGTTCTAAAATTATTTTTCTTCTCCTGCTGAATTTGATGGCTGCACCACATTCCCAAAAAGATGGGGCATGAGCAACAAAAGACTGGGAAAGTTGAGGAATGCTCAGAAACACCTGTTTGGAACTTTTCACAGGTGAAGTGGAGACTGGTAAGTCTCATGATTGGGATCAGCTGTTAAAAGCAAGGATGGGGTAAAGTTCACCATTTTGTGAATTACTGTGTGAGCAAATATTCCAAACTATTTTAGTGCCTTTCTCAATTTGCAACTGCAACAAATTTAGAGATTTCATCATTTCCAGTCCGTAATATCATCAAAAGACTCAGAAAATCCTCTGAATAGCTAATCATCATTCTGTAAAGGTTATTATCACGTAGGCTCAGGAACACTTCAGAAAACAATTGTCAGCAGTCTGAGATGGACTGACATAAAGTCAAATAGTGAGCTGTGGCCTGACAAGTCCGCTTTTCACATTGTCTTTAGAAATCATGGCCATGCCCTCTGGGCAGAAGACCATCCACAGTTATTAGCACAAAGTTCAAAAGCCACAATGGTATGGGGTGTTTTATTGCCCTTGGCAAGGGTAACTTGCACATCTGTGAAGGCATCATTAATGCTGAAAGGATCATACAGCTTTTGAAGCAGTCCTGCCATCCAACCTTTTTCCCCGTTATTTCACAAAGACATTTACAAGCCACATCCTGCACGTGTCACAACAGAGTGGCTTAAAAAGGTTCAGGTAGTAGACTGGCCTGCCCACAGTCCAGACCTGCCTCCCTTTAAATATTTTTGGTGCATTATGAAGCACAAAATATGACAACTGAAAGCCCAAACTGTTCAGCAACTGAAGTTCAAACAAGAATGGGAGAGTGTTCCACTTACAAAGCTTCAACAGTGTCCTCAGTTCTCAAATGTTTTAGTGTTGCTAAATGATAAACATGCCCCTGTCCAGGCCCATGCTAAAGGTATCAATTAAAAAAGTCGACATTTGTAAGAAACAAAAAGCACTACATTCGACCAGATTAAGCATGACATATATTGTTATTGAATGAAGTTGATGTTCATTGTAGGCTATTGTGTTTTACAGAATGTCTCAGCTTAAGTGATTTGGAGTTTCTAATTTGTCAACTTCACAAGTGTGCCAGCATACAAACTGAGTGACAATATTTGGGAAAATTGCTTGCCATGGAGACCAGAGGGAAAAAAGATGTCCATGTCAAGCCCCAGAGATGTTATTAAGGTATTTTTCTATTCATTTTACAGAAGCTTTGGAGAGAACAAAGACTAAAGTAAAACATATTCACCCTTCCTTAAAGGTGCTATGAGGAGAATCTATTACCGGCAACATTAAGACTCTGCTACCCATGAGCCTGGCAGCGACTGTCATAATGCTGCGTTCCAGTAACCTCGGAACTGGGAGTGACATCATCTCCGACTTATCTGCGTTCCAGTTGAAGTCGGAAAAAAACATAGTGATCTACCAGGCTATTGTTAGCTGTTGTTAGCACGCCCTGCATTGTTGTTCACAAATATCACATGAAGAATTTGATTAAATAACTGTTCACACTGGGGGCATCCATCTTCGATTGTCAACTCAGGGGGTGGCGAGGTTTCACCGAGTTCACAGGAGGAAATTCTGACCTCGGGGGTCGTTCCAGTTGCAGTTTCCTACTCAGAACTTGGCAAATTCCTACTTCTGACTGCAACTGGAATGCACCAAAAGCCGTGACCCAAGCCAAAGCGTGTGTTTGTTGTGACGCTAATAAAAATGCAGCTCGGACCTTCCTCAGAGCTCTGCATCGCTTTACAACTTCTTTTTTCAACAACTTACAGGATGCAAAGCGACGAGGTAATGTATCTCTTTCTAGTGACGTAGCGGTAGTTTTTTGTTTGTGTGTGACAACAAGCAATTTTTGGAAGACTTAGTGTCATAGTTTTGTAGCCGGCTATATATCGCCTCTTACAGCCCAGTGCTCTAAGACGTGTCCCAATAATATAAATTTGCTCTAGTTTTAATTGTCTTGTTCCCGAAGTTCAGTATCCAGGCCAGTCCAGCCCTGTCCCACCCGACCGCGAAGCTAAGGAATAGCATTTATAGATAACCTATTTTGATGCTATAAAACTCATCTTAAAGTGTGTATTTTGATCAGGCATATATCTAAAAGTGAGACTTTTTTGTAATTACTTAGAAACTCCTCACAGTCCCTTTAAATACAACCTTTTAATCTCAATAATTCCCTGAATTGTTTACAGGTATTTCAGAGGAGCTTCTCATGTGAGCTTCAACACAGTCCCTGTTTTAGCCTTTTTCAGCGAGCCCATAGAAAGCCATTCAGAGAAGGAGCGATGTTTGCAGTACAAACACTTGAAAACTGGTGAGATGGGGGAGAATTTGTCTTCTTATCCCTCTTTTCTGGTCTCTAATGTGAGGGACAACAAAACTACAAGGGAATCTTGAGAATGGTGGTGGGTGGTCTGAGAGAAACTCCATCTTTCCTTCTCCATCTCCCCTTCTCTCATATTCAGTCTCTTGACCTCGGCCAAGTAGGGCACCAGAGGAGGAAGAAAAGAAGGGCTTTGCTGTCTTAATAAGCACCTGTCTGAGGGGGGGGAGTAGAAATTCCTGTCTGGTTTGTGTGTGTTTGTGTGTGTGTAAACCCCATCACAACGGAGATCAGTGATTGCTTGTCATTTGTTGACAGAAAAGCCACAGGTGCACGTCTTTCCTGCTCTATTTCACTTTTCTGTGAGGGCTTGGTTTGGAGTTTCTGCTCTGGTTCATTCAGAGGCAAATGTCCGGCTACAGTTAAGTCTTTGTGTACCCCCCCGCCCAACGTCTTCAGTCTCCGGGTCTTCCCTTCATTCCTCGGACTCGGTCGGGGAGTTATTCAAAAATTAGACACGGGAACAAATGACAGTTTAAGTTGGAGGCACTTTCATTTGGATGAACTTCTGGGAGACAAAAAGCCTCTTTGTTCGCTGCTTGAAAATGTGTGTTGAAGATGCCAAACACATGATAAAGTGATGATTTGGATGATTAAGATAGATTACGTTGAACCGGCAGACATGGTAAAACTTGTCTGAGTGAGATTAAGTCTGACAAAATCAGTTTCAAGTCTTAAGACTGAAGTGAAAGACCTAAAAGTAGAAAATGGAAACAGCCACCTTAGTTAATGTTAGAACATTTATCTTATAGCATTACCTTTAGCATAAGCACTTTGAGTTACATTAAGCACTTTGAGTTACATATGTTGTAGGACAAGTGCTATATAAATAAACTTTACTTACCTTTGTTGAATTATTATTTACAAAACAGGCAAAATAATAAAACATCTCAGGTCATATTAGCCGACTCCCTTGCTTGGGTTTATTTCCAACATCAAAACCTGCAGATATGGTCAATAACATGAATATACAACAAACATATAGATTGATAAAATCCTTCTGATCAATCTGTTTGCTCTGGTTTTGAGTCGTACTAATGAGTAAGAGTTTCTTTAATGTCCACACATGATCAATACAATAAGCTCTCTGCATCAGAGCTGTCTGATAAATCTACCAAATGTGTTTGGATACATTTCTAATGGTTACATAATGAATGCAGTATTGACGTTTTCACATTGTTTCATCTGTTCTGTTTAGTCACAGGCCCATGTTCAGGAGGAGTCTGTGTTTTGTGTACACCATTTTTCAAATAAGGCTGGTGTAAATGCATAAAAATGAGAGGGTATGTTTCTTAAAAAAAGTAATTACAAGGAGAGACTAAAATGACTGCCAAGTAGATAAATAGTTCTGCAAGCTATTTAATTTCTGGACAGTGAAACACAAGGATAAATAAAGAAGAGAGAATTGGGTAGTTTTAATTGCAATCTTTTCTTTTAAAGGTAGGTAGGTACATCCTTTGTGATAAATGGTGGATGACAGAAGCAGCATGGTGTATCAGGCTCAAATCCTTTCCCCCATGGACCTCATTACTTCACCCTGTGGGCAAAAGAAAGGTTTGTGTCAAGTCTGTAAAAAAAAGTACATCAATGAAACTATTTGGTGACTAAATTTAAGCTCAAAGTGAACTGTGAAGTTCAACCCCGAATGTAACCAGTTTGTTCTTTGTTTAGTAGTGGACATGAGTGCACTTTCTTTAAGAAAATCCATTGTTGAAGTATCGTGTCGTAAGCATGTCGTGAACAATTGATCCTCATTCATTCATTCATTTTCTATACCTGGCTATCCTTTTTGGGGTTGCGGGGGGCTGGAGCCATCGGGCGAGAGGCGGGGTACACCCTGAACCGGTTGCCAGTCAATCGCAGGGCACACATAGAGAGACAGACAACCATTCACGCTCACACTCATACCTAAGGGTAATTTAGAGTCACCAATTAACCTAATGAGCATGTTTTTGGTCCGTGGGAGGAAGCCGGAGTGCCCGGAGAGAACCCACGCATGCTCGGGAAGAATATGCAAACTTCACACAGAACGGCCCTCCCGCCACGGGAATCAAACTGGGAATCTTCTTGCTGTGAGGCATGTACTCTACCAGCTGTGCCACCGTGCCACCCATAATTGATCCTTATACTTTTAAATCTATTGAGATCACCCCCAAGTCACTGTGGACAAGTCTGAGAACTTTCCTGGAAGTATTCTTCAAAAGCTGCACGAACAGTCAAGAGTGAACATAAAACACTGGATCTTAACTTTTAATAAAAAATAAAATCAGTATTTTGGGTAATATTGACATTTATGTGCTCACTCAGTCTTCTTAAGATACATCATGTCTACGACAATTTGGGCAAAAAATCGATAAGATTCAAAAATCGAGTTGGCAAGTCAAATCGATTGGTTTTTCCTGAAACTCGAGTTTCACATTTTTTTTTAAAAATTCAACCCGTTCATTTCACATTCGCGAGGATCCGAGGCTTTTCGTAGTGCACATCCTGCAGTATGTCATTCTCCTAACCCTGAGACGTCACGCGCATAAACAACACAGACAACGTGGCGGCGGCGGCCGTAACCGGCGAGGAGAAAGAGGGGTCCTGCCCAAGAAAGGCCCGTCAACGTCTGTAATTTGGATTTGGTTTGGTTTTGCAGCGTCTGACGAACACCAAACAACACCTCGCTGCAAATTGTGTCTGAAGGCGGTTGATGTCGGTGGTAGTAGCACTTAGTGTCGATTTCTGTGTTGATTTTTTGACCTGGAGGTGCTTTAAATGTATATTTTAAGTATAAATAAATGTATATTTTGGAAATAAATTTACAGTGAGTAGTTATTTCATTTTAAATGGGGTAGGGGCATCGAATCGAATCGTGAATCAAGCTTTTTTTTTTAAATCAAAGATTTTGTAGGGTGGGAAAATCGCCCATCTCTAACGACAATGTATAAAGAAGAACAATTTGATTTTTTTTTATGGCTAACAAAATCTTAGCAGCTCTTGACATCAATCCAAAGTCTAATAAAATTTCTACAGCATTTACATCATCGCGTTTATATGCAACAACCTTGACCTTGAATGTATGGACTTTAAAATCATACTATTTTAATATGATTTCATGATATCATTCATGCAAAGAAAACATCCTAAAGTTGTTTAAGACATTATGTTTACAATCATGGGATGAACATTAGGCCCAAGACCAGGTTTACATCTAAGCTTTCCAAGTGAAGTAGGCTTATCCTGCAGACAGTGTGGATATTTGAGCCAATGAAAAGGAAAATCTCTGAAATCACTGATAAGATATTTGTGAGGATTCAGTAAATCCTCAGCAGTCTGCTCTCCCCCTCCCTCTCGGACTCTTTCTGCTCCTGCTGCAGGGGCGGAGTTTCTCACACCTGCTTCCCATCATCTCATCAACTCCCCTACTTAAGTCGGCTCCTGTGAGAAATCCAGTGCAGGAGTATTGCACTCTGAACCTCGGTTGGTGCTCGTCTCGTCCTCCTGTTCTCCTGTGTCTGGCTTTTTAGCTTTTTGCCCTGTGCAGGGGTGTTCTCATGATTTGTGAGATCTCTCTACTCACTTGTGTTTTTCGACAAAGTAACTTACCTATTTTCTCTGCTGCCCTTTCAAGTGTTCTCCACTAGCCCGCGCCACTGCTGACATCCTTTGTTTGTTTTTTGGAGCCTCTTTGGTTATTGTTTTTTCCCCAATAAAACTGTTCAACTTTTCCTCCTGCCTGCCGGTTGAGCTTTTGGGTCCAACATTAAAACCTGTGGTCAATACCTGACAATATTGCCTGTACAAAAACAGAATGAACTTAAGTTCCAAGACCTTTATCTTTGGACCCTTGACCTTAACAAGTTCTTTTGTGGATTAGAGTGGATTCAAGTGGACATTTGTAAAGAGTTTGAAGAAAATCAGTGAAAGGGTTTTTAAGATATTGAATTCAAAAGCAAGGGGTGAACTCAGGGAACAACAGCCTTGACCTCAACCTCCAAACTGCATTGGTTTATACTTTATTCAAACATTAAGTGCATCACTCGAAGAAAATATCTGAATGGTTTGTGATGCACTGTGTCCATACACAAGAGATGAATGTGAACAGTGCCACAATAACTGGATTTCTGACCTCTAAGTCGGAGTGACAAGAATCTCTAGTGGCCCTTTTCCACTAGCACGCCTTGGCCCTACTCTACACAGCCCTACTCGATTTGCAGCGTGTTTCCACTAGCCCGGTACCTCCTAAAACAAGCTAGTTTTACTACCTACTCCGCTCTGGTTCCAAGTGAGCTGAGTCGATACTAAAAGATGACGTCACCGACTGCTGGCTACTGATTGGTCAGACAATGTCGTCATCGATGAGTCATGAGCGCGACGACCTAGCATTCTAGCGGTAGCTACCATTAACTTACCCTGATATGTCTTTTCTTTGCAGCTGGATTGCTCTCGTCCTCGGCTTCATTCTGTTTTATAGCTTCCAAAACTCTCCTGTGCTTCTCAAGGGGCATTTCTTCTTGCCACCTACAGCCTTCTTCTGCTTTCCTTTTTTACTCAGTTTGTGACAAACAGCCACAGATTGTTGTGTCGCGCTCAAAATGACGTCACCGCAGTGCCGCTCAGCTGTTTACAGCGACACTGCACCCCAGGCGACTGGGGCTAATGGAAAAGCAGCACAAGGCGAGCTGAGTAGAGCCGGGTGAAGTCGAGTAGAGTAGAGTAGGGCTAATGGAAAAGGGCCATATCCAGTCTCTCGTGTTAGAAAGTGACGTTAAAGTTTTCTAAAATGTATGTTTTAAAATTTTGTTCACATGTGGATGGAAAAAATGACCCACTTTTTTGTGGACATTACTCTTAGAGCAGGGTGGGAAACTAGTTGAATTGTGAGGTACTAAGAAGGAAGAACAGAGAAAAATTCAGAGGCAGGAAGGAGAGAAGAAAAGACCATCCTGAGTGATGAGACAATAAGATCGCCGTCTTGTGAAAACCCAAACAGTGAGATTGTCCTCACCAGTTAAAGGGTTTAATCAGACACACAAACACGCATCAACACAACAATTCCACTTCCCCCTGATTTGGCCTCGGAGCTTAACTGAACATTGTTCTGCGTTTCACTTCACATCATTTGAAATAAGACGGAGCGAGCGGAGCAATAAACCGCATCGCTGTGGGACAATCCTGATTGCTTTTCTAGCGCCGTGGAAGTGCTGAATCAGAAAATGGGACTCCGTGCAATTACAGGGGCCTGCAGCAATAACAGAGGACCAGAAGACAAAGAGACTGACTCTGCTGTTTGGGAGCGAGGAGGAAGAAAACCTTCGTTATTGTTTTAAGGACTCATGGTTGAGAAAACATATTGACAATCCCATTATTCATTTCTTATCAAGGCTGAACTTAATTTGGTTTCTGTCTATGACCCTCTGCAGCAGGGCAGTGCTCGGCTTAGTTCCCAAACTCTTTAACTTCATTTGGATTTAAAGTTTGAACAGGGGAATTATTTGTAAAGAGGAATTTACTTTTGCAGAGTCATAATGGTTTTTGCTAAGCCATGATTAGAACAGAATGACTTGTTGACCTTTTAAGTTGATGTGTTTGGTCTGCAGTCACCGCTAAGCTAAATATTTGAGAGTCTTAACCTTATTTTTCAGGACTGTGACTCAACCAGTTGTTTGATAAAAGTGATTGAGTGATGCTGCTTAAAGAGATTCATTAGAGGTTGTGTACATATTAGATGGATGGATGTATGTTCAATGAAGAAAGGCTGGAGCGCATGTTTAGTTATATTTTGATGAAGATGTTTAGAAGTCTTGGTCTTTAATTTGTCAGTGCTCGCACAGCATCATTTAAGAGCTGTGTTTATCAACTGGTGGCACAAAGTCAGCCCAGGCCCTCCGCTATGGAAAGCAATTGTGCATAAAATTGATATTAGTAATATCAACCGTAGTTCAGCTCTACTAGTACTCAAATTTGGAGTACATATACTCAGTGTTGGTCAACTCGTGCATGGGTGGACTGTACCAGTGAAGCAAAAAGTGTCACTCATGCTACTAGTAGACTTAAGCTTAGTAGTAGTACCAGTGAACATTTTTAAGGCTATGCTAATAAGAGGTGGTCAGAAAAAGCAAATTCAGGCTTCCTAATGGCTTTTACAAAAAAATTACAACCATTCAAGCTGCTGGATTTGGTTGTAGTCCGTCCTGGTTCATTTGCTGTCTTTATTCGTAGTACTAGTAGACTTAAAATAGTCTACTAGTAGTATGAGTGAGATATTTTGAGTGAACTAGTAGGATAAGTAAACAAAAATGTTGTGTTACTAGTAAAACTCAAAACTCAAAACCCACTTGTTCAGGACTGCTTACTCCATCCAACCATAATGCACCACCTCTTCCCATTACCATAACCCTGTCTGCTGTGTTTTGATAATTTTATTGTTGATTTTATTGTTGTTTTTATCTTGTACAGCATCCTTAAGTGTTGTGAAAGGCACTTGTAAATAAAATGTATTATTATTTACTAAAGGTATTGGTGTGCGAGTACATCTTATAAGTAAACCAAAATAGTACTTGTCAACTTAAAACATTTCACCAGTAAAAACTCAAGGCTTTTGCTGAACTATGGTAGGTATCTCTGATATCAGCTTTATGCCCAAACAGTTTTGTATACCTCCACAGCTTCGCATCCAACCCAAGAGTATTATGAAATCCAGAGAATGCGGTAGTGGTTATAAAGGTCTCTTTTTCACAATAATCTGTGAGACAATTGATGCAACCCCCTAACACTTGGAATTGATAATATTTTATCATGAATTACTTCATGTTTGAGTTGTTTTATGGCCAATTTTAGCCAACATTAAAAGAAAAAGGACGGGTGTATTGGATGGAAAACATATCAGCTAGTTTTGTGTTACTCAAGACAGGCCTTGGTCTCAAGACTGGTCTATATTTTGAAGGTCTTGGTCTTGTTTCGGACTCGAGAGCATTCTTCCATGGTCTTGTCTCGGTCTTGGATTGTCAAGAATCTGGATTTTCTTCAAGACCGATCAAGACCAGCACTGATCTGCTGTTCTTCAACTTCATTAATGTGAATACGGAGGAACACTTGGTAAAACAACAAAAAGCTTCAACTCATGTGATGACTGCAACCTTCCCGTTGTTGTGACTGAGTGACACCCCCCGTTTTTTAAAATTGATTTTGATGGTCTTGGTCTCAACTTGGTCTCGAGTTCCAAAAGTCTTGGTCTTGTCTTGGTCTTGGTGCATTCTGGTCTTTGGCAAGTCTTGGTCTCGGATAGAGTGGTCTTGAGCACAACACTAATGTCAGCCCCAGAGGGATGTAGCCAATCATATAACAAGTGCCTGTGACTCACAGACGTATGGGCAACAGAGACTGATCTTACTGTTAAAGGCCAAGAAAAACACTGTTTTGAAAATTAAAATATTAAACTAACTGGATATTCTCAGAGATCAAGAATCTCCACCAAGGTATTTCTGACATTATTTGTCAAGTCAGTGGTGGAAATTTGAAGCATGATCCTATCCCACAATGTTAACGGGATAGTTTGGATGTTGAAGTGGTGTTGCCTAAGGTCTATGGAAATAGATAATAAAACTACCAATAAAGCAGGTGCATTACTGAGGGGAGATAGCTAAGTATGGATGCTAGTTGATACATAACAGTCAATGGAGCCACTGAAAGCCTCGTAATTTCCCCACTTTCACAGCAAAACCACAAAAAACCAGACTAGACGCTACAGTGGTATTCTTTACAGCACTAAAAATGTTTTCAGTGGATTTTTATCACATTTTTAGGGTGTGTTAGTCATGCTGCAAGATGTGATTAGACTTTTGTGGTGATCTGAATCCGGATCCAAGACTTTAATAAAGGACTATCTTACAACACAACAGGACACTAGTTAACAGTTTCCAAAATAACTTGGTGAAGAATGACAGAGATTTCATGGTGGAAGGTTGTGCTCTATTTTGTCTGCTCGCACACACCCTTTATACTTCTGCAGAGTTGTATGGTACTTGAAGCATTCTGGCTCTACAAGTTTGAAGTAATTAAGTAAGGGTGGAAAATATTTTAAATCACCTTTCCTCCCATTCTAAAGCTTATTTTGAGCATTAGCAAATTGTCCTGTCAGATGTCCTCATGCCTTAATATATTAAGTTGCTGCCATGTCGTTGCTGATTGGCTGATGGACTGATTTGCTCTTTGCGTAAACCAGCAGCTAAACAGGTGTACCTAATGAAGTGACCAGTGAGTGCATTTAGAAATCTCAAGGCATGACAATTAAAACTCGCTCCATCTAAGGTCTCAAAAGTCGCCCTAAAACAGAAAACATGCATTCTCTCCCTGTGAGGAAACTATCCAGCGTTGGAAAGGGTAACGACTACATAGTCCTAAAATTTTTCTCCCACCGACAGTGATGATTAAAGCTGCATTCCTCTCCAGCACTGTCACCATCACCGCTGAAGGGGAGACAGAAAAGGAACCACTGAGCCTCAAGGGCTATACAGCTCGTTTTTTCCTGTGGAAATGGAAGGAACTTCAAAAATCTGATGGCTCTAAACACTCTCTCTCTCACGGAGCATCTCTGTGTAAATGTCACATAAATCACAGAAGGGAAGTGAACACACATCTCCTGTGTTAGCTTGAACTTTACACACCGATGTGTGTTTCGCATGTTGTTCAATCAGAATGTGTGATGATGTTTTTCTCTGCTGCGATGTGTATCAATATGAATGCTTCATAAGTTTACGCACTGGGACGAGGAGAATCGATATGTTTGCACGGACACTGATCAAACATGCAGGAGGTGTTTGAATATGTGAGAGGAAAAATCCATACAGTCTGCTTTTGGCTACAAATGAATGACAGATATCTTTTTTGATGAGTTTTTTTGATTCAATAGTAAAACGTGTCAATGAAGTAAACATCTGGATCAAAACTAATCCCTCCTTGATGATTTTGTTTGTTAGTTATTTAGCTCTGGGTAGAATCAAAATCTGCTTTGCTTGTGTGTTCAATATTTATAATATAGTTTGTTTAAAATAAGGAGAGTTTTCATTATCAGTCTGGACCACAGTGAAAGGTTCTTCTCATTGTGAGAGACCCCACATCATACAACAAGTATATTCAAATGTTTTGTTCTTGTGGTACATATTTTTAAAAATATCAGCAAACACCATGGCAAACATACTTAAAAGATTCACTAAGAAACAACCAGTGACTGAACTCTAAATCTGAGTAATCATGTGAATCTCTTATGGCCCTTTTCCACTAGCACGCCTTGGCCCTACTCTACTCGGCTCTACTTGATTTACAGCGTGTTTCCAGTAGCCTGGTAACTCCTAAAAAAAGCTAGTTTAAGTTCCTACTCCGCTCTGGTTCCAAGCGAGCTGAGTCGATACTAAAAGATGACATCACCGACTGCCAGCTACTGATTGGTCAGACAATGTCGTCATCGATGAGTCATGAGCGCGACGACCTAGCATACTAGCTGTAGCTACCATTAACTTACTCTCATATGTCTTTCCTTTGCAGCTCGATTGCTCTCGTCCTCGGCTTCATTCTGTTGCATAGCTTCCAAAACTCTCCTGTGCTTCTCAAGGGGTATTTCTTCTTGCCACCTGCAGCCTTCTTCTGCTTTCCTTTTTTACTCGGTTTGTGACAAAAAGCCACAGATTGTTTTGTTGCGCTCAAAATGACATCACCGCAGTGCCGCTCAGCTGTTTACAGCAACACTGCACCCCGTTGGGCAGGCGACTGGGGCTAATGGAAAAGCAGCACGAGGCGAGTGGAGTAGAGCCGGGTAGAGTCGAGTAGAGTAGAGTAGGGCTAATGGAAAAGGGCTATTACATCCAAATGGTGCTTCGAGGTAAACCAACATGGTTAAAGACAGGAAAAAAAATAGCCCAGAAAACCAGAATGAGAAAGAGAGATAGTAGGGAATGACTTTGAGGAAATAGCTACAAACAAGGCTTAAACTTGGTCACTCCAACGAAAAGAATGACAGCCTCTATTCATGTGGCACAACACAAGGATAAGACTTCTGGTACCCTAAGACCTTCCCAGTTAACACTGAAAATACACAAATAAAATTCAGGAATGATCATATGGTCTAAATGGAGGCTGTAAAAATATGGACTGTTCGTAGGAGAGCAAGCCTCCTTTTTAAGTCGGATCCCTCCACAGTTTGGGATTGCAAAGATGGACAGAAACGCCATCAAAACAGCATAATTTGTAGGTCAGTAACATTTTCCTGTAGCTCTGTGGTATCAACCTTGACATCTGAGTTGGACAGCTTTGCAGTAGCTTAGTTATATTTTATCAAGTAGTGTGGTAGTAACCCAACGAGCTACATTACCGTCAGAAAAGATGGGGAGCAGAAGTTCAGCAGTCAGTCAAGACAATCACTTCAGAGATGAGTAAAATACCTGCGGGACACACACAGACATTAATTATAGCAGACAGTGACTGTGTTTCTTCTCAATAGTAGTGTCAATTCTGCAGACAGATCAGCATGAGCTCACACACCTGAAAATATGTACAGGCATTTCCAGCAGAAAAACATAAACACATCTTAAGTAAACTCTCATTATCAGAAGCTTGTGACCTATCTATGAGGTGCTCAGTACTAGAGGAAACAATGGACAAGTTGGATATCAGAGTAGGGAAGACAGGAGCAGCGTGAGCCACTTAGGTAGGTGAGCAATCTCCTATGTTGGGGTGACTTTGGTTATATTTTATTGTTCTCAGCATAAGGAATGAACACTTTGTTTTTATTTTTTCTTTACCGTTATTTAACCAGGAAGTCCCATTGAGATTAAAAATCTTTTTTACAAGAGTGACCTGGCCAAGGTAGCATCCAACACAGTGTTACAGACTTAAAAAACAAGACAAAACATTAACACATTAACACAACTCACATTTTAAAACAAGCTTAGAAAATGAACAGTTACCTTTCATGAAAAGCAGCTACGCTTCTCTATCACCACACTCTTTATGATCCTTTTAAATTTTCTCAGCAAAATAAACATCACTATCTTTAGCTGGTTTTGGAGGTTGTTTTACTTTTAATTACAAAACAGATGTGAAATAACTATTTCACCAGGAATGACAAGCATACGAAACCAAACTGAAATAAGACTATCAGAACGGTCATTTAAATACGTCTATGGTGGAAATATTTCAATTTTACCTGTCAGTCCCAGCAGTTTGGCTCTTTTGTGATTAAATCTAAAACTAAATTTAAAATTAATGAGGAAAAAAAAAAGTTCATGGGGGTGCTGGTTTGGTAAGTGGTAAGCAATCAGGCACATCCCATATACAGCCCAGGTTAGAATCCAGCCTGAGGCCCAATTGCAGAATGGATTCCCCTACATTCTTTCACCCTCTTTCTTAAACCTATACACTGTCTCTCCTGGCAATAAAAGCATGAATCTGCTCAAAAAATTACTTAAAAAGGGAATATAGGTCTTAAATACCTAAGCCAAAGCTTCTGCAAGCAAAGAGAGTGAAAACAGTCTAACTACTACAAACATGTTTGGAATTTTCAGATGGGTAGTGTGCCAGCATATTTGCACAACAGGAGGTGCCCTGACTTTTGCTGATTATAAATTTAATAAAAATCCCAAAATGGGTACTGGAGGCATTTGTTGTTGTGATTTTATTAAAGGCATCAATCATTTTATTTTAATCATAGCAAAGTTTAGATCTAAGTGCTGTGATGACCCCACACGCTTGTTTATTCTGGCCTCTCAGTAAGTGCATGCTTTGGATTTTTCATAGAAAATGATTAACTTCTGGAGCAGATGTGATCTTTTGAACCATCTCTGTAGGTTTTCATCGGCTCGGTGGTCAATAGAAAACCTCCTCAGGTCTTTTCAAACAGAGACAGGTTTGCCCTTGAAGGTGAAGTGAAGGTATGTAGTGATTGACTTGTGCGACTATGTGAGTGAGAAAGTGTGTTTGTGTGTTTAATAAATAAAACACCTCTCCCTGCTTCTGAATTATTCAGTTTCATACCGCCGTGTGTAGATTAGGTCATGATATGGGATGTAAGGGAAGACGGCATCAGCAAAGCAGCCTGCATTTGTATTCACGGTGGCATCTGCGTCTGCATGCATGTATGCACTTCCTGGGCTGGGAGCTAGAATATCTTAAGAATGATTATTGTTCAGAACTACAAAAGCATTTTTAGTCACATGACCCTGATGCACAAAGGAGCAGGACTTATAAGAAAATCCTCAAAGACATTCGATGTGCTCTGAATTTTTACCCTTGACCAGCTCATCTGGCTTGAACTATTTAACCCTACAGACCCGTACTACACAGCAACCTAAATGACGGCATACAGGAGACACCAGGGCAGCGTTAATGACATACGAACAAAAAATAGGGATCCCACAGTGACCAGTGATGGGGAAGTTACCTTTAAAAAGTAGTGTTTGCTTGTTACTCGATACATCTTAAAAAAATAACTTGTTACTTTACTTAGTTACTCTCTATAAAAAGTAACTTTTCACGTTACTCGTTACTTTAACGTTACTTTTACATTGCTCGACGGAACCTGGACAGAACCCCATATCTCTTCCTAAATGTGGAGTCTTACAACAAGTTCTTCTACAGAGAACATAGCAGATCGTTCTTTTGTGCTCTTTATTTTACAAAATCATGTTACATGCTGTGTGGAATGACAGCTCCTGTCCAGTGTTTCCAGGTTGATAAAAACTAGCCCAAAATAAGCAACCTCCAGCTATTTCCTTTCCTAATGTGATATCTTAATTTTTAAAAAAGAGAAATCTATAAAAAGTTAATTTTCGTCTACATTACATTTCAATATCACAGTGTCAAACATCTATTCAAAAAAGGAACTTCGCTTTTAATAAGCAGACCTGGCAACTTTGGTTGTCGCGCATGCGTTATGTGCGTGAGTGTGTTTAGGGGCGTGCGCGATAACCAGGAAACAAGGAAGTGGACAAACTGCCTACTGCAGTCGTGCCTTGCTTTATTGTTGGGAGTTGGGATATAATTGGGGGATTCACACAGACAGAAGAGCTCCGAAAAGCAACTTCACGTTAAGAAACGAGCCCAAAAAAACGCAACCTGCGATTGTTACTCATGAGATTTGCAGCCTTAGAAGCTTATAACGAGCGGACTTGGCAACGCTCCTTGTGTCTGTACCAGCAGCTGAGAAGGCACTTTGGGTGTCAGATCTGTCTGTGGGAAAAGTAACGTTGCGCTAAATAAAGAAAGGAACTACGTGTTGTTACCAAATTTTCAGTAGTAGTGCGTTGCTTAACCTTTTACCTGAAAATGTACTTACGTTACTGTAACGCGTTACAAAGTAATAAGTTACACATAACACGGACAGTGACAGGAGGCCATGTGAAAACAAAACACTTCAAGATAGTGAATTAGCTGCAAAACATAAATTGCTAAATTATGTTATTTCTTCTACACTCACCATGTGTCCTGAAATACCACCACTCAGGACTAAAATTCTTCAGTTTGTAGTTATACAAACCACAATTCAAATGAAGTTAGGAAGTTGTGTAAAACTTAAGTAAAAACTGATATGCATGTCCTTTTGGAACAAGACATTTAATGTTCAAACTGATAATCTTCACTGTTTCTTCTTAGAGAAAGTCTGGGTATTCATGGGTGTGTCTCTATGATAAAGTCTTCCTTTAAGCTCCTTTGGTTCTGTCTGATTATATATATAAAACCATGTGTATCTACAAAATGAAAAGCATGGCTTCACCATTATCCATTGTAAGATGCCTTGAGATTATACTTGTTATGAATTGACACTATACAAATAAAGACTGAATCAATGATTGACTGATTGATTAATTGTTTTTTTAATTTTATGTACGCAACACTTTAAAGAAGCTGGGACGGGCATGTTTACCATTGAGGTACAGACTTTTCCTTTTACAATACTCCCTTTAAAATATGCTTGAATGAAAGAAGATCTGTATGTACCTTTCAGCATTAATGATGCTTGCACAGATGTACAAGGTACCCATGCCATGGGCACAATCACACAACCATACCATAACAAATGCTAGCTTTTGACCTTTTACTTTGTCATCTTTCAGTAGCTTTCTGAAGTGTTCCTGAGCCCACATGGTAACATCCTTTACAAAATGATGTTGGTTTTTAAAGCAGTGCCACCTGAATGATTGAAGGTCACAGGCATTCAGTGTTGGTTTTCATCCTTGCCACTAGCTTGGAGAAATCCTCTGGATTCTCTGAATCTTCTGATGATGTTATTGACTGTAGATGATGAAATCCATAAATTCCCTGCAATTGGGAAACACTGTGGTGTAACTGTTGGACTATTTCCTCATGCGGTTGTTAAAAAGTGTTGAAGCTCGCTCCACTGTTGCTTGTGAACAGTCGATCCATTTAAACCCAAACATTAACCTCACCTGCTTATATTTTACCTTTTACCTGTGGAATGTTTAGAGCAGGAATTTTTGAACATTCCTCAACTTTCCCAATCATTTGTTGCCCCTGTCCCAGCTTTTTTGGAGCATACTGCACAATGAGTGAATATTTGAAAAGAAAAGCCGAGGTTTATCAGTGTGAACATTAAATATTTTGTCTTTTTAGTGTATTGAGTTGAATGTATTATGTTTAAATTTGCACACTGATAGCTCCTCTCTATGCCAAAATCACTTCTCTTCCCTGATCTGGAGATCTCTGTGGCAACCTGTCGTCCATTCATTTGTAACTCCAAAACTACAACACTGTGACTAAAAGAAAGACACATTTAGGAATCATATCTCCTCTCCACACTTGTCTTTTCAGGTCTTCCTTACAACATGTTAAATCAGTAGCTGCTTTGACACTGTATCATTCCCCTATTGTCTGCCTGATGAGTCGGGACATGCCCGCTCCTCTGTCCACTGTCCTGTCTCCTTTTCTTATTGTTTCCTTTTCTTTTTCCCTCTCTTTTGTCTCTTTCTGCCTCAACAATGTGCAATCGGTTAGTCTTTGTGTCCCCCTCCCTTTTCCCCATACCAATCAACCTCGTCTGCCTCCCAGCTCCTTATAATGAATATTTCTCTCATAGAATCTTAAATTTGTGGGCTTGAAAGTTGTCAAAATCATCCACTGAATTTACATGAAATATTTGCCCTTGGGCTGGTTCGAGGCTCATCTTTTCTGCTTCGCTTCTTGAAATAATTGGTCTTAGAGTCTTAACCGTACATCAGTGTGAAGATATTGGAAGGAAGTGCAGTCTGCGTGCATCACACACATACATAAGGGTTTCTGGCGACGAAGTAATGTATGCATGGTTAATCTTTTCCCATACATTCAACCAGTGTGTGCTGGTTTGGCGCTGCCCGACAAAAGCCTTTTGTGTGCTTCCAGTAACCCCAAGCTTTGCTGCTCATCGCACTTAATTGGCTATGCTCTGTTTGTGGTATTGAGGACTGTGTGTGTGTGTATGAGTGTGTAAAAGAAAGAAAGAAAGGAAGAAAGAGAGAGTGTTTGGTGAGCGGGATGACCACAGGATTAGTCATTAAACTTGCCACTGACTCAGAGCGCTGGTGAGGGCTGCAGACCACTTTGAAACCTTTTACTGAAGTTTAAATAAAAAGAAAATTCTCAAGCCTATTCTCTATACACACACTGGCCAATTCATAAGGTACACCTTACTTGGACTCCCTTCTGCCTTTAGAGCTGCCTTTATTCTTTGTGGCATAGATTTGACAAAGTGCTGGAGAGATTTCTCAGAGATTTTGGTCCACATTGACAGGATAGCACCATGAAGTTGCAGCAGATTTGTCATGCTTGCTTTCAATTTGTAAATTTGCTGTTACACCGCATTGCAAAGTAGCTCCATTAGATTGAAATCTGGTGACTTTGTTGGCCACTGGAGTGCAGTTCGCTCCAATGGCCAACAGCTGATATTCATGTTTCATTAGGCAACATTTTCCCCAATCCTTTACTGCTACATGATCCTGTGGGATTGTACCCTCATTTTCCTGTTCTTAGCTGACAGGAGTGGCACCTGCTGTGGTCTTCTGAAAGGTCTTCTACACTTTGGTTGTAATGAGTGTTATTTTAAGCTGTGTTCACACCAAATGCGACTCTGCGATCAAAATCGCGTAGTCTTCTGAAGTTGCATCACATGTCCACATAGTGGCTCGGTGACATCACATCCGCTCGAGTTTCACCATATCATATATCATATAATAGGATGTATAAGCTGACATTATTCCAGCTGTATCCTTTTCAGTCACTTATCAACCACAAAACACAGCAGCTGATGCCCTGCAGCAGCAGCATCTGTGAGTTCTCTGCAACCCATCTAGGCAGAACTAATGTCCTCACTGACTAACCCCCAAATGCCACTGCACGCTGACCTGATGCTTGTGCCTCTGGTTTTGACATAATGACAAATAATTGAGGACCATAACGTGCAAGAGTCCGTGGTTTGTGTTTTATTTTGAAACTTCCGATTATTCCACACGGTGACTTCCTGTCTAGTGCATTCTTAACAACAGTGAATTTACGAGGTTTGGAAGTGGCTGTGCAGAAAATAGATCTGAAGTGCCGGCGCTTCAGCAACGCAGCACTGACGTGCCGCAGCGCGTGCAGTGGAATTTGCCCGATAGACTACAATGGGAGCAAAGTGCTCCGCAATTCGTTTCAAGGACGCTGCGCTGCGCGGAGCTTTCGCGTCCAGTGGAATTTGGGGGTAATGTTTCCCACACGGACATAGATTGTTACTCTGCAGTCCGGAAGAAAAACTGTCTGTCATTGGTACTGTCACACATGCATACACCCATGATTGGCTGTTGCCGCATAGCTACACATGACATCGCGTGACAAGTGAAGTGATCACCTTGAACGCAGCAGTCGCATCGCAGGAAGGTCAGCCCCGCCTTAACGCGGCTGTACATTGACTTTGCATGGACAGTGATTGCAGAGGACGCTCAAGTCGCTTTTGGTGCGTAGGCACCTTAAGTTAGAGTTGCTTTTCTTTCAAATTGAACCATCCTCCTCTGACCTCTGGCATCGACAAGGCATTTTCACAGAATATTTTTTTCCAACCATTTTCTGCAAACTTTTCAGATGGCTGTGACATCACATTCAGTTTGAACATCAACTGGTTCTCCTGACCGTGTGCATTAATACGCTGAGTCACTGCCATGTAACTAACTGGCTGGTCAGTAATCTACCTGAATGAGCAGTTGAATGGGTGTACCTTATAAAGTTACCAATCAGTCTTTAAAGGATGAAGGCATCCAGGCAGATGGCTGTTTGGTTCACAGCTTCGACAGACATTGAGAGGCCTGTCATGTCAAACTTCCTCATTCCAGTTCTTAAAAAATAACATCTGCTGACCTTTTATGTCCTTCCTCAGAGGAAGGCTCGCTACCAGCAGGACATCCTGAGCTGTGCTTCATGCTCATCCTATGGGAGATAAACCTGCAGCTATGGTATGCAACAGGAATGCTGCACATAAGAAAACACTGCTCAAGGAAATGATGAATTTTGGTCATGGCACACAATTTGCAGAGTTTGTCTTTTTTCTCTGGTTAGCAGAACAATAAGCTCTTTTATGGTGATGAGAACAAAAAAAACGTGTAAGCATTTCTGTGGTCATAAATCTTGTTTCATGACAACACACGAGCTGGTCACATGGTGTGCTCACGTATGAAAGTTCCAGTATGTGGTCCACCTCCCTGATAAACATCTCATTTTTCTGCTCATTGTCTGCAGCCTCTCTTCTCTTATCACTTCCTGCTTTAGAACAGCAGGAGGAAGTGACAGCAGCTCAGTCAAAGATCAGCTTCCTGTCAGCGTTGTGTCATGCCATGCAGCAGGTGACGGGTCACGTCATGTCCTCAGGAACCTTTAGTCTATTTTTCAGCCCCTCTCACTTCCCCTGTTGTTGATCATGATGAGATCTTTACCAGAATGTGATGACAGAAATGCAAATGACTGGCGCGACTGGAAAACTGCAACATTCACAGACAACTTCTGGTTTAAAGAGCTGATGTATAAAATGACTCAGGCATCAAATCAGCTCATTTTTAGGGATGCTCATGTGATATATTTATGACTAATTGGGGTCAAATGGCTACAAAAACACATTGTAATGAACTGAATACCTGTCATGTCGTACAATAAATGATTTTGTCTTTGTCTTAGTATGCTGAAATTGAGGTGTTAGCATAAAAAAACTTGTGTTTTCACTCTGTCACCCATTCATTCAGTTTTAGTCATATCTTGTTCTGTCTTCCTGGCGATGGCTGATTTGGGGCGTTCACTCACTTAGGCACTGATTAAGTGAATGAACACCATGGGTTGGTTGCCAGCCAGTCATAGTCATGAAATAAAGAGAAAAAACAATCATTCACACGCTCACTTACACTGACAGGAAATTTAGAGACATCAGTCAACCTAACAAGGATGTATTGGGTTTAAAGGAGGAAACCGGTGTGCCTAAAGAAAACACGTGACTAAATAGTTTGGGGAGAACAAGCAAACTCAACAAAGCAAGGTTACGATAAGCTATGGGAAACAAAACATCAACCTTCTTGCTGTGAGACACAAGCACCAGCATGTTAATTTACCCATCTCTGACACTATGGGCTGGGCTATTATTATCAAAATTGTGGAAAACTACTCTGTTGTGCACTGCACCATCAAAATCTGATCACTTCTTTCCTTGTGCCATGAATAACATTCCCTGAAAAATTGGATGAAATCTTTCGAGAACTTTTAGAGTTTTATTGCTCACAAGCGGACAAACAGACAAACCAATAAGTAGACGAATGTAGGCAAAAACACAACCTCCTTGGTGGAGCTAACAACAAGTAAAACTGCTCAGAGGGTACAAACCCCTGGCCAAACATTTCTGACATTGATAGTCATGCTATTATACAAAATTTGAGATACTATCCTTTTTCGAAATGTAAAAAAATCATTAAAAACATTTCTGGATTAGCATCAGACTCAAATCAACACCAAAATCAAATCACTTCTCTCTTGTGTAATTACCAACATTCAGTTAAATTCTATGTTAAGAACATTTTGAGCTCCCTTCCTTACAGACAGACAAACAAACTGTACTGTATTTGTATTTAAGCTGCATTTCCATCAAGCATCTGGTCCAGTTCAGCAAGACTCGACCCATAACTCCTGATGTTCTCAATGTTGGATTAGGAGAAGAGGTACCTAAATAACCAACACGTGCTGACCCTAAAGAGTGGAATTAAAAGCACCACAGTCTGTTCTAGGGGATTCACCGAATAATCGAATATTTGCATATTCAACTACCAAAACCACTATTCGATGCTTGCCGTGATAGTCGAGTATTTGTCTTTCTTCATTTTCTTTCTTTTAAAAGCGCGGTGCTATAATGAAGCAGTGAAACGGCATCTACAGTAATGATCTACCGCAGATATGCAGCTGGGGGTACTGTGTTAACGTGCAAGGTGCACCAAGCAGCAGACAGGAGACGAAAACAAAGAGAAGAAGACTGAAAGTAACATGGCAGAGGTGGTTTTCACAACTCAAAGACTGCAAATTAGCTGAAGCTACACGTCTTATATACGTTCACATTTTCCCATTGTGGCAATGTTGTATGTATCGTCCCTGTCAAATAAACATTGATGAGCCAGAATATAGTCAGAAGGAACGCATGTTTTGGAAGTTGATAGTGCAGGATGAGAAGCTGAGGCAGAACAGTTAGTTTTGTATTTATTTATTTCAAAAATTGCACTAAGTGCTTAATCTTAGAATAAAAATAGCTAAAACAGTGGTTGGTGAATTTTGCTTGTCTCTTTCTTAGTTCTGGACGTCAAAAGGATGGTGTCTACCTTCTTGTCATTGACTTGGGAGTAAGGCAAGACACGAAAACAAGAAAAATGTTGGAGTGTTTCTTTAACTGAAGATAAAGCTGGCAGCGGGTATGCTAACCAAACCTGGGTTAACCGCTCCAAACCAAACCACTTAGCGGAAAAGAGGCACTTTGGTGTTCACACTCAACACGTTTGGTCCAAAACAACCAAAATTCTCTTGTTGGAAGTTTCAGTTCAATGGGAGTGGTGTGAAAGCTCCCAAAAACCCTTGAACATGAATAAGGTTTGAGAATCAATGATCACAGGCAGATGAACATGTAGCCATTTGCTGCATCATAAAATGCAACAAAAAGAGGGTTCCTGGAGGAAAAATATTGTGCTCCCAACACAGTTTTGAGACTTATTTTCACCCAAAACTCACACAGTAACATGAAATATCTGTACCCTCCAACAGCAGCGTACCTTACTGGTAGTCTAAGCTTATCCTTATTAAACGTGCAGCACAGTTGGGAGCCCTGTCAGCCACTTCACTGACTGTTACCTTATTCAACCCAATGTACACCGGAGTGCCATTCAAATATAGGTAATAAGGCTGAGAAAGTCAGCTTCACTTTAGTTTGTTTCTTTAAATCATAACGAAAATGTCTGCATTAAACTGTTCTCATTTCCTGACCCTCTGCCTGCCTAACAAACAGCTCTAAATGAGACAACCTGAACAAATACACACTAGGCGAATTAAATCTCTCTCTTGTTTAATTTTGGCGTTGGCTGGTCCTTGGAATGAGAAGAATGCACACGTGAAGCCCCCCCTTAGCTTTAAGAAAAATTCCCTTAGTCCTCCTTGTGCCAACCACTTTGAGGCTCCAGATTTACTGCGAACCAACACTCACTTTGACAAGGGCATGACATGACACGTCCACCTGCACCCTGGCACCGAAACCTGAGCGTACGAAGACACACACTCTCATGAAAGTGCTGACTTCCCCCTTAGACAGACACACAACTAGACAAACACACACACAGAGAAATATGCGGTGCCCACTGTGCCTCCGTCAGTGAAGCCCAGGAGGCAACACCTGGGACGGTCTACGTCAAACAAGTATGACAACTACAGCTGTCTCACACTCACACAAACACACACATCCCACCATCTGTCTCCTCGTATCAGTGCTTTGATTAATAACTGTGTTGGTTTTGTTAGCTGTCTCTTTTTGTCCTGAGGCTCAGAAGGCTGAAAAACAGTAACTGTCTGAAAGCGCTGTCCTGCCTGTCATCGCACAAACACACACACACAGAAAATCTTGAACCCTAGTGTGATACTGTTTTTGGCCAGGAGTGGACATCAGTGATCAAGCATTAAAAAAAGAACATCTTTTAAAATATTAATCAACTTTTCTTTATTCAAATTGGTTCTGTCAACGCTAAGGCCACAGGCCTTTTATTTTCTGGTTGTTCATTTGTTCAGGATATTCCTGTGAGCACGATATCTCAGCAATTTCTCATACAACAACTTTTTTCTGTGTCCTGCCTCAATCCTGAGTCCATGACAAGCAGATAGACTTAATTCTGTCAACCTTGCGTCCAGTAACAAGGAAGACATGGACAAAGCTCGCCCACTACTAACTAGCTTAGCTCAAACACTGGGAGTCAGTGGGTAGTGTTAGCCTGCCTCTGCCCACAGTCATCAGATAAACCATTCAGCAATTCTAAAGGGTCCTGTGTGCTTGTTGTAACTCATTAAACATGTTATAGCCTCATTTCCACCAAGTGGTCCGGTATGGATCCGCACGGTTTGGCTCAGGCCGGATTGGTAAAGCCTGATCCTGTTTGCGCTTCCACAGCCAACTGAACCCTGCTTGGTAGATGGCATCTAAGCCGGATGCCTATAGCATGATGTCATAGCAGCGCGACACAATGTAGCCGGCTATTAAATACAAAGAAGACAAAAACGCGACATAGTAAACAAAGAGCAATGATGGAAGACATCCGGTAATTTATTTTTTTGTGATCAGCACGTGGCTTTTTGTTTCAGAGAAGGCTGTGTGCCGCCAGAGTTATCTTCAGGAAGACGAGTGGAGATTTAAACATAGCGGGGTTATGTGTTGTTCCGCTGTCGCACGGGGAATGACGTCTCCTTCGACCAATCAACGGACTGCAGTGTTTCTAGCTCCACCTTCTGGGGTCTGATCGGTATGCTTGGCACCCCAACAGATGGGTCCCAAAAAGTATGACGGTACGGTTCGCTTATAAGGGGTCCCTTCCAAGTTTTAGGCTATGGAAACGCCACAAAAAGCAAGCTGTACCGAGACGAACCAAACTTAACCCTCAGGTGGAAATGGGGCTTTACCTTTTCCTTGGGAATACCTTTTCCTTGACTGTCTGCTGCATATTAATATTTCCAAAGCATCTGATAATGTCTATTTTTAACCATCTTTAAGCACCAACATGTAAAATGTTTGGTCAAATATGTTGGTCAGCTGAAATTTAACTGACAAACTATACTTTTGCACTGTATAATCTAGGTATAATGTAGCTTCGTAAGTCTTGTTGCCATCTGTATACGTGGCCCTTGATTTAACAGCTTTGGACACCCTTGAACAAACAGGTTACAGGGACATTTACAGCAGCTTCAACTTAACTAAATGGTCTGAACTCAATAGCCGGGAGGATTAGAAAGACATGGAGCTTCACTGACTCAGGTATGAGCTAAACCTGTTTTGAACTCCTGGTATATTAACAGGGATCATAGTGTGAAGGGTGAATAAACAACACATTTGAGCAGGGGCCTGTCTGTTTGTAATGACTATGCTTCAGCCTAAAATAACTTTGAAACAATTTAATGATAAAGATTGCCATCTCCAGCCAGATATTCCTTTTTTTATGTGGCTCACTCATCTGGACAATACACCAAAACATCTTGTAATGCAACATGCACAAGAGGAAGTAATCATGTGATCTAAATATAAGAAAATGCATGAAACATTTCGAACTGCTTGCTTTCTATGCTATTAAAAATGCTTAGAAAACCTTGTTAGTACAGCCTGTCCAGTCCATCTGAGGACGTCTGAGTACGTGAGGAATAAAGGTGAGGCAGAGACAAACAAAGAGACAGTGAAGGCAGATTGAGGAGACGATAGGAGTGAGATAAAGAGAGAGACGGATGAAATGGCGTGCTGATTGTGGGAAACGTGATGTGGAGTCTGAGAGCATCCATTAATGTGATTTTGATAAATGGATTATGGAAACAGCCCCGAGGAAAAGAAGCCGGCTGTCTTATCTATTCAGGCTTGAAGAAGTGTTTGCGTACGGGCTTTTTGTGTTTGTGTACATTCAGTTGAGCTTAATTCACTTTTGGCTCTGGATGAGACTAAATATTTACATTAGAAAGTGACGGTTAAGGGACTGCCTACATATTGACTCAGGAATCATATAATCTGCCAAACCAAAGGATTTCATGCTCATTTATCTAACTGAAATTTTACATATTGAGGAAATCTGATACTCAAGGCCTTATCAAGTCATTATTGGGAACTCAAATGTCAGAATGGCATCATTTATATCTCTCTGTGTATTTGTGTCTTTATTTTGCACTATTTCAAATTGGATATCCAAACTGATTGCAATGGATATCTCGAATTTCAATGAATTTGTCATGATGATAAAGGTTTTCTGTTTGGCAAATGACAGCTTTATTTGTTCAGCCACTTCATTGGGTAACAGCTGGCAGAGTCAGATAGGTCCCCATTTGGCTAATTTTTTTGACTAATTATTTTTGTCATAGCTTTCATAAACAACCTTTTGTCCCCATCTGAAAACCAGACTACAACTGAAAAAACAAGTGCAAATGGACAAAAACTTAACTGAAATTTTTGTCAAGAATTAAAAACTAGACTGAAATGTTTGACAGAGACTTAATCCAATAAGACGTAATTTTGTGATGTAAAAGTAGGGACAAGTAAGAAATATATCAATCACAAAAGTTAAATTAGTTTCTGTAAATGTATACATTCAAACTTTACTAGCATTCAATAAAGGGTTGTTGTTTCATATTTTACAAGTGTAAAACATTACTTCAGAAATTCAAGGAAACATAATACCTTACACTTGATATTTTAGTCACCTAAAAGATTTCGTTTTCTAAATGTGAACCCAATTAGATTGAGATCTTGTGACTGTAGAGGCTACCACAGTACAGTAAACTCATTGTCATGTTCACAGAACCAAATTTTTGAAACATACTCTGTGGTCATTTAGGGATGGATATGGTCAACAACAGTACTCAAGAAAATATCCCTCGCACCATTACTCCAACATCACCTGCCAAAACTGTAGATACAAGCAGGATGGATCCATGCTTTTATGTTCTTTACATCAATTCTGGTCCTTCCATCTGAATGCTGCAGCAGAAATTGACACTCATCAGACCAGGCAACACCCACTATCTTCTACTACCCATATTTGTTGACCTTGTGAATTTTCTATTGCTGTAGCCCAACAGCAAATCAAGGAGATCAGAAGTTTCTAAAATATTCAATCAAGACAGTCTATAACTAAGAACTATGCCATGACAAGAACACAAAATGCTCCTGTGAACTGAAACCTTTATTTATTATAAACTCTATAACATCATCAGCATAAAGCACTATTTCACCTTCATGTCCTCTTAGTATCATTATAGGTATTGTTTTTTTTCATGCTGTTGATTTGATGGTTTATTTAGAGATGTACACATAGGTACAAGATATATATTTACACATATTCTTAAATCTAATTTATGTATTAGGAAATCTATCACACAGAAGCATAGATTATTAACTTATTTGTCTTAACAATTTTCCCAGTGGTCTCATACATCTTGACAATATTACAACCATTTACATCCTACTTTAAGAAAATAGACTTTTAGACTGATAAAAATAAAAGAATATCTCAAATTCAGCAATAAAAACTAAAAATCACCTTTGCAGATCTTATGAAAATTGTTCCTACTGGCTAGAATGCGATAATAAAGGTCCCAAATTACACTAATCAAAAAACACACTGCGTATTCTAAGGGAGATGGTGTCTCTATATAATCAAATTTAGGCGTGTGCTTTGATTAAGAGTTGGAAACAGCTTGTTGCCGTATGCCATGATCTTTAGACACACACAAACACACATATTTGGTCTATCAGCCCTGACCTCTCCAAAGGGCAGGCCACACTCGGCAGTCACGAACAGATAAAGGTCTTTCACTGATTAAACTTAATCAGGGTTGCCAAGCAACAGCAGCCAGACTTGGGCAGACCCAGGAAATTTTTTTCATGTTTTAGCCGCTGACGAATGAGGCCACTGCAGCCGTTAAGGTCACTTCAGTGGACCTTACTTCCTGGTATTCATCCACTTCCTTCCTGTGGGCCAATGAGTAACGGTCGTCTGAGTCGTGTGAGTATCAGATTTTTGGCTTTTAAGTGATCTGTGAAGCAGCCTTGACCTACTCCCAGTTTCTCTCTATTGTTTAAAAGTGGAGATGATGGGCTGAATCTAGAGCAACAAGGGGAAGATAAAGACAAGGACGAGCAGATGTGGACAGATGTTATTTATGTTTAGCTGTTTTGGCTAAAGTTTGCATTGTTTCTCTGAGACGGATGGAAATAACACAGTGACACAGTAACCTCGCTAAATAAAAACAACCAAATATTATTAGTACATCTTTACCCTCAAGGGGGTACTTCATCAAGTTCAGATATTTTTAAAACCCCATTGACTCACTTTGGGAAGTCTTTGTAAAATATTTTTTTACAGCCTAATCTCCAACTGAATTAAAGGGAGAAGAACAATTTCAAATATATTACGGTTTCTGCCAGTGATGAGAGGAATTTTCTGACATTTAAGTAAATTTTATTTATTTTGAAGGTTTAAGTGGGTATCATCAGCATAAAGCACTAACTATTTTTCACTTCACTTCACTTCCGTATTTTTTTTCTGTGATTGTTGTCCTGACTCGAAGGTAATTTACTGGCAATTTAAATGTAAGGAAAACATCACACTGTCAGTTTTTTTGGGGACCATTTTTGCTTTAAGACATGGGACAGTAGGTAGGAACACAAAACAGAGAGAGAGAGAGAGAGTGGGGACCAACATGCAGAGAAGGAGTCTCACATTTTGATTAAACATTGGACAGCAGCCTCCATAGATCAGAACTATACTGTTATCTCTACCAAGGAGGTTGTGTTTTTTAGGGCTGCAACTAACAATTATTTTATGATCAATTAATCGGGACATTATTTAAATGATTAATCGATTAATCGGATAATGACACATTTTTGCAATTTCCTTTACAATTAAGCTTAAAGTTGTTTTAGGTATTTTCTAAACAAGAATAAAGGCAATAAAAAGTATTTTTTCCCTCAGTGATAATATTTTATTACAGCTTTTTTCTTTCTTGACTCACTGTGCAAAACTGTAAGTACATTAACAGACTCGTTTGCATGTTGTTTAAATAAATGCTCACAAACTTACTTTTTTTCTTGAAACAAAGCAGGAAAAGTAGTAGCAGTCTTATCTAAAAAGTACTCAATAAAATAAGGTGCTGCTGAATGTAACAAACAAAAATAATCTTAATACCGAGGCGAGTCTTCGTCCGTCTCCAACACGCCAACGTGCTTTCTCAGCATGTGCTTTTTCATAGAGGTCGTGCTCCCATGCCAGGCGAAGTCGGCCTTGCAATGTTTACAAGTGATCGTTTGCTTTGCTTTGTTAAGCGTGAAATGCTCCCAGCTTTTGGAGGTTTTTGGTTGTTCGTGAAGTGATGCTGCCGTGGACGCTGCCATTGTGAATCGTTCTGCATGTTGTTACGTTCAGTGACGGTCACTAGTTCGCATGCGCACCTCTCATAGTAGCTCACAATAAGAGAGCGGGCTCATCTCCTCCTAACTAACCGACTGTAAGCTACAATTTCATGCACCAAAACATCTGCGATTCGTTGCCGATGAAAATCGATATTTAAATTAGTAGACAACAAATTTAATTATCGATTTTCATTGATTTAATCAATTAGTTGTTGCAGCCCTAATGTTTTTGTCAGCATATGTTAGATTGTTTGTTTGATTGTGAGCAAGAATACGTAAAAGCTACTGGATGGATTTTGCTGAAATTTTCAGGACATGTTGGTACTGGCCCAACTTAAAAACAATTCAGTTTTGGTGGTGATCCAGTTAACCGCCATTAGTGAACAATTGTTTTCGTGAATTAACTGTCAAACTAATAAAACTATCATTTTGATTCTGAGGGCTAGGTGTGGATTTCCAGGGTCATTTTTATCATGATTAGCAAGTTCATATTTTGTACTCTTATTCTGATCATGCCTCTGTTTTAATCATTAAAGGTCCACGTTAGCATAGCAATGAAGCATTGGAGGCTATAGATGGAAAGAGTGGAAGCAGACAACAATGCAATTATAAAACAAATAAGTCACACACATGAGGAGTTGAACAGAGCTGCACTTCTTCCCAGTAACATGATCCCTGTCACTAAGCGCTGACTGTCCTATCACTGTCCCTGTTATATCGAGCGTGGAGCCTTGAGAACATAACTGCTCCCTCAGGAAACTCTAATAGATCCTGAGATGGGTGTTAGAAGTGGCTGATTCAGCACTGTGCAATGACCGGACCCCCTCTGACACCCCTTTATCCAAACCACACTGCTATTCTTTCTTATCACCATCCCATCACTTTCCCCTCCATCTTTTCTAATAGTAAACCCTTTATCTAGAGTATCCGTCTGGGAGAATGAAAGAGGAGAAGTTTGAGGGAGGGAGGGGCTGCTTTGAGACACAAAGAAAGGGCTGCAGGAGGGGAAGAGATAAAATGCACTCAATCACCTTAATCTTTGACAAACTTACTCCTTTTTTCGGCTCTTCCTGAGTCTCATTCTCACAATCCTGTCAACACAATCCAAGAAAAATAAAGTCTGTTTACATTTCTTTGGTAGATGATCTGTGAGCATGTGTCAACAGACCCTCAGCTCTCTGTCCGTACTTCCTGTCAGACATGCAGGTAAACAGGTAAATTCAAAGACTATTGTTTCTCTGCAGATGGGACTCGAGGATGTTTGCTACAACTTTCGGGTTTTTAGTTGTAATCCTGACTTGAAATGATTTGGAAACAAGAACCTGAGAATTAATTCTAAATTGGGCTCCCGCTTTTTGTATACATGCATATACACTTTCCTGATTTCCTCAGCAGAGTCTTGGCTGGACCATGACAGGAAAATGCTCCAACCTGCCAACCCCCTCAGGTACATGGTAAACGTGTATAAATAAAATTTTGTCTAGCAAGGAAATCCCAAATTTAGAACAAAAACAACAAGAAAGAATCCCTGTTTTGAACTCGGTGGCTGGAAGTTGTCTGGTAACTGGATGGAACTTGGCTGGCATTTGGCTGGGAGGGGAAAATTAAAGCTGCTGCATCTCTATAGTATATATCTTGAAAATTTAATACAAATAATATAAAAATCATGGGTTGGTGTCATAATCCTGTCCTTTCTACTTAAGTTAACTTACCAGTTTTGTTTCATGTTTCATGTTTTGTCTAGTGTTTCTTGATTTATCTTGCAAATTCTGTCTCTCCTTCTTCATGTAGGTTTTGCTTTCTGTCTGGTGTTGTCTCACCTGATTGTTCTTCCCCAGCTGTGTCTCATCACCTCCAATCACCTCTTGTATTTAAACCTGTTGTCTTCCCCTATCTTGTTGCCAGATTGCTGATTTCACAGTCCTTGTTCCAGCATTCCTGCTCAGTCTTGCTTTGCCATTTACTGTCTTGTTTGTTTCCTGATCCTGTCTTTTTGCCGTATTGTTCTCGGAAGGCGGTACATTGATCTCCAGTGTACCGAACCCTGCCTGTTGTCTTTTGTAAACCAGATCTGGTGTTGAGCATTTGTGTCCTACCATTCTGTGGATTACAGGCTGGCATGAACACATACATGTCTTTGTTTTTCTTGTGTTACCGATTAGCCCCTATGTATGTAGACAAACAGGAATTCAAGCTAACCCTAACCTGAGGTGTGAATCAACAGGGGCAAACGGATCAGGGAAAGAAGGGACTGCTTTTCATGACAGGACATTAAAGAATTGGGACAAGCTCTCAGACACCTATAAGAGAAAGACCTCCAGCGAGGGTAGCTCTGGTTGTAGCTCAGCGTTGTGCTAAGTGGCGAGCCCAGTCCTCTTCAGTTCAGTTATATTTTTGGTTGGGTTTAAAAAGAAAACAAAGACTAATTTCATTTAAGTTCATCAGTGACCAGTCCAATGACTTCTCCTAGTTGGCATTTCCAAGATGGCGTCGTTGAGTTTGCACAGCTGCAGCCACTTTACCTGATTTGCAATGACACCAGGATTAGGAATGATGCCTCTATCAGACAATCCAATTACATCTCATCACAGCTTAAACCCACACATTATTTAATTTAGAAAACAGAATGTACGGAACCCAAAAAGAAAGGAGGAGCCATAATATTTCCTGTTATGCCTAGCATTTGTGCAATATATTGTTTCAAATCCTCTAAAAATACCTTTACTAAATGTGTTTGTTTTCATTATTTTAAACTTCTGTCTTATACTCATAAAGCCTTATAGGTCTAAATTAGTCCACATATTATGAGCTGACTTCAACAAAATGATTGTTGATTTGTTGTGATGATGTTCCAGGAAATTGATTTATCTCTTAGGTTCACGGAGGTTACTATGGCTCGGACCCATCAGCTCTGGTAAGCCACATCTTTGGTCACATAAGGAGGCACAAGACACAGGAGACATATGAAACTAAGTTAACTTTACTGGTTTGACATATCACCAAATACAGCTGC
Organism: Scarus forsteni; assembly: GCA_036419115.1. Taxonomy (NCBI): domain Eukaryota; kingdom Metazoa; phylum Chordata; class Actinopteri; order Labriformes; family Labridae; genus Scarus; species Scarus forsteni. Next base: position 10,983,379 of record JAZDUH010000359.1, on the reverse strand, counting down.
ATCAGGACCTCCTACTCTCCTTTTGTTTCCAGCATCAGTAGCTGCCTGAAATAGGCACCCTAAAGTCCTATCAATGTTTTGTGCCATCACAATTTCGCCAGTATGTCAAACCCAGTGCAGAGCATAGACAGTATTTGCAAAGTTGTCAGTCGATCTATCAGGGCAGTCTGGACCCTCAGGAGCTCCAAAAAAAACATGTCAGACAGACTGAGAATATGGGTGGATCAGGAGTACCCAGATATGTGACAAATTAGTTTTACTTTTTGCTAGTTAGTGATCGTTTTCATACTCTAGTTATTATCAAAATCATGGGCCCATGTTAAGTTACAAAAATGGTCACTTTATGTCGTCACATGGAAGCCATCAAATTGTTGCAACAAGGTACAAAGCAGCATTGACATGCTCTTTCCCTCTGCTGACTTTAAATAGAAAATGCAGTATTTATCTGTGCCTATAAAGGAAAATAATACCCCAAACTGTCTTGTAGCAGTAAATAACATTCAAAAGACACGCATAGGGAGGATGTTAGGAGGAATGCATGATATTATTGTTGTGATATCTGTGTTGGTTGGTAGTAGCTTAGAAAGCTGCACATCAGTGTCTGCAATTATGAAAATTTCTGTTGAAATTTTCTACCAATATTTAGACCCAAAAACTCTAATATCAGATGAAGCGTTGGCAGAATGTATTCATATACCTTAATGCCCCAGTTATCACTAAATGTCTACTTTTAAAAATTTTAGGTGTAATTTTAGAGAATCAAATGGTTCTTCTTATTATGCATTTGTTCTAATAGAAACTAGAAAAGCACTCAGAGAGCACAGACCTCCGCCAGCGCCACAGTCCTCACCCATATTGTGATATTTACCCAAAATATTAGTCCTACCTTTCTTTCATTGAAATATTTAGATTCCTTAACCATGAAAACATGCCATTAGCAATTGGATTCATAATGATATCTATTTTAGTTCAGTAGTTATTCACCAAGATCACATTTTTTGTCATGGCGACCAGACGCTGATCCGGATCAACACCAAAATCGAATCAGTTCTTCCTTTTCCCATGTTGAACATTTCCTGAAAATGTCATCAAAATCCATCCATTACTTTTTGAGTTTTTTTGTTCACAGATGGACTGACGGACAGACAAACAAACTCTCCCGATAACATAACCTCCTTGGCGGAGGTAATCAACTTTGACGGTATGAAGAACAGTTCAATTTTGCTGATTTGGAGGCTTTGCACTTTTGACTCCAAAAATAGTGATAGCTGTCAAAGTGAGTTCAGGGATAATGGTATATCAGCATATCGGCAAAAATACAATAACGTGTATCACTAGAAGATATTTGGAACTTTACATTTTTGCAGACATATAAAATTAAACAACCTAACTGTTGATTTACAAAGTGAAACACTAAGCACTTAAATCATGTAAATTAAAGTTAAGGTCTTTTGTTTTGTTGCTTATATCCATTGACTGCGTGCTTTGTAGAGGAGACATGGGCACATAAATCTGATCCAGATTGAGGCTTTCAGACTTTTACAGTGCAGGATTAATGGAGCGTCCTCAAATTGTGAAGCATTCCCCTTTGTGTTTCTTTAAACTGCCCAAACCAAACAGAGAAACACACTGAAGGGCCCGATTTGTTCTGACACTGCACGTGCATGGGCTTCTGCATGCATGCACATGAACATGCCAGACACCTGCGGGGTATAAATCAGACACCAGGGTCTCACTGGGCTCAGAGAGGCCCCTCCCTCACAGCTGGGGGTGGGAAAGAAAACGGTGATGTGGGGGGATGAGGGTCCTTCTTCTTCTTTGCTTCTTTTGGCTCTCTGCTGTCTGGGGAGTCTGGTTTCACCAAAATGCTGCTGATGAATGTTGACAAAGGGCGCTTTGGGGACGCTGCAGCGAGCCTAACCAGTATGGGTGGGTGTTTTTGCATAAATAGACAGTAAACGGTTTTCAGTCGTCGTTCCTCTTTTCTGGAAACAGGAGCCTCGCTGATAAGATCTATTTTGGAGCCGTACAGTTCAGGGCGGCTCCATGCTTGTTTTTTTCCTTTTTGTTTTTGCAGTGGATCTCCACTGTTAGCCTGATTATCCTGATGTTTCTTTATTTTTAGCCAAACTGATGCTGCCCTTGGCAAAGCTGCAGACAGCATCTGTCCTTAATGTGATATGATGATTTAATACTAAACAACATTAATCAAGCTAAAAACCTGATCTGTCATTAAATCATTTTTCAAAGCGTTTTGACACTTTAAATGGTTACACAAGCAGCAGGCCTAGACGGGATTCTCTGGCTCATTTGCAGTGTCGTTTCCAGACATGATATTTTGTTTTTATTCCTTTGATATGACTGTCACAGAAGCATTGGACGTATATGAGAGGAGATGGGTTCAGCAGTGCCACAGTGAATAAAGGTCACATAGCCTTTAAAGACAATGTGATCCCTCCTCTGTGCCAGCTTTGGATGTATATGAGGGGAGATGGGTTCAGCAGTGCCACAGTGTGTGCACTTCTGATCGTGCACTAAAGTGAAGCAGAAGAGTGTAGAGGATATGTGCCCCACCACACTGGTTGATGCTTCCATAGAAAATGATTTGTCCTGCCTCCGTAACTTCTTCAAAAGAAATTAGGTAAATTAGGCAGCAAAATGTGATTCCCTTAACAGAAATCTGTATTTGTATTTGGTTAACAAACACCAGAGAAGGAGTGTGTGCTTCATTACACACTCTTCACCCACTCATCAATAAAAAGCTTATAGCAGAACATACAGGGTCTGGCCCAGGGCAAGACTGAGGCACCCATAACTATAAAGCATTATCAAGAATAAGTATGTGCCTATCATTTAAAGGTGCTATGAGGAGAATCTATTTCCGGCAACATAAAGACTCTGCTTCCCATGAGCACACGCGGCATCTGTCGTAAAGACGTGACCCAAGCCAAAGCGTGCATTGTTGTGATGCTAATAAATTCAGCTCGGACCTTCCTCAGAACTCTGCATTGCTTTACAACTTCTTTTTCAAAAACTTACAGGATGCAAAGCAACGAGGTAATGTATCTCTGTCTAGTTAAGTAGCGGTAGTTTTTGATGTGTGACGACAAGCAATTTTTGGAAAACTTAGTATTGTAGTTTTGTAGCTGGCTATATATCACTACTTACAGCCCGGTGCTCTAAGACATGTCCGAATAATATAAATTTGCTCTAGTTTTAATTGTCTTGTTCCCGAAGTTGAGTATCCAGGCCAGTCCAGCCCTGTCCGACCCGACCGTGAAGGCTAAGGAATAACATTAATAGATAACCTATTTTGATGCTATAAAACTCATCTTAAAGTGTGTATTTCGATCAGGCACATATCTAAAAGTGAGACTTTTTTGTAATTGCTTAGAAACTCTTCATAGCATCTTGAAGTAAAAACTGCATCCCCCCAAACCAAAATGTATTTGTTCAACAGGAAATTGGAGGTCCTCCCCCGTACTACTTTTAAATACATAGGGTACCCTAGGAAGGTATGTTTAAAATTTCTCATCCTAATATATGTCAACATAATCAATAAACCCCACATTTCATCTTCTAAACAACCAAATCAGAGAGACATACTCTTATATTAGTTTTCCAAATAAGCCAAAACAGTTAAAGCGGGGCTTGGTCTGAGACATCTATAACTACAGCATTACCTTTATCAAGTGCTTAAAACGTTTGTCTAATGTTAAAGTATAGAAGGCATCTGCCCCCCAGAAGAGAACTAGTAAATGTTACTACAGAAGATGTAAGTTCCTGCCTCCCACACTACTTTTGAAGAAACTGGGTACAGATGCTGCACAATTTTAGTCCATTTATTTATATATAGATATATACTGAAGTGCATATTAGCATACTTCTTTTCTAAACAAATAGACCTGATAGAAAGTGCATCAGCATTACCTTTGCCCACTTTTCAGAAAAGTTTACAGTAGCTTGGACTTGTCCCAGGGAAAACTGCCATCCATAATTATGAAACTTTTTCAAAAACATTATTTAATTAGAGAGGCAAGCAACCTCCCCATATACTCTATACTCCCCATATAAAATCGTATTTCCATTTAAAAAGAAAAAACAAATCATAGAGATAGTGTTTATGTTCTTGCATAATCTTTATCTTTAAAAGGATTATTCGGCTGAAGTCATGCATCCTGGTCCAAGCCATCAATAACTATCATCTTTATCAAAAATAAAAAAAGAAGCCTTTCGTCAAAAGTTTGGTTGGTATCTTCCCCCCAGAGGAAAATCAATTGATGCTACTACAAAGAAATCGGTCCTGCCTCCCATACTACTTTTGATGACATTGGGTTCATCAACAAACAAATATAACACCCCTCATCAAAATATATATCTTAATGATAAGAGTGTTCTTTTTCTAAAGAACACTTTTTTTTATTTTTGCTTGTGAGCCTAAAGCAGTAGAATAAGAGCCTGGTCTGAAACACCAAAAACGTAAATAAAAAGTAGATTTCAGGTCTTAAGTTCAAAACATAGAGGATATCTGCCTCCCAGACCAATGTAGGAGTTGTTCGATAAAATAAAAGGTCCTGCCTCCCATGCTACTTTTGAGGACATCAGATACCACAGGAGATGAAAGCAACATTTGTTTTTCCACACAATTAAATCGGAGTGAAAGTGTGTGTGTGTCTTTGAACACACTTCATAAACATGTCTGGACATGTCCCAGAGGAATGTGTGTTTTTGGCCATTCCTGCATCAACTATCAACACAAAGTCCGAGAGGCTGTTGCCCCAAGCCCATCCACCAACACCACCATCACCATCCACCACCCTCAGCGTGGGAAAAACCATCCTGGAATGTCTTTAAGAGACACAGCAGCTCAAATAAACAACCTTCCTACTCTACAGGTATGTGCCCGAGCAGATAATAGGGGAGAAAATGTCTGTGAGTGCAAGCCTTTGTCTGTGTTTGAGTGTTTCTCTCTGCAGAAACAAAGTGTGTCTATGTGTTTGTGAGTATGTGAGTGTTTGAGCTTTTCCTCATCAGTGAGCAGTGAGTACACACAGTAAGAGGTGGTAATCAGTACCAATTATCCTCAAGCACGAAGAGAGTCAAGAGGAGCATTCCTCCTCAGCACGACAACAGCTCAAGTCAGGCCTGATTAATCCAAATGTCTGTCTGGAGCAACGCAGCAAATTAATGGGACACATAATGTAAGAAGAAACGTGAATTAAGCTATAAAATGATGGTGATGCCGACAGGAGGGTGACGTTTTGATTACGATCAAGAAATATATAGGATAAAGGTGCTTTTCAACCATATGGTCCAGGACCTTCCATGCTGTGAGTTGTAAAGTCCTGTTTTAGGCCTGACAGACTGACCTGATGCTCTCATTAAGTTTGGCATTGTGAAGTAAACCTGACTTGTGAGGTTATTGTTGATTGACCCCTGAAGTTATAAAGGAAGTTCGTGGCAGTTTTATGCCTCCACAAGTCACACAAGAAGAATTTACAATGACACATGTCCTTGTAATAAATACATTTATTTATTTGTATCTATTTGCAAACCATTTTTCCAATTAAGTTGGGATGTTACGAAAAACATGAAGATAAGTAGAATACAACTGATTTGCACATCCTTTTAAACCTATATTCAAGTGAATAAAGAGACAAGCTATTTATTGTTCGAACTGATAGAATTCAAGTAAAATCAGCAAAGTAAATTAAACCCAGAGGGCCTGATCTACTAAGATCCAGATAATAGGTGCTAAACTGCATGTGCAGACTAAAAAATTGCACATACTATTAGTGGACAGGTGATCTACTATTACTGCATGTGCAGTTGATAACAGGTGCAAAAGTGGTGTAGACCACCTTCTTTAAAGGGACTGTGAGGAGTTTCTAAGTTATCATATAAAAAAGTTATATATACAAAAAAGTCTCACTTTTAGATATATGCCTGATGGAAATACACACTTTAAGATGAGTTTAATAGCATCAAAATAGGTTATCTATAAATGCTATTCTTAGCTTCGCGGTCGAGTCGGCTGGACTGGCCTGGATACTCAACTTTGAGAACAAGACAATTAAAACTAGAACAAATTTATATTATTCAGACACGTCTTAGAGCACCGGGGCTGTAAGTAGCCATATATAGCCGGCTACAACTACGATAGTGTTTTCCAAAAATTGCTTGTTGTCACACATCAAAAACTACCACAACGTAAGTAGACAGAGATACATTACCTCGTCGCTTTGCATCCTGTAAGTTGTTGAAAAAAGAAGTTGTAAAGCAGTGCACAGTTCTGAGGAAGGTCAGAGCTGAATTCATTGGCATCACAACAAACACACGATTTGGCTTGGGTCACGTCTTTTGGTGCGTTCCAGTTGTAGTCAGAAGTAGGAATTTCCGAGTTCCGAGTAGGAAACTGCAGCTGGAATGTCCCCTGAAGTCTGATTTCCCTACTGGGAACTCGGTGAAACCTCGCCACCCCCAAGTTGACAATCGACAATGGATACCCCCAGTGTGAACAGTTATTTAGCTCCTGTAATAATCAATTTATTTGCACTTCTGACTGGGGTGTGTAGCTCTAGATCAGCTGTATACATAGTATTGTTAGACTTATATTTACAAAAATGCTGCCATAGTGATAATCACATTCTTCCCGTGATATTTGTGAACAATAACACAGGGCGTGCTAACAACAGCTAACAATAGTCTGGTAGATCGACATGTTTTTTTCCGACTTCAACTGGAACACTGATAAGTCGGAGATGATGTCACTCCCAGTTCTGAGGTTACTGGAATGCAGCATTACGACAGTCGGCGCGCGTGCTCATGGGTAGCAGAGTCTTTTTGTTGCTGGTAATAGATTCTCCTCATAGCACCTTTACAGGAGGGTTTGCGGGTGCTACTGGCTGACTGGCTGGCTGCAAATGAAAAACAAAGTTTGAAGCCATAGAGTTGGAGGCAAATGAACACACTTGTGGTCATTATCTTTTGCTGTCTTACGTTTTGACGGACAAGGTCGTCACTTTTCCCTTGTAACTTATTTCTATCCATCATTTTTTCATTTTCCTTTTTGATTGCAATTAAACAATCTAAATGACAGCATTCATACAGTTACACAGCATCATCACCAATAACCTCTCATGTGAAGAGCAGTCTTACGTTTACACACACAGACCACATGGGTACTCTTGCCTTTTATGCACTGACGAACAGCTCCTGAACTCACTGTCAGTGCGTGGAGAGTGTGATACAGTCAGCTCTGAGTGAAAAACAGATTAATTATGCCCATGAAGTTTTTTTCTTTTTGTTCTTAAACAGGTTAGTTGACCTCCACAGTGTATTAAGAGTGCAAAACAGAGAGGGTTATGAATGTGTGTATGAAACCACACTGTATTGGCCTTCTTTTCCCAGTCCATTATAATGACAGACAGCCTACAAGTCTTTCTGTTTTTCATCAAAAAATTCAGTCAGTGATGGAAAATATTCTGTTTATGGTACCCCTGTTTCTCCCCACAATGACTGCAGCCATCTGTTCATAACACGGTGCCTTTTTTGCACCTGCCTTTCAAACACTCTAAATTCAGACTGAAAAACGCCACAAGCAATCAATTGCGGGTTTAATAAATCACATTGCAGTTGCTAAATGATTAAATTTGCATCTCCTCCTTCCAGTATTTTGTGCATTCTGATGATCTGCCATTCATGAGAGCAAACACGCTAAATGGACTGCGTGTGCTACTTTGCTCATTTGACAGACGCAATCCTTGATGCACCCTGTTAGTAGATCAGCTTTGCGCGCGTTATCAAGTTTGCATGTTTTTGTACATGCAAACCTTTAGTAGATCAGGCTAATGCTGCGTTCACACCTCAAGCAACCCAGCTACCAAAATGGCATCGCCCACTGACGTAGCGTCGCGCATCCATAAATACCTCATTTTGGTCACGGTTGCCATTGGCCGTCGCTCGGTGACGTCACGTCTGCTCGAGTTCACTGCGATCATATATCATATAATAGGATGTATAAGCGGACATTATTCCAGCTGTATCCTTTTCACTCTCTTATCAAACACAAAACACTGCAGCTGATGTCCTGCAGCAGCATCATCTGTGAGTTTCCCGCAGTCCGTCTAGACGGAACTTATGTCCTCACTGAGTAATGTTTCCCACACGGACATGGATTGTTACTCTGTAGTCCAGATGAATAACTGTCTGTCTAGGGTACTGTCACACGTGCACACACCTGCTGATTGATCAACTTCTTTTTACTTTCACATCGCGCGACAAGCTATGCGGTAGTGTGAAAAGCGGCTGTCACATTGCAGGGTTAGCCCCGCCCCATCGCAGCTGTACATTAACTTTGCATGGAGAGTGAATGCCAGGTAGTACAAGTAGCATCTGGTGTGAACGCACCTTTAGAGAGTACTTAGCAAATGAAAACATGCAGCCCTGCAAGATCCTCTAAAGTTCCTGTACTTTTTGGAGATACTCTTACAACAGCATAGGTGGATCCGTTTCCACAGGACTACATCAAGACCCTGGTTCCTGCTGTCAAAATACATTTTCCAAAAAGGTTCCTGGGGAAAGTTTTTGCAGTTCAAAAGCACCAAAAGCTGTTTATTCAAGCAGTATCTCATTCAAAAGTCAATTATCAACATGTTTTTGTCTCTCAGAATTAAGGAGACAGACTTCATTCAAAGTGGCTCTCACAGCAAGCTTTGAAATACTTGAGCAGGAATTTGGCCTTGATTTCAGCACACAAAAGCCTGTATCTTTTCAGAAAGTGCAAAACATTACCGCTCTCTCCCACCACAGATCCTTGCACACACTGACACACAAACACTCCTTTCTTCTCGTCAGTGTAAAGCCAACAGAGAGCAGGCAGAGCCTCTGGCACGCTCACAGCAGGTTTTGGCTGTTTTAATTGACCTGCAGTCTGACACCCTGTTAATTAGATTTCAGGAGAAAGAGGAGAGGCTGATCACAGGAGTGAGGACCAAAGATAACCAAAAGGGGGATTTCTAAGGAAAAACAAATTGTATTGCAGATGGAGATAGAAAATGTGTCATCCAGAGAGCTGAATAGAGCAACAGGTGTCAGCATGTGTGCTGTGTTGAGTGATTCTATTGATTTGCATAGCAAGGCCATTTCGCCTCCAGAGTTAAAACAAAAATGTTAATGTAAACTAATGTTTATTTCATTCAGAATATATGATAGGCTTCTTATACAGTCATTTTCATGATGATAGTGTTGCAAACATGATTCAAATATTCCAGATTATGCAATATAATTGTCAAAAGGTTTTGTTCATCCTGAAACAGCCAATGTGCAACTTTAGCAACTTTTCTTGACAGAAATATAGTATTCAGATTTATTTACATCCGGGAAGTAAAGTAGAAAAAAACAAGCCCAATTACCAGCCTTAAAATGGTCAAAGGCAGAGTGGTGCAGGGATGAGAACACACAAGTTCGCATTTTGCTGGTTCTCTCCCCTATGGGATATTTCACCAGTGTTTTGGATAATTGCTTTTCAGTTCTGTGAAGAACAAGAAAAGTCATGAAATTAACATATTTTGTTCTTTGTTATAATCTTACCAAAAGAACACACTTTTCTCAAACAATCAATGAGATAGCTTAAAGGTGTAGTGTGTAGAAGTTGGCGGCAATTTGCCGAACAGAAATGGTAGGTATGGGATGTAACGTTTCTATTTGTATGTAAAATCCATTGAGATATGAGGTGTACAATCATCCCCATTATTATGTTTTTTTCTAATGTAATAAAAAGAAAATGCTTTTTCCCTTTATGTACTGTGGGACTCTCCTTTGTGGAGGCTTAATGATTCGCCATGTTGTCCATTGGTGGGTTTTGGGGACAAAAATAGGGAAATGGGATTTCTGAATACGAGTCTGACCGCCAGTCCTGAAATCTACCTGGATTGCATGAAAAGAAGAAGAAGAGAGCGGGTATTACAAAAGTACAAGAGAAGAAGACGATGCAGTGTTTGTTGAAGAGGAGGAGAATGCACGCTGTTTCTTTGTATTAGAGGTTTCAAATGGCCCTTTTTACGATCCTTTATGTTCTTCATTGGCTCTTGTTGCTTCGTGATATATTGTTTTAGTAACTGACAGGCTCAACATCTGAAAGCTAGATTTCGCTAAAATGCCAATTCATAAACACATCACCTTTAAGCCCATGCGGAACTGCAACACGGCGGAATATTTCCATCTTGTAATGCCTTTGTTGTGATTTTCCCAGTCTTTTGTTGCCCCTGTTGTTTTTTGGAATGTGTTGCCAGCATCAAATTCCAAATTAGTGTATATTCACAAACAATAATTACTTTTATCCATCTGAATGTAAAATACCTTGACTCTGTAGTGTATTTAATTAAATATAGGTTTGCAAATCAGTGTGTTCTGTTTTTATTTACACAACATCCAAACTTCATTTGAATTTGGGTTGGTAATTCTCAGAGTTATAAGCTTCTTACAGTGAGAGGGTTATGCAAAATGTTATTGGAGATTAACCTGGGGGGCTTTGTCATGGGAACGACTCAACCTACATACCCAGGGTGCATTGCTTTGGGTCATCTCATGATGCTGATGGCTCATAGACTAAAGGTCAGATTGAAAAGTCAGCTGAAGCTTGACCTCCATGTCAGAGTGTTTTATGTGTGCTCTCACTCCTGCACGTGTCTTCTTGTTAGACCTTGATTTCTTAGTGCCATGTGATCCAAAAGCCCCTCGTTTCCACACACACTCACACGCTCACTGCAGAGTATAAATCATGTCTAATTTTGGTGATGCCAGATTTAAGGAGGGCTTTTATTTTCTTGCCACTTCTGTTTCCACTCATCCGTCTGACTAACATAAACAGGCAGAGTTTCAGTGAAGGTATTACCACAGTCATATTTGTAAACCAGCTCTTTCACCAAATTCTGACTACACCCATGTTTGGCTCCACCAAAATGATACTGTACAGCCTGGTAGAAGAGATGAACACGTGCGTATGTGTGTTTATGAGAGGGTGTAGTTTTCCTCCACCCTGTTTCCCCCTCTTTGATTGAGGGAATATTGCCAGCAGAAGTGACTTCAATTGTTTTAATATGTGGAAGAACTCAAACAGAAAATCTGCACTGGAGTATTGTAATCCTCATACATGGTGAGGCACACAGGAGCATTTTACACGCCTCATTTCCTGGTTCTACAAGGAAACAGCTGCCACATCCGGAGAAGGAAATGGAGAGGAAAATCTTGAGATGGCAGAGCAATCAAAAATCAAATGTTACAGCTCAGTATGACTTTAGAAAGTGTCGGAAGAACTGAGAGTCTCTGAGAAACAGTACAAAGAGGTATGGATGAATTAAGGTTGTCATAATAACATTTGTATATGTATATATTAGGAGTGCAACGATACACATAATTCACGGCTCGGTTCAGTTCATACTTTTTGATACAAAAATTGAGAAATTTCAATGCCTTTCTTACTTGTGGTTTATTAAAATAACCAACATTTGTTTCAACTCAGAGTCCATTTTCATTAAATTGAATTAAATGTAACTCTTGCAGCTAAACCAGGCACATTTTTCGTAGCATACTTACAATCATAAAAAACAAAAGCATCACCATGTAAAAACTAGAAAAGCACTCGGAAAGCGCAGACCTCCGCCAGCGCCACAGTCCTCACCCATATTGTGATTTTCACCATAAATATTACTCCTACCTTTATTTCATGTGAATATTTAGATTCCTTGACCATGAAAACATACCATTAGCAATTGGATTCATAATGATATCTATTTTACTTCAGTAGTTATTCACAAAAATCACATATTTCGTCATGGCGGCCAGACGCTGATCTGGATCAACACCAAAATCGAATCAGTTCTTCCTTTTCCCATGCTGAACATTTCCTGAAAATTTCATCCAAATCCATCCATTACTTATTGAGTTATTTTGTTCATGGCCGGACGGAAGGACGGACGGATGGACGGACGGACAAACTCTCCCGAAAACATAACCTCCTTGGCGGAGGTAATAAGAATAAGTAAAAAAATAAATGTATCTAATAGAGCTCACTCATCTTATGTGGTGCATTCTTAGCTGCAGAGTAAATATTACAAAGAATGAGCAATAAGTGTATCAACTGTCCGTACCATGTCCTGAAACCCGGCATTATCCACAACATAAAAGGGTCTCGTGTCAACAGCATTAAAAGTAGCTATCACCCGGTCGATTTCCTTTGCCCTCTTTGAATCATGTGCCAATGGCTGTCTAAATGACCCAGGTAAAGTCTGTAGCATGTGTGCTGCTTGTTGTTTCTGTCTGGTTCCACTTGTTTAACACCGGGATGATGTTGGCGTAGACGTGTTGACATAGTTTAGCATTGTGTTGCACTTCCGACATACTGTTGTGTTTTTGTCCACGACACGCCTACCATCAGGGTCACTCTTAACACGAAGCCAAAGTAGTCCCAAACGCCAGATCTGAATGATAGTGGAGGGTCTTCAATTTCAGCTGAAGGTAAAGCACTTGCCATGTTGCAGCGCCCTAGCGTATGTAGCTTCTTCTGTCTCAGCAGCTTGGACGAATGAAAGGGGAGGTGCTGTGCACGCAGCTCAGTGGATCTGTGCTCGACAATGCAGCCCGACCGCAGATTCACTGAACTTTCAGCGCATAGCACCTCATCAGAAGTTGATCAAATAAATAAATACAAAATTGCATATTGTTCGGTTCACTGGGTGTACGGAACCGAGGCCAACTGTATCGAATGGTTCAATACAGCTACATGTATTGTTGCACCCCTAGTATATATAACTACATATATGCCATTTCTTAACAGATTCACTTCCAGTTTCACAGGATAATACGAGGTCCATGTCTCTATCATCAAGATAAATTTGATCTGGATCTGATCTAGATTGACCTTAAAATGGGAAATCCCATTGATGATATTCAATAAATCCTATTAAAGCTGGGGTTGGCGATTTGATTTAGATACACTTTTTGTAATACTGGTTAAAATGGTCTTTATGACCCGATGGTAATCAACTCATAATGTGCTCTTAAAACAGAGTGAAAAATATCCGCTATCTACAGCAGGAGTGAAACAGGGAAAACACCAACCAATAATCATGCCGGGATACCTTTTTTTACACCAATCAAATCCCGTCGCCATTCTGCGTGCCTGCTGCGCGTGCATTTTCCCGGCGTGCACAGACAGTGCGTGTAGCATGTAGCATGTAGCATGTAGGGAACAGACTCCGCGGGAGAAAGCTTACCTTTCAAGTTTTGTCTTTGAAAATAAGGGAAGTCCGCTGTGAGCTGTCCCACAACACCAACCAAGCTCCAGTATCCCTCACATTTGAGACAGATGTACAAGAAATCTAAAATAAACTCTGTTTTTCTAAGTTTGTTCAGCTGTTGGCTCTCATCTTGCGAGAACTGCCATCCATGCTACTGCAGGTGGCAGTTCTCGCGAGACTTCTTCTTCTTCGGTGGTTGGCATCCATCATTTTGGAGCATTACCGCCCCATTCAGGCTAGAGACAGAGTTCAGTTTGGAGAGGCAGAGGAATGTGTTTATTATTATATCGTCACACGGGAGATTTACAGGAGAATACTGATACAGGAGGACGTCAGGAAAGAGGATAATATACGGAAAATACGGTAGTTTCATGGCCAAAACGGGAGATTTGACAGCTATGTGGAGAATGTCAGAGGAACTACCTATACCCCGATCAACATCGGCTGTGAGTACTAACTGACTTTACATGTTTGTTTGGTGTTTTCTTACCACTGACTGAGACATGACTTGGTGTAGTGTAAAACAAACACGTTATGCTGAGCGTTTGGAGTTGAATCAGTCTTCTGGATATAGCGGCTGCGCGCGTGCATGTGAGCGGGGGTGGGGCTAGGCGGAGCCCTGAGGAGATGCTACTTTCAAATTCATGCTAGTTTTCCAAAGTCGCCAAACCCAGCTTTAAATCAAAATATTGAGTGATGTTCCCAAAACTTGTGTTCATACAGGGTAACAGCCTTCATGTTTGTGCTGAGTTTGGTCTAGATCCTGTCTCTATTCTCGAGCTGGTGATCCAGAATTGTATCTTTTACAGGGGTAGTGGAAAAGCAACTGCCGAAACTGAGCTGCTTGGTGGAGGTCTGCACTCTCTAAGTGCTTTGGGCATCCAGCAACCCCACTTCAAAAACACAGAAGTGTCGCTTTAATACACATCTTTACAGCTTGACTCAGAGATGGCTTCTGTCCAAAGATTTCATACATCCATGTGCTCTTGAAGGATGGGGGAGAGAAACATCTTCAAGAACCTAAACCAGCCAAGTTGGCACTTTGATCGATATTAAAAAACCTGCACGACTGAAACCCTTCACAATATCCCAAATAGACTAAAAATACTGCAAACTGCAGTGGAGCAGACATTTAGATTACCAAACAGTCCTTCTTCAGGAGATCATTTGAGAGTATTTTTGAATGCAGACTTACTTATTTTCACTGTACTTACTTATGCCTCAGGCTCAGCTGCAACTTTCCCTTTGCACATGAGGAAAATAGAGTGGTGCACGTTTTAGAAATACCTTTCTCCATTTTGCTCATCATTCTTTGTGACGTTCCTCAGAATAGTAATCATCCTCAAACCCTCTGTCTGTGTAATCAAAGAGGAGAGGGCACTTTGGGCAGAGTCTCTGGTGTTTAGGCTAAGCCATCATTTGGTACGCACGTAATCAGAGACTAAAATAATCTGTTTATATCATGACTACTAATTTACCACAGAGTGACGCCAGCCACACTGCTCTCTGCATCGCTGTGTGGTCACAGACACACGTACTAACACACGCACACATGGTTGAAGCTGCTGAAGATAGCATTAGACGTGTCTTGGTGCTTTGCATGTACGTGTCTGTGTGCATAAGTGCGTGTTTGTGTGTGTCTTTGGCAGCTGAGCAGAGTGTGGAAAGGTCTCGAGGGTGAGAGGTTTTTCCAGCCAGACCCAGAGGCGACCAATGTCCCACATACATACAGTTTCCTGAGGCGGAAAACAACAATCTGACTCACTGACTGACCCTCCATCTACATTTGATGTGCAGGGGACACTCTGTCTTATGTGTTAGTGGCCTCACAGCTTTGGCTCTTTTCCAGAAAGTTTAGGTTAAAGCAAATGTAAAAAACATCAATCACACGTATGAATTTCTGGACGGATTGATGTTTTATTCCCCACAAACTCTTTGAGTGATTGCCATTACAAAAATATCCTCTCAACAGACTTTAGGGACAATTTTGATTATTTAGTTCAGTTTTGATCTCAGGATAATTAGATATAATCATGCTTTGATTTTACAACACTTTTCCAATAATTATAGCCTTGCAAAACAGCTGGATCAGCCTGTTTCTGTAAACAGGGAGATCCATCTTGCCAACATCCAATCTATAATGATCGTGAGCGGTTCAAAATGGCCCAGCCCAATCAGAGTCCTTCAAAAAAGGAAGAGCTGCAAGGTTATACAGAGCATAGATGCTAACAGTGTTTTATCAGATCTGGACCAAATTTCTTTATTTAATGAAAAACAAACCACAATCCTGAAAGCACCTCTCCATAGAAATTATATTTTATCACTTCTGACACGTTTTGTTGAAAGTTTGTTCTACGTAGTGGCTTACATTTTGTATTTTATACCTCGGCAGTAGCGCTTGCCAACTACATTATCTGATTGGCCCTTGTTTTGGAAGGTTCTGCCCATTCTGTTGTCCAAATTGACGTAGACACATTATTGCATGGACCTGCTGGATTTTTAGTTGGACACCCCATGTCCAAATCCAAAATTCTACATTGTGATTGTTTATTTGGCAACATGTTTCTGTTGGCTTGTTTTGCTTTTGCCGTGTAATGTAGATAATTGTAATGTCTAAGAAATTGAAATTGTGATTCAAGTCTCACTTTTTAATTTAATTTTAGTCTTGAAAGAAGTGTTGCCCCTTACTAGATTTGACTTTTAAGGTAAAATGGGGTTCAGGAGATAATCACAATTTATGTGTGGGTATGAAAAGGTAGTTCTCAGATAGTTCTCTTTCTGTGTTTGTACATACTTCATTTAGAAATTTGCATTTAACTGTTTGGCTGTATGTAAAAAAAATCCTAACGTTGCCCTTTAAGTATCTTGGTTGTTGGGGGGCATAAGAGACGTTAATCTTAAAGATGCTATGAGGAGTTTCCAAGTAATTACAAAAAAGTCTCACTTTTATATATATGCCTGATCTAAACACACACTTTAAGATGAGTTTATAGCATCAAAATAGGTTATCTATAAATGCTATTCCTTAGTTAAGTGGTCGGGTCGGACAGGGCTGGACTGGCCTGGATACTCAACTTCGGGAACAAGACAATCAAAACTAGAGCAAATTTAAATTATTCGGACACGTCTTAGAGCACCGGGCTGTAAGTAGCGATATATAGCAGGCTACAAAACAACGATACTAAATTTTCCAAAAACTGCTTGTTGTCACACATCAAAAACTACCGCTATGTACCTTGGGTCATGTCTTTTGGTGCGTTCCAGTTGTAGTCAGAAGTAGGAATTTCCGAGTTCCAAGTAGGAAACTGCAACTAGAACGTCCCCCGAAGTCGGAATTTCCTACTGGGAACTCGGTGAAACCTCGCCACCCCCGAGTTGACAATCAAAGATGGATGCCCCCAGTGTGAACAGTGAATTTGCACTTCTGACTGGGGTGTGTAATAATCAATTTATTTGCACTTCTGACTGGGATGTGTCACTCTAGATCAGCTGTATACATTGTACTGTTAGACTTATATTTACAAAAATGCTGCCATAGTGATAATCACATTCTTCATGTGATATTTGTGAACAACAACGCAGAGCGTGCTAACACCAGCTAACAATAGCCTGGTAGATCGGCATGTTTTATTCCGGCTTCAACTGGAACGCCAATAAGTCGGAGATGATGTCACTCCCAGTTCCGAGGCTACTAGAACGCAGCATTACGATAGTTGCTGCGCGTGCTCATGGGTAGCAGAGTCTTTATGTTGCCGGAAATACATTCTCCTTACAGCACCTTTAACAGAAGGGAAATGAGAACTGGCCTATCAGTAATGTGAAGCATCTTGTAGTGTCATGATGCTTTGCTAATAAACTGTAATGTACCGTCCTGTCTTGTATTATATTTAATGACATTAATGCTCTTCACTTTAACTCTGTAAATGCAATCTGACAGCAAATTCACCTGGAAAAAACATTTAATTGATCCCTGTCTGCCCAATTAGTGCAGGTAAAAGGGTCTGATCATTATTTTCCACATCAATAAAGGCCCACAGTGATGTGAATGTGTTAAACTAACTCAATAAGTGTTTTAAATCAATGTAAATGCAGCTTTGATCAATGTCATTATCCTCCTTTTCTGATTGAAACTGGTTTCTAGGTTTTATTCAGTGAGTTTGTCCTCAAACAGGGGAAGGGAGAAATGACTGATCCCTCACTCTGTCGACCTTTTTTAGTCATTCATTCAGTCCTTTTGTTTTCATATAAACATGGAGCTCAGGTTAAAGACAAGAGTCTTTGTGTAACAGACCACTTTGTGTCAGACATGAGACCTGAAAGTACCCTGAGGAGTTTGTCACACCGCTGACACGAATAAAGCACCTGATGTTTTTACGCGAGCAGCTTGGACGCTGATGTTCTGTTTTTCTTCTTTTTCTGGGGAAGTGATACCAGAAGTGTTTGTGTTAGGAAAACTCAGTCGAAACAAACACTAGCAAAGCTGAAGTGTGACGGCCCCTAACTTGTTCCTCAAACTGCGGTAACATTAGAAGCGGCTAATGCTATCCCTTACATATAAGGCTAACCACAGAAATGTCACCGCTTGTGCCAGGGAGTTCTAGGGTTAGCTTCTGTTTTAGGAGTTGTTGCTGGGGATTAATTCGTGGAATTTTCTTGTCACAACATCTGAGTCACTATGTCTAGGATGGACATTAATGTAGACTTATAAAATTACCCAATATCCTCTGCTTTTGTCAAGGTTGTAAAAGCATATGAATACTGGATAAAAGTCCTACATTTAATCAATACATATACATTAATATTGTTCATTAATTAATGTTTAAACTGCTAAATCTGATAGCTTTCTATGGTCACTCATTTGGAACTGAATGCCTACAACACACTCCAAAAAAGCTGGGACAGGGAAATGTTTACCACTGTATTAAATCACTTTTTCTTTCAACAACACTCAATAACTTTGGGAACTGATGACATTGATTTTTGAAGCTTTTCAGGTGGAATTACTTCCCTTCCCTTGCTTCATGTACAACTTCAGTTGTCCAACCGTCAGGGTCATTATTGTCACATTTTGTGCCACACATTTTCAATGGAAGGCCAGTCTAGTACTGCACTCTTCTTATGACACTGTGCTGTCGTAACATTTCCAGAGTGTCTCGACATTGTCTTGCTGATATAAGCAGGGACATCCCTGAAAAAGGCATTGCTTGGATGGCAGCATATGTAGCTCTAAAACCTATTGGCTATGTACCTTTCAGCATTAATGGTACATCACAGACATGCAAGTCACCCATGCCATGGGCACTAACACACCCCCATACAACCACAGATGCTGGTTTTTGAACTTTACTCTATACTAGTCTGGTTGATTCTTTTCCTCTTCAGCCTAGAGGACATTAAACCAACACTATGTAGTTTTTCAAACATAATATAATCCTTCGATATTCATTGTGATGGTCCACCACTTTACAATGGAGTTGAATGACACCTCTGTCATGGTCCGGAGCGGTCTGTATCCCTTTCACTGGCGCTATGTAACTTCGAGGTGGATGGTGGGAACCCTGCCACACTAAAAAACTACAAGTTTGGACTGCTTTACGGCATACGTCACTTCCCCGATTCCTGATTCGTTTAAAACACGGAAGTCTCGGCGAAAGCCAATCGTTAACGCCGAGCTTTAACCATGGCAGAGGAAACGAAGTACGTGATGAATAGAAAAGTTTTGTCGAAGGATGCAAACAAAGAAAGCGAGAGAAAAACAGGCTGAATGCTCAGACCAGAATAAACATCGGTTCAGCGTTCACTCGCTGGCGTGAAATAAAAGACGAGGAGTGATGTCCGACTACTATCAGGTATGTTGGGCGACTAATTTATGACGAAGTTCCTCAGAAAAACTTGACAGGAAAAAAGTACAGCACAAAAAATCCAGAACGTACCAGTATGTAGTTTTGTTTAGACCTATTTCAAGTGTGTGATATCGCCAGCTCGTCGTTGTCTTTTATTCACTTTATCGCTTCAATAGGACGAGCGCGGGGGCGACTTCGCGGTAATAAAACCAAGTTGAACTTAGCGATTTTTAACATCGTCATTTAGTCAAAAATAAATACATTACCTCGTCGCTATCCATCCTGCAAACAGCCGCTGAAGACATAAGAATACTCTTGAGCGTAGTCCTGGCTTCTGTGATTTGCCTACAAAACAAATGCACGTGACCGGCAGATCTGTCTTACGACAGTATGCGCGCGAAAGCTCATGGGTAGTTGAGTTCACTCTCCGATCAAACGGGGATCTTCCGTAGTGCTGCTTTAAGTCAAGGATTTTCTTTAACAATTTGAAATGTGGACTCGTCAGACCACAGTACACTTTTCCACTTTGTGTCAGATGACTATGATAACATAGTCACTGGCTTATGTGTTATTCTGTCTGTGTACCAGGTGTGTTGAATTTCACATTTATGCCCAAGATTAATTAGCTTCTACCTTTTGGGCTCTTTAGAAATGTTATTTGAAAATTTCCAACCTTATATGTGTGTAATTGTTTTATTTAAGTGCGACCTTTATTGTCATATTCATCATCACAAGTCTGATGATTTTAATGCCCCTTCGTTAAAGCTTGCCCGTTTTTATTGTTTTGTATTCTCTTAATTTCTTCTCTAATTGACTCGACATCATTGTAAAATGATTTCTCCAGTATAAATAAAAGTTTTGACTTAATTGATTGATATTAAGAACACTCAACTTAATAAATGTTGTGTGAGCATGTTATCAGCTCTGTTTTCTTGTGCTGTGATGGTTTTTCAAAATGTTTTTCTCAGTTTAAAACTAATCCATCATTGACATAAAGAGTTCAACTTCAAAGAATAAGTGTTTGCAGAACCATAATGGAGCAGTCTTGGGAGATTAGTGGTTTAAGCTATAATTAAAAATCATTTCAATGAGTGATTCATAAGAATCCAGGGGAGCATGGGAAATACAGTAAGTACTGCATAGCATCAACACAAGGCCTTGGTAAATTAAAGAAGCCAAGCTTGCTTCATTTAAATTAGAATACAGAGAAAATCGAGACTTAGTAGGTTTTCATTTCTCTGACTTTGGTCGAGGTTTGATATAAGCACAAAAAGCAAAAATATGGCCCTGTGCATGCCTGTGAACTTGTCTTTTTTCTTTATTTTGCTGATTATGTGGATGGGAAAACTACTTAGAGAGTTATTTACTGCAGAGGACGGACAGAGTCAAACACTTAGACATAAATAATGGATCCCACAGCAGTTTAGTCTGATTGATGGGTCTGTATGCTGCAGTCTGCTGAGAAATTCAGTTTTACTTCCTTAAATACACAGCTCACACCATCTTCAGACCTCTTTGTGTTGTTTCAGTACAATATGTTGTAATTTCTCCAGAAATTCACAGAAACTTTGGCAACCGTGTAACAGCATGTCATCACTCATTCACTCACCATGTCGCCCTGAGGGGGTCTTTTTGTTTCATATCCACAGAGCAACAGTCTGTTATGTTAGATATGTTAGAGATTGTGTCTCACTCTTTTGTTACTTCAACAAAACTAACAAATACAGAAACATTATTTTAAAGATACAAAAATCAGTTTGTCCTTTTAACAAAGAAACTCATTACTCAATTTACTCAATGGGACACTTGAGCAAAGGATTTCTAATTTCCTGTCAGCCGGTACGCAACTTTGCCTTTGTTCATTGTTACAGCTTGTGCCGTTTTCATTGGCTCATGCACCTCAAACAGTCACTATGGTGTCAGTTTTGAGACGACTTTTCAAAGTAGAAGATCACACACAAAAACATACATTCAACAACACAAACAAATAATATACTACATTTTGCAATCCAGCTAAAAATGATTTTTTAGCCATTAACGTGATGTTTCACTGTTAAATATTAGCTTTAATGTTACCTCTAAGTCAGGGGTGTCCAAACTTGTTGCCACGAGGGCCAGATTTGGTTAGTTGAAAATGTGCGGGGGCCGACCATTCAGCTTTTGTCTCTAATTGTCTCTTAATATCTAATGAAACGTCTTCAATTCTCGGTACCACAGTGTTACTAGCCAGGCAAACATTGTCAAAATCTTGCTTCTTCTCAGGACAAATTTTCTCAACTATTTTCATCACACAGTCTTTAATAAATTCACCCGCAGTGAAAGGTTTGCAGTGCTTGGCAATCAGCGTTGCCGACGCGTAACTCGCCCTTGTGGCATTTTCATTTGACTCATGGGCTCTTGTGAAAAAGCGCTGATGTGCCGCTAAAAAGCTTTCAGTTTTCACAATTTTTCGTCGTGTTCGTCCCCAGTTAGCTTGTCGTAGTTAGCATGTTTTGTCTGGTAGTGCCCCTTGACATTAAATTCCTTGAAAACAGCTAAAGTCTCAATTTCTACTTGTTCTGGAATCGGCGGCACTCGCTTGTCAACTTTTCTTTTTTTAAGCAACAGTTGCCATGTTTGAAATGGGATGGGCTGAAATGATGACAAAAGGTCAGGTGTCAAGTGCCACAAGGATGTGGCCACCGTGCTACTGCCATCCTCTGGTGAAATGTAAAATAAGGTTTTTGTACTCGAGTATTTTATATAGCGGCCAACGGTGCAAGCGGGCTCTAGGTAAATTTAATATCATTGCATTACAAGAAAAGGTAAAATGGATAATATTACTGTTGCTTTTAATGATAATGCTCGTCTGATAAGGCATTTTAGGTTGATAAACATATCTTGTTTTTCTCTTTTAAGCACTTTTAATATGTAATGATTTGGACACCTTGTGTTAGCCATCATCACTACATTGGATTTTGGCAATATATTAAACACCTGAATAAGTTTTTGGAAATTTGATGGAAGTAGTGGTGATTTTTCATTTGACATGAAACAGAACAAAGTCTTTTTAGTGCTGCTACATACTTCTACAGACATAAAATTTGGCAGAGAGTCGCCCATGACAAGTTGTTAAATTTGGCACCTATAAGTGACTCAATGGCACCCTTTTATCTCACAGCTTCAGCTCCTTCAAAACTCAGCAGCTCGAATGCTGACAAAGACCAGAAGAGCCCACATTGCACTGATTTTAAAGTCTCTGCATTGGCTTCCTGTATCTTTAAGAATAGATTTTAAGGTTCTTTTATTAGTCTTTAAATCTCTTAACAGTCTTGCTCCTGCCTATTTATCCGATATACTTTTACCATATGAACCCCGTAGAGCCCTCAGGTCCTCAGGTAAGGGTCTTTTAACTGTTCCCAGAGTAAGAACTAAAATATACGGTGAAGCTTCTTTTAATTATTTTTGGCCCCCTACCTGAGGACCTGAGAGCAGCACCTACTGTTCCTATTTTTAAAAGAAAACTCAAAACCTACCTTTTCAATCTGGCTTTTAGCTGCTTGTATTTATTATTATTTTACGCTATATTTTAACTTATTCGAACCCTTTTATTTTGTTTTATTATGACATTTCAGTTCAGATTTTTATTTGGAATTTTATTCTTTGTTAAATGCTTTTCCTTTTATTATCCTATTTTAGCTGATTTTATTATGCACCTGATGTTACACTTTCTCATTTTACCATATTATTTATCCAGCTTTTATTCTATACTGTTATATTATTTTATTTATTTATGTATTTACGCATTTATTTATCTTACCCTCTAGCATTTTCAGGTATTTTTAATTATTATTTTAGTTTTAGGTCCTGTGTTTCCTCTTTTTTTTTTAACCCTTTAAGGCCCAAGACCGTAGATTATAGCCAGAAAATTCTATTTTTTGAAGATTGAATTTTTATTTCACTTTCTGCTAAAATCCTACAAAAATCAGAATGTCCATAAAATTCAACATATAGATTTTTCGTTTCTCATTTGATACATTAGGTGTTCTTGGCAACTGATAATCCATTTGAGGACATTTTTATCATTTATCTGATTGTATTCTGATTTTTTTTTTGCAATTTGTTGATCATATTGAGTAGATAGAGGTATTATAAAAGCATGTATCAAATATGATACAATTGGCAGTATAGGGTTAATTCAAGATAGCGTTTCCTCAGTCCTCTAATTTAGCTTTCTGTCACAATTTCCTTTTTATGTCTTTGCGTGTTTGAGTGAGTGAGTGTGTATATTGAATGTGGTTTGGGGGAGGGGGGATTGCGGGGGTCTTATATTTTCATTTTATGCAATTATTAATTTCACTGATTATTTTATTTTATCTTTTTCTCATGTAAAGCACTTTTTGTTACAAAGTCCTGTCTGAAAAGTGCTGTACAAATAAAGTTCGATTGATTTTTGTTTTTGAAAAATCAGCTCCAGGGGCAGTTTTATGTGGTGTTGAAAATTCTTCAAATGATGGCAAGAGTTACAAAAAAGTCTACTCATGGAATCACTTCTACATGATGCTTTTTTGAGAGGGACATAAATCTGACTGTCATCCGCATAACAGTGGAATTCAATGTCATGCTTCCGAAGAACTCATCCTAGGGGGAGCAAATAGAGAGAAAAGAGGAGAGGGCCTAGGACTGAGCCCTGTGGAACTCCGCACGAGAGAGGAGCCGAGGAGGAGGATACAGCATCACCAAGGCTGACACAGAAAGTGCGATCAGTCCAATCAAGTGCTATGCCCCTGATGCCGACCTTCCTTGTCTTTGAAAATTCATTTTACTTTATGTTTTATGTCTAGTCTTGTATCTCGTATTTTATTTATTCTCCTGTACAGCACTTTGTTTCAACTATGGCTGTTTTTTAAAGCGCTTAACAAATAAAGTTGGATTGGATTGGGATTGGACATGATGCTTTTAGATAATTCCAGAGAATGGGCTTCGGCAGCTCCGTCCCAAAACTTTCATACAAAAAACTTCCCTTTTGTCATATTGGAAAAAAGAAGTCACTGAAGAATTTGAGCTAAAAGTTTTTTGTAACTTCAAGGGTGTGGCTAAAGTGGCTGCTAACATTTTGAGTTCTCGTCATCACTGACAAATTTTACAAAATACAACCTCCTGGATATGTCTTCATCTTTCATTGACACCAAGTTCATAGAAGAAGAAAAAAACAGTCTGGAATGAACAAAAGTTTGTCACATTGGGGCCTTTTTTCAGTTGCTTCAGTTGGGAAGGAGCCCAGTGACGAGAGATTTTGTAACCAATTACCAAAGAGAAAGTAAGTCAAGGGGTCAGTTGTGTTAACCAATGTTCCAAGGCCAGTAAACTTGCCCTGTGTGTAGAAATAGCAGCACATCCTCATTCATCTCAGCCCTATCTGATATGAAAAAGGAATTCCCCCAGTGTTTTCACCAGGGGGTTACATGTTGATGACAGACTGGGAGACCACAGAGATAATCAAATAAAGATCACAGTTGTTCTTAAATCTCCTGGGTCTTTGAGGGTGGACCCCAGATATCTGGGAAATGAGAGATGCTGCCTGTGCGGACGCTGTTTAATCCTGCTCTGCTTGGAGAATACTGATGAGCAGCACTCAAACGATGGAGACGAGGATGTGTGTGTGTGTTTTAGCGCTGGGCCTTGAACCTGAAAGACCCACACTCCTATAATATATTTATGGGAGGTGTCACACACCACAGAGAGGCGATATCTGGACTGGAGATAATGTAGAGCCCACAGTGACGACAAAGAGAGCTCTCAGCGTGCTGATACACATCATAGTCCTCCATGAGTGTACCAACACAAACACAGGAGGGGTCACGGGTGGAGTTTAGGTTTTAAATGCAGGATTACGTCACAGCCTGTTCGTGTGAGGCATTTAGTGTGCTCTATCCTTCTTTATCAGTTCACATTCATTATGGCAGGCTGTCGTAATTATTGAGACAATGGGTTGTGTGGTAAAGGTCACAAAAGGCGTACACTGGCATTTTTCACTGCTCCACACCTTTAATAAGCCTCGACCTGATGACTAATATCAACTTAATCCCAAGGGACTACTTTTCTTGGCATGCTTGCTGGAACAATATCCTGTAAGCACCCCAATCACTTCCTGGTTGATTCATAATGCTCAATTATAGGAAGATGAGATATGATTGTAGAAATGAAGCTCATTATTGTGGCATTGCTGCTGAAAGATGTTTTTTTTTTTTATTTGTGAAACGTTGAATAGACTGGCGATTTAAAGATGTTAGACTGCTGCCATCTTGTGGTCAATATATAAAACTGAATCTTGCATTTGCACTTGGTTCATCCATGTGTTATTGAGCCTGTATAAAATCTTTGTCTTAGAGGGGAAAACTTAACGGTGGGTTTAGTTCGTTTGAGGCCCTTGATTAAGACAGTAACAAGGCCCCCCTTTGGTTAGATAAAAGCAATTATAGTTCTTACACTTTTCTGCTAACTGTGTGTTTTTTTACTCTATGTGCTTGCTATACAATGCTGCTGGAATCTTAGTTTCCCCAAAGGAGTCTTCCCAAGGGATTAATAAAGATCTGTCTAATCTAATCTGACCTAAGACAGAGATTTCCTTCAAAACTAAACATGCTCTAAGAGCTCAAATCTCTGCCAAGGTAATTCCAACAATGTTTTTGTCAGTAATGAAAAAAAAGCTCTATGTTGCACTGGGAACAAATCTTTCAAAATGAAAGCATCTTAGGTCCCCATCTGAATTCCAGCATCAAAATCTGATCTATTGTCCCTCATGTCGTGGTCAACCTTCCCTGAAAATGTCATCAAAATCTGCTGAGAAATTATTGAGTTGTTAGCTAAAATATAAAAAGCTGACTTATCTAACAGTGTAAACAAATCCTTTAAAATCAAATTTGTATTACCCCTGAAATTAGTCTTTGGCCTATTTCAACCCATCCTGAAAACTTCATCATTTTTGTTATCCTGTTAGCAAACTGACAAACAGTACAGTTAAAATGAACAATAACATGTAGACAATGGGAAACTAAGGCTGTTTTTAGGGCTTGCTAACAGTAAAAGTGCCCATATTTTTGCAGTCAGCCACTGTAACACACCACATTGTTTTTAAATATAGCTTTGCATATCTGCACTCTATATGCATTACATATAAGTTTCTGAGCATTTATAAGAATATGAAGATTTATGCTCATATGTTTGCTGATACCTGCACAGTATACTCAGTATTTATCTTTGTATCTATTTTATTATCTTACTGCTTTATTTTTATTCTATGCTGCACAGACAAGTGCATCTGCAAGTTTTTCCACTCCTACTTAAAACCACAGACACTAAAAGTTGTGCAGTTCATGTCATTTTGTGTCAAAAGATTTGAGACTTGGACGTGTTTGGAGTAGCTATAGTTGTGATTTTCGTTCATAAGAAGCTGGGCAAGTATTTCAAAGCCTTTTGGAAGAGAGGTGGAATTGAATATTCTTTCTAGCCCTTTTTGGACATGTAAACAAAAATACAGAATACAGTCTTGTTATAATATAATGATTGTAATTATGCATTAGGCCTGTGCTCCAAATATCGACACAACAAAATATCGTCATGTTGGGGATACGTGTATCGATACAGCCTCAATGTTTGAACAGTTGTTGTAAATACTCTTTGGGTACTGTTAACAATGGCACAGTTCAAAGTAGAAGCCAAGCTACATCATGAAACAGTTCCAAATTTTAACTTAGGTGTCTACCAGCTTAGGTGGGACCTGAATTAAAGATCTTAAGTTGTAGAGCCATTTAAAACTCATCCTTGTTCTTTTTCTTCTTGTAATAAAAAACAAAAGTTGCAGGGAATTCTGTTAAAAGCGCAGTAAATGTTCACAACTTATGTGTATCGGGATATGTATCGTATCGTGGGGTTGCTGGAAATACCAGCCCTATTATGCATAGTGTCATTTTATTCATTGTGTTTTTCCATCTGTTGGTTTCTTTGCATGTTGGAATTAAAATGTTAAACAAAAACAAAAAAACTAATCTTGACCACAGTTTTTTCTTCTCCTGTTTCCTGTCTGCCATGATCACATCTGTGACTTCTCTACTACTGGTTAAGCTGACTGCCTCTGATAAGAATTGCAAAGCACAAACAAAAAAACTGGATGGACAAATAAGGGAACAGTAAAGCAATAAAGCTTATGATATTGATTCCCAGCTGTTATTGATTCTTAACTGGAGTTGGTTTTTGATTACTGCCTTATTTAGTATACAATAAATAAAAATCAAACACATACTGCATTGCATTCAGATAAAACCTTTTTTTTGTGAATCTGAAAACTGTTTTTGTTTGCATCCACATGTCTTGTACATTGGAGAAGGTCTGTGCAGCTCATTGTGCATGAAGAGGGTTGGCAAAGCCTTGAAACAGTGAAAACCTTATTCCAGAGATGAATCGGGATAACCATTCCTGTGTTTAATATATAGGTGAGGGGATGCTATTGCAGATATAAAATAGTTTCTGTTTAAGCTTTTTCATTTATTTTGCAAGGTGCTGAAAGTTATATAAAATATTCAGAGACAGAAGAAACACAAAGAGCTACCACCAGGTGTCATGCTAAACAATCAACTGTCTCTACTGAGACAGGCTCTACAGAAAACTCAACATATTTGACACAGTTTATTCTCAACACAGTTCTCACAGCATTAGCCAAGGTGTTCACACTACAATAGCAGTGAGTCCACAGTCAATAAAGCTTGTTTTTTTAGAGTTGAAGAGGCTTAGTTGACAAATCTAGATTTCCCAATAAACTGGGCAAACAGGCTCATATTTCAGGCAGTAAATTCACATTTCACTAAGTAACTGGTCACAAGACCCTCTGTTTCAGATAAATGGACCCTTAAGCAAATTAAACTATGGCATCTGATACAGCACAAAATGTCATCCGACTTGACATCATTCTGTTGAATGCATGATCTGAACATGACTCCTTAAGTCACTGATGTGTGTTAAGTTCAGGCCGCCCAACCCTTGTGTACACAAGGTGAACATGGTCGCTCTCACATGTTTTTACATAAGCAATAATGAATGTGGACAGCTAAGCAGACTCCACTGTGACAGCAGAGCAGTCATTTTGTCAACATATTCTTGTATTTTTCAAAGTAAAAGCTTTTTTCCCCTCTTGCTTTTTAACTTTTGCTGGTTTAATTGTAAATCTGCAACATGAACTTGCATATGTACTGAGCTCAAAGATTTTTTTTTCTAACGAGAGTAAGGATAAAATGATAGGAATATGGAAGTTGGTAATGCAGCTGAAAGGGGTTGGCACCCCTTGCCTTTGCACCCATACTCCTTTGAACTTCATCACACATACCACCTACAAATGAAGTAGGCTAATGTTGCTGGTGGCGCAGAGGGATATAAAGAATGATGAACTACTAACCTGACATGTTCTCCCAAAACCCTGACCTAAAACATTGTCAGTCCAGGAAAAAGCACAGATCTAGATCCAAACTGACAGGGTCTTCCTCTTTACACATTATTATAAAATGTTCCATTCTCTGAAAGCTCTCATGGGTGACCAAGAGGACAGATTGAAGATAATAAAGAAATAATGATAAAAGTAGAAACAGCCTAATCTTTTAACCTGCAATGTTGATACTTATTCTTTTGTAAGTTTGAATTTATTTGCTTTGTTTTGGGCTATTTTATTATCTTTAATTGTAAAAAGAAGTTAAGTTAATGTGCTTTATTTTTCCAACTGAAATCCAGAAAAAGCTTGTTGATGTCATTAACAGTGGCTTCAATCACAAAGAGAAAAATAGATCCAGAAACAACATGAGAGAAGGCTTCAGCTTTTGACAGAAGAAACCTCCAAAATAATGTTGAGTCTCTCTGAAGCCGAAGGTTAGATGTCTCTAGTTTTTAATTATTCCTGAATAGTTCATTACGTAACTCCGTGTTTTTTGAAAGTTTGCAAAATACAAACATCATGAACAGTCATTCCAGTTCATGAACAGTAATATCAGTGAATGTGTTTACAACTGTATGATGATATATAAATCATTATTAACCATAACAATAGATGAATACATAAAAGAAAATGAATGAAACAAAATAAAACCAATCTTTAAAGGCAGACTTCACGTTAATATTTGTGCAAAATAAAAATTATTTGTGACAGTTTATTGATTGAATACCATTGTATAACTAACCATTTTCATACATTTCTTATTGGTAATTATTTTAAGAGACTTGAAATAATATTCCATTTCAGGAAGGATTTAAAGAATGGAGTAGCTTTTTGAAACTTACGTTTATGGATGTGAAAATTCCCTAACACAATCAAAAGATTAGCGACAGTGCATAGATTTTTTCCCTGGATTCAAAGTAGAAAATAATATCCTTCTTTTTAACTTTGATTTCATGGGATGGTTTTCTTAAAATGTAGTTCTCAATTTCTTTCCAAAATGTGTTACTGGGTGAGCAATCATAAAATAGGTGAGTTCTGCTTTCAGGTTCAGTTTTGGTGCATTTGTTGTCAATGTTATGAAATCTTGATACATATGAGTTGGATGGATATGTTAAGTAGTATCTTTAGGTGTAATTCTCTAATCTTGAATACACAAAATTAAAAAGGAAAAAGCCACGCTTTATGCCAGTTAATATCAACAAAAATAGCATTCCAGAAGAATTTCCCTCTCGGTGTTATTATCTTAGTAATATAGAAACATTCTCTGATATGCTTATTAGTGCTTTTTTTTTTACACAAAATATCAATACCGTTGACATAAAGTGTATAAGATGTTTTCAAGTTGCATCAGCTATCAGATGTGAAATGACGTCATACGACGGAACTATTAAACGTCCCAAACATGACGTAACAATCCGACGTCATAAATTGATGTCCGAAATTTTTAGTGCCTCAATAAACACCTAAAAGCTTAAGAAAACATACAGAACATATATTAGGAACACTAATGAGATGCACTCCAAAATAAATTGCTGAACAATTTGTTTTCCATTTCCATCAATGGTTAGAAAAATCGTTTCAAACGCAGAAAATGGACAAAAATATATCACCAAGCCGATAAGGGTCGCTAGCCCTGCTAAGAAGCAACAGGTTGACAACCTTAGATGTAAACAAGGCCTAGTTCTCCTTTAAATATCTAAATTGTGTGTCTGTTTGCATTTGTGGCCATAACATTTTTATAACTCTTAATACACTGCATTATCTCCTCATCTAAAAGAGAAAACCCTTTTTTATTGTATGTTAAAACCTGTCAAGTGTCTTGTTCATAGCTTGCTAGCTTTTCGAAACCCTGTAGCATCACCACGCTGAGCCAAACTCTCGCACCTGATTGGCTCGCCGTGCTCCCGCTTCTCCAATCAGACGGCCGCTCTAGCTCCGCCCGCCACATCACTAGCATGGCGGAACACGGAGCAGGAATTCCGCCTATGCCTGCTGACAGCGTCGTGGAGGGGGGAACACGGGTAATGACCGTCCTCTGGCGATACAAATCTGTTGCCCGGCGACGAGGGGAAGGCAACTAACCAGCTGGGAGCGACTTGGCAGGAGCAGAGCATCCGGGGGGACACACAGCTGTTCGGGCCACCGGGCTGGTTAAAGACCGAGCCGCTTCTGATGCTCGGAGTTGGACGGCTGCCGTCGTTTGGATAAGAGTTTTGCTGGACTTTAAGACTCGACACTATGGATTTACTGGAGATGCTGCATTTGGACGAACTGTCCCACGGACTGGCCGGCTTGTCCATGTTTCCATACTTTGACATGGCGCACTACATCGTGTCAGTAATGTCTCTGAGGGAACAGCCAGGTAAGAGGCAGAGCTGAAGTTCAAAGTTCAAGCGCTTAGCTGCGAGGCATATGTCCACAGCTTAGCATGGGGACAGATATGTGCCAAAAACAGAGCTTTATGATGTTACAGCTGCACCTGGTCAAATGTTAAACCCATAACAGTTATCCTGGTTCAAACAAACCTGATTAATTTCTCCACCCACTCTAATAATGTAATGTACTTTCATTTGTTTTAGTGCAGTTTGAACAGTACCACAGGGGTGCAGCTAAAGATTGTGGGCCCCATTAAATTATATCAATGTGGGCCCCAGCACCACCACCCACAGTGACCCTGCCAAATCCTTAAACCACACCTTTATCATCAACAGAAGTTACTTGAATGCAATTATAAATTGATGAACTTATTCATAAATGCATCCCAAACTTAAAATATCAATTTATATCTTTATTTTAAATATTTCATCCCTTTATTTCTTTAAGCTATGGGGATGAAAAGTAAAAATTAAAAACAGAGATGCTCAAAAACTGACACTACTTACCTCATCTCACAGTTACATTCTTTAAAACAATTCATGGATCTGCATCCAGACTTATATCACAATCAACATTTCCTGAAAATGACATCAAAATCCAATCATGACTTTAAGAGAAACCTTGCAAGCAGGCCATCAAAAGCTAGCAAAAACATTAGCAGAGGTAACAAAAGACTTTAGTGTATACTATTGCAGGGTTTTTTTTATTTCTATCAAATTTTACTCCAGTACAGGTGAAAAGTTTTATTATTTCGAGTACTCTACACTTTTCAGTGTCATGCAGAAATGGCAGTCAGAGTTAGCGGGTCAAACAGTTCCTTATTTGAAAATATAGCAGTGTAAAGTTTGAAAACATTAAAGATAAGTAGTGTAATGTTACTGCAAATTACTCATTTATCCAAATCTATCCATCTGTCTATCTGTATGGATGTGTTTTTAAAGGTTAAACTGACAATGAAATGTGTAATATAATATATAAGATAATACGCATTACAACATATGATTACACTGTAAATTAACTATTTTCCATCATTTTAATTAGAACTTAATTTGTGAATAAACTGCTGGTTTCATAATGGGCTCCTGGACATCCTCTTTAGATTTGTTCAGTATTTACTTTAAAACTTTTATTTCAATTTTGATATCAGATTTGGTATCAGCAGTGGATTTGTTGTCATGAAAATCCTGGTTGATGAGAAACTGTGATTAGTTTAACTTGTTAACATTTTTTTTCTCTCAGTTCTCAGATGCTTTGACAATGTTACTTATATACAACATCAGGCTGGGCGACATGGCCTGGAAATAAAATCCCTGATTTTTTTCCACAACACTCGATTTACGATTTGAATTGATTTTTCCCTCCCTAAAAGAAACAAAACTCCCAGTGACATAAAAATGAAACAAATCAAGTTTTGCTTTTATGTTGTCAAGAAGTTTCCCTCTTAAAGTCAAAGTCTGGGTCATAAAAGGTTGATTATGTAGTACAAACGTAGGCAGGTTTGTCTACATAAACACTAAAAGGCTGAGGTATTTTTACAGTTATTAGCATGAAACTCTTTGATCAATATTTAATCTACTTAAATAACAAATACAAGGCTATAAAAGTGCTTGTGCAAACCCTTCAAGGCCAACAATCAAAATTATTATTTTTTTTCAAAAATTGCAACTACTTACAATTGGACTAAGGCAAGAAAAAAAATCTCGATTTTTAATTTATTAAATCCTATGCAGAAAATAATTTGAATTAATCGATTTAATCATTTTTTTGCCCAGCTCTAATACAACATATGCCACATAAAATTATTTAATAAACCACTGAAGTTAATTAAAAGTTGCTCTGCAAGTTTATTTGCATTACACCTTTTAACAACAAAACATTTCAAAGAGCTTCACACAAAACATCAGGACACAATGAAAAAGGAAAAAAACTAATTGGAAGAAAATATAAAAGTATTAATGAAAACACAACACACAAAGACAAAGAAGTTTAAACAAGAAAAAGTGCTGACCTAAAATAAAAGCTAAAATAATCAACATAAAATTTGAGTAGTTCTTCTTAATACTGCTTTGGTAAATTACTCAAAAAGTGTAAGCATGCGTGAAAGTTTTTCAGTTACAGTAATTTGATTGTGCTGTGGGGGGAAGAATAGTGAGCAGGAGGTGAGGTATGCAGAAACTCATTGTGATATCTCAAAACTTCACGTCAGGGAAAGTACAGGAGGAGAAAAGAAAAGGGTAGAAAGACAGATTAAAACCAACAACTTGTTGAATCCATCAAGGAGTGATTGGACAGAAAGTCACTCCAAGAATTGTTCAGAAGTAACATGGACTAACAACTGTCTGTTCTTATCCTAAAGCTGATCAGACTAACCGCAAGAAGGCGTATAGACACAGCATGTGATCTCGTGGCATGCAGAGATTCTTAAAATGCAAAACAGATTCATAAAGAAAGCAGGAAATACAAGTTTTTGACAGGTAGATATGACTCAAGGTTCTGCTGCAGTAGGGTAGTATCTATAAGTACAGGGGAGAGGGGGAGGGCTTCTCTTCATTGAATGTCTCAATAATTATGATTCTGCAGTGATGTGATCATGACAATGTTATCAGAGTAAAAACTATAATCAGACCGCTGCAACACTGGAGTTTGACCCTCTCTCCTTGGAAGAAATAAGATGGTCTGATTGGCTAAAATAAGGATTTTTAGAGCCCAAGGATACTCCAAGACAAATAAAACTACTGGGATATTACTTGATTAATTTACTTTTTAACTTTGTAGTCCAACGCAGATATTCTGTTGAGTAATAAAGGGAAGGAAATGTATCACCAGTGTTGTAGCTAGTTTGATAAATACCAATCTGAAAACAAAGTTTGACTGTCAAACATTGCAGGAGTGCAAGTGCACATTGTAGTAACTTTGTGTTGTGGAGGCTTGGCATAATTAGAAAATCCCGACTCCTTGTGCGGTAATGATTTACACCTGGATAAACTTTGATAAACATGGTTTTCAGGATACAATAGTTGAAGCTCTGAGAAATCTGAAGAAATGAAATGAAAAGAAAATATCTGTTCAGACTCATGTTGGTACCAGCGCAAGAAAAGCTTCAGTCAGAGACTTTGGTTGTTTATAGATACCAAAAATTGCAGACTGATTAGATAAACTGTCTCTTCTGTTCTCTCTCTTTGTGAAGCACAGTATGTCCTTTTGCAAAAAGTTCTACATATTTCTAAGCATCAGTGCTGTTTCAAACAGTAGATTTTAACAATAACAGAGATTTTACATTTTTAAACACATACATTTTAAAACACATAGTAGGAAAAGATTGAAGATTAAACACTTTGACAACCTTTAAAGTGGGTTGGTGACCAGAATGGATCAATTTGTTGGAGAATATTAATAAAAGATATTTGTTTTTCTTTCTGGAGATGCTTGCTTTTCTGCATTAAAAACTGTGACAAGCTGTGATTGTTTATAGACCAAATATTGCAGACTGATTAGATAAACTGTCTCTTCTGTTCTCTCTCTTTGTGAAGCACAGTATGTCCTTTTGCAAAAAGTTCTACATATTTCTAAGCATCAGTGCTGTTTCAAACAGTAGATTTTAACAATAACAGAGATTTTACATTTTTAAGACACATAGTGCGAGAAAGATAGAAGATTAAACACTTTGACAACCTTTAAAGTGACGCTTGCAGGTTGGTGACCAGAATGGATCAATTTGTTGGAGAATATTAATAAAAGATATTTGTTTTCTTTCTGGAGAGATGCTTGCTTTCCTGCATTAAAAACTGTGACAAGCTGTGACGTTGCTACATGGAGCATCGCTTAGTTTGCCAATGCTTAACATGAATGAAGAGGAAGAAATTATTTGTTCACACATAGCCATCAACAGAGTTTTAATAATGATTCTGAAAGGTTTCTAGGATCATGGAAACAGGTTAAGTTGAGTAGAAATTAAGGTGAAAAATGAAGGAGTTAAGTTTTGCTGTGATGTGAACTAGTAGGAAGAGCAGAGATGTAGAGAGTGAGCAGCTAGCAACTTTTGGCACTGTGTCGATGTCAAAGACCGGAGCATTTTCCATGGGATTTAGAAAGAAAATGTATTAAACTAAGGCCCTGTCCACGTGGAGTTGAAAACATTTTTGTATTGAAAACATTTGACTGTCAGTAAGATCGTAGTTTGATCCTTACACTGCTGGTAGAAGGAGAGGAAGTCTTTGCCAAATGCCTTAGTGGAAAATGAAGCAGATGCAAAGAAACTGTTTGTAGTATTCTGTTTTTGTGGCTTATTTTCCACAGTTCTTCTAATTAGTGGAGAGTTTGGCCCCATGTACATCAATGTTATCATGAACATCTGCTCCAAGATTTCTGAACAGGGAGAGAACTGAGCTGTGACACTGTGGCACATGCTAAGACTCATGCCATGTACCTCACACACCCACTTCAAAAAACTTGAACTATTCCTTTAAGCATAGATGCAAAAGAACAAGAAAAACACCAGGATTTGTGGACATAAACTGACCAAAGCTGCTCTCTTTTTTAGCCAGGAACAGGAACTAGGGCTGGGTTAAAAAAACAATGTAATCAATTTTAATTGATTTCCCTTTAAATGGTTCATAATCGATCCATAAAATCCAAAGATCGATTTTTTAACGTGGGTAGTTTTTTCTTCATTGGACAGTCCAAGAAGCAGCCTGTGGTATCAACTCTGCTAATCTTGTGTTTAGCGCTGCTTTCCACTTAACAAGATCTCGTAAGGTGTTACTGCAAGCAGTCAAAAAAAAAACATGGCGGAAGTGAGTAGCACTGTAGGGGCACCACCGGAGAGTTTAAAAGTTAACGTTTGGACATATTTCAGATTTAACAAGCATGAAAGAAAAGACAAGTTGGACAAAAAACAAGTAACTTGCAGAATATGCATTAATGCATATTATTAATATGTGATTAATGTAACTGCTTTGGGTTCAGTTCTTAATGTAAAAACAATTTTAATAATGTACAAGGTGTAAAAGTCATTTACAGCATTATTTTTGCTGAGATAACCCAGACTGAACAAATTTCGAATCGTGAATCGAATCGATGTGAGACCTCTTAATATCGAATCAAATTGATCTAGAAAATCTGAGTCGATACCCAGCCCTAACAGGAACAGGTCAAAATTATGACTTATGTCTGGCTTGTTACCTCCGCCAAGGAGGTCATGTTTTTGCTGGCATTTGTTTGTTTGTTAGCAAGTTTGCGCAAAAACTACTTAACAGATTTTGCTTAAATTTCCAGGAGATGTTGGTAATGGCCCAACTTAATCATGATTACATTTTGGTGTAACAATCAGTTTTGCTCAAGAACTGTCTAATTATGGTATCAACATGATTCGGAATGCTAGGTGAGGGTTTCTGGGTAAAGGAGTCATATTGTGATGGTAACTTTTTAAAGGAACTATTGCTTATAGATGTAACAGCAATATGTGAGCTACCTTGGTAGAGGTTTATGCTCCCGGGTGCTTTCTAGTTTTGGCACCTTTACTACAATAAATAGACAGTGGAGATTGTGTCATATCAAAAGAAAAGTAGCAAAATTCAATGATATAACAAACTGCAGTTTAACTTTTACTCCTTTCTAAATTGTTTAAAGAACTTGAGAAACATCAGCATTTGTGTTGATGAGCTTGACTGGACCACTAACCCCTTATGCAGTTCAGTATAAGAAAATAAATAACAAATGAATTTATTTACTGACTTGTTAAAGTAGCCATTTACCAAATGTTTAAAAGCTTTAAACTGTGATATTGCAGCCAACAGTCAGTGATGGTTAAAGTGGTCTTGATCAACACATAATCTGCTAAAACAAAATGATCGTTGGACAATCATCAATCATATGAGCTTGTCAAACACGTTTACTCTTTGTTTCACTAACAGAAGAACAAACCAAACTCTAAAAGACAAACTCTTCCTCTGTGCTACAGTTGATTGTATCAGCTCACACCAAAGGCCGGCACCGAGCCAGCAATGTTATGTCACGGGGATAGTGTCTGCAGAGACAGGTGGACTTTAACTGCACACACACAAACACGCACAAATACACACAAACATACACACAGGCCATTGTCGTCCCGCCACTGGAGGTCTATTTTGGAACTTGCCTTGCAAAGCATCCGAGCTCCCGTGACCTTTTAACCCTTCGTCCTCTGCTCCCATCTATCTGTGGCTGGAGTACACAGAGTTAGGACTAACAATATGGCAGCAGTAAACACAACACGAAGGCCTCATGTTTGCTCTGCATGGTCAACAATTGATGACGGGAGTTAACCCAGAGGGGGAACAATGATCTGTTGGTTTCAAATGATTTGGCTGGCTCAAAATTACACAACCAAAGGAACAAGTAAAGGCTGAAATGTGGAAATAAATCTATCAAAAGTGTAAAAAAGCAAGGACATAAAACGGTCTAACAGTAAGCTCCAGTTCTTTCTCCCAAAGAAGGAAAGGAATGCTGTAAACCTTCCAACCCTCTCTCTCTTTTCCCTTTCCTGTGCTAAATCTTCCCTTCCTGCTCTAAATTGCGCCCAGCCTTCAGAGTTCACTGCAGGAGTTGCTGACCACTTCACAACTGTGTAATTAGCATTAGCATGTCCTTATTTAACCAAGTTTTAAACTGGAAAACATCCAGTCAGTTAGCTCTGAGACGCAAGAAGCATTTTAAAACAGCCCTCCTCTTCTCCTCGCATGTTTATTTCACTGTCTCCACAGATTATCGTGGAGTTATTTTGAGCAGATTCATAAACATTGGTGTGAGTAGATTGAAGAGGACTCAGGAGGATACAGGCGCAGGAGGAAGCAGCAGTGGTTGAGTGTCAATCAGTGGTCAGATCCAAAAATAACAGGAGATAAGCCACCTTTTCTTATCTGGTGCAGAGTGTAGGGACAGTGTCCACAGATGGGACAAGAGACAGGGGTTGAAAAAGGAAAGTAAGATTGCTGCCACATCAAGGTTTGTTTCTGGGGTCATGATGCAGTATTGTTTCATTTTTTACGTGGTGGTGTTTTTTTTTCTGTCAAATGATGCCACCTGAAATCCATTTGGGGTATTGCAGTGGTCTTTAACCAGCTCATGTACAACTAGCTTCAAATAATTTCATTGTTCAGCTCTGTGCAGTTTGGAAGTATCTCCAATGGACCACTCAATATATTTCATTGGTTCATCTGGGTAACAGCCCATAGGAAGTGTTTGGGAATGGGCAGAACCTTTTCAGAGCAAACCAGCAGGCGACTGGATGATTGTTCCATCAGTCGTATTCATTGCAGACCAATCAGATAATGCAGTAGGTGGCGCTACTGCCTCGGTGTAAAGGACAGAATGTGAGCCACTTCATTAAACAAACTTGGCAAAAAATGTCATAAATGGAGCAAGCATATCCTTACTTTAGAAGAGTTTGTAGTGTTGTTTATTTTTCATTAACTAGAGCTCAAACTTCCGCCAAGGTAGCTAGTTCTGCCACATCTATATGCAAATGTTCTACAATCAAGTTACCAACATAATATGATTCCTTGACCCTGAAAATGCACACCTAGCAGTCAGAATCATGTTGATGTTATTATTAGTTGGACAGTTATTGAGCAAAACTGATTGTTTGGTAATGGCTGTTATTTGGATCACAACCAAAATCTAATCATCTTTAATTTGGGCCATTACTAACATCTAGAGCTGCAACTATCCAGTATTTTTGGAATCGAGTACTCTGTCAGTTATTTCTTCGAGTACTCGAGTACTCTAACAAAATATACTATTTGTTTTTAAACAAATAAATCAATTGTATACAATGCAACATGTTAGGGCTTTCAAAATGCCGTTTATTCCTCAGAAAAGGGTTTTTATTTTAACAACTTTCAAAGTTTAAACCAGTACTGGCTTAAAACAAAGCCAATACAATACCGATTTACAAAGCAGTAATATAATTCTGCAATAATATTTGTGAAGTGTGTTCTGGAGGGCATTGTGTAGTTTGGATTGAAATCCTTGATCACGTTCTTAAAACCTGTGTCCTCCACCATGGAAAGAGGACGCATGTCTGTGATGAGCATATTTAAAATGCTGTAATAGTAATAGTTGCAGCCCTAACTACGTGCTATCATGCTGAGCTACGTGCTAAGCTAACTCTGTTTGACATCAGACACACTGCACTGTGTTTTCTTTTCGTCCCTTCTTGTAGTGACCACACACTTGGGACACTCTCTGCCGTTTCTTCTGCGGACTCTCTCCTTTCTGTCCCTCTCTTTTCTCTTCCTTCATGATTGTACAAGCCACGCAGCAGCAGAGGTAGCAGGCACGTTGTGCCACAGAAATGACCGTCCGTGTCAAACACCGTGCACTGTACATTAGTCCAGATATATATTTATATGTATAATTATATATTAAACGAGACTTCGAGGCACAAAATTTAATTCGAGGATATTTTGTAATCGAGTACTCGCGAATATTCGAGGAATTGTTTCAGCTCTACTAACATCTCCTGAAAATTTCAGCAAAAAACTGTGGAATAGTTTTCGCTCAATCTTGCGAACAAACAAGCAAACAGAAAAGCATTGATGGGCAAAAACATAACCTCCATGGCAGAGGTAATAAAGAAATGTGGTCCGGATCTGGCAACGCTGCAGCTGAAACTCTTAGCAGCTATGCTAATCTCTGCACAGTCACTTTCTGCTGTTGTGCTCTTCAGGCTCTGACTAACTGCATCAATGACATCAAGTCATGGCTGGGGAAAAGTTTCCTCCATTTAAATGAGGACAAGACTGACTATGTTTTATTTGGCAATAATGTTCTTGTGGATTCAGATCCTTTGTTTTTAAAAGTAAAACCATTTGTAAAGAACCTGGGGGTCCTTTTTGACAGCGGTTTTACTTTTGCCAAACAGATTGACAATATGGTCAGAACAAGTTTTTAATCAACTACGGTGGTGGGTGGTGAGGTTTCACCGAGTTCCCAGTAGGAAATTCCGACCTTGGGGGCGTTCCCGTTGTAGTTCCCTACTCGGAACTCGGAAATTCCGACTTCAGAGTACAACTGGAACGCACCAAAAGCCTGTATTTAGGAGTAGAAATTTGAGCATCCCTTAAGTAATGAAAATGATGATGAATAATGTGTTATGTGCTGTCATACTGTACTTATATGTGTTGTCTATACCGTAAACATCGTGAATATTGCACTGAAGCATGATTTGAACAAAATTGTGAATTGAAATCACAATGTCTGCCAGAAAAATCCTAATTAGAAAATTCCTAAAATCATTCGGCCCTACTGCTAAAATCTGAACACCCTGAGACTTAAAAAACATGATTGTATGATTGTAACAATATGAGCAGGGATGGTGATTTCAAGCAGAGTTATGATTTGAGTTTTCAGAGAATGTTTGAATCACCGCCCCCTTTAACCACAATAACACTATGCAGCACAGAGAGGAAGAGATGCTCGAATGTGCACGTTCAGAGTGCTGGTGGCAGTATTATCAAGCAATGAAAAGGTATTTGAATACACAGCCTGCTTGATTATGAGTCTCATTATGGAACGCAGCTCATGTGTGAGCTGCATTTATATGACTGAATAATGGAGCAGCGTAGGAAACATTTTAGTCTTATTAAAGACCAACCATGAAGTCCCTTGAACCATCCCTTGACTCAAGCTGAAAAAGCATCACTGAATTGTTTGAGGGTGGACATGGGGGTCATAGTGTTTGGAAATGCATTCAATAGCACTGTCCCTTTTGGTTTTGTAATGCTGTGATATAATACTGTTACATCAGAAAGCAAAAAAGATCCAGTGAAATGAAGTTGTGGTCATATTCTCCGGCTCCTAAAGGAAGTGAAAGTGAAGAGGTGCAAGCTGTGTCTCCTTCTTACCTGTTTTGTTTTTATTTGACTTGTAAATGTGATTCCTACGATGGCAAAATAGAAAGAAGAAATGCAACATGGAGAAAGACTGTCTTTAGCCAAGTGCTGGGTCACTGTCATGATGCCCATTTTCTTGAATTGTGCAGAAAAATGAAACTTTTGAAATGTTCTGCCTCTAAAGTTCAGTCTGATGGGTGCACACACAGACCACTGCAGTTTGTTTAGCTATGAAACACAGTGATGACAAAGCAGCAGTGTTTTCTGTGTAAGCACTGCGCTGCTCTTGTAAACTGTCTAAAATGACTACGAGGCCAAAGCAGCAGATACTGAGCAGTTTGTCTGAACTCATGTAGACTGAGGCTTC
Source organism: Scarus forsteni (assembly GCA_036419115.1). Lineage (NCBI taxonomy): Eukaryota > Metazoa > Chordata > Actinopteri > Labriformes > Labridae > Scarus > Scarus forsteni. The sequence continues at coordinate 10,942,166 of JAZDUH010000359.1, read as the reverse complement.
CTCACAGTCGGAGAGGACATTCACAACAACCATGTGCAAGACTGTTGGCATATTTTACAACATCTTTTTTCCTCTGTGACATTTTGGTGTCAGCTTCCTCTTTTTACTGTGAGAAGTAGCTACAAAAGCCTGCCTTATCACATTTATAGCACACGATGGGAATAAAGAGTGCCGTGGTGTTGCTGTTGTTTCTTGCAAAGTCCAAGACATACCCTTCATAAAAGCCCTGCTCTCTTGATACCGTACTCTCAGTCATTTGTCTTTCATGACGAACTATTAGCAAACAGAGAAGGGTCATCCAGAGAGCACGAGAAAGTTTAAACAGGCAACGCAAAGCTGCAATGTGAGATGGAAGAACAGGTGCAAATTGTTCCACTGAAAACAACAGACAGTTGTTTTATTCTGGTACAAACTCAATCAAAGTGGCAGCAGTGACTGTGACATGCTGTAAATAGTCTACAACGTGTTGGAACAATTAAACTGCTCTGAAAGTGTAAATAACCTGCAGTTCCCTGTGTGTCCACTCGAGGCTGGCTGCAGAAACAAGTGAATCCTCATCAGGTCCCTGCGTGAAATCATCATTTTTTGTAGTGAAATAAATGTGTTTACAGACTTTTTTTTACTGAAAATTAGAAAGGGAAGATTTCTTAACCTGAGACACAAAGGGACTGTTAAGTATATCCCACCAGTTCATCTGGAAAAGAGCCCATAGAAAGTGTTTGGGAATGGGCAGAACCATTCAACAGCATGTTCAGCAGGTGATTGAATGATTGTTCTATCAATCAAATTTATTACAGGCCAAGCAGATAATGTAGGCACATACTTTTGCTGCAGTGTGTAAACAGTCACTCTGTAAAACAAAAATTTGCAAAACATGTCTGAACATGGGGTGCTGGTTTGGCGGAGTGGTTAGCAACCAGGCACCCCATGTACTTGCTTATGCCAGTCCAGGTTCGAATCCAGCCAGTGACCAGTTTGCAGAGTGTCTTCCCCTACTCTCTCTCCCCCTTTCACGAGCCTATCCAATGTCTCTCTCCTATCAATAAAGGCAAAAAATGCCCAAAAAATACATTTAAAAAAAAATGCCTGAACATGTCACTTATCAATATAGAAAATGCAGCAAGCAGAGCATCAGAGGACATTGAAATACTGAAAACAGGCTTGTGAGATGCCTTTTGAAAATGAAGAACAGATTTATGATGATTTCAAGTGTTATATTTTGCCCATTATTGTAAAAAATACTTCAAATGTATTCATTTTTACTAAAATACCTATTGGTGAGATCTAGGCCTGTCACAAAAACCAATAAATCAGTTAACCGCACAGTAAATAAAAACGTCCTCGATAAGCTTTTTGGCCTTGATAAATTGACACATGCGTGCATGTTTGTTTTCCTCCTCTCTTTCTACCAAACAGGCTGGATGAGAAGATGATTCACTTCGTACATCTTTCTCAAGTCCTGGGCGCATTGGTTCTATAGCGAAATGAACAGAGTGAGCATCTGTCAGTCATTCAATCTTTGTGGGGGGAGGCGGGGCCACTCGAAACGAACACTAATATGAATGATGACACATAAGCGATTATTCCTAAGCTGAATGCCACAGCCCTAGTGTGGGAATATTTTGGTTTTAAACAGAATGAACAAGGTGTGAGCCCATGAACACCAACAATCCAATATGTTGTTTTTGTTTGAAAGTAGTGGCGACGGAGAAGGGGAGGTGCAGAGGAGCCTTCGTCCAGACAGTCAGCGCTTACTGAGGCGTTTGGTCGACAAGATAAATACAAATAAAGCAGCGCAAAATGGCGCGCGCTCACAGACAGTGTCGTTCACTACATTGCAAAAGAAATGCGGCCCTTCAATACGGTTGGAAAGCCAGCAATGTTACAAACATTTGACAGACAGTACATATTCAGTGTGAAAACACACACCACAAACAATTACAGACCTGTATAAACTCCATTTTATTTATTGTTTTTATTGTTGTGTGTGTTTTTATTGAAGTTTTGTTTTTATCTTTACTGTGACGGGATCTATTTTTTTAAATTTGTTTTTGATAATTATTATGGCTTATATTTACATGCAGTTTTTCCAAAAAGAGAGTGCATTTCATATTCACTGTTTTTTTTAAAAATCTGCCCTTGTTTGTTTAGTTTATTATATTGTTTGTTTAATTTATTTTAATTAGAAGCTCTTGACCTTCAATTACAGTTAAATACTCTTAAGAAATTAATTTTTATTGCTTTTGATATGGTGTACTCACTTTATAATGATATATTATAATGACATAAATGAAAAAATGATGTTTCAAAATAATATTGACAATAATATCATTTATCGGCAATCTTTTTTTTTTTGACAATTACCATCCAGCAAATCAAGCAATCTAATCTTAATAATCTAAACAAAACAAAACTCATTGTTTCTTTGATGCAGAAAAAAAATGGTTACAGCTGATACTAATTTCCATCTTTTCTGATCACCTCTTTGGTGTTTTACGCCAACGATTAGGGATGTACGATGTTGGATTTTTAGTGAGTCCAGAATTTCCAGTATCCATTCTACTGGTAATTCTGGACTCATTATCAGCGATACCATTTTTTTTTTAATGAGCACAACATTTTTACTTCATGAAAATTGACTAGTTGGTTTTGATTTTACAGTTAATTTGTGTTAGAATCAGATGCAAAACAAGTAAAACGACACTTAAAGCTTGAAAAACTTTATTTCATTATTTTCAAAAATTGCAGGTTTGGCGATCAAATGGTTGCGTTGTCTGAAAGTGCAATTTTGATCAGAAAATGATTCGTCTTTCAGCCCTACATGCAGTGAAGATGAGGCAAAGCAGCATGATGCATTTGAGTATTTTTCTGATTTATGGCTGTCCTTTGTGGCCATTATACCAACTGTTAATATCTGCAAAATTCCAAGATTGGCTCAAAGGGAAAGTTAAGTTTTCAGGCTAATACCTGCCAATATGGATGTTATACCAATCATATCCTGCACACACAATGTTTGTCTCAAAGTGCATAATGTATCACAGCTCCCTCTTGAACTGACTGCGCTAGCGTTGCACTTCATGTTTACATTCTGAAATTACCAAAGTAACGTGTGGAGAAGCCCCAACACTAACAGGATTTGACTGATTGGGTCTAATGGGTCACCTTCGAGTTCGGAAACAATTTTAAGAAATCCCCTTTTGTTGCTGAATTCTTGGAACAATAGAAATGGCTTAAAGGATTAGGCTGTCTGTTAAATTAGGAACAAATTCTCCAGTAGTCAAAAACAGAAGCAGAGGTGGACTGTACAAGCAGATTAACCCCAAACTGCAACTTAATCAGATTTTAAACAGCTTCTTGACTTCTGTGTATCCATGTTTTGCAACTGATACAACTTTTTTATGTTTTAAATTAAAAAATTTGATTCATGGATACTTTATGACCCCTCCATATTCTTTACTGTCTAAATTTCCTCCATCTTGTAGATTATTTCAAACAACATAAAGACATTTTTAGGGCCAAAACCTTCAAAAACCCTCATATTCAGACATATTTTATCATCTCTGTGCAAACGATAAGTTTTAGGAATCTATTAACAAGCAATTTTTCTATCACTGGAAACCAAGATCTCCTGTTTTGTCGTGGTAGTATCCAAAAAGGCATTTAATTTTTTTTTATTTTTACTTGTCATGTCGCAGAGTTTAAAATTCTGGTTTCGTGACAACACTAATCACCCAGACTCCACCAGCAGCCTGTCGGGTTAACTGGTCAAGCCACAGGTCCTCCAGGTTAACCAATCTCTCTGCAGGAGGCAGTAATCTGCCTGTAATCCTCAGATTACCAGTTAGGTCTGGTGTAAACTGAGCTCCTACCTGTCTGAGGTCAAAACAGCCATGTTTATCCTGGGGCACCTTGGGAGCATTAAGTCGAGCTAGTTAACCCTGTGATGCCAAGTGTTTCAAGACAAAATCATTTTGATTAAGTGCTTGCTCATGTTTACATCAATCAGACATTTACTGTGTGTAGCTGTATTGTTGCTAAGCAGTTTGACCAAAGGTCCTTGGAAGTGTTTTCAAGCTTGACCTTGGAAAACCCTGTGGCATACCCTGGTCAGTTTGGCTGTACACATTTTTAGTTAATTCCATTTAACGTGTTGGTTAACACTATTAGCTAATCAGGAAATCACATGGCATCCTGATCCAGATGCTTTAAAACTAAAAATCTCCTTACTGAGAATAGACTTTATTTGACCAAGATCCAAAGAGTTTTCATTGTGTTTTTGCCCACTGTTTACATAGGAACAGTGCCTAGAGTGCCTGAATCCGCAAACTTTCAAACCAGGGTCCAGAGTGGAGAGTTTTGAAAACGCACCAATGCCCGGCTCCATGTAAACGGGATTGAGCGTTTCAGGGTGAAATGCTGATGCCACCTCATGTGCAGTACTCTTTTAAATGAAGTCTGTGCGCATACCAGGACCATCAACAACTTTGGCCATCTACCGAGTAACATGTGCTGCTTACCGTGCTTGGTTGGTCATCCAGACAAAACTATCCATACAGATTTGTTGTCGCGACAGATTTTTGTCCAGACAAAAAACTCCCGCGTCTTTGTGCCATTGTTGTTTGTGAAAAGTTTTCCTTCTTCCTACGTGTGTTTTAACAGCACTGTTTCTTTGCAAACCGACATCGCCATCTACTGGATAGGCATGCACGCTACAGCATATTCAGTTGTTCTGGCATCTTCATGTAAGCGCAGATTGCTTTTGAAAATGCAAAGGAAGAACCTTTGCTTTTCAGGTGAGAGTGTCTCTGTGTAAACAGGGCCTTCGTCAGATTACGTGATTTGCCCAACAAGCATGACAGAATACTTACTCAAAACTAGGGCTGGGTATCGATTCAGATTTTCTGGATCGATTTGATTCGATGTTCCAAGGTCTCAAATCGATTCGACTCACGATTCATTTAGATATTTATTCAGTCTGGGATATCTTAGTTAAAATAGTGCTGTAAATTTAAAAAGTGACCTTTTGACCTGGTACATCATTAAAAATTGTTTTAACATGAAGAACTAAACCCAAAGCAGTTACATTAATCATATTTTAATGATATGCATTAATGCATATTTTTCTTGTTTTTTGTCCAACTCGTATTTTCCTTTGTACTTGTTAAATCTGAAATACTGTACATCCAAACATCAGCTTTTAAACTTGCCAGTGGTGCCCATATAGTGCTTCCACCATGTTTGTTTGCAGTAACATCTCTTGAGATCTTGTTCAGTAGAAAGCAACGCTAAACGCGGATCACACGAGACTAGCAGGGTTGATACCACAGGCTGCTTCTCTGCACATCCAAAGAAGAAAAGACTACCCAAGTTAAAAGATCGATCTTTGGATTTTATGGATCAATTATGAACCAGTTAAAGGAAAATCAATTAAATTGATTTTTTAAATCCAGCCCTACTCAAAACTGACTTTGGAAGGAGCGTTGCCACCGAAGACAGAAACATCAAACTGTATTTAAAGTGCCAAATGTTAGTTCCATTCTTCCATTATCTGTACTGCTTATCCCTTTTGTGGCCTCACAGGGCTGGAGCTTATCCCAGCTGACATTTGGTGACAGGCCGGGTACATCCTGAACTGGTGGACAGTCGATCACAGGGCCACACAGAGAAACAGACAACCATTCATGCTTATGCCTAAGGAGTCACTGATCAACCTAATGTGCATGGTTTTGAAAGACAATTCCGTGCTTTCATACGATCATGCATCCCTAAATCAGAGCTTGACAACCTTTTTCTTCATCTTGTAGTTTTTCAGACATCAATTCTGGTCTGTTTGTCACACACACAGAGCTTCCTGTGCTCCCACTGGTAAATGTCTTGGGCATGAAGAAACAAACCACAGGATTTGGGATGAAAATCAAACATGCTTTCTGTCGTAGAGTGGAGAGGCGTCCCAGACTGGTCTCATGTTGTTATTGTTAAGAAACTGATTTTAGTGGCAGACAGATCCAGAAACCCTGTGACTGTGGGGACAGGCTGTGGCTGAGTGAAAGACGAAACAGATACATGGACCTGGTCTTCTTGGGGTGTTGTCTTCCCTGGGGCGCCCTCTTTGAGGTCGGTCTCTGAGTTCACCAGTCTCCTTAGTTCAGAAATGGTCCTGACACCAAATAATGCTGCCATTTTGTATACTGGAACACCAGCTTCCAGTTGCAGTGGATTTTGGGATATTTTTTCGTGCCATTACCCACATGTTTAGCGATGTTGCTCATCCCAGGAATGTACAAGCCTTATAAATTCTACCTCATTGTGAAGTTGACTTTTCAGGCTTTCTAATGATATAAAATACACTACCACATGTAGGGATGCACTGAAATGAAAATTTGTTGCCAAAGCTAAAGCCAAATAAAATATAAACGCTTGGCCGAGTACCGAATATCCAATGCGGAGGCTAAATAGTTGACTATATTTTTTGATAGTGCATAAATAGCTGAGAAAATTTTATGACATGTTTTTTTTATAAGAAAGTAATTGTTTATTGAATATTATGACATTTTTTGATATTCCAGTAGCCTTTGCTTTTCAAGAAAAGCACAACAAAGTTTTTCATTTATATTAGCCCTTCAAACAAACCAAAACATGCATTAAAGGTGCATTCAGCGATCTTCTAATCTTCTAATCTGATGCAGTATTTGCGAAATTCACCGTATTTCTCCTCTCCATCCACAAGATGTCACCACTGACAGCATGTTGAAAAAAAAATTTCGTCTCAATACACAGCCTTGGGCCTGAATTTCAGCAGGTAAATACTGTGGCTCGGGCCGAGTTACCAAAACAAAGTAAGCCCCCCCGCGTCCAGGGGGTGATCATACTCATGCGCAGATCAGACAGAGGGGGAAGGAGGAGTCGTAGTTTGCGTAGCGTGCGCAGTTAGCGTAAGAGAAAGATACAATAGTTGCGGTAGCAATGGCTGAAAACAGCCCAAAAGAAAGAGGTCAGAGGAGTGAAAAGTGGAAAAGAAGGGCTATGACCAAAAGAGCAAAGACCCGGGTCAACATTGGTGTTTCTTTCCGACGGTGGAGGGAACTCCGCGGATTGAAAGACCTGAAAACGGACGCGGATGTCGCCGTCCGTCTGCTGGATAGGTAAGCTAAGCAGCATTAGCTTCGTGGTGCTTCACATAACAGTGGCAGCCATCAGGCATTCATCTTATTGTCTAATCTGCCAGAATGTACTGTTGTTGTGATGTTATCAATATTGTCAGTCGAGTTGTTTGACCAGTCGGGGTTTCCTTAGCTACGTCAGCTGCGCAGTTTCTACGGCCGTTTCCATGACGATGCACGTCAATCAGCTTTCGGGAGGCGGGTCTAAATTCGAATATAAACAAACCCACCACTCGTTTTCTCCCACATCGCTGACTACACCTTTAAAAGAAAAAAAACTGAAGTGCATTGAAGAGGCTAAACCTGCAACAAATTAATTATTGTCCTTTTGACAAGCCTGCTTAGCCACAGTCACGCAATGACATATTTGATTTCATCATTGCGTCACACAGTACTATTCGGCCTTGCCATTACCTCACTCCACCGAAGGCCAAAATGGCTTTTTTTGCAATATTCGGCTGAATATATTCGGTCACCGAATATTCGGTGCATCCTTAATCAAATCGTGTTATTGCAGGGGAAAAATAACGACCAAATTAACATTTCTAAACTTTTCTGAGGAGTATGGTTGTTGTAAGATGACACATTTTTGCAGGATAAAACAGACCTTGCTGTCAAACTATCCTGTCAAGTTTTTAAGTCCTAACATATTGTCAAAGTACCTAGTTAAAGCTCGGGTCGGCGATTTTGGAAAACTAGCGTGAATTTGAAAGTAGCATCTCCTCAGGGCTCCGCCTAACCGCCCGCCCCCGCTCACATGCACGCGCGGCTGATATATCCAGAAGACTGATTCAACTCCAGACCCTCAGCACGTTTGTTTTACACTACACCAAGTCATGTCTCAGTCAGTGGTAAGAAAACACCAAACAAACATGTAAAGTTAGTACTCACAACCGATGTTGATCGGGGTATAGGTAGTTCCTCTGACATTCTCCACATAGCTGTCAAATCTCCCATTTTGGCCGTTAAACTACCGTATTTTCCGTATTTTATCCTCTTTCCCACCGTCCTCCTGTATCAGCATTCTCCCGTAAATCTCCCGTGTGATGATATAATAATAAAAACATTCCTCTGCCTCTCCAAACTGAGCTCTGTCTCTAGCCTGAAGGGGGCGGTAATGCTCCAAAATGATGGATGCCAACCGCCGTAAAACCGAAGAAGAAGAAGAAAAAGCCTCGCGAGAACGTCCACCTGCAGTAGCCTGGGTGGCAGCTATCCCGAGATTAGAGCAGCCGAACAAACTTAGAAAAACAAAGAGTTTATTTTAGATTTCTTGTACATCTGTCTTAAATGTGAGGGATACTGGAGCTTGGTTGGGGTTGTGGGACGGCTCACAGCGGGCTTCCCTTATTTTCAAAGACAAAACTTAAAGGTAAGCAAAGGTAAGGTAGAAAGGTAAGCATTCTCCAGCGGACTCTGATACGTATGAGCTCGCCGGGAAAATGCACGTGCAGCAGGTGGGCAGAATGGATTTGATTGGTTTAAAAACAGGCATCCCGGCATAATTATTGGTTGGGGTTTTCCCTGTTTTACTCCTGCTGTAGATAACAGATATTTTTCGCTCTGTTTTAAGAACTCAGTATGAGTTGATTACCATCGGGTCATAAAGACCATTTTAACCAGTATTACTAAAAGTGTATCTAAATCAAATCGCCAACCCCAGCTTTAAGCCAAAACGCATATGAACACATACAGAAGAACCACAACCACCTCATTTTGAGCAAGGAAAAACCCTGGATCATGTTTATTTCAAAAGAAAAACTGCACCAAATTTCTAAATTCTGGTTTTGTGACTACTCAGAAATCAGAGTTTGATATTATTGGACTGTCTCTGGAAATTCATTTATTACCTCTGCCAAGGAGGTTATGTTTTCGGATGAGTTTATCTGTCTGTGAACAAAATAACTCAAAAACTTATGGATGGATTTTGATGAAATTTTCAGGAAATGTTCAGCATGAGAAAAGGAAGAACTGATTCCATTTTGGTGTTGATCTGGATCACCATCTGGATCCGCCATGACGAAAAATGCATTTTTTGTGAATAACTACGGAACTAAAATAGATATCATTATGAAACCAATTGTCAATGGTATGTTTTCATGGTCAAGGAATCTAAATATCTACGTGAAATAAAGGTAGGACTAATATTTATGGTAAAAATCACAATATGGGAGAGGACTGTGGTGCTGGCGGAGGTCTGTGCTCTCCGAGTGCTTTTCTAGTCGAATTTGTAACTGTCTGACTGCCAGTGTTAAAGTTAACAGTAAGAAAAAATCAGCACCCAAATGCCGATGCTTCCGAGCTGCCTTTAAATACTGTCAAAATGAATTTTATCTATAAACGTCTGCAGTGTGTTCTCTCAAACAGGGTGGGATCACTGATGAGGCTCGGTGACTTATCTCTACGAGTCATTTGTAACTGTAACTGTCATCCTTGCTCTGCACTTTGCACCGTAAACCCAGAAACAAATATTGCACGAGGGCTTGTCAAACCAGTATCTCTGTGCTCCTCCTGTTCTTCAATCAGACTGGTTAATGTTTAGACCCTTAGAGTAGGAGCTGTTGCATCACAGTAAAAGGACAAAGTGTCAAACGCAATGTTATTGAGCTGATTGTGTTGGTTTCTAATTAACAGTGGGCCTTTTAGTCCATGATAAATGGTTATTATCTCACAGAGCCTGTTATGTGGGGGATTTATGTAATGACAGTGTTCATTCCTGTGTTATTGGACTATTGCAGGGCGTTCCCAAGGGGTTCCCACAGCACTTACCAGAAGTGTGAAGCCATTACTGGAGATGTGAATTGCTGTTTTAGCAATGATTTAATGACCAGACCCATGTAGTTAATCGTCTCTTTGATTAATCATACCAATGAACAAAAGAAATATGTATGCAGTGCTTATAAAATAACATAAAACAGTACAAAAACAGACACTGAATCTGAAAAAGCCTTCTACTCTAAAGTCTGAGAACATGGTTTGATGATTGTGATGACAGCATATCACTGTTAAATTCAATAGAAATATTGTCCAGGAAATCTCAAGAAACAAAAACTTTATTTTGAGGTTACATCGTCATAAATCCACGGATAACCAAACTCTGAATCTTTAGTTTGAAAAATTGTATGTCGACCAAAAACCCACCATGAACATTTTGAGATTTAAAAGTATGTAGAAGCAGACAAAACTGGTGTGTATTTGTTTAGATATCACAAATTGTACCAAGTTATTTTTGATATTGTCAAGCAAGATGGTGTCAAAAATGTGGGAAACTGCCTCATGAAGAATTTCCAGGATCCACATCAAGAGTCAGATCAGCATCAAAATCATATCTCTGCTTCCTTCTGCCATGAACAACATTCACTTAAAAAGTCATCAAAATCCATTGAAAATGATGTAGAAAACAGTCCTTGCTTGCACTCTTAAGAAATCCTGGAAAAAATTCCTTGGTCTACTTGCAGATGTGTACACTACTAAAATTGAATCACATAATCTTTGTGCCGTGGTCAACATTCCTGGAAAATTTGAGGAAATTTTGTTGAGAATGTATTGAGTTACTAACAAAAGAACAGAAAAAAAGCCTGGTCTTGCAATGTTAAGAAATAGTTTTAAAAAATCCTAGATCCACATACAGATTTGTTTCACTTTTCAAATTCAAACCACGTCTTCTTTTGCAATGACCAACATTCCTAGATAATTCATAATTCCAAATATACCTTTTGATGTGATTATTTTCACAAACTTACAAATCAATAACCACACAAACAAACTGGAAATGCCCTGAGAGCACAAACCTCCGCCAAGGCATGTTTGGAAAAAAACAAACATGGAAAACTGACTGCTTAACACTGTTGGCAAATCCTTTAAAAAAAAATCCAGGATTTGCTTCCAGTTTCAGAACCACAAAATACTAATTACTTCTTCTGTGTAGTATGACCAACATTTCCTAAACATGCAGTAAAATTCTGTTGAGAATTTAATGAGTTATTAGCAAAAACATGGCACAAACTGTGCTATCTCACACTTGTAACAAATTTACAAAATTTCTCAATCTGCATTCATCACCAACAAAATCGTAGCAATTTTTCCTTGTGCCATGACCAACATTCCCTTAAAATGTTTGTGTTTCTTCCCTAACGACAAACACATAACAAACATCAGCAAACACTGTTGTAGTTCAGTGTTTTCTCTTCATTTTAGAGCCTTTTTCAAATGATAGTTTCACTTGGCCGATTAGTTCCGTAAAGGTGCCCAAAGTCATCACATTAGTGTCTCTTCATGTTTATCTCATTTTCACAACCTGGGTGGCAGTGCTTTTTTAAATCAATAACTTTGTAAAGTCAGACATAAACAAGTGTAGTTTTTTTCCTCTTAAACTGAAAACATATTTTTCCTGGTTGTGGTTTGATACAGAGCTGGGCTAATCTATGAGATGTTTGGTTATCAACACTGTTTAAAGAAGAAGCTCATGTATTCCTGAGGTTTGCACAGCATGGTATTATCTTTGTAGAGTTGTAGTGATTCTGCTAATATTGTCCTTTGTCTCTTCTGGTCCAGGAGCTCTACAGTTGTCCAGGGTCAGCCCTTTGGCCTGCTGGTTCAGCTCCATGCTCTTCTGCTTCGGTGGAGCGGTGCTGTCCGCCATCATGCTGGCCGAGCCGGTCATCGCACCTTTGTCCAACAGCACCAGTGTCCTGATCGCCTCCATCATCTGGTAAATAATCTAGGACTAAGAGTTTTAGATGAAGGTGAATAAGGGAGGAAAGGAGGAGCAGAGAGTAGACGTTGGTAGGCTTCCTAAAAAACATCTTAGATTTTTAGTGGAATTAAAGGATAACAAGGCGCCAGTAGACACGGTGATGTTTTTTATAATACAATTACAAAAATTAAACCTCTTACCAATGAATTTGCCTCACCTCATGTCTGAAAATGTACATAGTAAGTAAATTTCTCTTGATATTTTCTTCTCTTATCACTTAAATGATGCCAAAATAAAGTTTAAAATGTCT